>JAWNMN010001071.1:0-4800000 GCA_035044025.1 Drosophila paracracens
AGTGAAAATAAAAATCAATATTTCACATATGAGCGCTTTTTTCTTCGAGTTTTCGTATTGTTCCCCGACTAAAATAACAGGCGAACAGAAATGTTTAGTTAAACGATTTAACTGGTTTCATTTATTATTAAACCGTTGTTGAATGATAGCTGCGATCATCTGACTGCAGAAGTGTTGCACACTTTTAGGCAGTTCGATTTAAATGCTAAATTGAAAAGAAATTATTGCATTCCAGGTAAATCGTTTAACTAAACATTTCTGTTCGCCTGTTATTTTGATTGGGGGAACAATACGAAAACTTGAAGAAAAAAGCGCTCATACTCGTATATTCTAATTTTCGCTTTTGCAGCATTAAATAACAATGCATTTCGTAATTTGTTATTAAAATTTTTGTTTGTAAATGTTTATTTCTCGTTTAAATTGTTTTAATTTAATAGAATTACAAAAAACGTTGAATGCATTTCTCTCGATTCGTATAACAAAATAATTTAGTATTAGTATTATACAATATTTATATAAACGTTTTGCATTTCTCTCTATTATATTAGTTTATATGTTCCACTTGCATATAAAAAACAAAAATAATTATGCATTACAAATTGTGTGTTTGTGGTTGTTGTGGTTTTTGCTTATTAACTAAATATTAATTAAACTTATAGTAATGACTTTTAGTATATAATTAAATATTTTTTGTTTTCTTTCTTTTTTTTCTTTTTTTTTTTTTTTGTTGCGGCTTACATGATTCACTTTTACGTTTAACTATTAGTTTTAACAGAACAAAATCAAATTTCTCTTAATCATTTTCATTAACGGGGTTACTTCTTTCCTTTTTTTTGGTCGCACACATAGAACGACCACGCCCCACAGACAGAGCGCGCCCACAAACTGGCGATTTTGTGGACACACTCAAAGACTGAGGAGCTAATGGTCGCTGATGCGGCGACTTTTAATTCGAATGTTTTCCTTTTTTGTTTTTTTTTTTTGTTTATAATTTTTCGTTAATTTTTTCTTCATTTTAGTTGCCTTAAAGCACTTGGAGTGTATTTTGCATTTATATAAGTATATACAAATTATAAATTTGGAAATCCATATTTAGAAGTATAACTAGTAAATAGTGTAGGCATTAAATATTAGTAGTAGCAAAAGGTGTTTGCATTAGTTAGTAGTACTCTTTTCGTAAATAGTTTCTCAACTTTGTGTGTGGGTGCGTGAATAGCTTTCATTTATAACTTTTGCATTTCTCTATCTCATTTTCTTTTTCTTCATTGTTTTGCGTGTGTCTTTTATGCTTTACCAAAAGTATTGTTTTTGCTGTTATTATTATAAAATTTATAAATTCACAGCGATCGATTCCTGGTTGCTACATTTTCTACAATAATGTAGACTCTGAGAGAGATAGAGTTGAATGGATTTTTGGGAATTCACAATCTTGGTTGGTTGATTAGTTGAAAGAACTTCAGTGCGTGGTTAGTTGTTTTAGATTTGTGTTTTGTTTGTTTAATTGATAATTGGCAACTGGGTGCTGCAACCGCAATTCATTCAACCGCCTCATAGCCGGAATGGCTCGCGCTTCTCCGTGGGCGTGGTTCCACGCGATGTGCGTCGCATCGTTGAGCTGAATGTCGGCTCCGCGGAGGTCTTTCTCGGCGTCTGCATCCCGGACGGCGTTGAACTGCCGCTGATGTTGCGCCTGTCGAATGGATAATCAAATATTAGTCGAGGCATTTACAAAATTTCAATAATTTAACAACTTTAACAATTGAATTTGTAAATGAAAAGTACAAACAATACTTAAAAGCTATATATGGAATTATTATTTAAAAATAAAGCTTAAAGCATTAGTCGAATTAGGAAATTAGAAAAACATGACGGGTACTGGCAGTTTGACATGCACTGGCTTCACAATTCATAACATATACAACAAAAACAGAACTTTTAACAAAACATATTGATTATATGGAAATAATAATAATTACTTGCTAAACTGTGGCTAGAGTTGAATTTGTGTCTACTGTGCTGTTGTCGATACTTAATTGATACAGCTCTACGTATTATAGTTTATAGAACTTTACCCCAAGCTGCTGGGATTCGCAGACGAGCTGGTGGGCGATGAGGTTTTGGAATCGTTGAGGGGTATCTTAACCGGTATCCGTGATGGGCGGCTTTAGTATATATATATATGTGTTTATGAATAGTTAGCAATAAGTACAACCATTACCAAAGAAATGCATAGCTTAAAGACTTGCTCTCAGTATTACTTAGAACTAACTTAGTTTAAGAAAATCATAATTAAAAATAATGTTATGTTTAGTATTTTTTGTTGTTGTAGTTGTTTCTTTTACCTAGTGGGTTTGTAGCCGAAGCCGGTTAGTGCTGGTATACTGGATGATCTACTCATGCCTCCATTGCTGTATTTGCAGTATTTTTTGTCAGGCACAAGTTTCAAGATGGTATTTGTTTTTTTGGGGAGGATTTTATTTTTTTTTTTTGATTTTTGATGTTGCAGTTAGTTGCAGTCAAGCATTCAATTTCGATACATGATATTTGTTTCAATCGAGCCAATTCATTTTGTAAGTTAGCGTTTCAATGATGTACATTTTTTAAGGTTTTTTTTTTTTTTTCGATATGAAAGTTGTTTCATAAAAGCCAATTCGATTTGTAAGTAGCATATCAAATGAGTATTTTGTTGTTGTTGTTGTGTGAGTTGTCAAAAGTTAATGCGGTAACCGAAAATAATGTCAAAAATAAATAAATAAATTAATAAAGTTTGTATGTTTTTTAAACTTCACGATCCCAACATGTGAAATCCCCAACCCCAAAAACCGAAATCTAGTGCAGAGGTACAGAAATCCTACCTTGTGGGCGCTGGGCTGGCCGAGCCGGATGCGGTTTTGCGTGTGATGGTGCTGGTGCCGCCATTGAGTCGGCTGCCCCCCGGAGTCGCTGCCGTGGTGACGGACAGACGAGCCGGACGCGGCGTGGTGCCGGTGCCGCTAGTTGTGCTCGCGCCGGAAGCCTTGCGCTGCGGTATGCGCGATGGTGTATGATCGTCTGGAAAAGAATTCGATTTAGAATGCTACTCGCTATGGTTGTGGTCAGTCTTTGGACTCACCTGTGCTGTCCAGCGAGAGGGTGGAGCCGTGACGCGAGGGCGGCTTGGAGCCTTGTCTACTGAGCGGGCGTGAGTTGGGCTTGGAGCCGGCACGCGATCCTACTGGCGTGAGGCCGGTGCGTGTGCTTGTGTAGGTCACCTTGCGCGGCGTATAACGACCCGACGGTCCACCATGGCTACCCTCATTATCGCTAAGCGAATCCGGGGTGCTGGCCGACAGTGAAGAGCGCGATGGTCGCGACATGGGTATAGAACGCACAGAACGCTCGCGCACCTGGTAGGGTTGGAGGTGAAATAAATGTAAGGAGTTAGTAAGGTACTATAAAGGCTTCTATAAGGTAGAGCCCCCTTCTTTTCTTTTGCTATACAGTCCCTGTTTCCTGTTCGCTTCCTTCACAGCATGCTCCTTTCGTTCGTTGAGTTTTCGACTTACCCAGTGTGTTGTTGGATGACAATGGAGGACGTGTGGACTCAGCGGTACCGAGCGGCTGGTATTGCAGCGCACGAATACTGTGCCGCCGGCGCCCATGTGTATGGGAAAGGCGCATGGTACTTGGTCTTGTGCACGGATTTTCTCAAATATTGGCATTAACTCGGCCAAGTGCTCATCAGCTATATACATATAGAAATACAACAGATTTTTTTTGTTTTTGTTCGTTGCTCAATCAATTCTTATAGGCTGGCGCAACGGTATATGATCATTTAAGCGACTGACCAATCAAAACTCAACAACAATAACCTAAAAATCCTACTTTATGGCCTGTTACCTAACCTCACTAAAGCGCTTGATTGTGAAATTTGATTCTAGCATTATAACAATAAAAAAAAAACGGCGCAATAAAAAAAAAAAACGGCGCAATAAAACATAAAACAATTATCATAACTCAAGGATGTACCAAATTATAAAGAAATATATATATATACGAGATATGTATATGTAGTATAGCAACAACAATACGTTCAATACAATAAATATATATATATATGTAGTAGAATTATATATAAAATTCTCATGCACAAAAATCAAGAATCGGCGGCAGCAGCGAGCTTGCTTTGTATTTGTTTTTTTGGTTTTTTGTCAACAACACACACAATGAACCCAAAACGAAAGCTCAAAACTTACCTCAATAAATATTGAAACCCTAACACGGAGGATATATAGTTGGGGGGATAGTGTTAGGATTGGGAAACTCTTTTGTTTTTCTTTTTTTGCTTTTTTTTTTTGTTAACCCACAACTCGTTTGTGTTGTGTTTCTGTTGATGATTTACCTTTATGATGGGACCCTGTCCACTCAAATATGGCGGCAAGTTGGGGCTACCGGCGCCGCCATTTTGCGAACTGTTGGCAGTTTGGGCAGCATTGGGTGTGGAACGTCTGGCCGTGAATGCAGCCATGCTCTGTGAGACGCCATCGGCCAATATGAATTGCTCGCGTAGCTCAATGTTAGTGCGTCCCTTGGCTGCTCCGATCAATGCCGATATGCACACATATATAGCATGTGGTAAGTACATTCACACACACACACATATATACATATACATACATGTATACATATATTATGAGCGTGTATTTGCATTTGATTGTAACAACAATAACAACGAAATTTTGTATTTGTCACAGTTGGTATTTTGTTTGTTGTTGTTTGGAATTTTTGTGTTTTTTATATTGTTTTTTTTTTTTGGGCGCAGGCGAAGTGCATGTTGGGCGTGGGCGGACGGGCGGGCGAGCGGGCAGCGCAAGCGGATTTATTTGTGGAATTATATATTGGAAATATCGGGCACATTGCGTTTTCGGTTATCGGTTTCATTTTAAAGTACAGTTACAAAAAATATAACATTTGAAAAAGAAAAAAGGGGAAAAACATAAAATTTGATTAGTAAAAACGAAAAACGGTATACAAAATTATTAATACAACAAATTCAACTAGTTTTTTTTTCAATATTATTATTACTTTTTTCTTTTTTGGACGCACAACAAACAGAAATTAACGAATTTACGAGGCATGACACGTGAATAAAAGTACAGTTTTCCACTCAAAAAAGCTATAGTCAAACTGGCTGTAAGTTAACAGCGTGCAGACTGTAGCCATGTTAAGCAAGAGAAGACTCAACAGCAAAATAAATGAAAGCATGCACTAATCGAGTACTAAGCAAGTTATATTATATTGTAGGTTAGGTTAGGTTAGGTTCTAGGCAAATAGGCGTAGTGTTGGTTAACCCAGTAAAAATAGAGAGAGAGATAAATACAATGTGTGGTATGGGTATAATAATATCAAACGCAGAGTTAACATATAAAAGCAACAAAAAATGAGCATGATTACTAAATGTGGCAGCAACCGCAAACTGTGAGCTTTTCAGTTTTCGGGCTTTTAGGATAGGTTTTTTTGGTTTTTTTGGTTTGGAGTTTGGTTTTGGATTCTTGTTTTCGTTTGGTTATTGTGTGTATGAGATAGGCGCTGGCTAAATGTCAAAAATGGTATCTTCAAAAATAAAGCGCGCTGTTAATTTATGCTATTTGTATAAAGCAACTTTTCAACCAAACAAATTAATGAGGTTTTCAAAAATTGTTTTTAGGTTATGTTGTTTTTATTTTTCTTTTGGGTTTATCATATGCTAGTAATATTTTTAGGCACAAAAGTTTTGATTTTTATTTTGTTGGTTAAATGACCATATCCGTTTTTGGTATTATATTAATATGATATTTGGTATGTTTTTAAAAAAATGTTTAGCTTGTAAAAAAAAAATTAATAATTAGTTGTTAAGCACAACTGTACCTAAATGTTGTAAATGTTTGTGAGAGATGTGAGATATGATCAAAAATGGTTTATAAAAGTATGATGCATATATAACCTAAGGTATAGACAAAATGCATGAGCTGATGGGAATGGTAATAGATTGATTTTTTATGTTTGGTTCGTGGTGTGGTGGACTACAAAAAAGTTACACTAGAATTAATATGCGATAAATGTATGAAGTCCAAACAAGATTTATCGATAATTTCAGTGTGTGTTTGTACGTATACAACTAAATATAAAGAGAGTGTAGGTGTGTCCTTGAGCTTGAACTTACCGCGACAAGGATCGTTCTTCTGCAAGAATTCATCCAGAGCAACCCAGCCACCGCCAACGCGCACCATAACAGTGCTGCGCAGGATGCGAACCAGGCGCAACTTTTGGGAATCACCAAACTGCAAAGGCAAACATAATCATTAGCAAATGTTAAGGGTCTGTCTGAAGCGATTGCAAAACTCACTCTGTATTTGCCTTCGCCCACTTGGAACACACGGAACTTTTGACGACATGTGCAGAGCATGACCAAACGTTTGACCTCGTCGTGTATCTTGTCGTTTTCATTGGCCGGTTTACGTTCCTGCCAATCGGGTCGCAGAGCGGCAATGAATTCCTGCCAGTCAATGAGACCCTCACCATTGCGATCGAACAAATCGGCAACAGCCTTCATCTCCAGACCCGATGTATCGAATTCTGTTTAAGAATAGATTATTTTTAATATCTGTATAACTGGTTTTCTTTTCACTTGATGCTTACTCGTATTGAGAATGCCATCGATGAAAACATCGCGTGGCACCATGCCATTGTTATCCTTGTCCATCTTACGGAACAGATCAGTCAAGCGCGACTTCTTGTGGTTCATGTGCTTGAGGAACTATGTGGAAAATGAGTAATATTAAATATTATTAGCATTATTTAGAAAGTGTTTTGGCTGTGGCAGTTACTTACGCGCTTGCGCCAATCATCCCAGCTAAAGTTGCGAGCACGCTCCACATCCTTCAGATACATGAGATGCTCGTGAAGCAAACGTTGACGCTCCCATGACAGCATCCACACATCACGCCACTTGGTCCATAATAGTTTGGCGCGTGGCGAACGGAATTCGAGTTCGGGACCAGTAGAGCTATGAGGGCAGAGTTGGTAAATACTATTAGTAAGTTTATAAATGAAAAACAAATTCAATGAAAGCTAATTAGATATGAAAAAAAGAACTATAAGAAAACTACAAAATGCTTAACATACACAAAAATAGTATTTAACAGAGTAACATTTAGCATAGATGCACAGTTTGAGCTGCACTGATTGTAATGGGGAGCAGGAGCGGGCACTTACCTTGGCGAGAAACGTGGGCCATAATGCGGCAGGCGATCTCTGTCGGGCGTATCGCGCGTAGGCGTAATACGACTGATATAGATATAATATATATAAATATACGTATGTATACATATATATGATTATGCAGAGCAAATATTTAAGCAGCAAGATGCATAGATTTTTGATATGAGGCAAACGTTTACGGTAGCGTGATGATAAAGAGTTTCACAAAAAAGATACAAAAAAGAGAAGGAGAGACAAAAAAACAAGAACGATCAAATAACGAAACAATATACACACAAAAATAATGTACAAGAGCAATACAAAAAGTATTTCATATATATAAATATTTTAATGTATACACAAAAGAAATAACATTTCGCAGCATTTCCAAAAATAGTGTTGCATAGAGCCGAAAGAAAACAGAGTCGAAAAACAAAAAGAGAAAATTCATTTTTTCTTTAATTTTTTGAAATTTAGAAAGTGCATGCACTATTATTTTTGGAACAATTGTAGTTCAAAGATAAACCCCATGGGAAACAAAACTGATAACTCACCTGCCCTTGCGTGCGTTGAGTCCTTGATCGCGAGAGCCCTTGAAGCTGTGGACGAGAGAAGCATTTGCAAGTTAGGCAAAGTGACAAACGAGTGATGTAAAAAACATAATTAAGCAACAGTTTAAGCAGCAGTGATTAAGCCGGGTGCTTGGGGTTTTGTGTTTTGTGGGAGGACTACGTGAAATGGTAGATGGTTAACGTACTACCTACTTTAGATAGTTAGGCAGGCTTAGCAAACAAGGTATTTTAATTGTTTTTATTATTTTGGAGTTTTAGTTATATCAATTCAATTAACTTTGACTTTCAGTTGAGAAATGTCAAAAGTATTCCTTTTATTTTTGATCTGTTATGATAGATGATATAGTGGGAGTATAGCAAAACTTGGTATGTTAGCTCAGTTTAGTGCTACATGGGACACAGAAAAGCTTCAAGTTGTTGTTGACTTTAACCAGTTGGTAATGTGAGCGTTTGTGTGTGTGTGAGAGAGACAGTGTTGGTAAGCGCACTGTGGTTTATTGTGGTTTTTATGTGGCTTGCAGTGGTAGTTTTTAGAGTAGAAGAGTAGAGTATAAAGTTGCTGTCAAACCTTTGACGTCGCAGCTGGCCATCGGGCGACTGTTCACGCAGATCGTGACTGGAGCCACGACTACAGTTGTATATATTTATATATAGAGTTGTTGTTGTTGTTGCAAGGTGTCGTATAGAGTATATATTTTGGATAGGCAAGAGTTTTGTGGGTGCAAAAACGTTGCAGGGGAAAAAATATTTGATTTGTTTTTGTTGTAGCAATAAAAGTTGGTGAAAAAATAGCCAAAAACAAAATAAGAATAAATAAAAAATAATAATAAAATAAACATATATATACAAAGGAGATTTCTGTTTAGCCAAGAGTGGCAACTCTGCGAATACTCACACTGGCGTCTTGCCGCTACGCGATGGCTTGCGAGCACCTGGTGGCAGCTGGCGCGGCTTGCAGGCGCGATCCACCTCGTTCTGGCGACGTGCCGTGTTCTCCATGAACTCCTTGTGGTCCTCGATCAGTTTCTCAACCGGTGGTATCTCATCCGGCAGCCGTTCGCTCTTCAGATCTACGAAGGCATAAAGCAGATTAGCAGAGGAGCGTAAATCTCTGCATTGGTTTACTCACTTATTAGTGTGCCCTCGAGACCGCTGAGCCAGGCAAGCAGCTCCTCAATGGTATCGTCCAGATCCTTGAGCGATTGCAAATGCAGACCCAGCTTGGACTCGCGATTAATGGCCCATTGGCGCACCTCCTCCCAGCGTTGCTGAATGATCGATAGCCAGTTCTTGATGATGGGTATAGCATCCGGATACGCTTTGCCAATAATATCTTCGGCAAACTCGAACGTTTCGCTCTTCTCACGCTCCCGGACGCGCAGATCCTTCATGAACTCCATGTGAATGTCCATCATCTCGCGCGAGACCTTCTCGTCATCGGGCGCATTCTTGGCATAGCGCAACTTGTGCTCCGCATGATCCAGCCAGTCGAACAGGGCCTGAACTCGGGCATTCAGCTTCTCAGCATCGTTGAGAGCAACTTCGAGTCGCTCGCCACGTTTGCCGACCGCATTGTGCACCTCATCCCAAATGGATTGCAGCTCATCGAGCTTCGCGCCCACCTCGGGATTATTGCCCGAACGCTCCAGATCTCGTCCCGTCTTGAGGACGCCTTGCATTTGAGCGGCACGCTTCTGCAGATCCTGTTCAATGTGCTTGTGATGCTCGCACAGACCCTGCACCGTCTCCAGATCTCCGTGGACGGGTCCGTTCTCGTTCAACCGACTCTTCGCCTTCTTCAGCCACTCGAGCAATTCGCCGAGCGCATCGCTAAACTGTCCGGAAAGCAGAAGAGCCTCCTCCAGTTTGCGCTGTCGCTCAATGCTCTTCGACCAGACGCGTGTCCATTGCTCCTTGAGCTCCAGCAGCATCTTGTCCAGCACTGGACGATCACCCTTGGGTGCCCGTTCCATGAGGTTCTTGCCGGCGCGCATGGTGGCATCGTACACGGTTTGCTTGGCGCCCAGCTGGCGATGCGTCTCCTTCAGCTTGGCAATGTACTTTTTGATCTTCTGCGGCTCCTTGGAGGCGGTGGCCTCCTCAATGATCTGATCCAGCACCTGTTCAGTTTCCTGGAGATACTGCATCATGCCATTCCAGGCATCATTGAACTCACGCGCCTCCTTGTAGCCATGGTCGAGAGCACGTGTGCGCTCCGCCGCCTTGCTGACGACACGTTCCCAGCGATGCTGGACAGACACGAGTAGATTCTTGATAAGAATCACATCCTGCTTCTGGCTGAAGTACTTCAGATGTGTGCCCTTCTTGTCCAGCAGCAGCATGGCCTCGCGATGTGTGCTCACATCCTTCTGCAACACCTTATGCTCCTCCATCTGGGCCTGAATCGTTTCCAGGACACGCGAGACGGGCTCAGCATTTGAGAGCTGCTTCTCCGCCTGGGTTAACCACTCGACAAAGGCCTGGAGCGTGTCATGGAATTCTGTTGCCTCCTTGAGCGCAATCTCCAGCTTGATCTTCTTGTCGGAGGCACGCGAAACAACCGCATCCCAGCGTTGCTTCAGTGTGCGCAACGTGTGTTGCAGATTGCTTGAGGGGACCTTCATCTGGTTCTGGCGCTTGATGTACTCCTGTCCCTGCGCCTGGATGGTCTCCACCTTGGGCCTGTTCTCATCCAGTTCGTTGTAGACCTCCATAAAGCGTTCCAGCTGCTCGGTGGCAGTCTCTGGCAGACCACCAACCGGTTTGCTGGCACCAATCACGGCATCTACATCGCCCAACCATCCCAGGATGTCCTGGACCTCGGCTATGTAGCCCTGGGCTTCGCGCAGCGATTCCTCCAGCTCGTGCTGGCGATCGCTGGCCTTTTGCAGCAACTGCTTCCACTCGTTGTTCAGCTTGCGCAGCTTCTCCTGCGTCGTCGATGCCTCCACAGAGCCCTTCTCTGTCTCGATGAGCTGGCGCCCGGCATCGTTGAGTGTGTCCACAGAGTTCTGATGCGCCTGTATATCATTGGCGAGCACCTTCAGCTTAGCCAGCTCCACTTCAAGCAGCTGCGGGTCTCCAGGTATCTGTGAATAAGTCAATTAATTAGATTTTACTCTCAGAGGAATTTCTGCTTTGCTTTCTTCTTACCGGCTTCAGCTGATCCAGAGTGCTGTCGGTCTTGTTGATCCAGACCAAGAGCTCGTTCAGCGCATGCTGGAATTGACCCAAGTGGAGCAGTGCATGCTCCAGCTGCTTCTGGCGATCGACCATGCCACGCAGCAAAGCCTCCCAGCGACGATTAACCACAGTCAGTGGCTCCCGAATCGATGCCGCCTGCTCGGGCGAAGTGCGTTCCGTCAGTTCCACAGCTTGTCTGCAAGTGGGCAGGCAAAGGATTAGCAAACATTGCATATGATTGGTGCTCAAGAGAACGCAGGCACAGCTAAACATTAACAATAACAATAATAATAATAATAACAACAGCTGGCTGCTGCTGGTGCACATGCAATAATATTTTGGCTTGCGGCACAAATCATAAAGAAAGAAACATGCGCAGAACAGATCACAGATCAGGAATCCAGAGATCAAGCATAAAATATCTGAGCATATAATGGATCATGGATCGTAGATGGCAGATCAGCGATACAAAATCATGTATTACAGATCAGAGAGCAAAGATCAGAGATCACAGATCTTATATCATCGATCATAGATCACAGATCATAGAACATAGACTTGTATCAGAGACCGCTGATTCTGGATCACAGATCAGATCAGATCATAGCTTGCAATGCAGGCACTTAACAGTACACAACAAACATCAAAAGTAACGAACGATGGAACGTACGAAATTTTGCAACTAGTATCTTGCCTTTCTAGGACTCTGCCAATTGTTGAATGGAAGACCACCACACATTAGAATACGTTAATATAACAGATTATTAGATAAGAGATTGATAATATAGGTGTGTATATAATAACCAAGCTTACCTGTTTAATGCTTCTACTTCGACCATGTGCGGATCGACTTCGTCCTTGAACGACTTGAGCTGTTCAATTTGTCGCTTGACGGCATCAATGTCGGAGCCCACAGCTCCGAGGTGAGCAAACTTCTCCTCGGCCTTGGTGAGGAATTTGAGCAGATTCTGCAGCGTCTCATGGAATTCCATGGCCTTCTCCATGGCATCGATGAGGTTCTCCTCACGCTTGGCATACAACGCTGTAATGTTGTCCCATGCATTGTCTAGATCCTCGATGTGTTTCTTCACCTCTGGCTTGTCGGGTTCGCCACACATGTTCATCAGATTGCTGCCATGGCGACGCACCTGCTCCACCTCCGGCTTGGTCTGATCGATCTCGTGCCGGATCTCCTGCAGTGCCACCTGTTGCTTCTTAATGTCCTGCGGCTGTGCCGCTGGTGGCTCTTGGCACGACAGCGTCTCCTCCAGATCCTTAAGGGTCTTCATGACACTGTTCAATTGCTTCCAGAAGGGTTCGGCTACCCTGAGTATATCGTCCAGGGAGCTGCCACGTTTCTTTGTGGCCTTCTGCACATCGTTCCACAGCGTGTTGAGCTTTTCCAGCTTGGCTTTGATGTCGCGCACAGCCGGATCAGCCTTGTTGCCCGCCTTGGCAATGACATCGTTGGCTGCCCGCTGCACGGCGCTAAATGCATCCTGACGCTTGTCCAGATCATCCATTAGAGCATCATTATCCTCGATTTGCTCGCGGATCTTCTGGGGCAGTGCTGAGAGTGGATCCAATTGATTCACCTGATCCACAGTGTTGGCCAGGGCGCGAAGCATGCCCTCGAGCTTATCGGAGAACTGACTGGACTCCTGCAGCGCATTCTCCAGCGCCTGTTGACGTTCACGCAACTCCAGACGCAGTGCGGCATAGCGCGCGTTGTCTGTGTCCAGGATCTCATTGATCTTGGCGCTATCATCATCGGCAACCAGTGCGCCCAGAGCTTCACCCGTCTTGTTCAGTTTGTCCAGCAGCGGCTTATGCTCGGCAATCGACTGCAGCAGACGCTCGTTCTTGTCCTGCTGCAGTGTGATCTGATCTGGACGCAGGGCAGGCATGCTCAGCCTTGAGATTTGCTGCTCCATATCGTCCAGCCAGGTGGTCAGGCCCTGGTGCGAGTCGGCAAAGTGCTCGGACAAGGGCAACGCCTGCTCCAAGATGCCCAAGCGTTCGCTGCACAGCTGGGCGACGGTGTCGACAATCTCCTTGAGATCGTCCAGTTTCTCGCGCAGCGTTGCCGTATTCTCGCTTTGGGGCGACTCACGCAGCACCTTCTTGGAGGCGGCGGTCACATCGCGCACGCGTCCCTTCTGACTGGAAATGTCATCGTTGATCGAGCGATGCTCCTGCAACTGAGCGCGCACCAGTTTCGGCTCCATGGCTGGCAGATCCGCTTCACGGAGTGTGGTGTCCATTTCGCGGAACCACTCCAACAGCTCATCAATGTCACTGGTGACTTCCTTGGCCCGCTGATTGCTCAAATGCAAACGTTCCGCCTTGCGTTGAATCTGCTCGACGATGGCATCGAAGCGACGATTGTCACGGGTGACAATGTTCTCGATGGTGGCAGCACCTTCGCCCGGTGACAGCTGACACAGCTGTGGTCCCACCAGATTAATGGTGTCCAGTATGGGACGCATATCGGACAGTTCACCCTCCAGCCGCAGGACATCGGCCTGGCGTGGTTCACTCGGCGCCAGAGCAGTCTCGGCACTCTGCATCCATTCGACCAGACGATTGTGGGCCTCGTGGAATTGCTGCACCAGTGGAAGAGCATTCTGGGCATTCTTGAGCAGATCACCGCCACGATTGGTCAAATCACCATAGCGACGTTGTAGCGAGTCCAGTTTATCCTTCAGTTGTATAGCCTCATCGTTGGAGATATGTTTCATCAGCTCCGCACCAGATTCTACAGTGGACTCCACATTGTTAGCGTGTCCAGCTATATTCTCGTTCAGCTCGAGCAGATGATCCATTTGCTCCAACAACTTCTCTGCGTGAACGGGCACAGATTTGAAGCGTTTCAGCTCGTTCTCCATGCTCTCCATCCAGGCCACCAGATCCTGATAACTGAGCACCAGATGCCGTAAGCCTTGTCGAGATTCGGCAAGCAGTGCACCAATATTATCGCTGGCATCAACCAATCCCGTATAGCGTTCGGTTACGGTGCGCACCTTTTCGCCCAGATTACCGGCCTCCTCGTCGCTGACCAGATGCATCAGCTGACCGGCCACATCGGCTAGATCCGTAAAGTCGGGCTGCTTGCCCAGAATCTCGTCGTGCAGACGATCGTGCTCACGGATACGCTGCTGAATCTTCTCCTCATCGGTGGGTATGAGTTCCATGGCTTTAACGGCACGTTCCGTATTATCCAGCCACAGTTCGAGTGGACTGATCTTGTCGTGGAAACGCTTAGCCACCTCCATGGCCTCCTCCAGATCCTGTTCACGCTGCTCGGCGCCATTAGTTAAGGCATCGAATCGTTCCAACAGGTTATTCAGTTGCTTCTCGATTGAGGCACGTTCAGCGGGCTCACAATGAGTGGCCACCTCCTTGCCCAGATTGGCCAGCGAACCCATCGAGTTCTGGCGATCCAGCAGCATTTTCTTGAGGAACTTCTGTTCCTGCAACTGCGCCTTGACCACCTTGTAATCGCAACTGGGCGGCTTCTGGTTGGCGACCATTTCCTCCGTATCGCTGAGCCATTTCGAGAGACCTGCCAACGCTTCCTGGAACTTGCCGGACTGCAGCAGGGCGACGTCCAAGCGACGATCGCGCTCGTTCATGCGCTCCTTCAGATCATTCCAGCGATCGTTTAACTTCTCCAAATCCTTCTCGATGACATTGGTGGAGACACCGGTGCCAGCGGAGCGTACCAGATCTCGTCCTGACATGTTGACCTTGTCCACATTCTGAGCCAGTGGTTCGACCTTGCGCTCACGGAAGTTGCGGAAGTCCTCCTGCTGTCTTCGAATCTGATCCAACTCAGAGCCCACGGGCTTCATGCGCTTGAACTCATCGCTGACATCCTGGATATCATCGAGAGCCTGCGACTGCATGTCGTAGAACTCCCGGAGTGCCTTCAGGGTGCTCTGCAGCTTATCCTCATGATCGCGCACACGATTGTCGAGGCGTGCCACCGTCTTGCGGAGCGTGGCAATTTGTTCGCGCGTCTGACTCGTGTCGGCAGAGAAGCCAGCATCGACCAGGACATCAGCGGCACGCTCGGCATCCTCCAGACGACCGACCAGGCGTTCCAGTCGGTTCTGCAGCTTGCCCACATCATCCAGTTGCTGCTGGACAATCTTAATCTCACGCGCTGGCGGCGCCAACTTCTCAATCTCCGTCTCCAGATCGTTCAGATCGATGTTCAACGTTTTCATCTGTTCGTTGAACTGAGAGACTGCAGTCGCAGCAGACTGCAGCTCGCCGCAGCGATCATCGAGACGTCCTTGCAGCTCGGACATGCGATCGGCGAGACCATCAACCTCGCTGGTCAAATGATCAGCATCGCCGCCGGCAGCACGCGCCTCCGCGCTTATGTCCTTGGCCAGACCCTTGAGAGATTGCAGTGGTTTGCCCAGATTGGTCAGCTCCTCGCGTATGGCCTTCACGCGCTCCAGCAACTTGGGATCCTTGGCAGCACCGCCCAGCGCATCGTGGGCAGCAAGGCGATCCTCGCAACGGCCCAGCGAATGATCCAGATTACGCAGCTCATCATTAAAGTCGCCCAGGCGGCGCGAACAGTTCTCAATCTCATGGGCGCGTGCAATCAAATCGTTATTGAGACGCTCCCAGCGATCACGGATGTCCTGCAGTTCGGCCTTGATTGGCTCCTTGTCGATGTCACAGCTGGTGAGGAAGGTGTCGCCCAGGCCCTTGGTATTCTCAAATTCACCCGAGTGCTTCCACACCTCACTGCGGAATGTTTGCAGATCACGCAAACGCGTCTCCAGCTTGGACTTGGACAAGACGCCGGGTGTCAGATCGGCCAGCTTATCCTCAGCGGTGCGCAGCCAGGCGAGGAACGTCTCCGAGGTCTGCGAGTACTTCTTGCAGTGTTCCATGCACGTCTGCAGACGTGTATGACGATCGACGGCCTCACGGCGCAACTTCTCCCACTGCTGTTGAATGCGATCGAGATCACGCTTCACGCCTCGATCCTGCTGACGATCCGTCAGATCCTTGCCCTTGTTGATAAGCATAATCACCTCGTGCTCACGGGCCATCACCTCGCGATAGATGGGCTCGTGTGTGTCGATCTGATGCTGCAGCGTTGGCTTGTGTGCGGAGACAAGCAGGCGATCGGTCAGATTGGAAAGCTCACCAGAGAGCCAACCGAGCGTCTTGGAGCAGTTCTCGGCAAAGTGACGACCATCACGTAGCGATGCCTCCGTTTCGGCCTTCTTCGTGTCCAGCTTCTTCTGCAGCGCCGAATACTGTTTCTCCAGGGCGGCAACACGCGAGTTTACATCGGCGCGGGATGCGGGATCTCCGAGTATATTGCACAACGTGGCTGCTGATTGTTCCACATCCGCCAGGAGGGGACGTTGACCCTCCAGCTGACGTTCAAGGTTCTCGATCTTGCGCAGATTCTCCTGGTGATCGCCATCCAAGGGCAGCGTGTCCAGATTGTCACTGATATTTTGCAGCGCTTCACGCAAACGATTGACAGCAGCATCGAATTCTTTGGAGCTGTCGGCAGCGCCGCCCAAGCTGTTGGCACGATCATCCAGTTTGCCCATCAGATCATCCCACTTGGTCAGCACATCCTTGAGCTTCAGCTCGACGGCCTGGGCATCGGGTGTGCCGGCCAAATGATCGACAACATCGTGTCCCAGCTCTTGGAAGTGCTTCAGTTGCGGCTGCTGTGTGCGGAACTCTTCGCGCAGCACTTGCACCTGTTGCACCTGGCTCTGAACCATGCGTGGATCCGACGAAATCGGTCCCAGTACGGTCAGCATGCGCTCCTTGCTGTCCAGCCAGCTCTTGAGATTGCCATGGGTATCGAGGAAATCGCGCAACTTCTCCGAGAAGGCAATGCGATTCTTGCAGATATCATTGAGATTCTTCCACTTCTCCTGAATGTTGTCGTTCTCCAGCCGCAGCTGTTCGGCGCCGGGAACATCCGATTTGCGTCGCAAGATGTCCTTCACCTGCGCCTTGGTCGTGTCCAGCAGGCTCTGCTTCTCGTACATATCCTCGAGAATTTTGCGTGCCTGCTTGATGCAGCGATCGGCTTCCTCCTTGTTGGAGACGGACTCCTTGGGCACCTGGCGCTGAATGCGGTCGAGGAACTGGGCCAAGCCCTTCAGGTTCTCGTACTGCTTGCGCAGCTCCTCGCTGAGATTGTCCAGTTCGTGCTGGCGATCGTTGAGACGGACGCCAATTAGACCGTAGCGATTGTTGATCTCGCTTAGCTGCTGCTGCACCGGAGACAGCTCAGAGAGCTGGAAGCCATCCTGAGAGGATCTGCGGCTACCGAATCCACTGGAACCAGTCGATAGTGGCGACAGTATGCCTCCCTTGGTCGGGCTGGGGCTTCTGGCGTCTCCGGACATGCGACGCAGCGGGCTTGTCCTCTTAATAGGACTGTAAGTGGAGCGTTTGCGTCCAGGACTCTCGGGTCGCACCAGCGCATCGTATTGCGAGCCAATATCATTGATCTTATCAATGGTTGGCGCGTAATCGCGATAATCCTTGCAGATGGGCTTCAACTCATCATTCTGCTGCCGAATCTTATCCAGATCGATGGCCACCGGTGCGAGTCCATTGACGCGACCCTCGGTTCTCGTTAGCCACGAAAGGACATCTTCCTTGAGACTCTCGTAGGCCAGTTGACGTTCGGCCTTCTGCTTGGAGAGCTTGGCGCGCTCATCGATGCTGATGTTGATGTTGCGCCACTGAGATTCCAACTCCTTGATGCGATCACGCAATGCGCCCGTATCGGTCACATCCCGCAATCCAATCAGATCCTTGCCATTGCGCACACAATCCTCGAACAGTGGCGCCAGCTGATCTTTCTCGCGCGCCAAGTCGAGCATGCGGCGAGCCAGCTCCTCGGTGGCGAGCAGACTGGTCTCACGGCTATCGAGTGCCTCCTGCAGGCTGCCCATGCGCTGCTCTACGTTGCTAATGTCGTCCAGATACTTGGACAGGCGACCGTAGACATCGTCCAGGAATTCGCCACGCTTGTTGGCCTTCTCGAAGAGTTTCTCAAATTTGCCCGTGACATCGTTCAGATTCGATTCTACCTTCTTGGCGATGCGTGCATTGGATGCACTGGCCAACAGATGCTTCGCCGAGATTTGAACACTGTCGATGCTAGCCTGATGCGATTGCAGATCGGCAAGGAGCGCCTTGTGCTCGCGGATTTGCTCCTGCAGACGCTCCTTGATCAGCGAAGCGGGACGCAGATTCAGCTTAAACTTATCCTCGGCCTGGTTGACCCAACCGACAAGGCTATCGAGTGCATCTTGCACACCCTGCGATTGAACCAGTGTTTTGTCCAGCGTCTTGCAATGCTCGCCGAGCGTATCCAGCAATTGCTGATAGTTGTTCTTCAGATCAGCAATGGGCAACTCCAGCTGATTGATCTCCATCGGGCTGAGTTGACCGCCCAGGCTGCGCAGTAGATTGTCCAATGCCTGTTGGGCATTGTCCACCAGACGACCGCTGGAGAGAAGCTCGTTGTGCAGCGCCTTCGCCTCATTCATCTGATCCTGCACGCCCTTGGGATCTCCAGCGACGGGCTCAGAGATGACACGTGAGACACGCGGCTGCATGCTGCGCAGCCACTCGTTGGCCTTGTCCAAGGCATCCTGGTACTCACGCTGTCTGCCACCCAAGCCAGAGACACGATCCTGCAACGCATTAACGCGATTCAACAGATCCTTGTACTGTGCCGTCACCAGCGAAACTTCCTGGCGAATGGGACTCTCGGCACTCGAGAGCGGCTCTACGTGCGGCAAGCGTTCGGGCAACGAAGTGCGGAAATCATTGAGCAGGGCCAAGAATTCCTTGCTCTCGTCGACAAACTTCTGGGCGGCCATGGTGATGAAACGCAAATCGGCCTGGTGACCAATCACATCGCTGACAAACTCTCGAATGGTGTCCGCCTGCGAGGCGAGACGTGTCAGATCCGACAGCGAACGTTCCTTATCCTCCAGCGTGCGTCGGGCCTGCTGCAGCCAGTCGGAGAAGACATCCAACTCGCTGCGCAGCTTGGTCAGCTCATCGCGTCCAGCTTCGAGACGACGCAGCAGACGCACCGTGCGGTCGTTGACACGATCCACGCGCGAGCGCAACTCACGGCCAGAGTTCTCCAGGGTGGTGACCTCCGGGGCGGAAAGCACATCGCCGCCAGTCAACACAATTTGACGGATTTGCTCCAGACAGGTGGCCACTGGACGCTGCTGGGATTCGATTTCATCCTTGATTTGCTGTGGTAAAGACAAATTTATTAGATATAAGTGAACTTATGTTGTAAAACAGAAACTTACCTTGAGCGCATTGATTTGATTGCGCAGCTCATCGATTTTAACACGTGGTCCGCCAACGTTTGAGATTTTCTGTTCGACGGATGTGACCCACTTGAGGAGATCGTTGACATTCTCCTCGCACATGTTGAACTTCTCGAATACTGCTTGCTATTGCCCAAAAGTTAATGATTTCATAATGATGACAAATAAGAAGATCATAATTAGTACGATGGTAAAATAAGAGTGTAGCTTAGCCAGTTACAGTCTCATACTTATATATTTGATATTTGAGAGGGGGTAATAAATATATATTTATATATATATAGACAGAGAGCATATGAAATGTTCATTAACAATATAATCGAAAGTCATAAGAAATGGAACACAAAATATATATAGAGAGCACACAAACATACAATAGTTGAGATATTGATAATAAACTTAAGCGGCGGGCGAAAGCATAAGCAAAGGTTTTCATCTTTTTTTAAGCAGTTTATAGGACAGGCAAAAGTTAGGTTAGGTCAGGCGTTAAAGCGTTTTAATAACCAAATTAAACACAATTATTATTATTATTATTATAATTAAAAGACGCATAATCAAAAACACCAAAGTTTACTACTAGGCACTACTAAAATTAACGAGCACTACGTTGAACTAAGGGTACTACAAAGTTGTATACTTTTAGTATGGGCAACTAACTACGTTTTTTAATGGTTTTATATTATTTGTTGTTGAGTTTTATTGTTTTTCATGTTTGTTTTTGGATTAGTGTTAATTTTGGGTTTTGGTTTTTTTTTGTTTTTTGTTTTTGGTTTGAGCATTCTCAAAAAAATAAAACTGCAAACGAAATAATATAATAAGAATAATTGTATGTATAATAAATAATATGCTGAAAATAGGTAGAAAATTGATTTATCAAAAATATGTTTAAGTTAAAATAAAAACTAGAAAAATACTAACTAACTGGAAGAGCTGCAATTGCAAGGCAAATTGTAGCTAGGAGCCAAACTGTAACTTAGACTAAATATATACATTTTAAGGATATATGTTTAGAACTATGAATGAGGTTGGGTTAGACAAATAGGTCCTTAGTATAGCAAGAATGCTGAAGGTAGTTAAAAGTGCTTTAAGGATTCCATAGAATTCAAAAGAGTAGAGCTCGAAGGAGTATAGTATATAATATAGATATACAAATGGGACTCTACGTTGTTACAGTCTGCTGGTGGTGGTTAGAAGTGGGCCTAAGGAAAATGTTGCCTATGCAGGGATAGTATATAGTTTATAGAGAGTATGAGTTATCATAGATATATGCATGTGTGTACGATGTATATATGTGTGTGTATATGTTTTGTGTTATCGATAGATATGTATATGTATATGAAGAAAAGAGAGATTATAAATATTTGATTGCCGACGTCATTCGTGCCGAGTAGATTGGTATGGAGAATATGGAGACTCGCGTTTGCGTTTTGCGTTTGCCAGTTCAAGCAATTTGATGATTGTGATATATATGTAGAAGTCTATATATGAGATACGATCGATCGATCTGTGGTTGTGATTATCTATGTGGTGGTGGTATGTAGTACTTTTGCTGATAGGATTTATACTTGCTGCATTCTTAATTTGAAAAACTTTAAAGCAAGTTCAGCAACAAAGTTTGGCTCATTTTGAAAAATTATACGTTATGGATTTATATATGTATTTGATATTTGATGTAGTATTTTTTTTTTTTTTTGTGAACGAGAACATATAAAACTCAATGCCATGCGCTGCAAAATAAGAAATATGCTTCACCTTTTTCAGGACAAGCAAAATGAAATAATAATCATAAATATGATTTGCAAATTAAAAATTGTTTCTTTTTTTTTGTTTTGTTTTAGATAAGCGGACAGAGCTTTGTGGGTTAGTCTGATGAGAGATAGAGTAGAGATTAAAATTGAGAGCGCGCTGATCAAAAAATAGTTCGTAACAAAAATTTGAGAAAAATATATAATTATTAATATAGAATATACCAAAAAAAGAACATGCCACGAAGCGAATTTTGGTTGCAACAATTTTGTTTTGTTTGTCGTTGCGTTTTTTTGTTTTCCGAGTTTCAATTTGTGAACGCAAATTTTGGAAAGTGCTATAAAAACCTGTTGTGTGCGAACAATAGACAGAGGGAGAGTTGGGAGAGACGAAGGTCTGTGAAACTTACCCGCTGTTCGGCTGGCAGCAGTAAACCCTTCTCGGCGGCCTTCACCAAATCGATATTATTCTTGGGCTCATTGGCATCGTTCAGACGACCCTCTGTGGCATCGATCAGGCCGCTGCCAATGGCAGCCGCAAGTGGAACGATGATCCCTGTGCTGGGATCACGCACCACCGTCGAGGAGGGATCAATCAGACCGGAACCGATGGCCTCGGCCAACGTGTACTTCTTACGCTTAATGATGTCGGGATGCATTTGGAAGGGATCGACTAGACAGCCATTCGTTGGATTATACAGGTTGAAGGTGATGGCCTCTAGCAAACCAAATGAACGCTTGGGTGTACAGATCAGGCCACTCTCGTAGGCCTCCTGCAGGGTGCATAGCTTTGAGGTTTGGGTGTTCAACACATTCGCCTTGTTGGCATCCATCAGGCCCTTGCGGAACGCCTCTGGCAAACGCACAAGCTTCGCTTTGGCCAAATCTTTGACCAGCGCCGAATCGGGATCAATAATGCCAAGGCCGGCGGCATCTTTGAGCGTATATATCTTGGGCGTAGTCTCGATGACAGTCAATGAATCGGGTGCGCTATCATCGCTCTTGCTGCTGCTGGCTGGGATTACTGGCTGATGGGTCAACATACCGGTTTGCAGATCCAGACTCTTGGATTCGGCCGCCTGATCAAATGTGATCGGTTCGCGTACATAGATCAACAGTGTCGGATCAAAGGCAAAATAGAGTGCTTTCGGATCGACGAGCGTACGCTTGGAGACATCGACGAGACCGCGTTCCTCGGCGTATCTATACGGCACGAGTTTATAGCTATCTAAATCGCGAACGAGTGCAGTTTTCGGATCGATTATGTTATATCTGATGGCCTCCTCGAGAGACATTTCACGCGGTTTGCTAATGACAACGCTGACGGGCGTTTGACTCAGGAGCTCAACGCTATCCTGTCGACGCACGACTTCTTCCCGATCGGTTAACGGACGCTGCACGGTCACGAGTATGCCACGCACGAAGGCAACATCATAGTTGTATGTGGATTTCGATTTGGGATCGAGAACGCGTCCCTTTGTCACATCAATGTCGCTATTCTCAATGGCCTCAATCAGAGGCAACTCCTTACCCGTTAGCTGATTCTTAAAGACAGTGCTAGCGGGATCTATGAAACCGGAATGTATAGCCTCAACCAAATCGAGATACTCGCCCGTTGTGGGATCGCAGAATTTACCCGTCTCGGATCTGTAAAGCTGCATGCGCAGCACCATTTCCAGACTCAACAATCGACGGTTCGAGACGATCAAACCACGTGCCCTAGCTACCTGCAGATCCAACTGCTCGCTGCCTAGATTATAAGAGCCCTTGGTGTCATCTATTAGCTGTTCCTTAATGGCATTCGCAAGGCGCATGTATTTGCCTGTCTCATGGTGTTTGACCAAACTGGAGGAGAGACTGACGACATCCTCAACGCAAGCTTCGTTCAGATTAAGTCTGCGATTAGTTACGGGATGGAGCACTTGACGTGTGGCCACATCATAAAAGCCCATGGCTAAGAGTTCATAAAGACCGAAGCCGGCATTTTCAATATCGACCATCAGGCCCAAACTCAAGGCCTCACCCAACGACACAAAGCTGGAACTACCAGGTTCCTTGAAGACGCCCTCTCTTCTGTTGATGATGCCATTGCGACAGGTCTCGCTGAGACTCAACATTTGTTCGGTTTGCTCATCGAAATAGCAGGGCAGATGGGGATTTATGACAAAGCTGCGCATACCCTCGAGCAAAGTGATCTTGCGACTCGTCTTCGGATCCGTCAGTTTACCCGTCTTGTCATCAAAGAGACCCTGATGTATTGCACGCTGTACACTAATGGGTGCATTCACATCCATCAGGATGCCAATGTTGAAGGCATGCTTAATCGTCATCGTTTGATTGTTATAGAGCAACTTGGAATTCTGTGGATCGATCAGACCCGAATCCTTGGCATGCGTCAGACTGAGCGCTTTGTACAAGCCACTCTTGAAATCTCGGATCTGGACGCTTTGCTCATCGATCAGATTTGTGGTGAGTGCCTCGGCAAAGTTGAGTTTCTCACCCGACTTGGGATCCATAAAGTGTCCGTCGGTCTCGTCGTAAATATTTTTAACGACCGCCTCAATTAGACGCAACGGTTTCTTGGCCTCAACGAGAACACCCTTATCGAAGGCCTCCTTAAAATCGATGTGCTGATCATCGTCATCCCGCACCCTACCCTGTTGGCTATCCACAATGCCCGTCTCGGTGGCGATACCGAATGGTATGACCTGGCCACAAACATTGACGACCGTCGAATCGGGATCGAGTATACCCCTACGAATGGCACGTTCAGTTGTTAGTTTCTCCCGTGTGATCGTATTGCTAAACTGACCCGTCTTCGGATCGTATAATCCGCGATAAACAGCGTCGGGCAGACTGCGCTTGCGTTTCGGCGGTATGAGAATGCGATTCTCGAGGGCCTCGTTCAGTGACAGTTTTGTCGATGCATACGGATTAATGACAAAGCCACCAACTGGATCCAAGTAACCCTTGACAATGGCCTCGTTGAGGGAAATTATTGACTCTGTCTTTGGATCGAGTAGCACCAGCTCTGCGGGATTAATGAGCTTTTGTGCAATGGCCGACTTCAAGTCGAGCTGTTTGCCATCGATGTTGAATTTGGCTGTCAAAGGATCGTAAAGACCCCGCAGCAGGCAATCGACTAAAGACCAGGGTTTCTTGTTACTGATTAGATAGCCCTTGTAGAAGGCCTCGTCGAGGCTGAGATTGGGCGAGCTGAGTGTGCCCCGGACCGTGTCAAGTAGGCCCACTTTGGCAGCCTCCTTGGCCGGCACAATCGTGTCATGTTCGGTATCCTTTACGAGTGTTGAGTCAAGCTCAACGAAACCCATTTCAATGGCCTGCTGGAGTAGCACCTCTTCGCCCGTAATGGGATTCAATACCTTGCCAGTGGTGGGCGTGTAAAATTCACGCTGTAGCACCTCGGGCAGACTCCAGGTGACGCTGTCGGTCTTCACCAGACGCTGTTGAACGCCCACATCGAACGGCACAAGTGTATTATTCTTATTATCCTTGATCTGTCCGGTGGCGGTCACAACGAGCTCGTCCTCGATAGCACAATCGAGCTTCAGCTCCTTCTTGGTGACTGTATCGACAATCAGCGAAATCTTGGGATCAACCAGACCAATTTCAATTGACTTTTGCACATCGACTTGATTTTGTGACTCTGAATCGTAGAGTTTACCCGTCTCCGGATCGTAGAGACCTTTGCGTACAGCAGCCTCAAGCGAGATGGGTTTGCGTGCGCCGGGCACAAGGAAACCCAATTGGAAGGCCACCTCGAAAGGTATTTCTTTGAGAGTCTGTATATCGATGACCGTGCCAGCCTGCATATCAACCACACCCAACTCAATTGCCATACGCAGTGGGATGACCTCACCGCTAACTGGGTCGCGCACCGATATCGACTGAATGTCCAGCTTGCCACTGTTGATCGCATCAACAATGGAGCAAACTTGACCATCGTCTAGCACCACTTGACCTGTCTGCGAATCTATGCAAATATTCTCTATCGGAGCGGGGCGCTGTTCTTCGGGACTCGCGCGTATTATCCACTGACGTTCGATGCACTCAAAGAACGGTATTTTCTTGCCGTTTTTCGGATCGACCATGTGACCAGTGTGCTTATCTAAGAGGGGACGCTCGAGAGCTGTTGTCAGCGTCTCATATTTGCCTGTACTAAAGTTCTTGACCAAAATCGTTTCGGGATTGAAGATGTTCATCTCAAAGACGAGCGTTTGGAAGGATATTTTCTGTCCAGTCGAGGGATCGATAAAGTACTGATGCTTCTCATCGTATAAGTTTAGTTCACTCAACTTTTCGGCCGTCAATTCGGTGTCTATGTCCACCAGGTAGGTAATCTGCTGGAGCACAATCAGCTTATCGTCTATGATCTGCACCTCATCCAACGGACTGAGCTGTTCCTCTCTGAGGAGAGTGGCCACACTTTGCGACTGTGGCTCACCATCCACAATAACTTGACACTCCTCGGGACTAATGAGGTTCTGGGAGATGGCATCGCCAATGGCCAGTGTTAGGGGCACCACGCGTTTACCCGTCGTCTGCTCCACTGTACTCGTACTGACTTGAGTCTCCATTGTATCGCGTGCCTCATCATCGGGCGCATATTCTGTGCTGCTTGTCGTCGTTGTGGTGGTTGTTGTGATCTTAGTGTGAATTGTGGTGCTGCTTGAGCTGCCAACGGCTTCCACAATTGTTGGCTCCTGTGCTGTTTGTGTGACAATTTCGGTAACTTTCTCTACTGATTTGGGCGTTTTATCTGTGCTCAGCGCATCCACTAGCGCCTTACCAGCGAGTACAGGTGCGCCTACAATGACCATGGCTCCCAATTTGGCTGCATCCTTGACATTCTGCATTATGCTGCTGTTGGTGTTTTCTGTTGGTGTTTTCTCGTGTTGTATGAAATCGACAACAGTTTGATGTTTGTCTGTTGCGGATTCGGGTTGAGTTATCTGCTTCAGTGCACCACCAACTGTTGTCTGCTGCTGTTGTGCTACAGTTGTTATTGTTGTTACTGTTTCTGTGGTGCTCGCGGTGGTTGTAGGCTCTTCTTCCTCTTGGCTGCCTTCTGTGACAGTCACAACAATTTCCGGTGCTGGAGACTGTTCTTTCTTGGGTTCCGTTTTGGTCTCCTCAAATGTTTCTATAAGTGGAGATTCTTCCTGCTTTGTCTCTTCTGTAACACTCACAACTTGCAGCGGCGCCTGCTCTTCACTAGTGATGGTTGTTGTAGTTATGGTTGTTTTAGTGGTAGTTGTAGAAGACTCTGTGATTGTGGGCTCCTCGATGGTCACAACGCCTTCCTCCACTTCAATTGGTTGCGTTGCCTCTTCCACTTTACTTGGCAATTCCACAATTTGCTCTGGCTTTTCTTGGTTTGTGATAATCGTTTCTGTGACTTCTTCAACAGTTGGCTTCTCCTCGCTGGTTGTCATTGTGGTCACCTTTGTTGTGGTGATTGTGACAGTTTGTTGTGTGTCTATTAGTGGTTCTTCCGTAACGATTTCAGTAACCTTTGTGACTGTTTCTGGGAACGGTGCCAGCGGTGCTGTGTAGGGTGGCTCAAATTCGACTACCTCCTCTTTGACAGCGCTTCTTGGTGCTGGTTCCGGCTTGGCAGCTGGTTCTGGTGTTATCTCTCTTTGTGCCGGCTTCGGCTTGTCATTTTGTGGTTCCTCTCTGGTCACAGTTTGGACGGTTTCAGTGATTTGTGTATCCCTTTGTTGTTGCGGCTCAGCTGCAACTGCAGTTGGCTTGTCCTGGCTGATCACAGTTTGGACGGTTTCGATAGTTTGTGTAACTTCTGGTTTTGGTTCCAACTCTTCGGTTACTTTAGCCGACTCCACTGGTTGTTGCTTGACGGGTTCTTCTCCTTCGTCTGGTTGCGTTTCATTTGCTTCTGTTGTTGTTTTTGAGGTAGTTATGGTTGTAATTGTTGTGGTTTTAGTTGTGGTAGACGACAGGGTTGCTTCTTCGGGCACCACTGCTGTCTGTGGCTGATCCTTTGGCAAATGTTGCTGCCTTTCACCGGCTATAAAGTTTGCAGTCGTACTGCTGATAAATTTCTCCGTATCCTGAAGCAGATTATCCACTTCGCTTGGCACTTGTTGTGGTTGGGGTTGAGGTTGTTGTGGTTGAGCGGCTTTGCGCTCCTCATCAATGAAGCTCACCTCTGGTTGCAGTGGCTTCTCCGGCTCCTTGGCGCTGATTAATGTGCTGCTTATGTTCGTTGTTGTTGTTGTGGTTTCAGTGGGTGATTTTTTGGATTTGAGTAAACTCTTGACACCGCTGACAATAGCACCACCCGCAAGCACAGGCGCTGCTATAACGCCCAAGGCACCCATTTTGGCCGCATCCTTGACACTCTGCAGTGTTTTGTTCGGCTCCTTGCTTGGTGACTTTATTTCCTTCTCCGGTGATTCCTTTGTGGATTGTGTGGTGCTCACCACTTGCATCTCCTGCTTCCTGGTGTCGGAGCTAACCACAACGGTTTGTGTGCGTTCCTCAACGACCACCGTCTGATCACTGGAACTGGGTACAATTTGTGGTGTCAACTGCTCCACATTGTCGCCTGCGGTCGCTTTGGTTTCTCGTGTAACCTCCTCTTCGCGCAAGATGCCCAATTCCTTGGCCTGTTCCAGGCTGACCACCTCACCCGTGTTGACGTTCTGCACCTCGTTGTTGGAGATGAGCACGTAACCCTGCATGAGTTCAATGGTTTTCGTTGTCACCGTGTGCACAGCACGCACCGTCTCCATTACCTCCGTCTTGGCAATGGGTTTCTGGGTGACAACGAAATCGGACAATTGTTTCACAACCAGCTCTCCATTCTCCAGTGCCTGGCGCAGCGAGAAGCGCTCGCCACTTGTCGGGTGGGTGAAGGTTTGCGCAGCGACATCGATGAGATTGCGCTCCAGCGCCGCAACCAGCTCAATGGCATCCGGTTTGGGTGCATAGGGTATGGACATGATGAAGTTATCCTCGATGGCCTGCTTAATGGGCAGTGGCTTCTTTGTGTTCGGATGCAGCACAACGCGCTTTGTGGGCTCCACGAGACTCTTCTCGACTGCCACGGGGAATATCATGCCCACGGGCGGAATTTCCACTTTCAACTTTTGCTTGTCATAGCTTGCATCGAAAAGATTCGCTGCGATGGCTTGCGAGATGTTTAGCGTCTTATTTTTGTAGCTAAACGTGGACTCGTCTGGATTGATGATGCCCTTTTCGATGGCTTCCTCGAGGGTGCACTTGGTGGGCTTCTGCAGCTTGGAATGTGGATCCAGCACCTCACAAACGATGGCCTCGTGTATGCTCAACGGATACCCACTCTCTGGATGCACAATCGTCTGGGTTTTCGTGTCAATCAGACCCTGTGATTCCAGTTTCGGTATGGATAGACTCTTCGCCAGAGGCATGAGTATATGATTCGTTTGCTCTGGATCGATGATCTTCTGTTCGACAGCTTGTCGCAGATTCAGGACGCGATTGCGTTGCGGATCCGTCACCTGGCCACGACGACCATCAATTAGACCCGTGTTGAGGGCCTCGCTAATGTTGACCACCTCGCCCTGGGGATTGGTAAAGTTGCGTGTATCCTCGAGTATTGCACAGGTCTCCTCATCGAGTATGCCCTTGCGCAGAGCATCGCGTGGCTTCAGTATGATCTTGCGCATCTTTTGCAGCACCACAACCTTCTCCTCGGTGGTGTGATCACTCTCAAAGGATCGACCACGCTGCAGCTGATCGCGTGAGACAATGCCACGTTCGTAGGCAACCTCAACGGGTATCTGTTCACCGGTGCGTGGATCAACCACAAAGCGAACGGTACGCAGAGCACCCTCAGCTGCGACAAGTGGTGCACCCACCACTGTCAACAGTCCCAGCTTGGTGGCCGTTATCAAATCCACTGGTTGACCCTCGGCATTCAGTATTGTTGCGGTGCGTGGATCGTAAATAGATCGAGCAATTGCCTCTGTAACCGAAATCGTTTTCTTCGTTGCGGGATCCACAATCTTAATGAGCTGCTCGTCGATGAGACCCTGACGTGCTGCGTCAAAGATGTTCTCCGTTTCGCCACTTTGGGTGAATATGACGAGAGCTGTCGACGGATCGTAAATGGCACCTGGCGCTATTTGCAGTGGTTCCGGTGAGGCCAGCTCACGTTGACAGGTGCTGACCTCCACGAAGCGTGGTGGTGCATCCTTCAGTGGTGTCGACACCTCCAGCACATCGGGCATATTATTCACGCGTGTAATGCGCAAAATTGTCTTTTGATTGGCTCCACGCGTCGCTGGCACCGACTCCAATAGGATTTTACCCTCCGAGATGGCGTTGCGCATTCCAACAACCTGTTGCCTGCTGTTCGTATAGTTCCCGTAGCTGTCGAGTATATCACGCTCAAAGGCGGACTTGACCGATATTTTATCACCCGTTGTGGGCTCAATGACAGCCACCGATAAATTGTTAATGATCTGCTTGTCAATGCACTCCTCAAAGTGCACCAGACGATCGGTGCCCTGAACATGGAAGACGCCCGTGTCTGGATTAAACAGACGCTGCTCAATGGCATCCTTGAGACGCCAGCCACCTGGCGGCAGCTCCATTATCTGACGCTCCGTCACATTTTGTTCCAAATAACTGCTCTTCTCCTGGCTGATAAACTCCGAGACGACACGTTGCGGCTTGATTAGCTCCTGTGAAATTGGTATTTCCACCGATTTTTCCACATATTTCGTGTGCTGTGTATTCAGTTTAATGGGCTCCGCTTCGGGCAATATTTGTTTCGTCACTATGGTAATTGTGGACTTCGTCTTCTTGCGATTTGTGGGCTCCGGCACTGTTTGGTTGCTGTCCGGCACAAGCAGGCCGTAGTTGAGGGCCTGCTGCACGGAGTAAACATTGTCCGTTTTGGGATCCTTAAAGAGCTGTCTTTCCTCATCGATGAAACCCTGTCGCACAGCCTCAGTGAAAGTCAATAAAACTGTATCGCCTGGCTCCTGGGAGCCGGCACGTATTGTCACATAACGATTGATCGTCCTAGTCACCGTCTCTGTGGTCAGTGTAATGTTGAGCAGGCTGCTCAGCAGCAATGCACCCTCGGGCGTTATAAATTTACGCTCAATGGCGGTGTCTAGCGGCACTGTTTCCCCCGTCTTCGGATCGAGCAAATAGCCCGTCTTCGGATCAATCAGATTGTGATAGACCAAATCAAAGACACTCAACTCCGTGCCGCTAGCATTGTGTACACCAATGCCACGACTGAACATCTCGTATACCTCCTGCCGTACCAAACCCTCGCTAACGGCCACCTCGAGCGGTACGAGGCTATCTCTACCCGTTTCTAAGGCAAAGCCCGTGCTCTTGCGACGTAGAAGATCGCGCGAGAGGGCCACATTAAAGCTAACATAATCATTGCTACGCAAATCCTTGAAACCATCGATATCGAATATGGAACGTTGCGACACCGAACTAATTAAGCCCCTTTCTACCGCCTCGGGAATGCTAATCAATTCGCCGGTCATGAAATCTCGATATTTACACTCGGCCGGCAGGACAATGCCATCGGCAATGGCCTCCTGCAGTGTGACCAACTCACCCTTACGCTTCGTAATGCATTTCAATTGATTACCATCGAGGACACCGGCCTCTATCGCTTGCATAATGCTCAGCTTTTCGCGACGCATGGGCGATGTGATTAACGATTGCTTGTCGAGCAGATTCAAGTCGCAGATATCCTTAAGCGTATACGGTTTAACGATTAATTGGCGATTACGTGCCTCCAAGAAGCTAAGCTTCTCTTTGGTCACCTCGTTCAGATAGCGACCGGTTTTAGCATTTAAAACGCCCGACTGCAATGCCGATTGCAGGGTAATTTTCACGTCGCGTTTCGCATCGACAACTTCGCGGACGCTCGCATCGATCAGCTGATTGGCAATGGCCGAATCCAAGCGGAACTTATCACCCGAATTGCGATCAATTATCCAGCCAGAGCTATCCACCAATCCGTGAGCGATGGCATCACTCAAACACAGCGCATTCGATTTGATTGTCACCGATTCGTGGCGTATCAGATAGCCACGCTCATACGCCTCGGCCAGGCTGATTGTCTGACCCGATTTGACGCGATATAGTCCCGTCTTGGCATCCACACTGCCCGCACAAATGGCATCGACAATATTTCTAGGTTTCTCGGGAGATGTTGCAACATCCGACTGTGGGTGTGGCTGTGACTGCTCTACTGTGACTGTGCTGTTTACCTTGATGCGTTTCTCGGCCGTCTCATAGCCAGTCTCGGCTTCGGTTATCTCGCGCTGTATCACCTCGAGCAGTGATAGCTCCCGTCCGCTGGCATCCCGTCCAGCGCCCGGCTGCAGCAGCTGTAGCGCCAGCTGTGCATCAATTAGCCCCTGTTGGGCAGCCTGTTCCAGCGTAATGCGTTTATCGCCCACCAACATTTCGCCGGTGCGCACATCCAGGATCCGCAATTGTATCGCTTCACCAATGGTCAAAACGCGACCGGAACGCGGATCCCGTATGCCGGCTATATCCAGCACAGAGGTGCCATTTCCTCCCAGCTGTTGCATACGCTTCAGGCTGCGTATCTCGTTGAATTGTATCTGCGACTGTGGTGTTGTTGCGGCATTCGACTCCTGACTAGTTGTGGCATCGATGCCATCGCTGCTGTAAATGCTCTTCGTGGAGCTTTTCGTTGTCTTCGTTGAGCTGAATCTGAAGCGTGAAAAGGGCATGTTAAAATATTATGATATATTAATATACACTCAGAAAAAAGTAGACTAACAAGCATGAAAAATAAGGCAACAAGAATTCATACAAAAGTATTTATAGTGTTGAGGTCGAAACAAAGATAAGTTTACACTCAGCTAAGTTATATATATTTTTTGTGCGAAATATTTACGAGTTGAGGAAAACATTTCGCAAAGAAAGAAATATCTTTTCTTTGTTATGGATTGGTTTATCGTATCGAACTTAAGAACTCTTCGCAATATCAAGAAGTGTTATCATTTATTGTACTCATTACTATTTATCATTTTCAGTACTCAATCATCGACTTTTTTCTGAGTGTAGCCAGATACGTTTACTTACTGTGTAGTGCTGTATGTTGTGGTATAGAGATCATCCGGACGTGCAGCGTAACCATCGCCAGGTGGCACGCTGCCCGCACTGAAGTCAACTCTAAAGGTCTTGAGCGGTTTCTGTAGACTCTCAGCGTATTGCTAAACATGATGGTGAAACAACAACATTTAACATTAGAAAAACAGTTGAAAGGAAATTGAGGCACTTCAATTTTGCAGGAGAGTGTGAGAGAGAGTGGGAGTTGGAGGGGAAATGCATTACCTGAAACTCGAACGCGAAGTCATAGTCACTTTCCTCTGCCACTTGGACAGTTGTGGTTTGGGTATTGGTTTTGGTTAGTTTAGTTTGGGTCGCCTTGCGACCCGATCTATGCTGAGGCATGTCTAAATCTTGGGTATCTTTCAATGCGACATAGTCATAGTCAGCAGTTTCGTTAGTTGTCGGTTTAGGCACTTGATTTAAGTTTGATGCTTCTTCAATGCACTGCGAGATTTACAACAAATTAGATAACGAATTTACGCGCTTCCAAAATTTGGCTCTGTTTTTATATAGTTCTCTATTCGACTGTATCTATGTGTGACTTGCAATGTTTTATGACATGTATTAATGTGTTTCGATAAGAACCTGAGAGCTAGCGAGCTACACCTTTATTGGACTAATAAAACTAAAAAGACAACCACTAACAAAAAAAAAAAAAACCTGTCCTTTTTTGGAATTTTGAGATTTCCATTTCGCTTGATAAAATATAATTGAAAGGCATATCAGAATGTTGCGAATTCTTTTTTGTTATACACAAATAGAATTGTTGACTGTTCATTAAAATATTTGAATAATTTCAAGAAAGGAGTCGAACAAGCGAAATGTGGAATTTGGCAAACGAATTTCGCAAATATTTGTATGCTATAAACGTATTTTGATAAGAAAGCAAAAAAATAAAATATCAATTAATCTTTTTTTGATATGTGATTAATAGAAATATGCCGGGCAATTATAATCTTAAAATTTTGCACATTAACTAATAACAAAAGCCCTTCTGTCTGCCAAAAAAACAAAAAAAAAAAAAAACTATAATAAAAAATCCAAAAATAAGCAAACAAATGCGTAGAATTTGTTTTCATTCACCAACAAAAAAAAAAAAAAAAATACCGGCAGTTGACTTATCAGCGCACTCTTTAAACATTAAGTATTGTGTTTATCAACTAACCACATCCATACCCACACACACATGCACACACACACACACAGATATATATATATATATAGAGGCACACACAATACACAAAAAGCAAGAAAGCCTTTATGAAAATAGAAATGACGTTATTGTTTGAGGGCCATAAAGACATATTCTTATAAATTGTATAAGAGCGAACGTGCTCCAAGTGGGCTGCAAAAATACCGGGAAATTAATAAAGTGCAAGGCACATCGAAGATATATATATGTGTATAGACTATTGTATGATTACTCTTAAAGTGCTTGAACACACAGCAGCTGAGTCAACTTCAAAACGGGTGATTAAACTTGGCAGCGCTTTCAATCTGCACAGGCAAACGAGTAATTAAGTTTTATCTTTTTTATTTACGCGCAGCAAATTCAACAAGGCCGGCATTGATTCATGATGGAGTGCTTCTTGCGGCATATCTCGTTGTTTATCTGATATCTGAACACATATGGCATATAGACATTGGAGCGTGTTCAGTGCAACCATATGAAAATTCAATTTCTGATTTTTATCGCTCCAAATTGTTAATGGAGTTTGTCGGAGCTTTACTTTTACCTAAAACTTCGTTTGCTGTGGCAATAAATTCTTAATTTACGCTGAGGCAATCACTTTTTTTTTATTATTCAAAAAGCAGCTGCTCGAAGGTCGCCCTAGAGTTGAGTTAGTAGTAGAAGCAGCAGAATATATTATAATTAACAAAAAAAATAAAATACAGAAAATACAAAAAATGCGAAAAAAAATATATGGCGAGTATGAAACACAAACACATTGAAACGGTCACAACAAATAATGATGTCATCAGTAATTTCAATATAATCTAAAACAAGTTTTGCCGTGCGCCCACAACAGAAATAAAAATACATTGAGTACAATTAAATGAAATTGAAGCTGCTAATCGGTTTTAATGCGCTGCCATTTGGGCCCCTTTGAAATAAACCTCACACTCCGCTCCTGTGTTTCATATTGCGCTTGACACGCTTTGTGTTTGGAGCTGCTAAGAAGCTTTGTGCTCTCTGCCGGCTAATGGCGGAGCTTTTTTCAAGGGGCTTGCAACTGCAGCCTGCCGCATGCTGCACATAATCAGACGTCTCACAAAAATAGGCGACACTGAACGATGCTCGGGCGCCGCATTCGCTTTCATTTCGTTGTTTTCCTTTTTTTTTGTTTTTTTTTTGTGTCTTTTACTAATTTATAGAACACACACAACCACATAAATTACAACTAAAAATACAAGTGTAACTTTGTGTGTGTGTGTGTGTGTTTAAGGCGGCGGCCAAATTTGTGCTTGCCCCGTTAGATCGATAAAATAGAAGCAGCATGTTGCAAGTATGGGAAATGCAGAAATAAAGTCAAAGCGCAATGACATGTGAATAAACACCAAAAAAAAAAAAGAAAATAGAATAGCAGCAAATAGAAAAACAAACAAAACAAAAAAGCAAAACACGTAAAAGACAAATAAACACACACGCACACACACACACCAAATGATAAAATGAACGGCCTAAACATTAATGAAAAACCAAGTGAAAATAGTGCGGTCGTAAATGTCTTCCGACTGCGTGATACTCTAATGAAGAACTGCCGGAAAACCACAATTTATTTTCACTTTTTAATGCTCCAAGCCATTTAAACATTTCTCACATTTTTCGCTGCTCGAAACAAGTTCTGTGAAGTGTTAAACAAATAAAAAAAAATTTGTGGGAGTTTTCGATTTATGGGCTATGCCTATTTTTGGCTTTATTAATGAAGATGTTCATTAGTGGCACAATAAATCATCTACCCTTCTGCCAATTCTGAGAAGAGGACTACCGCAAAATGATCAAAAATCGATTTGTTTAATTCAACCGGCAGACGACACTGCAAGCTTAAGAAAAATTACTGTTTAAAAAGTGTGTAGATTAGATTAGTGGCAGCCACGCCCACTCCCCTACTGCCGCGGCCTCCCTTTGGGTTGGGGCCTTGGCACGCTGCTGACAGAAGCTGATCGCATTTGTGATAGTCGCTGTCATATGTCACTTTCAGTAGATGATTTCTAGTTCATGTTTGTTGTGCGTGTGTAGGTCAGTTGTGTCTACTCTTAATGGACTCAGTTAACCGTAGCGTTTTTCATAGCCGCCTTTTAAATGGCATTAGGCAATTTTTTTTTTTAATTTTAACAACATTTTTGAGTCATGCGCAAGTTGTGCAAACTCCTAAAAAAATATAACACAAAATTTGGTTGTTTCTCAATTCCAATTTGTACGCGTTTTGTCAGCTTTCATTAGCACTCAAATAAATATATCGCGTGTATATAGAAAAGCAAAATAGAAGAAATAGCATATGGATTCTTGCGACATATTCAAGGCTAAATGAATATTGCATGCGTTATACTTTCTGTCTTTTTTCTTCTTCTTTTTGTTAGCTTTTTTTATTTGCTTTTCGGCTTTTATTTTCGTTTTCACACTTGCAAATTCTTCTATTCTAATTTATTGTATTTTTATTTTTTTTGGGGCTCTGCGAATGACTTCATTTTTGTACATATTCGGTTTTCATGTGGGCTTCGTAGGATTGTGAATAAAACATTTAAATTTCTATTAAACAAATAAAAGCGGGCCACCGTCTAATTCATTTCGTATTCAATTGAAGGCACACACACACACACATACACATACATATATGCAAGTAGAACACGCACACAGAGATACAATCGCACTTTCTATTCACTGTACGGGTGACAACACGGCGTATGAGCAATACGACAATATATGCCGGCCCAAGACGTGATCTAGCATATTCAGTGTGATAATCTATTTTTTCTAGCTTGCTTACATGTTTCGCAAATATGCAAGAAATTCTTCAAAAAAGCATGTACAATATTCAAATTGAATAAATTTTTGTAACCCTTTTCGTAGGGTTTGTTTGTAGCCTTTGTGTTCACCGTTTCGAACAGACAACAACAAAACACACACGCACGCGGCGCACACACACACGCACACACAATAAAAACTATTATTTCCGCACGCGTACACAGTTTTTACGTCGTTATACAACCACGTCGCATTCGGTACTGATTGCCAGCAACGGCATCGCCAGTCGTCGTACTCCGTAATGAATGAGAGAGAACGCTCCAACAACACCAGAGAGCTTTCCGACCGACCATATGCCGCTGAGATGAGCGCATAGTTTTTGTTGTTGTTGCTTTTTATTTTTGCGAGAGCTTTTCAAGTGCGCTGCAAAAGCTGCAAACAAAAAAATATGCCGGCTACAAAAAAAAAACAACAAAATATGCTCAGCTGTTGCTTCGCCATGTGATAAAAGGCCAACATAAACGAAATTCGTAATCCATTAACAATTGGCCTGTTCAAATTCGAAATGCTGTCAAAAATTGTTAAAAAAAACAATACGCGGAAGTTCAGAGAGCAAATTAGCAGCAGAAATAACAACGTGTTCTGAACAACACGTTGTTTGGCTACTATTCAGAAAAGATCTTGTTGTTTTTGTGGTTTTTTGAGTCAGCCGAATTAACGAAGCTGGAGTTTTGGCTTGTTTTCGATGTTATGGTATGATAAAAGTATAAAATAAAAGAAAAATGAATATCGACTGTTTGGCTGATGGACTATAAATACCCTGTGTTTAAGTTTGCATATTTTTATATAATATTTTAACTAGTTTACAATTATTTTAGGTAGCCAGAGCAATTATCAAAGTTATTTAAATTATCTGCACATTAAACATAAGCAAACGAAGACTAGAATCAAATAAAGATGTGTTCCATAACTCTAGCAAATATCTATATCTCTATATATACAGTAAGTACATATTTGCATTGATCTGAATCAATAGATGACCAATTCGTGTATAAATAATTCCATTTCTATTTTTGCCATATCAACATTCGATGCTAATTCCAATTAGAACCTTAGAACTTTTTTTTTATGTTACGCTCTAATTTATAGCTACAGGGTATGCTAGCAAAAACCAAATAAAAAATGCAAACCAGTTTACTGTAGTTAAATGTTGAAGCTAACCTTCTAAATAGCGAAATGCTCATTCACTCCACTTAATGCTAAGCTTGGACGCCCATGTTATGCATATCAAGTTACGCCTTTAGACGCAAAAAAAAAAAAGCAAAAACCTCACAAAGCTGGCAAAGCTGGCAATGAAGTTGTTTCTACATAATAACATATATGTTTGGATGTATCTATGAGGTAAGAGCATTTTATGATGTCACTCAGCCCAAGAGTCATATCTATAAGAAAACACAGAGGTGTATTTTACATAAATTCCGCACACTCTACGCATGAATTGGGCTAATATTGTCAAGGGCCAACAAAAAGAAGGCAGTCAATAGAGCTGATGACACCTCGAGTTGTTGATAGAGTGCGATACTCGAAGGTTTACTGACCGAACAATCGCTGCTGTTAAAACAATCCTTTCTTTTTTGTCACTAACTACATGTTAATTAGAAGCCAAATATTTACACGGTTCTACAAGCAAAGAAAAAACGAGTTGAGCGCTTTTTTTATTTCTATGGCTAATCGGATTTTTAATTGAATTTCTTAAAGCGACGTTGCGACGCATTTACAAAATTAAAACCAGTTGCCAAAAACAGTCGAGACTAGCCAAAAAAATATATAAATGAAATAAAACCAAAAGAGTTGACAGATGAAGTAATTATAGCGACAAAGAGTCAACAATGAACTGTTGATGACGTTTGTCCGGCATTGAATTTCCTAGAACCTAAGACGTTTCGGTATGCGAAATAAGCTCATATTATATATATATAATATATGCAAATTGACATCATGATGATTCTGAACACAAAACTCCTAATTGGATATTTGACTTTATTTGCCAAATTGGCCAAGAAACAGAAACAAAAGCAAAGCTATATATACGCATATGATAAATAGAGTTTAAAATTGAAGTTAGACAAGCGCTATTTATCTATATAAAATGCAATTTGCACATGAGACAAACGACTTTGACGAGCAAAAAAATAAAATAATAGAGTTGGATAGAAAAAAATGTGTTTTGCAATTTTTATAAATTAATCAAATTGGTGATTTATGAGGCAACATTTCAAGCGTTGACAAAACGAAACTGAAATGTGCGCTCTGATGTCATTATTTCATTGTGTGTGCGTGTGTGTGTGTGAATGTGTGTGTTTGGCGGATTTTGAAGGTTAATTTAATAATAACAGTGCATAAGGCCGACAACAAGATACAGATACAAAGATACACATTACGCCAGTACGAACTTATGGCGTACTCGAAGAAAACGAAAGCTTCCAACTTGTATTTTTTTTATTATTTTTGCTGCTGTTGTTTTTTGAACTTGAACCTGAGAAGCTGTTGTAGATCTTAGCTATAGATACTTTTTTGAGTCATTGCAAGGCAATTGACGTTTCCATCTAAAATTAGCATATAGCATCAGGGAGTTGTATCTCTCTCTCACTCCCACCCTCTCTCTCTCTCTGCCTCTCACATCTGATTTTAGATACTCACCAGACCATCGCTGCCATTCACCTCGATTGCAGTTTTTAGCCTCTGCGACAATTGTTCCAGCAATCTGTCGTATTTCGTATTTAATATATCCAAACGTTGACTGTAATACTGTGTGGCGCCCGGATCGCTATCCGCTGGTCGCAGATCGCGACGTGGTGGCGAGAACGAGGGACGTGCCTCAAGCAGCCAATCGACGAAGCGCAGACATTTACTATCGTAAATCTAAATGTCCGCCAATGTTGTTGTTGTTGTTGTTGATGGTGTCATCATTGTTGTTTGTCCACAGGATTGGGGTGTTAATTTTTGGCGGTTAAATGTTAGTAAGTTTCTCGTGTTAAACAAAATAATTTTGATTGTTGTTTGGTTGTGGTTTTGTAAGAGGGGTAGGTGGGGTAGGCATATATTTAGTGCTTTTTATTTCCTTGATTAATCAATACGAACAAATTACGTTGATTACAATTGCTTTTTAATTGTTTGTTGTGTGAGTTTTGGTTGTTGTTTGTTTCTTATTGTTGTTGTTGTTGTTGGTCAATATTTTTGGTAAGAATTTTTGTTGTTGGTTTGTTTTTGTTGTTGTTGTTGTTGTACCCCAAGTGTTATTGACGCACCTTGTACCCGCAGTAATTAACTACTCGCAATAATTCGCTTAGGCCCCCAAATGGAGCCGCGACATTTGTAGTATTTGTTTTTGTTTTTTAATTTACCACAAATGTGTGTAAAAAGCATTAAATATGGAAAAGGGTTTGTATAACAGTAGAAAGGGATAGCAAGACAGAGTAGAAGTAGTAAAGTGTGGGTAGACAATAAACAGCCAAGAAGTAGAGTGCACCATAGCTCAACACTTGACATGTTGAGTTAGAGCTTGTTTCTTTTCGAAATATATTCACAATCACACGCACAGACATACGTAGGGGAAGGAGCAGACGCCAGGCAAAGTAAGTACTGTTTGAGAAAGTTATTGCATGATCCTGCAGAGATCTAATTGAGAACTTATAGTGCTGTGTAGGAAAGTTTCCTAGAAGAGTTTCCTAGAAAAATATCTGGTAAATTCTGAATTCTATAAATTGAAATAATCTAAAGCTTATCATAAAAAAAATATATACTTTATGGATGATCAATGAGTCATCAAATTTATCTCCAAATATAGTTTAAAATATCTAATTTTAGATTTCTAAAAATGACAAAAAATTAATTTCAATTTGAGCTAAAATTACTCAGTCTTTAAAAAGAGATTACAACAATTTTCAAGTCTCAAGTAAAATGTTGAAATTTGGAATACGCTTCTATAAATCATAATGTATATTCTGCGAATCATGCCCAATGCCCAGCGTCTATATATAGAAAGATTTGCCATACAGAAGAAGACGACAGGCATACAAATTTTTACCTTAGCTTCGCGGATTAGACGTCCTCCAGCCACGTTGACATTTTCGATTTTTGGTTTTCGTTCGATAGCAGCTCCAAGCAGTTTCTATATATGTATTCATTATATTCATATATATATATATTTGGCGAGGGGGATTTTGTAGCCATTTTTTTGGACAACATTTTTTTTGATTTTTATAGTTGATTGATTGAGTTTTTGTTTGTTCATAGTGTAGTGTTTTGTTTTTTATAGAATGTGATATTGATTTTTTTTTTTTTTTTGGGGATTGGGTGAAAATACAAGAAATTAGACAAAAATACATATACAATTAGTTTTCAACTACAAATACAAATAAGACTACAAAATGACGAATGACATGTGAAACATGAATTTGAATATAGATGGTGCAGCTTACAAACTAGAAAACACAACTACAAAAACATAAAATAATAATTCAAAAAATTTATACTGACACATTTATATTTATACATTTGTTGGAAATTTACAGGTGGTGTATGGTGGGGTGTAATAGAGTGTGTGTGTGTCTGTGTGTGTGTGTAGAGGGGGACGACACAAAGATTGTGTTTTGGAATATATATTGTATATATAGATGTATTATACATGGATGTCGGTGTGTTTAGCTGCCGGACAACTGGCAGCTTGCTACGAAACTTGTTGTTTGGATTAGACAAGAGCTACACGACTATATAGTTTCTGAATATACAGGGTATATATAGTTCGGGACAGTTAACATATGGAAAATTGAAGTATATATATTGTAAGACTTACATTACAGACACACATTACACACATCTAACAGATGTCCAACACCAAAGTATCTTTAAGAGTTTTTTTTTAAGCAAAACTACTTTTTGGGCAAAAGGTGGGGGGGACGGGGCACTGGTTAAGCAAAAAGATATGACTACGCTTTCGATTTTGATATATTGTACAATATAAAAAATAAATATAGAATATATAGATATATATATATATACTTTGTGTTGCTTAAGTAGGGGGGTGGTTTTCTTTTGAATACGCTCACTAAAGTAAAACTGAGTGGAAACTATACAAGGTAAAAATTATGTATATATATATGTATAGCTAAATTCTATAAAGGAACTCATCATAAATAAATATAAATCATAATAAGAAACTATCAAAAAATAATGATAATAGATATGTGGATCACTACTCACGTCTAATTCGTAAGCTGAAGTCGCTGTGGGCATTGCAGACAGACGTTCCGTAGTGCCATCAACCCAAGATTCCTCGACTTGCACGCTCGACTGGAGATTCTTCATTAATCCAATTGCCGTCTCGCATGAGCGCATTCTACAAATAGTCAACGAAAGTGCGATATTAACAGGTTGTCATAGAGACACTTTTATGGGGTGCAGTTAATGACGCTTTGAAACTGAGAGTCAGGTGTTGATCATTGTGGTTAGAACAGGTGTGCCAAGTACACTTAGAAAATAAATTTGACAGCTACAAAAATTAATTTTATTTTTTAGAAATATTTTCCATTATTATGGAATATATTTCTAAAAAGTTGAACCTTCATTTTTAGAAAAAATCTTAAAATACAGAGTGATTTTTTTCAGAGTGTAGAATGGATTTTTCTCAGGCTTCTCACCTTTCGCCCAGTTGATTGCAGACCGCACTCCAGCGCGTATTTAGACGCTCCACGTTCGAGTGCAGGCGTTTCAGATCCCCGAGCACCTTGGTTGGCACACCCATGCGTCCCAGTTGATCGGCCGCATCGTTCATCTTGTCCATCTGGGGCTGCTGTTGTGTAATAATGTCCTGCATGTGTGTCAACTGTTTGAATACGTGCTGCAATCCTTCCGCTGTTGAGGGCAAATCCTGATGCTTGGCCAGCTCATTCTCCAGTTCGGAGATGACATGTTCGTTGTCCTCGAGACCAGCCAGCGAGGCTTCCAGCAGCTTCAAACGGTCTTTGTGCAGACCGCTCTGCGTATTCAGCTCCTTCCACAGCTCATTTAGATTATCCAGCGATTTCTTGAGCACAGGTGTCTTCAGCGCAATCGTACGGAAGGTCTCCTGCAGATGCTTCAGCTCCGGCTCGAGCAGATGCAAGCGTCGCTCGTAGTCCGAATGTATCTCAAGCACATGCTCCAGCGAGTCCAGATCACGTGGCAATGGCGCCAATATTATCTGATCCAGCTCACGCGCCATATCCTCCAATTTGCTCTTGATCGCAATGCATTCCTCGGTAAAGATGCGACTCGCCTGTTTGCTCTCCTCTGCAAAAAGAGAGAATAAGGATTTTAGAATGGGATTCCGATAGTTTTAAGAGAGAAAAAATTTGATTTAAATTTATATTTATATTCTAAGTTATATATTTGAACACGCATCTTAATTCTACACATTCTGAACTGCCTCAGTAGTTAATTTAATACGTGCAACACTTGTTTAACACCATTTAATTAATTTTAATTGTTGCATACAAAACAAAAACTGAAACTGATCGCATTTATCATCAGGATTACGAATGATTACCGCGTGTTTTGGAACCCGCGAATAGTTTCTTCATGTTTTCGGTTTGTCGTGTCAGGTTGCGTTGCGTTTGATTTGTGACTCGAGACTAAGTTGGGCTCTTCCTGGTCGAGAGATGATGTCGGGTTCACTAAATCAAGCGACCATTCAATTCAATTCAATTAAGTGAAACGCTTAATTGGCCAACGTTGACAGCTGGCCGAGCGTCGTCAATTGAAAAGTGAGCAAATTTTCAACGCCCACGCCCACATTTACACACATATTACAACCACCCGCCCACGCCCACACACTCACCTTCGGCTCGGGCTCGCTTCTCGAACTCATCGAACAATCGATTGACCTCGTCCATTTCGCGACGCAGTCGTCGCAGTTGCGGATCATTGGGATCGCCCTCGCTGAGCAGTTTGTCCGCATCGTCGTTTAAGGCACGTCTAATCGCCGTACGCTGTTCAGGTCCCATGGCCAGAAACTGATCGAAATCCCAGCCCTTGACCACCCGAATCGTTGCAAAGATCATGTTCTGACGCAGACGCAAATGTTTCTTCTGCCACAGGGCAACGGAACGATCGAAGAGACGCTTCAAACGCTCGGCGGCATCGATGGCCTCCTGATCGGGTGGCGGCAGCAGGAGACAGGCGCCGGGTATGGAACCCTCCTGTCCCTTGGCGGTGCGCACACGCCACTTGACACGTCCCGAATTGTCCAACAAAGTGACCGTCTCGCCTTTTTCAATCTGCAGCTGGCCCTGCTGCTTGTACGCGCAGATGGCCTGAACCGGACCTTGACGGTTCACCGGCTGGCGTCGCTTATTCAGCGGCACAATGGTCTGAGCCCGTCGCTGCAGCGTGGACACAGTTTCCCCAAAAGCATTCAGCTCCTCGCGCAGATCCTGCATGCCTCGCAACAGAGCCTCGCCCTGATCCAAACCAAAATCGGACTGTGAGTACTTGCTGTTGAGTATCTCGTCGCGTTTGGTCAGCCACTGTTCGGCGTCCTTGATCTCGGCAAAGAATTGATGGTATTCGGTGGCATGCTTCAGATGCACCTCCAAGCAGAGGGTTAACTGCAGCAGCCACGCCCACTGCTGTTGCAGTGCCGTCAAATGCGCCTCAACGCATTTGGATGCAGGATGCTGTTGGTTCAGCAGCGACTCGCCACGATCCAGGATCGTTGCAAAGTGCATCTCACGCTTCTCCAGTTCGGACATTAAGTTCTGGGAGGGAAAAGAAAATGATACAGTCGATTAGTATGGATTATAATAGCTGTAAATGCGGCAGGTGCACTTGGCTGGTTGCTCTTGATTTGAAAGTGTTCCCAAGAGGGAACTTAGAACCGATTCTTACCTCGTCGCCATTACCAAATGCACGCTTGGAATTAGAACAAAGCACAACACACACATATAGAAAACACACAGGCAAGAACAACTAACTTCGGCTAGCCGAATGCCAAATACCCTCAGCAGATATGGTCATAACAGATAGATAAAGGATTAAAATGTTTCCATGTACATGAATTTTGAGCAAACATTTGTGTTTTCCAATTTGAAAGTAATATTCTAAATGGCAAACCGTGCACAAAAATGCATAGCTTATGAAAATCGGATCAGTTTTGAGGAATTGATTCTTGTGGTCAGATTTGAGCACTTTTTGAAGAATGATTTCTAAAATCGCAACAATTTTGACAAAGTTAAAGATATGGAAAGTTTATATACTCGACTCTAACTTTAAATGTAAAAGTATTTTAGAGATCAAACCAAGATCTAGATGACCTAATTTGGAGAGATCGGATAGTTTTTGACAAAGTTATAAGTGTGGAACGTTTTCATCCACATCTAAAAACATTCTTGGAAGAATTATATTTAGTTTAAGTGGCTACACTTTGAACTCAATGAGAGATATATAAGTCTGATATCTGCTTGAGTATATACCATGCAAAAGACCACAAATTGCACTAGCTCTAGAGTAACTAGCGTAACTAGTAACTAGTAACTAGCGAAGAAGATGAAGAGAGTAACGAGAGAGAGTCAACTTACCTCATAGTATCTGTGCACTGAGGGCAAGTCGAGTTGTTTGTCCGCCCAGTCGCGCGTGATCTCCACCTGCTCCTTCTCGTTCAGCCATTGCAGTTCGGCGGAGGCCTGTGCAAGGAAGTGCTGCAGTGAGTCCAGATCGGATAGACGCTTTGTCGAGGTGCTGTGCAGCTCATCGTAGACCTTTTGCAGCTGATTGAGTCGCTGCTGGTAGAGGTTCAGCTCATCGCCGGAGAACTTGCTCTGTTGTCGCTCATCGTTGAGTATTTTGGAATGGAACTGATCGATGATCTTGTGCTCGTGCTGTTGACGATCCAGTTCCTCCTTGACCGATGGCAGATCACTGCCATAGTCGGCGGCAAGCAATTGTTTCTGTAAATTACATTAAAAACAATGTTAGCCAGTAATCGAATCTCTGAATCGATCTCTGAGACTCACCAATTTGTTCTGGCACCATTCAATGTGCTCCTGCAGATCACGGAAATGGGGATTCGTGTCGATCTGTCGGGATTCGACGACCATGCGCGTTTGACGCGTCACAGTTGTCTCATGGACGGGGAATTTCAAACCGGACAGTTTCTGTACCAGGTTCGTGTGGAAATTGGTGCGCAGCTGAGCCCAGCGCTGATGCAGCTTGTTCACCTTCTTGTGCAATTCGCTCACATGCGGATAGCGGCCCTCGTTGAGCACATGGCAATCCTGATTCATGTCCTGTATGGGCTCCTCCAAATGCCTAATCTCGGTCTCGAGCGCCTCGACAATGCTCTTCGCATCCACCGGATGCAGACGCTCAATGCGTCGCCCCTCCTCACTGACGCGGTTCTCCAGATCCGTCAGCTTGTGATCCACATGTTTAATCTCGCGCTGCACCTTATCGGCCAGTCGCTGTAGACGCTCCAAGCGCTCAATCTCCTGTTGTAGGATGACCTCACGATCCTGCAGCGCTGTATTCATGCGATACCAGGCCTTCTCAATGGCATCTGGTCGCAGATCGGCCTCCACATCGACTTCACCCACCGTTTCGAAATAACGCTCCAGCTCCTTGTAGATCTGGATGAGCTTGGACTTCTCACGTTTGCGGGCGCTCACCTCCTCGCTACGGAAACGCTGCAGATCGCTGAGCAAGCGCTTCATCTCGATTAGCGTAGGCGGGAACGAGCGCTCCTGCAAATAGGCTGTCTTCTCGCGACACCAGTAGATGAACTGTTGGGCCAAATCGCGATATTCATGGACGCGACGCTGTGACTCCATGTCGAACAGTGGATGGATGGATGGTGGCTCCGGGAACACATCGTACAGCGATGAGATGTACGTAATCAGCGATTTCTCATCCGGCTCATTTGTGTCCACATCTGTGAGAAGGGGAATGCAGGTAATGGATAAGCTAACTCTTTACAATTTTGATAAGGAAGTCTTACCCTCTGGGTCCAATAGACGCGTTACACCATACTCCTTCTCGACAATGTGGAATGCCGTCTCGAGACGATCCAACGGCCGATCGTTCCTTGCCTTTCGCCAGTCAAGCAAGTCCGGTCGGTTGCGATGCACCAATGCCGAGAAGGCCAAACCATCCCTCCACGATGATGTAAAATCATTGACACGCACGCCCGGATACCGAGCCGTAGAGCGGCGCGCCCAGCGCAACAATGCCTCACGTGCGGATACGTTGTCCTCTTTGCCAACAACAATATCGGAGATCTGATCGGGGAAAAGGGCAAAGAGAAATTAATTAAATGTTTGAAATGTCTATAAATACATATATACATAAATGGAGCAAGTTTTTCTTGGGGTATTGAATGTTTTGATAGAGAAGCCTAATCCATGAAGCTATGTCGGGATTAATCGCAAACTTAGTTAATAAATACATTTCTCTTTTCCCTCTAGATCTAATCTAATGACCCCACATCTTAGTAATCTCTTTCAGCACTCGCACTCCTTATTTTACCTCTCTGCGCTGCACGCTCGACTCAATGGTCGGTGGCGGTAAGGCGCGTCGATACTCCAGCTCGGAGCTGCGTATCATTTTGGCCGGCGGCAACAGATCCTCCGCCGGCTGTTGATTCTCCTCGGCGCGGCTCAGCGTGGTCACTTTGCGCACAATATGCGTGGTGACACGACGATGTCCGTTGGGGGCACGTTGCGATGTCTTCGTGCTCTCCACACTCGAGCCAAGCACCTCGGTGGAGATGCGCTTATTGCGCGTCACCTGCTGATAGCTGCTGGAACTGAGGCCAACTGGCGCCGAGGAGGGCACCAGAGCGCGACTATCGGAGGTAACACGCCGACTGCCACTGCCCCCCACTGCATCCTGGAAGGTAACGGTGCGCTCAATGTGGCTACGTTCGTGTGGAAGGGTACCGACTGGCGCCACGCCCGGATAATCCGTGATGACAGCCTCAACGGTACGCTCCCGTTTCGTCTCCTGACGATAGCGCAGACCAGAGTCATCAATATTCGTCGTGATCGGGGGTCCGCGGGAGGTGTGCACTATTTCGGTACCACCGCTGACGTAGGGCTGGGAGCCATTCTGTTGCCTAACCAGCTGCTGAGTGCGCTTCAGGGTCGACTGCGAGCTGGTGCTGGAGTGCATGGTTCCTGCTGCGTTTTAGGGGCGCCAGCCTGTTATCGTTATCGTTATCGTTGACTTATCGTTGGATTTGTAATCGTTTCGTTTTAAATTCACTTATTTTTCTTATTATTAATATTTTTGTTCGTTTCGTTTCTTGTGCGCGTTTATTCGAAATTCTTTCTGTCTGTGTGTGTGAGTGTGTGTGTGTGTGTGTGCTATTGTTGTGCGTGATTTAAAAAAATCATTTTAATTGTTTAAATCGCAAAATACGCCCCGGTTTTCTCGCCTCCTCCTCGTCCACTTCCCCCCTTGCCGCACTTGTCGTGCTCACAGACAATTTGAGTTTGCCGGCATCGCAATTTGCGTTTAATTAAGTCAAAAGCCGGCCGAAAACCAGCGGCAAACACCACCACCAACAACAACAACAACACTACCGGATGTCTTGCTCTTGTGGCTGCCACTACCACTACCAAAGCGAGAAAAGCACCCAAAGAATTGTAGGGGTATTCTTGTTGCCGTTGCTGCTGCTGCTGCTGATGAGCGAATTATTTATGTCTTGTACATACACATAATTATCCAAGCAAACCAACTATAAAGCCGACTGTCTGTCCAATTGTCTAGCGCTCTTTGGCATTTTTTTTTTTTGCTATACTCTAACATAAGGAATTAGAATTCTGCCATGAAAAGTGTAACAATTTGTAGGATGAGAAAAATAAATAGATATATACTTATATATATATATATATCTGTGTATACTCAGTGTATTATTTTGGTTAAGTCATTCACATAATTATTCATTCAAATAAATGGGCAACCGAGATTGTCTACCTGTCCTTTGGGCTCTTGTACTCTGATTGTGGGCTTTGTTCATTTGCTGTAAGACTTGAAAATTTTTGAAAAGGCAAACAAAGAATTTGAGTGAAGTATTTATGAGCAAAGAGGAAGTACTTCGGCTTGAATATATAGAAGAACCATCTTAGAAAATCTTTCAAATCACACTTATATAGAAGCTTAAGACCAAACACCTTGATATACAAAGAAATTTCAATGTCTATAAGAACTATTCTAGATCTTAACATATATATTCATCTATCAGTAATAAACTTAAGACTAGAGCATCTCCTATTCGTTGAGCTCAAGTACAGCTTTCTTTAATGTTTCTCCATTTAATTTATTTTTTTTTTGCAAAAAAAAAACAACCATAACTAAAAGTTTCTGTGCACAGCCCAGCAAAGCCCGCCGCGGGGCACAAACCACAACAATAACAACAACAACAACAAAGTTAATTGTGTAGCCAACTAATTTGGTTTTGCTTTTGGGAAACGCTTTGGAATGGAACACACACACACACACACAGTTACACACAATAGAGTGTCTGTCAAAAATTATGGAATAGAAATGTTATTTGTTCACTTAAGAAAATGTCAAAAAAATTGACAGACAAACGAGATTTGTTTCGAAGCCAACATCAGATTTGAAACAATCAATTTCTTTTTTTGGTTTTAGTTCATGATCAGCAAGGCCGTTTGATATGATAGCAGAAGCCAGCTGCTAAAATTACAATCAATGAATTTTTTTGTACTTAATGAAATCTAATTTTAATGGCTCAAGATCAAGCTAAAATACAACAACAAGAACAGCAATAACAAGCTAGTTGTTTTGGCCAAAATGTGCGCCCACCCGTTAAGATATATCATTGAAAGGTGACGCCTGCGCAGATGCGTGACTTGGCCGTCACCTACAGGCAACTCCCCACACTAACACACACACACACACATACCTCAAAATGCTAATTGCAACATTATTAAAAAGCTGCACAAGCAAAAATGTTGGCTTTTTATTAAACAGACATTTGGCTTTGGCTGCGGCTTTAAGTGTCTGCGGAGGCGAGACTAAGAGGCGTTAATAGCTTGACATTTTCAATGGCTCTAAAGCGGACGGTAACAGCAGCCAAAGCAGCCAAAACAAAACAGCAGCTGTTGCCTATTTGGGCTGACTGGGCTACTGTTTGAAGTCGACGACAGCCAAGAGTCGTTTAGACAAATTTGCATTGTGTTTATCGTAATGACAGCACATAAATTCAATTCGAATTCGAAGCAACAACACACAAAAAATGCCAAAAGCACTTTAAAAATTGTAGCTAAAAATATATGACAGACAGCTCAACAAAAAAAAAGCTAGAATGCTACTCTTTTTACAGATCGCTGAACCAGAAACAAAAAAAAAGTGGAGAAGCGCAAAAAACTCGGCGGGGGTTTGATGAGTATATATACAGATGGATATATAGGTAGCACTATGCACGTCATTATTTTTACAGCTATTACAGCAACACTTTATTACAGCTTGTTGGCCAAACAACAACAACAACAAACAACACTTGAGATTCGTCATACATATTTTTTTTTTCTCTGTATGAAAACGAATCTTAATTGAAAGAAAATTGAATTCAATTGCATTTGAGATTGAAATCAATTGATATTGGCGGCATTTAATAAATCAAGAATAACGATACTGCTGCTGCAACCGCATTCATTATTATTATGAGTGCCTCTTAAGAACATCGCCCGATATAAATCCCAAATTGAAATTGAAATCGAAATGGAATTGGAATTGGGAATTGAAGAACGACTTCGACAAATGTGTCTGACATCATGCAAAAAGAGTTTCTACATCTTGTTGATGATGATGATGATGATGTTGCTGTTGTCGTTGTTGTTTATCTATGAGCCATTTTTATTGGCTGTATTTTATTGATCTGATTTGACTTTCGAATTGTTGTACGTTTTAAGTGATGTTTATATTATATAAATTGGTATTTTTTCATCTTCTTTTTTTGCCGGGTTTTGTGTTGGGATTTATTTTAATTGTATTTTAATTTATTGTTTCATTTTTAATGTATACATTGTTTATTTACATTCCTGTTCTCATTTGAATCTGTTTATTTTTGTTTCTCGCGCGTAATTTTGTATTTGTTTTAGTATTATTTACAATACACACGCCGCAAATAGAGTTGAATGTGCTAACTGAGCCCTGCTCTGCTGGGCTGGGGCACAATTAGTTATTAATATGCAACAAATAGATACAACTGTAAATGTAACTAGATACAAATGTATATATTTATACATATATATATATATTTGGAGAGCTTAAAGATACATGCGACGGCGGGGCACTGACAACAAATGTGTGCGGCGACTCGACAACGACTAAACGCGATCGGGCCAAGTTAAAACGCTTAAAGTGTTGGCTTTGGCCAGGTGTGTTGACGGCAGCGCAGCCAGCGTCAGGTGGCGAGAATAGAAAAGCAGAAAGAGAACAACAACAACAACAACAGCAACAGCAGCAAGAAAACCGAAACAAAATGGAATTGGCACAAAACACGAACCGGCGCGTTGGCGTACGAAAAGCCAAAAGCAAAGCTTAACAAAATATATATATATACACAAATATTTTGGAATTGAAATTGCGATCGTGCTGACAGCTCCGCAATGCGTGTGTGTAAGTGTGTGTGTGTGTGTGTGTGTGGCTGTTGCTGTTAACGTCGACGTTAACGTCGCTGCCAGCAGCCAACCCCGTTATGGATAGCTGACTTCGACGAGCTCTGCGCTCCTACCGCATGACGTATTTGTATATTTACAGGCAACAACAACACCTGCATGCGTGTGTGTGTGTGTTTATACGTGTGTGTGTGACAACCATGGCAACCAACGCCTACACCAACGCAGCGCCGCAAGAACAGCAACAACAGCTGCCAACGCACAACAACAACTTACACACACACAAAGTTAAGGTTGCAAGAGCAATAAAAAAAAAAAATAAACAAAAAGAAAAACCAAAAAAAAAAAGTGTAATCAACAAGAACAGCTCCAAAATGCTCCAAAATGCCAGCAGTTGCCCTTGAAAAGAGTTTAGATTCCTCAACACTTTTTGGACAGCGATAAACTCCCGCGCTTAAGCTTAATCTTTAATCTATAGCATAAATTCTTGAGCAGATGCTTGAATAACTATGCTGCTGAAATAAGCACAACCTTTTCTTGCATTCTTTACATGCTTGACACTTATTGCCAACTCACAATTTGGTAAATAGAGGTCTAAATCAATGCTTATAAGTGAGCTATATATTTATTGCCATTCAAAATTAAATATATTCGAAATGAACTATTAATTATTATTATTATATATATCGAATATTGAAAACTTCCTTGAAATCTTGAGTCTACAAAAATTATCAAATCTAAAATAACGACATATTTCACAATTAGCTTATTTTTTAATGGCTTGATCCGTCTTTGCAGCATCAAAAATATTCATAAATTAAAGTCCGCTCTGCATTTAAATTAAATTAAATTTTCATAAAATCAAAATACGATTGTAATTAGCATTTTTTTTGATTGCGAATCATAACTTTAAACTGGATTCGCTTCGCATTCTAGAAGCCTACAATTTAAATCTAATGACTCGAAATTCCTATCGACCACAACAAGAACAACAATAACAACAGCAACTCAAGAGTTACACAAGTTTTGTGGCGCCTTAACATTAAAGTTTGCTGCTGTTGTTATTTGTTGCGCAGATTCAACATATTTTGCTACCAATGTGTCTGTTTGGCTTCTCCTCACCTTTTAAAGAGCCAAAACCATTCAGATGACTGCGTCATCTTGGAACGCCATCAGGTAGTCGTTTTTTTTTTTTTTTGTTTTTTTTTGGTTGGTACTTTGTTGCCAGAAATAAACACCACACACAAAGCCATAGAATGCTCATAATAACAATAAGCATAGCCAGCAACAAACAGAGAAATAGAAACCAGAAAGAACAACAAGTTTTGCGATTTAAAACGTTAACGCACAGTGGGTCAAATTGCCTGTAATCGGAGACCATCTGGCCAACTAATTAGCAGCGACATCGCACATTCAGTTGCCTGACCCCAAACGACATTATTTTCCGTATCGCGAATCTCACAAAACCAAAATAATCAAAATAACAAAGGAGAAAAAAAAAACAAAATTAAGCAAAGCAATTTGAATTTGTTGCTCATAACATATCACGAATAAGTCATTACACAGCTGGACAGGTCAAAACCAAAGCTGGCCCAAACGAAAAACCCATGGAGTGACCCAGAAAAAAAGAGCCACAGAAAAGATAGTCAGACCACAACAAAGGCGACCATTACTTTTACAGGTTACACAAGCCAGGCCACAAATTGCTGGGAAATTTTCATTTCTAGCCAAATCTCCAAATGGCAACAATGTCTTCAAAGCATGCAGATTTATGCCAAATTGGCTATTTTTTAAGGTGCTACTCAAAATCGTGTAGTACACAGTAGTGGGACAACAGCTGGGAAAAAGTAACTAAGCTTAGCATAAATTGCTCAAGTACCTTTTTATTCAAATAAGATTATATAATTAATGCGTAGTCAAACCCATACCAAATGGTTGCCTTTCAAGTCTTTCAACTGCTTGAAAGCTAACTTTTGCCTAGGTATTTAATTAGTGTAATAAATTGGTAAGAAATGGCGCCCAAATGGCTTAAGATAATGTTAAGTGCTTTAGCCATAAGTAATGAACAAGAATTTGAATGAATTAAATGTGTGCTAAAGCCATCAGCCGGCAGAGAGAAGGACCACAATAAACCACTACAAGTAAAATTGAAATTTAAATGTACTAAATATATCAAAATAGTTAACATATTTAATTTAATTTTTTAGTGCCTCAAAACAGTTATGCAAGTGTGCTAAATATATTAAATTTGTAAACCTAAGTAAGTAAAAAATGAATAATGGAAGCTTAGTCAAAGTGACAAATGATTTTACAAAATGTTTTACAATTGATCTACATAAAAAAAAATGGCGATAAATTGAACGCTGAAATGCATTTGCAAGTGCAGCAATTAAAACGCGTTTGCGGCATATTCTAAACGCTTTAGCGCGATCTGAATATGGTAAGGCAAACTGTCACCGCATTTTGCATCATATATGGTGACTAGAAAGTGTCATTGCGGCGAGAGTGGGTGTTGAAATCTCCATAAAATGTACCCCTTGCATAGACGGGAAATGCCGTAACGATTGATTTATGTAGCTACATGGCTATAACCCTACACGTAGCAGACAGACAGACAGACAGATAGATAGACAGAGGTAGCAACAGACAGATAGGAAGTCAGTCAAATCACATACGATTTGTTGCCAAGCATGAGCTAATTAGCATGATGCATGTTACAGCCCTATATGGCTAAAAGGTACGACTCTATCTATCCAACTGCAATTATATAGATATATACATAAATGTATATATATTTACCAGGCAAACATAATAAGTCAGCAGTTGTTTGCCAATAGCTAATAAATTGCAGTTGTTACTTTTCATTCAACACAAGTCAATAGCAGCAAAACAGTTGCCAGCTCAGCTCAGCTCATCTCATCTCATCTCATCTCAAATCTAATTAGAGAGCACCAAGTTCTTGACAGAGTTTTTTATTAATAATTACATGATGCAAGCGCAGTTGTAAACAATTGTTCATTGTCTATTTAATTTGTAATTTGGGTGGTAATTCGAGCTACGTTTCGCACTTGGCTGGAACGTGTTTTGTTCTGTTTGTGGTGGCTAAACAAAATAGCTTAAAACGCTAGCGTTGATAGCCCCATCCAAACAGTAGCGCCTCTCAATGCTACTGCAATTAGATCCCTAAGTCCCACAGCAACAGCACGCACACGACGCCAATCCCCAGCACTATTCTAATCAGCTTGTAACCCAATGCGAAACAAATCTTGTGGTGATTTCCATTTAGGGAAAAGGGGGAAAACAAATTAAACGAATCAGGAAATGTTGAAATTATTCTTATGTATTTGGACAAGTGTGACAAACTAATGGGCATTATCTTTAGATGTAGTATTCATCGAGAGATCAAGTTGTGAACAAATATTTAGTGTTTTTAAGAATCGATTAATTGTTGAAAAATTTTTTTTTTTTACATGAATTTTGAGTATTGTTCCAGAGACCAGAGCCATTCACAAAAAGCTATTGCTTTATAATATAAATTAAATTAAATATAAATTCCAACAATCCCTAACATAGAATCTGAATGACAAGCATAAACAGCCTAAAGTGAGTAAGAGAAGGGCATATAACGTGCTTTAGACAGATAAACATTTTTCTCCAAGTGTAACTGCAGAATTTACAACATTATAGCATTTGTGTAAGAAACAGCTGTTCAATCTGAATGTGAGCCTAGTAATTTAGTAATTGAGCCTTTGAGAGTACATGTTATGTGACGGCTGTTAGCAGAGCAGTCAGTGTGTGGGCAGGAGGCAAGTCAACTGATTTGGCTCGCCAAATATGTAGCATTCCTGGCCGCTTTTACTGTCGCTGTCAAAGCAGCGTGTGGGCTCGTCAGCCATACTATAAAAATTATAAATTAAACATAGGTATATAGAATGAGAATATAGAATGTGTGTGTGTGTGTGCGCTGTAATCAGCGATACGTACTTGAGATGTGACGAGAAATCTGGCTGAAATTGTTGTTCATTCATATTAATTATATGTGAATTGAGACACGTTCGAGCCGCATGTAAGTAGTATTGATCTAAACTGATCTTTGGCTTATATGGCTAGCTCAGCATTTGCATACGAAAATGCGGAATTTTTGTTGCTTTTGCGTGGTTGCGCCTCGCTGTCTAAACTGGCCAGCAAAGAGTGTGTATTGAGCGTATTGAGACTCCACTCAACCATTCGAGCCATATTTGTGCAAAAGCAGCAAAGCCAGCTCGATTTATTAATGAAATGGCCAAATGCCAAAACATTCAAAGATTTTATGAAGAGCTAAATATACATATCTATATATATATATAGATTTTCGATCATTTTAGCAGCTGCCCACGCTGCACATAAGCAAAATTCCGTCATCAGTGTCATAAATTTGGACGTATAAGTGCATTTTTTATGTAGTTCTGGTTCTGGTTCAGCTGCCAAGTTCGTTGCTTGCGTTGAAGTCTTTCGTTTTTAAGGTATTTTTTTGTTGCCTTAGTACGCGACACTTTTTTGACGAGACGGGTCAGCTAGCTATAAAGAGCTATATGGCTGATGTCATGAACAGAAGAGGGCAAAACATAAACACATTTTTTCTGTGTTTTATGTTCGTCGAGAAATAATTTTGTTTTTTTTTTCTTCTCTTTTTTCTTTGTATTGCTCATTCTTTCCACCTGCTTTGAAGGTTAGAATTGGCTGTCATTGACTTTATTGTAACAAATACCGCGTCGCCTTATAATAAATCAAAATACCAAATGGCTTTCGAAGCTGCCAGGCTGATGACGTGAGAATTTTGTGTATAGCCTTAGCTGAAGCTGTGGGTGATGTGCAAAAATAAAAAGTATCTGTCAGATACTTTCTTTGCTTTGTGTGTGTGTGTCGAATGAGACAGCGAGAAAGAGATTGGAAGCTGTTTAATTAACGCCTGGACAACTTGGCTGCTGTCTCGTTTCTCGCACACACATTTTTTATGGTAATCTGACCAAATATAGCAGCCGCATCTGTATCTGTCGGATACAAAAGCAAATACAAACAACAACAAAGAAACACTTGAGCCAAAACGAGGCGTTGAATAATGTGCAAAATTGCGCTTGTGGAAAATTAGCCGCAACTTATAATAAAAACGTTTATATTCGACATACATTTCACAGGTTGGCTAGTTGGCTGGCAAGCGGCACTTGTTAATACCCTATAAAAAGGTGGAGAAGGGTTATGACAAAGTGGAGTAGTCGTATATAACAGCTAGCATCAGCAATTTCCTTATTAAACTTTAAGTAAAAGTTTTCTGTAGGGTATCTATTAGTCCGACACGCTGCACTGTCAGCAGCTTGTGTGGCATTAATTTATGCATTTTTTGTTGTGCTCAATTTGAACAATTGAGCGCACAGCTTAACAACAGCTAAATATCTCCAGTTGACGGAAGTAAGCCAGGCGCGCTTAAAGTCAAGGCAACACGATGAAGTTAAGCTCCTCTTCTGCCTCTGCCCACACCCATCCCCCCGCTGCTTTGGGGGGTGTGTTTCATAGATCACTGCGATTAGTTTTTACTGTAGAATTTATAACTTAATTATAGCTAAGCAGCGTTACAAACAAAACCGCCACCGGCTGCCGTTGGCAAATTGCTGGCAATTTATTGGCATCGCCCCTGATTGGGAATTAAATGTTGGCATTTTTTTTTTTTTTTGAGTTTGTTGCATGCACATTGACCTAAAAAATGCGCCATTTAATTGAATTTAATACACAACACACCCAATAACAAATGAATAACAATGTGCATATTTATGCAATTGCCGTATAAACAGGCATTATGTCATAATTGAAATTGATTCGAAGCGAGATCTCCAAACGAGATGCTGAACAAAGTCGCCCAGAGACACAATTGTGTTCAAATTTAAATATGCAAAATTGCACACCAAATAGATTCAAATCTCAAAGAAAAAAAAAACCGCTAAAAAGTGTTCTTAATTTGCGTTTAATGTGTGTTTTTTGCAATTGATTTGAATCGCAGCTGCGAGCAGAATACTTAATGCGATATATGAATAAAACCAGACCAGGTTTTGGCTTATCAGATTTGGGAGTTACAGCTGTCAGAGTTGTCGAGTTCTGTTAAAATTTATAGTCACTAATCTATAGTTCAGATAGATATATATTAAACTAATGAGTTCTCTTAGTTTAACTGCTTAAATCTATTCGCTCAATGAGTGATTGATAAATGAAGAGAGATATGAGAAACATGGCCACATCAATTTGTGGCCTTAACGAACTCGCCAACTAACTGCACTCCTTACAAGCACAACACTTGATTACACCCTTCTTTTTCGGCTTTGTTGCTTGGCCATTTTTGGTGCTGTAGGGTGTGCATTCGTATGCGAAGATAATAAGCAAACGGCAAGAAAAAGAAATATCCTTTTAAGTCGCGATCACAAATTTGCATCATTGCGTACAAAAAACAAAAAACAAAAGACAAAAAAGCGAAATGAACGAAACAAACAAATGACATCAGCAGCAGCGAATACAGATATACAAAGACAGAAAGAGTGGGAAAAAGATGGAGGGAGACAGAGAGAGAGAGACACCCGCAACACAGGCAGGCATGGCAATATACATAAATCCTTGGATCACGACTAATGGGGTGGAGCGAGGAGCGTGGAGCGTGGAGCGAGGCAGCAAGAAATAATAAATAACATAAACAGTAAATGACGCGCGATTGAGTTTCACATTGTCAAGTGATTTACAATTCGTTTTGCCTCAATTGAATCAGCCGCCGTTTTGCAGCAGCAGCAGCAGCAACAACAACAACAACTGTTGTTGCCTCTCATGGTCGTTGTTGTTGTTGCTGCCATCGCGGCTGACTGGCAGCATCATTGAGCATTTATGCGCGCCATCGATCAATCCGAGCCGCCTCGCCGAACGAGCAACGCTGTTGCACTTACAACAACATTGTGCGGCATGCGCCGTCACAAATTACGAAATACCCGAGTTTTAAATTGCATCTAGTTTCAACTGCTGCTGTTGTTGTTGGTTGACACACATTACGATCGAGACTGAGACTGAGATGGAGACGAAGACGAAGACTGGCAGCCAGACTTGGAGACGAACGCAGTGCGGAAATATGCAACATGACAAACAATCGATGGATGATGACTAAGCGCACAGCTCCTCTGCAAGCTGCAACTCCTCTGCAAGCTGCCAGCTCCTCTGCAAGCTGCCAGCTGATATCACACATTAATGACAAATCCAGCGAGCGATTTATTTTTAAACAGCAAACTTTTGCGATATGGCAAAATACATATGGAAAATGTGTAAATTGCCAAGTTGAAGTCGCAGTCAAAAGTAATTAAATAAATACATAAATATAAGTAATTAAAAAGGCAAGTTTAAGCTGCAGTTAGCAGCAGCAATTTAAAGTTGAAGTTGAATTTTAAATTACTTGGAAAAGCAAACAAAGTAGCTTTGTTTGAAGTAGCTTTTAGCTGCCTATTAAAATCCCGTTTGTTAAGCCATCAAAATTAGTCAGATCTCTCAATTATATGTATTCCATTATGCAAATCAATTTTATTTATGTAAATTATCTAAATTTCTCCGAATTTTTATAGGATTCAAAACAGAAAATGTTTTATAACTGATTTGAAGAGGCGTTTCTGACAGATTTGTTATCATTTACAACTTTTTCAACATTTTCATAAAGTTTTTCAATTTTGATCGATTACATTAATCAATTCAAGTGCTCAGGGGCCACAATTAGTATACAAAATCTGTTAAATGAAATATCAAATTGATTGCTGATCGTACGACTTTATTTTTGTGTCGAGCGCATCTATTAAAATTTTCATTGAATATAAATCAGATAAAATTGTCAATAAATCTATGCTATAACTTGAACAACTTCATTATGCCGAGGAGCACAACATTCTGTTTATCCAGCCGGGAACCTTTTTAAGTGTTGTTCAAGTTTTGTTGTTGTTGTTGTTGTTTATTTATTACCCGACTGTGTAGGTGGCCCGCAATCAAGTGGCCAAGTGGCCAAGTGCCTGATCTGTGGCGGCCTTGTGGACAATAACAACAACAACAACAATCAGTTGACGAACTGTAGCAGCCACTTGGACTTGGTTATGTGTGTCAGTCAACGTTTGGCGATGGTGCTGCTGCTGGTGGTGGTGGTGAAGAGAAGGTAAACTGGCTGCCTTTTAAGGCAGCGCCGCGTTCGCCAAAATAAGTCAACAACAGCAGAGCCAGAGAGGCTGTAAAAATAGCAGCTGCTGCTGCTGCCACTGCTGCTGCTGATGATGTTGGGTAGGAGTAGATGTGGCTCCAAATGAATCGCTTGGCCACAATCAAACATTGAAATGAAACATACACTAAATGAAACTGAATGAACACATGAAACAAGTAATCGAAATCGGGTGTGTGTGTGGGCTGAACTAAACTGAACTAAACTGAATTGAGCTGCAGTTGTTGAATCGATGGCGAAACTATAACAGCAACAACAACAACAGCTAAAAACGCCCAAATGAAAACGAATGTTTTTTTTTTTGGTTTTTGTTTTCTTGGTTGTGTGTGAACATTTTTGTTAACGATCTCACGAATTGGGCGGCCAATTTGAGGGTCACCTTCATTCAGACGGACTCCAACTGTTTGTTCGCCCAATTGTTCGTTGTGTGTGTGTGTGGGCGATGCGTCGCTGCCCCGCTGCTGACTTTGAAAGTGTCGTCCCATGTTGAGCAACATTTCGTGGAACTGCCTACGGATGACCAATACTTGCTCCACTTATACAAAAATCAACAGTTGCAGCGTATAAATGAGTGTATCGAGTAGTTCTTCAACTCAGTTGTAGCGAGTAAGTGGAGTAACGAGCAGCGAAAATAACGAGTAGAGCAAGTAACAAGAAGTCCAAGTGGCGAGTATGTAATTTAACGATTAATTGTAATGAATATTTCAAGTAAGCTTAAGTAAAGATAACTTTCTGCTCGCTCTTTTCAAAGTTGAACATTTATAACCTCTCAATATAACTATTTTCAAGTAGTTGTGGCGAGTAAGCAAGTAACGGGTAAGTGTATTTGTAATAATGACTTATAACGAGTAATCCAAATAACGAAAACTATTTGCAACGAGTACTTGATACCGCTCACATTTAATACCAACGTGCTCCATTTATGTTTATCTCTAACAACAATTGTAAAAAGGCAATAAAAATAAAACTAGTTCACTTACCTGGAAATGCAATATAATTGTCCAGATTAAACCGAGCGTCAGCTTGGGATTACCATCCACAATATCTTCGGCACGTATGTTGACCAATTTGATTTTCTTGTAGCGCAAAAAATCGAGCGCCATTTGTGCGTTCTGCAGCATATGGAAACGCATTTTACCCTTCTCTCGTGGCTATTTGGGGAAAAAAAAAGGAAACGAGTCAAGTTTGGACAGGATGTTGATGTTGATCGAGTGTTGCTTAAATCGAGTTTGACTTTGACTTTGAGCTTAACAACACTTACCAGGTGTTCGCCAGATAGCACCTCCAAGAGTGAAAGCAAATTGTGACCATCGCGCAAATCCTCAAATAAATCCACAACACGTCGATTGGCCTGTGTTGCGGAAAAGCAAAAAGAAACAAACAAAAAAAAAACAAGTTAGACGACGGATCCAAAGTAAAAGTTGTAAGGTTATGTGACATGCAAGGGTGTTTAGTTGGTGTTCACAACGATTACAACGAGTAAAAAGTAGTTAGTGGGCGAGTGCATTTAGTGGAGAAAAAAAAACAGCAACAAAAACGAAAGAAAACAAACATTGCCTCAAAATATGCAAAATATTAAAAAAAAAAAAAATTTAAATATAATAATACAAAATTGCCGCAATAAATAAAAAAAAAAAGAAGTTATGCACAACATTTATATACACAGATTGCATTGGAAACTTACAGACTGTGTACAACAGGGTATACCATTTGTGGTAACACAAACATGTAGCATGGTATAAGTCTGTAAATTCAATAAGAGTTGTAAGAAATCGAAGATACAAAAGCTGCACTATATAGAAACTATACCTTGGCATACTTCCAATGCTGCATGTATTTTAAAAATATATATAATGTTTGAATTTAGTGAAATAGTTGAATAGTAGAGCGCTAAATATATCCTAAGCAAAGACTAGGTTCATTCGTGTGGGCAGTTTTGGAGCGGTTTTTATGGAGCACTGAACCAGTTAAGGTAATGTTGATAATGATATGGTGTGGATGATGATGATTATAATGATGATGATGATGATATCTTTGGGCTTTGTTGTTATGCACTCACCTTTTTAAGATGTTTGTTAACCCATTTTGTGAAAGTCTTCTTTTGAATGGCATCGCGTTCGTCTAAAGCAACGTGAAACGAGAAATGTTTATGTATATTAAAACACTAAACTATAATAAAAGTTATGCAAATTGTTGTTTATTTTTTTTTTTTTGACGGTTAGGATTCATGCAACTGTTAAGTCATTCAATAGAAAAACACTTTAACAATATATATATATATATATATATATAATCGCCAATTCTTGATATGATATGATCTAAACTGCAGGCGCTGACGACATCAACCAAAAATTGCTGCTGCTGCTGCTGCTGCTGGTGTCAAACATAAATAATTTATGCAAGAATTTGACGCCTACTTTGAAAACAAAACAAAAAAAATATATCTACATACGAATCAATATCAAATTCATATATTTATAATAATCATATGCGGGGTATTTAAAGCGTGGGCGCTGAATTATGGCCTAAACTTTTAATTAGCCCGTTAGTGGCTATTATTTGTTGTGATTGTTGTTGCTGCTTTAATTGAACAATTCACTTAAGTTGTTGCCACGTAATTAGTTTTGTAAACATGTCAATTGTCTAAATAAATCTCGGGGCCTCAAGCACTGACTTTGGCCAAAGTCCGATAAGGCCCAGCCATCTGATAAGTTATGACTTGATTTATAAACAAACGCGTAGTTGACCAACCCGCTGAGACCGGCAGAGAACAGGTATAGCAGCTGCCCTATCTATAGATAATAGTGCTCAGAACAAAACCCGTTAGCAGGGCTAGTTGTGTTTTCATATTAACATTGATTAGTTTTACACGTGTTAAGCGCTTTAAGCCGAAGTGCAATTAGTGCCAAGCACATCAGTAGTCCATCAACAGTTTCTGGCAATACGAATCTAATCGAGTATTAACTGTTTCGACTGAGACCCATATATAGGATATCTCAATTTCATATCAAACGCATGTTAGATGACTCATCAGCAGAGGCTTCAAATCTAATCGGATTTATATGCTAAAAGGGAATAAGCATGTAAATCATTACATTGATGATTATATATATATGAATATATATGTATATATCTCGGCATTGAATATTCTACTTTAATGAACTGAAAATGCACTCAAATATAAAAAAAAGTATGTAGGCAATAATAAACTAACTTTTTTTTGCAAATCAAATGGAAAAATATGAACTTTTTGCCTTGACACATAGTTTATATTTGGTTCAGTTTAATACATCAGATCAATCATATAAACAACGTAAATCTTGCTTACGCCAAGTCGCCAAATCTAATCGGATATAGGCATGAAATTAGCGATAGCTGGTTGGGCATAACAAAGCACGCTGTAAATCCATAAAACACAAGAATAAATAGCATGTGGAACGGAGAAGAGTTCAGCGCCCAGTTGACTGATATCAAGTCGAGTGTTAAGGCACATATCGTAATGCTAATAGTTGTAAATGAAGTTTTACGGTTAATAAACACGATAAATTGAAGTGCAGGGCAAATAAAAACAGTGCTGCGAAACCGAAACACAAAAGCAAAACAAAAAAGTGTAAAATGAAAAAAAAAGAAAAGAAAACTTTTGTTTTTGCACACAGCAAAACTCTCGATAAAGAACAACAGCAGAGTGTGAGTAGTGTGTGAGAAGTAAGAAAATCAAACTCAAAAGAGAGTCAACAACTTTACTCTTTCTCTCCCGCTCTCTCTCTCACTCATTCTCTTTGTGTGAAGTGCGCTTGTGTGTGTGTATTAATTATTGCTGACTAAAAAAAGATACCCAGCAGCAGCTTAAGCTAAAGTTCTACTTAATCTGTTCATGACTCACAAGATATACAAATGTGCAAAAATATCTGTTACCAGCAATGGCCTCCCCCCTAGCTATTCCCCCCCGCTCCCTAATTAAGCATTCATTCATTCATCCACAGCTGGCAAATCCATTCAGCGTTATTTCTATATAATTGTCTGTGTTTGCAGTTGAGTTGCGATTATTATCGCAGCCTATTAAATTCTCAGTAATATTCCAGTAAAAAAAAATAATAAAAAACGATATTCATTGATTGTTATCGATTAGTATTAAACTTCAACTATGCCCATGGGTGGCTTGTTATTTTGCAAACAGTGGCTAATGAGTTCTTAACTCGAAACTGTTCAGAACTTTCCGCATACCACCAAGAGCGCCACATATCGATAATAATCGATTAGTAAACACTTTCCAACCCAGCTTCTGGCTGTTCTTAATTATGCCCACATTCCTCTTGCGCATTTACATGCCGCCAATAATAATATTAATATAATGCCTTCTCACGCGCCCAATCGATATGAACTAGTTTCTGGCATAAATCCCATCTAATTAATGTGACTATTATGATAATTACGGATGCTCAACCAGAAGTATATCAAATTTCACTTATGTTTTTATAACATGTGCAATTTTGAGAGCTCGAAACGGATGTGTCTGTGGGAAATATCCAAAAGGTGCCACAAACTTGATCTACATTTCGCGACATCTATTTGACAACAGAGATTTCCAGCTCCCGATCGAGATTATAGTATCCAAACTTGCTGCACCCGTTTGATGCTAGGTTTCCTCATTCAGTTTTCAATTATGAGTGCGCCACACACAACGCTGCTCAGCATATCATAGTTCATAAATTTAAAAAAGTTCACTTCAATTTTGACAACACACAAAAAGGTGTAGAAATGTGCATGTGTGTGTGTGTGTCTGTGTGTATCTCTCACACACACAGCTACAAATGCTATCTGGTAGTTGTGAGCGCGTGATGATGTCACGTTCTAAGTTGAATTCGTTTCCACGATTAAATGTTTGCTGTTAACGTATTTTGCTGTTAACGTATTTCGTTGTTGCTATTTCTCTTTTACTGTTGTTGCTGTTAGCTGTTCATACACCAATACATATATATATATATATATATATGTATATATTTGAAGTTCGTTAATGTTTATTTTTGCATCGTGTAGTAGCTCTTTTTGATTAGCGCACTTCAATGTCAGCGCCAAACTAAAGCGAAGGACGTTGATTGACCACAGCAACAACAACAACAATAATTATAATATAAAAAATAATATAATAATTATGGTGACAATTTGGTAAACACTCGTAATTAGTTGACTTTCTACTGGTGTTGTGATAAGCACACGTTTCGGCCAGTTTAGTTCATTATACAAGTGCCTATAAATACGACGAAAAATTGTATTCTCATTAATACTCTGTAAATAGTAGAAATGTTTATGACGGAACGGGGTATAATAAAGTTGAGAGTGTTTATGTAACAACTGGTGCGGGTTTCCTTAAACGCATATAAACAACTAACAAATCTTTATCAATAATATATCATATGTATATATAATTATAAATCAAACAATTTCTATAGATTGCTGAGTATCTGCAAGTCTTAGAAAAAAAAAAAAAAATTATTGACTTTGGTGATTTGTTTTTGATAAAATAACAAAGCGACTCGGTCAGAAGTATTTATACACATATAGACACATCGATATATGGCCTATATATATACACATTATAGTGCTTGATGAGCTCAAAGTTCGGTGGTTCAACAACAGTGGAATTTGCAAAGGCATTTTAAATGCATTTATCAAAGTATAAAGTGAGGCGCCGCCTCCCCATTAACACATTAGGAGGCAAAATGGCCTAAGACCAGCCACAACATGTGAGTCGCATTTCGCATGTCAGCTTTGCGCACAAGTCAAATTAATAAACAAATCAACATAAAAATCTCGTTAAACTGTTTATTTTGTTTTTTCTATTTTTTTTTTTTATCGTAAATTAGAAAATTAGAAAACTGGTTTATGTTTTGTGCGTAAACATGATTATTTATTTATGAAATATATTTGAGACTCACACGAAATTCGAGGAACATCGACTAATTTGTTTGAGACGAGTCGGGGTTAATTGCCGCAGTTTGTAGTTGACTTTGTATGCCCTACAACAAAAGTGGGGTACATTGAAGTTGTGCAAAAGTATGCAACAGGCAGATCAGTATCTCAGTATCTCTGAGCCTATAAAGTATTAATGTTCTTGATCATCATCAATAGTTGATGTATGAAGAAGACGATCTGAAATATAAGTGCTCGTATATCATAAGCCATCGATATATCGATAGAAATCGATTACCTACAGCAAAAGCCACCACCAAGTCTTCTAATTGACATATAATACGCCGTTATATATTTTGTTCAACTAATATTTCAATATCGAATAAAAAATAAATATTTATATTTAACAGCTGAATCTAGGGTATTCGCCCAGTCGAGTCTTCTCCTTTACAACTTTCTTACTTATTTTTTGTTGGGGTTGACCAACACACCGCAAAAAGAACGAAAACAACTCAAAGAAACGCTGTCAGTAACCAGTTTTCTAATATTTACGCTTGCCAAAAAAAGAAAAGAAAGAAAAACAAGAACTGGAAGAAATATTTTTGGTGCTGAAGCAACGTTAAATTAATATTGACATAACTTTGCATGCCGTGGCCAGCTCAGAGGGGACTGACTATGACTCTGACTGTGAGTCGGACGATGACGACGACGAATGAGACACCTATATAATGCATAAACTTAAGGTGGTGAAATGTTTGCGGTAAACATGGGTTCGGTTTTTGGCTATCCACTCTTTTAGACGGGCGTGTTAAATGTCCATCAATATTCATGGTCAGGGTCGCACAATCAAAGTGCTTTCATAAACAGAAAGTTGTCAAATCGTTTGCACATCGCTTTGCGCATATTTATAAGATATATATTAAGTAAAATAATTTATGAGTAAGCTGCGACCTTGAACTCTGATTGGTACACAGCTGCTAAGAGCTATAGAGCGTATCACTTAATCACATAATTAGAATTAGAATTATGCAAGCTGAATTTTTTAATCAAGATTTTGCTAAGCATTTGCCAAAATGCAAATCATTTCCGCGGGCGGCATCATTTTTAAAATAGCGCTTTGTTTAGTAGGAAGCACAACTGGCGAAACAAGCTAGAAGCTATTAGTTAAAGCAAACTGCGCACAAGCAGCGAGTAATAAGTAACGAGTGAGGGTTAAGGGGCAAACGAGTAATGAGCCAAAATTGTTATAAACTTCATTATTAAAATGACAGCTAAAAGAGCTGTGAAAAGGGACAATTGCAATTCGCTGAAAAAAAAGCGAGCAACGAGCAGCTAGTAACGATTAATAGCTCTTGCTAGCTACTGGCGTGGGAACGAGTAGCAATTCACTAGTAGCGAGTAACAAGTAGCGGATTTTAAAGGTTATGTTAGTTGAACAAATAGAGAATACAGTAGCTATTCGCAAGCAAGCTATCGAGTAGCCAATTAACGGATAACATTAACGGCAAACAACGAACGAGGGAACGAACGAACGAACGATAGTTGATAATCTGAACCTTTGCCGACTTACGCATGATATCCCAATCTTCAATAAAATGATCCCAAATGGACATGGTACCTTTAAACTGCGTCAACGCATCCTCGTAACCGCCCTGCGGCTGCGACTGCGTTGACGAGTGTTTGGCCTTCTTGGCCGCCGGACTAGCCTCGATCAATCCATGCGAACCATGACGTTGTGCCGCCTGATGATGATGCTGCTGCTGCTGCTGCTGCTGCTGCTGCTGATGATGATGATGATGTGGGCTGCTGCTGTGGCTATGACCATTTGCATAGAGTTCACGATCGCGTTGCTCCCGCTGCACCTGATGATAGTCGAGGGAACCGTTGCCACCCGGCGAGACAGAGATTCGTGCCGGCGATGCGGCTGAGCTGCCGCTCGTTGTTGTTGTGGCATGATGATAGCTCTGGTGATGGTGATGCGTCTGCCTCGAGCTGTTCCGTTTCATCGAATTGGTGCTGTGTTGTTGTTGGTGGTGTTGACTGACTGCTGACGCATTTGTTGCCTCATGCTGCAACTCATTGGGATCGAAGCCGAGACGATCCTTATAATAGGAATGCGATGTCATCTTGCGTTGTCATGAAATGCGCACAACACACTCAACTCTGGCACACTTGGAAATCGCTTTCGCTTTCGCGTATTTTGTATTATTATTTTTAGCACGTTTTGTTGGAGTTTATATTTTATTTTAAGTTACTTTTTTTTTGTGGATGGCACTGTGTGATTTTATTTTTATTGCTCTGATTGACGAACGAGCAGCAAAATGGGGAATGGTTGCAACTTGGACCTGGAGACGATTAGCTGCTGCTCTGCAGCGAACAAAAGAAACCAATGCAAATTAGCCAAATGACTCAGCGTACTTGAACGTGAAATCAACGAATCGAATTGCAGATAAAGCCAAAAAAAAAACAGTTTAGAATAGAAACCAAGTGCAATAGCTAAATAAAAACATAGTGCAAAAGTTTGTTGCCCGTTTTCTTGTTGAGGAAGTCTATTTGCGAATCTCTCTCGCACTCTCTATCCCACTCTTTCTCCCCCTCTCTCTCTATGTCTATCTTTCGCTCTGTGTTGCCGGCATTTTGTTCCAATTGGCCGACAGCCAAAAACTGAGCCGCCGGTCACGCAGTTGCCTTTGCGTATCACTCCTGTATCTTTTGCATATTTATCTCTCTATGTGTGTGTATGAGTGTGTGTGTGTATCTTTTTTCGTATCTGTATCTGTAGAGTGTATCTCTGAGAGTGTTTTTTGCAAGTGACAGACGAACGAATGACTCTTGCTGTTTCTGCATTTTGTCGTCCGGCTCTTGAACTGTCTACCGACAAAACTACAGACGACTGATAAAAATAAATTAAAAAAAAAAAGGAAATCAGCAGATTGAAGTTTAAATACCCTTAAAATAGCAGCAAAAAGTTTAAGTGGCCTATAATGCCAAGCAGATGTTAAAATACCCTCAAGTTGCTAGACTTTCGAGTAGTTTCCTTAAAGTTTCGCAAATGTAATACAAAAATTAATTTAAAAAAAACATTTAAAAACTTTTTTTTTTAGAATTCAATTACAATAAACTATGGAGAGATAATATCAAATTGCTGGCTTCCCATTCGCTAATAATTCTTTTAAAATCTTTAAAAGTTACCTTCGCAAATAAAAACTAATTTGTTTGTTTTTGGTTTATTAGCATTCAGTGATTATCCGGACTGAATATTTCACAGTAATTCATTCAGAAATGTTGTAAAATAAATTGTGAAAAGATATTTTGACGCCGCTCGCTTTGAATGTATTTTTAAATAAATATTGTTTTGTCTGTTGACTAATATAATTAGAGCTTTAAGCCAATACTCATTCAGTCTAACTAGTTTTTGGGTTGTCAGCATTCTGAGCTCAGCCAGACTTGAATTTATGTATAAAGTGAATCTTTTATCCTTGAAATGTATTTAACGAACTGACAATTGGCCTACCATTTAAGGTTATGTGAAGGGCGCAAGTTTTAGCTGCAGTCTTTGGCCCAGGGGATGGGATTCAGGGCGCAAATTGAAAATTATAAAGATAAATTGAAATCAAGACAGCGCAGCTGCCTCGCTGACATGATAGATAGATGCAGAGCTACAGATACAGATACAGATACAGCTACAAAAAAGCGCAAGTAAAAGCGAGCAATGATCTAAATTGTTTGTCTCCTGTCGCTGACTTTTTTTTTTTTGTTCAAAAAAAATATCTCAACAATGACACTATAAGAAATTGTACTTTCATTTGCGACAAAACTCTGTACTCCGTGTCTGAGTTGAGTATCTCACTTTGTTATTTTTGGCTGCTTACGAGTGGAATTTCTTTGGTGCTTGCTGCTTGCCTTGCTTGCTTTACTTGCCTCGTTTTTGATTTTTTTTTTTCTTTTTTTTTTGTTTGCATTCTCAGTTGCATGAGGTCAGCAGCAGTGGCAGCTGCGGGGCTTTCTTACTTTCAACTTGCCCTGCTGACAACTTCCACAATAAATAAATAAATATGTATATGTATGTATTAATAATAAATAATAGTATGAACACGCAACACGCAGCTGGCCACCAATGAGACAAGCTGTCGCGCTGATTAGATACGAGTCACAAAGTAGCCTCAACACACAGACAAAGATACAGAGATACACAGATACTTGTACAAATAAATATCTTTTTGAATTTCTCTCTTGTTGCTATTTTCTTCTTTCTTTCAATTTGTTTATTGCTGCTATTTGTTATTGTGCATTGTAATTTTTTTTTTGTGTTATAGTAGTTTTCTCAGCAATTGAAGCGAGGGGCGTGTAACAAAACAAATACGTTTTGCATTGCACTTTTACTCAATTTTCTGCCAATTGCATATGATTATTATTCATTTTGTGCTGTTTTTTTTTTGGGCAATTCGATTTGCATAATTCGCTGATTTTTCATTTGGTAATATTTTCAATGTTGTTGCTCATTTAATTGGCAGCTTTCTTCACAGTTTTGTCCGTTTTCACTTGTTACATTTTTTCCTCGTTTTTTATTTTGTGGCTTTTGTTTTGATTTGTTTGTAGTTTTTCATTCACATGCAAAATTTCACACAATAATTCATAAAAAAAAATGTTGTTGCTTGTTTACTTTTCACATCACTCATTTCCATTACACTTTTTCCAACACTGTGTGGCACAGTTATTTCTGTGTCCCCTCATATGTTGCTGCTGCTGCACACCTTACACACCCAATGCACATGTGTGTGTGTGTATTGCCTTTTCCAAGCTTAAAAGTCTAAGCTCAAGTTTTACATTCTAAGCGCTCAATTTGTGCGCTGCATTCTTCCAGTGAGCGAGACAGAGCGCCAGAGAGAGAGAATCATAAAACTATGCCTGGCATGTGGAAGGAGCTGAAGAATGTTGCCAGCAAGAAATGTGAAAAGTGCACACAGGTAGACGGACTAGAGTTGAGAGTTGTGAGACATTTATTTTTGCTGTCTGGCATGACTAATTTGCGGCGCAATTCCACTGGAAAACAAATGAGTTGTAAGTAATACGAACAGCTACAAAATGTGCGTGGTGCACGCAGGCGCATAAGAATCGAAAATTAAACGAAGGCAGCTCAAAAGCAGCGCCCAAAAAATAAAATAAAATAAAGAAAATTAAAGAAATACAAAAAAAAGAGCGCACTCATACGAAAAAAAACCCAAAAACTGGTTATTGAATGAAAAGCCAGGCAAACAACATAAATGGCAAACAAAACACACAAAAAACAAAAAAGCAAAGGCAAAGAAGTTTCTTGAGTTTGGCAAATATTTGAAAAATGCACACACACACACATACACATAGGCAAACACACACAGGCGTAAGCGGAACAAATACAGCTGCAACAAGTATTCCCCACGGATCAGCGAGGGAGAGTGAAAGAGAAGAGAAGCTCTCACAAATTTGCAATTCCTTTTTGACTTTTTGACTGATAAGCAACAGGCAAAAATAAATTCTATGGTTTCCATTTAATCAATAAGCTTGAGTCACTAAATTATAGTTTTTTTTGTTGTTGTTAACGCACTTTAGATAAACACACTATTAATTTTATATAAGCGTTTGTTAGAATTATTACGCTTTTTAATTTCTTCTTTAGCTGTGCAGAAATTTTTGCACAATTTTTTTTCACTCACACACGACAATTATTTTTTTTTTTAGCCGCGTTCTCGTTGCTGCTGCTGCTGCTTAGGGCCAAGTTAGAAAAACGACTGCGCGCTGGCAGCAGAAATTTACAAAAGTGCTTTTGTTGTTGTTTCTGGTTTACTGCTGTGTTTTTAAGGCACTCAAAAACGAAATAACAAATTTTGCTTGCAGAGGAGAGAGAACGCCAACCGCTCGGTATCGTTGTTCAAATTGGACTGAGAACGCGAACGGAGCGCAAGCAACGATTTTGAATGGGGTGCTCAGTGCAGGCAGGCAAACATGCATTGGTGTGTGTGTGTGTTTGCTTGTATGCGTAAGCTGGCGACAGGGCAGGTGTAGCACTCACGCGCGCTCTCTCTCACACTCACTCTCTCAGACTTGCCCGCGTGTATGTGTGTGTGTGGGCTGAGCATGATCGTGGGAGAGAGCCAGAGCTTAACTCTTTTTTTGAGTGCGTGAGCAAGAGCGAGAATGCGAGTGTGAGTGTGAGCTACACATGTATGAATGACCGACGCAAAGCAACTTACTCAAGCTAAAAAAAAAAAATATATGCCACATATGTATTTGGTCAAGAGATGTATTTTTTTTCTGCTGCTGCGGGTCTTTAATCGCGGCAACTGCGGGCGCGAGAGGAAGCCGCTTATAGTTCAAATCTGCGCTGAAGCATGTGGGCTTGCAAAAAAGAGAAATAGAAAAATACGTAAGAAACGTAAAAAAATAAAAAAGAAGAGAAAATAAACCGCTAATGGTCATGGCCGTTAATAAACAAAAAGCCCTAATTTGGCTCGAACGCTGACCGAGCTAATAGCTGATGTCAAAAGAAACAGACTAAAAAAAAAAATAAAAAAAATGATGCGCAGACCAAAAGTTTTGACAGCTGCGACTAGTGGCAGTTTCAGTTTCCAGGTCGTACTCTTCTAAGACACACACGCACACTCCTTACTTCCTTATGGCAAGTGCACGAAAATAGACTGGAAATTAAGTTCGGCAAATGGTAAACACTGGAACGCTACTAAATTTTTGTTTGTGTGTATTACAAGCACACTGACCAAAACCAAATTATAATGCGGTTGAAAGAACTATTTGGCGCTCTCATTTTGTGTTTATAAACATAAGCAGCTAAAAGCGAACAGCAACAACAACAACAACTAAAAATAGTAAAGGAATCCATAAAAATGTAGAAATGCAAAGATTAATAAGTCATCAACAGAGCAGCCAAACAAAAAAAAAAGAGAGCGAGAGAGAGAGAGAGAGAGAGAGAGAGCGCGAGAGAGCGAGGCTGGCAGAAAACAGCTGAGCGCACTGGAAGTCAAAGTCGTCACATTGCGTGTGCGTAAAGCACTTTGCCCAGCGCCGCTGCCGTTGCCATTGCTAAATGCAAGTGTGCTTAATGTGCGTGTGAGTGCAATAGCAATCAAAATGGAAAGTTGAGATGAGTTTCACACACACAGACACGCAGCTGTGTGTTCTAATTAACGGAAAAGTATGGCTGGAATTAATGTTTTTTTTTTTTTTTATCACTGGCCAAATATTGCCGAATTGATCTGTGAGTCAGTCGGGTCGTCAAAGCCTTGGGACTCGTGACTAAGCCAACGCCAAATACGAGTGCAAAGTGAGTAGGCTTAATGCCCGGAGCTTAAGTGTGTATGTGTGTGCGTTTCGTGTATTTGTGTTTGTCGTGAGATTGTCTTAAGCTCTGCCTTTCATTCATTTGCATGCCTATGCACTCGAGTGATTCTTGCCCGCTCTCTCACTCTCTCGCTCTTCTTCTTCTTCTGCTCAAGTGGCCGGCCTCAATCAATACAAGTGCGATTTTCAGATTGCGACCTGCATTCTTGGGCGTCTGTCTGTGTGTGTGTGTGTGTGTTTTTATGTGTGGGTGTTGAAAAACGGGCTTTGGCGCGCTTACGCAAAATTTCAATAATTGTAATTAGTAATTGCGCGGAAAGAAGCAAATCGTTCAACCTGATTTCCAATTGGCCGCGTTTAATTGCCAGCTGATTGCTTATTGCCTTCAGGCACGCCAAGAGTTGAACGCCGATATATAAACCAAGGCAAATTCCAGCAGCAGTTTGCGGGGGTGTTAAAATCACCGCCTGGCAATTTTATTCAAAGTTTGATTTTTTTGCATGTGCTGCGGATTAAAAAAGTAAAATCAACTTTGTGTTTTTGTATGCCATGCAAGGTCAGCGGCAAGGATGAACGCTTGATAAATTATTTAAGCTTTGTTGTGCACTGAATAAAGGCGAGTGTCACTCATGAGTGGGCCATTATTCATGATTTGCACGCATGAGTGTTGGCTGTTCTCAACTCACTCGACGAGAAGTTGTATAACATGCAAGGCACTTGGCAATAATCAATAAATACATAACTCAAACAATTAGTGAGTCTTTAAGAATTTGAGTAAGTATTTAATGAAAATAAAATAACATTCTTCAATTCTCATAATCTAAAACTTTAACTTTTAAGCTCAATTCTCCAATATATAGTATTCATGAATGACACTCATGAGCGTTTTGAGAGCCCATTATGACTAAAGTTATGACTAAAAGTGAGTTGAGTGCATAATAATAATAATAATAATAATAATAAAAACCATTCTTTCATTGTTAATAGCAATTGCTCAATTCATTGAATGAATAACACTCAGGAGGAGTGTATTTTTAGCTACTCATTTTCCGCACACATTTTGCAACTCAACGCTGGCTGTTGAGCAATATGCTATTAATGAAGCTAACACAGCTAAGCAAGCCATGATGATTGCCATCTATTACAAGCTGCCCACGCTGACGCCCAGGCCAGCTCAAGAATGACGCCTGCCACCGAGCCACATCCGTCTCATGACAAAACCAGCCAAAGACTCAACCAGCCAGACCCGAACCAACTCATAAGCCCAGACACAATTTTCCGTACAACAACAAATAAATGCCGGTTGGCGAATCTACTGAATGACTATCTACACATTTATCAGTCAGTCAGTCAGACGGACACTCAGCTCAGTTATTCACTTATTAGTCATGTGCTTAAAACTGGAGATGGAGACATTACTGCAGTTATTGTTATTGTTATTATTGTTAAGCTGATTGTTCAGTTCAATATGCACTCAAATATTTCGAAACAATGCCGCAAAATACGCAAAAATATGTCGAAATGTGGCAGTGAATCCCAGTCTGAGTGCAATGAATGTTATAAAAAAGAGGTATAAACAAAGGAACAGAAAGAGAGAGGTGGAGAGAGAGAGAGGTAGAGAGATAGACAAACATAAAACAATGGCATTTTCATGTAAAACACAAACAGCGAGTTTTGTTTTACTTTGGGTCCCCAAACACACACAACACAAAATGACCCAGTGACAGACCCCGAACATAAACACCCAACCCCAACCCCAACCACGACCCCGACCACGAACCCTAACATGAGACCCCTATCGGAGTATTAGCTACCAGTAGAGTCACACACACACACACTCACACACACACACACGTCATACACCCAGCCTTTGGACAGGTTTCGTGTTGTAGGCGTCGGCGTCGCAACGTAATTTTTACGTAGGAACAAAATGGGGTGTATTACATTCGGTAAAAATTACGTGGCTGAGAATTGGCTACGTGAGCGTATTTTGAGCGTGAGTTCATTAATTAAAGACTTTGATTGATTAAATGCTAAAGTATTTTTTTTGGGACTAGACACGTCTTGCACGGCGCTTCCACATTAGCAATTCAAAGTTGGTTTTTTGGTTTTTTCTAATTTATTTATTAAATGCAATCCAAAAGCATTAAGAGGTTGAAACTTTTGTGAAATTAATTGGAATAAAATTAAAAATAATAGTATAATTAAAATTTTGACAGGTAAATAATGAAAATATGAAATCTCTGGGTGTACTAAAATGCAACAAGAATTAATGATTATCGATTAGCAATACACAAAAAGTGTAAGATGAAGAGTAGAGAGAGCGATCAGGTTAAGATTACGAAAGCTGAAGAAATATTGAGCAACTCTATTGGGATTTAGGGGGCAAATTTATGTTGATTAGTTTATGATTTCTGTGTTTTCAGAGTATCTTGAAAAATACTCAACTATTTTTTCATCCTTAAGCAATATTGGAGATTATCATGGATACCCAGGATACCTTTTTATAATTCCCTTGCCAGTTCCTTCCTCGGAATACTTCTTAGGCCTGAGGCTCTAAGTTTTAGAGGACACCTTAGAGTCGAAGTCCTTCTTCTGCCAGCCCTAATTCCCACCAGGTCAGGTCTTCTTTTTAACACTTCTCCCATTCTTTTCTTACTCACTGCCAACTCTGACTTCTAGGGTATCCCACAATCGATCTTCTGTCAATCCTTATTCGCCTCAAACTCATTTTGGGCCTACTCCAAAACTTGCTCAACCCTTCAAGCGTTGATTTCCACTCCACATCTTCAACTGACTGAACTCCTTTCTCTCCTTTATTTCTAGGGTATCACATAGTCGTTCAATCCCCCATTTTTGTAATCATATGACAATCGCACTTGTTTACGCTATTTTTATTTGCGTGTAATGTCATTTAAATGATTTGCGCGATTGTTGTTGGCTTTGTTGTCGAAAAGGCCAACTTGTTTTGCAAGCCAGTTTCAGCAGTGACGTCATGGACATGGACAGCATGAACATGAACAACCTCCCACACACACCACACACACACACCACATACAGGCTGAACAAATGGAGGACAGCTGTGATATGTATAACAGTCCATAAATAACTCAATAACCAAATTATAAAAACACGAAAAATGATATTTTAATCGCTTATTGATTGTTGTTGTTGTTGCAGTTTTGGCACAATTTAGGAATTGTTGGTCAGCGAGCGAATCCCAAGCGCTGATCTCATTGCAATTCTCTCATTTGAAGTTGTGGGCGGGCACAGCTCAAAATTAAAAACAAATAAAAAACAGAAAAAACTGAAAAAAAACTGAAAAAACTGAGAAAAAACTGAAAAAAACACTTGTGCTAGGTGGAATTATTTGTATTATTGTTGTAATTATTTTTATAGTGACACTTGACAGCCTCAAAAAAAAAAAAAAAAAAAAAACGCATTGCACAATTTCTGACACAACGCATGTGAAGTGTGTAGGAGTTGGGTGAAGCTGGGTGGATAGGGGAGGGGGGAAGTTGTGGAGCTTATAGTCTCTTGACCTCGTTGCATGATTGTTGTCGGCGTCACTGGCAATTAGTAGCGTAATTAAATATTTGTGTATTATTTATTTGCCATGCAACGCAAATGAAATTTGTTTGATTGTTTTTTTGTACATATTTTTATTAATTTCGGTACTTATACCCTGTAAAACGCAAAACGGGGCATGTGGGTGTGGGAAAAGGCAAGGCAAGGTATTTCTCTGGTATCTGTTAACCAGAAAACTCGAACTCAGCAAATAATTTAGTTCGATACACAAAACTTGCTAGCCAAAAGGAATATATACCTAAAACCAAACATTAATTGATGACAATATTAAATATATAATCCCAAAATTCAGTTGAATAAGTCTGCTAACTTCTCAAGATCTTAACACTTTAAGCACATCCCCAAAATACAAACCTTACCCAATAAACTGTGTTTGCATTCAAATTTCAATTGAAATTCATTAAAATTGTCAAAGTTTTTCTGGGAATCGGCAAAAGAAAATAATACGAAAAATTCACAAGAATCCAATTTGCAGAACATACTGGTACAGTACAGATAAATGCTAAAAATATGCCAAATAAATTAAGCGATGGAAATTTCAGAGCCGGAACCGAAAGTCAACATACAACGATAAGGAATCAATACGGAGCGGAAATCGTCAACTGAAATAAATGATGAGAAACTGGAGAAACAGAACTGGAACCGAAACCAAAATTGTATTTGATACATTTCCAAAAGTTTGACAATATTATTTAAACATATACTAAAGCTATACAGAACTGAGAAGATCTCTTTATTATAATTATGATCTATAATAATTATTTTATATATCTTTATATACTTTTATGGTTTCAATTACAGATCATTAGCTAGTCCAATACTCTGTGTCCCTCACAGCGCAAATCTTGTATTATCTTGATGTGAAGGCGGCAACTGGCTTTTGATCAACACACACACACACACATATATATATACATTTTTGGCATATCCCCATTGACACATAGCCAACAGTCAAAAACTGTTGTGTTTTTTTGGTTTTTTGGAGTTGACAAATTGACACACAAAATTGCTTATCTTAATGAGTCACAAAATGCTGGGAGCTCTTCCATATGTTTGAGTTTTCTTATGCAGCCTTGGGGCAAGAACAGATAAAAAAAAAAATGTAGACAACAAGAGATATGAAAGATATCTCTAAATATGGTAAATATTGATGATGGAAACGAAAACGCTGCAAACTGTAAGTAGAAAATAGAAATATAGAAATAAGTTGACCTTCAGTTGAGAGAAATACGATTATAACTCAGCAACTTGGCTGACTGACTGTCAGATTGACTGCCAGACTGACTGCCAGACTGACTGCCTGACTAATTATGCAAGCAATGCACATTAAGTTAGTCAACAAGAGGGAAGATCATTAATGTTGTCGATTTATGGAGGTATTTCTATTCTTATTATTTTGGAATGTCCGACTAAGTCGTTAAATTCAAATTAAACTCAAACAAGCACTTAAAATTGTCATAATTTCAAGCGGAGAGCGCAGATAAGCAACAAACCAAATGCAAATTGAATTGAAAACTAATTAGAGATACCAGCACACACACACACACACAGTCGCACACATACTGTGTGTAGATTTGACAACACGCCCCATCGATATGGTCGAAACGACACGCATACATAATGACAATTAAAAAACCACAAAAACAACAACAACAAAAAAACGAAATCAAACACAAAAAAAAACAGCAACTGAAAATCAGCAGTCAACAAAAATAGCATTGAATCCCCCCCCCCCCACCCCGCTGCTCCCACAAGCGAAACAGAAGCAGAAGCAGATGCCAAGTGCAAGAACAGACTCAGTTTTTTTTTTTTGGGGTGGGTGGGCGTAGCGGTGCTAGGTGCGGGTGGGCAGACACAGTTATCAGTTTTCAATTAACAACATCGTGTTATGTGCGCGCAGTAGGCGTAGCGTATCGTATCTACAAGATACAAAACAAAAGCGCAATGCCGAAAAAAAACACAACAGCAACAAAAAACGATAAAAAAGAGCAGCAAAAAAAAATAAAAATACAAGCAAAAGAACCAGATATACAAGCAGCAAAAGAAAAGAACACAAAAAGAATTCACAGCTGCAAAAAAAACCCCTCCCCCAACAAAATTATAAATTACAAGCAACAAAAAGCAAAACAAAATTCACAACACAAAAAGTGCCAAAAAGAGGAGAAAAAAATCACACACAAATTGCAGGCAACAATCAATAAAATTCACAGCTCACAGCAATGTCAGTGAGGCTCCACTGTACTTCCGGCCTGGGGTGGCCTGTTGCCAAGCCAATTAGCCATTAAAACAGTGCACACGTTGCGAGTCGCTTGTGAGTTGCATTCTTAATTAAATTCCGCATCGAACACTCGCCGAGGCAAGTCATGAAAATTTATTAATGAAAAATGCTAAAAAGCCCGCAGCTAATCTAAGGGGATTGGTTTGTCACGCAACAATCGATAGGCAGTCTATCGATAACAGTGATGCACAGCAGCTAAAAATAAAGTCTTATGCTTGACGTTAACAATCTGTGAGGGAATAGAGCCAAAAATGGCCAATTTGATCAATGATCCATACGTAACACGGAATTAAGTACAACATTTTTAGCAAGTTTTGTTTATTGACGCTTAAATACCCTTACTTTGGGAGATTTAGTTGATTGGCCATTTAATTAAGTAGTTAACCAAGGCTAGAGCAAAAGGTGTTAAGAATGGCAACCCACGCAACTCGTAGAAAGATACGCTAAGATATCCAAAGATACAGACACAGATTTGAGCCGGCAACCAAAATCGGAAATCGTTGCGCAGGCGTAGTCAAAAGATAAATAACTAGAAAGAGACAGCAATAGTGAAAAACATAACTATTTCTATAAACTGGCTAAGCTCTATAAAAACAAAAACAAGAAAGAACGTTAACTTTGGGCACACCGAAGATTTGATACTCTTGCAGATAAATTTCACTATAAATTGAAAAACTGAAGGATTGTTCCTTTGAAAGCTTTATATCTGATATAGAAGTCAAATGGTTATAGATTTTTGGATAAATTTGGATATATTGTTAAACAAAAAGTTATTTATACAAATATTACTCTTTCCACCGATTGTTCCTATTGTAACTATATGATATAGTACTCAGACCTCGAGTTTGGAAACAATCCATTTTTTATTGTTTCGATCGATTGCAGTTGGCAGCTATAAGATATAGTGATCAGATATATATACTAACTGTAGCCAATAGACATATATATTCCAAGTTGTATCAAGTTTACCTTAAAGCTGAGTTGCAAACGGACATTTCTGTATCTAGACTCGATTAGTAATGCTGAGAGTATATATATTTTAATACGTTACAAACATCGCGACGAAATCATAATAGCCTCCCCCCAAAACTGGATATAGCAAAAATCTATTTAGAATGATTGAGTAAACTGTATTAAGAGTAGGCATAAATTAAAACGCTTTTAAAAAATGATGTTTAAGCAAATTATTAGCAGCAAAAAATTGAATCGAATTGAGTTGCGCTGATGAAGGCGAGGGGGAGAGTTGGGCATGGGGGGCCTGAGTCAGAAATCGGAATGTGAGGGCGTATTCCCAACTTCATTAGCTATGCAAAATTACGGGTGTGTGTGCGTGTGTGTGTGTGTGTTGAGCAGAGTTGTCGAAATGTTGTTGTTGTTGACTCAGAGTTACGACCGAAAAAAAACAACTGGGCAAAACTGATATTTCTGCTGTTTGTTGTTTTTCCGTTACATGAACAAGCTTAAACTGGTGTGCGTGTGTGTGTGTGTGTGTGTGGGTAAACGGGCTTAGAGCTAATTAAAACTCGAAATCAAATGCAAAACTTTGCAACATTCAAAGTTGTCCGAACACGTAACAAAGTTTTATAAATCTTTTTTTTTTTTTCAGCTTTTCTGTTTTTTGCATGCGAATCGGGTCGAAATCGAACCTACGCACAACAACTGCCCCGTTAACCAGTCGTGGGTGTCTCTCTGTCTGTCTGCATACCCCCTCCCACTGTGCAACACACACACACACACACAATTGCATCAGCTGTCAGTCTCAATCAACATTTTTGTGCAGCTGGTTTTCGTTTTCCGTTTGCAGATCTTGTCTCAAGTCGCGTCTCAAGTCTTGAATTTTATATTCGCATTTGGAATTGAATACAATTACCGTTGTGGGCGTGGCTTAATAGCAGACATTTTAACATTTTCTGTGGGCGTTATGGAAAGTGAAAAAAAGTGAGAAAAGTGAGTTTTTGTTGTAAACTGACAATTGAATTGCTTCAAGGTCAGTCTCGATTGGCTTAGCCAAGATAATTGATCTTGAAATGTCGCCAGTCTTCAATCAACTCGGTTTACTCATGTTCAAGCACAGTCTTCCCACATCAAATTTGCTTTTATTCAATGATTCAAGTGATTTTAAAATTAAATTTTAAACCATTTTTTTAATGATTTTAAATTATTTTAATTAAAATAGCTACAAAAGATTGGTTCAGTTTTCAATAGTATTTCTTGGAATACAACTTTAAAATAGTATTTCTAACTTTAAATATAGAATTAATCTATAAGTAAAATCATGATTAAAAAGCACTGATTTTTTAAAATCTCTTGAATTTTGACAAAGTTATAACTGTAAAAAATTCGAGCTCATTTCCGAAATTTGTCTCTCTAAAATCAAATACCTCTAAATAAACGCTATTAAAATTGTGAAGAAATGCGAGCAATTCCATTAATTCCAATTTATTTTAATGCATTCCAGAGAGAGAGAGAGAGAGAGAGCAGATGGAGAGAGTGTGAAGCTTCCAGCAAGCAGTCAAGCATTCCAATACATTTAAATACATTCCACATGCAAGTGGGAGTGGCAGTGGGCACAAATAGCATCCAGTCTGTAGCCTGAGGTGCTTTTGTCAAGCATTCAATAGACTCAATAGGCAAAAAAAAAATAAAAAATAGAGCTAGAGTGCTGCCAATAATATTTGTTTGTTAACCCGAACAATGCACTCAACAAAAGCAGCAGCAGCAGTAGAAGCAGCAGCAGCGACATAAATTTCCATTTTTATGTTGTGCAGTTGCAAAAAAAAACTTGCCTAGATACAAAACGTTAGGTGGAGGGAGAGGGGAGGGCTGTAACAATCTCTCAACTGCTGTGGGCTGCGTAAGCAACTCCGTTGGCGGCACAGAAATAGAATAAAAGCGACAGGCGGAGGCTGAACCGTTAGGCGTGGAATTAGCGCATAATATGCAAGAGCTTCCACACACACACACAGCGGATTGGGAGCGGCATAATGGAAGGGGCACAGCGGGAGGGGGACGTGTGCAGAGAGAAGTGCACAATGTGTATTGGAAAAATGTCGTCGCGTAATGGATGGAGTTGAGCTGAAACTACTGCAGCGGTAGACAGTTTGACAAGCACTGCCTGAAAAAAGGTGCATTGAACCAGTGTGGGAAACGAGCTGTTAAGCTTCGTTTTTTTTTTTACGTTTACGAGTGTTGTTAAATATTTGGCGAAAGAATTGGCACACACAACTGTTGGCAGTGGGTGGGAACACAACAGAAAATGTAATTTAAAATGATAAAGCAAAAAAAGCTGTTCTATTGATACAAATTTAATGCATCATGAGAACTGCTGTGGAGACTGGAAACCATTGATGCAAAATTTAATGTCTTGGAACTGTTGTGTAGACTGGAAGCCAATTTAAGACTATGTATTCCCAAAAAGTATTATTTGAAATTCATTTTTATAGGCTGTTCAGCAGAGATCAATAGAAATTAATTCCCATCAATATACTAACAGTTAGCGCAGTATAGATCATATCATATATCATATCAAATAAATATATTATATCATATAAGTTTATCTTGAAACTCACCTGCTATACGTAGAACTGCCCGATCTGCCGGATCCAGCTGCAGAATGCTGAGCGGCTTGTCCTTAGCCCATTCGCTAAGGGATTCGCGATCCATCATGATATTGGCAGCGCTCCCCGTTGATGCATAGATGCGTCTCCGTTTGCACAATTGCTGCTCCGATTGATGATGCCGTGGCTGCAACAAGGGGCACGAAGCCGATGCCGATGCAGATCCCGAGCCAGATGCTGATCTTCCGTATCCGTTTGGTGCGTTCAGCTGCCCCCGTACTCCCACTCCAACTCCAACTCCGACTCCGACCGTCGCCAACAGTTGCGGCGAATGTGGCGATTGCGGCGTGGAGCGAGAACGGACGTAATTTCGAGGGGAAGCCGTTGTTGCGTTTTGTCCACACTACGTGTGTGTTGTGTGTGTGTGTGTGCGAGTGTGCGAAAGAGTTGACTGCTGCTGCTGCTCTCTCTGTCGCTCTCTGTGTGTGTCAAGCTTTGCTTTGTGTTTGTTTTTTCTACTTTTTACTTAGGCACTAGTATAAATTTGACTATAATTTAGCTAACATTATTGTTGTTCTTTATTTAATACTTGGCTGTAAAAAAAAGAAGAAAAAAATATATTAAATTACTTTTTTTTAATAATATTTTTTTATTATTTATTATTTTTTATATTATTTTCCAAATGTCTAATTCTGCTGTCTACAGTTTGAAATGCGTTTTATTATTGCTTGCATACTTTTAGGCAGCGGTGTATATAACAGTGGCTGTCTTTAGCTTTATATATATATATATATAATGTGCGCAGCAACAACAACACCGATGACGGCACTTGTGTTATCAAGCGCTCTTGTTTGCCAGTGGGTCAATGCCACCCATTTACAACAACAACCACAACAACAGCAATCCACACAATTTAAAATAATAAAAAGCAATAAGCGGAAAACGGCATATTGCGATAAGCACGGTTGAAGAGTGACTGTGCCATGGATAAAAGTACGTAAACTAAAATCAACAGCAGAAGTCGTATTCGATGTCGAAAAACGGTCGCGCAATTTACAATCAATGAAATTCGAACGAACAACGGAAACTACGTTTTGCTGATAAAAAAGAAGAAAAAAAAAACGGTGCACGTGTACGTGTGCTTGTGTTAGTGTCTGTGAGTGTGACTGCAGCAAAATGTCAACACAATAAAGACAGCAATGAGAGAACGAGCGAGAGAGAGAGTGCATAATGAGACCGGTTTATTTTACAGAGAGAGCGCAGCAGAAATTGAGAGAGCATTTGCGCAGGCGCAATGCAATACCGGAAATGACAGACAGCGCGAAGCAGCGTGCAATGAAGAGACCAACAAAAAAAAAAATGGGCAGACAGCAGTCGCGACTTTGGCCAAATAAGCTAAAAAGTAGCAAGCGAACAGGAACAAAAAATAGAGTTTTATTAGCTAACGGCAAGCAAAGTTGGAGCTACCTATTCCCATCTCCCTCTCTCTATCTTGTTTCTTAGCTATTTGCTGCTCGATGGCCAATTATCGCTGCTAAATTGTATTATTATTGAATGTCTTTTGGCATTCAAACTGTAAACGTATGCGAGTGTGTGTGTGTGTGCTTCTGAGTTTATGGGAATTGTCATGCCGCGTTTTTGTTTTTGCTCATTCGCCTACCACTATTTTTCTTTATCAATGTGAACGCTTTTGGGCTGTCACAAGCAACAAATTCTAACTGTACACAACAAGGCACAGAAAGAGGGCAACAGGAGGTGGAGGAGGTGAAGCTAAACAGACGTGAGTGGCAAGCTTAAGATTAGAAATTTACAAAAGAAATGATTAGCCAATAGAAGCAACAATAAATCACAAGCTGACACTTGCGCTGAAATGCTTGTCAAACTGCTGCACAGGTACTGCATGCTTGAGTGCCCATCAAACTGTGACGAACGCCGGCGTCGCTGTCGCTGTCAGACTTATCGTTGAAAAAGCAAAAACACAAAAACAAAATAATAGTAATAATAGGAAGAAGAAAATACAGTTTTGTGTTTTGTTGTGCTTATCAAGCGATAAGCGAGTCATGAATTTAATTGTTGACTGATAACTTGTACAGTAAGAAATTCAAGAATAAAATTACTCAAGCTGTTCGGCCTTAACTTTTGTACCTGACGAAAACTTTGAAAAAAAAAACCATAAGAGAGAGAAAGAGAGAGAGAGAGAGAGCGCGAGAGAGAAGTACGAAAAACTGTGATCTAATCGGTGCTGGAAATCCAGCGACGTTTGCCTTCGACAATGATTTACGTTTGAATTTAACATAATACTGACACACACACACACACACAATATATATATATAAGGACAGAAGCTCTAAATCTACAATTTATTGTAGACTTAATTAAAAACATCCGAATGGGCATTTTAATTGCAAATTAGCAGAGCACAAATAGATTTGAATATAGCGCACAAAATGAAAACGAAAACGAAGACGTGAATCTCCGATCTGTTTGTTTTGCCCTCCAGCTGCGTTGATGACGAACCTGACGACAGACGACGACAGAGCAGAGATTCCCAATATAATACAATTAAAAGATTGAGTGCCAGCCTCGGGAGGGAAACTAAAACTAAAACAAGCAGAACTGCAAAGCAAACAGCAAAACTCTGCTCAAATTGTAGGCTAAAAATAAATTCGCTGGAAAATATGCTGGAAATTTTCTCGAGCACATTCGCGAATTCCCAAAGATCTCAGCGACGAGTAGTTTTAAAAAATAAATTAATTTAATAAAAATAGCTGCTATTTTTATAGTTTGCAACAGAATGAAGATGAACGTTTCGATTTTTTAAGACTCTGACTGATTTCAGCACTATGCCATTGAAATTCTAAAATGATTTGGATAAACATTTGGGATATACAAATACGATCGTTAAGATTTGTTAACTAACTAACAACACTTGCTGAAAACTATTATATAATAAATAGAGAAAGAAAAAAGTTTCGTTTCACTTTTCAGCTTAAGATAAGTAGAAATGTTCTGATTAGGAGAGTTGAACCAGAAGCTACCTTGAATCTTTAACTTTTATCTATCTTTAAGTGTCTGCTGCTGTTTAATGAGCTTTATATAAATTTACGATATCTAAACTAATGCTGATGAATACTATAGATAAACAATATTATGGCAGGGCATATACAGTTTGAGAAAATACACCTTTCAAATTGTGGCTTTTATTGCTATCGTCAATTGAGTTGTATCGATAATGATTTATTATATTGAGTTATGGATAAACTTTATGTCTTAAGACAACTTACATTTCAAATTTGAAGGCTCTGGCTCTTATAGTCTCTAATGTCTGCCTTGTCAAGAATATATATACTCTTAGGGATCGAAGCTGTTGTCTGCCATCTGTTACGCCCATTGGAACCACTTCATTAACAACTTTTAGGAATTTTAACGGATGCAGACTATAAATACGCAATAATACAAATCAGCTACAAATTCATTGCCTTAGCATTCATCAAGCCCTTGCTTATCAAATAATGCGACGGAATTGGCGGGGTCTCCATACACACAGACACACACTCAGCTTGCAGCAATGCCACATAATTCATATCTCGATTAAATGTCGCTCGTTGCTCGTGGAGAGCCCATAAAAAAGCACTTGTAGCAAAGACCGCAAAACTATTTAAAAGCGAAACCCCAAAGAGGAGCAGTGAAGTGGATTGGCGTCTATTTTCAGTGAATTCCTCGTAGAACACACAATGGACAATGGACACCAAAAAGTTGAATGCAAAGGGAGAAAGAACTCAAACCTGTGATTCCCAGAGAGAGAGAGAATAATGCGAGACAAAGTCAATTAAGCGACAGTTGAACAGCAATAAGGGGTTAACAAAAAAAATATATTTAAAAAAAAAAACCACAAAAACCGTCACAAAACAATAAACGTTGATAAAAAGCGCAGAAAACGAGCAAACAAGTTTGACAACGTCATCGCTTAGAACGAACACAAAACAATACAAACACAGGAATATGAAACGATATTCTAGAGGGGGGCTGACCAAGGGGGGAGGGTCTAGGCAAGCCCCTAGCATGGGAACAATAATTTGTAGTAATTGTCTCGCCAAAAGCTGACAGGCATTAATAAACGGCATTAGTTACGCTTTAAAAAATGAAATGAAATGAAATCATTTTTGAAAATGCATTGATTGTGTACATGACTCCACATTAGATCATTTTACTATAGTCTGGGTTGAGTTATATGGCCATGCTGCTTATGTCATGCCTTGAGGCAATGGGGCACGCTATAAGTTATCAGACAGGGGGGTTGCGGGGTTCGTCCAATTAGCCATCAATTTGCATATCACTTGAAAACGAGTTCAATTAAAATGATTTTTCCAACTCATTTCTCAAAATTCCAATCGAGTTTAGCAGTTGCGACGACCCAGCTGAATGTCAAATTCTAAACTGACTCGTAATCTAGTTAAATATTAATAACAATTGTTTTCGTTGTGTGTGTGTGTGTGTGTGTGTGTAAGCATTAATAGCTCTGATAATTTGCATGTTAGTATTGATACCTCAGTTTGAGTTTATTTGAACTGGTTTTTTTTATGATAATATTGACTACTATTCGAAATAATTATACTACAATGTAATTTAATTAACCTTCCACAATATTCGAGTTCAATTAGCAGCGAAATTGAAAAGATTTCTCATCCTTAATCGTTTGCATTATTCTAAGTAGATTTTCGAGATTGCTGGAATCTTGGTATATTTTCAGATCTTTGCTAAGCTCTTTTTGAGATACATTGATTAAAGCTTCTTCCTTGGGGACTCCTTAAGATTCCTTCTTCATAATCATAAGCTAATATTCTGCTTGCTTCTTGGTCTACTCTGAGATCTAATTATTCCTTTTACCTAAATAAAGAATCATAATTTGCAACCATCTTCTTGGTTCTCTCGGTACTCCCATTGCAAATCATTCCTTTTACAAACTGCCTACTCTTTTTACCAAGTTGCTGAACATATTTCATAAACTGCAACCGTCTTGCTTTTGGACTACTCTGATTTCTGATTATTCCTTTTACTACAACTCATTTTACCTTTACTGCCATAAGTCATAATTCATAAATTGCAACTTCAACTCTGTTGCATACTAAAATTCAACATTTATTCTTCTTATTGCTCGACCTACTCAAATTTCAGTTTATTCCTTTGGAGACGGGCTACTCTCTTACCCAAAAAGAAGTGACCACCAGTCAGCAGCAAGAACTAATCATCAGTTTGTCTTTCATCTTTTCAACTGTCTAGCCGCTAATTGTTAAAATGGGTGCCCAGTTTGAGAACACTTAATTTTCATGTTTACGAGCGTCAGTTGGCGGCCTAATTGAGGCTTTCCTTTCACAGAGAGGCCTCTACTACAAGTTCTTTTTGTAGGCGTTGCCTGAGCAGAACTTAAATTAGTTGGAAGTTGAACATTTTAAAAATTGAAAACGACTTATAAATAATATTTCTTGGGAGACTGAAGTTGTGTTGATTGCGTTTGTTGTGTGTTCTCTGCGCCCATCGAAGATGCCACACATTAGATAATAGATTGACATGCGCCCTGATGACGATGATGATGATGATGAAACACATCTGGAATTGTTTAGAGTATTCCATTTGTGTTTAGGGTTATCAAATTATGTCGTCAAGTGTGTAACGCATCGAAGGAAACATTTAAAATAGCATTTAGTCACCCATTGGAATAATTAGCGGGGTTTTTTATAGGGGGTATGTCATATCTATTTGGAGTGAAACTTTGTGGCTACTAAGTAGCCACAAATGTGTGTGGCTCAATTAGGCTAATCGGACGTGGCTGGAAAATATAACAACAACAAAAAGCACATCTCCCAACACCTTTTTACGTGGCACGCCCTCAACTCGCATGCAAAGCGGGCACTTGAACTTCAGACACGAGAGTTCAGGCGAGGGAAAATAAAACACACCCAGACCCAGACCCAGACTCAGACCCAAAGAGCGAGGGCAACTTTTTAGCAGCAAGAGGAAGGAGTTAATGCAAAAAAGAAAAAAAAAAAAGAAACATAGTTGTTGGCCCAAGTGCATGGAAAAAACGCAGAACTTGTCAGACAGCAGCAGCAAAAAGTAAAAGAAGACGATGAAGAAGAAGCAGAAGCAGAAGCAGTAAAACAGCTACAACTACAGTCAACGCTCGAGTGCATTTTCCGGGGCCAACAAACAGAACAACAACAACAACAATAACAACAACTGCAACCCTTGAGTTGGTGTTTTCTCATTCTAGTCCAGGGCAGCAAATCAATTTGATGATGTTACAAGTTGTAAAGTGCGCGAGTAAGGGAGAGAGAGAAAGAGAGAGGAAGAGCGAGGGAACGCTGCATGCACAGTGGTAACTTAAAATCCTCAACTATTAAACTATTTTAAGTTAATACCAGACTAACTACAATTAAAAAATATATTTACTGATTTGCAGTCTTTTTTTTTGTTTTTTTTTTTTGGCAAATTCCAATTTCTGGTATTGATAACTATGAAGCAACCACTGTAATGTTTTAGGCCAGCTGCCAAGCGGCCAACGCTAAATCCTGCTCGTGTGTCTGTGTGTTTGGGGGTTGATTGCGTGCATTTTTAGCAGCCACTGAACTTTGCTGTTTATAAAAAGAACAAGCAAAATGAAAGAACATCACAAATACAAAAACAAAAAAAACGCTAGATTGTAAACAGAGCGGCCCCGGCACAAGCAAAGGTAAGCGATGAGAGCGGAAGTCTCTTGCACTCTCTCACACACACACAGCCACATACACATTTCTCTGCAGACGCTGACTGCTGTGTGTGTGAATGTTGTTGTGGTCAGTGTCAGGGCTGCCATTGGCAGGCAGGTTGAATGTTCCAGTGTGTGTGCATGTGTGAGCAATGCGTGTGCTGATTGAATGATCAAAAAACGGAACATGTGATAGATACGTATGTGTGTGAGTGTGTCACCCAACAAGCAAGCACTAACAAGCTACACCCCTCCCCTCCTCCCACCATTGCACACAGTCCTGACTATCGATTTTTCAAGAGCGAAAAAAAAAACACAAAACACAATAGAATAAGTATAATTTAAGCTGCTCCCAATTAGCACAACAATGCAAACTTTGATGAGCGCAGAGAGCTTTTGAAGAACAATAAGAAGAAGAAGAGCTGCTGCTGCTGCATCTGAAGAGCATCGTAGCTTTTGCCTTTAACCGGCCTTTGCCGGCAGCGATGCGAACTACGGGAGAGGGAGCAGCAGAGGGAGAGGGTCGTGCGGCTGACACAATTCTTAAGTACACACACATATACATGCACACAAATTTGCTCTTACTCATTAAGCGTAAATAAAAGTTAATAAACAAATGAGATAGTTGTTTATTTAACACAAGCAGAGCAACAAATGTTGGCGGCTGTTAAGCAATTCAAACTAAAAATTCAGTTGAAGAACAAATACGGATAATTGTATTTTTTTGTAGCTGTTTTTCTGAGTTTTTTTTTACTGCTTCTTCTTATTTGGTTGCTTCACACTTTTGCATTTGTCACAGTCTGCAGCAGCAAACACGTTGAAGCTTTGTATTTTGCACGTTGCGGTTTTTTTCTTCTTTTTTTTCTTGTATTTTTTGCTCCCATGCATTGCCCTCAAAACGGGCTGCGACGCGAGCAGCTCTGCCGCTGAGTCATAAGGAGCAGCAGCAGCAGAAGAGAGTAGCAGTTACAGCGAAAGAGAGAGAGAGAGCACAAGGAGCGGCTGAGCTGAGAAGGGTAATGTAATGCTGTTTGTTGCTGTTGTTTTTTGTTTCCACTATATATTCTTTTTATTTGGCAACCTTTTCTTTGCTTTTCTTTTTCTTTCTCAGATGCTTATGTTAATTTTTACATTTACAAGCGAACCAAGTACAATACATGTAAATTTGCATGTGTGAGTGTGTGCGAAAATGAATTATAAAATAATTTATGGCAATTTAAGCAAGCGGATCGTTCCAATTTTGTTATTGGTGCAGTTACTCTTTTGTTGTTGCTTCTGCTGTTGTTGTTGGTATCTCTTTTGCGCTTTTTACACGCGTGCAGTTTGAATGAGCTCCACAATTTATATTTTCTGTGTTACTCTTTGGTTTTGCACTTCGTTTACACACACTTTACAATAGAGTCGCTGTTGTTGTTGTTGTTTTATTGCTGCTGTTTTGCCTGATGCACTTCTAGCTATGTATGTGGATACCGTTACACTTGTGCAATGTATCAAAAAGAAACAACAACAACATGGACGGCGTCTACACAGACAACACTTACACAAATACACACGCAAGAAAGGCACTCACACACATACAATATACGGGGCGATTTCTTAGCACAACAGTGACAACAAATAATTACAAAATTCACGTGACCAAATTACACGCACACACACACATACATTAAAAAACACCCAAGAGCAGCGAAATTTAATTCTACCGAAAAAATGCACTGCGAATATAACGGGCAAATGCGGCTCGAACGTTGCGCGCACACGTCCTACCGTTTTGACTTACGATTTGAAACTAACATCGTCTATCGATTGAGCAAGTGAAATGAAATGAGTTCTATGCGGCGCCGATAACACACAAGAGAGCGAGAGCGAAAGATAGAGAGAGATAATGCACGGAAATGAGAAACAGGTCCATTCTGTGCATGGTCACAGCGTGTACAGGGTTACCAATCTGTTGGTTGGCTTGCGCTGAGCTCAGATTTTGACGACATGCAAGCTAGATTGCAACCGACGTAACCTTTTAAATTCACATAAGCCCAAGCAGAAAACTGAACGGAAACAAGCTAAATTAAATGCCTTAAGTCAGGCAATTCTTAGTTTTTCTTAGTTTTCAAATTGCATTTTTTCCAACTTGTGGGGGTTGTTTCAAGGGCAGCATAATCGATAACGCTATTGTATCGATACTAATTTTTTTTTGTTTTTTTGGTGCATTATTTTTTATTATCACTGTAAACTTTTCAATATGCTAAGACATTGAGATTATTTAAGAGCATTATTCGTTGAAGGTCAAAAGCAAACCCTTGGCAACTTCCTTGGCCTTCTCAGCACCCGCCAACTGCTCCGATATTTTCAAAGCGAACTCGAAGGCGGTGCCGGGTCCACGACTGGTAATCAAATTGCCATCCTGCACAACATTCTTATCATCCACATAGCTGTAAAAAATACAAAACATATTTAAAATGAGAAATTCAACCCTGCCGTAAAGACTGGAATACTCACCAATATTTATCGGTTAGTTGCGGCTTCATTGCCGGATAAGATGTCAACGATTTGCCCGTGGCAATGCCATGTTTTGCTAACGCTGTTGGCGCTGCACAAATCGCTGCAATTAAACGGCCCGCCGATTCCTGTGCACGCAACAAATCACCAACTACCTGCGAATCGCACATGGCATTCGAGCCGCCCAATCCGCCGGGCAGGACAACAACATCGTAGGGCTGCTCATCCACGGCCTGCTTCAGCGATTTATCGGGCACAATTAGAATGTCGCGAGAGCCTTTAACGGGTTCGGTTCCAGTCAGGCCCGCAACAGTTACAGTTATCTGAGGGAACAGAATTTGATGCTATAAATAGCCGGCATAGGTTATTTTCTCTCTCTGTACTTACGCCCGCACGTCGCAGCACATCGGCGGCAATGGTGAACTCCATTTCCTCGGCACCGGGTGCCAGGATAATCAATGCACTCTTAGACATATTGCAATCTGAAAATCTTGGCAAATTAAAGACAATTTGTTCGCTTCCTGCTCTGCCCAGCGATAGCAATCGAAGTGGCCAGCGTAATAATGAGTACATATCGATTCTTGCACTTGTTGGTTATCGAAGCGAAAAGTATTGCCAACTCAAATTTGTCTACTTGTGGTGAATTGGAATTTGGAATGTGTCGAGGTGACTTTAAATTCAAATTGGTTGTCTCATTCAAATAAGGCACAAGTTTGTTTTAGTTAAATATATATATTTTATTGAACAAAAAATAGGTGTATATGTATTTTGTATCTTGTTTTATTTGTTTTTGCTTTTAATGCAATCGAATATGTTATATTGGTTTTACATATGAATATGCGTAGATTGCCACCAAATTGTCAAAATTGTTGTAGAAATTAAAAAAAAATAAAACATTTTGTAAAACCGCAAAAACTTGCAAACTAATTAGAAATGTTGTTTAAGGTATGATTTGTTTTGTTTTTGTTTTTCTTTTTGTATAAAATTTAACTTAATTATTGCATTAATTGTTAGACATATGAACTATTTTGTATTGAAGCGCTTAAGAACTAATTGTTAGACAGCTGATCTGATCGTGATCTTAAAAAGATCTTTCAAAATGTTCAATTGAATTAAATTAATTGTTTCTGATCTCTCGTTACATAAGTTTTTAGAATTACTGTGCAAAATTGTTTACGTCGTATTTTAAGTCACATTTAGAACTTGATTTGATTTTTCTTGTGGTTTCTTGTTTCTTTAGTTTTTTTTCTTTTAATTATGTATTTTTTGTTTTTGTTTTGTTTTTTGTTTTTACTAATAACATTTAAAAAGATCACCAAAGTTACAGATTTCCCATATTTACGTTGCTTACGTTTCTCATTTAGTTTTTTAAATGTTTTTATTTTTTGTTGTTGTTTACGAATAATGTATTTTAGCTCATTTTGCTTAAATAATAACTAATAATTAATTCATGTTATTGATTAATTACCCGGCATTTTGGTTGAAATCTTTAAAGTAAGGGTGTTGCTTCGTTCGTTTTTGTTTTTGTTTGTTTTTTGCAATTCGATCGTAAACGGTATTTAGATCAGATAAATCAGATATATATGTATATGTATATATATATATATAAGTAAGTATTACATACGTATGTAATTTGTAAGCTTCTCTGACGATTCTTTTCGATACCTTTACGATTTACGAGTACTTTTTGTGTTGGCTTCTTTCTGTTCATGATTTTTACTAATCCAATTTCAGCTAAGGTTTTTTTTGTTTTGTTTTTATTTTTATTAATATTATTTATTTATGTTTTTGTTTTTTGTTTTTGTTGTCTTTGAAATGTGGTTGTTTTGTTTTGTTGGAACACTACGACTGTGGGCGTGGTTTGTTGTTGTTGTTGTATTTTTGTGTGGGACGACTAATTGGAAGAGTTGAGTACACAAATATACATCTATATATATATATATATATATATGTTTATATATATATATAGTTGATTATATATATCAGTATTGTAATATAACGTATATAATTGCTTGGAGTTTAGTTCTTTGTTTTTTTTTTGTTAATTGTGGCATATAATTTTATTTCCTTTAGGAAGAGTTGTGCAATTGCTGTAATTTTTTGATCTCTCTAATGTATGTTGAATATATACACATATATATATATATATGTATATAATATATACTTGTATATTATTGTAGACATTCATATATTGTGTACTTATGCTAATATTAAATTGTTATTATTATTATTATTATTATTAATCATTTATCCATTGAGTTTGCAATAAACGGCACATTTACAAGTAATAATTGTTAGAAACAACAAGATTTTGTTCCACTTTTTTCAAGTTTTTTTTTGTTGTTTAAAGCTCAATTTAATTTCGACACATAGAAAGTGGAAGAAGCACTAATTGTATTTATATATATATATAGTCGTCTTTTTTGCAACACACATATATATATATATATAGTATATATAGTATATATGTTTGGCAGAGCAGGAAAAAAGGATTACATTCAGTTGGGATTTGATATTCAGTATTTACGATTTCTATTCAGCCGATAATTTGGCATACAAACCATATATACCACATTATTCTATGCAAATCTCACTCTCTGCTACATAGATATATATATATAAGTACGATATATATATATACGATATACTCTATATATATATGTAAGAGATATTGTGTTTTAATAATTTCCTTCGTTTAATTAGCTGCCGACATTTCTGAAGAAACCATGAAAGTTTTGTTGTGTTTTTCTTTGCTTATAGGAGTTTTGGAAATACAAGTATTCTTTTATTGCAGATATATATATATATATATATATATATAGTATGGATTATATGGTAATTAAGGTATGTGCCCAACTTAATCACGAGTCGCGACTGTATGTGGGCATATGCATGCATGTATATATATGATAGATTCTATATATATATATGTATATATATTTATTTGGGGCTTTATCGCGAGTAGTTAAAGCTTTAGACTTTGCTCTATGTAAATGTCGAAGGAGCGTTTACAATTATTACAATTACAAGGTTTTTACACATTCATTGTCGGCACATAATTCAATTTAAGTTAAGCTTAAAGTACATCAAAATGGGGGGTGGGGGGGGATTTGTGGATGAGAGACCCGGGCACTACGAGTAAAAACTAAACTTAAGAGACCCCGCATTATTATTTGCATTGTTTCGTTTACATTGGTTTGCTTCTTGCATCATTTTGGATATGCTTAAAATTAGTATTGTGTTCATTTTGTTGATTTTGTTTTTGTTTACTCGATTTTGCTTTGTTTTTTTGTTTTGTTTTGTTTTTAGAAATAAATGTACATTTTTAATCCCTTGTGTTAAAACATGCTATATAATTAAAGTTGCTTTCTTTTTTAGATACTTATTTGTGTATGTTTTTCTCCTTTTATAATAATAATAATAAAATATACAAATACAAAAAGGAAAACCAACAAGTTATAAAAAGCCACACAAAACTTTTTATCTTGCGTTTATATTTTCTTTTTTTTTGTTAACAACTAATTTGTAATTGAAAATGTTTATAATTTATAAATGTTTGTATTGTACGCGTGTGTGTGTGTGTGTTTGTGTATAGGTGTGTGTGTGTAGACGACACGTTTCGACAGGCAGAGAAAAAATAAAAATTAATTATTAAAAAAAAAACTTATTTGAAAGAATCGTGCGAGGGAGGAGGAATAGTTATAAATAAATTGGATTTGTCATTGGAACAAATCAGCATAATGTTAACTTGAACTGTGTCCTCGATAAAAGTACATATATATATGTATATATATATATATGTATTTATATTATTATTATTAATGGTATTTTTGTTTCTTGCATTTCGTTTTTTGTAAGTTTGGCAAACAACTAAAGTACTAAAATTAAGAGCTGCTTGTTAAAAAATAAAACAAACGAAATATATATAAATATATATATATATATATAAATGAGTGATATAGACTTGCGATTAATTAGCATATTACTTTTTACCCGTACACCACGTAAATTTGTTAAGGTTTCCTTTAATACAATTAACAGCGTTTTCTTTTGTTTTGTGTGTGTGTTAAAATTAAGCAACTTAAGTTGAGCTAATTAGAGGTACATAAATTAATTGGACATTGGGTTTTGATATGCCGTGTGGGTGTATGTTGTGTGTATGCTGTGTGTATGTTGTGTGTGTGTGTGTTTGGTTTATACAAATCATATCAACTATTTGCCTATAACTATAACTCACTTTCATTTACCACGATTATTGACTTATTAGCATTACATTTTGCACACCGATCAAAAACTTGTAAGAATTCGCATTTTCTTTTTTTATTATATACACATACATGTATATAAGTATATATATATAAATATAACTAGCAATTGTTTGACCAAAAGTTTGTCCCTTGTTGAAATTGGAGTTTTTATTTTGCTTTTTTACTCTTTTTTTTTGCTGTTTTTTATGTTTTTTGTTTTTTGTTTTTTTTTTTTTGGTGTTTACCAAACTTAAGACTACTAAAAAGTTAGCTTTTTACAATTCTGGACATTTTTTGAGTTGTAGTATTGAAGTATTTTTGTTTTTTGTTTTTTTTTTTAGTAGATGGCTAATTATTATTACACTCTTTAGTGCTTGTCGTATTGTTGTTGTTTTTGTTGTTATTGGGTTTGTTGTTGGTTTTGTAATTTTTTTTTGTTTAAACTTTTTTATAAGCTTGGTGGTGGTCTTCGTTCACAGTACAGAGAATTCCGAGTTGTTGTTTGGTTGTTGTTGTTGTTGTTTTTGATGTGTGTGTGTTTGTTTTTTGTGTGTGTGTATTTGAGTTAATCAGCAAAATTTTCTTGTTTTGATATACTAAAAACCTTTGGTTGTTTGCATTTCTTGTCTTCACTTTTGTTTTGTTGTGTAAAAATATAATTTATTCTATTACAAAAAGGTTCATCGTAAATGTGTTGCTTTTTTTTTTTTGTTGCTTTCTTGCTGTTGTTTCATTTGTTGTTGATTTTCTTGACTTTCGTTTTGTTCCCTTTAGTTTTTTGTTTCGCTACGCTTGCTTTTTCTTTTTTTTTTTTAATTTATATTTTGTTGTTGAGAATTCTCCTTCTTCACATTTGTTGCGCCTGCTTGTGCTTTAACATTCGATTCCCTTTGTTTCTAATTTTCTAAAATTTGGCGTGTGTGGGTGTGTGTTGTGGGTGTGTGTACGTGCTTGTTTTGTATGTGTATGTGTGTGTGTGTGTTTTATCCATTGGCCTTAAAAGCTAATGCATAAATCTGTTCCATAAGAGCTTTTCTGGCGTTGCCTTTTAACTCGCGACTTGACCTAACTTTTAAACTTAAACGTAATCATCATCATCATCATCATCATCATCGTTTTCAACTTAATCACTAATAATTCCCGACTTGGCCTTTATCTTCCTCTTCCTCTTCGTCTTCTTCTGCTTCGCACAATATATTCCAATATTTCCTTTTCCTTTGAGTTGGCGGCTCGCTTATTCGAATACATTTCTCCGAAAATTAAGTGTTATTTTTTGTTGTTGTTGTTTGTTGCTGCTGCTGTTAGCTGTTTGTTTGTTTGTTGTTTGTTTGTTGTTTGTTTTAGATGTGTATTTTGTGTATTTTCTTTTTGGTGTTGCTTTTGGATACTTTTTAGGCAAAGTACATGACCTTTTTGGTGTCGGCATGAACCGTTATGGCACGCGCCATTGCTCCGGGCGTGCGATCCTCGGAGGAGCCGCTCTGATGGGAACCCTCGCCGGAATCATGCTCCTTCTCAACCAGATGGTATCTGTTGACAAACGGATGAATTGATTAGGGGTTATACAAACAAATGGAAAATATAAAATTGTGATTTCAATTCACCTGGCACGGAAGGCAACCAAATGGGCATAATATGCTGGCGCCGGGATGCTGACAGAGCGCGTGCAACGGACATAAGTGTGGCACAGTTGATACGTGAGGCACTGCAGCTCATCGGAATCGAAATGATTGTCATCCCAGAGCACATGGTAGTGCGAGGGGCGACTGGTGCCCTGGATGCCCTGATGGCTGCACAAATAAAAATCGAATTCCGTGGGATGTGTGATGCCCACATCGACTGTGGTGCCAGCTGGAATATTGCCCGATTTGCCGCTCTGCTCCTTCTTCTCCGCGCAGAAGAGACGCGTGTGGTGACGCTTCTGCACCACAATGAAGGTGATGCCCGGCCGATACTCTGGCTCCAATTTGATGCATGCCTCGCGTATAGCGGTCAGTTCATGTTGCAACACATGCGGAAATTGACCCTCAGAGACACCATCACGATAGAGAATGATGCGATGTGGCTTATAGCCACCGGTGGATTTGTAGAACATGATGAGCAACTCACGCACCATGCTGCTCAGCTCCTGAATGATCTCCTGGCGGTGCTGTTGCACTCGCACCGTGGCTGCATAACGCGATGGATGCGCATCCATTGAACCAACAACAGCGGCAATCGATGGCTTCTTATTATCACCAGCTGGCGGATGGGTGACATCCGCACCGAGGAAGATGACGGGCTCATTGAAGACCTTTGGCCGTATCGATGGCACCAGTATGGAATTAATGCCGCCCAGTTTCACATTGATCTTCAGACAGAGATTGGACAGGGTCTGTGGCGATGTCTTGTTCACGTTCTTCGCCTGGACACATTGGGTGGCCATGCCGAGCACCGTGTCCCCAACACGTTTCACCTCCGCATAGACGGGCGTCTTGCCAGGCAGCACAACCACCACGAGTTGCAGGCCGGGGAAGGTGATTTTCAGATAACGAAACATTGGCTCCACCTGATCCGGTCCGGTGGCATATTTGCAGAAGCACGGTTGACCAATGATTGGCATACCGGCATCGTTGGAGATCTTTTGCAGCTGTTGGGTGAAATTACGCAACGCATCCTCGCGCACCGTGCGCTGTGGCGCAAAGCAGGCAATCGCCCAGATGCGTATCTCGACACCGGTGAAGAATTGCTTGCCACGCATATCCCAAACGCCCTGATTTGGCGATGCGAGCGACACTTTGTTCTGTGGCGGGAAGAGCTGTTGTCCCGTTATGCCCGACGACACGCGTCCCCCATATTGAAGTTTGGGTGGGGGCAGAACTCGTCCACGCACCTCCATCATCGAGTTGGAAATGGTCAGACCGAATTCCTGCACATATGAATCATTATTGAAATCTGCGCGTTTCACCAGATTATTAATCTCTCGCTCACGATCCGGAGCAGAGCGTGCCGTGGCCTTAATCATCGTTGAGGTCTGCATATCGGTCAACTTCTTAATGCAACGCTGGCCTGCAACAATGTTGCACACCTCGAGCGGTAGATAGGTGTGCTTGTGCTCCTGGCCCACCTGCAGGCACGGCAGATGCGGATACCGCAGCTTCATGCGATACTTATCCAAAAAGTACTTGGCCACGGTGCACTCCACAGTCTGTCCGTTCTCCAGCTGCAGCGGGAAGCTGCAAAATAAGTGCAATTTTTGTTCGATTAGCTGAGATCAGTGAAAAATATTGATTCAATTTTGACGGAGTTTTGGCAACTCCAAATAAGATATTTTGGGCAACTCTTTCGAGGATTAGTTCCGTTTACTTACGATTGCATTTGAGCTGGTCGCCTGGTCACATTGCAGACACGATACTTGCGACGCATTTGGCCACAGTGTGTAATCTCGATCTTGAGTCCCTTGATCTCCTTGGTGAACTTGACGCGCTGCGAATCGGTGAGCGGTTTGCGCTGCTCGTTGATGTCACGAATGTCCAGCACCTCGCACATAAAATCAATGACGGGCTGTGCCTTGTAGAAGGCAGTGGCCGAAACTGTGAGAAGATGAAAACTAGAGTTAGTATTGAGTGCGATTGGAAATGCTGTGAGACCAACACTCACCATCAATGTTGAGCATCATTTTCCATTGCGAGGGTCTCACACTCTGATGGAAACCAAACCAGACCTCACGACCACCGCCAAGGGGATGATAGTAGCCATCGGGTGAGCTGAAGAAACTGCGTCCCACTGGCGTATAGGTCATGCTGGGCAAATGGCGCATGACAACATCGAGAGCCAAGATGGCATCGTAGGGTATTTGCCGGGTGCGTCCCTCGAGCGCCTCCTCCAGATTGAAGAGGGAGACTTGAGCCTGCCACTTGATCGTCACCCGAAAGATGCGATCCTTGCCCTCGCCGGGCAGCGTTACCTCCAGCTCTAGCCGCTCATTGCCAATGGGCAACGGATCTCGGGTATACAAATTATTGCGCCCATCAAACACGGGCTTGAGCACTCCAAAGATCTTACTATAGGCATGCACCATGGTCTCAATGATCTCGCGATTCACCTTGCGCGGACACTTATCCGGCTGTATATTGATGTCATAGTGATGCACGTAGCCCCGTGGCATTGTCACCTGAAAGTGATTCGCTCGCAGCACAATCGGTCTGCCCTCCCGGCCCAGATTCGGTCGACGGGGGCACGTAAACACGGGCATGTCCGGTTGAGTGGTGGGCGAAGCTGCAGCAGCTGCCGCAATCGCTGCCGTCACACTGCCCGTTGAGCCCAATGCGGAGGCAGCTTGAGCCGCTGCAGCGGCTGCTGCACCGCCCACAGTGGCACCGCCCGCAGCAACATTCTGAGCACTTGGACTGGTCACAGCGGTGGGATTTACCGATGAACCGGGTGTTGGTGGTGCTGCAAGTCAAATTCACGATTAGTCCAAATAAATCACAAAAAAGGCAGTCGCCAAACAGATAGTGGACGAAACGCAATTTAAATAAATTAACAACTATTTGCGACGCACTAGCAAAACTAATTAACTGCACTAGATAACAAATTTGTAAAAAATTTAAGTTCGCCGTTGTCGAACATAGGAAATACCCTTGCAGGATTATGGTTTTTTTTTAATAAGGAGAAGCCAACTTTGAAGCGTTTATGACTATAATATAATATAGCAGTTTGATTTACATAAGCTCTTGATAATATAATTTTTTGAAGGTTTCCATTCTTAATGGTTTTTTTTTTAAATATTTATTTATTGTATGTCAAGAATTCGACTTTAATATTATCTAAAGAGTATTACTATTACTATTTATTATTACTATTAGAGTAAAAATAACAATGCCTGCGAATTTATTTAAACGTGGCTTTAAAACAGACAGTCAGACAAGCAAGGCTAAAACAATTCATTAGCCGGATAAACAATATACTTTATCTCTTGAATAGTTCACAACGTATTCAAAAATATATACTGCTTATTACATATTATATATCATCATAATATCTGCAGCTGCAAGGGTAAACATACATGTTAAATAAAAAAAGAGATTAGGAGCAACACTGGCATGCAGCTAGTTGCAATCTACACGTGACAAAAGACATCACAAGTGGTGGCGGTGGTGGTCAAGTAGTATAACGGTAACGCGTTGTATAGAGTTTTGGGTGTGACAGGTTTGTTTTTTTTTTATTTTATTTTTTAGAAGTAGTAGTAATAATAGTACAATTGTGCGTTTAGTTTGCATTCAACGAAAAGAGTAAATCAAAAACAAACATTACATGAAACATAAACAAAGGGTTGGTTAGTAAAAATTTTGCACATTACTTATGAAAATTAGTGTGTAGACTTTTTTTTTTATTAGAATTAGCTTAGAATTTGGTTTTAGATAGAATTTAGTATTTGGTTTTTTTTTTTTGGGTTTAAACATTAACTAAAGAACATAAAGAGTTTTTGCTTTCAATTTTTTTTTTTTTAGTTTTTTTTTTTTTTTTTGTGTTTTAGTAGTTTTTTAGTAATTTGGTTTGTTGGAGAGAAATTTACATGTGAGCGTGTCGAAGCTAGTCTGCGCCTGAGAGGGGCTCTGAGGCCTCGTGGGCGAGGGGGTTGTCCACTGTGACTCTATAAACAGAAAAAATTTAATCAAAATCAAAATTGTCAAAAATTCAACGAAAAATGGTAATAAACAAAATAAAAATCAAAACAATAAATATACATATGCAAATCAAAAGATAAAAATTAAATCAAATGGCCAATTATGTTTGATAAACCAAAACAAAATGAATGAAATGAAAAACCGAAAGAAAGAAGGCGATGACCAAACAAAAAAAAAGTTGAATATTATATTATTCAGAGTGCGATTAATATTTTTAGTTACAACTTCTCCCAGATTCATCATCAATCAATATTTTTGTCAATCTATTATCATTAGAATAATAATAATAATAATCAAGTGTTCCTCTGCCACAAGTGTGTATCTGTGTGTGAGTGTGTATATCTGTATTTAAAGTTTGTTATTTTTATATATAAACTGAGTTGCAACATTCATCTTTTTATTGAAGTTTCTCTAATAGTTTATTTTCATTGCCATATTTCGAGTTTTGTACCAGTGTGTGTGTCTATTTTATTTATTCTCTACATTCTACACACACAATAGATACAGATGCGCTTCTCCATTCAAGTCTAATACGCAAAAAGCTACAACAAAAGTGCGACGCAATTTGAGCGATGCTTAAAGCGAAGGAGCAAATCACATAATTTCACGTACCCCCCTCTGTATCCACTATCCCCTTGCTCAAAAGCCCAACTATTGCGTTGCGGTCGTTGACCCAATTTTTGCGCACATGTTTCAAGCTTGTCAATTCCTCCTGCCTATCTCTCTCTCACTCTCTTGCCATTCCCACGCGCCGCGCACTTCTCAATTAAAACGCCATCTACAAAGTACTGTCGTCTGCTCTTCTTCTTCTTCATATTCTTCTCTCCTCTCACTCCGAGATGCATTTGGTTAATGAAGCTTTGCGCCTTATTGCACTTTTACAGTTATTACTCATCATCGTCTATTTTACACACTCATTCATTCATTCCATTCGCATGGGAGAATATTACAGATTTGTGTTTGCAAAGACACGCGCGTGTCGCTGTGTGTGTCTGCATAAGTGTGTGTGTGTATGTTTACGTTTACATTTGCAAAAGTAGAACATCAAAGAGATGTACTGAAAAGGGGAGTGGGGAGGGGGTCTGTCTGAATGGGTTGTGTGTTTGAGTGTGTGTGTAACATGTGGCAGAGATTTGTTGTGGCCTGTTTTGTTGTAGTTTTTGCTGTATTTTCAATCGTCCACTTACGTTGTCCAACTGGATACATTTTGCACTAGTATTTGTTTTAAGAAATGTAAGAATGTATACAAAGGTTTCTCTATGTTTCTTTTTTTGTGTGTGTAGGTGTATTTTTGTTGTTGTTTTAAATGTAGTTGATTGTTCTTGTAGTTGTTGTTGTAGTTGGTTGGATTTTTCTTTGTTTTTGCTTTTCGTTCCTACTAATTATTATACTTAGTTTTTTTTTTTTTGATTTCAGCCTTTTGCTTATCACACTTTAAAGTAGTTTTATTCGTTTGGTTGATTTTCGCTTGTTGTTGTTGTTGCGGGCGTAGTATTTTTTATTTAATGTAAAATTGGAATTTACGTTGAATTTTCGGTTGTTGTTGTCGTCGAGTCTTGTTATTTATCATATATATTATATTTCTATTATTAATATTATTCTTATTCTTGTTTATTGTTTAGTATTGGAAAAGAACACAAATGTAGGCACAGCTTTCGTTTTATATGTATTTTTGTTGTTGTTGTTTTTGTATGTACATATCCCATATACATCTATGCATGTATTGTATGTATGTATGTGTGTGTGTGTATATTTAATGCTCTTAGATTATTATCTTAGATGAACAAATTATTATTCTTTATGCTTCTCCTTTTATCTTTTTTTGGCTGTATGCGTGAATGCGTGTGGGTGTTTTTTTTATTATGTTGGTTTGTGTGTGTGAAAACTGCTGGGTGCTCCGCTGGACAAAACGACAGCAAGAAAATGCTTTAGTATGCGTTTTAGATTTGGGCAGCAAAAAATGTGTGCACGTATTTTTTTGTGTTTTTTTCGAGACGTCGTTTTTGTGCACCCGAACAAGTATGCGCTGCCGAAACTATACACAGACGTTGGCCAGACTATTGAATTTTGGTTTTGAACAACTTTTGTTAGCTTTTCACGTCGCGCATTATGCAAAATATGCAATTTTCTTCAGTTTTTCACACTCTGGACGTCCCGCAGCAAACACAAAATTTTTACTCGCGACGTGTGTGAGTGAGACGCATACTGGTACGCTAACCACACTTAAATGAGGGCAAAGCACTTTGGCTGGGGGTTGGTGCGAGCGAGTGCGACAACAACATGCTGTTTGTCTGCCTCACGACGTGTGAGCGTGACGCATTTCATGTTCATAAATTAAAATCTTAGCTTGTTTTCATTGAATTGCTGATTATTAATGGCTTTATAACGCATTAAAACACGTTTTTTCATTTATTTATTGTGTACGCAGTGCTTATGTTTACTCAATTTGGCACTGTTAAACTCAATTTGGCAGCACTAGGGCTGCTAACTAATTGTTCTAGTGTTGAGAAACATTTGATGTCGAAATGTGGCCACTCTGTTTAGGTGGCAACGCTGCTCTGCGTTATCGGCATATGCGCTGTGGCCGTGTGTTGTTATAAAACCAAATTGCTGATTGTTTTTCTAAATTGTTTTTTTTTTGCATTTAAAATGTCGGTGCCATTTAGCGGCACATTGCGTCGTTCTGGCGGCATTGTCTCGGCCATTGGCAAACAGCTGAAGAGTGTAAATCTGAAAGGCGTCAAGCGCATCACAGTGCAGTTCGATCCGTTTGCGGAAAATGTAAAATCCACACGGTAAATGATGGAGAGGGGGCAGGGGCTAGGGGCTGTAGATATATAGGGTAGGGTTGGAAAAGCGCTTTCCCCAGCGCCCCACACAATATTTATCGATTATGAAACATGCGCAATGCGACGCATATGGTAAAAAAGATTTTCACGAAACCAAGTGCGTTCTCGAGAAATATGACAAATACAAAAGAAATAAGAAAAAATGAAAACAAATAATTCGTAAAGTGCAGAAAAGTATTACAACCAAATTGATAACTGACAAAAAGAAAAATAAGTAAGAACTGAAACTTACCATAAACCTTGCCAATAATGCCCACAGCTGTGTTCAGTTGCAGTGCTGTGCCCAAATCGGGTGGAAATGTCAACGGCAGCGTATGGAGCTGAGCTGGGCCCCCCGCCAGCTCCCGCTCCGTTGACATCTTAGTCGGTGTCGGCGTCAGCTTGAGGCGTTGCTTCCACTATAGCCACGGCAAGAGACAGCTAAAGAAACAGAAAATATATAAATATATATTTTATTAATAGTCATCGCAGGCAATAGTTGACAACAGCTACAGAAATGGGCAATAAATAAATATAAGTTCTACAAATCAATAGCACTAGCAAATATATATATAACTATATACATACAAATATAAATCAATAGTAATAGCAATCTGTAGCTGACCACAGTTCTAATAGAAAATGCAAGTAGAAGTTGAAAACGATTTTCCACACAAATTTCCCATTCTGGGCTGAGTCAGCAGATGCTGTTTTTATAAGTTGCAGACAATCAGGCATACAAATATAATATCTTTTATATATATTATATAACTTTCACTCAAATCTTTTCATAAATTTTTCTTTCTTTATCTTTGCAGAGAATTTCTCTTCCTGCTCTCCACACCAAAGGTGTCGCTATCGAATCCCAAGTGCGTTGTCAAATCGGACATTGTCTGTGATCGTTCGCCAGCCTTTATTAAATTTGCACTCATCGATTCAGCGCAAGGTGAGCACTATATATATAATCGATAGAAATCAATCATTTTACTATTAAAAATCTATCCAAATATGGCAGAAAAAGCGCAAGTGAAGGAGATACGCTTCAATAGCGACAATTTAAATACTTTGGAGCTACTGCAGCTGTGTAATAAGCACGTCTCGACTTTGGCTCCGCCCGAGGAGGTTACGAACAAGGTGCTAACTAAGGCCGAGAAACAAAAACTGGGAGGAGGCGGCGGAACCGGTGGCAAAAAGGCGCCCAAAAAGAAGTAACCGAATCCATTCGTAATCCGTAATCGAAGCTATTCATTCAACATGGTGAGGAAACACAAGGGCACATTGGCTGTGATTGAGCAGATCTATCAGGACATACCCGCTTTCACCGATATCTTCACCGAGGAGTCCTTTTACACGTTCGCCTTTTGTTTCGTTTGCGCCACCGTTCTGGTGGCATTTATCCTGTCGCGCTTTATCACCATCAAGCCCGTCGATTTCTGAACCATTAACTGAACCAGCAGCATTAAAACTTAAGCTTTAACATGTGAAACAACACAAACATTGTCCACATTGTCTTATTCTCTCCGCACGACTGTTGCGACCGCTGCGACAGAGCAAAAGGGCAGCGATTGTCTCTGGGATTGGGACTCAGACGGGGTCTCTGAGACGAGACTCGGTCCAAAAACCAGTTATGGGCACTGCTTTATTTTTCTTCTTTTTTTTGGCACACTCGCTGAGGGTATTTGAATTTTGTCATTAAATTTGTGACGCAACGCGGATAAAGAGCAGATTTTGTATATATATATATATCCTTGTAAGAGTGTATATATATCCTTGATCTGTAACAACATTCAAGTCTTAAAATTTGGTTAATGCAAAGAACGTCTTTTTCATAAGATATTTGGTCACACTTGAAACAAAACTCAACCAAGTCTTATCTTATTTGCTTTTAATTTAATAACTCTTCCATATTTGGCTGCAGTCAATGGTCTGCAAGGGTATTTGAAGTTCGCTCATGCTAAGCTAACTGTTCTTTTGTGTTTTGTTTTCTTATTTTTGCATTGGCAAACCGGAAAATCATCTGCTTTGCTTGCTGCGTTCAGCCAAAAAAAAAATGCTGACTCAGTGGCTGGGATGATGTGGGGAGGATGATGATGCCTAGAGAGAGAGACACACAGGGCCAGGAGAGTCTTATAATTGCATTGAATGCACGAACCAGGGGGGCGGAGAGGTGAGGGTAGCCATATAATTGCAGTGAAGAAACAATGTAATTGGAAACCACGCATATAATTGGGCACAAGGAGGTCAAACTGCATCCAAAACTGGTAACACTGGCATTGTGAAGCTTTCATTTTGATGAATATTTTGAGAAGAGTACATAATAATATGTGTGTGTAATAGCAATGCACTGACTAAGGGTTAAACAGGTGTTTTGTGCAGACAATGCGATAAATAGAGCAAAGCCAAAGCAGTAGAAGAAGACGAAGAACACTGCGAAGAAGAAAAACACAAAACTTTTCACTTTCATTTCAGCTATTGCCTTTTCTTTTGCGCACACAAACACACACAAACTGAATGTGTGATGGGAGAGAGATAATAGTGGCTGCAAAACTGCAAAATTCGAGCACCGAAAAAAAAATGCATATGCATAAGCTAAAGCTTTGAGTCAAACTTTTAAAATGGCGGGCGAATGTTTTGAATGCATGACAAACAATGCAATAATAATAGCAAATGCATATCGATAAAAACTTTCTGTACAAACAACAAACTGTTGAGATGCAGTCTGCAAAATTGGTGAAAGCTGTTACGGCATACTGTTAATATACATATATATTACGTATGTTTGTATGTATTGAGCTGTAGCTAGTGTCGTCATCCAAGTTCAATGTCAGACTGGAGGAAGATGAAAGCTCCTCACTTCACTCATTTCATATTTCACATGTACCTCATTTGATTTCGGAAATGCGTGGGTTTTTTTTCTTTCTGGGTTGCCTCGTCGGCCATATTGGAAATTGTTCATCCCATTCTAGCCAAATAGAATTTGATGAGACTCTGTTTGCATAACGTGCCGAAATAGCGCCACTTTTTGTGGGTGAGCTGAGTGAAAGTGTTCGTAGAACAGTGTGGCAACCCCAAACACAAAAGTAAAATGTAAATGCAAAGGATACAGATACCAATACAGGCGCATTTTTTTCCCAAATGTCCTTCAATCAATTTTATTGGAATACACAAGACACACACACACACACACACATGCAAATGCAGTAATGCACACTTGCACAAAAAAAAAAGAAAGAGGAAAATTGCCCGTATGACCTTTCTACCAAAACATAAACAGAACGTAGCACACTCTCTCTCTCTCGCTCCGCAAGCAGCTATAGAGCTGTCTCGTTCGTGACGCTCTCTCGCTCTTGAAATTTTCATAGCATATGCTCAGGCGCCATTACAGCATAATTGCACACACACTAACACACAGTTGATGTGTATGTTTTGCAATGGCTCCAAAACCTGCTTGAGATAACTTCGAGCTAAAATGGCGCGCGAGCGTTTGTCGCGTGGGAGTGCAGAAATTTCTGCAGCTGTTCTCGAACATTGCAAACAGAAGACAAGCATTTCACATATCTTTTTCCACACACACACAGAACAACATGCACATACATATACTGTTACAGTTGAAAGCTGCTGGCAATGTTTGCTTACCTTATCGCACAATTGCAGCTGATGCGGCGCTTTATGGATTTAACTTGCCTCCTATCAGCGACAAGTCGTTCGCTGTTCTTATTGTTGTTGTTTTTTTTTGAGTGTTGTTGAAATTTTCTTTCGATTTGCAATTGTTATTGAATGTTTGTGAAGGGCTTATTTCAAAATTGTTACACATTAAAATAAATGGAAATTTCTTCCCCTGATTTACGCTCCGTTGGCTTCTGAACTTCACTTAAAGCTTGTCGCCTTTAATTAATTAACTGTTACTTTCCTTTATTGTTACTTGTTGTAAGCGCGTGATTGTATTTTTATTTTATATATATTACTGTATTGAAATGAAAATTTGTGAATTGTTAATTTGAAAGCTTTTAATGCTGTTGCAAATTTGTTGCCATTGCCGCAACGCAATTTCTTTTGCTGCTGCTGCTGCTGGTGCTGTTTTTGTTGTTGGTGTTGCCAGATCGTTACCGGGATAAAGTAACTTTTGCTCTCTTCTGAGTGAGTGGCAATTGCCCACTCTTTCTCTCTCTCTCTTTGTCGCTCTCGTTCTCTCTGCCTCTCTCACCCCACAGCAACAAACTTGCGAATTTCTTTTACAATTTATTTTGTTTATGTATATTTTAACTAACAATTTTTGCAGCGGCCGACGTTTTTTCATACATACACCACACACACATTTATATATATAATGTATATATATACATATATGTACAAATGTATATTATTTTTTTCGCAAGCTTTTATGTGTGTGTGGTGAGTGCGAGCGAGACGACAACGTGCGCTCGTTTGTTGCTCACCAATACAAACGCAGCTGGCTAACCGCTCTGCCGCTAAAGCTAATTGTTGTTATTTCTTTCTTTCTTTTCTGTTGTTGCTGTTGTGTTTGTTGTTATTACTGCGCCGCGTTAACTTTTATGTCCATACAGTTGGGGAAAAAGCTTTTCTCAACAATGCGGCGCGCAGTCATGCATTGAAAAATACACAAAAAAACTATACACATAGCAGTAAACACACATACACACACAGATACACTTATGATACGCTTGTGTGTGTGTGAGCAGCAGCAGCTTGCTGCAAAATGAAAGCACCAACAACAAAAACAAAAATTCAACTTACGACGCAAAACACAGCAAACAGAATTTCAAACTCGCCCCCCCACCTGACACTCAATAAATAAACTGTACGCACAAACTTAATGATTACCGCGTTTGTCGATGATGATTATGAATATTATGGTTGTTTTGTGATAATTTCGAGATCAAAGACGAAAAATCAAAATCAAGCGATATAGCGAACGCGCGGTTTGCCCGTTTGAAGTTGAATAAAAACACATATCTGCTCCAAGTATTCGCAAACCATGCACTCTTCCTTGTGTGTGTGTGTATCTGTGTAATCCAGAGAGAGCGGCAGAGCGAGAGCGCAGCGGCGGCGCGTGAGCGCGCTTAACGAAAGCGAGAGAGAACGTGCAAGAGAGAGAAAGAGAGGAGAGAGAAAGCGATAGCAATACAGTGCGTACAATTTGTATGCGTATTATGCGCGCGTCATTTGACAGCCGAAAAAATCATAACATAAGTCAAGGGCAACTTGCACGCAACCGAAACGGTTAAATTCGCCAGCAACAGCCTGGCAACACTTGTCGGCTTAACATATATATATATGTTTACATATGCGTGTGTGTACAGTCAACGCTCGCTAATAGTTACGCGTAGATAATGTAAAAAGTAAATGTTAAATTATCAAAACTAATTTTGTCTGCCTCTTTCTTAATATAGATTTTTTTGATCCTCGCATATTTTTAGGTTACTTGCAATGAAGGAATCACTGTTAACAGATAAATACGATTACCAGCACTGTAATTGCATGGCCAATGGATTGATCACTGTAAATATATAAATACGAATACCTGCACTGAATTTGCACGGCCAATGGAGTGATCTCTGTAAATAGACAAATGCGATTACCAACACTGTATTTGCATGGCCAATTTATATTTGCATCGAAAACTTTGATTAATGTGAACAAAAACGAATTCGATTTTCAATTGTTTCAATTGTTATAAATTATATATCTGTATATATGGGTCGGGGATTATTGGTTGAAATCCGGGCCGATTAAAAGGCGGGCTATTTTTGCTTCTCCTCCGCCTGTTTCTCGGCAGAAGCGGCGCTCTCCTCCTTGCCAGACTGATCAGCAGCATCGCCTTTCTTATCGGAGGCGGCGCCGGCAGAGCTATCCTTGACATCTTCATCGACGGCCATCGAGGCACCGGCGGGCAAACTCTTCTCGAGGGCACGCACAAAATCCTCCAGATTGCCGGAATAGGCGGCGGCCACCGCATCCACGGACAACTCAAACTGCTTGACAACCGGACCAAGTTGAGCCGATTGCAAAGCGTTCGAGAATTGTGCGAGTGCCTGCTGGAATTGCGGTGAGCTGATGTGATCCTTGATCTGTTGCTTGCGATCCTCGTCGGCATCCTCGGACTCGGGAAGGTGTACAATCAACGATTTGACACGCTCGGGATCGGCAATCAGTTGATTGATTGCATCCGCACCGGACAACGCTGTCGACAGGTCGATATTGAGTGAACGACCTGCGCCATGTTCGGGGGAGAGATTCGATAAATAGGCTTGGAATGGATTCGCATATGCTCCGCTGCTAGTCACTGCTGCTGCTGTTGCATCGCTCTTAGTCTTAGTGGAACTAATCGCTGTTTTCTTACCGGAGGCATCGGAGGCACCATCGGCACCGCTTGTGCTGCCGCCGCCGGCAGCATCGCTTGGCTGCAAATTGTTGCTGTTCCGGGTGCTGCCCGTGGATGACTTGTTGGAAGAGTTATTGCTCCCCTTTGTGGGTGCGGAAGGTGTACGCGGCACGCTAACATTCTCGGGAGTTTGCAAGGCAGCACTGCCGCCACCCGAGGAGGATGTATTGCGGGACGAAGGCGTGCGGGAGCTACAATGGATTAAGATTTCGATTTTAAGAATTTTGCAAAACGGAACTTACAGCTTGGATAACTTAAGCATAATTTGGCTCTTCGCCTCGCCGACTCTTACTTCATTTGTCCTAGCAGCGAGCTGAGTCCGCCCATTTGTCCAACGCCGCCAAAGAGTTGCATCAACTGTTGTTGCGACATATTATTCAACATGTATTGCAAATCGGTGCCTTCGCTGCCACTGCCACCGCCGCCCCGCTGATGGGCCGAGGGGGGATTGTTCAACAGTTCATTGATGCGACGACAGTGTTCGTCATCCTTATCCGTCTTGGGTTCCTGCATCCAGAAGAACATGCGACGTGAACTGGACTTGAATTTGAGGACATAAACACGACCCGATTTGCATTGATCGACGCGTTTATACTCAAAGTCATCGGGGAAGACGATGAGATCATCTTCGACCTTGCCACTGGTGCGATCCTTCCAGCAGAAGTGCATCAGGCCATCCTCGCTCTGCGTCATATAGACGAGACCCTTGCGCGCATCCGGATGCACCATTTTACCAACCATATTCATTCGTCCTGCGCGAAACTCAACTAAATTCGAGCTAATCGAACTGCCCAATCCGCTCTGTCTGCCAAACATGATGCGGCCGCTTCTCGAGAGCTGCAAATAATTACTTTATATTGTTATTTTCCCCAAGGGAATGTCTACACACTTACTGGATATATAATGTGTTAAAAATATACGCAATTTTGGAAATCCTTTAACAAAAATTCGCTTGCTTTGCGGATGACGTGCAATTTTTGACAACTCCAGTTGTTGGTGATGGTAGTGATTCGATGAATCGTTTTGTAGAGTTGCCTATGCTACTTAAGCTACGTTAACAGTTGCTTAACATGACACTACGAGCAGTGTTTGACTTTAGTTGTTAGTGATGATAGTCAGTCGGTAATCGATTTGTAGACCCGACAATGATTTTTGTTGCATTTACAGTCGCTTAATATATCTAGAGTTAACAGCACTACGAGCAATGTCTTCAATTAATGACTTCAGCTCTTACTTAAGGTATGAAGTTGATTTGCATTGCTACCAATGTAATGTTCGTTACGTTAACAGTCGCTTAACATATGAAAAGTTCACAGCATACACTAGTTCGCAATAGCTTCATACTGTTCTCAACAGCTCTTTTGAGCTGCAGAATGTTAAGCTCATATGTTGCTGACAGTGTGACCATTATTTGTAACAGATATATATGTAGCTAAGATTTCTTTGCAACAACAAATCGCAGCTGAATTTATTTTAAAACGAGAAGTGTTCGAGTCTGGTGCTCGGCTGCAGCTGAATAGCTAACAATTATAAAAAAAGACAAACAAAATTTTAACGCAAACGTTTCAAGAAAGTATTTGTTAAAGCGCAATAAACCTAAAAAGTGATTGTCATTCTCTGTGCGAGTGTCTTCTAAGTGGTAAGATTCTATTTCCGCATTATAATAATAATGGTACTGAATTCAATACATACGCAAATATTGCATTAAAATACAACTTTTTAGAGTGCGTCATGCATTGTACAGCAAATTTTCGCCATTGTTTCTCTCTGTTTTCCCGTCTCGCACTTTCCAACAGCATCTCTCAGCTGCCTCGACTTTTGCTTTTCTATTCTCTATTCTATTGTATTTTTTCGTTTATTCACGTTAATGTTTCTCACTCTCTTGTTCACCGTTTCTTTTTTTTATTTCTTCTGCTGGCTTTGCGCATTTTGTTTTTGACTGTTGCTTCAAGTTTTTTATGCTCTGGCCTATTTTTCTGTTTGCCTTATCAATTGGTTATTTGTTTTGCCATCCCACTCTATCTACACTATTTTATTTACAGTGCGTGAGTGCAACTTTGTCTGCTGTTTTGTAGCTGCTAAATCGCCTTCAAAACAGTTTCGAAATCCGTTTTGTGACCGCGAACTTGGCATATTTATTCGGCTGTTTATTGTGTTATTGCAGCTACAAACAAATTTCAAAATGTTTATCCAATAAAACTAAAAAAAAAGAGAAAAGGCATCAGCAAGCTCCAGCACAACAACAAACACAAGGCGAATGCCCGATAAGATTGCGGGAACTGCTCTTTTGCAATACGATAACACGCAGCAACAAAATAAATAACTGTGCATTGCGAATATCAGTCAAAAATTTGCTGATTTTGCTGAAATTTTTTTTTAATTATCAGCTCTGCTTTGTTTACATATATCCGCCTCCGTTTGCTGTGGTGCATCTGGTCATCACAATTAGTCATGCACACTAAAACGCATGTTATCTAAAATTGCCAACATTTTTGAGCGCTTTATTTTGCTTTGTTTTTGCTATTGTTCTTTTTGAATTTCATCAGCTTTAGCTTTTAACTTTGCTTGCGTTTTATTAAACCTTTGTGTTTGTGTGTGTATGGGCCAAAGCTCATCATGTGATGTCGTCTGCCAAGCTTGAAACTAATTAAAGCTTAATTCGACTTTTAATAAGTTCTAACTCGAAAAGAGGCGTTCATTTCGAAGTGATCGAACACTCTTGAACGTTTCAAATGCAAACGGGGATTGTGATATGTAGGTGAATAACAATAAATTATATTTATAGTAATTACTATTTTTTTCCATTTTTAGCTAATATGCGCACTGTCATTTTCGCCCTATTTGCCCTGGTGGCTGTGGCACATGCGGTTTCTTTTGCCGATGTTATCAAGGAGGAATGGCAGACATTCAAAGTGAGTAATAAAAACATATCAGCTGTTCTTGGTTGTGCTTTATTTGAGTTCTGAAGGTGTCAAATGTATATGCATGAATAATGATTAATACCTTTTGTGTTATCACTGACGTAGTAGCTTAAACCATTGTTGCTGCTGCGTATTTCAATCCTGAGTCATGTGGAGTGCAACAACTGCAATTGTTATTGTTGCTTTTAGCTGATTGTGCATATATTCATGTATATATATGTCACATGTCGGCTCACATGACACTCGATCCATCCATCTAGCAAAAAAAATCTGTAGGCGGATTGGCGCGCTTCAATTCATTTGAATCGTGATAGTGGCGGCATTTAACTTCCTGATAAGCCAACATATTCTAATTTGATTAGCTGCCGACTTCTTTGTGACTCATTCTGACTCGGTTTTTTTTTTAAATTATTATTGTTAACTATTGTTTTTGTAACTAGTGCATTAGTTCATGGGTTTTTGTGCTAGCTTATGGCGTACTGCGTATTACATTCTTCATTAACCGCTTATCAGCTTTTGTAACGGCAATTAGAGTAGAATAGAATATGTGCCCATTTTGCGTGTTTTCTTATCTGTCTGGGCAGTTCAGTTTTTTTTTTTTATAACATATAATAAAAAATGTATATATTGCATTGTCGAGCAATTAAAATGGTTAAATTAATGCATTGCGTGTTAAATATTTTACATGTGCATTATTTATTTTCTCTGTTTTTGTTGGGGCAACCAAAACTGGTCGAAATTTGAATTTGTTAATAATTAGATTTTTTCTTTATTTTCCTCTTAATGGAATAAATTAATTACTGTTTATATATTTCCTTCTATATGTTATATTTTATATGTATAATATATATTTAATTTAAATTCAATTTGAAACTGTCACTTTTGAAGAGAACAGTGTTGCCGACTTTTGTGCTGCAGTAAAATTCTATTAGTGCAGAAACAGAAAGCGTAGCATAAGCAAAAGGCGCATTTAAAAGTTGTTTCGGCAACGCTATCGATAAAGAATACAAACCAGCTGCTGCCTGCATTTCAGGCCGTTATACTTGTTTTTTGTATGTATGCAAAAAACATAAAAAAAACGGTAATAGGCAGCTGGTCTTTGAACTGGACCTGCTGTCGCTGCTTGGTTAAGCGATAAGCGTGTGAAATGAGGCAAATCAATCACAATTTTTTTTCAGTTACTCTTATTACTTACTTATTATTGTGATTATTCATTTTGTTATTTTTATTTGCGTTTTTTATTTAAGCATTGAGCTTACTCAAATTTATGCTGCGTCAGAATAATTTTCGCTCGTCATTAATATTTGTTAAGAGTTGATTTTTATATATTTTTTTTTGTATCACATGAACTGTGTGTAAACAAATAAAGAAATCGACAAGTGGCCATTTATGTACATATGCGAATGTGTGGGAGTTTCGATATACATTGGTTAATCGGCCATGCCTTATGCATAACCGGTTAATGTTAATTTAAATAGTATGCATATCCTAATAAATGAGTTCTTTCATATGCGAAAACTGGTTCGCTTTTGCCTGGTTTTGTTTTGTTTGGCGGAACCAATTTCGATTCCTGCATTTACTCACACACACACACACACATATGTAGACAACTAAAAACAGCAGTATTTGAATTATGGTGTGCTGCTATGCATGTGTGCATATGTGCATGTGTATGTGTTGTGTGCACAGCAGCGATACAGCTCTCAGCTATGGCTGCTATTTTTGATATTACTACAAACCGAACGCTCAACGCAGACAGACGCAACACTGGCAGAGCGTGCGATTGAATAAAAGCATTGACTGTGTGCTAGCGAGAGAGAGAGAGGGTGAGAACTCAAGTGCGCGCGCCGAAATCAAAGCGAACAAACAACGACAGAAAGAGCAAGAGAGAGAGAGAGAGCGAGAGAGAGTAAAGGAGAAGCGTATCTGACATTAAAGGAGAAGAACTACATTAAAAAAAACGTGCTAAAGCCACAAAGCTAACCAAAAATTAAAAGTCAATTATATAAATAAAAAAAAAACTAAAAAGCACAAAAAAGAAGAAATGGCCAGCGCCAGTGATTTAAATATTGTCGTGGATGTCATTGTGCCCATCGTCTTTATAATTGCACTGTGTGTTATCAATGTTTTCGTACTGTGCTTTATCATACGCAAGCGGAGAGAATACCAAGATTTGCCCGAACAAAGTGGAGTAGCAGCAGCAGCAATCGCATACGATTCACCAACATCATCAGGGCAAGCAGCACGTGCAGCAACAGTTCAAGTGGAAGATGATGGCTGCAACATTGAAATGGAGCGACTCTAACGGCACCCAAAAAAGTAGACACTCGCCAACAGTGTCGACGTGTATTTGCCTTGCTAACATTAGCTAACTACAAAACTAAGAGATAAATAGTAGGAGTAGTAGAAAATAGATTTTACGATACTCAGCGTCAATGGAGGAGGAACATTTTCTATTTACGAATTTATGATGACAAAAGTGCAAAGCGATAAATTGTATAATGAAACGAGAATGCTTCAGCAGCCATCGAATCGTTACTATAGATAAACACAAAAAGCATTTATCTTAATATATATTTGTGTATGTATATATTTAGGTAAAAAAAATTGCTTGTTTTAGATATATAGCTCGTGCATTTAATTAATGTTCCTAAACTTTGACGCCTATTTTTTACGTCATTTTATATGTGCAAATTTTTTGTAATAATAAAACACAATTTTTATATGCAAATGCGAAAAATCAATAACAGACAGAAAAAACAAAATTGGCGGATTTTTTGTTGTATTCTTTTCACAAATTTAGCTGCAGACGAAACTAATTAACATCATTTGTATCAATTATATGCAACGAGGAAAGAACAAACTTCAAAAATAACACGCATTGATGGATTGAGCGACTGAACCCAGAGCCAGTTAAGAGCACAACATTTTTATCATCATCATCATCATCCGGTCAGGGCGACAATTGTTGCTCATTGTTATTATAGTTGACTCATGAGGGCTGTTCTATGTTTGGAGACTCAATAATAGCTGCAATTTGGAATCTATGAAATCTGTTTATAATTATAATTTCCTGTTTTATTTTGAACACTTCGCTACTATTACCATATGGTATTTAATGGGTACGTAACAATGCTAAGAAATTTTAAAATTTCTGAAATTTTAAAATTTATATTTATTGAAAAAATTCTTATAGTTTGGTTCGTTCTGTCGAGCGCTGACTGTAGCTACCTGACGTCCTTTTCTTTTATTTATTGCGCTTGACACAATATTTTTACAACTGCTACACGAATTGTTTTAGGAAGCTCGTAAAAATGTTGATGTTTCTGGGTTTTATGGGCCGCCTACTACCGGTTTTTGTTTTAGCCAACTTGTGTTCCGGCAGTCACCAGCTGCTTAGACTGATAAGATGAGAAGCTGTCAGGGCTTATCAGCCGGATTGATTCTTCAGAGCTATAAATCTACGATTTTGCTTTTTTTGACATCTACATCTGAACTACGGCATGTGCATCAGCTAATAAAAAAAAAAAAAAAATGTAAACAGTCATGCAGCTGCTATCTAATCGCTTTTTTTAGGAGTATACCCACCAGAATTCTAATATAACAAGTCGTGATAACAGCTAACAATTTGTTGATAACACAAAACACAAGTTCTGAGCACATTTTCACGCTCTTCTCTCTCACTCTGCGTTTTTACAGGTTGAGCATCGCAAGCAATATAAGGATGAGACCGAGGAACGTTTCCGACTGAAGATCTTCAATGAGAACAGACACAAGATTGCCAAGCACAATCAGCGCTATGCCGCCGGCGAAGTCACCTTCAAGATGGGTCTCAACAAGTACGCCGATATGCTGCATCACGAGTTCCACGAGACAATGAACGGCTTCAACTATACGCTCCACAAGCAGTTGCGGTAAGTGGTGAATTAATCAATTCCGGGCATGCTTATATTTAATTATAATTTCCTTGTTGCAGTGCCTCGGATGCCACATTCACTGGCGTCACTTTCATCTCGCCGGAGCATGTGAAGTTGCCACAATCGGTGGATTGGCGCGACAAGGGCGCCGTTACCGCTGTCAAGGATCAGGGGCATTGCGGTAGCTGTTGGGCCTTCTCCAGTACGGGTGCTCTCGAGGGACAGCATTTCCGCAAGACGGGCACATTGATCTCGCTGTCGGAGCAGAATCTGGTCGATTGTTCCACCAAATATGGCAACAATGGCTGCAACGGTGGACTGATGGACAACGCCTTCCGTTACATCAAGGATAATGGCGGCATTGACACAGAGAAATCGTATCCATATGAGGGCATCGATGATTCCTGTCACTTCAACAAGGGCACAGTTGGTGCCACGGATCGTGGCTTCACGGATATTCCCGAGGGCGATGAGAAGAAAATGGCACAGGCTGTCGCCACAATTGGTCCAGTTGCTGTTGCCATCGATGCCTCCCATGAGTCGTTCCAGTTTTATTCCTCGGGCGTCTACGATGAGCCAGAATGCAATCCCCAGAATTTGGATCATGGAGTTCTGGTCGTTGGCTATGGAACCGATGAGAACGGCAAGGATTATTGGTTGGTGAAGAACTCATGGGGAACCACCTGGGGCGACAAGGGCTTCATCAAGATGGCCCGCAATGATGAGAATCAGTGCGGCATTGCCACTGCCTCCAGTTATCCACTGGTTTAAATCTACACAACACAACACATCACCTCATCAATTTAATTTTAAACATCAATTTATTCCAATAATGTAAGCAACTCGAACTGTAAAACTTTATATCGATAATATTATACTGGGAACATAAAACGATCTGAAAAAACTCATCACATTTTCTGTGGATGATTTGCCATTTGAAGTTCATGTAAATTAGGCATACTACGATGTTGATGTTTTGTGTTAAATAAAAGCGTAATTTTAAAACCCAAAAAGGGAAATCGTTTTTGATTTAAAGAAAAACTAGCAGCTTTAAATAAATATTAATAAATTTAGCACATTAATTAATGATGCTTTAAACATTAGTTACAACAGTTAGAAAATATAAATTCAAATTATTATTGTATTACTTTCAAAATGTATTTTCAAATTCAAACGATTGTTATCGGCACACAGTTGCATGCAGCCCTGGCCAACAATGCTAACGATTTCACAGCCAGCAATCGATAACTTTACTGAGCGAACGCGCATCGATAACGCCCAACAGCTGTTGTTTTGTAATACATGCGATGCAATATTTTGTTGCGTTTAACAATTAATAAACAATGATATTAACGCTGCGTGTGCAGGGCACCAGACTGTGCTCGGGACGCTGTCGTCTGTTGGCCACCAGTGCGGCCGAGGAGGCCAAGAAACTGACGACGTCGACACCACAGCAATTGGAGATCAACGGAGGCACGTACGCCACGGACAGTTGGACAAATGTCACCCCAAAGATATTGTCACATCTGGGCGTGAATAAACATCTGCAGCGGGATCATCCGTTGGCGATAATACGCAAGCGTATTGTTAACTATTTTTACGGCGCCTATCGCAATCAGCGTGGAAATCCTTTATTTTCCGTCTATGATCAGCTCAGTCCGTTGGTCACTGTGCAGCAGAATTTTGACAATCTGCTCATACCCGTCGATCATGTGAGTCGTCAGAAATCGGATTGTTATTACATTAATCGGGAGCATCTGTTGCGTGCCCATACAACAGCGCATCAGGTGGAGCTCATCTCTGGCGGACTGGATAACTTTCTGGTTGTGGGCGAGGTTTATCGTCGTGATGAGATTGATAGCACACATTATCCAGTGTTCCATCAGGCGGACGCAGTGCGTCTGGTCACAAAAGATAAGCTTTTCGAGCGTAATCCCGGCCTAGAGTTGTTCGAGGAGACGTGGACGGGTTCGCTTGCCGATCCCAAACGCATTTTACCCTCATCAAAGTGCATGGATCAGACCAAACAGCCCTGCCACACTCTGGAGGCCGTCAAACTGATGGAGCACGAGATGAAACATGTGCTGGTGGGTCTCACCAAGGATCTGTTTGGGCCACGCATCAAGTACCGTTGGGTGGACACATATTTCCCCTTCACCCAACCCTCGTGGGAGCTGGAGATCTATTTCAAGGACAATTGGCTTGAGGTGCTCGGCTGTGGCATCATGCGCCATGAGATTCTGCAACACGCTGGTGTCCATCAATCGATTGGTTATGCTTTTGGTTTGGGTCTGGAACGTCTCGCAATGATACTCTTTGATATACCCGATATACGGTTGTTCTGGTCAAATGATAGTGGATTCTTGTCGCAGTTCAGTGAGGAGAATCTTCAGAATCTACCCAAATACAAAGCCATCTCACATTATCCACAATGCACCAATGATTTGTCCTTTTGGTTGCCACCCAATGTGGAGGTGAATGCCGGCTTCTCACCAAATGATTTCTATGATCTGGTTCGTTCGGTGGCTGGCGATGTGGTGGAGCAGGTGCGTCCACTTTGCGTGCATAGTTTAATTTTATGTTTTAATCGGATTCTCTCGCACTTTTTAGATCAGCTTGGTGGACAAATTCAAGCATCCGAAGACGGGCAAATCGAGCGTCTGTTTCCGCATCGTCTATCGGCACATGGAGCGCACTTTGACCCAGGCGGAGGTCAATGAAATACACAAGCACATTGCCGACGCAAGCGTGGAGAGTTTTAATGTGCAAATACGCTAGTCTTTAACAGTTAAATTGTTTTTACCCCCAAATTAGTTAAAATAAATTTACAAATTTCAAACAAGAAAATTGATTAAATATAAATTGTTGGTATATTTGCAACAAATTTATGATAAATTAAATACATATATATATAGTCTATTGTTTATTTAATTGCATAATAAAAACAACTCCCGCAAAAAGGGTATCAATTCAAATCGAAAGCGGAGTTTACGTGCAGCAATCAATGCTTTTCCTGTTTTGTTTAATCGATATACGATAGTTGCGACGCTTAGCAACACTACAAAAAAACCTTTACGTGCAAGCCATCGACTACGGCGTTAAAAAGTGTATGCGTCGTGCTAGTCTCGCAAAATTTAGGGTACACTATGTCGACACTGGATGCGAATACCGTGCTGTATAGCATACTAGGATTAGTCATTGTCGAAAATGCGCTGGAAATCTACATAGCGCTGCGCCAGGTGAGTCAATAGTATGGCAATAAAAGCCGGCACGTGCCGGTTGCGAAAAGGCGACAGTTCAACTTGCTGGTGTACTTTCCTGCGATATCTATATATACATATATATATGTACTATATATTTATATACTATATATATATATATATGTGTTCGATATCTTTCTGCATGTAGCACACAAAATGTCAACTGGGTTCGTTGATTGCCGCCAGAGCATTGGTTGCTATTAATTTGGCAGACCTTTAATTTGATTTACTTCGCCCGCAGGTGAAAGTCTATAGGACGGCGTTGACTGTTCCCGGCGAACTAACGGATCATATGAGCGATGAGACATTCCACAAGGCGCGAAAATATAATCTGGATCAGGAGAGCTTTGGCATCTTCAAAGCGGTGCTTATGGATGTAGCCCTGCTGTGTGTGGAACTCTATATTGGTTTGATTGCGTGGATTTGGCAACTGTCGCTAGATGCGGTCAATCGATTGGATTGGGATGCCAACAATGAGATCCTTGTCAGCTGTGTGTTTGTGCTCATCTCAAATGTGTTGTCGACCTTTAAGTCGCTACCGTTTAAGATCTACAAGATATTTGTGCTGGAGGAGAAACATGGATTCAATAAGCAGACGGCTGGATTCTTTGCCTGGGATCAGGTGAAGGGTTTCCTGGTCATGCAGGTGGTTATGCTGCCCATAACGGCAGCGATTATCTTCATTGTACAACGTGGCGGCGATAATTTCTTCATCTGGCTGTGGATCTTCACAGGGATCATTTCACTGGTGCTGCTAACCATTTATCCCATCTTTATTGCGCCACTTTTCGACAAGTACACCCCACTGGAGCAGGGACCGTTGCGTAAATCCATTGAGGATTTGGCGGCTACGTTGAGTTTCCCACTGACCAAGCTGTATGTGGTCGAGGGCTCCAAACGTTCCTCGCACAGCAATGCCTATTTCTATGGCCTGTGGAACTCGAAGAGAATTGTGCTCTTTGACACGCTGCTCCTGAACAAGGGCAAACCGGATGATTCTGAGTTGACCGATGATGAGAAGGGCAAAGGCTGCACGGATGAGGAGGTGCTTGCTGTGCTGGGCCATGAGCTGGGCCACTGGAAACTGGGACACGTGACAAAGAATATTGTCATTATGGAGGTGCATCTGCTGCTCATGTTCCTCGTCTTTGGCTATCTGTTCAAGTATGCACCATTCTATGAGGCAATGGGCTTCCAGCCCGGCATTCGACCCATTCTGGTGGGTCTGCTGATTGTCTTCACCTATGTCATGGCGCCGTATAATGCGATTATAAATTTTGCAATGACTTTGCTGTCGCGTCGCTTCGAGTATCAGGCGGATGAGTTTGCTCATCAGCTGGGATTTGAGGAGCAGCTGGGACGTGCTTTGATCAAATTGAATTTGGATAACTTGGGTTTTCCCGTGTACGATTGGTTGTACTCCACCTGGAATCATTCGCATCCGACGCTGCTGCAACGTCTCGCAAGGCTGAAGGAGTTGGGACAGTCGAAGAAGTTGCAGTAAATGCATCCATATCCATGACGAGACCAAAGCATTTTCTAGCTACTTTCCGTATTGTAGTTTACATTGTGTTTAGTGTTTTAGTTTTCAATAAAATTCAGATTGAAAACTATAAATTCCAAATTTTACTAGTTTCGTTTAAAATGTCAAATTTATCATGGTCGCCACTCTCTGGAACGATCCCGCTCTTCTGCTCTTTGTAATCCTATTCGTACTGGTTGTGGATAATCTCTGGTCAACCTATCTCCTGCTGCGCGAGGTAATCTGATAATCCTCATCCAAATGTGTTTCGTTTCTAAATTCGTTTCGTTTCAGATCCTTACGGTTTATCAGGTGGAGCACGTGCCGGATGTGCTGCGTCCGTATCTGGCACAGGATCAATTTAACAGTATGCGCGACTATAAGCTGCACAAGAGCTGGTTCCTGCTGATCAACACGTTCTGGGTGGTGGTCATTTGTGGCTGTTTGGAATTATATTTTGGCTTCTTTCCGTTCCTCTGGAAAGTGGCTGGCCATTGTGCCATCTGGCAGTGGATGGAGCATGAGATCTGTCTCTCCATCATCTTCGTTAGCCTGCTCAGCATTTACATAACGCTCAAATCTCTCCCCGGTTACATATACGAGAAGTGCTGCATCACCAGTTTGATTAGCCGGCCACAGCCGAGTTTATTGTATCGCATTCTCGGCGAGATTCTTGATACCGTATTATCGCTGCTGTTGATGGTGCTCGCAGTTACGGTGGTGGTGGCGCTGGTCACATACCTTGGCCAATACTTCGTTCTGGGATTGTACCTAGCCGCTGTTTTAGTGACTTTTTTAGCTTTTGTGCTCTTGCCATTTGTCATCGATCCCATTCTTGGCAAACGCGTGCAGCTAGAGAATCCCTCATTACTGGCCAGTCTGGAAGAGCTGACACGCCGCACTGGCTTCCCAATGCGACAGGTGCACATTATACGTGTCCGTGATCCAAGCATGGGAAGCAATGCGTTCTTCTATGGCGGCTGCTGTTTGAAACGCATTGTGATCTTTGATACGTTGCTCATGAATCGGGGATTGCCTGATGCCGCCCAGCTGCCGGAGAAGGAGGCTGACCGGGTCAAGGGTCTGCGCGATGCACAGGTGGTGGCAGTGGTTGCCCACGAATTGGGCCACTGGAAGCATGGGCATTTCTACAAGGCAATCGGAATGTTCCAGATAAATATATTTCTAACGCTTTTCCTCTTCTCCCTTTGCTTTCCCCATGGTCCGATCTATCAGGCGGTGGGATTTGAGTTGGGCGTGCAGCCAATTATTGTGGGATTCATTATCATCTTTGGCTATGTGTTGACTCCGTATTTTGCCATCTCCAATGTGATCATACTAAGCGTGACGCGCCAATTTGAATATCAGGCGGATAAGTTTGCTTTCAAGCTGGGCTATGCCAACAATTTGAGAACAGCTCTGCTCAAGCTATATGCGGATAATCTCTCGTTTCCCATATCGGACGAATGCTATTCCAGTTGGCATCATACGCATCCGACAGTACTGCATCGCTTGGCGCGATTGGATAAGCTGGGCGAGCTCAATTCGTAATCACAGTAGCTTCGGAATACACATGACAACAACTCGAAATACTGTTGATAAACTATTCCACAAACATATTTATTTGGATATTGTTGTTGTTCTTCTGGTCTGGGCAAAAGGAACATGCTGTTAACCTAAGCGATGGTTTTCTACGACACCTGGCCGAAGCTAGATCCGCGCCATCTGCTTTATATACTGATGCTGGTGTTGATCCTCGATCACACATGGGAAATTATATTGGCCAAGAGACAGGTGAGCAGCAAATACCTTGAATCCTTAGAAAAAAAGATCGCCCTGAAAAAGGAGTATGTTCTAGTAGCAACTGACATGCCTGGCGGCGATATCGGTGCCGGAGGAGCTGCGTGCCATTGTGCCGCCGGAGATCTTTCACCGGGCGCGAATCTATGAGCTGCACAAAATGGAGTTATTTATATGGAAGCATGGCATAGATTTGATAATCAGTTTGTTGGAGCTGTACTTCGGTTTCTATCCATTGCTGTGGAGTTTGGCCAGCATGTCACTGGCCAGTCTGACAGCGAACGAGATCTGGATCAGTTTGCTGTTTGTCTTCTATCTGACCGTCTATGTAACGATGCGTTGCCTCCCGACTCTGCTGTACGACAAGTGTATATTGGAGCTGCGCTATGGGACACAGCAGCGGTTCCCCTGTTATCTGTATTGCTGCATGGGCGTTCTGGCGATTGTCCTGTCACAGATTGTCCTCGCACCACTCACATTCCTAATTATTTTCAGTGTACAGAATTTGGGATACTTTTTCTTTTTATATTTTTGGCTGATGTGGGCGTTGTTTACGCTATTTTTGGTATTCTTCTTGCCCTACGTGTGCATACCCTGTATTGGCCGGCAGCGGAAACTGTCGGCTGGATCTCCTCTGTACGCAGATGTGAAGCAGGTCTGTGATGCAACCAAATTTCCGATGTCGAGAGTGTTCATTATCCGGACGAAATCGATGCAATATAGCAATGCATATTTCTATGGCAGTTGCTGCCTGAAGCGGATTGTGATCTTTGATACACTGCTGCTGAATAAGGGATTAAAACCGGAAGAGCTTCACCCGTTTGAGGTGGGTCGTGGTCTGACCAATCAACAGGTGGTGGCAGTGGTTGCCCATGAGTTGGGACACTGGAAATATGGTCATTTCTACAAGGCCACCTTCATAATGAAGATACATTTCCTATTGACAACGGTGATCTTTGGATTATTATTTCACTGTCCACAGCTATACGAAGCGGTCGGATTTGCATCCGGATTGTGCCCGATTATTGTCGGTTTCATTATTGTGCTGCGATTTGCCATGACACCATATCTAACACTAGCCAATTTTCTAATGTTGTGGAACATGAGACGTTTTGAATATGCTGCGGATCGGTTTGCTCATCGCCAGGGCTACTCCCAGCTCTTGAGAATGGCTCTCGTCAAGATCTATGCGGATCACATGAGTTTTCCCGTCTACGATAACTGGTATGCTAGCTGGCATCATACGCATCCAACGATCCTGCAGCGTCTGGCCTATCAACAGCGTTTGGATATGGAGGCCATGTACTATCAATGATCAACAGCAAAATTTGGTATTTGTACAAATTGGTTTATAGTAGGCGACTCCGTAAGGACAAGTTTTCTAAAAAAAATAATTTGTATTGTAAAATTTGTTGCTTGATTTGAGAAAGTAATAAAAATTCCTGTTACAAGCCAAAATGTCCTGCGGTCGCATTACTAAATTAAATGTTAACATTGATAAGAAGTAAGTTGAGAGGCGGGAGTTGAGATGAAGCTATATCTTTAACTAAGAATTATATACGTGTACATTCAGTGGAGGTGCCTACTACACATTCAGAATATTCGAATTTAGCAAACCTAAGGATTGAGAAAGCGCATCCTAACTTTGTAGCTAATTTCACCAAGTATTCTTCGCAGCCAGACGCACATCACCTATGACAATGATTCGACGCGTTTTATTATAAACAATCCGTTGGGATTTGTTTTTCGCAATATGGGCGTGGCAGGATATCGTTCCTGCGGTGATTTTGACAGTCAGGCGAGATGTTTCCTTCAACGTCACTTTGGAACACATGGCAGTCTCAGAAAGACGCCTTCATTGCGTGAATTACTTGCAAGACTGCAACTTAAGAAGTATTTGAGACATGAGTTGGAATCTTTGGAGCAGGATCAACACGAGCAGCAGCAGCAGCCAAAGCTGATATACACTTGGGCGCAGGTTGAGTTGCCAGTTGTGTTGCCACAGCGTGCCGCAATATTCGTACATCCTGTGGAGCAACTGGTGGCATTGAACTTGGAGTGGCATCTGCAAAGTTGCACATGGCGGCAATTTAATGGCACTGAATTGGCAGAGTTACCAAAATGGTAGGTACAGTGCTTTTCAATAAAATAGGTCCACTTTGAAATTTCATGAAAAAACAAGCAAAAAAATTAATTATAAATTTTGGTTTTTTTTTTCGTAGTTTGGTTATAGACTAATACCGCATTTAAATTTGGAAAATCAATTTTTTGGTCGAAATTAGCTGTCATTTTTTATAAAAAAATTGTAAGTTTTAATTATGATATTAATTTCAAATTGTTTTTATCATTCCAAACAGTTACTGTGCACAGATCAAGGGGAAATTGGACGTTATAAATGAGTTAATGAAAAGCGTTGAACCTCAGCCGGAAAAAAAGCAACAATCGCAGAAAAAGAAGCAGTCGAAATCGAAGTCACAGTCGAAATCTCAGTGCAAGATTGATAATAGCAATGCGATGTGTGATATGAATGCCAATATCCTAGAACTGAATGCATACTTAAAACAGTTGACTTCCTTACTAGAGAAACAGAACCAAAGTCAAAGATTATATTTGTTGAATAAGAAGTGTTTTTAGTTCGTGTCTTGAGATGTGATCTATCGATAGTTTATTAAAACACACATTTTCATTTCATAGAATTTTTGCTTGACATATATATAGTATGCATGTAGTTGTTTTTATATATATATATATATATGTTTGTATATAGTTAGTTGTAGTTATAGTTATAGTTAAATATGTATTTGGATTTAGAGTATGTGTAATTCTTGCTGTTTTGGTTGTTTTATATTGAAAATCCTTGAAGCTTTACATGCATTTCTTTTGAATGTGTATCATCCGATATTTGGTAATTATTTATCATCTTAAACATAGCATAAGTAAGATATAATATATATATTATATATTTATAAGTATATACGACATTATTCATGTTTTATCTTTTGTTTGGTTTTCATTTACTTGGCATTTTGTTGCATCGTACAGTTCTCTATTTTTGGAGTTTTTAATAGTTTTACATTCGAAATTTTAAAAATTTTTCTTTTTTTTGCAAAGTTTGCTAAAGCTGTATTCAAATTTTCAAAGTTGTGTTTTTTTCTATAGTTTTCGAGTGGGGCAAATAAGTTGAAAGTCGACGAAAATAGCTAATATACCAATAGTTGGCTTTTCAAGTATTCATAATAGAGATAGCACCTTGAGGAGTTTGAAACAATGTTAAAGCAGCTGCTAAACGCTTATCGAGTTTTTTTTTTTTAGAATGTATTGCGATATAGATTTGAACTAAACAATTAACGGCATTGCACAAAGGTAAAAGTATCTCAGGTTCATAATGTTTTCTATGCTTCTTCTTCTTTTTTCCTGCAGTGTCCAAGCCCCTCCTTAAAATACCCAACGCCCTGGCGAACCCGCCTCCGCCGCCTCTTCAAATCAATGACAAGAACGAGGACGAGCACAATTGCGACATGTGTTCAAATCACGCTATGTGGGTAGAGGTCTGCTGTGCTTTTGGGCCGCGGGCGGGGAGGAGGTCACTTGACAGTCTGTAAGTAGATTTTTTAGTTACCTATTCTTCCTTCTTTCGTTCTCTCTTTTAGATGTGTTTTTTTCTTTCGTTTCTTTTTTTTCGTATTACCTGCCTGGGGCGCCGTGTTCGAGTGCCAATTAGCTGCTTGGCATCAAGAGGGCCTTGATTGATCCTAGCTGGCTGAGCGCCATATTTTTTATGTTATTTTTGGTAAAACTTATGCACTAAAAAGTTACCAAGTTAAAATGTTTTATGACATCTCTGGTGTTTGTGCAATTTTTTATTTTCGAAATTTTCCTATTTCTTCGTTTTAGTTGTACACTCAAAAATTAAGTTAAATTCTCCAAAAAATAAGCAGAAAAATCACACGCATCAAAATATATATATATATGCATATATATATATATTCGTTAAACATACATTTATATAATATAATAATTATTATAAGTACACACAAATATTAACAACAATTATCTAAAAAATTCGCGCTACATAATAATACATACATATCGAATAATGAAATTTCCATTTTTATTTTATTTGTGTTTGCAATAAATTGTTGAGTGTCTGCTCTTACACTTAGCTAAATTTTAATTAAGTCCAAAATTAAATTAGTTGTTAATTTTTGTTTGTTTCAAATATATATGTATAGATATATATATAAATGAATATGCAATATATATTGGAAATAGAAAATATAAACGTTACGAGTATTAAATTTCTATACCAAAAATTTTCTTCTCAGACAAGACTGACTTTAAAATCGATGTACTGAACTTGTTGTTAGTATTTTATATATATTATGGCTGGTTTCGAGTTGCATTGTCAAAAAGTATTTATTATTTTTCGTAAGTTTTTTTTTTGTGTTTTTTTTTTTTAATTTTTATTTTACGAATACACATACATAATATCTTTGTTGCTTTGTTGCTTTCTTGGTAGCTGTTCGTTTTAGGAAATAGACTTTCAAAAGCTTAACATGCATAAACATTTAATTAATTTGAAACATTGACTTTTAAATAGCTTTTATTTTTATTTTTATTTTTATTTTACTTTCGACAAAATTTTTACGCTCTATCAATAATTTATGTTGCTTTGTTTCGAGGACTCGCCTTGCTTTTCGAGGTTATCTCCTCGAGCTGCTCCTTGTTGCGGGCGGTTAGATTTTAGTTTTTGGTTTTTTCATTTAAAGTAATCAATTTTGGCTTCTGGCCAAAGAACAACTCGCCGCATTTGCAATATTTTACCCAAATTGGTAACAAAAATATATGTGTGTGTGTGCTTGTTGTGGCTTTGGAATCTTTAGCGTTATATGTTGGGGCCAACAACGACAATTTACTGCTCATCCTCTGGCGATATTTTGGCCAGAGTCAACAGGATCATTGTCAGCTCCTTGCGTGAGATTTTGCCATGTTTATCACGTCCAACACCACGCATGATTGTCTCCTCAAAAGCAGCCAGATCCTGGGCATCATAGTCATCCTAAGCGGAGCAAATTTGCTTATAGCAGTTGTCTGGCCGTTATCAGCAATCAGCTAATACTTACCTTCTTCACCAGTTCCAGCAGATCCTTGAGGAAGCCCTTAAGTTCTTCATTCTCAATGGAGCCGCTATTGTCCTATTATATCAGCAATTATTAATATCATATATAGAATAATCAGGAATATTTATGTTATAGGCAAATCTTACGCGATCGTATAGCGAGAAAACTTTCTCAATGTCATCCTTGGTCAGCTTGGTAGCGCCCTAAGTTAGTTAAGCAATAGAAAAGAGCATACAAATATGGAACTTAAATAGTTGTTTCCAATACATATTTTATGTACACAGTTCAGTCTATTGTAAACGTTATAATGTCAACTGGCATTTGAGGGAGGCTTTTTCTTGTCAAGACTACGTGGGTTTTCGGTGTGTGTGTTAGTATTTATTGGGGTTGTCATATGTATATTATGTGTGCACACTACTAATATCATATTAATATTTGCATCTCATGCCAACAAAAAATAAATTATTATTTTGCTTTCAATTTGCGTTTTATTATGCAATCCATGCTGTCAGGCCAGTGTTTGTCTGTGGAAATTTAAGCCATGCACGCGCACACACAAGCACACACACTCACAGTCACACACACACACAATCACACACATACACACTCACACATACATACACACAAGAGACACGCTCGCCTGCATGCATATCCATTTTCATTTACATATTTGCCTTCATGTTTGCATTTGACACAAACTCTCCAATCTTTTATCTATCCTCCCTTCATTTACATTACAGCCAATTTGTGCCCAATTATTTGCTCAATCCGTAATCCAAAACCTGCAAGCGAAAGCATAGAAAACCCCCAAAAGGCATACGTGATAAGACCTCAAATATTCAGCAGCTGCTTTGCTTAAGTTTTTTTTATGCAAACTGGGTTTGCGAGTTTTTTAATTATTTTTTAAAAATCACAAAAATGTTGCCCACATAATTGAATATTTTTAACTCTGTGTGCAAATCAGATTTTGCATAATGAATTTGATTTGTGTTGGAGTAGACAAAAAGAAACCCAAGACAAATGCTTGGAGCAGGTTCTTATTGCCAGAAATTGCATAGTTAAGCGAATTATAACGAATGACTTAATTAAGCTGCTTTGTACAGTACTCAAATGCCCCGCCTCAGTTAACAACATCCATAATCCCCTCCAATAAATTGAAGCATTTAAGCAATTTGGTTTTGTGCGCTTGACATTCGGTAATTAATATGCATTAAGGTAAATTGCGAAATTTTCTTTGGCATTTTCTTCCCTCACTTTGGCATTGCTGACTGAATTAATGTAGCAGACATTTTGGTAGAAACATTTGCGGAATTCGTATGTGTACGGATGTATATATATATAAATATATATATATACATCTGTGAGTACGTGTTGTGTGCTACGAGCGCCAGTTAGATTTATTGATTCCACTTCCTTTGCTGGCACCAGCATGGCTGCACCTTGTTTTGGCTGCTTGCGGTTATGCAAGCGAACAAATGCAGGCAAAGTAAACAGTAAGAGGCGGAGGATGGAAGGCATGGCAAAGGATGCCAGCAGCAGGCAGTCATTCAAGTTCAAAGCCGATGCAGGTGCAACACGGATATCAGCAACCGAAATGGAAACGACTTAACTTTTCAGCTAGTCAACAATTTGTTGTGTGGTGTGTGTGTGGGTGTGTGTGTGTGGGAGTTTGAGTGTGTTTTTCGGTGTGTGTTTTGGTATTGTCCCTAAGGACTGATACATTTCTTTTATTTAGACTTGTAAGCTGCTTACAAAACTCATTTTCTTTGCCTTCACAAATACCCTCTGCTGCAAAGTGGACAAAAATGGGATGCGATTAAATTTGGGACCATTTTTATTAAGAAGCCCTTAATCCATAAAGAGAAATGTTCATATACTTTATTGTTTTTTAATTATTGAATACTGGCTTTTGGTTTAGAACTTAGCTAAAATATTATTGTTCATTTTTATCGAATCCAAATCATAAAATCTTGCAGAGACCATTTTGTAATTTCTGTTATTGGCTGCAGGATATTTCGCACACACTCAACTAAAACATTCCCATTCACTTTTTCCTTTTTTTTTTTTTGTTAGTTTTTGTTGTTTACATTTTGGGGATTGAAAATCCATTAAGTGCCCGCACTTACAGCCCTTTCACCGCATTGTTCCGTGTGCTGCACAAAAAAGAGGTAAACTTGAAAGATGGGCTTTAAGTGTGAGCCTCAGTGTTTAATTTGCTGCACAGCACTTTCACAGCGTGTTAGGTGGAATTTATGTGAGCAATGCTATACATTTTGTCAGCGTGCGCTGACAAATTGCGCACTTAAGCCAACCGAATTTGGGGCGTCACGTTTCAACGGAACATTCAACATCCCAACATTCAACATTCAGTATCCCAGCAACCCAACAGCGTTGATAAAATGAAGTAATTATTTTATACTTCAACACTTTTTTGAAAAGCACTTTCGGTGTTACGGCGGCGGATGTCTGTGGCTGCCATTATCCATATGGGCCATAGGCAAAAGGGCGACCAAGTTCCGTCGCACACACACCCGCTCACACACACACACACACACACACGAATACTTGGGCATACAAGTGTAAATTATGCAAAGGGTCGTAGTATCCCAGGGTCATATCTGGACCTTCATTAGATTTAAGCAGCGCACGTACATGCACTTATCACCCATCTAAGATAGACATATTTAGAGTGTGTGTGTGGGTGTGTATGTTTTATGTGTGTGTGTGCGGAGGGCAAATATCTAATTAGTCGCACATACTTCTTGTCGTTTACCTATTGGATTGGTCAGAGCTTAAGCACCCATTAAGGTTTAGTTGCCATATATCAGTTTAGTTATGTTTATTATGTTACTTTAAACCATTTGCTATTTGACTATTTAGCTGCTCCAATCTAAGTTAAGTTAGCCTTTTGAATTGATATGCCCTTTAACTAACCTTATTTCGCAAAAGGTCGAATAATTTTGTTGATTTAAGATTTTTTAAGAGAATTATTGTATATTTGAAGTGCAGTTCTAAGAAGTAAAAGTTCCCATATAAATACTAGACTATTTTTAAATTTTACACACTATTTAAACTCATTCAGCTAATCTGGCTTTCAAAGAGGCCGCAATCAGAGATTTTCACACAAGCCACACACACACACACACACTATTTGGTTAACTAGCTTATTTGCTAAACATGCCACAAAAAAATCAATAGAGCATTCGAACAAAAAGCAAAGCAAACACGCAGCATTCCACAGCATGCACTTGGCAACGCAATATGTGGATACATTTCTAAATGGGGTATTTGGTATCTAACTACATAGTAAGCTATTGAAATGCAGACAGATATTTAGGGGCACAATAGGATAAGTCAGACAGAAATTAAAATAAAACGTATCTAAATGGAAATGCTAAATTCAATAGAATTTCATTCGTTTGCAGTTGAACAAACGCATTTAAAATAACAAAATATTTTTTTGCCATTTAACTGAAAGCTGTTCTGTGGCTGCAAAAAGGGTGAAGCGAGGCGGAGGGGCGGGGTCATTGGAAATGCAAATTTCTTTTGTTATGTCTGTGACTAAACAAATACGAGTACAAAATTGTGTGTTGTTTTTCTTGATTTTTTTTTTATTTTGAATACCCTTGCAGTGAGCGTATTTTATTGTCAATGACTTTTATTTACTTTGCTGCAGAATTGTAGCATGCAACTTAGCATAGGAGCAAAGTATTGGCAGGAGTAGAAAAATGATTCTAATTAAAACTTCGACTAGAGATTAAATCATTAAATATACTTTATAATTGTCGGAAGATTAAATAGTAAAGATTGTTGGACAGGTAATCGAAGCCTATTTCCATTTCCGGTCTGTAAATTGGAACTGTTACAGTAATCATAAAGAATTGGTTAAGGTAAAATGTGGACTAAAAATATCGTTTTGAAATTTGAATTTCGGTTGCGGTTGGGATTTTCAATAAATTAATATTTATATATATATTTTGCTGTAGCTCGTGTATTTGCAAGGGTATTCAGGCTTCGGTCAAACCAAAGCTAAATGTCCTATCACATTTTAAATTGTGGTCGCGGTTTTGTTTTATTGTATTTGTTGTATTTGTATTCCATTTGTTTGCGTAACAACAATTTGTTTTCGTTCGGCTTGAATGGAAAATACTTACATCAATGCCCTCCTGGAATATGAGTATTGCAAGTAGTTCGTGTGTTTGTTGTTGTTTGGTTGTTGTTGTTGTTATTGTTGTTGTTGTTGTAGGCAGTGCAATTGTTGTTGTTGTTGTCGATTTTATATACAGCATATATTGTTAATAATTCAAATTATTTTCATTTAGAGTTACAGCATTTTTAGGATCGAGTTTTGAATCGATTTTGTTGTTTGTTTTATTTTTGTTTTTTTTAGTTATATTTTTGTGTAAAAAACATTTGTGGGCAGCCAAAAATATTCATCACGTGCAGAGTATTTGTTGAATATTTGTTTAATTTGAATTTTATTTGAAAAGTATTTTTTTTTTATTGAATTTTGAATTTTAGTTTTTGGAAATGCAAAAAAATGTACAAGTGTTGATTGTTGTTTTATCATTATAGAGATATATAATATATATATATATATATGCATAAGGTATAAAAATACAGTTGATTTTTTTTTTGTTTATTAGAGAGTTGCAGTTGATTTAGGCATATAAGTAGAGTTGCAAGAGAAAGGGTTAGGCGGGGAAATGGAAAAAAAGAAATTCAGAAAAAGTTTGATAAGATTGTAAAGTAAAAAATTAGTTTAGCTAAATAGTATTATGCTAACAAGTGGCAAATAATTAATTGTGAAGCCTTAATTTTAGACTAGAGTTTTCTAGGTTAGTACGCTAAAGATCCAGCTAGAAATGCAGCAAACTGAAAATGTTTAAATTATTAACTATATGTATCTAATAAATCAAAGCTAACCGCAAGCCAAGACGATTTAAAGTTTCATGGTTTTAGTTGCCTCTTCAAAATTGCCGCAGAAAATAAAAAGAAAAAAATAGCAAAAAAAAAATTGAAAACAAAATGAGAAACGAACAATCGAAAACTGTCTGTGTCAGCTCGAGTGGTTGAAGTGGCTACCTGCTCATTGCATTTTGGCCACATTTCCGCATAAGCTGCCCGTATTTAAGTGCAGCAAAAAGAAATCCGTAGAGACAAGGCCAGAGTGGCGGAAAACAAAAACAAGCATCTAAGTGGTTCCGACAACGGGACACGCAAAAGTTAAGTGAAAACGGACATGCCACGAAATTAAAGAGCAGAAGCATCAACCTGCACCACACTGCACCACCAAAAGCACAATTATAGCAAAATTTTGCTGTTGGAAAAGCCACCGAAAGTTTGTCTGCAAAACCCAAAATGGCAATTTTAATGCACATTGCAGTCGTTGCATGCACAGTTCTTGCGACACATGCGTCGTATACGTGATGTGCATTAGCATAAACCCTTCCGACATTTCTGGCATTATTCCAAAGCCAGCCTCGATTCCAACAATTTACTTTAAACATGCTGGCCAAAACATTTTCTCGCCTTAAATGCGAATTGGTAGCACGTAAAATGTTGATCTGTTTAAGACCCTAAGCTTGAAGCTTATGCAATTTTGTTGAATCGATTCAATTCAAGCTAGTGCAACACTATATATTCTATTACATCAGTATCATATATCAGCTAATAGTTTAGTAAGTGCAGCTACAAACATATTATTAAATATCATGTTGTGGCACAAAAACCACATCAAACCCAGTCCCAACTGTCCATTTGCTTGAATGACTTTGTGCCACTCTGGGCACTTTTAGTTTAATTATTATTATGCAATTTTACACTTGAGCTTCATATTTGATTCATAGCAATTTAAATGCTCTGCCACCTTTTGTTGTGCTTTGTAAATGAGCCTGGCAATTACTCGGTAGCTGCCACTTTGCACCTGCTGGCTTATACCTGCTGCATGTTATTTGCCGCTTGTTAGCTGCAGACTGCATGCTTATATAACTTATAAGTCTCGGGGCAGTAGCAGCATGCCAGTTGGGTGGCTGTAAAAATCTTGATGCATGTTTCTCTTTTTTTATTCCTCATTTTTTACTTTTATTGCCAACGGAATGTGAGCACGCATCAGGCTTTCCGCCGCTCAGGATGCGTATTATGTGGTGGCCAAATGGGCTGGAAATGGCAATTTGATGGCTGCATAAGCTTGTACCTTTTTATTGCATACTCGACGTGGCTGCAACAATGTGACGACGACTGTCCAGGTGGACAGTGCCTTATCGCAACTGTTGCACGAGGCAGTCTAAAGCAGGACCTGAGTTATGACTTTAACGGCTGATTCATCTGGCCAGAGATGGATGTGCATTATAATTGGATGCTGATGCAGCGTAAAAATAGAGATGATTGAAAAAGATACGAAGTCTACGCTGGCTATGTGCCCCATGTGGCATGTGTAATGGAAAGAATTATAAAGCATAAATTATTTTTTATGAACACAATTTTTATCGCCGTTCGTAGTTCGTAAACTTTTCTTGCAAGAAATCTTAAAGCTCTTTTAATAAGGTTTTTGGTTCGAGCACGAAAAATCTTGAATTCTCTTATTAAGATGGAAAAAGTAGAAAAAGTAGATTACAGTAAATATATATCATAACACACAAATGAAGCATGAAAGCCGCATATCGAATAAGAGAGAGCAAATACTGAATGTTTGAAGCCAAGCGAAGGATAAGCAAAAGTTTCAGGAATAAAAATTGAATTTTTATAGAATTACGTTAATCAAGTTGGCTTAGGGTTGAAAACAAATATAAGCAATCTGTAATCGAGTTAAAAATGTTTCAAATTTACCAAACTTCACATGAGATGCATGTGCAGAATGCTTATTTGGTTTTCAGGGACTTGACTTCAACTTGATATGCATTTTGGGTTTACAATGTGTCTGAATTTGCGGCATGTGCGGAGCACGGCGAATGCCAATAAAAGACAAATAAAATGTCGCTGTGCTGAAACTGCAACCATTGGCAAACAGTTGGTTGACATGACTCCGTGGCGACAAACTGTAAATTTCGACAGCGACTGCTGTGGTTGTGTTTGCAACTTCACTGCACATTAATCATACGCCGTGGCGCACAGTTTAACAGTTGCACAGTTGCTGCCCTGAAATCATGGCAATTGCTGTCAGCAACTATGCAAAACGGAAACTTGAAACAGTTGCCATGACAGGCAACCATCTTTGGAAAACCATATTGCGGTTTTGTTGCCAGCTAATTAACAATTGCATAACCTTTTGGACCATCTCGAAGTTTTGAGTCTGCAAAACACATGGCTGTGTATGCGCTATTTGAGCAGCCCAAATGTGACTGAAGCACGTACTACACAAGTAGTTCTAGCAATCTGGCACAATTCGTTTGGATTCGTTTCGCAACGCTTGGGTTCGTCTGTCGAAGTCAGTTGATTGCCAACAATAGCAAAACGGAAAACGCTGCCGAAAAATTTCACATTTGTACACACTCATCTGTTCATGGACAGCTGCCTGCTTGCCACCGCGTACATGCGCCAAAAATAAGGGAAAAAGAGTTTTCTCAATTATTGCCTCACAAATGCACACACAAGCAGTCTCTCGATGATGTTAGGGTTGGCCAGGAGATTTAATTGAGTTGCTCCAAGTAATAGAAGAAACAAGCAAAACCATGTTGAAGCTGCTGAAAGGCATACAATCAACATCTAGTAATTAAAATAATTAAATAAGTAATTAAGATACCTAATAGCGCTCAAAAAAAAGCATACAATCAATGTAATAAATACTCTATTAATTCAAGTAATTACGTAAATAATTAAATAATAATAGCAACAAATTTACATTAATATTGTTGAAGTGAATGCAGAAGTATAAATATAAAGTTGGGCAATTAAATTAAAATTGTAATAATTAAGCTTTCAAAATAATCCTGCTTGAATAATACTTGTTATCCAATAGCAAAATAAAGCATTATTATAACCATCTGAATTCGGGGCACATTTCGTCGTTTCCTGACTAACCCTTGTGTGTTGGGCCTTTTGTTGTGCAACATAGAATGCTGCTGAGCTTGCTAAAAGCCACGAACATTTTGGACAAAAAGACATTGCAGTCAAAGTTTAAGCAGTCGTCGTATATTTTGCCAGCAATCACCAAGCTAATGCCGAGTTAGTTGGCTTTTTTCTGGGTATGTAGTCCGGTGACCAATTACGCAATGGCAAATCCAATGCCAGGGGAAGTGGAAGTGGAGTGCATGGAAGCTGCGCTGAGTTGCGCGCTCCATTTAACCCCCAATGGGCACATTTTGAGCGGCCAGCTGCAGCATAAATAATAAATGTCAAAATAAATTCTTGAAATGTAGAAGAAAAAAGACTCCCAAAAGGCAAAGCTGAGTGGCATCATCACTTAGTGTCACAAAACAGTTGCCAGCTGCTGCTGCATAGTATAGTGTGTGTGTGTGTTTGTGTGGCAAAAAGGTGTTTGCCGTGTCTAATTAGAAAGTCAAAAGTGTATTTCGGCGGGATAGAGCAGGGAGCACAGTTTTAGCTTGTATTTATAATCAGAGAATAAAGTAATTCGTTTACCTTTTGTTCTTTGTTTCTATCTGCTTGGAAAATCAGAAAACTTTTGTTCTTTTTTATTGCCGAACACAAAAGGTAGCATAAAAGCAGCTGACGCAGGTTAAATTATTTTTTTTTTTTGCGTTAGTTTGGGGGTTGAGTTTGGGGGGGCTGAAATTGATTTGGGACAATCCAAAATAGCAGGTGTTTGATTCTATGTCATGTGTGTGAGGTTTTATTATTTTTCGTTTTTTATCACGCAAACGACGCGTTTTTCGCTGGCTTCGCTGGCACTGCAAATTTGATGGCTCGATTCGGCTGAAATCTATTTGAGCAGACACAGGCATTATAAGAAACAAAGATTTAAATAAATTAGATAAATAAAATAAGCACTTGCAGTAGTAGCAGATTGGTTGCTGCGGCATCTAGTTAATAACTAAAGCTAAAAGATAAACCTATGTGCTAGTTACGTGTTAGACGGACTCAAACCAGTTATATATAGTATATATATATTTAAATATTTATTTTGTATGCCACATTTCAGTTAAGTTTTGTATTAGTTTTGCTCAACTATCATTTCGATCGTAATTTCCTTGTAGTGGTCATGAGAACATTTGAGCACTTACCTTGAATACCTGACGGCAAAGGAAATTCTCTTTAACCGGAAGTAGTCTGTAATAAATAAGTTTTTGGTTCGTTTTTGTTTGTTTTGCAGCAAAGACGAAAAAGCAAAAATAGCAACAACAACAACATTGACATTGGGTCTACTTACTTGGCCATTTCCGAGAGCTGCAAACGACCATCCTTATTGGCATCGAAAACTTGTAGCTGTGCGTTGGGTGTACAGAAAGAGAAAACTTAATGAGCTCAATGACAGAACTTTCATACTTAATTAATGATACATAAATTGCTTAGTGTTCGTCTCTTGAGACTCTTGAGTGCAGCTCCAATAATAAATTCACACACACGTCCACAAATCGACTTAACCAAGTTCCCAAAATGCTTTTGGTCATGAGTTTTTTTTGGTTTTGGCCCCAAGTAAAGGAAAGTCCTTAACAGTTAGGCACACATACATTATTTATTAGTTACTCGGAATTCACAAGTATATATTTTCTATCGATATTTCTTTTAGTTGGAAGCGAAACTCTTATCCGGTTTTTATTTTCACAAGATTGGAGAAAAATGTTTCGAAATTTCTTTTGGTATTTTATTGTTATAATATTTTGTACAAGAAAACGGCTCTTGAGTTATGTAACTTGATTCTTAAAAAATTTGTAAAGCAATTAAGATAATGCATTCGAGTTTGTGCGCTTGAGAAACTTTTAATATTTTTTGAGAAGATATCTAAGCTGAGCACATCAAGTTAAGCTATATTTTATGGGAGCAATTTGTTGGAAAATTTTCCAAATGCATTTAATCTTTGACAACTTTCTGTTGTCGCTGGTAATTTAACTTGCAAATGAGTTCCGAGTTTTGCCAGCAAGCACACTTTTTGATCATCATTTCTGGTGATACGTGCCCCAAAAATAATGTGTGTAGATGGAAAGGAACATTGGGAGGCAGACGCCCAGGCAGGAGATGGGGATCAAAAGAGTTGCAAGGCGCAACAAAATGTGTAGCACAATAAAGCCGACGCTCACACACACACATCCTCAAGTGCTTGGTCGCTTTTTCATTATAAAGTTTTTAATTAACAAGAACTTTGACTGCATATAAATTGTGGTGTAAATCTTACACAATGCGCGTCACGCCAAAAAAATTAATTGCAATATTTTACGCTAGACTTGGCCAACAAAGCGGGCCAACAGCGACATTGATTGGTGTGCTGTGTTTGCACTTGTTGTTAGTGCTAATAGCCTTAACACTGCAGTTTGTTTTTAGCATAATATCAAGTATACGCACCATGGTGTCTGTGTATTCAATGAGCTTATCCTCGGAGACATCATTGATCTTTTTGGCCTCTTTGAGCAAGTCACGCAAGAAATTCTTAAGCTCATCCGCCTCAATGTAACCAGAATTATCAGTGTCGTATTCACGCCATATCTAATCGATGAGAAACATCATGACAAAATTAATTAGAAAGAAAATTAAGAAAACAGCTGACAACACACAGCTTTAGCTTTTACTTTTTGCCAGTGGCTGACCCTCGTTTTCTGCTTCGTTTGCCCCAAAACACTTACCTTCATGAATTCGACGCTTGATTCCAATGGGTTATCGAAGCGGAAAAGCAAAAGGAAATTTTCTTCCATGGGCAAAAGTTGGGCGAGCTGTAAATATATATTTATATATATATATGTGTATTTGTTTTTTTTTTTATCAGATTGCGTCAAACAGAGCATAAGAAAAACTTGTGCACGAGCCAAGAATTGCTTGGCAGCTGACATGGCTTTAAAACAAAGAAAAAAAGTTAATAAAGTTTAAATGAAAATGGAAATGAGCGAATAAAATTATGTTATTGTCAGTTGATGTTTAAGATGACTGTTAAGCTTTCAGCAAGTCAGTCTTATGAGCTGATCCAAAATTTTATTCTTTTTTAACTTGTCTCGAGGCCATTAAAATAATTTTCTATTGTACATTTATTGACACTTTAACAAGTTTCGACTGAAATGTTGGTCACAGTTTCCATTGTTCAAACTTTAAAATCGTTGAATGCAACTGCTGGGAATCGCAAACGAGAATTTGCAACAAATCTCCACTCAACAACAGGACAAACAATTTGCAGTTGCAAACTTAAGCCGCTTGCAGAGGATGAAAATGTGAGTGGGTGCGAAAGAAAATTCGACATTGTTGTTTTAATGGAAATATTTTGCCGGAAGCAATGTTTGCGATTTTACTACAGTTGATAAAGTGTTGGTGTTGGTTGGGAATTGCATTGCGAAAACTTTAGCCGCATAAATTAAGTGTCGATTTGAATATTGGTTATGCCGAGCAACTTCAAATTAGTAATTGGAAAGCACTCAAATTTAGCTACTTTCTCATACACTTCAGGGACTTCAAAAAACTTGTTGGCTATTTATTTGATTACACAGCAAAATGTTTGAGTTTATAGCCAACACTTAAGCTAATTAGTGTTGGCAGTGATTAACAAGACAAAACTAAAGAATAACTTGGAAACTTCACATGTATAAATGTATAGTTGCCTCAAGGCGTATACGTAACATTTTTCTAAAAAAAAATAAATAAATGATAAATGATTTGGGTTGCTGAGTGCTTTTTGAAGTCACAAAGGATTGTAGGCGGGATAAGAATTACGACAGGTTGCTTTACCTTACCAAAATTTCGCTTTCTTTTATTTTTAGGCTTAACAAACTTTAGGCTCATTTATCATGTGACAGCGCCCCAAAAGTAGGAAAGCATTTTTATTCCATTTATTCAATTCTAAAGTCATACAATGCCGGAAAGTGTCTGACACTTGTCTGCAGCCTACTGCTGTCGACGATTGTTTGCTGTAAGCCTCAATTAAAAACTCATTTAAAGAGGTAGCGAAATAAACTTTTTCTTTAGTCTTTGCCACACAACTTTGGCATCGAAAAATAGCAAAAATAAATATATGGGGCAAGAGAGAGAAGAGAAGCCAGCACGGTTGCTTCATTTAAAAAGCAATTTCCCAATGCAACAGCAAAAGTAGAAAAACATTCCAATAAGAGATGTGCGATATCTTTGCTGATACTATCACGAACCAAATATTGTGAACGGGAGAACGAACATTTGACCAATGCCAAATGACTTGCTTTTAATTTAATTTTCAATATATTTTTGTTTCAGATCAGAAAGGGGAAACTTTTCTTTTTCCACAATCGTAAGCAGTTTCTACGAGTTGAGCCTTTACTAAGTCTTGTTGAAACCGTGCCAAGTGTCTTAAGGTCGATTTGAGTCATTGAGGTCGTGATTTACGCAACGTAATATTTTAAACCCATCACGTGCTCAATTCTCAATCCTTGAGCTAAATGCGAGAAATGTACACGTACACACATATTGTGTATACGACACGTGTGTGCTTGTCATCAAAACGAAAAAGTGCTGAAAATTACGAATAAAAAGTTAGCGACAAGATGAATCCACCCAAAACATGTTAAGCAGTTGTGCTGACGAGTGTCGAGTGTAAAATTGATGAGAGTTCTGTGACATACCTCTCTGATATCGATTTTGCCATCCTGATTGTCATCATAGGCCTCCATGAAACACGACTTAAGCTCCTCCAGCATTGTATCAGTGACAGCCTAGGGAAAGAAAATATGATGTAGTTTGAGAGAGTCAACTGATGACTCTGCACTCTACACTTACCTCGGGACTAATGTCCGTGGCATTGGCGCTGGACACAAACTCACGCAGAAAACCATCCAGCTCGGTGCCTTCAATATAACCATTGCCTGTCAGCCAAAGCCAAGCAAAGCGGACAGTTAGCAAAGGAGGTGGGCCGAACATACACTCAGACAAAAACACATGTCATGAAATTTAGAAAATCACCTTTGTTTCCACCATACACTTAACCATTTTATTCGAATTTCTTTAATGTGTTAGCTTGTGCTTTTTTTTTTTGGTAATTTTCTAGTATTCAGGATGTGCTTTTTATTTGAAGTGCATCTTGTCTAATACATACCATCTTTATCGTAGTGCGCCCACACGTCCATAAACTGATTGGCTGATAGTTTCTTCAGCTCCCGCGACTCTGGATCGCGATACTGGCGCATAAAATTGTGTGCCTTCTCGATTTGAACGCGCTTGGCGGCAGCAGCTGCAGCAGAATCCATTTCGACTGATGTGTTTCGCTTATTTATTTATTAGATTTATTATGTGCGTGTGTGTGTGTCTGGGTGTGAATATATTTCACACTGCCACTCTATATTTTTACTGCTCACTGTGCCTCGGACGTAATCTGCAATGAAACGAGTATAGGAAAATATATTTTAAATTTCAATTGAGTGCAATTCGGTGGCAGTCACGTAGTGTAATCAAAAAACACTCAGAAACTACTCAATGCGCGGAGCAACAGAATTATAAAATAAAATAAAACTCTCCCAAACTAAACCAAAACGAATAAAGCAAGCTATAAGTAATTTTAATGATAGTTAGTCGTCGGACCTTGCGAAGAGTCAACTATAAAATTAAATTAATTATGCTGGCAGCCAGCGCATTATTGGCTTAGCTTTCTGCGGTGTTCGGTGGGGAGTCTGCGTTTAAAATAATATGAAAAGAGACACACACATGTATATATATATATATATAGATTTATTTATGTGTGTAATTATATATAGCGGCGAACTGCCGCTGTGCTGTGCTCTCCACATGACGTCCCTGTAACTAACTATTTGAGAGCTAATAAAAAATAAAGCACAGCTAACTGGATTAACAGCAAACACGCAACAAAGTTGTGTAGTGGTGTGTGTGTGTGTGTTTATTTTTAAGCCACAACAGTATGTTCTTTGCCGGCTGCTGTACCTACTTGCAGCCCATGGCGTTAACAAAGCAAACTTTTTCATAGCATAAATAATATCAAGTTTCGAACTATTCTGAAAATTCCATAAATTACAAACATAAGATAATTAACTACCCTTTACTTTTCAATGAAGCCTAAAAAGTCGAATTTATACATGAAATATGCGATTTTTGAATGCAGTTTTAATCTGGAAGTTCAAAAATTTATTACTTTTGAAAGTCGCTTCAGTTTTGACAAAATTATGGCTGTGGAAAGTTTTAAGCCCATTTAGTAAACTATTTTTTTTTTGGCTTAAATTTTTATTGACCAAAAATTTATTGTTATTGAAAATCGATTTACTCTTAACCAAGTTCTGGCTGCAGAAAATTTAGAGCAGTTCCTTGTAAGATGATTATGTTGTCAGAAACTCGTTATTTAAAACTCAATTCAAAAATTCAATTTCCTACCAATAAAAGTGAATTTTTTCCGTAAAGTGCGAAGCTGTCTCATAAATTGCAGCGCACAGCGAAAGGCGACACTTAAATGAAGATAATCTATTACAATATCCCCACAACCCGTGCTCTGTCTGGCAGCTCAATCGCATCAACGTCGTTCCGAGTTAAATATGTACTTATAAAACATAAAGAAAGTGCGGAATAAATGGCTTTACAAAGTAAACTAACAAGCATAAATTATTGTGTTTGTTGCTTGTCGGGTGTTGTTGTTGATGTTGTTGTTGTGGTCGCTGCGAGCGCTGAAAAAACAAAACAACAATTCGCCAGAGCAGCAACGCCAAATAAAAAATATACAATCTGGAGATGAGGATGGGGGAAGAGGATGAGCTGCAGCCGCAGCGAACAGGATGCGAACTAAACGTTTGTCCTGCTCGGAAATGTGTGGGTGGCGTTTCTTTTTTTGCGGTTCTTGGGGCATTTACAGGATATACGGGTCCCCATGTCGCCTCGGACATGTATAAATTTGGAGCAGCTGCCGCTAAATGAGTTGCCCGTCTGTCAGCACAAGAATCGATTGGGGTAACTTGTTGCTGTCATTGTTGTTCTTGTTGTTGCTCGTGCCATCATGTTGTTTTTTGCTCTCTTTGTATACACTTGTTGCGTGGGGTACTTTAATTATGTCACAGAATATGTGTCACGCACAGCGATGGCCATTCGAAGTTATATTGTGTCCTTTTTCTTATACTCCTAAGCCCATTGGGTGTTATAAAGTTTATCAAGTTGTGGAAACTTTTAAACTCTTACCGAAAAACAGTCTTTTAAGTACAATTTTAACATGAATCGTGTTACCAAATTAGAATATATTATTAATATGGAGGTCTAACCATTATTAAGAAGCCCTAGTTTTTCAAAAAATGATCATTTCGAGAAAGTATAAAAAGTTTTGAAACATCCGCAAACGTGACTTTCTTGTGCTAAAATTTTCACATGAAAATTGAGACTGAATCACGTTTCTAAATGTTTTTAAGTGTAATTAATTTAGCTTAGTTTGGACTTATAAACAGACTTTCATATTAGAGAACGGAGAAAACGTATGTCAAGGGTATGTGCAGTTCGTCTATTAAGTTTTCGACTAACTTTAAATTGTATTGGCACCTGCATGTTGCATAAGCTGGCACATTGTTCACGAACGGCAACATAACAACAAGGGCAACATTATCAAGTCGAATAAAAACAGCGGAATCAACTGCCGGCAAGAGTTGTTAAACTTTTATTGCAACCTGCAGCCAGCATACAAAGTGTGGCACAACTAACTCGTTTTACTCAGCTGCTGATTGCAGTAGTTGCAACTGCAATTGCAAGTAGAATAATAATACAAAAATACAAAACAATTGCCGTTTAAGGACTTTAAGGTAGAGTTGTGTTGACATTTAATGGCCAAAGCAAATTGCATTGAAAGTCAGCCAGGATCGCTTGCACACATTCTGGGTCAGGCTCATTAGAAGGACCTTCACATTGCTGGCGAGCGCGAACCATTTATTATTGCAAGAACGTATAAAGGAATACAAATACAAGTTGCATGCAGCCCTGTGCCAATTGTTTGTGCAATGCCATTTATGAGGCAGCAAATATATTTCTACTTATGTAGGATATGTGAAAAATTTTGCGCACACTGCTGCATGTGAAAGGACACTTGAAAGGGCCAGCTTGCAGTATCACGAGCATTTTTTCACAATCTAGAAAAGAGGAAATCCGTTTGTGCAGGGTCTGCTAATGTTTTCCGCCTCACAGTTGCAAGTTATATGCAAGATTAGACCGCTGTGCGAAATATTTCATAACACAAGTATAATTCACAATGCCCTGCTCCGTCGGCGACACTTGCCAAATTGCCAAAATAAAACGAAAGAGATAGCCTCGAAAAAGTGCATGGAAAACAAAATATTTGGTTTGTCAGCCACATGCATTTTGGTCATAACTAGTGCCAAGTAATGGAGGTATGAGAAATACATTTGTCGTAAAAAAAAAACCACAAAATTATTAAGAAGAAATTATATTATGAATATGCGGCGGTAAGTAAAATGAAATGGAGAATTATTATAGAGCTAAGGTCATAAACAAAATTATAATATGCATGAAATATATATATAAAAATGTAAAAAAATATGAGATTGAGTTTTAGGAGGAATATATTTATTTTTACTTATCCCTTATCCTAAGTCTTATGGTAAGCTTAAGCTTAAAGAACCCAATACCTTATACAGACAACTTCAAGACTGTTTCTTTAATATATATACAAGACACGCCAGCTAGCACCCAAAAACTAACTACCTTTAATATCAGGTAGTTATATTATTGACATAATTAATCAAAATAGCTCGTGGAATACATAAATAATACCTGCTGTTGTTTCGTACACGCACTTCACAAATTTGATGAAGGGTGGCCCGCAATGTCAACAACGTAAGCAAAAAATTCAATAAAAAAATCAAACATACGCGCAAAACTCACATGAATATGTCATTAAATGTGTAAATAAAAAATGGTCGAAGAAAATATGTAAAAAAAAAATAAAAGTAATTGACTGAATTAAATTGTGCATGTGAATGTCGAGCAATTTGCGAACTGTCAGCGACAAGCGCAACAACAGCCGGAAACGGAAATGGTGGAACAGAAATAGTTCAAAAATATTCGACGTGGCATACTTTTTAAGGCGAGACATTGGGACACCTTAATGGGCGTTTCACATGCCAGCAGGTGGAAGAGCCAGCGGTGGCCACTGGTGAGTTGGGTGGTTAAACAATTGTCAGAGGCATTGTCGCCGACGTTTTGTGATTGCATAAGTCAAGTCCATGGCGCGTGCTAAAGTGCCCGCCAGCCTGAAACTGACAAGGAACACGCAGCAATACTGTTGCAACACTGGGCAACATGGTGAATGAGTGCTGCGTGTCCTTCTGCTCCTCCTTCGCCTTCAGGCTGTCCAGCATGGCTGACTTTAACTGCATTAAGCTCTCGGTTCGCATTTCATTGAAGTGTATGTGTCTGTTTATTTCTGGTTTCTTTACGCTCGCCTCCAACCCCAGCCGTTTGCTTGGCCTTCAGTCTGTGCCCGCTGTCGTGTCTATTTATAAACGGCTTTCGCAAAGTCTGAATTATATTTGTCTACACTAAGGAATTTTGAATATCTTGTTAAATTTATTGTGCATACTTCTTCAAGCTAAATTCAATTAAGCGCAATTACTATTAAGAAAAACATTGCCTTAAACTAAAAATGGTTTCACTCATAGTTTGATATCATTTTTGGAATTTAATTAATTCCAAGCATAGCCTTTAAGTGCTTAAGCTCTAATAATGTTAATTGTTCTGTTGTGCTTATTTATGCACAAATTGTTTACTGTGTATAATTCATGTTGGTAAATTTCTATATATAGTTTCAATTAAGACAACCGACGACAACTGCAATAACAAAAAACGGCAGCAGCAACAACTGACGACTACTAACAACAGCCACAGTTTTAGCCTTTTTTTGTTGACGGCTTGTACAATTGACTGTTTGGCCTTTCGATTAGTTATTGTTATTATATTTAACGGATATATTGATTTTCTATAGTACTATTCTCGTTTACCTTGTTTTGGCAGTCAATTTCGTTTACATGGCGTATGATTAATAATGTATATTATTATCGGAGTAAGCTGGATAGGCTGAAAGCTGACAGAATGACAGAAGAATTTGTTAACTTTTATTTCTCACGCCAAGTAAGTAATTCCATTTAAATCACTTTGGTTAAAAATCGATTAAATTTCTTTTTAAAAATCTTAAGAATACTTAATGAAAGTTTTAACGAAAAGTCTTAAGAGAACTTTTCCTTATTAAAAACTACGAATGAAGTTTCAGTTGGCAACATTTGCTATATTTTTCTTCTTTTCCTTATGTTTGAAAAGTTTGTTTTAACGAACTGAAGTGTAGAATTTTCTTAGTTTTTTCTGCGCTTTGGATTACTTTCCACCGAAGTGTGGAAGTGTGAGTAGCCGCTGAGGTTTGGACGTAGCTGTTCGAGTTTTTCATATTTATATCTAAAGGGGATAGATAATTTCCATCCAATCAAGTTAACCACAAAATTATTTTTGGTTTTAGCTTTGGAGAAACTAATGCCACTTCTAAGTAAGCTTACTTGATGGATTGCACATAATACTCCAATAATAATAATTATGTAGATTACTGATAAATCATGACATGCTTCACCATTTTCATTTGCATGCTTTTGCCTTGAGTGAGTAATTCAATTGCCATTATCATACAAAATTTGCTGCTGAGGAAGTGGTTAAGGTATTACCGTTTGTCTGTTGGCCTATAAATGTTGACGCAGCGCACTTTTCATATAACCTTCGTTTTCACTATGCGTTGAACAACATTCTGGGCTTTTATGGTAAATCTGAACGGCTATCTTAGTGCTTGTCCAAGGAATAAAGCCACATCGTAGAGACGAGTAAAAGAGCTGTAAAATAAGGGCAGGGAATGTGAAGCTTTTTGGATTTTACAAGCGGCCATATAAAAAGACAGCTGTTACTGGTATATAAAAAAAACTTTGTTGCTTTCTGCTGCAATGTGTCAGCTAAAGTCATATTCATAAATTATAATATATGAAGACATATACATACATACATATACACACATACCAGCAAATACACTCACACAGCACACTGTCACGCCTTCTGAAATATGTGTAATTTATGCAAGTGCAAGCGGAAGTTGAAAACCAAGAAAATATATACAAAGAACTGCACACAGCACTGACAGCCAGAAGCTACTAGCTGAATGAATGACTGACTGAATGACGAAGTGTCTGCCTGAGTGACTAACTGACGGTTTGACTGACGGCTGCTCTTGAATACTGCGCCCGCTGCTTAGCTTTTGAATTATAGAATAGACAATGTCTGTCTTTATGCGCTCGACAACCAAAAATGTAGCAGGGTATTTGAAAGTTAAGCACACAACTTTGAGGCAGGACAAAAGCTAAGTGCAAATCTAAATATTGAAGAAAAAATATACATTCACAATGCTGATTTATTTTGAAACTAAAGTCTGAAGTCTTTTGATATTAAATTGCAAAATGAATGTCAAATATTTACAGGGCAAATGTTAGTCCGACATTCGCCTGTCAGCCACCACTTCAACCATATTTTTGTGTTGAGCTTGTATATTGCGTTGTCTTAGTTTTCCCCAGTTGTATTTCACTTTCATTAAGAAATGTAAGAGCGCAGAGGGTCTTCAAAAGCAGGCAGCCTCCCTGGCTGCCTGGCTGCCTCTCTGGCAATTGTCTGTCTGCTTGAATGCAAGCGGGCATAATAAAGTTAGCCTTGCCTGCCATCAAAGTCACAAACACTTCAGCCAACGACAGAAGGACGTGTAACGGGCTAACAGTTGAGTCTTGACATTGACATTTGAATGCGGCATAAGTTAAAGCCGGCAGTAAGCAGCAAGCAGTAAGTTGAAAAATCAGGACCAAATCAGCTGCCCAATGGATTGCAAATTGTGCTGAGCCCAAAAATACCCATAAAAAAAAAAAACAAAACCGAAGGATTCTGCTAAATGGGCTGCTGAGCCGCACATTGATTTGCATGTGCCAGTGCCAGGGTCCTGGGCACAGCAGCCGCAACAGTATCTGTGATCCGATCAATCCGTACCCCAAAAGGCTTAGCCAATAAAAGGTTTGCATCCCAGAGAGAGGCTGGGGTCGCATAATTTATGGCCACGCTATGCTGAGCCAGACAATTTATCAAAACACTTTGACATTCCTAACAATTTTATTTATTGCAATTTGGCTTATGGTGTTTTTTTTTGATTTCCTGTTTCCTGTTTGGAATGGGAATGGCAACAAGCACTAATAAAACATGCAGTTAAATTTTAGATGGCAATTTGTGTAGCTACAAAAAGGATCTCAACTGTATGCAAAGTGTCAGAGTGGAAAGTGTTCGACTGGAACATACCTTAAGGGCCAGAAAGTATTTCCTTATATGTACATATGTATGTCAGTCCTGTGATATGCGAAGATATAGGAAAGATTTGTTTGAGGTAAATTAACTTGAGTTTTGTGTGTATCTAACTCTTGGGGGCATTAAGTTTATAGGGTATAGATCAGTTCAGCTGTGCACAGATGCACACGTACCTAGTAAATCAAACACTAAATCTATATCTATAGACAGTCTCGCTTCTAATATATAACACAGTTTATCACAAATTTAAACAGCGATTAATTATAGCTTAATTTACTAGTATTTATCTGATGCTGTTTTCGGACACATGGCCACACGATAATCTCTATATATAATTGTGCTCACGTCTTAATTAAGCGAAAGTTGCAAACATTGTTTTATTTATGGGATCTTAAACAGCATAAATCAGCGCAAATAAGGAAGGAAAGTGCAAACGCATATATGTCTAATTGAATAGTTTATGGTATGCGGATTTTAATAAATCTAAATATTTATTTTCAATTTCATTGCAAGCGATTTTCGTTCGAGTGCATGTGAAACGTGTAAAAACACCATAAATTAAATTCGTGAGAAACTATTTTGAAAATGTTCTTAAATCTTAAATCTATTTTCTTTTTTTGTGATTTCTCGATCTCTGCGTAAACTCAATTAGTTGGCAATGGCGTATCCCTCATTCAAGTTCAATGATTTCGAATTCTTGGCTAGTTGCTAATTGGGCAAAATGTCTGACCTGCTTGTTTCGAGATGCAGATGTAGTTGTAGATGTAAGTGTACTTATGTAGCCATTGTATAAAAATCTGTGGGGTCCAAATACTCATAATAAATTGGTCTATATTTAGCAACGATAAATCTAACAAGGCGTCTGGCCGTGAATGAAACTTCAAGTGGCTGGCTCTCTATTATTTTTGGCAAACACCACTGACAACTGAGGGAAAACATGCAAAAATTATTAATTATATTGAATTCATATTATTGCTACTATTGTGGTGCCACCGAATAGTGGGTCAGTGGGTTGTCCATGTGTTGTACTTATGAGAAGGAGCTGAAATTGCGTCAATACTCAATAAAGCATTGCGCTCTAAATAAATTAGTGAAACGAGCAGCTATTTCATTAAATACACTTAAAAAAATACTCACTCGCAAAATATAATCTCAGTTTGACAAATTGTAATCTACATTTTCAAATAGTGATTGCTAAAGCTCTTCTAAAGATAAATACATTTAAATTCACTTCAACTTCAGTTAGCATGAGCACGACAACATTCTGGCTCTGCTCTGGCTTTTTGGCTGTATTCAAATGACGTATCCTGCAAATGATTTGAATCAGTTAACACGAACACAACACATGACAACATGCATGGCTGTCTCGAAGGCTTACTTGCAAATGAAAGTGCACATTGACAGCGGGTAAATGGCATCACATGTTGACTTGTGTGATTGCGAAGCTTTTGCTGCTATCAGATATTGACTTGTGTTGAATACAGACACCAAACATACATGCACCATGGACTTTGTTGACAGTACGCATACGCAATGTTGTCCGAAGGAGAGAGTTTGTTCATTTAAAAAATTGAAAGCTTAAATGCTCAAATGGTGCAGACTAATTAGTAGCCGCTTTGTCTGTTTGTTACCACACACAGCGCGAATTGTGCACCCCGCTGTCTGGAGTCCAGCCATAAAAATTTAATTAAAAACTGTTGCAGTTGTTGGAGCGTGTGCTGCATGCACCACATGATTTTACTGGCTCTAGCAACAGCAGATCATTTCATTTTATGCATTCAATTCAACACAGACACAGACAAGGCAGGCAAGCCAGCAAATAATCTACATATATAGTAAAAATGTATAAGTATAAAACTGGAGCGTAGCATAAAACTAATTAGAGGTCTGTGGCGAAACACAAATTCAAGCTGTGATTTAATTAAATTTTTTTCGAGGGTGGTTGGCTTTTTGAAGCAGCATGCGAGCAACAGCAATTTGGCCTTGCTCTTGAAATGTCTATGAAGGGGGGCAAAGTTATGGCTCTTCAGCATTTTTCGCAGATTCTTTTTTTTTTTGCAAATTTTTCTTACACTTAAGTGAATCGTTTCCATGCCAAAGTTATGTACATACAAGTTTTTCTATCAGACACATCGTAAACAAAATGTCAGCCATTTGACAAGAGTTCAATTAGCCATAAAATGACCAAATATAGGCTATAGTTCAGGATGAGCTGACAATCATGACGGGGCACTAATAAAAAGAGATGCGCATACCCTTTTCAAAGCACAATTTAAAAGTCACGGCTGAACAATCGACGAGAGTAGGGTTCAATTTGTTGAAATGTTCCAAATTTGAATAAAAAATGCAAGGCATTGTTTTTTTTATATACGAGGGCACTTTAGCTATCAGTCGATTGTAAAACGCTTATGCAATAAACCTATAAATAATATGATTAACAATTTCTCATTTTGATAGCCGTCATTTTAAATGCACAGCTTTTTATATTTGTTAATAGGCGTTGAATAACATGACGCATTGAAAACTATTTATAGGTTGCTTTCGCTTATTGTAATACCCTGTAAAAAAAGTATGCATAACAAAAGGTCCCGAAAATTATAAGGCATGTTGCTAAGGGTCATGAAATTCCATGAAATGAAAATTTATTTTTGCGTAAATATTTAACAACTTTGCTACAGGGTATCTAAAAGACAAGCTTTATCTAACAATGCTGTGACAGTTTTGCAAGTTGTGTATTTTTGTTGTTTAATTTAACATTCGAGGTATGCTCGCGGCTTTTGTCAATTTGCAAATGGAAATGTCAGTCATTCATTTTGAAATTGCCACAATCATTGGACTGACACACCAAGAGCAAGGACACGTCAGCAGGAGCAGTCACTACTCGTGTGGATATGGCCAGTGGGCGTATCGGAGCGAATGATGCTACATATAGCAGCATATAGCAAACAAGTTAAACCGCAGCACAGTTTCTATGCTTACATACATACAAATATACACCAAATAATTACTCAATTAACGGGAATGCCAGATACGTAGTAGCGTCTGCTAAGCAAATAGCAAAGTGCTGTTTGGTCGACTAAGGTAAACACAAAAAAAAAAAAAAAACACACAAAAAATACAAAAACAAAAAAGAAAACAATTCAGAATTCCCGGCAAGAACAGTTTGCTGCGTCATCGGCCATTTTCAGCTGGATTTGGCAGGAAAATCACCAAGAACAAAAAAAACAACAACATGGCAAAGAAGCGCCGGATAAAGGCAAAGATGCAGATCATAACATTTTCCGGCATATATTTATATAAGTTCACGAAACGAAAATTTCCGATTTTATGGCAATTTTTTATATTATTTATCCAACGCAGCCATTTCAAAGAAGTTTTTAATTGCTTATCGGTAAAAAGACTGGCTCATTAAATATATTAACGCCTGTTGCAAATGCCATTTTATGACGCCGCACAGCTCCTTGATTAACCCTCCCTAATCTTCAGTTTGATATATTGACCGACTAATGCCCCCCATCATAAAATTGAGACACGCGTAAATGTTGTAAATATTTATACAGTCATTCACGTTTTTTATGCGCTCTTGTATAAATAATAATCTTGAATGAATAATAATAATAAATAATAATGGGACAGACCAATATAATTAAACAGCTGGGTATCCGGCGAACAATGGAGGTGTCGAACGATTTCTGGTTTTTCACCCCGGCCATTCGGAATATAAAAAAGCACTAAATAACAAGTGTAAAAATCTAGAAATGTATGTGGCCGACTGGAAGATACCCTGAGACAATATAGAAGAAAAATCATTGATGTGTGTTGAGGAAACGAAAATTAATTCGAATTTTAACTGATTTTCTGAAAGAACTGAGAGTTTCTTGTCTCTTTGTCTTCAAAAATTCATATCACTAATTTCAAATTTCCAATTTGTATAGTTTCTGAGTTCACTGAGATACATTATACGGACTGTCTTCAACTTAAATATGCCCTCAGGGTATAACAATATTTATGCTGATTGCCTCCGCTTCATGCTCTTTAAATATTTTTGGCAAAATATTTTGCTTGCCTGCGGCAAAGGGCAACACTCTTAGCCCCCTTTACTACCAATCATCAACTTGGCCAACATGTAATTATTCGAATTATTATTGTTAGGCGTGAAAGTTACTTAATGGCACTTTTACTTTCTCTATGACCTTCCCTCAAATTATGTAAAGATAATTTTTGGAAAGTTCCTGCGGCCTTGTTTACAAATGTGTATGTGTGGGTCTGTGTGCTTCCGTGTGTGTATGTGTGTGTGTGGGTGTGTGCCTGCCTGCCTAAATTACTGGTTTACAATTGCCCCTTTCAAGTGGCAGTGGCATTTGCAGAGCATAACAATGCTTGCTTAATGACAATAACCACAGTGATTCCAGTGAAGCCCACTTAATGTAACTATTTTTGGCTAATTTAATGACTCTATTGTAGGCCAAGGACAGTGTTACACTTGGGTATGTAAGAGTAAAGGTAACTGTAATTGGGACTGTGTTAGAAGGTTTCTCTTAATTGTATTTTAGAACTACAAATTTAAAAAATACTTAGTAATAAAGATAGTAAAAGCAAAATAAATAAATTCATCATCATCATAAATATTGTTTGCACATCTCAGCCTAAAAGTTCAAGTACTTGGCATTCAGCAAATATCTGCTCACATTTGAATATTATCATTTAATATTTTTAAGTGTATCACAAGAAGATTCAAGTATCTTTAAGAGTTTTATCAAACCCACAAAACAAGTTGTGTTCATGCATTAAATGGGAACTTAACAAGTAAGAACGGATATCTTAGCCAAGTCAAAGATTGCATTCCTTTGAAGGGCGGAGGCAATCTGACGAAGGGTATAAAAATTACATACTAGGGAGGCCATAAAATAGCTGAGCTGGGATTATTTTTTCTAAGTACCTAAGCTTTTATTTATATTCTGCTCTCTCCTTGCAGCACATAACTCGTACGCAGTGTACACTAAGTGCTTGCATCATCAACAGCTACGAGTATTATTATTGGTTTTAGCTTCTTTCCAGTGCTGGCTAAATGTTTTGTATTACATGCTTAAGTGCCTTTCAGTGTTAGAAAAACACAAATCATCTTCTGCACATAGTTAAAAAAAATTGATTTATTACTTTGCCATAACTTAGCATTTTATTTTAATCTCCTAAGTGTTGCTTTTGTAGTTGCAAACATTTGCCAAAATCATCACTTACAACACCTACCTCGAATGCCTCGAAGTAGATGGTGGAGTAAGTGCCTAATGCTTCAGTTGATCATAAAAGTCATAAGCATTCAGCAAATAAGATATGAATGAATGCGCTTATTAAAATCTGGCCCAATGACTTCCCGGCATCTCTCACACATTTATCCACATTCACTTTGATAAATCATTGTTGCAATTGTTGTTGTCGTTGCCACACAGCGCGTGCAGAATAAGCAGCCGCTTTTCATAAATAAAGAAAACATACAGCACCAAAGTCAACAACAATAGCAATGGAAATGAAATCAACAACAAAATGTGTGTGTTGTTTTGTGTGTGCGTGTGTGTGTGTGTGTGTGGTGCTCGAGCATGTGCGTTATTTTAATTATTTAATTTGCCACGTCAAAGGAAATGCAAAGAGGAAGGGCAAAAAAAAGCACGTAAACTTTTATCCGGTGTTGACTTTTTGTCAGCGCTATATTTTTTAGTGGCTGTGCAAATATTTTCCGTTTAAACGGCAAATGAATATTCAATTGAAATGTAATTTTTTTCTGCAAGTCAAGCGTAATATATTCTGGCCTACTTGCAACATGCAACACGCATCGATTGACGGGCGGCAAACAGCAGTGTACAGCACTAAATGACAATTTATTTGCCTGTGGGTTAAGCCAGAAAATGTCGGCCAATTAATCTAATTTAATTTCACATGTCATTTGTCACAACTAATTAAGCGCTAATTGGCAAATAAGTAAAGGGAAATTGTGGTGTGTGGTAGAAAAGTGCAAATGCATCGCTGTAAAAAGTCATTTATTTGTTAAATACTCTAATTAAAACAATTACTAATAAATATAATTACTATGTATAAAAAACAATTTCAATAAATATTTTAGTTTATTATTTTAGTTTTAGTTAGATAAATTTTTTAGCATGTGGCCTCTTGCAATAAACTATATAAAAGTAATTTTTCCGTCACTTTTTTCAATATTAATTATATTTTTACTTAGTTCCCAGCAAATGAAAACCTTTAATTTATTAATATGTGTACTTAATTTGTCAATTACAGTCAATTACAAGCAGCGATAAAAATTTAATTGCATGTGTCATTATATGACAATAAACATTTTGCCCATAAATTTGGAGTGTGTCATTTTTATTATGAGTAAATTTGTTGAGTGCATTTCATGGAAAAAATGTATATATAATACAAAATGTATTTATACAGTTAACATTAAAGATAGATTTATTAGAGGTTGTCGAATTCGAAAGAAAATTTTTTTTATTATATAAGCTGGTAATAAAATATATTTTTAACTTGTCAGCAAGTTTTATAAATCTATGAAAACTTAAAACCCATTTTGTTTAAGAATTGGAACCAGGAAGGAATTTTAAATATTTTTTCTTCACTTTAAGACTTGAATATGAAATAGAATGGCTTTTATCGATTCCAAACGAGTAGCTCTAAGCCCAGGGTCTATAAATATCACTCGAACGACTTATGTGCCGTCACTTAAATCGACAATTTTTGATGATAAAATATGTGGCAGAAGCAAAAGAGAAAAATGGGTTGCATACGCGAAGGCGCGCAGCGATAATGTACTTGTCAGACCCAGGACTCTTCTCACTCTGCGTCAGTGTGTGAGAGTGGAATGATAATACATATTTATGATTAAGCATAAATTAACGAGACTTTTGGGACTGACATAAATGTGACAAAGATGATACCAGACGAGAACTGACGAGGACCTGTGGACGTGGAGACAGTTCACACAGACAGACAGACTCGGGGCCACATTATGTTAAATATTGTTAAAGAACAAAGATCAACGAACAACAACAAGGACGCTATTTAAGTGTAAACTTTTCGTATATGTGTGAGCCATTAAATGAGTGCAAGCTTGGAGCCCTCTGCATATACGTAATATGAATATAAATTACTCTTGGCGTTTGCTCTTCACGATTTTTATTTTTATTATGCCTCGGACCCTTTTTAATTGAAATTCAAGCATTTTAAATGCGACTCTCTTGCTGTTGTGTTGTTTGGTTTTATTGTTTTGTTTGTTTTTTTTTGGGGCTCTCCTTTTTGTTGCCGTATTTATGAGCATTTGCATAAAGGGTCGCACATTGAAGTTCTACCGATTGGCGCAACGTTTTGCATTTGCATTCGATTTGCGTCATTGCCACCTTTGCCGACCAAAAATACCAAAATTGCCTCAAATTGCTTGCCCCACTGCACATTGAACAATTTACAATTTGTTGGCCAAAAGTTGATCCCTTGTTGGCCCTGCAGTGTTCTCTCTTATGACAGCTGTCCGTGTGTCCCAACCTTACAGAGCATAATTATTCTTATTTTTGGCAAACGTAACTATAAATTTGGATTATAAATAATTACATTCATTGTCTTTTCGTTTTTTGACCATAAATATAACAGACAGTTGGCCAATACTGTGGTCAAAGATTTAGCGGCAGAGCAATTAGAAGATTGTGGTTTTGACTCATTCAGGGTTGTGTCCAATTGAGTTTAATTGATTTGGCCACAAAATCTTTCGGAACTTTTCTACTTACATTTGGTTTTTTTAGTGAACATTTAAATCATATATAATAACAGAGAAATAAGAATATTTATCATATATTTATTTTTTTAAATTAGTCTTTGACTGAAAAGGCAAAAGACAATAAAAAAACTAAAATTATAAATCATCCAACTTCAAAACAAAACTTCAAAAAAGCTAAATTTCGTAAGAGAATCTTTTAATTTTCTCTGATCTTGAACTGTATTCAAATGTTCTATAAACAAAATGAAATAAATTTCAAAAGCATATAAAAATGCCCAGTTGCACATTTCATGTTCTAATAAATTGGATGGTTAAAAATTGGTTATATTTACTTAAACAAATGCAGCACAAATTGTACACGAATATTTCGATTAATTTTGAAAAATTGTTTATAGTTCGATTTTGGTTTGTCTGTCACTTTTTAGCACGAATTGAAGAAGACTTTTTATGTTCGATTTAAACAATCAAAAACTGTTTGAACGCACGCAACGCAATTTATTATCGAGTTTTGGGTATTCAAGAAGAACCGTAAACGTCTAGAATCCTTTGCAGACTGCTTCAAATGCTGCCTGCCGTATGGTTTATCAATGGAAAAAAACTCAACACACCTTGTGGCCGAAAAACCCGAGAGAGAAAGGGAAAGAGAGAGCGTAAGAGAGAGAAATGCAAGAGAGCGTACGCTTATACGCCAACGACTTTTCAGGGGCCCAGTGAGCGTAGGCGCCACAGGCAACATATACACCATGGGGACTCAACATTGAGCACTGCTGGCAACATGTTGCTAGCAACAAACTGTTGAATTTGTTGTTCAACGCCTCATTTGCGGTTACCAGGCATTCGGTAAACAAAACCATACCTAAAACAAAGGCCAACATTTTTTGTTCCTATGTGTGAGTGATATTGAGAATGTGCTCCAACTGAGCCTTGAGTGTGGTCGCTCTGGGCTGGTGGGGGGTGTGCAGGCGTTGGTGTATGGCATGTTAGCAAGTGGCTGGCGCGTTTTTTTATCTGCCATGGCACAAGTGTAAAAATACAAATGAACATAATGCGCAAAATGATTTCCTCCAGTTCAACTTTCTACGTTGTCTTTTTACAAATATCACGTGAGAGTGTCTGTGTGTGCATGTTTATGTGTGTGAGTGTGTGTGTGCGGGTATGTGTGACTGCGTGTGGGTGTTCTTTTTTAATTGTAATCCCCTTGGGGACTTTGGCTTTCAATGTTTTATCAGCATGCAATATTATAATTCTAAAGCACAATTTTTCTTTTTCTTTCTGTTTTTTTTTTTGTATTTTGGGGCGCCTTGTAGCATTTGTCCTTTAGACCTTAGTTCAAAGTGTGCGCATGTGTGTGAGTGTGTGTGTGTGTGTGTGTTTGTGAAGCAATGTCAAGTGCGGCTCTTGCCATGGTAAAAACTTGTTGTTGTTGTGTTTGGAATACCCTGCACTTAAAAAATATTAAAAACGAAAAAAAAATGGGTTCATGATTTTATCTGTTATAAAAATGTACGTTCTTGGAGATTCCAAGAGCCTCAGCAATTAATTTGAATTTATGGCCACTAGTTAAGTAAACACAAACTTAATATATTTACTCATCAAGGGTGTTCCCCAGCACGTTGTTTGAATAGATCAAAACAAATTATAGCATAGTCTTAAAATATAATTCTCACTCATTTCACATCTCAGCAGCACTCCCATACAGAGTATATCCCAGTCGAGCATTATAAAATTTTGATTTATTGCATATGTTGTCATAGCGTGTGTCTCATTCATTTTTCATACAACTTTGTCGTATTCACGTTGTGTTTCTTCACAACATATGTACTTTGCACACTTTTGGTTACCTTTTTGATCTGGGATTTAGGTTCTCAGCCTTTAAAGCTAATGGTTACTGACTCTGATGTTTAGATATGACCATGAGTTACTTTCCAACTGCGTAAATATATACATTAAATAATTGATTTCACATTGAGCATAGTTGAATAAAACTTAAATCCTTTAAGAGACAGAGAGAGAGAGAGACAGAGAGAGAGATAGAGAGAGAGAGAGACAGAGTAAGAATGAGCTAGCAGAAGCGGAAATTACAAGTTATAATTTTCAGAGACAACAGCAGCTGCGATTTTGGAGCATTTGGCAGCTCATCTCAACTATGAAATCTGGCAATAAATTTCCGTTCCTAATGCGCCGCTTATCGCTCATTGGCGCACTCTAAGTAGCTTTTCCACTACTTCGCGCCTCCCCCCTTCCTTAGTGCGGGTCGGTGTTTGTTCACATGTTGTTCGGGTTATATACAAATACTCCCAAAACGGAAATCGTGTGTATACAACATTTTTGTTAAATTAAAATAATTAAATAGCAAATAAATGACTTTAACATATCAAGCGCTCAAATTGTTTTTCTACTGAAAACATTTTGTGATGATTTTGGCTAAAAATAGGAAAATTTAAATTATATAAGGCATAGATATGGAAATAATGTAGAAAACGTACCTTGTACCAAATGTTTGACAAACACTATTTAAAAACAGTGTTTTTCTCAGTGTCAGTCAAAAGTTTATAATAAATATACCTGCTATGTAAAGTTTTTACAAGTGCTGCAATTCTGTTTATATTATGATCCGGCCAAAAGTTTCACGAGCTGTTTTATTTTTGGTTTTATCGTTTATGCAGCATTGCCATTGAAAGCATTTCGGAATTCTCAATTGTTGCTGGTGTTTTTTTTGGCTGTATTAAAACATTTAAATGTGTAAATATGTTAATATGTTTTTTGGGGGTCGCAGCTTCTGTTCGCATGAATAAAACATTCAAATGTTAAATCAAAATAAGTAAAAAAATAAAAAAATTCTCAATTTATTAGTCATTTAAATGCGGTTTCACTTTGACAAAGAGAGACAGAGCGGGAGGGTCAGAGTTGTGAGATATTCAGAGGATATACAAAAATCAATTGAGAGAATTTATTGCGTTTGACAGTCCCCTCCACACACACACACGCACACACACACAGCAAGTCAACCAAGAAAAGAATGCTGCATATTTAAAGGCTAAAATATTTGCCACCGCGACAAAAGTAAAAAGTTTTTTTTTTCTCGTTCATATACCATTAAAGAAAGAATTTTAAATAAGTTTTTGAATTTACATATCAAGTATATACGCCTACCAAAATCACAAACGAAAATCTTTGAACATCCCGAGAATTTCAGTTGGTATCGGAAGGAAAATGGATTTTGAGAACGTTCCTTTCGAGTCTTTGACTTGTTTGCACTCATTTTAATAGAAGCCACCCATTAATACTTGAAGACAATGCCCTTTATCAGCCTCGAGCTTCTTCAAAGCTGCCACAGCTTTTCGGCTAGCAGTTAAAGCATTATTTATCGTTGTTTACAGAGTGTTAAAAATGTTTTTGCGTTAAATTGGAATGAATTGTACTCGAGGCAAAAAATTAAAGACAACTCAAACTTGAATCGAGCTAATTAATTAATATGCAAACACAAAGCTGCACAATAAATGTTTGCCACTTAAGTGGAAGACCAAAACACGAACGAAAAACAACTAAAAATACGCTGATTAAGAGGTGAAGGAGTCGAAGATATCCTGTGAAGATTAACAAAAGTGCAAGATTGATATTCAACACTTCAGAGAGTTTCTCTCTCTATTTATATACACCAAATCCAATGCCTGAATACTGTTGAGCAAAAGTTTTTCTTCTTTTGAACTCGAACAAAGATTCCACAATTTTTACAACACCTTTCTCTTACCCACTTTTAGTGAGTACAGGGTATAGCAATGGGCAATTGGAGTGATTTACACGAATAACCTAATGAAAGTGGCCCATCGATTCAAGTGATTCACCCTGCTACTGCTGAATCTGATGCTGTTGCTCCTCTCCTCTCCCTCTGTTCTCCATAGTTATGGAATTGAGCTAGCCAACTGCTGAGTGGAGTGGCAGTACGTGCTCGGCACTAGGTAGAATGCATATAAATTAAGTTAATTGCTTTGCATTAATTAGGCGCATATTGTATGGTCATGCACGAGTCCCTCTCTCAAATTAATGAAATTTGCTACAATAAACAAGAGTTTCAGTGCAACCAAATAATTGCTAAATTTGTCTAGCTTTGTCAAAAAAAATAATAACAACAATTAATTTTCATTGTTGGCATTTACAATTTAACGCCTTGACAATTTGGTAAATCCAGATGAAAACAATATGGAAACAGTGCTGAAGTGTGCTAAAAGCTGTACTGAACTCAACACTGACCAATTACTTAACCCTGTCCCCTCTGTTGCCTGCCCCATCATAAATAAACGCACATATGCATAAATCACTATTTGTGGGCGTCATGCAAGCCTGACTATTGACAGATGCTACCGGGTGCTTGCAACAATCGAGCATGACATATTTTGGGCGGCATTGTCAACTCCTGTTGCAGTATGCACAGATTACACAGTCAGTTCAATACCCTATGGAATTGTGGTAGCTAAAAAGTGAGAAATAAAAGCTATGACAACAAAAGCAATAAGAGAATCAAAGCTGAATAAGAAAAGATAAGAAAAGTGAGAAGCTAAGCATAAGGTCCAGGTTAGATGAGAAGTGATAAAACAAAAGCAAGTCTCAGTAAGAAAAGCGAGAAGCCAATAAAAGAAGAGAAGAAGAGAAGCAGAGCTATATAAAACATGATAAGAAGATAGAGCAAACAATCATAAGTTTCAGATGCAGGTTATCTGGTCGTCTATCATTCAGTATTGCAGCACCCTTTGTCTGTTCAAATCGATTTTGCATTTTGACTAGCATACGGGCGCCATTTTGTGTTGACAACTGGCAGCGATTGCAGCTGCGGGCCACCATTTAACGCTACACGCAACTGCATGTCATGCATGCAAAGACACACCAGCACACACAGACACGCACACACTCACACCCAGGCAGAGACACACCCACATAGTCATAAAGCTGCCCGCTTTTGATATGCATTCAATTATAACCGCAGAGCAGTGTTAAAAATATAACGTTGTTCGCCAGTTTCTGATTTGATTTGCCTTTTGTTATTGCTCAAATAGTTTACAAATATTATTTTAGTTACATGATATTATAATTTCAAATAGTATTCACAATTTGCTAGAATTTATGCAGAAACAACAAACTCACAGAGCTTTGTGCTTAGTTCGGAGCATAAAATGCCAGCTGCTGGCATCTCTTGCGTCTACTTCTTCTGCTCTATCTTTCCCCTTTTGACTGGTCTCTAAGCTGCTTTATATGCAAAACATACTCAGCATGTGGCTCATTGCTGCTGCTCTTTCTGTGTGTGTGTGTGTGTGGGTGTGTTTGCTTCTGTGCCTGCTCGTTTGTGTGTATTTGTATTGGTTGCTTGTGGCTTTGCCTTACTCTATGACACTTTTGGAGTGACAGCAGCTGCATCTTGTGTGTTAAGTCTATAAAACATTTCTAGCACTTTTCCAATTTGATTTTATTTATTTTGAGACAGTTGCTGGCACTCTCTGCCCTTGCCACACTGCCTGACACTGTTATACAAACAATGCAACCAACTCTTTCAATGTGTTTCTTTATTGCAAATTACATTTGCCATTGTTTGACCAAATTATCAATTCATTCTTCTTTCACTAGATTTGCAATCAAAACTTTTCACAGTATTAACTTGGTCTCAAGTGATCAGGTTTAAGAAAAAACAACGTTTTTTTTTGTCACGTTTCAGACCCCTGGAAAAATACTCAATTCAAAGTTGAAAACGAGATTCTATTTTCATTTTTAAATTTTACTTTCAATATGGATAATATAGTTGTATAAGATTGATGATGCTGATGTACTATCGAAGCCGGTCAAGATTATGTATGCCTTATGGGGTCGAAGAATCTTCCTTCTTGTTTTACTTACTTTTGCACATGTTCATTATCCATCTTTATTCACTTTCAATGCGTTCAATTTGTGACATTGACTTACTAATTGAAATTTAATTATGCAATTTTAAGTCAAAATAATTAAAATAGTGTAAACATTTGTTAAATATCAAATCACCAGCTATTAAAGTGAGTAAACACTTAAACAACTTTGATTTAATTACTTCAACACGCTTAAATGCGCACAGCACTTGTGTGTAATGTGACAGTGTGTGTGTGTGTGGCACTTGAGTGTGCGATTTTCTAACACTTAAAGGTTATATAAAAAACATCTCATGGGCAAAACGTGACCTTCGTTGAGTGCTTCATCTTTAGGGACATTATGAAATTTGAATTTTAATTAAATACACTTCAACTATAGCGTCGCGAACTGTGTGTGTGTGTGTGTGTGTATGTGTGTGTTTTTTAACCAAACACGCAGCCTTGACTAGCTGCTTTCAAATGCCTAACCCCCTCTCAGTACTCTACTCCCCCTTCTTTAGCTGACGGCAATCTCGAGCTTAATTAATATGCGTTCACGTGTCCAGTTTTCCGTGAAAATCTTTGCTGCTGCTTTTTGTGATTTAACGTCTCATTTGCATTTCTAATTACTGCATTTCAGCTTACTCTGCATCATTATTCGGCTAACTCGAGTTTTCATTTGTTGGCGTGATTATTGCTTGCAGCTGTTGAGAGAACTTGCATGCGGCATGCAGCATGCTGCACGCTTGCATTCATTCATTTCAATTTCCCTTTCAACTGTTTTCTTTGACCTGATTTAAATTGACTTATCGTTTCAATTGTCAGAAGCGGTTTTAAACGCTTAAGCTGCCGTTCAATAAGCATTAAGTTAAGCCAATGCGATTAACTTAATCATCTTCAAACTGTTCAGCTATCTCTTTAAGTTTGCATCTAGATTTTTTTTGCCATTGAGTTGAAATTGTACAAAAGGGTTGCTCCTAAAGTAGGGGTGCCTTGAATTTGAAATTGTGGTGCGCTCTTGTCGAGGGGTTTCTCGCCATCGCACGACTCTTGACGCCCCGCTCATTATCCGTCTGTGTCGCATATATTTTATGTATGTGTCTTTTGATAGCGTATAGTTAAAGCTAAGCTATACTCAAATTATGTCTCCGTCTACAATATAGTTGATTGCCATCATGCTGTTCAACTCTCTAATTTGCTGCCAGCACGCAAGTATTGAGATTGGGGCTGAGACAGTTTATAATACTTCATTTAACCTTCAAGCAATGTTACTTAAAGACGCAATAAGCTTTTATTGATATGTGATTCTTTTGTTATTATTACAAAGTCAGCTCAAAAGGCTGAATTAAAAAGCTTAGTAAATAAATTAGTAGATCGATATTAATTAGAATAATTTCAGTAATTGCTATACCAAACACATTTGTATTTAAGTATAAGTTAAAAATCAGACACCACTAGAGTAGTGCCTTGAACTGCTGACAGCTCTTCGCCTATTGATTTTACAGTGCCCGAAACAATTTAAACTTTTAGACAACCCCTCCCCCCGCCACCAGCCCTTTTTTGGTAATTTTCGGCAATACTCAACACGCTTGGCATTGGTGGCTGCAGCTGTCACTCTTCATTGCCGCCTTTTGCACTGCCTTGTTTCATTTCCGGTTTGTCAGGCCGAGTGCTATGCGGGCTTCTGGTTTGATTGCAGGTTTTTTTTTTTTGGTAAAGAGGCAAGTGATAGAACAAGTTTCAACTTTGCAACATTTCCACTATTGGTTAACTTCGTGCATTTTTTTAAGTTTTCTCTTTTATTTGGCAAAGCCGACTTATGATTATCAACTTTTTGTGGCAGCATTTCCGGACAAAGGAAGTTCTTGGATTTCTAAATGAAACTGATTTGTTTTTGGCTCTTTTTGCCGTATTTTGTTGACTGACCTCACACAGTCGTTGAACTGTGAATGTGTCTGATATTCGCTTAAGTCGTTTTGACGTCTGTGTTAAAAATTCATTTACAGCGCTCACAAAAGTATGCTACGATTTTTGTAGCATTTGCCCCAAGGGCAATCACATGACGTATACATAATATTGCAGCTGCCAAGAGTACTTAATTTGGTCCAATGCTATCCAATATTTATTTAGTTCGTGTCTTTAGTGTATATTGTTGTTCTTATATTTACTTTTTGCAATTTTTCTTTTGAAGACCTCTTCTTTACTTGGCCATTTTATATTTTTAGCAAGAGTTTTGACCCTTTTTTGTTTTGTACTCTTGCTGGTGGGTAATTTTGAAATTCATACGAACTCTGTAACAAAGCATTGATCAGTTCAGTTTTGATAAAGTTAAATTGTTAATTTTCCCTTAGAGGGATTTTGAAAGAAAACTTGTCATAGAAACAATCAGCTAAACAAATATGTAATGGATGGAAAAGAATTGTTTTTTTATTTAGTATAATTTATTGGAATGCAGACTCAGGGCGTGTACCATCTGCAAGTGTACTCAACCACAAAAATCGCTTGGCAAACATATTTTCATTACAAATTCATAAGAACATTACGTACATATTTAAACTATCCTTTGCAAGGGTATTTCAATTTTGTTTTTCAAACCGTAGATGGCTTTTATGTGATAACTTTTGTATTCATTGCGGCAGACGGAAAATTTCTATTTGCCATTTAGCTTTATTCGTCTTGGGCCCCAAGCACTTCGAATATTACATTTTAGTATACCGCAGTTGTGGCTGCTTATGTGGTGTCACAAATACATACGAACAAATACATAATACATTTTATATATGGTATGTACGAGACATATGTCGTTTACTTGAAACTCGCCCGCTAATTGCATGTTGGCAAGTGAGCAAGCTAAGCATTACAAATTCATGTGTTCAAGATGCAAGAGCCCGCCGGAATGATTAATACAAAGGTTTCAAATTGTCAGCGAGCGTGTTACAGTGTCATTAAAATAATTATCGACGAGTGCGTCGAGTCATCGTCGTTGAGCGTCATTTATTCAAATTATTTCCAGCTTAATGCCGCATTACACACGCCCTGATTTGTAGCCCTTGTGTGTGTAAGTGTGTGTGCATTTTCTTCTATTTTCTTTGTTTCTTAGGGAGGTCCCCACTCTAATGAGCAAAGTTCCGTTTTTGGGTTACGTTGCCATTTCCATTTAACATTTGCGGAATGTGAAACTGACACCTAAAAGCAAAAATAAAATCGTTTTCTGGCCGACAAATGTTGACAAATTCGCATGGCACAGCGCACTTCCTGTTTTGGAAGGAGGGCACTAAGGGCTGCCGATAAGCAAACAAGTTGCCAATGCCTTTGGGGATGAACAAAAAAATATATACATACATATATAAAAAAATAAAGTTCACCATGCTCTGCCGTTTTAATTGCGCAGATAGCGTGAAATGCCCGCTCAAAGAACAAGAGTCGAGACACAGCAAAGCAACCAGAATAGCTTCTGGCCATATCCGGCATTTGATTTATGTGGCAAAATAGTTAGGCATGCCAAGTTTGCCCAAGACTGTTTGGGGACTGTTTCTGCCTGTCGGCAGGTCTTTATGTCTTTATCACTTTGGGGAGTTAACAGGCAAGTTGCACATCGTCCATGCAAATTAGTTTGGGGTTGTGTGTGCCTTTGGCTCATTCAAATATATATTATAATTTATGTCCTGCCCAGCTCAGACTTTTGTCTCATTTAATTGTCATTTGGCTGCTGCAGTGTTGTCAAAATCAGTCGCAGACATTAACTATGATTTCAAATTTAACCAAAAATACACTCATAAAAAATGACACTGGAAACAAATCGCATTTAAATTAAAAAACTAAACTAATGAAACTTGAAACAATTTTTTAACAATATAAATTCTAAAATTTCTAAAAATATAAATATATATTATATAATATATAAACTATTTTCTACAAATCATTATTGTAGTTCGTTGCAGACAATTTTCATATTTATCTAAAGAAATACTTTCATTGTTTGAGTCTAGCCACAATTTCGATGAGTGTCGCAATAATATCAAATGTCAAATGCCACAAACCTCATTGTGTGTTTAACAATGAACAACAAGCCGCAAAGCCACACACTCACATAGCCACACATACACACACTAAGCACACTCACACAGCATCGATCAGATGTGTCTCTAGTTTGGCCAAAAGTGAAGGAAGCCACATCAGCTTAGCTGCATGGCTTTCAGTTAAGTCTTTAGTTTAGCCACTCTATAAATGAACAATGGCAACTATTGACAGCCACAGAAGAAGGAGAAGCACTTCAGGAGGAAGTTCAGTGTGCCAAAGGATAAGTCGATGTGTTTGGCTTTTATGTGCTCTTAGCTTGCCTTGGCCTGGCCTAAGACTTTAAGTTGTTGTTCTTGTCGTGCGGCTTATTGCCTTGTTTATAGCCCATTATTCAGTTTGAGACTGCACGCCTAAGTCTTTTACGCCTCTGCACTGCCCATAAACAGTGTAAATTGCCGCCTCTGTCACGCCCACACAACATGCAGACTAACTGCAGCTCATTAGCGCGCTGACAAATATTGCTTCTTTTTTTTTTGGTAACGCCCCATTGCATGCAACATTTACAAATGGCGAGTCATAAGCACAGCATGAAACGTATGTATATGCATGCAACAAACAACAACAATAACAGTATCAAAAGCGCAACAGTTAAAAAAGAAGCAAACAGCTGACGCAGCGCTTTTAATTAATTCAATTTGCACACATTTTGACAGCTGCTGTTGAAGAGCGCTACTCACAATGAAGCCCCAAGTCAGTCTGTTGAGTAAATATATGAACACTCAGAGTGATTGAACGAAATCCGATTTAATTATGTCCGGGTTTAACGGACAGTTACCCTGCAAAAAAGTATTCTTGTTTTTTGGCTAAAATAAGATAACCTCTGTGAAAACAGTAACAATTTTTATGAACAACATCGTTTGGAGCATGATTTGGCTTCTAATTTTAAACTTCTTCATTGCTCATTTTGCTTGCAAAAGTAACTTTCTCAAAGCTGATCCGATTTGCAAAAACCTCGGTTTTTATAATGGTTGCTGACTTGATTTGCATGTCAAAATTCTAGTTACAAAAAGCTTTCGAATCATGGGTTACCACCTAGATCAAGACGACATTTAATGTTTTCCATTTTCCGTATCGGAAATTAATGTTTCAATCTTATTGATTAAAACCATGGCCTCAACTTACCAACAGTCATAGCTTATTTTTCATGAGAGTAGGAACTGTACAGACAGACAGACAAGCCAGTCATAGCAGCTAGAAAGATAGTTTAATAATTAAATAATTTGTAGAGACTAATTGCTTCTGCCTTATCAAATGATGTATGAAACTGTCTTTCTCCCATTAAATTTACAGGGTATTAAAATACATCAAGCAGGCAGCCAGGCAGCGCCTGTAAATGAGCTGCACTTAATATGAATGGGGTTGGCTGGAACGGAGCGGAGTCTGCCAATTTGCAGCTACTCGCAAGCCACACGTGTGAATATTTATTTTAAGCCAGACACTCGGAATTTTTGTATATGTGTGTAGGTATGGATGCCACACATGCCACACGCTTGAACCTAACGACATGTGACGTATACATAATATGCGCTTCATTTTTGCAGCTACTTGTACACCAAAATTTAAATCAGGTAACAAATGGTTAGTTATGCAAGCCAAATTGCCTTTGAACAAGCTGAAAAGGGTTCGTTATGCAAGCCATGAAAATGCGTAAAAAGTTTAAAGCAAGCTGCTGCATAATATTTGAAAATATCACCCAAAAAACCTTTTACAAATTTACAAGCGATTTTTACAATTGCAAGCTGATGATGATGATGATGATGATGTCTTCAAGTGAAGCACACCAATAACAATTCTATGGGCCAACAAAAAACAGCTGCGAACGGCCAAGAAATTGTCAGTGAAACTTTCAATGAGAAATACACAGAAAACACGGAGAACACCTCATTGGTATTCACTTGTGACACGTATTTCAATAATAAAAAAAAAAAATTCACTTCAATATGCAACATGAGTTTAAGCGGTGTGGAGTTGTGTATGTGTGTGTGTGTTTGGTAGCAAAAATGGTGCGTGTAACGAATGCTGTTGCGGAGCACCCTTCACATGCAACTTGGCAGCTCTGGACACGTAGACAGCAGTTAGCATGTGTGTACTTATCAAGCCTACACTAAAAGAAAAGCTGGTTAAGGTTAACCACATTTTACAAATAATACATAAAATGAGCATAAGATATAATAGCGACTATTCTCATCTCATCATAGACAGCTAATTTTAAGTAATAGAAAACTACATCCACATTCTCTCAGTGCAGCCATGCTGATAAACTGTAGTTAATGCTGCACCTGACACACACGTATACATATATTAATTTATATGCATATAGTTGTTGAGAGCAGAGTTAAGTTTTGAATGCGCTCAATGATTGCGCATACCCCAATGGAGTGACGCCCACTGCCACGCCCACACACACATCTAGGCACACACACGAATTTTCCAATCGATAAAGCAGCCGACACTGTCAACGTGAGACGTGAGTTTAGCAATAATTAGCTTTCGGTTGCGGGTTAGAAGTGCGCCAGTCACAAGTGCAATCAACTGTGGCAACATGAGTTTAAAAACCAACTTCCCACACCTCTCTTACCCAACAGCCGGAACTTGGCAACATTGTTGCCTATGGGTGGCGGTGGTGCTGGGGAGGGAGCATAACATTTTCACGCGCGTTTTCCTAAATTGTTTTCGCGCGCTCGGCGTAATTACAACAGTTGCGCCAACAAAACAAAATTGTTGCAGTCAAACGTACCCGACTGCGAAATACTCTGCCTCTAGATGTAACACGAATTGAAAATAAGGGGGGAAAAGTGTGGATTATGATATTGAGGCTGAGTGCTGATATATATATATACGAATTTATTACAAGTCGCTAGTTTTAATTGTCACACATTATACGAAAATGATATATATCTTTCTGATACCCTCTGGCAACGCAAACAAAAAATTAGTTCAACCAAATGTGTGTAAACACGTGCAAGTGTGCATAATAACAGTTAGAGGCATTTGCCACGCCCACGCCCTATTAATGTGTGCCGTCTGCGTTGGCTAATAGCCCAGGTTATTATATTTGATATGCATTAAAGCTCAAACAAACCGAAAGAAGTACCCACACACACACACACACACATATGCCTCCATGAAGTCATCATCATAAACGTCATCAACATCATCGATGAGCAAACAACCCACGGCGTATGAGTAATCGAACATTAAACTGATGAATATGTACTTAATATAAATATTGAAAGAGTGCCCGAAGTTAACACGAAATTTATTTATATAAACTTATGCGTTGTGGATGCGCTTCGCCCATTTACTTCACAAATTTTCAATTATTATTGCGCATAATTACAAATTGTTTATATTCTTATAGACAAATAACAAAATTATGCGGTGTTTGGCCAAGAGTTATGGGCAGAATGAATGAAGCATTTAGAACACAAATATAAAGATGAGCAATGATAAAAAAAATTAAAATAAAAACAGATTTTGTATTTCAGAATACATTCTCAAGAAATTCAGAAAATAAACATCGAATTATGTTATATGCTCAACCCTTAAGACACTTCAGTCTGAATATAAGCATAGAGTCTGACAAATACTGCCTGCTTGTGCCCAAGTAGCGTATTCAAAAATATAATTCAAATACAAGTCCAAATAAATTGCTGCAATACATAATTTCTTTTTCTTCTTTTTTTGTTGAAATTTAATACGCTTTCTGACTAATCAAATCGCAGCTATGAAAGTAACAAAGTAACTCGGCGCGCTCTTTATGTATTTTATGCGGCAGTTGCACAAAGGGGAGGCAAGGATCTCATTATTCATTTGAGGCAGTGGGAATTCCATTTTCTATTTAAAGCCACAGTCAAAGTTTTTGCTTTGTTTGCGACTCGCTTTCAATAGCCAATTAAGAGCTTAGTCTGCCCCCCATCTTCCCCCCGCGCGTCCATCCCTCCACGTCAATAGATGTGCTGTAAAAAGATATATAAAATATGCCCTGGACAGGAATCTACAGAACAGCAGCTGGCACAGTTTTCTTACGGCCCGCATCCCGTGTCCCGTGTCCTGACTCCTGTGCTTTTCTCACCGTCAACAAAACGGGGCAGAATCCATCGAGCTCTTTATATGCATGATTCTATTTCTACGCTGCCACAAATCCACAAACAGATTATGTGGCATTTTGTCATTTCTCTTGGTTTTTCAGTTTGTGCGCAGAAGAGATGTTATGCCACAATAAAAACAAGAACAACCGTAACATCGGCAGTTGCGGCAGCAGCCACCAAAGTGTGGCAAGTGAAAATAAACATAAGAAAATCTTTGTTTGGAAGTTTTTCGTATGCTTACGTTTTCCCACAACATTTCCACGCATTTTTTGTGTCTTGTCACACACTTTTAATAAGCATAATGCTGCACACATAAGCCAAAATTCTCAGAATTTTCACTTGATAATTAATACAAAAATTTTTAATTGAATCTGAAAAGCACTTTCAGCTGGTTTTTTCATTTTCAATTAGATTATGTATAAATTTTCTAATCAACATATTTGCCTCTGTAAAGTGGCTAATGCATATTTTACATAATTTAATTCTTGAATATTTCATGTAACAGATTATAGGCAAAACTTAAATAAAACTTTTAAATACAATTTCAACGAGTGAGAATACTTTTTATAAGAATATAAAAATCGTTATAAGGAGTATAATAACGTTGGTCTCCCAAAGCATAAATATTGTTGTTTATTTATACATAAACATACAATATTATTTGCATTTATAAATTCAAATCAGAGTGTCAAATAGAAACGAATTTAAATCCCGATTCCCATTCATATTTTTAAGTTGGACCCACAGTAAAACTGTGGCTAATATGTTTACCAGCTGGGTTCAGTGTATCTGCAATACTTTCGACAATAATAATATATACATACTATAATAAAGTACAGACTATAATCAAATGTCTTTCCATTAAAATTGTATATTAATTAAAAAGTAAAATACTCCAAATATATGGAAAATTCCATTTAATTTTAAATGAGCCACGATATTATCAAATAGTTTTCTCTGCTGCGCATGTCATACACGAAATGATAATTAAAATCGAAGTGAATTCATAATTCATGTGGTGGAAATATTTCTATTTAATGTTTTTTTTTTTTTTATTGCTTCGTGACAAACTTCAAGTTGAGCTAACAATTAACTTGTCAAACATAGTTTAATGAGAGTGTGCTCGGATTGCGAGTTTGTCTAAGGCTATTGTTAGCCCAGAGCGAGACAGACTGGCACACACACACACACAGTGAGAGGAAGAGAGAGAGGGAGAGAGAGAATGACAAATAGAGAGACCGAGTCAAGGTGAAGAACAAATAGCAATTCATATGCGCATTTTGTATTCCTATTTACACGTAATTTGCTTTTAGCTGTACTTATATGTATATATGTATGTTTATATATATGTAACTGGCTTTCTTACTGTTTTTGTGGTGAGTGCCTGCAGTTGTTTAAATTAGAATACACTGTAACAAGTAAATCATGTAGTGGTACTAGAGAATGGACAATAAAAAAGTGACCTTATTAAGTGTACATTTATATCAGTGTTTAGGGGACTTGATTAATTTTATTATATTAAATAAATATACATAAAAATATATATGTATATTAAAAAGTACATAAATAAAAACTTTCGTTGAGCAAAAAAGAAACTTTGTCTTACTTTATTTACATATAAACTATTATTAAATCCTAGAACGCTTCAAAGTGTAAGTACTACTTCGATTTGTTAAAGTGGAACGATAAAGTGATAAAAAAAAAAAAATAGGCATAAGTGAAAAAGTTTTTAAAAGGACTTCAGATTTGTAAAAAAGTCAATACAAAAGACTGCTATTCGAGCAATGCAGCTATCAGTTGGTAAATGCTCGAGGCACGTGGCTTGCAAACGTGGGTGTGTGTACATAATACAGGGTATAACCTGAAGCACATACACACACACACACACACACACAGACAGAGCATTCCTACAAGTGCTTTGTTGTCGCTGCTTTTGAAGCATATGCATATTTACATTAATACATATTTTTAGACCACATTGCGCAATGCCAGCAGCAAAATAAAGACAAGGACAAAAGCAACTAACCTGCTTCCTTCGCCACCATCCACCGTCAAGGTGGGTGAGCTGCATGAGATTAGAGGTGCTTACAAGAGATATCTTTGCTGTGGTTACAGCCTGTGTTCATTTGTGCAAGGTTATTTTCCAGATTGGATATGAAGAAAATTGCATTTTGTACCCCGCTCTGTCCTTCTTTCATTTTCTTTCATTTTTGATAAGCCAGTCAAGTGTTAAGCGCACTAAATGCTATTTACCCTTGGCTAGTTGACTCGTAAATAACTGTTGCAACTTTATAAACAACACGATAACAAATTTGAAAGTGGCATCAACTTTGTTTGTTTTCCACTCGAGTTGAAACTGCTACCCCCCTAGATGTGTTTTCAGTTTAGCTGATGTGATGTCTACATTTTACTATTATTTATCACCTCGTGCACTTTGGTCACGCAACCCAGCAGCCAAGTTGTGCCACACCATGTCGCCCACTATAAACCCAGTTACCAAATGCTGACTTCTGTGCTGCCAGTTGACTTCGCCTTGCATGTACTTGGCCATTGTTTGTTGCTTGCCCTGGCTGCGCTCTGGTGAACGTGCTCATAAACAATTATTTATGCACAACAAAGAATCAACTGAAATGTTAAGAAATACTTTTTTTCTAGCTATAGCAATGAGATGACACTGAAAATGTCATGACATAAATTCTAGAGTGCACAACCGTTTATTATTTGTTTTTGTTTTTGTTTTTTTTTTAGCACGAAAAGCGTCGACTTGTCTTTTTTGTGTGTTGTCTCAATTTGTTTTCCTGTATGACTACGAATTTGGGTTCTTGAGTTTGAATTTCTTGTTGTGTTGACGAAACTTTAAAATGCCACCTGTTAAACGGAAGAATAATGCATACAAATTCGATATGCATAACAAATTTACTTCTTGTATTTAAGTTACTTAAAGTTCTAGCTTAAATCAAACCAACTAAAAACTTATAATCACTGTTTACGAATATTTACCAGGCGTTGAAGCAAAAGCCATTCCCGCAGCATTTCCCACATTCAAACAAAAATTCCCTTCAAAAATTTTCAGCCATAATTCATGTCCTTTTTTTTTAATTTTTGTTCAAATTCTTTACAATAATTTTGACAACAAAAAAAAATTAAATTTAAAAACTTGTTATATGTCTGCCTGTGCCTCTTTCCATTGGAATTTAACACGCACAATACAAGAGAATTGCGTCAAGTGTCCGCGGCTTTGCCACCTTGCAGCGTCTCCTATACCTCATTGAAGTTGACAGCTGCCCCCAAAAAACCCAAAAAAAAAACTTTGGGAAAATGAGCATCGGGCTGTCTGCTCTTTTTTATGCTTTTGTTACTGCTGTTCGCCTTACAATATTTAAATAATAAATGAGTTTTTGACAGGCGGGCAACAGTTGGGATTTGTTTGGGTCAATCATTGGCGGGATGATTTCCAGTTCTTCAATTTTCATTTGAAGGACTTGTTTATTTGGGCTGGCATGGAATTGAATAAATCACTTTAACTTCTCAGTTGCAGCTTATTAAAAAAATTCGCTCCCTTTTATTTTTATGTGGTGTGTTATATGTGTGTGTGTGTGTGGGTGGATATTTTTCACAGTTTTTCAACGTCATTTCCTCAGTGCAGCCATTTCTCAAGCGCTGCTGCTGTTGCGGTTTCCGTTTCCTTTTCGAAACTTTATAGCAGCATTGTTTTTGCTGCTATTGACATTATTTGCCGTTGTTTTCATTGTTGTTGTTGTTGTTGTTGTCAGTGTTTTTATTGTTGTTGTTGTTGTTGCCGTTGTCAGTGGCGTGCAAGTGTAATTGGTTTAGCTGACAGTTTAACTCAGTATTCAGCAGAAACAACAATTTTGTTGACTTCTGCACTCGAACCGTAATGAAATTTCATGACATTTGGCTCTTATGACATTACGTATACGTCTCGTTGCACGCTTAAGCTTAATGCTAGTCGTACATTTATGGGACCTGCAGTGCGCATCAAACCAATTTGTACTCCACAACAACTAATATATACTCTATATATATATACATACATCATATATCAATGTAATTGCTGCGGTTGCTTTAGCCTCTAAGTAAATTAATTGCCTAACCTTTATTGCAATTCAATTTGAGGGCAATTTTTCAAGTAGCCAGCTCGTAAATAAGAAAGGAAATCGAAATCCATCTGCCTGTTAAGTGCCCCAGCAACTCACCTAAGCTGACCTGCCTGAAACGACCTGGCCAAGCAGCTGCAAATTTGTTTATTGCAGCAATAAGAAGAGGAAAATAAAAGAAAAACTCTTTTCTCGAACACACCTTGGCAAAGTTTCTAAAGACAAAATTGCCTTTTAGAATTGGCTCTTCCACCGTAACTATCAAATTCTATACCATCTATTTTACAATTGCTGGTGGATGGAGTAGAAGATCTGCGTAGCTGCTGCAGTTTCTGAGGAGAAAATGATGTCATTTATTTTTAGAATTTAAGCGCTGAAATTGTAAGAGTTTTGTTTCTTCATGCGTTTTCACTTACCATTTCAAAAATGTACAAATTTTGGGTGTGAGACACGAGGCAAAGATAAAGTTGCTGGTGTCATTTATGGCATCGTACAAAACATGTAAAAGAAAGTATATAAAACATCTGCTCTGATTTTTAAAGCACTCATTCCCCTTATAAATGTAAATGACTATTCAATTCTAGTGTCATTACATTTTCCCACATGAGCTCATTTTTTCAGTTCATTTGACGATTTACAGAGTATGTTCCAGTAGAGCAAGTTCTGGCACATTAATATTTATTTTACTTTTTAGTTTACTGTCATTTTGTGTGCGCTACTCGTAAGCTGAAGGCCTCGTTTCTGTTTCTTATGTACTAGTGCGATAACTCAACCGAAAGCAATGCAAAAATGTTCATGTTCAATTCTGGTGGCCCCAAAAAAGAATTGAGCAATACGGTTTGGTTTGGAAGTGTATAACGCCTGCATGGAGCTTTTGATTTAATTTCCCGCCCTGAGCACACTTGAGCGAACAATTAGATGCCAGTGGTAGTAGTCGTTGTAGTAGTCTCCAAATTCGCCTTTGTTCGCCTCATTGTTCGGTGAACAGCAGTTGGAGAGCACAGTTGGGTTTGACAATTCAATTTGTTTACGAGTCGAGTCGAGTCGAGTCGAGTCGAATACAGAATTTCAGTTTCACTTGCAGCATGGCATTTTAGATTTGAATTATTTGGGTAGAAGAAATCGTTTGCGAGCTGATTTTTGGTAAACTTCATTATTGTTGCAGCTGCAACTGCTGCTGTTGCATTGATTTGTAGCGCATCATCAGCAGCTATTTTGGCCAGCTCTGCAATGTGATTATCGCTTTTCAGCTCCAGCTGCTTAAGTTATTGATCAGCTCAGCTGCCAAAAACCATTTGCCCCAAAATGTTGACTGCTTCAATTTTATTCTGTCTTTCTTTCTTTTGGCTATCGCTTTCAGTTTATTGATATTGTCTATGGCTTTAATGTTATTGGCTCTTAAAGTGCCACTATTTATGTTAGATACTTATTTATGCTGCTTTCGCCAACTCCAACAACAAGTGGCCCATAAATACATTTATAAAGATACCCTTGAGACGCATTTAACATGAACCCTAAATGATAAACAATTTTCTGCACAAAACTTTTATATAAGGGTTGAGTTTATTTATTGGTAAATAATATGAAATTGCCAATTTTGCTTTTGCAATTTTGCTTGTTCAATGTCTTCTGTGTATGAGCTGATTATCATTATTATAGTTTTGAGTATTTATTTAATTTAACAATAATATTTTTGTTTCTTATAAGTCCGTGTTTGTTTTTCCCAGTTTTCCCAGAAGTAAACTTCGTTATTTTCAGCTTTCCTACTTCTTAGGAAAGAACAATTGCAAAGAACCATCTCAAAGCTACATTTTCCACATTGCCAAGTACAATTCTTTGGAAAAGCTTTTGAAATTCTCCTGATGGTATTATTTTGCACTCTGCAATTGCACCAGAAATTCAAAGGAAACTCGGTTAAATGTAATTTTCTTACTAAGCCAGCTTAAGTGCAAGTAATTTAAATAATTGCATATTTTTTCCAAAAGATTAAACCTAATAATCCATTTTGCAAAAGTTGTATGAAATTTAAAAAGTTAATAAAAGTTTTTCTTATATCATTAACACTAAACTTTTTTAAAAATATAAAATGTTTGCTGGACTAGTTGGCCATTTTTTCAACTTTCCCATAGTTATTCAAGTTGTGAGCGAAAGGCAGTAAAATAAGTATACGAGGCGAACAGAAATGTTTAGTTAAACGATTTAATTGTAGAATAATCTCAAATACACGCTATTCAAAGTATGCAATAATTTCTTTTCAATTTAGCAATTGAATCGAACCGCTTAAAAGTATGCAACTCTTCGGCAGTCAGATAATCGCAGCTATCTTTCAACAACGGTTTCATTTATTATTAAGTTGGGCCGAATCCTGGCGGTACTGCAATACCAGGCCAACCCGCGACAGAGCTGGAGCAAGCTCCTACGAAAATGAAAATCAATATTTCACATATAAGCGCATTTTTCTTCGAGTTTTCGTATTGTTCCCCCACTAAAATAACAGGCGTACAGAAATGTTTAGATAAACGATTTACCTGGAGAATAACCTCAAATACACGATATTGAAAGTATGCAACAATTTCTTTTTAATTTAGTGGAGCAAGCTCCTATGAAAATAAAAATCAATATTTCACATGTGAGCGCTTTTTTCTTCGAGTTTTCGTATTGTTCCCCCACTAAAATAACAGGCGTACAGAAATGTTTAGTTAAACGATTTAACTGGAGAATAACCTCAAGAACACGGTCTTCAAAGTATGCAACAATTTCTTTTCAATTTAGTGGAGCAAGCTCCTATGAAAATAAAAATCAATATTTCACATATAAGCGCATTTTTCTTCGAGTTTTCGTATTGTTCCCCCACTAAAATAACAGGCGTACAGAAATGTTTAGTTAAACGATTTAACTGGAGAATAACCTCAAGAACACGGTCTTCAAAGTATGCAACAATTTCTTTTCAATTTAGTGGAGCAAGCTCCTATGAAAATAAAAATCAATATTTCACATATAAGCGCATTTTTCTTCGAGTTTTCGTATTGTTCCCCCACTAAAATAACAGGCGTACAGAAATGTTTAGTTAAACGATTTAACTGGAGAATAACCTCAAGAACACGGTCTTCAAAGTATGCAACAATTTCTTTTCAATTTAGTGGAGCAAGCTCCTATGAAAATAAAAATCAATATTTCACATATAAGCGCATTTTTCTTCGAGTTTTCGTATTGTTCCCCCACTAAAATAACAGGCGTACAGAAATGTTTAGTTAAACGATTTAACTGGAGAATAACCTCAAATACTCCCTCTTCAAAGTATGCAACAATTTCTTTTCAATTTAGCATTTAAATCGAACCGCTTAAAAGTATGCAACACTTCGGCAGTCAGATGTTCGCAGCTATCGCCCTCGCTTTTTAATCTGAGTTGAGTTTAGACGAAGTTGTGGCATTTTGAAGTTTCGACCTATGCCTATATACCGATATACCGATTTTCAGGCTATAATTTTTACATGTCTTCCGACTCAAAATTACATTTTTAACGTTACAAAGTTACGTTATATTTTTAGTCGATGTTGTGTTTAATTAGTTGTTGCTGCCTCCGACAATCTCTTTTTCCCAATCAAAATAACAGGCGAACAGAAATGTTTAGTTAAACGATTTACCTGGAGAATAAAAAAAGAAATTGTTTCATACTTTGAATAGCGTGTATTTGAGATTATTCTACAATTAAATCGTTTAACTAAACATTTCTGTACGCCTGTTATTTTAGTGGGGGAACAATACGAAAACTCGAAGAAAAAAGCGCTCACATGTGAAATATTGATTTTTATTTTCATAGGAGCTTGCTCCACTAAATTAAAAAGAAATTGTTGCATACTTTCAATATCGTGTATTTGAGGTTATTCTCCAGGTAAATCGTTTATCTAAACATTTCTGTACGCCTGTTATTTTAGTGGGGGAACAATACGAAAACTCGAAGAAAAATGCGCTTATATGTGAAATATTGATTTTCATTTTCGTAGGAGCTTGCTCCAGCTCTGTCGCGGGTTGGCCTGGTATTGCAGTACCGCCAGGATTCGGCCCAACTTAATAATAAATGAAACCGTTGTTGAAAGATATCTGCGATCATCTGACTGCCGAAGAGTTGCATACTTGTAAGCGGTTCGATTCAATTGCTAAATTGAAAAGAAATTGTTGCATACTTTGAAGACCCTGTTCTTGAGGTTATTCTCCAGTTAAATCGTTTAACTAAACATTTCTGTTCGCCTGTTATTTTAGTGGGGGAACAATACGAAAACTCGAAGAAAAAAGCGCTCATATCGTATATTCGTAAAAATAAAAAGAAATATTCAAACCCATGTTTAAATCTAACAAACCCAACAATTTTTAAGGAGTTAAGAAACTGTATATTTAGATCATGATAAGCATTAGTAGCTAAAGTTTTTTTAAAAATTACTGAAGCATTGACCCTCTCAAATTAAGAATTTGTGTTTGCTTGGATGAAAACAAAAACTAAAAAAAAAGCATCTAGAAACTTTGAAAATGCATTACAAACAGCTAGGTTAAATTTTAACCTTGGCATAAACTTTATGCAGCTGTTTTAATGTCAAAACTTTACTCGTGTCGCCGCAGTTGTGAAAACAGTTTCAATTTTAAAGTTTGCCGCATAAATTTCGACAACAGCAAAACAACAACGTAAATAAACAGAGCAACAAAGTCGCAATGCATTTTCGTATTGAAGGCTTTTGCAATGACATCTGTTGGCTGAAGTTTTAATTTCCATTTAGGCAAATTTTATGATCAGCCAGAGTAAAATATACAATATATACATTATAACAATATCCAAATATGAATATAATATGCACGAAATTCACGTCTGCACGTATTTCAACAATTTCGTAATCAGCGACCCCTTTTTTTTTGGTGCGGTGCCAGAACTCACCATGAAATGGCCAGGACCTTATGGCCAGGAGAGCGAGAGAATGAGAGAGCAAGCGAGAGAGAGAGCGCCAGGTTTCTCTGTGTGTGGGCGTTAAGCTGTATTCGTCTAAATACGAATGCTACGCAACATGCTGCTTGCTGCTAGCAAAAGTTGAGTAAATGGCAGCACGTTGCTATAGTAAAATGTTGATAAGGCAGCGAAACAAAGCAAAAGATTGCAAGCTGAATAAATAGCAGCATGTTGCTAAACTGAAATGCTGCTAAGGCAGTGAAATAAATTAAAGATGACAAGCTGCAATTTAAAATTTAATTTATTAATTCAAGTTTTAAATATATACATATACACATGTTGAATGTTGCTAAAACAAAAATGTTGCCAACAAAATTAGGTTCACAAGCTGATTTCCCAAGACTAACTGAAATATTGTCATTAGAAAAAACTAATTTGACAAGCTAAGAATATTATCAGCTACAATATCATTTAACCTATAGATTATCAGCCTTTACCTTTTCGCTCCTTTAACCTATAGGGGTAGTTTTTATCACACTAGAGCTGACAAGTTGAATATTTGATAAGCATGTTGACAAAGCTGAAATGATGCCAGCACAATGATACTTGGTCAAACTGAAATGTTGCTAAAGTAAAGCCTTCCATTTTGGAAATAGGCATTTACTTAAAATATATAAATTTCGACACGCCAAACTTCCAAATTGAATGCTTAAGAACCAGTCGTCATACAAAGTGTTTCTTGGCCCCAACCACTCCCACAATTTGCCATCAAATATGCAAGGAAAGAATGTCGATGGAAGGAGAGAGGGATGGAGGGGTGTCTGCCAACACACAGACAAAGGTGAATAATGGCACCCACGGCACAGACGCAGCTGATTTTGTATGTTTGAGCAATACGCATTTGCATTTTTGGTTTTGGCAACACCTTTTTGGCCCGCAGCAACTTTGCTCCCGGCAGCTGCCCACGATTGATTTATAAGCAACACATAAAATATTACTCAGCATAAAATATGACCGAAAAACGACTACAAAATGCTCTCAATTCTTCGTTTCAAAACGCTGAGCCTCATTCGAAAGCTTCACAAACTTTCTTTCCAGCTTTTAGCCAGTTTTGTTACCTCTGCTGTTTTGTGCAGCTAAACTGCCCCATCGAATTTGCTATAATTCATTTAAAGCAGCATTTAAATACTCGCATTTTTGCTAGACTCCCCAATTTTGTATTTTTGCCTTACCCTATTTTTACACACATTCTTTTGAGCATTTTTGCAGTTGGCTTTCTTTATTGCTTTTGGCCAGTTAATTATGCGCTAACGGCGCAGTGTGCAGCAGCATCCAACAGAAGTGAAGAGGCGGTATCTGAAAATTTTACGACTTGCAGGCTTGATTTGTTTTTGTTTGCACCGACTGCTTGAATGGAGCAGTCAGCTACCACAAACATACACATCTATACACACACACACACACACAGCATTCGCCAAATACCAACTATACTAACATACACACACACACACACACAAGGCACTCAACCACACAAGGTTCTACTCGCTTGAATTACATTCATTTTCCGCAAAAGGCATTTTGTTGTTTGCGTAGTTTTGTTTGGTAGTTCAACCAAAATAAAGTTTAACCACGGCAAAAGCTTTGGTTTATTACATATTCATCTAGTTACGGGTTTAGGAAAATGCGATAAAAATATCCATAGAAAATTGAGTAAATGTAGCTTTAACTTTTTGTGAATCTAACTGAAACAATACTAAAAGTAACTAAAGTAAGATGAACATTTGATACAACCATCAATCATTAAGTTCAGAACAGATATTCAATTAAATTAATTTTTTTTAAATAAATTAGATAACTCCGAAAACGTTTCTTCAAATAATTAAACTAAAAACACATTCAGAAAAACTTATTTACTATTATTATTTAATAATATTAATAATGTATATTTAGATAAATTTACTATATCTAGCGTATATCAAGAAGTTATATAAATTATACTAAATAAGTCCTGTTGGAGATGCGTAAAACTGTTGAGAATTAATCTGTCCAGCGGAATTCCTAGAAGACAAAAAATCATGTACAGTGAAATATAAACTAAAACAATTTTCAACCAATAAATGTGAAAAAAAATGAAATGAATTTGATGCCTATAAGTAGCAAATGTCAAAAAGTGCTGTAACTGATTTCGTAAATTTAGAATATTCAGTTGCCCACAGAGCTTCAAGGAAATAAGTATTTTTTGGAAAACTTTTCTATAGGTGTACATAAATTACGTTTGAAAAAATGTCAGGTATTGCTATAAACGGGTTTGGACGCATCGGACGAATTTTTCTGCGCGAGGCAATAAGGCGACGAGATATTCAGGTGGTGGCCATCAACGATCCCTCGATGGATCCCAAATATATGGCCTATATGCTGCGTTACGATTCGTCGCATGGAATATTCCCAAATAAGATTACAGTTGAAGGCAACAAATTGGTCACTTGTGGCCAAAAGATACAGATAACCCATGAGATGGATCCCAAGAAGATCGGCTGGAAAAATATGGGCGTGGAGACGGTAGTAGAATGTACGGGACAATTTACAGATATCAAGGAGGCCAAGGCACATTTGGATGGTGGAGCCAAGAAGGTGATTATATCGGCAGCATCGGATGCGCCCATGTTTGTGTGTGGCGTTAATCTGGATAAGTATAAGCCCGAAATGAAGATCATATCGAATGCCTCGTGCACCACCAACTGTGTGGCGCCTATGGTAAAAGTGGTGCATGATAATTTTGAATTTGTTGAAGGTTTAATGGCAACGGTTCATGCATGTACTGCCTCCCAAAACTTATTGGATGCCCCTACCAAGAACGTGTGGCGCGATGGCCGCAGTGGCATGTGTAACATAATCGCGACGAGCACTAGTGCTGCCGATGCAGTGGGTAAAATTATACCCGATTTGAAGGGTAAGATAACCGGAATGGCATTCCGTGTGCCCACACCAAATGTTTCTGTTGTGGATTTGACGTGTCGTTTGGGCACCGCCGCCAAAATGGATGACATCAAGGAGGCGTTCAAAGCAGCCGCCAATGATGAAATGAAGGGTATTATGGGATACACTGAAGATGATGTGGTCTCCAGTGATTTCAATGGTGTACGTTACTCTTCGATATTCGATGCGACTGCGTGCTTATATGTAAATGATAATTTCGTCAAACTAATCGCTTGGTATGACAATGAGACTGGCTACTCGAATCGCCTAATAGATCTCGTTATATACTCACAGACGTTCGATAAATGTGCCGCTGAAGAGCAGAAAAAGAAGTGCGAAAGTTAGGGAAAAGGGAAAAAATAAAATAATTGTTGAATAAATAAATAGTTTCAAGCTTACCGTTAAACGACATTCGAATTACGTTGAAACTGAACCGATGAGATGCTCATTATTTCATTATCGGCATCGATAGTTTGCTGCTGTTGCTGCTGCTCCTCCAACGTCGTCATCGTTGTCGTTGCCGCTGCCTCAACGACAATGTCGTCAAGCGTTGGCGTCTTGATGCGGTTCCTAATGATCAAGTCCCGTTCAGCGGGCGCTTGTAAATGTAGCGGATTTGTGGCCAGCTCGGCTGCCACCAACTCATCGCCCTGCAAACCCAGCGTCATATTCACCTTGGCATGCTGACCTGCAGCCAGCTCAGTATTACTAGGTGGCTCGACGACGGGCGGTGGACGCAGTCGTGCCGGATCCAGTAGAGAGTGCATCTTTTGTTTACGTGGCGTGCGAGCGGGTGAAGCTTTTCTTGAATTATAGTTTTTTAGCTGCTTGGCACTGTTGGATAGATTACGTATATATGAATACCATATTTAGATATATTTGAAGAAAATTGCATGACTAAGATATATAACCTGTACCCAGATATTTCAGACACTCAAAGAATAGCGCTGCTTTAGTACAATTAAGAGTTGCAATTTTTATATTTAAGATGTTTTATTTTACATTTTTATTTATTATATTATTTTATACCATATTATTTTTTTATATTAATTTCCAATATTATTTTTTATTTTATTTTATATGTTTATTTTATACTATATTATTTTATATTATATTATATTTTTTAATTTACAAAATAGTATACATGTTTAAAACTGAGTACAGGATATAACTCCAACACGCAAACACACACTTACGCCTCCATTAGCTTGAGCAGCAAATGATGGTAAGCTTCGTATTCGTCTTTGACAAACTCGTTGGGATCGTGACGTGCATGTTCGTACATGTCGCAAAACTGATGTATTATGCGCTGCCCCGTGCCGTTGAGTGTAACGGAAAGTGTGGTTAGCAGAAAGGCACGCAGGCTCTCGTGAGCGTGTCGTGTGCTGCCATCGGCTCGAGCGATCTCCGACTCGAGCAGCTTGACATCGTCGACGGCACGCATGCGATAATGGTAGGGCGGCAGTTCTTGGTCTGGCTCCGTTTCGGGCTGTACAATAATATACTTGTCCGCATCTGTCCACAGCAGCTTTGGCTCCTGGGCAATTTTCTGTATGCAATCCAAACGGCGTTCGATTTCACGACGCAGCCCCTTTTTCGCATCGTTGCCCACTGGGACGTGGGGGCCGCGACGACTGCGTATCGTAAAGCGCATTATCTGGCGCTTGGCGAAGATGAAGAGCATAACGCACATTAGGACGCCGCCGGCAATGATAATAATTAACATAACACCCGAAAGCTCCTCCATTTTCTTGACGCGTTTTTCTCACTAAGCTACGGTAAATTAATTGTCTCTTGTCTTGTTATGATTGTTTTCGATAATAAACATGCGAACAATGTGAATAGCGATATACAAAGTAATCGATGTGCGTGCGCGCACGACTATTTGTATCGGCAATGAATTTATCGATAGGGGAGCGTAGAATCTAGTTTCAAACATTTATTTATTTTAGTTAAGCAATTCGCAATTGCTCTTTTCTTCTTCTTTTTTAGGTGGTCAACATTATCACGTGCTAAAAACGAGTACAAACTAATCCAATGCTAATGCAGTCTCTCTTTGGCAAAAAATTATCAATACGAGGTGCGCTTCCAACACGTCCACATCTGAGGATTGTTTTTAAACCTTCAACAGTTCAAGTCCAGGGAAAATTGTTGGAAAAGAGAACGGTGCCAAATGCACAGTACGTGGTGCACCAGACAAATAGGGCACCCGCCCGCGAGCGCAAAGAGAGGTGTGACAACGACTTGGGCACATGATCCGCAGCAAACCAGTAGAAAATGGGCGAAGCGGAAGCCAAGAGACGCGTCGACACCTGAACGTGCACGAACAGGGCACAGACCATTGTAAGGAATGCGCCATGGAGTATAAAAGGCAGCGACTTCCGTTCCTTGAGTAACTCTCGCAGGTTGGCGGCATTTGATGGCCAACTCCTCGTCGCCAAGTGCCACAAGTAATCACAGTAATGCCAGTGCATGAAGAGCAACATGGGGAGAGCCAACAGAAAATTGGGCAGCTGCTTCCATTGATAGTAGCGCAAGAAGCCCACATCCCAATAGGTTGATTGGACATAATTGTATGGGAATGGCATGGTATACTGGCACCAGGGCGATGCATCTGGTCCCCGACCAGAGATCAAATAATTACGTTCGCTTGCCAATTGCAGGACTTGCTGGGGATGATTAACTTTGACGCCGGGCATGCAAAACAATCGATAGATGTAGAAATAGAAGGCATGCAATATGCCCAACGGCACCAACAACGCCAGCGACATCTTGAACAGTGTCTGACAACGCTTCACGCCAACCGTGAGGATTAGATTTCGGGCAAAGAAGTAAATGGGAAATCCGAGTGCAATCAGTCCATTCGAGCGGCACATGATGCACGCCGTCAAACTAGCACAAATGCGTATGTAATGAAATTTTTGCTTTGGTCTAACACATTCCAGCATCAAGATGAGACTGGAGTAGGCAAACAGAGTTTCTGAGTAGGCGGCACTGAAGAAAATGCTCGCCGGATTGAAGCAGAAGACGAGCGCCGCATTCCAACTCTTGTGTGCATCGTTGAAGACGCGCTGCGTCAACTGATACAAATAGTTGGCTGCTTCACAGAAAAGCCACAAATTCAACAGAATTGCCACGAGTAGCGTCAACGCTGGCATCGAGAGTGGCACATTAAACACTTGGCAAGCGGCAGCCAAATTGCGTACCATAATCGGGTAGAGGGGATAGAAAGCCAGCGTATTCTCGTACGTATACAAATAGTTGGCAATGTGCAGAAAGTATTCACCATCCCAGTGCCGTAATCCTCCCAAGCAGCCCATAACAACCTTGTCCAGAAATTGCTCCGCATTTGTGGCATTGTTACTATTATTATTGTTTTCCTCCTGTGGCATGCGAAATACGTCGGGTTTGTGATCGGGCACCAGCCAGTTGGCCACCATTTGTAGGGCTAATATGATGAGGCGACTGGTCAGCGCCAGTTTGGTCACTTTCAGTGTCATTATTCCTTTAAATTGGAGTCGTATGAATCATGTGATTCATTCCGTTAACGTTAAAGTTACTCACCCAATTTTTTATTTGTTTCTGCTTATGCAGTTGTAGTTGTAAAATCGTCTGTGTATTTTTCTAAGCTCAGCACAATATTTCGAGTGTACTTGTGTGTGTGCGTATGTGTGTGACAGCCGTATGCTGACTTCGTAGTTTATATTCGACATTTAACTGGCCGGCTAGACCATTTTAAAATCAAAATGATCAACTATATATATAAATATCTATATTTTGGCTAAATGCGACCGGCAAGCCAAATAACAAAACAGTGTGACCACACTTTTTAGCTGCTGAGTATGCGATATGAATCGTATCCAAAATCGATAAGAATCGTATGCGAGGCGCGAATTTTTAAATTTGCACTTAATTAAGGATTCTTGGTTAATTCTATTTAAATTTCCCAATATTTTTATAATAAATTAAGAATTGCAACTCGATACTTATATACATGGACATTTATTTGCACATTTAACTAACAACTAGTCGTCTTCGGATCCGGATTCAATCTCTTCAGCTATGGTCGCATTATCGAACAAGCTCAACAGTTCAATCTCCTTACGCTTGATGCGCTCCTTAATGTTGGTAATCGACTCCGCCTTGGGTATGTCGCGTGTAAAGAACTCATCCATGGATTTGAAGATGCCGCATTGATCTGATTCGCATTTGGCCAGAGCAGCAGCAGTGAGAGTCGTTACTTTCTTCGGGTTTGGACGTCGTGTTACATAGTTGCTCTCCGTGAATTGCTTCAGCTCATCTAAATGCTGTTCCTCGCCTTGTTCGTGTGCCGAAAACTTACGCATCTTTGAGCGATCCTCTTTCCTCTTGCTCTCCAAGCGCGCTTGATCAATTTGCTTGGCCAGCTCCGGCGAGGGCGTTAATAACTGTACATCGCCGACGACCAGGTGATGATTAAGTATTTCTATCTCATTGCTCTGGATGCCAGTCTCAATCAGTTGCTGCCTCTCTATGCGGGATTCACTTTGAGCATTATTTGGAGTATCTGCCTTTAGTATTGGACCACTGTCAGCTGGATGGCGTGGCTGCTGCTGCGATCTCTCCCTTGTTCCGGGACTTAGCAACAGACTCTCACGATCTGTGAACTTATTGCCAACAAACGATGGGGATCGTGGCTGGCGAGGAATTGCAGGCTTTACGGGCAATACCTTGGTGCGATTGGTCGCCGCTCGCAGGGTCGATGCAATGGTGGGCTTTTCCAGACTCCGTGCTGTCGTCGATAGCCGTGTAGTTGTCATGGGAGGAGCCGATCTCTTCCAGGTAGCGGAGCCACCATCGCCATCGCCGCCAGTTCTGCGTCGTACTGTTCCGGGCGTGTGTGATGATAGCTGCGCCGCCGGTCTGGCACCACCTCGTGATCCTCCTTCTGTCGGCAGCCTGCGATTTAAAGTGTGTATGGTTGTAGGCGTGGCTAATCGGCTCCGCGCACTCATATTGAAAACGTGTATGTCGATCGTCAGGCGAACAATTTTTGCAGCTTAATTTCAATTGAGAAAATAGTTAACAATAATTTCAAAGATTTAAGGATAATTTACAAGAATTCTTTATGTTTATAAATTAGTGAGCCGTGTGTAACGAAATAAAATTGTGTATTGATTTTGTTCCTACATTATGCTAAATGCCTTTTCAATTTTCAAGTGCCAACTTTGTTTGCTTGTAAGCATACAGTGTTCCCCACAATGAATGAACGTACAACATCCCACAACGAGCAATGATTACTTTGATTACAATGCACAATACAGTTTGTTGTCCAAATAAGCATTTATTTCATATTTATTCTTGGTTAACATGGATATTCATAAATTCTTATCAATTTTTGCTTAATATATTAATACATTTCTTTTTTTTCTGCCATACTGAATGCATAAATCAAAATTTCGATTATAATATATATTCGAAGAAATGTTTTGAACATAAGTGTAAACCATTTGCTGTTGGCCGTGTTTGAAAACGGACAAGGCAGCGTGTCTACGTACAAACATATGTTCAAAAACTACTGGGAATATTTATATATATATATTTATAAGAAAACTCACACATTGACATGTTTTATACATTTAGTATTATGTGCGAATCCAATTGAATAGATTGTACATACATAATAAATATATAAGAATGTCACTGAATATTCACAGTTGAGATATATATATTAAAACGAGCTTCATCTAACTTGTTTTAATACATACCTTGTGAATTATTACTGTTTGCAATAGATTGCAAAAGTTGTAGCATTAATAGCTGCATCCTTTTGCAACATGATACAAACAGCAAAGTCAAAATAGGATAACACTGGGCACATTTAATAATCCCGGTGTAGTCCTCGTAGTTATGTACTGCTCCTGCACAAAATGAATATTTATGATATAACACATGTAGATTTTTTCTTTGGTTTTGGCGGTGGTGGCTGAATTGTTGCAAATTGTGATGTATAGAAAGGCGGTGGTTGGTAGTAAATTTGTGCTAGTCGTGGTGGTGCACTTGCTGGTGGTGTCTGTGGTGATGTATTTAAAAGCGGTGGATTCCTGTAATTGACTGCTAGTCGTGGTGCACTTGCTGGTGGTGTCTGTGGTGATGTATTTAATAGCGGTGGATTCCTGTAATTGACTGCTAGTCGTGGTGCACTTGCTGGTGGTGTCTGTGGTGATGTATTTAATAGCGGATGTCTGTAATTAACTGCAAGTCGTGGTGCACTTGCTGGATTCCTGTTATTGACTGCTAGTCCTGGTTCACATTGAGCAGTTGGCGGCTCGTTAGGCATATTAATTGTTAAGTTCCGCACTTGAATTCGCATTGAGCGCTCTACACCGGCATTGTCCACATTACGCGGCACACTGGGCAGCTCGTCAAATAACTTCTCTAGCTCTGATTTTTTAGCCGCCGGGGTGCTTAATTTCACCAGATTCTTCTTAACATGGGCCGCCTTTGCGGCCGTCAACAATGATACCTTGTTAGGTGGGTTTGTTGCTAAAATAAATAAATGTAAAAGCAATTAAATATTTGGAAAGAAATTAAAAAAGGCACAAACAAACATTATTACGTTATCGAATTATTGCAAATACAGTTGATGCAAACGCTTGATTTAGGGATGCAAAAAACGTGAAAATATATATATATGATATATTTATATATTATATATACATAAGAAATATATCGATTGATGTGTGTTTGGAGAGCGTATATCTTGAAAATTTTTTCAAATATAAATGTGGGTACCAAATTCAATTATCCCTGCATTTCACAAATTCTTTCGTTTCTTTGATAATGATATTGATAATTATGACGTATGTTATTACTTCTCTTGAATGTCTGTCCCAAAGATTGCGCACAGTTATTGCCGTTGTTTTTGTTCGTTCCGGTCTTTTGGCGACAACCATTTTTCAGATTGGTTTTAGCGTTCGCCTCGTTCGTCTCATCCGAATAATAGGGCGAACCGACAAGCGTTTTACGATTCCGACAAATGTTGATGATATGACGAAATTCCTCATTCTTGCTTAGCGTGCGCGGATTACCAATTAATATAAGCAAAGATATTGGACGCGATAGCAAAACGTTCAAGCGCTGCAAATGATTAATGATTAGAGAAATTGAAATTTTCAATTTAGTTAACACAAAACACACTCACTCGACTATTATTGAGGAATCCCAATGTTTGGGTAAATGATCGCACAAACGAAACTATTATTATTTTCTTCTCTTTGCCCTGGAACAATTCAACCGATCCACAATCGATTTGATGCCAACTGCGCATGTTGAGCTGCTCCTGGATGCGTTGATATTGATTCTTATACGGCGAAATAATGCCAATATCCGTTTGAGCCAATTTCTCCCCATTGATGCCTAAATGCATTAGATCCTTCACATAATCCATGACAGCATCAATCTCTTTATTGTTGCATAAGCTGTACGGGAGACGATAAATTTATGAGTTTAAAATTCAAGATGCAAGATTGAAAAACTTACCTTATGGAATCTTGCTGATTCACATTGCCAAACACCGAGTGAAATAAGATGGGAAAATCTGCGTTGGTCGTATGAAACCAGTTTTTAGCAAGATCCACATTTTCTGAAAAATACGAATTTATAAGAACTTGCTATGATATATACATACAGACATATATATTTAAGAATTGGTCCGTACCCAATGGTGCCTCCGATTTGAGTTCACTGTTGTAGTAGAGGTCATTGTAAACCGACACAATTTCAGGATGGGAACGATAGTTACGTATCAGTCGCGTCTGCACGGCTGCATTGTAATGGCCATTCTCGTCCAGGCCGTAGCAATCGCGCTTGATCAGACGTTCAAACAGCGATACACCCAGACCCCAATCTCCGGCACGCTGCGACAGCAGCACTGGTCCTAGCTGCTTATCATCACCGGACAGTATTAGGTTTGTTGTTGGTGCAACGGTACAGGCGATACCCATTAAGACCTCCGCTTCAGTTGATGCGGCCGCCTCATCGACAAATACATGCGAGAATACGCTTTGCTTATTCTCGTCACGTCCAAAGCCACCCGTTGAGAGTTTGCCCGCCAAGCTTAGCGTACAGACGACAATCCGATAATCGTGTAACGTCTGCACGTCGGGATAAAAGTGCGCAGCATACATGTTGGAATACTCGAGCAGGAGATCATCGATGTTATCGATGCGACGATCGCAGCTGGCCGAAAAGATGCGCACCAGCGGACGCGCTTGACCGTCATTCAGTTTGGCAATGGAGCGCAGCAGACGCAACGCAATCTCATCACACGCCGTATTCGAGCCGGCGAGCACAAGAATATGCGTTTCCGGCCGTTCCACATACAACTGATAGATGGCCTCAGAAACTGTAGCCGTTTTACCGGTGCCCGGTGGCCCAAATATAATAAACGGTGCTGGCAGCTTATTGGCTAGAGCAATCTGTTGCACAGCCTGCAGCTGTTCGAGATTGCAGCCGATTTGCGGATTGTGCAGTCGTAAGGCACCAGAGGCCACCGGCTGATGGTCTACGCTATGTGGAAAGAGCAGACGCTGCACATGATCCGCATTCAAGGACTTGAGTTGTTCCAGTGCACGATATTGATAGCGTTCAACTGAACGCCTCGGACGAAAGATGAGCGTAAATGTGGTATTAATCGGTAGACGACGATCGCAGGAGATGCTGACACGCTGTGTCGATACGAACAGGATGCGGGCAAAATAAACTCGCGGCTCCTTACGCTCCTTCTCAGGTACGCCAAACAGTTTGTTTGTCGCGTGGCCCCATTGAATGAGCGCATCAAAATCCATTAGTGTCAATTTCATTATCAGCTCTCTATTATCCAAGAATTGGATTACACTATTCGGCTTGCCAGCCTCCTTCGGAATTGAGTTGGTGCAACGCTCGTTGATGATCAGCACTTCATCGCCAGGTGACAGTACATTATTGGCACTTAACGTATTGGAATTCAGCTTAACGGACATCTCTTTGCCAAACTGATGCAGCACCATTTTGGACTGTTTGAGTGCCACATAGCATTGCAGACGCTCAACATCCTCCACCTGGAGCAGAATACCCAGTGCCCCGTATAAATTCTTTGGCGTTAGTACCCGTCCGAGATCACAATAGTTGCGGTAATCTTCATTGTATGCGCCCAGCTTCTTTTGGGCAATAAACGCATTAAGTTTCACAGCCGTCAACACCTCATCGGATGGTATTGCTGGCTCCAGACGTCCACCTTTAAATAGCTTACCTTTGGAGAGTCGATAAGGATTCACATTGAAATTGGCCTTGGGCAATGCCTCGGTGCGCATGAAATGATGCTGTTCGACATAATGTTTACGTTTGCCATGCACCAGCTGACTATAGCAAATAACAATGGGCTGTTCCCGCAATATCATAAATACATGCGAGTCGACATAGAAAATCAGTTGCCCATCACCGGATATGTCGAGCGGCAGGCGATCATTGTAGACATAATAGAACTGACGTGATTGTACTATTATAAACTTTTCAATCACAACGTTCTTTAGTTGCGTTGCAAGCGTAAAACCAAAATAATGGCTATCCACGCAGCTTTGATACGAAAGCTTCAGCATAGGTTGCGGACTGTAATCATAAGAGAATATATATAAATTAGAGATTTTGGACATCTAAATATATAAATATCGTACTATTTTGACATCTTGTGCAACGACTCAAAGTCCGACTCATCGCCATGGTATTCGATGTGTTCCTCGTATTTCTCAATGTTATCAAAATTGCATTGACAAATATAGCAACCCATCAAAGTCAGCTCGAATTCCTTGTTGCGTTGTTGAATTTGGGTCTTTTCATAATTCAATGGAATCAATTCGGCAGCATCGTCCAGTACATATTCTATGTTATAAAGAAATCTATCAATTTCCTATGGAAATATGATTAAAGTCAAAATTTATATTACCCTGGGTAATCGATTCCTCGTCAACCGATGCGTTTATCACACTGCTGACGCCAGCTTGATCATTTTGCCGCCGCATCTCATCCATGATATTACATTTCTCTTTGCGAAACTCCATCAGGTTCATGTCCTTAATCCGATAGTTGTTATCGCCGCGCGGCGTATTCATCAAGAAGTTTGTGCGGTGCAGCAGTGTTCCGATCTATAAATAGAAGCCAGTTATAAACATTATTCTATATATAAATAAACAATCTTATATGCAGCCATCAGTCGCTTTTGCTTTGTTAGCGCTTATATAGTATAAACAAAATTCTGCAATGGGGGAGGAAAACAAAACAAAAAATATAGATGTCACTCGAGACGAGTAAACTTGGTTTGAGGAATAAGGGGAAATACATGAATACAACTCTTTAGATACATAGATATAAAATTTGGTATGGGGTGAACTACCTAAATGTTAAATGTGTATTATTCAGATACAATAATTAAAAATAACCGGTTATATTGCACTATTTGTTTGTGGGCAAATCCCACAACTGTGTCAGATCTATGACTAATAGATTGTATTCATACACAGATTTTGTTCCATGCCAGCTGCTAAGTTAAAACGGAATGAGTATGAAATGTCGATAACAGAACAAAACAAACACAAAAAAATCAGCATGGGATGTAATGAGCGAAGGGTGCATATTTTTGGATGAATTTATTTGTGATTGGAAATAGTCGTATTAATTAAATATAATATCTACGAATATTGTTCCGTAACTAATTGATTATTTTACAAAGAGCGTACGATTGCAAAACAAAAAATTCTTTAAAATCCGATTTATGGCATATTATGGCAAATTTTTGATTTGCTTTAGCTGACAATAATATTTTGAAAAGGGTATCATTGTGTCGACATGCGAATTGTTTGTTCGAACAGCCGACTGCGCACTGTGAGACGATCACGTTGAAATCTATATTAGTACGTGTGCGTATATGTGTGCCCGACGAGAAACAAATTGTATTGCACTTTAGTAGTGATTTGCTTCTCCATATCGAATGTGAAATTATAGTTAGTCAGTACTCACATTGTAGGGCCCATTGATGGTCAGTTTGTTGCGCAACTGTTTCTCTTGGGGCTCTGACTGCAGATGCTGCTCAAATTCGTTACGAAGAATGCGCTTATCCACAAACCAACCGCTGCGGGCGGTCACCACTTGTTTCTCGGCCATCTTGAGCAAAAAGCCGGCAATCAGTTCCCGTTCTAATTACGGGGGTGTAAAATGGTTTATTTGTATTCGTTTTTGTAGGTTAAATGCCTACTTACCCCATGACTTGCGTTGCTGATCGCCATTGGAATCTTCTATGTTGTTGCTTTTATGATTTGAAAGTATATCGGAATTTTCTGGCGGCGTCGATTGCGGCGTTGAAACTGAAGGTGGCATTGTTGCTATGTTTGTTATTATTTTTAAATTAGGATTGGCAGCGATCGCCATTTTTTGGCCATTGGCCATTTGCGGATTTTTATTTGACATGTTAATTATGTATATGAACAAAGGAAAAAAAAATACAACTGCTTTGTCAAGCCGTCAAGCAAACATAAACACACACTTGCACTTTTGAAAGCAGCGCGAAACACCGATAAGGTTAAAAAAAAAACACAATCGTTCTCCGTACTTTATTTTATTTTATTCACCATCGGCAAGCGCAACGCTGAAACACAAAAACATACACAGTGGAAAAAAAATTTAGTTATCTGTTTACTGCAAGTTAAACTGCACAACGTTAAGCAGTCAATGACTGCAGCGCAACGAGCGCAACTGTTTATATAGAAATTCTCTGGCGCCAATGCGACAAAAGCCAAAATGACGCGCTGACAAACGACTCTCTCTCTCTCTCTATAGAGTTAGGCTAAAATTTTACCGTTGCATTTTTTGTAGCGTTACCATATACTCATACTTAGATACATATGTATGAATGTGTGTACGCATATACATACTGACTCACAGACATGTATGTGCTTTCACTTACCACTGCGAATTTTTGTTTGAGATAAAAACATGCCACGCCTCTTAAAATGTATTGAATGTATTTTTGTTTTGTATTTTGCGTTTGTTCATTTAAATATTGGGTGTAACAAGACTTTAATTTAAACCGAATAAATCATCTGTGTGACTTAAAATTCTTTCCAATTGTGAAATTACATTAAAAAAGGCACGTACACCACTTTTTAAAGTATGCACGTGATTAGCGATATTGTAAATATGATAAGATAAAAGTTTAATTTTCCAGAATTTTCCACTCTACCGGGGAATACCGAAATTTTAACTCACTGCGGTGTGACCAGATTTGACGATTATGAGTTCTTTTTTTCCACGTTTTGACGATTGAGTTCTTTTTTTCCACTTGGGTACATTGAGAATTACAGCTGATTGCAGTGTGACCGACTGCTAATTCCAGTGTGGCCTGCATTTGTGAATTGAAATTCATTTTAAATTTTGACATAATGAATAAATTCAGTTATTGGGTTAAAAACAAAAATGTAAAATATAAAACAATTAATTCATACAACTAAATATTACAGCTCTAATCATAAAATGAGCCTAATTTTATTTCTTGGCCAACTTGAGTTTCTCGGAGCCAAAGATGACGCCAGTGTCGACCAGTTTGCGTTTCATGGCAAACGGATTGACCGAATTAAGAGGCGATCGCTGATCACCCTCAGTAACCGACTTAGAGTCGCTCGTCTGCGATTCGGATTCGCCGAACAGATTCTCTTGCGTATCCAACGGAGTGATGGCGGCATCTGGTGTCGCTGGACGAGATGCGGCTGCCGCTTTGAACAGATTGGGTGAATTCGAGAAGCGTTTCAGAGCGCCACGTTTCGATGCGTTCAGCTCCATGGCCTTGGGCGCCAATTTTGGAGTCCCAGTAGTCGATGGCTGGGGCATCATGGGCAGCACAATGGTCGCCGCAATGCCATTGGCGCCGAGAAGCTGTTGCTGTTTACGCGCCTCCTGCACCGCCTCCAGTTGTGGCAATAGTTCACACAATCTATCCGACAGATGAATGCGTCCACGCTTCGAGGCATATTTGACGGCGAGCTGCAGGAGCTCGGTGCAGGCAATGTTCTCCACAAGTTCCCTGGCGCGTGCCTCGCACTCGCTGCTGCAGGCCAAGGCGAACAGCTTGATGGCCATCTCCTTTTGCAGCTTCTCGGCGCCGTCCACTTGCATAATGCACGCCCGCAATAGCGCGTCCTCCAGCTCCGTCTTCTCCAGCTCAAGGTCGCAGAGTGGCAGCTGCAGGCGTAGCTCCTGCACCATTGGACGTGGATTTGTCATTGGATACGAGCTTGCGCGGCACAGCACTGCTTGAATGATCTGCCGCGGCTCCGAGAGAGAAACAATGAAATAATTGTTGGATACACTTGTGCTCTGTTTCAATGTGTCGCATATGGGAAACCAGGCATTGCTGGCACGCCTATACAGCTGGACAAGACCCATATTATCGGCCAAGCAGGGCGACCCAACATCCGAGAAACCCAGCCAGCTCAATTGTCGTCCCGGCGTCAATGAAACCGGCAGGTGCTCCACGCGCAAACTCAAGCCACTGACGTGGATCAACATGGCGGCGAGATGCTGTTGCTGCTGGCTACAACCGGCGGAATGGTAAACGCACAGCAAACTATGCTCATGTCCAGACAGCGCTAGCACAGGTCCTGGAATGCTGAGCACCTCCCTTTGGGTGCCCATCACGCTGAAGAGTCGCAGAAAGTGATTACTGGTGGCGACAGCAATCAGTTGACTGGTGGACACCAGAGCCTCCACGCTCTCGCAATCGGGAAGACTTAGTGACCATTCCTTATTCCCGGCCGCCGCCAAGGCAATCACGACCAGCTTGCCGTTCTCCGTGGAGGCTAAGGCCAAAGCGCTGCGACTCAAACTGGCCACATTATGTTGGTTATAATTGTTGCTCAAGTGAAGTGCATGATGGACACTGGCATCATGGAATTCCACATCGATGGCACCATCCCCATTGGGTTCCGCATGCGCTGTCACAATGCCCACATCGTTCCATGCCAAATACCGGTGCTCCAGCTCATTTGGAGTAGCACCCGGCTGGAAGGCCGCCTGCTGCTTGAAGAGTTTCACTTGTGGAGCGGCAGCCGGCGCCTGGCTGCTGCTCGCCAAGGAATGTCGAGAGTGCTCATCATCATCCTGAGCCTCTGGGTCTGCATAGTTCGCATTGCTCATCACTTTGCGCTTCAGCTGCTCCAGACTAACGCCATCGCCATCGTCGATATCATCCATTTCCCCTCCATTGTTCTGTTCAAATTCGTAATCTGTGCCTGCCAAGAGCTCATCCGGTTCGCGCACCAACTCGAGTTCATCTTGTGGCTCCTCATCGCCGAGGAATATAGTGCCCAGCTGGCCGGTGGCATCACAATAAGCCAACTCATCCACATTAGCTGGATTCCAGGCAAGGCACGTAATGGCCTTGCAGTCAGTTGGTGGCGCCTCCACTTGGAGCGCCCGTCTCCTTTGCACATCAAAGATGCTCAATTCACCGCTGGTCGTCCCAGCGGCCAGACGCTCCCCGTTCGGGGAGAACTGACAGCAGCTATAGTTGCTGGAGACGCGTTCATCCACCAGCTTATAGGCCAACTCCCAATTAGATGTGTTCAGTACTAAGATCTCATTGTCCAATGCATAGGCCAATTGCTCACCGCGCTGCGGCTCAAAACTGGGTGTGCCAAATAGACTGGCGCTCTCGAAACTATTCACACGTGGTAATCCGGAAACGCTCTTCACCTCGACGCCTGTGTCAAAGTTCCATATCTTCAAGTGGCCATCGCCTGCAATGGAGGCCAACAGTTGTCGTTCGGCGTACACATCCAACGACAAAATGGGTCCCTTGTGACCCTCCAGCATAGTCTCTTGGCCAGCATTATCACCACGCAGCACTTTTATGCTGGTATCCTCGCTGCCGGCAGCTGTAAATTCACCACAAACTCGTAGGCAAGTTGCTGGTGCTGTAAATCGCATCAGGATGCCATCACTGTCCATGTCGGGGAACGTATACGCATGCACCGTATTGCGATCTGTCGAGGCGAGCAGTCGTGTGCCCGTGTGCGCAATGCACATCACAAATTCACCCAGGCAGGTGGAGCGAGGATCATCGTCGCTGATGCAGGTCCAGTGGCGAATGTCGCCATCGGTGCCGCATGTGATAATGTAATCACCCTTCGGCGTGTACAATAGTCCAGTGTAGCCATTGGTGTGGGCATAGCGTAGCGAGCTACGCGAGAAATTCATCATTTCAATTCAAATCAATACTACAAACTGCGATCTTCACTTTTGCAGCGTTTTTGCGCCAAAACAAAACATAGCAGGGCTGAACAGCGCACACAGTGCACAACACTGAACTGCAGTGATTTCTAGTTGATAAAATAAAACTACTCACGTAAAAGTAATCAGTCAAGTCTCCGCACAGTTTTAATTGTTTTGTGATCATTTGTAAATCAAACAAAAGCTTCACCATACAGTTTTACGAAATAAACAGCACAATTTGAATGAAATTATTGAAAAATATATTAATATTCAATAGCACATAAAAGGATGAATGCATATGCTCTCTTAACTTGAAGCACCCTGTGTAAACAGCATATGGTCGTATGTTAACAGCATACTAGCCATAGAGAAAAACAGCTGTGATTTGTATTATTGTTTTCGTAGCCGGCATTACAGCATTAATAATTATTATTTAATGATGTTCAAAACGAGCACAAAGCGTTTAATACAGAACATTGGCGCCTGGCGCTGCCTGACAACACAACCAACGCACATGAACATCTTCGACAGGAATGCAAAACGACTGCAAAAGGAACGAGCTGCACTCAGGTGATTTTTTTTTGCTGTTGTTTTTATTGCTGCAACTGCAATAAATAATATAAATCTTTTTACAGCGCCGATGTGGGTCTGTATGATTACCTAAAGGAAGAGGTGGGCTTTCGTCTGGCGGATCGTGTGTTTGACATTAAGCGCGAGTTCAAGACAGCCGCCGATATCGGTTGTAATCGTGGCTATATCTCCCGACATATACTCGCTGAGTGCGTGGAGCATCTGACGCTGACGGATTCGAGCCCCACGATGTTGGAGCAAGCACAAGGCACGCCCGGCTTGCAGATGCACAAGCAGCTGCAGGATGAGGAGCAGTTGGATGTGGGTAAACGGGAAAGACCTGCGATTTGAATGGGAAATCTTTATGAAATCGATTGCTCTTGCAGCTTGAGGAGAATTCGATGGATCTGATCATCTCCAGCTTGAGTTTGCACTGGGTCAACGATTTGCCCGGTTGTTTTGCGCGCATCAAGCGCAGCTTGAAGCCAGATGGCGTCTTCATAGCCTCACTCTTTGGCGGCGATACGCTCTATGAGTTGCGCTCTTCGCTGCAACTGGCGGAGCTGGAGCGGAAAGGTGGCATTGCGCCGCACGTTTCGCCCTTTACACAGATCCGCGACGTTGGTTCTCTGCTGAATCGGGCCGGGTTTACGATGCTAACCATCGATACGGATGAACTGATCATTGGGTATCCGAGCATGTTTGAGCTGATGTGGGATCTCAAGGGCATGGCCGAGAATAATGCCGCTTTTAATAGGCCGGCGCATCTGAGTCGTGAGACGATGCTGGCGGCCAGTGCCATTTATAAGGAGCTGTACGGCAAACCCAACGAAGAGGGCGTTCCTGCTACATTTCAAATTATCTACCTGGTTGGCTGGAAACCGGGTCCCAACCAGCCGCAGCCGTTGCCACGCGGTACAGCCGAGGTATCCCTTAAGGATCTGGGCACAATCTTTGAAAAGGGCGGCAAAATTAAATTGGATCAAGATACGTAAACTTGGTTGCTGTAGATAATAAAAAAAAAATTTACAAAAAATTCAATTTTGTTTATTTAGAAACTGAATTTACATTAAACTTAAAACTTACAAAAAAAAAAACAAATTGATTGTTTTGAAAAAGCAAAGTACCATGATTATACTGCTTGCTTAATTTAAATTTACGCATATACATAGTTTTCCCTTTTTGTAAATTATAAATTACTTAAAATTAGTTATTAACTTGCATTTGGTTTTATTTTAAGATACGCATACATAACTATATATATATAAATAATCGTAATCATAATCATTCATTTTGTTGCTCTTGTTGCATTTATATTTGGTAGCATTTTGTTGTTGTTGTTGTTGCTGTTGTTTAATATTTAATGTTTAATATACTTCATGGACGTAACTTTTTGTTTTGTTTTTGAATTTTTAACGTTGCTTTGTATTTTGTTCGGTACATATATACAAGTACAATTTACAACATGTCTATAATATCTATAATTTATATTTATATATTGTAATTTAATATGCAATTTAGTTGTTTAGTTTATCTTCTTCTTTCTTTTTTTTTTTGTATTAAATACGAGTTGCTCTTGCTACAATATTTATATTTGTATTTTGTATTTTTTGTATTCTCTTTAGCATTTTTTGTGATTAATTCTCGATTGCTTTTTGTTGCTTGAATGTTTTTGTTAAATGTTTTAGGCTCTTTTTCCATTTGGCCCTTTGTCAGTTTTATTTATTTGTATTTATTTTTGGCTATGTTTTTATACTCAAAGTTTCTTTACAAGCACACTTTGTTAAGTTTTGTTTTTATGTACAAAGGATATCAAAAATGGTTTGCCGGATATTATTGATATTTGAGAACAAGAAACTTTAAATTTGCAAAAATTGTGTGTGTGTGTGTGTGTTTGCTTTGGTTGTGGCAAGGCGACAAAGCTTAAATCTAGACCCAGGACGACGATGACAAGATTTAAAGCTGCCTCAGGGGCTAGGCTTTGTTTGTCGTCGTCGTCCTGGCTAATCATCCAAGCGCGAGCGGTGAACGTGGCGGCACCGGCGGCGGTGTGGATGTGGCTGTGATTGTTGCTGTTGCTGTTATTGTTGCTGATGTTGCTATTGTTGTTGTTGTTCTTGCTACTGATGATGCTTTCGTGTCTTTACTGTTGTTTGCTACCGTCGCATTGGACGACGGCGGCAGCTGACGTCAGGTGCCCAGCAGCAGTTCACGCTGCGGTGCATTTTGCAACAAATTGGCGGTTTTCAAATGAATGCTGTAAATATAAAAATAAATATTAGCTTGAATCGAAATCATTAAAAGATATAGATATGGAGTGTTGTGCTCACTTATTGTCCTCCAGCGACATGGTCTCCGACGAGCCGTGCGAGGCAACTGAAGTACCTGCAAGCGAACTTCGTATTGAGTGCGAATCCTCGGGAACAGTAAGCGTAACTAATATTTTTTTTTTGTTTTTTTGTTTTTATAGTATTTTATATAGATAGACGTTTATACGTTTTTTGTTTTTAATTTTTGCCAATGTTTTTATCGTGTACCGTTTTTTTTTTGTTTTTCGTTGTGGTTCCAAATTGTTTATTTCGTTTTCCCATTTAGCCAATGCGTTGTAGAATTTATTTTGTTTTTGTATTTTTGATGTTTTGAAAAAGAATTTGCATTTAGTTTGAGTATACGAATTTTGAGTTAGAAATGTTAGTGTATGTGTTTTTGTAGTGGGTGTTGTGCAAAATAAAATATGATTTTATTTTTGTTTACTTTTTTTTGTTTTTTTTTTTATTAATCAAACAAGAGCTGCAAGAGTTCAGAGTTATGCTAGCTTCTAATAATTGAGAACATGCAAAAGTCGAAAGAACATAAACAAAAACTAGCAACAAATTATGAATTCAGTACAAAAAATTATATTTTTATTTATGTGTGGCATTTAACTAATCTTTTATATTATATATATTACATAAGGTTTTGCTATAGCTACAATTTGAATTTGGCTTCAACTCGAACAGTAAACAATAAACTAATGTTTTGAGTGTAGCAAAAAAGGTATACATATATATATATATGTATATATATATGTGTGTGTAAATGCAATCCTCAACTTAGGCAGAAATAATAGTACATTTTGTATATATGCAGTTACAACATATAAGTAAGCATAAGTATATCAGTAGTTTGTATATATATATAATATATTGTATATATAAGTAAGTAAATAAGTTTACGATAGTTTTGTGGGTTGTGCATTGAAAATCGTTGTACGTATTGCTGGAATCGTTGGTCTCTTAGGAATTATCAGTTGATTTCTTTTGTTGCGTTGTGGAAATAAAGATACCGTAGGAGGTGTGACTAAGTAATATCAGAGTGTGTGAAAAATGTTTTTTTTTTTTGCAACGTATTACACTAGAATACATAGAACAAAATGACGATAGCCAATGTTGTTGTTGTACACAAAAATTAAAGCTAATACACTGTTATTTGAACTAATCAATTGGCATAACAATTTCAATTGAGCAAACGGCAAATCAAAAAAACAAAAATAATCGGGGTATAATCATAAATTCAAGTACAAAATCAAACTTAAATGCTACGACATAAATATATATATATAAGTATATATATATATATATAGTAAGCAGACTAAAGACGCGTATTCTCCACGCTCAGCGCATCATCATCAACATCAACATCGTTATCAATATTATGGTTAAATTCGTCTTTGTGCTGATTGTTTACAGTTTGTTGTTTCCCCTGAGGAGCGACGCCGCCTGTGCCTCCATTCTGATTCTGGACAAGAATGCGTATGCCGTGAGGTGGTTGTTTGATTGATGTTTGTTGGTGGTAGTGATGGTGCTGATGACTCTCTGGCTGCAAATGTAGCATATGCTGGCTCTGCAGCGGCTCCAGCGCCCTGTCCAGATCGAGTCGATTGCGACTATCGCTATTATCGCTGCTGTAGCTGTGCCTCGGATTTGATAGTCTATCGTGGTGCATGTGCTGGTGCTGCTGTTGATATTGCCAAACGGTGTAGTTGAGATTGTTAACGCTCTGACTGCGATTATCTTCGGGGCCATTGGTGATCTCATAGCCATTGCTGTACAACGAATAGCTGCTATTTGCCGTCGAGGTGGCTAAACTAGTCATACTCTGATAGGTTTTCATTGAATACGCATCACCTACGAACACAATGAGAGTTTTTTTGGGAATTGATTGGCGGATTTTAGTTTAATTTTTATTCAGTCAGACGACAGACAGACACACACACAAGTTTGTTATCACAGTTATTATCCATATAACAGATCCAGCGCAGAGACATTTAGCGTTAAGCGTTTATGAGCGAAGACATTGTTAGACAAATGCGTTTTTTTGTTTTGTTGAGAGAGAACGAATTATAATTACAAAATGGGTGTGATTGTGTGTGTGTGTGTGTGGGGGGTTGACCATGTGTGAACTGAGCGCATTTATTTAATAGGCGTGACACGGCGGGGGTTAGATATATATATATATATATGATATCACTTATCAATTGGCTTATCCCTTAAAAGTATATATTTACAGTTTTTATTTTTATTAATTATTTTTTTTTTTTTAGTTTAGTAATAATAATATAAACAGAGCTTGGATGAACCGCTGCTAAACAGGCATATGTACATTTATAAGCCACCCAGAAACCCCAGAAAATGGCCGCTGACTCATGCAACAATTTGTTGTGTTAAAGTTCAATGCAAACAATTTAATTGAAGACCCATGAAACTTATTAAACTCGTTGCGTTCATACGATGTCTCTTATTGCAATAAAGTTGTTCATGAAATACCCTGATCATAATCAAAGACTGAAGAAATCTAAATAAAAATATAGCTAATTTAAATATTCACTAGATGACAACAAAAACCATAAGTATAAGGATCGTATATATATATATACACAAAATGGGGACAATAAATACATATGCCATAAGCTCAAATACAAATACAAACAAGTAAAGACGATCATAAAACTATTTAAAACATATGTAAAATAAAATAACAATATTTGTATTGCTTTACAAAGTAAAATAATTAAACATATAAATCCTAATTTTAAAGCTTGCACCACACACTACAAAAATATTGTCAAGTGCTTTATATATATGTATTATATATATATATATAATTTTTATACAAGTTGTTTAGAGTTAGCTGTTACGTTTAGTATAGAGAAGCAAGCGTTAGTAATCGGTGTGTACATAAAGATAGTAAAATAATTAGTTGGTGTGCAAAGATCAAATATATAAATTATTGTTTGTTGTTTTCAAACTCACCCGTTGCGCACTCGGATGTTTCATAGGATACAGTTGATTGTACCTCGATTGCATTGTGTTCTTGTCTGCAATGAATAAAAACAAAATCATTAATATAAATATATTACGATTTGAATTTGAAAATGTTTACAACCTTGACATTATATCGGTTAAGACTTGCTTCTCCGTATTGGTATAGTCACGTCTCTGTCCCGTTTTCTTATCCCGATCCGCCTCGACAAATACGCCCAGCTCTCGTGTGGGGAACTCATTGGATTTCGCTGGTGGCGGCACATCCAATTTCAGATCCCTTAGCTTCTTCATAACACGCTCCAAAGCTTGAACAGCATCGTCGTCATTATAACCGAAATTCTTGTGCAGCTTCACCTGCAAATATTCAATGATGCCATCCATATCCTTCAGTCGCAACAGCTCATCCTTGTGCAGATAGAGTATGGTAACAGCCATGGCCAAAATGACGCGATCGCCATCCAGCAGAAAAATATCCCAAACACGTAAACTCAGACTAAATGGTACCTGTATTATAAAGAGATAGTTCAAACTCAATTTAGTTACATAAACAAATATGCAATTTACTTACGCGCTCCACAAAGACGACAAAGAACCACTTTATGGCATAGAGCAACGCATCCACATTGTGTTTAATAAAATGCTTGTGCAATTTACGCATCAACTTGGACAGAATGCGATCGTGATGCTCGATGAAGCGCGTCAGCTTGGGGAAACCCTCAATGAACAGGCCATGCATGCCAAATTTGGGATCCGTAATCAGCGCGTTTAGAGCCCAGAATGCCTCCTCCTCCTGCATGTAGAGCAGGAGAACTCCCGCCACACACGCCATGCCCTGGCAATAGCCCAACTCTGAATTATAAACGCTATACGCATTTAATACATTGAACAGGGAGCATTGCTTGACACTGTAGCGTTCCCGATAGGCGAGATTATCACGAAACTGACGATTGACGTCCGCATCGATTTGACGCGTCTCCGTTGCATTCTCTTTGGCCATTTGCAGCATACGCGCATAGATGCCCTCGTTGGTATCCATTGAGTGTTGCACGTTGAGCAATTTCTTCCAGGCTGGCCAACGCATACGATCCGGTATACCCTTGTACACACGCTTGTGCAGCTTCTCATGTGGCGGTGGCCAATCCTTCAACATTTTCACCCATTTCTTGTCGCGCTCCAATTCGATCTTGGTGCGCTGCACCTCATGGGAGTCGCGTGACGATGGCAGGCGGGAGTCGTGCATGAAGCCGTATCTAGAAACATGAAAAAACAAGAATAGACAACGAACAACAAGAACAACAGTTAGTTGACAATTTGCCACTATCTGATAAGATATCAAATGTATTTGCAAAGCGTTTTTCAAGCAGGTGTAACAAAAATTCCTGGTATTTAATTCTTTATGTTCTGCTTGCGATGATAACCTTAATATATGTTGTCCAACTAATTATGTGGATAACGATGATACGTTCGCATGCATTATTGCATGCAATTAATAATAACTAATTAAATTATTTTATCTGGGTTTTTCCTGGGTTTTACCCAATCACAGGCAAAGATGTTTTTTAAATGTATATTAAATATTAGATTTGATTTTTTATTTACTTCGACTGACTTTAGTTGACATTAATTAAATAGTCAATCAGAAAATAAATATTTAATCCCTTTTATAAATATTTAATCCATTTTTATAAATATTTCGCATTCTTTTAATTTAAGTTTAAAATTACATTTTATTTTAACTGAATCTATTGTTTATTTATTTATTTTGTATTTTTTGCCTCGACTGACTCTAGTTGACACTAAATAAATGAATAAACAATTAAACGGAAAATAAACACTCATCTTTCTCAATTACTTTAAGCAAAACGCCCTCAGATTATAGTTGCGAATCATTCATTCAAAAAAAAAAGTCATAAGCAGCTGCTCGCTGAAATATCATGACATCATGTCATTAAATCACAACAACAAACATCGTATAAACGATGCAAGACAGAGAGAGAGAGAAAGAAAGACGGGGAGTTTTACTTACTTATCGGTTATGTGATAGATCTCAAATGTTGGATTCTCCCAGGAGTCGACCTTATTTGTGGGATCCGTTCCCAGTTCATAGCGCTTAAATATATCCTCTCGCTCATCCTCGGCACGTTTAACTAATGCGCATTGTTGATCCTGTTGTTGTTCCTGTTCCTGTTCGCCATTGTTATGGGCGGGCGGAGCGGCTGTCATTGTGGGCGTGGCAACGTCGGCATCCAATTGCTGCTTTCACTTGCAGTTGTTGTTCTTCTTCTTGTTGGTGTTGTAGTTTTGCTCGTCTTTTGCTGTCTCTGCTGTGATTGCTGCTTAGCAAGAATTCTGTTTAATGGGAGCGGCTGCTGCTGTTTGGCGATAGCGCGAAACTTTTTTTTTATTAAAGATAAAAGCCAGAAAACAATAGCATTAGCATATTAAAACGAACTCAAAGAGAGAAACAGAGAGAGAGAGACACACACAAACACAGACAGCAATCAACAGTAAATTTTGTACATTCATTTATAAATGCAAGTCTTCGATTTCACTGCAAAAATTAAAGCGTTGGCTGCATATATATATATATACATATATATAGATGAGTGTATGCGTGTGCTTTGCTTATTAAATATGCAGCAACAACAATAACACAGAAAGCGAGAGAGTGCTAGCAGCGTGGCCAAATGACGTGATATTCAATAATATTTAATCTCGTCCCTGAAGCGTCGGCATCAACAACAAGTAAACACAGAAAGCTACTCAAAAAACGCCCCCAAGTTTAGCGCTTGTTGTTGCTGAAAATTTCGAATTCGAAAAGCAATTGCACTAATAATTTGCGTTTATTTATTCGTAATCCTTTTTATCTTGCACTTCCTGTTTTGATTTTGCTGCGATTTTTTTTTTTTTTGTATTTTTGTCAACAGCTCACTCACACATGCACACACATAGATACGCACTCAGTAGGCACACACGCACGCACACATAAATACAATGCGTTTTGTTCTGCCTACTTTCACTGCCTTTGCAGTTTTGCTCATATTTGCTTTATTTTACATTCGGTGTACACCGTTTGTTGTGCTTATTACCATTTAATTTTGTTATTATTTATGTACAAATTGTGTTCAATTATTTAAAATGAGCACGATTCCTATTTTTTCAGCCCGCATGTTGAACGACTTAGCAGAACTGAATGCCCACTTTACAGACGACTGCACAGTTAACAGCACATGCAGCATTGCCAATTAAGTAATATATTTGGCGCGCGAGCATCTATCTGGCAACGCCGGCGGCACTGAGCTAGCTCGATAAATGTTGATAATCGATAGGCAATTGATATTAGGTTCGTACGTCTTCGACCATTTTTTTGCGTGTACGTAGTTTTAATTGTGCTCATGTAAAGTTGTGTAAAAAGTCCATGAAAACGTATCAAATACAGAAAATAAGTGTTGTGCTGTGCACTAAACGCTTTAGCACGCTAATAACGATACGAAAAACGATGCGCACACAATAATTCCATTGAATAAAACGGGTGAGAAAATGGTCTATGCTATTGAAATGCGTAGCAAATTACACTATGAGAGTTTCCACTCCAGCTCCAGCCACTCGCTCACAACGAGTAGTAGTCGTCGATTAACGTGTCGTCGACGACAATCAGTCTATAATCGAAATACAACAAAACCCGCCATTAACTAGCATTGCCTGTCCCATGCTCCCCTCTCACTCCGTCTCTACCGTTGTTATTCGCAGTATTCTACGAGATCGACATTTGAGAGCTGCAATCAAAATTTCTTTGTGCATTTTTGACTGCAAGTGCAACAACTGCAACATTCATCATGGTCTCAACGCGTCAAATGTGCGGCAGTGGTGGAGCCTGCGCCGGTGGCTCAATGTTCGAGGAGACGCCAACATCCTCGCGTGCAACTGTGGTGCGACGCACTGCAACCAATTACCAACAACAGCATCAACAACAGCAGCAGGAGCAGCAAGAACAGGAGCAGGTTGCCAGCTCCTCAACTGCCTCCTCGTTAGTTGTGGCAGCCTCCTCGTTAGTTGTGGCAGCCTCGCAGCCTCCCCTGGAATTTCTCGATTTGCCCAATGAACTGATCGTTAAAACGCTTTCCTATTTGGATTATAAGAAAATCAGCAATCTGAGATTGGTAAGTGGTTCTATTTTATTTAATCAATAAAAGGCAATTTGCAAAAAAAAAAGAATGTAAGTAGAATACGCGTGGGCCGCTTCGAGCCAATGGTGTATGGAAGGGGTTTTCGGGGTAGCGGTTAGCGGGGCACGTTATTCAACTACCTGCATGCACTTGTTGTTGTTGCTTTAGTTGTTGTTGTTGCTGTCACCGCTGCTTTAGTTCTATATCATTTTTACCACTCAAAAGTCGATGCCGTTTACGAGCTGAGCGCGTGTCGTGACACGATGTGTTAAGCAGAAACAGACACGACAGTAAAGCAGACAAAGATACAAAACGGAAATTTAATCCTCTTTTTTTTTGTTAACAACATCTTCCTATTGGCGGCCTTCGTTTAAAATACTCTGGAAACTTGAGAGTTTGCAGATCAAGCAGCAGCAAGGTTTTTTTTGGTAGCCATGAAATAGTTTATTGCGGATGTGAATATATTCATGCATATATGGTTTATTATATATTATTTTTGGTTGTTTTTTAAAAAAAAGCTAGTTATGATTAGTTCGCATATTGTTGATATGAATATATATATATATATAAAATATATTTTTAGTTTAAACAAATATTCGTGTCACGCGCCTATCTCTGTTTTTTTGCTTTGGCATTTTTTTGTTTTTGTCATGAATCTGATTTTGTGTGCATGTCTGTTTGCTTGAGTGTGAGTATCTATGGGTATGTAAGTTGTGTGTGTGTGTGTGAGTGTGTTGTGCCTGGGTGAAGTAGGTAGTCAAACGTAATCTGATATATTTTTTAGATGCTCTTGAAATTTGGGATGCGGGAGCTTCTCTTTTTCTTTTTTGTATTTAAAACTGAATAAAAATGAAGATATAAAATTGTTGCAGGTGTCGCATCGCATGAACGACATTTGCATGACTATGCTGAATGCAACATTTGCGCGACAGATCAAGACAACGTTCAAACGGTTCCAATTGATCAAGTCGAGCATGCCACGCCGGGAATCGGCACGTCGCCATCATCCGTTGTCCTGCGAATGCGACATCATCGAGACATGCTACATGCGTCTCTCACTGCTCCAGATGTCCATGGGCAAGCACATCGAGCGCGGACATTGCTGTTTCTTTCCGGGTGCCGTAAGTCCAAATATACATATAGATATATCTGTTATCCATTTAATATATTCAACTCCATTGCAGATATTGGATGAGGTGCATTCGATTTTGAATTATATCAGTATTACGCCACTTTTGCAGCGTCCATATCGCGTTACGGATGAACTCTTTGATCTCTCCACCATGGCCATGGAGTACTTTAAGGATCGCATTGAGCCCACGCTGCCCGGGCTGGCGTATTTCAACAAGGATTTCTTAATGCCCGCAATAACAAAGCGGCGTTAGTTTCAATTTGATTTTATTTCAACTTGTGACTCTCCCATTAATCAGATTCTCTATCTCTTTCGCTGTTGCAGCCACACTGGCTATTAGCTCGGATCTCTCGGACAGCGCAAATAACTCACCACCTCAAAACCATATGGTCTTGCGTAAGGGCATACGCAAGATTAAGCAGGGCATGAAAGTCTACAATAATCAGCTATCGATGCTGCGCACTGCATTGCGCACCTGCAAGCGCAAGGCTGGCGAGCAGAGCAAACAGCTCGCCGAGCAACAGAATCTCCTCGCCGAGCAGCAGAAGCAAACGCTCGAGTATGCAAATCGTCTGGACGAGAACGACAAAAAGAATGAGGAAATGTCTCGGAAGTTTTCCACATTGTTGCAGGTTAATCGAGGAGACAGTTGAATCCTTAAATCAATTGATAATTAATGCTTGGTTATTGTAGGAACTCAACAAGTGCAAGACCGAGCTGCAATTCTGGCGCTCCAAGAGTCCCGCCATACCAATGGCATGTAGCGCATGCAATCAGAAGGTGACCCCAGTGCTGCCGCCCGAGGATCTGCAGGCGCTCGTCAATCAGGGTGTCGATCCCGAGAATATCATAATCATTAATGATGAGATCGATATAGATGTGGATACAAATGGGGATGCTGATGAGGGCGATAATGCTAACGGATGTCCGATGATAGGCTCCGTGAACAATCCGTTTGCTTTTCCGGACGAAACTACAACGGCAAAACTGTTGGCCGTTGAAACGGCTGCAAAAAATCAGAAACGCAAATATGCGGCAACGTTGGCAATGGACACTGGAATCGCCAATATCGCCGCCGTCGAGGTAACGTCCAATGTAATTGCGTCCAATGCGACACCGTCTAATTCGAATGCGGAGATACTTGCTGGCTCAGCCGGTTGTTGCGGCTATTCCACAAAACTTTTTTATGGCAATCATCAGCGCAGCGGCGTTATTGTCAGTCCAGTGTCCATGAAACTGGCATTGCTCACCTGCAATAACAATGCAACAATAGCGCCAATTGTGCAACCAATTTTGGGCGAATCATTGCCAGCGGCTGTGGTAGCTGGAAATGACTCCTCGAATCTGGGCGTGGAGCAGCAGTTGGAGTCGAAGAAAGCACGTAGAGTACAAAAGGCCAATCGGTGCTTCAATGCACATGGCAAACGCAGTAAATAAGCAAAAAAAAAAAAAACAAAAAACTTATACACAACAAAAAAATAATTAAATTTTTTTACTACTTACTTATACATACACATACATATATATATATTTACATATAAAAGTCGCACACGCCTCCCAGCTCTGGGTATAAATGTGAGTGTGCGCATCTGTAGTGTTAACAACAGAGGAATCAAATTAAATATATATATACATACTATACATACATATATATCTTTTACGTATCGGTGTGCATTAGGCATTTCTGATTATCAATATTATGATTATGATTATGATTATAATTATTACCATTTGCAAGATGCATCTGTATGTTCTTAGGCAACAAAAATACCGACACACACACGCAGCCAAAATACAGGCACAAATAAAAAAAATCACTTCAAACACAACACACTGAAAAACTTAAAGATACACTTAAAAACTTGTATGTAGTTTTTTGCGAGCAAAGAAAAACCGATAATAATTTAAAATTTTAATTATTAGTAACTCCACACACACACACAGAAACACAACAAATCTTAAAGCAGGTGTGAAAAATGCCATGAAAACAAAAATGGCAAAGAAATATTTTAAATAAAACTTTAAACGCATGCAAAAAAAATTAAATGCAACAAAACAACCCTGTCTAATACTTAATCGATTACTATGTGATTGCGAGGGCAAATTAGCAGTTACATATCGAAAACAATGGAAATATGTGTGCCAAAGAGAGAGGAGGCAACTAACTAAAAATAATCGACGCACGCAATTAGTGAAAGTACCGAGGGAAATTCTGCGTGCTGAGAGAGAGAGAGAGAGAGGGATGAGATGATCGGGTATATTTATAATTGGCGACTCCAACGATGGTCGATTTAGTCGTCGCTTTGTGTGCGCAGCGTGCGCAACTTGGGAAATTTAAAAAAAAGAAAAACCAAAAATAAAGAAATTTTCAAGTAGACGTAATCAAAGGCAATGCAAGATTACAGCGAAAACTTGCACGATGTCTGCAATGAAAAGTTGGGCAGGTGTGCTGGAATTCTGTGTTAAGAGTATAATTTTCCAATTCTCAAGACAAACATATTTCTTTATTTCAGGCATCTGGTGGCCAGCTTGAGCATTGAGGCCGGCGAAACGCTGCTGGAGGAGCGACCGCTGCTGGTGACGCCCCACTGGGAGTGTGGCCAGCTGAAGTGCGCCCAGTGTCTGCAGGAGTCGTATGTGATGTGCCGCAAGTGTCAGGTGTATCCGCTTTGCATGGACTGCAGCGAACACGATGCCTTTGAGTGTGAGTTCTTTGCCAGCGGTGCTGGTTGTCGTATTGGCAAGGACCTGCTCGTGAAGAACTATGGCATTTGTGGTCTGTTGAAGTTGCTGCTGCTGCTGGAGCAGCCCGAGCAACAGGCACAGTGCCAGTTGCTCGTCAGTAGACCAGTTAAGCTGGACGATTATCGCAGTCAGGATGGCATGTGGCAGGAGCATGAGGAACATGTGGTGCGTCCCTTAATGGCAAGTGGTTTAGCCCAGGCGTTGCCCGGGCAACAGTTAAACTCAGATTTGTTGCATGCCCATTGCATCCGGATCGATAGCAACTCGTTTGAGGTGACGGGACGCGACGGTGAGCAGCTGAAGGGTGTCTATGTGTGCGGTGCTGGGCTGCCGCATCATTGTGTGCCCAACACTGTCGTCGCCCTGGACGATCAGTTCAACATGAAACTGTATGCGGCTGTGCCGCTGGCAACTGGCGATATTATTTACGCCTCCTATACGAATCCTCTGATGGGCACCAGCCAGCGACAGCATCAATTGCGTCTCAGTAGGCATATGGAATGCGCCTGCACACGTTGCCTGGATTCCACCGAACTCGGTACGCACATGAGCAGCGTGAAGTGCAGGGAATGCACCGATGGCTATGCTGTGTCTGATCTAAGTGGCACTGGTGATTGGCATTGCCTGGGTGTCGATTGTAAGGGAATTATTCCGGCTTCCGATGTACATGAGCTGCTAGCAGAGGTGGGCGGTGCCATGGTGGAGGCCCAGGGTGAACTGAGCGCCTATGAAGCGTTGCTCGAGCAGCGCAAGCCTCTGCTGCATCCCAATCATTTTCTGCTACTGGACATCAAGCAGAATATTGCCAGCATTTTGCGTGCCAAGGCCTTGATGAGTTCTCTCAATGATCCCTGCAAGAAGCTGCTCGCGCGTCGCGTGGAACTCTGTGGAGATTTATTGCCTGTTTGCCGGGCTGTTGTCCCGGGCATCTCCAAGCTGTATGCGATTGCTCTGTTCGAATACCTGCTGACCTTTGTGGAACTCACCGAATTGCAATTTGCCGACGCGGATGTGGACAAAAAGCAGTATACGGTAAGTGAAGGAAATATATGTATATATATTCGGTAACTGCTGATCTCTTGTGAATATTTGTCTGCCCAATAGGCGCTGCTGTCACGTGGTCGTTCGATGGCCAAGGAGGCATTGGATTTGCTGCAATTTGAGCCGGAAAATTCGGCAGAAGGTTTTCTAACCGAACGCATCAGCATGGAACTCGAGCGCATTGAATCGGATCTTATGAAATATGGGAAACTTTAAGAGAACTTTTTGACCAGTAGAATTTTCATGGAAATTAGTATCACGAATTCCTATAAATCGGCAAAACTCTATTAATTAGAACTTTGTTTGAATATTTTCAAGTATACCAAAAAAAATTTGTCTCCACAAATTCTTAAGCATTAAGTGTATATCGTCAACCCCATTCATATGGAATTTTAACAACCCTTTGATTGATCAAAAATATTAATTATATAAACAACATACAGTAAATTTCATTATCATGACTCTCAACTTTGTTCTAAAGTCGACCAATCCTTTATATTATTGTAATGATTGATAATGAAATTTGAATTGTTAAGAATTTTAAATGTATTATAATTTTAAATAATAATTTGTATTATTTTCTTCTGTATGGTGTACAACTTTTTTATTTGGAATTTTAAAATCCAATTTGTAATCATTCAATAGAAATTATAGTTTAGTATCATGCCAAATCTGTTCTAAAATGAATAGAATATAGTTTTAAATACCCCAAAACTGATTCTGGTATAGTTTCTAATACAATGGCCCTGATCGTGCCCAAAGCGGAAGGTTCAATAGCCAAGCAGCTGTAGCCAAAGAAAAGTGATTTGGATGGGGGGAAAACAGGCGAGGAATCACTGGTCGAAATAAAAAAAGAATTGCATTAAAATATAAATAAATACTCGCATTTAGCGAGACAATCTGTATATATATATATCGGATGTACTCAGTACGCCTCTGATAATTGACGACAGCAGATGCAAATTAGCGTTAAGATAAAAGTATTCTAATCAAAAAACTTATAGAATGGCTGCCGTATCGGAAGATTTTGCAAAGAATTGTGAAGTGAAGCAGAATGAGACCATGGGCAGGTGGGTTCAATTAACAAGGACACTCAAGATTAGGAGTAACCAATCCACTTGGATTGTAGATATGTGGTTGCCTCGACCAATATAAGAGAGGGCGAAACGGTGCTCCTCCAGCAGCCACAATTGCTGCTCTCAAATAACACGGATCGGCGTTGCAGCAGCTGTTATAAGCTGACCAACTCCTTTTGCGGGTATGTACAATCAATAATCTTTCGGTGATCCCCTAATCTTCAATGTAAAAATCTATCTTATGGGGGAGTTACCAGCAAGTGTCGCCTCCTCCCCATTTGTGGCGAATGTGTGCAACACGATGCAAGAGATTGCAAGCGGCTCGCCGAGCTGCAGCTGGAGGAGGAGCAAGTGAAGAAGCTCCAAGCCCAGCCAGAAGTGAACAGTGCCCTCAAGTATTTGATGCTGCGGGAGCATAAGGAGACCCAGCCACAATATGAGCAACTGCTGCAGATGGAGTCACATCTGGCGCTACGCCGGAATACAGAGATCTGGCGCACATATCACGAGCACGTCTTCTTGCCACTGCAGTCTACTGGACTCCTACAACAATTACGCAATGGCGTGGAGATTGATGAGGATTTGTTGCAGCATCTGCTCGGCTCTGCCGACGTCAATGGCTTCGAGATCCGCGCTCCGGAATCGGGTGGCGCCTTGCGTGGCATTTATAATCGCGCGGGGCTCTTTCCTCACAGCTGCACACCCAATCTGATGACGGCCATCGATGAGGAGCGACGCATTAAAGTCTATGCGAATCGCTATATACCAGCTGGTGAGATACTCTACATTTGCTACACCAGCATCTTGCTGGGCACCGAGGAGAGGCGTCACATCCTCAAGCAGGGCAAATGCTTTGATTGCCAGTGTGCCCGTTGCCAGGATCCCACAGAGCTGGGCACGCACATGAGCAGCTTTGTGTGTAAGACCTGCAAGAGTGGCTATATAGTAAAACAGTTGGAGTCGGGCATCTGGCAGTGCCTGCTTAATCCGGAGCATACTCTAAAGCCAGAGTTTGTTGCCAACGTTTTGGAACGGGCCAAGGAGGAGGTATTCCATGCTCGTGATGATATTTATAGGTTGGAGTTGCTGCTGGCCAAGCTTTCACGACTGCTGCATGGCAATCATTATATTATGTTGGATCTGAAGCAGAATATTGCGTCAATACTGAGGCAGATTTTACAGAACATGGCCCATCGGCCGAATCGCAAGGTTTACGAGCGTAAGATTCGTCTGTGCCAGGAGATATTATTGGTGCTGAAGGTCCTCACACCGGGAATATCCCGTCTAAAGGCTATAGCTCTATATGAACTGGCCAACACACAGGCAGAGCTCGCCCGGAAAATGTTCAGCGAGCAGGAGCAGAATGCCCAAGATTTGCTAGTGAGTTGCATTTTTCCTACTGCATTGACTATTAAAATATTTAATTTCTCACTCATATTACAGGCAGAGCTGCAGCAAACCGAGGTTATGATCCGGGAATCTCTTCGTATGTTGCTCTATGAGCCAATTTCTACGCCAGAGGGACAATTGGCGCGCAGTATGCTAATGGAGCTGAAGGAGCTGCAGAATGATATGAAAATGTTGCAGCAGCCCAATGACGATGTGGTCCATTAACATAAATTGTACAATTTTATTATATTGAAGCAACAACTTTTTAATGATTTTCAAAAAAGATATACAAAATTGGCGCACAAAATCGATATCTTCGCTCCGAGCTTGTGTTATCGGAACTTTGGCAGTGGCGGTAGTCGATAAATGCATGCGTCGTATATATATTGTTTAATTGTATTAAAAGCTGCTATTGTTCAATTATAAAAAGCTTAAAATTCTTCCTGCTACAATTGTTATTTCTATTTGCGAAACAAAAGCGTCGATTGGCATGACAACAGAAACAGCTGATCGACCAAAATAAAAGGCGACTGATAAAAACGGAGGCAATGCAAGCGGCAGCAGCAACAGCAGCTGTAAAACAGAACAACCCCCAGCTCAAAAAAGGGGATGACAACAATAAATGTGAGAAGTGCAAAAAAAGCTGCAGCCGATGCTCAGTCACAATTTGCGCTCTTCACTACGAAGTAGTTACTCAGCAGTTGCTCAACACGCACTGCGCTAAGCTCTGTAAATTCAACAGCAAAAAATAAAAATAAACCCAACATGAAATTATTTGTATAAAATCTAAAGTGACTAATGCTGCTGAAATCTTTAGAGATAGTGAAATAATTACAGCTCATTGTTGTCAAGTTGTGGAACAGAGAAGATAAAAAAACCCCCTCAATCCAACGACGTCATTGCAATAGCAATAATGGCTTTGGCCAGCGCAGCAGGCGCCTTGCTGAAACCACAGACGCCACTCCAGCAGCTGCTCGAGGACATCAATTTCCAGCGCACCAAAGAGATGCGACAGCTGCTCAAAGATGGTAATTATTAATTGGCTTTTCTTATTTTAATAACTTTCTGCTGAAAATCTGTCTACATTTGCACATTATCGATTTATCAAAACGCCCCATCCGGCAACTCCTTCCTCCTACCCTTACTCACGCACACAGCTGTTTTTTCCCTGTGCATGTGTGTGTGTGTGCTCCACTTCCTTGAATAGATACACAAGTGCGGTTGTACATAGATTAGTTTGTAAGTATTGGTGATCACCTTAAGCTTTTTATCCGCTTGTTTCTTTTGATTTTGTGTATAATGCAAATTTGGCTGTTTAAGGCTCATTTGGGCAGCTTTCGGCTTTTGTCTGTGTGGGTGTTTGTGTGTTTACTGTCGGCTGATATAAATCTGTTCGCAGTGCTGTGTAAGTACACTTGCACATTTTTACGCTTTTGCACACATTCATTTCTATCGACTAAGCTTTTCATGACAAGATTGCGCTTGCACTGCATTCATAACCGTTATATTTGCTTCTTGTTTAAATGCTACTGCAATACTTTGCAGTAGTAGCTGAAAAATTTCGACTCTAGTGTTGATTCAGTTATGCAAATAACTAAAAACTCTTTAAAACCCTAAATATATAAACAATTTTAAACATTTAATCTCGTTATGCATATGTTACCTGGAATCTCATAGTAATGTAATGTATAACTTAGACGAAATCTGTAAGAAGAATATAATCATAGAGTCGTTTCTCGTTCGTAGCTTAAACTACAATCCTTATTAATATTATTATTATAATTATTTATGATTTTGATTTTACATCATTTACTTACGCTATTGACATTCTCATTACACAGATGGTGGGTTTGTGGTGCTGCAGGGCACAACTTACTGGACTGATTTGTTTGTGCGTCATTTTCTATTTCAAACGGAGCCCGTGCACAGCATCGACTCGGATGACTTGCTCTTCTTTGTGCGCAAGAAGCACGTGAAGAGCTCCTCGCGTCACATGCCCAAATATGAGGTGAGTATTTTACGTGATTCATTGGTTAAATTACGGATTATTAAACACATATTCATTTTGCAGACTGAAGTTGAGGTATTTCGCAAGGATTCACGCAAACTGCCCATTGGCGATCCGGATGTGGACTGGGAGGAGACTGTCTACCTGAACATGGTCATACATCAGTTCGATTACACGCTGACGCTGGCCATTTGCACAAGGACCTCGCCCAAGGAGCTGCAGGTGCTGCGTCGTCACTCGCAGCGCGTCTACGCCAGTCCCAGTCGCAGGAAAATGGACACCAAGGGCGAGGGCGAGGAGATCACATACCCACACATCTGCTTCATGGTCGACAATTTCGATGAGGTCTTCAGCGATATCTTGGTGCGCGATGGCGAAATGGTCTGCGTCGAACTAGTGGCCAACGATAAGGATGGCGCCGTTCAAGGCGTCATTTTTCTCGGTTCCATACGCTACGATGCGCTAAAAAAGGTCTACGATGCTAGAGTAAGTGTAGCTTGAGGATGTCCTTTCCTAAACGTTTTCACTAACTTGTGTTTCTATTTTGCTGCTGTTAGCAATCGAGTCTGAGCTCCAAGGTGGCGCAACGCATGTCCTTTGGCCTGTTTAGCAGTGGTGCCGGCGTGCAGACACGTTGCGAATTCGTACGCATGAAGGGACCGCAGGGCAAAGGACATGCCGAGATGGCAGTGACCAAACCGAAAGGCTCCGGCGTCGAGACGCCCACCAGCGAGCCGGGCTTCTGTGCCACCGACATGTGGGATGAGTGGGAGGAGGAGAACGATGATTATTGCACGTATCGGCATCAGCGTCGTCTCAGCGATCCCAGCGCCAATCTCAATAATTTCTCACGATACGGCTGGCGCACCAAGAACACCGGCCAAGACATGGTGACCAGCGGCACCAGCTCCACTGCCGGCGCCAAAGCTCGCTCCGAGAACGAAGGACTCGACTCGTTGGCCAGCGAAGTGTCCGAAATCGAAGCGGGCGATTTGCGCGACGGTAAGCTCCGTTTGCCTTATTGCTTTTGTTTTTGTAATTATATTCGCAACGGTTTCACAGTCATTTTCCCTTTTGTTTTTGCATGTTTTGTAAATTGTATATAACTCTAAAATACTTAAAAATATGTCTTTATGTAGTTAGTTAGAGTATTTAGTATTTGCTTCGATTTGTTGCGCTTTTTTCCTGCTTGCTTTGCTCTGCTTTTGATTTAACTTGTAAACATGTTGTGGTTCCTACGATTTTCCTTAAATTAACATTTTTTCAAATTCAATTTAACCAACATTAATCTGTGTGTACATATACAAATATATATATGTATATATATATATCCAAAAGGACTAACCAGTATCGATATATATATATATATCCAAACAATACATGACTTTGCCGAGAAAGCAGGACAACTAAAACTACAGAGTATTACATTTTAATTATGTATTTAATATTTGCTTTTCCGTTTAATAATGTCAAATTATATTCACAACCAAATGGGTTATTTTTTCTTAGCATCAGTTAAGTATATTTTAGAGAAGATTTGTAGATAAAAAAAAACTTGTAGGAAAGCTTCAAGTTTAAACTGTAGAAAGTTGTGTGAAAAGATGATGAAAATTTACACGTTGCTCGCAAAATTTCACTGCTAAGCTAGAATATAAAAAATTTACAAATTGATGATTGTAAATAACAAGAATAATGGTTAATGATTTCTATAGTGCTATAAGGAATAATCAAAGCGATAACCTTCGAGCTATCATTTCAATTCCAATATTAGCTTGGTTTTGAGCTGTTAGTTGGGGTATTCAGTACATAATTTTCATCAAATTCAGCTTCCTCAACTCAACTCTTTGCTAGCCATTGTACATAGCATCAGCGCCGGCTTCCTTTTGGGCCACTTTAGCCCTTGTTTATACAATATTAGGCTTTATCCTTTACAACACTACTCAAACTCCTAATAATCCGCATCCCACAAAAAATAATAAGTAAAAACCAAAAAACATACCACAAAATAGTACTGTCTCGCCTATAGCCGCTACTCCCTCCCATCCCCTGGTTTACTATTATTATTAATTTGTGTTCATTTATGATTTTGCTGCTTATTCCATATTTTTTGTTTGTTGGACAACTTAATTTGTAAGGTTGCTTGGATGTGTGTCGTTGTATATGCTTTATAAAACGCAAACAAACCGATCTATATCTACTTGTAGATCAGCAACGTCCTGCTTTCTCGGCTTCCGCGGCAAAACTGCACCCAAATCCGAATTGTGAAACGCTCAAGCCAGCAGCTGGCGAGTCGCCAATTGTCCCCGAATCCCCTGATCCGGCGGTTGCTAGTGCTGTGCCCGCTGTGACACCGCCGCCGCTCAGCGTTGCCGTTGAGGTAACCGTTCCGCTGAATAGTTCCGGCGGCAGCAACAGCAGCACTTCCACCGGCTGCAATTGCTTTGGCGGCAAAAAGTTCAAGAGACGCTGGACAGCCGCCGGCGCCACCTGTACCCCAGAGATGTCCGAGGTGTATTGTCCCAGCTGCGAGGATGCGTCCAATGAGACGCCCGCCTGCCTCAGCAAAATGCCAGACAAGCGGCCGACACGCCTGAAGCCAAAGCCGCCCAGTTTACTGTGCGTCGAGAGCGAACTGGTGGTCAGCAAACGAAGCAATTTACGCCTGGGCACGGATACCAAGCGCAAAGCCAGCAATATAACACGCAGCGTATCCTTGAGCGCTGCGGATCGCAGGACGAGCTTGCCGATGCCCAAAAAGGTCGCGGTGCCTGCGCGAGTGCGTTTAGTCAAGCCTAAAGAACTGGACAAGAGCAAGGATGCGGATAAGGATAAGGATAAGGACAAGGATAAGGAAAACGATAAAAAGTCTACGAATCAAAAGACAAATTTGTTCGCAAAAATTTCGCCCAAAAGGCTGCGCTGTGCCAAACCCAGTGAAAAGGACAAGGAGAAGGAGAAGAGCAAAAAGGAGCAGGATAAAGATAAGGACAAGTCCAGAGACAAATCCAAAATGTCAAACAAGTCGAAGACAGCCAGCAATAACAATAACAATGCCAAGGCGGCGGCACCCAAAACGGAGGAATACGAGTTGGCTGATGATGCCACCTCGCTGAATGGCGATGCCTTGGATTGTGCTGGCGGTGGTGCCGGCGCTGCCAAGATTGCCATACTCAGCGAGAGCGACAGCAAGCTAATGATAAGCGTGCGCGGCCGTGAAGAGCTGCCAACAACAACAAAAACGCAATTATTTAAAAAGTGTTTACTTGTACCTGTGAAATCAGAGAGCCATCCATTGCAGCCGGCGACAACGTCGTCGGACAGCGCAACAACCAACGATAATAATGAAGACGAGAACGAGGATGAGGAGGAGCAGTCGGTGCAGACAGAGCAGCAATCGCTGCTCAATGGCGATGTGGCCAATGGCAATCAAGTACCCATGCCTACAGCGGCTAGCAGTGCCACATTGCCGCGCACCGCGAAGCAATCGTACTACAATAAGGTGCTGCATCTGGTGCCCAAGCGTCGCACACCGGACGGCACCAATATCTACTATTGGTGTGATCTGCCCAAAAGGGCGCTCAAAGGTCATTTAACTCAATTCTAATCCTAATTATCTCCATTTGTCTTAAGTCTAAAAACTCCTCTTTAAATAACTTTTCTCTTGCTAAACTTGCATTTTGTTTGTATGCTTGCAGAATTGGATGACGGCGCCTATAATCCCTTGTGGACCAGTCGCGGCTTTACGCAATCCTTTCACTTCTGGAAGGAGAATCGAAGGCAGCAGTCCACGCCGCTCAATGCATTCCTTACCTATGTCACACTGCCCTGGTGGAGCATTGCCAAGGGCAAGTAGTAATCCCAAAAACTCTTATTTCCCCAATAATTATTCATTGTTTTCATTCCCATTTGCAGATCTGCTGGATCATCGAGAGACGCCCATACTGACTTTTTAGTATTAGATGTTGCCCCCTGCTTGTGATTTGCTGCTTAACTATGCTTTAAAGTATTATTGTATCCTATTTATTTACGCATATCACAACATTTTTCACTGTTTCAACAATGTTTATTTGTAACTTTTGTAATTGTTAATCTGTCATTTGTATACCCCAACAAGTTGTTTGCTCAACTTTAAGTCTGTTCAATATTTATATACATTTTTGATATTTTGATCATTTTAATTTTTCGAAATAATTGTCATTTTTTAAAAAACATTTATTATTTAAGTTTTGTGACATGGTGTCATCTGGCAAATCGTGTGATCTTTTATTTAATTGTATAACTCAGGTAGCAGACTTTATTTACAACTGTTCCATCATTCATTGTCTTTTACTTGGTTAATATTTATTGTTTTGTGATCTACTTTAATTTTCCCAATTGAAAAATCTTCATATCTTAAAAAATGTTTAATAACTGCTCCCACTTCAATTTATTTGAAGTTATTATAAGTTTTGTGACATGGTATTTTTTATTTGTTCTCATTATCTGGCAAATCATGTGATCTTGTTTTATGTATTTATATAGCTCAGGTAGCAGTCCTTTTATATATAACTGCTCCATCAATCATCTTTTATTTGGTTTACTTCCTTGACCAATGCCAATGTAACTTTTACTAGCCCGCAACTGAATTGAGTTTCCTAAGCTGCAAATAGAATCTAGTTGTCTAGGGCATTATTAGATATACTAACTATACAGATATATATACTGTAGTATGAATATATCTGTAGATGCAGCGCTGAGCCAACCTACAAATTTATAAAAAAAAAAACTTATATACATATATACTTACTACGAAGCAGCATTTTGAGGTTATATATTAATGAATTGTTACCAAAAAAAAAAAACACAAATATAAAAGATATATATATGTATGTAATAACAACATTTGTAAATTATATATATATATATTTATTTATTAGAAAAGAGCAAAACTGCTAAACGAAATAATAAAAAACATTGCATACAATAAATTCTATATATATATTGAATGAATCTTTTCTAGAGATGTTAAGAAAAATCACTGGCAATTATTCTTAATTAATTGTGTTGATTACGTTCGCCTTATCAGCTTTTAATATATATACTACATTTAACAGGTCAGCAGCACAGTAAAACAGGAAGACTAAACAAATAGCAACGCTTACTAAATATCAATTGGAAGTGTTTATTATAAGCTTCCAAGTGCTTCCTCTTTTATCCAAGTAGATCCCGGCGTGTCGGTTTTTAATCTCAAGGAGCAAAGTGCAGATGCAAATCCATATGACTATGTGTACTATATAACATTTGTGATTATATTAGTGATACACATACATTGCGCAAGCGGCGGCTCAGCTTGAAGATGATAACTCAAATGTGGCTGGGGATTCAGTCGGTTCGTGTGCATTGTCGGAAGCGGTCGCGTATTAAATATTTGTGCGCACAGCTGCTTGTGCAGGGGAATTTAAAAACAAAAAGATTATAATGTGGCAATCACAGCGATTGCTTGCTGCTGCTGCCATTGTTGTTGTTGTCTGTCTTGCGGCGGGCGCAATTAGTCCAGCTGCGGGCTGCCCCCGCGCGCCCACACACTTGCCCCATGGACGACGCACACGAGGCGACAATGGATACAAATTAATTGTGGCTGATGGACCCAACGGATATGTGCCCGGCAAGGCTTACAACTGTAAGTTCGATCCGAACACACAACAAATCATTCATAATCAACACGCCCGGGTCACGGCCTCACGACCCCTAAAATCATAAACAAGACAAAGCGCTTGCGATAAGAATTAACAGTATAAATATATATTATTTTTTTTGGTTTGTGCTTTATTTTTAAATTGAAAGCTTGAAAGTAACAAATGGCATTTTCATAATTTTACTCAATGAAATATGAACTGAATATTAGTAACTTTATAACACAATTGTGTTAATAGTTAAACAAGATAATGCTTAAACTCGACAACATATTTAACACTCTACATTATTTGAAAAGTAGAAGAAATATAATGTTTAACTCCATAAGAATGAAATGATTATATGATTTGCGATATCATTTGCAAACACAATTCTTACAAATTGCGTCGAATGATTGGACAATATTAACATATTAAATAAACTTAAAATAGTTAAAGGAGTTGGTCCGGGTATGGCACTTAGAAACCGATATATAACTTTAACTTTGGACATGTTTTCTAATTTCTCAGAATGAACTGATCTCAGATCAAATTCGTAGGCACAGTTTGCACAAAAATTAATAAACTTAATAACAACTTAAATTTGACATATTGAACATAATATTCGTAACAAAAAAAAATAATTTGAACTTTTTCATGAACTTTAGCAAAACTTCAAACTATTTTTAATTTGTCGTCAGACGATTAATGGCTACATTTGTTTGCCATTTTTCTTAAAAATTCGTTTGCAATGAGGACGGGTGAATTGGCATAGATGAGTCTGGCGATGTTTGTCGTAGTGTGACTTATTGCTGCTACTCTGCTCGCATCACTCGCAGATAGACAAACTGTTGCAGATAATGGTCGATGGCTAATGGGAGTGTGACCTTTTTGAAGAACTTCAGATCGATTTGTTGCGCATGCCACGCATTGATTAAATTTAAAATTCGCTTCAGTTCGCTCTCGCTCAAGTTGCCCCCAAGTTCATGGTTAGGCTCTGCTGTGAGCATTGGCAGCTTGCTAACAGACTTTTCCATGAATTGGGGGAATTATGTGATCGTAACATTTTGCTAAATTTAGCTGCTCGCCATGCGCAACAAATCGGATATATGGCTGACGATCTTCATAAAGGCTGTCCTTAATAATGGGCAACTGTAAGTAGAGAAAGTCTAGCATTCTTATTTATTTGTATCTTTACATATAGTATATGTGCCTTGACTTACGCCAACTACTCGAAGCAGACTAAAATCGGCGGGTAGAACTTTATTACTTAGCGCTGCTTTCAGTTGCCACATTTGTTGGGGCAGCTTTTAAGTACGTTGTTAGCATGTTCACAAAATCACATATGATCCGTTCATTGTAATCACTGTCGCGAAATTTAGCCACTTCCAATTCCAAATATTCTGCATTAAATCGTGTGGTTACCAATTCACTCTAAAAAATAAAAAACAGATTAATCTGCTCTGCAAGAGGGTGCAAAAGATGTGACTTACCCGTAGAAATTCCAACGCGCCAGATTTGGTTCGCTGTGTATCAGAAGCATGGGAACTATTATTAACTGTTGTTTCCTTGCGTTTGTTAGTCTGCTTTGGATAAGGTTCTGCTTCTGGCTCCGGCTTTAGGTTTGGACTGTCACCGACAGTGCATGAAGATCTGAGTACGCGCATTTCATTGTCCTTGCTTTGACTGGTTTCTATTTTCATTTTAGTTTGAGTGTTCTTTAAATTTAATTTAAGCCTGGGCAAAATATGCGCTTTGCTTATAATAATATGTGATTTCTTTTTGTCCGTTACACTATTTACCATCATAGCTGGACTGAAATCAGCATTCTTCGGTTTTATTATGGAGGCTACATTAATATTCTGGCTAGTGCTGGCCATATTGCAATCTGTAATCATGTTGATTTCCCCATGGCAAATCTCAGTTGCACGTTCACGCTTTGCTGCACTTAAATTTATAGAAGATGAAGGCCTCTTCTGTGTATTCATGAACCCAACTTTATTCTCCTCCTCGAAAAGCATCTTAGTTGCAGGTTTAGCCTTTGCGACTGTAGAATACTTCAATTCCTTAGACTGGTTCTCTTTGGTAATGTTTTGCTCGCTAATAGATTTAACGTTACTGAATTGATTGGTTTCACTTTTCATATTAGAAGCTGCGTGCATCTTTTGTATAATTGAATTTTTCGCAGTTAGAGGTATTTTTCGATCAGGCAGCAACGACTGCATCTCAGCACTGATGTTGTCTAGGCAAACTTTGTCAATTGGTTTTCGAGGCTTGTTTTCCAGAGAACGGAGAATGCGCTTCTTGACGTTGCTCATCTGCTGTTGCTGCACACGCTTGCGGGCAATTGCATGGCTCTTCAGATCACAAATGGATTGTAGTTTTTCGGCTTTGAATTCGGCAGCCAATTTGGGTACCATTTCTTGGCTTGTAGGCTTAAATGGTGTTTCAGTTGTGTCTTTGGTTTCGTTGTGGACTTCGAGGCTTTGCAGCCCATAAGCCTGCAGCAGTTGCTGCACCTCCAAACCATCACCTGTGGCATCTTCTAAATGTGTTTGAGTTGCCTCAACGTTTTTCTCATCCTTACGCAGCATGGCTACGACTTCGGCGACATCTCTATCTTTGGTTTCGGGTGAAAACTTATCTGTTTGCAAAATGAATTTTAGTCCCCGCGTAAGATTTGAAAGAAGTTAAGTAGACTCACCCTCTGCCTGCCACTGCATCACACATTCGTTTATGATTTTGTAATCCACATCGTATGCGGCCAATGCATCTGATATATTCTTTATCCTTTCTTGGCTTGACTTGGTTTCCGGCTCTAGCTTACAGCTAGTGTTTGATTGCATTTCAGAATCACTGTTGCTGATGCTATCCGCAATTTCCGCTGCGCCAGTCTGAGGCAGCAGCTGCTCCATGTTGTAGACATTGTACGGCTTGGCGAATTCAAACACATCATTGTGCATGCATTGCAAGTGATGCAGAAATTCCACGAGATTCTGGGAAATCTCACTGCAAATATTGCAACACATTTTGATCATATTGTTCTTCGGTGAAACGATCACATCGCCGCACTTCTCGTAATAAACACTACCATTTAACATTGAATTGGGATCCGAACTCATTTTAAAAAAAATATCTTTGTAATTTTTTTGAAATCAGCAGCAACAATGAAGCACAAACAATGCGGGACGCTTCGAACACGAGCAATGAGCAATATTTGTTTGAGATTCAATGACATTCATTGTTGTATTTAACAAATATGTATCGAAACTAAATCGATATTTATTTAAAGCATCGAGTACTTGTAGCAAATCGTATTTGAATTTAACGTTATCGATCGAAAAACGTTGCTTGTTATTTGAATTTTTGAGATTGCTTACTACTATTTTTCAGTGCTTCTACTTGGCTCACGAACCCATACGAAAATCCAGCACTTCACACACTTCACCATAGCCGCTGAGGCGCACACGGGTGGCAGACGTGCCCAGGTGGCCAGTCCACGTCGTGTTGGTCGCTTCCAGCTATTCAGCGATTCACTCACAAAGTTTAATGAACGCTGTGTTAATACCGTTTCGGAGGCAGATGATCTACCCAAAACAGAAGTGCAGGTCATGTGGGTTGCACCCGAGACCGGTTCGGGCTGCGTATCGCTATCCGCAATGGTTTATGAAGGTCCACGCGCCTGGTTCTCCGATGACGGCCAACTCACCCAGGTTATGTGCGAGCACAAGCCAAGTGCGGCGGCAACACAAAAGGAATGCTGCGCCTGCGATGAAGCCAAGTATAGCGTAAGTACTATTAAATATTAAAAGCTTAATCTTATTTTAATTGTCAAGCTTAGTTTGTTTTCGAGGGCATCTGGTCGAATGAGACCCATCCTAAGGATTACCCCTTTGCCATTTGGCTGACGCACTTTTCTGATGTGATTGGTGCCTCGCATGAGACAAACTTCTCCTTCTGGGGCGAAAATCATATAGCCACCGATGGCTTCCGCTCCTTGGCCGAATGGGGCTCACCGACTGCACTGGAGACGGAGCTGCGTGCTCAAGGCCCAAAATTGCGTACTCTTATCAAGGCGGCTGGCCTTTGGTATCCCAATGTGAATCAGAACACTTCGTCTAAATTCCGTGTAGATCGCAAGCATCCGAAAGTGTCCTTGGCTTCCATGTTTGGACCCTCACCCGACTGGATGGTTGGCATCAGTGGTGTGGATCTTTGCACCGCCGACTGCAGCTGGAAGGAGTCGATGGACTTTGATCTGTATCCATGGGATGCTGGCACCGATAGCGGCATTACCTATATGGTAAGCAAGTATTGAGGAATCAAAAACATATTTCTAGGAATTATTTGAGGACTCCTTTAATTATTTTCTTTCTTTGTTTTAGTCCCCTAACTCGGAGACACAGCCTCGCGAGCGCATGTACAGGATAACAACCATGTATCCCGAGGATCCACGTGCACCCTTCTATAATCCTCAGAGCAAACAGATGACGCCGCTAGCCAAGCTCTACCTGCGTCGCGAGAAGATTATCTCACGCAATTGTGATGATGATTTCCTACAAGCGCTCCAATTGGAAGTGTCCGATGATGCCGAGGAGCAGGACACACGTGGTAAGCTAGACTACATCCTATAGATGGCATTGGATTAAAGTTTCAATCTTCTAATAATTATGACCAACTGTCTACAGCCGAGTGCCGTGTGAGCAACTATAATGCCTGGAGTCCGTGCTCCGTCAGCTGTGGCAAGGGCATCCGGATGCGTAGTCGCCAATTTTTGAATGCTGAGCTAGCACAGCAGAGCAAATGCAGCCGTCAATTGGTGGCCAAGGAGATGTGTGTGGCAGTGGTGCCCGAGTGTCCCAACGGCTCGGCTACTCAGGATCGTGATGAGGATGAAGGTGAGAATCTGGCCAACTCACAGTCGCTGGTCAACGACAATGGCGAGGGAGCCGGCCTGTGTAAGACGACACCGTGGAGCGTGTGGTCCGAGTGCTCGGCGAGCTGTGGCATTGGCATCACAATGCGCACGCGAACCTTCACCAATCACCTGGGACGCAAACGTTGTCCGCACATCAGCATTGTGGAGAAGAACAAGTGCATGCGACCGGATTGCACTTTCGAGCAGGTGGAGTTGCCCGATCCCGATTGCCCCACCACCCAGTGGAGTGATTGGAGTCCTTGCTCGGGCTCTTGCGGACGTGGTAGCTCCATTCGCAAGCGATTGCTATTGCTGGAGGATGGACCTATGAAGGCGAACTGCACGAAGCGCATGGAGCTGCATCAGCAGCGGGAATGCCAGCATTCTGTCGACTGTCACATTAACATGGAAATGGCCAAGGATATTTGTGTGCAGCAGCCAGAGGCGGGTCCCTGTCGTGGCAGCTATCAACGCTATGCCTACAATGCCCAATCGAATGGCTGTGAATCCTTCACCTACGGTGGCTGTCGGGGTAACCGCAACAATTTCCTCACCGAAGGCGACTGCCTGAACACGTGCAGCAAGATCTCGCCAAACACACCTAGTCCAAGGGGTCGCGAGCAGAGCGACGGCTGCGTCATGTCAGAATGGTCCAATTGGTCGCCGTGCAGCGTCACCTGTGGCGTCGGTTACTCCGAGGGCTATCGCTACGTGATCAGCGAGCCCCAACGCGGAGGACAGCCCTGCCCCAAGCGTCTCTCCAAGCAGCGTCGTTGCTCAATGCCAGCCTGCTAAATCCAATATGCCTCTTCTAGCCTCTTGTGCAATTCCAATTCAAAAGTAAAAAACTGATTAAAGCTCGTAATACTTTAAGCAATAAATTTACCACACGTTTAAAGTGTTTTTTTTTTTTAATAATATTTTGCTGATTATGCACAAGTTAACATCAGTAAAAGTAGCTAGCTTGATGCTTATATATCATTTACTCATCGGGTCTATAGACTTTGTAATTGCATTTTGAGTTGGTAAAAATAAACAGAAAGTAAATTTCTATGACATTCGAAAAACCAGGATTTGCATTTCTACATTTCATATTTTTTCTAAGAAAAAATATGGAAAAAACACTTTATTTTTGATAGTCTTTTAGAAAAATGTTTTCTTATATTTAGAAATTATATCTAAAATCAATCTAATTTGAATGGCTGTTTTTAGGCGATTTTCCAAAACAAAATTTCTGCAGGTATTTGTTTAGTTGGTTATTTAAATGTTTAATGCGAAGACGTTACGATTTTCCGCTTAGACCAGCAATTTCAGTTACAATTGAAAACTCTGCCAACCGGCTGTCGAATACTGCTAGAAAGAGAGGGGAATGCAGAGGTCACTTTCTCTGAGCCGAACGTGTTGCACTCAAATATATACAAACACACATATATATATATATAGATAAATATGTATGTAAAAGAGTCGCTGACTTTCCCGGCCAACTATTTATCAACTGGTTGGGCGGCGTCGAGTTTAGTTGGTGTTTGCAACTTGTCGAGTGCGTATCGCAAAGAAAATGGATAAGTTTCCCCTTGAAATACGCGATTTGGATGCAGCCACCAATGCGGAGCTGCTGGAATATTTTACAGGTGCGTTTGTCGCACACTTTAAATATGTAGATGTTAAGCTAATCCCTTGGCTTGGCCAGGTGAGCGGACCGGCTTTGTTCAAGTTGGACCCGAGGGATATTTCTTTCCATACAAGTACAAAACAGAGGCGGAACATTATTACAACTTTGAAGCGCGACCCGATGATATTTGGATAGCTACGGTGCCGCGTTCGGGCACCACGTGGACGCAGGAGCTCATCTGGCAGGTCGCCAATAAATTGGACTTTGAGCAGGCAAAGGAACGTCCATTAACTGAACGTTTTCCATTTTTCGAGTGAGTTTCTTGTTTTCTGGTTAGGATTCGTTATTTAAGACTTCTTCTTCTGTTAGATTTCCCTTGTTCCTGCATGATGATGTCAAGGAAGAGCTGTTAGCTGAGAATTGTGATTCGCCGGCTGCTTTAGAGTTTATTGAGCTGATTTCTCGGCCGGGTTATGAGACACTTGGGCAACTTCCCCATAACCAAAGGCGTTTTATTAAAACCCATTTTCCCTTTTCCTTAATACCACCCAGTGTGATGGAGAACAAATGCAAGGCAAGTGATTTTTAGAACAATTAAAGTTTTTATTTACATTTGTTTTTTTCAGATAATTTATGTGGCGCGGAATCCCAAGGATGTGGCCGTATCCTATTATCATCTTAATCGTTTATTCCGCACACTAGGATATTGTGGTGACTTTGAGCGCTATTGGCGTTACTTCCAGCGCGGATTGAGTATGTTAAATTTATATACAATACTTATACAAAAACAAATTCTCTCTCACAGATCCCTGGCTGCCTTACTACAGTCACATAAAGGAGGCAAAGCAACAAAGAGATCTGCCAAATGTACTCTATCTGAACTATGAGGACATGCTGGTCGATTTGCCGGGAGCAATAATGAAGATTGGTAACTTCTTAGATTGCCCGCCAAATGCGGAAGGCTTAGAGAAATTACTCAATCATTTGAGCTTTAAGAGTTTTCGCGAAAATAAATCGGTTAATATGCATCAAATGGCAGCCGCTGGCGTAATGAACCAAGGCGAAGCTGGATTTGTGCGTAGCGGCGGCAAGGATACCAAGAGTGCCAAGCAGCATGATCAAAAGGAATTCGCGGAGAATCCGCATCTGCTAAAGCTCGCTAATGATTGGATACAGCAAGAAGTTGAATGTTTTAAAACCATTTGAAAATGCCGCCTACTTAAAAGCAATCGATACTTGTCGCAACTGCGAATAATTACTCGAAGCTGGTATGCAGCACATATTATTGATTTTCTAATAAAACAAACGCAAACAAATATGTAATTTCCTATTAAATTTTTTTATTTATTAATTAACATGAGCAAGATAAAATATGCAAGCAATTTGTAGAAGCTTAGGATGACAATAATTTATTTCAAGCTTTGTACGTGATCAGCAAACTATCCTTTGCTTAACAGCTGTTTTTGCCGGTTAAGTATAAGTTACTCAAAGCCAATGTTATCAATTAGAAGATATTTTGGCAGCGTTCATCGCATTGCCCAAATTGTTAATGCCAGCAAACCGGGTGAAACGCTCCAAGTGCAGGTGAGCAAAAGAGAATTGAGTTCTAGTTCAGTAATTTCCATTTAAAAAGTTTTCATTTAGGGCTGGATAAAAAATGTGCGCCGCCTGAAGAACAATATTTTTCTGGACATCAACGATGGCTCGACGAGTGAGAAGTTCCAGCTGGTTGTGCCACGAAATACGGCCACACAGCAACTTACATCGGGCAGCGTAATCAGCGCCTTTGGACGTGTCCAGCTGGCGCCAAATGGACACTACGAGCTGCATGCGGATGCCGTGCAATCTTTGGGTGAATATATGCACAGCTTATATAATGCTCTCAAGCTCAACAATGAAATGTTTACAGCTGAGGGTCATCTCCAGGATGGTTATCCCTTCTCACCCAAGCAGAAACATGCACCGGAATACGTGCGAGAGCATCTGCATCTGCGCGCCCGCATCGATTACATTGCCGCCCAGATGCGCGTGCGGCACAAGGCACAGAAGGCGATCCACGACTACATGGATGAGCTGGACTTTGTGCAGATCAACACACCCATTCTCACCACAAATGACTGCGAGGGCGCCGGCGAGGTGGGAAGCGGAATATGCTCAACTAATTCCTTGGATTAATTTTACTAAATCTCCACCTATTTGTATAGGTCTTTCGAGTGCAACCGGATTCGGAGCAGCTGCTCAAGCAAATGGCGCGTCCCAGTGTGCCTACCGAGCAGAGCTATTTCGATCAGAAGGTATTTCTGAGCGTGTCCGGTCAACTACACTTGGAGGCCATGTCCTACGGCCTGGGCAACACTTACACCTTTGCGCCCGCCTTCCGCGCCGAAAACTCTAAGTCTCCGCTGCACTTGGCCGAGTTCTACATGTTCGAGGCGGAACTGGTGCACATGGAGCAGCTGGATACGCTGGCGGCATTCATAGAGCGCATGCTGAAAGACATAACACAAAGACTGCTCAACAGTAGTGCGTCGGATTTGCATTTTTGCCAGGAGAGCGCAAATGCCAGCTCAGATCTCGCCTGGCTACAGTTGCCATGGCAGAGGCTCAGCTATGATGAGGCCATGGCAATAATTGTGGAGCACAAGGACAAGTTCAAGAGTGCTGTTAGCGCCACAGAGGGTTTCAGCAAGGAGCAGGAGGTATTTCTGGTCGCGCACTGCGGAGCGCCTGTCTTTGTTATCGATTGGCCCACGCAACAGAAACCCTTCTACATGAAGATATCACGCAGCGATCCGCAACGTGTCCATGCCCTAGATCTGCTCATGCCCGCCGTGGGTGAGCTGTGCGGCGGCAGTCTGCGTGAGTGTGATGGGCAGCTGCTCCAGGCGCATCCACAGCTGCCCAAGGATCTGGGCTGGTATGTGGAACTGCGTAAATTTGGTGGCCTGCCCACGGGCGGATTTGGCATGGGCTTCGAGCGCTATTTGCAGCTGGTGACGGGCGTGAAGAATATACGGGATGTGATAGCCTTTCCACGCTATCCGCACAGCTGCAAAATGTAGTCAAAGATCTGGCTTGGGTTTTTTCGTATAAATTTTGTTATTGCTACTAAAAAAGATTTCGGGGAAGATTCCATTTTTTTTGGGAAGCCGAACTAATGTGTGTGTTAACTACTACGACGAAAATTAAGCTTACGAATGACCTGTCCTGCAATTACAATTGGCCCAGCATGGGCTTACGACCGGGCCACGCTTCCTTGGCGTATTTCTTCTTTTGCGGACACATTGAATCGCCCTCTCCACTCGTCTCATGCAGCTCATCCACAAAGCGACGCACTGCAAAATATGCGAATAATATGAGCAAGGTAGCGAGGGAGGATTAGTGAATGAATCTTTAACGCACCATTTGCATTTGCCATCGCCAACTTTTGGGCTATTGTCGAGCTGGTGAGCAGCGGCTCCTCAAACGTGGGCGTCACATCTGGCGCCGGATTGGGCAGCATTATGCCCAACTTGGAGCCAATACCCATCGGGGAGATGGGCTCAAATTCACTGCTGCTGCTGCTCTTGTGCTGGGCAGCATCATATGCACTTGCAGGCAATCCCTGATACAATGAATTCACCGGAGAATGAGCAGTGCTCTGACTGGTATTTGATGATGGCAGTTGATGCTGCTGATGCTGTTGTTGCTGTTGCTGCTGCTGTTGCTTCATCTCCACAATGCTCTGCTGGAACATCTGATGACTGGCGGCCAATGCGCTGACAGCATTAGCATTAATTAAATTTCCGCCAGTGTGGAGGCCCATGTGATTGGGTTCGTGGCGTGAACGCTTGGCCGGCACCACAGTTGTCTGCACCAGATTGCGAAAACGTCCCACATTGGGATCAACGTCCTCGGGATTGATAATGATCTCCTCATCATTGAATGTCACATTGCGTCGCTTGCGTCCCTGTTTTAAGGCATTCTGTTTTCGTAAATTGTTGTCATCGGCAATGCCCAGCATGGAGATGCGACGATTGTGCGCCGTGTTGTACTCCGTCAAGTTCTTAAATAGAGCATAATTAGTACATTACCGAATCGATAGTTCTCCATTCACACTCACGTCCAGTTCGGTTTGACTCTCTGGTAGTCCCAGCAAGGCGCCATCGCTGGTTTCACTCAGCGGTAGATCCTCCATGATGTTGCTGTGCTGACCACCCGCAGAGGGTCGCTCTCGCAGTATATAGTTTCGTGTAGAGGCGCCAAAGTGAAAGGTGCTATTGATCTGCAGCTGGGTGGGCTTATGTGCCTCCAGACGCAATGTGCCAATATATGTGCCATGAGCTAAAAAAAAGGAATCATTGTTTACAATTTCAGTAAAATGCTGCGTGAATATTTACTGGAGCCGAGATCGACGAGGTAGGCAATATTGAGATGCTTGTGGTAGACAAAGGCCGAGTGGACGCGGGAACAGGAGGCGTGATCAATGCAGAAATCGTTCATTTGACTGTTGCGTCCAAAGAGATAGCAACGCTTCTCGTCCACCATCAGTTTCTGCACCAGTTTGTCATCCTTCAGCACATCCAGGTGAAGGCCAGTCGGCGGTTTTCCAGCCCAACTGGGTATATCATAACTATTTGCCATTCAAGCAGCACAGCGTTTAAATACAATATAAAAACACACACACGGAATAAATCGTTAAATATATAAAGGTTAATTTGGTGTGTACACAACTTGTGTACCGGCTACAAAATATGCTAAAAATTACCAATATCCGTGTGGCTACGTGTGAATGACAAATTGCAACAAGTTGGCAAGTCTGGCTACGATAAAAAATGAACACAAAATATATAAACAATAATTATGTAGAAAGTGCGCGAGTTTATTTAAAACTAGCTGCACCCAGCACAATTCTCATAAGATGCTGTCTTTGCAGCACAACTGGCATAAGAGATTGGACACTCTATCGCCGCCACTTAGCAGCTAGCCATGCACTTGGAAATCGCTTGGGAAATTCCCAATTGGATGTGGATGAAGAGATTCAAGCTGAAGTCGAATTGGAGGAACATCTGAGCAAATTGGGCGACGAGAAGCGGAATGAAAATATAGAATCAGATGGACAAGTTGCAAATGAAGTTGTGGCAGACACAGAAATTGAAGTATAAAACTTGCAGCTCGAACTTATTTCAATTAATAAGTTATATTTTCTTTTCTTTTTTTTAGTATAATGTGATTAATAAACCCAATCAGCCCTTTTACAGTTTGCAACACACAAATTCCAAGTTAATGTTTTATTTCATTGATTTACTGCGGGAGCATAAATATCTCTGGAGTGAGGAGTACAAAAAAAACTCTGATTTTAAAGCAGAGCGAATGGAAAGTGCTCAACGGATAAGTGAGCAGCTTGTCAAGCGATTTAATGTGCCGTTAAAGTCACAAGTAATTTGCCAAAGTGTTTGCACTTTGCTCAAATGGTTCAACAAACAATTTGCAATGTGTAAAAACAATCGAAGATTTCGCTCGCGTCACCAGGCCTATTATGAGAAACTTTTGGCATTTTTGCCAACTGCAAGTATACAAATGGTATATTGTGATGAGTGCAAGCGACGCTTTTACACCGAGGATCAACTGAAGAGTCACCAGCATCGGATGCACTGTGGCAAACTGCCGCACGTTTGTGACACGTGCCACATAGGATTTTTACATGCCAGCAAGTTGCGTCTGCATAGGAATCGATTTCATGAGCGAACCACGCACTGGAAGTGCACCTTGTGCAGCTATTGTGCGTCCAACAAGTGGGATTTGAAGACGCATATGCCCACGCACAGCGGCGATCGCAAATATCAATGTGAGCAGTGCGGAATCAGCACCAAATCCAGTTCTGCTTTAGCCGTCCATCGACGCACACATTTGGCTGTAAAAACTATAAAATGTACTTATTGTGCCAGGCAATATAACGAGAATTATCTGCTAAAATGTCACTTGAAGAAAATGCATGCAGACGGGAAGCTGTTCGACTAATACTGCTGTATATCTTAATAATTGTTATAAAATACATCACAACAATTGTCTTTGTTTTTAATTTCCTTAAGAAAAAACTTATTCTTATTTGCTTGCCATTCACACAAAATGCATACGCGAAATGCAACCCTGCGGCGACGCGACCGCGTCACATTGTTAATGCTTTTATTAATGTCTGCGCTTCTAGCGAAACAATAATTTAGTGCGCGACCCAGAAATTAGTGTACAATTTGTTTTGTATATTCTGGTAAAAAAAGAAAAGCAATAGCCGTTGCACTCGCCGTGTTGATTTAGATGTGCCAACATGGCGCACAATCATTTGAAAGCAGCGGACATGGAAATCAATTACAAATTCGCATGTCGCTGTTGCCTCAAATCCGAGGCGGAATTCTTCAAGTTGGACTCTCTCATCGACTGTGGCAACGATGATGCCAATGATGATAACAATGATGCCTCGTCCCCAAGTAAATTGCCCCTGTTGCGTTTACTGCTCTTTTGCATGCGCACCGAAAATCTGCCCGAGCTGCCGCAATACATTTGCGTGGATTGCCGCAAAAGTTTGCAAATTGCCTACTATTTCATACAAAACGGTTTGCGTGCCCACGAAATATTGTGTCGTAAACTGTGTCCCGGCAAGCTGCAAACCAAACCGCGCATCAACGGACAACACTTAGCCCTAAGGATCGAGGTAACGTGGGATGTTGGTTTTTAATTTGAGAATGGTTTGCTTAAACAAATTTTATTTGATTGGCAGACAAAAGCTGGCGCAGCGTTGCTGGACACGCACAGGGAGAAACCCCTAAAATGCAAAATATGCGGTGAGATTATCCACAATCGTCTGGAGCTCAAACATCATCAACGAATGCATTCAGGTACACAAACAAAGCAATGTCTTAGTGAAGAGGAAACATATGATCAGCTTTGCTGTCTAGAAATCTCAATGAAACGTGGCATGGATTCATATCTGGGATGTTATGTGTATTTATCCTAAAGTTTCCACAAAGTCTTCTTATTGGTTTTTATGCAAGAGTTTTTAATCTGCAGCACTCCAAAGATAACCAATCGCTAATTCGTAAGAAAAAAACTGATCTTTAAGAACATTTTTCTCATTGCACCTACTCTTTTCTTCTCTCCAGAGTGTCTCTTTAAGTGAATTTTTTCTGATTGCACCTCATCTGTTCTTCTCCCCAGAGTCTCGACATCAGTGTAAATTGTGCAATTTTGTAACGCTTAAGCATCGCCAGCTGCTGGAACACTATCGTAAATCGCATGGCTTGACAACGGCCCAAATTGAGCATCAGTTGAAATTACGAAAATCGCTGCAGGCGGCTGCCAGTGCAACAACAACAAGAAAAGCCACAGCAGCTTTATCCACAGAAGCGCCTGCTCCTGCGGATGATGATGGTCAGGTAAAAGTGTGCACAAAGGAGGACATGGAGCTGCTGATACCCACAGTGTTGAGGCCCGAGGATTTCACGTACCCACAACTGGATGCGGATCAATTGCGTGACATTGAACAGCAATTGACGAGTAGCTCGCTGGGATTTCCAAACCCCACAGCTGCATTCACGGAACCAGTGACGGCAAATGCCAGCGGAAGCAGTGCCAATATGAGCATAGGTGCGGAGTTTCTGGTCTTACCGGATGGCACGTTGCAGCAGGTGAATGATGCTGGCGTTGTCTTCGAATATATTGATGATAGTAAAAATACGGCCAGCACAGTAACAGCAACAACCACATCGACCAATGTGACGCTGGAAAGCCTGTTGAGTGACTCGAAAACCGATTTAACCTATGATTCAATGGCCATTAATCTGAGTCACATGGCTGTCGATAATGCGCTGCCACAGATAACAGGTGCGCTTGGATATGATACCATTTAGTGTATTTGACTAATGTATACCCTTTCTTTTATTGCAGTCAAGCCCAAGGCACGACCATTGCTATCATCAACTGGTGCTCTGAAACACAAATGCAAACTGTGCCCCAAAGCATTTCCGACGGTGGCACGCCTCAAATCTCACCAGCTAACGCATAGCCGTAAGCAGCTTATAATCTACAGAAAGTACTTGTTTACTTTAATTACTTCTTTCTTATAGATTTACCCAAATTCTATTGTGATCAGTGCACATATTATTCGCTGCGCAGCGCCGATCTCATCCAGCATTATACGAGCGAGCATAATGTATGCATTAGCGATACGAAAGCTAGTCAAGTGGAAAAGTCACCAATGCTGACGGCAATGTTAACGGATCGCAATCGCATCTTCTCTTGCGATATGTGTCTTTTTGAGACGCCGAGCGGCGCTCAGCTGCGCTTGCATTATAGTGATAAGCATCTCATTGTGCCCAGTGAGATACAGCTGCGTCCCAGCTGGATCAGGGATCAGCAGGATGGCAATGCGAAACTGAAAAGTGGCGACGGCACCACAACACCAGACATTCCTCTGGGCATTAAATGTACTTAATATTTGATATATAATTGCTACTATTTTTGCTAATATTATCCTGTTCTCAAAACAGATCCAACCGTGACGCAGTGTGCAGCAGCCACAACGGCGGCGACAACAACAACGGCTGTGACTTCAAAGGGTGGCATCAATGTCGTCGTGGATGCCAGCTCTTTATTCTATGCAGCAACTGCTGCCGAAAATGTAGCACCAACTGGTGGAACAGCAACAACAACAACGGGCGCAACATCAACAGATTCAAGCACAATTGCAATATTTCCAGAGCAATGCCTGTCAACAACAACAACAACCATAGCAAAGGCAGCATCAACAAATCCACAGGAAGCAAGCAGTCAGGCAGTGGCAACAACAACAGCAACAAACACCAATACTAGCACGTTTGGTGATATGCAGGAGTTTATAGATAATACAGATGTGGCAGCCATATGCACAATACCCGCCGACGATATGCCTGTGGATGGTGATGATATCGTCATCGATAATAATAATATTAGTCTGGATTTTGATGCTGAAAATCTATTTGAGGAATTTGAAGATGTCGAAGTTGGCGAAGAGGTTGACGATGTCGACGCTGACGAAGATGACGAGGATGAGGATGAGGATGATGCGGATAATGATGATGAGAATGATAACAATGATGCGGCTGCCGATCAAAATCTATTGCTAACCAGCGACGATGACGATGTGGATGACTTTGACGACGAACAATCGAAGCATCTGCAGAAACCCTATTGCATATTTTGCAACAAAAAGTTTACCAGCCAATACAAGTTCGAGAATCACATGTTTGTGCATCGCGGTGAGTGCGAAACTAAAGAATATTATAATTTAATTATAATTTATTATTTTATTATTATTAATACCATTACTCTTTTAGGTTTGGCACCATATCGCTGTGAGCTGTGCACCAATCTGTACAATATGAAACGCCTGCTCATACGACACTATAAAACAGTTCACAAAAAGATGCCCACGCGGGACATGGTGCAGGCCAAGGGCGACAAGGTAGACGTACAGTGTGCGGCTATCGAAAAGATAAATATAAATGCGGGCAAAAGTAAGCGTGAAATGAAATGAAAATAAATGCTTAAATTTATGTACTAATATTTTTTATATTTAGATCCCTTGCTGATGTGCGCCAAGTGTCCCTTTGAAGGTGAGCTGGATGTGGATATGCGCAAGCATTTAAATGCCCATCATGGCATCAACGATGGTGGTAAGCTAATTTGATATATATTGATGTATATATATTACATATAATAATATGCTCTTGTTTTTACCCGGTCAGTTTCCATGCATGCCAACGAAGTGTTTATCATACGCAGTAAGTTGAACATAAGATTCTTCATGATTTTACTTGTTGCTTAATCGGAATCTTTGTAAATTTTCTTCAAGAACTGCCTTATGAGTGTCCACGCTGTATTCGTTCATTTGCGGCAAAGCGAACGTTGACACGCCATTTGCAGCGTAGCCATTTGGTGGATACAATCATTGAAATGCAGGCGCTGCAATTGACAACCAGTTCGGCGGCAACGACAACCACAGCGACGACAACAACCACATTGCCTAACAATGCCAGCGATGGCAGTACAGCTCCAGCACATGCGGTTGAGAAGTCGTGCAACAAGAGCAATATCGATGTTGGTCTTGGCGATAGCGGCCATAAAAAATGCGGTAAGCGAGTCAATTGCTTCTTTGCCAAAATGAATTTCAATTCAAATTCCAAATTATGCCCAAAACATGCCGCAACACCAACGACAACAACAACACCTTTTGAATACAAACTTTGAAATGTTTTTAACCACACCGATGCCGTCACCGACAGGATCAGAAATGGAAAATTCCGATGCAGAAATGGATACAAAAGGCGCAATAAAAGAAGTTATAAATGAGGTAGCAACAACTGACGCAAGAGAAGCAACAAGAAAAACTGCCACTGCAAAATCAGATGCTTCTGCAACAACAACAAGCACAACAGACTTTACACCAACAACGCAACAGTCTGCAGTCTCATCGCTTTTTCCAACGCCCACGCCTTTTGACTTTGATCTTGACTTCATTGGCAACGTGGCAGATGCCACAACGCTGAAGAACAACAACGATGATAGCTTCAATGTGGCATCTCTGCCTCCGCCTTTACTGCTAAATGGCAGCGATAAGTTGCTGACTGCCGCTCTGGAGCCGTCGCCCGTTAAGGATTTGCGTCCACGTCTGCCCCGTACCCCCATATATGTGTGCAAGCAATGCAATCAAACGTTCGACGAGCTGGCCAAACTGTTGCAGCACGAGCTGCAACAACATTCCAGTGGCACGATGTCCACGCCACGCAGCAGCTATCAGCATCAATGCAAGATCTGTAATGCCTCCTATCGCACTGTGACCCTGCTCAATTATCACATGAAGCGACATGCGCCGGTCAAAGTGCCCTGCAAGGAGTTTCAAGTTAGCACGGAGTTGGAGCAACATGTTCCGTCCGATCATCGTGGCAATAGTGGTCCACTCAAATGTGGCATCGATGGGTGTAGGAAAACCTTCAATTACAAGCATCATTTGAAGCGACATCAGACCGCATCGCATACGCCTGTGCAATATATTTGTTCGGTGTGCGGACGAGATTTGCTGACCAGTCTGTATCTGAGGAATCACATGTCCATGCACAGGGGCACCCACTCCTACAAGTGCCCCAAGTGCGTGCGCACCTATATGCGCCGTAATCCGTAAGTCTTTCTATATTATACACATTATTTATGTATATATTAATAATTCTCTTCTTTTAGTTTCCGTCGACATGCGATGCGGGAACACAAATGGGAGTTGACGGATGCGGAAATTGATAAAATGTATTGTGAAAATGATTCAACGCCATCAATAATATTGCGCGATTTGCGGTGATCGGAGCCATTTGACGACGGCTCAAGTTGGACAGATACATGAATTATTAATGTACAAAGTTAGCTTTATAATTAAACATATTGTTTCCCTAAACACCACATCTGAAATCGGATTATATCATTGTTAAGCACTTATCACGGCACATTTTATTTATGTCTATCCTTAAGCACACCCATTGCAATATCATAATTAGTATCTTTTTTTTATTTTTTTCATTGTACCTTTGCGAAAGGGGTATGTTTATTCTGTTTCACAAGCATATTATTTCATATTCAGTTTATAGTCTTTAAGATTATCAGTTTATTAATCGAACATTTCATCCAATACATGCGCTATTACTTAAATACATATTATGTTAGCAGTATAAAAAAAAACGTAGACAATCTTGAATGTTGCTAATATCGATGTACATATTGATGCACTTAGGAATTCACGAATCACAAAACAAAACGATTTATTTGAAACACCTGTAATTGTTAAGCAAAACAATAACAAAAATAGTGTAAATTAAAACCCAAATACTTATGTAACGACCATAAGAACAAATATCTTTGATCTTTTTATGCTTAAAAGTACAAATATTAGACAATCTTTGTCTAAGTTTACACCTGACTAGAAACAATATAAAAGAGTATAGTTTACTTTCGCAGCTTTCAAATTGCGCGGTTCGTGATCAACCGTCTCTTATCTTAGCTGCAAATCGATAGTTGCTTGTAAGATATCGATTGTGCTCGCTTCTCTGTAACCATTTGATGAACTAAAAATTATTTATTGACTTTAGTTGAGCTTGAGCATATTTAAAATGAATAATAAATAGAAAAGGTTTAACTAAGAAAATAATTACAGCTCAAACGATATATGATTTCGTTCAATAGAACTGGTTCGCAATGCCTTCAAAACAAAACAGTCTGGCCACTCTCAAAGTTAAAAATTCTCTAACAACATTTTGCGAGCGAGAATATGCAAAAAAAAAACCAAAGCGGCATTGTCAGCTTCGTAACTGTAAACCAATATTAAATTATAAACGATTTAAAACTTATACAAATTATACAAAATTATAAACGTTTGCGTACACACACTCGACAAGAACAAAGAGAAAATTGTGCGTGTTTGTCCGAATGGCCGCCGCAGCGGATGCTGCAAAATGGAACGCGTTGCTGGCGACGAACAAAGCGAACAATACAAAATGCCGCGCTTGCCTCGCCGTCGGTCGCCAGACGGTCAAACTGGATGCGAAAATACCGGAACTGAAGAAAGTGCGCACGTACGGTCAGGGATTGCGCCAGTGCACGAATATACCGTTAACCACTCGCTCCGCCGGCGGCTACAGGTGGCCCATGCAGATCTGTTTGCGCTGCTGTCGCGCCCTCGAGGTGGCCGTGCATTTTGTGGAACTGACACTGGAATCGAATCGGAAATTGTTTGCTGAATCGCAAATTGTCAAGCCAATGACGACGACGACGATGAAGGGTGCGTCGGGTGAGCTGAAGCGCAAGGCGAGTGGCAGCAGTGAGATGTTGAATTGGAATCAATTCAGTCAGGAGTTTGAACAATTTGTGGAGAGCTACGATGGGATCACAGCGCCCATTGAGGAGAATGTGCTGTATATGCGGGGTGCCAAAGTGCCACGCCTCGATGCGGACATAGCAACCAACCGGCAGCCACCCGAGGAGGATGATGGTAAGCGTGTGGAGATTGGCAGGAATTTCTTTATCTATATAAAAATTCATATTCATTCCCTTTGCACACAGTCATCTTATTTGATGTAAAGTACGACAGCAATGATCAGGATCAGGAGGATGAGAACGATGGCTCCGATGCGAAGAACAGCGAAACCTTCTATGACACTAGTATTATAAATGAGAACAACCAATCTGTCGCGGCTGGCATTACAAACAGCACCGAGAACAACAACAATTATAATTTCAATAATAAGAATGGGGATGTGGAGGGCGATCTCATCCAGCGTGCCCTCTTCATGACGCTCAACGATGATGTCAACAACAGCAGCAGCAGCAGCCAAACAACAACGTACGATTTACAATGCATTGAGTCCATCAAAGCCACATTATTAAAATGTAAGCATGAATTACTTAAATATTTAATAATGTGTTAATAATGTATTTTCTGTTAAGCTTTGGAGGAAGAGCAGCTGGAAGGCACAACTGGCAACGGCTTGAGGAGCAGTTTGACCAGCAAATCAACGCCCAGTAGGGAGATCAATGTCCAGATACCGCTGCTCAGCTGCAGCATGTGCAAACAGACGCACACGGAGGCCAAACAGATGAGGACACACTATATGCGTGCCCACAGCTGTGATGTGCCCGAGGATGATATCATTGGCCTGACAAAAAGTGGGTGAAAGCTTCCTTGGCAAACTGTCTAATAATAGAGCACAACTACAACTGAAAGTCTGATCCAAAGAGCTATAATATATATTATATACAGTACAGTTATCAAGACTCATTGTTATCTATCCATTTCAAAATGTCTATATTTATTTACCAGCTCTCTTTATTTTGAAATTATTTACAGATCAAAGCTTTAAGTGTCGTCCATGCAATGATTATGTGACAAACAGTCGCTCGGATATGCAACAGCATCTGATTGAACATCACAAAATCGATGGGGATTTTGGTAAGTCTGCAAAGGAGTCGAAATTTCAAATATATAATATATATATTATATCACCACTTGCAGAAATGTATTGTTATGTGCAGCAGAATTGTCCCGCCTGTGGGCGCATCTTCAAGGATCAGCGCTCAGCACGCACACACTATACACGCATGCACACACCACAACAGCAACAACAGCAGCAGCAACAACAACAACAACAACAGCAGCAGCAACCACAACAACAACAGCAGTTGCAGCAACAATCTGTCAATGCAGTCGAGCAGCAGCCTCAACAATTTGTCTGCATCGCCTGCGATAAGGTATTCAATTTAAAGGGCAGCCTGCAGGCTCATCAACGTTTCTGCCAGGTGAAGCAGCCGGTGCACTGCACCTTCTGCAAAGAGCAGTTTAGCAGCATACGCAAATACGAGTTGCACCTGCAACAGCAGCACGCTGTGCACACGTTGCACGAGTGCGAGATATGCCTGAAGAGTTTCAAGAATAGCGATTCGCTGGCTGTGCATCGCAAGCGGCACTCGGAGCGACATTTTCACTGTGACAAGTGTTCGCTGAACTACATCAATGCCGCCGAGTTGCGGGTGCACTATGAGCGTGCCCATGTCCACGAGGAGCAGGTGGTCACCTGTCGCAGCTGTGACAGCACATTTCAGAATTACGCACTGCTCCGCGAACACGAACAGCGCTCGCATCAAAAACTCAAGATTTGGCGCTGCGACAATTGCAGCTTTGAGGCGAACTCGCGTGCACGACTGCGTCAGCATCAGTACGAGCACATGGACTATCCGTACAAGTGCCAGCACTGTCCCGAGGAGTTTGCTGATCGCGGCAAGTGAGTATCGCAAAGCAGCAATCTCTTAGCGACAAGACTTAACATATTTTTTCGTTGCTTTGCAGAATCCGTCAACATTCCAAGAAGGTGCACTCGGTGGAGCTGAGCGATGATCAGCTGGCGGATATGTTTCGGGAACGCATCGGCTACACCAATCGCCATGATGCGTTCAGTAAGTCGAACAACTCACTAGAGATACCCGGTTTTAGTGATGATTGCTTTACGGAGCTGAAGAGTCTGGGCCTGGACTATGATGATATAACAACCGATCTCTTCTCGAATTCCATTAGCACTCTGGACACTCTGCTCGAATTGGTACCCTGAAAATGCATGCGTGCATAGAATTTAAGAAAACCTGTTAATGATCACAGCTAACGAGAGCTTGAAGACTGTCCGCACCTATCAATCAATCAATCAATCAATCAGTTAACAAACCACAGCATCCTCAACACACCATTAACATTTTGTCTCGATTTTAAATTGTTTTTTTTTCGACACACACCAACAAAAACCAATAAGAGTATATATATGTATATATACATATATCGGGCTTATATAGAGATTAGTCATTTTCTATTGAATAAACAACAAAAATTAAGCGCTTGAAAAGCGCGCCCGAAAATTACTGGGAATTATTTTAGGCAGCTGAAACTAAAATTCCTGTTGCTGCGAAGGTATGTTTTAAAATTCCCTTTTATTTTAAATCTGAAGACAGCTGTTTCTTTTGCTTCTAAAAGGTTTTTTAAAAGACAAAAGACAAAAAGTAGAGGATAACTTGTAGGTGCTGTCTGTGAGTTTTTTCTCTTGGTTCAAAATTTACATGATCAATTAATTCCACAAGATTCAATGATTATTTGATGCCAAACAAATTTGTATTTAAATTTAAACTATTTAAATTTGTAAAGCAATTGCATTTGGTTTTTTTTTTTGTTTTTGTTTAAAGCTAATTTACGCCCTGAATGAACTTGGAGAGAAAATCTGTTGGTTTGGGTTCCTGTGACTCCTTCCAATAGCGCATAATGTGACCCTTTTGCTTCCAGATCTCAACCGTTTCCTTCAACTCCATTTGGCCCTGCAATTGAGTTGAGCAATTAGAATACTTCTTGATGGATCATGGATCCGAAATCGAGGACTTACTTTAATTACTAGCATGTCGATGACGCGGATATCGGTCACGGAGCGATTCTTGACAAACTCCTCGCGCAATTTATCGCGGCACTGCTCAACACTCATGGGTATATCGTAGTCCATAACTGTAAATGCAGAGATATATTTTTGTTTATAATTGCCGTTGGAGCCGAGAGTTTTGATGACATAACCAAACGGACTTACCAATATAGGGAATCTGACGATACCAGGCCTTGTAGAGATTAAGGGCACGCTTGCGCGCCTCATCGCGATCCACGGAGAGGATAGGACGCACTTGTTGCACGGCACGTTTGACGGCTTCACGTCCAGCCATGTTTTCTGTGAATTTCGAGCGAAAAATAAGCTTCTTGCAAAACGATGCTGCTTCTTCTTCAACGGCAGACAAGAACAGCTGTGCGTTTCTGTGCTGCCACTTGTGGTAATATCGATACATGCTACTAAGCAAGTGTTGCAAAACATGTCGCAGTCATCGCAGTATCGATAAGTCTGTGCATGCGAAGTGCGCGCTTAAATTTCAAATATTTATGTATATTGTTGTTGGATTTTAGTCATGCTTTTGCGCATTGTTTTTTTTTTACGTCCATTGTGGGAATATAAAGGACAGTCATTGTGCCGATCGGCCCCGCAAAGCTATGCACAAAAAGTGCACATTGTCATTGTAACAATAATAGAGACAGCTGAGGCAAAAAAAAAATTTACACTTTCATTCATTAAAGCTGGCTATTGTTGGTGCTTTGTTTTTGTTATTCTTTTTTTGTTTTTGTTGTTAAAGCTGCGCGCGCTGCTGTTGTTGACCGACCGTCGATCGACAGTCGACTTTGCGCTCAGTTCAAAACACGTTATGCGCCTGTGCAGAGCGTTTTTGCGCTTAACCAATTTAACACAGCCAGTAAGCCGAGAGTTTCGAAAGTTTAATTTTTGTGCACCCCAACAAAACGCGTGTGATTTGCAATAACAACAATTACAAAAATAACAAGCCAGACAAATAATTTTTGTAAATGATACGTTTCGAGTGTTACAAGCAATTTGTAATTTATTATGCAAATGCAGTAAGCGAGCTATAAACACATTTTTGGTAGGTCAAAACAATTTCTATTTTAATTGGCAGCGCCCAACAAATTTACCATATAAGAAAAGAAAGCTAGCTTCAAAAAAAAAAAATTTTTACAAAACTATGGAAACTTATCATACAGATATGGGGACGAACTGTATTTATATCGCATAATTAAGCCAATCAAAATGTGAAGTGAAGAGAAATAGAATTTCAGCGAATTGCGTGTGTTGTGCGTATTTTGGTTTGGATTCTTTAAATTGGCACGATTGCAGCAGCTGATGAAAAGAATTTCTAGTTATGATAAATGTGGCATAAATGCTTTCTAGTGTTGTTCAGCGCCAGTCGGTCAATCAGTCTTTTGTTGTTGCACTCTTTATACGCAAATTAGTGTTGCTAATTGAACACATTTTCTTTGTCAAGGTTATGAGCGACGCTGACTGCGATGCCGGCTTAAGTGCACGTTCGTCTTGACGAATCGCTCTCTCTCTCTCTCCATCTCTCTCTTACTCGGGCTGTGTGTTTGTATGTCAATAAGTGTTGTTCAACTAGACAAATATAGATTGTTGTAAAAAAAGGCTAAGAAACAATAACGACTTTAGCATGCACACACGAATACCAACACCAGTTACAGTTGCACACCCAATAATTGTTATGATGTGCAAATAATGTAGCAGAAAAAAATTCTGCAGCCAGTTATTAGCACAATTTGATATTGAGCATTACGTACAAAAACTTGCTTCTTTTCCTAAGCACACTGTGCAAGTGAATAGAAAAGACACACATACACATACACATATATACCAGTTTACGTAGCAACGAGCGCTTATTAAGAGCGATACCGTGTACCGTTTTATCGCGTCCACGCCTTGAACGTCACCTTCTCCTCGCTCTCCTCGTTCTCCACCACCTTCTCGTTCGCCGCATCTTTCTGCACTTGGCCACACTCACAAGTCAAACGGCTTTTGATTTGAGCGCCTTGGTCACATTTCATGGCCAAAACGCATTAAGTATGTTTATAAATTATTATTTATATTGCTGCGCGGAAGCTCGCCCGCATCACGCTTCAGGGTGTGTAAACGGAAAACACACTTTGTTTTTATTTTTGGGGGTAGGGGTACCTGTATCGCTTCAAGCCATCAGTGAGAATAACACACGACCAAAATTGGTGTTGCCAAAAAGTTATCAAATCGATACGAGAAGCGACTGTTAACAATTTGTATTTTTATTTCTCATTTTTTGCTGGAACGTTTATGCGAGCAAGTAAACGTGATGAAACTGTTATTCTCGCACAAATAAAATACCGGATTAACAACGTGCTTAGCTTTATTGTTGCTAATAAGGGGAATTCCAGGTGCGGTAATTGTTGCTGCTGCCATATTTTTAATTTTCTAGTGTAATTACTTTAATTTGCCTTTTGAGAAATGTTATTTTTGGATAAGATTCCTGATTTTTATATATTTGATTTTTTGTAAAAATTAGTTTTATTTGCCATTTCTTAAAAGCTGCCTTCATATTCAAATTCTTATTCAATTTGGGTTAAGATTCTTATCTTTGGCTTCGAGCTTATTTTAAATGAACAACGCTGTTGTTGGCCTTTCTTTGATGACTGATAAAGCTGTCATACAAAGTATTTGTTTATTTGTCAAAGTCTTAAGTTATTTACAAGTCTCCCTGCCTGATAAAATAAATTTCATATATGAATGTGTTCAAATAAGTAATAATTGCAGCCTTTGAAAAACAGTTAACAACTGCAATCTCTGACCTATATTACGCTAAACATGTTATTATTATTGTAACACTGCTGTTGCTTAAGCTTATTGAATCGAGTGCACAAACTATGAGTCAAGATTGTGCAAACTAGTTGCTGTACACGAGAAAATAAAAACAAAGCCATAAGCAACTTTGAACGACTTGCATAATTCATGATCTTGTTGATCACGTGCAGTGAGCACGTGTAAACGCATTTAATGTGTAGCACTTAAGGGCCAAGTTTGGTAAACCTATTTGCAAAAACCGTTAATGTCAGTTCTTTGATTTTTGGTTAGCCAAACAACAACATCAAGTGTCGGAAACGCTATTAATTTGTAGTCAAATTATGCATAATTAAAGTTAAGTTTTTTTGTTTTGCTTTATTTAGGTGAAATGTTTTGGTTACATTTAACAGCATCTGCCTTTCACACTGTAGGGCATTTGTTTAGTTATTAAGCGTCAACTTTTTTATTTTCTTTTTTCTCCTTGCTTTGTGTATTTTTTGTTTTTGATTCACATATTTATTTTGCGCCAGCTATGCGCACGAGCACTTTGCGCGATAACCGAACAACAACAATAACAGTTAACAGTAACAACAGCAACAACATAAACAGAAACGACGACGACGTCGACGTCGACAGCCTGGCAACGACTCGACTCCAGCAGCAGCAACAGCGAGGTGCTCGTCTGTGTTGAAGTTGGGTTCAGGTTCAGTTTCAGTTACGTTTTGGCGTTTTACGGTAACGCAGCGGACAAGCGACAACAATAACAAGCAGCAGCAGCAACGGCAACAATAAAATCACACACAATCAAACACACAGTTAGAGAGGTGCGTGTGTTGTTGTGCTTGCTAATCACTATATCAAAAATATAATAATAATAATCATAATACTTCTAACGTTTAAATCATAACTGAGAGCGCATTCTATATGCGATTACAATTGCGCATACGTCGCGTTGTTCGCAGCAAAAATCGCAAAAGTCTAGAAAGAGCGAAGACAAAAAAGCCGCTTAACTTTTGTGCGTGACTGTAAAAATTGTGTTGTTGTTCGTCCGTTAAATTTGCCAAAGTGTGGCCAATTGTCGCGTTTCTGTAAATTTGCGCATATCTCGACATATTCGTTCTTTTCTCAAAAATTGACCGTTCATGCGTCTAGTGTAATATGAATACAACTAAACACAAACACACTCACTCACACACATACACATGGGCAATTTAAATGTTTGACTGGGCTGCATTTAAACGGCAAATGGTTTTCACTTTTTTTTTTGGATTTTTGCGCTCGCTTGCATGCAAAAGCAACTCTGTATTTTTACCGTTATGTGCAATGGGTTCGTGCCTTGAACCCAGCTTGGAGTATTCGTTATTTTTTTTTTGTATTTAATGCTTGTGGTTTTTAATGCATTCCGTTTTCACTTTCTTTCTCGTTGAGGCCGTTAATCATGTGATTAGATAATAAATTACTTTGCATTCTTGAGTTGTTGTTGTTGGAATTTTTCGGTTTATGATGCAGCTTATCAGTTGTTTTTAAACGTTGCCAAAAAAAAGTTATTGCCGCTTTATGAGTTGCACGATAAGATTAGTGTCTGTTCAACTACAGCTTCTATATGCATTTATTTATATATGGACCTAAAAAGACTTTATTGTGCACGAATGCCTTGAAAAACTCGGGAACAAAGCAAGCCCAACGTCAGAGATTCGAAACTAGAACAAATTACACAAAAATGCTTATAACGTTGGTATAGTTGTTTTAGTTGATTTTAGAATTATTTAAAAATATGCAAAAAATCATTTGTCTATTTATTTAAAATTTAGAGTAGATTGGTGTGTTTCTCCAAGTGCAGCTGCGCAATTTCCAGTTAAGCTAAGCGAGACAAGTTGAGATGCTCATACTCGTAAAAATAATAATAATATGAATAATAACAACTCAATGCAATTGTTGTGGCAATATCACGGTTTGAGACGGTGCGATAGTTCACATAGATACAGACAGAAGACTTGGCAACAGACACGCACACACACACACCTCACTTCTTCAGGCCAAAAGCAAAAATATATATAAAAAAGGGGGCCAAGTAACCAATTTGATTTACCAATGATAGACGCACCAAACTCACGCAACAACAGCAACAAAAAGACAGAGAAGTAACCCAAAACTTGAACGAATGTGAATGGCCGTTGAGTATATATTTTTTTTGGGGTTCGGGTTCTGGGATTTGGGCCGGGTCTCTTTTATTGCCCAGCTCTATGTGCTGTGTTGGAACGTTTTATTTTGTTTTGGTATTTTCTGTATTGTCTCGGGGCATTTGTCACACCAGCAATTCACACCTCAAATTTTCAACAGATTTTTTTCGCTTAAATCAACCTCCTTTTTTTTTTGCTTTTTTGCTTTGTCCATAAATAGCTGAAAGCTTTAAAAGTTGGCTAAATGGAGAGCTAGATAAGCTTTATTATCATATGACGGTTTAGTTCAAATAATATAAGAAAGTTGATTGACTATAAATTTAGGTTTTTAGCATTTGATTTGCAAATTTTAATTTACAGCTGTAAATCAGGAGGCTACAATGTAAATGCTTTCGCTTTCTTTGCCTCACAGCCAAGGTCTTGGGGCAAAAGCCGGTTTTCTTGGTTGAGCTCAAGAGCAATATTCAAGCGGAAACTTTAGAGATACATAAAGCATACAACATACTATATTCATACGTGTGCATAATTGTTTTTTTCTCTTTTTTTTTGTTTTGCCAATCAATGACTATTTATAAACTTGAAAATTACTCAACAACTATTCTTGCGAGTTGGTTTTTTTTTAAGTGCAATTTGTTGTAGTCAACGTATAATATTCAAATTAGGCACAGTTCTCGCTCACCTTATGCAAATTTCATAGCTCTAAGATACAAATATAAACAAGAATGATTGCGCTAGTCGAGAGGACTCGCCTAAGAGATACCCTGGTAGAATATATGATTCTTTCCATGGCAATTTATTTATTGCATACCCGATTAGATAAAGCAGCGTATGATATACGAGAACATATATGCTAAATTGGTTTGGGCTTGTCCTTCTACCCTATACACTTTTTCCAATTTATGCATTCTTCTGCCTTTATAAATAAGTAGCCCATTTAGCACATTTCTAAGGTTGCAGGGTATCTGCAAATAAACTTTAGCACCGAAATATTCCACACAAAAAAATACCAATTTCAAGGTCAATTTGTATTTTCAAGTGCAGCTTCTGTTGTAGCTCCGCCGTCGTTAAATCGATAATGGGCAAATATTATTTGTGGGTAAATTAGAAAAAATAACAAGGAAAAAATGTGCAAAACAGCTTAATTCATTTATTTTTGCTGTAAACAGTTGTCGTTGAATTGCCTTGCATATTTGTGTTTAATTAGCGAGCCGCCGAAATCACCCATAAAAACCACCCACAAAACACCAAACCAAAACCAAATAGCCATAAAAATATGCCGCCGTCGGCAAAGTTAAAAAACTATAAGATTTTTGTGCGGTTTATTTGCGTTTGGCTTAATTGGAATTATTTTGTGTAATTGTTTCACATTATTTAATTGTTTGTCATGGGCTTTTGGGGAGGGCAAAAGATAAATAAAAACTGGTTATTTGGCACGTTCAACAACGTAATGGACGGAATAATTAAGTCACTATGTCACTATTCGGAGCTCCGGCTGATAGCCAGTCTTACTCATCAAGCAATAGTCCAAGTGCTTAAGTACAGTGAACACTTTGCGTCAACAGGTTGCACTTGATTAATGTGATAATAATATTGGTTCAGCTGTTACTTAAAGTCAAAAACATATACAGAGTAAATAATAATGCATAACTCGAATAATTAAGCTCGATAAATAAGTTAATAACTTAACTTTTTATAAGCTAATTTTAGACTTCGTCAACATTTGCTGTTGGAACTGTCCAAACAAGTTTCTCAATCAATAAAATTATTTGCACTTGGCACTTATTTCGCTAATTTATATGCGTCGCAATTGCCAAGGCCAGACGACATAAAACCAGCTACAACAACAGAAAGAACAGCAGCAACATACAATATATATATATAAATCAAGAATTCTTCTATGTTTACACACATATTTTTGGTATATTTTAGAAGTGAAAACTTTGATTTTTTATAAGCCACAACCTACAATTTTATAAATTTACTTACTGGTGGGGAGACTTTTGTTTTTCTGAGTGTAACAAACAATAGTAAGTTCAATTACAAGTGGGCAATAAAATTGAAAATAAAATCAAATAAACTGTGAAGCTGACCTTTGACTAAGTAATTGAATGCGCATAGAATTTATGATTGGCTGCAGTGCAGCACTCCGTCAATTGTGCAGTGCTTAATTAAATTGCTGACAGACATTGTAAGGCGGGGATAAGATAGGGGGGTGTGTGTGTGGGGAAAGGAAGGGGCTTTGGCCATCAAAATTAAACTCCTATCAGTTGTGATCGTCTGTGTGTGTGACATATAGATAAGACGCAGGCAAAACAATTGGTCAAACATGTATACATATAAAGTCAGTCTGTCTGTCAATCAGTCAGATAGTCACTGAGTGAGTTAGTCAGTTAGCCAGTTCGCTAGTTGGCTAGTCACATGCACTTGATCGATGTGTGCCGTGGGCTGCGCGCCTGCCAATTAGACCAGGCCGTAACAAAAACCATGTGGCTTTGTCATTTGCACCGGTTGCTCTGCTCACTACCAGTTAATTGATATTTAAGCATAGTACATAGCTCTATAAACAATCAATGGCATTTGGGTTTCGTTTTTTTTTTTTTTTCGACAATGACCACTTGATGACCCTGGACGGGCTTTTCATTACGTAATTACGCATACGCCGTGTGAAACTGTAGCTAAAAAAAAGCTAACAAGCGATAAAAAATGAGTCAAATTGCCAGCGAAAGTAAATAACTAAATGCAAAACTTGTGCATTGCTGTTGAGTATTGAGTGTGTTTGCCATGTGATTGATAGCACGTGGAACTGAGATAAAGCTACAAAAATTGCACAAACATTATTATATAACCCGGCTGATAACAGTAAGGAAAATTCATAGTCATCAAAATAACTGACTTATGATCTTCCATAAAGATATCTTGTCGCTGCCCTATAATTCTATTATATTCCAGCTGTTCAAACTCTGTGGAATTTGCTAGTCTAATCTTGAAATCGTTAGTTGTTATTGAAGCGAACAAGTTGTATTATAAAATGATGTAGTATGTGGCAGATAGATGGATTTCATTTATGAAAAAGCCAGTTTAAAAGTTAGAGACTTCAAATTTAATGTGAGCTCATGTTTACCATGCGCAGATCAAGTTTCGCAGTTTCGCAAATATCGATAGAAACCGATTTTTGACAGCAATAAAAAACACAACTGTAAAGATACAGACTTCCCATTGCTATACTAAACACTGATATGTAATTGATCTACTATAAGATCGAAGAAGAAACGTCGAACAGCTGAGTTGAGGGTATTTCCTAGTCGAGTTCTCTCCCTCTCTATAGCATTCCAACTTGTTTTTAGTATACACCTTTCTATAGGCTTGTAAATTTGTAATGGATTAAGCCTGAACAGGTTATACGTCGACCATATTTATTATGCCCATTTATAATTTTTAAAATGCGTTTAGAATTGGACTTTAGAATTTAACTTTAACTTTATTCGTTGGACTTTGTGCCGTTTTATTAAGCTTTTCCAATTGTCTAATAAATGAGTTCTAAATCAGCTGCAGCTTTGATTAGCCTATTTCTGATATGATAAACTCCTGGGATTATCAAAAAATTGGGAATTAAATTCAAGTGCTGATTAATAATAGAAAGGTTTAAACAATAAAACAGAACCCGAAACAAAAAACGATGAATGGTTGCTGCCTGCTGAAGTGAGGCTAATCAAACTTATTGAGGATGATATTCACATTAAATGTGCCCGGAGCGATAAAAAATCTAAAAAATAAATAAAAGAGTTTTAAGACTGAATAGCTTAAAGAAAGCAGTTCAACGCAATTCATTAGGTCTATAGTCAAAAAATCCAAAATCAATAATAATTTCCGTTTGGCCAATTTAATCATTTGATTTCTGGCTGCGTTTTCACCGCAAAATTGACCATGATTATGATTTGGCTAAAGCCAAAAATAAAAAAAACACCAAAATTTGCATTTGACTAATTTGTTGTTCATTTTTTTTCTGTGTTTTTGGCAACATCTGCTATTTTATTTACAGCTAAACAGAGGCGAAGCACCGTTAGAGACGAACGGAAAGTAAAAGCGCGTTTAAGAAACAACACAACACTCTCTCACGCACACACGCACACACATAGAGGCACACACCACAGGCACGCACACACAGAGAGAGCTGTTAACATGGCCGATACGATCAACAAGCCGAGCATACAAATCCGCAGCGGTCTGCCCTCGCCCCTCAGCGATAAGAGCCCCTCGCCGGCAACCAAACTGCTGATCAGTCATGGCAAACCGAACTTTACAATTGGCACACGTAACTCACCCAAAGCGGAGGAAGACGACAGCAATGTGAATCCATTGTCGCCACAAGCGACAGCCAACAACAATTACAATCCCTACAAGTGCGCCAACAATAATAAATTTGTGGTCGGCACCAAGTTCAATGGCGTCTTTAAGCCCTCGCCCTTGCTCACCAACGGCAATGGCAGTGTCAACTCGGAGTCGTCCAATGAGGCCGCCAAGGTGGTGCTGCGACGTGCCCAGCCAGCGGAGCCATTGGCATCGCTCCCAACGGACGCCGAGTCGGATGACAATGTGCCGGAGTTTATACGGCGACAGCGACGCATTCAGGAGCGTCTGGCCAAGGAGAATGTGCTGGACTTTGAGAATCGTCGCAGTGGCTATTTTACGCATGTCATGATCTCACCGGATTCACCGAATCGCACCAGTTTCGTCGAGACAATGGCCAGTCCGGCTATAGTGCCAGCATTGGAAATGCCGCTGGTGCCAGCGAAGATTGAGGAGGAGGAGCTGCAGCAGCAGGAGGTGGTGCAGAATGGACATGGCCAGCAGCAGCCTAGCAATGGTCACAGTGAGCAACATGAGGAGGAGGAGAAGCGAGAGCAGCAGCAGAGGGAGGAACAGGAGAAGCGGGAGCTGGAGGTGAAGGAGCAACTGAAACAGCAGGAGGAAAAGTTGCACCAGGAGCAGGCGCAGGAGCACAAGGAGCTGGAGCTGGAGCAGGAGCAGACTAAGCAGGAACGACCCCTAACCAATTGTCAGGTACAGGAGCCGCACGATGTTGCGGCCGAGGATGTGGCCAAGGCCATTGAAGAGGTCAACAAGGCTGTAGCAGGTGAGGAGGAGGAGGATGAGCCAGTGGCGGAGCAGGAGCAGCAAGTCAAAGTCACGCCCGCCTCTGTAGAAGCTAAAGTGGAGGTAGTTACTCCAGCTTCAATTCCAGAAAGCAGCAGCAGCAATCAGGCAACAGAAGAGCCATCGATAACCATATCGCATACAAATGGACATAGCAGCGATGTGCCCAGTGTAGCCACACCCGATCCCAGCGGCGCTCTCGGCGTCAACTATGAGCCCAAGACCGTTGTCAGTTTTGCCCAGGAGTTGGGTGGCGGTGAGAATAACTATCCGGATACGGTGCAGGTCCTTACGGATGCGGCGCCAGCGTCGCCAGCGGATGCCCAACTGCAGGAGTTGAGCAAACTCAAGTTTGACATACAGAACGATGGACAGAATGGTGAAGTTCTCGTCACGCCTGTCATCCGGGCGGATTGAGTGCCGCTGCCGTCCGCTTGGGGGCGTCCTAGTGCAATTTGTTATTAATCAAAGGAAATATGAGAAAAGATAAAAAAAAAACCATTCAACTATGTATTGTGTATTTTGTGTTAGCCACTAAGTTCATTATGAGAAATGTTGCCAAATTTAATTTTATGCTTTGCGCAATCAGTCAGTATCCCACACACACACGACACACACACACAACACACACGACTCACACACACAACACACACAACACACACAACACACATGACGACACACACAGTATGCGCCAACTGTTGAGGCGGTCGCCAAACTTTGAGTTTGTGTTTTGACGACCAGCTGCACTTAACTATGTTTACTTCAAACAATTTGCTTTATTTAAATAAATTATTATTAATAAAACAGAAACAATTGTTTAAATTTACAAAAAGAAAACTCTTCACTTCCTGATTCAAAATTCATGCAAAAACTTTGAAAAAGTGACCAAAATTTTTCAAAACTGGAGGAAACAGGTCCAAACCATCCATTGCCATAACTTTGTCAAAACTATATCGATTTTTTAAATCCAGGGCCTTTGGATCTAGGCTTGATTTACAGTTGGAAACTCGGTTCGGTCTCGAAAAAGAAATCCACTTGGGTGCAGTTTCAAACTATCCTATCTACAAGACATACCTTTGTTAAAAGTGCTTCGATTTTCAAAAATTTGTCTTATAAATTTGGAAATTCTGCCAAGTACAAGAGTTCGTTTTGAGAAGGGGAAGGCTAATAGTTTTTTAATAGTTTTTAAAATCATGACTCAATGAATAAAGTATTTACTGTGATATCTTTATCCGATTGTACTTTGACCTTTGTGCGGCAAATTGGCTGTTGCTGTCCTTGGTTTCAGTTTCAGTTATAGAAATCCGTTCAAATGAAATGATCAATTTCCCACATTGACTTGGGCTCGTTAGCCAAGTTCTGCATTTCATTGATTTTGATTGATGGCGAAGGTGTGGTCGGATTCTCTAAGTTTTTAATATTTATAAATGTCATCAAGTTTTTGAAAAATTGTACACGAATCGGAAATTGAACACGTGCCGCAAGAAAACACCTGTGATATAGGGATATATCTTGGTGGTTCTTGGGTAAGCGTGACGTTAGCCATGGCAACCATGTCCACGTCCTGTGTCCAGGTCCCTTTTAGGGGGTTGCACTTGCTGACCAACATGGTGAACACATCTGCTGCCGCTGTCCCCGGGTCGCACTATGCGTTTAATCGATATTCCAGCCAGGGGCGGGTTTTATTTTGGTTTTGGCCAAAACAAACCCGAACCGACCATGTTCACATTCAGAATCAGTTGGCTGTGGCGTCGTTGTCAGTGTGGCTACGAAAATGAAAACTCTCTCTCCGAATGAAAAGTGAAAACCGAGCGTACTACATTTCATTTCAATTTTCTTTGTTGTGTCTATTATGGATTTGTGTCTTAGAGGCTCGCAGGTAGGTTCAAGTCCAGGACTCTCTCTCTCTCTCGCTGGGAGTATTAACTATTTGACTCGCAACTCTACACATGACTAGATAAACCTCGCCACACGACAGAAATCGAAGGCCAAATACAATAGTCGCTCGTTGACCACACTCCATAATCCTACGCCGCATTTTCGACCACGTTCCGCCAACTTTCTGCAGCAGCGCAGTCGCTCCTCGCCCTTCCTGGGACGACCACAGTCGGCGGATCCCAAGTTTGGACGCAAACTGAGCGTCTACTTTGGCGACAAGGAGTTGCGACATAGCAAACACGTGAGTACAGCGAATATAAAACATGAATGGAGAATTTCTAAAATTAGGCACGACTTTTTTCTGAGTGTAGTAATATAACTTTTCTCAAATTATATTGTATAAGTAATACGGTTGTGAAATCTTAGAAAATCCACACTTGTGAAGTGGCATCTACTCCAAGTAACTTTATTTCCCCCATTTTCAGCGTCAATTATCTTCCACGGATCTGTTGAAGTCGCTGCTGGAGGAGCCCATCAAGCGCAGCTGGCTGTGCCGCAGCGCCTGCAATTCTTCCACCGACGATCAGTCGGACTGCTCCCAGAAGTCGCCGCACAGCAGCGAGGGCGAGCAGCTGGAACGTTTTCTGGTTAGCATGCCGAACGGTGGCGGCGACAAATCCAAATCCTATGCTTCCAGCTCCAACTGGTCCAATGGTGGCCAGGCGAGCCTGAGTAATGCGGCGCTGCTGGCAAAGAGCGCCAAACCGGATCTGCCGGGCCGCGTGTCCTTCAGCAAGCCGAGCACAATGCTGGGTCCCGATGTGGACTCCAGCGATTGCGACAATGACAAGCAGGAGATGCGAAACAGCATCTCGGCGCCGGGTCCGCTTACGTTGCCCAGCTTTGGCTACGGCAATGGCAACAAAGTAGATTCCAGCGATGCGAGTGCACAAAAGAAATCTGTGCATTTTGGTTCACCAGCAGCTGGCGGCGTTGAGGTGCTGGCGGAGACATATGAGTATCCGAAGTGTCCGTCGGAGAATTGCACGTGCAGCACAAGATCATCATCCACGGCCAGCACCAATGAGCCGGCCACAGATTCCAAATGTGCCTGTGATGCGCCCAGTTGCCGTTTTGCCGAATCCAAAACCAAATTGGAACTTCCATCGCCAACACCCGAATTGAATGTCATCCGGGAGTACAAACAGGCTGTGGACAAATTGCCCATAGAACCCTTGAACAACATAGAACTGCCCAATTATCTAGATAAATATGCTGCACAAGCCAGGGACAAGCAAAACAATCTATCCGAAAAGAATCTGACCACAACTCAAAATAATAATAATAGTTCTGCTCAGAGCAGCACTGGCGCCACCTATCGTACGGCGGCGCAACGTAACTTTGGGGCTGAGAACAATTTTCTGCCAGTTGTTCAGGATGAACGTCGAAATTATGGCAACAGCAATAGCTCGGATGCTGTCATTAATAACTATTTAAAAATCGCTGCCACGCCCCCATTTGTGGGCAAGAAGAAGGAGAATGTTAAGCCGGCGAGTGCTGACCCCGCCAGCCGCAATCCAAACAAATCGAAATTTCTCTCAAAGACCACAGCAGCAACAACAATAATCAGTGGTAAACTGAAGAAGGCGGTGAGTGTTGGCAGCCTGCGGGAGGAGCGCAAATTGAGTGAGTATAATCTGGATAAGGTCGATAGCTGGATGAGCATGCAGGAGCAGAAGCAGGCGCTGGCACAATTTGAGGAGCTGCACAAACAGGGATTGGATGAGCTTGATGAAGGCAATGATAGCGCCTCGCAGCTGTCGGACTCGAGGGGTTCCACCTACGATGAGATTGTGTCAGTTATCAAGGAGATCGAGGAGGACAAGAAGCGAGGTAAAGTAGCTTCAGCCTTGTTATACATATAGAATCACTACATAAACATTTTGCAGACAACTTTGCGGAGCGTTTGCCCAGCGAGCTGAATCTAAAGCTGGATTCACGCTCCGAGACAGCGGAAACAACTAGCCAAAATGGCGATAGGGCAACCGATAGTGGCGATAAGTACAAGTAAGTTGCGAATATTATTAAAAGTATTAAATGTATATAGTAGCCCCATATATTGTAGAGTAATCCTTGTCCCAGATAACTGAAACTTTCTCCTTCAGGATTACGACCTATTCTTTCCAATAAAATATTAAATATTTTCCAGAGACATATTAGCTTATTTGAATAATGTGGAGAGCAGCTGTGACAAAACGCTGATGGAGACGCGACGCTCCATGCCGGACAGCAATCGCTCCGAGGTGGAATTTGTCGTCGAGCCGGATATCATCGATGAGGTGCCCAAGTGAGTGAAATTATTCCATTCCCAAAGATTACTTACATAGTCCTTAATCCACCTTAATTCTCCTGCTGCCCAGACTCTCGGAGCTGCTGATGCTGCCCAATCATCAGTTGGCGCGTCGCGTCATTGCTCTCAGTCTGCGTGCGAATGAGCTGGCGAATGCCATTCATCTCTCCAAGGAGCATGTTGTCCAGCTGCGCAGCGAGAAACAAAAATCGCTGCGCGCCGAGAAATCAAATAATGCTAGCAAAATGAAGGATCAGAAGAAACACTACGAGGAGGTGGTCACCAGGCATCAGGGCTTCATTGAGCAGCTGCTCAAGGATAAGGGTTCGCTGTGTGAGAAGGTAGCGGCGCTCACGCGTCGCCTGGAGAGCCAGAATCAAGCGTGGGAGCATCGCTTGGAGACGGAACTGACGCGCACCAAGGAGACGACAATGGCGGGCGAGAAAATCAGACGGGAGCGTTGGGTGCGCGAGAATACCAAGAAAATAAAGGTACTCTGCGGGCATGACCGGAAATCTTTGGCTCTATCACTGATTACTTTCTCTTTGCAGGAGCTGACGGTCAAGGGTCTGGAGGCGGAGATCAATAAAATGAACTGCGATCATCAGCGCGAGGTGACGGAACTGAAGCGTTCGCATCAGATGCAACTGCTGGATGCACTGGAGGAGGCGCGGCTGAAGCACGAGCAGATTGAGAACGGCATCCGCGAGAGTTGTGCCCAGGATCGTGAGACGATCATTGAGAAGGAGCGCACAGCGATCCGAGAGCGACTCGAACGTCAGCTGGAAGAGGAGCAAAAAACGCAGGCGGAACTGCGACAGAAACTGGCCGATGATTTTGCCACGGAGCGCGAGCGTCTCCAGTCGGAGCTGCGGCAAAAGGAGAGCGATCATCTGGCCAAGCGACAGGAGGCACAGCGGGAACAGGACAGCGAACTGGAACAGGCCAAATTTGAGATGCAGGAGAAGATGGCCAAGCAGGACGAGAAGTATCAGAATCGCATCAACACCGTCGAACAGCAATATCTAGCCGACTTCGAGCTGTGGAAAACGGAGTACGAGAACAAGATGAAGCTCAACCAGGCGGAGAAGGAGAATGCCATCAGGCAACATTATCGCATGGAACGCGATCGCCAGCTGGATGAGCTCGTCGTCCGGATGGAGGCGGATGCACTGCAAAGCAACGAGGAACACGAACAAAAAATTATGTAAGCAGATTAAAGATAATAAGCAAAAATCGTTGTTAACTAAATCAAATTACTAAACAGGCGCCTCAAGGAGAAGTATGAAAAGGATTTAACTGTGGCGGAAAATGTGGAAAAATCGCTGCGGGAAAAGTATGCAGAGATTCGGGGCAAGTTGGCCGAGGCGGATGCCCAGGTGCGCAACGGCCAGGCGGAGGTGCAACAGCTCCAGTTGGAGCTCAATCACAGCAAGAAAATGTGCGGCGATTTCATCAATGAGCGCGATAAACTTCGCGACAATCTCAATGCAGACATACAAAATGAGTTGGGGTTGCTCAACGAGCGACACAAACAGGAAATGGATCAGCTACAAAAACGGTAATCTGTTTTTTATATAGCGAGATAAGCAGTAAATTAATTTATTTATTTCTTTATGTAGGGTTCATCAGACTATCCATCGGCAGGAGGAGACCATTGAGGTGCTAAAGGCAGATAATGATCAGCTGCGGCAACAGTGCCTCAAATTGAATGCAGTCATTCGACAGCAGCGCAAAGACTATTGTGTTAAGTAGTTAGGCTGACTATATAAACAAAATATATATAAATAATAAATAATAGATAGTCATACATACGTATACACTCATTAATCTTTAGTTTTTAAAATTAAAAAGACTTTTTTTTTTAGAGAAGACAAGAATTTTGTGTAACGCACAATGACCCTATAAGTATGCTGCATAAATTAGCCAATGCAGTTTTCCAACGCTTCCTAAAAGTATGCAATAAAAATTTTGGCGGTCAGTTTATTAACAGCAACAAAAGCATAAAATTATAAAAAACCAAAACCCTCCGATCAAAAATAAAAACCAGTTTTAGTCAAGGCTTTTCATATTTGCTACGCTTAATTAAATTTAAATTAATGTTTCATTAACATACAACTGTTAAATACTTTGAGCTATTTTAAACAACTTAAATGCACTCATCTGGCAACGCTCGGCAGTAGCTGACAAATGTCTGGCAACGCTGAGCGCATATTAAGTTTGAGTGCAGTTAACTCACAATCCACAATGAAGCAACAGAATCAGCAGCAGCACAAACAACAACATTTTCCAAGCAGACTCTTTCGTTTGGACTTTATTCGTTTTTGTGCCGTCGACGCTGTCGGAACGTTTGAAAAATAAACGCGCTACGTACAAAAATTAGCTGACTCCAAATATATAAATCCAACTCCAAATTCAAATTAAAAAAACCAAGTTTAATTGAACTTTCTACCAGTTCAATTCCCAATTACAAAAATCAACAAGTTCAAATCAACATGTTCAGCTCATTTACAGGTAAAAAAAGGCGTAGTTCCAGCTGGTTTTTTGTGAAAGTTTTATTTCGAATTAGAAAATTAAGAGACATTTTCCATGTACGGTATTGCATTGCCCAATTAAATATGCAAAGTGTGGTATGTGCGCAGCAACAACAAAAATCGAAGAAATTTTGAAGAACTTAAATTAAATGCGGGGAGCGTTTGAGTATTTTTTTAATGCAATACAACCTATGACCGCATTGAGCAGGATTATAATAGAATTACATCATCGTGAGAAAGAAAGAATGAAAAGAGAAAAGAAAGGAGTAGTGGTGGCAATAAGTAGACAAACTTAATTGTCTGTTCCTGTTACAATTACTTATAAAGCGTTTGATAATCATGATGATGATATACATAGACGCTGATGATGATGATGATGATACGTCAGTGTCAGCCAATTATGGCGCAGTACTCGACTGCCTCTTCATATTAATATATCTATATATGTATATACCTAAATATATATATATACACATATATATATACAGAACTAACAGTTGTTCTTCTCAACACACAACCCACACCCAATATGATGCGATGACTACGCATACATACATACAATGTAGATGTATTTGAATTAGAGCTGTATCTCATAAAGAACTTCTAGTATAAATTTATATACATATTTTTGATACTTTTCTACATATTTATGTTTCTTTTTTTCATTTTTGTCATTATTGGCCTGTGTTGTGTGTTCATCGAAGAAAAAAAAACAAATTTAACAAAAAATTTCTGCTAATTATTTATTTTGTGTTAAATTTTTAGAAAATTGAAAATTTATATTCGCTCTTTGATGTAGTTCAGAGTGCGTACATCTTTCGTTCACTCACTTGCCCCTAAAAATAAATGACTCTATTTCCGTTACTAAAAATTCTTCACTGTTAGTTTTTTTCTTCTTTTCATTTCATTGGCGTTTTTCTGTTTTGGGTAATAAATTCGAAATAAGTGCAGCGTAAATTTCATGAAATTTTCCTTTACACAATATGTTGAAAAATATATATATAAATATTTCTTAAATTTACATATGTATGTTCTATGTTTTGAACTTAATGCAAACAGATGCTTCGAAATGTAAGTAAAATCGTTGTATTTTGTAAATATAAGCAAACATCTTACAAATCTTGTAGAAATTTCACACAAGTAGCTACACTTCAAACAAAATTCTAAAACATATCAAATTATTCTCGTTTACGGAAAATATTGTACAAATAATTTAAGCTACAATTTTAACTAGTTTTTCATTTTGTTTTTTCTTTTTCAATGAAAACGGACTTTATTAAGCAAATATTTAAACACAATCGAAAGTGTCTAGAGCATCATTTTTTTTTTAAGTGTACAAATTTATTTAATTCTGTTTTCTCAACACTATAAATAGCATGCATTCTCACTATCAGTAGCTCAGTAGACAGAACATTTCCTAATGCCCCAACACCAAAAACGGCAACAACAACAACAAGAACAACTCAACCAAACCAACAACAACAACAACAATAACCACAACAATAACAAGAACAACAACCACACCCCATCCAACAGTAATTTGACATTATAAAATTGTCTTATTTGTGCAGCTGCCAAGCGTGATCTGTGGCGTTTTATTTGTGCATCGGAAATTCGATTATAAAAACTCATTTGTTTTTGGGATTGCTGCGTTAGCTGCAGTCTTATTTTTACTTAGGATCGTTTCTCTTTTGTTTTGTCAGCCGGGATCAGCATCAGCTGGTGTTAATGCTTTGGACGCTGCTGCATCTTTTGATAATATTTCGGACTTGATTTGGGCTGCTGGTGTTGGAGTTATAACTACTCTTCCTATGGATAGGGCAGTGGATAGATTTCTTCTTCATCCTCCAAATCAGTTCATCTGCCTGCGGAAAAAGCTACTCCTAATAATTAATCCATATGCAAGTTTATCGGCCCAAAAGTAATAGTATTTTGTTGTAAATACTTCTTGCCACAAGGACTCTTGCCACCCTTGTAAACCTTTTCAGCTGCAGGCGCCTCTGTGGATAGATATTCACTTGACACTCGCACAATAAACATAAATATTATCTAAATTGATTTTTATGTGCATTTCACAGTATGGAACAAATCGATTCATTTGCATTTCAATCGAGTTATTTGTTTGTGGACAGCTGTTTTTAATATTTAAAGAGAAAGCTGCGCATCAAAGAAAAATTCGAATAAGACTCAACAAATATCTACAGTTCAGATTCATTATCATTCTTTTAAAACAAAAGAAGCTGATTTTATTCAGCACATAAATTTTCTTTTCTTTTTCTTAAATAAAATCTTAATTTATGACAAAAGGTAAAAATCAAAGTGAATATACGGAAATTTCTTCAGATCTTTCAACATCTCGAAATGTGTTCAACGAATTGAATATTCGATTTTTTATAGTGCATTTTATTTGTGTAGTCCAAGATGCATAATTCCCTTTTTTCATTATCAAGCATGTTGTGTAAGTCTGTTTTCAATTTAATGACTTGTTGTTCCCGGCCATAGAATTGCTTTGATCTGATTGGAAACCCAACGCCTATAGTAAAATCGTATAAAAGCCCTGACTCAGTCAGAGCCGGAAAGGGTATAATTATTGATTTACCCTTGGCTGTTGCAAATGACATCATCCGCCTTTTACAGGACATACCATACTCGTTGGGCCCGTTGCCAAGTTGGTCGTCATTTTAGCCAGGCAACAAACAGTCAACAGTCAACTGTGAAAAGTCAGTCGTAATTTGTCTTTTGGTATTGACCTTCGACAATGAGTTAACTTAAAGCTAAACAAATTAGTTGGGCGTACGAATAGCTCTCAGCACGATTCTTTGTGGCAGGCCAATCGACGTATGCTCCACTACATATATATATATATATATGATATATGACATCATCAGCAGCATCTGAAGCGGTTCATCGATTCGTAACTAAAAATGAGTGCTGAGTTTAGCCGGTGTTTTTGTTGTTTAGGGTCTCAGCAAAAGCTTGTGTGTGGAACGCGAGTTTTGTTGTGACCCAAACTGGCTGGCGGCTTACTCATAGAACGACAAAAAACAAAAACAAAAAAAAAACACCTATACAACTAAACAACTATAAAAGATACATATGTATCTATGTATCTGCAGTTGTATGGAGATACAATACACATACCCGTTTGTTGCGCTTGAGTTCAGTTGGTCTTGAGTACAGGTTTTATATATTTTTCTACCTTTTTTTTTTGCGTTAAGCGCTTCTGCGCATTATCTATATATATTTATATATATGAGAGTCTAAAGACAACATCAACAGCTGTGAGTCTCTCTGCGATTGTCTGTTTCTCTGTGGCTCTAGCTCTGTGGCTTATTGTGTTACTTTATGGCCATGTTATGGCATTCTAGCCGGTTTTTTTTTTTGTTTTGCTTTATTATTGACCACAGCATGCCACAGACAGCCAGCATACAGAACATATATATATATATGTATATATATATATGTGTATCTGACAATCTGCGTCGTACTATTACGCAAATGGTAAGAAAGCCACTTGATTGCTCTGATATACGAGCATGAGTCTTGAATTTGGTATTTTAATGGGGCGGCTAAGTTTTGCTTCTGACTGTGCTCGCCACATGCTTTCCATTCTATTTTTACTTTACTTTAATGCATGCTAGATGCAAATTCCAACTTGTTTATAAACAATTTCAAATTGTTGTGAAACATGCCATTCAATTTATTCCATTTTTACCAGAGTATCATTTCAACCGATACTCATTTTATAATCTCTCTCCTCTGTCAATTGTTACTCATAGCTGGTAGCATTTTCTCTATTTGTTTCAAATACATAGATAAGCTTTTCCAATGTTTAACAATAAATATTTGCAATCATAATATATGCGAATTCTTTCACAGCACGCGTCACTTTATCGCAAGTGTTGTGGCAAGCAGCTTTTGAAAGGGACTGGCGAAATGCAACCATGTCCGCCTCCTCAAAACAAATAAAACATTTGTTTATCTTTTGTGAGCACTTTTAGGCAATTTTTATTATCACTTTTATTCTTTTTTGTTTGCGTTTCTACAAACATAGATAATCTTCCAGTTTCTATGACGATTTCCCTTAACAATGCTAATTAAAAATTGGGCAAACCAAAAACTGCGATCTAAATATGAGCATCTCTTGCTTCTTAAATTTTACTCTCAATATATCAGGTCTAAATTTAAGATAAACCATTAGTTTTCGTAAATGGATAAGCACTTGATTTCCAACTGCGGCGAGAAGAAAGCGTGAACAAGTTGGCTGAAAAACTATTCAAATTGAAATAGCATGCTGGCTGCCATTATGACATCACATACTGTAAATTATTCAAATATTTGCGCATTGTTTACTTTGTATGCATAAAGGCAGCATACACACACACACACACACACACACACAGAGTTCGTATGGTATGCCATTTAGAATAGTGCTATATAGTTCGGAAATTGCCGGATCGAGCGGATTTTGTGCCACTGTGTGTGGCTCTTAATGGCACAATGTTTCTATTTGAGTGAACGCACACGTCATTTTATGGGAATGCAGCAGCGACTCTGCTTCCGACGTTCATCGTTTTTATTAAATTATAATTATTATTATTATTATTTTGTACACTCTGTAAAGTGTCGCCAAGTGGGTAGCATTCAATTTATTACTCTGTACCTTGAGTAGTACGATTTTAGTATAGTTGCTGACAAGTTTCAGTTTCTGTTAAACGATCTGACCTCATCGAACTCAAAGTTTAAAAGGGCCAAACTTAGAAAATTTCGAATAAATTCACTTATATGTGGTAAAAATATAGAAAATATTTTTGCTAAATTTAGAAAGGTTCCTCATCGACAATCGTAAAAGTTTTTCAGTAATATATTTCTTAAAATAGCAAATAGTTCTAAAAACTATAAATGTAAATGTTTTTAGAACAAATTCTTTCCAATAATCAGAAACAATTAATGCAATTTAATTATCTGAAAGACTTATATTTAGAACGAATTGAATTAAGTAATACTTCTATGTGTAAACATATTTGTAGTTATGATATGCTTCATCTTCCCGTCTCCTTGATCTTATGCTCTCCTAGCATGCATTCTCCACATCCATTAGCCATGACCGCCTTGGCACCTTCTCACTGGGGATTACCTCAGTGGCATTCCCAAGTGGCCAGACTTAATTCAATTAGTTAGCTGCCAGCATGACTCCATCGAGTTCCATCGTTCCGGAAGATTGCGGAACAAGACTTGAGGCACTGCTCTGCTCTTGTCCAATTTGGTCAGTAGTCAGTTCGACTGGCATCGCTCGCTAGGTTTGTGGGTCAGGTTTGGGGTTATGCATTTAATTGAACATTTGATTGTACGCGTGGGGGGAGCGAGTGGGCAACAATAGCTACACTCGAAGAAATTAAGCACTTAACAATATGTAGAACGTGGAGAACTTCCATAGTATATACAAGATAAGCTAGATTTCAATTTATAAGCATCTTTAGTCTGAGTACATAAATTAAACAAATTAGAGAGTTCTAGATTGGTTTTTTCTTTTCTTTCTCTAGCATGTAATTCATTTAAAGACATACATATGTCGTGCACTTGTGTAAGTCTGTCATCAATTTAATAACTAGAATTGTTTTGATCTGATTGGAAATAGTAGTAAAAGTTGTATAAAAGCCCTGTCTCGGTCAGACCTGTGAGTTGTATATTTGATGATATTGATTGCATATCCTTCTCTGTGGCAAATGACATCATCCGCCTTTTACAGGACCTACAACTCGTTGGGCTCGTTGCCAAGTTAGTCATCATTGTAGTCAGGCAAAAGAGCTAAACTTAGGCCAGGCTCGACTAGGCACTTTAAATCTAAATACCTATTTGAAAATATATATATATATAGATATATACACATTTATTTTGGCATGCTCTACTTTACCAGTTTATCTTCTAGTATTTTTCCACAATCTTTTCTAGTATTTGAATAAACATTTTTAATTCTATTTTGATTTTAGCATGCTCTAGCTAAACAGGGTATCTGCTAGTCACTCACTTGTGATTACAGCACACTTGTTGATTTTCTACACACATATATACATATATATATATATATATATATATATAATACTACGTATAGTATCTAATGCGTTTTAAATTTGCTGTTGTAGCATCCAAATTAGGCGCCACAAATTGCGCAGTAGTATATATATAATCTATATATATAGTATATAAGTATGTGAAACTGTCACCCCGAGTTGAGAAATCAGTCATGGCATGTAATTACAATCTGATTAGTTCACGCTCGATGGATGCATTTTGTTTATGTTTCGGCAATTAATCAAAAATCTCGGAATTTTACATAATTTTCGAATCGGATCGATAAGCCTGGCTCCGTCAGATCGGACTATAAATTATAATCTGAGTCTCGCACATCATTCAGTTTACTTTCTATAGCTTAGCCACAATGTTACCCAGTTGTCAGCAACCAAAATGTTGAGAATCCTGCCCAAAGCAAGCTAAGCACTTTAATAAATAACATTTGTTTTCTATTCAACAGCGTCCCTGAAGAGCTTTGGCGACAAGACCGCCAATCTGTTCAGCAAGAAGAAGGACGAGGCCGAGAAGTTGGCCAGCGACAAAGCTGTCGAGGCACAGAAGCTGGCCGAGGAGCAGGCCAAGAAGGTCGGCCAATCCGTGCAGCAGACCAAAGGCGAGGCCGAGCAACTGGCTACAAGCACAGGTAACTAAATACAACAAAAAAAGCAGTTGCATTTCGAAAACCATTATAAAATTTAGAAATTCAGAAATGCGTCTAAGACAATTGTCTTAAGTCATTCACCATATTATATAGATCAGTTAACTCTCAGAACTTAGCCTAACTTCCTCTCTTATTAAATTTTTACAGCCAAGGATGCTGCTGCTCTGGCTGCTGCCGAGGCTCAGAAGGCTGGCCAGGTGATTGATCAGGGCGTCAATCGTGCTGCCGGCGCCGTCAATCAGACGAAACAGGCTGTCGATCAAACGGTTAATCAGGCTGCCACCGCTGTGCAGAACTCCAAGCAGGTTGCCGCCAATGTGGCAGAGGCATCGCAACGTGCCGCTGCCAATGCCGTCGATCAGACCAAGAAGGCGGCCAACGAGGCGATCAACAAGAGTGTCAAGGCCGCCGAATCTGTGGCCGATCAGAAGCTGAAGCAGGCCGAGGGTGCCATCGATGGAGCCATGAAGCAGACCAGCCAGGCGGTCGATCAGAAGCTGCACGAGGCCAATCAGTATGTGGACCAGAAGCGCGAGGGACTCGAGAAGAATATCCATGATGCGACCACTCATGCCCAGGACAGCGCTGGTCAGCAGGCCACACAGCTGCTGGGCAAACTGCATCTGGGTCCCAAGTAGAAGATGTAGATCTTCCAGAGTTCCCAACTCCAACGCCCTCAAGTCCCTATCCTAAACAAAAGTAAATAATTTCATCTGTGTGTATTAAAAAAAAAAACAACAAAAAAATCAAACAAAAAATCAAAAAATCGAAAAGAAAAGTAAATATTGAAAGGGAATTTTGCTTCAACGTAACAAGTGCCAGTAATGTGATTGCTAAAAATTAATTAATATACACTAAATGTATTTTTGGATTTCTTATATATCCTATTGTTTTTTTTGGTATTCAAATAATGTTTTTTTGTTGCTTTTTATGCGAATTTTTGTGCACAAAAACAAAAAAAAACAACGACAATTATGTTTTGATAGGAATTTGTTACTTTGAAGCATTGAATATATATACTATTATAATTGAATGAAATTAATACTGAGCTATGCTTTTAATAAGTATATATATATATATTTATATATATATATTCTGTTTTATGTAGAAATGTATAATTAAGTACTTTTAACTTTTGCACAATAAATTACAAACAAATGTGTTTTTATTATGTAGATGAAAATGTGTGTTTTTTCGATTAAAATTGATGAAGTATATCTTTTATATTTTATAAACAGATTGAGCGTATTATTATTATTATTAACATTATTTTTATTATTTAAATTTCAGTTAGCCAACAGCAAAGATTTTTTTTTTTTTTTAATGTAGCAATTTAATTTAATATTAATCAACCTAATGAAAGGTTATAAAATATTGTTTTGCACAAAGTATAAATAATAACAGGAAATTTAAAATTGTTGCATACTTTGAAGACCGTATATTTGAGGTTATTCTCCAGGTAAATCGTTTATCTAAACATTTCTGTTCGCCTGTTATTTTAGTGGCGGAACATAGGGCTTTTTGATCATAGTTTTGCCCCTAAATCAATCCTACATTTAAAGTTAAAAACGTGATATTGGGTCGAAAGACAAGTAAAAATACTGGCCTAAAAAAAGGCATTTAGGCATAGGTCGAAACTTCAAAACGCCATAACTTCGTCAAAACTCAACTCAGATTAAAAAGCGAGGGCTTTTTGATCATAGTTTTGCCCCTAAATCAATCCTACATTTAAAGTTAGAAACGTGATTTTGGTTCGGAAGACAAGTAAAAATTATAGGCTGAAAATCGGTATCTGGGCATAGGTCGAAACTTCAAAATGCCATAACCTCGTCAAAACTCAACTTAGATTAAAAAGCGAGGGCTTTTTGATCATAGTTTTGTCATTGTTGCATACTCTGAAGAGAGTGTATTTGATGATTATTCTACAATTAAATCGTTTAACTAAACATTTCTGTTCGCCTGTTACTTTAGTGGGGGAACAATACGAAAACTCGAAGAAAAAAGCGCTCACATGTGAAATATTGATTTTTATTTTCATAGGAGCTTGCTCCACCTCTGTCGCGGGTTGGCCTGGTATTGCAGTACCGCCAGGATTCGTCCCAACTTAATAATATATGAAACCGTTGTTGAATGATAGCTGCGATCATCTGACTGCCGAAGAGTTGCATACTTTTAAGAGGTTCGATTTAAATGCTAAATTGAAAAGAAATTGTTGCATACTTTGAATAGCGTGTATTTGAGGTTATTCTCCAGTTAAATCGTTTAACTAAACATTTCTGTTCGCCTGTTATTTTAGTGGGGGAACAATACGAAAACTCGAAGAAAAAAGCGTTCACATGTGAAATATTGATTTTTATTTTCATAGGAGCTTGCTCCACCTCTGTCGCGGGTTGGCCTGGTATTGCAGTACCGCCAGGATTCGTCCCAACTTAATAATATATGAAACCGTTGTTGAATGATAGCTGCGATCATCTGACTGCCGAAGAGTTGCATACTTTTAAGAGGTTCGATTTAAATGCTAAATTGAAAAGAAATTGTTGCATACTTTGAATAGCGTGTATTTGAGGTTATTCTCCAGTTAAATCGTTTAACTAAACATTTCTGTTCGCCTGTTATTTTAGTGGCGGAACATAGGGCTTTTTGATCATAGTTTTGCCCCTAAATCAATCCTACATTTAAAGTTAAAAACGTGATATTGGGTCGAAAGACAAGTAAAAATACTGGCCTAAAAAAAGGCATTTAGGCATAGGTCGAAACTTCAAAACGCCATAACTTCGTCAAAACTCAACTTAGATTAAAAAGCGAGGGCTTTTTGATCATAGTTTTGCCCCTAAATCAATCGTACATTTAAAGTTGAAAACGTGATTTTGGATCGGAAGACAAGTAAAAATACTGGCCTAAAAAAAGGCATTTAGGCATAGGTCGAAACTTCAAAACGCCATAACTTCGTCAAAACTCAACTCAGATTAAAAAGCGAGGGCTTTTTGATCATAGTTTTGCCCCTAAATCAATCCTACATTTAAAGTTAGAAACGTGATTTTGGTTCGGAAGACAAGTAAAAATACTGGCCTAAAAAAAGGCATTTAGGCATAGGTCGAAACTTCAAAACGCCATAACTTCGTCAAAACTCAACTCAGATTAAAAAGCGAGGGCTTTTTGATCATAGTTTTGCCCCTAAATCAATCGTACATTTAAAGTTGAAAACGTGATTTTGGATCGGAAGACAAGTAAAAATACTGGCCTAAAAAAAGGCATTTAGGCATAGGTCGAAACTTCAAAACGCCATAACTTCGTCAAAACTCAACTCAGATTAAAAAGCGAGGGCTTTTTGATCATAGTTTTGCCCCTAAATCAATCCTACATTTAAAGTTAGAAACGTGATTTTGGTTCGGAAGACAAGTAAAAATACTGGCCTAAAAAAAGGCATTTAGGCATAGGTCGAAACTTCAAAACGCCATAACTTCGTCAAAACTCAACTCAGATTAAAAAGCGAGGGCTTTTTGATCATAGTTTTGCCCCTAAACCAATCCTACATTTAAAGTTAAAAACGTGATATTGGGTCGGAAGACAAGTAAAAATTATAGTCTGAAAATCGGTATCTGGGCATAGGTCAAACTTCAAAATGCCATAACTTCGTCAAAACTCAACTTAGATTAAAAAGCGAGGGCTTTTTGATCATAGTTTTGCCCCTAAATCAATCCTACATTTAAAGTTAGAAACGTGATATTGAGTCGGAAGACAAGTAAAAATTATAGTCTGAAAATCGGTATCTGGGCATAGGTCGAAACTTCAAAATGCCATAACTTCGTCAAAACTCAACTCAGATTAAAAAGCGAGGGCTTTTTGATCATAGTTTTGCCCCTAAATCAATCGTACATTTAAAGTTGAAAACGTGATTTTGGATCGGAAGACAAGTAAAAATACTGGCCTAAAAAAAGGCATTTAGGCATAGGTCGAAACTTCAAAATGCCATAACTTCGTCAAAACTCAACTCAGATTAAAAAGCGAGGGCTTTTTGATCATAGTTTTGCCCCTTAATCAATCGTACATTTAAAGTTAAAAACGTGATATTGGGTCGGAAGACAAGTAAAAATTATAGTCTGAAAATCGGTATCTGGGCATAGGTCGAAACTTCAAAATGCCATAACTTCGTCAAAACTCAACTCAGATTAAAAAGCGAGGGCTTTTTGATCATAGTTTTGCCCCTTAATCAATCGTACATTTAAAGTTAAAAACGTGATATTGGGTCGGAAGACAAGTAAAAATTATAGTCTGAAAATCGGTATCTGGGCATAGGTCGAAACTTCAAAATGCCATAACTTCGTCAAAACTCAACTCAGATTAAAAAGCGAGGGCTTTTTGATCATAGTTTTGCCCCTAAATCAATCCTACATTTAAAGTTAAAAACGTGATATTGGGTCGAAAGACAAGTAAAAATACTGGCCTAAAAAAAGGCATTTAGGCATAGGTCGAAACTTCAAAACGCCATAACTTCGTCAAAACTCAACTTAGATTAAAAAGCGAGGGCTTTTTGATCATAGTTTTGCCCCTAAATCAATCGTACATTTAAAGTTGAAAACGTGATTTTGGATCGGAAGACAAGTAAAAATACTGGCCTAAAAAAAGGCATTTAGGCATAGGTCGAAACTTCAAAACGCCATAACTTCGTCAAAACTCAACTCAGATTAAAAAGCGAGGGCTTTTTGATCATAGTTTTGCCCCTAAATCAATCCTACATTTAAAGTTAGAAACGTGATTTTGGTTCGGAAGACAAGTAAAAATACTGGCCTAAAAAAAGGCATTTAGGCATAGGTCGAAACTTCAAAACGCCATAACTTCGTCAAAACTCAACTCAGATTAAAAAGCGAGGGCTTTTTGATCATAGTTTTGCCCCTAAATCAATCGTACATTTAAAGTTGAAAACGTGATTTTGGATCGGAAGACAAGTAAAAATACTGGCCTAAAAAAAGGCATTTAGGCATAGGTCGAAACTTCAAAACGCCATAACTTCGTCAAAACTCAACTCAGATTAAAAAGCGAGGGCTTTTTGATCATAGTTTTGCCCCTAAATCAATCCTACATTTAAAGTTAGAAACGTGATTTTGGTTCGGAAGACAAGTAAAAATACTGGCCTAAAAAAAGGCATTTAGGCATAGGTCGAAACTTCAAAACGCCATAACTTCGTCAAAACTCAACTCAGATTAAAAAGCGAGGGCTTTTTGATCATAGTTTTGCCCCTAAACCAATCCTACATTTAAAGTTAAAAACGTGATATTGGGTCGGAAGACAAGTAAAAATTATAGTCTGAAAATCGGTATCTGGGCATAGGTCAAACTTCAAAATGCCATAACTTCGTCAAAACTCAACTTAGATTAAAAAGCGAGGGCTTTTTGATCATAGTTTTGCCCCTAAATCAATCCTACATTTAAAGTTAGAAACGTGATATTGAGTCGGAAGACAAATGCTAAATTGAAAAGAAATTGTTGCATACTTTGAAGACCGTGTACTTGAGGTTATTCTCCAGTTAAATCGTTTAACTAAACATTTCTGTTCGCCTGTTATTTTAGTGGGGGAACAATACGAAAACTCGTAGAAAAAAGCGATCACATGTGAAATATTGATTTTTATTTTCATAGGAGCTTGCTCCACCTCTGTCGCTGGTTGACCTGGTATTGCAGTACCGCCAGGATTCGGCCCAACTTTATAATAAATGAAACCGTAGTTGAATGATAGCTGCGAACATCTGACTGCCGAAGTGTTGCATACTTTTAGGCGGTTCGATTTAAATGCTAAATTGAAAAGAAATTGTTGCATACTTTGAATAGCGTGTATTTGAGATTATTCTACAATTAAATCGTTTAACTAAACATTTCTGTTCTCCTGTTATTTTGAGTGGGGGAACAATACGAAAACTCGAAGAAAACAGCATGAAATATTGATTTCTATTTTCATAGGAGCTTGCTCCACCTCTGTCGCGGGTTGACCTGGTATTGCAGTACCGCCAGGATTCGGCCCAACTTTATAATAAATGAAACCGTAGTTGAATGATAGCTGCGAACATCTGACTGCCGAAGTGTTGCATACTTTTAGGCGGTTCGATTTAAATGCTAAATTGAAAAGAAATTGTTGCATACTTTGAATAGCGTGTATTTGAGATTATTCTACAATTAAATAGTTTAACTAAACATTTCTGTTCGCCTGTTATTTTAGTCGGGGAACAATACGAAAACTCGAAGAAAAAATCGTTCACCTGTGAAATATTGATTTTAATTTTCACTTCTTCCTGAACACAACTTGAAGTGTTAAGTATAAATAATAAATATCAGAGATTTTGAATTTCATTTATTAAGCTTAGACCACATTTAACGCACTGGTTCGTATCTCTGCTAAACGAAAAAGCTATATAAATGCTTGCGCCCGCGAACCAAAGATGGCGCTAGTAAAACAGCCTTACTCATTTGAAGCTAAAACTTGATGGAAATTTTAAGCAGAATTAAATTAGAATTTTAAGCTATTGTTAATAAAAACAAAGCTTATTAGAAAATCATTGCAAATACAAGCCAGTAGTCGATTATTAACTAAACTGCTACAGAAACATGGCCAGAAAATACACTCAAAAAAAGTTCAGGCACACAAAATTTGCAAACAAAACAAAAGCAAAAAGTTCGACGTATCTAAACAATGGTTATTTGCCAACTCTAATTTAGTTTTATTCGGTGAGGCAACATGTTTCAAGCGAAAACTAGTTTGAGCTTTTAATTATGGTCAAATTTTGTTGTTAGCTGCAACTGACTTTCATTCAAAGTTCTCTTTTGGTATTGAGAATATAATGCAAAACTGAACTCAAACATGTATATATGTATGTATGTATATATGTATATTCGTATTGGCAAAGTGCTGACAAAATTTATGTAAAAGCGATTTTTAATTTCAGATAAAGTTGGCTTTGGCTCTTGATTACACCTGTCCTCGGTTTGGCTCGGCTCCTTTGGTCCTTTTTGGTCCAGCAGCTCTTTGGACTTTGTGCTTTAAATGATAAATGCATGATTGCCATTCTTAGCCACAGCTTGGCATTTTTGCAATTTATGCGGCTCGACTAAATGTCATAGCAATTAGTTAGACGCCCGTCGCCTGTCGCCTGTCGCATGCAGGCAATAACAACAACAACAACAAACAACACTTGATTTAAATTTAAATGTTGTTGGCAAAAATGAGCAAAAGATTAAATGTGTTACATAAAATACACTGAAAGAAATATCACGCAAAGGAGCGCGAAGGCAACGACACCTGGCGATTAATTAAAATAACTGTTTATCAACACGAATTAATCATGTTTAAACATGCGCTCAGCTCGCCGTGCGGCCGCATACAAAATGGCATGCAAGGACCGTTTGGGTCATGTTAGTCCTTCGATGGTGGCGCCACTAGCGAGGGGGGAGTGGCATAAAAGCACACGCATGTATTCCAGAAATAGCCATGTCAAATTTCAAAGTTTTTGAATTGAGTTTCCTGTAAAGTTAATTGTTGCTACAAATTATTTGCTAACTTGCCTAACTTGCGTCCTAAAATTGTTGATCGAATAAGGGAAATCTGATAAGACCTTATCTTTACTAAGTAGGGTTTTCTTAAGCTAATTTTATATAATTATTAAGGTCAGTAAATTACTTAGGTCACGCTTAGGCTCATGAGCTGCAGGGGAAAACTATAAAATAATTAAAATATAATAAAATTTCTAGAGGCAATCTGATTTTGAATGTGAATTTTTAAGAAAATAATAACTCAGATATATATTTATAATGCGCACAGCTTAAAAATGTATTTTAAATTTAAATGTACTTCAAATTAAATGCTGTCTTCTCGAATTAAGCTGCGACATGCAATTGAAAAAAAAATGAAAAAAACTATCAATTAAAAAAAAATTTTTTTCCGGTTTACTTTAAGCATTAATAAATAATTCTATGCTAAAATTAAATTGACATCTCTTTTCAGTTAAAATTGATATCAATTTAAATGAATTGGCGTTTCTGATTCTCGGAACACCCCACATCATGCAAAGCGCCGAGTTAATCTCAAAGAGTGGCCAACGGCGTTGCGTTTTATCTCAAAAACTTTAATGCGGCGTGTGTGTGCAATTAGTGTGTGTATATATTAAGAGTGTATAATAAAAGGTGTGCGTGTGTGTTTGTGTGTGTGCCCCAAATGCGATTACATTTGGCTAAACTTTTGAAATGACAGCCGTGATTGGAAACATAGCCGCTGGCCAGCATTATTTGCCCGCAATTTGTCGCTGGCCAATTTGAAAAACATTTTGTCACGCGGCTGCTATTAGCCAGCAGCTCAATGAAGCCTTGCAAGTTGCATGCAACAAAAAAAGGAAAAAAAAACAGAAATGAAGACCAAATAAAATGCGTTGTAATTGCCAGCTGAGTGGACATGTGTGTGTGTGTGTAGCAATGCCAATCAAGCTAGATACCAGTTAGATAGAACGACAGATTGAAGAACTTCACCTGGCCATTGGCGCGTGTCGGGAGATGCAATAAACTCATATGTCAGGCAAGAGTCCTTTTTGCTACATGATTCCATTGCAATTTATTCGAAACGTGTCTGGGTATTTAACATGCATCCGAATTGTTGACGCATGCTAACCGTTTCAAGTTGAAAAGTGAACAACTTTTGAGAGTTTGAATTGGTCTGATTGAAAATGTGAAGATTTACTTAAAGAATACCCACTTTTAAAGCGGATTACCATAAAAAAAACCATAATATATATATAATAATAGACTACAATTGACAGGTTGACTCTGATTTGCAGGTGTATATAAAGAGAAAAAACAGATTTTGTTTTTAATCTGTGTGATTAAGGCAGAAATCCATTTAGTTTATGAAAAATCTGAAATTGCAATTGCAATTCGAATGAAATATTATGGCCACAATTATCCTTTGAATAAGCATTGATAAAGCTTATGGTCTGTTGTTGATTTGTTAGCAGCTGATTTATGGGTCTGCTGAATGTCGAAGCCCATTAATAAACTGAGACGGAAAGTTGTTGTTGTTGCTGTTGTTGCTATGGACCACCTGTTTGAGGGGGGTGCCTAAAAGCGGCTTATGACCATTGTGAGGATAGTGATAGTGTCATCAATAGCCATGGCTAGCTTATCTGTCTGTCTGAATGTCTCTGTTTGGGTGTCCTGTTCGTGCTGTGTTCTGGGCAATTAGCGGCGCTCGAGCAGCTCCTTGACCGAGCGTGACAATTGGGCTGCTTTCGATTTATGGCTTGATGCGACTTCGATAAGTTGCTGCCAATGGAGACCCAAGGAGTTCCGAGTGCCGAGTGCCGCCTCCCTCGACCTTAGTCAACATCAAAGCAACATTTAAAGCATCTACGCTCAGCTGCTTAACCGTTTTGAACCGTTTTGCCCCATGCAACAACAATGCTACAAAATAAATTGAGCGCTGCGATTGCTGGCAATCGTCCTTTAACTCGTTTGCACAAAATTCAATTACTTCCGTTGGCTATTACTGCCAATACATACACACGCACACCTTGACATACACTCAGAGAAAAAATCGCACTGAAATCTAGAAGAGCGACTTGCAATTGAAAATATGTTCTTTTTATTAATAATATTTTCTAAATGTAAGAAAACCTTTTTCTTAAAATAAGAAATTGGAAAAAATAAGTTTTTTCTATTTTTTTAGAAATATTTTTAATTATTAAGAAATGCATTTCTAAAAAGTAGAAATGCAAACCATGATTTGTAGACAAATTCCTTAAATTCCTGCTTTTCAGAAATATTAAATAAAAATAATAGCCAAAGCAGTGGCCACTTTTTTTTTTTGCGTGTACGCACCTTTGCATAGTATAACTATATATTTGTGTATATATGCATATACATATATATACGTGTATAGATTGGTCTTAGTTTGTGCGCAGATTGGTTGAATGTGCATTGAAATTGCATTAGGACAGCCAACATTTGCCGCACGCATTTTATGCAACTTCTAAAATTGCCACAGCGAAGGTTAAAGGTGGGAGCAGTGGGGGCCAGCAAGGTGTGCAAAATTGCAGGACTTGCTGAAGTCCTGTTTTCGATGCTAGTTGCATACAAATATCAAAAATCTAAACCACATTTATGTAGAAATTAAGAAATTAAGATTGGAGTTTATATATATATATATAAGTGTAAGAAAAACAATTAAGAACGACTAACAGCGGCATGCCGAAACATGGATACCCTTGTTTACCTCTAACAATAGCTAAATACTTAAAAAGAAAACTGATCGATTGCTAAAATGAATGATATAGTATAGTATAGTAGTACTAGTCCGATGCTGAGGACTTTTGTAGTTAAAATATTAACATAATATTAGTTTGTATGGGATAACTTGTAAAATTAGATCATATTTTCTTATAGGAAATCATTTGTCGACTGACTGTTCCTATTAGAGCTATATTTTATAATAATACGTTCTTCATGATTTTTGGTACAAATGTGGGGAGCATTATAATATGCATAATGTAAAAGGTTGGCTGGGATAACTTTTAAACAAAGAGTTTTTTATGCAAGAAATCATCTCTTGACCAATTGTTCTTGCATGCTGATCTGGTTACAAACTTTACTACAATATTCTAATATCGCCTACAACAGTTTTTAAGCTATATAAACCGCATTCATGATTATGCATGCGACAATCAATAACTATTTCTTTTCCTAGCATCTAAAGACTGATTTAAATTCTGAAAAGTGGATTTTGAAAGGGTGCTGGTAGCACATGCAAATGCTCAAGCTTGGAGCACGTACCTCTTACAAAAGCACACACACACACATGAAGAGTGTGTGTGGCAGGCACATCTGGAAACCTGCAGCTAATAGCATTTTGTTTACTTTATTTGCTTGCAACTAAATCCCTGCCCATGAAAATGAACACAACTCCAACAGAGGAATTGCACAGCTTGAAATAGAAGTAGAAATGGAAGCAGAAGCAGGAGTGGAAATAATAAATGAAGAAGTAGCAGCAGCTGACGAAGCAGCTTTCAGCTAAGGACACATTCAACATGCCAGCAACAAAGACTAGTTTGGCCATCTTACCTCCACCTGCATCCTTTACGCAGCTGTGTGCATAATTGAAATCCCGTATTTTGCCTGGCACCCAAAATCAAATGTTATTTACGCTACAAAGTTGTTTAGCGCTGGCCATTCATTCAAATAATACAAAAAACGAAACGAAACGTGCAACGGTTGTTTTCCAAATGACTTCCACACGGCCCACGGCGCCGGCGCATGTGCATGTGGAATGCATTCGATGGAGTCGATTCTTAAGCACTTGTCGCACACAAATTCGCTTCAGTACGACGTCGGCTGGCAAAACGAGCAAGCGTAGGAGCGCGTCGCTCTGTATACCACTTAACGGTATTTCGAATAACGTGGCAAAAGCGCGTGTTAAACAATTTTTGCATGCCAAAACTAACAGTTCATTTGATTGCTCGAAAATACGAGAAAAAATTGCTGTGGGTGTTTCATGCATTTAGCCGGCGCTATTTTTGATTGATACTTGCCTGTGTGTGTGTGTGTTTCTTGGCGCGTGCGTGTGTGTGTGTGTGCAAGTTTTGATTAAAGCGCGCGCGTGAATTGTTTTGTGAATAGTTTTCTGTGTGCAATTTGCAGATAATTGACAGCCAGACTGCTGCTGCTCGTTTTTTTCTCTTAGTGTATAAAATTTAAATGCTTGAAGCGGGTAAGTGCAGGCAGGCAAATAAAATCCTAATAAGTCTCAAGTGCTGCCAAAGACGCTTACAGTTGTGGTCTGTTGTTGTTCACTTTTAAGAGTGGATTTTAATAATTTTAGAAATTGCCAATGTAAGCTCAACTTATTATTTTTTAAAATAAAATGTTTATTATTTCCAAACTACATTTTTCGTTTGCGTTTCTTCCTTTTTTTGGGTCGATCTTTTTTGTTCTCAAATTTGCCTTATTCGTTTATTGGCCTTGAAATTACTTTGGCATTAGAGTACCCAATTTATAAGCAATAAAATAATCCTTTTTGGCCAAGCGAGTGCCTCTTAGATCCTTTCAATAGAGCTGCTGCTTCGGCTTCTGACTGTTTAATTTCACAATTCATTTCATGTCAAACGGCTTGTCAATGACTCTGCCTACGTCTCCTCCCTTCGCTTCTCCACCTTTCTTTGTCTGGTCAAGAAAAGAAGTCGCTGTCAAGAAGCTTGAATTTGATGTATTAACTGTTTGCCTTTGGCTTGCATTGTCCGGCCTGCTTGTTAGCATGGAGATGAAACCCTAAAAATGTTGACACTTTCAGCTTCGTGTTGGACTCGGCTGTGTGGCAACTCTAGACGCATCAATTGCTGCCACTAAATTGGGTGCTTCAACTCATGTGTGCTGTAAAAAATGTGGCAGGTTAAGTGCTGATTAACTTGATAGTCAAAGCTTTTTCGTACAATGACATTACCAGCTTACGAGAAAATGATAGGCACTTCTGATATATCTATGTATGTATGTATTGTACCTATAAATAATATAGATGTGGAAAAGAAAAGCAGACAATGAAACTAGGAATCTTACTTACGAACAACATTTAAAAAGTTTCTATAACTTCAATTATTTCATAATGTCGTAATGCGTTTTATGTGTACTTTGAAAAATATTAAGAGAAAAGTTTTTTTTTTCTCATTATATATTTATAGAAATATCAGGACTAAGTATTTTATTAATTAAAGTGAATTTTTTTGTTGTCTGTCTTAAAAGTAAATTCGTGTAAGCATAAATTAACTAAAAGTGAATTAGAAAAAGAACAGTAGAAAGTGGAAAACTTTGAGCCAATTTATACATTATATGACAAAGGATAGCTTCGACCTGTCCCCAAGTTGATATTATGGGATAGAATTGTAATAAGAATTTCGAGCCAGAATCGCGTTTCCAACTTTAAATGTAGCATTAATCTAGACGTCAAACCCTGATTAAAAATACCTGGTTTTTCAAAATCGGTTGATTTTTGACCAAGTTGTGGTTGTGGAAACTTTGACCAATGTTGTCTTTTGGGTCTAAACTATAGCTATAACCATGTAGTTTCCTCTTAATAGCACAAAACAAGCTCATATTGCAATTAACAAGTTAATTGGCTCTTGAGTATAATTAACACACCCAACAAACTGGTCTCGGCATAGAGTTCAGTTAACCCATGACCCTTAATTGATAGCAATTTGTTGCAACTTGTGAGCCAACACATAGTCAGCAAATGGCATATTAATTTCTAATATTATGTATATTAAACATAAGGCCGGAAATGTCACTTGGGTGAGGAGTTTGGCATTGTTAATATGCAAATCTGTTTCCATCCCATTTGCTACAACACTTTAACACTTGGAAAGGCAATTATATTTAATACGAAGTTGCCGTTTCATTAGCTCTGCTGATGGCTAATTGAGCTTATGGCCCTAAGCCGACTATGTCTGCTATAAACATACATCTAAACATAAGCCAATGTGAAGTACTAACAATACTTCAAACAATTTGCTTACCTACCCAAAAAAAAAAAAGAAAACGAAGTAATATGGAATGGAGCATATCTGGCACATTTCTCGCAACTTTGCGCCGCAACGCCTTCATATTTATTTGGTTTTTTTCCTTTTGGTTTTTTTTTTTGGGCGGATTTTTCTGGCTTTACTTTTGCTGACTGCTATTTTATGGTAGCCATTAAAGGAAATTGAATATAATTTTGTTTGCTAAGCTCTTCCATAAACTTGCCAAGTGCCTGGTGCTGCTATATGATTTTTTTTTTGCTTCTACTTCTACTTCTCGTTTTTCGTTAAGGTTTTCCATATTTTATTAAGTTCACGCCATAAAAAGGTCGAGCAGCAGGCCAGCCGAGCCTAAGCGTCCTTAGTTTTAATGGTAGTGAGCGTGCTGCTTCAGCGTTGCACTTTCTAACAGAGTTGGACGCGTGTTCGATTTACAAAACACGAACTGAAAAAACTGAAACACGCACTCTTAAAATTATGCCCGAGATGATGTCAGTCATTCTTTTGATCCCTTTTCTTATTTTGACGCGGGAAAAACGTTTTAAGTGAGGTAGCATTTTTTGATTTCCTGACAAATGTTCAGCTAACACCAACTTATCGCTTTGAATGAGACTTTTTTTATTGTTTGATAAACATCGTCAATTTATCGCTTTAAGGGTTAGCGGAACGGAAGAAGTTATACTCAGAAAAACATCGTTCTGAAATTTAGAAAAATGTCTCGGATAATTTGTAAAATAAAAAAATTTAGGAACCTAATCATTTGACCGATTGTTCATATGTAAGCTCTGACATATCTATTGCCTGTAGTATTATAAGTTTCTCAATTGGTTTCACGAATGTTAAGTCGTGTCATAAAAAAACACGCAACACGCGCTCAACTCTAGTTTCTATTGCAGGCGATTGTCACTTTTGAGTTACCTCATAAATATGATTGAGAAATTTGTAATTTGCAGCTATGACAAGTCTCACATGTCCTTTTAATAAAGTACGCACACCGTCACCCCGTCACCACACGTCACCCCCCTCAACCTGTACGTGCAAATGACTGATGAATGTTTGGATACGGTTAAACTCAGGCTGCCTCCCGTATTATCGAAACCATTTTGGGGCGTAAATCTAGATAGATTTGTTTTGCGGGCCGCAACTCAACTTAACCAAACCTATTTCGTCTGCATGCATGTAGGGAAATAAATTTGCTGTTGTGGTCAACAGCAATCCCTTCGAGACGGCCCTCCTTGCTGTCGGTCTTGGCCCACTTTTGCCTACAAATTTCATTATTTATTTAAGTTCGTAAAAGCAAACTTGCATATTGGCACTTGCCACTGACTTAAGAAATTGAGAACTGAGAATTGAGAGCGGAGAACTGAGAAATGGCAAAATAATAAATTGTTGTTGTTTGCGGTTGTTTGTTTTTGGTCTGAGTATTTGAGTTTTAGGGGTTGGTGTTGGGGTTGGGGTTTATTTTATTTTTTTTTTTGGTTTTTGGTTTTTGGCTTTTCCCGTTGTTTGCCTATCTTTGGGTTAACTCCGTTGGTAGACGTTATCGCTGTTATCCTTATGGGTTTGGCAATCAAATGGGGAAAAACCGTTGTTTTCATTTCATTTAAATTTTGATGAATTGCTGCGAATTGAGACTCTTCAATTTTTTTTTTATCAGAAATAAAGGAAAATAAATAAAGGAATAATACAAATAGGAATTTATTTTAAAAGCCAACATTATTATTGGGTATGTTTTATTTTACATGCATTTTACAACTTCAGCTAGAATTGATAGCTTTTGTCATGAATGATATATTTTTTTTTTTAGTTGCTGCGATTCATTTCTTAAAGTCAAGTATCTTCGTTTAAGCTTTTTATATATCTTGGCTTATTTTTGCTGGCTAATGAACATTTCTTACTTCTTATCTTCATTTTTTTGTCAGCTGCTGCAAATGTTGTGATAATTCCACAATACCTTAACAAATCTGTGGAACAGCTGGGTGTGGGGAGGAGGAGTCCTTCATGTCCTGTCATGTTGATGTACCTGGGCAAAGACAACGGCTCTTATTGGTTGTGACGTGCTGCTGTTGTTGTTGTTGCAGCTTAAGCAAATGATTTTTGTTGATTTTCCTTTGGCAAATGTTTTCGTCGTCTACCTGCACAGATGCTTTTCATTTCGCATTTTCATTTGTATACGCTTCTTCTCGTCCTGCGAGAGAGATAAGGCACTAGCCAAAGCCATCAATCAATTGCCCAGATAATGTACAAAGACAAAAATGGGGGACTGAATGGTGTTCTTGTTAATGATGATAATGTTGTGGGTGGGCTTTACTGTCGGCGCAGTTCAAAGGTTGTTCTGAAGTATATAAAAATAACCGCAAAGCCATTTGGCATTGCAGTAATGGTGTAAAAATGCCATAATTAAGATAGAGTCGCCTGCAAATTGACAGTTTCGGTGGGAATATTTAAGATAAATAATTCTGAATATTTATATATAAAATGTATATTTTTTGGATTCAAATAATTAAATAAAAATGCTTTAAAAATCAAGATTCAAGGAAAAACACTCAAATGTTCATTAGGAAGTGTGGGCATAAATAAAAACAAAAAGTCTTCAAAACACATAAAAAAAAATTGGATGTAGAAAAACTTTTCATAGTTCGTAGGGCATGTAGAATATGGCACATTGCGTATACGACATGTTGAGCATATTGAGGTTAAATGTGATAAACATTTCCGGTTTGATGCACGCATGAATGTTAATGTTGATTGTTGTAACTTTTTGACGCGAGACAACAGTTTTTGAAGACCTCCTCAGCAGATGCTGCTGTTGCTGCTGCTGCTGCTCATCTGCTTCTGCTGCTGATGTGTTATGTAGTAGAAATTATGCACAAAAAGCCCGAAGACATACCCAAACCCAGCCAGAACATAAGCACACACAAACACAAAACACACACAAATCTAGTGCTTGTTGCTTGCTTATAACTAGGCATAGTTATGAGGCCTCTGAGTTTTATTTCGGGGGTTAGGATTGGTTGTTTTGGCTTTTATAGTTCGCTGTGGCAACAACAATTTTCGGGGCCCCAAAGTTTATGTGCGCCTCGCAGCCAAAAAGATACACTAACGATAAATTTAACTTGTCTTGACGCAAAGTTTAGCCATTTAGATTGAACGAGATCTTTAAACTTGAGGACTAGCATTATTTTGGACGTTGTTTGTAACGATATAAAAAAGGGTACTCAGACAAGTCCCCCGTTCCGCAAGATGACAGCCATTGGCTGGAATCGCTTATGGCATGACATGGCATATAATTTGATTTTCCTTTCTATAATTAACCAGCTACATTTGAAGTCTTGCTCTCTCTCGGCTGAGTGCCTGCTTTCAGACTACGTTTTTCACGCCAACTATACACGTGTTGAACAAGTTCATAAACTTCAACAAACCGAGTTTTGCAGCTGCGCTTTGCATGTAATTTTTTTTTTTGCTTTTTTTTACTTCACATAGAGCTGGCACAAAATTGCTGCGAAATCCGGAGACATTTCTTCAACCTCTCTTTTTTTTTGCCAGCCTGGCACGCTCTTCGTCTCCAACTGCTGTCTGTTTTGTGGCTGACGCACAGCGTGTCAGCTGCCACATCGTGTGGCACTGTGGGCGTTGAGCTTATTAAAAGCAAATTGCTTGAGTGCTTGTTGATAGGCGAGCGAGTCCTTAAAAATGTATTCATTTTAGATTTTATTCAGGTAATGTCTGGCATTTATATTATTATTTGATGTTGGCCTCGTTCAACAACCGATTTCCATGTATTACATTAAGTATGTGCTCGAGCAACTGTGGAGATTAAAAAGCCAACTGAGAAGATTAAAAGCGAGCATTTTAAATGAATTAAATGCATGTTAAAAGTATTTTGCTACTGACTTTATAGTATTTAGTTTGCTGACATTATGCTGTACGCAATTAAGGAGAGTTTAATTTAACAATTAATACTTTGTATGCAACATCAATTAGCAATAAGTTTCAATGAGTCTACAAATCATTGATTTCAAGCAATTAAAAAGTTTTATAAGAACTCAAACCACTGTGCACCTGGAATGACAGACATCCATTGTCAACTTTTGCAACGGCTGCTCTTTCATAGCTTCAACTCCAACTCCATTTTTCTGTGAGCGACCCTTGGCCTCAGCCCCTTCTCGACTGTTGGCCTAATATCTATTTGGTTTCATGGCACGACATGGCTTTTGCAAAAAAAACAAAAAAACAGAAAACTTGTCATAAAACTTCTGCAAAGTTGTCAAGGTTTTGTGTCGTCATTTGGTCCTCTGCTCTGTCATTTGCAGTGCCCAGCTAAAAATATTTATTTGTACCATAGAAATATAGAAAGACAACGCAGCAACAGCAGATAATTATCAAAAACTTTTCGATTTCAAAACTTGCGTTTAATTTTTATGTTTTCATTTTCACTCTAGAAAATAATATGCATATATTATATGAATAAAACACAGTCAAAACGATGGCTGAAGTGCAATTGTTGGCCCACTTGAGGCAACAATAACAATCGTTCGAGTGTGGCAATCTCGACACGCCACATCCTGTTCACGTCTCTCTGTCTGTCCGTCTGTCTAACTGTCTGTCATTGACAGACAATCATAAATATAAAAACACATAAAAACAGAGAGAGCAGCAGCAGAAGAAGAGGATGATAGAAGCCCCAAAGTATGTAGTTCATACGCCAGGACAACAACTCAAACCATCGACCATCGACATAACAAACTGCAGGCTCTGTTTTTGTGGCTGCCTCTTCCTTTTTTTTTTTTTTTCTGTGCCAGGGCAACGCTTGATGAAATGTCTCGAATGTCTGTAATGTCTGGCATTTTTGGTCTGTTAACTGTCTTCGCTTGGTGGCTTCGCTCGAGCGTGTAAAATCGAGAGCAGCCATGTCATCGCCTTTAATTTAATTAATTTATTTTGTGTTAGCTATTTACATGGCAGATTAAAGCGATTGGCTTAAAAGTAAATATTTATTTACATTTTGGGTAAAACTTTAAGTGAATTGAATTTTGGAAAGTAATTTTCTATTTTGCATTCCCTAATACAAATTAAATACTAAATTTAAATGCCATTGGAAAGCTTGGTTTTAAATTCATCCTTAATTTATTATTAAATATTTATATACATTTTGGGTAATTTTTAAGCAAAGCTTTAGTGAATTTAAATTTGGAGAGTAATTCCCACTAAATTCCTTATATAAATTACTAATTCATTATTTAAATTGTAAATTAATTGAATATTGCTTAAATTTGTAATTTGCATGACAGCTGAAAGCAAATGGTTTAAAATGCTTGCTTCGATTTATAAAATTTAAACTTTAACTGAATTTAATTTTGAAAAGTAATTCTCATATTTAATGCAACAACTAAAAGTGATTTTGTATTTAAGCCTGCTGTTCCACATTTTCTGCTTACGCTGTGTGAATGAAATGTAAATTTCAACATTTTGTTATTAGCATTAAATTGTAAAGAGTCTTAAAAACACATTTATGGCACTTTTGCGGCAATTGTTGAAAGTAATCTAAAACCTGTAAGGAACTTCTGTGTTTTTATATGGTTATGTTCTAGCGGGCTGCGTGCACAATTGTGGCCTATAAAGTTTGTCAGTAAATTTTTACAACAATGCGTTTTTGGTGATTGTCGTTTACCTTTCTTTTTTTTTTCTAAATGCATCCCGCGGCTGTCATTTCGAATATTGGGCATGGTGGGTACAGAGAGAAAAGAAGAAATTTTAGGTAAATGCTATTCAAATTAAATCACCTGCAATCTGTGCGGACAGAGCACAGTAAAATATGCGCGCTAATTTATTTAAATAATTTAAAAATGAAGAAGACAAAGAAGACAAACAATGTGAAGTAATGGCAGCTGTGTCTAGTCTTAAGATAACAGCAATTTAGCAAGCAGAAGTCAGAGGAGATGCTGGCAGACAAAGCGTTTTACTCAACAAAAGGTCAAAAGTTAATGTGTGCCTAAGTAGCAGCCTTGTCGACCTCAAACACACACACACACACACACACATACATATATAGCTATACCTATACATATAGCTATATAGACAAACACTTGGCGAGCACCCATTAAAGTTGGCCCACTTTTGTTGGCTGGTGGCCTTTTTTGGTTTTGGCAACCCACGCAGCACCTGGGCCAAAAATGTGCGCACATCCGATAAATGTCGACTGCGTTTTTGGCCATGTTCCTTTTTGGCCTTTTGTTTGCAACGGCGGGGCGACTGCGTTGATTACTTTGGGGAAATGTGCGTGAAAGGTAACGGCGCGTACCTGTCCTGTCATTTCCCGACGACTGATTTATATGCTTGCCTTTGGGCCAACAGCGGGATGCGGCTTTTGTTATTGTTGCCGTTGTTGTTGTTGTTGTTGTTATTGTAGTTGTTGTTATGGTTTTGCAGTACACTGATTTCCTAAGCAATAAACTGCTCGCTATGATTTTAAGTTGTTATTACTTGGCTATAAATCATGTATTCAATAATGCGCTCACATCACGTAAATCATTATCTAGCCCATATTTGTCTTAAGCACACTTTGACAGCAGACTTAAACTATCCGGAAAACATTAGAACTGATTGGTTTTAGTACAGGAAAATATATTTGTATACTTCTGCCAGCTTTTGCATAATTCTCCAAATGGATATTATTATAATTTTGTCAATTGTTATTAATGACAATAACAAATTCGTTAACATTGTATTTGTATTCAAGTTGTAAATTAAAAGCACTGCTTTAAATAATGTCACTTTTATCTGCTTTGTGTAAAATTTACAATTGTATTTCCGCAGCAAATGGCAGATTTGCAGAATAGTTTATGAGCCACTTGAATTATGTGAACATGTTGTGCGTTCATTATTATCATCTGATTTATGCAGGTAAATTATATATATATATATATATGTACTAAATCGATTGATGTAAATTGAAATGAGTACAAATTATATTAACGGTGATTCAATAATGGTTTTTTGGACTTTGCTTGTTACAACTGCTGTTTTACAGTCATTGGGCATTTAATATATATTTTAATTATGCATACGCAATGTGGGTCGCGGTCATAATATCGCATTATGCTTGATTTACACTGAAATACAATGCAATTAAGCGCACACAGTTAGCAGATAGAGGAGGGGGGAAGCCCTTGAACACCAACTCGAATTAAATGCACAAAGCGTTGTGTTTTCAACATTTACCCATTAAAAACTCATTAAGTGGACACAATGGCTTGACAAATAACTCGAAATGAATTCACTTCCGCTCCGACAGGGACACAGACAGAGACAGATGTAACCACAGATATAGAGACGGTAGGTAAAAGAGGACGTAGCGCGTACGCCGTGTGATAAGCGAGAGCAATTTTATAGTCTCTTAAATGCATTTTATCAGTGCAATTACATGAAGAGGAACATGAAAAGACACGCGTACAAGTGGCTGACAAATGCACTCAACTCGCTTGTCAACCAGCTGACAGCCACATTAATTTGACAGCCAAAATGCCCCAAGCCGAAAGCTAAAGGAAATCGTTGCTCTACTTTTATACGGGCTTACTGTCACCAGCAAAAGTGCTGAAATAAAAACAAAAATGGAAAACTGCTTTGATTTTATTTTCCCTCTAGCATGATTTTAAAGGATTGCATTAAGGTGAAATTTTAAAGATATTGAGTAGGGCTTCGAAAATATTTTTGGGTGTAAGAAGAAATTATTTATTGGAATTTTGATACAAACCCAAATCTTATAACTGTTTCTTCTACCGATAAAAAATGAAATTAAAAAAAAAAAAAAAAATTTAAAAACTGGAACTGCGTATGGTTTACGAAGACTAATATTCCAAATTTAAAGTATCTAGTTCTTATAGTCCCTGAGACCGGCTTGTACATATAGACAGACAGAAGGACATGCCTAAATCGACTCAGTTGTCTATTTTGATTAAGAATATATATATGTATGTACTGTCTGCTTCCTTCTACCTCTTATAACCTCTTGCACATTTTTACTGAGTAGCATTAATGATGAAAACTTTAAGATACCCTTTCCCACGCATGACTAATGATTGCAGGGTATACCGAAAACAGAAAAACAGAAAAAATAAGCAGTTGTCGACAGGACCTCAGTGCCAGATTCAGCTGTTTGTCTTGTCGTCTGGCTTGATAACCTGTGTGGATATATTGTGGCTAATGAATGCAGATTTGCCGATGCGTGTTGTAGTCTGCAATCCGCGTGATTTATTAGTCTGGTATTTATTATTTTGTTCTGTTTTTTTTAGGATTTATTTTTTATTATATGTGATGCTTATAGGCGGCGGCTCGTTTGTCATTGCGCTGGCAGCGGAACAGCAAACAAAACAACAAAGCGTCATTTGTGCTTATCTGCACAGCAGGCACAGAGGACTTTCTTTTTACTTACAAATTACTTGAATACTTTGCGCCTGCTGTTACACGGAAACGGAAGTGGAAGTGTTTTACAGCACTCACACAGCACACACAAAACACACTTACACACACACACTGATGCATGCTCACGACAGTTTTCTACTTGCAACTTTTTGCCTCAATCATAAAATCAGAACTTTTTACCCTTTATGGCATAATCAGTGCATGTGTGGGGGTGTGTGTGGGCGGCGAGAGGGTTGTGGGTGTGGTTTGTGCGTAAAGCGCCGCTGGCTACAATTGTCTTGTCTTTTATAGTTGGGCCTGTTTACTCTGCTTGAGCAAGAGATGAGCGCTTGAGCAAGTATAAAAGTCACGATAGTTCACGATAGATTTAGCAGCTTACCTTACTTGCATAAATACATATGTAAATAATTTATTTTTAAATAAGAAAATTTACATAAATTCGAAAAATATTCTTTAACTCTATTCTAATTCCATCTTTGTTATCCTCATAGCTAACTTAAACATATTAAGAATAATAAAAAAACTCGATAAATTCCCATACAAAAGATAAAACTTACTTGCATTAAAATGTAAATATAATAATTTATTTAAAATAATATTTTTACATAAATTCGTCAAGCATTGCTTGTATTATATGCTACTCTATTCTAACTGCATCTTTGATGGCCGACTTGCAGCACATCGCTAGCCGGATTGTCAAATGGGGGCTCATTGCTGTAGGCCAACTGGCGGAGCAACTACATTTGGCACTTAAGTCGTGGATTTTTTTTTATTACAAAAAAGGGTTGTGCTGTACAACAGCACATGTTGGTGGCTATAAGCTTTTTGAGTACATACTAAACGCGTTGCTCGCCAGCATTGGAATCTACAGCACTTTTCCTAAATATCGTTAACCAAAGATATTGTCATAGATTTTGTGGCAGATGCCGTTGCGCTGGAACATTGTCTCCGTATTCGCTCGCTCCATGAAGAGCTGATAGCGCTCCAGAGTTTTGGGATCGCTGGGTCCCCAATCGGGCAGCGGCTCAAAGGCTTTGCATATGCGTTGCCAAAGACTAAGCTCGACGGGTTGCCGCTTCACGGCTGGTATGGCCCAGAAGATTAGCTGACCGACACCAAAGGCGCTCAGACACCAGCCAAAGACTGTAAATGGAACAAAATTGAGTTAATGAAAGCTACAATTACACTGAGAGATGCGTTCAGCTTACCATAAACGCCTGGCTGATATGTGTAGTCCTTGTACTTTAAGGGCTCATAAAGTGCCAGCATGTAGATCAATATGCTGGTCATGAGAAGCGGCGTTATCACTGCCCAACAGATGCGATAATACTTGGAAGTTTTGATGTCCAGCATGAATTCCACATCACGACAGACGCGCTTAACGCCATACACCCAGCCAATGGCAAGCAGTTCAAAGATGGCCAAAACTAATGCCACAAATGTGGCACCATAGAAGTCCAATAGATTCAACACAAATTGACCACCAGGTGTTATATACATCAGACCCAGCAGATACCCCACAATCGAGAGGGGCACCACAATCTGCCATTGTTTGAGCTTTGTGAACTGATCCTTGAGCACGGTTGTCAGGCAGGAGACCATGCCCACATTGCTGCCAATGCCCAGCACAAAGAGCATCAGAAAGAAGAGCACCGAGAAGACCTGTGGCAGCACCTTAAACTTTGCTATAGCATCGGGATACGAGATGAAAGCCAAGCCGGGTCCACCGTTGACCACACTCGATATATCTGTGGTATTATTCTCATACGCCAGATTGCCCAAGATGCCAAAGATAATGATGCCAGACAGCAGTGAGGTGAAGGTGTCCAGGGTGGTAATAATATTCGCATCCCTGGCATATAGACAATAATAAATAATAATAAGTCATAAATAACAAATAATAAATAAATAAAAATAGATAAATCCAAATTAGTAAGACACTTTAAGCCCTATTTATTTACCTGTATATATTGTGGCCAAAGCGATTGTACGATGAGTACATGACAATGTTGCCAAAGCAAATGGCCAGCGAGAAGAAGACCTGAGTAACTGCAGCATACCAAACCTGCGGCTCGAGCAGTTTGTGCCACTGTGGCTTCAAGAAATACAGGACGCCATCCATGGCGCCAGGCAGCGTCAACGAGCGGACGAGGAGTATCAACATGACCACATAGGGAAATATGGCTAGGAAATAGGAGGCCTTGCCGGAGCTCTTGACGCCACGGAACATAATGCTGCCAATGATGATCCAAGCGGCGGCCAAAGTCAAAGCCAAACTCCAGCTGGGATAGCCAATGCCATCATCAATGCTCTCCTTCTCGCGCAATATGATTTTGCTGGTGGGGGGAGAGAAGATGGGGTGAGGGAGGGGACTTATTGATAGTCCTCTATCACGAAACTGATTTACTTACTTGAAGTAAAACTCCGCTGAGGTGGTGCGCAGCGTTGAATGATTGCCACTCACAGTGGTGTCGCCCTCCTGCTGTGGTGCCGAGTCCAAACAGCTGCTGCCCCACTCCTCGCGACAGTAGCTCCAGGGCAGTGTGGCATAAAATGATTCAACAAAATAGCGCAGCGTGAGCGCCATTAAGGTGGCATAAAATGTTGTAACAATCGCCGTGGCCAGCACTTGACCATACCCAATACCTAAGTGGTGCAACAAACATAAAAAACAAGAGACACAAAATACGAATGGTTATTTAAATGAACACATGTTGTGAATTGTTCGCTTTCATTTCAAGCAACCGGATATTGAAACCGAAATATGCTTATTGACTTATTAACATTGCATTGCTATTTTTATTATAATTATTTATTTTTTGCTGACCTCGTTTTTATGAATAAAAATTTGTTTTTTACTGCCTCCAGATCAAGTGCTTTTTATGTACTTACTTAAATATTTTTCGAATACGAATATCATATACAAATATTTTATGTATTCATCTATAATATATAAGACTAAATACTTGAGCTATAGCCAGCAAGAAATATATCGATAAAAAGTACTTGCTGAAATTAGCCTATTTGGCATACTAAAATAATTGTTAAGAACTTAACTTTAATATGAATAACTTTAATATAAATAATAATTAATATTGGTTTTTTTTTAACGACTTTTAACTTTTTTGATTTTTTCTTTGCGGTTTTATTTATTGCTTAGTGTTTGTATCTCAAAAGTAATTTTTTCTTTTATTTATTTTTTATGTGTTGTGTCCAAAAATAGACTTAGAAATAAATTTAATTGTGCAGATTAAAATAATTGGTGGGAGGATGAATATAAGTTAAATCACCCCGCAATTAAATAAATATTTTTTTTTCGGAATTATTTTCAATTATATTTAATTCTTCACTCACCTCTCATAATGGGGGAAAAATCATAGACCTTGACGCTGCCACGACTTGAGAACTGTCCCAGCAACATTTCCAGATAGTACACAGGCTTGCCCACCAACACCAGCACAATGAGATAGGGTATCAGAAAGGCGCCACCGCCATTCTCCAAGGCAATAAAGGGAAACCGCCAAACGTTGCCCAGACCCACGCTCAAAGCAATGCAGGACATGAGAAACTCAATGTCATTGTTCCAGGAAGCTCGCTTCTCGCCCTGTTCCACATCCGCTTGGGCCTCGCTGCTTTTTAGGCCATTTGAAATTGGCTTGGGATTAGGTGTGGTTGTGGGCGTGGCACCTTCACCTTGCGTCTTATATTGACCCGGTATGGAGATTGTGGAGCCGACATAGGCGGGATTGAGGTAACCATTGTTGTTGTCATTATTATTGTCCATGTTGCTGCTCTGCTGTTCCATTGCGGTAGTTTGCAGCTGCCAAATCAATCAAAATGCAACATGCATCTCAAGGTTATCTTTTGTGGTCAAGTTTTGTGGTTCAATACTAATTAAAATCGCTACCAGCTACAAGTGCAAAACCGGTCTTGAATACAAAAACAGTAAAGTCAGTGACCCACTGACTCAAGCAACGATTATATAACAATTTGCGGCATTCATTCATTCAGTAAAAACTGCCGCCAACAAATACAATTACAATTCGTAGTTTTGGCCAAAAGAGCAACAGGTTTGTAGGGCCCAAACAAGTTTCTAGATAATGCTGCGAGGCATTTGTATTTTCAAGCATTGCTTCTTCGATTTGACTATTGTTTACTTTTCGCTTTTGTTTGTTTGCGAAGAGCAGTTTCGAGTATTTTGTGAATTTGATTTGGGTTGTAAAATTAGTACTAAAATTGGTAAAAAAAAAACAAAAACTAGAAACAATTTGTAGTCAAGTGTGGATTGTGTGTAATATTATCTTTTGAATTACAAGTATTATATTGCATATTGATATTTCCGTTATCATACATATTATTTCCTGCTCAATAAGTTTTATGTGCTTGAAAGAGTACTAAAATCTATTTATAGTCTTTTTATTTTTTATTTTTAATAAGAAAGAAGGTCTTAAAGAACGAAGAGTCAAAACTTAAGCAGGTATGCTTAATACCGGTTTTCATTGTTTATAATAATTAATGGATTTATTTTTTTCAGCATTATTAAGAAGAAACCGCACTTATATTGGGTATTTTTTTTTGCTATTTTACCAACAAGAGTGTATTGCTCATACAAACTCGTTTATTACATCTAACTGATTGCCGATAGCTACCAATACAGAATTTTTTATATCTAAGAATTGGTATATAAAATGGAATCAAGATAGCAGATAAGATAACCAAGTTGATTGGAGTCTATATATCGCCGATATAGATTTAAAAAATGATAAATAGCAATTAAAAAATGAAGAAACAATAAATTAATATATTAACATCTAATTTTTTACTTTACTATCCAAATAATAACTTTTTGATATCAGTAAAAAATACTCAGCACTCTTCAGAAAGAGTATGCAACCTTTGTTTTGGCCTTTTGCATTTTTAGATTGTTAATTGTTGGCTCGGTGTCATTGTGTTGCTGTTGTTGTTGTATTTTTTTGTTATTGCTTAAGTATTGCATTTGCGCATGCGCAACGCTGTTGTTGTTGCTGTTGTTGTTGTTGTTGCTGTTGCTGTTATTTTGTTTTGTTGTTCTCGTAGTTAATGGAAAGTGAAGGAAGCAAACAGAGCTGAAGCCGTTGCCCTCGCTGCAAAATGTCAGCACTACCTGAAACGTGTGATTTACTGTTCGAACTCTAGCTTAATCTACTTGTTTTAAAACTCATTTCGATTATTCTGTATATGGAGGCGGCATGCGAAATATATATAATATAATGACATTTCTCTGATTGCCATTAGCTGTGCAACTAGTTTAATTAGATTCTGACACGTTTGAGCAGTTATAAATATGTTACTATTGTAGCAGCAGATAAGGCCAGAACCAGATACGGCGAACTGAGCATAAGGAAATTAATAGCCCAATTAAATTTCAGTTAGACCAAAAATAGACAAAAGACAACAGTAATTGTAAAGATAATGAGAGATGTATTTTTGGTTCTTTAAAAAACCAGACAGTTGGCTTTTCAAACCTTGTTTGCTCAGCTTTATTATGATTATTCTTTTATGTATTCATGACAAGCTGGATTCTAAGAGCGTTCTTGAAACCCGCCGAGCGTTTTTTACCACGCGGCTATTTTTGTGTTTTAATTTTTATGTTTTGTGTTTTATTTACTTTGTGGTTAAGCCGCTTTGAGACCAACTGCTGCTAACTGAATCAGTGTGTTTATTTAAAATTGTGTTAAAAATAAATAAATTTACTCTTTTCAATCCGCCAATTTGGCAATGAGTTATTGCGTCACGTTAACTTGTTCGTCTCCAATTAGGGCTTAAACTTTGCTTAATCATAGGCCAAGGCAATTGATCATATTTGCAGCTCTTCAATTATTTTCATTATGCGCGACCGTCAGCATAATTAGATATAATTATTTAATTTTCGTGTATTCACTTTTGATTGTTTTTTTTTGTTGTTTATTCTTTACAGCTCAATGAAGATTGAATATTGAAAAACACGTTAAGGGTTTTAACTTGGTTCGAACCGAACTACACACGACGAACGCCAAGCGATCACTGAGCGGAGCGGTAACATTTTTGTCGTCTCGTCGACGTCTGCCTCCAACGACGACGGTGACGACGACGACGACGGTGACGGTGACGACGACGACGACTACGGCGACGTATAACGGTTGAAATTGTTCGCAACTTGACCTAAGGTAAATGAAGCGCAATATATACCTGTATTACTCAAAAGTTGAATGGTTCAAAAACTATTTCCAATCAATTTACGAATTTATTGTGCAATATTGAAGACGTGCCCCGAGGTGAATTCATATCTAATTAATAATACGCTACAAAAGTGCATTTATCATGTAGCATTTATATATTTAATTGTGATATTTGACCTAAATCAATAATTTATACAAATATATGTAGCAGATAGAAGATAGATGATAGATAGATAGAAGATAGATCCCGTAGAGTAATTATAATTTTAATTAGAATAAAAAGGATTTAAGTGTATCATTTGGAATTGTGTTACATCATTTTTTTTACCCCTTAAGAGATCTGTTAAATATAATTTGGACAAATAAATAAAGTTGAACATTTTATCGATTTAATATATTTAAATTATGAACGCATTTCATTTAATTTACATCTTTAATAACTTATCTGCAATGCTGCTTGCCGACTGATAAAAAATGTATATGTATATTCAAGCGGAAATTGCTGTTCAGACAAAGGATGTCAAAATCAATTGATTAATTAATAATTTATTAATGTGCTTGTCAACATATTTGAAATATATATATATGTTAACAATTACCGTTTATTAATAATAATGAACTCTTAAAGTCAACCGGCATAAAAGCATAAAATGATTATTTTTTTTAGTCGTGGCTAATTAACTTATCATTTTGCTGTACTGCATATGGAACATGTCCAATATGTGTTAATAACTTTTCAGTTATTGGTGCTTAATTGTTCGATGGGGGTAAGTCAACAAAAACATGCCACAAAAATGGAAACAATATACACAGATTAAGCTTTCAATGATGTTAAAAATTAATTATGATATAAAACAATTTATAATTGTGAACAAAAAAAGATAACAACATTTACGTAATCTATCACAGCATTCAGTTAAATGAAAGAATTCATGTTGAAAATAAATGTTTTTTTATTTACGACATATTATACGTGTTTATTATTATTTTTATAATTAAATTGTTTTGCCTGAAACCAATGCAGAACTCGTCGTGACTCAAATGAAATAATTTTGTTGCGGTCAATTTTTTGCTTCGATGCGCCTAAAAAGCAAATTGTATTTTGAACAAGGGTTTTAACCACTTTGAGTTGGCTCACAGCTATAAATAAGCGCCTGCACATATGCGTCCAATTATATTTTTTTATTATTCAACTCACATGATTACTTTTACTCTTTACACATTGAGTGTGTGTGTTATTTAGACTGCAATTTAAAATTGGAAATTTGCACTTTCCTACATACACTTATCGTATTACAGAGAATCTTATCGGCTGACACATAAAACGAATAATATATAATATGGTCAGGCGTACTTTTTAATTAGTCATGGCCACTTGATTGGCGTGTGCAAAGAGAGTTGAATAAACTGATCTAGATGCAGAATTTATCTATGGAATGCTTAAGATCATTTTATAATGAAAATAAAAACTAAAAAAAAACGGCTATCTTAGGCAAGCTCAAGATTATATATCTTAGTAGATTAAATCTGCAGACATTTGAAGAATACTTTAAAAACCCCGATAAATATATAAACCGATTAAATAATGCATATAGAAAACTCAAATAAAAAAAATCTTATCTTATGCAATTCAATTAACGGCTTTAAAAGCTAACAAAATGTGGCCTAATTAAGCTAGTACTTTAATTGGCAAGAACCTAGACTCAAAATATCAACAATTACCTTGATTCTAATTTAGACATGCAGCCAACTGCGAATTTATGGCCCAGCAAACGTTAAGAGATAAAGAGAGAGATAGAGAGAGAGAGAGAGAGAGAGCATTGCTTGACTCTTAAGTAAAAGCCACTTACAAATTTGGTCATTTATCAAGTGTTCGCAGCGCATAAATCTTGGCCAAGCCAAATCGCAGAGACAACTGCTTAACTGGAATGCTTATTGGTCTTAGGCAAACACAAATCTGAAGGTAAAGTTCTTCTACAATTCGGTTGTCCTTCGTCACGCTGCTGCCCTTGCTGGCAGTACATTACATTTTAGACATTAAAAACAAAAGACACAAATGTCACACGGCCAAAAAACAGATGCCTGAGGGTTTCCGGTCATCGCGGCAAGTTGCGCATACGCCACGTTGCCCCGTTGCCCTGTTGCCATGTGGCAAGCGGCAAGCAGCTTGTTGTCACTCTTGATTTATACACTTAGGCAAGCACATTAAGAATTGATGATTTAAATTCAGTTGTTTGCCGAATTTTGGTTAGTTTTTCTTTATGCCACTTTAGCATAATAAATGCCCCTTTTGGGTGTTGTTCGACAGCGAAACGTGTTGCAAGTTAGAAAAGTAGTCAGCTTAAAGCACTCTTAGCGAGTTTGATTTTTTAATTTACAGAAAAAGTTGAAGCATATATATTTGTTTGAATTTTATTTCTTAGCAAGCGCTTATCTTTGCCACATTTATAAATGAGTGCAGAACTTCTTAACTGATTATTTCAGAGATTTAGTGCTTCTATTAGGCTAATTGAAATCAACGTTGCACAAATTGCAATCTTATTTAAATCAAATCTAGCCAAACTTATGACGAGTAAAGTTTTTGTGCAGTTTTGTTAAGTTTTCACTGCCAAGCTGCTGAATTACTTCTGCTGCCCCAAAGCACACCTAAGCAATTTTGTGTGTGTGTGTGGAGAATATTGCATTAACTATGCAATTCAAGTTATGCCAGCTAACAAATGGGTATTTGGCGCATGTGGCACATTTGTCAGATTGTTGGCAGATTATTGCTGCATACTTTTCGGCTGATATTTAAATATGCGGCACATTAATCACACGTCCCGTGCTCGACAATTGAGCTGTTCAACTGTTTTTTTTATTTTGCTGCATGCTGTGCGGCTTGGCAAATCACGCATACGCCACATTGCACACAGCATGTGCATTATTGTGGCAACGGCAAGTCATTGTTTGTGTCGCCGGCTTGCCCCTGTTGAAGCCAAAAAATCTATTACACTGTAAGGCACTTTTTATCCGTTTTTGCTTTTGTTTTTGGTTTTTGGTTGCTTGCTTTGCCGTTGTTTTGTTCTATATATTTTACGGCAAGTGCCGTTGGCGCAGCCATAAAATGAGTGAAGTACACGCAACAACAACAACAACATCGAGAACAACAACAACAACAACAACAACTCAACACAACTTGACTCGACTCAAGTTGACTTCAGTCGCATTTCGTGCGTATAAAAATCTGCAATTCATGCAATTTTCATGGAAAATTTGCTACGCAAAGACAAAAGGCCCTTTTCAGTGTGTGTGTGTGTGTGTGAGTATGTGTTTGTGTTGTGCTCGTATGTGTGCGTGTGTGTGTTTTTGTAAGTGCGTGCTTCTCTTCCCTTTTTGTGCTTTGAATGTCAAAATATTTGTATGTTTTACATTTGAAGCGTTAAATTTTTGCTGTCAACATTTCCACTCGTGCCAGACAATGTCATTCATTCAGTGTCTCGGTGGACTTGTGTGTGTGTGTGTGTGAGTTGTGTATGTGAGGTCTACACTTCAGCCACAACATCAACCGCAGTCATATTAATTTGCTTGGCACGTGTCTCTTAAATACTTAAGTTTTGTCTACTTGTTTGAAGAGATTAGAGCAGACGTGCCAAAAAAAAGCATTCATTGGAAAACTAATAGTTAAAGCTGTTTCAATTGGATCAAAATCTGTAAAAAGTATATATTTTTGAAAAGCATAAATATATTCAATACAAAGGTAAATGCAAATGTTTTTTTTTTTTAATTTCTTAATATTTTCATTTAATAATAATTACATTGATTTAGTTTGGAGCTGTTGCACATATTTTGCCCGTCAATCAGTTGTCTTCAACGACAAGCACAACGAAAACATCTTAAACTAGTAGTTAATAATAAAAATATTTGAAAAATACAATCAATGAAAGTAGCAACTTATAAGTCCTTACCGACATTAGACTTTTTCAGAATCGCTGGCAAAATGCACGCTTGTGTTATCCTCAAATTTTGGTTGTTTGTCCACGCAAGTAGAATGCAGAGAAGCTGCCCGTGTCGATGTTGATGGAAATTCATCGAGCAGCTTTGCTTCATCGCGAGGTATTATGCGATCCTTGTGCATGTCCTCGGGAAAGGGCTCATCGCCGATGTCAACCTTAACCCTCTTTCCAGATGGTGTAATTACAAGTATATGCATTCTCTTTAATTTGGTCGTGTAGCAATTGAAAAGATATGCAAGCTGTAAGTGTAATTTGTTGGTAAAGTCCCAAAATAATATATTTGTATACTGAGCGAATTTTGTTTGCTTTATGAAAACGAAAAGATGTTGAATTTAGTATTGATGTAGACGTTGGTCAGAGCCAAAGCCTACTATTTGAATTATTTCTGTGAGATGATTTTGAATTTATGTTTTAAGTCAATCTATTTGAATTCGATACTAGATATATTTCAATTTAGTTGAGCAAACTTTTTCAAACGGGCCATTTCCAAGTTTTTATTAGAGCTGCGAAAAAAAGTCATCATTAGCTGCTATTTGTATTTCGAAATACTTAGATGAAGCTGTTGTTCGAGTGAGCTGCTTTTAAAGATATTCCTTTATTTTTCTCGGGTTTCCGCACAGAAAAGTGGGCAATGAAAAAGGACAAACAGCGGAAAACTTTGTTGGCTTTGGCAGCGGAGCCACACGAGCCCGAGGCAACGGTTTATCCTTCCGTTTTGCGGTGGATCTGTGGCAGTGGCTGTGTGTGTGTGTGTGTGTGTTAGAGCCTAAAAGAAAAAATATGTCTCAGTTGCCACGCCCCTCATGTGTGTGAGTTTGTGTGTGTTGTTGCCTGCCAGCTTCTGTTTGGTTTTGGCATGTGGAAAGTAGAACATAATTAATTCAAATTAATTACAATTTGTGTGGAATTAGCGCTTGTGGCATGCCACCCGCCCACAAACAATTCAAATGATGATAATCACCAACAACATAATAATGATGTTGTCTGTGCTAGTATTTCGCCCGCAAACATTTCAAGCGATTTTTATGCAGCTTATGCGCATATACAACCTTCCTCATCCCCACACCCGCTCTCTGGCTCATCCTTGCAAATTTGGCATGACAAACTACTTGAATTATGTCCGGGCGCAGCCTTCAAATAATTTTGATGCATTTTAAACATGACGCCGGGCGGCCCCCCCGCTCATTGTTTGCCTGACCCAATTAGCGTTGAATTTGCAACAGCGTTATAAACTCAAGTGCGCAACTCAATTGGGCAAATAAAGGGGGAGAAGAGAATATGGAGAGGGGGCTGGTGCATTTATAAATCAATTATGCAACGATTGCACGCTCATTAGTGTCAAACTCAATTAACGCTGTGACAGTTCAGCTAGTGCCGCAGGACACTTTGGTTGAAGGGAGCAGCAGACCAAAGTGCGAGGGTCGCTCATGTCAACGGTCAAGCAAAGATAAATCAATTAATTGACATTTCTGATTTGGGAATTTAATGGGTGAGTGTTGGGTTAACTTGAAGATTTCGAGGTGATATTAGGCCCTTGGCTTGGGTTTATAATTAAACTAATTAATAGAATTTTACGGAAACTAATATGGTTTGTCGCCTGGGAATATCTAACATTTAGCTACACTTGTTGTTGATGATCATAATTGTTAATGGTAGATAATTAAATTGCATTTAATTAATTCACATTCATTTGTTTAATTAGTTATAAAAAGTGAGCTTTGAAGATTATACATTAATTTGAATGAATCAACAAAACTCTCTGTCAGATTTAATGTGCTTACTATTGCTTTCGATTTCTATTCCTATAGCTGCGATTGATCTTTCTATCATGCTCATGCTCTATATAGCCAATGACTTGCATAGTTTTCATACCCTTCAAGCAATAATACTCTCTTCCAGATTTCAGGCTCTTGAAAAATGAATCAATATATCATAATGGATATTATTTATTTTCAACTCTTATGCCATACTCAATATACCATTATCATTTGGCTTATCATACATTTATCTACTTTCTGCAGTTTTTCAAAAGATTTCAGCCTTGACTCTTTGCCGCTGGCACTTCAAAATATAAATATTCCAGTATGCTTCTTGGCCAACAACGCAAATTTAATGCCCATAGAAAGTGCGGCCATAGAATATTGTGAAATTTGTTGGAACACATTTGCTTTCAGAAGATCGAGCACGACAAGTTCTCCTCTATATATACACATATATATATCATAATTGCAATCTTGCATAAATACGTGTGTGTGTGTGCCTGAGTTTTCAAGCACAATTACAACACACGCTATCTAAGTTGAGTATGTGTGTGTGAGAGTGTGTGTATCTTGTTTGTTTGTTTGTCCTTCGAAATGCCATTTTAGTATGTGCCTCTTTTTTTTTATGGCATCGTTGCCACAGGCAACGAGCATCAACTGCCATTGGAACACGTGTAAGTGTGTTGTCCACACACACAAACACATACGCATAATGCAAACTGAGCAATGCCCATGACACACTTGCCAGGATGTGTTGCGCTGTCTATCTCTGTGTCTGTGTGCGTGTGTGTGTGTGTGTGCTTTTCGTTGCATATCTCAATGTTTGCATCTGTGGCCAGCCCGTTATCCTACTCTGCAAACATTTTCTTAGTGCTGCGGTTGTTGTTGCTGGTATTACTTCAGCAGCAGGCAACTCACTGACACGCTTTGTGTTTACTCTATAACTACCACTACTCCTGCCTCCCCACCCTCACCCTGACCACCACCCCTCCAAAACCAATGAGGTCAGCTGATCCATCCCACGAAAATGTTATTGCACATGTTTTGGGCCTATGAGTGCTGACGTCTCTGTTTCCATTTCGGCCACGTTCGCTCCATTAACACTCAATCATTAGCTGGGCAGGGGGAGCAAGCCATTGCAGGCACTCGTGCATCAAATTAAAAGCCAACGGAAATATCATCAATAACCAATAAAGAGCGACAGCGACAAACGGCGTCGCCAGCAACACGTCTTGTCGCAACGTGACCAATTTGCTTTTGGCATTCCTGCGACACACAATTAGCCAAGCAGCAACCAAAGCCAATACCAAAAGCAGTCATCAACCTTACACTAGTTAACACATTAAGCGAGTGAAGGGAAATTCAATGGACGGCAGAATAATCAGGCTTGAATAAAGTATAATCAAATAATAAATATAGTAAATAAGCAGGACAGTAAGTAATCTTTTTTTTTTTTTTTGTTTTTAATGTATCAGTTTAATTTAATATTGATCAACCTAATGCATACTTTAAAGAGCGTGTATTTGAGGTTCTTCTACAATTAAATCGTTTAACTAAACGTTTCTGTTCGCCTGTTATTTTAGTGGGGGAACAATACGAAAACTCGAAGAAAAAAGCGTTCACATGTGAAATATTGATTTTTATTTGCATAGGAGCTTGCTCCACCTCTGTCGCGGGTTGGCTTGGTATTGCAGTACCGCCAGGATTCGGCCCAACTTAATAATAAATGAAACCAGTTAAATCGTTTAACTAAACATTTCTGTTCGCCTGTTATTTTGACTGACTGCCGAAGAGTTGCATACTTTTAAGCGGTTCGATTTAAATGCTAAATTGAAAAGAAATTGTTGCATACTTTGAAAGGCGTGTATTTGAGGTTATTCTCCAGTTAAATCGTTTAACTAAACATTTCTGTTCGCCTGTTATTTTAGTGGTGGAATGATTTTTAATATATAATTATTATTAATTTATAATTATTTTGAGCACTTTTGAGCTTACTTTTATATTTTCATTAAAATATAATACAGTAATATTCAATATATAATATTTATGTTTAATTATTTTCACTAGTAACTAATCTTTAGTAAATACTTATTGTATAACCAAGTTAATATATACACACCCACAGAGCACACACCACAGCTTCGCCATTAAGAAGGAGAGTTCGGTTTGTGGCCATTCGGCGTATACGTAATACGCTGCGTATACGGAACGTGGCGTTAAGCTCTTCTCATGGCTCACCTGGCATTTAAGGTTCGCACGTAAAAACTATGCAAATGCTTTGGCAGTTGATATATCATTGGAGGATTAGCTGCATGTTTTCAATGACACTGAGCTGAGACAAAAAACGCATAAAGTGCATATCAAATGGCATTATGAAAGACATTCACACCCACACACATTGTGACACACTCTCACACACACACACACACGGAAAACCATTTTACGTGCTTGGTGCTCTTATGCAAATTTTATGCCAACCCCCAACATTGTGCATTTTATGCGAACTGATTCAGATGCTCAATCGGCTAACAATTCGATTTTATTTGATTACATTTTTGTTTTCCCCCACAGAGCGAACTTTTTATGCAGTAGACGGTTAAAGTCAATTAGGCCAGCCAAACATTTCCTTATGCACAGCAACTCAGTTAGAATAAGTATATATATCTATATATATATATATATGTATGTAGGTATTTAAAATCCCAATGGCAAAGCATTTGGCTTAATTAACATTAAATTTGTACGTTCGCCAGTACAAATAAAAAAAATGGGGGTAAGACAAAAGCAAATTGCCACTAAATTGGCACTTAAGGAATTTTGCTGAGCTGGCCAACGGAATGTGTCCTCATTGCTATGCGAGCAGGTCGAGCAGATCCTTTTTGGCTTGCCTAACGTGGACTAGCTGGCAGGCATTTGCTCAACGGGCAACACCGGCAGTCAATTAAAGGCCAACTGATGTTTAACAATTTAATTACGAAAGTTAACAAGTTTAAGTTGAACTGCCAGCAGCAATAGAGCAATTCTCTCTCTCTCTCTCTCTCTCTTTATATATGTCTCCATCTCGCTCGGAACTGCTAGCTGTGTATCGACAATTCAATTGACATAAACGGAAAAGTGTTGAACAAAATATGCCAAAAGCAGTCAAAAATTTATCAAATTTACTTGCAGTGGCAATAGTGAGGGCATTCCCTGGCTTGCATAGGCTATTACATCAAAAACTTTCGTAAAATGCATGAATAATGTAGACAGTTGTCAAAAATTTATTGGCTTTGCCAGTCTTTTTAGTTATGGCCAAGTTATGGCAATGGATAGTTTAGACCTGTTCGTAAGTGCATTTTTTTTTGGAATACAAATTTAAATTAAACTAAGGCTTTTAAGTTTCTACTATTTAATTAAAATAAAAGTTCTTCCATCAGATCTATAGAAATTAAAACGTAAATCATTTTTGCTTTGTGGATTTGATTACCAAAATGCAATCGGCTTAAAAGCTTTCAGTGATTTGTTGACTCTGAAAATATGCATTTTTCATTATCAGATTAAATTCGTAAAACAATCGAAAAATATGTGCATTTTGGCAAAGACTTCTTTGCTCAGTTGTTGAGAAAATGAAGTTCTTAAACATAAAATGTTTTTTTTTTTGTTATTAGAGAATGTTATCTTTGCAGCACACCTTGCCTTATTTCATTATTTAGCCATTAATGTTAACTTTGGCTATTAAGCTGCAGCTTGCTGTGCCACAAAGGCTGCTTTTATAAGCGTCTTTTAAATGCTGCCTCTAATTATTGCGCATTTTGCATTTAGTTGGGTTTTAACTTGGCTTTTGAGAGCCTTCTTGTTGCTGTTGATGTTGTTGCTGTTGCATATTTACGTGGCAGCTGCAGCTACATTGCGCGATTTTTAATGAGTTTTTGTTGCACAGAGAATGGCTTAGAAATTGTTGCTGTTGTCTGTTGGCTGTTTGCTGTTTGGCAAAGTTTACATGCTCGACCAGCGGCCACTGACAAACTGACGGACTGACGGACTGACAAATTGCTTGACTTGCACTTGAGGCACTCCAAAAACTAATCAGCGTCGGTAAAAGTGCGACGAGCGTCTTGCAAGTTTCTGCGCTGATTGTGTTGCCTGAACATGTTTCTCTATTTTTGGATACCCTAACAGGGGGCATTATAACTATGAGGAGGAGACATTTTTATTTTATTTTAAATCATTTGTACATATTTATATTGATTGGATAACTGAAGCATATATTCCAATATTATTATAAATTATTTAAACTTAATTGAATAAGTAAGGCTTATATAGTACTTTTTGACATTGTACCAATACTATTTACTTGCCCAAACTATCATTGTAGGGTAATTAATTTTCTTTTTAATCCCGTTAGCTATTGCTTCCGCCTTTTATTTTTTGTTTTAGCCGGGCCAAGTCCTTAGAACATAATTAAGACTGTTGCAGTCAAGTTGTGCGTGTTTAATGAGCAGGGATGGATTCTGCGTCCGAGCATCGTTGGCTTTTGCGTTGGGTAAACTTTTTGAGGCCAAAATGGTGAACATTTTGTGTTGCGACTTTTGGACGTTTCTCCTTTGAGTGGGATGACGGCCTCGTTACTTATCTTGCTCATTTCCTTTCAGTGCACTTTTGTATTGCATTAACATGGTCATTAGCCGTAGTTATCCTTTTGGGCTTTTGCATCTAATGTTTTAGCAGAGGCAACCCTCTACTTTTTTTTTTGTACAATAAATTATGGATGGTTGTTGTGTGTTTTGTGGCGTTCTCAAGTGTTTTCCTTCCGCCTGCTCTCAATTGCATAGTTATTAGCTATTGTTAGAGTCCTTGTTATTGTTGTTGTTGTCCTTGTTCGTATCTGTTGTCTGCTGTTCCTGCTTTTTCACACCTCTGCAGTCGCATTCACTGTGCTAATGTGTTAAAAGTTCCGTGCACGGTTCGTTGCCTTCCTGCCCGCAAGTGTACGTCCTGGTATCCTGGCAAATCCTAGCTCTGTCTGTTGCTGAACGGCTTTTCGCATTTAATTTTCATTATAGACACTTGACTGCACAAAATTATGCTGTTAGCTTAGAGCCGAGGGCAGAGGATATACTAATAAATTTAACTTATTAGTGTGTATTTTGCTTTGTCGCTTTTTTTATTTTTCTAAATAGGTTTTCCGCTGCTTCACCGTACAATTTTACAATTCATTAAACTTTTAGGGCTAGTCCATTTAATTGTTTTAAGCAATTTTCTTGTGGTATTTTCCATGTGATATTGTCACCTTAAGCTGTGTCTCAGATGGTCCTTGTTTGTATTTACCATGAGTAGTATACATTTATTCATTACAGCTTCCACAAATTATTTGTTGTATGTTTCTTAACTATATTTAAGATTAATTGACAGACTCAAAGCACTCAAAGTATTTTTTTTTCTGTTTTTAATTATATATGAGTGTATTTTGATTATCTGAAAAGTATTGGCTTAATTTTGTCTTCATCTTTCTTTTTTGTTTGTAGTTGCTAATGTAATTACTTCGAAGAGCAGGCAACTAAAAAAACAGGTAGAGAATACAGCACAACTGCCAAGAGTTTCAGGTGGGAGGCAAAGGTGAACAGAGCAGCAGGATTGGTAGCTAAATCCATTCAATTCAATGACATTTGGTGCTGCACCGAGAAGCGTTAGCAAATTGGAGTCGCGCGTATTGTAAAACAGTTTACACGACTACTAGGGGGCTGGTGGGCGGGGTGTCAGCGGGGTGTGCTATGAGTCAAGTTCAATTAAACAAGTGACTAACAGGAACTCGACTTGGCTGAACATGGAGCGAGAGCCAAGAGCAAAGAGCACTGGAATCAATGCGGACGGCGACCAGAAGTCAAATCCCATTTAAGCTTCACTTTGCAATATCGCTTCTCTCTTTTGCTTCTCGCTTGTGCTTCTCGCTTGTGCTACTCTCCCTGCTTGTCGTTGATTTTGTTGTTTTTTGTTTTGTTTTGGTTTGTTTGGTGCTAAATGTCAGCGATGCAATTAAATTGGGAATAGACAACAACGCAGACAGCGCGCACAACAACCAATGAGCAAAGAAGACAGCAAAAATAATTTGTAGGGATTGTACGGGGGTTGTAGCGGGGGCGTTGGGGATTGTTGTCTGGCTGCTATAAAATTATGATGGTAAATTGGATTTAAAAACAGCGCCGGAGCTACTGTAATGGAGGTTAGCGCCATTAGCGTCGCTTGGACGTCGTTTACTTCGCATCCTGTGGCTGCTGCATTTGATGAGTTGAGAATATGCAAGAAAAAAATAAATAAAAAATGTAGAAGAAAATTGTAATTAAAGTGCGCTTGTTGTCATTGCATTTATAAATAATAATAAATATTGCATAATCAGGCAGGCGCCAGCCGACACGCCAGGAAATGAATGGAAAATGCCATTGCAGCCAACTCAGGCAGAAGGGCAAAGAAAGTTATTTTATTTAACTATTAAAAACTTTTTCCAGCAAAACTTCATAAAATGACGTGCGAAAAATGGCGCGTAATGAAATGGAAAATGTAAACAAAGGGAAATAAAAGAAATGCCGCTTGAAGTCAACAGCAAATCAGCAAAAAAAAAAGGTCCTGTGCGTGCTGAAGAGCTTTGCTCGCAAAAACACTTTAATTAAAGTGAAATGCAAACATTTCAATTAAGAGCCGGAGCTAAGCCGATTTCAATCTGACTAAAAGGGATAACTTCCGGCACACATTTTGCCCTCTTTGGCGGGTTTTGTTGAGTTCGCCTCAAGGATTGCTCCTTTGGCTGCCTTTTAGCCTGATTCGTGTGCGTGCCGTCGACGAAAGCTCAAATGTTGCAAGAGCCACAATTAAAAGGGCATTGCCGTCTTGCTGATGTTGTCGATGCTGACATCGGGCCAAGCGATTGACATTAATTTTGCATTAGTAGCTCGTCTCAGCAGCCCCCAAGTCAAAGTCTCGCGTCAAGTAGCGCATACGCCACGTTGGCCGCAAATTTAATTATGCGCACTTGGCCATAAAAAAGAGGACGACGCAAATAAAGAAAAAGGAAAACAAGTGGCTTTTGTTAAAGGCGCCAAGTGACTTGAACCCCAAACCCCAAAAACAGACTACTTTATTTTCCAATTAACTAAATTACATAAGCCAACTGCCCAGGCTGCTTATCCAAATAAATCAAGTCGGATTTTGGCTGAGAAATTAAAAAACAAAATAAAGAAAACTCTTTACATTGATGATGATGCAAGCATCAGAGATTAATAAATACAAGAACTCAACTAATTGGTGTAGTTGAGTGCGGCTTGCTCCACAAATGGTAAATTCTTGTTGCCTTGCTTGCATCTGGCTTTAATTGATTCCATTGGCTCTCAATCTAAGCTCGTTATTAGACAAGCCGCAGCGTCAGATTCTATAATGAATTGGGCTTTGTTTTGCGTGTGTGTGGCAGTGTGTGTGTGTGCTTGATACTCTCGTTAGATTACAATTGTTATTTCAGTTCAATTTGTATTACATGTGTTGGCTTTGTTATCGCATTTGTGCCACACTCTCTAATGGCCCTAATCGATAATGTCTGGCCCATCGTAAGCGTTTTGTAATCTTAACGAGCTCAAGCTAAATGAGCCAAATGCGATGTATATAATATTTTACAAGTGAGAGCAGGGCATTACAGTAATACGAGAACTTCTTGGTTATGAGTTATGTCTGCAGCTAAAATTAATGTAGTATAAATATTACGCCTATAAAGATTATTGGAAACATGTCACGTTTCGGCCAAAATCCAAATACAAACGCAAATAAATTAATGTTTATCAGACATTTGAGCCACGAAATCGATTGGGTTTCATTTTGATGAACCTGCTTATAATCAGTTCAAGTTCGTGGAAGGTCTTTTAAAGATTTTAATGGTTGTTCAGCTGATTAAAATTATCTCTGGTTTATTTCAAGTGGATTTTTGAAATCTGAACATTGTTACATAAAAATGTACTTGATTTATTTTCAAAGTCATCTTTTTTTTTTTTAATTTTTAATAAACTTTAAACTGCTAGGGAAAACTTGAAACAATTGGAAAAGTTGAAACAATTATTTGCACACTTTAAAAGCCATCTTAATAACAGTCAAAAGGCTTCTTTTAGTTTTAAGTAGTGCTAGTTGGCAATTTGTTGTATTGCTCATAATATTGTGGCATTTAAGAGTTGACTAATTAGATTAAGTGAAGTGTCAAATGTAGTGCGTTTCACAGTTGCACCAGTCGCAAGCAGTAAGTTGCAAGTTGTGTGCTCGTTTAAGCTGAGCCCAAGTGCACTTCAGCAAAGGCAGCCAAGAACTGCAACTGCAAAGCAGCAACAACTATTACAATAAAGCCTTTGTTTTGTTTTTTTTTTTATATTTTCAGGGGGAACATAAACTGGCACAACAACTTTAAAAGTACAAACCAAGTGCAGGGATTGCCAACAATGCAAAATGCGATGTCAGCAACAGCCAACAACTACAACAACAACTGCAACTACGACTACAACTACAACTACGACTACGACAGTAAAAGCGAGTCAACAACAGCTTAAAACGTAATACGTTAAATCAGAGGGAAGGGAGAGAGTGGTGGAGAGTGAGGGGAGAAGAAAGATAGGGGGAGGGAGAGAGCGGCTTACCAGCACAAACAAAGCAGCAGGCAGATATGATGGGAAAGCAGTGTTGTAATTAGTTGGTGGCTGGATGGATGACTGACAAAGTGCAGAGCACAGCATGAATCTTAAGTTGAGGCGGAAACGGAAGTTGAGTGGCCAATAAAACTCAGCAAGCAAGCAAAATAGCCGACAAGACAACAACTAAATGTTTCTTAGCAAGCAGCGCGTGCAACGACTGCAACAACTGCAACAGCGATCATGTGTGACGTTGAGCAGGCGTTCAAATGCAATCAAAGCGAAGACGATCACGACGCACAGCACACGGAGGAGGAGCACGACGACCAGGACGTGGAGCACCACCATCAGCACCAGCAGCAGCAGGCATGTGTCAAGGCAACGGCATTAGCCAAGCGAGACGCCTCCAAACGTTGTTTGGGGCAGCTGCTCAAGTTGCTGCTGTCGACGCCAGGACTTGTGCTGCTGGTCACTGGATACTCGGTGCTGGGCGCGTTAATCTTTCCGCTGCTGGAGGCGCCACAGGATCTGAGCAAATCGGCGGCCATTGCCAAGAGTCGTGAGGACTGTTTGCGCGAACTGTGGATCATAACGGGTAAGTTGACTGAGCCACAAAATCATATTGCAATTATTTACATGACTTATGCCCAAAAATGAGCTTTGTGAATTTTGCGCTTGACTTGCCATGCATATGCTTTCTGACCACGTTAAGGTCCTGTTAACGCCAATTAATTCCAAACAAATATCAATATTTTAATTGGAATTACACCACACACACACACACACAAGCTCACATTTACAGGCTCGCCAGGAATGTAAATTTCCAACACATAAAATTGAAAAATAACAACATATTTTCAAAGCCAAATATTTGGTTAGCCACAGAAAATAATTTCGCCACTCTTGCAAATTTTCGCATAGAGTGGTTTCCCTTTAACAATGGTTAGTTCTTTGTTGTAATTCAATTTAAATTAATTACTTTGTCACCTACACTTGTGGGCACTCATATTCCATAGAAGCCTAGGACTTTATGGGGTTCAGTGAGTTGAATTTAGGTATTTAGTTGCAAATGCTTCAAATAGCCAAAAAATTAAGCTTAACTTTTTCCAAATGCCTCAAAAATTGCTTAGCAGCAAATTGTTTGTTGTTTTAATTTATGCTCTGGCAGATGTTAATTAATTTATTTATTTTCAACATTGTCTTCTTCTGAGCACACGTTGATTTAATGAAAATTGCACATCATAAATAATCTAATTAATTTACGCGCATTTTACGCTGAGCAATGGCGCACCTGGCGTATGATTAATTTACAAGACTATGTCAAGCATCTAATTGCTTAACATTTTGTAATTAGTTAGCCCAATTTATTTGACAAATACCAAATTCCAGCTGACACCACAGCGCGCAAATAAGCCTTAAGCGCTGTTAGCCAAATTTAATTAATATTTATAATGATCAGATTAATATAGTTTCCTGATAAGCTAATGTGCACTGAGGGAGCTTAATGTAAGCACCGAGCAGAGCTGTATTAAGTAGAGATCTAGTTAATAATTAAGTACTGGCAATAATTTATTTACTACTCCAATCATTGGCATAGATCGATTTAACTTTCTGTCCAACAACTTCAATAAAGTTAACAACAAACAAATTTGTTGGCTTCGGCAAATGATGGCTGAGTCGCAAGTTTCAAATTACACATATAATCACGTTAAGTGCTTGGCTTACATGCTTGCGACTAACAAAACCAAAAGCCAAAAGAAACTTCCACATTCATTTGCTATTAAAATGAGTTCAGAGTAGAGTCAAGTATATATGCTCTATATATATATACATATATACAGATATATAAGAGTACATAGTACATCGAAGCACATTTCTCTTTTTTTTGTATATATTTTTTTTAGTATTTGCATCTTGGCAAGGATGTCTCTCCGTCAATACACAACAGGCTCAGAGTATTGAGCGCTTCATTCGTTTCAGCTGAAATTGTTATTTGGTAGAAGGTAAATTGAGCCCTGGGGCATGGGCGTACATGAGGGTGTGGGCGTGAGCGTGAGCGTGGGCGGGGGTAGTATATGCATAGTCAAGGCCAAATGGCGTCGAGTGGGGGGCGTTGGCAACGATTGCTGTTGTTGTTAACAAGCTGTGGCAGCTACCTCGGCAATTTGCTGTAGAGGCAAAATCAAATGCGAGCAGCGCCTCAAGACAAAGTCAAATCAATGCGAGAAGGGCTGCTCTCTGTTGCCAAGTGCGACACTTGTGCAAAGTGTCCGGGGAGGTAGCAAAGGTTGTTCAGTGTACTTTATACAAAATTGCATAATTGCAAAGGTTGCACTTGCCTCGTTTTGCTTTTGACCTAATTGTTAGCAATGGTTGTTGCTGTTCTTTTAATTGCAGAGAAACTGAACGTTCTGTATGAGCGCAATTGGACGATGCTGGTTCACGAGCAGCTGCGTCGCTTTGAAGGCTCCATTGTGGCTGCCACGCGTCCAGGTGGTGGTGGTGCCGCTGCTGCTGGTGTTGCTGCCCACGGTGGCAGTGCCAGTGCTTTGGGCCACTTTGGCTACGATGTGGGCGATACACAGAGCTGGACATTTAGCGAGGCTCTACTCTACTCGGTGACTGTGATAACGACTATTGGTAAGCCACAAAATATACTCATCTAAAATCGCTTAGTTCTTCACTGCGGGGCATTTAAATGTGGAGACTGTAATAACTGCAAATATTTACATTGCTGTGGGCAACAAGCAACAGCTTCACTCAGCCAGCTGGCTGGCCGACAAGCTCAGCTTGCGAGAATATTATGTATACGCCTTGTTGGCGCTGCCAAAATATTTGCATATGGTTAAAGTCGGTTGTCTGCACTCAATATACGCATATATATATTATGGATTGTACTGTTCGCTTCAGTGGTTGAAAGTGGTTGGCTACAAATACTATATATCCAGTAAATTAAGAGCTGCCTAAGTGTTATTGTTCAACTAAGTGAACTAAGTGCTGAGCACAATTCTCACACTTAGTTGCGCCAAAGGGGAAATGCGTGGCAAATGGATTAATTTGTTTAAGTAAGCAGCAGCACAAAATCAATAGTGAATTATAATTTCAAGTTAAGTTTTCCAATTAGTCAAGCTAATTTTCTTTGCACTTTAAATGCAATGCAATTAATGAAGGAAGGAAGGAAGGAAGAATAAAAGCTTTTGCGGTAAATTGTATGACTTCTCAGAGATAATTAAAGCAACAGATTAATGTCTGCTCATCTAGTTGACTTTAAATAAGTATTTATTAATTATTTGAATATTTCAACTAAATACAGCTTAAATTGTAATTTGAATAAAACTTTAATAATGCCACCAATTAAAATACATTTCTTTTGAAATTTGAAACTCAAACTCAAAGTCCCTTTTCCATGACTCACCAACTGCTTTTGTTTTCTCTCCAATCATTCATCTTCTCACACACACACACACACACGCACTCACGCACTCGCACATCCAGGTCATGGGAGTCTGACGCCACGCACAGCTGCTGGTAAATTGGCGACAATTTTCTATGCTCTCATCGGTGTCCCATTGATGCTGATGTGTTTGTCCAGTTTGGGAGCATTGCTCGCCGAGGCGCTCCAGTGCACCTATATGCGTCTGTGTTGCCAACTGCAACGCAATCCGACATCTGCTGGCGCAGAGAAGAAGACAATGGCAACGGGAGCAGGAGCTGGAGCGGGAGCGGGAACGGGAAGTGGCACGTTGACAAAGCGTCGTCATGCAGCTGGCAATGGGGTAAGTAAAACACGCTGCGTGTGATTGATATGATTCAACAAGAGCTGCCCGCTGCAGTAACTTTATCGTGTTGGCTTCTTTATGGATTTAAATGCGATTGACTGAGCTGTCCGACTTCTCGCAATAAGTAACTGAGCAATGTTCGCTGTTGTTGAAATCTTGGCCAAACTATTTGCTGTACCGTGCAGAAAAGTTTCGGAATTGTTGCGTTGACTGTTCATGGCCACAGTTTTGGCCACTGACCAACACTGGCGCTGGGAGTGAAGCGGAAAATCTCAACTGCTGTTGTTATTGTTGGCCAAAAAACTTTCACTGGCTAACTCGAATTTTTCTCTTTCTTTTTTGATTTGGTGATTCGCTTTATTGTTAGTAGTTTTCCCAAGACATCTTTTTTTTCTCAGTTACTTGTTAAATTCTGAAAGTTGAGTTGTTTGTTGCCTTCGTCGAGTTGAGCCTTTTAAGTTGTTCGATTCTTTTTAAAGTAGTTTGCTAAAAAGTTACTATCACTATGCAAAATGTTTTCCATGGGTAAATTTGTTTATTTGCTGCGAATTCTTATAAAAAATACCATGTCTTAATTAAAATATCGACAAAAAGGAAGAAATACTTATTATTATTATTCGCATGTAAACAGTTGGCTAATAAAGATACAAAAAGGAGAAGAAAAAAATTCTGAATAACGCTTAATTGAAATTCTTTACATTTATAGCATAAAAAATTCAGAAGCAGCCTTTTATAGTTATGTTAATTAAAGTAAAGCAGCCAATAGCTTTCAATAAGTTCCTTTTTACGGTAAGAGCCGCATTCCTTTCCACAAATTCATGCTCAATTTCGCAGTAATTTAGTTTTGTGTATTTTGCTTTCTGGGAGCCGATATTTGTAGCCTTAGAAATGTGCACTTAAATTTTGCAGTGGTTTTGTATTTCGATGGGGCAAACGGATTTTTAATTAAGACAACAGAAACCTTTTAAGTTTGGGCACCCATTTCTGATGGGGAAATTGTGGATTTGTTTGGTTTTTAACAGCAAAGCTGAAAGTTTGTAATTGATTTGAGCAAAAAACGCAAGAACTTTTTGGGATCGTGCTGCAGATTGCGGACAGTCCAAATTGTGGCTGTTCCTTTTTGTTTTTGTGTTTTTTGTTATTTGTTGTACAAATATTCTTATATAAATATATATATTTTTTTTATGTTCCGGCAAATAAGGCTAGGTTTCTAGGGGGAAAAAAAGGTTGACTGTCGCGTTCGGCCGGCACGCCATACACATATATAATTTGTAGACGCCGTCGAATCTCGGGGCCCAGTTCCCTTTGAGCCGCCATTTGCATGTTTTGTGCATTCGTGCACAAGTCTTGTAAGTCATTTGTTTGCCATCTACGAGAACGGCTGACATTTTTATTAAAGTCTGAGCTGCGAGTTCCGTTTATATTTTATTTACAATGCGGCCCCAAAACTTCAAAGGGTTCAGAGACTCTATCTTAATAGGAAAAAATAAATATTTTACTATTTGGTTTTATGCACTGAAAGCACATTTTTGTCCACACGATTTGACTTGAAGTATTTTTTATTTAATTTGGCAACTTTCCCATTGACTTTACACAGTTTTTTTTTAAGTTGATATCATAATATATCTACAAATAGTATACCAATTTTCTTAACATTTAGTCTAGGATACTTTCTAGTTCATCAGCTTAACTCCACCGCCTTTTATTTATTATTATATTTATATTCGGTCTTGTGCACATTTGAAAAGTTGATTTATCGCCGTCCGATCATGTTTGTTTTTTTTTGTCACTCCCTTTGCATGTTTGCTTATTTGTTATTGCGAAAATTTCTGTTTAATTTGGAATTTTCACCACAACCATAAAATTGAAAATGCACAAAATGGAAATACATAAGAAAAACTTTTCACGTTTGAGGGTAAATAAGCGAATTGTGTGTGGTTTTTTTTTGGTTTTTGTTTGTAAATTTTGCTCATTTGTCAAATATAAAAATGGCTGTTTAATTAAGCGTCGTAGTTGGAATTCATTAACATAAACTTTTGCTTCATTTTCAGTGCTCAAATTTAGTGCGCACTACTGCCACTATCGCTGTGTTCTACAGGTCACGCTGACTATAATGAATAGAAACTTTAGACTCGCTGAAAAGTTGTGAAGCCTGTCAACCTTTAAAACTGACAATTTAAGCGTTGCCAAAACTTTGACGCTACTTGCAAATTGACTTGGGTCACAAAGGTCCATCCGAAAGTGCCAAGTTAAGTAAATTAAATGAGTTTGCCCACTTTTAAAGTGGGTGTGTGTGTATACTCTATCGCAAAGTTGGCCAAAAGTACACGGGTTCTAGCTAAAAGCGTGCAATAACTTTTCATTTTCCGCTGCCCAGTTGCGCACTGTGCGAAATGTAATTGATTTTTTATGAGCCGCAATGGAAAACTGCGGCTAACTGTAACTTTTCACGCTGTTGAGCAGCCAGGCAGGCAGGCAGGCAGGGGCAGTGGCATGGGTACAATGAAATTATGCATGTATACATTTTTATATTAGCATGTTGAAAGCAATGGTCAACTAATTGGTTACGGTTCAACATTATGTAAATGATTTGTATATAATTTAAGCAAACAACTAATAATAATTAAGTAAAGCTTACATTGATTTACAGCTTAAAAGTATATTACTAAAATCTTTAAAGCAACTTAATTCTGAATATCAAAATGCAAGTAGTAGGGAAATATCTTTTGAAGTATATAAGAAGAAAGTATTTGCAAAGTTTATCAACTTTAAAAGCCACTTTATGGAATTTAAAAGCATTGTGCTTACTTCAACTTTGATTGCTTTAATCAAGCGCACTTTAATTGCTAATTAAAGTACTTTCAACTTTCAACTAGATGCAGTAAAAACAATTTAAACTGTAAGATTCTTTCAAACGGCTTAAGAGCCATTTTAACTTTGTGTGGTATCAACACCTTAGATTTTCCAACACTTGACTGGCTGACAGGCACATTAGTGCAGCATGTTGCAGGCGGGGCAAACGTTTTGCACTTCACCCACTGGCAACATGCATTCGTTAGGCTGAAACTGAAGCTGAAGCGTGAGCTGAGCACTTTCAAAGTGTGTGTTGGAAATTTGTTCAACAAGTTTTTTGCATTGCGTCGCAATGTTTTGCCTGACTGAATTCCATTCCGCAAAGGCGCAAGGATCGAGATATCCTTTTTGCATTTAACGACTCATTAGGGCTTAATTCAATCTAAGCAAATCACAGCTGCTCGACCTTTTTCTACTGTACGGCGTTCCCTCGGCAACTAGGACAATTGATAAGCCCTGTGGCTAACGCCTCTGGTGCGGCAAATGCGTGCGTTCATCGGTTAAATTATTATCAGCATGTTGACCGTTGAGCGTTGAACGTTGGCCGTTGGCATTGTGCCTCTGAGCCTCCACATGCCTCGTTATCCTTGTTGCCTTTCTGCAATTATCATGACGCACACTCTGAATGGGTTTTGTGGACTAGCCGCAAAATCACAGTGCCATATCATTTGTGTTACCACCTATCTGTGTGTGTTTATGCGTGTGTGTGTGTCATTGCCTCTGCTTCGATTCATCATGTTGCCACATAACCGCAACTAACATGATGGCAACATGACAACGTTTCGGTTCGACTCGCATGAAATCGCATTTGGCAGCAAACCACACGAAACGTTGTGCTTGCAACCACAACAGGGATAAGAACAAGGACATCAACTTAGACGTGTGTCATTCAAGGGCTGCCAGCATTTTGCATGTGTAAATTACACTTTTATTGACATTTGAAGTCCTCAATGCTCAAAGCCTTCGACAAAAGTAACCCAATATTCGAGTGTTATTCCCAAATGTTGAACAACTTGTTAAAGTTAATTGTGCTGCGGTTTGATTATTTTGTGTGCTTTCCTAATGAGAAAATTAGCCAAACCTCTTTAGATATAGATTAAACAGAAGGGTGCCAAATGTGTTTTCCTTAATTTCAAAATATAAACTTCATTTATTTTATGTATCACGTCTGATGAGACTTCTTCCCTTGGAATTAATGACAGTTAACTATCTTTCAAATATTTATTCTGTAACAAATACTCAAAGCACTCTCAGAAATCAGTTTGTGATTTATAGCTAGATAGGAGGCAAATAATTTATATATATATATACATATATGGAATGCTAAAAAAATTAGTTAATATTTGTCTTCTTAAATTTATATTTATATTTTATTCCGCTGTTCTTTTTGCTGTTAAGGTAGGGGTGAGTGGTAGGCGGTTGTTTCACCCCAATCGATTAATAAAATATATTTGTCAAGGACTTCAGTATTAAATACCATAATAATGTATAAGTAAGCAGGTTACTTATCGCCATTGCGCATAAATTACAGTTGTGCGACATTAATATAATTAACTGGGCTTTTAATTGCAGGCAAGCTGTAAAGGCTGTAAATACGATGCGGCCAATAGTGAAACGAGCCTGAATGAATGCTATGAATATGGCCAAAAGGCAACGACAACAATGAAACGCAAATTGTCGCTGGAACAAGCCGAAGGTGGGTGTGAAAACAAAAGACAATCTCTTTTCAGAGATTTTGAAGGAGCTGTGGTTGGCGTTGTGGTTGGAGTTGGAGTTGGGGATTGGGTTATAAATTGAACTGTCAGCTTAACAATTGGCAAATCGTTAATCAACTTTCGCATGCTCTCTTTCCATTGTCTATTGTGGTCCTGCAGATGCCTGTCAATTGTTGCGCAATGCAATGCCAAGCAAGTTGAATCAGCAGCAACAGCAAATGCAGCAGCAGCAGCAACAGCAGCAACAGCAAATGCAGCAGCAGCAGAAGCAGCATCAACAGCAATACCAACAGCAGCAGCAGCAACAACAGCAGCAGTTTTACCAACAACAGCAGCCGGATGTCATGCTAATGACAACAACAACAACGGGCAATACATTGCTGAAATATGCACCGTTGCCACAACAACATCATCAGCAGCAGCAACAGCAGCAGTCGTTGCACTATATAAACGCATCAGCAACACAGCACCCGCAACAGCAATTAACAACAGCGTCTTTGCCGCGACAACACCAACAACATCAACAACCACCGAATTTTGTTGCCGTGCCAAGCAGCATGCTGCGTTTCAGTGCACCACCACCAACAACAACAATGGCACCACCAAATTGCTTTGCCCCAGCCACGGCAACAATTTACTTTCCATTTGCGCCAGCTCCAGGCTCCAGTCCACAGCCGTTGGTCAAGTATCACACGATACATTTGCAGCCAGCTGCCAAGCAACAGCAGCAACATCGACTGCTGGCCACAATGGATGCACATGCAACAGCAGCTGCAAGTGGACAGAGCGGCGATTTGGCCGCAACAACATCCACACTGGAGACAATCACATTGCCACCGCCACCTGCCTATCAAACAGCCAATATGCATTGTAAGTAAAACAGTTTTAATTAGTGGAATGTAGCAGCTGATTTTCTTTGAAATGCGAAATGCTCGTTCTACACTCAGAGAAAAGTCTACCAGAATTTTAGAAATTCGCCAAACTTTTGGCTTGGACTTATTATGCATAAAGTCGATTTCTAAAATTAAATACGACTTACACTTCATAATTTCAGGCTTTTTTTCCGAGTGTAGTTAAACCTCAGCATGCAATTGGAAATATGGAAAACTAGTTGCAAATGCTTTCCTTTAGTCTTTCCTTTAGTGAATTATAATTTGTTAATATAAATTAATTTCAAAAAGCATTCAAAATAGTCCTTGAGTGATATTAAATTTAATTATAGTTCTATAGATACAAAATTCATTATTAACACATGTAGAATGACAGACCACAAAATGTGTGATGTGGAGCACGAAGAGCTTCCAGTTACGTGCAACTGAAGGCCACAAATGCTACCGATATTCATCAATCATACGCACCGTTGTACTGTGTGCATATACCGTCTGTGTGTCCGTCCATCTGTCCGTCCGTCTGTCTATCTGCGTGCTCATTTTGTAATTATGTAACAATTTGCTAGCAGTGCTTTCAGCAGCAGAAGCAACAGCAGCAGCCGCATTATCATTATAATCATCATTATCGGGCGAACATCATAATGGCCGCTAAGTGGGGCAGAGCAGAGTGTTAAAATGACAGAGTTAAGCTGCCTTACTTAGCGACTGTGGCGTGTATTTTTTGTAGGACTGGGCGCGGGAGAGAGCGGGGGAAGGGGAGAGATGACGCATTAAAAGTTTTCAACTGCTGCCGCATGACGAAGCCGTGGCAAGGACATGACAAGGACAACAAGGACAACATGCACTCGAGGCGAAGGCGAGACATGTGCGTCAATTTTTTTTATTGACGATAATGATGACTTGCCACTTGCCACTTACCGCATGCCTCGCAAGATGCTTCGCAGCCTGTGCATCTATCCTTTACAATCCTGCCATGCAAAACTCATTAAAGTTATTTTACTTGCTGCGCACAACACGTGACAGATTTACACAAGTGCAGGAGAACCCTTCGCAACTATATATTGCAGACAATATGTCAATATGGAATCACAGTGTCAATATGCACATTAATTATTTCAGCTGCATCCACTCAGCGATTCACAAAGGACTCACACAACCCGTCCACGCCATTGTCCAGCTATATTTTTCAACTCCTTCAGCTGCTCCGCCCCAGAGTGGTTGACCACGCCATTAGCGCTCGACAAAAAGTTGCAACAAACTGGCAACCACATTTCAACCAACCATGTACAAAATGCATTCAACACTCTAATGAATGTGTGTGTGTGTGTGAGTGTGTGTGCTTGTCTGTGTGCCGTCCAAGTTTAAGTAAATATTTTTAAATTGGCCATGTCCTGTCCGAACCGCAGCCAGACGCGTTCCTCGCGCAAGCCTTCTGTCAGCAGCTGTGCGCCCGGGCGCTAAGTGAAAGATGCCATTACAGCTGTTTCCTTCCGGGGTTTCTCACTTCCTCCTTTTCCGATATGAGCAATGCACGTTTCTCGTAGCTGCAAATTGCCAAAGTTGCCAACTATTTAAATGGCTCAAAAATGGCAAAAACACAAATTTTTTATTGCCACTGTAGAGTAAAAATCAGAGTTTATATAGTCAAGCACTAGTATGACAATTTTGTCTTAAATAAGTTGAAATATTATAGAATAATCAAGGAGTTGAATTAAGGATTTTTAAAGAAAGCCTGAGTAAACTGAATCCAGATCGAAAAATATAAAAATATAATGCAGCTGACAGCCGAGCATAAAATGTTTTCTAATAATACTTAATCAGATATTAAATATGTATTTTCACCACCCATAAGCTCGAAAGTTTAGCTAGTCTTATCCATGTACCGTAAGCGTATTAAAGGTTGATCGCGGTAGTAAATGCAAAACCTGACAACCCTAAACAGCTAACAGCTGTTACAGCTGTTGCCCTTTTTTGCTAAGCGACGCCAAACTTTTGTTGGCAAATTTGAAACCTTCCGCTGCACAAATGTTGTTGCGCCACTGCACGCCAAACTTTTGCAAATGCAAAAACCAAATTATTTCACTAACTAAGTAAAACATAAACACCCACACACACACACTCACACATATATTTATATATATGTATATACATGTAAATGTAGGTATGCCTATTTAGGGTCACAACTGCACCAACTTTTTAACGTCGTGTGGCAGTTTTTTTTTCGGAAGTTGCAGTTGCCAAAATATAACAAAGTTGCCATTTTCACAGTTCGTTGACTATTTTGCTGTGTTGCTCAACAATTTGTATATTTAAATTTAGTTAAAATGTATTTTCAAATCGACACATTTTTTGCTGATTTTTCTCTCTTTTCTCTCTTTTTTTGACCAGCTCTGCGTCGCGCCAAGTTTGTGTCGAAGCCGATGTCGAATGAAATCAATACGCTGCTCACTGCAGAATCGAGTGATTTATCCTGTACACATGATTTATTGCCACATACATTATCTGCAGCAACAATAACAACAGCAGCAACAGGAGCAGCAGCGACAACAGCAGCAGCAGCATTGTTAAGTTACACGGCAGCAACAAGCAACAGCAACCAGGCACTGTCCGCAGGCACTAAGACAACAGCAGCAGCAACAACTGCAGCAACAATGGCCGATAACAGTTTTATAGCCGCAGGTGCTTATGGCAATAGCGTCACTGCAACAACAGCAGCCGCAGCAGCAGCAACAGCTGCAACAGCTGCAACAGCTGCAACAGCAACAACTACAGCTGCAGCAACATTGTCGGCGCTGCTCAGCTCAAGTGGCAATGTGGACATCATGGAGGATGAGGATGAACAGGAGCGTGAACGTTCGAGGTATGTATATGTGTGTGTCTATTTGTATGAGTGTGCTTTGCTTAAGTGGAGAGCTGGCTTTCAAGCAGTGTTGCGGGCATTTGGGGGTTTCTGTTGTGGGTCTTGTTAAAATGAGGCGCCTCCAGCCGACCAGTTGCGGTCGGCGGCAGTCTCTAACGGCCTCAGGTGTGTTAACATCTGTTCTCATGCACTCGGTTGGCTGACCACAAATGAACGCACATTTAATGCACACGTTGTGCTCAGCAATTTGCAGAGCCACATTAAGCAAACATTTCAGTTATTAAATAAAATTAAATAGACAAAAATTTGTTATTGTTTAAATAAGCCAGTTTTCTGCTTGACAAATTACTGCTGTATATTAATAAATCATATTTTGAATATGAAATAAGAAATACTTTGTTGCAAAAGTCAATGACAAGTCAAATTCAAAGACCAAATATTTGTTTCATTAATTAATATATATTTTGTATATTTATGAATTCGATTCAAGTGATCAATTTGGGAAAGGCAAAAGAAGATTTTTGTGAGAAATATTAATTAACTTGAAGAATTTTATAATTGATTGTCAAAGTTTACTATTTAAATGTGTTCTGCAAAATATGTAAAGTGCTGTGCAAATTATCCCTTTGCTTCGAAGTCAATGCTCATTTTTTTTTTTGCAAATTTTGCTCATTTTTAGAGAACATTAAGTTTTTGCTTGCTCGCTGCTTGGTTTTTGCTTTATTTTATTGCATTTTACTCAAGTTTCCCTTAATCGCCGTCGCCAATTAAAGAGAACTCAAAGTTTAGACATAAAATTTAAATTTTAAATATTTCTAACCGCAACTAAATAGAACCTTGAACATCTCTCAAGTCTCAAGTGCCTTGATTTAGGAATTTAAATTGCACAAAGTCAGGCGCATTAAAAAGTTGCAGTGTTTTTCCTCCAGTTGAATTTAACTTTCTGGTGTTGTTGTCGTTCTTCTTGGCATGAAATTTTAATCCAATGTTTGCCAGGCATAGCCCCGCTACCCCGCCCCTTTTCGACGCTCGCTTACAGTTTCATATGGTAAAAAGCAAACTGGTAATTTCATTTCATAAACAAACTTTTTGCACGTCGTCTGCACTTTAAATCAACACTTCAGAATTTTTGCTTGCATTTTGCAGCGGCTACTTTGCCACTCCTCTCTCAGCGCCCTTTTGGCCCCTCTCTATGAAAACAGTTGTGGGCACGTCTGCGTGGCCAGGATTTACCACTTTCAACCATTGCAGAATTTGTTTTTTTGTTTTTGTTTCATACATATTTTTTGCGCATTTTATTTAATAAAAATCCAGCAGCTGGTAATTAATTTTGACAGTGAACCTGTGCACGCGCCGCTGGCGCCCCCTGGCGTTCAGGCGGCGAACCTACAGCGAAGCTCCTTCAATTACAGAGCAACCACTGTGTTTGTGTCTGTGTGTGAGTGTGTGTGTGCTTGTTGTGTGTGTGTATATGTAATTAATTGTAAGCTGAGCTGCGAAATGAATCAGGTCAATTAATTTCATGCGAATTCTGCTGGCTCACTTTCTATAGACCCCCGCACTCGCTCTGTCTCTCTCTGTCTCTCTAACTCTCACTCTTTGTGTTGTTAGTCCCCTCTTTAAGTTGAGGCGAATTTGAGCTGTGCTTTAAGCAAATGCCACTTCTTAACACTTGCCACCCTAAATCAAAACTGTTGACTGCCGCCAATCCCAAGGACGCCTTGAGTGTGCCCAGGCAAGGCGCTCAACTTACAAGCTCTCAAGTGTTTGCCATGTTGCTTGTAGTTTGCCCAGCTGCCGGCCAATCGCACATTAAGTGCAAGTCGAAGTGGCTGTCAGGCAGGACCAAAGCAGGCTCAGGCCAGGCGTCTGTCGGCTCATGTTGGCGCAGACAAGTTCAATAAACGCACCACAAATTGATTTGACCAAGCCCACTTGCTGGCCACTGTCAAGTGCAACTCAAGAGCGACAGCAATATGCATTATCATTAGCTTTTCATAGAGCTTAGATTTAGCCACAGTTTGTTCAAGTGGCTCAGCTTTGCTCAAACTCACAATTTAAAACATAATTGAAATAGTTGGTAATATTTTTTTTATTGTGGTTAGATAACTGGAAGTATAGTTAACGTTTGAGCAATCATCACTTATGAAATATTTGATGTTTAATTTTGAATTTCATATTGCTTTTTATTAGCCGCAAGTGGCTCAACTCACAGCTTCAACTCTAATTAATATTGAAATAGTGCATAATTGAATAGTTGGTTATTTGAGGTTACATAACTGGAAGTATAAATAACTTTTTAGCAATTATAATATAAGTTTCTAAGCAGCTTTTATTAAAATAACTTAACTTAACAACTAGTTACAACTAGTAAGCAAACTAATATCAGACCATGCTCAAATAATATAATAACTAATATATTAACTGTTATCATATCTCACAAATTGCTCTTGTAATAAGCCTACTCAGTTTCCTTGCTTGTTTGTGTGCCCATTTGTCCTGTTCCCACAATCAGGTTTCTTCGGTCAACCATTTCAATCTGCCTTTAAGCTAGAGGCAACATGACCTATACGCTATATAATATAACGCATACGCCATGTATGAAAAGCCAAACTGGTAACTTTTATGGTTTATTGATTGACCAAATGACCCCTTACCACACACACACACACACACGTGCTTGAACGTTATTATACCCTGCCAACGAAGGGAATATGGTATATAGGTTATGTTCAATGTTCATCTGGCTTAACGCTATCGAAAGTGAATCGATTTTCAAAAACTGTGCATTATAATGTTGATTTATAATCGAGATTTATTTATGAGAATAAAGGTGTGCCTAAGAAACCCATTATGAAAGTTTAATACAGTATAAACAGGGCATTAGCCATTCATTAATCCGTTGGTTTTTTTACGGTCTGTGGCCTGTAGCCTGTAGCCTGTTTGCGTTTTGTGAGTGGGTCTGGCCTGCTTATAGATATATTTAATTGATTCCCTTTTATGGCCAAAGCGCAGCGTAAATATTTATACAACATTTACTCATGCTCTGCTCTGCTCTGCTCACCTCATTTCTAGCAATTGTACACATGGAACGCCATCACGGGTGCCGCTGATAGCCAGTTCTGGGTGTGGTGCCGGTGCTGGTGCTGGTGGTGCACCGTTAAGCCTGCCCCATGGGCTGCCACATGGTCTGGATAAGTCTGGTGCGGGGAATCCAGCTCGTGGCTTGCTTAATGCGACAGCTGCAACATTTCAGCGACACACGTTGCAGCCTCTGAATCGCAAGACGCTGCTGTTGACGCGTCGCTGCCAGAAGCATCATGCCACACGGACGCTGTACGATGCCACCGCGAACACAGAGACCTCCGAGGACGATGAGGAACACTTTATGCAGCATGGCAACGAACAGTTTGTGCTCAAGAAACTAAAGAAGAAGCACAACACACGCTCCCTGGAGTGTCTGGAGCAGCTCAACGTTAATGCCACTGACGATGATGATGACGATGACGATGGCGATGGCGATGATGATGATGAGGAGAATTCGCTGCAACGACAGGTGCCCATTAGTCTGGTGCTGCTTATACTCATGTGCTACATATGTGTCGGCACCGTTGTCTTTGCGCTCTGGGAGAATTGGTCCTTGGTGGACGGCGCCTATTTTTGCTTTGTCACGCTCTCGACAATTGGCTATGGTGACTTTGTGCCCGCGAGGAGTTTCAATGGACCCGAAGTGCAGCTGTATGCGTGCTGTGCTTATCTGCTGCTCGGACTCGTCCTGGTCGCGATGTCCTTCAGCATACTGGAGACGCAGCTGATGTGGAAATGCAAACGCATTGCGGTGCGACTGAAGCTAACCACAAGCAATTGATCCTGCTTCTCCTCCTCCTACTCCTCATGCTTCTCATGCTCCACTCATGTTGTGTATATATACGTGTGACAAAGGACACGCTCCTATTAGACATTAGTGGTTAGTCAACTCAAAAACGTATTCGAATACTTGTCGCATGCTTATTCAAGTGTATAATATACAAATAATATTCATAATACTAAAATATACAACAGACAGCTTAATGTAAATGCAAATCTTAAGAGAGTCGGTTGTCTGCTCGAGCTATGTGTAAATAAAATTGAAAATTTTTGCAAATTTAAAAACATTTTCAATGCAACAATGAAGCACTCTTAATGGCAACAGCATCATCATTATTTTCATTTTTTTTCTCTATTTTTTTTTGGGAATTTGATAGATGTTTTGGAACGTGTTTGGCATGCAGAAAAACTGTCTGGCTCCGCGTCTCGTTCGCCAGCAAATTTTGCCAATGAATGTCAAGCTGTGTTGTGGCAACTTTTGTGTGGCACAGACTGTTTGTCAGCTGCCGTCATATGAAAGCACATCGCTGCTAATAGTTTATGACACGTTCGTGCAGCATATTTATGGCGTCGCCGTTTGGCATCGCGTCGAGCCTACTCCCAGCAGGGGCAAGCACCAATTGCCAGTGAAATATGCTGTTTACAGGGTGATGACAGTTTGATTGTAAGTGTTGAAGGACTGGACATTCGGCCAGATGTTTGAGTACCCCCTCGAGACCATATCAAATTGGCAATTGAGCTATTATGAAAGAAATTGAATAGACCTCGCCACAGTTGTCCAATTTAAAGCTACCTGGGACGAGGTCTTTGTATTTGTTATGTATATTTGTGACCTTGTTTAGGCTTACCTTATTTCCCAAAGTGTACGTCTTATTCATTTAAATTCATGCTTAATTTTTTATCTATCCCAAATGGATCAGGTCTGCTGGTTTTTAATCTCACATAATACTTATAAGTAGATATTAGTCTGCTACGTGGAGGTTTTTCATATTTGTCTTCATTTATTTTAAGAAACTTTCCTTTTTGTGCCTCTCTTTTTGGTTTGTTGGCGCGTGCTTGAAATACCTGCGCTAAAGCGAATCAGCTAAAAGCTTCAAATTTCATGCAGAGCACACACACATGCACACACACGCATGGACACACACACATGTACATATATTTGTGTAAATGTTTCAACAGATACTTGGTCCGTTGATCATCTTATTTCTTATTTTTTATTTTTCCTTCTTTTTTTTTGTGGCGTCGGGCGCATACAAAGTGTGTTTAGAGTAGCGCATAAATTTCAAAAGTGCCACGCGTCATCAAAATCAAATGCCAGGCGCATGGAAACTCAACTGCCCCCCATCAAACAACAAAGAAAGAAAAAAGAAGAGGGAATATCCCTACCGACACAAAATAAAAATCCAAACGAAGCCACAATGTTAGCGACTTGTCAGCGACAACGGCAACAAAGGCAGGCAACAAAATGTATCGCAAAATCAATTGATATGACATCAAATTGAATTTGTAATTTTCATGCCCCTGCCCCGTCACATCTTGTTTCTGTTGCTTGTTGCCAATAGCCTGCGGCTAACAGTCTGCGTTTAGCTGCGTGGCAAACGTCAATGGCGACTTGTTTATGTTTTGTGTCTTTATTGCTTTTAATGCTGCCAGCTTACGAATTTCCGCACGTTTTGCCATGCCAGCCAGCCGGGCAGACGAGCATAAAACCCAACCAGCCGGAAGGGTCCTTATTCCTTGCGTGTCTGTTGCCATCGCCCATGCTCGGCGATTATATGTAAATGGCTATATTGCCGGGCCTATTAGCCTCGTCTAGAAGTACTCGTTAGCGAGGCATCTTAATTTACTGCTGTAGTTTGCAATTGCCTGACTTGACTCTTCTTTTGGCAAACAGTTATTTAAATATTCCATATATTAAATAGTTTTTCTTAAACGAAAGTGTGCAGAAAATGTGGCCAGTCTTGAAGAGAGTATAGTTATTTATTATTAAATTACAGCTGGTCTTCGGTCAGCAAGGGTAGACAATCTGCAGCGAAACTAAGACTCTCTTTGTTTTTATACTTTCTTAAGCATTTATAATTAGTAAGTATTTCAATAAAGCTCTGAAGATGTGTAAATATGCTCACTATATTATAACGACTCTTTAAGATTTATTCTTTACAGAAAAACGAATTGCTTCAAAGATGCGGGAAAATATATTGAAAACAGTTGAAGAAACATACTTTAATAAATAAACAAAAATTAATCTAGATAAGCTTTTTATTGGGTTTAATTTTTGGTTTATTTTGGCTTACAGCCAACATACAAAAAGAACTTACTCCTGAAACTGATGCATGCAACGTGTGCAGCAGAAATCATGGCATTTATTTATTATTTTTTAAATTGAGATAAAATCAGTCTCCTGGCATTTCTTTTGACAACGTTATGTTCGATGTTCGATGTTCGCCAAGGAGTAAATTAAAATACAGCAGGATGATGTTGCATAAAAATAGAGTCTGGCCTGCAGGCAGCCTGCAGTAATTTATTTAATGATTATTTTATTGAGTGAATTATTTCATTTATTACGTTTTTCTTGTTCCACTTCTTAATTCAATTTGCGATGCGCTTGGGAATTATGTGTGAGTAAATAAACTTAAATTTGTGAAAAGAAACATTTGACTTCGATTTAGGTTATAAAGAAATTAAATAAATGAATATATTTTATTACAATACATATATTTTTATTTGTTGTATGAGCTTTATCACAAGAGGCCACGCGAGCGGGGCAATTAATGATTTGGCCGCTTGGGACTCATGCTTAGAACAGAGCTAGCATCGGATATGTTATCCTTGTCGAAGGCAGCGCTACTTGGAGAGCGCTCATCCAAATCGACAACATGTAACTCGATGGCAGTTGAATTACCCGAGGACACGCCAATCGACGAGGAGGAAGGCAAGTTAACCCTGGCCCTGCTTCTCATTCGCTCAGCTAGTTTAAACTCCACAGAAAAAGGCGTTGTGGTCGTCGTCTTGGCCCTGTTGTTGTTAACTGTTGTTGTTGATGTTGTTGGGGCAACCGGCGCCGGTGCAGCCATTGTGGCCAGCTTGCTGGGGCAGAGAGGCTGCTCGCGTGTCCGATTGCTGTTGCGACTCATAGTGGGCAGTGGCGCCGGCTTGGATTTCCGGTTGAGTTGCAGTTCCGGTGCCGTATTCGATCTGGACCACTCATTGTTGGCAGCCATAGCGCGTGCAGGTACAGATTTTAAGGGTGCTCGCCAGCAGGGTGGTTTCACTAGTGGTCGCTCACAGCTGCTGATCTCCTCGCTGATCTGATTGAGCAGCTCCAGCAATGTGCTGGACTTCTCATCCTCAAACTCTATGCGTATCGGCGACTCCCGGCCCGACGAGCTGCCCGGATTGAGCAGAATGAGCCTGATGAAGATTTGATTAAAGATTTAAATTTAGCCGAGATTTCAATTATAAATAGAGGCAGATATTCGACTTGAACAGATAAGGTTTAACGATTAGCATTCAGGCAATACAATATTTCTTAAATGTTGTGCATGCCACCCTATAACCTATGGATTACAGAGTCTGTCCTTGCTCTACGTACTTTTTGGCCTCCTCGATGGCCTTGCCCAGATTTTGGAGGCTCTTGCGCTGGTATTTGTTGCTCCGTCCAATCTGTGAGCTCTGCAGCGTGCCATGAAGCACCACATTCCACTTGTGTGTGCTCGACTGCAGCAGCACTGTGCGAGCCACTCGCTGGAAACGCTCCCTGGCCGTCTCCTTGGCTGGCTTCGAGGGCACCCTCTCCACTTTGACCTCATGCATTTCACCCTCGCCATTCACATTGCTGAGCAGGTCCTGTGCGCTGCTCGTGTGCACTGGCGCCACCTGGAAGCCCTTCATCAGACGACGCTCCCAGACTTTCATGCGACGCGGTTTCGATTCTGTCAAGGACACAGATAAGTTAATTTATTTATTTACACATCTGTTGACTTTCAACCTACGCTTCTCCTTCTTATTCGCTGAGGACACATCCAGACCGCTGTTCTCGAATATCTCCAACATCTCGTAGCGCATTGAGCTAATCTCGCTCTTGAGCTCATTAATGTCATCCTCGGTGACCGGATTGTGCTCAAACTTGCGATGCATTGCCGAAATATACCGCCAAATCAGGGAATGCATAATGTTGTCATATTTATTATACTTCTCCTCCTCCTGACGTTTCTGTGGATGGCAAAAAATTAATTACCTTAATGTTTGACTAACCCAGTTAGTTTGAAATATCACTTTTTGATGTCTATTTATTATCGAGAATGATTAAATTGCTGGCAATCAACACCCGAAAATCTAACATTTTGCTGGCGAGAATTGAATATTTTAAATTTCGTTTTGAGCTTTTTATATATATATTTTTTACATATTTTTTTACATATTGCAGCAATGCAACATTTTTATGCAAGCTCAGCCAGCAGTATTTTTATTTACGTTTTCAGCGAAAGTAAAAATAGGCAAAAAAAAAAGGGGAACAGAATCGGCAACTGTGCTATTTAAATTTGCATGGCCAACTTTTATTCTGGCAGAAATTTGTGTGCACTGCATGATTTTGTAAAGAAATTTCAAAAGAATTCCATAAATTCCGCTGCAAAAATATGCTGATTTTGACAGATTTTGAACACGTTAAGTTAAGTTGAAACAACTCACCTTAGAGCGCTGGCGATCAATGCTTTTACTGGACTTTCGAAACATCCTAATAACCCACTTAACTGAGGGCAGCACATTAAACGGCGGCGGCAATGTGGAACTGTCCTCAAAGTAGCTCATCCAGAGCTTGGTCCGAGCGAATTTCCACTCGGTGTCAGAGTGCTCCTGCAAGTCAATCACAAACATTAAACGAGTAGTTTTGAGTCATTAGGGCTACACTTACATCAATCATGGCATAGGAATTGGACATCATGGCGATGAGTAGATTCATCAAAACAATCACATTGATGACGCTGTACGAGCCAAACATGAGCAGGCCCCAAAATCGCGTATATGACTTGATGCCCGTCAGCTCAAAGTCATCGAGGTCAACCATGCCAAAGCTGGCCCAGAACAGCGATTGCGATGTCTCAAACAGACTGCCAAAGAGGAAAGCATTTAGTTAGGTTTACACACGAACACACCGATAATGAGGTAAATGACTGGACTGACTTGCCAAAGCGTCGCCATTTCATGCAGGAGTCACCATGCGCCTCCCAATCGGCCTTCCCATCTGGCAGGACATAACATTTTTTCTTCTCCAGTGACGAGAAATACCAGAGCAACTGATTGAGGCCGCAGGCAAAGGCGAACAGAACGAGGGTGTAGATGAAGAAGAACTTGATAATATCAATGACCATGCGACCCAGCGATATTTGCAGCGGACCCAAGTGCGGATTAATGTTAAACAAATGCACCAGCTTCAAGGCAGAGAAAATGTTCGCTGCCGCAAACAGGCCCTCGGCAATCAGATGTGGGTCAAAGTCATGCCACTGTTCGCGCGGTATACAGGCCATCCGTGGATCCTTCGCTATTTCCATTGACTGCTGTATGTAGGCAAAGGCACTGCAAATAGGAGACTTTAACTTACAACCTACTTCCTGTGTGTGTGTGTGTGTGGCTTTTTCTTACCGCAGACACATGACGCACATATAGAGACTGTTGCGCAGAAAATCAATAAAGTTCCACATGTTACGCAAATACCTCCGCATGCCGACGGCAAATATCTCCTGCACCTCCTCCCATATGAAACCAATCACGTAGAGCACAATGACAATCTCCAGCCGGCTGGGCGCCTGGCCACGTTGTCGTCGCTCCTGCTCCTCCAGCTCGGCCTTCATTCGGGCCGTGCCAAGGAAGCGCACAAGCTCATCGTCCGCACGCTGGGAGACCAGTATGAGGATAACTGCAATGTAAACAGGACTTTAAGTAGAATACGGTCGAAAGGACATCTTGCATTTTGTCCTGATATTTTAACATAAACTGTTTGCTTGGCCAAACAGTTAGTTGACCTGTGAGCTCTTAAGCCATTATACACTTACAACATTGAGGTCTAGGTTTCTAACCACTTGATATTAATCTTAGAAAACCTTTCTGCCAAATGAAAACAAACTGTGTGTGTGCTTTGTAAATTGTACTCACTCAAGAAGAAGACATAGGATGAGGCATGGATGAGGAATTTCATAAACGGTTTTCGCATCAATTGACCCGTTCGACAGTTGGGCGCAAACATATAGATGACGCAGTAGATGGGAAACAGCATCGCCACCTGAGCAATGCAGATGAATTTGTGCACGATGCTCTTGCGCCTGAAACCGGGCAGTCCCTCATACCAAATTGCAGACAACAATTGCTGTATATTCGAATGGGCCACAAACTGAAAGAAAAATTAAAAAAAAACATAAGCCACTTGGCCTAAAAATGGTAACAATAACTTTTCGATTTTACGAAAAAAGGAATCAGAAATATTTTGACTGTTTGCACATCTTTCTTATCAGCACACATTTCCGTTGAGTTGTCTGATCTTACCTTTGATATATGATAAACTCAATAACTCAATTGATAGTCTGCTATATTGACATATATAAGACTGAGAATTCTGAGATCTTCTTCTTCATAGCTTACCGTCTTCTGCTTATAGGAAATCGCCTGCACGAGTCGCGTAAGACTCATGCGATCACCGGGCTCATAGGAAGATGTGCTCGGATCATAGTTCAATATAATAGCCAGTTCATTGGAGGAGCGCGTTTGATCCAGCAGCGAACAGGCGAACTGCTGGCACTGCCTGCGTAGTTCCATGTACTCCGCCATGCACTCCTGCTCCGTGAGCGCGAGATTGCGCAGTTCCCAGGACAGCTGGAAGGCGGTCAGTATGGGATCGTTGGAGGTGAGACAGATGAGCGAGGGACTGCACAGGGCACGATAGATATTCACGCGTGAGAGCGAGTGACGCAGCGAATCTTCGCTAATAAGACGCACGCACTCTTCACAGCCGCAGCTGTAAAAGAAATAGTAATAACAATAAGATAAATAAGAGATGGGGCAATCACTTACCGTATGTCATGGGGCACTGGCACCGCAGCACCCCGATCCAAAAGTATGCGCAATATCTCAAAGTTATTCTTGTGCGCAGCCAGCATCAGTGGAGTTATGTCCGGTGCGAACATTGCCGCATTTATGTCCACCTTCTGCCAGCTCTGCAAAAGCGATATTAGCCCAGTTAAGATGCTTAAGAAGGTTAAGGTGCTGCTCAACTGACTCTCCTCCATCTATCAACATGTGTGTGTGTGTGTGTGTGCATGTGTGTGTGTGTGTGTGAGTGTGTTATTCCTGCTCGTTAAACGTTTTTATTACATATGCCTTACAATTGTAATTTTCACACTTCAACTGCGTCCAATGGCTGCTTAATGAAGTGTGCTCGTGTGCATAAATATGTCTGTGGCGCCACCGAGCTCTGCCTCACTCTCTCCCACCTTATCTCTCGTACAACTTTATTTGCAAAAAAAAAAAAAACAAAATAAAAGGAAAACAGAAATAACTTGGTCGAAGTTTGTATATCCTTGGATACAGAGAAATTTGTACTCACGAATAATATCGCAATCTGATGCAAGGGCTTTGATTATTTAATACTTATATATATCATATTAGGGCATTATTTAATTATTTATGAAGAAAACTAGTTAGCTGGAAACCTGACAAATAATTGAACCAAAAAAAAAAAAATTTTCCTTATGGGCGTGACATATTTCATAAAAAATTCATAACACCCCAAGCAAAGTGACACAGACATGTATAATAGTAGTGGCAGGAGGAGGATGATGAGTGAGTATGACAGAAGGAAGCGTTGGTGAACGGAAGCGTTGTCCGCTTATCGCACACTCCCAATACCAGCTCCAAGCCCAGAGCCAAACCCCCAACCCAATCCCAACCCAATCACTTGAACGTCTGTCATGTACGTGCCTAACGATGCCACACAAAACTGATTAAAATCGTATTAGCTTCGGTTTTTGAGACAGCCGCCGAAAGCCGGGCCACTCGATGTGTGCCACAAATTAGCTGAGTGCAGCACAGTATAATGGAGCAGATGAGGGACAGAGTCAGATGTGGTGTAGTAGATATTACTTACGTAGAGCTCGCCCTCCTTGAAGATGAGCTCCTCGTGCTCGAGCAGCAGCTCAACGGCCTCAACGAACTCCGCATTGATGGCATGCAGCAGGGCATCCTTTGTCTCCACGCCCATAATTACCAGCAGCTCGACCATCTCCAGGTTCTCGTTGTCAATGGCCACTGTTAGGGCTCGCCTGCCCAATGGATCCATGCAATTGATATTGATATGCTGCTGTCGCAGTGCCTTTTGCAGTATTCTGAAGTAATTAAAGCAGCAACAGCAAAGAAAATAAACAGAAAGTGTTTTGAAAATGGTCGAAAATAACTTTTACTTTTCTTGCAAAACTTTTTAATTATGTGCGGACTCCACAAAAAAAGTTTGCCAATCAATCGAATGGCACTGAAGGAAATTGTAGATATTTTAACAGTATTTGTCTTTAAAAAAAGGTAACTAGTTAAGGTACAAAATTTAACGAATGTAATATTTAAAATATCAACAAGTTTTACAGCATTGGTCAAGTTTTGGTTTTAGTATTTCGTAATGCATTTTTCAACACTTTCCGATTAATTTGTCATGCAACGTAGTCACCTCTGCTTTGGTTGTCAAAATATCGAGCACATTTTTGCTGAGCTGCGGCAAGTCAACAAAATTCATTTCACAATTGTTCGTCAACAAAAATTGTTGTAAAAAATTCAAAGAAAAACACCTAAAAATACGCATTTTAAATAAAACGCCGAATACAAAACCATTTGGCTGTTAAATTTTTTGTAAAACACATTTAAAACAAACTAAAATATGGACGCCTCTACAGATCAAGGCATGGTCATCAAAATGGCACAAAAGGATAAGGGTGAGTTGCGTGTGTTGTATGTGCTGGAGCCCCAGCCTACCCCTACTCCAAAACTGCCGAAAAGTAAACAAAGTGTGTATATCCCAATTCATTAATTGATTAGAAACACAAACTGGTAAGCTGAGTGGCGTCAATTGGCTGACATCGACCGCAAATATCGATGGACACGAGCCGCATCCAACCCCGTCAATAAGTCGTATCTCCTGGCAATTTTTTAAGGATCGCGAGGAGGAGCTCTATCGCTATGCCTGCCAGCTGAAAGGGATACGCGTGCAGCGCGAGGATGATGAAGCGGAGGAGGGTGAGTCCATTGGCTCCGAGGAGGATCCACAACCGCCACATTATCGCTACACACTCGACGAAATGAAGAGCTTCAATCCCCATCGTTTTATTAACTTTACACGCTAAACAGGAATGAGCAACCTAAACAAACCAAACCAATCAATAGAAGAGGCAACAGCAAAATCGACAGAAGCACACAAATAACCAAGAAACCAAGAATCCAAGCAGCAAAGAAGTCAGAAGCAACAACAACGTATACACTGCACACAGAGTTAAGAGTTTGTTTTACCCCCTACTTACTTTTATCTACACTCTTTACACTTTTTACACTTTTAACACTTTTACACGATTTAACAACAGTCAGAGTACAGTCGGAGAATGTGTGTTCAGAGGAGAGGCTCAAACATTACAAGCAATTGATAATTGTTCACCTAGCTATTGACAACAATGTTTATTTTTTTTTACACTTTTTACATTCGCACAATTTTATAAATATCAGATTTGAATCAAATAGCTATTATTGTAAAACACATTCAAAACAATTAAAGATTGTTCATAAATGGTTATTCATGCCAAGCAATTTTTGTCTGTTTTCTTGGGGATGGTTTCTGAGAAATGAATTTGGAATTTCATTCAACTTTTGGAAAAAGCGCTTGAAATGCTAAAGAAATCTACAATCATTTAAAGTAACTTTAAGCGACGTAGAAATGCTCATTTTTTTATTATTTTGAATACATAATTTAATTTCATCCAGTATATATGAAATTACCTTGTTCCATGCTTGTAATCAATTTACTTTAATTTTGCACACTCAAAATTTTTTATTTTAAAAGTTTGTGCCAATAAACAGAACGAAAATTAATTGTAAATTTATTAAAATGCGCCTTTGAATGCCATTGAAGTGGCAAACGGTGCTCAAGCCCGCATATTGCTTATTAAGTGGCACATAAGATGATTCCCCAAGGCAAACAAACAGGCAGCTATGCAAATAATTGAAACCACTCAAAAACACACGCACACACGCACATACACATAGGCAAACACACTCCACAAACAGAAGTTGTGTTGATAGGATTTTGCGTTTCCTGTAGTGAGCTCTACACATATCGTCCTTGGGGGAATACGAACACGGATACGGATACGGCCCATCGACACCTGCGTGCCCCTCGACGCACCACTCACTGAACAAAAAAACTGCTACATTTAGCACGTCGAAGTGCAAATACTCTATGATGTCATTATATTTGCCTCTGAAAGAGTATCCAAAATAGAGCTACAATAAAATTAAGGGTATCCAAAAAAAGCAACAAATTTTATATTCGAGTTAAAAGAAAAAAAAAAACGAAATGAACGCAAACGGGGGAAAAAACACGTAATTTGGATGGGACTCACCTGCGCACATTTGGTATATCGCCTCGCTCGACGGCGAGCAGGAATTTCTTCTCCTCGAGCAGCAAAGGTTGCGGTAATCCCAGCGGCACACAACTGCCGCCCACAGTTTTAGGGGCGCCACCACCAGAGGCATTCAAGCCACCGGGCGGCAACTAAAAAAAGAACCAAAAATGATGGGAGTCAGTATGTAAAAATTCGCGTAGGTGTAAAAAAATAAAAATAAAAAAATAAAAATTCCAAAAAAATAAAAATAAAAAAAGCTTACACAAAAAATAGCAGCGAGGACAAGAAGAAAATAAACATAAACATATAGGGAAATTAAGTGCAAAGTGTTAAAATGGTTGGTTGGCTGCTTTATCTGTGCCACTTAAATGGCATGGAAATGAAATGTGCGCCTTTTGGAGCGTTTAAGCTAAGTGCCAACATCAGCAACAGCAATCCCAAAACAGTGGCTAAAACGGCGGATGCGTAACCTGCAAATCGGTGTGAAAACGAGCTGGCAGCTACTTGTAAGGTGTAACGTGTGTTTTGTATCTTTAAGATACACAGTAGTTTACCAACAGACATTTAATACTTACGCCCATTGGTTGCCTCTTCTTGCGACCCATGTTTATTAGTGTGTACGGGTATGTGTGTCGAGGTGTGTGTCGAGATGTGCGTCGAGGTGGGAGTCGAAGTGTGTATCGAGGTGTGTGTCGGGGTGTGTGTCGAGGTGTGTGTCGAGGTGTGTGTCGGGGTGTGTGTCGGGGTGTGTGTCGGGGTGTATTTTGTGTAATTCACTTAACAAAAAGTGTCGTGTAATTTATTTGTGTCTCGTGTTGTTGGCAAAAGTTTCTAAAGCTCGCTTAACACTGCAGTTCATTTATTGCAACTTCTTTTTTCAGCTGCTTGTCAACGTATGAGCTTAAGCTAAGCACACACACACACATACATACACACAGATTGGCAGAGATACACACACACACACACAGAACCAAAAGCCAAAACCAAAAACTCGCACACACTAAGCTCCTGTGAATGCAACTTTGGACTGAAGTTATTCTAGCCTTTTTTGATCACTGTTGTTTCAAGTTAAATGTGTGTGTATGGGTGTCTGTGAGTATCTGTGTGTGTGTCCTGCGTATGTTCGCAGTTGATTTTTGTCTTGGTTTTATGGTTTTTGGTCAGCGTGTGCTGAAGCTTGTCGCCTAAGCTGTTTATAATTTAAATTTATTTTTATTTCATTCGCTTTTTACCACAGCTCATCTCGTAAGCCCTTTATTTTTTAGTGCCAAATGCATTTAATGCATTTAATTTTCAGCTATTTTGAGCTGCGGAATATTTATCGCAGATAGACATTATACAGTTTTTTTTGCTATTTACTTTTAATTTGAGTTAAGCGTACAATTCACAGTACATTTCGATGACTCAACTATTTTGGAGCTTCCCAACATATTTTTAACATTCTGTTTTAATTAAGTAATTTATCGAAATATTGAGCTAAAAATTACTTATAACTATTTAGAATTCACTGTATTTATTTAATTTTAATTGGTTTTACAATATTTGCATATTATATATTTATGTTTTCTACTTGAACATTTGCACATCAGATCACAACTAAAAATTCATTTTGAAAACCGCACACCAAAATTGATTTCTATCAATTTGCATTTTCTTTCCAATGCTTTAGTATTTACATTTGCATATACGATTTTCCCATTTTCAATTATTCTTATGCGTTTTTTCTTTAACGTTCAGCTGTTATTTGTGCATTTGTTTATATGCCGAAATTAATGAATTGCCCTTTTGTTTACATGGAGCGTGCGGACAACCAAGTGTTTTATTTCACCAGTAACTCAATAAATATTCACAATATTATATCACACTTTAAGCACTGCACTCGATGTCGGGCAGATCAACTAACTGACTCTTTGCGGGGACGATTTATACAAATAAGTAAGTAAATAAATCTCAATCATGGAAATTTCATGTTGATTTTTACAATTGTTGACCAATCAATGCTTAAATATTTGCTTGAATTTCTTTCTGAAATTAATTTAAATCTGACTTTTCACATCTGCATTTCAAAGGGTTTGCATACCCATAAAATAAACGTTTTTTTTTTGTATATTTTTTGAGAGGGTGGCTCGTAAAAAATGGCACATCCGTTGGAGCCCGCAGCGGCTATGTGTGTGCGGGAAGCATTGTGAGTTGCCAGACAAAAGCCAACAATTGCATTGTTTAATTAAGTTAATAGAATTATAAGTGGGACGCGCACATTTGTCATTTAACATATCCTCCTATATATATTTATGTATATATTTTTTTTTATTATTATTCTTCCGTTTTCCTGGTAAGGCAACCCATAAAACTGACAACATAAAGTGTCGTACTTTCCGGTTCTACCAAGACAACGACCCCAAGCATAAGTCCTATAAGTCCCATAGCACAGTCCTGGCTTATCTGGAACTGCCCCCACATGATAATTCAATTTTCGCAATGAGACACCGTAAATTTGGTCTTATCTGCAAGGCCAGCTGACATAAGTTGGTATATGCATGTTTACTGCTAGCGTTTAACGGTTGATTTTTACTATTGGGAATTCGAATTTAATGCAATTGATTAGCATTAATTTAACTAGTTAAGCAATTAGTATTTACTATTTGGATAATTGGATTTCAGGTAGCGTTAATCCAATGGATTTATGAAATGAGGGGCATTTTTTTATCAAGCAGACTGTTGCGGAAATGGATTCCAAAAAATATTGTATTATTGTATAAATAACTACAGCGTCATTTTGGATCTGTAGAGGAGTCAAACTTTAAATTTTAGACATAAGGCAAATTCTAGAAATTTTCAATAGAAATATATACCTGTTTCAAAAATATTTTCATCTTAATGCTTGAAGTTTTATATTCTGAAAGTTTGTCACTCTTTGCAGGATTGGTTAGCAGTCAATTCATATAGTATGCAACACACTTGAAGCAGGTACTGCTAACACACACACGTGCACCCACTCAAAATAACACACACAAGCACACACTCAATCCATACACGTGCAAGCACAGTGACCGGCAGCTGCTTTGTTAAAGCAACTCTTTCGCTCTCCCTCTCTCTTTTTACTGCTCTCTCTCTCTCTTTTTCTCTCTCTCTCTATCACTCTGTGCCGGGCTTGCTGGCCACATAATTCACTTGGTCGGTGGAGCATTTAAGCCACTTACTTCTTGCATTCTGGTGCACAAAAACGTGTGCAATTGTTCAGCTTTGCCGCACAATGGTCGCAGAAATTTCATGTGGCTTAGAGAGCTAACCAAAAAATATTGTGGTTTAACTTTTGTATTGCATACAGTTCAGCCGCAACAATTTTTTATATAACTTATGTACATATATAAAGACAGTCCTTATTTTATTTGTTAATATCTTTTTTTTTTAGCAGCACAAAGGAAAAAAACATCGAAGCGTTCCGTTCTGCGCACGTTGACACAATGTGAAGTCCGCGAATTTTATATGGCCAGCGTTTTGCGGTTGCGACTCTGGCTTTGGCTGCCGCACAGAAATTTATACCTTTTCCCAATGGGGCCAGATCGGGCGTTGTGACTAATTTAATTAGACTAAAACGTCAAATATTTGCTTTCGTTTTCATGTAGTTTGAATACCAATACCAATCCCGATACGATACGTTAGAAACGCCTTCGACTAGTCCATGCACTTGAACCCGAGACAGTGTTGTTGTTGTCACTGTTGCTTTAGATCACCTGTCGCGTCCGTCATATGTCTGGGGTCAAGCCTCTAAGCAACAAGTTACGGCCTTGTTTGTTGCTTTTGTTGCCTTTTGGCGCTTTAAGGCGATTAGATGGAAAACGCATGAAAAGTAGGCCACAATTCAATTACAACTAATTTTGCTGTGATTTCATTTTTGTATTTTGGCTGATGTTTTACATTTATTTCTGTTGCCAAGAACTACTTAAATATCATTTGGTTGAGTGCGTCCAATGAACCCTAGCAGAGAAACATTGAAATGTTTTATGTGGCTCAAGGGCTGACTTTCAAAATTAAACCTTATTTTTCATTTTTCCAAGTATATTTAATACTCTTCTAACTGATGTACGTCGGCCAAATCATGTGAGAACTTTAAGCGCAAACCAATTCTACAAACATATGAATAAATAAGATAAATAAACAGCTGATATATTCTGGATTTAGAAAATATAAACATATCAAGCTGTCTTTATTTCACAAACTAAAGTGAAAACTTCACAGGAATGCACACAACTGTTTCAAATCAGTTCAACTAACTTTGACACCCACATAAAGACAACATTAAAATACATATAAGCAAAGATACATGCGTGATGGTATTTGAGAGATTGTTGCAAGCAAACTTATATTAGCATTTCATATGTACCAGTTGATAAACATTTGAGTGTGTGTCAGAATCAGCCTTTTGACTGTCTTGCAGAAATACGTTTTGAGCTAAACCAAACTTGACGACTCCCAAAATGCCGTAAGCAAATCTGAGGCGCATGGTTCGTGCATCAAGAAACCGACAAGCAAACAAAATTAAATCAAAAATATTAAACTGGATTTTGAAGAGAGTACAAGCAGCAACAAAGCAAGCAGCAAGTAGAAAGCGGCAGAGGCAAGCAGCAGAAGCAACCAACCAGACAACCGACAACAATTGAGCCAAGAAGCCCTTACTACTGCTGATGTTGCTGCTTTAGAGCTAAAGCCAAACAAACAAACAAATAGCAGAGGAGCTGGCAACGGGTTCTGCTGAAGCCCACACAAACACACACACACACACACATTGGCATGGCTAAGAGCACGTAAACTCATTTAAACGCACACATGCGCAAACAGAAGGCTGTAGCTCAGGTGGCAGCTGGCTTGTGGCAACCATGACTACCGCAAGTGTGTATGTAAGTGTGTGTGCTTGTTGGTGTGAGTTTCACACTGCGAATTTCAGCGGGCAATGAATTGACAACAGCCAGGAGCATGCAACAGGAGCAGCAACAGGAGCAATAGCTCAGTTTTGAACAATGTGCAACCAGCAGAAGACGAAGTAGAAGAGTCCTGTGCGCGACAGGCAACTTATAAGCAGGTATCTCTCTCAATCTCTATCTCTTTCGCACTTATATGCAAACATCAACTAAAGAGCATAGTTACAAGCACACATTATGATAAATTTCTGTATGGAAAAAAATGCTGCACCATAGATGAAAAAAAGCTGCGGTTGCAGCTGTACAGCATGTGTGGTAAATAAAATTGCATTCAATATTTTTGGCTGAGATTTTGAGGCAAGCTCTGACTGCGTCTTTTGTTTGTGCTGGCTTTCAATTTATAGCTGCTGCGTTGCATTTGCCGTAAATCACATCCACTCCTTTGGCTTGAGCTGCATTATTTTTGCCATAGCACGTGCATAATTATAGTCATTGATTTTCCGGAACGCAAAGGTGCCACGGAGTCGTTGCACTTTTTGCCAAAGGTGTCGTGGTAATCTAGTCAAATTATGCTACCGTAAAATCCTTTTCATGAATTTATGAGCGTCAAAATAATACAGCCACTGGAGTTTATTTGGCTTAAGCTCTAACGCAGTGAAATCTTGATGGCTCATGGCTTATATTGGATTATATGGAGTATAACTTGCACCATGTTCAATTTAAATATTTGCCAATTGAACTTTTGAAGTAGCTTAAAACCTTTGCTATTTAAATATAAAAAATGAATGGGATATTAAATCGTATTTAAGTTCACATTACGCAATGGTAAAAGTACCGAAACAGGCTATAAATCGGTTATGTTTTGATGATATAAGAACTAATAATATAGCTTCCGTTTTGAAATTGAATTCGACCTACAATCTGGTAAGTATTTTGGCTAACATGTTACTTTCAAATATTTTATATTATATGCTGCAAGTTCATTTCAAAAGGAATTTCAATTTGCAGCTGGCAACACGTTGTTCACATTTGTTGCTGCACAATTTGGCATTGCATACTTTTGAGCGCAGCTGCTTAATTTATTTGCCGGCTACGCTCGCTCTCAAGATTTCACTCTCTCACTCTCTGGGGTGTGGGTGTAAAATGAGGTAACGTCATCAAGTTGAACTGGCCATTGGCCATTTGCGTTGGCATGTGCGCAAATTATAAATATTTATTTGGTTCGCCTTTGTGCGCTGGCATAGCACAATCGAATCCATTGGCGTGACCTTTCCATTAAGCGAAGGAATGCGGAGATTTATCAATGAATGAATTGTCTGCTTGACTTTAAGTTTAATCGAAATAAACAAACAAAAACTTGTTTGCTTGCTTTGGCACAAATCCGTGTTGGCCACGCAACAATATATCCGCAGTCCTTGAGGTAAAATAAATTTTCTGCAATTCATGACAGCAACAGCAGGGGCCGTGTTAAGGTATTGGCGAGGGCGTGGTAGCAAGTACGTGCCGAGACACGAAACTTTGGGGAAAAAGGATTAGAGGAAGGACTGGTGGACTGAGACACTAGGGGTATAGAGTGGGAGGGGCTTAGTCGAAAAATGTTCGAAGAATTTAAAAGGCAATGAAATTAAATTGTTTTTGTGGCTAACCGCAATCGTGGTTCGGATTCAGTTATATAGAATATAGAACACCAGCTGGCAAATAATTTGCATTTTATATAAAATGTTCTGTGATAAACGAGCGCTCAGCTGCCTGACATAAATGTCAATTAAATTTATTTATATGCAAGCGCAAATCAAGCGAAATTCCTTAGCTGTTTGACGTAGCCACAAAAATCGGATCCAAATTCAATGCCCCACTCGAGCACCTATAAATACTCAGCTGACCATTTGTTTACGTGGCCAGCCAATTAGACGTAAACAACGGTCGCCGGAAGTAGGCCACATAAACAACAACCACATCCATTACATTTACAGTAGCAAGAACAACAACAGCAGCGGCAGCAACATCAAAAATTAGATCGAGGCAACAAAAATTTCTTGGGGCATGATGGAAACAAAGATGTTCATCACACACAGGCCGAAAACACATATATATACAGAATATGCACAAATATATTTATAAGATACATAAATACATTTGTCAACATTCATTTTATATTAGATGTGCACCTCTACTATCCAACAGGATACAGGATACTTTCTTGACTATGCTCAAAGTGTCCAACTACCTTTGTGGCACGCACACGAAGAAATCGTGCAACTATCCTAAGTATGCTATTAAGCATATTATATATACCCTCTATCCTCGACTATGCTACAGGGTATTTTTCACAACTAGAATACTTGCTAACTGAATCACATGCGATGTGATGCATTTTTGCTGCCTGATGTGATGATTGCGCATCTTTGTCATTGTGCCACTTTGACACAAGTTCAAGCGACAAGGTCCACAAGGCTCATAAATATTGTAGCGCTTCGGGCTACGTTAACATTGATTTCTGGCTGTCAACGCGCTGCAAAAGGCCAAATGCCACTAATTTTAATAATAAAGCAAGCAGCAGCAGCCACACACACATAAGCATATATACATATATAAAAATCTATATGCATATATAATTATATAGCTACTTATGTGCGTAATATGTCGTAAAATGCGGCGCCATCCACAGGAAAAACCACAACAACACCAACAATATCGAAACTCGACCGCAGCTGCAGTCAACGACTCGTCGACGACCTTAGAATGAAAAGCGAGCGAGTGAAATATTTTTATCCATATCGCATAAGAATTTAAGCGAAATATGCTTGTGTGGAAATTAAATAATTTATATTGCCATTTGTCTACATGCCTTGCATATTTCCCATTTATGACCCAGAAAATATAATTGCTTCTAAAACAACTCAGAGGCAAAAAAAAAGAAAGAAAAGCGAGATCGCACGCTGAGATGAAAAGCGTACAGAAAATCGACTCGGGAATAGATGGCCAAGTTAGAAGGCGCCATGCGGCTAACGAAAGAGTACAATTTATATACTGTGCACGGCATGTGTGTGTGGTGTGTGTAGTGTGTGTAGTTTAGCACAAGGTCGCCTTGTGCGTTAAGAAGGTATAGCAAAATACAAAGAGACTCACTAAATCAACACAATTTCAATCAATAAATAAGATTTTAAACGAATGCCAATTAAAGGGCAAGGCTTCCGACTTAGAGATGATATACATAAGTATTTATAATATTTAAAAATATTTAAATTAATTATATTATGTATTCAGATATTCCTATGGGCTTATTAACAGGCCCGGCTAGCTCAGTCGGTAGAGCATGAGACTCTTAATCTCAGGGTCGTGGGTTCGAGCCCCACGTTGGGCGAAGATATCTTTTTTGATCTCTCTCATTTTTACTATAGATTTTAAGATCTAACAAAATTTTAGTTAAACTACTATACCAAATTTTAATGTTGCTTTAAAAACTCAAAACATTTATTAAAAACTGTTATTTGTTCTTTGCAACTGTTGAAATGCAGGAAAAATTCAGCGACAACCTGTAAACCATTTGCACAGCAACACAAAAATCCAACACATTTTGTGTATTCCTGTTGGAGCTCACGTAGAGCTCACGTAGAGCAAACACCACCCAGCCCCTAAGGGCCACACCCACACAGAATTGGGGCTAATGGACCATTGCTGTGTGGCAGGCAATGCCGAGAGATTCAGTTTATAATTAGCTCCAAAGAAGTTTAGCGAGGTAAACACACACATTGCCTTTTTGTTGCAGCAGTGAAGCAGGCACATTACAATACAAGTGAGCAGCTCATTAATAAGGTATACTCAACGCTAATGATACCCTATATGTATATATAAATATCAAAAAGATACTCTAGTTAAATAAAACTCAAAACAAAAGTTGTTTCTGAAATGAGATAAATTCTTTTAAGCCATAAAAATCACTTTTAAATATGCAAAGTGAACCTTGCATTGAGCAAATGAGTTTGACGAGGCGAATGAAGAAATAGCTACCCTCAAATTTAATTTACAGGGCATCAGAAAACAAAATAATAAAAAAAAACCTCACGCCGAACACACATGAAAATTGTTTCGAAAATTGTGCACGAACTAATACGAAAATAGCGCCACGAGGCGTTGTTGGCTGGCCGAAAATGTTTCAAGCCGAAAAACTTGATTGAAATTGTACATAAAAATTCTTTTTGTCGAAACAGTTGAATGTTCAATGAGCAGCCGTGCGGTGTGCAACCAGAGCCACGACAGCAACAAATTGGTGCATTCGATGAGGCAAAATAATCTTATCAAAATATGTGCATTCAACAAAATGGTGCAACACTGATATGTCAAAATTAGCTTTAAAAGTGCGCTTAAAACAAAAAACTGACAATGAAATAGAAAATAGATTGCTAAAAAACAAATGAAAATGCAGGCGATTGCTAAATGATTTCGTGCACCCTAAATAACAAACAGAAGTTTTTGTTTTGTTTTCTTTTGGTTTTTCTTTTTTGTTTCGAATACATTTTTGGGCAACGACGGAAGCGACAACAAAAATAGCAAAACAATAACGTGCCGTGTGCGCGATTTTCGATTTTAAAAGTGGAAAAGTGGAAAAGTGAAAAAGGGGGGAAAAAGGAAGAAAAACGCGAACAGAGAGCACCCGCTGCGTTTAGTGCATTTAAGGGATTTGCATTATTTAAAACAAAGCTAGCCGGGAGGCCAGGCGAACAGAGGACTAACACCGTTGCCTTTGCCCCAAGTCACTTTATAGTGCAACAAAGCCGAATGCATTTGCTAGACCTTTACAAATCAAAACGAGGCTTAGAGTAGAGCCCCCCCTCACGGCAACCGCTCATCCTGCAGGAGCCAGCTATAGAGTCCTGTCGACAACCGCAAGGCCCGTTTGGAACACGTACACATCACAAGTGCTCAGACAGCGTTTTGTTTATTTGCTTTTGGCCAGTGCGTTGCTGCTGTCCACAGTCTGCGTATACGTAATTTTTTTTATGGCCAAGTCTTCGTGCGGCCGACAGCTGTGTTTTGCTTAGCCAGCTTAGCTGCTTGCACTATTGTTTACGTTAGACGCTTTAAAGGAATTTAAGTTGGAAAACCCAACCAATTAGACCAAGGCCCAATGTTCGCCAAGTTAGTCAGTTAGTCTGCTGTTCCGTCCCGTTATCTATCTTTCTCTAACGCTCTCACTCTCTCCCATTCTCTCTATCACTCTCTCTCTCTTGAATGACGCATTTTTATAGCCGGCTGTCCGGCAATTAAGCATTCTTCCGTCCGATAAGATAGGCATTTGGGTCTTTTGGAGGTGTGTGTGTTTCTGGCTCTTATCAGGCATGATGTTAACCTATCCAAATATAGCAAAAGCGTAATTTAATAATGTCGGCAAAATATTCAACATGTGTCCGCACAGGCTCTCAGACTTGGCAAATATTTGAAAATCTCACTTTAAATGGTCTTAAGCCTTAAGGTCTATTTGACAAATCTGTGTTTATTAAACTTTATTCTAGCTTTAATGGGATCTTCCCAGCAAACAATGTTTAATTGTTTTACTGTTCCCTGTGGGAACTTAGATAAGTTACCAATGTTTTAACTTCCGCTTGCCCTGAATCACTTTCCTCAATTAGCAAATGATAAATTATCAAATGATAAATTATTATATTCAAAGTAACATAAAATTTGTTAGCCAGCAACTAAGTTTCATATCAGTCGAAGCACATTTAATGTCAACAGACTTCAGCACATTTTACGGACACTAAATTTAGTTATCAGTTGAATTAAGGCTTAGTAGTAATTTCACCAGTATATAAAAATACAACTGATACAATCAATAGATATAGCCATATTCTTTTTACAGTTATTTACAGCTAGAACCTAACGCTTATCCTATCAAAAGCCAAATGCCAATGAAGGTCAATGATGATGATATAAGCAAGAACTAAAAGATAGATATATAGATAGATAGAGCACTTAGCCAACAAAAAACGTGACACATACGCAATGCAATGCTGACAGCGGCAACAAGTTGCAAAGAAAAAAGGCACTAAAGAAAATGCAGAAAATTGTGTACGTGTGTGGCAGATAAAAAGACGCCAGACACAGCAGTGGAAAAGGCTGGGCAATAGGAAGCTATATGCCAACCAGGCCATATTCGTGCAAACATATTTAGACATGCATATAGTATACATATTTAACTATGAATACGACAAGTAGGTGGCAAATATGTTGCCAAAAAAATAGAAGGAATATCGCACAACAAAAATGTGCTAAATGACTGCCAGAGAACAAGATGAGAGCGACTGCTCCCAACAGAGAGAGAGAAAGAGAGAGAAAACGAGCAACATACAAATCGCTTAGCAATTTATTTTTATAACCAAACAGACAAAGATACAGAAGACGACTACAGAATAGAGATACAGCTAGAGCTAGTTGTATCTTTTTTTTTATTTATAGATAGGCATAAAAACGCGAGCGAGCTAGCTGAGAGTCGAGTCGATCGGCGACAAGTCGTGCCGGCCCCACTTCCTTTACCCTCCTGCCCACCCTTGTTGCTGCTGCTACTGCTGACTGCTGCCTGCTATCAGGCAAACACACACACACACATTTATAATTGAGCAGCGGCAGCAAAGAGCGCTCGCAACAAAGGCAACACACACACAAGCGCAAAAAGAAAATATTGGCAACGCGAGGCACCCAAATCAAATAATGTGGCGCAGGCCAAAAACAGTTTGATGCACAACGCTCGCTCGCGATGACGACGACGACGACGACGACGACGATAATACAATAGCACGCAATCAAAAGGCAGCAGCAGCAACAGCAACAGCAACAACAGCAGCAACAGCAACAGCTCAATATCCCAATCAAATAAATGGAAATTATAATAACTCAACGCAGCTATTGAAATCATTGCAAATATTACACATACGTAACGTGCCCATAAACCAATGAAAAAGTCAAGTCAAAAGCATTCGAAAAGCCAGATAATAATTCTTTGTGTCATTTTTTAAGTGCGTAACAAGCAATATACAAAATAAATACAAAATCAAGCCAAATCACGCTGTGAAGTGAAGTTCAGTCAACAGAAATATAAATATTCATAATTAATATTCCTATTTTCGTTTTTTGCCACAGCGCAAAAAGAAAATGATTTGTGTTAAAAAAACAAATTTGTATTCAATATTATAGAAAGCAGCAAATAACCAAATAGTGCGTTGAAACCAAAATATCTGAAACCTATATATATATATATACATATATATAGATATATAACTAAATACGATTTGTGTAAAGTAAAGCAGTCAAAACGGGCACTCGTCTGCGTGAACCCAGCGTCAAGGGACGCAACAAGAACAAAATGATCTACATAGATGACTCAGAGCCGGAAGGCGGTAAGTTCGAGTAACTGATCGAAATAAGTATATATATATATACATATAACTGGCAATAGCAATAATGTTGATATGAAATGAAACACAGTTAAATGGGCTCAAATGAAAACTATACATTTAACGAGAACGCTGCGTATACTTGTCGTATATCAGTGACAAGTGATAAAAGATAAGATACGAGGGCTCTTGTACCATACATATATCAATATACATATATATAAATATATACGTATAACTTTATATACATATGTGTACTCGTTTGTACCTGCTGTAAGTAATGTGAAACTGATAAAAGCTAAAAGCTGAGCATTAAGAAGCCTTTACAATAGTTTCCACTAATTTATGAGAGTCAATAACTTATAAACTTACACAATCAAGGAATGGCAAATTATCTGCATTTAATTAATGGTCATGAAGAGTGGAAGTTGTACTACATGAAGCGATACGATAAGTTAAGATCAAGGTCGGAATGATGAGACTGAATATGAATTCAAATTTTTGTTTGACTTTTAATAGTATTGAAAAGGGCTTTAGTCTATTAGTTCTATTAGACATAGTGTCAATAAGTTAATAACATTAAATTTGAAAGATATAAATATTCAATTAATTAAATAAATATATTTATTCTGTTAGCTCAATACTTTTACCATTTTTCCGTTTATTGTCAATCCTGTCCAAAGAGATACAGCTAGAAAAATGACAACTGTTAATAGACAAACGAAATCAAGACAAATCTGCAGATTAGCAGCTGTTTCCATTTAGTGCCTTTTTCGCAATTCAGTTATCGCTCCTAACTATGCTTTAATAAAGGGCCAACAATCGCAGCAGTGACACAATAAACATTTGGGGACCATGATGCAAAACATTAACTTTTATGAACAGATAAAAAACAAACCAGAAACCAACAAAATATCTGTAAAAATCAAGCCAAAAAAAGAAAAGAAAATAAAGAAAATTGTTGCTGAAACTGAAACAGAACAAATGCTTAAACGATTTAGAGCCAATGCGGCTCAGCTACCAAATGGCCAAGGCTTTTAAAAATACATGAATTTCAATAAAATACGACAATGGTGCAGGCAGCTGAAAAACAGAAAAAACAAAAAACATGAACAAAAAGGGTCTATAGATAAGACGGGCTGTGATCAGGAAACGTTTGCGCCGCCATTTTCATTGTCAAAAACAATAAATTTCACGCATAAAACACTGAAAGCAAATGTTTTTCCTCGTTTATTTGGCTTCTTTTTTTTTTGGGCAATATGAAAGTTTGGGCGCTAACAGCGAATAAAAAAGGCGCTGAAGGATAAGCGTCACACAAGATGAACGTACATTTGAGGAGCGAGTTTGGTGCGGGTGTGTGGAGTGTGCCTAACTACAGTGGACTTACTTTGAAAATTTGCACTGGCTTAGAAACCTAAGACAATGTCAGGCCGACACAAGCGGAAACGGAAGTGTCAAGTAGTTGGATGTGCGGCAAAAGGCAGAGTGAGATAGCGCAATAGAGAGGGAGAACAGAAAAAGTGGAAGCGAAAAGGCAAAATAAAAGGCAAAAAGCATCTAGCATGAAAAATGGCAAACGCGAAACAATTTGAAAAATGAAAAGGGCAACGCAAAAAAAAAGAATTCCGAACAAGAAAATGTTGTTCAATGTGCAATGAAATTTTGGGTAATCGATTGGAGAAGCCAAGCGATGCCCTGTAGAAAAATAATGTGGTTATATATGTAAAAAAAAAACTGCGAATTAAACTTGAGTGCATTTTTTTTAGAGTTTATAATTGGATATTTGATAAAATCGTTTAAGTTGTTTAGTCATTGCTTCTTTATATTAAATCCTATGATCCATTAAGATACGAATTTAAATTTTAATAATTAAGTATCTTAAAAAAATGATACCAAATACCTTTCTTTATTAGTATTATTTTTAAATATTTATTTACCATGCTGGAACTCGCCCACTCCAAAGTATTTTAATTTTCATAGCTGCTTCTTTTATCTTCCCACATTTAAATGATTTAAATCTCAACATGATATGTTCCTTTCATAATCCCCAATTACACGGCTAAAAACAGACGACAAATGCAAAACAGATCCCTTGATCCTTTTGCTCACAGGGTATTTGTGTGCGAAGGTATGTGAGTGTGTGTGTGTGTGTGTTTTTAGGGCGTAACCGCACACGGGCTTCGTGATTTAGTGTCTGGCCACCTTGCAACGCCTACGTCACGCCCAGCGGGCGAGCTAAAAAAAACAACAAAAAAGGGTTGCCGCTGTGGCGGCTCGATTTCCCAGGCTGTTTTCTCAAATTGGCAAATAACAACAAACGGAAACTCGCTTGCTACAGGTGTGAGGAAAACTCACCAAATCCTTTTTCACTGCTGGCAAATTGCACACTTTTATTTGGCGCCTTTGTTGGTAAGAGTGTGTTTGTGTGTGTGCGTACGTGTCTGAGCTCTTGTCTGACTGTTGTCACAGCTGAATTATTTGCTAATGGTGTGAAAGCTGATTTCTCAATTTCCGTTTGGGGTCCAGCAGCGATTGGCAAATGATCTCAGCAAATTTACCAACTTTGCCTTAAATTGGCCAGCACATGAAACACTTTAAAAGCTAAACGGAAATGAAAACTTTTCAACACCAACGGAAATTGCCAAACCGCACAGAAATTAAAAAAAAAAATATAACAAAAATAAAGAAAAAACACGATAATCAAATTATAGAAATTTTATAGAATTTTTCATTTTTCTGTTTAAAATTTTTTGGCTCTACAATAAACAGCAAACACTTCGATCTAAAATTCATAAGAGCATTGCTAACACTTGAAATTTGCATTATTTACTTTGTGGGGCAGTTTTAATATACATACATATACAGAATATATAAATTCAGTTCAAACGCCAAACCAAACAAATTGCAAATGTGCTATTAAATATTTTCTGATATGTGTTTTTTGTTTAAACATTTGAGAATAACATGCTGACAAAAAATGCATTGAATGGCTGACCGACGCTTCATGTTGGCGTCATTTAATGCGCAACAATTTTGTTGTATATTTAACCAAAAGATTTCTCAGAGTACAGTGCAATGCAAATAAGAATGATACGGTTAGTCCCTTCATCTTGTTGATGCAATTTAAACGAACATTAATCAAAAAATAATCATTTGTTTCATGTCACACAAATAGTTTATACTTATACTGTAGATGACCGCTATTATTGTACAAACTCATTAACAAAATTAGGAAAGGAAAAGAATTTTTTTTCAGTTTGCTTAAAGTATTAAGTAAATATGTTATTGTTAGGCCTTTTCGCACAAGTCCGTACGTTCTAGCTAGTATTTACTGTATGCAGATAGATATTTCATTATTTTTTACGCGTTTACCGCACAAATATCAAAATAATTTTTATTTTGCTTTTAATTTTTGTGCGATGCCAAGGTGAATGTAAAACAAACACACACATTCACACACTCGCACACACACCTACACACATCCATAAAACATACCACAGTTTTTCATGTCTTGTCTCGGAGTAACTTCCCCTCAGCCTCCCCCGTAGAAACAGCGGGCAGCACAAATGAGCTAAGATGAAAAGCACACACAAGAAAAACACACACACACATGTTTGTTAGATGTAGCACATATATATATATATATATATATATATTGTATATATAGGTATATATATAATTGAGATAAATTTATTTTACGTCGCATTTCATGTTGAAGGTCGTTCGTTGATATTCACTTCATTTGACGTTGCAAAAATTCCTTGCGGCTGCCTCATGCGGCGTTCTTCTGTGTATGTATATATCTTTTTTTTGGGACTTACAAATTTTACACTAATGATCGACAAATTTGTGAACACAATGAATTTGGAATAGTTGCTCAATAACATCAAGATATACTCGAGAGAATTTCTTTACGTCAATTAATTATATAATTTTTATTTATTTGTATATTTGGCATAGTCTTCCTGCTTATGCGATTTGTTTAGATTCTCAACTGATTATCTCATTGCGGATTTGGTTATATTTATTGTTTAGAATCGTTTGGCAGCTGAATAAAATGTATATAGCTGAAAACTGAATGAATGTGATGATGTCGCCGTGGCTATGTGCGTAGATATTGGCAAGACACCAAATTTTAATGCATTTCTGAACGTTGACTGACAATAGAGGTGGACGATCTCTTTTATTTTACTGATAATTTCGTCACATATGTATGCGAAAAATATTTTAAGATATGCTTAACTTATTTTTTAAGTTTTAAATGCCGTTTATTTAAGGTGTAATTTAAAGAAATATTTACAGTTCATGGTCAAAGTTAAGAAATACGTATTTAAAAAAAAGCAAAAACACACAAATGATAATAAAATAATTCAATAAGAAGACATAAAAGTAACATAAAGATAAAGTGTCTGTTTTCTATATAGAAATGAATCGACATCAAGATGACTTTAAGCGCAAACATCTATGTAGACAAATGTTTATGGTTATACGCGATTGAACTGTTCTTCGAAATAGCTAAACACGTACACAGACCACAGCTCCGCAGAGCTGTGCAATATCCATTTTCATATATGCAAGGCACAACCTGAACCCAATACCAATTGCCAGTCATGTGTATTCCCTGTTTCTCTGCAATTTTATTTAAATTTTTAATGCGCAAGTATCTGGCGGCTGTCTGAGCCGCAGCTGCAGGTGAAATAACAGCAGCAGCAGCACCACCACCACCACCAATATCAACAACAACAACAACAACAACAGTCTGCAACAACAATCAGCAACAGCAGCATTAAAATTGCAGACAAGGGGAGAGTGCATGCATTTTTCGTGTGTTTCTGTATGCATGGCTATAAGGCTATAACGCATACGCCATGTGGTACACAAAAGCCAGAGAAGAGAACAAATGCCTAGAGAGTTGAAGAAAGAACGGATAAAGAGAAGGCGAGAGAGAGAGAGAGAGAGAAAAGGTGACTGGCAAAGAGAATGGGAGCAACGCGTGCTAAACAAATTAAAATTGCAATTTAATGTATTGCAGACAGCGACCAGAGTCTTGTTAAGATTGCATTTGCCAAATGCAAACGAACCACACACACACACAGACACACTCACACACACAGAGGTACACCCCACAAACACTCATATGAATACATATTATACATATATGCATACAATTGCCACTGCAACTCAATTTTCATGTAGACATTTCGCGCCAAAATGGCAAACTACAATTTCCATATTACAAACATTGTTGTTGCCCTTTATACCCTGTATTCATTAAATATAGATAATAAAGAGAGGGTAGCATAATTAATGCAATAAGTAGATACAGTGGCTGATCAGATAAGATAAGTATTCATTCCTTGAATTTATATGTATGTCTTTAAGGTTAGAATTTATACTCGTGCTTTGAATCTAGACTTAAAATCAATATCTTAGGAGTATTCCTTTAAGAATCGGATCAGGTTTACTAATGTAAAAGCACAGTAAAACTAGACAATAACTATATTATTCGGTTTATTCGGTATTTACAAGAATTTTGTAAATACTGTATTAATCTAGAGGCTAAAACTTGAGCAAAAAGATATTGTTCTTGAAAAATAGTTCATTTTAAAGAAGTTTTGACCATGTATCCTCTTTAAACATCCGTTGTGGTTTTTTTTTTTTTTTGCTTAGATAGTACCTTCGCGCTTGTTGCAAAAATAATCGAAATTATGTAGATGCCATATGTGGCAGGGGTCTCACATTTGTTTTATTTATTGCAACAGCAGCCGCTCAACACTTTTGCCACATTCGATCGCTCGTATGTTTGGTCAGCGGCAACTCATTTTGATTTGCATCAACAACAACAACAACAACAAACAACATCAACAGCAATATTGCGAGCCCATTTCCTTTCTTTTCTGCAATTTATGGGCCCCAGGTAACTGTCAATACATCAAAATTTGCAGCAACGTAATTTTGTTGCTTTTGTTACCCGCTAATCAGCTAACACATTGCGTATACGCAATATTGTGCAATATTGCCTCAAGTGCCGCAACAAGCATAACAAAATTTCGAATTGAAATTTGTTTGTTTTCGCGTGTGTTAATTATTGGCGAATATTTGGAAATTGTTTGTGCATTATTTAATTGCTGACAGGCAATTGCATTTAATATGTAATAAGCCGTTGAGTGTTTGAGTTGCTCTTGCTATTATTGTTATTTGTATCTGTTAACTTGATATGCAGTCGCTCTCATTTTATATATTACCAACGGCCATTAATTTCAAGTGCTTTTCATATTAAATGCCATTCCAAGTACTGAGCCACTGTGCCGGGCTTGTATAATGCGCCATGCCACTGAGTTATGAGCCTTTTTCTGTGGTTTCACTGTGGTTTCGTGGCTGGTGTGGGTTACACAAAGAACAACTTAAATGGGAATGTATTTGGTTAAGCTTAAAGAGCACGCTGAAGCCAATGCTTAACTTACATTTTTGAAATTAATTCTTATGAAACTGATTGTTAACCAGTTTGAAAACAAATAATGGGATTAATAATAAAAGTTCCACTGGGAGATGTCTTAGAAGTTATTGAAAAATGATATAAATTATCTGGATCGATGGGCGTGTTTCTATAGACAGACATACGGTCTCGGCTGTTTAATCTGATCAAGAAGCTATAAGGTTTCCGGATTCACAGTGGCTTTCTTCCGCCTGTTACATATTTCTGCTCAAGTTAATTAAGCCCATTTCCTATGAATATTATCAATAAAGTAGTTTAACAATACACACATATTGTTGCAATTACAAAAGAATAATATCAATTCCTGGAAATTTGGAATAGAACTTTATCGTTCGTAAGTCACTTGTTATCTGATATGTCAAGCATTAAACTGAGCAACTTATAAATAATGTCGAAAATGAAAAAATCAATTTTGTTGATAATTTCCCCAATTTTTTGTATAAATATGCAGCTGAGTTCTTTAGCGTTGCTGACAAATTTAAACAGCCAGTAGCAGCTGTGGCAGTATCACTTTAAAAACTAAAACTAAAACTCTGTTCTGGCCATGTCATTGGCTGCAGTCTACTGAATATTTGAGCAAGTGCAGCGAGCGTATTGCATAAAAAACCTCAACACCATTAAATTGTCAAGCGTGCTTGCCACACGTAGCTAGACGGCAAACTTTATTTAGAGATGTCAAATGTGGACACGTTGTCCAGCTAGGAGGAAAGGAGGAAACCAAACTGGGTTAGCTAGTCAGGCAGCCAGGCACCGAGGCATTCAGGCATTCAGGCATTCAGGCATTCAGGCATTTCGGCATTCAGGCAATTCAGCCAGTCAGCAGTAAATAAAGCGTTAAATTTTAACAAATTGTTGTCAGCTGTGTGCGTGTAAACATGTTGCAGCTGCACCCACATTACCACATGTCCACACCCATACACTCTCTGCCACACTGAATCGATGGCTATTCAATTACCTCATTTCCTGTCTGCATATGTAACTAAAAAACCTGCATCTTGATTAATTGTTTTGTTTGTGCCACGTTAATTGATTTAGCCTGCTGTGCCAGTCAACAAATTCAGCAATCCCAAACACCGCACTGTCCCCCTCCCCCCTTACTCACTACAGGCCACCACTCAACATGCATTTCCTTTTTGGCCAAAAATGCTGGCTGCTCCCAGTTGTTATTAGATTATGCCTAAAATTCAATTCAGTTTGAGTGCAAATATGTGTTCCCCAAATGTTGGCAACCGCCAGCGATGAGCTCTGAAAGCAGCCACAAAATGCTTCTCCTGTTCATCCCAACCCCCCCACCCACCTTGCCGATGACTGTCTGGCCAGCGCTTTTGATTCTCATCTTTTGCTGCTCTGCTCGTCGGCTTCTCCTTTTTGTTGTGGCTGCTCTTTGGCCACAATGTCTTCTTTTCAAGTGGCTTTCCCGTGCCGGAAGTGTGCCCGGGCAGTTAAAGCGGAATGCGTTGCCATGCCACGAGTCTAATTAGAAGAAGCAAAAGTTTCTTAGAAATATTCGTACGAAAATGCTAAAAATAATATTTATCAAAAGCAAAGCATTGGCAAAAATGGGACAAGGATTGCACAGCTCGGATACAAATATTTAAGAAGCGGATTTTTCAACGATTCAGTTTAACCAAATTTAAAAATAGATTTTAAACCATTTTCTAGGTGTCAACATATGATTAATTGGGATAGAAACTAATCATGAATTTGGAACTTAAATATAATTTCATTCTAGAGCTGAAACCATTCATAAAAAGCACTGGTTTTTGAAAATCGGTTCAATTTTGACGAAGTTATGGTAGTTGACAGCTTTTAACGGATTTATTTTTGTGATGAAAACGGATAAAACTCAAAAACCCTTTATTAAGCAAACCATTTAGTGAACTGCAGCGTTTTAATCAAAATTATGATACATAAGAGCGCTGCTATAGCGAAACCCAAATCCCAAAGCACGCATGAAAATTGCTTTTAGTCGACGGCATCATTAACTCAACGTGGCTGCTTTGTGGTAATGGTGTACGATGTGTGTGTATGTGTGTGTGTGTGTGTGCGTGTACAACATGGCGTATGCGTGTGTGGCATAAATTAATACGCTCTGCGCTTTGGTCACCACAAATGCCAATAATTAACTAAGCGCCTGTCGTGCTGCAGCGAAGCAAGCACTTCAGGTAACTCACTGGTTCAATGGCAAAATATTGGTAGTCAGGTAGCCCGTTAGCCTGTTGGCCCGTTAGCTGAGCGCCTGTTAGCCATATTTGGCTATTACGATAACGAGCTGCAGGCAGTAGGCAGCAGGCAGCAGTCTGCGGCTGCCTCATAAGTCATTAACGGACTGCAGCAGACAACGACGATGATGCTGTTGCCACGTGCTGTCGCAATGCCAGCTCATTAAATTAATTAAACGCTGTCTACCTGCTGGTTACCTGCTATCCGTGCATGTTTATATCTGAATGCGTTTTTGCGAGCTGTGTATTATTTAGGCGCTGCAGTTTTCCCCTCTCTTTTTTCTCAAATATATGCAACGTTAAGCATTTGTCGCAACTGCCGTTTTGTTGCAGCTTAGCTAAACAAACTTTTAATGAGTTCACTGCGACACCATCTTTGCCTCGAATTTGTATATCTATATTTATATGTATATCTGTGCCTATAGCCAAGCGACGCCACGTATGCCGTATACATCGTTAGCCATCAAATTGTTTTGCATTTTGTATGCGAGTGCCACGTTTAGGTAAGGACTCGCTGTTGCAGCAGCTCCTGTTGCTGGCGTGGCAGAAAAAAAAGGAGAAAAACCAATGGAAGAAGGAAACTAAATCTTCAAGTTGCCGAAGTTGAAATACGCTTAAAATTAAATTTTAAAAAATATATATAAATTGTGGAACGTACAAAAAAAGACTTCAACCAAAATAATACCTTAATAATAAATAATAATAAAAAATGCCAGGTTAATAATAACTAAAAAGTGCATATAAGTGGAATTTTTATTTCGTTATAAGGGAATTTCATTTACCAAACAGCTTACATCCTCAGGCTGCTTCACGATACCTAAAAAAAATATGCAATAAGTTAATTCACTTCTGCTTTAGAATAACATAATAAAGGAATGGAGAATATGCCGCAAAAAATGCAGTGATTGCAGCAAAAAAAAAAAAACAGCTGAGTGATGCAACGATGAAAAAGTGGACGTAGACTTTGAATGAAATAGCGATGAAGATGAAGGCAGGGCGGACAGGGGCAGATGGGCATGTTGGGAAGTCGTTGAAGTCTTGTGTCTCTTGTGTTTATCTTTTGCAGCTGTCAGCTGGGCCTTTTGGATTCATCTCGTAGATGTGTGTGTGGGTGTGTGTGAGTGTGTGTGGTCTGGCATCTGTGCGTCTGTGTCTGTCTCCGTGTCGCTTTGTCGCTTTGTCAGCTTGTTGTTGGGGCCATGCTCTGGCATTGTTGAACCATTGTTGAACTTTGAAATTGCCTTGAAATTGCTGTGCTCACATCAATCAATTAGCGTTGGCTCCTGTTTGTCGTCATGTCGACAGGCACTTTTCACATGATTTCAATTTTATGGCACTTTGCTTTAAGCGCTGCTCAAAAACTTTTGCAACACAATCACCACAAAAAAAAAACAGATATCAGAAAACTCCCACTGATTATACACAAGCGCGAAATATGCACACACGATTTTCGCCCACAAGAGCTGACATAATGAATGTGTTTTAGGGTTGGCTAAAAAGCCTCTGAAAGCGCATAGAAGAAGACGCCAAAAAGCTTTTGGCCAGTGTGTGTCTGAGGTGTGTGTGTGAGTGTGTGTGTGTGTGTGAGTGTGTGTATGTGAGTGTGTGTTGAATAACCACAGCGTGTTGGTGAAAAACAATTTAAGAAATGTGCGAGCTAGAAATGCTTTTAGTGCTTGCTTACCCCCAAAGCCCTTTGTCAAGCATGTTTTATGCCATGACCCATCTAAATTAAACAGCTTAATGAACTCTACGACCAAAGAATGCCAAATAAAGTAAAAATAAAAAATAAAAACATAGAATAGGCAAACTCGTATCGCATAATTGAAATGAATAGAAATAACTTGTTTAGTCAAAAGTGTGCGATCTGAATGAAATTTCGCACTTAATGAAAACGACAGCAATGCAAATGAATGTAATAAGAAAATTAGAAATGAAAATGAAAATGAAAATTCTGCCAGGCAGCAGTCAATTTGTACAATTCACACACACACACAAGAGCGCGACACATGCATACAAATTACTAATGCTAATTTTATTTTCTGCAGCCAAGCAAAAAAAGAAGAAAATAACATGGAAAAAATTGGAGGGAAACAAATGCCTTTGAATATGAATTGGAAATACTCTACACAAAAATAGCTAGTCAGCATAATAAATCAATATTGAGAAAGTCTAAAATAATTAGAAAATGTTTCAAAATTGAATAAGGAAAATAGTTCACGAATTAAATAGAATAATAAATCGAAAATTTGTTAGAAACTCTTAAAAGCTTTTATATATCATGAATCAAATCTTTATTTAAATCTTGCTCCTTTTACTTTCAATAAATTCGCGTCAATTATTGTGAAATATATCTCATATGCTGTAATAAGCTATAATTAAGTTACTCAATTGTTTAATTTGGCAGATTTAACGAGAAAGCCAACTGACCCGCTTGCAATGCAGACTTATAATCAACTGGCGCAACTTTTAAATTGGCAAGCGGCATTAGAATCATAAAGTCTTATGAGCAACCACAGTCCCGGAACCCGCTTGAGCTAGTTGCCACTTGTTTTTGTTGTGTTTTTTGTGCTATGTACGCATACGCATAAATTTAAATGTCAATGGGCAATGAAAGTGGCCCACAAAAGTATGCAACATAAAGTTGAGAAGTTCGCATGCTAAGACTTGGCCTGTGAAACACTTGAGAGTGCATTACAGCTGCTTAACACACAGACACACACACACCACACACACTATCGCACACACATATACAGAGCCACCGTTTCATGTGGCGTGTGGTTTTTTCACCAGACCCATTAAAGGTTTCAGCTCGCTGATTATTACTTTTCATTTTATCATTACGATTTTCATCTTTCTCTTTATGGCCACGCTTGAGCTATGCTAAAATATTCGTGGGCGTGGAAGCGTGGATTTCACGAATGCCATGCAAAAATGATGATGATGAATTACTGTCGCAGTGCCAGCCATATCGCTGTAGATACATTTGTATCCATAAGCTGAATTCGCAGCTACATATTCATGCACATGTTTTAATAGATTTTTTTTTTTTGGTCTTGCTTGCGGTGTGTATTGATTTGTTGCCTGTTCGCTGAACCGAACGAATTTGTTTAACAACAAAAAAGAAAAAAACAGCAGCAAATATTATTTGTAATCAAATATTCCGCAAAGACAGTTTTGATGCGTCATTTATCATTTAATTCTATCAAACACAAATCTTAAAGACGAAAGCGCAACGCATTCGATTGAAAGAAATAAATTGTCGTCTTTGGCATTTTCGATTATTAATTGTAGGTTATGTTAACAAGCATCTCAGTATTAGGTTTTTGAAAAAAACAGTTTTTGTGGAGAATTCTTAAATTATGTTGATTATTGTTTAAATTCTAAACTTATTGTGGTTTTCCACATTTAATTAGTCATAAAACAGTTTCAAATTAATTCAGTAAATTAAATCACAACTTTGTTTCGGATTTTAATATGATGACTCATTAATTTGCAAATAATTGTTGTTTTTTGAGCTAAATTGACTTAATTGCATAACCAAACAGATAAATGAATTTCCAACAATTTAACTACTTAAACCACAAAACTCGCATTATATTTCAAACACAAAATTCAAAATAATGAGTGCAATGGTAGTAAAAGTTGTGCACTCACTGGGTCAAGAGTCATGTGTGTAAACCAACACGATGATGATGATGAAATCATAAACCACACTCATATGTCAATGGCAACAACGAAAATCCAAAAATAGGTCTGGCTTTAAAAAAAAAGACAATCATGATGCAACTCTCATTTTCGGTTTTTTAACGAGGCAAACAATAAGTGGAAATGCAAACAAATAGTCAAACTGAAAATGCCGAAACTGCAGCATGTGTCAGCACGTTGCATTCACACAGATACGAACAATCGGAGAGTGTCTGTGTGTCTGTGTGTGTGTGCCGTGTAATAACCAATTTGAAATGGCAGCCACAGTTGCAATTTCAACAGCAGCAGCAGCAGCAGCCAACCGAGCAGCAAACAAGCAAAACTTTTACCATTTTTAATTTTGCTTCATTCGCGTTTTTTTTTTATCTTTGCCTCTTCTTCTTGTGATGCCAGCACTTAGGCTGATTAAAGTGCACGGACCAGGCGACAACAACAACAACAACAACGACAGCAACGACAACTATTACTATAACTACAATCACATATCATACAGCAATGCTTTTTTTTATCCGTGGGTCGTTTATCATTGGGCTTTCGCCATTAGTCAACTGCGATGTTGGTTATTATTTGGAGTCAGACAAACAAAATAATAAACAATTTTTGGTGTTGTGAAGCTTTATACCCAAAAATTGGCTGTATAGATTATATTTTGAATATATTGTCAGCATATAATATTTTTAGAAAAATAAAATAACAAATAAAAACCAACTCAATAAAATTGGTCAAGGCAACTGCATTGCAAATTAAAGTTAGGTTTTTGCTCTAAATTCCAAACCGACAGCACCGATTAGACAACCTGATTTGGCTCTAGAAAATGTAAAACTAATCGAAATTCCGCCGAATTGGTTTCTTGGAACACTTTAAAGTGTTTTTTGTCGTCTGCACTTGTTTAGATATTAACCGCCGTATAAAACACAAAACTTGCTTAATCTTTGCGCAAATAAACCGTGTTTTGCATTTATATCGTCGGCCATTAAATGCTTGACATACGTTGGCTTTGGGCTTACAAGCGACCAGCACGATACGCTTTGTTGTGCGGCTGTTGGCCGTATAAAAAGTGTTATTAAAAACCTATAAACCACACACACATGTATATATACATGCCACCCCCCAACCTCGTCCTCTTCAGCCCATCGTCACAACTTTTAACGCTCATATTAAAATGCAAACGCGCCTGTTAAAAAAGAATCATCATATTTTTTGCTTGTGCCACACGCGTCGTATGCATAATGCGGCACATTAATATTGTTTTTTTTGTGTGTATGTGTACTGTTATCATTTTGATGTGCAACAGTTTGCAATTGCTGTACAATTTGTTGTACACCATTTTCCAGGCCTTAAATTTTTCATTAATTTCAACGATACTAAAAAAAATAAATGTAAATTGCGTAAAATCAGAGAAATATTTTTAAACGCTTCCGTTACAACGATTGTGTTTTTATGATGTGAAGTTAAAGTAAAGACGCTGCTGGCTGCTTCTTCGCCAGATTGTCAACAGTTGCCGAATGCACAAAAGAAAAGCGAAAAATGGATGGGGGGGAGGGGGGGAAGTGTGCTCGGCAATTCAAAGAAAAACTGCTGATTTTCATATCGCAAAAATTGCTGGCGTTCGCACAAAAAGAATTCGTTTAACTATCTGCAGACGACGACGGCACTCAAATGAATGAGAGTGCATGCAAATATACTATGCTACACATAGTATCTATATCTATCAGCTTTTAATTCCATTCCGACTCTCCACACACACACACACACACACAAACACTTTCTTGATTGTCGCCACTTGCCATTTTTAAATCGTTCTCTTTTGATATTGTGCATAAATTAACTTTGTCAAACTGTTTCTCTCTTCTTCCAATTGCAATGCCTTTTAACGCCCACTCTACCACAACGAAAAGGGCATGGCTGTAGGTGTGGAATATAAGACAGAATTAAAGAAAGATCATTTCTGCAATGAGAGATTAATTCAATGGAATTCGATTCTGCAGTGGCAGGCATAACTCATTTTTCACTTGCTCGCGAATGCAATTTGATTAATGGCAAAACTTATCTTTCTTCTTTCTTCAGAAATTATAAGAGCATTAATATTGATTCTATTATTATACTATTATTTGGATGAGACCTGAAATATTTCAGCCATTCATTCTTAATTTTAGTTTGATTTCAATCATACAACTGATAATTCTGATAAACCACTTCAGACAAAACATAAAGTTCAAGCCACTTCTGTGAAAAAATGAAATGAATGCACTTTGATAAATGTGTCTCTACCTAGATAGATAATGTGGCTCTTTAAATTATGATTGAAGCACTAAAAACTAAAACTACTTGGTTATTCATGGGCTCAGGCCATAGAGCGCAATAGATCGATGGCAATTGCAGAGATGCCACGCATCTAATAAGAGCCAGTCGACTCCATTTGGGTGCGTTTATAAGCACATTTGTGCACTCGATAGCCAGTCGCAAGCCTCTGCAGCGTCAGGCGGCACCCAAAGCAATCCAAATCCAATCGAATTTCGCACAAACAAGCTGAGCTAAGTCTGGGCCAGAGCTGCAGCCGGAGCAACAGACGCAGCCACATCAAACACAGCCACAGCATTAGAGACGGCACACTGAAAAAAAATTAGGTGCATTCAATGGAATAATCACATTAATTTCTACGCATCAGAGCGACATAATTCACTCAAAGTCATCAAAAAATGACAAAAATTCCAAATTAGCTTGTTAATTTTGATTATTAAAAATATATGCCAGCTGAAAGATGAAATATTTAATGAATATTTGTTTTTCTCGCAGTGTGTCTATGTGCCAGTGGATACGTGCTGGAAAGTATGCGTTGCAGTTCAACTGCCAAGCTGAGTCGATATAAATTCATTTATTCATGAGCTGCAAACCGGAAATGAATGTGTTACCTGCGCGCAGCTGCCTGCAACTCATCCCTCTCTCTATGTATGTGTGTGTGTGTGAGTGTGTGTTTAAGACTGCCTTTTGTGCATAAATACGCGTGCAATTTATGAAAATATTTGAGTTGTCCCGTTATCTGGCCATAAATTATGATCACAAAAAAAACCCGATTTTATTTTTACACATGAACTTTTGCTCAACAAGACGCCGCCAAATGAGATTGCTGATAGCAATTGAATAAAGCTGTAATTCGAATGCGTGATATTTGCTAAAACTTAAATTGTGCGCATTATTGGCAGAGTGCACTCAGGGAACACACACACACACGCGGACAAAAACACACACGCACACACTCGAAAAACTGCAGTAGACGTGCATAAATTTTCAGCCTGAAAGCCGTTTAGGGATGCGCAAAGGACAAATAGAGAGAAAAAGTGAGAGAGAGAGATAGTTAGACGGCGTCAAGTTGCACACTCACAAGTGCACTCACTGCACACAAATAGCAAGGTACACACAAACACACACACACACACACACAGATACACACACTCGCATATGCTTCACATGCCTTTATTCAACTTTCACTTTGAATTTGCCAAGTTTCTGACGTTGGTTGTTGCGCCCCGCGAGCACACTTCTTCCGCTTCGATTCACACACACCAATAATCACAGACAGACACACACACAGACACACTTTTGCACACTTGCATGGGCTTTATGGCATCGTCTTTGATTTTAAAGATTTATCGTTCATTTTCGTAGCATACTTATATGCAGCATTTGCATATTAATAGAGCAGCCATTCAATTGAACTCTTTCAGCTGCTAGCCTTTATAAAATGCTTAAAACAAGCTACACTAGACAGAGAGAGAGAGAGGTAAGAGCAAGAGAGAGAGAGACAGAGAGGGTGATCAATTGAGCCGTTTGCACGTGCTGTGCTCACATTTGCAGTTTATCAATAATTTAAATTGCAAATTCAAACTGATTTCTTTTTAACATTTTTTTTTGCAGTGCTCAATTCTCTATGGAGCACTCAGTGTGGCCAAATGTCAATTTGAATGGCTCTCGTTTAATGTCAAAATGCAAAAGTGAACATCTAGAAAAACAAACTAAAAAAGGTGACAACTGAGCATGCTCGATTAGCCGATACTCTGCAGTTAAAACCATATATATATATTTATAAAAGTATCAAATTAATTAGGTTCTTTCTGGTTTTTTTAAAACTATTATCAGATTATTCAGTTACTATCCAGATACATTTATGCATTCGTTGTTCGTTCACGTTTTTTGCAAACTATCAGACTTTATACAAATAAGAAACATTCTGCACATGAACAAAACATTTACACTCGAACAAATGTAGTTAAACATTTTCTTTTGAATAATATATGCAGTACACATTTTATTGTACCTGGTTTTATGTCAAACGTCCCTTTGGGATGCAGGGTTTTAAATGAATATGGTTTATGTACACAATAGGCGCACCTACAACATATGTATGTTTATGCACATCGAGATATGTACACTAATTTAAATATCGCATTTTGAGTTAGTCATCGTTGTCCTTGTCGTCCTCTTTCTGGCTGTGGTTGTCCTCGTGTCCCTTGACTGCTGAACTGAATTCAATTCAATGAAGTCATTCTTATTTGTTTGGCAACTTGCAACCACAACAACCACACTCATTTTGAGAAGGGTTTCCTTTTCAATAAGAAATAAACCAAAATACACAAAACACCAAAAATGTATTCGATATACGCTCAGAAGCAGAACGTTTCCTCTGCTTGAGCAGGATGGGGGAAACATATGACCATAATAACCGATATTAAATGCACTTCACAATGAAAATGATTGAATGCAATATTTCAAGAGCCGTTGCGAGTGGCAATCGATTTGATGCAGCATGTTGCAAGTTGGACATTTTTGGCTAGTGAATAGAAAATAGGAAAAAGAAAATGAGAAAGGATTGCAGCCAAAGTTAAGAGCTCAAGCAGCACTCGATGCTGAATGTTGAATAACATTTTTTTTTGACAATATTTGCCAAATAGAGAACATATTTGACATGGGGGATTATATGATTATATATTTACTACTTATTATTATTATTATTTATGCAATACACATATGCAAGTGAGGGACAAAACGAGTTGCATTTTCAATTTTGTTTGAGCACTATAAAATTATAACAGAAATTAATAAATATAAAAAAAAAATATATAAATAATAAATTAACAGAAATAAATCTTAAATATAATGCCAGACATGGCAGATATTTGCATTAACCCAACACATACTTATGGCCAACTCCTTCTGACTTCCGTTTCTGTTTCTGTTCTCAGTTCTGGAGCCGGCATTCCCAATGCGCGATGTGACCATAAACCGCAATGTGGACGCGTATAAATTGTACGACGTGCTTGGCGAAGTGGGACGGTAAGTAATCTATGACTATGAAAAGCCACACTCAGCACCCCTTACTCCCAACCCCTACAACACCTACCCCTCACATCAAATAAGTAAAATCGCATGAAATGCTAATTCATATGGATACAAACCCAATTCGCAGCGGTAAATTCGGCACCGTCTACAAGTGCAAGGACAAGGCAAGTGGCATACAATTGGCGGCCAAATTTGTGCCCATACCCAAGCGGGAGGACAAGCGGAACGTGGAGCGTGAAGTGGAGATTATGAATTCATTGCAACATCATCTCATTATACAATTGTATGCTGCATACGAATATCAGAAAATGATGTGCGTCGTCCTGGAACTGTAAGGAAAAAAAAGCAATTTACATACACATATATATTTGTGTGTGTGTGTATATGTCGTATAAGTGTGTCGCTTGTATTTGTTGCTGTTGTTGTTGTTGTTGTGTGTTTGTGTGTATTTTACTTCTACAACTTACAACTACTTTGGCAAACTTCCTCTTAACTTTTGCTAGTTTTCTACTTCTATTTCTATTGTTGTTGCTGTTGTTGTTGTTGTTGTGTTTGTTGTGTTTGTTATTGTTGTTATGTACATTGTTGTGTGTGGAACACAATATCTTGCAATCAGCGGGAAATGTGCATAAAATACGATTTACACGTACGCACATTATCGTAAAGCAGTAAAGTTCCTTTGACTTCCCCCCAAACACACACGCGCACACACACACTCGCACACACGCACAACAATAAAAGTTTGTCCCTTTTCTATCATTGACCACTCTGAGCACAAGAGAAAAAAACCTTAAGCAACAGGTTAAACCAAACTCCAAATAGTTCTATTATATTTATTTTTATATCTTGTTTTGGTTTCAAATGAAAACAGACAGCGTCTCCGTCTGTCTGTCTGTCTGTCTCACTTTGGGCACATATCCAAAAAGAGGGCCATAAAAGCGTTTGAGTCAGGTACTGATTAAGCCATGACCTTGACCCACATTCGCCAACTAACAGTCTAACAATAGAAACTATAGCAACACACAACGACCACAATAACAATTTGAGTCACGAGTCTCGAGTCTTGAGTCACAAGTATCTTGTGTCCCACAACATTATTTACACACAAGCAAACCACTCGACAGTGAAGACAGAGCAAGCTGACAGTTGTTTTTTATTGTTATCAGTTTTGGCAGCAAACTTAATTGTTTACTTGCAAAAGTTGTTGGCATTTTGCATATTCATAAAATGCAGCAAGCACATTTTTGCACAAGACAAATGAAAATCCTTGACAAACTGCAAAACATGTTTGCGAATTGTCCATTTTGCCGTTAGTAATGAAAATTTCACTTTATTTCTAGACACACACAGAGACACAAACACACACACAGACAGACAATAATATTTTGATTGGAGCTTTTTTGAAATAGTTGTCAGATTTGTGTGGGCCTTAGTAAATATTTCATTTCACTGGCAAACAAAAAATATATAAATATTTTGCAGCTGTGCCTGGTTGCAGAAAATCACATCGATTATACATATGTACATATGAATGAGAATTCAAGCTGAAACAATTTAGAAGGCGGTAGACGCGAGAGCTCGACAAACAAATACCCTGATAAATATGACAAAGTCTGTGTCCGATCTTAATGAAATTTGAACAGTTGAACCAAATTTATCGATAAGTATCGATATAAACTTAATCTGCATATAGACCGACATACGGGCATGGCCAATTCGACTCGACTGATCAAGAATATATATACTTTATTGAGTTAGATTTGCCTGTTACATCCTTAGCACAACTTCATCATATCTTTTTGCCACTTTTGATGGATTTAGGGTATAAAATTCCCCAAATGATAACATAAGCCGATTGTCCTGTGAAGGGATTTAGTGAAATGAAATTGTTCGAAAACTAATTGAGTAGCCAAAAGCTGAAAGCACCTTAAAACATAAAGTATTTAAACCTTAATTTGCCATATTTTGCAATTCAATATATTTAGTATTAGATTAAAGTGAAGCTTCGTTTCATATATATAGCTTTCAATCAGTAGTCAGCCCAGCTTTTTAGAGTAAAACGCATTAACTTAGGGAGAACAAAAAGAAAACTTGGATTAAAAACTGTTCTCCCAATTTGTTTTTATTTGAAACCCGCTGCTAAGGATTATCTTCCACAGATTTGTCAAGATAATGCTTGGCAGTTGGAAGTTGGCCAAGTTAATGGGCATTACTCAATCCACATGGATTGATGTTCATGTATTATCTGGTTTTCGTGTTTTGGCATCCAATGCATAGGCTCTTGTATATAACATAAACGTTGGTGCCAGGTAAGCCAACTAGAATGAGCTTTTAACTTGGCTTTAACTATTGTCTTGGCTCTTGCTTGCATGTGTTTGTTTTTTTGTTTTGTGTTCAATATTCAGTTCTAAAACTAAAAATATTCGTTTATATTATTTATGTATTATTTTTTCTACTTTCTGCCAGGATTGAGGGTGGCGAACTCTTCGATCGTGTTGTGGACGATGAATTCGTGTTGACGGAGCGTGTTTGCCGTGTCTTCATTCGACAGGTGTGCGAAGCGATGGCTTTTATACACGGCAATGGCATTATCCACTTGGATCTGAAGCCCGAGAATATTTTGGTGCTCTCACAAAAGGGTAATCGCATCAAGATAATCGACTTTGGACTGGCACGCAAATTCGATCCAGACAAGCGTTTGAGAGTATGTCAAAAGCCAAAAGTTAATTATGATTGGTAATTCTAATTGGAACTCGTTTTCAGGTACTCTTTGGCACACCTGAATTTGTGGCGCCTGAGGTTGTCAACTTTGACTGCATCTCGTATGGCACTGACATGTGGAGCGTTGGCGTCATTAGCTATGTGCTGTAAGTAACCTGATAACAGCTGGCCAGGTCAACAGCCTTTTTAAAAAGGCTGCCATTAAGCGACCTATTAGATTTGGTGACTGTAGGATTTAAGCTGTGAGGGATATTGGTATAGGTATTATCAGGGGTGCAACTAATCGGGCTAAGTCGCCCAACTTTATTCAATGTTATGCAGGCTTTTTTTAATCAATTTTATAAGCCAAAAAGTTTTTTATTACTATGATTAAATACAGCAAAAGTTATAAGCTGAAAAAAAACTAACTTAAAGTGGGTTTATAGCATGGCTATTACACTCCTCAGCTTATTTTTATAAAGGCTATAATTTCAATTCCCATATCCCATAGCTAGAGGCTTTAGCGATTTTTTGAAATATTTGTGTGCTTATCTTAAAGGCAGCTTAGCAACTATCTAACAATAAAATTTTATACCTTCGGCAATAACCGATAAAAACGTTTGGAAATTTGAACAGAGAAAATTATTGTGTGAAAAACTTACTTTTAATAGTCAAAATAGGAATACAACAAAACTTCTACGTTTCATATCTTTATTTGAAAATCAGCTTATCAATGTCAAAATATAAAAGCACTTCAAACATTTTGTAACTAGCACTCAAGTAGCAAAACTCTTTAAAAATATGTAATCACATTTTCCGACTCACATTTTCTATTTTTTCCAAGAATAAGACACTTGAAAATTTAATCAAAACTTGCCAAGGGGAAATTTTGGCTATTTTTTGCCAAGTAAATGAGCAAAGAACACTAATTAAAAATCTGTGAAAATGACGGCAGTCTCGAATTAAATAATCAAAGTCTAAGCAACGTTAAAGAAGGTGTTTGAAGTCGAGGTTCCACCCCGACCCAATTAAAAAAAACCCCAACTAAAGAGCCCCTTTGCTCGACAGCAATTTAATTTAGTTAATTAAATGCTGCTGCTGTTTATTTCTTTTTATGTGTTTATTTATATTGTGTGCGCTGCTTTTACATTTCATGTTTATTGACTTTTCCACACGCACACACACACACACACCAACACACACATGCAACAATAACAACAACAACAATAGCATCTCTGGTCTGTCGCCATTCATGGGTGAGAACGACATTGAAACAATGTCAAATGTAACCATTGCAAAATACGATTTCGAGGATGAATGCTTTAATGGCATATCCCCCGAGTGCCTGGATTTCATAGCCAAGCTCCTTGTGAAGGACTTGAGGTGCGTATATATCCTTATATGTATATTCTTAATTAGTGTCTAGCCATATAAATGTGGCAGCAGCTTTTAATCAACCCAAAATGATTTCTTATCCACACACACACACTCACTCAGCACCCGCATGACAGCTGCCGATTGTGTGAAGCACAAATGGTTGCAACAACATCCCCCAGCCACGCCCAAAACAACAACAACAGCAGCAACAGTAGCAAGGACTGCCTCCACAGCTAGCGGGAAGACGCGCCTGAAGTTGAAGTCGGAGTCGCCCATAACTTTAGCCTCGGAGTCTTCAGAGGATTCAACGGAAACAATCGAGGATGCAGATGATAATGAGGACGACGATGACGTCGGCGTTGAAACAACGGAACAGGATGAGGACAGCAAGGAGCTCGCAAAACTGGAGGTAAGGCAAAAGCGCAAAATAAAACCAGACTGCTATAATAAATTGAATGCTTTCCTGGTTTCGCAGAACAAAGAGCTGGATGCCACCAAGGATAATTTAAAGAATTTCATCGTGCGCTGGGAAACGCATCCAAACAGTCCGTACGTCTTTGATGTGGAGGGCAATGTGATAGCCCCGCTGAATGAGACAAGCTATACGCATCCGCGCCACCAACACGGCCCGGACAGCATCTCCTCATCCCGAGGTGAGTACTGCCGCGGCACCGGCTCCCAGCGGCAGCGCGACAGGCATGCCCTCATCCATGGCAAATGAGCAAACTGAGCCAAATCAGCCAAAGGGAACACCCAAATCACAACCAATTTGTAAATTACACAATTAACTTTCAAAACAAACCAAAAAACACACACACAAAAAATAAGTAATCAAATCTAGCCTCGGCTAGCCGAAGCTTAAATATCCTTGCAGAGGTGGTAGCCAAGTGGTTATATCTAAAATTACTTCTCAATTTGAACAGGTATAAATGGGTATCTTAGGCATCGACGAAGATTGCATACACTTCCAGAACTTAGTCAAGCTGCTGACATCCAAATTTGACTAGAAGTTCAGGCAACGGAAGCTATAAGATATAGTAATCAGATTTGAATGAGTTTGGTTGGGAAACCTTCTCAAATAGAAAAGGTTTCTTATAAAAGAGCTCATCTGTCGTCCGATTAGGTATATGACAGCTCTAAGATATAGTAATCCGATCCGGCTTCTATGTATGTACTACTTTTGGCATTTTCATTTCTAATCAAGATATTATCAAAACTGAGCTTAGAAACAGAAAGACAGATATAAATGGTTATGTCAAGCCATTAACTAGGCTGATCAAGAATATATATACCTTATCGACGTCTTCTTCAAAATGCATATACCCTCTGCAAAGATATTAATAAGAAAAAGCGTAAAACTAATTGTTGTTGTTTCTCTCTCTCTATTAACTTTGAATGTAAGCCAAGTTAGTTCAATTAGAGAAGAAGCAGAGAAGTGCTCTCGTGCTCTATCTCTCTCTCTCTTCCTCTCTATTTGTTTCTGTCTCTCTCTCTCTAGCTGGCGCTCACTCACACTCTCTTGTTCTCAGTTTAAATCTATTAATGTTTTTGTGTTAACATGCGCTAAAATTGTAATCATGTTTTGTGTGTGTTGTGTGTGTGTGAGAGAAAGTAGAAATTAGCATGCCAGGAGCAAAAACAACTACAAAAGCAACAGCAACAGCAACAACAACAACAACAAATACAACAAACAACAAACAGAAACAATTACTTACGAGTATTTACATAAATGTTGTTGTGTTTCTTAAATGTTAAGTTTAATCATAGTTTTAAGCGCATCCTTAATGCGGATGCCACCTCGACTAACCAATAAAAAACAAACAATTGCCTAGTTTTTTAAGTTGCTTAGCGTTTCGACACTGTGATAAAGACAGCCAATGACAAAAAAAAAAAATATATATATATACTTCAAAATACAACAGAACAAAAACCTTCTTTCAAATACGAACTCAAACACTCCGTATCAAAATCAAAAACAAATACAATCCAAAAAAAAAACACACAAATACACAAAAGACATAATCCTTAACTAGTTCTAGTTTAGCCTCAACACCTAGCCACAGTTTCAGAACTATATATTCCGGATAAGGTAAGCCCCCATCATCGATCGACAACAATCAAACAACAAAAAAATCAAATTCTAAAGATCATTTCATGCAACGGGCCACTTTCTCATCAAACATTGAGCTTATTTATGTTGTAATTCTTCTGAATATGAAATTATTTTAAAAATATATTTTGATAATATTGTATATATTCATAGACTTATAAGATATGTACATTTTTGAGTTAGGATTTATTGGAATGCATTTCAACTACTATTTAAATATTTGTAATTAAAAAAAGTCATTAAACATTTACCGCTGTAATTGAAATTTGCCATTAACAATTGGAAATTATAAATAAATGCAGTAAAAAAATTAAATTTTGATAAATTTCTCAAGTTGTTAGAAAGTCAGTTCTACAGCTTCAAACTTCATTAAATTTGTCAAATCTGAGCCGATCTTGAATTTCAAAGATTCGATTTATTTTCTAATTTAATTAAGAATTTGAAAAAAATTTAGAAAAAAATACGCATATGATTTCTTATAGAGGAGAATAGCATAAGAAAGCTCATCACTTAGAGTACGATCTTTTCTCTCAGTGTATTGTCTATCGAGGCTACAGCTGTTTACGATCCATTACTTACTTTTCTGTAAAACTAACCAATTTGGCTGTTTTTTGTTTTTTTTTGTCTCATAAGCATGTTGTCTAATTTATGTGTATTATTTTGGTGTCAAGATTTTGTGGACAAATCGTAACCCGTAACCCAAAAAAAAGAGAGAAACTAATCTGTATGTGACTTAAAGAGTTTCCGGATTGACTTTAAAATTGCGTTTTGCGTGTTTTGCAGTTTGTTCGCCTTCGCCCTGCGAATCGATTGCAACACTGACCGATGACGAGATGGCCGATGAGTTGGTGATGGCGGAGACGGCGGAGGAGGAGAGCCACAGTGCCGACAGTCCACACTCGGTGGCCTCGACGCCCATCAATGAATCCCGCGAGAAACTGTTCCCCTTGACGGGCGCAACTGCCTCTGGCAGTGCCACGCCCACGCCCCAGCATCTGTTCAACGAGAACTTTGACGAGTTCTCCGGCAGCGAGAGCAGCGCTCAAAAGCAGCGCAGCATGAAGAGCTATCTGCACACCTTCGATCGCCGCAACTCGGACACCAACTATCTGCTGGGCAGACGCAGTTCCGGCGAGCGTGTTAATCTCGCCGATGAGATACGCAAACTGAGCGATCATCTCTTAATGCTGGCGGAGATTAACACCAAGCTGGGTGATGCAGCGGAAAACAAAGCAACAACGACAACAACTAGAAGTGAAGAGAGCAGCTCCAAGATGGGCAGCAAATGGACGACGAGCACGAGCACGAGAAGCACGACGAGCAGCATTAGAACAACGGGTCGTGTTTCCACGCAGCAGGAGCAGAAGAGCAGCTCGCTGGCGATGCGACTGCAGCAGTCCATTGAGGAGATGCCCATGCTGAGCAACGGGAGCAGCAAACTACAAACGCAGCTCTACAATCGCAGCCAATCCACAGTGAACACCATAAGCACGGCCAACTCACAGACGAGCAGCAGCAGCAGCAGCCGTCGCAGTCAAGTTCCACTCACTTCCAGTTCCACTTCCAGTCACATATACACCGAGTCGGCGAGCAGTCGTCGGGCCAAATTTCGCATTAATCAAATGAGTCGCGATGTGCCAATCGGTTTACCCGATACCCATCAAACGGTTAATCTCGAGGAGGCGGCGAATACAACGAAAGATTGCCTGCTGCATCTGCTGGAAAAGTACAACGAGACGAAGATACGCAATCCAGTTGGGCGACATCAGAGCATCAGCGTCGATTGGCACATTAGCGATAATCTGGAATATCGTTCGATGAGTTCCATCAATGCATTCTTCCAGCGTCACAGCCACAGCAGCGGAGGCCAAAATGTCAAACACATTCAGGCACAGCTGGAGGAGAAGGCAACGGGGAAATAATAACAGTTAGAGCAAACTAAATATCATCCTCAAATATATTTGTATATAACTCATTGTACTATATATCGTGTGGAAGAACACCAAAGAGAGTGTGTGGAACTCAGTTACAGTTAGTCAATTTCTATGTTCGCATGCATGAATTAATTTATTGATGTATTTGTCGTAAGTAATAAATCATACCTAATTTTACAAAATAAACTCAAAAATGAAAAACTAAAAGACAACTGTTTATATTTTGACGGAAAAAATAATTCACTTACCAACAGCAGCAGCAACCAAATTAAATCTAACTTCGATGCAACAAAAACGTAACAGATATTTCAGTCTCTCTTTATTTCATCCTCTCTTATTTATTAGCATCTCTTTGCCATTGATGCAGCAGCAGCAGTTATTTTCTTTCACTTTCCTCGTCGTACTTTACTTTTGGAGATGAGCAACTAGCCATGGAAAATCATCCTCTCTTTAGCTTTGTTGTGGCTAGAAAAGCGAAAATAAACTAAGCGCTTTGCTCGGTTTTCCACTCGAAAACACCATAAAATGAATTGATAAGATCAATTGATAAAACAGTTCGCGCAGATATGAGGTCTATTAAATTATCACAATTTGATTATTTTTATTACGTGTCGGAATTTTAATTGTATAAATAAGCAACCGATTAGCGTCCATCGAGATAAAGATGCGCAGTGACTAATCGTGTGGAATGTGTGGAAGACAATTATCTCTGTTTACCTCTCCTCAGTAATTGTCCACTCTTTCTTTACAGTTACAGTTTGCTTGATAGTGTGCAAATGCATGCAGCTCGAGTATTGAAAATTGGAGAAATTGCAGCAATTTCTGCTTCGAACAAGTAAAAGTACTCTAGTCGAGAATTTCCGTTTCAAATTATTACAAATTATAGTACTAAAAAATGAAAAACAAGTTTTATTGGAAAACAAAAGTCAACTTAATAAATGTACAAACTAAAATCGTTACAAATAAACAAATACAAGTCTACAAAAATTAAATACAAAAAAACAAACAACAACATATAAATGTATGTGTGTGTGTTTGTACTCTTATACGTATAAGAGTTTAAATTTGGATGATACAAAAATTGCAAATAGTTTGAGTTTTTTTTTCTTTTTGTTTTTCGTGGTTTTTGTTTACTGGTGTTTTTTTTATTGTTGTAAGTATGAGTTGAAAAATTTTACACACATATGAATTATACATATAAATATTATGTGAATACTTTGGAGTTTGTTCTATATGCTAAAGCTTATCAAATAGGATGATCGAAGTGAGGGTTATTCAATAATATAGGCTCTGCCTACGTATATAATAGTTTTTTGTATGTAAATGTAGAATTTTAATTATAATTATAATGTATAGCATTTGTTTTGTACATGTTAAGCTAAAATCACTCTCATCAATTGCCAAACAATTTGGCAATGCGATCGAAAGCAATTTTATACATTTTGTGATATATTTTGGCAATTTATGAAGTTTTGGTAATACTATTTAAGGGAAAAATACATATCATCAAAAGAGCACAAATTGACCAAATTAATAAACTTAATTTTCTAGTCGTGTTTACACTGGTCGAAAAAAGGACTTTAGTTTTTTAAATAGCCGCAAAAACTGAAACAAAAATAAATCAGACTTAAGATCAGATTTATAATTGTTAGTTTTAGGGTTTTCTTTTTTTAGGAATAATCAATGTAACTCTGCTCTGACATATATATAAAATACAATAATTATTATATAGATATATATATATAATTACAATATAAATATAATAATAATAAAGCAGAGCAACATTAAGTTCAAACTTTGCCAATTTGAACAGCAAAATTTTTGGGTTTTGCTGTTAAAATTGAACAATTTTGGAATTTTACAAATGTTTTGTTCTAGCTTATAAATTTCATGGTTAAAGTTTGTGTTTTTTTTTCTCGTTTGTTTTTCAAAAGTGTGTCTCTAGGTAATTGTTTGTTTGTTGTTTATCAATAAGAAATTAGAATAGTAGTGTTATGTTGTTGTTGTTGTTGTTTTTGTTGTTGTTGTTAAGAACTAATCACTTAGTTTATGGCATTTCTCACTAGAGAAATCTAAAAAGTTTCATTTAGCTCGCTGGTGATACTTAATGTTGCTTACGTCTTACAGTCTAATGTTTGTTCTAGTACTAGTACTGGTTTTATTTTGTTGTTTTATCCATCGTTTAGTAACTGGCATTTTAAACTAGAAAAAAGACTATTAATTAATATTCGCAACTTTCGCCCTTGCACTGCACACAAAATTCTATATAAATGAGTACCTACTGTTTGTTTGTTTCTTTCTTTGTTTGCTTTCTTTAAAAACTTATACAAAAATTGCTATAAATGTGGTTAAAAAAAAAATTAAACATAATTCTTTTGTTGTTGTTGTTGTTGTTGGAGCAGCATTATAAAAATTACAAGTAAAAATTGCAAATTGAGTGGAGTTTTCGGGTCATAATAATAAATTTTTAGTTGTGACGCGAACGTTTCAGCGGACAACCAAATTGCGCACCCAAACTGGAACTGGAGCCAGCGTTGGAGTTGGAGCCGGAATTGGTGCGCATCCGTTTGGCGGGTGAGATTTTCTTGGGTGCCTGTGGGAGACGCTTGCGCTCCTTCATAAACTCTGCAAAGAGGAAAGAAACAAAGCAAACAGTTAGTAATTATTTTTGGGCACACACATGGATAAAGTCAGCTGTTGTCAGCGGCAGCAGGAGCAGCAGCAGCAGCAGCTACCCTTATTGAATTGTGATATATTGTCTGTGGCAGCAGCAGGCGCCGCCTGTTTTTGCACATTTTGATTTCTACTCAATTTGTGGATTGTGGCACGTGGCAGGCACAGACGCAGCCGAGGGTTGCACAGCACACGGGGTAGAGGGTAGCAAATAGGGTAAGCTAAGGCCAGGTAGTCTGCCAGATCTGACTGCATAAAATTACACGCCCTGTCAGAAACTGGGCAAGTTTTCGTAGGCTTCGCTGCACAAAAGTACAGCTAGACAAGGCTAAAGCCAGAAAGCCTGCAAATGCGGGCTGTCCAGCGCAGACAATTCTTTTTTTTCTGCTTTTTTTATATTTATGTTAATAACTATGCCAAGTGGCATTCATAAAAAAAAGGAATTATACAAAGGCAATCAACGTTGCCCGATAAGTGCTGCTGCTTTGGCGGGCGCATTGTTTAGCTGCAGTTGAAGCAGTGTCCCCTCTCTCTCTGTCCCCCTCTAGATCTATGCCTCTAATGAGGTCAACCAAAAAGCAGAGCCAACACACACTCGAACAAACACACACACACATCTGTTAGCATTTTATGCCCGCATGCAATGATCGCATCTATTTTTTTTTGTGAAAATCAACCCCCGCAGACGCAGGGGGATGTTGCGTGCATTGACACCAAAAGCAGTGACGGCGGGGGAAGAGGGGGGTCGCTGTAAAACAGCTGCAACGATCTGTCGGCAACAAAAGCAACCCCCACTTTAACTAAAAATCACATAAAAACAAAGCTAATTATATGTGCTGAAGAACAACGAACTGCGTTTGGCTTAAGACTATAATTTTGGTTTTCAGATTGAGCAACGCCCACGCGAGAGTTAAAAGTGGATAGAAAACAAAAAGGGGTGCCACAATGAGAAACAATTAAAGGGCAAACTATGGAAGGAGCTGAATTGATTTGTGAATGGAAATGTATATGTAATTATACATTTGAAAGTGAAAAGAGCCGAGGCCAGAAGAGGAATGTTATTTAAGCAGCAGATAGGTTTGATGGGAACTGGCAAGCTGGAGCCATGCGTAAGCTGTATATAAACTTTGGTTATGATGGAATACATTTGAAATGGATGCGAAATAAATACTATTCAAGAAGTAAATATGTTTGACGACCACTTGAAAGTTGGAGCTAAACATCAGTTGTTCTTTAGATTCAATATAAATAAAGAATAATACAGAAAATAAGCATTCATTAAGCATATAGGTTTGACAATCACTGACAAATTTAAACTACACATTAGCCGTGAATTTAGATTGAATAACTTAAATGGCGTAGAGCTAGTTAAAAAAATAAATACTATACTATGATAAGATCTGAATCTGAATTAGATTGAATAAAAATGTATATGTAGAGTCACTATTTAATGGGGTAGATAGGTTTGAAAACCATTGAACAGTTTGAGCTATACACTACTAGCTGTTTTCCACATATAAAATAAATACTATTCAAGTAGTTAGGATTTACGGGGACTGGAGAGCTTGCTCAACGCATTAGCTATTTTTTAGATTGAGTAATATTAGTTGCCATTCAAAGCAACACTAAACTGAACTCCATCAACGAAACTCAGGTGCAATCAGGCATAGCGCCTGGGAAAGGGGGGAGGTGGTCACGCAAGAGCAAACTGGAAAGTGAGGGGAATAAAAGAAACTTACCTGTGATTTTAAGCTGTCGCTTGCGCTGCTGTTGCTGCTGAGCACTGGAATTGCTGCTGACGCCGCCGGTTGAGGAGGAGGATGTGGATGTGATTGCGGCGGAGGAGGTCGCTGAGGAGGCAACGCTCAAAGCAGCCGCCGAAGAAGTGGACGCATCATGCGTCAGCGACTCATCCTGCGAATCGTACTCCGTATCCGTATTCGAGTCCAGCGAAGAGTTGATTATATTCTCGCGATCGGCACGTTCAGTGAGCAATGCCTCCATTTGACTGGGCGTCGCACTGTACTCGGGACGCACATGCGCGGCCCGTGTGAGGGTATACATCTGTGGTGCAAAGTGCGATTCCTGCGTACTCACACGCTCCCAAATGAAACTGGCATTGGCGCCGAGCGGACGATCAGCACGGAAATCATAGCCCCACTTTTGGCTAGCATATTCCGGATAGCGATCCAAATCCGAGCTGAAGGAGGAGCTGAGGTGGAACATAATTGTTAATATATTTCTATTTGTATATATTTAATAATGTAATCGCTGGGATATTTGAAAGGTTTCGCTTGTGGCAGGAATTTTAAAGTGTAAATAATTATTTGTAATCAACTGATTAATTTATTTCATATGCAGCACTAAATAAAGAATGATTAAGTGCTGTAAATAAAATATTTTATTTTATTTTGGCATATTTACAATTTCGGCAAGTACTAAAAGATATTTATTGTGCATAAATTCAATTTCGGCAAGTGCTAAAAAATAAACTCTTCTAATTTCGCCAGCGATCACTGTACTAAATTTTTTTTGGACTCACGTTTTGGACTCCATCAGCGATGCTATCGCCGGCGCCGTTGAAGAACCAAAGAGATTGCGCTTGACGTGATCCAGTTTACGGCCGCAGGCCAAGTTGCGTGCACTGACCATGTTGTTGTTGTTACTGATGTTGCAGTTGCTGTAGAGTTTTGTTTTGGGTGTATTTTTGTGTTGGGCTGCGTCGTTGATGCGACGCTTTGGACACTTGTTTGCGAAATTGCACGCTGAAGCAAAACGTCAAAGTTTTGGCGCCAAAACTTTTGTTTTTCTGTGCTCGCCTGTACGTAAAGAGGGGCGAGCTCACACACACAACGGCACACAGCACTTCCACACACACAGACGCGTGTTAGTCTCCAAATCTCGTTCGAGGTTGCGCCAGTGTGAGTGAGTGAGTGTTATTGCTTGCGAGTGAATGTTTGTGTGTGTGTGGAGCACAGTTATTTGTTGGTGTCTTTTGCTTCTGCGTTTTAAGCACTTCTCGTTTGAAAAAAGTGAAAATTGTGTTGTTGCCGTTTTGTCGATTATTTGTTTAGAATTATGATATAAACAAATGCGTTGCGATCAGTATTTTTTTTTGCACTTCAATCTGCTTTTAATATTCGCTCGGATTTACTGATTTCTGTTCTTATTGGTCACAATAAATTCCACTCAACACAAAAACTGACGAGTTGAGCACATAAATTGACGAAACTTTTGCTGGACTTCTGATCGTTTTGTGTCTGCACTTTTTCAGTTTATCTTCTCATTTACAATTAATATTGTAAGATATATATATTTTTTTTTTTTTGTTATTTCGCTTTTTTGTGTATATTTTTTGTTACGTTTGGATTGGTGTGCGCACATTGAGCACATTCCCAACTGAGCTCAACGAGCAGAATAACAAAACTGAACGTGAGCAAACGGTTAAAAATGATATTTATATGCGGATGACTTGTCACTCTGAGAGCGTATAATTTACTCTCTTGGTCGCTCACCGACTGCGAGCACGCTGCACGCAATGTTATTGCCATGCTAGGTTGCTGACACAGAATGACTGAAGCTGTGCATGCAGCCAGAAACTGAGAGCTGTACAGAGCTGAATACATGCAAATAGCTCTATGCATGTCTTCTGTTAGAATTTCGTCATTGCTATGAGTTTGTTCATAAAATAACCAATGTAAATAGGGGTTTTTATAATTTTTCAACAAGTACATAAACGACATTTAGTTGTTTTAAGCTAGCTGCAAGTCTCGCATTTAGCTTTTTTTCAGCCAGATCAGCAGCCAAAAAAGACACGCTGCCAACTCTACGCTCAAATCCAGTCGCTCTCGCTCTTCGAGTCAGAGAGCAAGAGAGCGAGACAGAGAGTGAGCAAGAACAACAACCACAAAAGAAAACGTCAAACAACCACCGCAGCGTTGCCATACAACGTGCTTGTCTCGTCGACACAGCAACCCTCAAATCCAAAATGATCGAAGAAGCAACAGAAGCAGCGCTGCTCTTTGTTTTTAAATGCTCTACTCCAAAATTGAGCATAACAATTTGAATGAGCAATTTGCAATGTTACGTTAAGAATTCCATTATTAACATAAATATAGCGATTGATAAGCAATTAATAACTACTGGGGCACTTTAAAAGTCAACAAAATTAAAGCAACTCTTTGTTCACAAATAATCGATATGAACTCTAACCAAATATATCGATAAGAGCATGAGATATTCGACTTGCTGTGAAATATATTTTCTCTTCTGCTTGTTGTTGTCTGGTCTGGTCTGGGTTGGAGCTGTACTTTTGTTCAATGCGCGGATGGGTAGATAAAAATGTTTTGGTTTCGGTTTGTTTAACCTAAAACTGGATTTTTTTTGTTGTTGTTGCCACTAGTGGCGCAGTGGGAACAAAGTCAGATAAATTGTATTTAGGGCGGCAGACAGTTTTCACTTTCCTATTGTAACTGGGGGCCATCAAATGTGGGGCACACTCTGAAGACTGTACAACAAAAAAGTCATTAGGCATCAGACTGTAAAGATAATTTAACGGTTCCGTGTTTCGTTTTTTAAACTTTATGCCCTTAGTCATATATATAATTCAAAATTATATGAATTTCCCAAGCTCTGTGTCGCTGCTATTTAAGTGCAAAATCGTAAAAAATTAAATTACATTTGTCGGGGTAATAAAATTCGATTTATATTGTTTGCACAAATGCAATTAAAGTGCACACAAAAAGCGACAAGAAAAAGAAGTCAAAACTAAAGACATCATTTGCTTTTGTGCCTTTGCACTTCACAAAAAAACCAACAAAAAAAATAGAAAAATAGAAAAAAGGAAGAAAAACGCATTGTAATTAAAACCATGCCCCGAGTGCAATCACCCCAAAAAGGCAAGCGAGGAAAAACCGATCTATCGATCGATTAGGCAGCCGAGTCGAGAGACTTGGACTCGCCTCTCTTTATAGACTCTGTACCCTGTGCCCTACCAAGTGCCAAGCAGACACACCGCAGAGTTCTCTTTATGGGACACACCCTCCCAAAAAAAAAACAACAAAAAAACGAAAACCGATGAAAAAATATAAAGGAACGTAAATTTACACAGTTTTTAACAAATTTGGTATCAGAAATTCTGACGGCGTTGAGTTGCAGTCATGCCTGAAACATAAACAACTCAAGATCTCATGGTGGGGTAGCCATATAGTATATATTGAGAGAGTTCGTGATCCCTTTACGTAATTTCCTCAAGTATGTGCAGGATGTCCTGAAAAACTATATGGGTTGCATTTTGCTGTGTAAACACACGGAAAAAAGGCGTCGAATTGGGAAACGAAAGAAAGAAAAGAGGTAGCTCAATTTATCAACACACAATGGGGTGTTCTTCAAGTGCTACTTCTAATCCTTTATAAGGGCAGCCTCGTCAAAGGATTGCCCAACGTTGCTGTTATGGAACGTGCGGGCATTAGATGCGTATTTGTTTATCCATCGAATTAAGCCAATAATGCTGGTTGATAATATCCTCAGAGTTCTGGCAGATGGTTTGTTGTTCTTATCCATATCGGAGTAAGGTATGTCAATATTGTATATAAATTTTAAGATAGGTTTGCATTATTAATCAGTCAATTTATGTTCAATAAGGTAAGCTAAATTTGGTAGTCATTTTATCTGTGCTTCACTTTTGCCGATCAATCAATATCAAAACTAATAGTTTGTCAAGAAATTAAAACAAATTTGATAAGAAATGCATTATTATTACAAGTTATAAACCGCTCTATTCAATGGTCTTAAAGTGGTCTTAGTTCCATAGATGCACTCCATTTGACTGATAAGTCGGATAAGCCCAAGTCATTCTTTTATTGCACTTGGTCTACGATAAGCGGCACAAACAAGCAAACAAACAACAATGCCCCAAGTTGAAGGTCGCCATTGTCGGAATAATATTATTATCTCATAGAAGAAACCTCAACGGTCAACGGTTCTGGTTCTGTATAAAATATACGTTACACTCATTTCGAATGCACCACGCCTTATCGCGCCGAGCGGAACATAAAATCAACAGACACCCCCCAAGATATACACCAAATACTAGAAACTTAACTGAGTATACACACATCATATGCCACGTGTTCCTAGCGGGAGTTCTCTCTTTCGTTTTAGTTTATTTTTTATTCGAGTGTTCAGTTAGCGTGACAGAAGAAGTAACGTACAAAATTATACAAGATATATTTTGCATTTACCCATATAGCATAGCGGGTCTTGCGCTATAAGGAAATTGCCATAAAATTGTTTAGCTCACGAACTGTGACCGCAAGCCCAATTTCAGACTGAGATACTCCGGGGCAGGTGCGCTATGGTTAAGGATATGTAGAGGTATTTTTCTCTGTTGAAGGGCTTGCCCTGAAATTATTCGCGGAACGTAGCGGAAGTGTTCTCGATTGGGTGTAATGAAGTCGAACAATCCATGGGAAAATTGTGTTTTCTAAATCAACTAAAGTTGTGTGGCTTTACAAGAAGTTTTTTGTTATTTTCTCAAACTTGGGAGTACTTTATGCAATATAACTAAGATATATTGTAAGTTACTTACTATTTTAGTTATAGTTATCAAAAAGGTGTTGATGGATCAGTTAGGATATGTTAAAGTAATCTAATCAGAAGAGTTTCTTATGCATGTATTTTTGTATGTGATCATTTTTTACAGGATCATTCGAACAGTATAATATCGATCTCTTAACAACAATACATTTAAAATTGATAAATAGAAACATATTATACAGATTTTAATTACTTAAATATCGACCTTTAAGTTTTCTAAGAATAAAATTAAAATCGAAAATGAATACTGTTCGAATTTCCTTATACTTATAATGAGCCCTTGCAAACCAAAGTGCCAAATGAATACAAAATTCATTATAATAAATTGAAAGTTATTAAAGATTAGAGTGTCTCAAAAGGAACACCTCTAAGATCTAAATTTGTCAAAACGTGTTCTTCTAAGATCTCAAAAACTCCCCCTTTTTGTATACGATTGTGTGATTTCTCTTAACTCAAAATCTTTGCGTACGATCGTTGAACCCCTGGCAAATGACCAGTCATTTATATATACAAAACAAAAATCGTAGGAACTCTCCGGACATTTATAAATGACTTGTGGCTTATCTGTTGGACAAATTGTTTGCGGTCAACGTTGGAGTTTTGTTTCGACAGACGGGATCATCTTTAACAAATCGTTTTTGAGGAGTTTTTCGTTTGTTGTTTTTGAGGTTGCAATGCAAATATTGTGTGGAAAAGGCTAATATGTAAGTATGCAAATATTATTACTGGCTACCGTACTGCAAATAGAAAATGGAAAATCCTTTTGGGCTACTGTGCTACTTGCAACCGCAATAACAATCATCATCAATCATGGAAGCACACACACACTTGTTCCAAAAACAAAATGACAACTCATTTTCAATTTTATTGGAACAACTAGCCGATAAACAAGTAGAGAGAGAAAGGTATATATATATATATATATATATATATATATGTGGAAAGTGTGTTGTGTAAAAAGGTTCCTCGCTAGCGAGTTTTTCCTGGTAAACGCGTGTTGAGCCAAAACTTGTTTTTATCAACTTCATAAATGTATAAATATTTATGGAAATGCATTTGCAGCAGCAGCAGCAGCAGGGAAAACAAACAAAAAGTCAACGCCAAGTTGACAACAGAATCTGTGTGTAACTTAGGTCAGCAAAAAAAAGAAGAAGAAAAGAACTTCACTCTATATTTGTATCTAAGTTTGTGTGTATCTTTGTATCTTTACTTTGGCTCTGTGTTTGTTCAGTTTATCATCAGATGCATCGCAGTTGTTGCTGTTGCTGCTGCACCTACCCCAAACAAAAATCCAGCAACTCTGCACTTTTTTGGATGCATAATAAAAAACGTTCTCAATGCCCCAGAGGGCAACGCTTCGTCGTCTGCAGTCGACTGTATAAATAATAATAAAATGCATTTATGACTCCCTGATTTGGTGAGAAAACGTGTGCAGCATTGGAGCATTGAAAACACATCTTGGCTTTCACAAAAAAAAAAACGAAGTAGAATAAAAATCCTTTCAGGAACCTTTTGCTCAACTCAAATGCGCAACAAAAACAGGTTGAGCCATCAAAGTAAGAAATGAGAAACGACTCAGTTTGTTGCACAGAGGAGTGCTCGACTTGAAGTTATCCTCGTTTACAAAAGATCATTTGGTTTTAGGATATTTATAAACCTATCCATACAGCAACATAAATATATATTAAAATTATTGATTTCTGTGATTTTTTTATATACGTTTTCAAAAATCAGTTCTTGAACTGTGATTCCTATACGCTAAATATTTAATTCGAATTAGTTTGAAGCATGCATGCCCCTCATATCATTTTTAGGCTACAGGGCATACACACGAAATACGAAACGTTAGGTAGTTAGGAATCGCGTCTCGGACAGGCTTATAGAGGCAGTCAATGAAGCAGGCAGGTAGATGAATTGGGGGCAGTCAATCACAACAACGCTGCGCAGTCGCAGACAAATTTATTAGAAGGTCCCAGAGCGTGACCCTTTTTTTAATTCTCTTTTTTTTTGTATTTTTAAAAAACTAAACAGAAGAAACTAATGAAAATCGAAAAGAACGCTAAACACGTGTGCAACAACAACAACAACAACTAAAATTGAGTTCCAGTTTCAGAGTTGGATTGAAAGACGTATTTTGTTGATTGTTCAGATTATTAAGATTGTTCGTAGTTGTCTTGGGTATCCCACAAGCCGTACTTCTTGGCCACCGTTTGCGGCCAGAGACGCAATCCGCCTTCCTTTGAGCCCGATGCAAAGACCTCGCCATCGGGACTGTACTTGATGGAGAGCAGCGAGTGTTCGTGTGCCACAAAGCTCTCCAGGCAGTGTCCAGTGGCATACTCGAATCTGTGAATGCTATTGCCTGCCGCACACAAATACGTCTTTTTGGCGGGATGCAAGGAGGCGCTACTGACACACATCGAATGCTCACGATGCTGCAGTATCTGAAAGCGTTCCACATCCAGAAAGATGACACTCTGACCATAGGCGATAGTCACAGTGCGTCCATCAGCATTGAGTTCCAGCGACTTGACGTGGTGTAGCAGACTTATGGAATGCACTTGCCGCCCACTCAATCGATCCCAGAGTCGAATTGAGCGATCATAGGAGGATGAGAGCAGTGCCCGATCCTCGCGGCAGAAGATCACATCGCGTACCCCTTTCGAGTGTCCCTCTAATACGAAAGGCAACTCCGGCTCCTCGAGTGGAAACAGAAAGAGTTTCGACCTATGCCCATAAATCGATACATCGATTTTCAGGCTATAATTTTTACTTGTCTTCCGACTCAAAATCACGTTTTCAACTTTAAATGTACGATTGATTAAGGGGCAAAAATATGATCAAAAAGCCCTCGCTTTTTAATCTGAGTTGAGTTTTGACGAAGTTATGGCATTTTGAAGTTTCGACCTATGCCCATATATCGATATCTCGATTTTCAGGCTATAATTTTTGCTTGTCTTCCGACTCAAAATCACGTTTTCAACTTTAAATGCACGATTGATTTACGGGCAAAAATATGATCAAAAAGCCCTCGCTTTTTAATCTGAGTTGAGTTTTGACGAAGTTATGGCATTTTGAAGTTTCGACCTATTCCCAAATATAGATATCCCGATTTTCAGGCTATAATTTTTGCTTGTCTTCCGACTCAAAATCACGTTTTCAACTTTAAATGTACGATTGATTTAGGGGCAAAAATATGATCAAAAAGCCCTCGCTTTTTAATCTGAGTTGAGTTTTGACGAAGTTATGGCATTTTGAAGTTTCGACCTATGCCCATATATCGATATCTCGATTTTCAGGCTATAATTTTTGCTTGTCTTCCGACTCAAAATCACGTTTTCAACTTTAAATGCACGATTGATTTACGGGCAAAAATATGATCAAAAAGCCCTCGCTTTTTAATCTGAGTTGAGTTTTGACGAAGTTATGGCATTTTGAAGTTTCGACCTATTCCCAAATATAGATATCCCGATTTTCAGGCTATAATTTTTGCTTGTCTTCCGACTCAAAATCACGTTTTCAACTTTAAATGTACGATTGATTTAGGGGCAAAAATATGATCAAAAAGCCCTCGCTTTTTAATCTGAGTTGAGTTTTGACGAAGTTATGGCATTTTGAAGTTTCGACCTATGCCCATATATCGATTTTCAGGTTATAATTTTTGCTTGTCTTCCGACTCAAAATCACGTTTTCAACTTTAAATGTACGATTGATTTAGGGGCAAAAATATGATCAAAGAGCCCTCGCTTTTTAATCTGAGTTGAGTTTTGACGAAGTTATGGCATTTTGAAGTTTCGACCTATGCCCATATATCGATATCTCGATTTTCAGGCTATAATTTTTGCTTGTCTTCCGACTCAAAATCACGTTTTCAACTTTAAATGCACGATTGATTTACGGGCAAAAATATGATCAAAAAGCCCTCGCTTTTTAATCTGAGTTGAGTTTTGACGAAGTTATGGCATTTTGAAGTTTCGACCTATGCCCATATATCGATATCTCGATTTTCAGGCTATAATTTTTGCTTGTCTTCCGACTCAAAATCACGTTTTCAACTTTAAATGCACGATTGATTTACGGGCAAAAATATGATCAAAAAGCCCTCGCTTTTTAATCTGAGTTGAGTTTTGACGAAGTTATGGCATTTTGAAGTTTCGACCTATGCCCATATATCGATATCTCGATTTTCAGGCTATAATTTTTGCTTGTCTTCCGACTCAAAATCACGTTTTCAACTTTAAATGCACGATTGATTTACGGGCAAAAATATGATCAAAAAGCCCTCGCTTTTTAATCTGAGTTGAGTTTTGACGAAGTTATGGCATTTTGAAGTTTCGACCTATGCCCATATATCGATTTTCAGGCTATAATTTTTACTTGTCTTCCGACTCAAAATCACGTTTTCAACTTTAAATGTACGATTGATTTAGGGGCAAAAATATGATCAAAAAGCCCTCGCTTTTTAATCTGAGTTGAGTTTTGACGAAGTTATGGCATTTTGAAGTTTCGACCTATGCCCATATATCGATTTTCAGGCTATAATTTTTACTTGTCTTCCGACTCAAAATCACGTTTTCAACTTTAAATGCACGATTGATTTACGGGCAAAAATATGATCAAAAAGCCCTCGCTTTTTAATCTGAGTTGAGTTTTGACGAAGTTATGGCATTTTGAAGTTTCGACCTATGCCCATATATCGGTATATCGATTTTCAGGCTGTAATTTTTACTTGTCTTCCGACTCAAAATCACGTTTTCAACTTTAAATGTACGATTGATTATGGGGCAAAACTATCATCAAAAAGCCCTCGCTTTTTCATCTGAGTTGAGTTTTGACGAAGTTATGGCATTTTGAAGTTTCGACCTATGCCCAAGTGCCTATTTTTAGGCCAGTATTTTTACTTGTCTTCCGGTCCAAAATCACGTTTTCAACTTTAAATGTAGGATTGATTATGGGGCAAAACTATGATCAAAAAGCCCTCGCTTTTTCATCTGAGTTGAGTTTTGACGAAGTTATGGCATTTTGAAGTTTCGACCTATGCCCATATATAGATATCTCGATTTTCAGGCTATAATTTTTACTTGTCTTCCGACCCAAAATCACGTTTTCAACTTTAAATGCACGATTGATTTAGGGGCAAAAATATGATCAAAAAGCCCTCGCTTTTTAATCTGAGTTGAGTTTTGACGAAGTTATGGCATTTTGAAGTTTCGACCTATGCCCATATATCGGTATACAAATTTTCAGGCTATAATTTTTACTTGTCTTCCGACCTAATAAAATAAGTTGAGTTTCATTTTGGAATATCGGAATAAGGATGCAAAATCGTAAAAATTTCAAAATTTCTTTTGATTGGTATTTAGAGTAGCTTTGGAAACACTTTGGGCACAATATACCTTATAGGTCGCAGATGGTTCCCCAATTTATAATAATATATATTGCTTAGTGTTAGTTCAAATTTGAAAAATTGTCAAGCGAAATCAAATTTAATCGTGGCTGAGAAAGGCTGTTAAATAATATTTTTAATAAATTATTATTATTGTAAAAAAAAATTATCGGATTTTTATGAAGATACAAGTACATTAGAATTTCTCAGAGATCATTTACAGATACAGAAACAGGTCAGATACAGATACTCTTAAATACAATCAAAATAATATCTTACAGATGCCTTTCCTAGCCTTGCCACATATAAATTGAATGGCTGTTGAAAAGAATTAAAAAGGAACTCTGCGATTTTGCAAGGACTCTGCTGTTTTTATACATCAATTACTTTGTTGTTGACTTGGTTCGTGCTAATGCAAGTTTGTAAAGCGGTTGGATATTAGCCAAGTGTGAAGGAGACAAGCTAATTAGCATTTCCACGCAGCGCCAGAGTACATTTTGTGTGAGTGTTGAGCATTTTTGGGAAATCCGTTTAATTTCCTCGAGCAGCCGGCAGCGAAAGATGCACAACTGACAAAGGATAAATCGAGTCAATTGCGGGCGGGTTTTTACTGTTAGTCTTGCGGCTTGGCTGTTAACACACACAAAGACACACACAATTGGCCAAAAAGCAGGTAACAGACAGCTAAAGGACCAAGAAGTGAGCCAGAAGTCAGAGCTGTGCATTGTCTGCCTCTCGTTTGTGTGTGTGTGTGTGCACAGGTGTCATCATCCTTGACAGAGATCCTTGTTGGTGTAAAAACCACTTGAAGGCATCGCACGCGCTTCCGAAAATTTCTCACATGTCGCCGCCTCGGGAAGCGTTCATCCTTCGTCCTTTTGTTGCGAGCGCCTAATGAAAGCAAAACGTTCTGAAATATGAATTGAATCTGCTTTGAGTGCATTTAATATACATTATGCCTTTGTACAGTGCCACCCCCCCCCCCCAGTTAATATCCTTGGCTGTCGGCGTCCTTTTCACTTCCTGCAAGTAGTTTGCATACAAAAAAAAAAGAAGAAGAAATTTAAATATATATTATAAAGAGTGTGTGTGCGCCGTATAATATCCGCCGAAACGTTTAACTCAGATTAACAAGTGATGACTGATACGACGCAAAGTCTCCTAAATCCTTGCGGGGGGTGGGGTGGTGGTAGGGGGTTGTGTGCTTTTTATTAAATTAAAAGAGGTGAGCTCAACGTGTGGGAATCAGTTTGACTTTGAGGACTACAGCCAGCAGCAGGAGGCAAGCAGCAAGCAGATAGGAGCAGGAGGCAAGCAGCAAGCAGCCAGGAGCAGTAGCAAGCAGCAAGCAGCCAGGAGCTTGAAGCAGATTGGATTTAGTTAGCGAACTCCTCTTCTTTGACATGCTTAGCTCTGGCCTTGTTTTTTCTGTCTTATTTTTGGGAGTTGACAGCTTCCGTTCCGTTGTTTGGCTTAAGATAATATGTAGATTGTGTGCATATTAAATGTCAAAGCTGGAGCTGGGAAAGCAGTGGAAAGGATGTTTAAAGGATATACTAATTAGATGCTAATTTTATGGCAGCTAAATATAAAATTCAATTTAATGATTATTACAAAGACCGGAAACTGTACAAAATAAATGCATAAAAAGGAACCAGTGTTCATTAACTGTATAAAACACTTCTATCACTATCTATATCTACATATATCTATATCTATATCTATATAGATATCTATATCTATATACCCCACAAAAGGATCAACCAGAGACTATCAATAATAGCATTAATGCTTTCTTCTCGGATCACAAACCAGGCATCAACCACACACTCGACCACCACAAAATGCATTGACCCACAAAAAGTCGAGTCTGGGGATTATGCAAACAGAATATCATTAGTGGAAGTAAGATCAATACGGGGATCAATGTACCCATATTTGAACTCTGACCAGAGACTGGCGTTAAGTGGACAAAATGCCAGCAGAAATGCTGTCAATTTCTATGGTTTTTTTGGCCCGAAAAACAGAAAAACCGCAAAATGTAAAAGGTAAGCAGAGAGAGAGAGAGAGAGAGAGAGAGTGTGAGTGAAAGTTGAGAAAGGTAAAGAAAATTGATACCTGAACCCTCGATAAGAAAATGTCGATCGAACAATTTGGCAAGTCTGAAAGTCTGTCCCCCCTCCTGGCAGACATAAACAATCTCATTGTGCGCACTCGAATCAAATGATGTGTGAGATATCAATTGTCAAATTGACAATAGAATTTGACAGATCGGTATCTGTAACGTTCCAATAGATGCGGATGCTGATGTGGATGCTGCTGATGATGGCTCTTCTCCTCTTTGCACCGTAATAAAATTAGAAGTTTATTGATTTGTCTTGACACATTTCGCACACAGCCAACAAAAAATTGAAAGCAGGCACTGGGAATCTGGCAAGCATATTTTGAGATTGATGTAAAATGTGAGCTACTTTTTTTTCTTTTTTGTTGCTGCCACATTATCAATGGGTGTGGCCCCTGCTGACTTTCTATTTGCTGCTGCTGCTGCTGCTCCTTTCCTTACCCCTTGCTGTTTTGCTGTTGTTCTATAAAAATTATATGCAATTACAAATCAGACAAGATTTTATATATTTGCTGTCGCTGAGTTTGCCATAAAGTGCCCAACTTTATGAGGCCCTGTAAATATTTTGATGGCAAGCGCTAAAATATTCGTTGGACTTCCGCTGACGGTGGCCAATTTTTCAGTTCATGTTTTTTTCTTCTGCCACTCCCCATATAAACCGTGCTACTTCTGGTTGCTGTTGCTTCCATTTCCGCAGTGACGAGCTGACAAATGAAGCAACGCTTCCGCTTCAAGTGTCCCTGTTGGACAACGCCCCGTTTTCCAAGTCACTCTCGATTTTCAAATAGATGACCAAACTATCATTAATGGCATGACTTGGCGTTTATGTTCGAGTAGTCTTCGTGCAACGTTTTTAAAGTTGTACTAATTATTATTAATGTTTTCATAAATGACTTGTAGCCGAAGGGCTGCCATTGAATGATGCCGACTGCTGCCTGCTGGTCATGGTATCGAAAGCGATGTCAAAGTGGGTCAGTGTGTAGAAATTTTGAATAGGGGTAAATAATTAGGTTGACTTAGATTTTGTTTCTTCCTAAATCTTATAACTAATGTAAAACAGTCCTCAATCTTATGTGATATTATCCATACTAAGCACATCATAAAATGTCAGCTGAAATCTAACATGCAAGGAAAAAGTTTTCCCATGTTGTTTTTCCGTTACTCAAGCGACGTTTATCCCTTGTAAAACTCGTGTAAACCCCAAATGAAATTATGCAAAAATGAAAGAAAAGCAGAACACGCTCTACATCATGTTAAGAACAACGCTGCTCAAGTGATCAATCCAAACGTACAATTTTTGACACTTTAAAGTGATGTCAGCAGGGAAATTGCAACCAGTCTCAAAATTCGCCATGGCTGTCGCAACAGACACAGAGACAGAGAGACAGTGAGAGAGATAGAGAAAGAGAGAGAGAGGGAGAAACTTTCACTGATCTCGACGAACGCGCACATATCAATCAAAGTTCGTCACAGTGTCGGGAATTATGTCAGTCGGTTACTCAAATTGCAGGATTGATGCAACTGATGGACTGCATGATGAAAGGACGCTTGCAACTGATTTGCATAGTCGCAAAGGACTCCTTAACTGGCAGCTGTGCCACCATATTTTCCCATATGGTGGTTGGTAAAAAAAAAACTTTAGAGAAAAACCGTTGGAAAACTTTAAGTTTTTTATGCCATTTCTGTGTGATTTTCACTGCTGACAGCCGGCCATCAATCAAGGATTTTATGTTTTCATGTAAGCAGACACCTTTTAGGAGTATTTTTCTTAATTTCTATAGATCAAATTCTCCTCCTTTTTTAATTAAGCAAAAAGTATTTAGCATAAGTTTAATTAAAATTTGTAATTTGATACTTTTTTGAGAAAAATGCGGAAAATGCTTGCTTGAGTGGAGGGAGGGTTACTTGCCTTCTATGTGTGATGAATGACAGCTGTTGGACTGATTTTGAAAGTGTTTGCAGTTTTGGTAATAGCCAACTTACCCACTAATAAAGTCATTTGCGAAAGTAGCCCACAATTTAGGACAGAAACTACCCAATTTCTGTAGGAATTGCAAACTTGATGCCATATATCAATCAATTGTCAAATGTGCTGCCGATTTAATGATCATTTCATAATGCAGCAATGAGCATTAACATTTATAAGCCAAGCCAGCTGCGCGGCAGTAGCCATAAAAGTGGCCAGCAATAGTTTATAGATCTTTGGCAACAAAAGCCTCAATCTGATGTTTATGAGCAGCGCAAATTGGTTTATTAAATTGCCCAGTTCAGCTGGCTGTTCACATGTCAAATAAGTTGGCATTTGAGTGGAAGGAGATGCCACTAAGACGATTTTCTTTTGGTGGTAGATGTTATCTGTGGCAGCTCCTTAAGAGTCTGCAATCGCTTCCTGTCGCTACACAGCTAATTACATCCAGGATAACAATGCTAAACAGGAAGCGGAAACTAAAGTGGCCGCTTGGATGAGCCTCCTAACTAAGCAGCTAGCCCAAAAGGCAAAATGTCACACAACAAAAACACACACACATAACTCACACACAACACACACACACACACACACACACAACTCACACACACACAACAGCTACAAACACGCAACTAAGCAAATTTAAATTACGTGCGCGTCGCTCCGGGCGCATTCATTAAACGTCTGCCCGATAATTAACGCCCTTATGCAGGGCCATCAACTAGTCTCTGTTCAGCTCAGTCCAAGCCAGGTCAGCTCAGTCCAGGCCAGACCAGTCCCGTCCAGGAACAGTCTGCAGGACAGGCAAAAACTGTCCCGTGGGCCATTGTGACTAATTGATTTGCTCAAACAAATGTGTCGCGACGGGTTTGCCTCTACCATTCTCTCTATCTCGCTCTCTCTCTCTCTCTGTCTCTATCTATCTCTCTCTCTCTCTCTCTCTGTGCAATTTGTTGTGCTCAAATTTGCGGCGGCTAGTTAATCGCATTGTAATGTCACTTGAATAGATTTTCTTTTTTTGGGTAACATTTTATCTTTTCCACAGTTAAAACTAAATTTTGAGAGGGAAACTTAAGATTTGCTAGGCTCAAATTGTGCTTGTATAGCAACCAAATGAGCTGGACAATAACTTATTATCAGTTATATTAAACGGGATTTCAACCATGAAGTCAGAAATCACGAATCTATGGCTGGAACTGAATTGAACATAAATATTAAACTGGAATCGCCTTTATAAACTATAAGAATAGTATCAATTTAGAGGTGCTTGAAAATCGCATCACTTTTGAAGAAGTTATAGCTGTTGGGAATGGGATTTTTTGAGTATATAATTTTCAGATGAATTGCGAGTCAGAATCAAGTTTCTAACTTCAAATGCAGTATTAATCTAGAGATCAAGTCATGGATTTGTGGAAAATTTCTGGAAATTCTAAAGTTTGTCCATGATTCCATGATTCGTATAAGTATTCAGTTCTTAAATTTAAATGCAATATTAATGTAGATTATATAGAACACTTCCTGAACCAAGTCACATAAGAAAATAAATTCATTTTGCTCGCAGGGGTTCCAAATGAGGAAACTCTTCGCTGCAAAGGAAGTCATTTTCTTGCTGTGTCATTTCGAGTTTGGTTTTTATAGGAAATAAAATTAATATTTTTAGTTCATTTCAAGAGTTCAAGAATGCAGCCTACGACCTTATGCACTCCACACATATACATATATATTGAATTCCATGTAAGGGGGTAGGGGTAGGGGTAGGGGGAACTACTCAAAACTATGCCATTTCGGCAAAAATTATTGACCCGTGCGGGGCGCATTGAAGTGAAGCAGTTTGGAAAATGCTCAAGTCACAAACGGACGGATGGACAGACGGGCTGACGCATGGGTCTGACAGATATAGGCTCGTCTTGGAAGAAGCCGCAGCTCAAGGAGAAAGCGAGAGAGAGAGAGAGAGAGAGAGAGAGTCGTGGTGGGGGTAGGTGAAAAACTCGCTCAAGTGGTTTTTCTATTTAGGCGCAACCCTTTCAACTATCTCCGGCTTGGATAACTGTCAGGGATTACATGCGGATTGGGTTCTGTTGCTGAAGGGAAGCTGTCGCTAACAGTTCTCCCGACCAGTTTACGATGAGGCGGAGTGGGGCGGACTAGGGAGGAAGGGAGGTAGTGATAGGAATGGCCAACTGCCCGCAGCTGTGATGCTGACTTATTGAAATTAATTTTGAAAGGTAGCCTCAGGCGCGCCCTTTTGTTTTAAGAAAACATGCCTCGCTCACCCTGGCAATCACTCATAATAATTATGTTGCATTGTTGTTGCTGCAACGTTGATGTTGTTTTTTTTTCATTCAGTAATGATTCAATTAACGGCCCAGCTGACCAATGTCCTCGTCTCCTCTTTTATATTTATGTGTCATGTGGGAAAAACAAAAGGGTTTGTCTGCAAAATACATATATATATATATATATGTATATATATGTATGTGCATACGAGTATTTTATCTGGGGGTTGCCTCATCTGCGCTTTCCTCTGATTACAAGTTCCTTTCTCTCAGACTTGTCATAACTTTGGCTGCCAGAATTTATGTGAATGGGTTTCGGCCTTTATCCTTGACTTTGTCTTCATGTTGATGGTCATTTGAGATGCGTGAAAAGCATTTCTAAAGATTTTACATAGGGTGGCGGTTTTCATCTAAAGGTTGTTGTTTTGCTTCTCTTTAGTAATATTAAATATCAGGTAAAATCATTTCACATTCCAAATAGCATAAGCCAAGTTCCATTAACTTGTTTTTGTGCGTTGCAACAACAGTTTTTAATTACATTTTATAGGTTGCAGTTTTCCAGAAATATTTGCATATTTTAATAGTGAAAATTGAGCTGAGTACTTTTTAAAAGTTATTTAAAATGTTGCCATTAATATGACTTTTATTCAGTAGTCACAGTAGTCGCTGCTTAACCAGTTACAGCTCATCATCATAAATCAAAACAAATATCAAACGAACAAAAGTGTAAATTAACAAAAATATTTAAAAATCAGAATTGTTAAAGCGAATTATTTTTAATAGTAGATGGAAGCAGTGGAGTGTCTGGGTCACCAGGGAGATGTGGTTCAGTTGGCCTTTAGCCAGATTTGCGATTCAGGATATTATTTGGCAGCGGCTTCCACGGATGGACACGCTGTATTGCGACACGGCGGCACAGGGGACTGGTTGGGCAAGTTTGGGAAAGTGAAGAAGAGAGATGGCGAGGGAGCGGGAGGTAAGGCGATGCTCAGTGTGGACATCAATGGGGATGGCAAACTTATGGCCACTGGCAGCGAGGATTGCACTGCTCGCATCTGGGATGCCGTCAATGGCAAGCAGTTGACAAAGATTAAGTTTCCATGCGCGGTGCGCTGTGTGGCATTTGCCACCAAATCACCATATCTGGCTGTGGGTTGTCTTGAACAGTGTCACTGCAGGGATAGAGACCTCTATGTGTATATACTCGAGGAGCCGGACTTGCCTTTCGTATTAGAGGGACACTCGAAAGGGGTACGCGATGTGATCTTCTGCCGCGAGGATCGGGCACTGCTCTCATCTTCCTATGATCGCTCGATTCGACTCTGGGATCGATTGAGTGGGCGGCAAGTGCATTCCATAAGTCTGCCACACCATGCCAAGTCGATGGAACTCAATGCTGATGGACGCACTGTGACTATCGCCTATGGTCAGAGTGTCATCTTTCTGGATGTGGAACGCTTTCAGATACTGCAGCATCGTGAGCATTCGATGTGTGTCAGTAGCGCCTCCTTGCATCCCGCCAAAAAGACGTATTTGTGTGCGGCAGGCAATAGCATTTACAGATTCGAGTATGCCACTGGACACTGCCTGGAGAGCTATGTGGCACACGAACACTCGCTGCTCTCCGTCAAGTACAGTCCCGATGGCGAGGTCTTTGCATCGGGCTCAAAGGAAGGCGGATTGCGTCTCTGGTCGCAAACGGTGGGCAAGAAGTACGGCTTGTGGGATACCCAAGACAACGACGAACAATCTTAATAATCGGAACAATCAATCCAACTCTGAAAATGGAACTCAATTTTAGTTGTTGTTTATGTTGTTTGTGTTCTTTTCTCTTGCGTTTCGTTTTTCATTAGTTTCTTCAGTTTGGTTTCTTTAAAAAATAAAATAAAAATAATTAAAAGCTAAGTAATTATCCTCTAGTTGAGATATACATATATAGTAGCAAATAATCTGATCCCAGTTAAATATATTATTTTAATTAAAATGCAGTTTATAGTTAAATTGATTGATTGATTGATTGAAAAATGCTTTAATAAATATTTATTTATTTATTTTCGACTAACTACAAAAAGTAAAAGTGAAAAGAAAATTAAATAAAATTCAAATTTCAAATAATAAATAAATATTTATAAGACTTCTTTAGATATACAATTTAATTTTTAAGTTAAGTTTGCAAATAGATTTTCTAAAATAAATATTTAAAGTAGGTCAAAAGTGTTTCCAAATTGATGTGTCTGTTTTGTAAGGCATCTTTGGGTCTACATCACATGCATATCAGTTAACACGATGCCGACCTTTCCACGTATTTGCCACACAAGAACATTTCACACTCTCCCACACACACACACACACACACGCACACACACACTCTTTATCATAAAGTGTGGTTGTCCAAAAACCATGTCCTTGTCCTTGTCCCTGTTCTTGTTCTCGTTGTTGCTGTTGTTGCTGTCAATCGTGCTGCTGCACAGCTGACGGCGACAGTTGCTCGTTGTCTCAGCTTACAGTTAGAGGCATATCATGTCCACACTTTGAAACGGCATTTAACTTGGCCTAACCTGGCGCTTAAGGCCGGCTGGGGTATTTAAAAGGCTTAAGCTTTAATTAAAAGGTGCAGGCAAAGGTAGAGCCAAGAATGCGGCACAGCTGTGCTCGCCGGCAACTCGAGGAACTCGAGGAACTCCTGCTCGTTAGCATTTGATCTACGCGCTGACAGGCAGAGCCCGAGCTGACTGAATCCAGGACACTCAGATCCCTTTTCTTTTCACTTTTTTTTTTCTTTTTGCGGCGACGTCATGTGAAAAAGTGCAGTTAGTAATCGGATACTTTTATTGCTGAAAGGATAAACCGCAAAATGCTTTGTATGCAATGGCCATAATATAATACATTTTATAAGCAGAGTTCGCGCTTCCTTCTCCCTCTCTCTCTCTCGCTCTCTCTTTGTCTGTCTGTCTCTGTCACATAAGCTGCTTAAAGCCGCCGCCTGCAAAACTTTACGACTGTTGGCAAGCGTTGTAACCATTTTGACAGCCAAAGACGTCTTTTGTTTCAGCCAGGAACAGGAACTGTGAGTGAGTGGCAATGTGTGTGTGTGTGTGTGTGTGTGTGTGAAAGAGGATTCATAATAATTGCGAATACGTAATGGGAACTCGAACTGCAATCCAGCAACAACAGAAAATACTTGGTAATAAAATTGATGGATTCGCTTCGCGCGAGAATAAAACGTAAATTTATTTTTTATTTATTTTTTTTTTTACTTATTTTTGTTGTTGTTGTTTTTGGTAAGCGATATCCCACAATCGGAAAGTAAAAACGCAACAATATCAAAATCACATTACACCAAATGGGAAAAAAGGTGTCCCAAAAGGAGCGGAAGTGTTTTTATGTTGAGCAGACGATAAGTTCGACGGCATTTGGCCTTTTTACACTGTTCGTGGCTAAGCAGATTAAAGCGTTAACTGTGCATTATTCAAATAGCGGCCGCAATAAGCACATTAACGGGATTATGCATGGCCAATAAACGGTCAGAGCCAAAAATGAAATAACATGCAAAGAAAAAGAAAATTCTAAGAGATGGATATATAAATAACTCTGCTTCTCTCCTGCTCTCTCTCTCTCTCTCTTTCTTTCTCTCTGACTACAGCTTAAAGATCGTATAATAAGCAAGAGTTAAGGCATCCAGCTAAATGAACAATCCAAGCAGCGTCTCCAGTTGAGACAGTAGATTCCCTTTGGGGTGGTTTTCTCCCCCTTAGGGTTGTTATCTGTAAAAGGGTTACACTTACATCAAAACTCTTTTAATAGAGTCCTGTCCGTTGTGTAAAAGTATCCTTTGCCAAAAATTCGCCTTTGTTCCTCTCCTGTTCGTCCTGGATGATCTGATGTGCATGTTAAGTAGCTGTGAGCAGAATGCGATTTACGTATTCCATTTGAGAAACCCTTCGTTTTTTAAATTTCGCGACACGTTTGTAATAAAATGTTTACAAATTTGTGTGCAAATGATCATTTTGCATTTGGCAAATGCTGTAAGTGATTTATTGTTAAATTAACGCTGGGAAATATTGAACAGTTCTTCAAATCCTGATGACTTTGTTAAACTTGCATAATAGCTTCAGTTTTCGGGGAGTGTGAAAATAACGATCGATTTTCAGTTTTGAAAGGAGAGTTAAATAAATGAATGTAGGCAATAAATGTTGGATTGAATAATGATAAGATGAGCAGTTTTCTAAAGAATAAGTTTATATTTTTTGAAATAAAAAAAACAGTTAAGCTATCAGCGCCTTAACTTAATTTCCCACAGTTGGAATAACTATTCAATTTGATTAGTTAAGGAGATTTAGCTTTGCCTACTTTTTATTGCCCTTACACTGCTACAAAGTAGCCATAACCCAGTGCCACACATTCAGATAAATGCAACCACATCATGCAACCAACAAAAAAAAAGCAATCGTTCAACGCCGAGAAACATAGCTCAAAGGAAAAAGAAGCGCATTTTTTATGACTTGATGACCATCTTTTAATTGTCTGGGAAAAGGCATTTTTATCATTGGAGTGAGATCAAGTAAACTGAGGAAGAAATAAGTAAGAAAAAAAAACATATCAGGGCATTCTAATATGGGTGAAAAACGGTTGCAAGAAATGCTCGGGAAAAATACGTTACAAATGCAACGCTTGGCTGAGTGAGGCAGGCAACAATGTTGAGCTGAATTGTGAACTTCTCCGAGTTGGTCAAGTGCTGAGATGTGAACTCGCTGAGACTTTTGATGTCGCCCCATTTTCGCGCCTGCGTTGCTATACACTTGCCACAAGGGTGTTGAGGCAATGCAGTTACGCAGACGGACACCAATTGAAGTTAAACTGCTCTGAACTGGCTCAGTTTTGTGCTTAGCAAATTTGTTATAATTATTGCTTTTGATTAGTTTATTTATACTTTTTAAGTATTATTAATTTAGCTTAACTTATTTAGAGAAGATATATTTATATATACATATACTTATGTCTAATCTTAAGTTGCTTAATATAGTCATTTTAATTTCTACAGTCAATAAATATAATTTATTTTATTTTTTAAACATTTTTGTAACAAATTAACAAACTTATTTTTACAAGCCTTTAACTTGCAATAATTTAATCATTTCTTTACTAAATTTAGTTCTTATATAAACACATTTAAATTTCTGTAAATATAACTTTTTTTTAAACATTTTTGTAACAAATTATTAAACTTTTAAAAGCACTTAACTTGTAATAATAAAATATTTTCTATAATATTTTAATTTAATTTAATTTTCTGTAAATATTACTCTATTTATTTTATTTCTGTAAAAAATTAGCATATTTATTTTTACAAGAATTTAATATTCAATCATAAATTAACTGCTACAATAAATTAAATTTTTATATAAATAAATTTCGATTTCTGAGCCAAAAGAAGACTATTAAATTTTTATTTATTTAAAATGACTTAAAAACAGTTGTTAATATTTTAGAATTGAGAAACCTTTGCTCTTGTCTCAAAGATAACTCCTTCGATTATATTGAAACTCTTCGTAAATTTGTAAATAACTTCAAGTTTAATATTTATAAACATCAAGAGACTTAGACCAAGTTAAGCACTCGCTAACAAGAAAAATATATAAATAAAAGAAAAAATAATTTTAAAAAAAAAGCTGCTGAAATTGAAGTTAAATTTAAACTCTTTATAAACACGTGGAGAAAAACAGATAAAAATTATATTTAAAATACGTATTTTATATAATTGATTATATCATAAATAAATAAAATAATAAATAAAATTATTCTGTTAATAAATGCATAAAAATAATATAATTTTTTGTGTTTCACTTTTCACTTACTCATTAAGTTCCCTCAAGGAACCAGCATTTAATCAGTAGTTATTATGTTGGTAAGGGTATTTAAACGTCTTTATTTCGGCGTGTTTTGAGTGTGTCAGTTTTTTGTTATTGTTGCTTTATGCTCAGTGAGTAGCGTGTGAAGTAAACGGAAAGGAAGGAAGGAAGGAAGTGTCTCATGGACTCGATGCAATTTTGATTTGGGAAGCCCGCAGGCTAAGCAACCAGCCAGAGGCTAACAGCTACCTTTTGCAGGTGAGTGCGTTCAGTCAACGGAAACAGGTAGTTGCTAGCTGTTTGTTTGTACGTATTTCGACTGCTTTGTTTAGGGCCGGCTTGAAGATGAGGGCGCTGCTAATTGGCCAAGGTGCATTTTATAAACTCGAAATCCCGCGGGGCGTTTCCAATTTGAGATTTTTGCGCCAAATGGAATCAAAATATTTACAGGAGCAAGGCAAGGATGTGCGAGCCAGAAAGAAAGGTGTGAAAGGACAATATGCCCGGAGAAGCAAAACGAAGACAATCGAGTCAAAATAATAAATGGCAGACAGCTGAGCTGAGCTGGGCTGAGGAGATGCAAATGTTGAATGTGGGAAAACCAGGTACTTGAAGAAGGGTTCTCGCTGCTATCTGTGTGTGTCCTGGCACAATGCATTGTCCTTTCGGGCACGACAAAATATTTTCCAACTATTTCGAGTGTCATTTTATTGTGTCGCCGTGCCAGAGATTTATGCAGCGAAAATGTAAATGCAAGAAGTCGAAATTAAGTTGTAATCTTTGTAATTTTTGGCACTTTCAAAAAGGGGTTGACAGATGTCAGTGAGAGAGAGAGAGAGAGTGAGAGAGAGATGGGGAGATCAGCTCACACCTTTTTTTGTTGTAGTAGAGGTCCTGGGCCATGTCCTGCGACAATGCGACACATTTGTTTTGTAAATATTGCGTTTGTAATTAATGCAGTTTCTGAAATTTGAATATGCCGCTGCCCAAAAATGCATTTGCATATCGAAAACTGTTTTTTTACTCGGCTATTTTTTGTTGCCATCATTTTTCATTTCGCGTTGATAAATATAGTTTTTCCTTTTTTCTTTTTTATTTCGCTGTCATTCAACATAGATTAATGAGTTCTCCTGCTGTAGTCGAAATTTGCATAAGGCACGGCAGAAATTTATGCGTTCGCCATATGTGGATGAGCCTTAATTAAGGGGCACGCGATCAGTCAGCTTGCAGCAGTCCCGACAGCTGCACCTACACCACCCACCCCGTTGCACACGCTTGCCCACCTCTCTAGCTGCATCCAAATTACCAGATACCAAATACCACAATCAACATTCAACATTCAACATACAACATTCCACATACAACATGCCACATATGCTAATTTCTCGTGCAGCGACCCACGCGACAAAGTAGACAAAACCGCACGCGATAAACTCTATGGCAAAGGATCGCGTACACTGCACAAAAAGGGTTGTGCTTGAGCGGGAAAGAATTTGAAATTTAATAAGAAGTGAAATAAATTTTCCGTTTGTATTTTAGGAAAACTCAAATGTCATTTAGAAAAAGGATTTTTTTTTAATTATTTTAATATGAACTGAATCGACGCTCAATTTTTTTCAAGTGTATGTTTTCACTTTCGCGTTCTGTGACTAAATTAAAACACTGCTGCTGCTGTTGATGTTGCTGCTGCTGTTGCAGGGGCAGCTGTCTAACTGTAAATTAAAATGCATTTGACGCAACTGTTCGCTGCGAGCGGCGAGTGCTGCATAAAGATCCTTGCAACAGATCCGCCAGCTGTTCTAATGGCACGCACTTAGCACTTTCCACAAAGGACACCCCCACACACTCACACACACACACAGGACACGGGTCTATTGTAAGGATCACTGTATGTGTGTTGTGTTTTTCGAGGAAAATTACGCATTTTCATGGTCGACTACCGTTCGAGAACGTCCGGCACCGAAAATAGATTAGCTGCACTCAAAGGATATTGAACCCAACTGGGTATACTGGGTATATATATATAGAAAAGGGCCAGCTATGGGTCACTTAGCGGCTGCTTCGCTGAGCAGTTGATGAAAGGCGCGTGCCCATTGAGGGAACCAGGACATGCCAAGGACTATTTATTAATAGACAATACAAAAAAAAAGTAAGCAAAGGAAAATGACACCATTTAAGATATATTTCACATTGCTGGATAATTAATAGATCGTTACAGATAATGATAAAATTTAAAAGTGAGTTTTCTATTATTGAATAAAACAATTTATTTAAATCGTATTTAAAAGTAAAAAAATTGTATTCATCTCGTCATTACTACTATAAGATTGCAATAATCGAATGAATTTTGTATAGATCATAAAACTACAATAAATTAATGAATTTTCGGCTCCAGTTTGGAATTTTACTTATTAATTTAATATATTTGCAGGTTTCTAAAAAAAATTATACAAAATCTACTGAAAAGACTCTTTAAAAACAAAAACCATCCCACAAACAATATCTTTCCACATACAAGTAATTCGAATGTAAGTTGACTATTTAAATTTCTGTTTAAGCCATGAAAACCTCGTTAAATTTCAAATTTAAATTGTCCTCGCACCAAAAAATAAAGCTGCCAGATCACTAAGCCCACCCAAATTAAGCAGTCTGGCTAGCTACGTGCGATTGATATGTGGCAACGCTATACACAATTCGCCGCATGTCTATCGCAGAGCCGGCAAAACTTATCGCACTACTCACTGAACGAAACATCCAGCTTAACGAAGTTATATTCAAAGCATATACGCTGTTAATGGCGTTCGCATGCTGTTAAGTTGACAGTCAGGCAACGCCAGGCAACATAGTCCACTATTGTGAACCACTGAGCCACAAGCAACACACCAAAAAAAGATTGCGAATTCATTTCGGCTATTGAAATTGTGTTTAGTGTGGCGTTTTTATACAGCTACAAACAATTGTACCTGCCTAAGTGTAAACTGTGTGTAATTAACTAACAGAGAAAGAGAGAGTGAGAGAGAGACAGCAAATAAACGGAGCATCAAACAAACAGTCGTCTTTGCCTCTTTGACTCCTCAGACTCCTCCTCGTGTGAATATATTTTGGTCATTGTCGTTGTAGTTGTGGTTGTGGTTTATTTTAGGAATAGCAGGAGAAATAAACAACAGAATTGCAATTCGAGATCATGTCCCGCTCTGAGTCAGCCAGAGCAACGAGCAGTAGCAGCAGCTCGGAGGCGCCTCTCTGCAAACGCCTCAAATTGAATGAAGATGCCGGCCGGGCAGTTGGGGCAGTTGCCGGCGGTGGAGCCTCTGCTGCTGCCGCTGCTCCTCCTACTTCTCCATCTACACTGTTGCCAGCAGCAGCATCGTCGAGCAACAACAACAACAGCAGCAAAAACAGCAACAACAACAGCAGCAGCTACGAAAATCACGACAAAGCAAACGACGTTGACATGTTGAATGTGAGCGAGACAGCTAGAGCAACGAGTGCTACTGCTGGTGATTTGTGTGTATCGTCGTCCAGCTCTGACGCATGCGAAACAAATAAGTCGTCGTCGTCGTCCAAGCAAGAAGAACAAGCAGCTGCCGGTGGCGGGGATGTCGTTGTTAGTACATCGTCAGCAGTGAATAAGGAAAGTAGTCGCATACAAAATTGTGCGTCGTCCTCCTCATCGATAAAAACTAATAATAATAATAATAATTCACAACTGGCAACGATAACAATAACAGTAACAACAACAACAAAAAACGCGCGCGCTGTCAGCTCAACAAACGTTAGTTCAACCAAAAACAGTAATAACGGCAACAACAACAACAGCAGCAGCAACAACAGCAACAATAACAGCAGCAGTAACACAAGTGCAGTTATGGCTGCCAACAACAGCAACAACAACAGCAGCAGCAGCGCTGCCGGATCTGCTGCTGGAGGCGATATTGATGAATCGCTGTATTCGCGCCAACTTTATGTGCTGGGACACGATGCAATGCGTCGCATGGCCAATTCGGATATTCTTTTGTCCGGTTTGGGCGGCCTCGGCTTGGAAGTAGCCAAGAATGTCATTTTGGGCGGCGTTAAATCGATCACCCTGCATGACACAGCAACTTGTACGGTGAGTTCAGCGAGCAAAAAAAAAACCTTTTCGTTAAAAATCAATAATTGACATTCGCGCGCGCGAAATGCGTAGAGGAAATAGAACTGTAAAATTCTACAATTAGCGAGACAAGAAAATTATAATGTACATGATTCATGATTCTGCAAAAAAAAAAATTGAAGCGAATTGGCAAACTCGTTAAAAAATATTTTTCATGCAGCGGCGTCGGGCAATTCTTTTATAGGTTATGTTTGCCTAGTTTTCAACACACTAGTTTAGCGCATAAGCGTAAAAAGAAAAGAGCGCCTAAGCAGAAAAAAAAATTGCTTAATTTTTTTTTTCCATACAGTTTACTTCCTCCTTTCCCTTCGCACTTTTGGCATTTGCGCCCGCTTTTTGTTCTCGCTACAAAAGTGTGCGAGCGAGATGACTAGTGAGTTCTGCAGTTAATACTGCTGCTGTGTAATTTGTTTTCACATTGCGCTTTGTTTGCACATTCGTTTTTGTTTTAATTTGTTGGCACAGCAGCGAAGTTGGCCACATAGAAATTATTTATTTGGTTTTTTGTTCTTAAGAACATTAATTGCGATAAGCAATTGTATTTAGTTGCTTGTTTGGCCAGCGTACTTTTACCAGTTTTTGCTCTGGTTAGTTAACAGCTATTTGTGCGCTTTAACGGCGTTGCCAGACATCGCACACAAAATGAGCACTGTTAAGTGCATACCGCGAACAGAGCTTGCGCATGAGCGTCTCAGTCTGTCTCGGCGTCGTCTCATCTGATTTTTGCCGTTTGTTGTGCCATTCATACCATTCGCCTACCCCATACTGCACCCTCTTTCCCCCTACCTAGGGGATTACTTAGTCACCGCTGGAAGAGTCAGCGACTTTTGGATGAATTTCACAATATTGCGCGTTCGCTGAACTCTTTGAAAATTGGTTAAGCAAAGGGAGTAGGAAAGTCGGGAAAGATGAAAGAAGATGCATTTTCTTTGGAGTTTTTAAACGGTTGCTTAGGATCAATCAGGGAATTTGGGAAGTAGTTTCTTTTGTGACATAAACTTAAGTTAAAAATCCACCAAACATATCCTCAAGCTAAGATTAAGTCAATTAAAAATAAATATAGATATAGATATAAAAGAAAGAGGAGAATTAGTTAATCGAGTTCTAAAACTGCCCCTCTAGCTATTACTGTTTTAACTTGTTTGCTAATCAATTTTCTTTTGGCCTATTCACACAGCTGAATGATTTGGCCTCGCAATTCTATTTGACCAAATCGGATATTGGCAAGAATCGTGCCGAGGCCTCCTGTGCCCAATTGGCCGAGCTGAATAGCTATGTGCGCACTCTCTCACACACTGGCCCCCTAACGGACGAGTTCCTGCGCAAATTCCGTGTAATTGTGCTGACCAATTCGGATGCCGACGAGCAGCAGCGCATTGCACAATTCGCCCATGATAATAATATTGCATTGATCATTGCGGAGACGCGCGGCCTGTTCGCCAAGGTCTTCTGCGATTTTGGCGATAAGTTCACCATCTATGATCAGGATGGCGCCCAGCCGGTGTCCACAATGATTGCGAGCATAACACACGATGCACAGGGTGTTGTCACCTGTCTGGATGAGACACGTCATGGCTTCAATGATGGTGACTATGTCACCTTCTCCGAGGTGCAGGGCATGCAGGAACTGAATGGCTGTCAACCGATTAAGATCAGCGTGCTCGGTCCATATACGTTCAGCATTGGAGACACTAGTAAATTTACGGCCTATAAATCGGCTGGGGTTGCCACCCAAGTGAAGATGCCCAAAACGGTTAGTTTCAAGCCGTTGGCCGAGGCGGAACTGGAGCCGGAGTTTTTGATCTCTGATTTTGCTAAACTGGATGCACCGGCCACGTTGCATGTGGCATTTAAGGCGCTCGATGGCTATGTGCAGGCGAACAACGCCTTGCCACGTCCCTGGAACGAGGAGGATGCCCAGACATTTCTGCTCGCTTGCAAGCAGCTGAAGAGCGATGTGAATGAGCAGCTGGTGTTGCAATTTGCCAAGATTTGTGCGGGCAACACGTGCCCCATGGATGCCGCAATCGGTGGCATTGTTGCCCAGGAGGTGCTGAAGGCGTGCAGCGGTAAATTTACCCCAATCTTTCAATGGTTCTACTACGATGCCATCGAATGTCTCCCAACTGACGGAGTCAGCGAGGAAGATGCCCAACCGTTGGGCACACGCTATGATGCACAGATTGCCATATTTGGACGCAAGTTTCAGGAACTGTTGGGCGATGCCAAATGGTTTATTGTCGGCGCCGGCGCCATTGGCTGTGAGCTGCTCAAGAACTTTGGCATGCTCGGGCTGGGTGCACGCAATGGCCAGATCTTTGTCACCGACATGGATCTCATCGAGAAATCCAATTTGAATCGTCAGTTTCTGTTCCGTCCACACGATGTACAGAAACCCAAGGCGCTCACTGCAGCAGATGCAATCAGGCGTATGAATCCCGATGTTAAGGTGACGGCACATGAATTGCGCGTGGGCGCCGAAACGGAGAAGGTCTTCTCGGAGGAGTTCTTTGGCAAGTTGGATGGCGTCGCCAATGCTTTGGACAATGTCGATGCACGCATCTATATGGATCGCAAGTGCATCTTCAATCGCATACCGCTCGTTGAGACGGGCACGCTCGGCACCATGGGCAACGTGCAAGTGATTGTGCCATTTGCCACCGAATCGTACAGCTCCTCGCAGGATCCCCCAGAGAAGAGTATACCGATTTGCACGTTGAAGAACTTTCCCAATGCCATTGAGCATACGTTGCAATGGGCACGCGACTCCTTCGAGGGTGTCTTCAAGCAGAATGCCGAAAATGCTGCCCAATACATTGCCGATCCGCAGTTCACCGAGCGCATCCTCAAGCTGCCCGGCATACAGCCACTTGAGATTCTGGAGTCCATTAAGGTGAGTGTTTAAACTTGATATTTCTGTTATTACTTATTTATAATCTTTTTTTGCGCTTTGTAGAAAGCCTTGTTGGATGACAAACCGAAGAGCTTTGCTCACTGCGTGGAATGGGCTCGCTTCAGCTGGGAGGATCTCTATGCGAATCAGATCAAGCAGCTGCTCTTCAATTTCCCACCCGATCAGGTTACCTCCAGCGGTCAACCGTTCTGGTCGGGCCCCAAACGTTGCCCGGAGCCGCTTGTCTTTGATGTGAACGAAACGATGCATTTGGATTACATTTATGCGGCTGCCAATTTGCGTGCCGAGGTTTATGGCATACCACAAGTGCGTGATCGCCAGCAGATTGCCGAACTGGTGCAGCAGGTTAAGGTAGGATGAGCGAGCAGTGGTAGCTATATAGAGTAAAGTTGAACAGATTTACTTATACTCATTCCGTTTTAGGTGCCTGAATTTAGGCCACGCTCTGGCGTCAAGATTGAGACAAATGAGGCCGCTGCCGCCGCCTCGGCCAATAACTATGATGATGGCGAGGTGGATCAGGATCGTGTGGATAAGATCATCACGGAGCTGCTGAAGAATGCGGACAAGAAGTCGACAATAACGCCGCTCGAATTCGAGAAGGACGATGATAACAATCTGCACATGGACTTCATTGTTGCCTGCTCCAATTTGCGGGCGACCAACTACAAAATCCCACCGGCCGATCGTCACAAGTCCAAGCTGATCGCTGGCAAAATAATACCGGCAATTGCGACCACCACATCGGTGCTGTCCGGCCTGGCTGTGCTCGAGGTGATGAAACTGATTAACGGTCATCGGGATTTGGCCAAATTTAAGAATGCATTCGCTAATTTGGCATTGCCATTCATCGCCTTCTCCGAGCCGCTGGAGGCGGCCAAAAATAAATACTACGACCAGGAATGGACATTGTGGGATCGATTCGAGGTGACCGGTGAGATGACGCTGCAGGAGTTCCTCAACTATTTTGATGAGAAGGAGAAACTGAAGATCACTATGCTGTCGCAGGGCGTCTCAATGCTCTACTCCTTCTTCATGCCCAAGGCCAAGTGCTCCGAACGCCTTCCACTGCCCATGTCTGAGGTGGTTCGCCGTGTTTCCAAGCGACGCATTGAGCCCTACGAGCGTTCGCTGGTCTTTGAGATCTGCTGCAACGATGTCGACGGTGAGGATGTGGAGGTGCCCTATGTGCGTTACACGCTCCCCTGAAACAAGCACATCAGCCACAAGCCGGCCGCGCCCACACGCGCCCCTAATCTTAATCATAACAGTTAAATTATTATTTTAAAACAAAAACAAAAAAACACAAATGGAAAATCACATTTTGGTCATTGTTGTTGTGCGCGCTGCACTCGAAGAAAATTGTACTGTGCATTTTAAGAAATACACGCAAAGAAAAAGCACCAACAAAAAAACATCTAGAAATTTGAAGCAAACATTAAAACTCTCACACACATATACACTCAAGCACACACACACACACGAACACCACTAATTGATATAGAAATTATATATTATATACAAGTATGTGTAATCCTATAAGGATAATGGCAAATATTGAATTCGCGTTACACAACAAAAATACAAAGACTCGACTTAAAAACTAAAAACGAAAAAAAAAAAAAAAAATACGAAATTAAAAATTTGTCTGCTCAGCATATATAGGCTATAAAGAAACGTTTACACAAATTTGGAGAGCATTTTCAAATTCGGTTAAAATCTACCTTTTTTTTTTTTTATTTGTTAAATTTAAATTCAAATTGTATTTAAAACAATGGCGAAGCAACTGAATAAAGCTGTATATTTCATATGGTAAACGGAGTGAAGAGTTGCGCGAATTATGTTTTATATCTTTTCTTCTTCTTCTTAGCCTGGCTAATTTTGTAAACGCAATTCGTGTGGCACATCTTTTGCATAAAAAACCACGCGCTTCCCGAGAGCTTAAGCCAAATTGCGCTGCTGCAAATGCAACAACTCAGCCCGGATGAATATGGTACGCCCATCTGAGGTCCGCTCCGCTTCCCCATCACTCTTCATCGTTGCATTCCGTCGAGTCAGCAAAAAGTTACGTGACACAATTAAATATTTTATGCCCCAAGACGTTTATGCCGTGTTGGTTGCCACTGGCTGTGCCGCTAAAGTGCAATTGGCAAGTGCCGCCGGGGGAAGGGGGGTTGCCACCACAACTACTACTACTGCTGTGTGTATGTGTGTGTGTGTCTTATAATTAAATATTACACGCAATGCAACTGAAGTATGGCAAAGTTATGCAGTTCCTTTCTCCACTCTCCACGCTGCGGCCGGGCCAAAAACTTTGCCCTCAAATTATGCTGCTAATGAAACACAAACTCCTGAGTGAAATACATCCTGTCCAGCCGTCCGTTGAGTGCTGCAACTGAATATGTTGCTGCCGCACTAGCTTCAACACTTGTGTTCTTGATGTTCTACACGAAAACATTCGACATTTTTCACCTTTGTTTTGAGTTATGGCAAAGCTGTATTTTCAACCGTGTTTTCTATTTATCAGTTGGTAAGTTTTCACGGCAAAGTTTTGATGTAAGTAAAAGGGCTGCTTTCGAAGGATAAATTAATTCAACAAGTCCTTTGAGTTAAGTTAACACCTAAGTAAAAATGATCCATTGGAAGTATAAATTTATACATATAGTTTTTGAGGTTTCCAAAAGGATTCAAAACATTTCGAACTGATTAAATAATCAAATTCCACAAATGCCCTTAAGGATCATAAAAGTCTTAAAGCCAATTAGAGAGAAGATTTAAAACAGATAAGTACAATCAAATATTATTTTGGAAATTACAAAAGATATTCAAAATATTTCTTTGACTTATGCAATGACTCATCAATTTAAATAAATCCAAGCATTACAAAATTGTTCAGTCATGTTCCATTTTATTACAGATGCTTTTAAAAGAATAATTTCATAAGTTTTGGAATACGTCATCAGATGATGCGTCTGATGCGTCTAAAGCCAAAAATAACTTGGACCCTTTCCGGCTACAGTTTATCTGCATCATTTTCTGCATAATTTTACAATCACTAACAATATATATATATTATCGTCAGTTGTGACGAAATATTTTACATTTTGAGTCATGTGAAAGATTCCCAAACTGTTGACTGGAAATCAGCCAACCATGATTTTGATGCGACTACGAATTTCCAGAACGCAGTCATCTTATTATCATATTCCAGATGACAAATATAAAAGGTTAAAAAAAAGTGATATATAAAATAATACGCATTTAACACTCACTCCGATGAATCAAATATTGTGGTAATTTTTCTGGATTAATTTGTGATACGTAAATCGCATTAATTACCATCGTTAATTGACAAGAGGAATGCAAACTTATCTCATTAATTATGCCAATAAATAATGATATTTAATGCGCTTCACGCCATTATAGAGCATTTCAAATTCCCCCACAAACTGACTAGACACGAGTATCTGAACTCTTTTGTGTTTGGCTTCTTTGTGTTGTTGTTATTTTTTTTATGTAGTATGTCCGGTGAGGTTGCAAAACCTGTTGGCTTATATCCAAAAAATAATAAAAAAAGAAAATCATAAAAAAGCAGCAAAAAAAAGTGCTTAAAATTAAAGTGAATTTCGTTATGCTGTACAAATTGAAATGTGGAATTTTCATGAATTTTTGTCATATTTCATAAAAATCTCATTTTGTTTTTGGTTTTGTAATTAATTAATTCAATAAATTTTCACTGAGCGGTGACAGTTTTGCTGATAATGGGTCAAAATGAAATGCCAACATCGAATCTGATTAATGGAGCAGCCTCATCGTCAATGTGGACACGGACACCGACACGGACACGGACCCGGGTGCATTGCACGGGTCATTGCAGTTGTTATTACAAAACAAAATATGCTGAATATTAATTGCACACAGAGACAAGAGAACTGCTCAGAGAACTGGCGGACAGATGTGGAGGCCATCACATTAGTGTTTACTGTACAAATTAGGCCGGCATTTCCTGTCTTCAACATGCAACAAAAAAAAATGATGTAAAAAAATAAAAAACTTTTACTTGATGATACATTTGTATGGAAGGTGCGTCACTCACAACCAAAACTTCATTACTACAAATTGTGGCTGTAGTTTGTGAATTGTCTTTATTTTCCAATCATGTATTTATTAAGCTTTAAAAGTGGTTTTGATGAAATCTTTGCAGCAATCTATATATGTGTGGCAAGTGGCTGAAGTGTCTTAAAAGTGGCAATATCTATATATGTATATATAAGTAGAGTCTAGAATTTGAGAGTAACCCAGTTGCAATTGTCTCTTAACTGGCCTGAACTAATTCAATTATGAGCTTAAATAGACGACTCACATTTTTTAAAATAACTTGCAACAGTTGAATTACTTATAAAAAAATTATTGCAACTTTAAATTAAAGTTTTTCACATTTTTGTCATTAATTACTCGGCTTAAGTTAAAAAGAGGAAAGAATGACACACTTAGGAAAACCCTTGCAGAACGGAGATAAACTTCTGACATACACACTTCTCTATATTTCTATAGATCTCTATATATATCTCTAATGTAGTATATAGATATAGATATTGATAACTTATAGTCAACATTTTAGATGCAGAATAAAACACATATCTCAGTAAACCAAAAAGTTTTAAATAGAAAAAATAATACACTTTATAACAAGCAGATCGGGAGTGATCAGGAATGTATATACTTTGTGGCGTTGGAAACAGCTCCTTCTCTGGAAATCATAAGAAACTCCAAAGGAATGTACAAAAATACCTAAGCGTAGCATATTGTATTTAAGCCACGATCAGTTGGCACCTTTAAGCCATCTCAGATATGGTCAGGTAACAGGCAATTCAAACACAAAAATTTCGAAATTATTTTTGATTTCCTGCCTCAATTTGGTTGCCACAGTGTGTCGCCAGTGTGGAAATGGAACGTGTTCGATTTAGCGCGTGTGACATTTATATATTATTATATAAATATATATAGAGACAAAGATATATGTGTGGAAACATGTAAATCGCGGTCAATGTCCATATATAAATGTGAGAAAGAAATCGTATGCTAAAATAAAAATATTTAAATTGAGTCATAAAAACATTGCACAATAGGAAGTCTCCGGACAGGAACAACTCACTTATGTTAGACACACTACACTATCCAAATCGGCCCACACTTAGTCGAGATATATATATGTGTGAATGTATATTTGTATTGGCGATCCGCACCATAAATGATTTATGTCACGAACTTGCCACTGCCACGAGGCCTGCACAATATTGTTATTATTCGCCAAACTGTGTGAGATACAAACGCATTTATCAACGGGCAACTAATGGGAGAACGCAATTAATTTACAGCATGAGAAATGTAAAAACAACATTTATACGAAACAGATAATGCCAGCACTGAGTCATTGACATCGACCATATATATCTATATATATGTATATATTTTTAAAATTTCTTTCTTGCTCACTATCAAAAATAAATATTGCTATAAAATGAATAAAACATAAATCATGCATAGCCGGATGTGATAGCATTCTAGCAACCACTTTAGATATGTACATGAATACACATATATATAAATATATATTGATAAGTCAAGGCGTCTGATCTTGACCATGGTTACAATGCGTATACTCAATTCCGTTTAAGGTTTGGTTCATTTTCTTTTGGGTTTTTTCGATCGGAAGTTACGCCATATTCTATATGTATCTATTGAGTAAGTCTTGCTATCGTTGATAAGGTATTATTGGAATCACTTGTAATCATATTTATTTACTTTTTTTTGGGTCATCACGGCCCATTGGCGCACAGTGGGTTATTAGCTGTAGAAGAGTACTACAAAAAAATCCATTGTTTTTTTTTGTGTGTGTTCAATTGATGATTGAACTCTGAAGACCTCAAGACTGACTCGACCAGTTACTCAAATTTGCCGGCTGCTCAATTCGAGCAGGGAAATATATATATATATATATATGTTCTTTATGTAGGTTGGGGTCTAGGTCTATGATAATACATGGGCATAATTAAATGACAATAAATTAAAATTGAAATGAATATGGATCACAATTATCGAGAGTGCGTCAGCCTAACAGATTTGTAAATATATAATATAGATAAAATAAATATAATATAAGATCTAATTAAAAAAATTTATATAAAACATAGATATTAATAAATTAAAATTGAAGTGCATGTGGATCACAACATAATATTATATTTTTTTAAATGCAAACTAAAATGAAAAATATATAAAATATAGTTTATATTGAAAAATATTGAAATGGTTGCCAAAATTTCTTAAAAGATTCTAAAAGTTTCAATTATCTGCTGATGAATTATCATATAAAAGTGATCATAATAAACCAAAGTCATAAAATGAAGCGATAAAAATAAAGTTATCAATTTAAGAACGGGTTAAGGCATTTTTTGTAATACTTATGGCTGTTTATCAAAGATAAATAAATATAAATCAATTTAACTTCTCTCTCTCTCTCTATCCGCAGAATAAACTCCCAACTTCACATGCCCAACTTAAGGCCTAAGAGTAGTCAATATGCTCTTGCTCTCTTTAATTGACATGCTCGTTAATTGACCGTCAAAGAACTGCAGTTGTGCAGCAGCTCCGCACCCAAGCATGCTAACAAACTGCAGCTCTGCAACACTGTCTCTTCTGCAAAAGCCATTGGCTTCAGGCATAGAAATAGGCGAAACGCCACGCACAAGAGTTAAGAGAAGCAAGCGCAGCGCAAGCAATCGTCTCTTTGCCATTGACGACTGCATTGACTGCAAACTTCGTTTGTTCTCTGTGTGCGCGGCGATCACTCTCGCGCTGCTCGCGACTCTCTCATTGATATTGTGTTTTTGCTCGCACTTTACTGACTGACTGAAAGATGTCGAAAAATAACAAAACAAACGGTCATGAATCGCGTGCGTTTCCCTGTCGCGCTCAGTACCGCGCTGGAAGCCAAAGCCAACACAAGGCAAAGGCGGTCTAACGAGATTTTCGCTTTGTGTTCCGTTTCGTGCGCCACACAAAAAGGATTATTTTTATATATATAAACACAGTAAAAATAAAGACTGAACGAAACGAAATAAAGAAGACGCAGGCAGCCGAACGTGAGTCGCGTGAGTTGTTCTTGTGGAATATATTGTTGTTGCGCCGCCGCCTACTACTTTTTTGTAATAACACAAAAGCAGAGCAGAGCACTGTGTGTGTGTGAGTGTGCGTGTGTGTAAGTGAATGCGTAGGATTACATCAAGAAACGCAGCAGCAACGGCAGAGCAGCAATAAAGGAACCGTTATTGTAGACGCGTCGCGTGCTAATTAATTGTGTCGTTGCATTTACAAAAGAGAAGAAAAGCAAACAAAAGCCAAACGACAACCACAACAACATTGGCTAATGTGTGTTTAGTAGTCAAATTTCCATTTAATTTAGTACTAAAATATCTTCCCTTCTGCATGCGTCATATGTAAAGAAGCAGTAGGAAAAAAGGGCAAAGCCCGAAGAGGAATTCAAAACAAAAACTAAAAAATAGAAAGGGAAAGAGCTACATCGAAGCTGCTTTCGCTGCTGGCGCTGGCGCTGCTGCTGCCGGCTGCACTGCCACAGTGCGCATGTGCATTAACCACCAACAACGACAACGACAACAACAACTATAACAGCAGCAGTAGTAGCAGAAAAAGTGAAAAGTTCAAGTCACAATTGCTGCAGAGCACTGCAAGAAGTGCAGTATCCGAAAGTATTCAACCCAAAAAAGTGCGTGCAAAAAAAAGTGCAAGTGTTTGGCCAGTGTTGCTGCTGGCTTGCTTCAATTTCGACTACATACACAAGTGAAATTTGTTTGCGAGTGTTGCCAGGTCTGCGCACAGGAAAACAAAAATGTGTTACACATATGGAGGATTGCTGTTGGTTTCGCTCGGTCTCGCCTGGCTGTCGACGTCGATAGCGTCAGCTGCGGCGGCAACGAATACGCATCAGCTGCTGATGCATCATAGCCACAACAGCCACAGTCACAACCATCATCATAATACCAATAACAACGACGACGACCATAGCAATAATAACAACAACGACAACATCAATAATAATAATAGCCCTGGTGAGCCAGGGGAGCAACAGCAGTGGGCGCAACAGCCGACGAGCAAAGAGAGAAGTGATGTCTCCGAGGATACGATTGTAAGTGCTAAAGTAACATATCTAAGAGAAAATGAACCACAGTTAAAACAGTTATATTTAGAATAGATTTCAACATGCCTCTGCATAATTATTTTTAGGCATAAATCACAAACAGGAAGAGACACATAAACAAGATGAAATGTTTTTTCGTTAGAACTTACAAAAATTACAGTTTTTTTTCTGAGAATTTCTGTTTGTTTTGTAAATTACTCAATTTTACATTAATTCGAAAAGCTTACACTTGAATTTATTGCCCTAATGTGCACTCAAACGTAGTGCTAAAGATTATTATAATGATCAAGCTATGCGTTATCGCTGAGGCCAGTTAAAGATTTATAATTTTTTTATTTATATGTGCATGTTTTCATGCATGTTATTTATGTTCTGTTATCAGCAATAAGAAGTTGCCGAGAAGCCATTGACTTTTAACAAGCAGTATTCTGGCATCTTATTATTATGGTTTATTTCAATTTATTGTCTTTCTTGTTATTGTTTTGTTCTTAGACTGAAAATTTGACACCTGCTTCTGGCATATCCGACAATCTAATTCTACGGATTCATTAGAAAATTGCCAAGCCAAAAACAAACTTGGACAACAAGCGCACAATGAACAACCAGACAACAGACAACAACGAACAATGTCTAAGAACTGACTTCAGTGTCTCGCTCTCTTCCTCTCTCTCACTCTTTCTCACTCTATCACTCTATCTCTCTTTCTCGCTCTCTCTTGAATCGCTGTGTATTTTTGCCAATTAGAATTGGGTAAAAGTTTCAAGCAAATTACAGCAGTTGCAACTATTGCAACACTGAGACAACAGTGTCACATTGGCAACAACTTTTTAAACAACAACAAGAAGAAGAATTCATCAAGTGTGTGTGTGTGTGCGTTGTGTGTGTTGTGTGTGTTGATAACTTAACTTAAGTTCACTTTCTATGTACATTTTCCGGGCAACTTCCGTTTGGGCATGCAACCGCATTCGCCTTTGCCCCAACCAACCCTCCACTTCAACACCAACTCCTGCCCCTCTTCCTGTGCCATCTACTCCAACTCCTCCTCCCCTATCTGCTTGTCTTGGTCTTCGACTTCGACTTCCACTTCGTCGTTTTGTCGTTCGTCGTTTTATTTGATTACGCGCCACTCATAAGCGCGAGTGCGTGAGTGTATGTGAATGTGAATATGCCACTCATGAGTGTATGCCACTATCTCTCTCTCCCTCTCTCTCTCTCTTTCTCTGTGTGTATGTATGTGTGAGTGCGTGCGTTTATTGAACCGGGAGCTCTGAGACACAGCGCCTAGCTGGCGACACTCAGCTACTACAGCCAGACGACGATGTCTTCTGCTGCTTCTGTTGCTGCCACTGCGTCCGTCATGTGCCACATATCTACTATGCTATGTACACTACACACACACACACACACATATATATATATATGCATATACAACTCAATCGAGGGCGGTTTCATTAATAAACATAACTGTGTTAAGTGCATTTAGCACAATTTAAACTCCACTTGAGCTATGATTTTCGAAACTCGATATTAAATTAGAAAACAATTTTTAAAAAGGATTATTTTGATTGTTTTCATATTCATATTTAGCAAATATTTTCTTTTTTCTATCGAATTTTGATTAAACCTCCACTTCCAATAATTCCTAGAAAATTTGTATTGTTTTTGAAAAACCAATTTGAATTATTTATAAACAGTTAAGAGTCAGGCAGCTCTAACCAATAAAATATTTTAGCAATATTCAGTCAAAATGAAACCTCAAAAAAAATACTGCCCTCCTATATACTAACTTAAATAAATATACACAACAGCGAGCCCTGTTGCAGCTGGGGCATGTAGCATGTAGCATGTATGGCATATGCCTGGCTGCGCCTCGGGTTTCGATATCCTTACTAAATAAACAATATGCGGGCTCGATTGAAGGGCTCGCCTTGCCCCCTGTCCCTTGCCCCTTGCCGCTGGGCTGCCTGCCGTTCCTCCGGCCGGAGTTGGTTTTTATTTTTTTCGTCGCGTCGCTCAATTATAATTTACTCACTCAGTGTTTTTGAGGGCCTTTAATAAATGTAAAAATTGTGCCTTTTTATTATACATATACATATATCATATGCATATACTTATTTCTGCATGCCAATCTGAATGTTGTATAGCCTTCGCCTTGCCACAGTAGTCGCTCGCTTAGAAGTACTTACAGAGATTATGACTGAACTCAGAATTACTGCAAAGATGACTTTTTATGTTCTTCTGTCAAAGTTTTTTGAGAAATTTAGAAAATGGAAAAATGAATTTAACTTTTGATTGTTTTAAATATTAAAAATGATATAAAAAATTATAAAAAAAACATTTGCAAACGTTACATTTTTCCTTAGCTAGTGTTCACTGTAGTAGCCGTAGTAGTTTGTGGCAGTGGGCGTATTTGCCACGTCGCGTGTGTCTGGCGCTGTGTTTCTGACTCATCGACTAAGCGGGTGTGAGGTTCAATGTCCTTAAGACTGACAACCCACCACACCCCACTACCCCCCACCCCCCTGATCCGCGTGCACTCCGCACTTTGCCCTGTCGCCTCTTGCGCTCCTTTGGCACGAATAAATTGCGCATATTTTGATTAAAAAAAAGAGAAAAAAAAAAAACGCTAACGCTTAATGAGCGCATGGTCAGAAAAGGGGTGGCAACGAGTGTCGCCGGGTGGGGGTGGGGGTGGGGAATATGTGGCAACTGTGTTTAGTATGGATGAATAACAAGTTAAATGTGAATGCGTACTTGCATCCTAGTGGGGCAGACAACAAAATATTGCATTAAACCCTGGACTGGACTGCAGCCCAGCAACAATAAGCGTGCATTGTGCGTTCAGCAATCGTTCATATATATTTATATATATATTCATTATGTATGCTTATGCTGGCCATATCGGAGTGTCTGTGTGCGTTTGCGTGTGTGTGTGTGCTATGCGTTTTGGGATTTTGGGGTCATAGGCACGCGACGTGGCAGAGCCCATCTGCAGGGAGTGGAGCCGGCATATGCATATGCCCCTTATCTTGATGTGGGTCCATTTCAAAAAAATGCATACACACATATACACTGAAAGAAATATGGCTAGGATAAGTTAAGAGATTGATGCTTAACCAAATATGGCTTTTGGTTTGCTTAAAGTTCTTCAAATTTGTAAAAAGTTGTTGATCGTTTCTATAACATCTGATATCTGGGAGCTGGCTTAACAGTACCATATCTACAAGCTATCCATGCATTTGAAAAATGCCCTATTTGTTGCAGTGTAGAATCATTTATATTCTGTTACATATGTGCATTTAGTGCATGGAAATGCGCTACCGTTCAGCTGCATGTGCATTTCGTCGTGTTGATTTTATTTTCAGTTGTTATAGCTGTTGTCGTTGTTGTTGTTGGTTGTAGGTTCTTGGTTGTTGTCGTTGTTGTTGTTGCTGACCCCCGGCGCCCGCATTTCGTGTTCCTCTATTTGTGTGCTGTGGCACAGAGAAGCACGCAGCATGTTGTGGAGTTGATATTCATATTCATATTTGGTTTGCCCAAGCTCTTTTCGCTGCACATTCATAATTGTTAATAATGCATGGCAATCGTAGTCCAAATGACTGACTGACTGACTGCCATTGCAAATGCAATTTATTTATTGAGGTTTAAGTTTATTTTAAACGATTGCCATTTAACAAATTGACCAATTCGTAGTAAATAAATTGTTCGATTTCAAAATAAATAACTAAATTTATATACTGAAAATGTCAGCCATCTGAAAGATCCACAGAAATGTTGTATATAAAGTTAATGACACATAAAGACCGCAGCGATTTATGTTGCATTTTATTGTATATATAAAAATACATTTTTATTGCAACAATACGATGACTAAATGATTTTCAACATTTTTATAAGCCGTGAGTGATTATACCAAATGAATATTGGGGCCCATCAAAAACTGTGCATTCATCTCAGTCGGTGCATTGTCTTGAAATATACTTATATATATAGTGTATATATATATATATATACAGCTTATGCATGGGGCGTCTTTAATTAGTTGATCGTTTAATGGCTTCCTGGTAGGCACAGAGAAAGAGAAAGAGTCGCTCCCTTGAGCAAATCCTCGGCAACTGTTTACTTTTTATGGCACACTTAAAGCATTGCCAGCATTTCGCTTAAACAACAACAACAAACAACAATAAGCCAAAGCGGGCAATATAAAAATAAAAAAACAACAACAACAACAATAATAATTTTAAGGCCTCGCTTAATAGGCTTATGACAATTCTCTTTTCTTTTCGAGCGCCAGTTGAATGCACTAAGCGTATTCAGTCACCGAAGATACGATCAGTATAATATATTTGATGTGGCCATGCCAACTCCATAAAACGATAATGAATGAATAAAAACACGAAGGGGTTGCCAAGGGGGGGAAAGGGTGCAGTTTGAAACAGATTAAATGTGAGGCTATTAATTAAGTGACGACAATTGCGAGTCGTGTTGAATTAACTTAAGCTGAGCTCCTCACACCGCTGATTCAGAGTACTTTTTTTTTTAATACCAATTAATCGAGTAGCTTGTTTGTAATTCAATTATAAATTACAATCAAATATTTCCGTTTACATTTACATTTTTAAATTGAAATAATTTGTCAAACTAACAAGTTGAATGAGGTTTTGCCTGTGTGGGCCTTTTCATGACAAATCCGCAAAGCTTGCTTTTGTAGAAGTGCTAATGTGACAAATATTTATTATTTCTTTTATTATTGATTAGTTCAAATAAGTTAGAATGCGCTAGCCGAGAGTGTTCGACTATGGGATACCCTTAAATCGATATTCGGCTGGCTGAAAGTAGTTTCTTCAATATGAAAATGCGATATGAATGGAGAAAAACTCTGTTTCTTCGCTGATCTTAATTCAGATTTAAAAGTTGTTCATTAGAAGTACATTAAATGATTTAAACCTTTAGCATTTGAGTTGGATGTAGTTAGATAAATAAACTAGATATATTTATCGCTTATAGTTTCTGAGATCGACTTGTTTATGTAGATAGACAGACAGATAGGCTATATTCATTCAGCTATTGAACCTGATCAAGAATAGTCTCAGAGTTGCTCTCTTCCGCCTGTTACAAACTTGTGCACAACTTTATTATACCCACTTTTCCCATTTTTAATTGGCAATCGAAGAGGAGAAACGTAGCAAGTTAAATGTACGTTCGTAAGTGAGTGGGAAAACCCATTTAAACTGTCATTCACAACTTTCGATAAGCAGCATGACAAATGAATATCAATATGAATGTGATATACTAAATATATTGGCTTACTCACTCTTAGCCACTTGTGACTGCCACTTCTCGCATTCATACTGATCAAAAATATGGGTTTGAAATTGTTTTCGCTGGAATTTAGACAAATTTACTGCAGTTTATAAAAGCCGTACAAACTAATTAATCCTTTGAGTCGCTTGAAAACTAACCATTTTACTCCCTTAATCCTAGTCTAATTCATATACTAATTGCTGGCTTTTACAGTTTTTTACCGCTCATAAACATCAGCAAGTTAAAAGCGCTGAGGTCCTTTTTTATTTGTTTGAACACCGAGCATTTTCCTGGAGTTGTGTGTGTGTGTGGCGCCCCCTGTCGTCCCGTGTGTGCAGTCTAAGCCTTTTAGCATGTTAAATTTCGCTTTCAATACAAAATGTGAAGCGTTTTTTACAATTTTCTATTTAGTTTTTTAATTGTGTCACGTAGAAAAACTACATACACTCACACACACACGACGACCATTGAAAATCCTGGCTGCCTTTTTGGCTTTGCCACAACAACTTGTATGTGTGTGTGCGCGAGTGTGTGTGTGTGTGTTTGTGTTGTTGAAGCTGCGCACATTGAAATGCAAGGCAGCATAAAAATGTTCAACACAGTCTCGCACAGAAACAAATAATGCCCAATTTGCATTGGGAATTGCATTCAGCGAAATAAACCCAAGCGCAAAAATTTATGCACTAAAAAATATTCTAAAGGAAAGGAACAAAATAATAAAAATAATAAAAAAATAAATAAATATGTGAAAATAATTTTCAGTACGTACAAAGCGAACAAACGAAATATAAGAAGAAAACGTGCAGAGCACAGCTAATATGCCAGACCTGCGAGTAAATAGGAAGTATTTACTATATATGTATATAAATATATTTAAATATATATATTATGTATGCCTGCTGCTGCTTTGTATACGAAATTTACTTAATTAAAAGCTGATAAGAGCAATAAATGAGGCGCACACAAAAAGGCAGAGCTGATAAGGCGAGCGATGCATTTTTCCATTTGTTTTATCAGGGCCATTGATTGATTTTTAATAGCATTAGGGCTGATGCCAGACGCACATTATCATCATCAATAGTAGTAGTAGCAGCGCAGCAGTCGCAGCAGCTAAAGCATTATTGCCAGCCCGTCCACGTGGCGTATGATTGATGCATCCATCCAGAGTTGAAAACTTCAGTTTGCTGCTGTTGCTTTTGATGTTGCTTTTGCTGTTGCATTTGCTGTTGCTGCTGCTGTTGCATTTATGCATTTTGCGTATCCGCATCGCATCATTATGACTGCGTGTACTTAAATATATGAGAAATTTGTTGTGCATACAAATTTTGACAGTCAATGCATGCAATGCACATTAGCCCTGCCCCTGCCCCTCAATCTCAGCACACACACACACACAGTCACATCGTCCATCGGTCATGTGCACAATTTTGGTTTGCAATGACAATGATTCATGCAGACAAGTTGAGCGACGGTGGGCGGCGGGGTGTGGAAGTTGCAGGGGATTTGCACACAGGAAGGCAGTTGCACATATTTGATTGGGTGTGTGCCTTGGGTGCCTTGGGCGCCTAGGTGCGCACCGCTCAACAAATTGTGGGCGGTCTTTGCACCACCTCCACCAATGCAAAGTATGCGGTTGCATCGATCTGAAAGCAATAAGTGTGTGTGTGCCCCGCCATAACTCACAAATTGTCGATCTGCTGATGATGATGGCCAAAAAGGGGAAACGATTTAAGAGCTCAAACTGCAGCTGCAAACTGCTTGCAAAGTAAGTGAACTGAAGTGAGCATAAAAAATAAAAGTGAGGGTGTCGGATTATGGTCTGACTCCAGTTTTGACCTTAACAAGAGGTTGGAGAACTGTTTGAAAAGCAACTGAATTGACGCATATAAAAGCGATGTTAGGAATGGGTAGCAATAAATAAAAGGAAAATGGTTAATAATACTAAGTGAATCAAATGCTTTCGAAATTCTATTAGAATATATTTTTAATAAACGTGAAATGGAATTTAAAATATAAATTTAAAAGAGTTTCAAAGTCGATTTAATTTTAGCCTATCTGCTCAAGATTATCGTTTGTGTTAAGCAGATCAGTTCAAATTCACACTTCCACTTTCAGTGCCAATTATCTATGCTATGATAAGTATTTTGAACAAGTAACTGAGATATTTATTAGAAAAACCCAAGTTGTCTAGCTGAGTCAAAATGTAAGAAACTGTTGATGTTGTCAGTAATCAGCCTTATAAATTATAAATTAAAAGTGCAATGCATTGTTTAATACAACTGTGCAAATCTAGGTTAATTAAATAACTAAATAAATAAGCATGCATAAGCATGCATAAGCATATGATAAAGAGATGCTTTCTACATCTCTTACTATCTAATCTTTACTTGCATTTTTGACTTAACTTTGCGATAAGTTTAGCTTTTATCTTTCACCCGATGCACTCAATTAGGTAAAGATAAATCTGTCAGCATTTTTTACATTATTCATATAGAAAAACTTTGGGATTCACTCTGTTCTTGCCCACTTCTCCAGTTTCTTTCCTTTTAAACACACTCTCTAAATTCTAAGCGCTTTAGCTGGGCGAACATGTTTTCGCCACAAATAATAATAAGAAAAAAAATGCATTATCGAAATTGCAAAATCGTTATTGTTATTGTGGGGTAAAAGTTTTTAGCTTTCTATGCTGCTGCAAGAAGATGACAGATGCAGCAAGAGAGGGGGGAGTTGAGTGAGGGGAAGATAAAGAGAGGTGGCAACACTGGTCCCTCCATTAGCAGCACAGCGAAAAGAAATAAGAACAGATGCATAAAAGCGCTTTTCTACTATGCAGATTTTCAGTTGGCACTTTTTACACTCCCCATGGCCACTAATGGCGCCTCGAAAGAGTGTCAGTGTGTGTGAGAGTATAGAATAAATGTGCAATAAATCCAAGTGAAACATAAATAAATATATAAATCTATCGTGAGACAAAAAATAAAGCAAGCACACCAATTTGTTATAGAACATTACCATATATATACATATATATGTATATACATATAGATGTCTATATATATATGTATATCGTATAATGTATAACGCGTGCCGCTCTTGTTGTTATTGTTATGATTGCTTTTGTTGTTGTTGTTGTTTGGTGTTATTGTTCTTTGTTGCTGCATTAAGAATTTATAAACAAAATGTAAAGCAATTGAATTTGACCCAGTTTTCCCCGCCAGTACAGTATCTCCCTTTCCCTCAGCTGCTTCTGTTTGCTTTTGGTATTATAAATATATTTTTTTCTTTGCCTCTCATTTTTTTTGTACTTCTTTCTCTCTTTTTTTTCTTTTTGTTGTATTGTATTAATTATCACATTTTGGTACTGATTGCAGCAAACATTCAAAATTTATTTTTATATTTGTATATCTAAACGGGAATTTTTTTTAAATATATATTTTTTTTTTGGGGAGGCACGCGAGCTAACGGTAGTCACGAGTCACACTCGTTGGGAGTGCGAGGGGTGGGGTATTTTGACTGTTGCCAAAAGCGCTGCTGCTGCCCCCAAAAAGTCGAACTTGATTTTAATGATGCACATGCAACAGCAACAGCAGCAGCAGCAGCAGGCCAGTTGCTTTGACTGCCTCGCAATCTGGCTGGCCTTTTCCAATGAAATGCCGCTGCATTCTTGCAATATGTTGCCACAGCAACAACAGCAACAGCGACAACGCCTTTTTGGGCCCGTTTGAGGCATCCCAGCAAGTTTCCTTTTAAGTGTCGCTGGCTTTGCCATCAATTATGCGGCATGTTGGCCAGCATCATCCTCACAGTGTCTGTCTGCTACACAACCTTCGCTTTGGGCCGGTCTTTCAGTGTGTGTGCTGTTGCAAGTGGCAGCTGCCTGCCAAAGAAGGTGCGCGCCAAGTCAACCAAGAACGCAACACAACACAACACGTAGGTGTGCAGTCAGCGCGCGCAGTTATCGCAGCCACTTTGAGTGGCAGCCAAACCGTCAACGTTTTGCCAAATACCCTGTTTTATATACTATAAGTGTGGCCTATTAGTTGAGGCTTGATTTAGGCCGCAATCATAGTTAAAGTGGAATTATGTGCGATTTGTTTTTATTGAATCTAGGCATGAACAGGTTTTAATAATTTGCAGCACTTTGCTCAACAAGGAGTATGTCTTAGTCAAGACTACCCGTATTATTATTATTTTTTTTTTGCGGTTTACCTCTTTGGCTGCCTTTAATCATCTGCGCCAGCGCAGCGTGTCTGAATCACTTCTCTTCCCAGCTGTGGTTCAAAGTACACAAATATTGACCACTCATAAATACCGTTTTTGGGTTTAAAAAAATCACCTTTTTGCGAATACACTCATTGATCAGCGCTGGCAGCATCATCATGCGACTCGTCGTTAATTTAGTCGCAACAGTAGTCATACAGTGTGGCTACAACCAGCCAAGAAACGGGTTTATTGGCCTGCAGTTATCGGCGCTCTGAGATCTGGTCAGTCCACTGGCGCTTAAACCTAATCCCGCTCTATTAGCCGCTTGTGCAAACAGCACAGCAGGTTTCTTGCAGTTTATATAAGAAAATTGTCTAGTCTTGCATAGTTAAATTCCTTAAAAAATTGCGACAGGAGCTGAGTTTTAGAATGCATTCAGAAAGGGGAAAGTAAGGGGGAACAAACTTGTGCCAAGATTGGGCATGTTCAGAAAGTAAAAGATTGCAAGATAATGAAATCATTCTATGTAGATTTAAAGAGGATTATATGAAACTTAGACGATAATCTGACTAAGAAAATGATGAAGAATTAATAATTGGATTTGTATAAGTACGGTTGAGGCGTAAATTCGAATTGGAACTCTGATGAAAATATAAAATATAAAATCTGCGAGCAGGTAAAAACGATCGAAAAATTAAAAACTATAAAAAATTCATAAGAAACAAAAATGTAGCGAGTCGGAATAATAGCATTATGGATTATGTTGTGAACAATAAATTGGTTTGTAAATATTTCAACTTATTAGAATAAGTTGAAGTCCACAAGGGAAACAAGTCTTAAGGTCAGTAGATATAGAAACGCTCAAATGAGTGAAGCATCTGGTTTGATGGAGAAGCTATAAGCTGGACAATAGATCTAACTAGGTTGCGCCCCAATAAATATAATAAAATATTCCAACTTTCGACCTCTTTTTTACATCTTGTTATTATTTTGATTGCACATTAATTTCTAATCAAAAATTCAATTCATTCTCAATTTTCCCATTTTGTTTACAGGCAATATTTAAATTTAGATTTGCAGTCTACTGATTATTTCATGTCTGCAGCTCATATGCGCCTTCTTAGCCTCTTCATTTTGGCCAACATTAGCATTTCAAAGCATAAACTAGCATGAATAGATGGGCAAACTCAATTGAATTATTAAATAAATTGTGTCGTGCATACGAAAACAAATACGAATGCAGAGGCAAATGGCAAGAGGCAAGAGGCAAGAGGCAAACGGCAAGAGGCAAGAGGTAGCAGCAGGCAGCAGCTAGCCCAAGTCTAAAGCTGAATGTAAAGTCAAGTCTCAAGTCCCAGTCAAGTCTCCAGAGAGCAGGTCTCTTGGTCTTTTGGTCTGCGTTCTCGTTTCTGGCCATAAACACAACGCGCAACGCACAACGCACAATATATCAATGACCATATCGGGTGGCTGTTGCAGCCTTAATGTGCCTCGCGTTGCCCGCAAATGGTTTTAATGTCAAATGTTAAAACGAAACCTTTTGCCACCAAAGCATCAATGCTTGCAGCTCGTTGCTTGTTGCGAGTTGCTCGTTGCGAGTTGCTCGTTGCTCGTTGCTGTCTACTCAGATTGCTCTGCAGTTTGTAGAATTTGCATATAATTGGACTGATTCCGGGGTCGGTCTGTGCCTGCCTGACTGGCCTGACTGGCTGCCTGCCCCGTCAGCTCAATCTGATTTGCACTGAGCTACCATATGGTGCATTTCACAGGCGCCAAGGAGAGAGGGGGAGTGTGGCGGGGATAACTGAATGCTGTCAGTGATTTCAGTGTTTATTTAACTGTCGTGCAAGTCATTGAACGCAGGCAACTTTGTGGCTTTGTGCTTAAAATGAAAACTCAATGCAATATTGTTCATACTATGCCACATAAATAATGATTTATTTGTTTATTGCAAAATTGCGAACACTCGTTCGCACTTACACAAACACACACACGTACACACCACACATACTCGTACACACACACTCGCACACACAGAGACAAAGCGTAAGTTAATCAATTCTTCGTTGTCTTTAATGTGAACTCAACGGCGGGCAGGAAAAACCTTGAGAGTGACTTGTGGCTCCCGTTCGTTGCTTTTTAATGCACGCCATTTTCCATTTTCCTATTTTCCCATTTACTATTTGCACAAGTCGCTCGAGGGAGCCTGGGAACACACCAGTCCGTCCATCCAGCTCAACTCAACTCAACGCAGCTCGGCTCGGCTCAGTTCAGCTCCAGCTGTGGGCCATGATGACTTGTTGCTTGTTGCCGTGGAGTCCCTTAGCTTACACCCCGCTTGATTCTATTCCATCCCCCTCATTTTAACCCTCTGCACTTCTAGAAAAATTGTTTATATTGTTTTCTAAGAGAATTATTAAAGAAATATAGCAACAATTATTTCAGATTTTCAAGTTGATTTTCAGGCTAGGCATATTTGAAGTTAAAGCATATATTTTTTCACATACCATTGCACAGTTTTCTCTCAGTGCAAACATAGTCGTATTCGTTGTGCGAGTATCTCATCACTTTCCCATAAACATTCGAACTGTTTGAGAGTTAGCTGGTTGGCAGGGTGGCCATATTGCAATTTACGTTCTGTGGTCTAATTAAAGTGCAAGTACAACTAAACTTGCGGCAGGTTGAGCTCGGATTCAGTCCTACTAGTCCAACCTCCAATGCCTCAATGCCTCAATGCCTTAATGCCCCCAGCCGACCGACAATGTTCGAGTGCCAATGCACATTGCGTGTTCGTTGTTTTGCGGTCAATTCATTTGCAAGGCTCCAGGCTGGAGTTTGCCAGTCTATAGCATATATATATATATATATATAGATATATGTGTATATATGCTCTATGCGGAGGCGTCTCAGTCTCAGTCTCAGCTTGAGTTTATTTATATATTTGCTTTTGTCTTTGGCAGTCCCGGCAACATTTTTCTCGTATCTCACATTAATCAATGTTGATTTCAATTAATTTAACCATCTCTTCACTTGCCAGTCATCGTGGCCGGCGTCCTTTTTATTAAACCAATAACACAACAACAACAACAACAACAACAATAAAACAACTAAAGAAACAAGAAAAAGAAATAAACACCTACTTTATTGTGGGCGAAGACACGCCCATCTTTCAACTCGTGTCTTTGCGTGTCTTTTATTTTTTTTATTTTTTTTTTATTAAAATTTTGCAGTCTATAAATTTTGTGGCGAGGTGTTTATGCCTGTTGGGTTAGACCAGGCACACAGACAGACGGACGGACAGAAAGCTAAGAAACGAGGGCGTAACTGGAACACATGTGTTATCCAGTTGGTATATATATATATATATATATATATATATGTATACAGATGTGTGTGCTATGTGCTTAAGTTTAAGGCGATAAAACGGATGTGCGTGGATTGTGCTCGACTTCAATTCAAGCCGTGGCAGTGAAGAAGTATCTGCTTTGGAATGCGATTAAAGATTAGGATGAGCACTTACTCTCTTCAGTTTTCAAATTTTATTGGCAACAGAAATCGTGTTTTTCAATTGAATTTCAGCATTAATGTGGAAGCTAAATCATGACTTTAAATGGAGTGCTCTTGAAAATTGATTGAAGTTTTGACAAACGTTGAAATTGTGCCCAATTTGATTATTTTTTAATCACGTAAACAGTTTTTTAATGTATTATCAATCTAGAAATCAAATCATGATGCAAAAGTCATCGCATTTGGATATCGATTCAGTTATGACAAAGTTATTGCTTTGGAAAGTTTTGACCCAGAACCATACCAAAAAATCATCTAAAATTAAGTAGTAAATATTTAAGTCTTGAATAATTTGGAAAAGTTACAAAAAAAAGTATTTAGATCAACTTACAAATGTCTGTCAAGGGTCAAATTTTGGTTGACTTTCAAGCATAAATTTTGATGATCTATTTCCTTGCACAAGTTTACCAGTTTTGGTAATAATTTGCATGGCATTTTATTGATAGTTCTCAAGGACAGGCAAACACACACACGCACACACACATTCCAGACCAGATGCCAGCCATTATCATTTGTCATGCATGAGAATCGCAGAGGAAGAAGAGGAGGAGGAGGAGTGAGAGGAAGCACAAGAAGGAGCAGCAGCTTGCAGCGAGTGGAGAGAGTGCATTTTCCATATTCTCTCAACTGAGTTTTGGAACATCTCATTCAATGCAGCATTGAACATCTTTTTACACACACCCGAAGAGAGAGAGAGAGAGAGAAGCAATGCAATGTGACCATTATATGATTGAGTTATGTTTTGTTGTCCCTGCGGCGCAGCTAACACGAAAAATTCTATTCAGTATGCCCCACAATCCCTTTCATCTTGCTGCATGTGGCAACCATCAATTTTGAATGTGTGTGCGGAGTCAAACCTGTTGTGGTGTCTCTGTGTGTGTGTGTGTGTGTGGGTGTGGGCAAAGCAAGCCATATCATGGCCATATCCTGTCAATTTCGAGATCGACACTCCTTACACCATGTTGCATGCAGCTCCTTGTGGCTTCTACTGCTGCATTTTCGTTTTTTGCGCATTTCTCACAATTTGTTGCGCCTGGTTTGGCGTTTGACTTGACTCGACTTGGCAGCCAAACATGCTGCAACTACAATAATGTGTCGTCTTTTCGATTTAGCCTTATTGTTGTCGTTGTCCTTGTTGTTGTCATTGTTGTTGTTGTTGTTGCTGCTGCTGCTGCTGCATCTGGTTAGAGTTAGATAGATGCGCTCGTTTGTTGCAGTTGCTTGTCATTTTTATAGGTTTGTTTGCGGCTCAGTCGATGGGACTTTTTGCTGTTGGGCTTGGGGCTGCAACCCCTTATTGCTGTTTGCTCCGCCCGCCCCAACCGCCACACCCCTTTATTAGTTGCTGGCTGTCGTCGATGCCAAGAATTATGGCTGTCAATAGCCATTGGTTCCAATATGCAGCCGCCTCGACTGCCATCAGATAAACCAATTTGATTTGTTTGTGTGGCCAACGACGACATTTAGCTCTCAGCCCCACTTCGCCTCCCTCAACAGACAGTTGATTAAAATACATGACCACCCGCATATGCCAACCCCACCCCGCACTCTGATAGCTATTTGCTCAAGTAATTGAGTTAAGTGACAAAACACACCATGTTGCCCCTTTTAATTGTTGCTGCTGCTTTTGCTGCTGTCTCTTGTCTTTCCTGCTGTCCATTCATAATTGTAATTCAATAAAATAATAAACATATCGCATTGTTCAATTTACTTTCACACACTCACGCACTTTCCACAATATAGAAGAACTTTTGTCACGCCAACTTAACTAAATTAAGCCAAAACATTTATGGCAAAAAGGCAATTGCTTTTATACTCAGCACTTTATGCGTGAATTGGGGTATATTCGCTTTCGAAAAGAGATCAATATTTGAACTTATTTGTAGTTAAGTTTGTGTGGATTAGAGTGTGGAGTTTGAGAGCTTCTCAAGTGTGAATGTGATTGACGCAATGATTAACAGACTAGAAAACTACAAAATAATATAATTACTTAAGCCTCATTTGTGCTTACTTTAAGGCAAAGGATTTAACTATAATTGTAATGCTAAATATCAATCACATATTTATCTATAACTGGTCTTTAATGTACTGTATAAACAGCTGTTGGGCTTTTTTATGGTTATTCATATGTTGTTTATGGATATATATATATATATATATATATATATATTTGCTATAAACAAATTGGAAACCAAATGCTTTTTAGCATATTCTTTTTTTTACTGCGTTTCGGCCTTTTATTCAACTTTTCTCTTTGTATATGTAGATCTGTCTGTCTCTCTTATTTGTTGTATGCTTTCTCTTACTCTCTTTCTCTCCTTCGCTGATCTCTCTCTCTCTATTTAACTCTCACGTTATTTTTCCCTATCTCGCAATCCCTCCATCTTTCTATATCCTTCTGCTTCGCAGTATCTCTCTCTCTTTGTCCCTATTTTTATTTGTATATTTCCTTATTAATATTTAATCTTCTTATTCATCCAATTTTCTTGCTCGCTCTCTCTCTCTCCGTTTAATATGCTGCGCTCCCTTTCTTTTCTTTATCTCAATCTGGCTGCTCCATCACTTTTTATCTGGCTCCGTTATCTGCGATTCTCATACTCCTCAGCATATCGTTTGCTTGGATTGTGGAGTATCACGTAGTCGATCATTTTAGTGTTTTAGAAGTTTGCTTATTCGATTTGTTATCGGTTGCGGCTTTGTTATTATTTTCTGTATCATGATTTTGTTTACACGCCAAATGCGCACGTAGCGCGCGTCGCACTTTTTACTATGATTATTATTATTTTTTTTGTTCTTCTTTCTATTTCATCTTTATTTATTTATTTTTCTCTTTTCTCAGCACGCTACTCACCTGCTTTAGTTGTTGTTGTTTTTTTTTGTCGCTTTTCTATTAGCCTGAAACGTCGCTTGACCACGTACGACATGCACTGCAGCAGCGCCAACGACTTTTGCCTCTTCCGTCCCTCCCTGCCTGCTCCTCCCCACCTGTCTTCCTTGCCTCTTTTTTTCGATTTTCAAACACGTAGAGCGCCAGCAAATTTCCCATTTCCCATTAAAACGCGCAAGAGGCCAATGCATAAATGATTGACCCTCTCCCTCCACTCTCCACGCTCCACCCTCAATCCCCCCTTCAGCTGATACCTTATCGATATGGTAAAAGTAACGCGCGTTTCCGTTGAGCTCAGTGCTAGCGGCTCTGATGCGATTCATTCATTCACTTACTCACTTGCTCACCCGTTCACTCATTCACTCATTCATTTTCATTCGTGCCACTATCAACGGCTATTGTAGTTTATTATCGACGGCGTCATTGCTGTGCGGTCATAAAAAAGGAACGCTCTTGTCATCAGACGCCAGGACTCCGTATCAGTATCTGTATCTGAGTATCCTTGGTATCTGTAACTGGTGTGTGTGACTGTAGCTGTGTGACTGGGGTCGCACATCCGTGACACACCTTCTTTAAGTTTTATTTACGGCCAATGCCTTCGATTAACCAAATTGACTAACTTTGCTGTTGCTCGGCTCCTCCAAAAAAAAAAGTATAAACTTGAGAGGAAAACGGGCGTGTGCTGAAAGCCAGCCAGATTGCTATTAATCAGACCCGGCCAGGGTGTTTTTAGCAAGTATCCTTTTATAAAATTACTGCTCCAGCAATGCAATTAAATAAATTAGGGTTATAATCTGCTTAATTAACACACTCTTCATATTATTTGTAGACTCATCTTTGTCGGGCACCTTTTTCTAAGCCCTCGTGAATCATGCATTTTAGTTGGCAAGTGGAATGGCCATTTCAAGAACTTGATTTGAAATTGGGAAATTACCATGACATGAAAATCTATCTGATCATCTTTTTTATATTTAGAAATTCTCAAGAAAGCAAAAGCTTTTAATATGTTTATTGTTTTTTTCGCTGTGAGTGTAAATTGACATGCGTCAGCTGTTCGAAAATTAAATTGTTTCGAATATATTGATATTCAAAATTTGAATTTTTCTATTCCAAGGAATTTCCAGTTTAGTGGCACACATAGCATTGAACTTTGGGATTAATTTGATTGGTTTTTTGTTGTGCACGCCAAACAACTGACTTACCGTTATCACATGCCACATGGCACATGCCACTTGCCACACGGCACATGGCACATGCGTCATACTGCTTTGGCCTTAAGGCATCTTATTTTTTTTTTTATATAACTTTAGCAAGAACCCGTGCAGCGTTGCAAGTGCAGCAGCTCGGTAGTGCAACAGCAAAGAAAATAAAAACTTGTCTCCCCCTCTGCAGGCGATAGATTTATATGTGTGTGTGTGTTATAAAAAAAAGGTAAGCTCGTGCAACAATAACAGCAGGGAGAAAATGTCAATGCCGCCAGTTGGTCACAAAATGCGTCAGAGTCAGAGTCACACAAATGTTGTCACGTTGTGTTGCAACACGTCAGCGTCCGCATCACTTTGGTTACGTTAACGTGTGCGTTACGTTGCCTTTTGTTGTTACGTAGCCACAACTTGATGTTCTTCCCGAGGGTCGTTGAAAGAAAGCCCACACAAAAGACACATTGAAATTCATATAACGTACTGGGCAAGGGAACGCACAACAACAACAACAGAAACAACAATAACAACAAAACAAACAAGAACAGCAAACATGCCTGCAAACAATATCAATTAAAATATGTAAAAGTTTTATTAGCTAAGGAATTGGACAGAAGCGAAGAGAACTCAACAAATGGACAACTAACGAGCGGAAACAGTTTGTCTGCAACAAGCGACGCTTGATTCATTTAAAATAAGCGCTAAAGCGAGAGAGAGAGAGAGAGAGAGAAAGAGAGAGAGATAGAGATAGAGAGAGAGAGAGAGGGAGAGAGAGAGAGAGAGAGAGAGAGAGAGAAAGAGAGAGAGAGAAAGAGAGAGAGAGAAAGAGAGAGATAGAGAGAGAGAGAGAGGGAGAGAGAGTTGTAGAATGAGTTGTAGAATGAGTATATAGAATGGGTCAGTAAAAATGTTAATCGCAATTCAAAGTCAAAGTCATCCTTAGACTGAGGCTTACGAGATCGTTCAAGACTAGCTTATAATATTGTTCCTTGCTTGGAGACTTTTTATCTCTATCTATCTATGTATATTTAAATCCATCTATATCATTAAAATAAATGTAATATTATAAAATATCGACAACTAGCTGTAGAAGACTTTGCCAAAGAATCTTTTCTTTTCAGAGCGTTTCTTTTTGCTGTGAAAGAAATATCAAATATTTATATAATACTTTATCCAAGAAACTTGTCTTTTGAAGCTGTTCTTTTGATTAGCAAGTATTTATGCATAAAATACACATTTGCCATAAAAAATGCAATTAATATTGCCCAGTCAGTAAATAATTATCACCATTGATAGTCGTTACTTGCTTAGCTTTTGCTTAACTACTTATTTAAGAATCTACCCTTTCAGTTAAGTATTCGAAAAGCCAACTCTTTATGCAGCAATTCCAATTCTTTTGCATATTGCCCTTCAGTCTTTCTGCAATTTTGCCATTAAATGTGCAACAAATTAAGCAGCGTTAGTAAATAATTATGTACTTAGATTGAGTGTCGCCAGCGGGTTCTTCAACTTGTTGCACTTCTTCATTGCCAATTAGCACTTGCTTAAGCTTAAAGCCACTATCCCCTCTCCTCTCTCTTCACTCTTCGCTCAACCCTCACCCTTGCTTTCTAGCTTGTAGTTTCTTTGACCCAACTCTGTCGCCACATCGCGTTTCACTTTGATATGCATAACACGATCTGTGGAGCCAAACGCCATTCATCAATCGATTCAACAATAAATTCAACTAATCGCCATCACGTTCTATACACCCTCTCCCACCCACCAACCTTATTGGCGTCTATATGGGAATACAATCTTAACTTGTTAACGATAGCTTTGCCATTAAAATTTTGGTGATTCGACTTTTGTGCGCTGATTCAATGACAACAACAACAACAACAACAACTACAAGATAAAGTGTAGGCGAAAAAAAATCGAAAGAATTCTTTTTCTAGTTTGTTGTTTTTCACATGTTTTTCACATGTTTTTCAACAAATTGCGTGTTGGCAGCGGGTGGCTGCTGCTGCTGCCAAGGGTGGAGGCGTGGTCGCGTGGCAGTGTGTGACAATTTTCTCATATATATCCGAAATGAAAGAGAAAATTTAATTTGCAGGTCACGTAATTTGCTGGTGTATATGTCTGTGCGAGCTTGTGTGGCACGCCCCCATTCTCGCCTACACACACGCACTACAGACACATATGCACATGCACACACTCCGGCACACGCATGTGTGTTGGTAAATAAATTTGCCTGACTGTGTATATCTTTTCGCCATCTATGTATATATGTGTGTGTGTGTGTGTGTAATACATGTAAAAATATGCAAATCCAGTCCACACATATGGCCAGAGCTTTTTGTTTTGTCGTCGCTGTCGCACACTTTACAGTTATGACTGTTTATTTGGTTGCAGGCCATGGGCCAAAAAAAAAAAGAAGAAGCAGACAACGAAAAAAAGCCCATCGATTGTGAGCAGACTTTCAGAGGCTTGAAGCTGAAACAGAAACCCCGAAACTGCTGCTGATAGCAGGCGCTCTTCATGCTTGCCTCGGTATACCCTGTAAATGAGCTGAGAATAACGGGGTGTATTTAAGACATCGATTTGAAAGTGTTTTTGAACTACGACTTTAATGCATTTCTTTCATTTATTTTTTTTTTTTTTATGAATTTCAGGCATTTATAATCTGCATTTAATTACTCAGGAATTATATATTTATTTAATTCTTTTCACTGATGTGCTATAAATGTGGCTTTAAACCAAATTATATTTCCAAGCGGTTATATCGGTTCAATTAATTTTCTCACTAGTAATATCAATTTATGTTCCTTCAAATGTTGAATTTCAATGGGTAAGGTGGCGGCTCCGATTCTACTTCTGGTTTCAGTTGCACAAATTTATTGAATGTGCCACGCGAATCTAACTTTTATAGACTAGGCTTCCAATTGAGCTGCACAGATACAATTTCTCGCACTTGCTGCTTGCACCAGCCCCAAATTAAATATCCAAAAATTACAAAGTGTACTTTGTTAACTATGTACTTATAACTGGCAGCACTGCTTTAAGTTTGTCTTAAATTTGATAACATATAATTAAATATTGAAATAACCCTGCCAGACAAGTTTCTCCATTAAAATTCGCTGCCAAAAACGAGACAACTAGGAACGTAATCTGAGAGTCGAGCACTCCTTCAACTTTTAGCGCTCTATCTTAAATTTTATTTTGTGTATTTTTTTTTTGTTTTTTTTTGGGGTCGTTTTTTGTGTGGCATACTTTTTGGCTTATTAATGTAACGTTAAACTTTGTTGTTTTTGCCTGCTCTTTTCCATTTTTTTTTGTTTTTTGTTTTTGTTGTTTTGGGTTGTTTTGCTGTGACTGTTGCTTTTATCATTAACTTTATGCAAAAACTTTTTATGCCAGCACCATTTGCCGACGCGCCTACATTAAGCCAACAAATAGTTTGGCTCACAACTGGCAGCCATTTCAGTTTGGCACACTTCCCTAATGCATCTGTCTGTAATACCCCCACAACCACCACCCTCCACCCCTCACTCCCTTATATATATATCTGTCTGCTTGCCTCCTCTTACTTATCACAATTTGCTCCTTTGCTTTCCACTTGCAGTCCAATTACCTCATGCAGTTTGATTATCTGCCCGAGTCGGATCTGAAATCGGGCGCTCTGCGCACCGAGAGCCAGCTAATGGATGCAATACGTAATCTCCAGGTAAGTTGCTGCTGCCAAGCAGATGTTGTTGCATGCTGCATGCACGTGGCTTGCTGTGTATGCCACACAATGTATTATGCACAATATCACAAACTAACATTTTGTGTCCGTCTGTCAGGAATATGGCAACATTCCAGTTACGGGCAAAATCGACCAGGCCACAGCCAAACTAATACAAAGGCCCCGTTGCGGCGTCGGGGACAATAAGAATGCGTATAATTTCTCACCGGATAAGCTTCGGGATCATGGCACACGTTGGCGACGCTACGTCCTTCAAGGCGCCAAATGGGGTAAAACGGATCTAACATGGAGGTGAGTCCAACAAAGACAAACAAGTATTACCATAATTATTGTATAAGCAAAGTTTGCTGCTATTTCAATTGCCCAACGAGCTGCATTCACCTTGAAAGCCATTTTCAACTTAAAGTTTCATCGTGCTAAGAATAAGGCGGAGGGAAGGGGTTACGAAGAAGTAACAGCAGCAGGAAATACAACACTAGAAAGTGCTTAAAATTGCACTTGTTATACATTATTTTGAGCATCAAAAAGTTGTTCAACTCAATGAATAAATCTTGTATTTGTTGCAAACAAATATAAATCTTTCATTTATAAGTTGGCTAATTTTCAACAGTTGCCTAAAAGTATGCCACACAAATTTCGAATAGCTCTTAAATAGCTTATAAATGCTGCAAATATTTAGTAACCTCACAAACCAAACTAAACATTGGCTTAATACTCAAAGTCTGTGCAGCAATGTGCTCTAAAATAATTGAGCATTTTATTGCTACCCATTTTAAAGGGCAAAAATACGGTTAATCGAGGGAAATGCAACAGTTTTTAAACTATTTTATTGGCGCATTGTGAGTCCTTTTCGGTTGGATAACCAACTGTTTGCCAATGCATTTAACTGGCAGCAAACCATTTGATAACAATTTGAACAATGGCCATTTCTCTCTCACTTTATTTTTCACTCAATTTTCCCTTTTCGCTTTATCAACGAAAAGCCAAACAAAAAAATTGGAACAAAAAACCAAAAATAAGTAAAAAGGCTGCCAGTTGAGGTAAGCTTGACTAGGAAATTACCTGTATTAAGGCTCAACTGTGATTAGCTTTAATTAAAAGTGACAAAATAAGTGAGTTACTTAGAAAAGAGTTTTTCTTATGGCGTTCTTTGCCTGAATATGTTGGATTAGAATAAAAATAGAAAAATCCTTCCCATTCCCTGCCTCATTTGCAAATTTTTCTGTAGGGTATAAGGATAAAAAAGGAGACGACTAAAGAGAAAAAGCAGAGAACTGATGCCAATTGATGACAGAGCCACAATGCGAATGACAAAAGAGTCACCACTGTTGACCCTTTGCGTAGTTAAACAAGTTTAATTAAGGCACTCACAGCTAACACTTTTTGTGTGATGTAAACTTGGCTTAACACCTTACGCAGAGCTGCTCGACAAGTGACCCCAAATATGTAAACAGTCTAACTAAAATACCCATTGTCGAACTGCAGTGGATAACTTCATTTGCAGTCAAGTCAAATGGCATATTATAAAAGAGTTTTGCAACAGTTCGCGCTTTTTTATTTTAATTTTTTTTTGTTTCCTATTTCCTATTGCAAAACAATTGCCTTTTTGGGGGATTGGGCGCAAGTTTTTCTGGCCACTTCCTGTTGTTGGCAATGCGGTTTCCCACAGCCGTTTGTTGATTTGTGTCTTTGTCACTTGCAACAGCAACAGTAGCAGCAATTTCAACAGTTAATACCACGTTTCTCAAGGCATTTGCTGTGGCACACGCAACTTTGTCCATGCGCCAGGATGTTGTCACTTGATGTCCTTGTTGTCCTTGCTGTTCTTGTGTGCGCAAACAAAATGAGTACAAAATGCTTAAAACGACTTCCGCTTCGACAATTTGCATGCTGCGTCGCCGGAAATGGAAAAACACTTCTGGGCTGCTGTGCGACGTCGCAACTGCCTTCTGTCCCCTCTATTTGCCCCACTTCACCTTCCCCTCTCTCTCTCTCGGTCTCTTTTATTCGCCTCCTGGACTGCCTTTGTTTGCAATTAAGCGTGAACACATGCAGCTAAGATGGCGCATGAATATAAAGAAAGCAGGTCACTGGATATGTACATATATATATGTACACTTTATATATATATATATATATATATGTATGTATCAATTTATTGAGTAGTGTTCGCCATTGTAGAGATAAGCCGTATTGCTACTTTTTACTCACAGTGACTGAGTTTGTTTTAAATATCAGTGATTGAAAGTAAATTAACTTTTTTCTTTTAAGTTTAAGCAATGCCTTTAGGCAGCTTCAGTTTTGCAAGCTTGAACTTGACTAATTATTATTATTAAATAATCATATATTTATAGAGAAGTTAAACAGAATTGTGTCTCAGGATTATGAATTGAAAGAGCAACTATCATTTATAATCGCCTAAATTGAACATTCAGTGTCGTTCTCTTCACCTTCAGTTTTTTTTACATTTACAATTGCTCTCTTCTTCTTCGTCCTAGTGATGCTTGTTCTATGATATCTCAGTCTCACTGACATAACTTATGCATAAATTTCCAGCCAACTGGTATCGTTTACGAAATTCTAACCAAACAATTTGTATTTAATTTTCTTTCCATTTTCTGTTCGTATCTTGATAATCGAATTAAATGTTATTTATCAGTGACAGTGATCTCAGTCACAGTTCAGCTCTAATAGCTAAATGAAGTGGTGTTTGTGGGTCGGAGGTTTTGTGTGTTTTCTTATGTATATTTCATGTAAACTCAATTTGAGTTGAGCGTTGACCAACCGCTGCGCTGCAAGTAAATGTTTACCGCCCCTTGCCACATCCTCGCTGACTTTGCCTTAATGGCCAATTAAGCGTAGACGACACAAGAAATAATTAAATCGCTGCATGCAACGCGCCATTGTGGCATGCGGCATGCAGCATGTGGCATTCAACTACACACACACACACACACATGTATACACACATATATACATGTGGCGTGAATAGCACACGCATCGTATGCGTAATCTACAATTGAATTTTTTCCAGGCGCCGCCCAAAAGTATGCAATCTTTTTTCTGTTTCTGCTTCTTTATGCAAATGACTGAAATTTGTAGCGTGATAATTTAATAAATGAGTTGCCGTTTTGGCAGCGTCTGCAGTTTGTAGTCGTAGTTTCCAATGCTGAACGTATTAAATATTTTAAGCGCAATTATGCAGCTGCGCATTAAAAATCAAATAGAACATTCAAAGTGACAGCTGCAATCAGAGCGCTGCTCCTTGTTTTTTTTTTTGTTTTTTGCTTTTTTTGGCCATCATAAAGTTCAATTTGGCGCAAAGTGTTTAATGAAAGCGCCAAGTTGGCGACACCCTGCACCGAACTTCATGACCTACCCTCTTGCGCATTCTCTCTGGGCACAGCGTGCCAAGTTGGTCATTAACAATTCACGCAGACGTCGCTACGCATGGCTAAGAACCAAACAGCAGCAGCAGCAGCAGCAACAGCATCAACAACAACAAAAAAACAGCAACTTGTTTTACATAAAAACACACTTTAGACATCAAATTATGCAATGCAGGACGCGCCCCCCCAGCAAGTAGTGTTTGGGGGGGGGGGGGGGGTGGCGCAGAGGGGATGAGTTTTTGCAAATCACTTTTCTTTCATTTTTTTTTTTGCTGCGTACTGACAAAATGCAATGACTGTAATAAAAATTAACAAGCTACGCTACGTTTGAGTTTTGAATTAATTGAAAGCGCGTACGCGCAGGACATTCTATCAAGCAAAGGGATGGCGGGAGGGGGCTTGTGGCACAGATTGTTGCAGTTCACTCCGACTAATAGAGGAAGGGGGGTGTGTGCTGAATACCGTTAGCGCTTGCCTTGCTTGCCTTGTAAAATTATAAATTCGCGTCTAAATGAGCGTTGCAAAATTAATGAACTGCATGCAGTTTAATTGAAATGCTCTGCCAAAGTCGTGCTGAGGGGCGGGATAAGGGTGAAAGGGGAACGGGCAAGGAGGGTAGGTATGTGGCAAAATGCATAATGAAAACCAATTTTAAGCTAAACAAAATGCATCAGCTGAAAGGAGTTAGCTAAAAACAAAAAGAGTTCCTCGCCACGAAATGGATGAAAAAGAAGGAAAATATTTTCAAGCAAAGCTTAAGCGTTTAATAAATTTAAGGGTTGGTAGATTTTACAAAAACTATAAAGAAAACTTTAAATTCCAAAATTCTGATTTGCTGCTTTTCTGTTCGATAACATTTCAACTGACTGTTTCTACCTGTATAAAAGCCAAAGATTGTGACTGGTTTGGTTTTTATTGAGTGATTTTTGGTACGCATACGCACTGTGGCACACAGCATTAACGAGCTGGCGACCATCAAATCTGTGGCATAGAGGCAGACTGCGGTGTCAATTGGCAATAAGGCAACAAACTTGCACCACTGACCAGCCACATTAATTTGCTGTTTGTGAGTGTGTCTGTGTATGTGTGTGTGTGTGTGTGTGTTTGAGTGTGGGGCATTAATAAAGCGCAACATGCAAGATAGTTCTTCCTGGTGTTTGTGGGCAAGTTGTTGCCATTTGTTAGATTTTTAATAACATTAATAAAGTTGTGCACAAAGCAAGAGTCAAAGTGCTCAGCGCACGCCATGTCTATGCACTCGGAAAAAAATTGCCCCAAATATTAGAAAGCTAAACTTATTTTAAGAAATTATTTCAAAATATTTGAAAACAGCCTTTTTTTTATTAGAAAGGCTTGCCCTCACTCGATAATCCGTAAAATGTTAGTGTTTACCTGAGTCCGAGTATTAAATTAAGAGCAAGAATTGATAAACTAATTTTTTTTCTGAGTGTTGTAACAAAAGAACAAGGACGAGGAGCTGAAGACAGGCAGGCAACTCGAGGCAGGACCAGGCAGGAAGGAAGGAAGGAAGTGGCAATCGAGTCATATGGCAAGTTTGCGTTTATGCTTATTAGCGCTGGCCCTGGCCTCTCGTGCATGCGAGCCATTAATACAATGCAGAAGCTGACGCAGCAGAAGGATCTCGGCCAGGAGCAGGCAGCAGGCGGGAGGCAGCAGTAGCAGTAGCAGTTGCAGACAGGAAGCAGGCAGGCATCCTTTTAGCTGCACCATAAAGAAAACGTGTATGAATGTCTTTGGCATTGGCTGGCTCATAAAAACCTCGACATATACATCACCACGCAGCAGCAAGAGCAGCAGCAGCAACGGCAGGACGAAGGATTCACGACTCAGGACTCAGGACTCTGGCTGTCATGTTACAATGATAAAAAGTAATTTTATGACGCACTCACAACAATGCATGGGCCGAGACCAAAAATAAAAAAAAAACTCCAGCAACCCGCTGCACTTATTGGTTCGACAGGCGTTCATTGTCTTTGCCAAGACGCACACACACACACACACACTCATACACACACACACATCCTGTCTGTGTGTGTCTTGTGTGTCCCCCTTTTGTAATGACTATGGCTGGGCATAAAAGGCGTCGCTCTTAAAAGCGCACTCTGCACGCCGCGTGTAACTTAAAACGCAAACTCTACACGACACACACCCCACACACACACACACGCACACCACACACCCTAACTTCACCTACCCCTTCTATATATCTACCCCTACAAACTTGTAGTATCGAGAGCAGCTTTAAGACAGCTTCAGCAACCAAGCTCAAAACTCGTAAATTGTTTGCAAAAAAAATAAAAAAAAAACAACAAAAAATGGTAACAACTAAAAGTTCTCTAAGCCAAAGTGTACGACTATGAAATACCCTGTACGTGGCTTAAATAAATTATGCCTGCTGCAAGCGTTATGCTTTTTGGTATACCCTTTAGCGATATTTTTTAATGGCTTCGGAAAAACGAAAATATCGCCAAAAAAAAAAAGTTGCCGAAAAATTCTAAAACCATTTGGCGAGCGCTGACTGGATTTTAATGTCATTTGTTGCAGCTGCTGCAGCGAAGCCAGCAACGCGCAACAGCAACTTGCTGCAAAAACCAAGGCTTAAATCAATTTGGAGCGTGGGGTGCACAATCGAAAAAACCAACATGTGGCAAGTGTCACAGTGCAGCAGCAGCAGCAGCAGCAGCAGCAGCAGCAGTAACAGCAGTAACAGCAGGACATGCCACAGTGGCCGCCAAAATGGCAGTCGTGTGCGTTATTTCCGTTTCCGCTCGCCAGCGCCATTGTTTTTAATAACATAAATAAATATATATATTATGCTGTAATTTTTTCTTATTTTATTTTTTCGGATCAGCGCGTTTATAATAATTTATGCAACAAATGAAGTAAATCACACGCACAACTGACCAAAAGAGAAAGAGAGACACAGACAGCGAGAGAGAGAGAGAAAGAGAGAGAGGCATCGTTAAATGCCGCAAACAGAAAATGGCAATAGTTTTATATCCAAATTGTTGCTGCTGCTGCTACTGATTTTTCAGCAGTCATTTGCAGTTGCTGTTGCACTTTGTTGCCTGGCCTTAACACTTCCCACACCAACACACCCCCCTGTCGCCACCTCTTCACCTCTTGCCTGGTCGTTGCAACGCGTTTGCCCTCTTCATTTTGGCCGGTGGCAAGTCTAATGGACGTCATTGGCCATAGTTTTCTGACTTTTTGTATGCTGTCAAGTGCTCGCACTCGAAATTATTATCTGCCATTAATCATGGCTATAATGTTTTGGCTGGCTGCTATAAAATGGAAGTGGACCAAGTGGACTCCACTACTCCTCCTCCTCCTACTCTCTCCTTCTCCTTCTCCTTTTCTGTGTCTGCCCCCGCCGGCGTATCTCGAAGAACTTTGAAAATGTCGAGGGCAGCTTTAAGCTGATAGCTTAAGAGTTAGTTGCTCTGATAAATGTGCATTCGCGAATATTTTGCGCTTAGCGGTGGATTAAAGCACTTGATTTTTATGGCTGTTAAATGGTATTACAATATGTTTAGCTGGAGGCTTCCACGAGTTATTGCTGCTCATTTCAATAAGACTCTTCAGCTGAGTGAGTCCAACTTGTATCCCATCTCTAATTGTAGTTTTTTGGGTAGAATTCTATTTTCAAGTTTGAATCAGGGAATAATCTACAATTAATAGTTGTTGACTTTCGAAAGTTTGGAACCATTTCCACATATGTTTCTTGAATCATGTTTTCAAGTTTGAGTCCAGCTTTTATGTAGAGTCTAAGCCATGTTTAAAAATATGCTGCCTTTGAAAATCTGATCTTTTTTTGTGATTGTAGAAAGTTACCATTTTTGAGCATTGAACTTAAGCATGAAATTTAAGCCAGAATCGCATTTTCAACTTTATATGTACTGTCAAACTAGAGCTCAAACCATGATCAAAAAGACATAGTTTTTGTAAATCTGATCACTTTTGACAAAGGTTTGTGTTTTGCAGCTTTTACACAAAGCGAGCTGAAATTTGGAATGTAAATTTGACAATTTCATTATAATTATATTCAAATTATTCAAACAACTGCTCAAACTGCCCTTTCATATATAATTTTCTGCATCACTTTATTACAGTGACAATTATTTTAACTGCAGGGCATTTTTATTACGACAGTTCTTGTTGAAATTGTTGTAGCTGTTGCTTTTGCTGTTTCTGTGTTTTTTTTCTATTTATTCTCTTGCTCACCCCCTGAACCTTACATTTATGTTTTTTTTTGAGTTGTAAGTTCCCCTTGCAGCCCCTCGCCAGCCACTAGTCTGGTCTATTTTTTTTTTTTTTTTGTATTGTTATAGTACACAAAACCACACGCTGTGTGTACAGCAGGGCGCAAAAGCCCTAAAAACAAAGTCCAGACTATGGCCATAAGGTATTGTAAACTATACATAAATAACAAGCTCAATTTAGGCTCATATTAAAATAGAAAATATAAAATTTTCTGCTGAGTCGGGCGAAAAGGTGAAAGAGGGTCGGTTGGCGGGAGGGGGGTTGGGCCAAGGGGTTATAAATATACAACAAAATGTGTGTCAACAATATGTCTGGCTGGGTGTGTGTGTACGAGTGTGTGTGTGTGTGTGTGCAAAGGATTGTTTATTCTTATATGGCTGGCTGAGCTGACTGTCTGAGCACTCATACTTGTATTCATATTTATATTCGTATAAAATTTATGACATGGCATATTTCCTTCTGCTGCTGGGTCTAAGGCTTTGCATTTTACATGAATACCGACGTATATATATATATATATATATATATATATATCCACTTACATATATCCTTTTGTCTTGCGAACGCAATCTGATACGGTTCAAGGTGTAGCATTTCAAATTTAATAAACCACCACAGCATGTAAGAAACAAAAACAAAAACAAAAACAACCAACAACAACAAAAGCAACAGCAACGAATTCTATAAGAAGTCTAAGAAAGTTGAGTTACATAATTATTAAGTCGACTTTCAAATACTCTGTGCCAGTTAAATAATCGTATATTATTCAGTTTCCAGGCAGAAAACGATTGAATTTTGATTTTGAGTTGAGTTGAAACTTAAATAATAATAATAATAAAATTAATAATAATAGTAATAAAGAATATAATAATAAAATTATACAAATAATTATTAAAAATTAATAGAAAAATAATATTTAATTTTAATTAATTTTTGAACTGAAATATATTCCAGTTAAATGTTTCTAAAACTTGAATGTGATATTTAAAGCAGTTCAAAATTAATAATAATTAAGCTTTCTTCGATAATTCATGTGTAGATAATCGTTGAATTCAAACAATTGCGATAAATCAGCCAGATGTTAATTCATATTTCATCCACCAAATGTTTAATCGACTCAATTTATCAGCCAGCTTGGCTGATGTCATCTCTGTTGCCACAGTGATGACTTTATCTAAATTTGCTATGTTACAAACGTGAGCAGTCGAGGTACAATACCCTCTCTAAGTGACGAACCACATTGATGAACAACATGTGGCACTTGCCACCGCAAAAATTTCATAAGCTGAGCTGGGCAAGAAGCAGCATTCTATGCGGGCGAATCCATTGAAAAACCATTTAGTAATGCTCGCTCCAAACTGGGTTTCAGTTACACCCGCAACCCTTCCCCCCACACACCGAGCAACCCTAATTTCTTTGGTCCGTTTTGCTGTACGTGTCAATGCAGCAAGCGAGCAAAGTTTTCTTTCTGTATTTTTTTTCTGGTTGTGTCCCTGCCCCTTTTGTCGATTCTCGTTTTTTGGGCCACATCAGTCAAAGCACCGCAGCAACAGCAGTTTTCACACACACACACACAGAGTCCGCCTCTAGTGTGTGATGCAATGTTGCCCCTGCCAACGGTTTTGCTGGTAGCAACTTAACACTCTGCCTCTGTCTCTGCTTGTGCCTCAGTCTCTGCCTCTTGCTGGTTGCACATTTTGTATCAGCTTTCTCTTTGTTGTGTCTGTGTGTGTGCTAATTTGGCATCTAATTTTGCAGCATGGACATCAGCATCAAATGAGCAACTTTCAACTGATGCCATCTACTCTTGCAACACTGCCTCATGCAGCCTGCTGCTGCTGCTGATTTTGCTTTTCTCTTGTACTCGACTTGCATTTGGCTATCGCAGCTGTCAAACCATCAAAATGAGATGACGCAAGCAACACTGGCGACAATTGCATTTTGTCACTCAGTCAATGTCAGTTTCCCCGCACGCCTACGCCTCCCTCTGCCGACCTACTCATCTGTCCTTGCCGCTGTGCTGCAATAACAAGTGCAGCATTTTTGTTATAGGCCAACAAACTTCATTAATGCGCCTATGCAGCTCATTTGTCAGCCCTTAAACTGCATCCAGCTTGTGTCTGTGTCTGTGTGAGTTGTAAGCCAACGCTGCTGAACTATGCTATTTCCAGCTGTCTATAATGAGTAATTAGATTGAGCATTAATTGTTCATGGGCGGGGTTAAAGCTGAATTTATCTCATTTTAGCGTAGGTGTTAATCGCTTTACATTCTGAGCTCTGTTAACTAACATAACGATCACTGTTGACTATTTTGAATGTTAAATTAGCTTACCTCAATTTGGAGTAGGTTTCAACTGAACTGTTAACTACAATATTTCACTAAAACTCTCTTAAATGACTTATAGGTAAAGCTACATAAAGCTAACATTCAATACAATGTATTGATCATAAATGAACTTGTTAAGTCCACTTACTAATTACAGCTTAACTTTACTGGAGCTCCAGTTCTGTTAATGTTAAGCTTTGCCTAGAACTGTTGAAAACAGTCTCTATAACAGAGTGACACTTCTGTTAACATAAAGCTCAGCTCTCACTAAATTTAATATTTATCCCTTGTAATTCTCACTTGCTGTTAGGCTTAGTCGGCTGTAAGTTAAAATGCGTAAAAACTGCTGTTAGTTAAGGGCTTCTGCATTTGCTTAACTTTACTTGGCACACACTATGGCAACCGCTGTTAAAATGAAGCCCAGCACTCATCATAACAGCCACTTGCATTAAATTAAATAGTTCTCCCTGTAAGCTTCACTTGCTGTTAAGCTTAAATTAGTTAGCTGTAAGTAAATATGCTATCGCTGTTAATTAACCAACTGCTGTTAGTTAACAGCTGCCGCATTTGTTTTATTTTATTTGGCAGACAAGTGCGCCACTTCTGTTAAGTTTAAGCTCAGCTCTGATTATAACAGCCACTTGCATTAAATTAAATATTTCTCGCCGTTAAGCTTAAATTAGCTGTAAATAAATATGCGACCGTTGTTAATTAACAATGGGCAGGCAACAATAAAGCAACTGCGTTACGTCTATTGCTTAATGCTGTTGGTATTATAACGCCATTGCCAACGCCAACGCCAATGCCAATAAATATGTGATAGCTGTACTTTAAATTCCGAACATGACGCACAGGGCACACACAGCTGGGGCAGGCAGCCAGCTATATTATCCCCTCAATATGTGTGTGTGTGTACATACATATATGTATGTATGTATGCGTGTGTAGCTTGTAACATTGGCGTAATTATGTTTGCTTACGTGGCCAGTGTCGCCAGCAACAACAACAACAACAGTAACAAGGATGTCGCCAGCGTTAACAACACAGAAACAACAACAATGTGGCTTGAAATTTGACACTTTCACAGTTGGTCAGTTGATTTGCTCGCTTGCCAGCCATATTCTCCCTCCCTTTCTTCACCTTCACTCCCCTCCTCCCGTCCACGCTTCCACGCTTCCAGCCTTCCAGCCTGTCTGCATTTCGTTAGATTAATGTCCTGCTCAATCATCAATAGGTTCAGCGTACTGCGCCGTTTTGTTTGTACAGCACTTGTTTATCGGCCCACCCTCTCCGCCGCCCACACTCTCCCCGCCTGGCCATGGTTTTTCTCTTTCCGTTAAGCTTTACGGTTTTTTCATTCGCTTTTGCTTCTTTTTTTCTTTTCTGCTCACTTGCTGCGCTTTATTCTATTTACAGCGGCTTTCATTTTGGCTTGTGCATTCATCCTTTGCTTTGTTCTTTCGTTTACTTTTAATTCATTTAGGTTTTCTTGTTCGTTCATTTTGATTGATGACCACTTTAATTGCGGATATTAAATGACAAGCGAATGGCGCCCCAAACCACCAACCACCAACCCCCAACAATCTCCCACATCCGCCCGACCCCCTGCCCCATCATGTGTCACCTTTTTGCTGCTTGCCATCAACTTTCGCATTTTGTGGCTTCATTTTGACGCTCTAATTTCCAACTGGTCAGCAGTAAGCTTAAATTCAACACGCTTTTCTTTGCTTTGGGGAAAATTCGCTGAATGGTTTTCATTTATTGAATTCAATGCTGCCAACAATGCACTCGCTCTGTGAGGTTGCACCAATTTCTTATTTGTTCTTGATGAGTTTTCATGCACTTTTTCGCAAACACGCACCACACACGCACAGCACACAAGCCACACACACACACACAACACACGCACACACACACACACACAACACACGCACAACAGAAAACAGAGTTAATCAATGTCGAAAACAATTGCAATTTCATTTGTGGTTTGCCTAAGCGTATTTTGAAGCGAAGTCGACTGAAAGCTTATGCATTTATTTCATTTGCGATTTATCTAATAGAACGAGAGAGAAAAAAAGAGAGAGCTGAAGACAGAGATGAAGAGAGAGGTAGATATAAGTATATATATATAGAATAACAAAGAAATAAATCAAAGATAGATTTACAATTGGAGATTAAGATCGATAAAGAGAGAGATAGAGAAGATACATGGATAGACTAAAATAAAATAAATAAGGATTGCGATAGAGAGAGAAAAATAGAGATAGATAAATAAATAATATATAGATAAATAGATATAGATACAGGTAAACTTCGAGTTAAAGTTAGAGAGAGAATTGGAGACAGAGATCGTTAAAGAGAGGTAGAGACAGGTAGAGATATATAGAGAGATTAAAATAGAGCTATTAAGAAAGAGAGAGAGAGAGACAGGAATTATTATAATTAATTAATTGAAATTCAATTACATTCCATGCAAATTTTAAGTTCCGTCTATATAATTCTACATTCACTTAGTTTAATACATAAATAATTGCTCCAATTTATCGCATTTCAATCTCATCAAAGTTAATCGTTGGAACTTTGAATTCCATCTTGAAATGCTATTTTCTACAACTATTAGAGTAACAATTAAAAATTCCCTTTTCCCCCAAAACTTTCACTTATCTAGCTGCTCTCTCTCTATCTCTCTTGGCACTAATCAGGTAATCAGGTATTCTGGCAGCTATAAACGTTAGCTTGCTGATTGATGGGGGGAAATTCGAGGTTAGGGGATGAAATGGGGCAGAGTTTCACGCAATTTTATATGCGTCTTTGATGTGGACGTTAAATGTAATGTTGACTTTGACTGCTAAATGAAAACTGCTAGATGAAACTGGGAACCGTGAAACCGGGAAACCTGGAAACTGTAACTGGGCTCTAAATGTACATAATAATTCTAATGAAAAATGTCAAGCTGCAAATTTGATTAGTCGCTTTGATTGTCAATTAAAGCGCAACAACAAAACTGTAGCAGCAGACAAATCTCGTTAGAGACGACTCTATATATATATAAAATAATACTAGACATATATATATCTATATATATATATATATATATAGAGAGAGATGATTAGCAAAGCCTAATTAATTTACGCACACACACACAGAGAATTTGTTGTGTCTTGTGTGCATTAAATGACACAGCAAATCCGTCATTAGGCGCATTAATTGATAAATTGATATTGGCTGGACACTGGCCAACCCCCAAACCCCTAAGGGGTAGCAGGTGGTGGTGTTTCCAGGTTATGAACTAAAACTAAACTCAACTCGAGCCGACTTTACGACTTGTGTGTGTGTGTGTGTGTGTGTGAGTTTTTTTTCTTGCCACTTGCAGTTCAAGTTGTTAAAAAGTCTTTGCTAGCCAAAAGAAAAAAAAAATAGAAGAAGCGATAGAAGAAAGAGCAAAACATCTACAAAAAGGCAACTTTTAGTGTCTGGCTGTCAAATCAAACTTTGATTTGATTTGATAGTCGCCGTCTATTTGTTGTTGGCCGTGCAACTTTTATGCGAGCTGACATGAAGTTGGCAACAATCAGTTAATGCAACACAACAACAAAAATACCCACCAAAAAAATTGAAAAGGAAGACAAAAATTCAAGTTGTGTAGTGTTGATTAATTGTCTGGCGTCAGCAGGCTGGCGAGCTTGATTAATGCCAGTGTTGTTATTAGTGTGTTGACCAAATTGTTAATTGTTGTTAAGCTTTTTAATTTTCATATGCGTTACCGTTACCAACGACAACAACAACAGTAGCAGCAGGTTAAATGCCTAAGTGACACCAAAACAAAAGAAAAAAAACAAATTACTAAAGAGTAAGCAAAGCCGAAAGACATAACGAGCCGAAAAATACGAAGCACGAAACAAAAACGAGCAGAACGAAACTAATTAAGGATGCGCCTGCGCACAAGTGGAAGAGTGACGCTCTTATAAAGCTTTTTCCAGCGAGCTTTGGGATCGGAGCAAAGCACGGACAAAGCGCAACGTAAAAGTCTTATACACGGCTTGATTTTCATTGAAATACGGCAGCACAGCTGCTCGAGCGCTCAGTTGCTGGCAAGTGGTCGGTGTGAGTGGTTGCAGCAGCGGACAAAACACTGGAGCCAAAGCACTAGCAGCAGTAGCAGTAGCAGTATTACTTTTACTAATAGTGAATGAAAATTGTGATGTTAAATTGATATGTGTGTACAGCGATCAGCATCGGCAGCAGCGGCGGCAGCAGCAGCAGCGACGCTACTCGAATCATCAGCGAAGGTATTCAACGTAGTCAACATAATCCCCGCCACTTGACAAACAACAGACGACTTTACAATGAGAACGATTAAAAAACAAAAAAAAAAAAAAAAGAAAAAAGAAAGCCATAAGAAAAATGCGCTCAAGTGCTCAAGTCATTTGTGCGCTCATTGTTGGAGGATCTCTCTTTCTCCCCGCTGAATGATGACTGCAACTGAACTCAACTCAACTGAAGTGTAAATGCAGCTTAGCGTTAAACACACACACACACAAACACAAACACATAATGTCTGCTAATATTTGAAGAGTGCGCCGCATTAATTGACATGGAAAAAAATAGAGAAGAGAAGCAAAAAAAGAAAAGAAAAGAAGAGAAGCGCAGGAGGAAGGAGAAGCAGCTGCTGCTGCCGCCTAGATTTGCGTCAGCTTTCGTTTTTGACTCTTAATGAGCGGCGCGAGCTGAACTCACTAGCCTAGGTAAGTGCCGGCTTAAGCCTTAAGTTCTGCTTCGTCTCTTATTCTGATACGTGTATGTGTGTCTGCCTGTGTGTGTGTGTGTCTATGTGTGTGCTTTGTATGTCTGTGTCTGTGATTTTAGTGGCGTTGCCAAAGTGATTTATGTGCCAATAAATGCAGGAAACGCTCGCATTAATATTGCAGCTACTCTATCTATGTATCTGTCTCACTCTCACTCACTCTATCTCTCTCTCTCTCTCTCTGTGTAAACCAATGTCGATTGTTGGCCAATATTTTATGGTAAATTAGCTTGTCATGTAATTTAGTGTTGCATACCCAACAGGCTGGCGTCGAGTGTACTAAATTACATAACTGTAGTCGTGCATATGGCACAAATTAGACGACAACCCGTTGATGCTGTCAATTTACAAATTAGAGACAGACACACACAAACACAAACACACACACACACACACACACACCAACACCAACAAATATACAATCAGCATTTGCAAAATTTGTTTTGTGTCCCTTTTTTAGCTTTTTTGATGACCACTTTTGTCGTTTGGCAATCAGCCATCAATTGTTTAACATATTGCACTCTAATGTTAGGTTATTCCGTCTCTTTCTCTACCCCTATCCTCATCTCTATCTCCATCTCTCTCTCTATCTCTCTCAATTTGATTGGCCTGATTCCGTTTGTGTGTGTGTGGATTTTCACCAGCCAGTTTCTGTGGCCTTTTTTTGTGGCCGTTTTGTTTGTTTATTGTTCAAATATATATATATATATAATTACATGCAATTACATTTAAGCCTTTTTTATGAACTTCTGCATTGTTATTTATCGCAGTTGGTGTTTTAATCAAAGTTTGCATTGATATGTATATAATTGATATGTGGGAAAAAAAATAAATGATGGTAAATTACTTTATTGTTGTGCTTAAAAACTAATCAAATAATTCGCTTTATATTTGTATGTGAATTAATTTCAATTAGATTTGTGCTGAATTTTAAATTTGAAACAATTTTGGAATGGCTGAGGCAGCTAACAAATTGTATGTTATTTTAGGGCTCCAAATTGATGGAAAGAAAATAAAATTGGTATCAGTACTTCTGCTAGCTTAAATATTAATCAATTTCAGATTGAAATTACATAAAATTTTAAGCAAAAAAAAAATTTTATCATTAAAAGGAAACTATTTTTGGGATTTAATTTTGTGCAGTTTTCGCACTCTAAAATAAAGAAACTATTAAAAATTATTTTGAAAATTTATTTTCATTTCCTTTATGCAAAATTCCTTATTCTCGAAACTCGATTCTGTTTTAATAAAGTCATGAGAAAAGCCAAAGTTTGCTTTCCTTGAGTGTTTTCCTTCCACATTAGCTACATAGAATATCTTGTTTCACTATGACAACGGAAACCGCTCCCTTATTAGCAGAATATCACCTGATAAGCATTCGCCCACAAACTAAGCTAATTTGCAGTCAATTCAAAGTCAGTAGCGCTACACTAGCCAGTACAAATATTTGGCTCAAACACTTTTGCTTTCAATGGCGAATTCAATTAAGAAAGGAAAAGGCAAACAAAAAAAGAAGAAAATTGAAAATAGAGCAAAGTGAAAACGTGGCCCAAAGCCTTGGCTGCTGCTCCGGCGACTGGTGCTGCTTGCTTTTGGCAAGCAAAAATCATTTTTAATAATATTTAAATGGAATTACTTTTAATTAAGTCCAAACTCCAGGCGCCGACCACAAAAGGCTGCAGTACTTGGCCGGCAACGCAACCAGCCAAAACCAAAATGTTAACAGTCTCAAATTACTAAGTCGCAACAGAAATAAAAGCAAAAATGTTGTAGAAGAAGGAATAAAATAGTCTTTATGCTCCGAACATTAAATACCCTTCGTTGTTATTGGATATGATTTTGATTTTGGGGCAAACACAATTTCCATATTTTAATGAATGGCAAATTTAATTTGTTATCAATTTGGGGTAGAACATTTTTCTTGTAATGATTGAACAGGGGTTGAGAGCTATAGCAACTAAAAGATACTCTTTCCCCATGATTAATCAGAGTTTGAGAGCTATAGAGACTTGAAGATGCTCTAAGCGTATTTATTTCTCTCTATATAAATATTCACTTATTAAATCTAAATAAATACTTAAATAAATTGACCGATAGATATATAACAAATATATTTATATTTGTATATCTATGTATTTCTATATTGTAAACCCATTCCATAAGTATCGACATATCTATAAAAAGTTTCCTTAAGTTAACTTATTATTTAAAAGACTTGTTTCCGCTCCCATCTTCAGAATGTCAACGATTCCCTAACAAACTTGGCATATTTGTTTGCAAAGTGTATCAAAAAAAGGAAGTGATTAAAATTTTACCTACCTAGGCAACTGCTACCCGCTTGCCGCGCTCCGCCACCGCCTGCCTTTTGGTCATAAGTTTTGGCCTTTTTCCTGTTTTTTTTGCCTTTTTTTTGTACATTGTCTTTTTTTTTTTTGTATTTTAATAAGTATTAATTAAAGCAAAAAATGAACAACTGGAACTTAAGTAGGGCTTCTGCTGCTGCCGCTTCTTGTTTTACAAATGAGCAGCGCTTTGCAGCATTGAATTTTTTTTTTTTTTTGATTTTTTCTTCCTTTTTTCACATTTTTTTTTTCTTTTTTTTTGGAAATTTGAGAGCGTGAAGCAAATTAAGAACACGATTGCCGTTGAGGGAGCAATGCGCCTCAGACGCTGTCTGCTCAACCGGCAGCAACTTAATGAAAACGAAATTGACACCTGCCCAGTGGCACCGCCCCTCCCCGCTGCACCTTACGGGGCAGTAACTGCAGCCCCGCCCCTTAACGATTATAAGGTATTGTGTTCTTGTCTTTTTTATGTATTTTTTTTTTGTTGCTGTTGCTGACCGCAGTAAAATTATACGCACGTCTGAGGTTACGTGAAATGTCGATGATGGGGACACGGCCTGTCAATAGTTGAAACACCATGGCAGGCGAACAGACAGTCGGACAAACGGACAGGCGGACAGACAACCTCCGGCCGCTTACCGAGTCAAGTCCTTGTGGCATACTGTTGCCCGAGCATTTCCTGTGCGAAATGCCGTTGACATTCTCTGTATGCCATCATTGCACACACCAGCTACTGCATACATGTATGTGTGTGCTGATGTGTGTGTGTGTGTGTGTGTGCGGACAGAGAATATGCTCATAAATCTTCTCATAGTGCGGCAAGCCCAACATGCCCGTACTCACAATTCCCACAGTGTGGCGTTATTTCGATTTCAAAAATGTATAAGTATGTGTGTGTGTGTGTGCGAGTGTAACTGTGTGTGTGCGTGTGTGTGCGTATGGTGACTTTATGTTTTATCTTGCTTTTACGCTTCCGAGCTGCTGCTTCAGCTCCAACTCCAACTCCAACTGAGCTCTTGGCCATGTTGTTGGCCATTGCCCGAATTGTCTCCAGTTATTTCAGTTTGTTGTTTAGCTCATAAATCTGCTTATCTGGTGAGTCGTCGCATTGGCTGTGCACACCGCCTCCAACTACAGCTCAAAGTTGCCAACGCCTTTAGTTGTGCACTTTTTGTTTGACCACCCGATACCCTGTAATCGAAAGGCTAACAAATTTGCCTAGCCGTAAGCTATTTTGCAACACTCACACTCCGCATTAGCTGTTGACTTTGCGTAGTCAGCTTTTGTTGTTATTCGCTAAGCGTTTTCCAAAAACGTAAGCCAAAGCTGTGAATTCCATTTCAAAAATTAATTTTCAACCGAAATTCTAAAGAATTTTTAAGCACTTCAATTTCCGCCGCAAGACATAAATAAATGCTTAAATTTATGAGCACTTGAATCAAAATTTTCGAGAATGGGTTGCCAATTTTTGAAATTAATGGAAATCTAAAGTTAAAGTCTGACTTTGATGGCATTTTTTCTTAAAGTTTGAATTGAAATGGGAATATTTACATTTATTTGTAATGAAAATTGTAAGAAAGTTTTAGGGCATTTGAAAGTCAAACAAGCCCGACTGCAGAATTCTTGGTAGCTTTCAAGTTTTTGGTTTGAACCTATTTTCTTTTCTTTGGTTTGGTTTGGTTTGGTTTGGTCAGATTTTGGTTTAGGTTTTTGGGCTGGGGAACCCAGCTGTGGCGCATTAAAGGATTTTGCAGCAGCTTGACCCTGTTGCAGTCATGCATAAATTTGTTAGATTTGCCCATTGACAAGCAAACAAGCAAGAGCAAACCAAAAACAACACACACACACACACACACACAGAGGGTAACAAATACAAGCAATGGTAAAACAATATTGTGCCAAAAATTGCCGAAACCCAAAATGGTCGAACGCCTAAAAGTTATAAATATTTCTTGGGAATTAATTAAGCTCTTGCACGGGCGATGCCAACAAAACTGAACATAGGGCAGTAGCTTAGGAAAATGGGAAATGGCACTGAGACAGGCAGCAGGAGAGCCCCCTGCCCCTCCCCGTCCCCACCAGTTGTAGCCAAAAGTATGCTTGAAATATGCACGAAATGAAATTAGTAGCCAAAAGATAAAAACGTAATGAAATCAAATGCGGCCTAAATGTTTTGAGTTGTTTTTGGATTGTCCTCGTCCTCGTCCTCATTCTCGTCTGGGGAGCACACACACAATGCCCCCAAGGGTTGCCTTGGAGGATTGGTGGGGGGCGGCGGAGTGGGTTAAAGCAAAGAAAATTGAAATATGTGCGCTTCTAAATGGGTTAGAATGTTCCGTGCTCCGAAGGAGTTTACTGAAGCGTTAAGTCCAATGCGCTAATGAAAAGATTGCGAAGGCAATGCATAAATATGATTACTCTACGCACACAGAGAGAGAAAAAGACAGAGAGAACCAGAGACAGAGAGAGAGAGAAAGAAAGAAGGAGAGAACTTCGGGAGTAATGGAAGCAAATTGAAAGAAATGAAAATAGAAAGAAAAACAAACGGAAAAGTTTTGGCAAAAGAATTAATTGATAAATTGATAAGTGGAATTGTGAGCAAATTCAAGGGAAACACTTTTTAAATTATGAATTGGTAGAGATTTATGGCGTAATGTGGCAAAATGGTTGGGAAATGCCTTGAAAATGTGTTTGAAAATAATTATGGAAAATCATTTTATTCTTGGAACTGAAAATAATGTTTCTACCATGCCAACTGGAAGGCCAACGAAATTGATTGATGAAAACCCATTTTTTTCGAAACTGAAAACTCAATAAAAGACTGAAAAGTTGTGAAAATTAAATTCAAGAGAAATTGGAAAAAATACTGATACAAATTGTATAATGAGAAAATTGATGCAATGGAAAAATCATTTCAGAAGTGGCACTTAATTTATTTGTTTTTATTTACATTCCTTTATTTTTTATTTTATTTATTACCTGTCAGAGGACAAACAAATTGTACAAAAATACATTAATCAAAAGCGTATTGATTTTACCTACAATTAAATATAATCTTTCTATGTACAAATATATATTTACCGATCCATATAATATAATATAATAAAATTTACATATTCAATAATGGAACTATAAAGAAACGATGCAAATCTATTAAAAACAGCTTATGCTTATTAAATTTTTTTACATATTTTAACATTAAAAAAACACATGTAAAATAAGAATGATTATTTTTTTTTTCTCAAGTATTTAGGGAACAATTGGAACATGTTTTCGAAACAATTTTTCGAGTTCTTTAATATGAATGGACATAAATCATATCTGAGCCACTGCCGGTCATTCAGTTTTTGATTACCGACACGGTCTAAATGTCCCCAAAATTTAACAACCACTTAAAAGACAGACATGCCACCAAACCCTCTCTCTCTCTCTCTCTCTCTATCATTCGGCTGGGCTTAAAGTCGTAAAACGAGACTAAAAGAAGAACAGCGAGGAAGAGAGAGAGAGAAAGAGTGGCACAAAATGCGGTGCCATTTAATTTGAATTTTAATGTGCGCTTCAAAAATTCTTGCATGCCCCGCACGACACAAAATTTCCTTTTTTAATATTTATTTCAAATGGCCGTTGCTGCTGCCTTTGCTGCTGCTGCCTTTGCTGCTGCTGCCTTTGCTGCTGCTGCTGCTGTTGCTGGTGTCGGTTGTGGCAGAAACTGCTTTGACTGGAACTGCAGTCGCAGTGGCTAAAGGGACAGTTTTGTAGTGTGCGACAACGTTTTGCATACGTCATCGAACTGTTGACCGAGTTGGCGTTTGGCCAGCGCCAGTTGTTGCCTGTTGCCCACTATGGGTGCTACACTCAGCAAAAAGTTGTAGAACTCAACGAGAGCTGCTCAGAATGTAAAACTCTTAAATTGCAGTCTTATAGCTTGCTAAGGATTTGCATTTCTTTCTTTCAGTGTTGATTTTTCTAAAATTTCCAATAATTATATTTCATTTCCAGCGTGTAGTTTTTCCTGAAAAATGTATTTTTTTTTAAGAAACATTGTTTGCATTTTTTTTTATCAATTAAGCGTAAGCCCTGCTAATTTTAAGAAAAATTATTATTAATACTTGGAGATTGATTTCAAAAACAAGAAAAATTTTTTCTCATTATTTGATCAATTTTCTTTCTCAGCGTACTGCTGCCCCAGCTGCTGCTTTCCGTGTGCCTGCCGTCCTGCCTGCCTGTCAGCATAACTGCGCCACAGATAGCGCCAAAGGACACGCAGCTGCATGCAGCCTGTCGTCCGTATTTTGTCCTCTGTCTGCTGTCGTCTGTCGCCTGCAGTCTGCTGTTCGTTCTGCTTGGGAAAACTGTTTTATGCATTGCATGCATTAAGGCGCAAAAGTGTTGATAGGCGGGACACACAGCACACAGATTTCTGCTGACACAGCTCGAGTCATAAAGATACAAGCAGCAGGCAGCAGCAGGCAGCTGTTGACCACCAAACAGGCTATTACCTGTTACCCCTTTTTGTTGCCTGCTCACTTATATAACTACTTCTGCCCCCTCACCACGCCCCTGCCACGTTCATATTTGCGCCTTGGCATCCATCAAACGAGCGCCATATTGAATCATGGCAAAATAATTGCTTTTTAAATGGGTTTTTATGCTACGATATGAACGCGCACATAAATTGAAGGCGCAACACGGTCACTTGCCACGCCTTGGGGCAAAGTTTTCAGTGGCTAGTCAAGTTAAGCGATGTCTTCTATATCTTTTTTTGTACACTTTCGTCTTATTATTATTTTATATTTGTAAGCTTTAATTTTGAGATTTATGCTCACTGTGCCAGCCGCAAGGACATTTTTAATGAGATTTCTGCTAGCCATCGCACGTAGCTTCCCAAAGGGTGGGCGGGGTTGTGTTAGTGCTTGAGGGGGTTAGAGGGCGTTTCTTCATCCTTAAGCGATGACAGACGCAGATTATGAGCCATGCCAAAAAGTCAGTGTACTAAGCAGCAGCTGCTGCTCCTGCTGCTGCTGCTGCTGCTGCTCCTGCTGCTGGTGCTGCTGCTCCTGGGGAAAGCAAAATGGAAATGGAAATGGGCTAAAAAAGGGGTTGCATAAATTGAAGATGCTGCTGCTTCAACTATTTTGCACTTGGCTAGAGTGCCCAAATTCATTGCTGCTTTTCTTGATTTTCTTTTTGTTGTTGTTGTTGTTGTGCTAGTAAATTTGCGTTTGGAAAGGCTACGAAATAAGTGGCAAGCATTTTTGATTTATTTTTACCATCATCTACTTCTCGCCCTCTCTTCTCTCTGCCTCTCTCTCTCTCTTTCTCTCTGCTTATCTCCCTCTGCTAGCTCTCTGCTGACTGTTTGTTTCTCGGGAGACACGCACCATAATTGACTCGTTTATCAAGTGGATTTGTGGTTCCACCAAGTTATTTCAAGTACAAATAGCAATTGCTTTTCGCTCCAGTTTTGTATTTTATCACAGATTAGTGCAATTTTTATGTACATTTTGTGCTGCAAATATAAATCTAAGCAAGTTAAGCAAACAAATGGAATGAAACAATTTCAATTAATATATGCAAATAAACCATAAATTGAAAAGAAACATTTTATGCCTTAAACAGACAAGCGAAAGTTAATCTGCTGTTGTTGCTCTATAAACCATAATTAATGCCGAAATGAGTTGCCGGAACAGGAACCGTAACCGGAACGGCCATTGAAAATCAGACTTAATATTTTTTTAAGGATTGAAAACTATTTATCCATAAAGGGAAAACCCGAACAAATAAATTGAAAACTAATTCATATTCCTTGCCGAATCTTTTCCAGCTCAGCGTTGACAGCCTTTCAAAAGTCCGACACAAAAAACCAGTTATAGGCAATAATTGTTATAAACATGACCCAGAACTGTGCTTTCAATGTGAATAAAATATGAAAGTATGTTTTTAATTGAAGATGTTTTTTTTTTAATTTCTCAAGCAAGCGCTTCAAGCAACTATCGAGCGTAATTACTTCAACATAGTTTTGGGGCAAACTTTTGCGTAGCTGCCTTAATTGCTGTACAACATTTCGATGTGAACAGAGGTTCACTTTTTCAAACGAAGATTTAATCAAAAATATATACACACACACACATGTACACATATACACATATATATATATATATATATATAGAAGATCCGAGACAAAACCCAAATAAATCGCATAGTTTGCCGCCTTGCGCTACTTTTCAAGAAAAACAAATTGAGCGCAACATTTGACGCATAGCAACAATCAAACACAATTTTCATTAAGACTAAATTCCAATATTTTACACAGATGCACAGCAAGCAAGACAGAGAGAGAGATGGAGTGTGTGCGAGGGAGAGAGAGAGAGAGAGAGCGATATAGACGAGGCCATAGATTTGTCATCGAATGTTGTTTATGCCTGAACTTAATTGAGTTCAACTGAAAGTGTCAACTCATGTGGCACACACACACACACTCAGCACGCACTCACAGCTTCTATATGCTACACGCAAATGAGGCAGGCAGAGCGGGCAAAAGGGACAGAAGAGAGAAAGAGCGAGAGAGAGACAGAGAAAGGATGAGATTGGGTTGCGTAGAGGAGTGTGTATTTTTGTATAGACTGTATAAATGATTTGGCTTAAATGACAGCTATTTAGCTGTCTGTTTAGGCTTAGGATGGGCGGAGAGGGATGTAGAGGGGTTGTTGGCGGGCGGAGTTTGCGCTTTTGATTAGCAATTTGTTGGGTATTGTGTGCAAAAGTTATATCACTGCATGATAATTGCTGTCATCAGGCAAACGCATAAAAAGCGACTGCATTTAGCATATCCGGCCACAGCTCACAGCGGAAACGGAAGTGTAGAAGCCGCACTGCGTATCTGTGTGTGTTTATATCTCTCTCTCTCTCTCTCTCTGTGTGCGTGTCTCTGTGTGTGTGTGTGTGCTAAATGTTTCGTGTCTGTCGTGCGGCAACAAAAAAACTCTTTTGAGCCAAGGCGCATTTATAATTAACATAATGATGGCATTTTGCTAAACAGCGTTTTCCGCACGAAAGCTACCCAGCCACGCCCACCAGCAATCCTCTTGCATATGTAACAAAAACACACACACACATATGCATGCACATAAAGGACACTTGAGTGTGTGCTGGCATAGTTGACATGAAATGCCAACTTAATGTCAGAAAGTTAACATGCCACTTGAAATTAACAAGCCCCAGCGACAATAGCAGAGATCCACCCACAACCGAAACCCAGCCCCGACCCCAGTTCAACCCTTTTGCGTCATTGTTATGTGTCTTGGTGTGTGTGTTTGTCCTGTGTGTGTGTGTGTGTCCTGTGTGTGTGTGTGAGCGCGTCCTGTGAAGTGCTCGACGTGCGGCTCGTCAGGTGAGCCGCATTAAAAATGTAGAATTTTCATCTTTTAGTCAGCAATTGTAACGGGTTTTCTTCTCTTTTTGTTTTTGTTATATTTTTTTTTTGTTAAGTGCCTGCCTGTCTAAGTACTCAAGTGCTTTTGCGGGCGGAGATATGCGGGGGGCGGTTCCTGGCATTGTTTGAAACTGTCGCGCACTTTGGCAAACCGCAGCAGCGACTGAGACTGAGGCGTTGGGTTTGGTTTTCCCTCCCCTTCACCTGAAGCCGCACATCCTTTTTGGGTCTTGGCTCAATTATGAATTTATGCCCAAACACGCCCAGAAAAATTCATCTCGTTTTACGCAACTGTTTTGCAAATGTTCAGCATATATGCAACTATTACAAAATGCGTTCAATAATAGACACACACACACATTCACACACATTCAAACACCTTGCAACGTAGCCTCTTGCAACAGGAAAACTTTGTCAGACAAAGCAATAAAGTTCGAGTGCGAAAAAGTTGAGAACGCGCTTCGTTATTGTGTTTTGGCTTGGCTTTGGAAAGATGATATATGCTTTATATGAATAGCCATGTAATCCAGGATGATTGAAGTGCAGTCACTTTTTCTACTTTCCTGTCAGAGTCAGTCAGTCTCTGTTCCTGTTGCCATGGCTGAAAGATTGACTATGCGCATTTTTATCAATCTTTCTGTGCAGCTTTTTATTTAAGTTGGATTTGATTCAAATTGGAAATCCAGCTGAATATATGTAGACCTCGTCTGGGAAGACTTTTATCTAATAACTACTCATTTAATATATAAAGGAGACGAAATTTCCATAAATCGATATAGAAATTAGGGAAAATTTATTATTATTTCTGTATTTATATTATCTGCTCAAGAATTAATTTCTTATATTTTAATAATCATTTTTCGTTGCATCTTACATACGATTTAAATTAAATTAAATTTCAAACACTTAAATATTGAATCAAATTGCAATTTAACTCAATTGAGTCGAAGAAAAACTCATTAAGTAAATATGCACAAAAACTGTGCTAAACTGTTGATAAAATCAACAAATTTGCATTGCAATCAATTTGCAATGAAAACCAAACACCAGAAAAATGTATCAAAACTCTTCAAATGCTTAAATCCAATTTAATATTCGCATTTCTAAGCAAAGCACAAAATGCAAGCGAGAAGAAAAAAAGAAGCTGAAAAAAATTAACGGCCAAAGCGACCGTTTGGAACGAGAAAAAAGCGCCCAAATTGGTCGTTAGCACATTGTGTGGGTCGTTGGGTTCGAAGAGGGGGTGGTGAACGGAACGGAGGGGGAGTGGCCACAAAGTAGGGGGCGGGGCATTCGGCTTTTCCGTCCCACAAAAAGGTTGCTGCAAATTACACGTGACAAGCGAATAGCAGACGCCAAATATGATGTTGCCTGCTGATGATGATGTTTGGAGTCGTCTCCAACTCCGCCAAGCAGCCCAAAATGATCATAAAATTAGAGCGCGAAAAGTAAAACATATGAGACGCGATTTGAATTTGACACCATTAGCATCATTTGTCGAGGAAATGTGTGGAGGGAGGACGGGGACTGGGTACAGGGTCCAGGGGCAGGGGGTACAGACAAAAATGACGCAGCAGGCGCCAAAGTCATTTGCATAAGAGAGACTCCAAGTGAATATGTGTGTGTGTGTGAGTGTATGCGAATAAGTGTGTGTTTGTGTGTGTGCGTATGAGTATGTTTGCTGCGAGGGTTGAAATTTTTACGGCTGTGCACTTTTTTATTGATGCCTGTTAAATATGAGTAAAAAAAAAAAGAAAAGAAAGAAAATAAAGTAAACGCTGACTGGCATACTAAACATGCTGATAATAAACACACACACACAAACACTCATACACCCACACACACACACTCATACACCTAATTATGTAGGACCCCGATAGCATTAATTATGCAGCGTACCAAGCCTAATTATGATTTGTTGGCCCGTCCATGAGAAGTGAAAAGTGGAAGTGAGAAAAACATTGCGTTGCCTACTTGCAGGCGCAGGCTCTCTAATTTGCACCATTCTCATTTTTTCTCTTTTTTTTCTCTTTTTTTTTTTGTTTTTTTGCTTAGGCAATCAATAGGCCTATTGTATAACACAACGAAAAGTCGAAAACGCACTCGAAACTTGCCTGCTTCCTCTTTTTGTGTGTGTGTGTGTTTTTTGCTGTGTGCGCAATCTACAATCGGAGCGAGCGCGTCTAAGTGGGCGGAGAGGTGGGCGTGTCAGCGTTTAGTGCGCCACTTGAGTCAAACAAAAGACAAGCGCAAAAATTGTAACTGACGGATGCGGCTGCAGCCGCAATTACGTTACAAAACGTTGCAATTAAGGCAAACTGTAACAATGGGCAACGTCCAGCTGACAGCGCATGCCACTCCCATCCCCCTCTTTGCCATGCTTCTACCACCCAGTCGACTACTGCTACTACAGTCAACACTCGACAGCGTGTCGCGCTAACTCCCATTTAAGTATATGTACACAGTAACAAAATACTTTTTGACGTTGTTTTGGTAATCAAAAAATATGTTATTTTTGTGGTAAATAATTTTGTTTTTTTTTTGTGAAAAGTAATATTTTTCCAGCTGCAGTTGTTACCATGTTTTTTTTAAAGTAAATTTCTATTTTTCAATTAAAAATAAAGCTGTTTCCAAATTTTAATTGTTATATTTATCAAGTTAAAGTTTTTGCAGTGCGAAAAAGTTGAACTCACATCAAAAACGATTTATTGAATAGATTTTTAACATTAAATTTATTTTTGAAAACTACTTTTTGTTTTTGGTAAATTTTCGTAAACAGCCAAGTCTGGTTATACATAGAACACAATTTTTCACAGTGTATATTTTGATGTAGAAAGGAGCTAAAGCAAGCCAGAGCCAACTTCCGACACTGTCCTCATCAACACTTGAGTGCACTCTGACTGGTGTGTGTGTGTGTGTGTGTGTAGAAACAAGCATTCATATTGCAGTATAAAAGCTGTCTATACACATACATATAAATATATTTTAGTGAGTGTGTATGTGTGTGTGTGTGTGTTGAAACGTGTTCAATTGATATTTCTGCACGCGCCGCTTTTGCTCAAGAAAAAGTTATAAATAACAAGAAGCGAGCAACTTGAGCCAAAAAAAAAAGAAGAAAAAACACAGAAAATATAAAAGAAAGAAAACGAAACGAAATGCAAGAGTGAAAGAAGAATAACTGCAATATTCCTTGCCTTACACTAAGTGCCAAAAAGGCAGACAAGTCTAAAAATACACATACTCACACTATATATTACACACACTTACACACACACAGAGAGACACACAGAGGCACACAGAGACACACACCCAGCGGACACTTGAGCATGTGTAAGCAGGCAAGAGCAGTGCAGTTGAGTGGAGACTCTGCCAGAGCCACAGCTCTTGGCTTTTGGCTCCTGCTGCCTGCTGCCTGCAGCAGCATGTGCTGCTTCAACCCCTCCTCCTCCGCCACTTGCACCTCAAATAAGCTGTTACTTTGGGGCGGCAAGTTTTACTAGTGCGGCAAGCCAAACAAGTGCCTGTTACTCATATTGATTGCCATGGCCCAGGCCAAAAAGTTATTGGCATACCCCAGCGCAAAACAAACACAAAAAAAAGAGAAGAAAATGTCGATGCCAAGCAAAGCTGCGACACATCGAAGTGTAAATACCCTTGAATGACTGAAATTGAAACTGTCACTTTGACGGCTATAGCTCAATACGTTCAGTCTATGTTTAGTGTTCAAATCGAGCAAAAATATTGTTTCTTTTGATTGATTGATTGATTGATTGCTTGTTTCTTTTGACCATTTGATCTTTAAGTTCATTTATTTTGTAGGTATTAAATTGATTTGGTTTTGGTGAGTTTGACAACTTAACTCTTGGTCATGCAGCCCTTCCTTCTAGGAAAGTCAAATTCGTTGCTTTTACATGCTTCATATGAAATCGGCCTGCATCCTGTTAAAAAGTAAATGAAAACTTGCCAATGCAATCCAAAATTGGCCATGTTTTCATTTAGCTGTCACACGTTGCAGAAGACGGCCCAAATGCAAAAAAAAAAAAAGAAAGAAGGAAAAAACATTTACCTGGTAGGCTCTTTCCCCTATCAAGTAGCATATTGAAATTTTATTGCATTTGCCGGTGAGATGAAGAGAGACAGAGAGGGGTGGGGAGGGGTGTAGGTGTCCTGGGGGTGTGCTCTACAGGACATTCAGTCAGGCGGCACAAATTCAAACATTTGTGTTGCTGAAATTGAAAAAGGTGTCGAAGCTGCAAATGAAAAATTATCCAGGTCGCTGGCAGGACGTCAGAGACAGGCGAGGGGCAAGGGAAACGGTTAACAGCGAGTGGCCAGCATTGATAGCAAACGTTTTTGTCTTAATTCTTTTTTTTTTCTCTTTCTCGTTGTTGTTATTGTTGCAGTTGTCTAGCCAATTTCCAGCTGAACGCTAGAGAGGCTGTTCAGCGGGGGGAGGAGGGCGGGTTTCTAAAGGTAAATTGAACAATGTTCAACATTTTGTGCGGGCAGCGTTTGGCAAATGTTTTTCATCGCTGCTCGTTTATTTTTTATATACATATATTTCTTGGTTATTGTAATTTAATTGTGATATATGCCGAAAGTGTCGTAATTCCCCCCATTTGGTTTGCTATTGTTACAGTTAATTAATGGCATAATTCATTGATTTGCATATATCACTCGTTTGCAGATTGCCTTTTGATGTTGTGCTCAATTTTCATTTTCATTTTATTAATTATTGTTATTAGTGTTTTTTCTCTATTTCGTTGCCTATATTTACTAAATTATCACGGACAATATGTTGACAAACGTCGCTCAATTAAAAAAGCTTTTATTGTGGCATTTGTTTAAATTAGCATGCGCTAATTAAACTGCATATTTTTTGTATGATTTTGTTAATATTAATGTGCTGATTATTAACTGCACAAAATTCGAGTAATTATTTTGGTTTATTGCCATAACTATGGCAATTAAAATTTCAATAAATTCACTGATAAACATTTTGAATATATTTATGAGTAGTTACTATAACAACTTTGAAATTCAATTGGCAAAATTTTCGAAATTTATATTAAGTTAGCATATTTTTTAACTACTTAAATATTTATTGTTATTTATTATTATTAAGCTTAACTATATTTACACCAAATCAGACATAATAAACAGTGAAAAGATTCAGTTTAACCACATTTCATTGTTAATAAATGTCTGAAAGTGTTTTATTTGCATTTTTTTCTTGTGTCACCTTCAAAATATTGAATTCAAAACTGTCATCAATCTGACTGCAGTCACAACTTGCAACAGGCATCATATATACTTGTGTCACTGCAACATTGAACCTGGTTTTCCATTTTTTTTTTTTGTTTATCTCAGTCCGTATTTCTTTTCATGATGTCCGTCGCCTGTTTTGCGAAATTTATCTTTCATTTTGCTGCTGCACGCCGTGCATTTATGCAAACATATGCCGCGTGAACAGACATACACTACAAAAAAATAGGAGGAAGAACAATCTAGCGCGTAGACAATCAACAAAAAGGCAAAGTTTTGGCAAGCTAAAACCGAAAAAAGCAAAACTAACAAAATAAAAAGAGCCACTAGCCAGCTGCTAGGCAGCTGTCAACAGTCAACAGCAATCTGCATAGAAAATGCGGCCTAGAGCAACGTGGCGAGCGGCAAGCGGCATGTGGCAGGTTGGCAGCGTGGCGGGTTTGCCATGATGCAGTCTGTCCAAAGGATGATGACATTTTTAGCCTGGCTGACAGTTTAGCTGGAAGGCCTTCAGATTTGCACATTGCACTTTGTTTTTGTTGTGCAGCTTATGCGCTATAAGCACTGCTATGTTCCATCTCCCTCTTTCGCTCTCTTTCTCTTTCATTCGCTGTCTTCATTACTTACCTTGGCTTAGTTTACAGCTAATGCCGCTGGCTTAATTATTTCTGCATAATAGCTATAAAAACAGCTGACTCCGCTCGCTAAGCCCAGCGTCGCGTTAAGTAAATTTCAATAATTCTAAGTCTGAGCAAAGGCAACAAACATAAAACATGCTGTACGGCAAAAAACTTGGGCGTGCTCTAAAATTAAAAGGGATGGGGGGGGGAGGGTGTGGGCGGTAGGCTAACAATAGCTGGCTGAACATATGAAAAAAGCTCACTGAATGTTTGCCAAATGTAAACAAAGGCAAACACACAGACAGAAGACTCACAGGCGCAAACACCCACACAGAGACCCTGTCATTACAGTCCACAACACCCATCCCGCACTCAGGAAACGTGCAACTCACATCGTTTTGTTGTTTTGGCTTTTTCATGCACCATTTATATAACCAGTCCAAAGGCAAGCAACGTCTGTCTACTCTCGGGCAGCTGTTCCGGCTACATTTCAGGCTACTTTCCTCTACCCGCACACCAAACAAACTCACACCTCAGTCCGGGCTGTGAGTGCCCAACCCCAAAATGCTGGATACAATTTGACGTGTGCTCGTTTATCATTCATTCTCATTCTCTCTCTCTCTCTGTCAGTCTGTGTCTCTCTCTCTCTCTCTCTCTTGGCCTGTCTGTCTTTAGTCAGGCTGCAAACCTAAAGCATTAAATTTTAGCACGTTTTGCGTTAACGTGCGCTCATTTTGGCCTGAATCGGTATTGGTCCAATGTCTTTGGGCATTACGCACGCCATAAAGCTTAGCCAGCTCCTCCGCTAGAGAAGCAACCATTCCTCCGCCTCCGTCTCCGCTCGAGACTCTCTCTGTTGTTCCGTTAGCGATATCAGCATCGAAGCCATAATGAAGTTAAGTGACTGACGTCAAGGCGGCTTTACAATTTACGCTGCCAGCTTTTTAGCAGCGGCACAAGAAAAATAACTAATACATAAATAAACAATAAAGTTAAGTTAAAGCTGAGACTGTGTGGCGGGGCAGCAACGAGTCCCTCGTAAAAGCGGCCTAAGCTTCAAAATGTGGCAGGTTAAATTTGCGAGCTGACTGAAATAATTGCCACAGCTTTGAAGTGAAGGGGTGGAATTTAAAATTAGATTTCCAGTCATTCCCTAATATAATAATAATCAAAAATTTATATCTATCCTGAACTGTACGTAAAACATTTTGTAAAATGCTGCTTTATGGATTTTTTTATTGAAAATTCGATTTGAAATATTTTCGCAAACCAATTATTTGAATTTGTTTAACGCAAATGCAATTTTCATTTCTATTAAAAACATTTTGATGTGTGTTTTTTTTTATATTTATATTTAATTTTTGCTTTATTTGCTAGTGTTTAAATGAAATTTTATTAGGGATTTATGCAGCTGCTGCTTTTAGTGTTTAACTTATGCCACAGGGGCAGCAGTATGAGATTGAAAATACGAGCGAGAGCTCGCTCCACTCATAGTTGAAATAATTTTGTTTATAGCGCAAACATTTTTATGCTTTTGGCCTTCGGCGACAACAAAACAACAAAAACAACAACCAAAACCACAGCAACAACATAAACAACATCAAGCAACGACAGGTGCAATTTTATAACGCAGAAAAAAAACTGAAGAAAACTGAAAATAATGAGGCAATTGAAAGCGATTTCCCAAACGCAGATTATTTATTTATTTATATATTATTTATGCAAATAAAGCGGAAATAGCGCAAAGCTTTTAATACAAATACGTGTTCGAAAGGTGAAATCTACACACAAAGAATCAAAGCAAAAACTGAAATCGCGTCGCGCACTTTGCCAACATTTCAAATTCAATAATCATAATTAAATGGGCGAATGGAGCGGCGCCGCCTGAATACCCCAATGCCGAAGGGGAAACCCCTACAAAATATGAACGACAGAACTTTTAATGTTTCTAACTACTGCAGCGCAAGTTGTCAGAGATGTGTTTGTTGCTGTTGTTGTTGTTGTTGTTGTCGCTGCTGCTTCTTTTGCTGCGTATATTTCACTTCTAATGGAAAACTTGTTTAAAAACTTTTAAATTAATTTTATTTTCATCCCAGTTACAAATGTCGCCCATTGTTGAACTCTTGAGCCGAGCTGAGAGTCCAGAAGCTAGCAATTAAAATAACAATATTCCACATTAAGTTGCTTGGCCAACACCCCCCCACACCCCCGCTTACCACCCCGAGTATCTAGTTGTATCTTTATCAGTATCTAGGCATCTTCCTTTTGCTTCAGTTGATAGCGTTTTCCCCAGCTAAGCCAATTGTCTGTTTGGCAGCACAGATCTCGACCCTTGGACACAAAAGAAAATGGAAATGCATGAAAATGTGCAACCAAAAGATGCACACAGATAATTTGATTTGATTGTGGCTTAAGCGAATGCCATGGCATACATATTCGCATCCTTCCATGTATAAGCAATCATAATTTAAATTCGCTTGCCTTGCTGCAAACTTATAATTAACAGAAATTGGTTGCATTATTCTAGACAAAAGTCAAACCAAAGTAGTTGACAAAATTTAAGGTTTGGGAAAATGTTTAAGGATATCTTCAACTTTGAGATTAGTCTTAGCCATCATTTATTTATTTATAATATTACATAATAATCATTATGCACCAGCCACAAATAAGTGAACTTAAACTGTCATTGCCACATAAAATCGGCAAAGAAAATAAATGAATACTTCAGCTTGCTTATTGCTTTGTATGCATTAACATTTTTGGCATATATCAACAACAAAAAAATAAATAAATAAAATGAGCACAAAATCAAAGCAAAAACTTGCTGAAACAAACTTTTGGGTTTTTGGAAATTTACAATTTCCGAGAGCAAGTGACAAAAGTGCTGCATGAATAAACAAGTAAATTGCAGCGCACTCAGTTAAAGTTGAACTCTTAAACTAAACCGAGCATGATTCTCTCAACTGGTGGTATATATAACTATATAGATATATCGGTGCTTATCATGATTGGCGCTAACTGACGCTTCGTTCGTCTGGGTCGATATGGCCCAAGGCAGTCGGTATGTTAGACACGCAAACTGGGCAGAGTTGCCGCGTCCAGTCTGCAACTCTACTCAACTTTACTACTGACTGGGTGCAGAGGGTCCTGTATGTTGTATTTGGCCCCAGGGCCACACAATCCGGTCTCTCTTTCAGGGTGTTGTGCATTTTTAATGTTTGTTTGCTGTCGCTGTGTCGCAGCTTATTGTTTTTTTCTCTTGCATTGCTATTACTTTTTTCTAGTTTTTTTTGGTTCCTTTTTTCTTTTTCTTTTTGGCTTTCTTGTTGTTAAATTTTTTGTGTGTTGCCGCAATGTTGACTCTAGTTGTAGAACACGCACACTTTGACCGATGGCCAAGGGACAAACAAGGCTGCAAAAAATATAATAAGAATGTTGCGCATAAAAAAATGATCGACTTGGCAGATGAGCTGCTCAACACTTGAAAATGTGAGAATATCTAGCTGAAAGCGAAATTAGCTTTGGTATTAAGACTAGCGTAAAAAGCGTAGCTAGGTTGTAATCAAGAATGTTATCTATCTAGCTTTATGTGTAGATAAAAAACTTCTTTTTTTTTTCTTGTGTATTTCATATAATTTGGACTTAATCTTTAGAATTATGGCTGTCATCAAGCTTAGCTACCTTTTCGGGCTAGAGAACAATCAAGAATGTTTTCTATCTAACTTAATATAAATTTAAAAAATGTCAAATATATTTTAAGTATTTAATCAATTAATTTATCATTAGAGAATAAATGTATTAATTCAAACTAGATAAATATAAAAATATTTGCATTAAATAGGCAGGCGGATGTATAAACTCTGCAGCCATAACTTGCATAGGGTATGCCATAAAAAAGTGACCAGCAGGCTGAATGTGTTATGCATGTTGTATTTTGTGTTATATATATGTGTGTGTGTGTGTGTGTGTGTGTGTGTGTGTGTTAACACAACAAACTTTCCAAATTACATTCCGTGTATTTTGGCCTTTCCAATTGCCGCAGTCGCAACCGTTTTGTTCGCTTTTCATTGATGTTGTTGTTGTTGTTGTTGTCTGGCCTCTATAAATACACTATAAAAGCACAAGTTGAATGCGACATTAAGTAAAGAGTGCAGCTGCGTCCCTTGCCCCATTTGGGGAGCGCCGCTTAAGCGCTGCCAATTAACAAAGTAAATTGCGCAACTTGCTTTTTATGAGTCCTTCCACGTCCTTTAGCCAGTTGACATTTGAGTGATTTTTGCGCCAAGCCCTTATTAATTTTTACACATCTTTTTTAATGCTCTTCTCTTTCTCCACTCTCTTTGCAGGTATGTATCTATTGATGACTTGTCCCCGACTCTTGACATGCAAACGCCATTTTGTTGAAGAGGGTGGGCGGTAGGAGGAGGAGGCTGCGGGTGTGCCAGCAACTTCCGGCGCTTGCTGTTGAATGCAGCAGACTTGTTTTTTTTGTGTTTTAACTTTTCATCTGCTGTTGCTGGGAAGCTGCTGCAAAAGTTTATAACATGCTGTCATTATGGCCAGGCGGACACTTTGTGACAATTCCAAGCTCCCGCCATCCGCCGCCTGCCACTTGCCATTTCCGCCATTTTGTTTCAACTGCTTCAGCCCTGAAAAAACCAACTCCACCCTCCTCCTCTGCCACCGTGTCTCCAAATTTCTTCGACAATTATTTTTGTGCTTTTTGCGGTAAGTTTGTGGGGCGCGTTCGCTTTGCGGACAAAGTTTCAAGTGTTGCTTTCAAATGTAATTAAAGTGCTCACGCGAAATTATTTCCAGCGACAAAATGCTCAAATCATCAGGCCACGACTATGTATATATATATATATATATCTTATAGAAGTTTTAGATTGAGAAAATGTTTCATCTTGTTTTGGGGGCGCACTTGTAAGAATCAACAACTAATTTGTTGCATTAAATAAAAATCAAATGAAATTATCAGGGCAACTTGTAAATGCTTAACAAATTGGCATTTGCCACAGGCAACACACACACATACTCACACACACACACTTACACACATGTTGCTTTGCAGGCGTCAAAAGACGGTTGCGTTCTGGGCACTTATGCTTACAGCGCACGTAGGCGATAATGTTTGCCTGCCAAGTGAGTCGAGACGGGCTTAGCAGCAGCAGCAAAGGGGGCGGCACGAGGAGTAAGTGGAGCAGGGGGAGTGGCAGCTGTGGCGACAGCATCTGCTAGACCTTAAAAAGTGCAAAATAGTGCGACGTGGGCAAATGCCAGAAGGCCTAAATGTCTGCCACATCAAATAAACATTTTATACCTACTATTAGAAGGGTGTCTGACACCCCCTCTACGCCCCTCCACGCCCCTCTCTCTCTGTCTCTATATAACTCCCGCATAAATCATTCTGTTTATCATGAACATATGCTTAAGTTATGCGAGCTGTCAACCTTTTTGAACTTTCTCCTCTCTCCCAAGTGTCCTTTCAATGTTTATCAATAATTTATATTCGCCCTTCGCCTGTGCGATTGCATTACACTTTTCATTTGACATGTATACCAGTGTAATTAACCAAATTGTTAATTAAACTGACCCTTATGTGCCACTATATATATAGCCATACTGTGCACACATATCGTATTCCATATATCCCACACAGCTTATACATAATGTGACACACATAAATATTGACTTTATTACGCAACCAGCAGCATTTGGATATTGGCCACTGCCAATCGAGCATTACATTCAATAAAGTAAAGTGTGTGCTGACAATAAGCAATTCGAATTATGCGGCAATTATGACCAGACTTGTTTTTAGAGTCCATAGATTATTCGAGTAGAAAAAAAAAACATAAAAGTTGAATACTTCAATCAAAATAAAGTCCCATAAGGCTAGACTCTCAAATTCGCACAAACGGCAATTAACTGTGACCAAATACAATAATGGCCACATCAAAATTAATTAATTCGTATTTTACTGTTACACAAAAATCCACTTCAGGCAGCGCTCACTGTACAGGGTAATAAACCATCCCTATAACATTGTCTAGCCTATTTATAACCGTAGTTTTTGCCTCGTTTTTGGCTGCGCATTGTCACGCAAGCCACACAGAGTCTACAGTGTGTAGATGTATATATAACAATATATATATCTATATATATATATGTAGATATATATACAAAACCGCTACAATGCCAGATATTTATCTGGCTTTATTGACAATAGCGTTTTGTCGATTGTTCAAATAAATTATGCCCTTATCAATAAAAGTCTGCGCTTCTCGCTCTGTATGCGCAGAGTATTGCTGTGCCAGGTCCCTTGCCCCTACTCTGCCTCTGCTACTGCGGCACATACAGCATTTACTGTAGACGATGTGCCTGGCTCTGTTGCTACGTGATGTTGACTGTAACTGGCACAAGATTTGTTATGCCCATAATTTAAGTAAGGCCAAAATCAAGTGGTTTTATATTTATGCGTATTTATGAGCTGTTGAGCGCCAGCAAAAAGTAACTCTATAAATCTGTAAAGACCGAGGCGCTTTCCTCATCATTTTTTTTTGTCGCAATACCCTTTACCTCTGGGTATTGTAGTTATGTCCTGTGACGAAGTCATTTGAGAAGCCATAAACCACATATATGTTTGACTGTATTGATTTACTCTTCCCCCATGTACTACTCAGCTTTTGTAGCTCTGATTTTTACGATAAGAGCAGCACATGAATCAAAACTGACTTTTGTTTTTGCTCAAGTTTTTAAATATCAAATTATATATTCCCACATATTGACATCCTTCAGAGAAATACAATTTATATATATAGAAATATATATATATCTCCTTCAGCAAATATCTGTTAAGCACTTAAGTCATATACAAAAAATTGTAGCCAGCAATTTGCTGCTCTCCAAATTAAACATCAATGCTCTTAATACCACCGTTGACCTCTTGACCCAATCTCGTTTAAGATCAGCTTACGCTATATATATATATATATACATATTTGCTATATATATATATATTTGCTCTACTTTTAATTTGCATGGCTGCTCCAGAAGCCAGAGTATTTCCTCTTCGGCAGCTCACCCTCATTGTTTGTTGGTGGCAAGTGTTTGCCGAGTGTTTGCCTCTGAGCTGAAGCTCGCCTTAAGTCCTGTGCGTGGCTGAGGCGGTGGTGGTGCAGAGAAACGTTCGGCGTTTAGCCGAGACAAATCAAAAATCAAATTGTTTAAGTGATTTTTCATTTTGCGCTTTCACCTTGTTACGTTAACATAATTTGAGCGCCACTTCAAACAAACAGCAGCCAACGTCAAAATGGCAGCATAAGTGATTTTCATCGTTGTGCTCTACTCGTTGTTGCTGCTGTTGTTGTTGATTTACGTTGTTGCAAACCCGGACCGTTCTACTGTTTTTATATATGTTGTTCGGTACATATACCCCCCAACCCGCACCCCTAGCAGCAGCCCCTGTTCACGCCGCAAGCAGCCGTCATTTAATTTTATCGTACGGAAGTTCTAAGTGCAATGTTTTTGTCGTTCCTGTTTTGTTGGACAGGTGTGTACGGTGTGCGTGTGTGTGTGTGTGTGGGCGTGTGTGTTTGGCTGCTCTCAACGACATTGCTTAAAAGTGCGCTAAAATGTTCAATTTACTTTAGCTTTCTTTTTCTTTTCATTTTTTTTTATTTTTTATTTTTTTTTTTGAGAAACATTGAAAATAAATTGAAAATGGCAGCTCCCCTCATAAAAGCTTGTTGACAACACAGCAAAACAACAGCAGCAACAACAACAACAACAGTGTATATGTGTTGTACAACAAAAAAGTAAAAAAAACAGAGGAGGAAGAAGAAGAAAAAGAAGAGACATCAGCTACATTGTGCAATATAAATTTATATTTATTTATTATGATTTTCCATTTTTGCCAAACCAGCAATTTAAAATACGTTGATTTTGTCTCCCATCAAAATTGGCATAAGCTGCACCCCACGCGTCTGCCACGCCCCTTATCTCCCCCTCCCCATCTCCCTTGCTTTTATTTGCATATTTGTTTTATTTTATTTTTTGTCTGTTGGTTTAACAATATAAACAGAGACACCACACACACACAGACTCACACACACACACACACACACACACATACTCACACAGTCTCAGCATATATAAAGCAAACGGAAATCTGTTAATAGAGACGCTTCACAAAAAAAACAGCAAACAGCCAGGCTGCAATTTGTGTCCTGGCCAACGGCTAGTGGAAAAACAAATGCTGGCAAAAACCCGTATTGGCGGATTTGATATAATATGATATGATAAGGGCAGCTGAGCAGATTGCGTGAACTCTGAATTTATGGCCTTTGGATGAACTACAATGCGAAATCTATTTCGAATCGGAGATAAATTGGCTTCGAGATTGGGTTCAACGCTGATTTTTATGGATAGAGTGAAAAAATGCAATGAAAAAATGAAATAAAAATGATTCGATTATTAATCGAGAGGGCAAACAATGAAAAGGCTTAAAAATTGATTCAGTTTTATATTAATTTTAAGCTGCGTATTGAAAATGATATTGCCAATTAGAATTGTTTCAGTTATGAGAGTGTAAAATGTAGAAACAACTCAACATGCTTTTTTTGAGTATACAATTTGTATATATTTATATATATATATACATATAATTTAAATGTAGTATTAATCTAGGGCTCAAGCTACTATCAAAAAGCCAACGATTTTTACCAAGTTATGGCTGTTGAAAATGTTTGACAAATGTTGAGAAATCTATTTTTATATAAAAATATATATATTTAATATTATTTTACCTTAGCAGTGAATCAGTTCTTCGAAATTGTTATCTTCGCTATTTCTATTTTAAACAAAAGCAAAACTTTTGCCAAAAACTTAAGCAAACTTCAAACAAAGTGAAGACATTTCCCTAGTTGCTGTGCGACTGCTTACGCAACCACAAGTGCAAATATTATGTTTAATAATGGCAGCCGCAGTACTTTACTATTGCTGTACGTCCTTGTATGTATTTTCTTATGATTATTACACACACAAAAGCACAACACAACACACTCGCACACACACACACATACACACACAGAGAGGGAGTGAGTCTCGAGGAAGGCTTCCACAAAGTAAAAACATTTATGCCTGCCAACTACATCATATATCTTGTGCGTGCTCTCAGCAGAACACAAGCAGCTCAATAAGCTAGCCTGCATGGGAAAATAGGAAAAGAAGAAGACGAAAACGAAAACAACTGAGACACGAAAAAAAAAGGAAAAGCCAAGTAAAAACATTTCCCGCAATTTACACTCTGCATGGGACATTTGTGCGCATATTTTAAATACAGCGCATTATGTTTTGAGTGATTTACGGTGCAAGAAACGCAAGAAACAATAGCAACGCAAACAAAAATAAAAATTTGTTTTGTTGTTTATATATCTATTTGTTTTGCCTTGCTGCTGCTGCTGCTGCTGTTGCTGCTGCTGTTTGGGAAATGATTTGTGTTTGGAAAGTTTGCACACGGCCAGCGCCGTTGCTAATGCTAATGCAGAAAAATATGCTATACAATTTGTTGCCACTTCCAGTGGGACCCAAGGCAACACCGATGCGCAGTAGTCGATGCCAACACTAACGCCAACGCAGACGGCAACGCCAACGCCATTAATGTCGCCAGCAAACTTTAGATAACTAATTAGACGAAGGCGACTCATAGACCAAAGCCGTACTGTCCGGGCCGTAGTTTGGTGCTAACCTTAGCGCAGCTAATTACATTTAATGTGTCGACTAAGCAACTGCAAAGTGTGGATAGATAGCAAACGCTTATTAAACAAGTGCAACACAACGCACAATTATAGACTAGCAAGATACCCTGGAAAGCTAATATGGCTCGAAAAAGTTCAATTATACTCTGTGTCCTTGAATCGTTCAGTCTGATGATTACTTTAATATTTACCTGTTTATTATTTATATTCAAAGTGGCAACCAATCCTCACTATTTTTTAAGCAACTTACCCTTCTATGTCGGTGTATTACAGGGTATCGAGCATAAGCACTTGCAAGCAGAGCACGTAGCTCCTTCGTACAGCTGTGACTGTGTGTAACAGTAGCTTCTTAAGTGTTATGCAGGAGTTGCCGACTGGCAACGTGTGCTCAACTTAATTATAACTAATTTGTGGCATATGTAGCTAGAGACGAACTAGAGTTAGAGAGTGTGGCAGAGAGAGACGGCGATGCGGAGGCAGTGTAATGTGGCACAGGTAATATAGAAAAAGTGCCAAACAAGCCGCAACTGTTGTGGCTCAAGTGGCCATTAAAGCATTAAAGCCGAAACGCACACACAAGCACACACACACACACACATTCAGTATAATGATATAGCAATTAGCGCGTGTATGTGTTAATGTGTGTGTTTGTGTGTGTGTGTGTGGAAGTGTGTTGTGGCATATGTTGGAATTAGGCGCTCCCAAAAACTATGCAACGCTAATCGCATTTTGTGCGAAATGCGCGCATTTGCATATTTATTAACGATCAAGTGTGCAAGTGCACGTCCTTTGTGCTCCGTGTCCTGTGTCCTTTATCCTTTTTGTTGACCCCAGCGAACACAGTTACGTGGCCAAAACCAACTAGCCAGCAAAATGATTGAAATTAAAACCACAAGCGTACATAAAAAATCGCTTACGCTTAAAAGTTGCTCAACATTCTCTCTCCCTCTTTCGCTCTCACTCTTTTTGTCTCTTTCTCTCTCTCTCTCTCTCACACACACTCTCTCTTACTCTATGGGTCCAATGAATTCACGTAACCACATAAAATCAAACGAAATAAGCCAAGCGCCGGCCAAAGTGGCAACAAAATGCACTTTATTCCAGCCACTGCCAAACCCAGCCGCATTCAACTTTATACGTGCCCCAAAGCCAGCACCCACCACCCACAATCACACCCCAACCCTGCCCCATCGGATAGGTGTAATAATGGCCAAGGGCTGTACCGGGCACGCACGTGCCCCACCGCCAATGGACCAGGCAACTGCTTTGCCGCTGCACGTGGCCAATGCGCAACGCACAATGAAAATGCAGCAGCAAATTCGTTTCGGGCTAAATGGAAAACCGTTGACCAGCAGCAGCAGCAACTAACCGAGCAAAAAGCAACCTTCGCCCATAACTGTAGCTAAAAAAAAGGAATTAAAGACCAAACACGAAATCAAAAAATATAAAAACAAGAGAAAATAAAATGGCAACTACAAACCGTCGAGCAAATCGTACGAAAATCAAGTTGAACATTTTGTTGAGGTTGAGGCGTGCAACGTGCAACACTTCAAATATGCTGCAGGCTATATACATAAAAAAAAATTGAAACTGACAGCTAACATTGGTTGAGTGGGAGGGGGCGGTGTATCAACTGAAGTTGGAGTTGCATCAGGTGTACAGCTAACTGTTTAATTTCCAAGTCGCATCCGCATTTCTACACTCAGAAAAAAATCGCACTGAATTTTAGAAAATCGGCTGGATAACTAGAAATGTCTTTTTATTAGAGAAATAATTTTTAAATATACGATTACAATTCTAAAAATTAGCAAGGTTTTTTCTACAAAATGGGTTTTTTCGGTTATTTAGAAATATTTTCTTAATAATAGTATAATAATATTTCTTAAGGGTAGAAAGAGTAGAAAAACTTTTAATTTCTAATTCAGTTCGATTTTTTTCAATTTTCGATGTTATACTAAAAAGAGAAAAAAGCTTCAATTTTTTGTTAAACTTATCTCTGCAAAATTAAACTCGCGTCAAATTTTTAAATTATGTACATCTAATTAGTGAATTCTTTGCTTCTTAAGCAGTTACCTTAAAAAAATATATATATATATAAATATCGGTTTCATTTAAGCTCAATTTATTATTAGCAGTTAAAAAAGTAAAGTTTTTGCCTTATTTTTGAGTATTGTAAGCGATAAAAAATGACTGCAAACTTAGAGAACTCAACAAGAAACTTTAGAGCTGACAGCTCAACTTGTAATATATATATATAGATATATATATAACAAATCTTGCAGTTCACTTCACTTGCGCAATTCGCTGGCATATTGCTGGAATATAAGCATAAATTGTTGTAAACTTCTGTCGCAGCACTTGAGCAAAATGTAAATGCGGTTCATTTTAATGCGATTTTTGCACATGTAAGTGCTTAACGTATTTTGTTCTACTCAATTGCCGGCCAATTGACTTTGGCCAGGAAGACAAACAGCTAGACAAACGATAGTCTATTGGCCCGGCTATATGCCGCATGTTAGCAAAGTTTTACAGGCAGTAGAAACTCGTACGAGTGGTTTCTGGTTACTGCTTACTGAAGCTGATGTTGCTGCTGCTGCTGATGCTGCTGCTGTTGTTCAATGGCTGCCAGATTGCAGGGCTCAACAGCACTTCCCTCAAGCTGAGCACACACACTATGCACACCATACACACACACAGAGATAGGAAGACACCCACTGAAGACAATAACCCAAATGCAACTGCCAATATTACTTAGTTACATCAGCCAACTTTTGCCACACACACACAGACATATATCCATACATGTCCTGCACACAAATCGAACAGTGAGGAATCGACCTGAATAGAATATAAGCGCTGAGATCCCCGTAGAGCTAACGACATAAACGACATACGTGCCGGGGCAGGAATTGCCAGATTGGCAGAATGGCAGCAGTCAACAGCAGCAGCCGTAACAAAAGGCACAACTTTTTTGTGCAGAGAGACAGAAAAGCGTCAAAAAGTAAATATGCAACAAACAATGGCATTATGCAACTGCAACTTAAAGTGCACAGCAGCAACAGCAGCAGCAGCAGCAGCAACTCAGTCAACAATGGAACCCCAAATCCGATTAATGTAACCCCAAACCCAATCCTGTCCTGCCCTGCAGCAACACCCCACAAGATGACAAGCGGTGCTTCACTAAATACAATGAATCGCTTCAGCACACACATACACACATTCGTGCGCGTGTGTGTGTGTGCGTGCATGTGTGTGTTTGAGCGTGTGTGGCACATGGCCAATAAACAAAAGGACAAATGCGTCGCATCGCTCCGCCCCAGAGCCAATCAATCGCTATGGCACCCCAGAGAGTAGGTCGATTCGGGTTCGGGTATCTTGTATTTGTATGCTACGGTTTTTGGGGGCTTGGGGTTGGTTGCAACATTGCAGAGGCGATTGAACGCAACCTGACACGCGACCAGTTCAATGCACGTTTCCCTCGCTTAGGACAAAAACCAATGCTCTCCCCCATAATCTACTCCACAGCAAAGTCATAGATTTGTCGTCCTACTCCAACAATAACTAGCAACAGTAACTAAAGCTTTTTTTTACAACAAATTAAAGCATTTTAAAAAATAAAGCAAAATTGGAAATATATTAAATTTGGCATTTAAATGGCGTAAAAAAAGTATAAATATTAAAGCTAAAAACCAAATTTGATAAGCAATTTTAATAAGCATAAAAACAGGATAAAATTACATTAAAAGGACAAAAAATATAATCAAAAAGTCAAGCAAAGAGGTCAACAGGAAAGGAGAAAGGAAGAGAAAAAGATAGATTAAATAGATCAAAGCATTTCTTTTGGTTGTGTGCTGAACTTGATGCATGCAATGCAGCAAACACGCATCACACACGCTAACACATGTATTGCCGCAGAGAGTCACGCCCAATGCAATGCTGTGTTGCACTGTGCACTGTGGGCCAGCGTTGCAAGCGCTTAATTCAATTACATAAACCAGACAGCGACTGTTTGCAAAACTTTAATTTGAATGCAGAGTCAATGGGTGGCGCAAGTGGGTGTGGTGTGTTGCACAGGGAAGCACGCAGTGGGATATTGTTACAGTGTTGGTTACTGTATGCAGGCGTCGTCATTGCTGTCATGTCCTTGCGCACTCAGGCGTCTAATCCTTTGAAATTGCCACGCACACACGCAAAACCAAATGCCAATTTCAATACCAATACCAATAGCAATAGCAATACAAAATAAGAGAAGGAAAACACAGGATTCGCAGTGGCTTAAGCGTTGTTTATATTACGCATACGCCGCGTGGCGTTTTGCGCTCTGCGCTCTGCGCGTTAAGCTCGTAAATAAGCAGACAGAGCGCATAAAATGTAATGTGCCTGAATATTGCATAAGCGAATTACAAAATTTTAACTGCCATGCTGAAATTAGTTAAAAAGCCAGACAACTGCCACAGTCGCAGTCACAGTCAGAGTCGCAGTCAGAGTCAGAGTCAGAGTCACAGTCCGAGTCACAGTTGTTGCCCCCCAAAAATATGCTTATATAAATAATAAACGTGCATAAAAATTTGCAAAACAGCAGCCAGCAGCAAACCCCCAAATGAAATGTATTTTTCTCATTTCCGTGGCGTGCACAAAATATTTTTGCGATTTCCGTCACACCCCTTGGCAATATGAGACCAGTCCCACACCCTGTCAACAGGCCCCTTTCCCCATTCTTGCCCGGCCACAATGGGGCAAACCGGCACAGCATGAAATATAAATACAGTACAAATAAACGCGTGTCGCGCATATTGCACAATGTTGTATTTATTTACAGCACACAAACACCACAACAACAAAAGGGTTGGGCATCTGGGTGTCTGGTGGTGCATCTGTGTGTGTGTGTTGACAATTTGTCAGCCTCCCATTTAGCCAGTTAGGCCATAAGCCCTGCAGACCATGAAAATTTGTGCTGTGAAAATTTGTTATGCGCTGCATTAAATTCATGTGCAAGAGCCAAACAAGAGCAGCAGCGCATGCGAAAATGTATAAATATACCAAATACATACATATATACATATATATGACAATAAAATAGATCACTTTGTGGTGGAACAGAACCAAACAACGAACCAAAGCATACTCTACACTCTTCAACAAAAACTTAGCCTATTTTTATGCTGAATGAAAAGCAAGAAATAAGAAGAAAATATAATAAATATTTATTAAATAGAAATTTAATTTGAATTTGGAATGTTGACAAACCAGGTGCAAAAGTCATGCGACTCAGGCTTGAAGCATGCAAATGGCAAAAGCGTTGAAGCAATGAAATGAATTTGCACGCGCTCATAAATATTTTACATATGCATATTGGCCACAACTCTGCGCAGAACGCGACACCAAACTGAAGATGCTAGCTGCTGGCACGTGAAATGAATGCATATGTAGTAATACGCACACACACACACACACCAACACACACACACACACATACACATATGCGCTGCAAGTTATTGTGACATAAAGTGCTTTGACAGCGACACCCAAGCAAAGGAGAAGCTCTGCAAACAGCGACTGCGAATGCGACTGACATTTGAGCTGCTGCTGTTTGTTGCTGCCACTGCATGCTTGCTGTTAACTACTTGCTGCGGCTGCCTGCGTGCTGCTGCCTGCCTGCTTCTATTGATGCTGCGGCTGCTGCCTGCTGCTACTGCCTGCTGCTGCTGACATTCATGGACAACATAATTCACGTAGCATACTTTAAGGGGCAAACTTGACGCCATTGGAAATTCAAATGCTGAGCCTGCCCCGCCATCGCCTCATCTGATTAGTGTCGCGCTCAACTCTCCCCACCCCATCCAGCATATGCATATGACATACTTAAGTGGGTTATGTGCCACCCCATAAAATACCTCATTAAATCAGGCAACAGAATCGAATAAAAAGAGAGGCGGCTCACAAGTCGGCTGTCAATGCAAGTTATGCATAGTAATATATCATCTATGTGCACATCATATATATATATACGATATGCCCTTAAATTTATATAATAGAGTATACACATATATTAGCGTATATATGCTCGCTTTTGTCATTACTGTCTGACTGTAATGCTTACATTTAAGCGCCTTAACTTGAGGCGCCACATTGCCAGTGTGTAGTCAGAGTTGCAAAGAAATTGCGGCTCAACGAATTACAGGCAATAAGCAGCGAATATTTCCATAATTTCTTCATCTTTTTTTTTTTTTTTTGTTGCCTTTGGCGCTCATAATGTTGGCGACAGTCGGTAAGTGTGCTACAGTTGATTGATGGGCTATATGTTCATCTTTACTGAATGGAACTTAACTTTATAAAGCATAGTTGTTGTGCTACTTTTCAACAATCTTATAGCAGCTTTTATTCGTCGCGGCAACTTGGTTTGATATACCCAAAATGTTTCGCACTTTTGACTTTCGACAGTTTCTAAATCAAAAAATCAATAGTAATAAATTATACTGTTGATTTCGTAGTTTATAAAATTCCAAATGCATTTCAGAGCGCCACACATTATGCTTTGGATTTATATAGTCCGATTTAGCCACACACAATTGCAATAATTTAAATAACTTTTAATGCACAGACTGCTCTGTGTTGAATTATCTGCCGAACGTGTTCATTACAATGTCAAATTGACAGTTTGATTTAATTATTTAGTCGAAACCCCCTGCGGAATTCGAATATGCTTTTGTCATTTAAGATTTGTATCAAATTTTGATACAAGCGGTTTCCACGTTAATTTATGGAAATTATAAATGAAATTTGTCAACTTCATTTAGACTTGACATATATATATATATGTTTTTGGGAACATATAAATCTATTTTAATTTTGCTATTATTATTGATTTAGGTTAGCTATCAGATAGAGACAGACAAGCGTCATTTCTCTGCTTACATTTTGAGTGGCATGAACGTTAAAGCCAGGCAATGTGGCCAATTAGCAGCTAATCCTTTTACTATTTGGGTTGCATTATCTTATCCCATAAAACTTATCTCGCTCGCCGAGTGTGTCTCTCTTGTAACCAATTTTCCTTTTAACTTCTGCTGCAGTTTCGTGCTTGCAGGCTAATAAGCTCAGCACATTTGCATATCTCTAAAGAACTTACAGCGCTACACTTAAGAAAATCCGTGCCGAAAAGCATCAGCAGCAACAACAACAACAACTACAACAAGTGAAAAACTGTCAAGTATCACGCTTTTCCTTGCCGTTTCTTTCTCATGTTGCCTTCTGCTCGTTGTTGCTGCTGCTGTTGCTTGGCCCCTTGGGGGCCGCTTTGCTTGGGTTTTTATTCAGTTGTTATTTCTTTCACTTTGCCTTATCCAAAAGTAATTATTTTCCATTAAACGCAATAATGATGCCTGGAGACTGATAACAGTCCTGCTGCCGGAGTCGGAGCCGTAGCCGGAGCCCGATCCGCTGTGGAAATTAAATTATACGCCGTTTCTGTTATTCTCTTGATGCGCGGACAACCCGCAAGTTTTGTCTGTTTCTGTGTTAATCCTCCTAACTTTGTCACCTCCAACACACAACTTGTGATAGCAGCCAAAAAAAACTAAATACTTATATATATATATATATATATATATGTATATATATATTTATGCTTATATACTTTACAGAGAACAGTAACAACAATTGCTGTGCCTCGTCGAGGTTTGTTAAGCGCCGCCATAAAACGGCTCAGTACACTTGATCGACGCCACAAATGACTTTGGCTAGGGTTGCCGCCACATACATACAAGCACACATACACACACACACACACAGACTATCCCACTGCCTCACGTAGGCCTGGGCCAAGTGTACGCCTCGCTGGTTTTCTATGCGTTTATCAAAAGCATACATAATATTCAGCGATATTCTCGACTGTCCCTATTTCTATGGCCATGCACATTATAACAAATTTCTCGCTTGCATAAGCAACACACACTCAACAAATATGGGCGTGTGTGTTGGCTTATTAGAGATGTGCGCGTGTGAGCATGAAATTATATCTATATATACATGTATATATATATAAATCTACATCTATTTTGCTATGCTTATATTAAAAAGTTTCTCATTGCTCTTAATTGTTATTAGCCATTTCAGCCATAAGCTTTAGCCATAAGCTGCTTCTCTTGGCAAACTTCTAGAGTAGTTAAAGTAATTTATTTATATTTAATATGGAGTATAAAAAGTGAGGATTTTCTTGATTTTTTGGAGTAGATTTTATGTACTTTTATTTTTATGGGTTTGCAAATTTCTTCTCCCGGCAGTTATTCAAATATTTTTAGATATTTTGGCTTAAATTTTGTTATTAATAATTATAAATAATAAATTCTTGGATCAAATCTTAAGCTGTATCTAAATCACACGCTCATCTCTAATAAACATGTAAAACATTAAACGCTGGCTAGGCTACCAGTCGCTATATCACTGCATAACAAATGGTCGTCACACACACACACACACACACACACATTTGTGTGTGTGTTAGAGGGAAAAGCGTCATGGCGGCAGTCCATAAAAATGGAACGGAACTGCAAGTAAATTAACAGGCTGCGGGCACAAAGCTAGCTAGCTGGATGGTGGCAGCGGGGTTGGTAGGGGGTACGTGTCTGGCTATGCCTTGTTTTATATAATCAACCCTACATATGTGTACATATATGTGTGTGTGTTTGTGTGTGTGTGTGTGATGTTGGCTACTTAAGTTACACAATGACATTTTTCAATGTGTCAGAATTTTATTGTTGCAACTTGGGGCATTGTTGTTGACAACTGACATCTTTCTTTCTGCAGCTGACAGAGCGTCATGTCTGCCTGTTCTTCTTCTTCTGCTGCTGCTACTGCTGCTGCCATTGCTACTCTTCTTCTTATTTTATCCACTTCCATTACATTTTATGCTACTGTTGCTGCTGCTGCTTCTGTGTCCGGAACTGTTGCTGCTGCTGTTTTTGCTGTTTTGTCTTGAAATGTTGACAACTGTTTTGCCACTTTTGCCGTAATTGAAAAAAAATAAATAAGCATAAAGTATTCAAATATTTTTGTGCCATATAAATGCAAGAAATGTAACTAGAAGGCACATATACATTACTTTTATATATATGTAAACATATTTGTATATTGTCCGTGAATCCTGCAAAGTTGTTTAAAGTCAAATAAGACAGCGATGTTGCTGGCTTAGAGAAAAGGATAATCTAATTTGTAAATTTTAAAGTGGTTCAGAATTGTTTGCAAATTGCTGTAGGTAATCAAACTTCAGTTTAAAATAATCCTCTTTAAAATTGTGAAATTATTTTAGTTCGGATACCTCAAGAAATATATATTTACAGTTGAAACTAGTTTCCAAGAAATTAACTTCAACTGCACGCGAAAATTTGGCAACAACATTTATGTTGATAATATATATGTCAGCATACAGGAAACTATTCCTAATTGCAGCTGCTCGAACAATAGAAGTAATAAGAAGAATTTCACACAAGTTCGCAGCTGAGAATATCGGGCAAGCTGCAATTCCAGCTGCACAGATAGGGAAAAATGGGCTCTAAGTGCTCCAGCTATATGCAGTGCATTACATTCCGCGTATTCATAAATATAGAAAGAGCCCGACTCCGCGGCCCGCTTATTGTTGCTGAAACTGTGCGCCAACTAAAGCAATTTACAGTTCTTAAAAAAAAAAAAAATGAAACAAAAAGAGAGAAGGAGACCCAACAGCCGAGGCATGCAACTGACCTGCCAAGGAGCTCGAAAAACAGGAGCACAGCACCAAACCAAACAAATGGAAAAAATTCAAATTATCTGCGAGGCAAAAATAAAAGGGCAAAAAGGCAGCAACAACCAAAGCAGCAGCAGCAACAGCAACAGCAGCAGCAACAGCAACGTGAAGTGTGTTGCCAAACTTGAGTTCTTTGCACACATTCTGGCACTTGAACATTTTTCTTATTGTGGCGCCCCCAACCCACAGAGCGAAGCTGAAGCTGTTGGAATTTTTGGTGGAACCAAATTGCGCCCGCTGTTCTCTCTAACGTGTTGGGCTTAAGTTGGCTTCTGGTTTCTCTGGTCTCGGTTTTGGGCCGGGCAGGGGAAGCTGTTGCCTTTAGGCCATTTTATTTGCATGCCAAAAGGCAACACACACTCAGTCACACACACACACACAAACCAGCTAAGTGAAAAAGTGATTTTGCGTTATGTTTTTCTTTTATATATACATATATAAATATACATACTTTTTTATCCGTCTTTTTTTGGTGAAGTCAGGCAACTTACTTTGGGTTGCTTAATGCATGATGGCGAAATGAAAAACGAACTTAATACACTTGCAAACTACACGGTTCGGGTAATTGCACGCTGATTTACAAAATGCCCACTCACACCAACACACACTCCAACACACACACCAACACACACACACACAGAAGACTATTAGCATGCTTAAAGCGCTGAAAAGTTTTTGGTTTCATTTTTTCTGGTTGAGATAACTTAAAGCCTGCCACAAATGACCATAAAATGTTTTGGTGTTCTGCGGCTTTTCCTCCAAACTTTTGAACCAAACAAAAAAAAAAGAAGAAAGTTGACAGTTGGCATTTGGCAACAGTTTAACAGTTAAACAAAATGTCAAGAGCACAAACATATTGAAATGTAAGCAACGTGGCAGCCGTTGAGTGTCAGTGGCCCGCCTCCCTTTTACTGGTTTTTGGTTTTGGTCAACTCGTGTCCCTTCTGGTTAACCCCATTTCAAGCTGTGTGTGTGTGTGTGTTCGTTTGTGGCAAACGCAATCTGACAATTTATTCATTGTGGAGCACGTTTTTCAGCTTAATCCATTAATGGCATCAACTACAAAGCGTTGACAAATGGACATTGTTGGCCAATAGTATTTTCCAACTTGACTCGTTTTGCCCAGTCAAAAGTAATCTTTGAATTGGTTTAATTCCTTTTTTTTTTGCTTTCGACCAAAAGGCATGCATGAAATGTGTATGCATAGCAATTAAATGATTAAAATACATTTGACGGCATTGGATTGTTTGTTCAGCTTTTTACTTAATTCATACATGGTTTATATATTTTGCGATTCAACGCTTTTGAACTTTTGCATATTGTATAAATTATTCACCCTCGATTTCAAATAAGTATTGAGTTCAGCGACAAAAAAAAATGGGGTTAATTTAAAACTGAACGTGTCACAAATTGTTTGTTTAAACCGATCAAAGCAATAATAATTAATGGTTTTTTTTTTTTTAATCAAATATAAATATAAATTAAAATAAATATTGAATTCATTTAAATCTAGATATTCTCCTACGTTCATTTTAGATTTTCTATTGTATTCACACATTTGAAAAAGTGTTGCCAACTTTTATGTGGCACCCGGATTTCAATGGACTGGCTTGGCTCGCATGTGTGCGCTGCAATTTGCAGTTAGCTGGAATGTTTAGCCTGGCTGACAGCTAATGCACTTAAAACTTCACAAATGTCTTGTCAAAGCTTAAATGTTTCCGACTGCGGGAAAACGTTTACGGCCACGCCCAGGCGCCCAACGACAGCGTCAACGACTTGAGTGCAAAATTCAATTAAGTTGCTTAAGCACACACACACAAGTACACACATGCACATATGCAGCACACAGATGCAGTGCTGCACGTATGTGCGTGTGTGTGTGAGCTATCAATTTCATGTCCAATCAAGCAGGCAGCAGCTGTAAATGAAACTGCAGCTGCAGCAGCAGCAGCAGCAGCAGCAGCAGCAGCAATGGTGGATTGCCCAAAACCCCAGCCACTTAAGCAGATGTCAACTTCATTTTGCATATGCCACATGCCACATATGCCAGACACAGCGCTCTCTGGCACTTAAAGGTGCGGCTGCCTGCCATGCCACTCATTTCCCCACCCGCAAAACCCCTGAAAACCTTGGACAATTTCGCGAGCCAATCAATCGATGGCAGCTGCGGCTTGACTTGCGGCCGTATCTTGTAAATGCAGCTAATTGTTTTTGCGGCACATTGTTGAATTATTATGTTGCATGTAATACACTCCACCATCTCTCGCACACTAATTAAAGTGCTTTGCATATTCAATGAGCGAAGCTGAGAGATTGTCGCTGTGGTTTGCCAGATGTACATGTCAAAATTGTTGTGTCGTTGTTTGGCCTGTCAAATAAGAAAGCATTTTGTCCAAATGTTGCCCGTTACGACACAACAAAGTTTGACATTTTATGATGTGCATCACAGTTACGTACAACATGGCCAATGCCACAGAACCACCCAAGCCACCCAACAATCAAACTCAACCGCAAAGCCCTTTTGCCTGTCAATTACATCAAAATTGTGAATTGTTGCCCGTTATGCATTTGACATTTTCGAGTCAATATAAATCGAAAATAACTCGCTATATGTGTGAGTGCTTGCGTGTGTGTGGATGTGTGTGGATGTGTGTGTATGTGTGTGTATGTGTGTGTTACAGACACAATCCAATCTGGCAAACAATAGTCATACACCTTGTTTTTTCCTTTTGCTCTCTCTCTCTCTCTCCCTCTCTCTCTCTCTCTCTGTCTCTCTCTCTCTCTCTCTCTATCGTGCTAGCTTTTTTGCGTGCCATCAATAAATAATCAATGAATTGATACCTTTGGCTCAGCACGACGTATACGTAATATGCTGTGCAATTTATTTGATGCCCCCAAACAGATGAAAGAGTAATTTGATTTTGTTGTGATTTATATGTGACTTTGGCAGCTGGACAAACTGGAATATTCATGTGGCAATAGTATTATTGCCACACAGATCTGCCCCCAATGGGAGCTTGCGTTAAGTTCTCCAAGAAGCCAAAGCAGTTGACATACATTTCCAAAGTGCTTCTAAGACACACAACTTAAGTAACAGTTTCAGTCGAAACTTAAGTTTCCCAACTCATAAATTAAATTATTTTATATTTTGCATATATTCAATTGAAGATTTCTTTTACTTAACACATTTTTTAATTATAACTAACTAAATATAAAATGATTAACAAAATGTAATGGTAATTTGTACAAATATTGTCCTTCAGTGTTACAATCTTTTACAGAATTTCCAGCTAAGCTCATACATTATTTATACTTGCCACTTTGGAACGAAAATTGCTGCAAACAATCGGCTCGATTTGTTGCCCTTTTGCACCTGAAACAATTTATGTCAATTGCGCATTGATTTATTTGCACTAAATAATTTATGTACTTATTTATTTATTGCCTTTACCCCGAATGGCTAATGTCGTGACTGGCAAGTAAATTAGTTTTTGATTTTTGTTTTCTATTTTTATTTATATTTGTTTTTGTGTATACCAAGGCTATCGTGACCAGATTGCACTTCGATAATCCACTCGGTAACTGAATAAATAGCGCTGTGTTTTCATGAACTAGTTGATACCATAAACTAGCTAAAATGCACGGCTAGAAAAATGCGCCGTGTGCATAAATTGTCGAGTCCAATAAAAATATATATAAAAAATGGAGCAAATGGTCAGAGCCAAGTGGGTGGGCGTTTGGATCGTTGGAAGTGCAGATTGCATAAAAACTGGGTGTTAACTACACATTTGGGTATTTGTGTGTATTAGCACTTTGGCAGTTAGAGAGAAGCAGCTGCTGTAGCCAGCAAGGACACAGGACACAGCCAGGACCAGCTCGAAGACCCCAAGTCGTAGTCAATTGCTGAGCTGTTGTTTTGCGACCAGGCTAAAGTTTAATTGGCTGGTTTAATTGTTGGCAAATGCAAAGGCAATGAAAACAAAAAAAAAACAGAAGCGATGAATAAAACACAAACATAAAGAAATTTAATCAAGCTACGAACAATTGTTATCCACACACACACACACACACAACAAGTGTATAGATATGTTGTGTGGATATAAAAAAAACTGCAAACGTTTATTAGATTTAACGAGCTATCGCAGCGAGGACGCAACATGAAACCACTTTTAGCGCAATGGCAAACGAAACCAGCTTAATTTAAATGTCACCTGCACTAAACAAATAACAGGCAAACGAGAACAGAGCAGCTCAAACAGGACAAAACAGACGGGCAGACGATGATATTGTTAGTGACACTCTTTCAGCATTAAGTGTGTACATGACAAGCACACACACACACACTCATACTGTTATCCCTCTCTGTGTGTGTGTGACTGGCTGCACTTCAAAAGCCACTCACTACATCAACACAGACAGCAGCCAGGACCCACAGCTGATAAAAAAAAGCGAAAAAACGAAAAAACAGCAAGAAAAAAAATGTGAAATATTTGTGAAGCACAGCAATTGGCAATTGGCAATCGGCAATTGGCTGGCCATGTTGGCCGACAGCTGCTTAAATATTTTGATTAAATTCAAATACAGTCGACACGCAATAAATAACTTAATGTTAAATGTGATTTCAATAAATAATCACATGAAAATAATATTGATGTTAACGGAATTCGATTAAATGATATACCGCATAAAATATATTCAGTATATTTTTTGCAGTTCGTTCATCAATATGGATCAAATTCATCGGGTGTTATTACAAATTAGCCAAACGGACATTGACATTGGCCAGTTCCAAATAGAAATCATTATAATGCTAATGAAAATAAATAATTTAGATGTCTGCAAAAGCTGTGAGTCTCTCCATTTAGCTAAACAAACGCAGCAGTTGCCATAACATTTACCAAAGACACCACTAGCACCACCGCCACCCACTTACTGTTCATTATTATGTCTGTGTGTGTGTGTGTGTGTGGTGCGGTTTTTGTGGGTAATGGGCCGCGTCTTGTGGCTCATATCATTATGCATCATTAAGTTGATGGGCCAAGGAGCAGCGCGGTTGTTGGTTGTGGTGCAAACACTTCGATTTAATGGCCCCGGGGCTTGGTTCGTTTCTTGGCCACGGCCACGGCATCAATGGCAATGGCATATGTCCTTTTTCCAAGCGCCTTCTGTGCGCGCTATTAAACGCATATTACTCATCAAAACAATATTTTGTGTCGCCCTCGGTTCGATTGCAAATGACACAAGAGACATAGTTTTACGAGTTTGTACAACTTACGGCAAAGCTAATAATTCGATATTTAGTTCCCTCCCACGCTCCCTGATAAGAATGTGGTGCAAGCTGATGACGTAACGCATAAGCGTTTAACATGCGTCTAACTTGCTGGTAATTACATATTTTTGCCTTACGTAAGCAAATGCAGAAAAACAACTTCACTAATTGATATTGACAGCGAAATGAGTTTGTATTACGTGACGTAAGCGCGGACTGTACTCAACGTAACGTAAACTCATTAATTGGGCTTATTTAATACATATTCCCCGCACAACATTTAACTTTCAATCTTGCACAACTAACTTTAATTAACAAACACAAAAAAAATCTAGAGGTATAATGACATGTTAGATCATTAAACTAACAGACAACTTAAAACTTTTACACCAGCGAACTTTTCACATTTTAACCCCAAAGTAAAGTAAAAAAAGAAAAGCAAAAAAAATAGGGGAGTGGGTGTAAGAAAGACAAATTACATATAAAAGTGCAACTATATTTGACACAGCTCCCAAATGGTTGACAACTTAACGTAAGTGCTTACGTCATTGTGTGCACAACTGTACAGTTTTTGTGGGTGTGTGGGTGTATTTTTTTATTTATTTTTTTTTTTGTTGGTTTAGCAAGCAATATTCGCTGTTATTTTGTTTTTTGCTTGATATAACTTTTCATCTTCAGTGTCAACTTTTTGGCACATTTGCTTGACAAATTGTTTTGTTTGTGCCGCCCGACGTCAGCAATCGATATCCGGCATATATAAGCTATATATATATTATAGAGTTTTTAGGGGGAGGTGTGCAATATAAACAGTAACAGCAACAGCAACCGTAACTGTAACCGACCACACCCACAAATAAAGGAGAGAATAAAAATAAAGAAAAAACTAACTAAGCAAAGTAGTTGTCACAGCAACCAAACATTTTCGTTGGGCCAACGCTTTCTGCTAAATAAATATAAATATATATATACAGTATATACATATGTAGTATATACAACACTTATATAGATTGACGAAAATTTCAATTTCTTTATATTCTTTTCCCTTTTTTTCTTCTGCTTTCAGGTAAGTTGCAAAAGCGCTGTTTGAAGCTTAAAAGACGCTCGATTTGGTTATAAAATCAAAGTACGTACTTCTTTTTGACACCCACAAGCGCACACACCCACACACACACACACACACAACAGTGTCAACAATGCTGCCATTAGACGTCTAAGCGTCGAGCGAAAGAGAGACAGAGATAAAGCGAGAGAGATGAAATCAATAAAGTCAAACGTATCCTGCTGATAGCTGCTTAATGTTTACAATATGTCTTTATTTCTTTTTTCGCCTGCTGCTGCTCCTTCTTCTTCTTCTTCTTCTTCTTCTGCTGCTTATATTTTCATTTCCTATATAACACTAGACACATTTGCCTTTGACTTTACCTTCAGCAATCTGCTTTCTCTCGCTCTTCGCATTACTTGGGTATGCAAAACGATTTGATAATACCCAGCGTTATGACCCTATGGCCAGCAGCTGCAGTTGTTATGATAGCAATACTGCAATCCTAAGGTGTAGGAGGATGTGGCAAGTGGCGTGTTGCCGTCGGCAACAGCTATAATGCCAAACAATTTAGTGCTGCAGTTGCTGCTTCTGCTGCTGGGGTGTCGCTTGACAAAGGTGGGCCACCATTATCCGATTTGCATTTGGGTTTAGGTGAATGCGCTCAAATGTGCAATTCAATTTAAGCAAAACTTGCAGCCAAGCACACCCGCATACTCGTACACACACACATTTACACACACTATAGGGAGTTTTGGCATGCAGTTAACCAGAAACAGCAGCGCAAAAAGCAGCTTAGCTCCCGGGGCCAACAGCAGCAACAAAAAGAAGAAGAAAAAAAGGTCGATGTGGCGTATAAAAAATTCAAAGTCAGTGAAACGCAACTTAAGCTTTTTTTACACTGGTTACCAAGTGGCTGCTGTTGGGGGGCAGAGACACAGACAAACACAAACACAAAATCGGGATAAACACACATGTACAACACAACACACAACACAACACACACATACACTCGAACAGAAAGAGATGGAGACAGAGAGTGGGAGCGAGACAGACAGCTGCGGCGGAAAAGCATTGCAGGAAGTTAGCACATAAGCGGAGTAGATTAAACACCGCAAAACAGGCGCTCAATGAGTCACATGCAAAATAACCAAAAAAACACCCCCAACCCCACTCCCACCCCCAACCCCATTCCGCCTCACCTTAACGTATCCGCCTCCCTTAACACAACACAACAAAGTTGAGATTTTTATTTTGAGGTTCTCTCTTATTTCGTTATTGTTGTTGTTGTTGTGTTAAACCATTCAAAGCCGACAAAGTGCGCTTAAAAATGTCAAAACAAACGGAGTCCGGTTCCATCTGGCTGTCCATCTGAATTTTCTGTGTGCAAAAGCGTTTTGGGGCAAACCGCATTTGGCAAACTACTGTTCGTTGTCGTTGGCCAACAGAAATGTTGAAAAACTGCAAAAAACCAAACTTTTTTTGTTGACCAAATGCAAACTTTTGTTTCTCTAGATAAGCTTATAGAAATGCTGATGCCATATCTAAATTACAATAAGCTCGACTTTATGCCAAATAACAGTTACAAGTCCTTTACTAGTTTTTTAATTATAATAAACTAGTCAACAACAACTTGCCATGAAAGCTAATTGTAATTTTAACTGAAAAAATGATGTTGCAGTTTTCGAACTTTCGACTTTAAAGCCTTATAAACACTCTCGTTTATTGCATTAGCCTAAAGCATTTTGTTGTCCACAATGTCAGCGCTGAAACAAAGTGAGAAGCGATTAAAAGAGAGCCGCTTAAAGCGATCTAACAAATTGTCGCTTGGTTTTTCCAGCACTTTGCTTATTTTTTCCATCTATTTTGTTCTACGTTTTTCCCCGATTGCTGTCGCAGAGGGTCTTAAGAAACGCGCAGCGATTAGAGTTGCAAGTGAGTTGATTTCTTTTAGCTTTGGCATTACAGCTTTTCGTGTTTTGTCTATTTTCTATCACTTTTGTGCATTTTGTTCGACCTTTTAGTAATAAAATGTTTTTGGCCAAAACCAATGCAACCCAAAACCTGAAAGCTGTTCTTGCCTGGTTTGATTTCTTTTTATTCATATGTTTAAATACATTGCTTTTGATACGTTCAAAGCGAGCAGCGATTAGAGCAGCAAGTACAACCAAGCATAGCATTTATCTATTTGAGTTGGCTTTAACTTTGACAAGACTTAACGCTTTTTTCTCTTTACTTTGTGTTTGCTAGACAAAGAGTCGAAGATCAGTCAGAGGATTGGAGAAGCAAACCAAACAGTATTTTCTAATGGGATTGATTTGTTGAATGTGTCCTTTTTGAAAAGCAAAAGCTTCTCCATGTCTTTCAGTGTTGCAACACACAAACAGATATTTGTAGCACACTATTTTGATTACTAATTCAACATAATCTTAAATAATGCTCGATACGCTTGGCTGAGCTGCAAATTGGTTCATCGCACAAGTTAAACTGATAATTACAAATTTAAATGTGTATTTCAATAGACACATGCAATTGAGTGTAAAGGTCAGCATTGTATATTTTTATAGCACGTGTTTAGGCGATAACAGTTTATGCATGAAGTCCAAATATTTGTGTAAATGGCACAACAGTTATTGTTGACTATATAATCAACATTATGGATTATGTATGCATGCATGCGCGATGCGAATTAAACATTTTATAGCTAGATCCATCTATACTCAAACTCTTATCGGGGTACGTATACATATAAATATTAAATATGCATTAGCTTAGGTTCACTTCACTCACACACTCAACACACAACACACACCATCAAATTTTCACCCGCGCGCCCATTTGTATGCTACACTTTTTTTCTACTTTCATTGCCCTCTTGCACAACCTCAGTCGTTGTTGTTGCTGTTGTTGCCTACCTCTGCCGCAGCCACGTGGCGCCGCAATGTGTTAAATTTTTACAGTTGAATTTGTTATACGTAGTGTGTGTAAGCCTGCGTGTGTATGTGTGTGTGTGTTTGCGTAGTAAATTTGAATTTGATTGAAAAGCATGTGACATAGCGCCATCAAACCGCGCCACGTAGAAACCACCCCTTGCGACACCCCCCAACCCCGTTCTCTGCCCCTTGCCACCCCTGTCGAAATCATCTGAAAGAGGTCTCAGCTCAAGGCTGCTCCTTTTTCTTACCTGACGCTTCCTTTGGCAAGCTCTCCTTGGTCGTCTTCCTTCTCGTTGATGTCGCCTGCAGTTTAGATAACGTTGAACGGTGCGCATCATTTGGCGCTCAGGTTTGACTGCTTACTTTGCCACACGATGTGGTGCGTCGTCTCCCGCTTGTCAAATGGTTTTGTATAGATTTCTCTCAGCCCCAATATCGCCCTCCCTCCCTGGCCGCCTAGCAAAACTACCCGCCCGACTAACCAGGCACGGCCTTTGTGAGTTTTTGTGACAGCTTGTTAGACGTAGCATGTATTCTAGTTAGGAGCTATAATAGGATGGAGCAGGAAGGAGGAGGGGTATGCAGCATGTGGCAGAGCCAGCATTGTGCAGCAACAAACTGACAGCGATGAATGTAAGCGATTTATTTTATGATTTATTGCGTATACTCATTGTATTCTCTGCCTTGGGCTTACCATGCAAACCTATAGAAATATATATGATATATATGTGTATTAGTGCAAATATATGTATACAAGTGCGAGTGTATTTGTGCCCATTTATTTGTAGCATTGTTAACACTTGCAAATCATTTGGCTATTGCGATTTTCCGTGCGGAAACACATTTCAACAAAAGGATTTTATTAAAATAAACAACAAAAAAAACACGCTAAAGAAAATTCTAAAGCGCTGAACAAGTTAATGCTCTTCCAATCGCATATTTTTAACATTAAAGTTTTTAATTTACATATCACATAAATTAAATAATTTAAATCTGAGTCAAATCACATACAAATTCTCAAGATTTTTGCGAAATCGCAATGCCCCTTGGCAAGCGTATTAAGAAGAGAAGAAATGGAAGAAGCTGTCGAGTCTGAAGCATTTAAAAATTTAAATTCAATCAAGTGTCAAATTAGTGCGGATTTTTAATTTAAGCGTCCCTTTTTTTTACTGTTTCTTTTTTTTTTTATTGCCATTGGACTTATAAATAAAACATGTACCTGCCACTCAATTAGGGAGCCCAGAGACAGCTGTGGAACTAAAAGGGCGGCAGGAAGTTGCACAGTGCCAAGAGTGCCAAGAGTTACAAATCAAAATGTATAAAACATGCAATTTGTTTGCCAAAAAGTCACGCGTAAGTTGCACACTTTCGTCTCGCCCTTACTCCTCTCTCCACTGTGAGGCCCCCCAACTACTTAAGGGACACAGAAAAACAAACTAAGAATACGAATGCGAATACGAGAATTTGGTTGAGAATTAGAATCTCAGTGTGTGTGAGTTGGAGGCGTCAAACTCTATGCAAATGAAGTGTTAAAGTTGAGAAAAAGTGCTAAAGTGACTTAAAAAAGAAGAAGAAGAGAGAAACATAAAATAAAATAAAATAAAATAAAATAACTAAACATTTTGTCTTGCTTTGACTCACTCAACCTGGGTGTGATGTTATTTCGATTTGGTATCCATCACAACCTCCTTGAGTGAGCGATAGCAGGATTGAATATCCACAAGAAAACAGACTCCAAAATTAACTTTGAACTGTGCGTAAACTAAAGAAAATAAAACCAGCAAAAATGTTAATTAATCTAAAAAACAAGTGCTAAATAAAACAAAAAAGAAAGATCTTACGTAAGCCAGAAGTAAGTTAGCTTTAAGCTGTGTGAAAACATAAAACTCCAGTTATAAAAAGTCTTTGCTTAAAATTCAAACACTTGTCGATTTTTTATCTAACTTTTTTACTGATTAATGTCTGATTTGTATGTGTGGCGAAAGGTGAACAAATTTTCATGGTCTCTGCGTGTTTTTTTTAGGGGCACTAAACTCCATATTATAAACGACAATTTGCTATAATCTGCGACCTCGTCTTGATATATACACCATCCGAATAATGTATAATGGGCTGCCCTATTTTTTTTTGTTTTTGGGGCAAGACGCAGCGCACATTCAGTTGCCCCTAAATGCGGCATGGCAGCCAAAGGGCCTCGGGACAAAAGTCAAGCTGCGTATGCATAATAAAATTTTGAAATGCCAATTTAATAATGCTTAATGGCAAAAATCATTTTTGGTAATAAATTTATGAGCACATGGCTAGCTGTCGTTACATGTGTGCGTGTGTTTGCGTGTGTGCCTTCGGGGCAAGCACTCAAGTTGAATCCGTAGCATGCTTCTAGTCAGTAGGTTGAGCAAGCAGCAGAGTCTTGTGGCAAATATTTACCTTTTGGAGGGGTTTTTGCTCCCAAGCGCATGTGAAAATAACATTTGCAATTTTAAGCACTTGAGACTTGTCGCCACAAATACATGTACAACATACACATATACATATATTTTATGTGTGTGTGTGTGTGTGTGTTAGTGAGTCTGTCAATTTTCGTCTCTTACTAATGACAATTTTCATTGCTGTACACATATTTTTTGCCGTGCTCCTCTGCTGTGCTGATGTTGATGCTTATTACTCTTGTGGCTACATTGTGATTATTTATTAATTAAATTTGCCATGAGACAGCCAGCTAAAGCAAATTCGTTTTCGTATTTTGTGTTTGTGTTTGTGTTGGGCTTTGTGGTTTTTGGCTCTCGGGGATTTTCGAGACCCGGATTTGAGACCACAAAAACCACACACACACACACACACACACACACACACGCACACGCACACATCATTCACCTATTATTTGAAGACTTATCCTTGGCTCTGCTGCGAGTGAGCATTTTTCAAGTCAATTTATTGACTTTTGTATCCACACAAACCCTTTTTTGTTAAACTCTCCTTTCTTTTTTTTTGTTGCTCTTTGTCCAGCAGCAAAGGTTGCAATGGTCCGTCAAGCCCAGCACCTAAATATTTAATGTAGGAGCTGGGAAAGCTCAAGCGTAATTATCTCCATAGTTGCTTTCCGGAGCCAGGTGAGAAGGTTGCGGTTGTACGGTTGCACTGAGTTATGTGCACCGAGTCCCCCAGGTGGCTTCAACTGCAATAAATTGTTGTTGTTAAGGACCTTAAAGGATCAGCATTATATGCTGACAATTATGAATGTGAGAACTGAGAATTTGTGGAAAGCATATTCATCAAGTCAACTTGTCCTCCCCAGGTTCTTCTCCGTAGTTAAACGGTGTGGTGAGTCTCAATGCGAGTAAGGTTTATTGTAAACCAGTTATTGATGCATCCAGTTGAATGACAAATACAGTCAAAGGATAGGAACTATTCACAGAAATACTAAAACGAACACTCAAAGCAAAGCAAAGCTATGGTTATAATTTGATATAGTTGGGAGTATTTATGATACTTTGGAGTATTAACTAAATGGGTAAGAAATGCTTTTCATTTCGAAAATATATTAATAGTGGCAAATACTCAGTAACTCTTATAAGATAGCCAACAGTTTCCGGATCTAACTTTATCTTTTATACTAACTTAAATTGTTTTGTATATATCATTATATATATCATCAGCTTAATAAAGTTAATTCTTTGTTACTTTTTCCTGCTAATAAAATACCCATTTTCTTTTGTATTAAAGCAAATTATAAGCGAGTCAGAAATATAGTCAATTTGTTGTAGAAAAATCTTTAAAAGAATTAAATCCAAAAATAAGACTCATTTCGAGAGAGTAAAATAACTTCTTTTGAAGTTTATGTTTGATGGACTTGTTCGCCTGCATCCGATTACTAGTACTTTCCAGATATGGGATAATAAATTCAATTTATTTGTAAAATTCGAATTTAATGTGTAACTTACAAGTATATTTCCTGCCTATGGGAGAAGAAAAGAAATGCTGCCACTCCTCACTTTGCCATCCGGGATGTCAGCATTACGGCAATCTGTGACAGCCTATCGCAGTCATGTCACAGTGTGTCCTCAAACATACGCGCACAATATTTTGATTAAAATTGCAGTTACTAGCTGGCGAGGTGTGTGAGTGTGTGTGTGTATGTTATCTGTGGTGTGTGCGTGTGTTGGCTGCCTGCCTTGCCTGCCTTCCTGGCGAACGATTTGTTCATCCTTCGTACGCCAATTGATTGAATTGAGCACATTGAGCCATGAAATGTTTGCCCGACGGCTAACAACTAAATCACCGTTGGCTGCGTTGCACGCTTTTTTTTTTGCCCGTGTCTAAAGCGAAAGTCAAGTTATACGGTAGAGTTGTTGAGCACATGTTTGTTAAAGCTGCACTCTTAGATACCACGTGGTAAGCAATAAAAATCTCAAAAGTTTGAAATCATAAAAATAAAATGGAATATTGAAAATATAAAAAAGTTGCAATCGTAAAAGTCAAATTTACTGCAGCTGTGTTGAGTATTGAATATATTTAAATATTTTAAAGGGTATGCGCAAGTTTGGCAAATTTCAAAATGGTATTGCTTCTGACAACTGTTAATAGATTAATTAATTTTATATGCAGCCGAATTATTAGAAATTATTTTGACAGATAAATTAAGTAGAACAAAAAAGAGTTTGTTAAATAGCTATACTCCTCAACACATCTACCCAATGCCCAACTATATATACAGGGTAGTGGAAGATGGCGTAACAGAGACTGGCTCGGGCCGCTGAATGCAAGCGTAGTCAACTCCAGCGTTGGCTGTGGCGCATTTTGCAATTTTTGCTAAATCGCATAGATTTTTCTTCTTTCGTAGCCGGAGACAATTTCGTGCACATTTTCGCCAGAATACTTGCTTTCTTGTTTTCATTTTGGCCCAAAAAACTTCCGTTGAAAGTTTCGGCTGGGTCTAAAGATTTAGTTTGTTGTATTCTTTTGGCTTGTTGTTGTCAGACAGCTATCGAGAAAGTTTTTGGGCTATGTTTGCCCACGAGCGTAGCGAACTAACAAAATGAGTTTATTTTTTGCTTAATTTCGCACAAATTAAAAACGTCAAATCCGGCTCAGTTTCGACTACAAAAATCAGTAGATAGATACGACAATGAATAAGAAAAGAAAAAAGTAAAGCAAAAAAAAAAACTGAATGAAAGAGGAGAAAAGTTTAAGCTGCATGCATCTTGCTGAACACCAGCAATTTTTCGTCGCGAAAACTTTTTTTGTCGGCACTGTATGCCAGCTATTAATATATAACTCCGGCATACAATATTACATATACATATATATATGCATATACATGTGTGTGCGTGTAAATTACATCATTTTTATTAAGAGTTTGCGTCGATATCTCATGTTGACTCTTCACAAAAGTCGATTTCTCGAATCTCAGCCGAACTTATCCAAGGCATTCAATAAGTTGGCAAAGTGCTTAATGTTCAGGCCTTAAGCTGCCAGCTGCCAGCTACAAAATGCAGACTGAGCAGATTCAAGTCGGCTCAAATATATAAAGTGGATTATGGTTCGTCTCGAGTGTCGACGGCGCCATTAACTGTTTGGCCACCAGAAGTTTGCCACTTGAATAAAAAAAAGAAATACAAAAATAGATCAATGAAATGGCGAGCGATTTATTGTTGTGTCACAAGAAGATACATTTGACATGGATTTAATTGCATATAACATTTGTAATATGCAAATTGTAGATTGTAAATTGCACATTGCAATTACAAAGAAGTAATTATTAAAACTCACTTGAGGTAACGGAAAATTGCAATGTGGCCAAGTAATTAACCAAGTCCTTCGGGCGCTGCATTATTCTCTGCATGCATGTGAAATGCCATTAAATGCGGTATATTCTTTCAAAAGGTTCAACCTCTGGCAACTCTTGGCCAATATGCAGCTCCGCTCGGCAACAATTTGCCCGCCCTTTTGGCTCTGGCTGAAATGAAGCGAATGAACTCTCGCGCTGCTATTTGGCTAATTGTTCAGTTTGTTTTACGTGTAAGGCAACAAATTGGCCAAAGCACACGTTTGCCAACAGCTGCAGCTGCACCAGCACCTGGAGTCCAAAGGCAACACAAACTCGAACCCGCAATGTGGCTGGAATAATTCACTGCCCCTTGCCCTGTGTCAGTTAGCGAGGCAGGTTCATAATAATTTAAATGCTCGGCACACAAAGTGACATGGCAAAGACAAACAGAGGTCAAACTGGAGACTAGTGTTGCTGTTGCTGTTTCTGCTGTTTGCTGCTGCTGCTGCTCCTGCTGCGACTGTTGCTGCTGCTGCAGCTGGAAATGGCTACGTGACAGGACGCAGTGCAATGGCTCGCATTTAAATCCAAGCGCAGTGGCAACGAAATTAGCACGACAAAGGCACTCGTCAGCCTTTGGTTGGGCAAGAGCATAACGAAGCGGGGCCATAGAAGTGGGCACATCTCCTCTTGGCTGCCAGTTCAGTTAATTTGCCATTGCAAAGCAACAACAAACGATGAGCAAATAGCAAACGAGCCGCGTCAACAGCAGCAGGACAAGCTGTCCTTCTGTCTCCTGCCTGCTGCTCCTTCCGCCCGCCAGTACAAACGGATCAACAACTAAGCAAACAAATGGCGTTGCAATTGAGCACGTTTTGGGCAAAGCGCTCTGGAATCACAGTCAAAAGTCTTCCGACATTAGCCCAATGGAAATGAACTGCGACACGAACTGGACACATAACATTCAGGACATGGGCGCACACAGGACATTGGACGGCAGACTAAAATATAACTAGGCAGGTTAGGTCATGTACAGTGTACAGTACAGTTGTCGCTCGCTAATGAGCAACGCTTGCGCCGCACAAAAATGTTTATTATTTATTTTGCTAATTATTTCTTTAATTTAATTAGTTAAATAAATATTACTATATATCTCAATACAAATTCCAAACAAGAATGACTTCTTCTACAAATATTATAAGTTTCACAATTCGAGCGTTCACTGTAACAGTCTACAATCGTACGTTACGTACGTGAGGCTAACGATGTTGCAGCCAGTTACGATTTCAGTTGTTGGCTCCAATTCAAATTCAGATGCGACTCGGTCGACTGTCGACTGTCCGCTGCAGATGCAGATGGAGATGGAGATGGAAGCCTTGACTTGGCGACGTGTTACACACAATTTGATTGGAAATAGTAAGCTGTAAGAAGAGTAGCCAACTACCAGAGACTAAACCACTTAAATGGCGACGACTCTCAAATGGGCACCACACAAAACACGCATACGCACTGTGTGCCTGGAGAGAAGTCAATACTAAAGGGTCAGACACAAAAGCCAGCTAAACGCTAGCAGGCAAGAATGAAAACAAATAGTTCTAAAAAAATAGCAAAAATATATGTGAAATGGAAAACAAGACAACAGCTGAGATAAAGAAAGTTATGCTTGCACAGGCCTGGGGATTCTATACAAACCACACACACACACACCCGCACACCAGGCAAAAAAAAGAGGATCAAAAAACGAAAGGGCGAATATAACTTTGTGCCTTAGTTAAGAGCAACAGACGGGCAGCTGCAGTGTGATAAAAGAAACATAACTAATTTGCATAAAATGTGAAAAACATGGAGCAGCCGCATCTAAAGCTAGGCTAGAAAGGCTCCGCCTTCCTCCACTGTCCGGTGGTGTGGCAGTCGAGTAAGTGAGGAGTTTGCGGGGACACACTGGTCGTTCGGGCCATTGTGCAGGTAAACTTGTTGCCAACTTTGGCACAAAATGTACCAAAAAATAATAAACTAAGTGAAAGCAACACGCCCACAACTTCAAGCCCCAAACCCCTGACTTGCTGTGCCCAGCAATTTGGTTCAACTGACTTGTATATGTGGCAAAAAACAAAGGATATTTTTGCATCACAAAGTGAAAGTTATGCGTGTATGGTTGGGTGTGGGTGTGGCGCTGTGTGTGTGTGTGGTTGTGTGTGTGTAGTGATGTCGTCCCCTCATATTAGCGGTTTCTATCTTTTGCAACATGACCACGTTGAGCCAAAGTTTGTGTCCAAATTGTCAGCGAACAATGTGCAAGGAAAGAAGTCTATTCACTCTTAAATATAGTTTGAGTCTATCTCCAACTATGCAAAAGAAAGGAATCTTTTTTTTTTTTTTTTGGCTAGGTATGCGCTTTGAAGTCTGAAGTTTGCAGCGAAATCTTTGATGAAGGATTTTCAAGCCAACCATCAAAAAGCATGTGTTGAAATATGCGACAATGCTGCAAGAATTTGGATTCTTTTATTTTGCCCTTTAGTCAAATTCCTTTACAGTCGCAATGCAAATGCAATATTCGAAGACAAGAGCATTTCAAATGCGCTTTGTAGTTGCGAGCTGTACTTAAATATTTAAAAAGGGAAAAAATGAAGAAAGCTGCTTAAAAATAAAGTAAAAGTACAATTTTGAATGTGAAATGAAGTCAATCAGATTAAGACGATAACTTTATTGATTGTCTGCAGCTGAAAGCTTTACAAACTCTTGTAAAATATTGAATATAATTAAACCTTTGGAATTTCTTATTTATCTTTACAGTTTTGCCAACAAATCAATGCCAGATGCGGGCAAAATTCGAAGGCTGGTCTATCGAGCGTTACTCGTGTGGGAAAACAATTCGAAGTTGACGTTTCGTGAAGTGTATAGCCCTCAGGCGGATATACAGGTTATGTTTGTGAGGTGCGTATAAAGAAGGTGTGCGTGTGTGTGTGTGTGGTTGGTTGTGCGTGAGTTAAATATATATACTGCTTTATATACGCACCCATAAAAAATCAAACGTTCTTTAGCGCCATAAAGATGGGCAGCATGGGGCAAGCACATAAAAATGCACTTAAAGCCCGGCAACGATAAATAAGCCAAGTATTAAAACCATGAAACCAATGATGATGACGACGACAACAACGCGCACTGGATGACGAGTGGGTTTGGGCGCAGCGTTTGGCAGTGGGTGGCTGATGTGGTGAACGGGGTACGCTGTAGTGCGTTGCGCGTTGTGCACTGGCCAACAATTTCAAATCAAAGAGTTTATGTTGCAGCTGTTTTTTTGCTAGATAAGCTGCACATTAGATTCGCCCATAACTTCCATTGAGTTGACTAATCAACGCCTGCCACAAGCTGCCAACTCCATAAACACATCTCACTGACTAACTGATTGCCTTTTTTATATATTGGCTTGGTGCAATGTTCCCAGGTGCAATTTGCTAGTCGAAAATGTGAACATTAAATGCCAAACAGCTGGAGTCTCTTTCTAAGCATAGTTTAAGGGGTGTCTTTAACTTTTCATATTCAGCCTGATCTTGATCTATTAATTATAGCTTCTATCGATCTCTACATTGCCTTCCTCAGTACTCACTTCTTTATTATCCTTCTTTGCGCAGGGGCGATCATGGCGATGGCTACAAGTTCGATGGACCTGGCTTGGTTTTGGCGCACGCCTTCTATCCGGGCGTTGGGCGCGGAGGCGATGCACATTTCGATGCGGATGAGAACTGGGACTTTGATGCCAATAGCAATAATAGTGAAGGTACGTTGAGTTATAGTTACCAGCTGCTGCTGCTGCTGCTACTGCTGTGGCCACATCATAATTTAGTCGCATAAATTAATTACGCTTGTTGATAATAATGCACAACAATAAAAACAATAACAATAACGATAATAATAATAACAATAATAGTCAGACAACAGCAGCGGCATCAACGAGCAACGGCTGTTGGCTGCGGTCTAAAAAACGCTGCGGGTTCAAATTGCAGGCGCCAAAACCGCAACCATTGCCGCAAAACATAGGAGCCCACTCTCCCAGTTGCGGCAAGTGGCAAAATCAATAAGCGTTGCATACGCAACGCAACGCAGCGGAATGCAACACACAAAACAACAGCCACGGCAACGACAAATGCGACTGGCGCCGGCTGCCTGCATGCGTTTTGTAATTTAGCTCCATAAATCCTGCCCCTAGCTACAGTCCAACTCGACTCCACTTACCCCTACCCCTACCCCTTCTCCTTCCGCTTCGACCCATAACCCATAACCCCAAAACCGACAAACCCTTACCCTTAAGCAAACCAAAAACGCACAACCAACGTCGACATTTTTAATGGTTTTTAATGCCAATAAAATATTGTCAGCATGACGCGTGACGTTGGCTAACGCAACAGCGAGCAATCGTTCTCTATACCCTGTAACCATCAACTGCCACATAGGGCTTAATAGAATTCACTTTGCTCAATGAAAAGTTGAGAATGCTATTTAAAGATATATACGTAAAATAATCCGAATTCCAATCACCTTCAACTGCATTAAATACGGTCTGCAGAGGGTATCGGCCAAGTCGTGTACACCCCTTGAATGTATTTGAACATGAGATTTTCATTGTAAATGTTGCAACTGCGCCATTTTTATGCCACTTACAAAGTCGTCAGGACGACGACGACGACACGTTGTTGTCTTTGCTCCCTCTGCCCTTTCACTGCTGATGCCATTAACCAATCGGATTTCCTCTTTCCATTCCTCTGAACTTTACAGGCACCAACTTTCTGAATGTGGCGCTGCATGAACTGGGTCATTCTTTGGGGCTTGGTCACTCATCGGACGCGAATGCCGTCATGTTTCCCTGGTATCAGAACAATGAGGTTGATGGCAAATTGCCAGACGATGATCGCAATGGCATCCAAGAGTTGTATGGGGCCAAGGATAAGGTCTGGGGACCATATCGACCACAACCCACACCCAGAACAACTACAACGACGACAACAACAATAAAGCCTCTCACCTACTACCCCAAATGGCCCATCATCAATTATCCCAGTGAGGATCCCGCGCGAGATCGCGAACTGGAGGAGCGAATCCGTCAAGAGCAGGAGCGGAAAAATCGAGATCGGGTACGAGAGCGACAGCAGCAAGAACGCGAGCGAGTGCACCGAGAGCGACAGCAGCAAGAACGTGAGCGAGTGCACCGAGAGCGACAGCAGCAAGAACGCGAGCGAGTCCAACGAGAGCGACAAGAACGCGAGCGAGTCCAACGAGAGAGAGAACGTGCACTCGATCCAGAGTTGACGACAACCTCCACAACAACGAGAAGACCGTACAACTACCCAATTGCGACTCGACCCAACAAGCCACGCAAACCCAAGCCTGCCACGTGCATGACCAGCTACGATGCCATCTCCATGATACGCTCGGAGCTCTTCATTTTTAGAGGACAGGTAAGCAAAAATCTAATAAGATATAAAGATAGAAATAATTTTGATATAGTCACATATTTCATAGTTTTCGAGGTAAACCGATTTTGATTTTAAATAATTTATGAAAATTTCATATCATAACTTTGACTTGAATATCCTTTATCAAATTTTTATATATTTCGATTTGTTAAATAATTAATTTTGACATAATTTGAATCTCTTCTAACAGTTCGTGTGGCGCATCGGCAGAACTGGTTTATATAATGGTTATCCGGCGGAGACGCGCAGACACTGGCCCGATCTGCCCGAGGACTTCAACAGAATCGACGCTGTCTACGAGAATTCAAATCACCAGATTGTGTTCTTCGTTGGTAAGATAATATAAGATTTATATGACATAACAAAATGTGTTGTAATTATATATTTTGATTCACGACAGGTCGTCGTTACTATGTATTTGATACGTCCACGCTGGCGCCAGGTTATCCACAACCGTTGACTAGTTTGGGCTTGCCACCGACCTTGACTCATGTGGATGCTGCCTTTGTGTGGGGCCACAATAATCGAACATATCTGACCAGTGGCACACTTTACTGGAGCATCAATGATCAAACGGGTAAAGTGGACTTGGATTATCCACGGGACATGTCCATTTGGGCGGGTGTCGGTTACAATATCGATGCGGCCTTCCAGTATAAGGACGGCAAGACGTACTTCTTCAAAAACTACGGATACTGGGAGTTCAACGATGATCGCATGAAAGTAGCCCATCCACGGCCCAGGCCCTCCTCCCGCATGTGGATGCAGTGTGCCCGCAGCGTGAACGAGGTCGATGAGGAGCAGGGCTGGACGGCGCCACTCGTGTCTGGTGTCAACGAGACAACCGAGAGGAATTCAGCGATAGCAGCCAGTACAGGGCAGCAAGGACTCTTGTTGGTGTTAGCTGTGGTGTTGAATGTGTTAGCCCGGCTTAGTTAAGATTCAACGCATCATTTGATCTGTAAAAGTCTAGGCATAGCTTTAAGCATAGTGTAAGGTATGATCCTAGCAATCATACCTAAGCGATACTACTGTCAGACAGTAGAACCTTCCATTGCATAACACACACACACACACACACACACATAAAACATACACACACACAGCTGCCTTACCAAGCGAGTGTAGATTTTAGTTTATATTTTTCTAAAATTCCTTCACTTGCTTTCGAAGAACTATTTAAAAACATAACAAAAGTAGAAGAAAACTTGCCATCTATTGGACCGAATAGCAGGATATGTTTTTGTACGGCATATCCATATTATAACGCATATACCATTTTTATACAATTATATATACATATATATATATACATTTAAAATATTAGATATCTAGTTTTATACGCAATGAATCCGTTTTGAGAATTTGTTCGAATTTCTCAGCCACAACTGCCTTATATCGTTAAGTACAGTATTGCTTCATATGGACGAACAGATTGGCCCGAGTCTTAGTAGCTATGAGCTGCCCCGCATTTCATTGTATTTTTGATTTGACTATTTTAAACCCATTCTAATTATTTATATTTAAATAATGTGATATTATCATAAATTTTATGTGTGCGCTTCACTTATGAACCATAAAAAGATAACAAAAACTCAAGAACAATAAGCAATTCGAGTTATTAAATTTATTATTAATATTTTTTGTTAGTGTTAGTTCGATACATCTGTATATTTATGTCCTTAAAAACAACACATATTTAAGTTGAGCGTATAAACAAACATATTTTGATGAAATAAATAAATACATATAAATATACATGGCAATTTAGATTTGTATTATTGGATCCGATTATTATGCCCAAGATTATGCACCACAAAAGAGTGAGTTTTGGGTTCGTTGATGGCTGGAATAACGCGTTAAGATCGCAAGGACGAACTCTATCGAATAGAGAAGATTCTTTTAAAATGCGGCCATCAAGGATGCATATGTCCCAAGAGAAACTCACATCATTTAATGCTTTAAGTTTTATTACATTAATGGTACAATTATAACAGGAGTTATGTCTAGATATGCTAAGCAATCGCAGCCCTCCAAAACCGCCTAAACAGGATCCACCGTATACTCTGGGATGTCCTGCACAGACCATTCTTTCTTAGTCTTAAACGTATCTATAAAAGTATAATTATTAATTAACTGGTCATTTTGGCTTTAACATAAGATGAGTTGGGTAATTCCGTGCTTTAACTATAACTAAATACTTTAAGGAGCAATGAAATCTATTGGTAACATCGATTCAATTTTACATAAATTGTAGGTCTTTCAAAAATCTGACTTTTGTTAACAAATACGAGTATGAGCGCTTTTTTCTTCGAGTTTTCGTATTGTTCCCCCACTAAAATAACAGGCGAACAGAAATGTTTAGTTAAACGATTTAACTGGAGAATAACCTCAAGAACAGGGTCTTCAAAGTATGCATCAATTTCTTTTCAATTTAGTGGAGCAAGCTCCCATGAAAATAAAAATCAATATTTCACATGTGAGCGCTTTTTTCTTCGAGTTTTCGTATTGTTTGCCCACTAAAATACCAGGCGAACAGAAATGTTTAGTTAAACGATTTAATTGTAGAATTACCTCAAATACACGCTATCAAAAGTATGCAACAATTTCTTTTCAATTGATTTAGGGGCAAAACTATGATCAAAAAGCCCTCGCTTTTTAATCTAAGTTGAGTTTTGACGAAGTTATGGCATTTTGAAGTTTCGACCTATGCCCATATATGGATATATGGATTTTCAGGCGGCAAATCGTTTATCTAAACATTTCTGTTCGCCTGTTACTTTGAGTGGGGAAGCAATACGAAAACTCGAAGAAAAAAGGGCTCACATGTTAAATATTGATTATTATTTTCATAGCATTGGTTAATTAGTATTAGTATACTTTAGGTAAATCGTTTAACTAAACATTTCTGCTCGCCTGTTACTTTGATTGGGGGAACAATACGAAAACTCGAAGAAAAATGGGCTGACATGTGAAATACGAGTATGAGCGCTTTTTTCTTCGAGTTTTCGTATTGTTCCCCCACTAAAATACCAGGCGAACAGAAATGTTTAGTTAAACGATTTAATTGTAGAATTACCTCAAATACACGCTATCAAAAGTATGCAACAATTTCTTTTCAATTGATTTAGGGGCAAAACTATGATCAAAAAGCCCTCGCTTTTTAATCTAAGTTGAGTTTTGACGAAGTTATGGCATTTTGAAGTTTCGACCTATGCCCATATATGGATATATGGATTTTCAGGCGGCAAATCGTTTATCTAAACATTTCTGTTCGCCTGTTACTTTGAGTGGGGAAGCAATACGAAAACTCGAAGAAAAAAGGGCTCACATGTTAAATATTGATTATTATTTTCATAGCATTGGTTAATTAGTATTAGTATACTTTAGGTAAATCGTTTAACTAAACATTTCTGCTCGCCTGTTACTTTGATTGGGGGAACAATACGAAAACTCGAAGAAAAATGGGCTGACATGTGAAATACGAGTAAACGATTTGCCGCCTGAAAATCCATATATCCATATATGGGCATAGGTCGAAACTTCAAAATGCCATAACTTCGTCAAAACTCAACTTAGATTAAAAAGCGAGGGCTTTTTGATCATAGTTTTGCCCCTAAATCAATTGAAAAGAAATTGTTGCATACTTTTGATAGCGTGTATTTGAGGTAATTCTACAATTAAATCGTTTAACTAAACATTTCTGTTCGCCTGGTATTTTAGTGGGGGAACAATACGAAAACTCGAAGAAAAAAGCGCTCATACTCGTATTTCACATGTCAGCCCATTTTTCTTCGAGTTTTCGTATTGTTCCCCCAATCAAAGTAACAGGCGAGCAGAAATGTTTAGTTAAACGATTTACCTAAAGTATACGAATACTAATTAACCAATGCTATGAAAATAATAATCAATATTTAACATGTGAGCCCTTTTTTCTTCGAGTTTTCGTATTGCTTCCCCACTCAAAGTAACAGGCGACAGAAATGTTTAGATAAACGATTTGCTCCACTAAATTGAAAAGAAATTGATGCATACTTTGAAGACCCTGTTCTTGAGGTTATTCTCCAGTTAAATCGTTTAACTAAAAACTCGAAGAAAAAAGCGCTCATAGTCACTTAAAGTTTTTATATGGTCTAAAATAATGCTGTTTCCTGACTTCGAGTAGCAGAAACCGAATCGGCTCCGAAATACTATCGAAATTTCCATTGCCTACTTTTACTCTGGCTGAAATGAATGAAATATTAAAATGCTCCGCATGCTTTGGCTGTTAAAACTAAAAATGATTGCATACTTCAGTTGTATATCATTGCAAGAACTGGTTAATTGTTATTCCGTACGCTTCAGCTGTGAATTGTGTATGGTTAGGAATTTTTGTGGAATTCTTTGATAAACGAGCGTTGATATATAGATGGAAAACAAATGTAATTCCTTATATCAAAGGTTGTCTATATAAAGAAAAAAATGCACAGATTATGTTAACTAATGATTTGTCAGCTTTTTAACAAAAATTTGATATACTTTACGATATTGCTTAATAAATCATTAAATATATGACTGATAACGACCGAGTGAAACTTTAAGTGCTTAAAAACAACAACAAAACAGATGTATCATTTACGATAATGCCCTTATCTACATACTATACTTATCTATACTATTGTAAAACCTAAAATGCTTTAGATATGATATGAAAAACTGTCGACCAAAAAAAGAACAATAACAGATGACTGCTGGACCTTGTAGTCGTTAGACTTTTATTTCCATGCTGGTGCACTTGCTGTAGATGTCAGTCGAGTGCAGCTGATATCTCCTATCCATAATCAGTATATAATATGTATATTTTTATTATACATGACTTTGCTATCTTATCTCTGTGGGTTGACAGCTTGTTGGACACAAGGTGCTAAAATATTGTAAAGAGTCATCAATTCAACTCCTCTCTTTCTGACTCTTTTTCTCTTTTTCTCTTTGTCTCTCTCTCTCTCTCTCTCTTGATTTTGAGTCTCGCATTGGGGGAGTGTGCTCCAACAACCTGTCATTACTCCATGTGTCATGTACGGCCTGTGATGACATGAACAAATTAGTAGAGTACCCAAAATGCAGGGTAACCAAAAGTGGGGCGCTGACAGTCTCACATCGACCATAGTCGCGGACAGTAGTAGTTACCGGTTCAATTTCAATTTATTATTTAAATAACGCTGCACAGCACAACATATGCATATATAAGATACAGCTATCTACTGTATGCACACACACGAACGTCGGGGCACATTCATACTTATTGCTGCTAACATTAAATTATAGACAATTGTGAGTAGAGGTCGAATTTCGCAGTGCTCAAACGCAAGGCACGGCCTAAGCCCTCGTAGATAAGGTTAATCCAGCGCGCCATATAATGACAAACGCCTCTGACTAATTTGCCGACACATATGTTAAGTAAATGTAATTTAATATCGATCTTCACGTTTAATGTTTGCTAAAGGATGTTGGACACTTCAATGACAAATCAGCTTAAGCTTCATATCTAATCTGGGGTTTCATATGCATGACTACTGCAATGTTCCCGGAAGTTCATTTTCGACAACTAATAAATTATTTATATATCTATCTTTTGAAAGAGTGCATTTTAGTAAATCAAATTTGCACGTATCATCTATCAGAAAAAGATAATGTCATCCAATCGGAATAACGATGATTTTAACATACGTCCACTGAGCGCTGAACTGGAGCTCAGAGCGCAACAGGAGCTGGGCGAGGTGCCCGACCGTTTGCCCGAAGACATTGAGGCAATGCGCACATGGATCTCAAAACAGCCACATTTAAAGGCACGCGAGGATGCACAGTTCCTGGTCGCATTCCTGCGCGGCTGCAAGTACAGTCTGGAGAAGACGAAACTAAAGCTGGACAACTTCTATGCAATGCGTGGCGCAGTTCCAGAGCTATACAAGAATCGCCTTGTGGGCGACAAACAGCTCAACATACTCAAAACGGGGTATGTTAATATAATAATCACCTATATTATCCACTCCTATTTATGTTGTCAAACATTTAAACAGCTGCCTGCTGCGACTGCCTGAACCACTGCAACCGGATGGTCCAAGAATACACATCTCGCGTTATGCACTCTACGATACCGATCAGTATTCGCTTGCCGAGGTCATGCAGGTCAACACAATGCTAGGCGAGATACAGATACGTGAGGATGATAACGCAATGGTTTCCGGGTTTGTGGAGATCATTGATATGAAGGGCATGACAGCCGGCCACGTGTTCCAGTTCGATGCGCTATTGATCAAGAAACTGGCCGTCTTGGGTGACAAAGCGTTACCCTACAGACCCAAGGGATTTCACTTCATCAATGCGCCATCGATGACCGAGAAAGCAATGTCCATCGCAAAGAGTTTAATGAGCGACAAGATACGGAAACGGGTGAGTTTCAAATAGTAGTTGAATTAATAATCGAATTAAAATAAATAAATAAATGTATTATATTAAATTGCTTCTCACAGTTCCACATACACTCCAAATTGGATACACTCTACAAATATGTGCCCAAGGAGTGTCTGCCTGTGGAATATGGCGGCACCAATGGCAACATACAGAATGTTGTCGATACCTGGACACAGAAGCTGATCGACTACACCGCGTTCTTCCAGCAGGATGCGGAATATGGTACAAATGAGAAACTGCGGCATGGTCAGCCCGTCAATTCCGAAACGCTCTTTGGCATAGAGGGTTCTTTTAGAAAACTGGACATTGATTAGCTCTAAGCGAAAAAGTAATCCTAGACATAGATGGTAAATAATAACTGTTTAATATTGTAGAAAAAAGAATATGACTAAAGCACAAAAAACAAATAGATTAATGTAAAGCACAAAATCAAAAATTCAACAAATCATTACAAACAAAAAATGCAATTTTAAAGGATCAAGGACATAGATACTTTGACAAGCTTCAGATTAGAGCTTGGACTGTTTGGACTTTATATAGATAAACTCATAGGCCTCATCGTGATAGGGCTTGGCAGCATTGCGTACGCGTTCCAGCCACTTGGCCACCTTGGGAAACTTTCGCTCGTTCACACTGAACTTGCAAAGTCCTGGCAAGGAATAGGTGCATTGAACTAGGTATAAATTAATAGCAAACTTAATGTGACACTTACTCAGCTGTTCAATTTCGGAGCTAGCAAGTAGATCGGCAAACGTTAGATCTTGTCCCAGCAGATAGTCATTTTCCAACCACAGACGCTCCAGCAGACCCAAAGTGGTCTCAACATCTTTGATTAACTTCGCAGCTGCCTCCGGTTTGAGAATGGGTGCCAAGCCATTAATGGGCAGCAGCCAGCCCTTCATGAAGAAAGTACCACAGGTAAGGCGAACATTTGCATGCTGCCACTCCAGAAATTCATCAACACGAGCCCGTGACTCCAAAGATTTCGGATAAAGAATCTCGCTTATCTGATTCTTATCCGAAAGGTAACTAAGAAAGTACAAAAATACATTTAATTTCGACCTTTGGAACTAAGGTTAATATACACACCGTATCATGGCCACGCTCTCGCTCAAATGGAAGTCACCATCCACTAGGGCGGGCACCTTTTGTAAGCGATTGATCTTCTTGTACTCATCGGTCAACTGTTCTCCTGTAAAGTGACAACAAATTAGTCTTCCGGCTTTTGGAGTCGATTCGCAATTTGTACTGACGTTTGCGCAGCGCTACGGGGCAAGCTTCGAATGGCGTTTTACCCAGTTTGAGTGCAAGCCACAATGCACGCGATGGCGGCGATAGAAAGTCATAATATAATTTAATTGCTTGTGCCATTTGGATAATTTAAAACCGATAAATATATTTGTGCCAATGAAATCAGCTGCCGTACAAAGTTCAAGTTCGCGTGCTGTACAACACTGTTACACGGTTAGGTGTTTCTCAGCACTGCTCTGACTACTTATATAGTTGACTCGCTCACAGCTGTAAGGAAAATTGCGCGCGTAAAAATTGTAGTTCAAATGCAGGGCATTGAGTAATCTGAAATATTGTTACAAGCCACTTTTGTAAATTTCAATTTTGGCATTCAAGTATGTGACTAAGCGGATTCGATTTTTTTGTTTGTTTTGCCTGATATGACAACACAACCTTGTAGTGCCTAAAACTATTTATCTAAAGCATATAATATCGTAAAACACGATGCGTCAGTGGCGCTTATCAGCTTGTTGATAACATTTCCAACATAAATCGTAGTACAAATCAAAGAAAAAAGGAAAACATAGTATGTTATCTTTTACTGTCGAATCAGATATTAATTTTTTTGTTTTTTGGTTTTGACATTTAAACAAATTCGTTTTAATTTATTAACGTACTCAACATGGGCCGCTACAATAATACACTGTCAATTGTAAGTATGTATCTGTAGTATGTATGCATGTATATACTAAATATATGTGTATATATGTATATGTGTAAACTAGTATCAAAAATTAGTTGAAACGACACTTAACCAACGCATAAAATTATCGAAAAAGAATGTATGTATGTATGTATATGTGTATATGTGTGTATGCATATTTGTATGTGCGTATGCATGTTTAAAATAAAAGCCAACAAAAACTTATGTATATAGTAAGAATAAAAGTAAAAGACATCCATACATATAGTGAGCGATCTTTAGCGTGAAACTATCTTCTGTTTTGTTTGAACAGTGAAACAATTTTTTCTGGATTCATAAAAATATGGAAATGTGGGCAGGTTCACTGATAAGAACGACAATAAATTATAATCGACATGAGGTTTCAGCCATTTTATGGCGTTTTTTTTTCGTTTTTCTTTTCATTTTGTTTTTTTTTTTTGTGTTATAAGATTGTTCAATTTTGCTTTTACTTTCGATGTTGCTTTTTAAGAATTTTTATAAAATATCAGGTTTTAGCAATGACCAAAGTTCGCTTTAGCGCTTTATACTACCTACTATATGTATAGGGTATGTGGACAAATATATACATAATATATATATATATATGTATGTGTTATAGTATGTATGGAGAGACAGAGAGAGAGAGAGATACAGAGAGTTAGAGAGGGAGGGAGTGTGAGGTGTATATGTTTTTGTATATATATATAGTATGTGCATTTGAATATACAGTTAACTGCCCCCAAAGTCCCCGGAAGCCCCTCAATCAAAATCAAGCTTGCGAAAGATGCCCCCATCAGCGGTGGGGACACCAGCGACCAGCGCAGCTTGCTGCTGGCTGTTCGCAGCACGCAGCTTCTCGTCGACCCCAAAGCGTTCATCGTCATTGAAGTACGGCGTAAAGGTGTTCAATTGCGTCTCGTAGCGGCCAATGGCATCGTTCAGTGATCCATTGCTACCACCCAGCTCCGTCGGCAGGTACTCCTTGCCAATGGCCTTATGCAGCGACTCCAAGTTTGGATGTATATGCAGCTATAGAAGATAATGGGATAGAGACTGATTAGAATTTGTTTGATAAGAGAACGACTTGCAGTTTAATTTACACACCAGTTCTTTTTGTTTCATCACATTGCGGATTATGGTAAGGACAAATTGTGTTTCACGCGAGGCATTCACAATGTGCGTAGCCAACAAATTCGTGGGAATGCCATGCTCGAGGAATGCATTCATGCGCTTGAACAGGCTCGAATCAAACTGCAACAGCAGAGAATAGGGTATTTTTGTGAAATCAATGACCTCAACGACTCCGGCAATGTTCCAATTGTCGTCGGTATTGATCTCTATCTCAGAGCGGAAGGCATGAAAGCGAAAGATGTCGCCAACGCTATGCTTGGAAGTCTCGATATGTCCCATGCGTGTGAAATGGATACGTGGACCACCAGGGCCAATAGGATTGGGTAGTGTAGCGAATATGCTGAATGAAAATAAAGCAAAATGATTTATCCACTTTTTAAAGTTCGCTTGAACTGCTCACCCTGATCTGGCCATTTCAAAGAGTTTGTCATCCACAGAACGTGACTTGAGCAGGCCACGTTCCTTGGACTTGTAGTCGTAGAAGAAGAGCACACGCTTCTTGGCCGCCTCCAGATCCCACAAGCAGAAGCGCAGAAATGCGACCAGGAACTGATCATCGGTGCGCGCCTCCAAATAGTTTTGTTCTTCAATCCAATTGCGAAGGGCCAAAATTAAGGCATCTCGATTCGCCGCATCCTCGTTGAGCTCCACACGCGCCACTTCCGCCAACTCTGGCACCAGCTGTCTTATTTTGGCCATTGTGTTGGGGATAACTGCAAATTTTGTACTATCGAAACTTTAAGCAAAATTGTGTAAACTACGGTTGTTCGAGAGAGACTTGTGTGAGAGTGTATGTGTGTGTTCCCCATTCAGGTCGAAAAACGACTAATGGCAGCAGAATCGACGACTGCTTCGAGGTGACCACTACTAGCAACTACTAAATGATACGAGTCGGTGTTGGGACTATACCAAAGTGCACAGTGACTCAAAATATGTCAAGGCCGATCGAGTTACTATATTACATAGCTGGCAGAGTAAAGATCGGTTGGAAGATGTTTATAGATGAAAAACATTGTTAAAAACAAAAAAACTTTTGACTCCAGTTTACAATGGTAAGTTATCTTCTTAGTTTTGACTGTTATTTATTAAACAAACACAAAATATTTCATTTGTTAAGCAAGCCCCACTGTGCAGCAAAAGTTTTGCGATAAGATAAGACTTAGTGTAGATATAACTGTGGCAAGGTTCGATTTGCAGGCGGCTGATACCAGCAAATAAAAACCTGATTGAGCGAAGCGAACTTTGCATCTGCATCGGCAATAATCATACCCCGACATTCCCGAATCCGATGTGACGACCATGATCCCAAAAAGCGAATGCTTATCAGTTGTCCATACAAATAATGGATTTGGATTTGGAACCCATAAAATATAGATATTCTCAATCAGAATCAATAGTTATGTCTGTCTGTATACACACGGATCTCGGAGATATCTATTAGAGCTACAGACATCCAATTTGGAATATAAGTTCTCGTATACCCCGCGCACATCCAGTTTATTTAGTTTTATCGATAACTATCGGTTTCTACAAACTTGAAACCTGTGTCTTCTTATTAATGTATAATATGCATTGACAAATTATTGATCAACGGGTAAAATTTAATCAGGATCGGGTAAGAAACACTCAAGTTATAGTCATAAAAAAAAGTATTCACATATTGATCTCAATCATCATCAGCAGTCGCAAGCATTTTCTTTATGTATAAATAATACAAGTCCAAAACAAGAATCTATTTGAGAGCTGGGTTCTGAGTATATGGTTGTTGAGCCCACTCGACTACAGCCATCTAACTTATTTGACTATTACTAAGCACGAATTTGACGCTCAATCTAATCACATTTAGATATCGTAACAATACGATTCATTATGCTCTATTGCAATGTAGATCAGCCAAAAAAGGTGTTATCAACTCGCCAATCGATTGGCGTACACTGATTAGTTTGCCAAGAGCGAGAGTAGAGAAGGAATTGGCTTTTCATGGTTACATTTCAGTAGTCGCACAGTTGCCACGAGGCGCAGTTCAGCAGATTATGGAGGTGATACGCCCAATCAGCGCCGAGTTGCGTCACATTGCGGAAACCGAATTGAATGAGGTGGAGCAACGACTGTCTCAAGATTTGCAGACACTGCGGGATTGGTTGGCCAAGCAGCCGCATTTGAAAGCACGCCAAGATGCACAATTCCTCGTTGCCTTTCTGCGCGGTTGCAAGTTCAGTCTGGAGAAGGTCAAATCCAAACTGGATCATTTTTATACCATAAGAACAATGATGCCAGAAATCTTTAGCCAGATGTACATGGATGAGCGAAACATTGCGTTTTGCCGCACGGGGTAAACTATGCGACTATCCCAAATCGACTGACCAGCTCAACAAGAAGTCTAAGAGCATTCTCTACTTTTCCAGGACATATGTGCGACTACCCAAACCACTTGGCGTGGACGGACCACGCATCCACCTAACGGATTTTTCCAAACTTGATCCGAAAGTCTTTCACATGACCGATCTGTTTCGCTTTGAGACGCTGGCGATGGACCGACAGATAATGGAGGATGATAACACAGTTATCAGCGGCTACATTGAGATTATCGACATGTCAAAGTGGCACCTCAGTCTGATGGCCCAATTGGACTTTTCGCTCGTCAAGAAATTGGGCGTGTTTGCCGAGAAGGCGGCCCCGACGCGCTTGAAGGGTATTCACTTGCTCAATTGCCCCAAGGAGGCAGTTGCTGTCCTTAACTTGTGCAGAAGCCTTATGCCCAACAAACTGAAGAATCGAGTGAGTCATTTAGAATATTATTTTTTTTTTGAACTGTTGCAATCATTTATATTTTAACCAAAGCCCATATTTTGTACGCAGAATTGGTGGCTTATCTATTATGAGTTTGTAATCAGACCAGCTGTTCAACTACCAAATATCAATTGATAAGCCCAAAGCCATCAAGTACTAATTTCCAATTAGAGAAAATCAATATTGTTACCAATTGAAATGGATTCATATTGAAATATACAGTAAGGGTACTCTAGATGGGGTTTTCACAATGTGTGTACAGTTATTTTATCAGCGTCACATTAGCTTTACTATTAATTGTAATAGCATCTTAAATTTGATACTTTCCCTTTCAAGTATATGAATTGATATATATATATACTATGCACTATTTTAGGTGAAATTTGTAAGGTTTATTTATATGATTATTGTGAATATTATGATATTTTCTGATTTTGTCTTATTTACAATTTCTTCACACAGTTCTACGTGCACAAAAATTTAGAATCACTTTCCAAAATAATACCCACCGAATATCTGCCCGAGGAGTATGGCGGCAAAAATGGACGCATTGCTGACATCATTATCGAGATGGAACGGCAGATGCTTAGCTATAACGACTACTTCAAGGAGGAGATGAACTACGGCGTCAACGAGCAGCTGAGACCCGGCAAAAGCCTAACTCCCGACACACTGTTCGGCATTGAGGGCTCCTTCCGCAAATTGGACATCGATTAGCTGAGGATGAGCGATAGATCAGTAGATCAAGTAGAGCCCGTGCATTTGTCCAAAGTTGAATTGTAGAGGGGAAGTGCAACGAATACAGTGAAACCCCTCATATTAGAAAACTTAGATGATTCAAGTGCGCATTTTTAAAATATCATACTTACAATAAACTAAATCTAGAACAATTTTATATGTTTTTATTTTATTAATTTATAAAATGTAATTTCTATTCTCCAATCATTCTGACAGATGTAAACAGAAACCACTAAAGACACTTTTTCAGTTGTTAGTAAACTAATAAACATTATGCTTGTTTGAGAAGCGCAAAGAGAGGCGGCGCCACATTGACAACCCAACAGATGGGCATTACGAGAGGTAAACAAACAGCGTCAAATTCAGAAGCTTTTAGTGAGCGATATCAGTGACAAGTGTTAATTGCCTTATCTATCAGTTAAGTGAATTAGGCGGGGGATCAATAAAACGTCCATGCTAATTTGCATGTTAGCTGGAATCCAACCGGCAGCTGCCCAAGTCAGTTGCTCTGCAGCCACAGACTGAAACAAGAGTCCAAAATTATGGCAGATTCTTATAGTATTGACGTGAGTAGCAAATGGAATATTATATAGAGAATTATAATTGTATTATCTTGGTCTTGCTTTCAGTTCGACTTTAGTCAATGGGATTTTCCCAAGGATCGCATTTGGTTGCACAAACCGAGTGGGGAGATTGCGTGGAAAGTGTTCTCCTTCCTGCCACTTATTGTATTTGGCTTATACGGCAACTCGGTGTTGATCTATTTAATAGCCACAAATCGTTCGCTGCGCTCGCCAACCAATTTAATTGTTGCCAATATGGCAGTGGCTGATTGTCTCACACTACTCATCTGCCCGGCCATGTTCATGATCAATGATTTCTATCAGAACTATCAGTTGGGCTATGTGGGCTGCAAGATGGAGGGTTTTGTGGTGATTGTCTTCCTCATCACAGCCGTTTTAAATCTTTCTGTGGTCAGTTACGACCGACTCATTGCTATTCTCCTGCTGCAGGAGAAGCGTTTAACGCTGTGTGCCACAAAGATTGTAATTTTTTGCACTTGGCTGGCAGGAGTTCTACTTGCCCTGCCCCTAGCTATATATCGGGACTATAGGGTGCGCGTTTGGCGTAATTTTACGGAGCGCTATTGCAAGGAGAACATAGATATCCTGGCCAAATATTGGTATGTGCTGATAACGGTTTTAGTTTGGTTGCCCTTGGGCATTATGCTCATCTGCTATACGGCCATTTTTATCAAGGTAAGAGAAGAGTTCAAATATTTCGCATTTTATTTCTATAATCAAATTTAATTCCCAGCTCGATCGCTATGAGAAGCGCGTTTTGAGCCGTGAGAATCCGCTGAGTGTTAACTATAAGCGCTGTGTGGCCAAAACCCTGTTCATTGTGGTTATTGTTTTTGTGGTGCTGCGTTTGCCCTTCACCATTTTCGTGGTGTTGCGCGAAAAGTATTATAACAGCGATGCCAGTGTGGATACTGCAATGAAGTACTTCTCATACTTTTCACAATATCTAATGTTCGTCAATGCTGCCGTCAATCCCCTTATCTACGGCTTCAATAACGAGATCTTCAGACGTGCCTATCTCGAGATGGCTTGTGTGAAACGTCGAAGGGCCAAAGGGAATCGCGTTCATCGCTGTTGCTATTGTGATTTCATGAAGAAGAACAACAAAAAACAAACACAAGCAAATGCAGAGAAGAGTTCATCCAATGAAATATCACAGTCTGCGGCTAAGGAAACAAAAAAACTGGAGAAAACATCCAACTTGGATGGTAATGTCGAAGACTCTTTGGTGTCACAGATCGATGGAGAGGGTTTCATTTAAAGTCTACATTAAAATATATATGGCAGGTCCTTAATTCAATATCGTTACTTTGTTTTCTTATAGCTATCCCAATACTTTAACAAATTTCGGACATTTAACATTTATTTATTCATTTCGAACACATTTTGTAGTGTATACATATATGAATCCCTCTGGACGGGATGAAAGTAATTAAAATAATCCCAAAAGGAATACAATTTGTTTATTGGCCTTACGATCTAATTATTTTGATAAGTAAATATTTTTTTTTTTGTTCAAAAAAATTGTATTTTTGTCAAAGAGTCTTCACAGTACATAGGAATCACAATATTTATCAAAGAGTCTTCACATCAATCACAACATTTATCGAAAAGTCTTCACATTAATTCTAGATCACAACATTTATCTATGGGTCTTCATTGAGAACGCGGTATATAGAGTTATTGCTAATGTTCCAATAGCATTACACATTTGTTGTTTCAAAAGCATGCACAAACAACAAATGCAACACTTAAAGTCTCCAACTATGGAGCTGCCAAAACTTTGACAAAACCTTACCAATAACAAAAAAACTTGCCTAAGACAGATATTTTTTCTACGAAGCTCTTAAGTTGTATCATGCAGTTCGTTTTTTAATTGCTAGCCAAAAAGTGACGTTTTATATTGAAATTGTTATTTCCTTCCATAAAAAGTCTTCTAGCTACCGAAACTGGCCTGATTTGGACACAGATTTCAAAGAACACAAAGAAATGATAAGAAAAAAAATGGCAAGATTTATTTACAATAGATATGAAACCACTTGCGATATCAGGTTAAGCCAAAGAACTCCGACTTCATATAGCCCGTGCCATGGTCCTCCAAAAACTTGATAAACTGTGCCATATTAATGGGTCCGTCATCGCCGTCAGTGCCATCATTGAAGAGCTGCTCCGTAAACTGCTCAAAGCGACGTTTGCGACAGGGTTCGGTGCGCACCAAGGTGATCTTCTGCCAGCGTAAGGCTCTAATAGAGCGCCAATATTCCTGCACCTGCTCCTGCTCGCCTTCGACGCAGATAATGCCCGGCTTGCCGGGACGACTAAAGCCGCTGAGTTGCAGCTGTCGTGCTTGACGTATCAACTCCTGTCGCTTGGCACTCGACTTAATGTGATGCGAGTAGATCCAAAGGCGCTCGAGCGGCACCACTTTGGGCTGCTCCTCCTGCACAGGAGCAAGTTCGCTGGCTGGGCGCAATAATAGTGTCTCAATTTTCTCCTGCAACCAGATGAGCAATTGATATATATAAGGTTCTCCTGGATTGCTGCGTTGCTTTGCCAAATAGTTATCGATTTGCTGCTTGAGATGCTCCGCCTTGGCCTTGTCCAGCAGTGCGGTGTGTACACTAATCCTGGCTTGCTCCAGCAGCGGATACAAATGCGGCAGCTCAATGCGCACATCCACAGACCTCTTGCCCGGCAAACTCAACTTGATGATGTACTCTAGGTGAGAGCTCAGAGGTATCTGCGACTCTGAACGCACAAACTCATTGAAATCCGCAACGACGCTGGCATCGAGCAGCTGCAGCTCGCGAGGAGCACAGTATATGGATTCGAGCAGCTCCAGCTCCTCCAGCTGCTGACGTATACAGCGGCAATGGGCCTGCAGATCCATTCTTCTAACAATCGGCTGGCGAAAATTGAGAGAGAGTTTTTTGGTTTAGTCTCGGGCTATTTACTGGAGAGCCTGACAAAAACTCAAACAGAAGTGGAACAAGAACCGAGACAACAGAGAAAAACAGAACTACAGTAAAACATGGCAAAGCTAGCAAACAAAGCAAATTATTCCAAAATCAGATTAAGATTTAACAGATTTTACACGATTTACAAAATGCATAGAAAATGAATAAACTCATGGATTAATATATATATATAATACTCAATATATAAATATAATATATAATGATAATGATCATTATATGGAAATTCGACAAAGTTCTGATTCGCAATGTTATTTGAAAACTTATAGACTCTGTGCTTTGTAGCGCATCTGCTGATCAGCTGATCGCGCTTAAGTCCACAATTAATTCTCTCTTTCTCTCTCACTCCTGTTTTCGCTCTTCCTCGTGTCTTCGAAACCGTTTGAAAAGCTTCTTCGAAGCTTTTTAGTTTATTAAACGTTTTCTTTGTTTGTCTACATTGCACGTGTTAAGTTTTGTCTCATTAATTGAAATGTGCCGTTTGATGTTTATGTTAATATTTCTGCTCTGGAAACATGGAATTGCCTTCGAGGTCCGTTTCCAGGAAACGCTACCAAGCTACCGTATCTCCTCGGATTTGGACGCCGACGCGGAGCAGCGTCTCCATAAGCGTGAAATGCAGCAATTTTTCGATAAAGGTTTTACACGAGACAACAAAATACAAGTTTTAAAGAATTTTTTGCCTTAGTCTCGGGCTGTTTACTTGAGAGTCATGCAAAACTCAAATTGAAGAATTTTCATCCCGCACAATACGAAGCTAAAATGTTATTTTTCCCACTCCTTCAAGCGGGTTACAGTTTCGATGGCCTGGTTCGCATTGCTTCTGTTCCGGTGCCCTTTCCCCTGGACATTTGCATGCTGCAGTTGCCCACGGTGAAGTATGCAACGGCGCTGCACAAGGATACGGCAGGCGTGCGTCAGTTTGCGGTCTACATTTGGCGTGCAAGGGAACAGGATTATGCGCTGTTGCTGCAACAGCCGGCGCCCAAGGCTGTGGCCCTCGACTGCCTGGCATATGCAGGACTTGGCTATGTGGCACTGAGCCTGAATCACACAGAGCCTGTGAGGCAGGCACGTGAGGGTTCACCCATCTTCGAACTGTCAGCAGAGCGTGGTTTGCGCACCGTACAATATTTTGCGGGTCTACGGCTACGTGGCATGTATTTGAGGATTAGCAGTCAGGAGCTGACGCTGCTGCATGCCTACGATGGCGACGACACAAAAAAGCAGCAACGCTGTCCCTACTTCAAGTGGACGGGCGCCACTTTCCAGCGCCTCGGTTCGATACCATGCAGCAATGCTCGCCGCTTGGAGGCATTTGGTATTGATTATGCCGATTATGTGGCAGTGGCCAATTATGCCAGTGGCGATGGACGCACCTCCACCCACTCTGAGATCTACAGATACGATGCCCAAGCGCGTCGCTTTCAACTCTTTCAACGTTTGAGGAGCAACGGTGCCGTCGATGTCAAGTATTTCAGTCTGCCGGTGAATGAGGTGAGTCGTCGACATTTTCTCATACTCGGCAATTCGGTGGGAGCTGCGGGCGCAGTGGCTAGCGCAGCTGGTGAGGCGGACACAGTGATCTATGTCTTCGATAATGGACAGTTTGTGCCCTATCAGCGTTTGAGCTTCTATGCCCTGGAACGCTTTTTGCCAGTGACGGTGAGTTAACCTTCAACTGTCAACTATTTTGCATATATATATATATATATATATAAATAATATAATCAATAATTGTGCAAAAATTAAAAAATGTTTAAGAAATCTTAAAATGACTGCTAGTTTGCGGGCAACCTTTGCACGCCAATTAAAATCACGAGTTATTTTGAACTTTAGAGATTTGCGCATCAATTCAAATTCAGAAATTTTCTCATCGTTTGGAAAACTCTATAATTATAACTTAATTAACTCAGAAACTTAAATAATAATATGCAACCGCAAAGCAAGCTGCATAAATTTGCACAAGTTGTTCTCACCTTCAGCACGTCATTGGAAACAAAACAATTTTTCACTTGTAGCACTCGATATCGGAAAAATTCCTACTCCTTGTGGTCTGCAGCAAGCAGGATGTGAAAATCTATAATCTAAACGATTGGAAATTCGAGGAATCCACAGTACAGTTCACCGAGGGCGCATTCAGCAGGGGCGTGGCACGCATGCGTAGCTACGAGGAGAATGAGCAAAGCTACTTGGGTGAGAGTCTCCCACTCTTAACAAAGAATTAGGGATTAAGCCCACTTCCTTTCACAGTTATAGCCAATGAGAATATGGCCGCCAATGAGACAAACATATTCCAACCGCTCTACAAGCAGGACGAACACGCTAATGTCCTGCGTCAGCAAATCATTGACTGGGCACGCGAACAGCGCAAGAGATTGGAGCAGGTCAATGTGGATCAATTGGTGCAGGATTTAAAGGTGAGCTTAAAGTTCACTCAATTCAGTAGCCTTATTAACCAGGTTTTGATTCCACAGCAAAAACTTGAAGAAACTCAAAAGCATTTAAAGCGAATGCACATAAAACGCGTAAATGCTAAAGCGGTGAGTACACTCGGAAAAAAAACGTTGTCCTGTATTTTTGACAAATTAGAAATACTTAAATACCTAAATCCACAATCCGAAAAAAAAGATTATTTTATCAAGAAATTAGAAATACATTTCCAAAAAGTAGAAACGCAATTTAAGAAGAGAAAAATTCAAATTTCTAATCACTAATTCACTCTGATTTTTTTCTGACTGTATGAAGCCTAATCGTAACCCACCTCAACTTAATTCACAGCTAGTCGATGCGAATCAGAAGCTAACTAAAAATTATTGGGATGCACTGCGTTATGCAAAACGCGCTCTGGACGTGATTGAACTGGATGCAGCTCGAGCTCAGCGTCACCCAGCAAAGCGTGCAGTCGACGAGGATCAGCATGAATTCGATGACATTACAGTCGGCACTTTGGTGGTGCATGAGAAGCTGCAAGCTGAGCACATTAATGGCATCGATAGGGATAAACCGATATACGAGTCGATCAATGCCAGCAAAGTGTATGTAAGTGAGGAGTACAAAGAGGCGGCATCGGAGCAACTGCTGCCCCAAATGGAGCAGCTCAGCGTGCAAGATCTACAATTGGAGGGCAAGCTCAATGGTCACAACTGGACCGAGCTGTTGGACCAAACACTCAAGCGTCACGGCAGCGAGGTGCAGTTCATCAAGTCCCCAGCGGCCATCAGCAATCTGAGAGCGGAGGCTGTGCTGGTCAACAGCAATGAGATCAACGACCGACCATTGAGTCAACTCATCTCCATCGATGGCGGCGATTACATTGTGCAGCAGGATGTGCAATTTGCCCAACCCATCGAAGTGAATCGACTGTTCATCAATCAGCGCCTGAATCACATTCACGTGGATCGCCAGCGCTTCGATGTGCTGCTCCATCAAGCGAATCACACCCAGATCATCGAGGGTGTCAAGCGTTTCGAAAATATACGAGTGCTCGAACCCATAACCATTGCGGTGAGTGCAAAGGCCTTGAGCAAACTACTACAAATTTAATTAAATAACCTTAATTAAAAATATTTTAATAGTTAAAGTTACACTGCCCATTAATTAAAGTTATTTAAGTTGTGGCTCCATAAAAAAATGCAATTATTTCAATTGTAGTACTTTTCTAGATGTCAAAACACGATAAAAACCCCGTTTTCAATTTGGAAAATTGTCTTTTTCTAATCAAAAATTCCTGGTATTTTCAAATCGTCTCCTTTTTGAAAGATTTGAACCGTCCCAAAATCACTTTTTGACGGAATCATTTTAAATGAATTTCGTGCGAAAACCGCATTTTCAACTTTAAATTAAATATTATTATTGGGGTCAAGCTTTTGAAATTCGGAGCACTTTGGACAAAGTTATGGCTGATAAAATGTTGACCCCTATTTGCGAGTATAGTTTTAACATCTGACTTCTACCAAAAATTCCTCAACTGATTGCAGGGTCAATTGTTAGGCTCCGAGCTAAACGCCATGTCGCCGATGAAGGTGACCCATCAGTCGCTGGAGCTGCAAGGTGACTATGTGATCGATGGAGATGTGACCATAGGTCAACTGTTGCAAGTGCAGGATTTGGTAAAGGCAAGCACACAAAGATCAGCAGCAGCCACATTGCAGCAAGCACTGCGAGTGGATCAACCACTGGAGAACATTAATCTGCGATTTGAGCAACCACTGAGCGCAAATGACACCAAGCTGAGCTTCATCAATGAGCTGGATCTGCAGTTTCTGGTGCAACTAAATGTGGACGAGGTACAGTTTGTTGAGGGCACCAAGTGGCTGCCACAAAGCCTAACAGTCAACCAAGGCTTCGCTGAAGTTAATATTCTAAATGGTGTCAATGTGGAGAAGTTGTCTGAGCAGCTGCTGCTTAAAAGTGGAAATCAAATCTTTGCATTTCCCATGCAACTCGGCGGCTTGGAGGCGCCACAACTAAATGTCACGAAATTGCTGCTAAGCGGAGTGCAATTGGAGCAATATCTGAGAAAGAGTGGAGATCAACGCTCCAATGCCAGTCTATATGTGGAGCAGTTGCGAGTGGACGAACTGCAGGTAATCGATTTACTTCTGCATGGCACAATCTTTGGCCACACTTTGGAGGAGCTTAACGCGCAGGGCACACAAAGAGTACACAGCTGGCAATTGCCGGACAATTTCAACGGGACAATACAAGCAAGAAATGTGTGGTTGAAGGGACACTTGAACGATGCAAGTGTGGCACAGTTGGAGCAACAGCTGCAACAATTGGCGGGGAATATTAAATATGTGGGCGACTTTACTTTTCGCCAGCCGATGAACATTAGTGGACTCCAGTTTGGCGTCAGTTTGAATGGCATTGAAGCACAGCGTTTTGGACGCTGTTGGCTGGAGAACAGCGGGCAGCAGCAATTTACAGCACCACAAGCACTGGCAGCGGTTGCAAGTGATCAGGATGTGGTGCTGCAGGGACGACTGAATAACTATACGCTAGAGCAGCTGGTCAGCGGTAGCTATAGGTTAAACGGAACCGAGCAGTTGCCAGCTGTCAACTTTGGTGAGTAAAGAAATTAACATAAAAATTGCAGTTAAATATTAGATAAATAAGGCAAAATGTATCCACTTTAATCTACAATCAATCTTTTTCCAGTGAATCCAATTGTGCTGCAAGACTCACTTAGCGTGGGTCGTCTAAATGGACTGCGTGTGCCGGAGGATATGCTATATGCCCAAGGAGGTGGCACGTTGCAAGCGCCAATGAAGATCAATGGTCAGCTGGTGGTAGCCACGGATCAATGCAATGTGAGTGCCTTAAATGGCTTTCAACTGGATGCACTTGCGCATTACATGAGCGAAGAGTCTGCGCTGGACACGCTGCATGTGGAGCAGGCCGAGTTTGAGGCGCCGCCGCACTTTGAGCAGCTCAATGGACGCCAGTTGCAAACGCTGCTCGACAAACTGTGGCTGGACAATGAGTTAGTCCAACTGAAAGCGGCACAGCTCGATTCGGTCAGCTTTGAGGGACTGCTGGAGTTTGAGGTGAGAACTGAGAAGAGAAAGTGTAAGCCAAAAAAAGCAACTTTTGCAATCTTTACATGCAACAGGGCACTTTGAATGGCATGGATGTGAATCATATTGGCGGCGATTATTTTAGCCGTACTCGCAGCCAGCATCTTAATGTGCCGTTGTATTTTGAGCATGACGTCACTTTTGCACAGCAGCTTGCCGCACGACGGGTACAGCTACGTGTCAAAGATGGCGCACTTGTTGAGGGCATTGGGTAAGTGGTAAAAGCTGTAAAAGCGTTTCAACTGTAATTCAGTATCGAGTTTCACTGCACATTTGTTTACGCGCTAAAAACAGTTTGACTGCCACTGGGCCACCAGCACACACACAGTCAACACCCCCGTCAACTGTGTGACACACACACATAAAATCAGCTGTTGGCAGGTGAAATTTGTGTACATCTCGCTCGTAAATTGTGATTTCTTAAGATATCATATAGACTTTACCTCGTATTAGTTATGCGTTTTTTCTTTGTTTTTGTGTTTTTTTTTGTTAATTTAAATGCACTTTCTACGGGCCAGCAGCCGTTTTCAGAGTTTCAACACTTCACCAGAAGAAAAACATTAAAGTGACAACGCTGCCAGGGCCTAGACACAAAAGATGACACTCGCTCATATATCGAGTATCGACACGCACTTTTGCAATAGTATGAAGTGTGACCGTATTTTTAGGCGGTTATTATTTAAATTTTAAATTACTTTGTTATTTTTAATTAATTTAATAGGAATTTCTCGCTAAATTTTGATGATTTTGTGGCAAATACATTGAAAACTGCCGGCGAACACACTGTGACGGGACACTGGAGCATTCCTGAGGCTAATGTGCAAGGCGATTTAAATAATGTGCTTATAAATCAATTAAATTTAGTTGATGACGTTCTACGCAACGATACCAAAGGCGTTACTTTAATAAATGCACCCAAAAGTGCGACGAGTGCTATTATCAAACGCCTCTTTGCCACGCCCACAAGTACAGTGTGCGATGTGCCCGTGGCACAGTGGATCAACAATACTGTTTATATTTATGGCAATCACAGCATTGCTGGCACCACAATCCTTGAAACGCTTAATCTCTACAACGATCTGCGTGTTGAGGGTCCGGTTAATGGGAACCATTGGCAACCGGATCAACTAATGCTATGCGATAAGGATCAGCGATTGACAGGCTCCTTACTGGTTGAGAATGCGTTGCTAGAACAGCAGAGAATTCTAAGTAGCAACATTGAGGAGCTTTGGGTGGATCGCATAAACGGACTCAATGTAAATGAGCTGCTCGAGAATAAGGCACACAATCGTCCGAATCTGCACGTGGCCAGTCAGTTGATCTTCACACAACCGCTTAGCGTGGCCAAATTCGAACCCGCGACGGAATATAAGTGGAAACGCGGTGTGAGCAAGAGCAGAAATTCTGTAGAGGATTGGCAGCAGCTGGCTCAACATGTGGCTGCAGTGCAGCAGCGTTTAGCAGGTGAGTGAAAGGAGTCATGTTAAATGCTGCAACTGCGTTAAATGTCGAATTCTTCAACAGAACCTGCCTATATTCTAAAAAGCTTTGCACTGATGCAACAATTTCCTTTTAATGTGAGCCAATTGAAGACGCTTCACGATCAGGACTCTAAGCAAGATGTGTTGGGCATTTGGCACACCGATAAGCGGGGCGTACAACAAGTTGAGAGCTATGTGTGGCAAGCTCAGTTGGAACAGTTTGAGTACAATGCAAGTAAGTCGATTATATAATGCGTCTTTATTTATCATATAATTTAAATGTGATTCGAGCTTATCAACTAAAATGATGAATGGATGAATTTTGAGTTGGGATGAATTCTTGTTGGTAATTTCTACGTTTAAACAAAGCGTGTTTTATGCGTATTTTTTGTTAAACATACAATCATTAAAACTTGTATATTAAATTCGAACATCGATACGATCTTGGCTCATTGCATAAACGTAGCAATCTTATTTAAAATACATCAATTTTATTTTGCAATTGAAGTGCAGCGTTTACACGAGTTCTTTAAATACTATTTTGTAATTAAAAGTTTCTTTTTCGTAGCAATTAAATAGTTAAAAAAAAAAGAATTTTACCTGCCCATCTGGGTTTACACGTTTCAAATATCAAGACGCACACAAAACGTGTAAACGTTGATTTAATAAAAATAAACTGCTAGTTAATTAAATAGAGATTGCTTTACGTTAAACCGAGCAGCTATAACCAAAAATCTCAAATCTCTCAAAAGAAAGAAACAAGTTAAAATATGAATTTGCACTTTTGAAATGGGAATAAAATATCATGAAATACTTGAACATGTAAACCATTAATAATAACTCGTGTAAACTTGCAGCTTTGCAATAATGTCATATTAAAACAACTCAAAATGTTGGTTGTTGTCTACGTTGTCTACGTTTTGTCGCTAGCTCTAGGGGATTTTGATCGGCTTGATTGGCTTGGCTTAGTGCTCCAGCTCATCGCTTTGCACATCGACAATGGCGCGTAGGATGCCCAGCTCCAGTTTGGCAGCTGCACGTTGTGAGATTCGATTCATCACATTGGCCACATAGAGGCCGAGTGCCTCGTGGCGCTTCGAGTTGCATAGATTCTTAAAGAATGTCGGCGGCAACGAATTATCATAGTTGCCCAAATTGATAATCTCGGCGGTGTTGTGGGCGCCCGCAACCTTGGTTGAATCGAAGATGATCTCATTCAGCTCTTCCATGTGCGGCGAATACCCATTGGTGCTGGCCACCGATGTGGTGGCAATTGTGGCAGCTGTCGAAGAGTTCGCACCACCACCAGCACCACCCACCAGATTGCCATTGAGCTGCTGTGAGGGTGGTATGGTGATTATATTAATGCCCGGCGGTGGTGATTGATTGCTTTCGCGCTCCTTCTTCACCTGCAACAGTTGGGCGGTAGTCGTGTGCACCACATTGCTAGTTATGGGTGTTGTCGCCTCTGTGGATGTGGATGCTGTGGCCGTTTGCTTGGGGCTCGTCTGCGTCTTCTGCAGCTTCTTTTGCATTGGCGGCGAACTGGCGCATTCATCGGACAGTTTGCGTTTCATCGACTCCGGAAGTTGAATGGTGGTGCGTGTGGAGTGTGCCATCTTATGCTGTGGCAGTTGTGTCGCAGCTGCTGTTGCTGCCGTCGATTTGTGGCCACCACCACCACCACTCTGTGTCTTTTTCAATGTGATGCCCTTCTTTTGCAGCGCTGCTGCCGTCACAGAAACAGCGCTCGCCTGTTGCCCGGACGAACGTTGCGGATTACTGGCCATTGTGTTCAGCAGTTTCTTCTCCTCGAATGCTGGACGAGGTGTGTCAACATTTGGCTTTTTGGCATGATGGGATTTCTCCTCCTTTTCGGGTGTGCCGCCGCCGGTGCTGTTTGATTTTGTTGGACTATCGCCATCGGAGCTGGCCGAGCCGGTGGAATTCGATTTCTGTACGTATTCCTGTGTCGTGGTAGGGGCCTCATCTTCTTCCTCCTGCTCCTGCACCTCTAGCATTTCATACTCCTCCACATCTTCCATGGGCAATGACTCGCTGAACACATAATATATATTCATATAAAAATTTCAGAAGTAATTTGATTTTTGTTGTACTTACTCCTCCACTTTGGCGGCGACCTTGGGCTCCTGATGGATTTTCTGCATGAGCCCGAATAGCTTCCAGCCGGAGTTGCCTTTGAGTTTCTCCTGTTCGTATTTCTTTTGCAGCACTATGAAAATAGAGCGCGACTCGTGCACGGTTAGCTTGTTTAGGCGGCCAATGCGCGCCCATGCGTCGTCCTGCTCTTGTTTGCTGGCGCTGGCATTATTCGGATGCAGCGCTTTTTCCTTGGCAATGTCCGCCAGAATTTTGTCCAGCTGTATAGCCATTTTAGTCAGTGACTTGCGGCTAACGGTTTGCGCGGCGTTTTTCTGAATTTTGAAGGCTTTTCTTCACACACACACTTTTTCACTTAACTTTGGCTTCGGCGCCCTTTTTTTTTGCTAGTGTTTGTGTAGCTTCTGCTTCGTTTTGCAACTTCGCCTTTTTCACGTATGCGACGGCGTCGGCTGCGACGCTGATTTGGCGGAAAATAATTAGGTGGTCTAGGCACGAGCAGACACACACTACAAAATGGCTAAACCATACAAGGCACCATGTAATTAACATTTGCCAATGGTGTGCAATTATTTAGAGTAAGTTACATATCTTCAATAAAATCGCAATGCAACTATAAATGCAAATGAAGCTAACTTTTAACTTAAGTTAAGCAAATATTTTAGGATTCAGAATCACATCATGCACACTGAACGTGTGAGCAGCACACAACACATTTAAATGCAAATGCAACCCTTGCAAATCGTTTCGCAACACTACTCAGAGATGGACCAAACAAATGCCACAACTTTGTTTATACTCGACGACTGTTCAAACAAACAATTTCGCATGTCAAGGCAATTATGTCCCTTTATTGAATTTTACTTGTACAATGTCGTTAGAATACAGAGTTGAGCAATAACAAACTTTTAATAAGATTCCTTGTCATGAATTCTTAAAATATTTGTTATTAAGAAGTTATATAGTCGATAATAATCAAAATTTAAACTCATGGGAAATAATTAAATTTGGTAAGCTTATTTTATTGACTTCCGAATGAAACTATAATCATTGCGAAGCGGCTTTTAAATGTCAAGGTCCAATTTTTTTTTCGTGTGCTAATACCCTAGTTATTAATATAAACAGGGGTATTCTTGTTTCAATATTTATGATTTATTCTTTAGTTTCATAATGCTTAAGCCTGACACTTAAATTGGTTATCACAAACAGAGTATAATTAAATCGACCCCCGTTTTTATTTTTATATTGTTATTTTCTTCCTGTTCCTTGCAGGCCTGTCAAAGGGGATGCTGCCCTATGAGAAATCGACTGTGCACTTTACAGCACTCTCCGCGGATGCATCGATCCATGGTCCCCTGCATCTAAGTGCTCTCGATTGTTGGGCGCTGCAGGAAGTAAGCAAAGAGCTTATCATTTATTGTCACGAAAATGAGAGAATCAATACTACATTCAAGCAGAAAGCTGTGCTGTCAACCGGACACGTAAAACAGTTGTTGTCCACGCGGAACGATAATGGTTCATTGCTGGCGCTGCTTGGCACCAATGCTCTCGAGTTGTGGCAGTGGCAGGATCACAAAGAAAGAAGCTGCAAGCTGCAACAGCGCCTGCAACTGAGCCAGGCTGATCAAATGGCGTTGGCGCGCCATGAGAATCACCTTTATTTGGCCGTCATGACGGCATCTCCAGCTGCCGCCATTCACATCTACAGGCACGAGATTAACTTCAATTAAAAATCATTTTACATATATTAATTTATTTTTTTTACAGTTCCGACAGCAGCCACGGTGTGAATTTCCAACTGGAGCAAATCTTTGACTTGGATGACTCGGTTCGTCTGCGTCAGTTAATGTTTATGCAACTGCACAAATCCAAGGACCTGCTGCTGTGCGTTGCCAACGCCTCATCGACGCAACCCCTGCGCATCTATCAGCAACAAGGCGTTGCAGGCTTCCAGCAGATCCTCGGCGAGAGCATACTGCCAGCGGCTCAGTTCATAAGCGCCTTGGAGTTGCCCACGACGCAGAATCAGTTCTTGGCTTTAGCTAATGCCGATGGCATCTTTTTGGTTAAACCACAATTCACAAAGCTCTGAGGCCATATTGATGAATGAAAGTATTTTTGTTATGTATTTTTGTAAATAGTTGAAAAAATAAGTAAGAAATTATGATTATTTTCCTGTATCCAAACTCCTGTTGACATTCTGTAAATACTTTACTCTCATTATTGTCAGCAAAATATGTTACGACTCTAATCGAATTTAAATGAAATATTACCAAAATTTAAACAAGAGAAAGTTACTGAAAAGCATTTGATCTGATCCAAGTGGACTTCTGAAAAGGGAAACGTCTTAAGAGATTAAATACTTCAGAAGAATCTCTTTCTGTACATTGAACACTTCGAGTTTTCGTATTGTTCCCCGACTAAAATAACAGGCGAACAGAAATGTTTAGTTAAACGATTTAACTGGAGAATAACCTCAAATACACGATCTTCAAAGTATGCAACAATTTCTTTTGAATTTAGCATTTAAATCGAACCGCTTAAGAGTATGCAACACTTCGGCAGTCAGATGTTCGCAGCTATCATACAACATCGGTTTCATTTATTATTAAGTTGGGCCAAATCCTGGCGGTACTGCAATACCAGGCCAACCCGCGACAGAGGTGGAGCAAGCTCCTATGCAAATAAAAATCAATATTTCCCATGTGAACGATTTTTTCTTCGAGTTTTCGTATTGTTCCCCCACTAAAATAACAGGCGAACAGATATGTTTAGTTAAACGATTTACCTGGAGAATAACCTCAAATACACGATCTTCAAAGTATGCAACAATTTCTTTTCAATTTAGCAATTGAATCGAACCGCTTAAAAGTATGCAACTCTTCGGCAGTCAGATGTTCGCAGCCATCATTCAACATCGGTTTCATTTATTATTAAGTTGGGCCAAATCCTGGCGGTACTGCAATACCAGGCCAACCCGCGACAGAGGTGGAGCAAGCTCCTATGCAAATAAAAATCAATATTTCCCATGTGAACGATTTTTTCTTCGAGTTTTCGTATTGTTCCCCCACTAAAATAACAGGCGAACAGAAATGTTTAGTTAAACGATTTAACTGGAGAATAACCTCAAATACACGATCTTCAAAGTATGCAACAATTTCTTTTCAATTTAGCAATTGAATCGAACCGCTTAAAAGTATGCAACTCTTCGGCAGTCAGATGTTCGCAGCCATCATTCAACATCGGTTTCATTTATTATTAAGTTGGGCCAAATCCTGGCGGTACTGCAATACCAGGCCAACCCGCGACAGAGGTGGAGCAAGCTCCTATGCAAATAAAAATCAATATTTCCCATGTGAACGATTTTTTCTTCGAGTTTTCGTATTGTTCCCCCACTAAAATAACAGGCGAACAGATATGTTTAGTTAAACGATTTACCTGGAGAATAACCTCAAATACACGATCTTCAAAGTATGCAACAATTTCTTTTCAATTTAGCAATTGAATCGAACCGCTTAAAAGTATGCAACTCTTCGGCAGTCAGATGTTCGCAGCCATCATTCAACATCGGTTTCATTTATTATTAAGTTGGGCCAAATCCTGGCGGTACTGCAATACCAGGCCAACCCGCGACAGAGGTGGAGCAAGCTCCTATGCAAATAAAAATCAATATTTCCCATGTGAACGATTTTTTCTTCGAGTTTTCGTATTGTTCCCCCACTAAAATAACAGGCGAACAGAAATGTTTAGTTAAACGATTTAACTGGAGAATAACCTCAAATAGACGATCTTCAAAGTATGCAACAATTTCTTTTCAATTTAGCATTTAAATCGAACCGCTTAAAAGTATGCAACACTTCGGCAGTCAGATGATCGCAGCTATCATTCAACAACGGTTTCATTTATTATTAAGTTGGGCCGAATCCTGGCGGTACTGCAATACCAGGCCAACCCGCGACAGAGGTGGAGCAAGCTCCTATGCAAATAAAAATCAATATTTCACATGTGAACGCTTTTTTCTTCGAGTTTTCGTATTGTTCCCCCACTAAAATAACAGGCGAACAGAAATGTTTAGTTAAACGATTTAACTGGAGAATAACCTCAAATAGACGATCTTCAAAGTATGCAACAATTTCTTTTCAATTTAGCATTTAAATCGAACCGCTTAAAAGTATGCAACACTTCGGCAGTCAGATGATCGCAGCTATCATTCAACAACGGTTTCATTTATTATTAAGTTGGGCCGAATCCTGGCGGTACTGCAATACCAGGCCAACCCGCGACAGAGGTGGAGCAAGCTCCTATGCAAATAAAAATCAATATTTCACATGTGAACGCTTTTTTCTTCGAGTTTTCGTATTGTTCCCCCACTAAAATAACAGGCGAACAGAAATGTTTAGTTAAACGATTTAACTGGAGAATAACCTCATATACACGTTTTTCAAAGTAACACTGAACACATTCAAATGCAAATGCATCCCCTGCGTATCGTTTTCGCAACACTACTCAGCTAACGAAATATAAAACAAATAATGCCATAATTTTATTTATTCACTTTTTTCTTTATACATTGTTTATTTTTTAGAATTATATTTAACATTATGGTAAAGGCACCACATACACAGCCGGCAAACATTTGACCGTCTGCACGCTGACCGTGTGCGTCGGATTGCTTATCACATAGGCGAACTCCGGTATGCCATAACAGGCGGCTGCATATTGCCCCAAACGATTCACGGCGATTACAGCGCCTGTGAAATCCTTGTAATACTTTGCAATGCGTTTTATGCCCACCTCGGATGCCTCTTGAGGCGTTTTGCCATTTCGCATTGCCTCGACAGCGAGCAGAGAGGGCAGGAAACGCATCATAACATCACCATCTCCCGTGGCCACAGCGGCACCGACTTCATTATCCGCATAGCTGCCGGCACCCACTATGGGTGAATCACCTACACGGCCGGGTATCTTATGCGTCATGCCATTGGTCGAGGTGCCCGTATGTATCTGATTTTCCACATCGATTGCTATCATGCCAATGGTATCGTGATTGTTTTCCCCAATCTCATACTCGGTTCGCGCCCGATACTCCTTCCAGCGTGTCAGGGGCGTCGCCTTGGGCACATAGGGACCACATGATAGTTTCGGATCGGGATTGACATTACGCCAGCAATTCGGTTGGCAATTCTTCGCCTTCCACTCCTCCCAAATGCCATGTGACACGGGCGTCACCAGTGAAGAGGTGCGAAAACCCATCGATACGGCAAAGTCCGTTGCAGACTGGCCCACAAGCATTGTGTGCGCTGTGTGCTCCAGCACAAATCTCGCCACACGTATGGCCTCCTTAATGTTCTTCAGGGCCGCCACAGCGCCCACATCCATAAGGCCACCATCCATGACCATAGCGTCGAGGGTCGTCTCGCCCCGTTCGTCGGGGGAGCCGCCATAGCCAACCGAAAGGAAACACTGCAACTCCTCGCACCTCGTGACGCCCTCGACGACAGCATTACGGGTCTGGCGCACACCTCCCTCCGACTGCTGGAGAATGCGCCAGGCCATTTCATTGGCTTCTGTCATGTTCCACGTATTGATGACCATCGGCAGCAGCTGGTCCGTTTTCTTAGACGTTAAGGTTGTAACGTAACTCGGCCTGGTGCTAAAGCCACGACTTGTAGTTATCACGTTTGGGTTTGGGGTGATGGTGCTGCTGCTCCGGTTTATATTCGGCTTCCAGGTGAGGCCCCAACTGGCGGAGGAGGAGTGGATGACGCTGGGCATTGCTGCACAGCACAGCAGCCAAATGGCGTACTTCAGCATCTTCACTAGGTGGCTTTAATACACTGCGCTAGCTTTGCTTCCCAAAATGAAACTAAAATTGCTGCAAAGCGACATTTAAATGTCTCGCGACAAATGAAACCTTATCGCTCATCTGTTTCTATTGTATTGTACCCTAGTTCTTCACATAAACAGGCGTATGCTTTTTTATATACATATATATACATTTGTCAAAAAGAACCAGTAATATAGAACACGTTTTATTCTTGTGTTTCTTTGTGCTTATGCCTGACATTTAAATTTCTTATCGCAAGCCGAGTATTTATTTTGTTGTTTTTCCATATGGTTTTTTGCAGGCCTGTCAAAACGGCTGCCTCTCTATGAGTAAGCGACTGCATAAAGTGCATACTTTCCAACACTCACAAATCTTTGACTTGGATGCCTCGGTTCGACTGCGTTAGTTAATTTTTGTGCAACTACACATATGCAACGATCTGTTGCCAACGCCTCATCAACGCAATCCCTGCGCGTCTATCAGCAACAAGCCGTGACTGGCTTCCAGCAGATTCTCGACGACAGCACACTGCCAGCGGCACCGTTAATATTAATATAAAATTCATATTTACTTTACTTTAATTATTGTCAACCAAATTTGATAAAACAAATCTCTTCGAATTTAAATGAAAGCATACCAAAATACAACACATAAAAAAGCAAATCATCTTAAGAGGGAAAAGATTGCCATACGAAATATAGCAACTGCGACGGATCAGTATCTTAAGATGCCTAAACGTAATCCCAATTGCTGCTGTAGGGCAACACTCCCATAGAATTTCGGCAATTCATCAGTAAATTTAATAATAAACTCAATCTTTGCTGGCCAATTTACGGCCCAGACATCATTTAAATTGAGAACAATATTGCATATTTTTAAAACCGAAACAAAAGCAGCTACTTTACTTAAGAACAGATTCTTTCACAAAATTCCAGCAGTTTCAAAAGAGATGAATGTTGTTGGCGAGGCAATTGCAGTTTTTGGCGATGTGTTCGCACAAGACACAAATTGTTGAAACATTATTGTTATTTCTAAATAAAAATTACTTTTTATTAACGTATTTTCGTTAGCGGCGCAAACTGTTTAGTTGTTGTTGTTTTGTATTTCTCATTTATATTTTTGTGTTTAATCGTCGCTAGACTCAACGTTCTCCGTTTGCAAATTCTTGAATGTGGGCACGGGCACAAATGTAACCAGTGTGTACAGTTTGTTGGGCGAGTCCTCATCGTCGTTGCGGCGACGCGCGAGACGCACACGGACGCGGAATGGCGTTGACCTGATGGGGAGATATAAAAGATTAGATTTAAGGAAATTTAAAATGATATATATATATTGTATATATAGATTTCCATGAATTTACCTGATACCCTTGGACCAGATGTGCTTGTTGAGGCGGGTGTCGATGCGGACATCGTTGGTGCCCATCTCCCGCTCGGCAAACTTGCGGATCTCTTTGATGGCGCGCGGCGCACGCTTCTTGAAGCCGATGTTGTGCACACGCTTGGCCAAATGGATGGTGCACTCGCGTGTGACGACTTCGTTGATCGCCGACTTGTTGCGTTTCTCGCCCTTGGTCTTTGCCATTGCTATTGCTGTTCAATCCTATCACACAAAAAAAACAATTTGTTTAGTTTTACTCTTAATTTTGTTCAATCAAAACAGAGCAATTTTTAAACGCCATTTAAACACACACAGTGCTGCAACTGTTGCAACATTTTCGTTGTCCCGTTTAGCATTGCGTGTGCAGCATTCATTTTCATAGATTTCATTGCATTTAATTTGGCGTAAATTGCGATGTTTTCCGATTATATTTCGGGTAATAAGCAAAAACCCACCTATGGGAAATGAAAGCTTGACGTAAAAGAGTTTGACAGCTGCGTAGTGCTGTCAAAGTGTGACCACAATTCAGTGTTGGACAATCAACGCATGCGACCCTGCACAAATGACAGCCGGCTCAACAGCTGACTGCTGTTGCTATGTAAATAAACAATGCTGGCAACTGCAAGTAAAATAGTCTTAAATTGTATAAATGTGTTAATTAATTAAATTATTCTGCTTATTTGCAGTACAATTGCTGACCGTTGGCCTGATATGGGGCGTTACGAATCCCTTCATACGCCTGGGCAGCCAGGGCATTGAGTCCGTCAAGGACACTGGTTCCAAATATCGAAATTTTCTCGCCGAGATTCGCATGATCGGTTCCCGTCTGCATTATTGGATACCCTTTGGGCTTAATCAGTGCGGCAGTCTGCTCTACGTGTGGACACTTCGAACGTCCAACATTACAATTGCTGTGCCAGTGGCCAATTCGCTAAGTTTTGTTTTCACTGCAATAACTGGATATCTTCTCGGCGAGCAGCTGCCTGGCAAAAGTAAGTGGGTGAAAAATTATGAAAATACATTTTGTTTTAATTTGAATTTCGCTACAGAGATCATCATTGGAACACTGCTTATTTGTTGCGGCAGCACCCTGATGATTTATGACAAGTTGCTGCAGGAGCAGCAGAGTCAGAGTCTGTCATTCCATGAATAATACTTAAAAATATATATTATTAATAGTTTTCCTGTACCTCAATATTTTTGGCCAATTTTTGACACAGCTACAAAACCAGCGCCTACTCATCTTAAACCAAAACATATTAAAATAATTTAAATACAAATAGTTAAAGTTTCCACTTTGTACAGTTTATTACCCTAAACCAAGACCAAAAGTTGTGTTTAACATATAGAAATATAATGTAGAAAACATTACAATTTAATTGCTATTTATAACGCTTGATGCACTGCATCCACGAGTATCTCCATGCTGGCAATGGGCGTCTGTGGCGTTATACCATGTCCCAGATTGGCAATATAGCGCGATTTTCCAAATTTATGAACCATTTCAGTTGTTAAAGTCCGCAACTCGCCCGGTTCCCGATACATATCCTGTGGATCAAGATTGCCCTGTAGTGTTATATTTGGTCCGACCTGTGCACGAGCCTCGACAGGATCTACCGTCCAGTCCAGACTAATGACGTCGTAGCCCAGATCACTTTGCTCCTTGAGCGAATGGCCAGCGCCCTTGGCAAAGATTGTCTAACGGGAAATTACGTAAAATATATTATTTATTTTAATATAGATTGCTCAAAGTTGACTGACCAGTGGCACAAGTGGCACCGCCTTCTTGGTGAGACGCTCCACCAGATCATTGCGTATGCGACGCAAATAGGGAGTTGACCACTCCAAAAACTCCTCCTTGCTCAGATGTTCGGCAGACGACTCAAAGATCTGCAGCATTTGTGCGCCCGCCGTCACCTGCATCTCCAAGTAATCCACAATTACACCGCTGAGCAGATTCAAAAAGAGCTTTGTGTCCTCTGGATAATCGGTTAGCCATGCCTTCGCCTTGGACATGGTCTTGCTGCCGCCGCCCTCGATCATGTAGCCCATCAGAGTCCAAGGTGCGCCCGTAAACCCAATCAGTGGAACACGACCATCCAACTTATGTCGCATCATGGTAATGGCATCGCCAACATAGGTTAATCGCGACAGAGCGCCGTCCGGCGTCAGACGCTTCAGGTCATCCGGTGTACAGATGGGTTGTGGCAGCACGGGACCAACGCCGGCATGCATCTCCACGGTCAAGCCGAGTGCCTGTGGGATGACCAATATGTCCGAGAATATGATGGAGGCATCAAGATCAAAGCGACGCAACGGCTGCATTGTCACCTCGCATGCAAGTTCCGGTGTGCGGCAGACCGTAAAGAAATCGTGCTGTTTGCGCAACTCCTGAAATTCCGGCAAATAGCGTCCGGCTTGACGCATCACCCAAACAGGGACACGATCGACGACCTCGCCTCGTGCGGCACGCAACAAATTATCATTCTTGAGCGGAGGAAAGGGCTGCAACCGAAATGTCAACTTGAGTGGGTTGTTTTTGTTATTGTTTTTCTTGTCGCTAATTGAAATTCGTGCAAGCAGCAGCAATAATAAATGTAATCGAAGTCCAAATTGTCGCCGCATTTGTTGAACTGAGGTCAAACTGCTTGCCACAATTGTGATGTAATTGTATAATGCTTACACACACACACACACCCATACACTACGCTATTTACCTTTGTGTCTTTCATTTTGTTTATAGGAATTAGGAATTTATTGTCTATTAATTGGACTTATTTAATGCAGCAAATTTTGATGAAATAAACCGGATGAGTATTCTCGCATTCGATTATTTAGTATTACGATGTTTAGTTAAGTTGGCAGCACCACTGGTTTTTGTTTATGTTTTGCAGAGTTGCCAGATCGGCACTAGATCGGCAAGTGTCTGTGTTGCTTGTTCGTGTTTTGCGGTGTATTTACTAATTTGCGCTTCGGCAGATGGCCATCGATGTCTTTTTAACATTTTTTCTGAACTTTGTTTTTATTAAATGCTTTAAGCATTTGAGCGCCTATCGATATTAAGTTTTGCTGCAACCTGTTTGTTGTTGCTCACGTTTGTGGAGTTGCCGGATCGTGCGAGCCGTCGACAAGTGCCGCATTTGTGTTCCCCATCACTAACTAAACTGCATCCGTGTCACAAAGTAGAACGCAAAAGAAGAAGGCCTTCATAAATTTTGCCTTATTAGAGGTTGTTACTGGTAAACATAATTATTGTCGGAAATCTTTTTTTAACATAAGGTGTACTTTCAGCTTATTACCCACTAACAATGGCTGATGAACAACCCAATCTGGTGGCTGGACACCCACCTGCATGTAAGTGCGCCCTTTTCTCTCTCTGTCTTTGGCTATTTATGTGTGTGTTTGTGCATTTTATTCTTTTGATAAATTATGTTCTGTTTTGGTTTACAAATTATGTTATTATTGATGGGCTAAAGTGTCGCGCTGGCAGCACTTAATTTGTCAATTCAATCCATATTGGCCCTAATATCTTTAATCTTATCAGTTTTTACCTCAAGTAGCGCAGACACACACACACGCGCATACCATCGTCATCTATTGCGTAGTGCGTGTTTATTTTTTTTTGAAAATTTTGTGATGTCAATGTGTTTATTTACAGTGAAGGCCGGCGGAATGCGCATAGTACAGCATAAGGCGCAGGCCTCCGAGCGCCCAGCAAAGGATGCTGAAGATTGCACCGGACTAACTGTAATTTATATATATATATCTGCTATATGCTATAAATTTTAATAATCGACTGTTTTTGGCACAGCAACCGGTTAATGTGAATTCGAGTTCGGTGAGCGGAGCACCCGTCAAGGGCAACACAGATTTTACGCCCGCTGGTGCGCAAGTTGCTCATTCGCACAAGCCACCAGCAGCTGTGCAGCAGAAGCCGCATATCCATCAGATACAACAACCCCGCAAGTGATCGATGCTGCGTTAACCACTGACCTCGTAACTGTATTTCGCTTTGTTTGTGTCAGCGAGATTAATTTAAATATGCCTTATATTTTTGCTACTCCAATATTTGTTTTGAATGGTTTTGTTTAACACTTTTCATTCCAAATGCATTTTCGCATCGAGTTAAATAAATAAACAATTTAATGTGTATACTTTTTTTGTAAAATGTGGTTTTTATTATTGTGAGATAACGCTTAGAATTCCCAAGTCTTTTTTCAGGCATTTGTGCTTATAAATATGCTTATTGTGAAAGGTTCGTTGCCCCACTGAGCTTCGGTGGTCCGGGGTGCGGACTTCAAATCCGTAGTCGATTAACGTCGAAGTGGTTCGATTCCACCTGGGGGGCGAGCGGGTGACTATTGCATTGTTTATTATGTAATGATTGTTTATTTAAAAAAATATATTTTACAAATTCATTTATTTATATTCAGAAATATATTTTATAAGTTGATATAAGTATAATAAATATGTATTTGTGTAAATATATTTAATTTATATATTTATTATTCTAGCATTTCAAAGAAATTATGGCAATTGAAAGTTGAAATCTGCCTCAACTGAAATTGAAGTGAATTTCGCCCGGTTATAAAATTTGTCTTCATTCATTTTTATAAGTGCTTTATTTTACAAACAACTTTATAATAAATCACAATTTAATTTAGATTTTTATACTTCATTTGCCGTCTTAATTATCCAGGAGCGCAGCATGGCCACATTGACATAGACACCTGGGTAATTGGACTGAGCACAGCCGAAGCCCCAGGAGACAATGCCAGCCAGCAAACTGGCTGAGACCATGGGACCACCCGAGTCGCCAGTGCAGGCATCCTTATTGTTAGAGGCGGCACATATCATTTCCGGACCAACAAAATCCCAACCATAGCCGTATTTTTCCGATGAGCAATCGTTACGCTCGATAATCTGCAGCTGCACCGATTGCAAAATAGTTGAGTGTTCACCAGTGCCAGTGGCAGAGGAAGTGCTCTCCTCTTCCGTGTTGCCCCAACCACTGACGGAGACAGTGCTGCCACCTGAAGGACTCGTTGCAGACAGCGCAATTGGTTTAACAGAGAGACTGAAGCTGAGTTGCGTTTCCAGACGCAGCACGGCAATGTCGTAATGCATGAAATTTGGATCGAACTGCTCGTGGAGCTTGTAGGCAACCACTTGGACGAGCTGGCCGCCAGAATTGTGTCGATCGGCACCCACACGCACTCGCAATAGAGTCACAGATTTATCCTTTACACAGTGTGCCGCTGTCAGGATGATGTTCTCGCTGTAGATGCTGCCTCCACAGATGTGACGAGCGCTCAACTGAATGGACGCCTGCCAGGGTGCATTGTAGATGGCCAAATCGCTGCCACCCACAATGCGTCCATATTCCTGATTAGTGGGAATTCCAATTGCTCCTCCCAGAAGCGAAAGCAGCAGCAGCAACAAGCTGCAATTAATGAAATACATTATATATGTAGATATACTCAATGAAAGTCGAATGGGAACTGAACGCACCTTTGTCGTGCATTATTGCTAAACTTATCGCTTGCCCTAAAGCTAAAAATGTTAATCTAAATTGCTTATCGAAGCTAACATTTCGTGTGGGTTACCCAGGCGACCAGCGACAAACAATCTGAATTCGTAAGCAACTATCGAAGGTATTTTGTGAAAATTTTACAAAAAAATAAAAACAAATCTAATTTTAAAAACTAACAGTCTGTTTACTACAGGTATGCTTTGCAAATAGTATCATAATTTATGATGCTGGATGGCGCATTTTTTGTTGTTAACATTCGAACACTTGTCTCTTGTGCAACTGCAGCTCCATCTATCGAGTTTCAACGATTGCTATAATTTATAGTGCTCGACGACGACTTCTGCGAACATAACAACACTTGTCGCATGTGCAATTATAGCGCAATCGATTGAATAACATAAATTGCAATAATCACAAAGCATTTAATATACATTGCCAGGCATGTCTGATCCCATAACACCTGAGGAGCTGATGCGTCTGCGCGATAATTGCCTACTGCAGCTGCGCGACGATGACCTTTATCAGCTGCGCAACGATGCCAAACTGCGGGCAGTTAACAACACTAAAAGCTACGACGAGTTCAAGTGAGTGTCAGAATTATAGAAATTAACGGCTAATGACGTCAACTCTTTTTTATAGAGACATTGTTGATGCAGCTCATCTGCGGCCCATAAGCAAGCAGGACAAGGCGAATGCTAGCACCAAGAGTCGACTTTGGAACTCAGCTGTGCGTGAGCAGTAGCCATAGCAATAATAATTATTCAATAAAGTGCGAGCTATTCGTTAAAGCATTGTTTTATTTTGAAATGTTCTTAGAGGGAGTTGGCGTTGTTCACCACCCAGGTGCGGAGTGTAGCAACATCGGAGTAGACACCGGGATAGTTGGCAAGAGCACAGCCAACACCCCAGGAGACAACACCGACGAGCACACCACCGGAGACCAATGGGCCACCAGAGTCACCCTGGCACGCATCCTTGCCGGTGGCGCGGGCGCAGATCATGGTGTCCTTGATATCGCTACCGTAGCCGTAAGATGAGGAGGCGCAGCTAGACTTGCTGACAATGTTCACGTTGACGTACTGCAGTGTAGTGGGAAGAGAGCTAGATCCGGAAACCTGGGTACCCCATCCAGTGACGACGGCAGCAGCGCCATTAGCGGGAATAGAGCTGGCCAGACCGATAGCCTTGATGTTACCGCTGTATGTCAGGGATGAGGTCAACTTGATGATAGCGATATCGTTGACCATGGTCCTGGAGTTGTAACCCTCGTGGTTCCTGATGGAGGTGACCTTGCTGGTGACGCCACCAGAGTTCCAGGTGGTGGAACCGGCACGCACTTGCAAGACGGAGACGGACACCGATTGCAGGCAGTGAGCAGCAGTCACAATGATTCTGTTGTTGTAGACAGAACCACCGCAGGAGTGGCCGCCATTACGCTGGAGGGAGATCTGCCAGGGGTAGCTGGAGATGGTAGTGGCCGAGCCGCCAATGATGCGACCATCCAACTGGGGGAGGAGACCCTCAGGGACCGCAGCTCCAAAAGCGCAGGCAGCAACCGACAACAAGATCACGAACTTCAACATATTGAATGAACAATGTGTCCCTCTTGGAATTGTAGGCGCCTTTTATAGCAGTCCGAAGTGTCTATTATCTCCACGATCCGAGCTAATCGAAAGTTTTCAATTCATTTTATCAGAAAGTTGTCATACGTTGACTGTGAATTATTTAGGAACTGATAAAAAAAGCCAAAAAAAAAACCTGAGGATTCAACGTGTGCAGATATGATTATTATGAGTACTTATTTTGTGCGGATGTAGTGTTTTTTGTTGTTTCTTTTTTATAATATAAACTTTGTATTTTGTTTTAGTTGTGATAACTTAAAATACGCTGAACACATTAAAAGTTGGTAAACATTTTTCGCAGTGCAATTAATTTTTTCTCCACATCGCTTCGTTAATTTTAAAACCAAAAGGTCTATTTTCAAATATATAGTAAAATTATATAATCGCTGATCCAAAGTCAGATTAGCTGTGGAAAATGCATTCGACAACTTGGGTACTTCTTAATTTTAGGAATAGTACACGATATTGGAGTTTCCTCTCAGTCAGTAATTAAAGTCTGTTTAAAGCCATTAAGATAGCTTTAAGTCTGAGGGAGTCTACAGGCAAGACGGTATATCGTCTCGTCTAGCGATGCTGATCATAATTATATATATACTTTATATAATCAGAGATATCTTCGTGAATGCGTTACACAACAAAATTACGATACCCTCTACAGAGTGCAAAATTATAATTTGCCTCCATGGAAAACTATTGGTCCATCTATCCGGGTTTGCATTTCATCAATATCTGGCGACATTAAAGTTTCGCTATAAATTACAAAAAAAAAACGACAGATTGTTCCAATGAAGTATAATTATATAAGAAATTCTGTGTTGAAATATATTAAATAGTGAGATGGGTCTGTATACCTTGGTAAATAACTTATGTTTCGACTGATCTATCTTACTAGCTTTTAGCTTTAAAGCTGAGATACTAGTTTGCATAGAAACGTGGATTATATACATTTTATGGGGTTGGAGACGTCTCCTTCAATGCGTTACAAGCTTCATAGCCAAATTATAATACCGTCTGCAAGGCAATATAAAAAAATGCTAGACTTCAGAGTGCTTGAGAATTATATCTGACGAAATACTTAAGAACCACTCCAAAATGTTATTTTGGAAATATTCAGTAGTCAGTTTATCAAAGGGAAACCATATATTATACAAATATAAAATGCTTACGTTGAGTCCTTATCTTATATTATATTTGGATTATTTGTTTGTATACACTGTCATAAGAACTTAATCAATTACTTTTTGATGTTGATTTTATATTCTTTTGTTTATATATATATTTATGTTTGAAATATTGAAATTCGTATTGTTTGAGGTCATTCAATAAATACAAATATTTATTTATAAGGTACAACAATATATTATAAGCAAGTAAGAATGTTCTGCTCGACTAGAGGATACCCAACTAAATTCATATATTTAATGTATTTTCTGTTTCTTTGCCTATTTCCCCATCAAGTGGGTTTAATGAAATTCTCTCAAATGTAAGTACTCTTTTTTTATGACTCTGCTCGCTTTGCTTATTATGCTGCTCGCTTTGATAAGCAAAGTATGCTGTGCGAATAGCACCATAATTTAATCTGCTGGATGACGCATTTTTTGTTGTCTCTTGTGCAACTGCAGCTCCATCTATCGAGTTTCAACGATTGCTATAATTTATAGTGCTCGACAACGACTTCTGCGAACATAACAACACTTGTCGCATATGCAATTATAGCGCAATCGATTGAATAACATAAATTGCAATAATCACAAAGCATTTAATATACATTGCATGCGTACCGCTAAGATCTAAGCCAAGTAAGTTCCATTCCCAGGCATGTCTGATCCCATAACACCTGAGGAGCTGATGCGTCTGCGCGATAATTGCCTACTGCAGCTGCGCGACGATGACCTTTATCAGCTGCGCAACGATGCCAAACTGCGGGCAGTTAACAACACTAAAAGCTACGACGAGTTCAAGTGAGTGTCAGAATTATACAAATTAACGGCTAATGACGTCAACTCTTTTTTATAGAGACATTGTTGATGCAGCTCATCTGCGGCCCATAAGCAAGCAGGACAAGGCGAATGCTAGCACCAAGAGTCGCCTTTGGAACTCAGCTGTGCGTGAGCAGTAGCCATAGCAATAATAATTATTCAATAAAGTGCGAGCTATTCGTTAAAGCATTGTTTTATTTTGAAATGTTCTTAGAGGGAGTTGGCGTTGTTCACCACCCAGGTGCGGAGTGTAGCAACATCGGAGTAGACACCGGGATAGTTGGCAAGAGCACAGCCAACACCCCAGGAAACAACACCGACGAGCACACCACCGGAGACCAATGGGCCACCAGAGTCACCCTGGCACGCATCCTTGCCGGTGGCGCGGGCGCAGATCATGGTGTCCTTGATATCGCTACCGTAGCCGTAAGATGAGGAGGCGCAGCTAGACTTGCTGACAATGTTCACGTTGACGTACTGCAGTGTAGTGGGAAGAGAGCTAGATCCGGAAACCTGGGTACCCCATCCAGTGACGACGGCAGCAGCGCCATTAGCGGGAATAGAGCTGGCCAGACCGATAGCCTTGATGTTACCGCTGTATGTCAGGGATGAGGTCAACTTGATGATAGCGATATCGTTGACCATGGTCCTGGAGTTGTAACCCTCGTGGTTCCTGAAGGAGGTGACCTTGCTGGTGACGCCACCAGAGTTCCAGGTGGTGGAACCGGCACGCACTTGCAAGACGGAGACGGACACCGATTGCAGGCAGTGAGCAGCAGTCACAATGATTCTGTTGTTGTAGACAGAACCACCGCAGGAGTGGCCGCCATTACGCTGGAGGGAGATCTGCCAGGGGTAGCTGGAGATGGTAGTGGCCGAGCCGCCAATGATGCGACCATCCAACTGGGGGAGGAGACCCTCAGGGACCGCAGCTCCAAAAGCGCAGGCAGCAACCGACAACAAGATCACGAACTTCAACATATTGAATGAACAATGTGTCCCTCTTGGAATTGTAGGCGCCTTTTATAGCAGTCCGAAGTGTCTATTATCTCCACGATCCGAGCTAATCGAAAGTTTTCAATTCATTTTATCAGAAAGTTGTTATGCGTTGACTGTGAATTATTTAGGAACTGATAAAAAAGCCAAAAAAAAAGCCAAACATTAAAGTTTCGCTATAAATTACAAAAAAAAACGACCGATACTATTGTATTTGAAAACAGAGTCTTTTAATACAATAAAAATCAATTTTTAAAATTGATAAATTGGAATGTTAGTTTTGCTAAAATCTGAACTACCATATCTTGGCCATATTTTCGAAATTTATGCCATGCTTTCTCATCGAGTGCGAAACCATTTAGACAAATTCCAATTCCAAACTATTCAAATCATGGAAGAATTTTCTGAATTTTAAGTGACGATAATTCATCTGCACCAAACCTACTACACTTCACTTCACCCCAATGTTGGAGGAACCTGCTTAATAATAATAACAATCTAAAACTGATCGTTCAGAAAATGAAAGTCAAAAAATAATGTTCAATGCAAGTTTTATTCCACACAGACTTTTAGATGGAGTTGGCGTTGTTTATCACCCAGCTGCGGAGGACAGCAACATCGGCGTAGACACCGGGATAGTTGGCAACGGCACAGCCATAACCCCAGGAGACAACACCGACGAGCACACCACCGGAGACTAATGGGCCACCAGAGTCACCCTGGCACGAATCCTTGCCGGAGGCGCGGGCACAGATCATGGTGCTCTTGATCTGGCTACCATAGCTGTAAGATCCGGAAGCGCATGAAGACTGGCTGACAATGTTCACGTTGACGTACTGCAGTTGACTGGGAATGGAGCTGGATCCGGAAGTCAGGGTACCCCAACCAGAGACGGAGGCAGCAGCGCCATTACCGGGAGCATAGCTGGCCAGACCGATAGCCTTGATGTTACCGCTGTAGGTCAGGGATGAGCTCAACTTGATGATAGCGATATCGTTGACCATGGTGTTGGAGTTGTATCCCTCGTGGTTCCTGAAGGAGGCGACCTTGCTGGTGACACCACCAGAGCTCCAGTAGCTGGAGCCGGCACGCACTTGAAGGACGGAGGCGGACACCGATTGCAGGCAATGAGCAGCAGTCACAATGATTCTGTTGTTGAAGACGGAACCACCGCAGGAGTGGCCGCCATTACGCTGGAGGGAGATCTGCCAGGGGAAGCTGGCGATGCTAGTGGGCGAGCCGCCAACGATGCGACCATCCAACTGAGGGACGAGACCCTCAGGGAGCGCAGCTCCAAAGGCACAGGCAACAACCGACAACAAGACCACGAACTTCAACATATTGCTCAGTGTACAATGTGGTTTAGTGAATATGGGTGTGCTTATATAGGAATCCGAGTGGGACCATTATCATTCTCCTATCACTTCAGACATTTGTAAGTATCACTCCAGACATTGTAAGTATCAATATGTTCTAATCCAGCGTATCACGTGTTGCAACAGTGTATGTAAAAGTAAAAATAAAAATATCAACTATGATTACATGGCTTTGCAGGCCGAAGTCAACCTGGCAACATCTAAATTTCACTATAAATTTCAAAAACCGACCGATTCTTCCTACAAAACAATCTATAAATTTCTGGAGTTCCTGGTAAACAAAAAAGTTGTTCATTGAAAAAATCAACTTGAAGCGATAGTTCCTCTGGCAGATCCGATTCAGCTGCATAGAACATTTGTAACTCTTGCAGCGAAAAGACGTTTATAGTCCAAGTAACCCTCTATAAGGGTATCAAAATTATCGCTAGAGTGGAGAGTGCTGGACAATAACACCCGGCAAAATACATAAGAATCACTCGAAAATTAAAAGACAAGATTTAGATGTTTGCAATACAAATTCCGAGTGCAATAACTGATTTTGAACAAAGGGGCTTATGCGATCTATCATATACAAATATCAAATATCAAACATTATATATACTATATGCGTTCTTAAGTATTTTGTGGGTTTTTTTAATGCGATAAGGACAAAATCAAAGAATACTCAAATTAATATTTGTTTTTTCTTTAATTATATTTTATTTTTAAATATATATTTATATATATAATACCGATAATAATTGTTGAAGCTAATAGTACTGCCTGGCTCAGCTTCAACTGGTATCAGCAGATATTTTTTATTTATATTTTAGTTTAATTCTATTACGAACCTAATGCACCATCTGGGCAATGACGCCCATGTCCTATCGAGAGACAACATCAGTAGAATTAATATTATTAAAAATGATTTTTAATCTCAAGTTTTCAAGTTCTCAATTTCTCAATTTCTCAAGTTCTCAAATTAGTAAGAGGTAAAGCGTGTTTGCCAAAAACTCTTCAGATATTGTGGAATGATGTGCGATTTGACGTGCAAACATTATCTAATCAGTTACAGAGTCCGACACACGTTGGGAAAACCCAATTTTAAAGTGTTCGGATCGGCACATTCACAATATTGACAGCATTTCAATCAAGTTGATGCGAAACTTTATTTTTTTTAATCAATAATATAAGTTATATAAGACTTATAGCTTAACCCATGACCAGTGTTTTCGCCAGTTTTATGTCAAGCTGTCTATAATATTTGTATAATATATTTTTTAATTGCGAATTGATAAGTCCGTTTTTAATTAAAATTTTAGAAAATTGCAGCTATCTGCAACAAAGCGCTAGATAAGCACTAATTGGCGAAGATTAAGACTAGAACTATTTTAAGAAACATTTTAAAGAAATTGATCAATTTCAACCTCGAAACGTATCACACAGTTTATTTCTTAACAGAACTGAAGGCAACAAGCCAGACAAAAAGGTGTGCTTAAAAAGTAGAGCAGTATAGCAAAAATGAGCTCAATAGGTAGGGCCTAGATATGGCACAAAAGCCATAAAAAATAGTTTTTACAGTGCCTTCATATGACAATAAAGTCATAAAAAAATTATTGGGACTTATGAGTCTTCACTTCCGAGATTTACCCAAAAATCACGTAAATTACGTATACTGATATCGAATGGTGCCTTTGACAGATAACAAACTGAACAAGGTAGAAATGCTTAGGTCTTGCAAAATACTATTGATTGGGGATCGGGCTTTTCAAAATAAAACAAAACATATTCTAAGAACGTCAGCTTTATTACAAATATAATGCACATTGATGTTTGAGGTCGAACTAACTGTGCCAGGCCATCAATCAAAATAAATGATTGAGACTGTAAGCTCCCATGACAATTGCGATACGTGGGGATCTATTCCAGCTAGGGGGAGTGTACCAGAATCTGCAGATAGAGTTGGCTAAGATTACTACCAAGGCAGGCAGTCTTGCTCCATTTACCGGTTGAGGCTCTAAATAAATATTGAAGTCTGTTTTTATCTACCACAATGTGGAATGCGAAGCGAACCCTTCTGATACATAAAAATATGGTGATATCTTGAAAACCTTGATCTTGTCATATAAGAAGAAGAAGATTGTCCCTTAGTGGGATTCTAGTATTCCACAGATCGCCAACAATTAGTTGAGGCGTCCACTAAGATATTCCCTGAGAAAATATAAACATTTTTTAAATAAACGAAACTTGATAATGCTTTCAAACTGGATAGATCGGATAGATTCCAAGACACAAACCACTAATAAAAGTTTCCTTACAAATGAGCACAGCCAAAGAGAGAGCTTTCGAGAGCTTTCGGTAAGGCTAATCAGAGTGGGACAAATTTTCTCTTTGATATAGTGTTTCTGATAAGAGTTTTGAATTGAACGCCTTTGGGGTGTTCCCATTTGCAGCTGTTTATTGTTGGGATTTTAATAACTGTACACAAGAAAGGGAGGATTTTCGACAGGTTGTTCCAGTAATTTAGACTATTTATTATTTATTTATAATAAAGACATATGTAAATATATGATTGAATCGGTACACCGAAGATCGGTTATTTTTATTATTTATTTTTATATTATCCCACATATTTCCGTTTCTATAACCACTAAGCACTCAGTACAATACATATAATAATCAATCAAGTATTGAGTGCACTCAATGCAATAATTATAATAATCAATAAAGTACTTTTATTTAAATGTTATCAAAATGTTCAGTTATTTGCTGTGTAATTGCTCCAGTTTAATTTACCCAAAAGAGATTATCGAAAGTATATATATAACTATATGACTAATACAAGCATTAAGGAAACGATTTAACTGCGTATGGGGTTCCTTATCAATTTGGCTTATCAGTCAATAATAAAGCTACGTAACGTAATAGCTTCTTAATAAAAGTAGAGCTGATACCACTAGCCGTTCAACGCTTTGGAGCGATTTGTTAGTTTGCTTTTGACCTAACTTTGAAATGGACAAGGTTGCGCTAATAATCGCTGGGATACTTTTGCTGGGCAATAGCTGCAGCTGTAGTGCCGATATCCGGCATCCGGACTCTCGAATCGTTGGTGGTGATGATTTGTCGGTGTTGTTTTTAAGCTACCAGGTCTCCATACATCGACGCAATGGTTTTAATAGTGCCTATGCCCATATTTGTGGTGGTTCCCTATTGGATGAGAGCACCGTGCTGACAGCGGCTCATTGTGTTTACAATCGGCACGAGGAGAGTTTCATGATTGTCGCTGGCACAGATCTGCACTCTGGCATGGATGGTGGCGTCGTTTCACGCGTGACAAAACTATTGCCCCATGAGCTGTACAATGCAACGATTACGGATAATGATATTGCATTGATCTTTATCTCGCCACCGATTTCTTTGGACAAAAATCCCAGGATCGGAGCAATTGATGTGGCCAAGGAGCTGCCGGCTGTGGGCACTCTGGCCACCGTGTCCGGTTGGGGATATACAAAAGAGGATGGTTTTCACTCGGCACGGTTGCAACAGGTGCAAGTGCCGCTGGTGGGCAAGGAGCGTTGTCAGGCTGCCTACGACTGGAGGCCCATCACGGATTCAATGATCTGCGCTGCCGCTCCGGGTGGGGGAAAGGAAGCCTGCAACGGTGATGCGGGTGGAGCGCTTGTCGTTAACAAACAGATCGTTGGCATTGTCTCCTGGGCCGAGGGCTGTGCCCGTGAAGCTTATCCCGGCGTCTACACCTCAGTGAGCCATTTCTACAGCTGGATTACCGAGCAGCGAGCGGCTTTTGCAAAAATGGATGCAGTCTAACGCCCAGTGGCACAAAACTAAAGTAGTCAATGGTTCTGCCTATCAAATAAGTGTAATCAGCTAGTTATCGACTAATGTTATCAATATTGCCTGTAAATACCATTCTAGAATTTCTTATAAATGTATATTGCCTTTTTTAATAAATATTTAACAATGTTTGTCTAACTTTGACCAGTGGAAGCTGATAACTGAGGGGAATGGGGGTGGAGGAGACCTCCTAGACTTCGGGATAGATGAGATGTCGAGGAATGTGATAGGCTTTCGTTGCGGGACCATCCATGTAAGTGGCCTAAGAAAGAAGGTTGGGGGGACAACGCAGGAGTTGGCGGAGAGCTAGGGCAAACGGAGGACGGAGACATGCCTATATCCTCACATGAGCTGGAGGAAGAGCTGCGAGAGGAGGCAGCAGCAGCTGACGTCCTAACTGTCGTAATACGGAAATATCCATCCTATCTTATAGACCAACAGCAATAAACGCTATAAGGGGGACAAAAATAACATCAAAAGCAGTCCATGAAGTACGATCCAAGCTTGACTAACTCGGGACACATAACAGGCTTACCCTAAGATGGGACCTGGGCCACAGGGACACAGCGGGGAACGAAGCGCTGATGAGCCAGCGAGAATGGGGGCAGAGAGGCAGGAAGGCAAACAATACGCTGCAACTCAGAAACGAAGAAAGACAGAGGCGAAAGCGGAACTGGGCAGAAGCACCAGGACTCCGACAAGCCAGAAGTCTTTTGGGTGGCTATAATCAAGAACGATTTAAGCAAATAATATCCATGGGGAAGAGCAGGCTTAAGATATGCATGTTATGACATAGAAACCCTCAACAAAGATTCTAGTATTCGTGCAGGAGCTGGGGTTGGTGGCGGAGCTATACGCTCAGCAGGGGGTACAGTAGACCTAATAGATTGCAGCGATGGTACCCCAATTTATAATAATAATACTATATAGATTCTAAGGTAATTTTAATGGGATCTTATCGCTATAAAATGGCATTTCAAAAATAGAAATATTCTTAAAGACCAAAATGTATGGAATTATGATTTTTGTGCTGGATTTCAATAGTTTTGAGTCACTGTGCGAACGCTTGTCTGATTGGGTGCCATAAGAATGGTGCCGTAAAACATTTATGGCCACCTATAGAATGATCTAATCGGCTTTGACCGCCCTGTTGATAAGGTGGATGACTTTACAATCCATCGAATTAGGGTTTTTTAAATTGCACATTTTTTCAGTCTCTCAGGTATTGTTGAAGATGGAACACGCGAATCTGTTGCTGCTCGCACTGAGCTTGAGTCTGGCGATCGTTGTCCTGGCACTACCTCTGCAGGACGACTCCCCCAACGGACGCATTGTGGGCGGCTATGCAACAGATGTGATACACTTTCCATATCAGGTGTCGGTGCGTCGCAAGGGAATCATAACGCCCAAGAATCCCTTTACCCATCTCTGTGGTGGATCGATCATTCATAAGAATTACATTCTGACGGCGGCGCATTGTGTTATTGCTACGGTGGCAAGTCAATATACGGTTGTTGCCGGCACCAGTCGGCGCAACGACACCGATGGCGTCGTTGTCAGAGTCTCCCAAATTCTCATGCACGAGGAATACAATCCAGATACATTTGACAATGATGTCGCACTGCTCTTGTTGGGTGCGCCGTTGCCATTGAACAACTTTACGATGAAAGCCATTGAGCTGGGCACCGAGTCGCCCAAGGATGGTGAGAAGAGCACCGTGTCCGGTTGGGGCACCACCACAGCTGGAGGCAGTCCACCAATCCAGTTGCTCGCTGTCGATGTGCCCATTGTAGGCAATGATCTGTGTGATGAGGATTATGGTGGCGGAATGATTACACCCGGAATGCTCTGTGCCAGTGTTCGTGGCGAAGGTGGCAAGGATGCCTGCCAGGGGGATTCGGGTGGCCCGCTAACCGTTCGCGGTAAGCTCCATGGCATCGTCTCCTGGGGCAGATCGTGCGCTCTTGGCTCACATCCCGGCGTCTATGCCAATGTCGCGCATTATATCGACTGGATCCATGCCAAGATGGGCATTGTCTAGCTGTAGTTACCAGTTTCACCATATCCAATGGGATTTTTTCAATTTCCATTTCAATCACATGTCCAAATAAATTTGTTGTTGATTGCCACCCATTTTCTTTGTTTTTATCACTTTGATTTGTTTTACTACTTGACTTAATCAAGGTTGATTGTGGCATTCAAAATTCAACAAGTTGTGTTTCTATGTAAGACCTTGATTAGCCTAATATAAAATATGTTTTGTGCTTATAAGATTAAAACCATTTGAAAAACACCAAATGATACATTAAGTATGCTACGGTTTTTCTTTCAGTGCGTTTCTAATCTTAATGTCTTTATTCCTTCTCATAAATAGCTGATAATGTCGTATCAACCTATTTTTTATACCCAAATAATACATTAAGTATGCTACGTTTTTTTTTATAGTTCATTTTTAATCTCAAGGTCTTTATTCCGTCTCATAAAAAGCTGATAATGTCGTGTGTGGATACGCGATAGGTTTATGGGAAAGATTGTTCGATCAATTTAATATATATCTATATATAAGTGTTCATGTTATTTCAAAGTTGCAACACGAGTAACTCAACATTTTGATGAAGAATAAAGATATATATAAAATAACCTGCAAAATGAAGAAATCGGATTACTTTTTGCTAAGATATAGAAGTTTGAATTTGAATTTAAAAAAAAACTTAAAAAGTGAATTTTCCGATTTGTGTTGCAAGTTACAATGTATATTTCTCCACTTTCAACGCAATTTACAATTTACACAGATCAATGATTTTATTTTACTTAGCTTTCCGAACTAACCTACCTTCCATAAAGATTTATAGATTAATTAATAAGAAAGTAGCACAAGTTAAACCAAAAATAGTAAAAAGCTTGTTAACGTAACTTAACGCCTGAACGTAACTAGTCTCACAACGTAACGTAACGTAACGAAGAGTATGAAATGTTGACAGCTTGATTTGCTTGCATATTAGCTTAGCGGCGTTATCGGCTCGAACCCTGATCAGGGGGCCCTATCTGGAATGACGGCAATTAAGATAATCACCGGGAAAGTGTTAAAACTGCAAAAGGCCAGAAGCAACACACATTTGTTAATCAGTTCGATATGTGGTATTCGATTGTCGAGTTGCAAAAGATGAGAATTCTCGGGAATAGTTTGACTTTGTTGCCGCTGCTCCTGCTGGCTGCTCTCGTTTGGCAATCGGAAGCCCATCTGGAGGGAAGGATAATCAATGGTTCCCGGGTGGACATATTACGACATTCATATTGCGTATCACTGCGTTACCGTCGGAGCAGCACATCGCCGTATATGCACGAGTGTGCCGGAGTCATTTACTCGGACCGGGGCATAGTCACGGCTGCCCAGTGTCTGGCTGATCTGACGCAGGATACGAAGCTCATTGTGGTTGCTGGCGCCAATACGCGCAATGGCACCGATGGTTTCGCATATCCCGTCTCACAGTGGATCTCACATCCGCAATATAGCTCCATTACGGTGGACAATGATATCGGTGTCGTCATATTGGAAACACCATTGAAATTGACGCAGTACGGCTTGCGAAAGATTGAGTTGCGTCCGGAACGTCCGGCGACGGGTCGTGAGGGGATCGTCATCGGTTGGGGCTATCGCGAAGAATGGGGTCCCTCCAGTCCCACTCTGGAGCAGGCACGTGTGCCCATCGTCAGCCAAGACGATTGCAATCGCATCTATGGCGTGGGTGAAGTGACGGACCGCATGCTCTGTGCCGGCGATGTGGCCCAAGGTGGCACCGATGCCTGTCAGGGCGATACGGGCGGTCCTTTGATCGTAGACGAACAGCTCGTGGGTCTCGTCTCGTGGGGTCGTGGCTGTGCCCGGCCGGGCTATCCCACGGTCTATACGTACGCTCCCAGCCTGAAGACGTGGATCGAGGATACTCTGACATCCGCCGGAGCACTATAAATGGCCAAACGACGCATATACATATATATGCCCATGGCATGCGGTGATATCAGCGCTATCAGCAATTGTTTATAGGCGATATGCATTCAGCCACTGTTTTACCGATTTACTGCCCATTCAATAATAAAATATCAAATTTAGTCATTAACCCGCCGATTAGAGTGATGTAACTAAATGTAGGAAAAAATGACAAGCTACGAAAATTAATTCAGATCTTTAAGAATTTGGGTGCTTTTGAGATTTGCTTATCTAATCGTGACAGAAATCGATCAAATCTATATTACCTTTTCTAAAGAGAGAGGAAATTAATTTTCTTAAAGCTTTTCTCTCTCTCTAAAGCTGCTTGCTATGAAATAACAACACCACGAAAATTAATTAAGATGTTTGAAGATTTTGGGCATCAATTTATTAATTTATATTATTCTCTCTAAAGAGAGAGGAAATTAATTGACTTAAAGCACTTTTCTCTCACTAATGCTGCTTGCCATGAAAATACAAGACTTCGAAAATTAGTTAAGATATTTGATGATTTGGGGCTTTTGAGATTTGCCTTTAGATATAATCAATCCATCAAATTTACACTACTCACTCAAAAGAAAGAAGAAATTACTCAAAAGACAACAGAAAAGAAGTACTTTTCTCTTCTCTTTCACCAATTGCTTATTCTTATTATAAACATAGGAAAGCCAACGTATATTTATTCTCTCTCATCCATTGCTTGCTCTCTCTTTCCCATTTTCTCTCCGAAAGCTGCTTGATACGAATTTAGCTTACAAAGCAGTGCCACAATTTTAGTTCACAATCCAAGCAGTTAGATCTTAAAGCTCTAGTCTCTCACCATTTTCTTGTTCACTCTCTTAAGCTGCTCGCTATGAACGAAGCAAGGCTAACATTTTGTCTCATAATCTAAGCGACCAGATAATGTGTTATTGTTGTTATTTCTTTTCAATATCAGCTATTGGCTAATTTATTAATAAGACACGTTATCATAGATATAGCCACGGGCGATTTATTGTATTTAGTCAGTGGCTATAACATTCAGAATTCATAAACTTCAGAGAAAATCAATACTTCCCACTTATGCGTTGGCATCGCGAGTTGCCAAAATCCAGTTGCGTAGTTCGGGAACCGAGGCATATACGCCCGGATATGAGGGACGAGCGCAACCCGTGCCCCACGAGACAATGCCAAGCAGTCGATTATTGTAGATCAATGGACCACCGGAGTCACCCTGGCACGCATCCTTGCCACCTCCATCGACACCAGCGCACAACATGCGGCTTGTTAAGAGAGTGGAATAGGCGCTCTTGCAATTGGAATTCTCCACAATGTTGACATCCACCTTCTGCAGATTGTCGGAGATGACACCATCTTCGGTAGTTACTCCCCAGCCGGTTACAGTAACGATTGAACCATGATGCGGGAGCCCCACAGCCAAATCAATTGGTTTAACATTTGCATCGAAGTAAAAATCTTCATTCACAATTAGGATGGCGACATCGTAGTCATTGTTCAAGCTCCTATACCTTTCATGTACAATGAATTCGCGAACACTCCTCGTTTGACCAGTTAGAAAGATTATAGAGGTGGTACCAGCTATGATCTCCAGATCCTCAGAACCGCTGAGGTCAACCACACAATGGGCGGCGCTCACAATGACATTGCGGGCAATGATGGATCCGCCACATATGTGACTGCCGCGATATTGCATGGATATCTGGTGGGGATATTTGGATATTGCCGTCTCGGTGCCACCCACAATGCGACCATCTGGCATGGGTACACCACTTTGAACAGTGGTGCCCGCCAGCCCCAATCCCAGAATACACAATCCGATCAAAAGGCGAAACATTTTCCCTTGAACTGAAGCTAAATTCTGATGTCTTTGGGTTTTTATACATAGCTAACTTATTATTCAATCGGACAATCAAATGGCGATAATACCAGAGTTATAAATCTATCTAAAATGGCATTAACACTTATCTTATCCATATGGACATATTACGGCATTCATATGCACGAGTGTGCCGGAGTCATTTACTCGGACCGGGGCATAGTCACGGCTGCCCAGTGTCTGGCTGATCTGACGCAGGATACGAAACTCATTGTGGTTGCTGGCGCCAATACGCGCAATGGCACCGATGGTTTCGCATATCCCGTCTCACAGTGGATCTCACATCCGCAATATAACTCCATTACGGTGGACAATGATATCGGTGTCGTCATATTGGAAACACACAGTACGGCTTGCGAAAGATTGAGTTGCGTCCGGAACGTCCGGCGACGGGTCGTGAGGGGATCGTCACCGGTTGGGGCTATCGCGAAGAATGGGGTCCCTCCAGTCCCACTCAGGAGCAGGCACGTGTGCCCATCGTCAGCCAGGACGATTGCAATCGCATCTATGGCGTGGGTGACGTGACGGACCGCATGCTTTGTGCCGGCGATGTGGCACCGATGCCTGCCAGGGCGATACGGGCGGTGCTCTGATCGTAGACGAACAGCTCGTGGGTCTCGTCATTTTCTCTCCGAAAGCTGCTTGATACGAATTTAGCTTACAAAGCAGTGCCACAATTTTAGTTCACAATCTAAGCGGTTAGATTTTAAAGCTCTAGTCTCTCACCATATTCTTGTTCGCTCTCTTAAGCTGCTTGCTATGAACGAAGCAAGGTTAACATTTTGTCTCATAATCTAAGCGACCAGATAATGTGTTAGTGTTGTTATTTCTTTTCAATATCAGCTATTGGCTAATTTATTACTAAAACACGTAATCATAGATATAGCCACGGGCTATTTATTGTATTTAGTCAGTGGCTATAATATTCAGAATTTATAAACTTCAGAGAAAATCAATACTGCCCACTTTTGCGTTGGCATCGCGAGTTGCCAAAATCCAGTCGCGTAGTTCGGGAACCGAGGCATATACGCCTGGATATGAGGGACGAGCACAACCCGTGCCCCACGAGACAATGCCAAGCAGTTGATTATTGTAGATCAATGGACCACCGGAGTCACCCTGGCACGCATCCTTGCCACCTCCCTCGACACCAGCGCACAACATGCGGCTTGTTAAGAGAATGGAATAGGCGCTCTTGCAATTGGAATTCTCCACAATGTTGACATCCACCTCCTGCAGATTGTTGGGGATGGAACCACCTTCGGTAGTTACTCCCCAGCCGGTTACAGTAACGATTGTACCATGATCCGGACGCGCCACAGCCAAATCAATTGGTTGAACAAATTTATCGAAGATAAAATCACCATTCAGAATTAGGATGGAGACATCGTAGTCATTGTTCAAGGTCCTATACTGATCGTGTACAATGAATTCGCGAACACTCCTCTTTTGACCAGTTGGAAAGATTGTAGAGGTGGTGCCAGCTATGATCTCCAGATCCTGAGAACCGCTGAGGCCAACCACACAATGGGCGGCGCTCACAATCATATTGCTGGTAATGATGGATCCGCCACATCTGTGATTGCCGCGATATCGCATGGATATCTGGTGGGGATATTGGGATATTTCCGTCTCGGTGCCACCCACAATGCGACCATCGGGCATGGGTACACCACTTTGAACAGTGGTGCCCGCCAGCCCCAATCCCAGAATACACAATCCGATCAAAAGGCGAAACATTTTCCCTTGAACTGAAGCTAAATTCTGATGTCTTTGGGTTTTTATACATAGCTGAGTTATTATTCAATCGGACAATCAAATGGCGATAATACCAGAGTTATAAATCTATCTAAAATGGCATTAACACTTATCTTATCCATATGGGAAATTGTAATCTGCTCAGGTTGCTTACGCTCCAAAGCTGGCTGCTATGCAAGTAATTGGACATACTTATCGATTTGCGTCGATAGCAAGAAATTGATTTTAACGGTTGCCTAATTTAAGCCGAAAATGTTATCAATATAAACTCAAACAGTTAATTTATTATGGTTACAGTAGTCACTCGGAAATAACAACTTGACATATTAGAATAATCTTTTTATGGGTAGTACAAAATTGTAAAAGCTTAAATTTGAATAATACATATAGGAAGTATTTTCAGCAAAGATTTTCAAAAACCTTTTGAAACATTCAACTTCTTAATGATATATTCAAAAAATATAAAAAAAATAATAATACTGTTCAATCGTACAATGGTAAGATAAGCAAGGAGGACTCTTATCGAGAAGATAGGGAAAGGCGTGGCCATAATAAAATCTTCCGCGATAAGGGTTCGCCGAACTAATAATAACAACAAATTCGTCTAGACGGATTTGCAGCAGTAAATATTTATTTAGATAATGTCCTAAATAGGATTGGAATAATTGTAGATAGCTTTACGATAATTTAGTAGTTTTCAATTAACCATCCGAAGCATTTCGGCAGCTGTCTTTACTCGATGCTTAAGCAACGTCGCTGTGTTTTAAATTTACCCTTTCAATTGTAATTGTGAATTATATAAATACTCTTTTATATCCCTAAAATACTCTATAATATCCAATAGTTTTGAGCAGTGTATTTGATGAGCTATTAGTATTTTATCAATGGCTAAGCACAACAAAATGATTCATCGATTATTTAAGCAACTTAACAACAACTTAGCTATTAATTTAATGACTAGCCGAAAATTGATTTCAAAAATTGGCTACCATATACAATTACGATATAGTAGCGGGCCCCATATTTGTTTATATCGAAACATAAAATATTATATGGGAAACATAAAAATCATAGTAATTGTTGGTTCTTATCTCAGACTCGTGCTCTGGCACTCGCCAAAGGGGATTTTAATCGACAGACATGTTAAAGTTTTAAAGAAATTAGATTAAATAAATCGCAGACGTCTGTCACTACAAAATTATCAAAGTTCATTGAAAATGACTCAATGTATTTTTTTTTTATATAATTATTGAATGACTATTTGTATGCATGGTAATGTTATTGATTAATTGGGTCTGGTATTTGGTTTTTTTTTGTTTTGGCCTTACCTATATCGTAAAAAGACTTATCGAAGAGCTTATGGGTCTATGGTTTAATAATCGTTGAGATATTTTTCTTTAGAAGCCCACCGACAGCTACTTATGTTTATAATGGATATAAAAAACAGAAACGCACATAAACATTTATAATATCATGAAGTATTGCGTTAACGTAATCCGATAATATTCCTGAATTTCGTCGCGATTTCGGGTTTTAACAGCGATAAGCTTGAGACCCTATATAAGAGCCGTGGCACTACCGAGTAATATGTCAAAAGTACAATATTCGATTAGGAGAAATGTCGTCGTCGTATTTGGGAATCGTCGTTCTGGGTCTGCTTTCGCTGTTGGCCCTCAGCAGTGGCGCCGCCATCGACGGCCGCATTGTGGGCGGAGAGGATGCGGACATTGCCAGCTATCCGTATCAGGTGTCGGTGCGGCTGGAGACCTACATGTTGCTGCACATCTGTGGTGGCAGCCTCTATGCGCCGCGAGTGGTGCTCACCGCTGCCCACTGCATCAAGGGACGCTTCGCGTCGTATATTAGAATTGTGGCTGGACAGAATTCGATTGCGGATCTGGATGAGCAGGGTGTCAAGGTGACGAAATTGATACCGCACGTTGGCTACAATAAGAAGACGCATGTGAATGATGTGGGCATGATTATCACAGTTGCACCCTTGATCTACTCGGGTCTGGTGCAGCCCATCGCTCTGGCTGTGGATATGCCAAGAGCCGGCACCACTGCCAAGGTCAGTGGTTGGGGCAAGCGGACGGAAGAGGATGAGGCACTGCCCGCCCTGCTACGTGCCGTCGATGTGGAGATTATGGATACCAATACGTGCGGGGCTCAATACATGACCAAGGATTACACCATCACCGATGAGATGTTGTGTGCCGGCTTCTTGGACGGTGGCAAGGATGCCTGCCAGGGTGATTCAGGTGGTCCACTGGCTGTGGATGGTGTCCTGGTCGGTATTGTCTCCTGGGGTGTGGGCTGTGCCCGTGAGGGCTTCCCTGGCGTGTACACCAGCGTAATGCACCACACCAATTGGATTGAGGAGCAGGCTCAGCCTTATCTATAAAGAAGAAAATATATGTATGAATATATATATACATATATACATATACATATGCAGATGATAAGCACAGCGAACAAAGTTTAGCGATCAAATTAACTTAACGTACAGTTTAAAATAAACTTGTTTAACATTTAATCAAATAAAGTGAGCATTGATAAAATATAAATTTCACTTGAGCAAAATTCAAATATTAACAGCCATTTCATTTTTTTTCCGTCAAGTTGGCAGCTTTCCACATATAGGTATATATTTGTGGTAGTTCTGGCTTTGGTATTTCTGTACTATTTCCGTGCAGTCACATTGTCTGTGAGAAAACTCGTGAAGTTTGTTACAAATAAGAAGAGATACAAAAATAAGAAATAGAAAAACATTTTAATAATTGCAGCAGCGTGTAAGCAAGTTAAAATAAACAAACATGTCGATGTTCGGTGCGTTAATGGGCGACATCGATGATGATCTCGGTTTCATGAAGTAAGTAAAAAAAGAAAAAACCTAAAACCTGCAAAGTAGTTGTTGTTTTTGGGGCGTGGAAAATTTTTTTCCACGAAAAGTGTGAGGAAAAGTTGTGGCCCTTAAAGCTCAGAGAGAAGCAAGATAATTAAAAAGACTGGTTGTGTGTTGTGTTGTGTTGTTTTGTGCGGTTTTCACGGTTTTACATACACTGCTGATTTAGGTGCTCCGCTGGGCAAAGCAGAAAACGTACGTGTGATTGTATGAGTGTTTGTAAATTTTACACAATACACACGCAAAGCAGTTTTTCGTTGTATGCTTGTGTGTGTGAGTGCGCAGCATGCCAGCGTAAAAAGCAGCAGGAAGAAAAGAAGACGACGACGAAGACGAGGGCTCGTAATTAATCGATAATTTCGATTGCACGCTTGCGGCTGCTGTCAATCTAATAAATAATTAAGTTTTAGTTTTTCTTTTCGCTTTATTTTTTTGCAACCACAACGCATATGCATGTTTAAAGCGTGCCTTAAAGAAAGTTACGTTTAATTATTTATTGCTAATTTAAATATATTGATTTTGGCTTGTGAATTATTTGATTTATTTATTTAGCTTTTTTGTTTGCATACAGTGACATTAAAAAAGTGCATTGTTTTGTCAGTGTTACCATATATATATATATATATAAATAAATAAAATATAAATGTGTGTAAAAAGCAGCTGTTGCAAATAATTTCATCAATTTAGCAAATAGAAAAAGGCTAGAAATTAGAATTTTCCAGGAGTCTTATACAAATCGTTAATTTAACACTTTTAGAATTGAACACAGTTTTCTAATACGAAAAAACGATATATTTTTGAACGAAAGAAAAGCAGGCTACAAATTTAGTATATGTGCTTAAGTTTCAGTGCTTTCCAGTTCTCTTTAATCATAAAAAAAAGATTCACTTCTAGACTTTCTTAGCTATGAAACGCCAACGAAATTCACACCGCAAAAAATCGAAAAAAAGTTCGGAAACGATGACAGAGACAACAAAGTTCGTTTTGAACTTATTTCAATTGAAAATAAACTAAACTGAAGATTCCATTCTCTATTCACAGCAATCACATGAACCATCACATGAATGCAATGAATATGCAAATGCGTTCGATGAATCGCTTGATGAACAGCTTTATGCCGGATCCGTTCAATATGCTGGCTCCGTCGCCATTCGATCCCGGCTTCCAGCAGGGAGCGTTGATGGATCGTAGCCAACAGGCGTTGGCTCCCATGGGCGGTGGTTTGTTTGGCTTCCCAGCCATGCCCAATTTCAATCGTTTGCTTAATGCCGGTGCGTATAATTCATTGAAATAGACTATAAAATAGGTGTGAAGACAACCAAACTTAATATGGTATATTATATATATATAAATAATATTCTTTTAGCATCGTTATCAAACAAATTTATCTGATTTTCATCATTCCAGAGAATGTTGTGTCATTTTATTTTTTGCGCTCTCTGATCTGTATTAGTTCTAATCAGCCAACACGAAGTTTTCCCCCATCTCCAAATTTGCTGGAACTTTACTGAATATGCTACTAGTTAACTTTGGACTCAGTAATCGGCGTTTATTTGATGACTCAGAATTATCACTTTTAGCCAATAACACCATACGATTATCGGTTGCTGGTGAAGTTTTCTTGAATACCTCGCGCCTTTTAATGTTTTTTTTTCTGACTTAAGAGCATTGTAAAGAAGTTCTGAGATCTTCCAATTGTTACATTTTCACATGATCTTAGAGCTCAGTTAAGCCTTAATGCTTATGAATAAATTAAAGTCTTAAAACCAAAAAAAAATCACAAGTTATTGTTTTCACACCAATTCTGCTGTCTACAGGTTATATTATATATATATATATATAATATATATAACTAATATTATTCTTTTAATTGCAGACATTGGCGCTAATGCTGGCGCCTCATATTGCCAAAGCACCGTGATGACCATGTCCTCGGGTCCAGACGGTCGTCCACAGATCTATCAGGCCAGCTCGAGCACAAAGACAGGTCCTGGTGGCGTGCTTGAGACACGCAAAACCGTACAGGATTCGCGTACGGGCATGAAAAAGATGGCCATTGGTCATCATATTGGTGAACGGGCGCACATCATTGAGAAGGAGCAGGATTTGCGCTCCGGCCAGCTGGAGGAGCGTCAGGAGTTTATCAATCTGGATGAGGAGGAGGCCGAGCAATTTGATCGCGAATTCACGACACGTGCCACACGTGGCATTGTGACACATGGCGGCGGTGGAATGCAGGCCATCACGGCAGGTCCAGCCGCTAACAATTCGACGCTGACCATTGAACCGTTAGATGACGATGATGATGATGATTGTGTGATCCAGGAGCCGACACGCTCCGCCGGCCGTCAATTGCCCGCTTTACCAGCGCCGTCAACGGCACCACATACCAGGTGAGTCCGACTGCTAATTGAAGGTTCAATCAATATCCTTGCAAGTCGCTTACAGGTTTTAAAGTGCCTATCAGTCGCCTAAGATTCTGATTCTGATTCTTTGTTAACCATTTGTTGTTTTCCACTTGCGACACTTGACTCGAGAGCTTTTGGCCTTTTCTAACACTGTAACTGTTAACATATGTCTTGTGTCGCTGTTAAGGTTAACAGCTGTGTCTGCTTCACACGGCTTAAACATGTTAGTCAAAATGCGGCTGTTATTTGTAGCTACCCTTAAAAATACGTTTGAGTTTCTTAATTTATCTTATAATGGCAATTATAAAATATATTTAACAACTCTAATATAATATAATAATATGATTGAGGCATCTAAATTAATAGTTGCTTAACAAAGCTTACCTTACTTTTGTTTAACAGATCAAACCGCTGTTAGTAACAGCAGGCTGCACACTAACAGTTGCATAACATAAGCTTGAGAGCAACACAAGGCATATTCCCTTACCACCCCACACCCCCAAGTCCACCTTAACAGAGTTAGGCTGTTCCCTTTTTTGTACTACATATTTTTGTTTGTAACAATGCCCGCTAAATTTAAACGTTTGTATTTACTTGCAGATACAATAATTACTAAATCAAGCAAAGTACATACAGTATATATTTTACTATCTACATACATATATATATATGAACGAATCTCTATATCAGAGTCCAAAAAACCTAAAAGCATATATATGTATATAAATATCTATATATATGTATTGAATTTAAATTTCTGCTTTTACATTCCTCAACTACGTTAAAAATACAAATACTAAAAGATAAATCAAAAAAGAGAACAATTCTTGAGGTAGGCGACAAGCAATTTGTTTATTGTTATATATGCTCTCTGATTTTCAAATTTATATATATCTTTTTTTCGAATTGCTTTTAAGTTTTCAATTATTTAGTTTTTGAATCACTTCATCCATTTAACATACGTTACGTAAATGAAGACCCAAAACACGCGTTACGTTAACGGATTGCGCTACGCTATGAAAGACTGCTACTGACTCCCAAAAAACGTAACACTTAAGTGCTTAAGAGTGCCTAAAAAAAGACATAACCTACGTCCTCCACCACTCCCCACCCTCAAAAATGTGTTTTGTTGTAATCTCTTTTACATTTTCTTCGAATCGATTCCATACGACGACGACAACAACAACAGCGAAACTGCAGCAGCAGCAACAACTTCGCCCCGTCGCGTCGCCCCAACAACAACAGCAGCAGCAGCGAATTCGTCTCCTGCCTACGACCTAACAAACAACAACAACAACAATCATTACGTCAATGCTTCAGCATCGCGTCGAGCGTATTTACGCAACGGTCAGCATTTGGCCACGCCACGTCGCCCACTACGTACTCCGTCATCGTCACCACTGGCCACCGTTTCCAGTGTTAGTCACAGCATTGCCGCAACGCCAAGGTTTGTTCGCATAAGCAAAACAAGACTACAACAACAACTACAACAAAAACAACAACAGCAATAACAACAACAATAACCCCCCACAAAAATAGGCCTCAGATATTAGACCAATATTAATCGTTTAAAAAAACCATAAAACGCTTTCTCCTTTGTTAACAGAAAGTTCACTTTACGTTACGTTGCGTTATTTGACTTGTCAAGTTCGACGTAATAAGCTCTACAAATTATCTGCGTTACGTTGCGTTAGTTGGCTTTTTCCCCGCTAAAGTTAAAATAGTCGTTACACACTTTATATATATAATAAACATATTTAACGTATATATGTTTTTTTTTTTAAATTGTATAACTTAATTAACAAGTTCTCGCTCTATTTCTCTCTCCTCTCTCTCTCTCTCTCACTCTACCATAATATATATATTTCGATTCTAATGCAGAGATTGGCGTTTGTATAATTCACGTTTCTATCGCAAGTAGAAACACAAATATAAGAAATCAAAAACTATAATACTACATACTACTACTATATATAAATATAAATATAAATATATATATACACATTACGACGTAATATTGAACAACGATCACCGACGCGCTACGTTAACGATTACGTTAATCCCATCCACCTACTAACAAACAAAGCAACCAACCAATCAACAAAAGTCACATGGCGTTTTTTACGACGAGCCACAAAATCATCGCTGCGACCGCCTCATACGTCACACGTTATGCTGCGTTACGAGCCACATGTTACGTGTAAGCCTCCGCCACACACACTCAACAACAATAATCAGCTATGTACATAAAAACTACTACTAAACACATAAGCAAACTCACACACAAACAAACATTCTCTACGTAGAGCATCGCAACGAATAAGGCGACGTCACACGTAATCAGCATGTTTGCGTATTACGTAGACACGTCCCCCCCGCCGCGTTGTTGTTGGTCTCTTATTTGAATTTTTTGTATTGCAATTTTTTGACAAATTCCATTACGTTTTATGTTTTAATTGCGCATTGAAATCATCGTTACGTTACACGTTACACTACGCTACGACTAATTGGTCAACGTTACTCATCTACGTACCACGTGACACACTACTATCTACGTAAACTACGCTGACAACCAACTACCAAAAAAAACAAACGACGCTTATCAAAATTCTAACGCTGTTGCTGCTGCTACTGCGCCGCTGCTGTTGTCTTACGTTGGGACTGCAACTACTACATAGATTAACTACTGCGTACCTTTTCACTTCACGTAACGGTGCCCGATCGTCTATCCCGCCCCACCCCACCCCCTCGCTCATCCAGCTTATGCCTGTTTGCTCATTAAAAGCTCGCTCTTCCTCGCTCTCCTGCTCTCTCATTTTGAATAACACACATTTCGCCTCGCATCGCTCTCACCATTTTTATGAACAAATTTACTTTCGAATTGGAATTACTCTCTCCTTTTACGTTGTCATATCTTATTTTGTTTACGTATTGTTGTGCCCTTTCGTCCTTACGTATTGTTGAATTGCATTTAAAATGGAAATTAATGTTGTTCTCTTTGTTACAAACATACAGCATACATCCACATCCCTATGCGGCAAATCATGCAGCCGCCCGTCGCCAGCAGCGTCTGAAGCATCATCATCACCAGCAGTCCAATTCCAATTCCAATGGAGTTGAGGATGCGAATGAGCCACGCCTCAAATCGGTCAAGCGAAACAAGCCTCAATAATCGGATATGGGGAAAATAAACACACACACATACCTAGATACCCACCACACACACACATATGTAGACAGTTATAATTTAGCAGTCGCCTCCAATTGCAAAGCCACCACACCACTAGTACATTTATCGATAAACGATTACAATGCTTAATAACAACTACATAATGACAAAAAATGTATGTGCAGTTTCGCGTGCTTCTCCACGAATTGAAAAAGACAAAATATTTGATGTGGTTCTTCGCACGCAAATCTGCCAAAAAAAAAAGAACTAAAATATATCAATATAGTTTTTTTTTTTGCATTCCAGGCAACTGTTGACACACACACACCCACACACGTAAAACTGTTAATGCAAATTTTTAGTTGTATTAAAAATTAAAGAAACTATTGAATAATATTGAAAGCACTAAGCTTAAGTTCTACATATAAAATATTCAACGAGAATTTAATTTGTTTTTTTCGAAATAAGTAAGCTTTACATTTTGCAGCGACAAATTTGAAAAAAAAAACAAAAACAAAACAGGAACTCAACTATTAAATCCCAAATATGCATATGTAATTAACTGTAAGGCAATGAGCGTAAATGTTAATGTGAATTTAATTAAACGAAAATATACATTACAAACACTTAGTTAATTTGCCCCAGTTATTATTGGAACTACCCCCCTAAAACTGATTCCAAAATGAAATTAGTCAATCATTTCCATTTGGGTTTCTTCGGATTCGCGCCAATTGCGTTGCACCATTTCCACCAGCTGCTTCCAGAAGAGAGTGCGTCGCACATAATTCCCCAGGCAAACGATGATGAATCCCCAGGAGAGAAATAGATAAAGATCGGTTTTATAACCCGGCACCGACGGCAACGGGCCCATTCGAAGTGCGAACGGATGAATGAGATGAAAGTCAACCGGTCGAATATTTGTGTGTCGCATGATAAATGTCAGCACGCTGGACTTCTCCTGTGGATCGTATTTGATCAGCGGTCTGCCCTGATGGAAGATCATCAGCGTTGGCAGCGAAATGATGCCAAACTCGGCATTGAATCGGGTAAACTGCGATGCATCAATATAGCCAAAGGGGATCGTGGGAAACACATGTGGCATCAGATTAACAATCTTTGCCACCCGAGCACATTCCAAGCTGAACGGTGTGCAAAAGTGGATGACGACACAGCTGCCGGCTTCGTGGCGTTTGGTGGCATTCCCAATGGGTTTGAGCAGCGTCAGAATCTCCTTGGCTGTGCTCAGCATCAGCAGCCTCGGATGTCCATTGGTATCGTTGCCAGCTTGCGACAGATCTCGTTGCAGGCATTTCAACATTATCGGTGGACGACGCTGTTGCGGCGCCTCCGACAGATCCACAATGTGCTCATCGTCTGGCACACATGTGTGACGATCGCGCATCAGCGCGTACGACTGAAAGCTGTAGTCGCATTGGCCGCGCGACATGTTGCCCGCCGATGTCGTCGTCGTCCCAGTCATGTTGAGATACAGGTCAAAGTATTGCAGTCCAGACAGCATGCCAGTAAGATCCCCGTGCGCCGCTGCCATACATATTCCTGTTAAGCACACACCTCAGTTAGCGCAATGCGAAATGTGTGATTGTTAAAACTCACCCAGTATTAGTAATGTTATTAATTTTGCATTTGCGTGCATTTTCAGATGTTTTGTTTTTCTGCGACAATGTAACCGTATGCGAGCAGCTCTAAAATACAGAAAGGCAAAACATACTAAGTTTTGTGGCTGGGTAAAAATACCAGTTTTATGCTGTGCCCACTCGGTATTTTTTTTAAAGTTTGTTTGTCAAGTTTATGAAACAATGGTTAACTTAGCTTGCAGCTTATTAATACTAGAATTAAATACCACATTTGCCTGCTGCCTTCTAAAAGCTGACTGCTACGATCCGTTAGCACTTTAAGTTTAACTTTTTTTTCATGGATTTAATATTGTGAGTTTCAAAATTTATGTGCCCGCAAGTTGATGTGTTGTTATTGCCCTTTAGTTCGTCGACTGACTGAATGACTGCATTGTTGCAATTATACATGGCCACAAGCAAGCACATAGCCAACTGTCAACACAAGGATAAGCAGTTACACTGCTTACATTTGTGAGCAGAGCTTGGAAAATACCCTAACCAAATGAACAGTACTGTAAGCTAACTGCTATAAAACTAATGAATGAGTTGCAGGTGAAAAAGAAAATTTTGTAGTGCATATTTATATTTAATATTATTTTATTATATTTTACATAGTTTATGTACGGGTATAACAAAGTCAAGTTCAGACTTTGCTGTTGCAGCTGCTCCGTATTTTATTTATCCTTTTGCCATTTTTAAAACCGGCAACATCAATTTATCATGCTGAAGTGGTGTCCATATAAGCGGAAGTTGTACAACAACAAGCTGCCTGCTACGGACAACAGCAACAAAAAAAAGAGGAACAACAGAAGGAAGTGTGGACCCAATGGGGGGCTGCGGGGGGTGTTACAACTATTTTCAACATTGTGCACACATTTCATTCATTGAGTGTGCAGCATGTTGAGCATATTTACAACTACTTACAACAGACGCAGACGACACTTTATGCACACAAAAAGGGTCACTTTTATTTGATTTTATTCCTGTTCTTGGCTTTATGTTTATATTTATTCGATTTTATGACGAGTGCAAAATGCGTTCATAATTATGCCGTTATTGGAAGAGAGCAAATCAAATGAATTTCAATTGAATTCATTTTTGATTTCTTGCCGTTTGCCTGCGAATGCTTCAAGTTATTTACAACTTCAAATAAAGTTGGTGGGCGGCCAAAAAGGCAAGATTTTTGGCCACTCTCTTACTTTTCACGACGAATGGTGGGGGGGGGGGGGAGAGTCGTCGAACTTTTTGCCAGCATTCGATATGTGACGACAGCAACAGCAACAAGAGCAACAAGGAAAGCTCTCGATGCGCTTCTCTTCGCAATTGATAAAGATAAGACCAAGTAGAAGTTGAGTGCTTTCTCCCTCTCTCTCTCTCTCTCTGAAACTTTTGCCAACCTTTGCGGTTGGTCTTAAGTTGGGTTTGCCCAGCGTTTTGTGACAATTTATTTTCTATGCTTTGGCGTTTTGCTTTCAACAAATCGAAAAACTATTAAATTGGGCTGTGAGCCAAAAAAAAAATAAAAACGGACACCATCAAAAATGAAAAGAGAAGGAATTGCCAGCATGATGCATGAAGTCGCTGCTTTGTGTACACTAACCAAAATGATGTAATTAAATTTAATATATGTAAATTATATTAAAGTGGAAAACATTTTATTTGTATTTCAATGTGTTTTCTAAAAAAAAGTAAAACAAAAATAGCATATAATTTGCAATGCTTAAATGAAAGCTCAACACTTGCAAAGGGCATTTAAAGATGGCAGTTTTGTGTGCTGCTCAACACTGGCAAATGTTAGTAGTCGCTGGTGACTCCAGACAAGTCACGCGTTTTTGGCCAGGCTTTGGCACATTTGATATCGCAGCAACTTTTCACCTTTTGCACGACGTTGACAGGCCTTCGAGGACGACGAGGATATCTGCTTAATTGGATGTGGATGTGGCAAGTGGCAGTTGCAGCAGCAGCAGCACTAGCAGCAGCAGCAGAAGTTGCAACAGTATTGCACGATAAGATCTCTAAACAGAGAGACCAAGACCTCAATTGCTGTAGCACCTCTACATTTGTGTGGCATGTCTTTGTGGCAACTATGCAAACATACATTTGACACCAGCGACTATCTTTTTGGCCATCTGTAAATAAAAAAGGTGCAATTGAAAAGAGTTGCGTTTATTTCTAATTTTGGTCTGGCAATGCTCTTCACACTAAACTAATTAAAAAGTTTTCCCTTCCCTCTCTCTCTATGTCCTCTCACTGTTGTCCATATGGCAATGTGTTCGCTTGAGTACCGTTAGCAGCGGCATAAATTACGCATTGAAATCACGTAAATGTTGGCAAATTTAATCAGTCTGGCATCGTACACTGTGCGCCTGGCTACTAAACAAAAATTAAATTTACCAACATAACCAAATAAAAAAACGGAAGACACCAAATCTGGACTAAAAAGAGCAATAACAAAAAATAGAAAAACAGGCAACAAAAAATGTCAGTGTCAACGGTACAAAAAATTTGCACACAACTACGTGACTTCAATTTCTCATTCAACCTCAACACACTCACACACACCGTTCCAAGAGGTGTGTTAGTGTGTTGTGCTTTTTTGTGGCTATTTCTTTATTTTTGTTTTGGGGATTTTTGCCTGGCACTGCACATGTTTTAATCCTTTGCACTTTTGTCAATGTCAGACTGTGGGAATCCCTATCTTCCCCCCGCCCTCCCAAAGGAAAACAAACAAGCAGAGAAAACCCGATAAAAACAGGAAAGATACCAAATAGAAAGGAACTCAATGTTTATCTATGCCCTAACCGACTGTCTGATTCCTAATTGATCAGCCTGGTTTTTAAAGAAGATTCTTTTTCTGCATTACGATTTGTTTTTCTCTAACAAATGTTGTTTTTATGTTTTTGTTATTCTTATTCTACACAATATTTATCTATGCCCTAACCGGCAGTCTGATTCCTAATTGATCAGCTTGGCCTAAAACTGAATAATCTTGTTTCATGGCTGCTCTAAAATAATTTATTTCTGTTCTACGATTCATTTCTCTATTATGATTTCGGTATTCAGTTTTGGTTACTATTTTTACTATTTAACCAACTTTATAATTCTTTATTTGAATACTGAATAATTTTCTTTTCTGGTTACACTTAAATATATATATTTTCTGTAATACGATTTCTTGCTATATCAAATTAATTATTAATTCTTTTAACTTTTCTCTACTTAATTTTCAATCTTCTGCCTCATTTGGAACACATTTTTGTCATTTATTTAATATACAGAGTATATATATGTATATAGATATATATCAAAGGAGCGGCTTTAAACTGTTGCAAGATGTGTGTGTGTGGCAATCGAACCTTTGACCACATACTCGTTTCAAATAGTTTGTCGCCACAATGACATTTCAGTTTGTTTGACAAAAACAAGGAAAAAATAAATGGGGAGCCAATAAAATTAATTGATTTTGAGGTTTTCCATTTGCCGTGTGCCGAGCGATTTTGATTTTTAGTCCTGACAGTTGAACGCATTTGATAGACATCAAGGGAGTGGGAGATGTGGAGATGAGTTGGCCTAAATGTGAATTGATTTTCAAAATTGAGCTGACTTTAAGCCTGTGACAACATTTCGTACATTTTCTGAATTGTTTTTTTTGTGAATTTTTATCCAAGTTTGTTGAGAGATTTTCAGAGTTCATCTTCTTCTTCTCAGCATATTTTTAGCCACTTTTATAGATGGGGCGATGAGTCACAATTGTGACGGCCAGCGAATAAGTGTCAATTTGATACAGGACTTGCCTCCAGCTGCCCCTCCCCTTCCCCACCTGCCACCTCCTTCGTCCCTCCTTCCTTGGCCATCGTCATCCACTTGCCACAAGCTGATTTCTACGCTGCTCGCATTATCAATTATGCGTTCACATCGCGTCCCCTTGTCTGCCGCCTGTCCCTCTGTCCTCGTGTCCCTGTCCGAGTCCTGTAAACTTGGCAATTTATTTGCACCGGAAACTCAACATAAATCAAACTAATTTCTCCTGGGATTTTAGAACAAGTTTCGACGTGTCGCTCGACTGCGGCTCCTGTCGCTCTCTGTGTGTGTAGGTATGTGTGTGGGTTTAGGTGTGTGTAAGTGTGTGTGTGTGTGTGTGTATAATTGTGCGTGTTGTTGTTGGGCACGTGTTTTGGGGCATAGCAAATTGAATTTGTCGCGCCATGTTGCATAATTTGTGGCCCATTGTGCGTCTAATTGGCCAAAATGTAAGCGACCAACAAGGAGCGACTCCTTTTGAGCTTCTTGACATTTGCCAATGCATTTGTTGGCTGACAAAATTATTTATGCCACACGTCTACTTCCTTTAGACCAGTCTAGACTCGGATCTATACCAAATTGACAATTAAGGGTGTCTCTTTTATTATTTTTTAAATCCACCCTGTGCATATTCAAATTAGGTAGTAGAAAATGTTCAACTGTTCCCAAGTGGTTTCTATTTTTGGCTAGAATCGATACGAAAAAGGAATAAATTAAAAGTTGATAGCGATTTGGGAGAGCTTTTTGATCGCACGCTTTTCACTTGAGTTGAGTTTGTACTTTCAGTTTATTTTGGCTTGCAAAGCTGTCAGGAGTATTACAGTCAAACTGAGTGGATCACCAGTTGAGCTTTAAGCTTTGTCATTTTATAAGAGAGAGCATTGTAATTGGGAGCGTCAGAGACGTCGCACCATTGGTGAAAGCTGCTGTGGATCGTCTGAAATTAGTTTCACACTCTGCCGCTAGAGAACGCCTATGCAAACAGGGAGCCATATAGGTAAGTTAGGAGCGGGCGCTCTCTAGTGGTAGAGTGTATTGTGGGAGGTAATTTATGTTTGGTCGATCCTCCTACATTAGTTTGGCCCTCTGCCACTAGAGAGCACATATGTTGAGAGCGTATCACTTGGTTAGTGCCAGTGCATTGGATCCATTAACACAGGTTTTGCACGCCACCGCTGGAGAGCGACTGTTCAGAGTGCTTCCCATGTGGATAGTGTGAGTGTGGGACTTAATTCATGTGTCTTGCAAGTATTCTCTTCTTAATAGCTCAGAGTGTTTATGCTGATTTAACGCAGACGAGAGCACATGTCTTTTCAACAGCAATAATATTCTATTAATATATAAAATAATTAATTAGCTGCTTTAATTTTTCTGAATATTGTTCGACATTACGTAACTTCGCATGTGGATTCCATTTTGTTTGTTCTTGTTCTGTAAAATTTGCACAAAAGCAAAACAAATGCAAAATAAGCTAAATCAATTTTATAACATGTATTGCCTAAAAGCTAAAAGCTTTGTTCGAACAATAAAAGCACATATTAAATGTTAACTTAAATGGAATCTAGAACTATTTGCTCCTTATGCAAAGTGCGAAGTAGAACATAGTATGTAGCAAATGTGTATGTGTGTGTGTGTTTGCAGCTGCTTGTTGTACAGCTTTTGGTGATTTTCGAAAACAATTTCCTCATCAGCAGCAGAGAGAGCAGGTGAAGGGGATGGGGGGGGGGGAGGTGAAATAAGTGCAACCACATCGTCAACATCGTCATCTTGTCGCCTGTTTTGGTTTCAATGCTCGCGGCGCTATTTGTGTGCTAACCACGCTTCTGTCTTAAATACCCCCATCCCCGCACCACCCACCACCCACTCTCCACCTGCTTCCACCACTCCACCACATGTAGTTGTTATCTGCTGGGAGTGAAACCACCTGCCGTTTGTTGCTAAATTGAAAATGTTGAAAAGATGTCGGAAAATTTGCAACACAACGATTTTCTCCATTTTCCCAGTTGTTGCTGCTGCTATTTTGCCTAATGATGCTGAGCTAATAAATGCAGCTCGCTGCATTGCAGCAGCAAAAGCCGCCACAAAATTGGTTCATAGCAAAATATTTGCATACTTATTAAAAAGCAAAAGTTGCCGAGAAACTGGCACAAGAGCTAAATAGTTTTTTTTTCAGTGGGTTTTAGATGATTGCGAAAATGTACAAAATTTATGCATTAAAATACGCTTTTAATCCTTTTAAGAACATATTTAAATTTAAGTAGCAAACCGCTGTCAAAAAGTTTGCAGTTAATTTAAAAAGGGTCATTTTTGAAATGTGAAAAGTTTGTTATCAATTTTAGCATAATATTTAAAGCAAAAACTTAATTTAAGTAGTTGCAAGTTTGATGAATTCCCATGAATAAAGCTACAAAGCTAAGATTTGATTTAAATTGGATTTAAATATTTGGCATATTTCGATTATGCCACGCTTGAGTTGTTGAAGTTGCACGCGCTAAGCTTTGTGCTGCCACTGACCACAGACAGACACTTGAGCACGGCCCATGGGGCATGCCTAATTAATTATTTTGATTACTTTGCAATGCCCTCCCCACCTATGCATAGAATTCGTAGTGAATAATAAATGTTGAAATGAAATTGCGCGTGAAACAATGCATTTCCGGTTTGTACACATGCCACATGAGGCATGGGGCATGCCTCCCCAAACATTTACATTGACATTTGCGCTGCTTCCGTTGCAGCTGTATTTTTTTTCGCGCCCCAACTTTTCTTTCACACGCCCAACCGTTGAAACGGGCTAGGGAGGGGGGCGTGGCGGAGTGCGGTTGTTGCAAGTCCTGCCTAGCATTGGAAACTGTTGAAATGGTTGGCTGCTTTATGTTGTCATTCCATTAATTATCGTTCGTTATTTCAACTTTTAGCATAGAGCGCAGCTTTTTCTCTTCATTTATGTTTTTTTCTTCTCTCTTTTTCTGTTTTTTTTTTGTTTGTTTGTTTTTTGTTCTTTCTGTGTTTTTTGTTGTCATTGTGCGCCGTCTGCACTTTACAAATACTTCATAACATTTGACAAGCTTTTCTTTTAGTCTCTTTTTTTTGCTGTTTTGAGTCTTTTATTTCATTTAAACTGCTTTTTTTTTGGTTGGTATTTTATTTTTATGTGGTGCCAACGCCTTTTGTTTGCACATTAAATGGCGTCGCTGGTGTTGGCCATCTGTATTATGTGGTGTGCTGGTGTGTGTGTGTGTGTGTGTGTGTGTGTTGGTGGCCTGGGTAATGAATTACTAGCCACATGGTTTTTGTGCGCGCCAACCGTTGTCCGCTGCAACAATGACATTGCAATTTTTAGCCTGCGCCAGCAATGTCAGGGGCATTAAGTGAGAGCGAGCAGGGGACTAGGGGTAGGGGGTAGGTCTGGCGCCTAAAGGCAGGCATCATAGGCAGGCGAGAAATTATGCGCCTTTAATTGCTCACAAATTGTTGTGCAGCCTGACAAGCAATTTTAAAGTGTTGCAAATGTTTTTAAACTATATTTGTAGTTATCGATAACAAGTTATCGATTACGAGCTATCGATATGTACTTTACTAATTACATTTATGTGAATTGTGCATATTTATGCAAAGTAATAAATAGTAAGTTCAAGCCAGGTTAAAGGGAACTGAAACCTATTAATATTCAGAACCGGAAGCGGAAATGCACTTTTAGATACTTAACGAATCAGCTACAGCTAGTCTATATAATAAAATAATGAAACTGATTACTGAAAAATATATGACACTTATTCATAATATTTAGTTGAAGCTGAAAGCCTACCTTTAAATCGATAGCATTGTCAATTATCGATTTGTAAATTATGTTTGCAGTCATCAAATTTAGCTGCAGATTTAACAAATATACACTCAAAAAAATGCACTTGCAATTGAGAAAATCACCTATTAGATTTACCTTAATTGACTATTATTCAGAAGTTTTTCTTATTTTTTCAAATAATTTCTAAATATATGAAAGCAAAATGAGGAAGTCTTTCGACTATTTTTCAGAAAAAATTTCTATTCTTGCGAAATTCATTTCTAGCAAGTTTAGAAAAGGAATAAACAAAAAAGGCTTTTTTTGCAATTACCAAATTGCCTGCCAATTATCAATTAAAACTCGAAACTAAAGTAGACAATGTGTGAAAAAGATAAATTTTTCCTTGATTTGTTTTAAAAGTTGTTGAGAATCGATGAAATATTTTGATTTCTTGCAGCCATTAGTCTATTGCTACAAGCTGTGGGCGGTGCCTCGCCTACTAATTGGGGGGCGGGGTGCACAATAAATCATGCTGCTGTACCTATTGAGGCAAGCAACAAACACACACACACACACGCGCGCATATCCAGTTACTTTGATTCATTGCAGAAATAGGAAGAGGAAGCGGCAACCGGATGATAAATAATAAGCAACAAAGGCTGCCAGCAACAATCACAGATGCCTCTATTGGGATGTCTACATTTTGTAGCAACAAAAAATAAAACAAATTAACCAGATAATAGGGGCTGGGGCAGCGGAGTCATGTGGCACGTTTGCGTTAGTTTGACCTGCGACTTAACCTTTTCATTTGTCAACGCATTTTGATCGGCAGACAAAAGTCTAATACATTAATTTTATTTGCCCTTTTCAAATTGAGGACATTTCCTTTGACAAGTGGGGGCATGCACTCCCTCCCCCCTTTTGAGGCAACTCGCACCTCATCTATGGGCATGATCTCTCCGTGTGCACAGTTTTCATTTATCTTGAATCGAGTTGAGTGACACTTTTTCTATCGCAAACAGAATTCAATTTGTTTTATTGATAACACACACACACACACACACACACAATGAGCGGCAAACACAATACAGTAGTAACAACATATAGTGAACATTTGCTGGGGACAGGAATTGGACGACTCTTTGATGTGCTTCCCTTTTCAAAACTGATTTTTCTTGGTGTCTACTTATTTTTTTGTGGCAAATTAATCATTTTTCAACTTGTAGCTAATGGAAATATTCCATGGATTATATTAAATGAAATTTATCTTATCTCAAATAGAAAAATAATGTTTCAAACTCATTTTTCGAAAGTATTGTATGTTATACAAAAATTTCATTTTCTTTTGAGATTTTCAAACAAAGCATAATTTTCAAGAGGAACTTAAAAGTTACATTTTTTTGTACATATGAAAATTATAAATATTTTTTTCTAAATTTGATAAAAATCTACTCTTAACTTAAGAAAGAAAAGCATAAAGAAAAATTCAGAATGATTTATTTGCCGTGTGTTTAAAAACTATTTTCAGTTGGTCTACAAATGATTCCAAACAGTTCACCTAATAAATATGCCTTCTTTTTTTTGAGTGTATGACGAAGTGCTTAAAAGTTTTTAGATTGACACACAAAAAAGAAGTAGAAGCCGCACACAAGATTCTTATTGGCCTTATAGAATTGTGGTCAGCGCCACATTTATCACAGTGGCTCCGAGAATTTATGGGCATCTTAGGAATTTTCATTTATTGGCCAGTCAGAAGTCAACATATATACATATATATATATATTATATGTGTATGTGAATAGTTGTGATTTTGTGTGAGAGTGTGGAATGTACGCTAATTGTTTGCACAACTCATGCAATTTTGCTTAATTTGTTTGCATTGGCTGCAGAGGACGCTGAAAGGGACCTAAAGCAACATTTTTCTCATTTCGTTGCAATATTAAACAGTTAAAGGATTTTCAGTTGGCAACAACGATTGCAACCGTTGTGTGGCAAGTGGATGGAGATGCTGGTGCTGCCCCTGCCACTGTTGCTGTTGCCGACGGCCAGTCACGTTGTGCGTCCTGCATTCTGTGTGCTGCTCCCAGTTCCCAGCTCCTGCTACGACTCCGTCTCCTGCTGCTCCGAATTTTAGCTGCCTGTCAGCATTTTGTCTGACCTCCCGCCACCTCCTTCTCCCCACTTCTAAACGTTGCCACAGACATTTGAAGCGCTGACTGTGGCTCCGGCTCCGGCTCCGGTTGCTGCTGCTGCTGCTGCTGCTGATGGTGGTGGTGATGGTGGCGCTGCTGCTCCTAGATGCTACCTCAAATTGTTGGACCAACACACAAAGTTTATTTAATTTTTGTACACTGCGATCTCCGTTGGCCTCTCTCCCCCCTCTCTTTCTTTACGTGCCCCTTTCTACGTGCCTCTTTTCGACTTTGTTGATTAAAACAAATTGCGAGCTGTTTCAAGTGCGGTTCGTCCGTCCTTCCGTCCAACAAAGCAAAGCAAAGTGAAGCTAGTGGCGGGGTTCCATCTCCAGTGAAGGATTCCTTCGGACTGCGTCTTCTGGCTAAGCGGGTTGGTTTCTCCAGACGTTTGGTCTGGGTGTCAGGATTAAATTGGTTTTATTAGACAACTATTCGGATTGAGGTGCTGCTGCTGCTGCGGCTGCTGCTGTGGCTGCTGCTTAATTCTGATAGTTGTCAAAATAGCTTTTTAATGCCATTTAACAAATTGTAAATCGGGCTTTGAGTTTATTACACAATCGACTTAAATGATTCAAGACTTAAATGATTAAGATCACTTGTTCGTAGTGTATTTTGATTTAAACAAACAAGAAATTAACTTCAAAATTAACTTAAAGAGAAGCAGATATTTTGTAGTAATCCAAAAAGTTGCTTAATATTATTTATTATGTGTAAAAATATTTATTTATCTTAAGCACAGCAAGATTTTTCTTTATTATGTGGCATCTATGAAAAGAATTCAATTGTGGCAGAGTTTTTCATTTACTTGCGTCATTCTATTGTGCTGTATTATCTGTAAAGTATGCACTTTGATATTTGGCAACAAGTTAGTTAACTTATTTACTTCATTTTGGGCTACTTTATTTTTTGTCTCTTTTCTTTTTTTTATTTGCAGACAATCGGAATGTCGGCGTTTTGGAAATGGGATAAAGCTTTCAACTTTAGCTAATTAGTTTCTCGAGTGCACAATACACAATTCGAGTTGAGTTGATTCTGTCGTCATCATCGTCATCGTCATCATTATGTTGTTGTTGTTGATTTTTCTCATTTTCTTTTTCTCGTTTTGGCCACGAGCATCAAATTTGTTGGCAATTGTCATAACTTTAATGCAATTAACCCTTTGCCTTTGGAGGTGACCCAAGCAAGCTTATCAGGCGCACAGCATCAGACCAAAGAGTGGAAAGTGAGTGGAAAACGTTAGACAAAAGGGATAGATAAAAAGAGGAGCGAGAGATAGAGAAAGGGAAAGCGAGCAGAAGTGAGAAAAAAGTAAATACAGCCATAGAGTAAACCTAAATATTTAATTAGGATTATAACGAAGCAAGCTTATCGCAACACACTTGCAGCACGAGACGGGCAAAGGGGTGAGGCGAGGCAGAGAGAGAGAGAGCAGGGGGGAGGGAGCACAGCGGAGGCATCAAAGTGATGAGGGAGAACAGCAAACGACGAATGTCAAAAGACACCGCGTTTCCTGACATCAACGTTGGCCTGCGGGCAAAACTTGCTGCTGTCCCAGCCAGCAAACTGTCTGCCTCGATGTGTGTGTGTGTGTGTGCGTGTGTGTGTGTGTGTGTGAGTATGCGTGTTGCGTTTTCGCTTATGCCGTTTCACTTTTCGTTGACTTAATTTAATTAATTTGCCTGCCCCAAAGGGTCGTCCAATATATGTTTGCTGCTCGCCTCGGCTCTCTGCATTCTCTGCCTGCATTTTGTTGTTGTTGTGTGTGTGTTGCGTATACGCCACGTTGCAGCCAAGTCAATTTGCCTACAGCCTCAAAAAAAATATATATACCGTGTACTTCTTTCGATGTGCAGTTGAAGGCGGCATCATCGTCTCTCTGCCTTTGCCGTGTGTAATATGCTGTAAATAATGTAAATCCAATTTTTGCGCTGTTTTTGTCTGTCCTTTGCCCTAAGCTCAACTCGTTTAGCCTTTTTCCATTAGTCATTCAGTTTGTTGCAGGCACAAGAATGTGGCACATTTGAGCAGGAAAAGTAATCAGCAAAAGCAGCATTTATAGCATTTTCTATTATTGTTTGTTAGGGTATTTTTAGTTCAGTGTAGGCGCATGTCTTGTATTTTTCCCATTGCCATTGCATTACTTAGCCCTAACCAAAATGTCTAGGCCATTCTCTGCTTCCTTTTGGGGTTTCTTCCGTTTTTTTTTGGGTTTTTTTCTTCTTCTTTTTATGTTGTAAGCGAAAGACGAAATAATCAAGTAATGAAACTGCCTGCCACAGAGCATGAAAGATAAGAAAGATTTGTTATCTTTTGGGTTTGGGCTCCGTCGCAAATATCATTGCAGACATATTAATTAATCTGTGTTTCCATGGCAGCTGTATCATACTGCCAGAAAGTAGATAGAAACAATTAAGTTAGTAAATTCCGTGTACACCTTATTTTTTTTTACCATTTTTTCATAAATTTTATTTTGTATTCACTTAACGCATTTTCTTTGTGCATAAAGGAGCCGTTTCCCCAGCATTCTTGCATGGATGGATTGAGGGCATTTTTCCTGCTTAATTTATAAATAATAAAAACAGCATAAATTTGCATACATATATATCTGTATTTCTCATGCTTTATATCGAAGTATTTGACTTAATTAAAATCATCTGTGTTCAAAATACTGCCGAGTGCCAGGCAAAAGGAATCAGAATTTTCGCATTGTCGCATTTTCATTGCACTCTTTCGGAACTTTTCGAAATGAATCCAGAGAATAAAATTCACTGCGTTCTTTTGTAATTAAATATCAGAATCAGTGCGCTGCAATTTGTGTCGAAATGGGGCTTCAACTGAAATGAAGAATTGCAACGAGTCCTTACACATTTTCCTGGAAAAGCTTGCGATATTTTCACTGCTATAATTTATGCAAAAGGTAAAAAGTTTTCATCAATATTAATGCCTGGTGTGGCAAATGTGATTAAAGTTGTAGCAGAAATTTTATGGCTGGGAGGAATTGGAATTAGGGTGGCAGTAAAGGGGGAGGGGGAAGGGGGGTGGAGCAGAGTTACACAGCGGCAATCAAATTAAACTTGAAGTGATTTTCAATTGTAAATTCTTGTGACGGCCCTGGCAGACCGCAGTACACTTAAGTGTATTCAAATTAAACTGACACAGACCAACAACAACAACAACAGCAACAACAACAACAGTCCAAGCAGGCAGCCAGGCAGCAGTCAGACAACTGAACAAGGGCCAACAACCAACAACCAACACAGTTACTCTGTGAATTGAAACGGAGACAATGCTCAGCAACCAGCATACTCCAAATGGGCCATCAAAATGAAAGGCATTGCCAAGAGAGAGAGAGAGAGAGAGTGGAAAAGGGGGAGGCGGGACTATAGCTCTACACACTCTCCACTCTTAGCTCCAACTTCCAATCCACAATCCACAACTCCAACTCCAGCAGCTGAGTCGGCCTTCGGCTCTTTGGCTCCGCTCAAGTGGCAGTCGTTTTAGTGGACATTTCGCTTGTAATGCGTTTGTTGTTTGTGTTGCTGCTGTTGTTGTTCTTATCTGATTGTGTATCTGTATTCTGTAAATGGTGTGCTGTCAACGCAACTAAAACTCCTTTTCCCCGCCCTCCCCTTTTGCCCACACTTTGTGGTCCTTTTGGCAACTTTTAGCGCGTGTGCGCGTTTTGCGCGGTTTTTGAGCTGCCGGTGATTAGATTGTCTGATACTTTAATAGGATTGTAAGAGCGCACACAGACACAACCCCAAACACACTCTCTCACACACACACACACACACATATTGCTTTATTGTTGTGGCCTTGTGTGTTTGTGTTTTGCGCTTTTCAAACACGACTTTTAACCAAAAATAACTGCTCTTAGCACTAGAGCAAGTAGAAGAGCGTTATCTATCCGTTGAAATATCGAATTTTATATTTATTTAAGATTTTATTTATAAAAGTAAGAGTTTCTTCAAGTTAAGTCTAAGGCTCTTTAAATAAGTTCTTCTTTAAATAAATTCTTTAAATAAGATCTTCGCTCAGCACACAATTTCCATTTTAACTTGAATAAATTAAAATTAATGTAAATAATTATTATAAAGATAGTTTATGTAAAGAGATCGGCTTTTCAGCCCTTTCGAACTATATCATAGATAATCCCCAACAATAAATATTAAACATCGAAATATTTTATGCGATTGTCGTTTGCAGAATACTAATTTTGCAAAGCGGCTGCGTATCAAATTTTCAATAGGAAATTGCAATTTGTCCATTTGTCCATTTAAGCGGCTTACAAGCTTAAAATGCGGCATAAAGAGTCCCTCTTAGGTATCAACAGATAGATACAGAGAGAGAGAGAGAAACAAAGAGGGAGAGACTGAGAGAGAGAGGGAGGGAGAGACAGAGGGGCAAGCTACAGTACAGTTGTCAGCTATTAAGTACTTATTATTCAGATACAAAACTCAAAAAGGCAGACACAACCAACACACAAATAAACAGTTAGAGACTTATAAGCATTTCATACACACATATTTAGCATGTAGTTCTACATGATGGCAGCTAAAGCCGAAGCCAGTGTTGCCCCCAGGAAATCAGTATTAAAATCGCATTATTTGCGCCTCACTTGAGAAGAGGGTGGCCCCACCAAAGGGGAGAATGGCCGACGCCAAGTTGAAAGCTTCAAAAAATACACATAAATATATAAGGAGTAAGGCAGAATTTGAGGCAGAGTGTTGAGCAAGTTTATGGGCCCAACTGCAAGTGGTGCAACCCTGGGCAACCCCACTGTGTGCCTGGCATTTGGGCTGGCTGCTTAGTGTTCTTGCCCGGTTGGGGGGCATTAACCTCAAAGTGCATTTGCAGTTTGGCTGCTGCCGCTGTGTTGTGGGCGGGCTGAAAGAGGGCCTCTGCCTGAATTGGCAACTGCAAGGAACTCTGGCCAGAAGAGTTGGCAGCGCAGGCAGCAAAAAGCTGCCTCAACTGGCAGCAAAGTGCCAGTAAAAATGAAAAGTTGCACGTTTGCTGCTGGGGCAGCAATTGTGGTTTCTAATTGTTTGGGGTATTTTACACTAACAATTGACCGCAACGATGCGCAGTAATTTCAACTTTATACTGCAGCCAAAAGCAACTCCAACAACGAAAGTATTGATAAGTTTGGGAATTTCCAAAGCTAACTGTTTTAGCAGTGGGAAAACCTAACAAAAATGAGCTCATCTTAGCTGATTCGCTTTAATCAATGGCTTTATCAGGGATACTTTTCTTTTGTTTTGTATTCACTTTTTCATTTATTGAATTTTGATTTGTGCTTGTTTAAATTATTCTTATGTGGCACAGAGCACCCAAGGACCAGGCTTAAGTGGTGAGTGCCCAGTTGCAAATGGATTCCAGTCATCGCCGTTAGGAATCGAGGCTGGATCATAGCACCTGTTGGTATTAATATATTTAATTTGTTGCCTTATCTCGGAGGTTTTACTATTCAGGCGATAATAGAGTTCGATCAGACTTCAGTTATAAGGATGAAATAGTTTTGCATTTAACTAAATTATAATTAAATATAAATTTTCGATATTTATCTGGGAATCAGCTAATGACATCTAAAAGATTATTTTCTGCATAGTCAGTGCCATCCTAAGACCCAGATTTATCTAAATCAGCTCATCGAAAAACTCGTAAGTTGAATAAATGTATTTAACTGTCAGTCTGTGAGGAGCGCTCGCGCTCATTTATAAGGCTTCTCGAAGGCAGGCAAAAGTGACAATGAGCTATATTAAAGTGGTTTTTAATCAATTTCTATTTTATGCGTTCTTCTTCTTCTTTTTTTTTTTGGTGGCCCAAGCGAAATAAATTACAGAATGCCACGAATGGAAGGCTGCAGCTAGCTACACACACACACACACACATATGTATGTGTGTGTGTTGGAAACATGGTAAATGGGATGTACGAGCATGTGCTTAGAGACAGCTGAGAGTTTATTAAAAAGAAAGAAAAAGCGAACAAAAAAAATAGCGACTAAAAATGAAAAATGCTTTTCCGGCAACGAGCTACGAGTTAAATATAAGCGGTTTGTTGGGCTGCCAACAAAAACGCTTCACATATACATGTGTATATGTTTGTATGTATGTATGTGTATGTAGTTACATACAGGCTCACTTAATGCAGATTTATGATTTTAATAAAAACACACACACACACACACGCAAACACACATCTACTTAAGCCGCAAAGTGTTAAGGAGCATTAAGAAATGCTTTGCTCGGTTTGGTCTCATAATAAATTTAACGAGCATTGCAAATATCTTTTTTTTATTTATAAAATATAAGCAAAGTCAGGCTTAAATTAATCATATTAATAATGACACCAGCAGGCTTTGTTTTAGTCTGAATGGTTTGATAGCAGGTCGACTTGACCCATTTATTTTCTTGTTCTTCCAATAGGATCATCAACAATGACTACCAGGAAACCCCTATTGCAAAAGAAACAAGCAGCAACATCTTAAAAATGATAAAGAAATGTATATTCTTATAAATATAATATATATGCAATAGTAATAAAGAAATGGCTATGAAAATAAAAATCAATATTTCACATATGAGCGCTTTTTTCTTCGACTTTTCGTATTGTTACCCCACTAAAATACCAGGCGCACAGAAATGTCTAGGTAAACGATTTAATTGTAGAATTACCTCAAATACACGCTATCCAAAGTATGCAACAATTTCTTTTCAATTTAACATTTGTCTTCCGACTCAATATCACGTTTTTAACTTTAAATGTAGGATTGGTTTAGGGGCAAAACTATGATCAAAAAGCCCTCGCTTTTTAATCTAAGTTGAGTTTGGACGAAGTTATGGCATTTTGAAGTTTCGACCTATGCCCAAATGCCTTTTTTTAGGCCAGTATTTTTACTTGTCTTCCGATCCAAAATCACGTTTTCAACTTTAAATGTACGATTGATTTAGGGGCAAAACTATGATCAAAAAGCCCTCGCTTTTTAATCTGAGTTGAGTTTTGACGAAGTTATGGCCTTTTGAAGTTTCGACCTATGCCCAAATGCCTATTTTTAGGCCAGTATTTTTACTTGTCTTCCGACCCAAAATCACGTTTCTAACTTTAAATGTAGGATTGATTTAGGGGCAAAACTATGATCAAAAAGCCCTCGCTTTTTAATCTAAGTTGAGTTCTGACGAAGTTATGGCATTTTGAAATTTGACCTATGCCCAGATACCGATTTTCAGACTATAATTTTTACTTGTCTTCCGACCCAATATCACGTTTTTAACTTTAAATGTAGGATTGGTTTAGGGGCAAAACTATGATCAAAAAGCCCTCGCTTTTTAATCTAAGTTGAGTTTGGACGAAGTTATGGCCTTTTGAAGTTTCGACCTATGCCCAGATACCGATTTTTAGGCCAGTATTTTTACTTGTCTTCCGATCCAAAATCACGTTTTCAACTTTAAATGTACGATTGATTTAGGGGCAAAACTATGATCAAAAAGCCCTCGCTTTTTAATCTGAGTTGAGTTTTGACGAAGTTATGGCCTTTTGAAGTTTAGACCTATGCCCAAATGCCTATTTTTAGGCCAGTATTTTTACTTGTCTTCCGATCCAAAATCACGTTTTCAACTTTAAATGTACGATTGATTAAGGGGCAAAACTATGATCAAAAAGTCCTATGTTCCCCCACTAAAATACCAGGCGAACAGAAATGTTTAGTTAAACGATTTACCTGGAGAATAACCTCAAATACACGCTATTCAAAGTATGCAACAATTTCTTTTCAATTTAGCATTTGAATCGAACCGCTTAAAAGTATGCAACTCTTCGGCAGTCAGATGATCGCAGCTATCATTCAACAACGGTTTCGTTTATTATTAAGTTGGGCCGAATCTTGCCGGTACTGCAATACCAGGCCAACCCGCGACAGAAGTGGAGCAAGCTCCTATGAAAATAAAAATCAATATTTCACATGTGAACGCTTTTTTCTTCGACTTTTCGTATTGTTCCCCACTCAAAATAACAGGCGAACAGAAATGTTTAGTTAAACGATTTATTTGGAGAATAACCTCAAATACACGCTATCCAAAGTATGCAACAATTTCTTTTCAATTTAGCATTTGTCTTCCGACTCAATATCACGTTTTTAACTTTAAATGTAGGATTGGTTTAGGGGCAAAACTATGATCAAAAAGCCCTCGCTTTTTAATCTGAGTTGAGTTTTGACGAAGTTATGGCATTTTGAAGTTTGACCTATGCCCAGATACCGATTTTCAGACTATAATTTTTACTTGTCTTCCGGCCCAATATCACGTTTTTAACTTTAAATGTAGGATTGGTTTAGGGGCAAAACTATGATCAAAAAGCCCTCGCTTTTTAATCTGAGTTCAGTTTTGACGAAGTTATGGCATTTTGAAGTTTGACCTATGCCCAGATACCGATTTTCAGACTATAATTTTTACTTGTCTTCAGACCCAATATCACGTTTTTAACTTTAAATGTACGATTGGTTTAGGGGCAAAACTATGATCAAAAAGCCCTCGCTTTTTAATCTGAGTTGAGTTTTGACGAAGTTATGGCATTTTGAAGTTTGACCTATGCCCAGATACCGATTTTCAGACTATAATTTTTACTTGTCTTCCGACCCAATATCACGTTTTCAACTTTAAATGTAGGATTGGTTTAGGGGCAAAATTATGATCAAAAAGCCCTCGCTTTTTAATCTGAGTTGAGTTTTGACGAAGTTATGGCCTTTTGAAGTTTCGACCTATGCCCAAATGCCTATTTTTAGGCCAGTATTTTTACTTGTCTTCCGATCCAAAATCACGTTTTCAACTTTAAATGTACGATTGATTAAGGGGCAAAACTATGATCAAAAAGCCCTCGCTTTTTAATCTGAGTTGAGTTTTGACGAAGTTATGGCATTTTGAAGTTTGACCTATGCCCAGATACCGATTTTCAGACTATAATTTTTACTTGTCTTCCGACCCAATATCACGTTTTTAACTTTAAATGTACGATTGGTTTAGGGGCAAAACTATGATCAAAAAGCCCTATGTTCCCCCACTAAAATACCAGGCGAACAGAAATGTTTAGTTAAACGATTTACCTGGAGAATAACCTCAAATACACTCTCTTGAAAGTATGCAACAATTTCTTTTCAATTTAGTGGAGCAAGCTCCTATGAAAATAAAAATCAATATTTCATATAAGCGCTTTTTGCTTCGAGTTTTCGTATTGTTCCCCCACTAAAATACCAGGCGAACAGAAATGTTTAGTTAAACGATTTAATTGGAGAATAAACTCAAATACACGCCTTTCAAAGTATGCAACAATTTCTTTTCAATTTAGCATTTAAATCGAACCGCTTAAAAGTATGCAACTCTTCGGCAGTCAGATGATCGCAGCCATCATTCAACCACGGTTTCATTTATTATTAAGTTGGGCCGAATCCTGGCGGTACTGCAATACCAGGACAACCCGCGACAGAGGTGGAGCAAGCCTCTACCACTCCGTCTACTTCCAAAAATCAGTTTTATATATGTTGTCCTCCGATGGAGGATCTATCAGATGTTAAGCTGATAAGAACAGATACTACACTTTGATCTTAGCCATAAGGCCGAGAAGCTGTTAAACTGTTAGTTGGCATATCATAAATAAATATTTAATTATGGAAGATTAGTCTTTGGTTTGAGATAATTTTACCGAGCTATAAAACTTTCCTTTGACTGTGAGTCCTATTTTCAATATGCCTTAAGCTGAAATAGTCTCAACTTGTGTCTGGCAGTACCAAGTCACCAAAATACCCTTTATATTCTAGCAATATCTACGACATGTTGCAGAATTCCCACTTACCCTGCACAAAGCAGCGTTGATATATTCGTAGTCCTTACTTCGAACGTCCTGCTGGGCTTTTAATCAAACATTTGATGCTGTCGATTAGTGTCTTAACAACATTTCAAAGTGAAAACGGAATTAAAGCTGATTACACTTAAGCAGGTCAAGTGCTGAAAATGGAAATGGAAAAGCAGCTCCACTGAAAGCATTGAAAGGCAAAGCCAAAAGCGGAAATGTGACACGTTCAACTTGAACGCGTTCTCTGGCAATGGCTGCCACAGCCAAATGTTTCCGGTTGCCACAAAAATTAATTTCATTAATGCACAGCTAGCTGAAAATGAATTGAATGAATTGAAAGCGGACATTGCAATTACGCAACGAGCCGAAGTGGGCCTTGCTCTACGCCCACCAAAGCACGAGCTGTGAAAGAGAGGGGCTTGAGAGTTTGTGCGCTCGTTTAATCAACACAAATGGATGTATACAGCTATCTGCAATCAATTTTTATGGCAGCTGCCGCTTGAGCGCTGTTAGGCGTATGAGAAACTCATCCCGTTCCACACGCCGCTGCTCCAGTGCCTCGAGCGGCACAAGCTGCTCGCATTGCCTGGCAACTTCAGCCAGGGTTGCAGCCTCGTCGCACATGTTCGGGGTTGGTCCATAGGTGGCGCTAACAGCGGCGATCTCGCCACCAAAACGCTGAAAATAATCTCGAACCCCACCGGGTGCGTTCAGATGTGCCGTCTCCATGGAGCCCATCAGAGCGTAGCGCAGACCCAATCCATCGCTGAGCACACGATCCGCATCGGCCACGCTAATGATGCCATCGGAGACCAGACGCCACACCTCGTTCAGAATGGCGTACTGTAAACGATTTGTGGCAAAGCCTTGAATCTCGCGTTTTAGCACCACAGGACGTTGCCCCAACGCCAGCATTAGGAGGCGAGTGCGTTCCACTGCCTCCTCCGTGGTCCAGGGTGCAGGCACTAGCTCGACAAGCGGTATAAAGTAGGGCGGATTCAGTGGGTGGGCCACCAGCATCTGTATTGAATACCGAGAGAAGAAAACATTTCAGTCATATATACATATATACATATAGAGAGAGGGAGAGGGAGGATAGAGAGATGGAGGATGGGCGAGACAGGTGCATAGGCAAAGAGAAACTCGCCTAAATTAGATTTTTAAACTATACTTTAAAAATATTGGACATATCAACAACAATCAAACAAATGAAAAGTGTCAGTAGAAGTGATTAGAATACTTTTGCAGACTCTTTCAAATTATTGAAACTGATTTTAAAGTCCATTCAACTATTTTGTAGATTTCCAAGTGGAATAGTTACTCAGTGACTCACCTGACTACGTCGCTTCAAATCCTTGCTGTAGAGGGATGGCATAAAAGTGCTCGTTGAGCTTGCCACAACAGTCTGCGGTTCGAGCAACTCATCCAGCTGGGCATAGAGGGCACTCTTCAATGCCAACTGTTCCGGCACGCATTCCTGAATGTGGAGAGCATCCTTGACCAGCTGCTGCAGCTGGGTGCAACCGCTGATGAGCTCGAATTGCGACTGGGCCGATAAGTTGCCACGCAACGTGCCGCTTGCCTCCAGTTGCTGCAACTGCTGCTGCAACTCGGCGAGTGCTGTGGCCACCTGCGACTCCACTATGTCGTACAGCTGCACTCGATACCCGGCGGAGGCGAAGAGCATGGCCCAGGCACGCCCAATGAGACCGCTGCCGACGATGCCGATCTTCTGGCCACTCATTTTGTACTATTGTCGCCAAGTGCGATGCGATGCGACAACGAGCACAGCTCCAAGATTTATCGCTCTCCGTGCGGCTGGGGTCGAGTTCGAGTTCGGGTTCATGTTGCATACACATAATTAAAATGCCATTAATGATAATGACTTGTTGATTTTGTATACCCTTCATTCAGTTTTTGAGCGTGGGGGGAATGTGGATGAGGCTTATCGCTGAGCAATGCAAAGTGAGCAAAAGTTCGGAGACTTATGAAGGAAGCTTTAAATTGTATTGTTTTCAAATTTGTGATAACAATTTGTTTTCTACTTTTCTTTATTATTTTTTATTAATAAATATTTCTCCTCTGCTGTTCAAATAAATCTCCAACTGTAGCGTATAATAGGAATATTCTGCTCATAATCACAATCAGCATTATTTGAATAATTATGTTTTTGTTTCTTCATACATTTGCAGCTTATCAGCTTATGGCTTTCATTAGCTCTTAGCAAACATTTATAAATACATTTATTTCACTTTATCTCGCTTGTCGCAAAATTATGAAAATTAATTTATATTGCTGGACAGCTAATTGATAGACTCAAGAAACCAGTTTAACAGTCCAAGTTCGTTGCAACATTAAATAAGTTCACTTATTGTATTAAGCTGCAGTCGAGAATGTACATATAAAAACAGTTTTTTTTATCGCACATCGAAGGGCACGTAATGCTCATGTTACGGATTGTTAGTGGAGTGTTTTGGAAAGAGATTTTATATTTTGTTGTTGCCGCTGTTTTTGTGGCAATAACAGAAAAGTCTGCATGTAATACTTTTATGCATATTTCGCGCATATTTTTCTGACATTGTAAGTGGCTGCGGCTGGCAGCTATAAATTATTGAATAAGCACTCCCGCCAGCAACAACGACAACGACAAGGACAACAACAACACAAATAAGAGTATAAGAGAGCAATGGATACAGAGACAGAGATGGAGACACATATATTGGCCACACAGTTTGGTTGCATGGCTTTGGCCGTCGTTTTCATATGTAAACCACATTAATCATACGCCCCGTTTGCGTTTTCATTTACGCCAACTGACACATGAAAAACGAACGAAGAATGAGAAATAACTGGTATTACTGTGACGCTTCAGACCAGGTTAAATCAGCCATGAAATGCCAACTACACAATGAATGAGTACAAATAATAATCATCAACAAAATTGTGAAAGATATATACATACATAAAATATATTCACTTTGAAGCATTGCTTTCGCATTGAGTTTCAGTTCGGTTCATTGCATTTAAATGATTGTTAATAAAAATAGGGAAATCAATACGGGAAACGCTTACAATTTGCTTATTTGCCATTGCACAAATACATACAATACAAACGGAGAAACCCAACGGAGAATCCCTCTGAACAATTTGCGGGTATTAACTTACCAAAGCTCTTTCAACTCGACGCGACTCGACTCGACTCAACTCGAATCGGTTGGACTCGATTCAATTCGATTCGATTCGATTCGGTTCGCTTTCGTCTGTAAACAGAAATCAAAGTGCAACTTGAGAGCTTAACTACCGAGTATTTCAGGCATGCAAATGAATTGTGAGTGCGATGAGCAGAGCAAACGGGGAGCGGAGTAGGGGGGCAGTTGCCACTCAAATGCAAAGGAAGTGCTTATAGATAGGAATAATTGAGGATTCGTTTCGATCTACCCAATAAATGCCATTTGAAAGGAAGGAAAAACAAATCGCAAATGAGAATCATTAGGCAGTGAATTTCAAACTGTAACTTTTATCGCTTTTTAGGGGAACGGCTTCAATATCTGAAGCGGTCATCAATTTTCATGATTTTACAGAATTTCGTGTCTTAATTAATTACTGATTCGAATTTCAAAGTATTTTTTTTATTAATTCCTAAATGTCATGCCAAGCATGGCTCCGCAGCACTTGAAAATATACCCAAAATAAATAAAAGTTAAGAGCAAAATTGTTTTTTTTTGTATTTTTGAAGCGCGAGTATATTCAAGTCATTGACTGAAATGCTCTCCAGCCTTGCTTGTTAGCCATGGCCAATGTCAAACCCACAGCAATATGACCAACAACAACAAAAAATAGTAGCAGAAAAAACGAGAACATTGCAAAAACAAAAAAACCGAAAAACTTTTCATTCTGCACGCACAGAAAATAAAATCAAACAGGAGAACGAGCACAGGACATGACATATGCTACAGGACATATGGCGGCTGATATTTTTGGCCATGTTTTCTGTGCTTTTATTTGTTTTGTTTCTCTTTTATTTTGGCATTTTGTTGTGCTTTTTGTGCGAGTATTTGATCTGAATCTGGTTGAGTGGCAACTTTTGGACCTTTGCTGCCAGATTTCACCTGTTTGTTTAATAAAGTTTTCAGGTTTGACCACCTCATTCCGCCCGCCACTCACTTCCCCTATTCCAGCTGCATTCGCATTCGTTGCAGAACTAAAGTACTTAAGCAATTTTTATCGCCAGACTTTGTCAGTTCAAATTGTTTGCTGTTTGCTTCAAACTTGTCGCATGTCGATTTTTAAGCTTAACCAAAAAAGTTTCTCCTCCTTCTGCAAATTGCAGTTTGCTTACTGCTTAGCGGCAAGCAGAAAGCAGAAACAAGAAGCAGAAGCTAAGCCAAGACCAGAGGCAAACATCAATGGAAGCAACATCATAAATGCCACAGCATAGTTTTAGTCTTAGACTTACTTTGTGGGCGTGGCATGCTAAGAGGCTGGCCTCGCTTATTGTCCTTACTTACTCGGTTTGGGTCCTGTGCAAGTTTGCTTTGACACTTTGACATTGACAATGATGTATGTGCTGACTACTATAAGTGCAAATGCGAGTGTGGATGAGGTTGTGCGAGTGTGTGTGTCTGATGTGTTTGGGGCGTGGCTAGGCTTTGTCATTAAATATCGATTAGTCAAGTACGCAAAACTGAGTTAATAGCTGTCGCCAGTCAGAATTTATAGCAAATTAAAGTTCTCACTCAGTTTACGCCATATTCAAAATGTTCAAATGCGAATTTATTTTTATATGCAACAATTAGCATTTTGCAGAAGTAATTTATTAAATTGGGTTATTTAATTGATGCCAGTAATTTGTCATATTACAATTTATTACTGCTGCTGCACTCACTCAACCTTTGATTCATTAACTATTTATATTTATAAAACAATTTACGTTGCCAGTTGAGCAATTTGATATTCTGGCAGCTGGCAAGTAAATTCTTTATGCAACTAGTGAAACATATTTATATTTTCACAATTTTCCATTTTTTAGCATTTTTTTTGGGTGTTTTTTCAATGGAATTTTATCAGGAAAAATTTATGGTGACATGATCCAACCGAATTGTTTGAAATATGCTCTTGTTTTATTGCATGCGGACAATAAAAACAACAACACCAACTAAAAAATGTACATAAAATATAAAACGATTTGTTATATGCACCATATTTTATTTTATGGCTTTGCATTTGTCTTTTGCAAATACATTTGCCATTGATTGAATAAATTTATTTGTACATCCATCTATCTATATATTTTTGGCTTTTGTTGTGCGCTCGGAGATTTGAATCTCAAATTGTCATTGGTAAATAATTAATGACAAAGTTGTTGTTGTTGCTGGCGTGCGAAACTAATTAAATGTGCAAACTGTACATATTTAAACTATCTATTGATCTGTGTGTGTGAGTGTGTGTGTGTGTGTATGTGTGTGTATCATAGCCACACGTAAAACCCATTGCATTTGTGTGCGTATTTGTGGTTTATGCCTATTTTATTATTTTATCAACTAATACCCTTTATCCTTGACTCCACCGCACCACCGCTCTTGTCACACATAACTGCCAATTTAATGATGCATTCGATGCATCATCAAACAATGCCATCGGCTGAATGGCTGAATAACTGAACAATTGCCAAAAGCTTTTGTCCAATTGGCATTTCATTCGGAGAGGATGTGTGTGCGGGAGGGGGTCTTAGCCGCAATAGGATATGCAGAAGTGGCTTTCAATTTGTGCAGGTTGTCTTGTCAAGTTGGTTATTTTTATATTTCACACTCAGAATTGAGCTGGAGTTATTCTCCAGCTGAGCGTTGGAAATGTTTTGGGAATTATGAATTGAGTCCTTATGCGATTTAGATACGTATTTGAATATATATTATGCTCATCAGTTCGTTATGTATAAAATATGCATTGCTTTGTCTGCTCAGCGCACACACTCGGTGTGTGTGTGTGTGTTGTGTATAATTTAATTATGCGCGTTTGCCATGCGATATGCAAACATAATTTTGTTGATTTTCTATGGCAACTGTCCTTTGTCGTCTGTTTGTCCTGCGGTGCGTATGCGTACTTGATGTGTGTGCACATGCACCAATTTTAATTGTTTTATTTAACATTTAAAACCAATTTATATTTATGAAATTGCCAGCCGCACATTCGCTCACAAGCAGACACAATGCGTATACGCAACATTTCCATTTTGTCATTAAAATGTGCGAAACATGTCGCGAAATTTGCCCCGTGCCAATTTTGGTTTGCGTGTTTGCCACGTTTACCTGTTATGCAGGTAATTAAAATGAATGTGCGACGTTGTCAATTTTTATGTTGCCAGCAGCATTGCGTATGCGTAATGCGTAATATAAATAATAAATTATACTGTTACAACAGAGCAAGCACTGCGAACCATCAGCAGTTTGGCGCAGCACTGTTAATTAATTAGCATGCGAGACAAAATTTAAGCCGCTTCAAGTGTTTGGCTGCAAATCGCATTAGTTGTACTGCGGAGAGCAGCAGCCGAAAGGCAACGCCAGGATACACAGCCAGGATACTGAAACGGCGACTCTAACTCTAGCTCAGGGTTGCAAGTGCACTCAATGGCTGCCACAGGCTGAGAGCCCACTTGCCATTGCGGTTACGTTCCCCCAAAAGTGGAAATTGTTTGCATTTGCCGCTTAGGCGACAGGACAACGTTGCCAACGAGGCGTATGATTAACTTCAACAGCAGTCTATTCATAATACACAACAAGCGCAGCCAATAGAAATACGCTCGCTGTTAATAATTAATTGACTTAGTTGGCAAATATTTGCACCGCCAATGAGTTAGGCCCGAGTTATTCGAGTGCTGCTCAAATACTAAAGCACCAAAAAAGAAAAAGCACAACTTAGAGTGCACTGCTCGAGGGTAGTTGTGAATCGCAAATACCCTGTAGCAGGCTGTGTTTGGGATGTGCTGACCATCAATGGTTTATTTCTATGGAAATGTTTTAAGGATTTGATTTCGTCTTTTGATTTTGACTGATTGCAGTCAACTATTTAAGAAATATCTTTTGAAATGGAAATTTAAGTCATTGTAGTTGAATAATGTCAAATTAAATGTAGAATATCCTTAACTTTCCTATGATAATATTAGTAATTGCCTTTCCATAGTCCATCTGCCAGATAATTGATCCTAAATTTGTTTGCACAGTTCTGAAACTAGTTTTCTATATTTAGATAGTCATGATCAGCTGAACTATTGATATATTCCTTAAATGAAAGTAGGTTTCTAATTTCATATTTATCATATTTATTTTTTTCGATTATAGCGCATAATCAAAAGAAGCCATCAGGCGTTTTTTGGCTTGATGAAAAACAAGTTTAATAGCAAAACTTGATGCTGCCTGCCACCGTTTGCCTTCTTGTTGCCCTGTTGGCTTGCTGGCTTGTTGGCTTGTTGACTGCATTATCGGCATACGCTGCTGTTTTATATAACTTTGACTGGAAAAGTTTGCCGCTTGACAAAATGTGCGCGTTTGGCGTTGTCTGGGCTGAGCAGGGGGCGAGGTAGCTGATACCCCTTCCAACGCCCTCGATACTCGTATTTGTATGCAAAAATCTTAAGTGAAGTATCGATTTTGCCGCCAGCTAGCAAAATTATTTACAAACGAATAAACTTTAAAAGTAAAAAACAAAATAAAAATAAAAATAAAACGAGTATACAGCGAATACACACTGAGTGTGTACTGTATATGTATTTGCATGTGTTTGTGGCTTGGGGTTTTGTTTATCTATTCAGTTGCCCTTTTGTGCTGCCTGCCTGGCTGACTGCCTGAGTGCTTCGAGGATATCAAAAGAAAGCTCACTGGCTATGAAGTTGCGATAGAGTTCAATAGAATAATATCCCTGTCATGCTGTCTGACAAATCGAAGTGGCGATGATGGTGTCCTTCGGATATACCGTGCATTAAGTGATTTAATATTATTAAATGAATAAAACGTCAGTTATTGAAGACAAGTGGATTTTCTTCTTGTTGAGTGCCTCGTGAAAGTCCGGCAGCACTTGAAATAAAACAAACAATTGAAGTAATAATGGAATTTTCTAAAGTTAAAGATTTTTAAACATACATCAAATTGATGTAGTCAAATAATAACTATCATTCAAAGCTTTTAATGAAGTTAAAGAATTAAGGAGCTTTGAAAGCTCATGAAAGTTTTTCATGACCTTAATCTGAAAGATTTTAAAGATATCAATATACAATTGGTCTAAACTCAACCCCATTATAAAGACTGTTTCCTATAAATGTAGCAATTAAACTGTTGACTCATTTCCTGCTATTGATTATTCTTGGCTAGCAGGTTAAGTTATTTTCTAGATAATTGACAACAGCACTAATTTGGTATCAATAGACTTGATTAACACAAATACAATATCTTCCAATCTGCTATAAATCACACAGCTTTATCTATTTAGAATTGAGATCTCACTTAAGCAGGAGAACAAAGAATTTATGTGACGACTTCATTGGAAATGTATTATCCTTTTAGTGCTTTAGCATTTTACCCTTTTGCATTTGCATTTGCCATGGCGCTTTACACATTAATCTTTTGGCGCAAAAGTTTCACTTTGGCTGCGGGCCCAACGAAAAAGCTGCGAAAGTAATTTAAACTTTTGCTTTTACTTTTGTCTAAGCTGCTTCCTTTTCTCTATTTTCTTTGCGTATTTTCGTTCCACTCAATAAACGCCAGACAAATTTTGCTTAACACTTTTGCCTATTGGCCACCATCGAGTTGTAAGTAAGAATCAAATAACTGCATAAGAATTTTCCACAAATTTTTGTGCAGATTGTTACATTTTGCATAAGCCTCTTAGGCGCTTACTTTGATTCTGTTTAACGTGCAATCGCAATTTGCCCGATTCCTAAGTTTATGGCCCAAAGACGTAAAGTCCTTTTTATTTAATGTAAGTCAGCATCATGTGATGCTTGGGCAGGGCACACAGGGGTGGGGCTGGCTTACCTGCGCCCTACCCCATCTAAGCCGGTGTAACAAGTAAGTTCATGGGCTTCCTGGCATGTGTGTTGTACGTGTTACAAATGCACAAATTATTTTGATTCACCAGTATTTGCTATACACTGACTCAGGGTATGTTAACTATGCTAACCTTTTCAATGATTTTAATGATTTTGATTTCGATTAAATATGTATAAATTTAAGTATTTAATGCGTATATTTTCTTCTATATATTTCGAAGTCAGTCGGGATTGGTCTTCAGAGGGACTTTCACAGCATCGGATGTATAAAAAAAAACTTGGCCAGCAAATATTATATTTAGGATTTTGATATTTTAGCTATTAGACAACACCCAAGTTATATATTTAACGAGTTATAAATATTTTTCTATTAAGATCAAAGCAAAGACTTAAAAATTGGATTCCAATTTCCTAACAGCAAAGTGCCAAAATATGTTTACTTTAAAATTGCATTCCGATTCCGAAACAGATAAGTGCTAAAATATGTTTATATTTATGTTCACTTTTGTTAACCGAATTATAGAAATATGAATTGCTTCCTTTTATGTATTTATCTCGATGTTTTCAAGTGTATCTAAATGTTGCTAAATTGCAGATAAAATGTTCAGTTTTGTGACTTTTTCACTTTTATGGTCAGACAAATTTCGGCTGGCATTGGTTTAGTATCTCTCTGTGTGTGTGTGATTGTGGATTTTAATCAAATGGCACTCAATAATTAAAGAGGCGAGTCAGGAGCCGACAGACAGATGCAGAAAGCCATAGGGACATAAATCTAGCTGCCATAACTTCCTGCTGCAAATATTGAAAGTCCATTAACAGTAAAACATGGCTGGCTTGGCTTGGCTTGGCTCGACTTGGTTTGTATTGCCTGCTCCCAGCTGGTTGTCGCCTCTGTGCTCCTTTGTTCGTACTGTGGTGTTTAGGAGTCCTCGAATCCCGTTACAATTGCAATTGTTACGTTTTTCAGCGCTTAGTTGAATGGCCAGGTGCATAGTCGACGCTTGTGGCATGTGTGTCCTGTCTGCATCTGATAAATGCTTCCCAAACAACTTTAATTAAAACATTTGCGCAATGCCCCGCGCGCACCATACTGCCACGCTACGCCCCTCACCAGTCACGCCCCATCCCGTTTGATGTCAATAGGATATCAAATGGGTTTTTGTTTATTTTTCAACACAATCGAGGCGTAAACATAACAAATAACAAAACGGAAATAACGCCATACCAGAATATGAAATACGCACACACGCAAACAGGATGATATGGTAGTCACACCCTCTGCACACACACGCACACACACACACACACACCCACACACAAACTGAACCACACACACCAACTTATTTGTTGCTGCTGACATTTGACGTTTTATTTGTTTGTTTGCCTTGACATGTTGCTTAAATTGCATTTGTGTGTTGTATTTGTTGTTGCTTCTCTTGTTGCTGTTGTTGCTGCTTCTCTTGTTGCTGTTGTTGTTGCTTCTCTTGTTGCTGTTGTTGCTGCCTCTTTCATTTGGTGTATTTGTGTTTACTTTGGACATTATTAACGCGGTTCCTTCCAAGCGCCAACCTAACCAATCAATGGAATTACGACAACAAAAGTTGAGATGGGTTTACACATTGCGGAGAGTATTTAATTGACGGCATTTGCCCGACTAGCCAATTAATCGATCCACTTAAAGTAAGTGAAAGTAAATATTAAGTGTGAAAAATGTATATACAAAACACATATTTAAAGTTATTCGCATAACTTTTAACATAGTTTGTGATAAAATATATTTTATATTTACTAACTTTTCAACTAGCTAAGATTATGGCTAGTAAAAGCCTGCAAACTTTAAGCCAACAGCACATGACTAAAAACTGAATCTAATAAGTGGAAGTTATTAATAAATTGCTCAACTCAAACTTCTTGGCAACTACTTAGTTTAATGTGCTTCTGCTTAATGCATTCTTTTTGGGCTAATCTGAAAGACTCGACGTTTTTGGCTACATGATAAAGCAGTCTCAAAGGTAAGTGGTAGAAAACTAGCTAGGTAAAAGTAATTTTGTCTGCACATTTTTTTTTCGGCCAAATGGCTGTCTAACTAAAAATCCATTTTCATTAAGTTGCTTGTCTCAAAGTGAATAACGACGAGAGTAGCGAGAAGTGGGGGGAGACTGTCCACCCCAGTTGAATGTGAAGTGCATTTTGTGTATCTGATGTGGCAGCTGAGTAGCCTTGCCTCACTTTTGAGTTTGCTAACAAGAAGAGCTCGAGTTGGCCGAAAAATGGCAGATTGATGTGTGTTGCTGATTTTGACATGTTTCTGCGGCTGTGTGTGTCCGTGGCTGGGATGTCTATGTGGTAACCAGGGCAATCAGAGACTAACCCAGGACTAGCAGTCAGTCAAGCAAACATGTTGCAAAGGCTGAGAAAAGAGAGGCGGGCTAATCAGGTGGTAAAAATGAGGCATGAATGGCGACTGGCACTCCGTAAGCGGCTTGGCTCGCAGATTAACAGATTATGATCTGACATGAAGAAGAAATGTAGTTAGAGAACTTCATTAGTCAGCACATGGGTGTGTGGGGGTGTGTGAGGGTGTGTGTGTGCACAACATTTGTGGAGAGTGTATTTCGTTGCCCTCGACGCGCACCAGTGCGCAATTAAAGCAATAAAAACGACAGACGAGTGCACATTGAATTGCCGAATCCATACAGGGCACCACTCACAGTTACTCACCCCGACCCCGACCACCACACACACACCCACCCCCCTTACCCACAATCCGTGCTCCGCCAACCTTTAGCAGCGGAAGCCTTACTTAAAAAACTTGTCGAATGGACGGCCAAAGAATAAAATAAAAAATAATTGAAAAGCGCACTTTGGCTTTGGTTTTTTGTTTGGCATTTTCATTGAAAACATTTTCACAAGTGGGTATAAAGACTCAGCAATGGCAATTGTAACAAATGTGGATCAAAAATCACTTGTATATTTATTGATATGTGCGACTCGTGAGATGAAACTGAAAAATGGCAAACGGACAGGCAGTAATAAACATAAAGCAACCCAAATAAAATGTATTTAAATAAAAAATAATCAGAACCAATAAATGCTAGCAACAATTAAAATTTTATCAGATTTAAGGGCCAACTTTTTATAGAGCATATAAAGTTGTGTTTGATGGGAATATATTTGAATGGCACTGTGCTTTTTGTTTATTCGGCAAATGTGATTGGGTCGTGTTCGTCGCTAATCCCCACTTGGCATATCGAAATGCGTAGCCAATTTTCAACTTTATTTAATGCAATTTTTGTTGAAAATTATGTGTGGAGTTGCACGTGTTTATTTAATAGACACATTAAATGGACAGAAGAGGCATTACAAATTGATTTTTAGCCATGCGGCTAAACACAGGCATTTAGTGCAATTCAAAATTATATTGAAATTGAAATGCAGAGCGACAGATAGAGAGAGAGAGAGAGAGAGAGAGGGAGAGAGGGAGAGAGAACTGAAAATCAACACTCTGCATTTTGTATGGTAAGTCATAATATAAAAGCATGCATCAGCTTTTGAGGCAATTGAAATCCCAGATTGCACTCTATTAAATGCTAAATAAAATCACAGAATAACACACATACGTAAATACTGAGAGCATGCTGTAGATTGCGGTTTCACTGTAAATTAAATATAAAATGTCCTGCGGACTGTCGCTCTTTATGCATGCGGCTGCCCCCGAACGACGACAATAACAACAACAACAGCAGCAACAACAACAACAACAACAACAACAACAAAAACAACAACAACAACAACACTGCTCGTCGTCATTGCAACCAAAAGTTTTGTACATTTTTGAAATGCTTTTCAGAATGAATGCAGACTGAAAGAGAGAGCGCCATGGGGCGTCAGAGTTGCGGTTGGAGGTCTGCACAAATGTAAAACAAAAGAACGCTTGACAACGAGTTTAAACATATACAAGCTCACGCACACGCACACGCACACACACACACACTTACACAGAGATATACGTACAAGGGCCGGCTTAGTTGTGCCATCAACAATTTCAAGTGCACTTTTGCTTTTGCTTGTTGTTTGCTCACAGAATCGTCGCACAGGCGACAAGCAAAATGCATTAGTTTTTATTCAAATTGATAGATCGCTGCAGTTGGGTGATTTATTTCGCATAAATTATATAAATTGTTTAAATAGGGAATAAAGTAATAAATGTAAATCGCTTTAGGCAACACAAATATTGTTCAAGTTAGGCGATTATTAAAAATAGTTAATATATATATAATAGTTGTCTAAAAATAATATAAATTCTAATCGTATAGCATACAGGACACTTTTGTCTGCAGCACCGAAACTGCACAATAAGTATATACTCTGCTTGGATGTAATTTGTGTTGTGTGCGCTCGATGAAAATAATTGTAGCATACTTTGCAGCAACAATTTAAAAGGCCACGGTCACGTATACCTCTCTGCAACAGCAACAACAGCAATTGGTCAACAGAGGCATGGTTAGGAATGCGGACGTCATCGTCATTGCAGCTGCTCTTGAGACACAACCAGTCGAGTGAGCACTATAGAATATGAAATATAATTTGCTTTATGTATAATATACAAAATGCATTCACTTGTCGCAAATTGGCCGGCAACAGCAAAGCGACAGCAGCAACACGAGCAATAACAATGTCAACAGTTGAAATTGTTGAATATAATTTGGTCAGGAACAAGTGCTGCCTGACATATTGCCAATAATTTTGCCAGTCAGATTTTGGTTAAGTTGGTATTTGCTTTTGTGAGTGTTGCGTGCGTTGAATAAGCGAAAGCGAATAACTTGTCGATGCAACGAGCTGCTTCAAGTCCCTGCTTGCTTGCTACATATTAATATGCAGACACTGTTCGACTGGTTGTAAATCACCTGCGCATCAAAGCCGCAGCAGCAGCCACAGCAGCAGAGCCAGTGGAGAGGAGACAGGATGTAAGGAAGTAGCAGCAGCAAAGTTAAGAAGCAGTTGAGGCAGCTGAAAGAGTAGCTGCATAAAGGAGCAGCAGCAGCAACCGAGCAAATAGCAGCAGTGAAAGAAGTATCAGTAGAAGAGGCAGGGAAATTAAGAAGTTGAAAATGCAGCAGCAGCAAGAGTAGCAGCAGAGGCAGCGGAGGAAAGAATAGTAGAAGAAGATGTTGAAAAAAGAGCAGCAGCAACAACAGCAAGAAATGCAGCAGCAATAACTGGGAAAAAAAGAGCAAGTTGAAGCAACAGAAAAATGAAGTTGTCTTAAAATTAAAGGCAGTTGCAGTAATGCAAAGTACAGCAACAATAATAAGCGCAGCAGCAGCAACACCAGAGTCAAAGTAGCAACAGTGAGCAGAAGTGACAATAACAACAACAGCAATAAGAGCAGAAGCAACCGTAGCAACAGCAACATGAGTTTCAGCAGCAACAGCAGCAGCAGAAAGCGCGGCAACATTAACAGCAAATGTTGAATAAACAGCAGCGAAATCAAAAGCAGGAACACCTACAACTACAACATATAGCAGCTGCAGCAGCAAAAATACTAGCAGCAACATCATCAACAACAACAGCAGCAGCAGCCGCAGCCAAGGAAACTGAAGCAGCATTAGCAACAACAGCAGTAACAATGCCATTAACAACACCAATAACAGCAACAACAACAGCAACACCAGCAGTACCAGCAACACCAATAAAAACAACAACAATAACAACAACTAGCAGCTGCTGCAGCAGCAGCAGCAGCAGCTGTTAATTTGGTGTCTGACTGGTGGAAAGTTTTTGCCCGGGCCACAAAACTTGCGGCGAGTGTCGGCGAAAAGTTCAAGCAAAATGAAGATTTATATGTCTGGCAAGCGGAAGTCATAGAAGGCAGCTCTCTATGCATAGTGATAGTCGTCAGTCTGTCTGTCTGTCTGTTCGTCTGCCTAGGTCTGACTGTACATTTCTATGATCACGTGTCTTGTTGCAATTTCCGTTCCGGATATTTGCTTGGCCTTATGCGAGGTAGACGTAGACGAGTAGCTGAGGCAAACTAAGTGCCAACTTGGCACTAATTTGTTGCACAAACTATCCAACAACACCAATGTGCAACACACAAATTGCACTCGAAAAAATAACGGGACAGGCCTGGATAAAGAAAGAAAACAATTCACAAATGAAACAAAAATATATTCCTTAACTTAACCTCTCATTATGTGCTTCGATTAAGGTTATTTTCTACTCGAATTAAGACGAATTTGTTTTTCTTACAACGCTAACTAAAATAATATAAATAAATACTTCCTTTGTTTTCAGTGTATGAAGTAAATGCCCCCCTCATTATTGAATGCGATTTTAATGGCATTCGAAATGCTGCTCGAACTTTTGCAAACTGAGAACTCTTAAGTTGCACGCTGCAAGCTGCATTTATGATGTACACACAATTCATGCAACTTGGCTCAGTTGTCGGGCAAAGTCTGGCAAGTCTGACAGTCTGCACTCGTCTCGCGTCTGCCCCGACCGTCTGGCAGCTTATGTTTGTGTTAATGAACAGTTGCCCAGTTGGTGTTGCTGCTCCTACTGTCTAGCATGTGTCTAGAGTCCTGTACGTCCATTACGTAGTAAATTATTGTGTGTCTCTGTCTATAGTCCGGTGTCTATGTCCCATGCCCAGCTGTCAATTTGTGGCCGGTACGGACGGACGGACAAATCCGACAGTCAAATGGACAATGGACGTCGACTTTTGACTTCTGCCACTCGTTTGATTGTTTGGCCCCCTTTTTAATTACATTTCATATGCGCCCAGCTGTTCTCTATGTAAATTGAAGTATTTTGTACATTAAAGCTGCAACAAAGTCTAGAGAAAATACCAAAAAAAAAAAAAATGTGTCCATTAAATGCTCACAAAAAAGTTCTTATCTCTTTTGCTTCGAGCTAAGCTGAAGCCATTGCTCACAAAATTTTCCATCTAAAAATTTCCACGTCAGTTAACTAACGAGCCTTTTAGAAATCTGCCACACACACACAAACACTCCAATAAGCTGACATATGAGTTCTTAGAACCTGAGCAACAAAATCTGGTTTTGTGCAAAATACAAATCTGATCAGTAGTTGAATTCTTTATGATTATTAAGTTATCATTATTATATATAACAAAAGTGCAGTTATAATCTGAAAAGAGATTTGTTTGAACTCATTTTGTAAGAACTAAATAATAATATAAATATTTAAAGTTTAGATTGAAAGTACAATGTAATATTTACTTTAAATGCACAACATTTAACAAAATAATTGGCAAGGCGAACATTAAATATGCAAATGGGATAACAAATGAATGTTAATTTTGATCAATTTATTTTGTACAAATTGCCAAAGCCGCAAGCTCAAGTTGCTCGATCTGAGGAACATTAATTACCCTTAAGCATACACACACACACACACACACAAATAAACACTTGCATTCTCGGGGTCTTAATAATGAAATTATGTTTACGGTTTTGCCGTACAATTTGCATTTTGGCCGGAAACTGCATTGTCGTTTTCTGCAATGCTTTTAGACCAAGGCTAATGAAGAGATCTGTGAGTGCGTAATAACAGTGCCTGATAATAATAGCGCAAATTTGTTAAATCATCACATATAAATTGCAAAACTACAAATTAATGTTGACAATAAAAGTAGCTAAAATGCAATTTGTACAAAATAAGTTGCAATTTGTTGCATGTTTATGTGCGCTTGCTTCGGATAAGCACTTATATGTATGGACAACACAATATACAAATTATATTGTGAAATTATCGCAGAACGGGTGAGAGGCATAGAAATGGAGACAGACGGACAGAGATACACATGTACAGAGACAGAAGCTGATTTGCCACTGGCATCAATTTCACTGGATTATGCCACTGCGCGCTTACAGCCAGGCCAACAACAGTAAGGATAATAACAACAACAGCAACAACAACAACAAGGACATTGCATTGCATTTCGCATTTCATGCTATGCTAAATCATATGCAAATGCATGCGTATGACATTTCGGTTCGAATTTTATTGTCCGCCCAGTTGCTAAATTATTTAGAGCCTGATTCCTGATTCCTGCCATGACGAGTCATGCATTTTGAGTTCACCCCCAAAAATTTATAGTGTGTATGCCTGTGTGTGTGCGAGTGTGTGCCTGTGTGTGTACTGGTTTTAGTTGCTTTTGCGTTTGCCGCCTTTCAATTTGACATAAAACCTTTTTGGGCTTGTGGCCCACATAACATTTTATGCAAAGTGCTTGTTTGTATATGTGTGTGTGTGTGTGTGTATGTGTGTCCGTTTGTGTCTAAGTGTGAGTGTGTGTGTGGGTGTGTGTTTGTGGGTAGGTGTTTGGGTATATACGTGGGTGTATTTCACGCCCTTTTGCCACCGCACATCAAAATAAACACTGGCAAATGTGCGTCTTGCCAGAGTTGTCGCCTCCCCCTTACCCATGCAACAAATGAGCTAAATGTCTTCTTCTTCTTTTATGTGGCACGCAGGCGTGCGTAAAAACAAAAATTCATTAAATTTCAAATCCTTTTTTGTGTCTCATCACAAGCCGCACAAACTTTTATTAGATTGAGCCCCGAGAAACAAATACACGCAAGCATGAAAACCTATATGACCATATAATTCAGAAAGATTGTCTCGGTCGAAATCATTATATCGATAGGCTTATCGTAATTGTACATACTTGCTTGTGCTTACAAATTAGATAAGGGTTGCGATAACGTGCATTCGATTCATCCATGAAAAGTATAAGCTATTCATTTAAGAGTGTTCTTAGGCAAGAAAAATAAACGAAGCACCAAAAAGTATGCAACAAAAATGTGAAAAATCATTAAAGATTAAGCAGAAGAGTTGCAGGTCATATTCAACTCCCTTTGATTGTTTATGCCCTCAAAAGCTTTTGTGTAATTGACACCCACTCAAATATACATATACCACATATATATATAGTGTATACAGAGGGTCAACTAGACAATATTTACGTCGCAGGAGAGTCCGCTGCAGCTTGCGCAGCATCAGCATCAGCATCCGCATCAAAATTAGCATCAGGTACAATGGCACAGCAGCAAAATTCCAATGTGTCTGCATATTTGAGACTTTGATCATTTGAAACGTTGTCTGCCAAACAAGAGCATAATGCAAAATGAGCCAAGAGAAATTGACGCCCCTAAACCAATCCATTCACAATCTCTCCCTACCAACACACACATACACACATATCTATCTTATGGTAATGCCACAAATCCCCTCATCTATGTTATTATGTGGGCACTCAGTCTGCTCCCGTTTAAGCTGCAGCTTCCACAATTTAATCTTCATCATCGTCATCGATAGATGTCCAGAGTGCAACATGTTGGCCAACGCTTTCAGTTTACTTTATTTCATTCTCTGTCATGCATTCAGTTTTGCTGTCTGTTTTCTTGTTTCTGTCAGTTTTGATCAATTTATGCACATTATTTGTCCTGCTCCATGTCGCGTTGATTTTTCCACAATCCTTTTGCAAATTTTTGATATGCCATTTGTATGCAAAAACTAACTGAACATTCACTTCTTTCCCCAACTTCAACAGCAACTACAATTTTATGGTTTATTTTTCAAACTTTTTGGTATAGTTATGGTCAGGATGTGAACTTGGCTAGCTGAGGCTGGCTGGCCCAACCAGAACACAGTCGCTGTCTGGGCGCGAAATGAGCATCTGTGGATTTATGGTCGAACCCGAAACTTGTGCAGCAATTTATATAAAAGTACATATGTACATATACTTATGTAAATGGCAATACATCAGTGTTAAGGTTGTGCTCTGCTCGGTGAGCCCATAAAGCTCTCGGCATATTAGTTACGAAAAAGATCTAACCGTGTATGTAAAATGCAAACTAAGATTTAAATATGTAAAAGAACTTGTCGAAAACTTTAATTAAGTGCGGAAAAACTAAACTTTTGGCATTTTAGGAATATTTGTTTTATTCTCAAATAAACTGTTGAATGCAATTGAAATAGATAAATTGAAAATTAAAATTTTTACTTGTGAATAAATACTATTTTACTTTTTATTTCTCTATCCTGACAAGTCAGTGTGTCATTCGTTAAGAAAGTTATGGCGTAGATACAGTTTTACTCCATCAGGAGTGCAAGAAATACCATACAAGAGGGAATAGTTTGACTCCACTATTTATATTGTAAGTATAGTTTTAATATGAAGTCAATTTGAGTATTTATAATATTTATTGTTAAGTCAAAAAGTTCAAAGTTTCATTTGTACAGGGCATAAAAGGTTCGAACAAACTTGTTACAAGCTGCTTTTGTTTGCTGTCGTGTTGCTTGAAATCTTGTTCTGTTTCGGTCACTTGTCTTTGGTTTTGGTTTCAGTTTAGTTTTGGTTTTGTTGTTGTTGCTGTTGCTGTTGCTATTGCTGTTCTGTGCTCTGTGGCTTGTACATATCCCTTAACTGCAGTTGACTTTGGGCTTTGTTGGGCATTGTCTGCAGCAGCAGTTGCCCGAGAACAGGGACATTGGTGAAACAAAACAAAAACCACCGAATTGAAGCTGTCTCGATGAGAGTTTGCAATCTGGAACTTGTGCCCCATGCAGCTGCACCATGTCCCAATCAGTTTACAAGTCTAATAACAATTTTTTTGTCGGTGTGAAAATCGGGAGTGTGTTTTCTGTATATGAGTCGTGTGGCTTACGCATGCTGGCAGGAAATTTGCATATTTGATTATTTTATATGGCATTTGAAAAGCAATTTATATTCATGAATTTGCAAATTAGCAAGCGTGCGGCAGTCATTCACAATTTAAGCATTTAATTTAAATTTTGTTAGCATTTAAATTAAGCTGCTTGAAACATGCATCAACAATTGATGTCCCAAATCCTAGATTTTGCAAATGACTTTTTTTTATGGAAAACATTCTACTCATGTTACTTAGATCTTATCCATAGATTTAACGAGAGAATTATTATTTGTATATTGGATGAGATTATTATTGTTCCATAAAAAAATAAGATGATATGGTATGAATGCAAAATTCAAAGGAATATAATTATTTCTAATTTAGAAAAACAACAGAATAATGGCCACAAAACTATGACAAGCTGGAACGATTTGTATCAGCTTTCTCTAACAATCATTTTGTGTATAACTTTACTGCAATTTGGCTGTCATGCTGTTATCGAACGGCTGTCAAACTGTAAACTGTACTTCGAATTGAAACTTATATATTTTTTAGCTGACGGCAACAAAACGAACCCTACACTAATTGTTATGCTTCAATTGTTGCGTTGCAAGCACAAGTTTTCTACATCGATAATTGCTGCTAATTTTTTGGGAAGTTGCACAGCAGACAAAGAGAGCAGTTTGCCACGCGTGTTGTCAATTGTGCAACACAGCTGCGGGCCAACTAAAACAAATAATAAAGTTTCCAATTATAAGCAATGCAAAGAAAAAGTTGAACATCAGTTTTTTTTTGGTCCCTGTTTTAGCCAACATTCATTCAGACGTTATTCAGATAGCAATCATCTTCAAACTGCTGAAGAGAGATGACTTCTTGTCTGAGTGCAGCTGCAGATGAGTACGAGAATAAAGCAACTGTTTCAACTTCGTGCGTGCCACTTTGCCCCACAGGGCGTGTGTGCGTGCAACTTGCTCTTGGATATGTGTGTTTTTGTGTGTGGGTCTGTGGAAGTCAATTAAATTAGTCCTAGCAGGCACAAAGTCAAACCGGAAGTACTATAGTATGGTTGTATCCTTGTCTTCTTGACATTTACATTTGACACACCCAACTCCCCGCATTAGTCCTGCTGCTTTACGAAGTTGTGCGAAACTTATTGGCTGCTCCCTGATTATCATCAAAGTCGGAAACTGAAATAATTTGAGGCAGCTCATAAAAGTGTTGTTGCCCTGTGAATTACACTGGCCATTTCCTTTTAGCCAAGTTTATAACATAACAGGACACTTGACCCTGGAAACTTTTTGCCTGTTACGGATTGGACAAAGTAGGAACTTGGAAATTCTGCTCTACTTTTCGAGCTTTAAGGAACTCTAAATCGAAGCTTAATTTCATAATTATATTATATTCTTCGGCATTTTTGAAATTGTGTTTGTTATTTCTCTCTCTCGGTCTCTCCCTCTTTTCTCTCGGTCTCTCTCTATACTTTTATATATATATTGCTTTTGATAATATAATCCATCCACTTATCCCATTTGACTTTCCGTTTGGACATTGCCATTGACTGTTGTTCTTCTGGCAGTGCGCAATATCTTAAAGAGTTTTTGGAAATGCGCTTCAGGAACTTAAAATCTACATTCATGGACTGAGCGAAGATAATTAATTCTCAAATACTGCTTATTGTACAGAAGAAAATATTAACATACCGCAATGCCGAGGAATACCACATAAGTCATGGGACAGTGGGGATGAGCGCCAAAATGAGGGATTGCCCGAGGAGATGACAAAGGGTATTTTGTTTGCAATCAACGTGGCTGCTGGATGATTTCGATAATCGGCGCCCAACTGCAGGCAGCATCTGATTGCAAATGGGGCACACCTCAATGGCAATTCTCAGCTTTACAAGTTGCATCACCAAAGGGTGTTTGGTTATCGGAAAGCCGTGTCCAATCCGCTTCGCTCCGAGCAGCACGGCATCAATTAGATTCTCATCGATACGGGTGCCAAACCAGTTGCTGCATGCAGATATATGTTAATGTTGTTTGTGCAGCTCGCTGGTAAATTGACTAAGCGGATCACCCAGATCCTCCTCGCCAACCATATCGAAACCAATCACCAAATCGGGAAACTCTTAATATGTAAATCGAAAACTGCAATATGCAAATCGAAATCATTGAGTGGTCATGGGCCTTAAGGATGCCTACCTTGGGCATCTTGCTGAGCAGTAAGAACAACGGCGATTGCTTCATCTTTTTCAAACTGACTGGGATACTGAATCCCCTTATTGTGCTCGCTTGTCTTGAGGCATATGATCACATCGTTCGCTTCGATCTCGTTATTCGTAAGCTGATTGACATTGCCCAAGGTGCCGAAGAGTTCAAGTAATCCGCTGGAGTGCTCTTGCGAAGACTACTTTGGCCAATTAGTTCGGTCATGTCTTGGCAGTAAAACAACGCATCGCTTGGGCACAAATGCCTGTGCCTTGGGCCATTTAAATCAAATAGTCTTGATGTCTAAATACAATGATTTGCGAACAGATGAACGACTTTCACTTGCTACATAATGTAGCCAAAAGTGAAAAGAGGCAAATAAATAAATAAGGCTCTTCACATACATAACTCAATTATGCGTAATTACATACATGCAATGCCAAAAAGTGAAATGCTAACAAAATATTTACTTTGGTATTCAGCAACACAACCGAAACAAAAACCACTTCAGTATATATATATATATATATATATATATACATAAAGAGAAAACACTTTGGTTACAGGTGTCACGTGCTTGAACTTTGTTGGTTTTCAGGGCACACGGCTCTCTTGTCAAGCTGATCCCATGCCCACACACAGACTCACACACACACATATATGTATATCTAAAGTGTGATTTATTTGCTGCTTACAAGATTTTGCCTAAGTGTTTTTTAGCAGAATTACGTTACTTACTGCTACTTGCAAGACGAAGTAGAACCAGAGTAAGAATCCTTTTACAATTGCCCCAGGCCATGAAACTTTTCAAGTGTTAACGAGGTTTGTTTTTGTTGTTGTTGCACACACATGTGTCGATTACATCCGTAGTGCACTTTACTTCAAAACTTGAACGACACTCAAAAAACTACAATAGCATCAACATCAAGCGACAAGTGACAAACTGATTTGTTGGCTCGTTTTCTTTGCCAGAGCATAAAACTTGATTTTGTCGAAAAACAATTTGCATCTTAATTGCATAGGAGTCCACAATAAAATGGATACAAGCAGCTCTCAAAGGACAGCTACTTTTATAATTCAACTTCTTCAAGTGGCAGAGAGAGAGGACAAAAGTTAGTTTGCCAACTCTCATAAACTTAAAGGCAAACAACCTCTCTATGTAGAGGCAAACTTCCCTATGAGTTTGTTCTAATACTTGCTTACACGCCATTTGATCGATTGCATTAAGGATAAAAAGCTATCGATTATTAGATGCCCATTAAAGTTGATTATTTATTGTTGAATACTTGGAAATTGGTTTTTTATATAACAAAACTTTTGTTTTGCAAGAGCAGAAATTGCTTGGGAAAACGCAGAACTTAGTAAAAAGTCCTTAATATTAGTATATTATAGGTTCGCTGTTAAAAATTTACCTTTCAGGACACTTTTAAAGAACCTTTCCAAAATTGTACTGATTTTTAAGAGCAATGCATTTAAATAATTTTATGACCCATAAAATCTTATTACATTTATATTTTCAATTCAAGTTTTAATAAAAATAAATGGACGTACCTTTAGAATCATAGATTGCACTTTATATGAAATCTGCATTTAAATTGTTGTGGTTAATAAAAGTGTTACTTAAGTGCTTAAAATTCTTATTCTCATGCTCATTCGATTTCTACTATTTTTTGCATTTTTGTTGAAAATTTCTAAATTTTATATTTCGGTTAAATGAATTTCACATTTTAGCATCACTCGCACATGTTTCCTGGGTATGTGTGTTTTTTATTTTGAAAACCCTAGCTGCTTTCAGTCCCAGCCCGCTTGTCTGTGGTCTGTCCACGACCCTGCACAATGCCCCATAGGAGCATCCTTACATATCATTTTATTCTCCACTCGCTGCTATTCTCTTCTTTTTTTTTGTTCGTCCTTTTTGTCTGTTACAAATTATGCTCATATAAATTTTTATAAAACATTTCTGGCGTTGCCATTTTATTTTATGTTTCTTTTTGTTACAACTGCGTCTCATACACTCACTTACACACACACACACGCACACGCACTAACATACTCATACACATTCTGACAACCCACCAACTGCCTTACATTTGGCTGCGCACAAAAGTAGGCAACAAAAATGGGCGCGAGGCGAAACGATACGAAACGAAATGAGTTTTGTGTCTGCTGCAAATATGAAGAGCAATTCACACTTGAAAAGTTTCAACATGCGTTTTTAAGTCGCACACACACACACACAGACAACCCAACTATTTTACACACGCACACAAATTTTCTTCTTTTTCAAATTTAATAAATGCTTTGAGCTTTAACCCTTAAGGTATGAAAAGTTTTGTTTAAGAATATAAAGACAAATAGGAATTTTATATTTTTATTTTATCCTATAGCCTTACACTATTTTTAATAATTTTAATATTTTGTGAAGGAAGATTATTAAAGATCAGAGTTACATACTTCCCATAATCCGTTCTTTATTTCCTTTTTAACACATTTAACAGATTAAAATTTGATTATTTTGCCATAAATGCGATGCCTGTTATATGATCATATATTTATATGAAAAGTATGTGAAAAATAAATGTATTTCATAAATGTTTCATTTTTAGGATGAGTACAAGCTGAAGCGTGTTAAACATGTGCGTATTGCTACTGGTTCATTATTGCGCATTTCGGTGTGTTAATGTGTGTGAATATGAAGCTGATGGCTGCCCCTAAACAAAACAGCTGCAGAACCCTCAGAGCCAGGCGCCCAATGCCATTTGTGCGTGCCTAATGTTACGTCGGCGACGATTCCCCCATAAAAAAGGGTTCCCACTTATATGTGTGTGTGTGGGTGTGTGATTGTGTTTTGTGTGTTTATGTTTATGTCAGTTTATTGTGGCACTTTTTGGACGCCTTTTGCCAGTTTATTTTTTGGTAACTAATTTAATATGCATAAATGCTAGCACATGTTTCATAAATGGCATTTTAAAGCCGCACAAAATGGGTTTATTATGTAGGCTCCTTCCCGCTTTACCGCTTTGTCGCTTTACCGCATTTCGCATACAATATGAATTTCTATTAATGCCTTTTACTGTTGACTTTGCCCCGGGGCTCAGCAAATGTCTGATGGTGAGTGTGTGTCTGCTGTGTGTTGGTGTCAGCTGTAATATAACTGTATATATGTATATATACATATAACTACAAAATATTTGCATGCAGCAGCAAAAGAAGGAAACTGAAAACAACTGTTGCATACTTTTGTGCGCGTACAGAAAAATTTGCCTCACAGTGAACTCGCAATCTAATGTCATAATTAAGCTGAACACAACGACATGGCGATTGTCAAACTGTTGCAGATAAGCTAAGGTTCTGCTGCCAACCTCCTCTGCCCCACTCTCTCTCTCTCTCTCTCTGTAGCCACACTCGTGATGTCTGTTGGCCCAAAATGAGCGACAGTTAGACGCGGCATAGCCCAACAGCTGTTGAAACTCTTTTGCATTTTTTTTTTTCTTTTTTGGTAACAATGTACGCCGTATTTCCATCCAAGCCACACCTTTGCCTTTCGCCCGCTCTGCCCACCAACTGGTAGCTTTATGTTGTCAGCTTAACTGGAAACAATGGCGGCTCCCTCAATAGAAGTCGACTTGTTAAGCTTGCGGCTGGCATTTTTATCTGCCTGTTGTCTTTGCCATTGCCTTTGTCTTTGTCCCATTGTCACTGACACAATGGACTCAAATTTTGCTGCTTACACATACTTCTACACAATCACACACATATACACACACACACACACACGCACGCACATTGTGTTTGATTACAAATTTCTGCGTTTTGTCAAATTGATTTGTTTACTGGCAGCACGTAGAGTGCAAAGTGCCCCACTCCCCGCGATACCCTCACTTGGCAGTGAGAAATTTACATTTTTGACGCGTTTGAGGCGCTTTGAATTGCTCGGCACGTTTGTTGCCTATTTGAATTACGAGTATGTCAATAGAATTGCACGCAATTTCCGCACCACCTCATCCTTCTGCTTGTCCTCGTAGGCCAGCCCAAAATAAATGTCAATAAACATCATCGCCAACAATGCTAACAACAAAATGCTTTAAGCTCAAGTATTGAGTAACAATTTTCTAAATAATTCAATATTCGAGTGTGTCGCGGAAAGTGCTCAGCTTTTGCTGATTAGATGTAGAAAGAGAAATGAATTTAATTGTCCAGTAAATTTACAATTTCATCTTTAAAATGCTGCCACCACAGCATGTAGTTATTAAATGTGTCCGTCTATCCGAGCAGCATAAAAGCCCAACACGATTCCAAACAGTTTACGGCATTGTTCATGTGAAATGACTGCATTTGTTGAGCGCCTCGCAACATGTTTACAGCACTCGCTTTGTTGGGGGGCAGTGTTTTGAAACAATATGACTGCAATACCACCGAATGGCCATATAGCAACAATAAAAGAAATTATAAAATAATATTAACAATCTAGTAACAACCATGGAGCGCAAAGAGCTGGCGGCCATTTAGTGCCGGACCAGGCACCAGACTACACAAACTGCATAAAGTGGACGCAGCTACAAAAATATAAAAACAAAGAGCGAATTGAGCGAGGAAGACAAAAAACAACGTGGGAAAAGAAAGTGGCATTTTACATTTATGGTTATGTGGGTGCTGGACACCGCTGCTCAGAAATGCAGCCAGGAGTTGGGGCAGGTGCAGGAGTTGAGCTTAAGGGCTAACCAACAAGCAGCAGAACTGCAAACTGCAAACTGCAAATAGCAACAAATGGCTAACGGCTGCCAGGTAATAAAGGCAAAGACCACAGACTACATTTAAAGTGCAGCTGTGCAATTAAGGCTCCAAACTAATTGCCTGGCCAAATGAGTTGACTCCTCCGCAAGAGTCACAACTTCATTCTTTATTTGCGTTGCCTAGTTGCTGCCTAAAGTTGAACATTTTTAATTGCGTTTTTAGAGTGCAACTTTTCTCTTATCAGCAGCACTAATAATTTTTAGTATGCGTAGCATAGAGTTCCCATTTTCTTTTTCCGTCCTGTTAACGTGTCTAATTTTTTGGGTTTTCATCGTTTTGAAAACCATCATTAATTAACAGCAATAATAATTTGCACTTACTTAATTTCTTGTTGGCCTAGTTGCTGCCTAAAGTGAAAAATTTTTAATTGCGCTATTAGCAAAAAATTTAATGTTTCCTTTCTTATGAAAATCAAAAATCATTTTATGAACAGCACTAATAATTTATACTATGCGAAGCATAAAGTTCGCATTTCTGCTAACTCTACCACTCCCTCTCTGTTACCTCTGCCCCATCTCTATGCCACTCGTCTGTTCTCACACATCTCTTCACATCGCCGTCGCCTTAGTTCGTTGAGGTACGCAATGTGACTCGGAGTCCAGCCACAAATAGATGGAGGAGGCCAACGCAAACAGCCGGGCAAACATGCATAAAAAACTTTTATAATAAAATTATTTGTTTGGGCACCAAATAGACAAGTTTTCCAGCCATACATTTCATTTGTGCGAAATGTCACTCTGGGGCATACTTTTGTGCAAACCGAAACAACAACGACAGCAACAAGGACAAATGTTTTGGCAAATTTGCAAGTGAGCTTCAGGATGCGCAGGATAATAACGGCAAAGCCAGCCAGAAGCGAGCAGCTGCATGCCAATGGCAAGTCAACTATTCACAATTAAACATAGCCCGAGGCAAAATATGGAAAATGGTGTTTTTGGCATTTTCACACAAGCTAAACATTTGCATTTAAGAAAAAGTAAAATAAAAAAATATAAATGCAAAGTGAAAATACAAATAAAAATGCAATGCAATCGTGTTGTTGCCTTTCATTAGCCGTGCCCCGTGCCCCATGCCACATGCCACACGCTGCTGTCTGGGCACCCAAAGTGACTTTCAATGTAAACGTCAGCGCTTTGTGCTGTTGACATTTGTGCGCCCAGACGACGAAGAGGATGACTACGACGACGGCGACGTGGACGAGTAGGACAACAAGGACGAGGACAATTTACGATAAACATCTCAGCGGCATGCAAATCCCTTTTAGGAATGTCACCAGGCCCAGGAGAGCACTTCAGCATTTCTAGAGCTGAGATTGCCGGCACAAAGAAAAGACTAGCTGACAAACGGCATCCTATTTGGAATGTGAGTGGCAATGCGGCATTAACCAACACTGGCGCCCCATTAACATCAACTTCAAATTGCACTTTCAACTCGAGCCGACAGTCGAGTGTTTCGAATAGAAAGAGAAATTAGTTATCAAGATATCAAAAACACTTTAAAATAAAAATGTAAAAATTTAGCTTGCAACTTTCTTTGGCAAAACAAATCAGAAATCCGATTGAATACAATTTAAAATATAACCAAGACTTATTAAAAGATGCATCAAATATAAATAATTTAGCGCCTAGTCCGGTAGTAGTTCCACATGTCGCACAGACTCGGCTGCGGATCGCACTCACAGTCAGCACCCGGCGGAGGGAGTTGATACTTTTTGCACTCCGCGAAACTGAGATACGGCGTCTGTCGCTTCTCACAGTCGCAGGACGGGCGATGTGTTCCGCATTTGCCATGCTTCGAGTGACAGGTCAAACTACGCAGCCTGCATCATGGCATGGGCTTTGAGGTTGCAGGCTTTGTTCTCGAACTAATTGGCAGCTGACAATCTGCGAGCTTGCATGCTGTGCATGGTTTGGCGTGAAACGCTTTCGGATCGCGACGCTCCGGATTTGGATAGATTTTACGGATTCATGGCTTACGTTGCGGCATTGGCTTCAGCTCACAGCAGCGATCGCTCTTGTCCGACGGCCTGTAGGCGCGCGCATCGATTTGCTGGCCACAGGACTCCTCCTCCGCAGAGCAGGATTGCCGGTCATTTTCCCGATGTGCCAGACTCTTGTACTCTGAGCGACGCACTCTCATATGGCAGGGCGTATGCGGCTTCAACTGGGACCGCGGCTGACGCAGCTGCCTCTGCAGCCGGTTCTCGGCGGACTTGAAGCTGGTTGAGTGCCGCACGACGGGCAGCTAATCCGTAATTTGTTCATATTTCTAAAATCAAAGTTGGAATTTTGAATTGTTTTATGTCATCGAAAATTTGTTTGTGACTGAGCAGCTAGGATTATGATTGGGAATGAAATGCCAACATGTTGCAAATTGGCTCGCTTTCTTTCATCGTTCATCTGGACACGAATCTCGATCTTTGTCGAACTCGGTTATTGCAGGCCGCCTTATTGCATTTTTGTGGCACTCTGAGAAGCTGGGATAACGTGTCCTCGGTCGCCTACAGCTTGTCGGTGTCTTGGGCTTAAGCTTGCAGAGGACCTCCAATTTCTTCTTAGGGCACTCTGAGCGGGGAAACTTGATACAGCGTTCCTCTGAAGTCGGCGATGCCGGTGTGAAAGGCCTGCACTTGACAGGCATCAGTGTGCGGCACTTTTGCGTCGCAACTCGGACACAGCGGGGCATTGGCAATGTGCGGCGTTTAATTTCGGGTGCAATGCGTTCTATGCGGCAGTTCTGTGGTATTTTCTCCAGCGCACAGTCCACCCAGTTCACCTGATGGTCACGATCCAGGCTCTTGCTGGGCCTGTAATGGCGTGCGTCGAATCGTTGCATGTTGAAGCTCGGTTCTACACATTCCGGCCGATAAGGTACGTTGCAGCGCGGATAACCCAAACTGGGATGCACTCGCAGCTCATCGTCCGTCCTGCACGGCCGGAGCTGCTTGAAATATGCCGGCTCGGCTTTCTCCGTTATGCGGCTTACTTTCTTCACCCGAATGACAGACTTGCAGTGTTTGAAGTTGCATATGCAACGTGGGGCTCCATTCAAACCAATAGCGTGTTGCACACAATTTTTCAAGTTCGTCAGCACCATTTTATACGAATGAAGAATTTGTTTTTTTTTTAAATATTTTTTTATTGACTGGTCCAAAACTATTGCCCAAAAATGTTTTGACTTAGACTTTTTCAAAGGAGCCATTTTGACAAATGTTACCAAGCTAACTATTCCGTAAAAAGAAATATAGTAAATCATGTGTAAAATGAAAGAAAGTTAATAAAAAATAATTAAGACATTTTTCTGAAATGAAATTTAAAATACATAGTTGAGTGCTCAACAAATAATAGGAACCAAAAAAGCAAAAGCACTCAAGTGTAAAACTCAGCTTGTTCCATGAAATTCAAATAAAAGTTGGCTCACATTTCATCACTTGCGGCAGGTTCTTCGCCGTTAAAGTGCAACAAACAGTTGGGCAACTCTCGCAAAAAGTTTCAACGTCCAACAATAAACAAAACGCACTAATTAATTAGTGAGTGGGCGTTTCTGTGCCCTCCAACCATCAGTCTCAATCTCTCTGTACCACTCCTGGCTCCATTGGCCTGCGTTGATTTTTTTGCCCCATTTTGTTTTTGGTTTTCGAGTTTTCCTCAACAATTCTATGCGAGATTGTTTTTGGTCTTTTTTATTTCATTTTTTAACTTGCTGCCCAATTGGACTGTGGACAGCTGCCTTGAAATCGAAACGGCCTCAAAAAGATTGCAGTCAAATTGTTAACAGCAATTGACCCAATTTTTGCAGAGCCTGCTGCACTCATGCATATTGTGCTTCAGCAGCAGTGCCATAAAAGCGAAAACTGGCCCGCGTCCAGTTAACTGGTCCAAGCAGCGCGTACAACATGCCGTATACTTATTTGATTCTTTTTGTTTATTTTGCTTTTATCCCCGACTGTTTTTGTTTTTCGACCTGTTTGCGTGGTAGGCAAAAAAAAAAAAAAATTCATGAGCTTGTTCAACTGTTGTCCTTACCACTTTTATGTCGACTTTTTGTCTTGGCTTTTATACTTTATTTATTTGTTTTTCATTGTTGCTCTGAGCCTCGGAGCAGCTTAGCAGTGGGAATTCAATTCCATTCGCTTTCCATATAGTGGAGTGCCTTTAGCCAAATAAAGAAAACAGTTAACAAATTAAACACGAAAAAAGCCATTTATATACGAGCAAAAAAATTACCGAACATATATTGGCTTGGATTAAATTTCGATTGAGATCAAAAGTGTGTTAAGTTTATTTTTCGCCATGATGTGGAAATTTAAATGCTCTTAGGCAGCGATTAGCATCAGAATGAGTTACATTAACGACACATTTCTAAATAAGACACACAGCTGAATAATTAAACTAACAGCATAATATATATATATATATATATGTGTGTGCCGATGAGAGTGCTTCTATATTACCCATCTCTCTCTGTCTCTTTGTGCACTTTGAATAAATAATGCAGCAAATTAAGCAACGGCAACTTGGAGCCTCAGAATTTCGCATAAAGCACCAATACAGCAATGCACCAATGCAGTTGCCACTTTCGAGCAGACGGCACAGGGATTGCACAGTGAAAGCAGAGCAAGAGGAGGAGACGACGTGGCGTGAGAAGCACATTGGAATGATTTCATTTACTTGCAATCAATGAAATTGCACTGATGCAATTTTGTTTGGGGAGCCAAAATAAACAACAACTGGGAATGGGGCAAATGGACAAAGTAACAGTTGCATTACACTCAAAAAAAAGAAAGAAGAAAAACACGCCTTAATTTAAGTAAGTATTTAAGGATTTCACAAATTCAAATAATTTAGATAGTTAACTTAAAATTGAGCTAATCGGGCTCTAATGCAGACAACGACTAAACTCTTTTGTATTTCTTATATTTAGAAATTATTTCCAAAAACAAGTAAAACATTCTAGTTTTTAGAGAGATTTTCAACAATTTTTCTGAGTGTGCGAATGGGGCAAATGGACAAAAGTAACAGTTGCATTAGTAAAAGCAACTTGCAACTTGCGCGCTGCGAGATGCAAGCAAGCATGAATGCGGTCAAGGATGCGGCGAGGCAAGCGGCCATGCCTGTCTGTCACAACAGCTGCAGGCGGGTGGGCGGTTGCTGGAAACGGGGTGTGACAGGCGGGTGACTGTCTGGCGACAGCAGTCAAAGGCAAAAGCAAAGGCGAACGCGGTCTGCAGCAGCAGCAGCAGCCAGGAATTTTCTCATATCGTGAATATTTTTGGCTGGCAGCACGTAGACGCGCTAGAATGCTGCATGATCCTGTGTTGCCACACGGTTGCCTCACGCTTCATCCCGGGCAAAAGTTCACGACTGTGCTGCTGCCACTGACATTAAGTCATGGCTTCGGATGCGAGAGAGTTTTTGAGAAAAATGTCAACTTGTTTCTCCCCCACCCAGACACAAATCGAACAATGAGTCGAACTCATAACCAGCTGGATAGGTGAGTTTGAGAGTCTTACATTAGCTAGCTGTGCCACGTAACTAACCACTACACACACACACACGCACACACACACAGTCAAACATCGCAGGTTGAACTGGACCGCAAACGGGAGCAAGTCGGGAATGTGGCATCAACAGCAGCAACATCAGCATCGAGCAGTCAGGCGGAGATGCCCGTCATCCTGGTTGCTGCACAAAAGCCGCAGGAATTGAAGGAGACGCCCTCAGCGTCACACAAATCGACAGGCACAACAACAGATCAACGAAAACGCAGACAACGTGTTGGATTCGATCCCAAACGAAATACCGTTAGGGACTCAAGCCCCAGCACATACGATTACGACCATGAGGAGCCGCTCACCACCAAGACTACAAAGATATACAAGAAAAGTATGTTGCCAAAGAAATTATTTCGAATAACGGAGAATGATTCAAAGAAATCTAGATAACTAAAGATAAAGATAATTAATCAGATCACACACATTTCTAGGATCTTCAATTAAGAATCAGGCAGCCGATGATTCCGATGATTCGCTAGCAATACAGTATGACTCAACAGTTAGGGAACACTCCCAGGACGCCTCAGCCAGCAATGTGGAGACGGAATTCCCGCTTTCAGATGACACGGATGTGGTTAAGATCAGCGATGTCACCAGTTCCAAGCTGACTAGCAGCGAATCAACTTTGATTATGGACACCAATTTGGGCGATCTGAATCCCAGTGATTTCCAGCAGGGCAATCTGGCCTCGGGCCTGGGCTTCGTAAGTGAGTGAGTGGAGTGGCTAAATCAAGCACGACTGATCCACCTTATCCACCACTAGATTTACATGTCCATACCGCCGGATGGTGGCTACGGTTGGGTGGTGCTTGTGCTCAGTTTCCTGGCGCAGCTCATCGTCGATGGCATTGTGTTCACCGTAGGCATACTGTTGCCCTACATCAGCGAGGAGTTCAATCTGAACAGTGGCCAGGTGGTGCTCGTGGGCAGCATACAAGTTGGCTGCTATTTCATGGGCGGTGCCTTTTCCAGTGCCCTCTTAAACAGTTACGGCTTTCGTCCGGTGGCTTTGTTCGGTGTGATAATCTCGGCGCTGAGCATTCTGGCAGCCAGTTTTGCTCCCAATTTGGCAGTGGTGATAATTTTCTATAGTGTTATTGGTAGGCAACCACTGATTACCACTGTTAACCAATGTTAATTACTGTAATCTGCAGGTGGACCCGGTTTGAGCATGATCTGGGTGAGTTCACAGGTCATCATTGGATATTATTTTGAGCGATATCGTCCCATTGCGAGTGGGTTTTCCTGCTCCGGTGCTGGTGCAGGCATATGCATCTTCTCCATTACGAACAACATACTCGTGCAGCAGATTGGCTGGCGGAATACGATACGGTTTCAGGTGCTACTCATTTGTCTGCTCCTCTTTGTGGCTGCGGCCTATTTGGAGGTAGCTCCGACCCCGGTGGCCGTGATGCACACGGATCCCTCGAACACCTCCAGTTCGAATGAGTATTATGGCAATTTCTATGTGCATTACTTTCTCGGCGAAGAATCCGCCTCTAGGTCTCCCCATGTGCTCAACACTTATGAGCCGGCCAGGAAAAAGAAGAGTAAATGGCGACGCTGTGTAAACTTTTGTTGTCCCTTCTGCATGAAGCCTGAGATCCAACAGGGGCACTCCGATCGCTCTGAGCACAACTATGTGGTGAGACCGGATCCCATACAGCGCGATGATCTTTTTTATACGGGACCCGCCGACTACGGAGAACCCCACAGCAGGGAACAGTTCGATGGCAAGGAACTGGAGCTGGTGGGCTCTGAAACGCATGTGAGTCACAATTTGGTTAAATATAGTATTTTGTGTTTTAATATGACTTTCGCAGCTGCAAAGAACTGCTTATGGTTTACACAATATCAAGGATTACGACAACAGCAACAACTCGCTGGATGTATCCAAAGATCAAGATCCACTCAGTCCGGCGCGTATTCCGCCCAAGAAGTCACGGAGAGGCAAGAAAAACTGGCTGCGGACGAAGATTGTGAGGGCCTTGAGTCGCCTCTTCGATGCGCATCTGCTGAAGAACTTTGAGTTTCGCATTCTGTTGGCCTCCGCCTTCCTCTATCCTTTGGGGGTCAATATACCCTTTGTGTACAGCAAGGTGCGCGTCACTATACCGGTGCAGTATGCCCAGATGTTACCCACCGCCATAGGTTTATCCAACTTCATCATGCGCATCATATGCGGCTTTGCCGCCTACAAGCTGAGAAGCTGGACCAACTATATCTGCGGTGGCGGCATGATACTCGGCGGCGTTATGGTCTTCATTAGCGCCTTCTATGGCAGCGATTTGATCTGGTTTCAGTTTGTTTACGCCATCTCCTTTGGCATCGCACCGGGTAAGCTTCTAGCACAAAACTTCACAAAACAGTAAATGAATTTTGGTTTAAATTTTTGTGAAATTCAAATCATAAATTTGAATTAACGGATTTTAATTGCAAAGAAAACTTAAAAATGAAATTTAAACCAAAATTAGTTTAGCGTGCATTTAGGACTAACATACAAACCCGATACTTGCCCACTCTGCCACATGCCACATTCAGCTGTCTTTGCCACACTGCGTGCATTGATTTATGTGCGCTACTTGGGGCTCTCGAAGCTGACGAATGCTTTTGGCATAACCGCCTTGGCGATGGGTCTGGGCATCTTTATTGGCACCACACTGGGTGGTATTCTGATTGATCGAACTGGTGGCTATGTGGTGCCCTTTGCCATTGCCGGCATCTGCATTATGTGCTCCGGGGCGCTCAAGTTGATTTTGCCGGCGCTGTTGAAATGTCGCAAAACTAACAAACATAATTGAAAACCGTGTACAGTTTACGATGCATTGATTTTATTGGTTGTTTTTTTGTTGTTGTTGTTGTTAATTGTTGTATTTTACAAAATGTCTTATGCACTTGCAGTTTATATTTGTTTTTATTATTACATCATCATCAAGTGTGTGTGTTTTAATCTCTAATTTGTAATCATTCTGCATTCGTTAGATTTATTTTACATTTGATTGGCTGCCACGAGCAGTGGCTCTCTAGCTCTATTCACCTCAAACTGTTCAGTTGGCTCTCAAACTGTTTGCCTGCTGCTGTTCTGAGCTCAAATTGAAATTTGTTTTACTTTGCATTTAAGGGAGTGCCTAAGTTATTGATCAAGCAGTGGCTCGCAAACTGTCAACACCTTTTCTAGCTATAATAATTGTTTGGTGTTTTTTTTGTTTGTTTATGACTCTTTTTATTAAAACTCTGTGTTGTCTCTCACGTTATCTAAAACCGCATTGAATTTGCCGCAAGTTAACAATTTTTGCAATTTGCGAACTTAAATTGAGTCTTGCTTGCCAAACTACGGTTCTCAAAATGTTTGCTCAACTCAAATTTAATGTTTATCCGCTTTATATGTGCATTATCTCTCGAATTGTTCGGCTGCTGCTTTCAATTGTTCTGTGGTCTTATGAACATGTTGTAGGTACTTTTTAAACTCGATTTAAATCGACTGCTGTTATCCAATTTGTTGTTGTTGTTCTTCTTCTTCTTGTTATTTTGTTGCCCTTTATTGCATTGTGGTAAAGTTTAATTAACTTAGTTTTACACCTAATGTTAGCTTAATTTTTGTTTTTGTTTTTACCTTGTTTGGTTACGCAAATGTTCACGCTTTGTTTTTGTTTTTGGTTTTGGTTTTTTTTACTTTGAATCAGTTAATATACTTCGGATATGCGAAAATGATTCAATAAAAAGTGAACTAACACAAAATGAAAAGAACTTATAAGAAATGTCTAAAATGTTAGTTTTATTTTAGGTTTTTTAATATTATTATTACTTTTGTTACTCTTGCATTTATCGATTTAATTTATTGCAAATTATTGAACCACTCTCGCCATCGAATTGCATCTTAAAATTAAATGTCTACTATTAAGTTGTTTTTTATGGGTTTTAAGTTTTTTTTCTTTTGGATTTGCATTTATATATATTTATATATATGTATATATATATAGATGTATAATATATGACACATATTATGAAAGTACTGCTTGATTTATACAAAAAAATGTAGCTTAAGCAACAGAATTGAAGAACTTAAATTATATGCATATAATTCTTTAGCCAAATGTATGTGTGTGTGTGTGTATTTGTGTGTGAGTATGTGTCTCTGCGTGTGTGTGTTTGTGTTTTTCTTTAAATCCATTTTGTTTAAATATTGTCAGTAGTCTTCGGTTTCATATGCAATTTTCTCTTTTTTTTTAATTTTTATTTTTTTTATATTTGTCGAAAATCCGCATTTGCGTGCATGCATTTTTTTTAATATATTTTTTAATGAATTTTCAATTTCGTATCGTAAACTAAATTAAAATTAAAATCGCTCAGCAGTTGTTCTCTGGGGGGGATTGCACTCGGCCTGCCTGGTCTGGTCTGGTCTGTCCGCCTGGGTGTGTTTTCTCTTTCTTTTTTGTTGTTGTCTCTCTCGACACAAGAAGTATTTTCTTATGACTTAAATTAAAATTGTATTTATATGGCCTGTGCTGTTGCATGGCGCGTAGTTCATGTGTCGGAATCGGACCTGCGGTGTCACCATTTGAGAAATTAAATGTATATCTGGTACGGTCACCGGCGGGGGGGGGGGGGGGATGACGAGGGGGGGTGGTGGCTACTTACCAATTAAAATAGGTCTGCGACCCGTGGCAGTTGCGCTCGGTGCCACACCACTTCGATTGCTGGAGCGCCGGACAGGGTCGTCCTCCACGTTTGCCATGCTTGATGACTTTGCGATATCGATGCATCTCCCCAATGCCACAGCTCTTGCTGCAGGTCGTCCACTCGGACCAGTGGCTGACACGACAGTCGCGACGCCGCTTCGATCCCAATGGACCGCGACGTCGCGTTGACGATGCGGATGCGGATAATGAAGAGAACGCTGAGGCGGATGTGGCCTTTAAAGAGTGGTTGTTGTTGTTGCTGTTGTTAACATTATTGGCAGCAGCAGCAGCATCGTTGCGCCTATAGCTGCTGGCAATGCTCTGCATCAGGGCATGCTTATCGTTCTTGGGCACCACATTCACAACGCCCGGCTGCTGACTGTTGTTGTAGCTGCAAGTGCAAATTACAATTTGATTAAATCAATACAATTATTCAATTATGCAATTAATTAATTGCTTCTTAATAACATTAAGTTTTACGGCAGCTTTGCTTTCAGCGAATAATAAGTAACACAATGAAGACAACAAATGTTGCGATGCATTTTTGATTCTGTTTTGAAATTTATGTTTAAATTACAAGTTTATAAGCTTTGTTTTTTGTTGAAATTCATGTTAAATTCCACCCAAGAAACCGGCTGAAAATATACAAATTGCCATCATTTTGCTCAATTATTCATACAACATAAATTTATGCCCTTACATTTTCCATATAGCTGCCTAATATATTTGTTCGATCAATATTTAAATTAAGCAAGAATTTCATTTAAGAATTTATAAGTTGCTGGCAAATCAATTTGCTTTTTGATTTTGTTAAGCAGCTCCGGAACATAATAACGCTTAATACGAATACTCTCTCACACATACACACACAGAGACTCTCACAGATACACACTTGTAAAATGTATACATACACAGAGATTACACATACGCCATGTTGTAAGGTGTTTGGCTTGGCGCTGAGCGCGTTTCGTATTTCAGCACGTCAACTGTAGACAATTTCAATTTAAATTTGCCTTTTTGCAGTTTTCCCTGTGTGGATTTCCGTGTACGTGTGTGTGTGTGTGTAAGTGTGTTTGGGTGCGTTGTCTGTGTGTCTGTGTTGTCTGCTTCCAAAATGTGGCAGACACGGAAAACCAGGCCAGCGAGAGAGATTGAGAGTCAGAGTCAGAGGCAGAAGCAACATTTGCTGTGCCGCCGACGGTTTCCTTCCTTCCTTCCTTCCTGGCTGACTTCCGTGTTTTGTTTCCTGCACTTTTCGTTTATTTGCATACACATGCCGTGCAAAATCGCGCAAATAATAATGAAAAACGAAATCAGGAGGGAAATGGGTATGCGAACAGAACGGAGGCAAGGCACCACCTCGAATAATGCCAAGTAAATTGGCGAAAATATTGAAAAACGTGAGACTAAAGAGTCGGACGAGACGACAGGCTTGAAAGTCTCAAAAGCCTCGCAACTGTCGAACGGCATGTAAAAGCGTGGAAATGCATGGAAAGACGTGGAAAATCAACAGACATTTGCCAGAGGCGACGCAGCTGCCTGGCAAAAGTAATGAAGAAAATTCCCCAAATTGAAATTACAAACATTTCAACATTTTTTTTGTCGAATAAGAAATTTGTCCCAACAAACTTACTGCTTACATGTGTGTTGTGTGTGTGTGTTAAATGTCAGTTATTACCAACAATGTTCATCATGCTTATGGCAATTACCGTTAGACAAACGCATCAAACTGTACCAGGTAAATGGCGAATTATGCGCAATTTGAGACGCCTCTAAAAGCGTGAAAAAAATAATATTTCATATTTGACATTTTACTCGGATTTCCAACATGTCAAATGTTGTAGTTTTAACTATTTTGAGTAATAAATAAGTAATAATTCATGTCATATATATAGAGAAAGATGCCATTTGTGGCATAATATATATTTGCTTAAAATAAACGCACTTATTATTATAAATTGGGGTACCTTCACTGTTACCAACTAGGTCCCCCTTCTAATCGTATAGCTTCTCCATCAACCCCAGTTTCTGCACGAATGCCAGAATCTTTGTTTAGGCGAGGGTTTCTGTGTCTTTGAATCTCATAATATGCATCCCCAGGATGCTGCATCTTTTCCTGGTTAAGGCTACACATTCTGCAAGGATGTGCATTGAGGACTTCTCCTCGCTTTCACAAAACCTGCACAGTTCACTGCTATAAATCCTATTTTAGTTACGTGACGTTTTAGTCAACAATGTCCTGTCAATAGACCGCAGAGTACCCTTAGCCTGTTCTAGCTTAAATCGTTTTTGATCCAAAAGATATCTTACTAAAAATATTTGACTACTAAGTCTCCTTAATATGCTTCAAAACTCTTAGGTTATTTTTTGCCTTGACATTGCTTGAGTTTCGACCTTGAATGGAACTTTTACTCTTTTTCAGCTACAAGCTTAAGGCTAATACTCAAATTCCTTATCTTTTTGGAGTAATTACTGTAGAGTTTAAAAAAGTAACTAGTTTTCCGTTCAGAAATACCCTTTTTTTTAAGGGGATTTTTCTTGTAGTTCTTTTGATAAATTTCGATAAATAAATACTCGTAGATAAGAGCAGTAATTTTGCTATGCCCAATTAAATGTTTAGACATTTGCGCTCAAAAACTTAACAATTTATTCACAGTCACAAGTTACAGTTATAGGATACCTATGCATATAAAAGACATTCACAAGGATATATTTAGTAGTAGATTCGCACACACACACACACACACACACACACACAGGATACAAAAGTGCTTGGGGGCATTATTGAATGGCACAACAACAAACTTCTGGCTGTGTGTAGACCGTGGCGGTGGCCATCTGCGGTTGTACGCCCACAACAGCTGGGCGTGGCGGCCCGTAGGTTTCGACAATAACTGGGGGCGGTGCACCGATAACCACTGGCGGTCCGCCAATAATCACTGGCGGTGGCACGAAGCCAATGCCAACGCCAATGGGCGGGGGGCGTGCCCCAATGTTAACATCCACATGGACATTGGTGCGTGGTGGTCCGGGACGAAAACCGGGTCCGGGCGGTGGCGGACCACGGTGGCCACCGCCGTAACGTGCCGGTCCGGGTCCAAATCCGCGTCCTGGCGGCGGCATCTCGCACGCTAAATCGTTGAATGTGGTTAGTTCAGCGACGGTTGACCGTTGACCGTTGACTGAATGCCATCAAAAGTGCTTTAATCACTTTGAGCAGTTGTCCGGCTCGGGTGGAACACCGGAGAGCTAATTAATAATCAATTACCATTTTGTCAACGAGCTGTGATTTTGTTCCGTCTTGCTACCAGTGATTAGATAAGGCGGCTTAACTTCACATGCGCATAGATAAGGCAAGCTTTGTCATCGATCGCGAGCGATGACTGTACATGTCGATAGAGGAATGTTAACCAGACACAGACACACACACAACAAACACACACGCACAAATCAGTGACACATAGCATTATATTAATAACTGAATTTTCATGTAACTTTCAACATGTGGCAACTCTGTTATTCAAAGTGCTGTTAAGCAGCAAATTGTTTCATATCTGATGCAGCATTTCCAATGTAAACACTTAACATGCTGTTAAACATTTAACATAACATGCTGTTAAGTATTTAACATTCTGTTAAGTAATCAAATATTTGCATTTTTGTTAAATTAAATGAATTATTTATTGAGAGCCTCAAATATTTACGCACAGCTTAACAAGACTTTCTTTGCAGACAGATTAAGAGCCGCTCTGCTGGTCTAGCCTAGCTCCTAATTATTATTATTAATAAATACAGCAAAATTGCAGTTATAAAACTGAATAATCCAGAATCTTAAAGCCATACTCCATTTTCTTAGGCAATGACGCAACAGCAACACTTCGAGGGCTCCTCCTGCTGTGGTGTGGCAGTCAAATCTGTGCTGACTCTGTAGTTGCTGCGGCGCACATCGTTGTTGTCCTCGCTTACCATGCCCACCAGCAGCAGTGGTGGTGCTGGCGTTGCAGATGCAACATCTGGCAACGGCTGTTCCTCAATGATGACGGTGGTTACAGTTTCAGCTGCTGCTCTTGCGCTGGGTGGTGTTTGCTGTTGTACCATTGGCAGCGGATTGAGCTGTGTGGCTAAGGGCACTGAATTCTGTGCTGGCATCTGCAAATCTGTTTGCAATACAATCTCCTCGATGAGTACAGGTGCAGGTGCTGGAGGTGGTGCAGGTGCGGGAGGTGGTGTAGGTGCTGGAGGTGGAGTAAGTGGCATAGTCTGTAATTGGCTTTCGATGATGAGTGCCGCACCTGCTGCTGGCTGTAAGGTTATCTGACTGCATTCTGAGCTGGTGGGTGACGGTGGTGGCAGTGGCGCCGTTGGCTCTGGTGGTGCATCCAAATCCGTTAGCCAAACAAACTCATCGCTGGGCGTCACAAAAGGTGGTGTGGTGCTGGGCAGTGGTGGTGGTGGTGGTGGTGGTATCTCTGGTGCTTGCTGTTTCTTGTTAGAACGATGATGATCATGACGATGATGATGTTTGTGATGATGATGAGTTTCGCTTTCATCAGACACAATCTCTATGATATCCAAGCCATCATCGCTGATAGCTAAAGTTGTTGGCCGATCTTTGTGATGATGCTTATGATGATGATGATGATGATGTTCTCGTTTTGCTGGCGTTGGCGATATCTCAATTGTTGTTACTTCGATCGTTTCGCTAATTATTCCATTATTTATCGTTTCACTTGTGCTAATTTCTTCAATTGTTGTTGCCATTCTATGTTTTTTTTTTTTTTTTTTCGTTTGGTTCCGTTGCGTTTTCGTTCTGATTGTTAACTGAAAGTTTATAGACCCAAACCAGTCAATTTATAGTCCAAGTGTTTATGTCACAGCAAATGTATTTTCATGCCACAAATCCTTACAAATACATATATGCTAGTCTCTGATAAAACTGATAAGATAGCTGCCAAAAATGTTTGTTAACTCATTTGGCAACTATTCGACTTGGCATTCGATTTTTGTGTTGCCTGTTGTTGTTCTGTTGACTGCTCCCCAACTTTAGTTTCTTGCTTCATGGCTTTCTGCTGGCTGCTTGGCTCTAGAAATTACATTAATTTTCATTAGGTATTATTACAACTTCCAATTCTATCTGATCTGATAACTGGCTTACTTCTCTTCCGTTGTTTTATTTGTTTGTTTTGCTTTCTTTGTGCTTCAGTTGCACTTGCTGCAATGATGCAAAATGTTCCTGCGTTCATTTCAGCTTGTTATTTGTGGACGCTGCTAACTCAACTGTTGTCCACTTCACTGATTTACTCGACTTTTATAAGTCAGCACAGTATGCAGACAACCAGTTAGGTAAACATTGATAAGATAGTAATAGATTGATCAAAGCTGACCATATGTTTTGGGTTCATTTGTTAGCTTTTGACTTTCGAATAGTAAAGTTAAGTAATTGATATCTTAATGACGTCATGGTTTTCATTTATTTTGTTCTTGAAAATCTCAGTTCAATATGAAGTTCATGGCACGTTCACAGTTTGTACGATATGGTTGATAAATCTTTAAAATTTGTAACTTGTGATTTATCTGTGAGTTGTTTTAAATCAATTGAATTAGTAATAATTTTTATGCACGTAAGCTTTTCGAAGTCTTAACTTTCGATTTCTTGCTCGCAAATTGTTAATAAATTTATTTTCGATTGTTATTCTATAGCTACCATAATTGTTTAAAATAGTTCAATTAAGTACGATGAAAATAATTTTCACTTAATTAAATATTTTCGACAATTTTCAGCATTTCATTTATTTTAATTGTGATTGTTTTTTTTGCTGTCATTTAAATATTTTTTTATACCACTTTTTATGTGTTTTTGGCTTCGTCTTGTCTTTAATTTCCTCGCTTTTGTTTGTCTCTTTTGGCTGCTGTTTTGTTACCACTTTTGGTTGAGATTTTGGTGATTGTCTTTGCAGTTCCTTAGCTTACTTTTTTGCTGCTGAGACTGCACTTGCTGTATTTCCCTTTTCTGCCGCTCTATTTTTTCACATTGCAACTGCAACAATCCCTGGTAAGTTGCATTTGGTGTTGCTGCAAGAAGCACGCGTTGATCATTGCAGCCAGTCGTTATCGGGTGAGAACTTAACACAAGTGTGTTGTTTGGTTTTATAGCAAGGCGACTTAAGCTCTTCGCCATTGATAAGATATTCCGAGTAATTAGACAGTTTTCAGAAGTTCAACATTTGTTGGCATTGCTGTTCGACTGTGCTGTGCTGTCAGCTTGCCAATTGCGCTGTTCGCAAGGAGTGTCCACGCCCACGCCGTTGCCCTGGCAGAGGTTTTTTCTTTCTCTATTTCACGCTCCAGTATTTGTTTTTGGCACTCGAACACGTACGCGACGACTTACAGCCTGCCCAGGATCTGGGTTCGGGTTAGAGTTTGGGACTTGGTCATTAAATATGCAGGTTACCAGTGCCAATGCTGCCAAAAATCCACTTTTACAGCAGCAGCAGGAGCAGCACCAGTCCCAACAACAAAAAAGTGGGCGTGACACTGGATTAGTTGTAGTTTTGTGTTCGGAACCTGCACGTCGAGGACACTGAACCGTCTTTGCTCGAGTTGCTCAAGTTGGCTTTCAGTTCTTAAGGTTTTCTTTTTGCGCTGCCTTTCACACAAAAATACCCCATAGTGAAGGGTAGTTTGGTTTTGTCGCAAAATTTATAACACATTAATGGAATCCGTATCTATTATATATAGAAAATAAATGGACTTTTCTTTGCTTTTGAAAGATTGAAATCATATTTCAACATCAGACTACTATATCTAATGTACATTTCCATCCGTATAAAGACGAAATGTTCTTCTTTCCTGACTAAGGCTTATACAAATTCAACATCAAACTATTTCTTATATCAAAGTTCTAAAAGTTTAATTATAGTCGTTAATTAACTTAAAAATATTCTCTAGTTTGAAATAAAATTAATTTTTTAATAGTTAAACTGCGTTTTGGTAGAGTATTTCGACTTCTACCCATTCCCTGATTGTCACAGCTGCGTTGTGTGGCAAGCTTTTTAAAGTTGCAGCATTAGCCCAGTTACGTGCCACCATCTCAGTCGGTTTCTGAGGCGTTGTAACACGCTATCCACTACCCACACCCTCCGGCTTGTGTGAGAAGGGTGTAATGTGCCTTGAAGTGTGCCAGGGAACAGCTTTTATTTGTTGTTGCTTTTGTTTTTTGCCTCTCAGCTGCTTTAAATGTGTTGCAACACCTGACGCATATGTTTAGTTTGTGTGTGTATGTGTGTGTGTGTGTGTGTGGGTGGGAGCAAAAAGCAATTGATGTTTTGATGCCATTGGCAAGGATATGCAGATAGATTTCTGGTCGTAAAACTGCATGTCATCTTCATATTGCGCATACGTTAAGTGGGCCAATAGAACTTGAAGCTTTATATAAGGGATTATATTTAATATGCTAACTTGGAGGGGGAACTTCGCATTACGTATACGTCGAGCAGGTTTTTTGTTTATTTGCCTTGACATCATGTTCTTTTTTTTATCGATTTTGTTCATTAATCATTTTTCTATTTTTGACCTGTTGTTCTTAATTTTTACTTGGCCATATGTACAATTGAGTATTTGAGCTATTTGTACAGTTTACAGTTCAATTTATGTTTTCAAAGAAAATTGTGATTAACGCTTTGCACAGTTACAAGCCTAAGTATTTGAATTAATCAGAAAGCGGGGCACAACTTTTGGCATCTCGTTATATTGAGTAAAACTTTCCAATTCGAATAAACTAAGCTAAAGAATGTGAACACAAAGGATTTTGTGCTCAAACTTCTTGCTTTTATCATTCAAATAAAGTTTAATAATAATATCAAAATTTTTAAAAAATGTGCTGCATGTTTTTAAACAAAACTTAGTTAACTGCTGCAGCAGCTTTTTAAGATTAAAATTATTCAAAAATTCAGACGAATTCAAACCGTTTACAAATAGTTGCTGAATTTCCAATGAGTTCATTGGTTTCTCAAAAATGCCACATAAATTCTGAGATGATTTAATACACATTTCCAATAGGAAATGTGAAATGTTGCTTGTACTCACTTGGGATTCATTTTGGCCAGCAGCTGGGAGCGAATGCGTTGCCTCTCGTCATTAAACTGTTGCAGCTGCATCTGTTGCGGTGTCTGCTGCTCCTGTCGCTCCCTCTCCCGTTGCCGCTCCCGCTCGATGCTCGCGGATAGCTCGTTGTTCATCTCGACGTGATTGTGCTCGGCATCCAGGTGGGTTTGTGTCTGCACCGTTTCATATTTGCGATCATCCTCGGCAATGTTGAACACCTCGCTCAGCTCGTACTCCTTTAGCTGCAAATAAATGGCAAATGGAACATGGGAATATGTTGATTTTCCGACGTAGCAAAAGCAAATGTTAAATGCACACACACACGCACTCACACATGTGTAACACAATGTGCGTGTGTGCAGCATATTAATTTACGCGGATTATGTGCCCGGCATGAGCAAAAGCGAGTGCCGCCAGCTAAACGCAAAATACAGTTGCATGAATTGCTGTAAGCATACGTCATGCACTGTGCGAAATTGGGCAATCAAATCAAATTCAATTGAAATGAAAAACCAACAAAAGCATCAGACTAATAAATAAACAAACATATATCGGAAAAGCTTCAACTTAAATGCAAGAAGTGTTGACAACTTTATTAGCTGAATGAGTTAAATGAGCAACACATGTTTTGCACAGTGTATTTGAGTGTGAGTACAGGTGCGCCTAACGCGCTGCTAATTTCAATTTGTGGCAAATATTGACACAGACACACACAAGAGAGGGTCGACCATACGCCAGGTGTGAGCAGAGTTTTGGTGGGGGTAGTTAACAGGGGTAGCTATAGCTATATATATATATATATATATAAATATATGTATATATAGTCTCTCGTGACAGCGGTGACTAGAAACACGGCAATCCAAAAAAAACTTTTTTGTTTCGAGCACGCTGTCGCGCATTTTAATTTATTTGTTTGGGACTGGCTGTCATTTTCTATAAAGCGAACGCCAGTCGCATTGTTATTGCCACACATTGCTGTTGTTGCTGTTGTTGGTGGCGCCACGCTTTGCAGCCCGTAGCACAGCAGCTTATCAGGGGCTACCTTTCGCAAATGCGTCGACAGCGCCGTCTTGCTTGCTTTGTGGCATAAAAGCACTAACAAACACACGCACACACACACACACACAAGCAAACACACACATAATCCGCATAGCTGCGAAATTCCTGGTGGATTACAAAAACAGACCCAGATCTAAATCCAGAGGCTACAGCTCAGTGCCTCTGCCTGTTAGTCTCCCTCTCTACGTTTCTAACACATTCCATTCCAATCCGAGATTTGGCATTTCATGCATTCCCCTTCAACATTTCTACAAATTTAAGAATTTAATGCTCAACCAAATCAACACATAATTACGAACAACGGCGAGTGTGTGTGTGCGTGTGTGTGTTTGTGTGGGGGACTCTGCATATTTAGTAGTTGGCCGGATCCACATGTCTTGGCCATAAAATGAAGCAGACGTCCATTCTCGTCAGTAAATAACTTTCCATTTCGTTGGCCATAAACAAAAGTAGCCGAATATAAGCAGAATAAGAAAAAAAGATGAAACTACTCTCAAACATGAAGAACTTTGAGTGCTCTACACTTTTTTTTTATTTAAAATTTATTCAAATATTTGTTTGACTAACAAAAATGTAAAAATTCATTTGATTAACATTTTATTTCAAACAGATTTTTTTTGTCTTGACTGGCAACTTGGAAAAAGAATATAAGTTTATATTTGGTTAGGGTACATTTAAGTTTGTTTTTATTTAATGTTTTACTCTCATTCAAAATGTATTTTCATTTTAATATTTTATTAAATAAATAAATGAATAAATAAGAGAATAAACATTTCCTGTGGTTTTAATACACCCCAAATTCTGTGCACCCCACGTAAGAGCATTCAAAGGAGTAGAAACTTTTAGGGCTTTCCCTCACCACAATTGCCACGCCTGCTGCCTGCCATACAAAATAAAACTAGAATTAGTAGTGTCAAAAAGGCGTTACAATAACAACGACAACAACAACGACAACGAGGACAACGAGGACAGCGAGGACAGCTAGAGCAGCAGCAACCACCGCAACAGGACGAACAGGAGGAGCCGCTGGCCAGGGAGCTGGCCAACAAATAAAGAATAATGACCACACGTACCGAGTTACTGCCACGCCCACACCTAAAGCTCAGCACACCCCTACCCTACCCGCCTACCCCACAGTCCGGGCAAGTAAACTATGCAAACGTAGTCGAAACATCTGCCAACAGCACAAACAGCACCAGCAGCAGCAGCAGCAGCAACAACGTTGGGCGTAAATTTTATGTGCGTCTTTCTGCCGCACATAAAAGCAATTTTGATGAGCGGCTACGACGACTACAAGGCGGGGGGCGGCTTTGGTACACAGCGTGAGAGGCGGGGAGGGGTTGGGGTGTGGGGAGTGGTTATAGCGGGGTCTCTGGCTCTCGCTATGCATTGTGAGCTGTAAGTGCGGCACTTTCTGTAACATCCTACGTCCAGCAATATAATTACAATGCCTGAATTGCCTTTCCCTCTGTTTCGGTGTGTGTGTGTGTGTGTGCGTGTGTATTTGTGTGTGTTTGTGTGGGCGGTTTTAGTACCAACGGCCTCTGCTTCTTCTGGTTTCTTTTTCTATTCTGCTAAGACCGTAGCAAATTTTGCATTAGCATTGTGCTGCAAATGGTTCACGTTCACGTTTCACGATTTGTGGCAGCTAATGGATTGCCGCTTATTAAGGTCCCTGCCTCCCCATCAACCTCCCCCTACATTCCCACAACTGCAATGACTAAAACAGGTCTCTTTAATGGATGAGGGTGGGGGGTAGCGGAAACAAAGATTATGTAAGTTGGATAAGTTAATGGCGATTTAGAAATAATTTATTGAATCCAAGTGTAACCTTTAATTGACGAGCACTTCGGGGACCAACAGAATTTATCTAATCTTCAAGAGAAACTTGGCAATTGTTATGCATAATTAAATTGATTGGGGGACAATGAGAACTATTAGAATAAATGTATGATTGGAGTTGCAATAATGACGCACTGTCCACAAGGGTCTGTTACTAGTTATAGGTTTGAAAAGTTCAAGAACGTAAGTGCCCCTTTGTAACTGGTAATTTAGAGTAATCAATATAAGTTCCCATTTGGTTAGAGTCCAATAAATAGAACGCAAGGTTCCAAACCCATTTGTAGTTTTCCTACACTGCTCTGTTTTTAATTTAAGAAATAAATTTCATTTTCAATTTGCCATAATTTTCTGTTCTTTATGTTTTCACAATTAATTGCTCCTTTGTGTTCTTAACTTCACACCAGCTTTCATTTTCCATTTCCTTCTTTCCTTACTTGTACAATTTATATATTTTCCAATGGTTGCCACAACATCCTCATAAAGCCATGAAAATTGCTTTATATGTTTGAAACTGAGATTTACGAGCATGAAACAATAAATTGATTTCGATTTTATTTTAAGCTATACGAAGTTGAGAGCCTCTTTGATCGCATAGTAATAATAATAATAAATTGCAAATAACGACCGCTGTTAAATATAATAGTAGGGGCATTCCAGCTAAACAGTTTTGGCCTTGTCGGAAACCCATATCTGTTTGCCCCCACTTGCTAATGATGCCCACAAGTATTCATAAGAATTGCTTGTTATTTTTGTTGGTTTCTCAACAGCATGCATTTAATTTTAATGTAATTAACATTATTTTTTCCACCGCTGTTTTTTTTCCAAAAACTTTTTTTTTGCGCGCGGGTTTTTTTTAATTTTTTTTTTGTGTGCGCCAGCTGCGTGGCGGAGACAGCTGATTTATCAAGCGCATTAACACGCAGCCACAAGAATATGCTTTTTACCCACGGAACACACCCACAAACACACACATCCCGAACACACACACACATACGCAAAGCTGTTACACATGTTTGCCGCCATTGTACTGCTAATGGCTCATTAGCACTTTGATTTTTTTCGGAATGGGTTTCGTGAGAGGGGAAAGTGGGAGGGATTCCCGCAAATGAAAAGTCATTAGGACTGTAAACGGGGGCAACATTTTGACTGCTAATTTGCAGTTAATTAACTTGTTTAAGTTGTTTTTTTTCGGATATATTTTTTTTATTTTTTCAAGAGCATTTGAAGTAGCTGCTCACGCTTACCTTGATAAACTGAAATGTGGCAATGGGCGGCAAACGTTTGCTCTTTGGATAATAGAAACTGCCGGCAGGATGTGCCGGATATCTGGAGGTGATGCGATAGATGACACCCTGCGGCGCTGTTGGCCAATTGGGTGCGGTAAAGGTGAAGCCGTTGTCGGTGCCAGCATCCAATGGATCCAATTCAACGGTCACCGTATCAATCCATGAACCACCCACGCACAGCTTTAAAGAAATGGCGAAAAAGTTTACAATGATTTGTGTGGTTTGCTTTGGTATTGGTTGGATTTGGCTTGGATGCTTACCTCAAACGAATCGACGCCTACAAACCAATCCGGCGATGGCACAATGCGCGTCATTAGCGATACCAAACTGTGATTGCTGTCGACAAACACTTTTGCCTCGCTCCTCCCCTCGCCCAGCTGTATAGCCGGCAGACTGAACTCATCAAATACGCTGCGTTCACTCATTGTGGCAGTTGATGCACCTGCTCCCAGTCCTGCTCCTGCTCCAGCTCCAACCACTGATCCAGCAACCATATTTGATTTTTGTGCCTGCATTTGCTGTTGCTGCTGTTCACCAACATTGCTGTCCAGCAGTTCTGTTTTGCCCGTTTCGGCAAACTGTTTGACGCCAGCCGTTGCCGGCTGTCCAATGTGATACAGCGCGTAGTTCCCATTGTGTGTGCGACCTGTGCCGGAGAGAGAGCAAGCAATCTGAGTGAGTCATTTACATTTAATGAGCTTTAGCACACACAAAAAACAAGAAAAAAAAAACTAAAATGTAGTAGAATGAAACAATTGCTGCAAATTGTGCAAACATTTGCATTTGCCGCCAGGCAGGCCTGGCAGGCAAACACTCAACGGCTGCTGCCGTCAGCTGCTTTCATTTGCCGACAGCTTAAATATCACACTAAGTATACGCAATGTGGCGCTGATTGCGCTCTTAATTGCATTAGAACAGAGCCGTATAATCTTACAAGTGTATGTGTGTGTGTGAAACGTGTTACTATTTTTGAACTATTCATTAACCATCTGCAAGCTCAGGTGGTGCAACTGCAGTTAGTTGCAAGTTCGCTGCCAGACGTTTTCACTAAAATGTATATATATTTATACAGATATTTATGTATATATATTTATACAAATATTTATATCAATATGATTTATATATATATATATTTATTATAAATATTTATACATTTTTCCAAATATTCACAGGCTTTTTGTATAAAAACTTATTAATAAAAATTCTCTTCGCTACCAGAAGTTTTCACTAAAATTCTATTAAATTTATAATAATTATTTGTATTTTTCTTTTTCTCTGCTCTCTTCCTATTAAGTTCTGTATTCCCAAATGTTTGCAGAGTTGTCCGTGTTTTCAAAAAAAAAACTTGAGCTATGCTCTATTTAATTAAAGTCAGAAACACGAAATTTTGTTTATGGCTTATGCAAAAGCCGTCAACTTCTGTAAATCCCAATTGCATTTATCGCAAGGCAGTAGTCCATGGCAAAAGTTTTGAGCAGAGCCAAAGCCAAAGTCCGAGCAGGACGCCATTTCCGATTATTGGTAAGCGAACCAAAAGTATGCAACAAACTTGTCAATTACACAAAGTGCAACGCAAAAGAGCAAGAAAAAACAAATGCAGAACAAAATGAAAATGTTGAGAACCAAAGCATAAATAATAATATTGCATTTGACACACTTTCAAAACAGGTTGTTGGTCACATAGTGCTTCCCCTAATACACCACCCCCAACCAACGCCCCCTCACACGCCCCTCAACTAGCTGGCGGCATTGCATAAAAGCGCAAAAGTTGAAAAGGCAAAAATATGCTTTGTAGTCGAGGCTTTCATTAGTTCGTTCAGAGGGTGTTGTCAAAGCACAGCACAGAAAAAAAACTTGTAATTAAAAATAAGTAAGGGAGATAGCGACAGAAAGAGAGAGAGATAGATGTATAGAGAGAAAACAAAACTAATAAATAAGCTGACACACTGTGGGAGCCTTTGAAAAAAGCAAAGAAATATCTCAAAGAAGATAAAAAACAGAAAGGAAACAAAACAAGGCACAGCAACAAAAAAAAAGTGGCACAAGTGGCATGTTGCAATGTTAATTGAAGACAAATAAAAGCCTAGAGATAGCACAGCAGCAATACAGAGAGAGACAGGCAGAGAGAGAGACGGGGGCGAGTGCTGCAAAAGACGCGTCAGAAAGCGTAGATGAAAATAGAAAGAAAACCGCAGCAACAGCAGAAGCAGCAGCATCTGAGGCGGATATAACTTCAAAGGCGCTGCAGCGAATGTCATAGATGGGGGCGTGGTCGAGGGGCAGCAGGGGCTAGCAACTGCGGCAGCGTGTGACAATTTCGTCAAGTCAAATAAGACGGACAAAAAAAGACGTCGCACTGCCTAAAGGCGAATTGGAGCGCAACATTTTAAATTACTTGTGGGCAATGGGCACTGCAAATGACTTTTTGTTTCACAGCGAATGAAAAGTAAACACAAAAAAAGAAAAAAGAGACACAGAAATATGGAGAAAGAACAACAAAGCTATTGAGTCCAAGACTTCTTGTCTTGAGAGAAAAGATACGCAATCAGTGATGGTCAGACGTGAAGCAAACAGAAAGCAAAATATAAATATATATATATATATATATATATGTATGTATATATAGGGCAACAAAATGATACAAAAAAGTATTCAAGTGCAAAAAGTATATCTATAAAATTAATATAAATGAAAATTGGTTTGACAATTCTATTGAAACCATAAAATAATCTGTTGCTTGTTTTTTCAATACAAATATTATTTAATTTGCCATATCCATGCTTTTTAGGATTAAGAAAATATCAACAAGAAACTCTCAATAAAAAACAGTTGAGTCAAGCATATTACTATTTTCTTTATTATTTTCCCAGTCGTAAAATGAACAAACGAAGTTGGAATTATAAACTCAGCCTGTGAATTGTCTGTTAGCCTCATTTCAAAATTATGCAGATTTTCATGATTTAGTTAGCTATCTGCAACATGCAACAGTTAAATGAAGGTCATTAGTTCATTATGACAGCTGCACATCTGTGGCTTATTTGCTGGGCAAATGAGCTTTGGGGTTTAAAGCTTATGGCCACTTTCGCTTTCGGGCCAATATGGGCAACAGCTCAATCAATTAGGGAATGGTCATTGTGTTACCCACAAAATAAGCATAATAAATTTGCAATTAAATGCTTAAATTGTGCAAATGGTTTGCCAATGTGGCCGTGATGGAACGGAGGAGGTGGTGGCAGCCAGTGGTCAAATGGTCATCGTTTATTTTACCACAGAGACAGACAGAGAGATAGAGAGAGGGAGATATTTTAGATCTCTGCTGTCTGGGAGAGAGATAAATGTGAGCTGTAAAAACAAACAATGCAAAGGGCAGCAAGAGCAAAAGAGAGAGGGAGAGAGGGAGTGGGAGAGGCCGAGTGAGAGACGTGAGTGTAATTAATGCTTAATTATGCACATTAAAAGCCAAAACCTGACACGACTGCTGCTGCTGCTGCTGCCGCTGCTGCTCCTCCGCTGGCCACGTAATAAATGCACGCCACGTATGCCCCATAAATTACACTTTGACTCCCCCCTTAAGGCTATGGAAACTACATTGCGCATACGCCACATTGTACTGGAGTAAAAACAATGCAAGGTGAGTTTAACGTACACAAAATCGAATCACAGCAGCCGCATGGCCATATCATAATTGAAAATCGGTAACAGCCACGAATTAATACAAAATTGCTAAATTGGCAACAAAAAAGCCAAGCCGGAAAAAAGGAAATAAATAGTCGAAAATGCAAAGTGCAATGTGGCGCGGAGCCAAACAGTTTGCGAGTGGGTTGTTCAATAAATAGTTGTGATAAGATCTGTTTAAACAATATATGTTTTTTATGGTATATTTTGAAATCAACAACATGGTGATCGAGAATAAATTTTAAAAGATTAATTAAATATAATAAATATCAACTCAATGCTTTTATTATGTTATACCTTAGCATAACTAAATAGTAATAAATAAATAATAATTTGGCTTGGCCAATTATCAATGTCATAAATTTTAGTTACCCGACTCTTAAGTTGAATTGTTTTCAGCTTATCGAGTCTAGCTGTGAAAAATTGCAAAATAAATGCTGTATTTAGTGGGAACAAATCTAAAAGTGATTTTCTCTAGTGATGCCCTAAATCATGACTCATCCGAGACAGTTTCGCTGCGTCAGTGGCGAGCGAAATGGGCATTTGAATGGCAACGAAATTTCGTTGGGGGCTGCGACTTTTTAGCACGCTTGAAAGTCAGGTATTAATAAACGTGCGACTATATATACTATATGTATATATAAATATATGTATGTATGTGTGTGTGTATATATATGGCACACATTTGCTCAATTCGCCTGAAAAACATTGATGCACAGCTGACACACATCGGCCAGCAGTAGCAGCAGCATCATCATCATCATTTTCATCCAATTTCATTTTAAATTGTGCAAAAATAAATGAAAAACTTTTTTTATATTTTGTTTTTGCCTCGTCGGTCATGCTTGATTTCCAACAATTTCCGCAAAAATTGCTATGATATATTTTCGCTCAGTTCAGTTCAGTTTTGTTGTGATTGTATTTAATCTTTTAATTATAGCCAATAAATTTGTTTTAATAGCTTAACCAGTCACAAAGTGAATGGAATTACCGTGTGCAATAAAGCTGAAGGCATCTCCGAAGCTGCTCACAGATTTTCTTACATTACATTTGTAGTAAGCAGGAAAATGTATGAAAAATAATTATTCTAAATAAAAATATCTGAATATATGAATTTATATGTATTTATGTATATGTATGCAATACATATACGTTTGTATCATTTATTTTGCCAGTGCTTTAATACTTAGACGCTGCTGGCCATGAAATAAGATATTCATTTTGCAGCGAACGCAGAAATATTATTTATAGAAAATGAAAAGCTCAGGTGAAAGACAAATGCTTAAAAATTGGTCATAACATGCTTTTAGGCCATATTTAATAGAAAATTGCATTAAATATTTTAATACGATTATATTGAAATAAATAAATTTCAGTAAGCTCGTTAAAATTGCATAGAAAAAGTGCACAATTCAATTATACAACATTTTATGCCGACTATTGAATTGCAAAATTAATAATTCATGGCAAAAATCGATTAATTAATTGCCTTAAATTTGTAAATTAAACGAAATTCAATACATAAAATGTTAACGCATTACAAAAAATTAAACACTCTAATTTTGAACTTATTAATTATTTAAATTGGGGCAGTTGACAATCAATAAAACGCTCATATGCTAATTAGCTTAGCTGTGCGAGACACAATGCGATATTAGTAATAAATTCAATTCGATGCTAATTAAAAATTCAATTCACCTGCCCCACTCAATATATTTGGACTCCTTTGGCACTCACGCCGCAATTCCACTTAATTATGTATGTCAATTTTAATTGGCTTTCAGTTCACACACACTTACACACACACACACAGATAGACACATTGGAAATCTGAGCGGCATGCTATAAATATATTGCAAACAGAAATGTGTGTGCACACCTGGCGTATGCTTGATATGTGTATTTTAAGTATTTACTCTTATGCATACATTTTTATGGCATGTTTTGTAGTTGGCACAAACAACAAACAACAGTTGTTAGAGATATGAACACACATAGTGTAAATATCAAATATAATTTTGTTTTTTTTTTTGGGTCTATATAAACATTTGCATTTTGCTAATTTCATTGGGCAACGATGCGTATCAGTAATATATGCCAACTGCAAAATACAGCACGGAGCGCAGGAAACCAATTTAAGCAGCAAATTAAATTTTGGAATCACAGAGTGAATGCGAAATACGCACACAAAGAGTATGAAGAAGAGGGAAAGAGTGGTAAAGAGAGAGAGGGAGAAATGGAGTGGCAGGCGGACTGAGTAAGTCAGCATCAGAAACACACAATCAGAAGTCCTTGCAGCTGGCATTTGATATGCAAAACTCGTGCGCTGCATTTGAAAATCTGAGACATTGTCACATGTACGAGGCTTTAGTTGTTGTTCTCGCTCGCACACTCTATCGCCATTGCAGTCGCTCTCCTTTTATTTTCGCTCGCCTCTGATAGATGTCAAGAACTCAAGCATTGTGTGTGAGCTCTGTGTGTGCACAGCCAAGTGTCAAGCTTCAAAGGAACTGTGTGTGCATTACGCATACGCCACATATGCAAAATATCTAAATACTAAAATAAAGAGCGCTATATGCCTAAATATTCAACTGCTTAATGCCCTGTAAGCCATATATCTTTAACTGTGCGATTTCAACTATAAAGCTAGAAAAAGACTGCGATTAATATGAGAAAAAGAAACTCAACTAAAATATAGAATTTTGTATTCATAACTTCTAACTCTACTCAAATAGGAATGAAAGTAAGTTAAGAAGGATATATTTTATTTAAGCAGACTATGTATGGGATTCTCACTTACTTTCCATTCAACATGTTACTTTAAGAATATATATACTTCATGCTGTATATACATAAAATGTACACAGTTCGTTGCTATTAAACAACCTGCCACAAATCTGCATGCTCCTTTGCCACACCATCTCTTGCAACTGTAGGGTATGCAAATATATGTTAAAATTTTCATGCGCTCAATAAAGCAACCATAATGTGGGCAACAGAGGCGGGCGGCAGAGGGGACAGAGGGGGCAGCTACATGGGCGTGGGTGAGTTGTGCTCGACACACAGCCCGTTAATAGTAATTTCGAGTCATATTTGCTGCGACATTTCTGCAGTGACACGAAATGGGGCAGCATTGTGCCACTGATAAAGTGTCAACATGATGACATTTGTGATATCGTAACCCAGTTTTAAGTCTCCCGTAGTTGTAGCTGCTGCTTCTCTAGTTGGAACTTATATAACAATGCCTGGCTTTAGTTTGCCTCATATTTTCGCTCTGTTTGGTTTCTTGCCTTTATTTTTTTTGGGAGAGTGGAAATTGACAGGCAAACTAAGCGCAGGGTTAACCGCAATACGAGCCTAGTTAGCAAACCGAATGAAATTTAGTCATTATTTTAATGGGCCACAGCAGCTAGAGTTTTAGCCAAAAACTTATGCAAACCGTGTTTTTTGGCCAAATGGCAACAAAATGCAGTTTTGCGGCTTTGGTTTTTGGGCTTGGGTGGCCCAAACGGCTTTTATAATTAATGTGTGTGAGGCTAACAACGTAGACATTTGAGAACATGTCAGGCTTAGGCCCGGGCACTAAAAGCTAAGACCAACAATGCGGCATTTAGGCAAATGAGATGCCCCTGCCACAAGCCCAAAAAGCCATCAACTGGGGCAATTATGTAGACAAACAAACAGGCTGGCATTACAGTTGTCACTTCAGTTATCGTCAATTGACGTGTGTGTGCCTGTTTGTGTGTGTGTGTGTGTGCATGAAGGCAGGCTCAAAGGGATTACAAACGAAATTGACCAGCAATATAACAAGGCAACAGCAAGCAGCATAAACAGGCTTCTGTCTTGGATTTGCAGTTTATAAAATCGTGTGACAAATGAGGGTTGACTAAGTCCCCTTTTGCCCAACTATCCAGCCATCCATCCATCCATCTATCCATCCATCCAACTATCCGACTATCCATCTAACTGTCTAACTAACCGCCTTGTTTTGTCCTTGTGCCCAGCTGCCATTTGTCTTATGGCCCACATGTGATTTGGGCCTATTCTAGGTGCATATGCCTATGCCAATTATTTGTGCGAGCTCCTTGTGCCCAGCAGCCAAGCTGCTACTCGACCATCTTGTAAATAATAATAGCCAAACACATGATGCCAAGTGCTTTCCCTTAAGTGTGTGTCTCTGTGTGTGTGTGTATTCAATGATGCTTATCGTTAGTCATGTAAACATGGTTGGCAGAAACAAAGGTGAGCAATAAACTTGCTGATTATGCAAGGCAATGTACACTTGACCAGAATTGTATCTTGTACTTTAATGAGCAAGCTCTAAATTTCAAGATATTTCCAAGATTAGATAAGATTATAGTTTAAAAATATTTATACTTCAAGAATTAAATTTAACCAAAACAAATATAGGGTCCTTCATCCATTTCTGACATATTGGTTGACTTTTTAAATTTAAAGCCATAACATCCAGTTCTGCCAAAACGCTCGCTATTAATCTACGTCAACTGCAATCGGAGCCGAATTAAACCACATATGTACATATATCCGATTCCATTATTGCGCAATTCTTAGCTTTTCTGCTGCTTCTTTCTTAATCACAAGCAAAGCAAGCAGGATGACAATTTCTTTGCTTCCACTTTTTGTGTTTGTTTGATGGATGAAAATTGCATTGGACGAAATGCATCAGAGGTATAAAGAGCATTACGAAGTCATGGAGAATGTTAGATATACTTTTCCCCATTTTCCTTTACTCGATTTTTTGTGATGCCTATAGCCTGGGTGTATGTGTGTGTGTGTGTGTGATTGAGTGTGTTAGTATTTTGGCTTACTCTTTGGTTACATTCATTATAATGGCTTATTGTACCATGAAAAGTGTGTCAGTCGTGTTAGCCTGAAATGGCAAAAACAACAAGCTTCCAAGCAGAACGAATGACGTAGGAGGTGGGTGGTGGGCTGGTCAGGATTAGGGAGTGGGTGGATGAAGTCAGCAATGACAGTTGACTGCAGCAGCTCAGGCACTGTTACAAGGCACGTCACGGCATTGTCCTTTGTTTGCATTGCACTAAGCCAACACAAAATGCAGACAGACAGACAAGCAGACTGCAGACAGACAGACAAACACACACACCCACAAGCACACATACATGCGCAAAAGTGTGTGTGTTTGTGTATGTGGGATGAGGACTTATGCAAGGACATGCTTCAGCGGCACACAAATTGATGAGCATCGCGTGAGCTGCGCCTTTTGTTATTTGTGGCATTTTTTTTTTATTTTCTTCGTTTTTTTTTTTTTTTATTTTGCGGCAACAATTTTGATTGATTTCTTGTGGCAAGTCAGCGACGTCTCCCCGCCCCGTGCTCCCCACTGCAGCCTCACATGCTCAAGCTGCCAACTCAACACAGTGACACAGTTTTTCGGGCTGTGTATGTGTATCGTAAATTGGCAAAAGTAAAAGTCATAAAATATACGTTTGGGCCTGAAACTCGTCAAAATTGCTCAGAGCCAAGACGAGCCGAATCGAGTTGTACGTGCCGCAACCGTCAACACATTTGTTGCATTAAAATAATTGAACAGAATTGTAAAACAAATAAAACGCACACAATATACACACATGTATTATATATATATGTTATATATATATATAAGCTACGCATCGATTGATGTATTGGCTGGTGAAGAGGAGACGGGCTTTCAAGATGTACAACACTTGAGTGCTTCGAAATGGGCACTCAATGTCTGCCTGAAGGGGGACACAGAAAGAGAGGTAGGGAGATAGAGGTAAGCAGAGAGAGGGGGAGGGAAGGGAGGGAGGTGATAAAATGCTTTTCGTACTTTTCATGTCAGCGGCTGCTGCTGCTGCTCGCGAGTCGACATGAAAATGTTGGCAAATTGCAGACAGCAATTCGAATAGTGAAGCACAATTCCAAGCATCCAAGCATCAAATATATGAGTTTGTGCCACACATTCATAATATAATAGATATGTGCAGCTGTGTGTGTGTGTGTGTGTATGTGTGTGAGTGACTCTTGAGTGATGCTAAATGTCTTGCAAGAAAGCAAACGGACATTAAAGCAATTACAATTGACTGCACTAAAAGTTCAGTCTTTCAAGTCCCAAAGAGACATAGATATAAACATATATATATTTATATATCTAACTGCGGTTGACTTCATATCTTCTCCAGTAAATAACATAATACAGAACATGAAATGTTGTTGAAACTTTTTGTGCTCGAGATATTTTATTATTGCACTCTCGAAACTAGTAAATAGCAATAAAAAAGCAGAGAGAAGAAAAACTAAATGAGTTTTGCTTAAATGTCTGGTAAGATTTCTAAACTATAATAAATATTTTTAAATATTGTAAATGTTTGCAACATTAAATAAAGTAGATTGAAAATGGTTTTAATGCAAGCACGAAATGTGGTTAGTAAACAAAATAAAACTAGGCAGGCTTAATTTTCATTACACTCAACAAATATTTGTTTGGGTTATGCTGTCATGAAGAAAATTGGTTTTAATTAGAGCTGCAATGTTAGGATAAAACAGACAATTAGCTTAGGCATATCAACTTCGATGACTGTCAGCCACAATATCTAATGCCAAAAGCAACATGAACGAAAGTAAATGATGCGCAAGAACACACGTTGGCTACGTAACATTTTCTCAATTAAGGCAAACGTTTGCAGCACTCGTCGCTGTCTATTGGGATGTGAAGAATGCAAATGCAATCAAGCTGCATCAATGCATTTCACATGCATTTACAGCATATCAGTTAACCCATTTCGCAGCTGCTGCTGGCTAAACTGATTTCGATTTGGATTTTGAATTTGTGATGGCTTAGCACGTACAGCAATTTTGAATTAATTGGCAAGAACACAAAATACAACTTACTAAAACACTGAGTTAAGTGACTGAGAAGTGATCGACTAGCAAATACTCTAGTCTACAGTCTTCAGTTTCTAGAAATTATTATAAGTTAGAAAAAACTTCTATCTAGTGGTCAATATTAAATGTTGCTGATTCTTGGCTTAACTATAAATTTTAAACATTATTTACTTATTTTATTTATGTATAATTATTTTGTAAATAAAATATGTTTTTTGCTTTCACCAGATAACATTTTATGATATTTTCATATATTAGTATTATTGCATATGTTTTATTTTGTAAGTTATAAGACACGTATGCAAATTAGACATATATTTTAAAGTATCTTCCTCTTGTGCTCAAAGTTGTTCTCTTGCCTTCAAATAGTCCCTTAACCCATATTTATACGATCAATATAGGATATCAAAATAGCCTTAGGGTCACATTATAATGAAGCAATAAGTAAGTCAAGCGTTCTGCTGGAAGGCATTAAATATGCAAACTCACAGGCAGGCAGGCAGGCAGTAAGTGGGCGTATGCCCCGCCCTAATTGCTATTTATTTAATTAATAAATTGGCTGGCAATGTTACACGCTCCACTTGCGAATGCAGTTGCTCGGCTTAAAACGCAATTGCAATTAAAGTGCAAAGATCAACAAAAACTCCTGCATTTTGCAAACATAACACACACATCAGCAAATAAGCCAAAATTCGGAATGTGTGTGTTGTGCGTGGTGTGTGTGGTCTGTGTGGTGTATGCATTGCGCTCTCACGCATAAATAAACAACGCAAATTTGCAAATATAATACACATAAAATTTACAAAATGGCTGCAACAGCAGCTCGCAACTTTCAGCAACTTTTCCCTTTATCTGAGCATCGCTTCACCACCAAACAGCACGTAACAAGTTTACACAACAAAATGGCGGTACACACACACATGCACATAAGTGCAGTGCAAAGAGCAACTACAAAGAATAAACCATATATATGTATATATAAAGTTTTGTTAAACGCAATGTTTATTGAGCGTCCCCAAAGTTTGGCAGCAGCATCTCCAGGTAGTCAACTAGAGATGGCAGCGTGAGCGGCGTGAGTTAAGTCGTGAGTTTAAAAAATTTGTGAAAAGTTTTTACAGACGATGAGTAAATTCTTGTCTTCAATATGAATCAATTATTTCGTATATTTAATTTATTTAATTTCATTTAATCAATACTTGTCACCCAGAAGATTTATTAATATTATGGAAGGACTTTATCTTGTGTGACTAAGTTAGATATATTTTACTGAGCCTATAGCTGTTCCCTCAATCCTGATCCATGCACAAATTCAAGAATTACTTGCTTAAAGAAAGACATTTTCATTATATTAAACATAATGAGTATATTTTCAAATACATATAATGGTGTCTGATAATCTGACTATTTGATTGTCATTTATTCCCATAGGTAAACATATGTGGTTTTTGCGGTATTTTTATCTCACGCCCCCATCTGTGGCACAGCAACAACAACAACAATCATGTGTGTTTGCACATTGTCAGCGCTAGGTGGAGGCACCACCAAAGTGGTGTGGAGCTAAGGGAAATGCTATTTCAGTGTTTATTTGTTTGTTTGCGTGTTGTTTGTTTATTAGTGGAATTTTTAATCAAAGTTGCAGAACTTGACGTACCTGAGCATGAGCAAAGAAACTGAAACAGAGGCAGGTGGGAGGTGGGTGGTGGGAGGTGGGAGGGTTGAAAAGCGAGTCAAAGTTTTTTGTAATCAGGCGACCGCGTGGCGCTTTTTGGCTTTTTTCCTCAATGTGTACTGTGTGTTATTCCTTTGGCAGTTTTGTTGGCTAAACTCTTGAAACTTTGCTGCCATGTAAACTGTCAGCGTCTCTGAAATACACACACACACACACACACATACAGATTCACACACGCATTCTACACACTCGAGCGCTTATCCTACTAAGCGCTAAGGCAACTTTTGTTTACATGTTGTGCCCTCGAGACACACACATAAAAACACGAAAAACACACACACTAACCAGACTTTTATGTTTACCTACAACTTTTTTTTAAGTGTAATTTATACATGTAGATTTTCTTGGTCATAAATATTTATTCTTTATTTAAAGCATATTTTTAAGATTTACTTAAATGTTTTTTATCTTTATTTAATTTGTTTGTCGATTCGTTTTTAATTAAAATACCGCTTGGCCAAAAGCCAAATTGTTTTAAAATGGCGCATCATTTGCATATTGTGGCCAGGAGTATCAATATGCGATATGGATATAGAGATATGGAAAATATTGCGCATACGTCGTGCGGCCAATTGAAAATGAAAATGCAATTCGATATCGAACTTCAAGTGCTTGTAACTGTGTGTGGATGTGTTTATTTGTGTGTGTGTTCGACTTGCAATATTTTTTTAACTGCATTTTTATTTCTAGCATATTTATGCAGTCAGAGCAACAACAACTGCAAGAACTGCAACAACAGAAACAATGTTGCAACTACGTCAGCAACTGCAGATTTTTTGTTGTTTGTGTTGTTGTCGCAGTTGTTGCTTGGCATGGCATGTTGTTGCCCAACAGACCGTAAAGGAATGGAAATGCAAACAGAATGTTAGACATGCCAGACGACGCTCTGAATTTCCAACTGTATCTGCACCTACACCTGCACCTACACCCAGTCACCCACCCGTTAAGAGTGCCACCCACATTCAATGCGAAACTCAAATGAGTTTTTCTAACAATTTATACAGCAGCATCAGCAGCAGCAGCAGCTGTTTAAATGAATGCCTCGATTATATAGAAATAGTTGGATTTGCTTTTAGCCCCATGGTCAATTGAAATATGGCAACTATTTGGCAATAAACTCGTGAGCAACCAAAGGCCTCGAGAACTCCGTGCTGAAAGTTTTGAACCCGGCACCAGCAGCAACAGCAGCCGCACAAAAGTTGCACCAAAACTAAATATAAACAAGCATAAAAAAACAAAACAAAACAAAACAAAAAAAAAACAGGCACAACAAGCAACCGCACAAAAATAAAAAAAAAACATTAAAGCAAACTATCAAGAATAATATATATAAAATTAAAGTTTGCGTGACTGAAAAATTACCTGCAGCTAATTTTAAACTGAATGTATTTGTATAATAAATTTATCAAAGTTTGCTGGCGCCAGCCACAAAAGTTGCTGAAAAGTTAAGCCTAGACTCCAAATAACCCACTTCTAGCGAATAAATACTTGTTCATATCCACATCAAACCTCTTTCGCAAGTTCTTTATGTACAGGGTACATAAAGTATTTGAGGTAGCCTCAAGTTGCGCAAACCAACAAAAGCTTAGCAAAAATTCATTTTCCAATAACACAAAAAAAAAAAGGAAAAATATTCAACAAAAATAGGCAAAAACCGCAAGCGGCAAAAGGAAACGAAATATTTTATTTTTTTTGTGAATCCTAACGAACAAATTGTTAAATGCTCTGCCTCAAAGATATAACTGGCAAGAAATTAATACATAATACATAAAAATCGATTATCTCGGGTAGATTGGAAATGCTATCAATTGAAATAAAGTTCGTATGAATAATAGATAAATATGTTGATGTGAGGGAAAATTATCAAAAATATTTAATAGTTGTTGCAGATGCCTCTTCATTTTTAGTTAAAGCTTCCCTTTTACATGCCTATAACATTATTTCCAAAATATTTCTCGTAACTGATTTAATTAAGAGATATTTGTTGACTTTGCCAAAATGTTTTCATTTCAAGTCGAATAAACAGGTTTACAAATTTCCGCAGAAGCGTTTTGTTCGCTCGACAAACAAATTTCCATTGAAAATATGAAATGAAAATTATCTGTAGCCTAAGTCTAAATTCTCATGAAATCTGACTGAATAACTTAATAGAATATATTTAGCTACTTTCATTTATATCTCTTTCCAACCTTTGCAATGCTGATCTACGGATATATATGTATGTGCCCATTATTATACGAAAAGGTATTGTACACACCGAAGCACATTCCACTTGAGGCAAACCCGGACTCAATCTCAACAATAAGAGCAGACTTCATCAGTTCGCTTATCTTGACCTTTGCGTGCAACCAGTCTTGCCTCACAGCAATACTGACATGTCCGTCGTCTACAAGTGGGTCAAATCACACACACACACACACACACATAATGCACCTTTTGCCTGACATTTAATTCTCTACAGTATCAGTTCCGAGCTCCTATTCATGTTGTGTTTTGTGTTGCTGGCAAAAAAATATTTTTATACCGAGCTGTATTCACACACCCACACATGGAAAATGTGAATACAAAGATTGGAAAGTTTCCCATTCAGCAGAAAGCAAAAGAAAAGCAAGCAACCCCTAACCCAGGCATATATGTTTCAGCAATTAATTTTAATTAATTTGATATATATATATATATATATATACATATATATATTATATATATATATATATATTATATATATATATATATTATTTTTTTTTATTGCTTCTTTTTTTACTTCTTGTTTTTGTAAAGGCAAGACCGAGCAAAAAGTTAAATAGATTTTTCAGGAATTTATTGGCGGCTTTGCTGTTAATTTTAAATTGGGGAGCAACCGCAAAAAGCGCACCCCGAAAATGGAAATGGAAAGCGCAAATACAAAAAGGCTCAAACACTCTGAGTAGCTCCAAACAAACAAAGGCAACGAGAACCTTTGGTTGCCAAAAGAAAAAAAAGGATATCAATGTCGTTACGTCGACTAATGTGCCCCGGGGAGAGGCGCACTGAACGGGCAGCATTTGAAGCGCCTCACTTAGGCGTCGCTTAGCGATAAAAGCGACATTTGGCATGGCGAACGGTTTGTCTCTCAGACGCAACTTTAAACTGCAAACTGTAAACTGTAAACGGACGCAGCACAGAAACAAAAGATACCACACACTTTATGTACTTGGTGTTGTACCCTGTAAACAGATGTATTGTGAAGAGAAAAGTCAATGGGTTTCTTTTCTGGCAGAACTGGCAAACTTAACTTCTAAAATTGTTGCCATAAAATCGGGAAAAAATAGTTACGTAAATTCAAAAACGTTGCTTCTGAAAACCGATTCAGTTTTGACAAAGTAAAAACTGACTACAGGGTATTTCGCAGTGGCAGCTCTCATTAAAATCATTGTCTTACATGTTGTTGTTGTCAAAACATATTCAGCAGTTTCAGTAGATGGTTTTTCGCGCTGCGCTGTAGCTTGGAGTGAAATATCGTTAACCTAATTTCGGCTCCTATGGCTCCATTGGAGTTGCTGGAGTTGTTTTTTGTGGCCAAGGATTCGCACAATGCTTAGCCATAAATTTCCTTTATCTTTATGACTTGTTTTGCCTGCCTTTGTTCTTGTCTTGTACTTGTTTTTCTTTTCACTGCTTTTCCAAATTTAATTTTATTTTTTTTATTTTATTTGGCATTGCCGACCGTTTTTTTTTTCTGTTGTTGTTGTTGTTGTTGGGTCACCCTCGTGTTAAATAAAGCTTCAAGAATTAGCTCAAGAACAATTTTTTTTCTTTTGCTTGCTTGCTTGCTTTTTCTTGACATGCTTTTTGTGGCACTTTAAATTTATGTTTTTGTTTTAATTTTTATTGGCTGCCATTTTGAATGGATGCGAAGAAGCCAAAGCCATGCTTTAGATTTAGATTTCTCACTAGGCAACGAGGTGTTTGGCCTTCTGTGTCTGAGTGTGTGTGTGTGTGTGTGTGGGTGGGTGTGAATTTGTTTATGTGTGCGCTTATTACACCCGTGGGTCTAGTTACACAAACGCTTGACGCTTAAGAAAACACATAAAAGTGTATAACGCAATATGGAACAGGATATGTGTGATCGGAAAAAGTGTTGGTAACTTGCTAGAGTTTTTGATGTTGAATAAATGTATTTATAGCTTAAATGGCAATGCGATTAGCTTATAGTGACACTTAAACTGGACGATAAACTTAATGGCCAAGTATTATGGGGGTTAAACAGAACGATGCATAGCTATGCACAGTGGCGCAATTATGTTAATTGGTGAAGCTTTCAGCTTGAAAACAGCTTCATCCAGCTTAAAGCTTACTCAATGTTGCTTAAAGCTTAAGTCTTTGGTGTGATAATGATGCACTCGAAAAGCTTGTTGGAAAAAGTTAATTAATTGAAGTAGAATATTTATTATTCTTTGTCAAGAAATTAGCATCTTGGCTCAAATACTTTGAGAGCCAATCTATCACAGTAAATATTTAAATAGTATTAAAAACAAGTTTCATTTAAGCTTTGACCTAGCTCAAAACCATGTTGATGGTTATCGCCTTAGCGTAATCTTATTATCGCACCAGCTATATTTGAAGCTCATTTTGCTTGAATTTGGGTTAATTGCTTAGGCAGCCAAGTGCAAGCCATTCTAACGGCGCTAAATAAGCTCAACTCGTTGCATAAATTAAAAACACAAAATGAGAAAAACATGTCTGACACAGAGAGTGTATATATGTATGTGTGTGTGAGTGGTAATTACGATCTGATGTCTATCGCATGCAATTGACTTAATGATATTTGCACATTTTTGCTGCAGCTGCTTGAAATGCAATTATGCGTTGGATAAAAATTGATTTAAATTATGGCATAATAAACGATTCACAAAATGCTGTGGCTAAAATTCGATTAAAATGATATATAGTTTTATCTCTGAACGACAAACACCCAGCGGCAGCAGCTGCAATATATATTAATGGAAATTGATATAAATGTATGGAAAATGCAGGGGAAATTTGTTATGAAAATTGTAATTAAATATTTGATTGAAGTCCCGGCGAATGTGATGCATGTGCGTGATTTGATGGAGAGTTGCCTGCTACCAATATTAACCATTTATGGCCGAGAAGGTTTCTGGCTAAATTGGCCAGTGCACGTGTAAGGAGCCAAGGCAATTGCAGCGGGCAGCAGTCAGCAGTCAGCAGGCCAAATTGCATTAAATTTTAATATCTTGGGGCCGTAAAGCGCAGCTAATTGACAGCCACTTGAAAGTCGATCTAAGCCGTGGCCAAATGCCCGGGGCAAAAAATGTAATCAAATTTATGCATAACACAATTGAAAGTGCGGCAATAAAGCAGCCGTAATACGAAATCATAAACAAAGCAATAACAAAGCAGAGTGCGAAAGCAATATGCAAATGAATGAAAAGCGACTGTCAAATGCCCAAACAGCTGGCGTCGATGGCCAGCACCAGACGACCAAAGCGGGCTATAAAGACGGACTCCAACCAGACGGGTAAGTTTTACGCCGACGAAAATTAAATACTCTTGCAGCACAAATATACTATAATAATAATGTAATTGATTGTTTTTTTTTTATATTCCAATGATTTTATAGCAAGAAGTTTGGCAAGTGGATTATACAGAATAGAAATTTGTATTTTATAATCGTAGGAATTTTGAACTCTATGCTGATTGCCAAAGGCAGTTCCACTTGAGTTTTCCATGGTATCAATATTTTTTACCAATAGTTTGAGTAACTCGATAAATTTCATAAAGACACTTAAGCAAAAAAGCACAAACTTCAAACGTTTGCATCTATGAAAATCATATAGATATAATGATCCGATTTTACAGTCTTCAAGCTACAAAAATTCCAGCCAATAACTTTATCCACTCAACTGTCAATTCTTATATAAAAAATATCTACCTTATGCCCTCAGAGCTACTCGCCATTTATAAAAATTATAATACCCTCGGCAAGTGTATAAGAATGCGGCAACTGGTCGTGAATACATTCGGACGTGGCCGTAACATCTTTGAAGAAAATTTTCAATTAAAGATGCGGAGCTGAGAGCGAAAAGGAGTCAGAGCAAAATGTTGTCTTGAGCGAAATTAGGAATTAATTAAGGCAACAACAACAACGAGAACAACAAGCGGCTGACTGGCGTATAATTTCAAGCGGAAACCAGCAAAAACAAACAAAACTACGCCAAAGCGCCCGGGGTTAGGCCCAATACAGGACAGTAGGTGTAGGGGTGGTGGAGGGGGGAACGGCGGCTGGAGTTTAGGCCGAGTTAGGGATAGCTAGACCGAAAATTTATTTGTGCGTTGATTGCGCGCAAATGATGATCATTTAATTAAGCACGCAACAGCGCACAGACAGGCGACCAGCGCCAAAGCAGGAAGTAGGTAGGAGGCGGGCCGCCATCTTGGCCGGAAGTGGCCACCTTCAATTTGAGCGTAGTCCTTTAGCCGCCAAAAAGAACACAATCTGTTTGTATTTTGCATTTGGGCAGCCACAGCGACCGCAGCATTTTATGTGCCTCTGTTGTTATGAAATTCGGTTTACTCCACCTTTTCCCGTTTGGGCCAAGTTTCGACTTTGATTGGTTTACTTAATGGGCCTCTTGTCAGCGCCGGGTATTGCATATTTTCTTTTTAACAATTATTTGTATATTCTGTTTTGGTTTGCCTTGCAAATTGGGCAGAGGCCCAAAAAGAAAACAAAAAATTTGACACTGGCATTGATTAAAATTGTATTTATTTTTAATTAAAAGCCATTTGTGTGCAAATTATATAGGCTGACAAAATTAGCGTTGCGAGAGCAAATTACGAAAATCGAGACGAAACTGGGCCAAGAAAACAGAGACCCAATAACAAGGTCTTTGATTTGTAATTATAATTTGAAATCCAATTAGAGGCAGCACAAAATATTGGCTTCTAATCAATATTGAAATGAATGCAAGGAAAGTATTTGTAAAGGACTGAAGTGAGCGTCCTTTAAATTTGTAAGCATGAAATAATGAAAATGAAAAAATATAAAAATTTACAAAACATCTCGATTGGTTTCGCTAAACTTCTGTTTCTGTTATTAAAACACATTTTACATACCTTTGCAGAGATTATTATAATTTTGTCGTGAAGCTTAGACATAATAAATTATATATAATCTTGATCAGCATGACTCGATGCGCTGATATAGCCATGTCTTTCTGTCGTCTGTCTTTTTCCTTACGAACTTAACCCTCAGCTTAAAACTAACTTAAGGAAACTGGCCATTTATTGGTTTTTTTTTGTATCTATCCCATATAGTCAGCATGGTAATTATCGGTCGAACCATGAGTTTTTGTGTGGAAAACTGATTGCAAAGGATTTTGCGAAAATGCTTCAATTCTGCTCCTCCTCTAACTTAATTGCTTTTCTTGTTTTTATGCATATATCTCTTAATTAAACCCACTCTTTTTCAAACCATAACTTTCCCGAATGCTCTCAACTCAAATCACCAACAGAAAACACTTTTTTTTTTGCCTGCTGCAGTAAAAACTTTGGTGATTTGGTTCAGGCGCCGAGACACTTTAATAAATTTGCATAGACCACAACTCACAACTCACAGCACGCGTATACATATATATGTGTATGTAAGTGTGTGTGTGTGTGTGTGTATAAGCTTCCTCCCATAGGTACATTCTAATCCGGCCCAACCAATTGTGCAATGGATACTTATAACTAGCATTGTCCTACCATTTGCAGCTATCAAGTAAAGCGCGCTCCTGGGATTTTGCCAATACCGCATTTTGCAGTCATATATAACAGGGTCGTAACCCCGTACAACCTATCCCCTACCCCACTATCGACCAACCCACACTTTGCTCCAGTTAGAAGACTCAATTGCCAACACTGCAGCAATTTGTAAGCTCACACACACACACAGAAACACAGACAAGCAGACATAAATACGAAATGAAAATTGAAATTATGTCTATACTCGACACACACACAGGACTAACTTTTATAGTCAGTTCCGTTTGCGACTTCCCCATTCAGTTGCCCTTTCCCTGCTGCTGCTGTGTGTCTGTTGACTCGACGCGCACAACAAACAGTTTTGGTGGCACACCCACCCGTACACACCCCAACACACACTGGCACACATGGAAACACACAATCATATCCATAATCAATGATAATCCGCTGGCGTATTATAACCGCATTAACAGTTAGGCACGTTCGATACAATTCGTTACGTTTCGATAGATTTCATGCTCATTTCAGATAACGCTATACATGTGTATATGGGTGTGTGCGTGGGTGTGTGTGTGGGTGTGTGTGTGGGTGTGTGCGTGGGTGTGTGTGTGGGTGTGTGTGTATTATGGTGGTGTGTGCTCATATCTATATATACATAACAAATATAATTGTGTACAATTTGCGTTACATGCTTGTCAGAAGTTTGGTGGGGCAGGCGAAAATTGAATTGCAACCAACTTTAGCATTTTGGTTCGATTTACACCAACACCCCACCAACCCCGCCACCCACAAACCACAACCCCTATAGCAGGAACTGCAATTGCTATAACTACTGTGAATTCTGATTGTTATTGCTGGTCAAATCGAGCCGGAATGGAGCCCGTTGTATGTTTTTGGCTGGCTGTGTGTTTCAACAGCAGCAGCAGCAGACATAACCACAAAATCAATCAAAAAGTGTATAAAAGCGAGCGGGCAACTTATGGTAAGTGGTATTGAAACGCAGCTGCAACCGCAGCCCACAAGACAAACGACAGTTTCGAAACTCTGTCGACAATGATGAAGAGAGCCTTGCCCGCTGCTCGAGTGTAAAGTTGCAAAAATAATTGTTTCACATTTTTGGCTGTTAGACACAATACATTTTGGTAAAAAGCCACAAAGAGACAAGTTCATCAAATTTGCATTTTGTATATAAATGTAATAAATTTGTGGCCAAATATGGCAATAAATGAATCCAATTGAAGAATGGAGATTTAATAAAATTCCTCTCTTGTAGGTTTTCCATTTTCAAATATTTTAAATTTGAGCTTCGCATTGTTTTTTAATTTTTAATTTTACTTACTTATACTTTTACTCCATTGCCATAGTTCAAGCGCTATTTTAGTAAGTATTTCAGCTTTTACTTTTGCCACAACTAGACTGCTTTGTCATGCTTACTCTCCATGGTCACATTTATCCTTGTTGCGGTCTTCATAAATACTACGCTTACTTAGTATGCCTTGCTATCAACAATCTATTTATATGTATTGCAATTTATATTTATGACCCATTTCAAATTGTTTTCCTTATCTTAGTTAAAATTAAAAAGTTTCCAATTAAAAAGTTTTCAATTAACCCTCATCGCACAACTAAACTCTGTAACTTCAGTTTTAAATAAATAATATTTGTGGAGAGCAAAGCTTGGCAAACATTTCAGAAGTCAACTAACTTTGCACGCTTGAAACGAGTAAAAAATCAAACTTAAAAAAAAAAATAACAACCCCTTTCGAGGCATCAATTCACAATTTGACAGGCAGCAGCTTTGCTAGTTCAAACATATAACCGAGCCGGGTAGTTGGTAGCCGGGTCAAAACAGAAATTTGATTACGACATGGGCGAAACTGCATTAGTGCATAAATCCATGTCAAGTCGGAGAGCAAATTCAATTAGCTGACATAATTCTATTTATGCGCTGACAGCTGGCAAACGGCAAACGCAACACAAATTTCGCCTAAAGGGGTTTAAAACTTGACAACATTATCTGTGTGTAGTTGGTTGTGTTTTGTGTGTGTGTGCTAACGTGTCTGCCTGTGTGTGTTTGCGTGTGCTTGTTATTGTCTGGTGCTGGGGACCAAGTCCATGACAACAACTTTGCCAGTATTGAGAGCAAAGTCATAAATTTCGCAATGGCAACGTTCGCCGGCACGTGGAAATTAAGTGATGAATACCATAGGGCGCATAAACTTGCCAAAACATATACACATACACACACACACACAAACATACACCAACACGCACAACCCAACACACCCACCCACTTACACACACACATCCAGCCATAGAGCATTTAGGTCGCTGCGCCTGGCCATATAAATTGTAAAATTGTTGAAGCGCAGCGCGGCCCTTGCCCCTGTCTTCCGCTTCCCCCTCTCTCTTCCTCTCTCGCATAAATATGCACGCAAAAATATTGAAAAATATAGCGAACGTTGAAATTTTGCGAAATTTATTTGCAGCGCACACACACTGAAAGAAAAATATAGCAAAATGACTAAAAGTGCAGCTTGCATTATTTTCATTTATAATTTCTGATTTGAAAGATGCATTTTTTTAAATGTTCTAATTTGTAATCTTAAAAAAAGTCTATTTCAATTTTCAAATAATAAATTTCTACAAATATAATTAAATTCTAATAATGATCACAAAATAAATTTTGCTTTATTTAAATTCTCGCTTAATAATTAATTTTTATTAGAATAAAATGATTTCCAAGTTAAACAAAATTATTTTTGATTTTTGCGGCGACTTTCTCAGAATTAGAACTAATTTTTTACAAGTGCTTCCGCCCACACACCCACACACACACACGTATGTATCTGTGTGTATCAGTTGCCTGCTTCGCTGCGTGTTCAACGTGCCGTAAGCCTTTGGGCACTATTAACCCAACTCGCTAAACTCTGCAACTGTCCAAAACTCCCTGACATCCCAGATATATTCCATATCCCTTACCCCAATCCCCAACCCCCAATCCCCAGCACCCCCTCCACCGTCAAACCCTTAACGGTTTTGCAAATGATGCGCTAATCCAATTATTATCAATTCAGTGACAGGACGAGGGTTGCTATTTGGCTGGTCCAGTTACTGCTGCGCTAACAGCATTGTTAAAAATAAACAAGCCGCCAACTGGATGGAATTCAATTTCAGTGATTTGCTCACCTGCAAAGAGAGATAGAAGAAATAAAGTAGAGTTGAGTCAAGTGTCTAAAGAAAAAGAATGCTTTAAAAAAACATATTTATATTTATATTACATTATTTGGAAGCGCAGCGCAGTGAGGCACTTAGCTACCAAATTGCCCATTGATGAGCCTCCGTTTGCCTTTGCTTTTGGCCAACAACTCTTTTTGTGGCCCCACATCAAAGCCAAAATGCAAACTTCCGACAGTTTGCCATTAGGCAAGCTCATTAAAAATGCATAAGCCTGAAGAAAACGCTGATAATACAGCATAGCGTTTTATACAACAACACACAAAATGGTTCCAAGATATATATTTATATATGTATAGGAATGTATATATATAGATATGTATAAGACAACCCCTAAGTAGAGTGAATTGCTTATGAACTTTCATTTCATGAAATTATTAGCTAGATTAGAAGAATATGCACTATTAATTTACAGAACAAGCCGTAATCAAAGAACCACTTTTCACAGAGTTATGACGTTCAAAAACTTTGACCCATCCCAAACCCACTTCAGTATACAATTTCAACATTAATTTCGCGTTTTCAACTTTGACTTTAGGCTTTATTAATTAATCTATAGATCAAACCATGACTAAAAAGCGCTGCCTTTTGAAAATCTGATCACTTCTGACAGAGTTATGGCAGCCATAAAAAACAGATTTCTTCCGAAAATTGGCTTAGTTTCATCCAAGTTATGACAAGGACTATTTGTGAACTTCGATGACTCCTGGCGCAAAGGACAATGGCCTGCCTCAAGGCGATAGTGCGGGGCATGTATCAGAGTCAACTCACTTCTCGGGTGGCTTAAATTTTAAACAAATAATAATATTTGCCACACCGCCGCAGGCTGCAGGCAACAAAAGGCCCCATCCTAAAAAATGCAGGCACACGGTAAAATGCCAAAGCAAACAAACAAATACACTCAAACAAACAAACACATTCAGTGATATAAGCACACACACACACACACAAACATGACTGCAAAATTATCTGGGGAACAGCAGCGTCAAATGCTGGCAAAAAGGGCACCAAATGGGCGACTCTGCCGAGGGTGGGGATGCATGAAATGGAAAGAGATGGAAGAGGGTGCGGATAGGGTAGGTGTTGATACTCTGAAGGCAGAGTGTTTGGCTGCCTGATTGTGAAATCGATAAAGTAAATCGCTGAAGCGATAACATAATAAATTCTACGTTTCACGCTCAACTACACGTTTCCCCCTGCACCAGCCTCCCCCGCCGCTGCTCTACTCGCCTGTATATCCTGCATATGGCAAAGGTGCTTCAATGAAATTTATACCCAGCACAACTCGCAGCCTGGCAATCACTTCAGTTCACCCAGCAGTCCCCAAAAAACATTCCCTTTGTGTTATAGGGGGCACATCAATTTTTATGATCTCAAATTGCAAACGTATTGTAAAGCAACGCATTTACCTTACTCCACTAAAAAAATAAATAAATAAAATAAAATAAAATAAAATAACCAAAAGAAAACAAAACTGAGCAATGCAACAATCAATTTGCCTTTTTTTTGTGTTCCCCCCACCGTTCGTTTGCTTACTGTGTGGCACATAACTCAATGCTGCGCTCAGAAACACACACCCACACACACACACAAAGCAATAATAATAACAACAATCAGCAGAACCCTTTTGAGCCTTTTTGTGCTTAACCCTCTTGAGAATGTGGCGCATTCAAAGCTGGCCACAAAAACCCAATGGCATATGCCTCATTCAGACTGGGCACTTTTTGTGTAGTTTTTTTTTTTTTAATTCTGTATTTTGCAGCTTTGGCAGTGATGAGAACGGTTGCAGTTATACATTGGGGATAAGTTGCCTGGCTAGTAAAACTGTGACTGTGACTGAGGCAGCTGTGTTCAAATTGTTAAGAGGCAAGCAATTATACAAGAAATAAGTTCACTTACACTGAGACTGATTTTATTGGGAAATTATAAAAACTTAACACATTAACAAATGGGTAAAAATATAGTTTTTTCATACTATAATATGAAAGAAATATCTTCGAGATGATTTGATTTAAAATAATAAGCCTATCTCTCTGTATACCACACACCGATCATATTATTTTCATTTTATAGACAGCTTTCTCGCAATATAAGTAAAATACAAAACTATAGGAACATATCCTTCTGATCAGATACTTATAAATTAATTTCATCAGCTTTACGCTTATGAATCTGTTGACTTTGTTTCAGGCTATCTGAACGTCAAAACCCCTTTTAAGGATCATTCTTACTCTTTTAGAAAATTATTTTATTCTTAACGTAAAAATTGTGTTCCATTTCACTGTGATCCACTCATCTCAGACACAACTTCGGTTTTCGATTAGAAATTTCTGATATAACTGAGCCGCATTTCTTTACAACATTAATGTGCCACACACACATACAAACATAAATGTGTATGAGAATTTGCTGATATGGCAGTTATTTTGGTAGCACTTTTAACCTTTGCGCATTGTGTGCATGAAAAAATTATGAGTGGCATTAAAATTTGATGTTGATTCAGTTCAGCTTGTTGTCAGTTATCCTACTTTTTTTTTTGCTTTTGCAGGCTGTAGACGGTTTTTGGGGCATTTAAAATATCTCCCAATTGTCGGCTACAAATCATACGAGGCCATCAGCGGCAGCCAACGGCTCACACTACCATAAAGTACAGTTGTCAGCTGGAGATCTCCACAGAGAAAGAGATGGACAGAGAGAGTGAATGAAAAAGTACAGTTGTCAGCCAGGATTTATAACAGTAGTTGTTGTTGTGCTTGCAGTTTTTAATACCATTGCCTAAGGACTAGTTCTTAAACTGGCCCGGACACTCATCTATCTTTCTTTTTTGCAGCAGCAGCAGCAGCTGCTTCTTGTTTTGGTTTTGAGGAAAGGAAGAGTTTTCACAGCAAACCCATGTCTGAAGTAAATCCCCTCCTCAGAATTTAAGAGACAGCTTAAATAATACAGAATATTTACATTAGCAATATTAATAATTGTTAATAATTTTACTTGAGAGTATTTGGCTACGACTACACACAAAAAGCAGACTTCTTTGCGCCGGACTTTAGTGACTACGCCTTTGGGCAGTGTCATTTAATTGCTCGTCCGAGGGCAAAGAGCGGAGCGAAGGTGGGAAGGGCAGCCTCAGTCTGAACGTTGTACTGCTTAAGGCTGGCACGAAAGTAAAAGTGTTTTTGGGCTGCACATAAATTTGTATTTAAAGAAGCAAACCCAACAGCGCCAACAAACAACAAACGCAGTTTATTACACTTTACTGGGGGGGTGGTGCGGGTGGGAGGGGGTGAGACAATTAAGGGCTGAGGTTGGTCGGTGTTTTGGCCGTACTGCATAGTTGACCTTTGCGTTAAAATGGCCATGGGGGAAACGGCGGTGCTAATTGTAAGTTAATGTGGCATTTTTATGAGCGCTTTTCGGAACACGTTAATTAAGTGAAACGTGCTCAAAAATTATGCAGCTGCTGCCAGCTTTGCTTAAAGACATTAACTTATAGCCCAGTTAAGGACGAAACTATTAAAAAAGTCGAAAAGAAAAGTACGAAAACTAGTCAAAAGAAACTTGTGACACCAAAAAAAAACAAAAACAAAACATAAACAACACAAAATAAAGTTGGTGAGAAAAGTGAGAAAAGTTTCTGACCTTAACAATAATTTACACTTACGCAGCGGCAGCGTTAGCGCCTTGCCCCGCCCCTCCTCCAATTCCGCCTATTTATCGTACCCGCCTCTGCCACTTCGGATCGTTGCGGTCGGTTAACGCGACAATAAAAAACACTTTAAAAATGTGCCCATTGTTGTTGGCCAGGAAAACTTTTAATAAAAAGCAGCAGTAGCTACACTGAGAGAATAACATAATCTAGAATTTTTAATATAATCTAGAACTTAACCAAGGGAAAGTGTTTTGGAGTTTTAGATAGATGTTTTAGTATCTAGAAGATTAAAATGCAGCACTGAGAGAAAAAATATAGTGTCTACCAGCTACACTCAGTCAAAATATTATATAGAAAATCATGTTGTCAAAATTAGCAATTTTTAAGAAATTTATTTTGTTAATATAGAAATTATTGTTTATTTTTCTGGGGAATATATAACAATATTTTTTCAAGTGCAGCGTTGGTTGTTGTTGGGTCTGTGTGGTGCCATAAAGTGAAAGTGCCCGAAACTTGGGCGTGGAAATTGCAATTTCTTCTTCTCCTACCACTGGCCTGGCTTACTGCGTAGGGCTGCTACTGTTGCCACTGCGGCGGCGGCAGTGGTAAGAAAGGGCGGGGAGCGTGACGCATTGAGGCATAAATAACAGCAACATTATTCAAACCAACAACAACTCCTGCTGCTGCTGCTGTTACTGATGCTGCTGCGTAGTCTTCTTTTTCTGCTGCTGCTGCTGCTGGCTGCTGTTGTGGCACGCAAGAAACACGCCCCGTTTTGTATGCTATGGTTTTTTGTTTGGCTGCTAAGCAAACTCTAAACTGTCTCAAAACCAAAAACTTGAGCACAAGTTTCTTAGCCCCCCAAAAAGCAACAACAACAACAACGACAACAATAACAACAGCTTAGGCAACTTGACTTTTTGGGGGCGTTTGGCGCTGCTTGTGTTAAGTTTATTTGCTTTATTTACGCTTAGCCAAGTTTTACTTTTCAAAGCCCTCCCTGCCACCCAACACCCTCCCTAAGGAAAGTATATTTTTGAACGCTTTAGCGCATTATCTTGCACATTCAAGTTGTTCATTTACTTTTCGTATTTTGCCTTTTTTATATGATTTTTATTAGCCAAACTTTAGACGCATTTAAAATGTGCCTTGAATTGATGCCGTGCTAATAGACGAATATAACTCAATCAAATGTTGCAGGGGCAATCAGTTTTTGACCAGATAAGTTTGGGCTAAGGCTAAAAGAATTAAGCATTGATTTATAAAGAAACATTCACCGACTTTGAGAATCTACTTAACCTTCTGTGTGAAAAGTCCAAGACACTAAGAACAGGTCTAACAATCTTTCGCTAAATATTTATGAAGCAATGAAAACTTATTCGATTTTCTACAAGAGCATATTCCTTTATTACCCCTATTTCAAGCGCATCTGACCATATTTTCGAAATTCGAAACAAAACCCAAACTGTAATTGGTTTAGGACTTGCCGCAGAATTTTGATTTAATTCCCTTCAAGGGTTTTTTTGTGCGCCGCCACTTCGCAAGAAGCTGCCGTAAAAATATCTACTTAATGTTGTTGGGTAATGTTTGTTTTCAAAAAAATAAAATCTCATTTAATTTTTGTGATTTCTTTGAAGTTGGCGCGCTGCTTTCACGTTCCTGTTCATTGTTTGTGATTTTTGCTGGTTGTTCTTTGCTGAGCGCATTATAAACACTTGAGTGGCATTTTCTCTCTCCCTCTCTCTCTCTCTCTCACGTTGTCTCGCTCTCTCTTAGCCTTACTCTCTCTCTTTCTGCCGGGCTGACTTTATGGGTTTTTACCTTGCGGCTCATTTGAAATGCATCGCAATTACTTCCGACTGCTGCCCCACTTGGGTCACTTGTAACGGTTAATTTGGTATTTGAGTCGCCATCATCGCATCTGAACTTATCTCATCCACCCATCTATCTCTATATATCTATCATTCTGTGTGATTGCAATGACTTTATCTTATTATACGCCTGATTGACCATAAAAATTGAGTCTCGCTTCGTGGCCGCCCATCAAAATGAAAAGTTGTTTAATTTTCACACAGCGCAGAGCTTTGATGTTTTCCGACGAGCTGCTCCTTTTCGATTTTTCTCTCTCCCTTAGATACGGAAAGGAGGGTATAATGAAGTACATCTGTGTGAGTATGAACAAACTGATCCCCTATAGGCTTGAAATGAGTATAAATTAGGTTATACCACGGATAGATCCAGTTTATTTCATTTGCATCGACTCGTTAACCAATAGCAAAACAATATACAATTGATAAGATATAGCCTTAGAAATTATATATAATATACCCAGACATAATATTGACTAAATTGCATCAAGAAACACAGAGTTCGTTAAACTAAGCTAGTCCAGGATATCTCCTCGTCGAGCTCTCACGACTCGAGCATTCTAACTTGTTCGTTCTCTCGTTATTTTCTCCAGCCATTAACTGGCGCAAAAATATTGCCACTCCCTTGGGTCAAATGCGTAGAAATTGCTCACTATCAAAAACTTTACCATTTTTGTCTGCCCAGCCCCGTTTGTCTACTTCCAGGCTTAGTTTTCGTCCACTTCTTGTCTGCTGCTTTCGCTTTGCTCGCAGCTTGTTAAGTTTTATTTTTATGTCTACGTTTTTGTCTTGCCACATAAAATTGCTTAATTAAATGAATTTATGTTTTATTGCTTCATTGCAACCACTCAAATTTGATGTGATGCGATGCGATGCGAGGCGCCTCCTTCACCGCCATTGCCCCGAGCCAACAACAGCAACGACAACAAATTTATTCAGACATGTCACGTAGCTGTTGTGTGACGTCGGAGTTTCTTTCCAATACTTGTATATAAATATCATATTTAATACTTGACGACTTTGGGGTCCTTTGCTCCTCTCTGCTCTGCTGCTCCTTTGCGTCCTTAATTATTGTGTTAAATTGTCGCATTCGCTGCGATAAGGAGCAAGAGACACGCGTGACCCAACATAACCAATATCTATATATACTTATTATAAATATGTTTGTGTTTTTCGCAGCAAACCCAAAAATGCCAAAGACAGGCAAACATGAAATGTTACCAAATAATGTCTGTGTTATGTACGCAAAAAAAAAGCAGACAGAGATATGCAAAAATGTTGATTGTCGATTTTAACGGGTTGCTTAATAAATATAAATAAATAAAAATATTAAAATGTTAGACTTACTAAAGTAAAATATGAATTTATAGATTTATTTAAACTGAGAAGAAATGAGGGAGAAATCTTTTTCCATCACAAATGCTTTGACATTTAAGCCTCTTCCAAGACATTTGTTAAGGCAAGAAAAACAAAAGAAACTTTGCCGATTTAAATTTCAAACCGCAAACTCAATTCAATATTAAATAACCTTTAAAACTTTAAACTCGTTGAGTAGTCAGATAAATGCGGGATCTTAATGTATTTGTTGGTCTTATTCCCAACTTGATGCAAAAGTTGTAATACCTACTTAGCCAATGCCCCTTATTGAGGCTCTCAATAAGCGGCAACTGTGTGTGGTACAATTTGTAGACATTTCTTATAGAGGGCAAGCCGTAGGGCACAACCGAAAATGCCAGACAGAACAGACGGTGAGACGATGCGACAGATAGACAAGGCAGTCACACCCACCCACACACTCACACCCGCACTCAAGCTCGCACCCACACAATCAGCGCGAATTTTACGCAGACAGACAAAGTTTTGTGCGTTTGCCACACGCATGTTGTCTGCGCCCTGTCTGCCTCTTAATGTGGGTATTGGGGGTTGGGGGTTGTGGATTGGGGATTGCAGGGGTTGACTAAGGGTGAAAATCACGCCCACACACACACGCACAACGCACCCACCTGGCAAAGATTTATGTAGTTCCCCAAAGGTGTGCGCGTCTTAAAGTTGCCAGCGAAAAAGCAATGACCAAAATTTATAGCCGAGAGACAGACAGAAAGAAAGAGAGACGAAGAGACAGAGAAAGAGAGAGAAAAGTGTTGCAAAGGGTTCTACATTTTGGGCAACCGCTCGTTCGTTGTGGTCAGCATAATTAGGCTGCCATTAGCAGCAACTGTAACTTTTTGGCCCTAGCCATAACTCAGAAAACCAACTCAAAGATTTTAGCCACAAATTTTTGCTGTTTTTGCAAGAGCATTTTTCTGTGGCTGCAACTTTGCAGCAGGTGGAATGGGTGGCAATGTCATAAATAACCCAAAAAAGGGTTTCTCTCGGCATTTGACTGCGGCAAATGCAAATGCATTATTAATGAGTCGATTTGTAGCGCTTGATTTATGTGTGACACTTAATTAGGGTATCTGTTTTCCAAATCAAATTGATTTCGATTTTCAATGGACTTTTGCATTCTTTACAAACTATAACAATCTATTATATATACAATCACTTGGCAATTAATAACCATAACACAATACAATTGTCAACTGCATAAATATTACATTTAAATCAGCAATGGGAAAAAGTGTGCAACTTTTAAGCACCAGCTGACATTGATTTCGTTTTTTATCTGCTGCCTACAATATCCTGTCATAAATATTGCAATTAAAATGTCACGATTTTTATGCTCACTGTAATAAAATAAATGCGCTAATACTTAACAAATTTTGGTTGCATTGGCAGTAAGACTCGGTTTGCAACAGCAGATAGCGAGTCATTTGTGATACTCTACTATACTACAACTATCTGTATCTGTGATTGAATCTGCATCCCAATCTGTATCTGTATGGTTTCTGTATGAGTATATTTATCTATATCAGAATAAGTATCTCTGAAGATATCTGTATAACTATCAATATCTGTATATGTACCCATATCAGTACCAGAATCTGTATATGTAAATTAATCAAAATCTGTATTAATACCTGTATGAATTTCTGTGTCTGTATCTATATCAAAGTCTGTATCAATATCTTCATCTGCATCTTCAACCCCTTTCAATATCTCCAATTCAAAGAGTATCTGTTAGTCAATCATTCTCAATTAATTGCCCAATCGGCCACATGCTTTAATTTACTTTTATTTGAATATTGTCTGCATTTAAAATGCTGTTCAAAAAAAAATAAATATGAATATTTTGCCAGGTAAAATAAACAAACAACATTTTATGGCATGGCAATTATTTTGGCACATTAAGTTGCATACACAACAGTAATAACATTTTTTTACTAAACTGACTTTAAGCTACTTGTGGGATTAAATTATTAAAACTAAATTTGAACATATTTTTTACATTCTACATTTTTTTCGCATAAATGCAAATCAATCTAAAGATCCCTTTAGATATACATAATATTTGTAAAATTACACAAATATTTTGTTGAGCCACATTTTGCAATGTAAATGCAAATTAAATATGCGAAATGAGCTAATTAAATGCACATTTGATGTATAATTAAATTGGAATCATGTAGATAATGTAATCAGATTACAAACATTTTATTTCTGCTGCTGTTACAAAAACAAAATTGCGCAATTTAATTTGCAATTAGCTCAGCTAATTCATGTCAATTTGGATAAGCGTTACAAATAAAACAAGTTTTGCGGTTACCTGTTTTTTTTTTTTGGTTAACCCCTTTAGCACAAGCTGTTAAATCATCGAATTATTATTGTAATTGATAAAGAACATAAAAATTGTAATAATGTTAAATAAATGACAAATTCAAATTGGTTTAAGCCGTGGTCATATATTTGCTATTAAAAATAAAGCCGGGTAATTTTTGGCGTGTCTGCAGCACGTGCGCATAAATTAAATTATACGCTGATGAGGCTGGTAACCCTGGGCAGGAGCAGCAACAACAACTGACAGTATATCAAATTTCATTCATTAATTTCCATTTGGCATTGCTGCTACGCCCTCCCCAACCCCACCCGTGTTACCCCTAACTGCACAATAAACTGCCCCACTGACTATCCATCAGTGGTTTTTCCTCTCATTTTATTTTTTTTTTGCTGTGTGTTGGCAACCCTCTAGAGTCCAACGCTCCTTGGCAGCGTGTAATTCAAAACCTGTACGTTGCCTGTTGTCTGTTTTGTGTTTTGTTGTTGCTATTATTATTGTTGTTGTTGTTGTTGTCGTGTTTCGTGTTCGTCTTCGGTTGCCTAATCATGTATGAATGAATAATGACACGAATTTGACATAGCACAAAATGTGTAGACATAAAAGACATGCAGCCCCAACCAGCAGACCAAGAAGCAGAACAAGAAGAATGAGAACAAAAAAATTTATTCATGCAAGTAAATGCTCAAAATAGTAAAGAAGAAGCACGCAAGAAAAGGACACCAAAATACACACACAAAGAAGAAGAAGTAGAAGAAGGAGAAGAGAAGACAAGTTTGCATAGCTGTCTGCGAAGATTTGAATACTCTTGCAAGGAGATGTGTCAGGTTGCAAATAAATAAATAATTTAATATTCTAGTCTTTTAGACTTCTAGACTAAGTCTTATATACCTCAATTTGTGATCGATTTATTCAAGTATTCATGTTTACATAGATAGACTATATAAGATTTTATTAAACTGGGAATCGGAATCAAAATTTATTATTGTCCTAAGTACCTATAACATGAGCCTGAATTATTATTGCTTATAGTAACAATGGAATCGAATACACAATAATTTTTGGAACCAATTATTAACCTTTTCCTGTAACTTTATGAAATGTAACCCGATTAACATGCATATATGTATATACCCTTAGGCTCAAAGCTGCCCTCTTCATCTCAATCACGAGACACAACCAGTTAAGTAACAAAAACACCCAACGTTAGAGCATCAGAACAACCAAAAAATGTTATACAACAAATTTGTTTGCTTTGGTGGCCTACCGTGATTTACCACGACGACAAGTAAAAATTGCAAAATGCGGCTCAGCTTACAGCGACGTAACAGCATCTGGCCGCAAGTGGGCGTGGTTGGGTTGGTGGTTGTCTAAAGGGGGTGTGGAGTTGGCCCAACTCGCATCAAAGTCGCAGAGGCGCAATGTGAAACGCTTGCTTTTAATTATAACACTTTGGGGCAAACTAAGTATCCTGCAAGTTGCCGGAAAATTGACTACCCTCCCCCACCTCCAATCAAACGCTCTGCCCCAAGCAAAAGTTAACAAAGAAAAGAAAAGAAAAGGAAAAAAAAAACGAAAGCATAAAATTTGCATTTATTATTAATGTACTTATGCTGCAGCGAACGGAGGAGCGACGCACCAGCGACGAACCCCATCCACAAGTTGTTTGTGCCATGATTTTTTGTCTGCGTGATTCCTTTTGGGAACAGGACATACGCACACTGGCACATAAACGCACACAGACATATATATATGGGTGTGCGAGTATTATAAATTTGTAATGATGTTTGTAACGCACACAGTCAGCGACAGCTCTCTTGAGATGCCGACAATCTGCAGTTAGTCAACGTAATCAGCACCAAGATATAAATTCATATTTCCCATTGTCTGCGGGGCGTCATTTTCCTACTTTTTTTGTTATTTTTTTTTTTGGGTATGCAAGTTTTGCAACTTTATTAAGAGCTTGAGGAACTTTCTTTTTAATGGCCTAGAAAATATGCCGAAATAATGCTCAACGAGTTATTAATAATATATGTATTTTAAATGTTAACTTTGCAGCAGTTTAACACGCCCCAAAACTTAAGATCTGAGACTGACTTTTATATAATTGCTGTTGTATGATAATGTGTAAATAATAACAGTAAGTAAATAGTAGTAATAAGTTAATAGTAACAATAATAAACATTTTAAGTAAACAACAATTAAAATAAAGAAAAATCTATATTTGAACAAACCACAAACTTAATTTTAACAAACCAAACTTTGAGGAAAAGAAGCCTGCTTAAGGAAAGAGCATTACAGCAGTTACTCAAGAAATACACACACACACACCATACACACACACACCTTACACACACATGTACATAAATAATTTTCTATTGTAGTTTCCCCCGTTTGATCGGAGCCAGACAAGCGCCTTATGATTTCATCTCTTTGTCTGCGTCACTTTTTTTGTCAAGCGTTTTTTTTTCTGTGTGTTTTTTTTTGTTTTTGTTTTTTGCGCTCGTTGAGTGCGTGTAAAAAATGGCAAACATTTAAAGTTTGTTACGAGCGCAGCAGCGCTAAAAACTTTTTGCCTAGCAAGCAAAAGTACAGAACTGTAGCAGAACAAGCGACTAAGTAATACTCTATTGCTAGCTGAAAGCGGGTGTTGAGGGGGCGCTGCACTGGAAGAGGTGAAAATATATTTAATAACAACTTTTTAGATAAGTTAAGTAAAGTAATGATATTGCAAAAGCTGAACAGATGGCAATATAACATAGCCCATATACTCCTGTATCTTCGCCGTGCAGTGTGTAAGAACAAAGGTGCAATGACATGAAACAGGACAAGAAAAGACAGGCGAGAACTAAGCTCGAGTGGTTCTCTCCATGTGTGTGTGTGTGTGCGAGTGTCTTCTGGGATGCATAAAATAGAACACACACTCTCACACACAGTCGCACACACATTCGCACACACACACTCAGCTAGAATTAGGCGGGCACATGTTATATTTATATGGCACACATTTGCGCAAAGAGCTTTTTATAACTAATTTGCCAAAAGCAAGCAACACAAACAAGTTTTTTTTTCTTTGTTTATTTTTTTTGGCATTTCACTCGGGGAGAGTGTTTGGGGCTGGCTTAAACAATAAAACACGAGGCGTGAAAATTGCCAGAGGGACAGCATTTAACACCAAACGAGAGGCAAACAGGCAACTAGAAGAGCGGCACGCACAAGTCAAACAATGATAATTGCCGGACCACGCAGGCAATTAACGTTGCCGGGGCAGCAACTAAGTGCGGCAGTAGAGGGGCGTAACTGTTTTTGGAGTTGGCAGGGTGTGTGTGTGCGTGTGTGCGTATGTGGGTGTGAGTGTTGGTCAACTGCATGACAATTGTATGGATTGCGGGCACTTAGCACATTCGTGTTTACTTAACAACAGCAGCGGCTAGCAACAGCAGTTGCTGGCTATTATTGTTGTTCTACGCTCTGTTGATTTTGTGGCAGCTATTAATTTGCAACTTGCGCTACCCCTAATGAAACAGACCACCCCTATCATCCCCCCTCACAGTTATCCAAAAACATAAAACCCAATTGTAACTTTTATTGATTTGAAATCAATGTTTTTGGTCTGTTCTCTGCTGCGAATTGCAATTGGGAAACATTTCATTTGCAGTCGAGGATATGCCACGATGAACGCTGTCAAGGCCTGGCATATCCTGTCGAAAGCGCTTGAGAATTGTAAAAATACAGAAACCGAAATAAAAACAAAGAGAAAAGAAATAAACAGAAAAGCTGCTTGGCAATTGCAATAAAAATTGCAAAAATGTATTTTCAACGAAAAGTTGCGCGCAAAAAGCTAAACAAAAAGTGTTGAATGCCCCCGTTGCTCAAAACTATCCAGCACAAAAAGCAAATAAACCCAAAGCGTAACAAATACAACTGCGAAAGCGAGAGAGAGAGGGAGAGAGGGAGAGAGAGAGAGGGAGAGAGAGAGTGCAAGAACATGTTTGAACATGTTTGAGATACCCTATCTAAATGGAAAATGTTGATCCTTAAAATTAATGCTTTACATTCTTTTAACAACAATTCAAAACTTTGAAATAGTTTGTGTAAATATACAAAATGGAAAGTAATAACATAGATTTATATCATAATACATAACATAAAGATTTAATAACTTTTTTAATTGATAATTTTTCATTTTTTCCGTTGCTGTCTAAACCAAACTACCCCTTTTAGAATTTGGCGCTGGGTATCGAAAAATATGTCAGCTGGCACGTTGCAACTGCGTCAATGAGTCGCGGGCAACGGGATCGAGATCCTGATCGGCCGGTAGTTGGTTCCAGTGGCAAAAGTAAAAACTTTATTTCGCTTTTAATTTGCGACAAAAACAAGCAGCAACTTTTGCCCGAAATTGGCGACAACAGTCGCCAGGGCAAACAGCGATGCCGCCAAATGAAATTTACCAATTCCATGCGCACGAAAAGAGGAAGACGCCTCGGCGGGGTTGGAGGACGGCGACTTGCAGCAGGGTGCACACAAGAAATGCATTTGCAGTCGCTGCTTGTCTTTCAACATTCATAATAAATTTGGCGACGCCCACGCTATAAAAAAAAAAACCAGAGATAGAGAAAATGCCTGCAATAAATGCAAAAACAAAAGCATAAAAACAGACAAGATAGTTTTTAGGTCTGCTAGTTCTCATTGCGAGCCAGTTCGAATGTAACGGATGCTGAGCAACGAGCAGCGCCACTGAAATTTATATATAAACAGGATATGACTGGCAGGAAGCTGCCACTGCCTCTGCCATTGTCCCTCTGACTCCGTCGGAGGCTCAACTCCTGTCCCAAGTGCAGCATTCAGCTACTCGATTTTGTTTTTTATGCGCCATTCCAGTTGAAAATGTGTAAAGAAGGTATGATAAAATTAGGAGTAAGGATGTAACGGAAAGAAGCAGCTGTGTGATAATGATTTGAGTAAATATATATCTATTATATATCTATATTAATGATCAACTGTACACATTTCAATTTTAATGAAACACAGATTTTGTTAACCTGGCATTTTCATATTAAACTCTGAACTGGACAGCTCAGTTCAGGGTATGTCCCAGTCGAGCACTCTCGACTGGAACCATCTGAGTTGATTTTGCCAGCGTTTTAATGCCACTATTCGTTTAAGTTGCCGTTGGCTTAACCAAACGTTGCTGCCCAGCAGGCCACGAGTGAGTTGAGTTGAGTTCGATTCAAGATGAGTTCGGTTTCAAGTGGCAACAAAAACATTTTCTCCAAATATTTTACGTGCCGGAAAACAGTTGCAAGGCATGTACATATTTTTCACTGTTTACGCATATGTACATATTTTTATTTATTGACAAATAGTACGCACTTGTGAAGCAGATATGAAATGCGAAAACACTTCCAGAGTTTGTGCTAGACTATTATTTTAACAATTTTCCTTGCATCTCAATTGAGAAGCTTAAGTTTAAAGCATTTGATTTATTTTTACATTTTTATTGTATCGTATATCAATATTTATTTACCCCAGCACAATAAAGAATTGAGGAAAGTAAAAATAAAAAGTTTATTTTACAGCAATTCACAAATCGAAATCGAAGCCACTTCAATTTCAAATTAAGCACTAAAATTTATTGCTCGAATTGTTTGCAAGCATTCTGAACTCAATATCTTAAGTGTAAACTACTACATCAGTAAAAAAAAAAAGAGTGAGAGAGAGTGGAGACTGTAAATCTGTGGATACTCTCAGCAATTGGGCAAGAGTTGCATATAAATCACGCATACGCAATGTTTTCCAGTGGCAAATACTATAAATTATCCCTTTGACATAATAAACAAGCCACCGAACTGAATTCAGAGCGTCTATCTATCTGAACAAAAATAAACCGCAAAGAGACGAGCCGCAAAATGCATTCATTAAACTACTCAGTCAAATACTAGACTGCGCTTCATTGGAATACATTTTCAAGTGAGAGGTGCATAATTATACATACTACTGTGGCAAGCTTGGGGCATTCTGTAAATTATCGCATAATTTATATAGCTACAATATATATATGTGTATGTGTGTGTATTTGTGTGTGCAGATTATAATCTACTGTTCAGCTGGTATAACAAACAAAATAATAAATAAGCAGCCGTCGCTGAAATATATCTTGAAAAACTCTTCGAAGCGCAAAGCAACAGCAGCAAAAGAAATCATAACATCAAAAAGTTAACAGAGCGCCGCAAAGACAACAACAACAACAACAGTGGAGGAGCAGGATAAGATGCGGAGAAGGAGTGCTAAAAACAACAGCTGATGGCGGCAGCAGCAAACTTTAGCCAATTTCTTATTGTCGCCTTTTTGATACCCTGGCAAGGATTGTGGTAAAAAAGTTGTCGTCGACTTTACAAATTATTTAAAATTAGCTTAACAATTTAAACTTTCTGTTCTCAATGTTTTTGTGTTTTTAAAGTTAATACAATTTTTGCATACAAATATGTATGTTTGCTTATGTTGCAAAATTGGGGAAAGAATTCAAATATAAAGGATAACAATTATGCAAATATTCCACTAGATTCATCAAATTACTTTATACGAAAAAATGATTTAATTTTTTCATACAAAATAAAAATAATAGAAATGAATACTTATTGTTTACTAACGTATAAATTATGAAAAGCTCGTAGTTCAACAAGAGTATTAAGATTTCGTCACACCTCAGCAGCAAATGCTCCTGTGTGTGTTACTTGAATTCCGTTATTTCGTACTTTCGCTGAGACGAGCATACAGCGCATAAGCACGTACAAATCGCATTTCTTAGGCGCTGGCCTTATCCTTTTTTATGGCAGTCTGTGTTTCTCCGACTGTGTGTGTGTTCTGTTTGTGAGTGTGTGTCTGCTGTGTGTGCTTGTAAGTAGGCAACGCTTGTTTGGCTGTCAGATTTACTTGTCTACTCTCGCTTCAGCTCCCGCTCTCACTCTCTATCTCTTTCCCTCTCTTTCTCTCTATCTATCTCACTCGCTCTCTCTCTCTTGCTGTATGTGTGTGCTATAAATTGACAGCTAAATCTGCAAAAACATGATAAGACAAGCGACATGCCAATGCGGCCAAGGACTTCGATGTTCGACTACAACTCCCACTCCGGCCACATCCTTTTTTGAACCAAAATATATCTGCTATCCGTGTTTATATCTGTATCTCATCTATTTTGGCCAGGCCTCTATATATCTATTTAACCCAACAATAACAACAACAAAAGCATCTACGAATGAAATAAGGAATCTATCTCAACTTGCTGCGAAATTGCTTTTCGATTTATTTTTATATGTCTGCCAAGTTGCGAGCATTGTGACAAATTAGTCTTTACGTTTTTCGGCTTTGTTATTGTTTGATATTTGTTGTTGTTTGTTGCTGAGCTGGCACAAATTTTCGAAGATTTTATCATCAACGTTTTTGGCCTGAAGAACATGTGCGCCTTAAGTCGAATCTAAGTTTGAGTTTCAGCTTAGGTAGCAGCTTGTTTTGATTAAACTATCTTGTGATAACAGAAAATAAGATAAAACCAAAAGCAATTCAAAGCAATTTATGGGCATTTATTTCATATAATTTACACTTTAATTATACATAAATAAATTGTTTCTTTTTTCATATATCAATTTATTTAATTTGAAAATAAATTTATAATTATGTTCAAATTTCAAAAATAATGTAACAAAAATGCAATATAAAACAAATGAATACATGAAAATCATAAGTAATATGTTTTATCAAGCATTTCAATTAATAATTCAAACTATTTTCAGTGGTTATTTATAAAAATAGCCGCGAAAACAATTTGTGGAAGGCAACGAAAATAAATAAATATTTTGAATGAAAATGTTTTATTTATTTTAGGCTAAAATAAGTAAAATTGAAAAAAAAAACTTTTGCATAAATAAATACCAAAAATAATATATATTTACAAATTGAAATATTTCGTATATAAATATTCCATTAAAATAAAAAATATACATCTAAATAAGTGCCACAAAATAGCTGCTATAATTGCAAAAAAAGAACTCTGCACTCTACATTTTTCCTTCCTTTCCCATTTTCATATTTCGACCCCGTCAACTGCTCACCTAAGGTCTTGGTCCATTGGGCTGTTGGTCGCCAGTCGGGATAATGCTTGGGAAACAGTTCCCTCGTCCAATAGGTGTGCAGGATGACCTTGTAGACGGCCAAGCGGTCCAAGGTGCAGCCGGTTAACGGTGCTGGCTGTGTGGCAGCCACTGGAGCCGATGCAACAGCTGCTGCTGCTGAAGGCGAGGTATTCGCGGTGGGCGTGGCTTGATCTATTTTCGTGGCCGTGTAATAAAAATTGCGATAATTGCCATTCACACTGGGCACATTCAAATTGCCATTCACACTTCCAGCAGTATCAAAATTTATATAGTTTTCCGCTTGTTGTTGTTGTTGTTGCTGCTGCTGATTGGCAACGGTGTATGCATATATAGCTGGATTTGATATGAATGAGGCGCCATAATTGCCATCAGCTGCGACTACATTTACCGTTAGCAGAAACGCAGCAAGCGTCGCTGCCAGCAGCGGTACTTGTTGTTGTTTGTGATTTGAGAGTTTCGCTTTCATTTTGCTTTCGTTATTCCGTTATTCGTATTAATTCTTTGTCAACTGCAGCCGGCCTGTTTTATTAATAGATTTCGATTTCGATTTGGATTTTGATTTGGATTATTTCCTTTCGCTTACACCTTTTACATTAGCGGCTGCTTAAAAATAAATGCAAGCAAGCACACGCACACACACACACACACGCACACACATACGCACAGTCACGCACACTCGCGCACTTGCACACATGTGAAAGACGCGCGCGTGCTTTTATTTTTGGAGTCCCGTTTTTTTCTTTCTTTTTAATATTCACGCGCTAAGTGCTAAAAGTTGATTGGGAAATTATTGCGGACAAAAACTCAACCGTCTGCGTGCAAAGTTCGTTGCGTACTGAATGGGTGCTTTGGGGCGCATGTTGCGGCAGGCATAGAACAGAAAAGCAGCATAACAATTTATGCAGCCAGAGAGAGAAATATCGAGAGCGGAACCAAAATAGAGAGCGCTTGGTACTTTTGTGCTCTCTGTGTGTTTGGGGAAATTTGTTTGCTTGTAAAAAACAAAAAAGCAGCCTGTTGAGCTTTGACTAAAGTAATGTGTCTGTGTGTGTGTGTGTGTGATATAGTTGTTGTTGTCGTTGCTGCTGTTGACCTCAAGGCCTAAGGCAAATTATTGCACATTTCCTTTGCGACATTTGAATGGCAGCGTTAATGAAGCAGAGCAATTAACGGTAAATGGCAGAAGCGTCGACAGCTCTGCTGCAATGCTAACTGTACCCAACAGCTGCTGCTAACAATGGGAACAATTTCCGATTAAAATCAATTGAAGCACTTTAATTGCTACAATTCAATTAAAGAACGCGCTAATGAACTAAACAATAACAACAACAACTACGACATAAACAGTGACTGGGCCACATCGATTTTGAGCGTTGGCGTCGACACACACGAACACACTGGGAAATATTCTTCTTAGTGGAAATTACTTTTCAATTCTTTGCACATTGTTTCTGGCAGCTTAAGTAAAACTTGTCAAGGTAAAAGTTTTCGTGCCCAGGCGCAAAAAAAAACTCTTTCTCTTTCTCTTTCTCTCTCTCTGTATCTGCCATTAACTAAATGCGTTGCGAAAACTAATCTGCACTGAGAGAAACTAGTGAATATTGAGTATACAGCTAACTGAATAGTAAGTGATTTTATGAAATTATTTTAAGCAGTATTTTCGTTAAAAAACAATGAAAAAATAACTTTCATAAATTTTTGTTTTGGATTTCCCTCGATATTCATTTGCTGGAAAGCTTTGATTTCTCTCAGTGCGGCTATTTCCGCCTTTCAGCCCTTCAGCATAATTGCTGTTGACACACACACATAGATGCACACCTCCCCCCTCCCCAACGCACACGCTCCCTTAAGCATACACAAATAAACACACACACACGCAGAGCACACACAATTATTCTAGCCGAAAACGGTCCTTCAACAATTATGTGTTGCACTTAAACGATTTGTACGTGATGTGGATTATGCCCATAATTTCCCGCTTTCTCCCCTTCCCCTCCTCTTCCCATCACATCACGCTCGCGTGCCTTTGTATGTAAATTATGCGTGCGTGAAATTTATTGCAGTTAATAATAATTGTCCATTTACTTTGAATGACGACCACGCAAAACGGCACAAGCACAAATCCCACCACCCCCAACTTCCTCCACCTCGTCTCCTCCATGTCTACCACCACTGTGGTCAATTATCAACGACAATTTCCTGTTTGTCTTAAGACAGGTTGGCAGTCCCAAACCTACTCCATACCTCCCCCCTCCGCCTAAGGGCCTGAGCCCTTTGGGGGCTTTTATTATGCTTTAAATGGCATGTCCATTTAGTTTAGGGAGCTCTTCGTTCTTTTTTATGGCCACAGTTAAATTTATGCTTATGATGTGCTAATGTTTCTAATGTTTGCTTTGCTTGTGTGCTTTGTTTATATAATGTCCAAGCAATTGTAAGCTAATGAAGCTACCAAAAATTGGGTTTGCTTTGGGTTTAAATAAAGTAAGTTAGTGAATAAATGTTTAATAATCAATTATATATGCCCAGTTAACTGAAAATAATATAAATTAACATGCTAGCAATAAACAAAAACTCAACAAATTATATTTCATAAATTTTAACAAACATAAAATAGAACCCTACATTTCCGGCATTAACAATTAAATTGCGCACCACTGTAAATTGAAGTAACAGCAAAAATAAAGGGAAATTGCTCTCACAGCTCTGCAGAGACAACGGCACAGGCGCCTGCAATGTGCAGCGTTCACAGCTCTCTCTCTCTCGCTCTCTCTTTGGCTGCTCTCTCGCACCTGAACGCACACACAGACACCCTCACACACATTGCGTTTCATTGAGCAAAAATGGAATGTGAGAACAAAAAAAAAACATAAAAAAACATGTATGTGCATATTACACACAAATGTGCCAACAAGAAAAAAAACAACAGGCATACACAGAAGCAAAAGCACAATCAGCAATGAACTTTGATTTCCGCCTCTCATATATTGACTTGCATGCAAAGCATTAACGAAACACACACACACATATGCACATTGCAAAATGTCCTAATAAAGTTGGCATTTGCCAAACAGAGACGCAGACATGCTGACAAACAACAACGAAGCAACAGCATATTGGGGGATGTCCTCTCCCCGTCCCACTCACATACACACATACATGTTCATGTGTAGCTACTGCTGTTGAACAAAAAGCATTGACTAGATAGAAGATGATGAAGAAGAAAAGGCAGATTATATGCATTTTTCCCCACCTGGGACACGGCACACATTTGCATGTGTGTGTGTAAAACAATGCACGTGCTTCTGGGGGATATTTTTATGCTCATTCGTTTTTATTGCTGGCACGAGCATTTTTGAGTTGATTTGCCTTGTTTTTCGTAACGCTGCAAATAAATAAATCCACTCAAAATAAATGCAACCGCAGCAGCAGCAACAAAAACAACAATTGTTGTGTGTTGTCATATTTTTTCTTTTCTTTGTTTTCTTACATTATACGGTAATATTTTACAGCTATTTATGCTAGTGCAAGCCAAAAGCTTCACAGCTCAAAAAGCAATAACAGCAAACGGAAACTACTAAGTTCTCATCAAAGCTCACATGTGTGTGTGTGCGTGTGTGAGGTATTTGGTATTTTGCTGTTTGCTTTCAGTTGTACTCTTTGTGCTTTGATTTGTGCACATTCGATTATGCTGGGTATTTTTTATTTTTATTTTTTTTGGGTGCTTGTGCAAATTGATTTGTTTTGACAGAATTATTTACCATTTAGTTAGATATTTGGGTTATGGGGCAACAAAAGATTTTCTCTGTTTTGTGGTTACTGCCTTTGTTTTGTAGCAAGTGGGTTAAAACGTTGTCGTAGTTGGATTTATGCTGTATTGATCTTAGATTTTAGGTAGACTGTGGATAGCATGTCATAGTGGGAATTATTTTGTATTGATATTGAAGTGTAGCTAGACTGAAGAAAGTGGAGTGGGCTAAAAGCTTGTCATAATGGGAATTATGGTTTACTCATGTGAGATCTTAGCTAGACTGTAGAAAGTAGAGCTCGGCATAACGGGATATTTGTTTTCAGATCTTAGCTACACTGTGGAAAATGAAGTGGCGGAAAGCATGTCGTAGTGGATTTCATGTTGGTAAAGGGAATTACTTTACTCTCAAAAGTTTGATTATTATTTTATCAGATTATTATCACATTTTTAAGCACACATTTAATTATAGCAATAACCATACATAATTGCATTAAGCTAATTGTGGTTATGTTATGCTAAAATCATTAAAATAACAATATATTTATGCAATGCATTCAATTTTGTTGTTGCTGATAAAAAAAAACCCATCGAACATAATACCCGAGGACCCATAATAATAACGTGGCTATTTTAATGCAAATTTAAAACAAAAAATTAATTATGATCTGCAAAAAGGGGGGGAAAAAAAGAGAAAATGTTTTGTTTATTTATCATTTTAATGGATGTGTCAATTAATTTGCACAGCAACTCAATATTGTTGATTGATTACGAGTTGCGCTGTAGATGCAGCTTTAAGCTGCAATTAAAAAGTGGCATTCAAAAAGTGAGATAAAAAATGTAAAAACAAAATATACATCACTTAGCTGAAAGCATTCCAAAGTGATGGTGCATGAAAATGTTGCATAACGCTAAATTAAAGATGCACAAAAAGAGGCGCGTCCAAAAATGTAGCGAGAAATCCAATGGAAAAAGTGGGCGCAAAGTGGGCGAAAAGTGAGTGTTGCAATATGAAAAGCTGGCCGGCATTGCGTGCATTTTAATGAAATGGCAACTGATCTAAAGCGCTTGCCCCAAAAACCAGTCAACTGCCTCTGTGTGAGTCTGTGTGTGTGTGTGTGTGTGGCAACAGGTCTGAGTTACATTTTCATAGCATACTTTTCAGCAGCGCCAAAATGCTTTATGCATGAGCACCTCTTGCAACTTGCAACTGAAAGCAGACCAGCATCCAGCCTGACACAGTTAGGCATCAAATTATGACAGAACACAAGCACAAACCCCGCCCCTCACCCCCTCAATATGCACCCCCTCGTCTAACCCACCCCTCACTTCACCCTCCGCCCTTGTGCGATTCTAAGTGCTGCATAAAGACGCAGCAGCTACATTTAATGATTTTTTGCATCTCTTTCTATTTCACACACTTTCTCCCTCTCTCTCGCACTCTTTGGCTCTATCTCTCTTTGTCAAATTTGTGCGCACTCACTTCAAAAAGCGACGTCGAAATTTATGCAATTAATGTTCCGCAAATGCATTTCCCATGCACTTTGACACACCAAATTTTCTCCTCGCTTTTCTTTTGCTTTTCGTTGTTGTTGTCGTTCTTTGGAGGCTACCAAAAGTGGGCAAATTAGCTTTGGGCCGCAGAAGTAGATGTGAAGCGTAAGTCGAAAGTGGCATTGACAGCGCTTTTCGGTTGCGGCTGCTTTTTGCGTTGGATTCCGAGGCAACGTGATTCCCCTTTTAATTAAGCCCTGCAACACACACTCTCTCTCACTCTCTCTCACTTTCTATCGAACAGAAAAGTTTGTCAGGGGTTAATTTTTTTTTTGTAGTGTGTGTAGCAGTCCCCCTGGCCTTGCTCTGCTCCACTTTCAAAGTATGGCATGCGTTTGTGCCCCAACAACTATCCCTCTCTCCCTCTCTATCTATCTCTACCTCTCTATCTATCTCTCGCTCTCTCTCTCTCTCTCAGTCCCTCTCTCCCTCTCTATCCCTCTCTCTCTCATTCCCTCTCTCTATCCCTCTCTATATTAACTGTGTTCGCCCTCGAAACGCATTTGTGGCTTTGTTTATTACTCACACAACTTGTTTTTGTTATTGTAACTGTTGCTGTTGTTGTCTGTTGTTTTGGGCCAACACGAACATGGCCAACAAAATGTTGTCCTGTGCGGTTACCCGACATTGTTACGCTTGTTGTTCTTGTCAGTGTACATAATACCTGAATATTAATTTTAAACAGACGCAGTTAAATTTATTAACTCGAAACACTTTATACAAATTTGGCATTCCAAAGAAGAAAGCAGCTAATTTTTTGATTAAATATTGTAGTTAAACTTTAGTTATTTCCCAAGCCAGTGAAACTTTTAACTATACTTGGCAGAAAACAGAGAGAGAGAGAGACAGAAAGAGATGCAAAAAATGCTAGTAAAATGCAAAGACAGGAAAAGTCAGAAGAAAAACAAAGTTAGGATGGTTTTTTTTAGGGAAATGAATACAATATTTTAAACATATTTAATAATAGTTTATTTTTCAGTATTAAAATAATTCTTGACCTATAATCAGTGGAAAATATATCTAATTTATTTAAAAATATAAATATTCATATATTGCCATTTTTTTTTTACACGAATTTCAAAATCTTCTTTCCCCAATTTTCATAATTATCATACCAAAAATATCATTAATTATCACATATTTATGAGACATTTAAGCGATCATTAAAAATTCAAAAATACACTCAGTTTAACGGCTTCATTTGTTAGGTGCCAAAAAGTAATACGCGAGGACATAATTAAATTAATTAAAACGATGACACAGCAAATCGCATTTGTCGATTGTTCATTCTACTTGCAGCTGCCGCATAATTCACGGGAATAATAAATAGGCAAAATGCATTTGTGCCCATTTGCCAAACAATTTGCCGCCAGCTCAAAATCTAATTGAAAATGTGCAATTTGTGGCCAGCCAGTGGACAGATACGACAACAACATAAGCCTTAATGCGAATATAAATAATTTTTAATTGATTTCCGATAATTTTGATGGCAGTTAATGAAATCAAAGAGACAGACAGCTGACTGACAGGCAGACACAAAAAAAATCTGAAACCGAGCATAAAAAAATGTTTTTATTTTAAATCAAATAAATTTTAACTAGATCAAGGCACAAGCGGCAGGTGTTACGTCATCAGCGTGGTAAAAAACGAGTACGAATGCCTTAGTCGAGAGAGCTCGACTAGCAGATACCCTAAACCCAAGACTTTAAATTGAAAATGTTTGCGCTTATAGTCTCTGAGATCGGTTGCTCCAGAAAGACGAACAAAAATCTATATTCATTGCTGATCACGATTATATATGCTATATGTTGTCATTTTGCCTGTTACGTACTTTGGCAAAACTTTAGTATACCCTTTTAAACCATTTTTGATGTGTTCAGGGTATTAAGAGAAATATAAAATATTTATTTGATAAAAGCATTAAAATTTACTTCACATATTCATAGCAAATTCTTTATACATGTACATATATTTATATATATATATTTGTGTAAATATTTATGCTTGTTTTGTATATGCATGAAGCGAAACTGAACGAAACGAAACGGAACGAAAGGAACACACAGAAAGCCCCAAGACCCATAAAGATCCACAAAGAATCACATTTCTGACAGCCAACAACAGACACAAACAAAGCATAAAACAACAAGTGGGAGAGCGAGTGATGAGTGACCGACTTGAAGATACCCTGTGAAAGCGTCTGTTTGGGTTAAGTATGTGTGTGAATGAATGAGAATTCATTCAAGTAAAAATTATAGCCTGAAAATCGTTATATCGGTAAATGGGCATAGGTCGAAACTTCAAAATGCCATAACTTCGTCAAAACTCAACTCAGATTAAAAAACGAGGGCTTTTTGATCATAGTTTTGCCCCTAAATCAATCGTACATTTAAAGTTGAAAACGTGATTTTGGGTCGGAAGACAAGTAAAAATACTGGCCTAAAAATAGGCATTTGGGCATAGGTCGAAACTTCAAAATGCCATAACTTCGTCAAAACTCAACTCAGATTAAAAAACGAGGGCTTTTTGATCATAGTTTTGCCCCTAAATCAATCGTACATTTAAAGTTGAAAACGTGATTTGAGGTCGGAAGACAAGTAAAAATACTGGCCTAAAAATAGGCATTTGGGCATAGGTCGAAACTTCAAAATGCCATAACTTCGTCAAAACTCAACTCAGATCAAAAAGCGAGGGCTTTTTAATCATAGTTTTGCCCCTAAATCAATCGTACATTTAAAGTTGAAAACGTGATTTGAGGTCGGAAGACAAGTAAAAATACTGGCCTAAAAATAGGCATTTGGGCATAGGTCGAAACTTCAAAATGCCATAACTTCGTCAAAACTCAACTCAGATTAAAAAACGAGGGCTTTTTGATCATAGTTTTGCCCCTAAATCAATCGTACATTTAAAGTTGAAAACGTGATTTGAGGTCGGAAGACAAGTAAAAATACTGGCCTGAAAATAGGCATTTGGGCATAGGTCGAAACTTCAAAATGCCATAACTTCGTCAAAACTCAACTCAGATTAAAAAACGAGGGCTTTTTGATCATAGTTTTGTCCCTAAATCAATCGTACATTTAAAGTTGAAAACGTGATTTGAGGTCGGAAGACAAGTAAAAATACTGGCCTAAAAATAGGCATTTGGGCATAGGTCGAAACTTCAAAATGCCATAACTTCGTCAAAACTCAACTCAGATTAAAAAGCGAGGGCTTTTTGATCATAGTTTTGCCCCTAAATCAATCGTACATTTAAAGTTGAAAACGTGATTTTGAGTCGGAAGACAAGTAAAAGTAAAAAGTAGCCTGAAAATCGATATATCGCCATATGTGCATAGGTTGAGACTTCAAAATGCCATAACTTCGTCAAAATTAATCTTATTTTAAAAAGCGTAACTGAAAAGTAATACACACACGGCAGATACGAATATACCCGCTTTGAGCGCTTGCTCTTACAGAGCATAGGAACGACAGCATATTTAGAAAGCTATGGCCAAACACACTCATCATATATGTATCTTTTAGTGTATATATATGTATAGATATATATTTGCCGTATGCTTGCTAAAAAACTTTAAATAACATTAATTATGCGCTAAGCCTTACAAAACTGACAAATTTTGACGTTGCACTGGATTAAGTCACATTTAGCAGTGAAGGGCCCGGGAGGAGAGGGGCTCGAACAAGTGGCAAACATATATTTAATGAACCGTGGGCCACACACATGGTGTATACACACATATACATACATGTATTTATATTTATATATATGTATATAGGGAAGGTATTGTGAAAATGCGGAACACACATGCCACAAAATTTATGGTTGTAATAAACATAAAATATATATGCACATAAATACAATAAACATCATTTTGAAATGCAGACAAATGTACTAAATTAGTTTTTAATTTTAATGTAAATGTTTTTTTTTTAATACTTATTTCATTTCAATGCAAAAATAAAATTACAGCGTCAATTTTTCATGTTTGCAAGTTAATTAAATTAAAATTTTGCCAGACATTAAATTGACTAAATCTAATTAAACAATAATTATTGTAATAAAATCAAATCAAATTAAATGAATTATATAAATAAGCTGCAAAATTGGCTAATTTATTTAATTTTCATTTAAAATTGGTAAGAATATGATTTTTTGTGTCTAACTCGTAAATATTCGCAAACTTAAATTTCATATATTTTAGAAAAGCATTTTTCAGTCTTTGAAAATTACTTTTCACTTTTAAAAATCTACCTTTAAATATAAGTTTTCCAATTAGATAACCCAATTAAATATTTTATGACTTATTTTTAATTCTGGCTACACGAAAAGTTGTCCAATCACTTTCCAGGGAAATCACTTAGATTTCCAAAGAACAAAAGCAAACTGATACAGAAAAATATATATATCTATATATAAGTATTTTCTTGGAACAAACCAAAAAGAATCAATAAGCACTCATTTTTTGGAGGGGGTGAAGGGGAAAGATAAGCGATGAGCAGGGGAGGGGGTCTCGGGTAGTTTAGCCAGAGCTATTTTCACGCAGTTTTCAATAGCTGGAAGAGCCAATTGAAAGCATTTCTCTTTTATGATAACCGTTGACGTTTTGGCAGTGAAACTGGCTTAGAGCGGGCGATAAGCGAGGACACATAACCAAACGGAAAGAGGGGGAGAAAGTAGTTGGGGGAACAAAGCTAGCTGACTACACATTATACCATAATTTTCAATAAATAGTTTTTTGGCCAAATCATTTGGTGCGTGCTGAGAACGTTGAGAAGCGCGTGAGAAAGAGAGAGAGAGAGAGAAAGAGATGGATTGTGTGGAGAAAATGGAACTAAAAATTGTGGACAAAATGTGGCACCGTCTGTGCCTGATGCCCCAAACGTGACTGCGAACGTACATGAGGCGCTTAATGTTGCCACCGTTACTGTTGCTACTGCTGCACAAATATCATTTGTCGGTGCAAAAAGTCAACAACAATAAACGAAATGACAGCCGCCGAATGAGGCAACATTCGCATTTTGCGCTCCACTTGTCAACGGCAGTTGCGAAAAACGTTTTATTATTAGTCGCACTCAAAGTTTTTGGTTGGCTGGAATATCAATACGGATAACTGGCAAAATCGGCCAATGGCAACAGGCAGCAGGCAGCCGGCAACTGGGCCAAGTCTTGAAGTCTTGAAACTTGCTTAGCAAAGTCTTGCCAATTAGCCTGCCAAAGGCAATTAAAATACTAAAAATTGCCACTGACAGCCAGCAGCAGGCAACTGTGGCACGAAGAAATGTATATATATAAATATAAAGACGGGGCCAGGTAGTTGCCACATGACTCTTAACTTCTAGAAGTATTCCGCTTGGCGCTTGGCGCTCCATTTAGTCGCCCCACATAATTCCAAGAAATGTTTGTAAAATTCATCGCAGGAATTTTCCTCTCTCAAAATGAAAATAAGAAGAAGACTTTTGCAGCAGTTGTGCTCCAAAAATAAAGCGCATATAAATATAAACAAAGTGGGGACGAGAAAACTGTGTGTTGCACAGATACCCTGTAAATGAATTTGTGGGGGATTTCACACACCAAATTAGGTATGTTAAATCCCTCTCAACTAAAGTGAACTAAACTTATGCATTAATAATGGATCAATTTTGTAGGATGTCATTCAGGAACCGGAAACACTCACTCCTCAAATATATTTAAAATATCATCTGCTCCTAGCACACATTTCTGATCACCTTTCACAGGGTATTCCAAAGTGTCTGGCGCTTATTTTCTTTTATGGCATATTCAAAAACGAGAAAATATGTCATTAAATCTGGTTGCATTTTCCGCAGCTTCAAGTTCTACTGCTGCTTTTGCTTGTTGGCTTGGTAAATAGATTAAGTTGTTGCACAAATTTCAAATATTTAATAAGTGCTGCAGCAGCAAATTAAGCTGAAATATTTCAAGACTCGCTGAAAGCGGGACTGCAAACATTAAAATCCCCATTCAAATATTGAATATTAAATTTGTTCAACTCATTTGACAAGTGGATTCGTGGCGCTTCAAATTCTGCCTCATTATGATGGTGCAGTGATGACTGTGTGGCACGAAAAATGACTGCTTAATGAAATGGCAAATAGTTTTGAGTTTAAGTTGCAGAATTCAGCAAGAATCTTTAATGAATTATTAGCGAATTAAATTTATTCCATTTAATTTTTTAAATATCTTCTTTTATTTAATAAATAATTTGAATATAAACAATATTTATTTGGGCTTAATTTAAAATTATTCATTTAAATTTAGTTTTTCTCATTTTTGGGCATTTTCATTCTATAAATTAGTTATTTTGTTCTTTGAATAATATATAGAAACAAACTTCATATTCATAAAAGCTATTAGTTGCCTCTATTTGATCATCCCCCTCTGGTAATCCCTCTGATGTAATCCTTAAGGACAAAGGATATCTTTCTTAAGCTTGTTTAGTTTCTGCTTCATATGCTTTTCCTTTCAGTTTTAATTTTTTGGCCATCATCAACAGTTAATTCATTTGTATTATTAGTTATTAATTGCTTCTATGATTTTTCCACCCTCTGATAAATTTCTTTTGGTTTTTGCATGTCTGCTTCAAAGGCTTTTCATTTGTAGTTTTCAGCTGCCGGCAGCTATTTAATTACTTAAGCTTTCTTCTGGGCAACTTGGCGGGTTTTCACTGTGCCACAAGCACATTTTCAAGCATTTCCAAGAGCGTAAAAGAGTGGCATGCCCCGCCCCCGCCCTCGCCCTTCCACTCATTCAAAGCCAACCCACTTACGAAAATAAAAACGACAACTCATTTAGCTTCATAGAATCATGCCTTAGTTGACGTGAATCACTCACTCAGACACTCGAGAGATGTTTCCGACGAAGTGAATGGAGCAGGGGTCGCGGGGGTAAGGGGGTTGGTGGGTGGGCGAGGTTTGTGATGTGGAAAACTATTTTCGCATCTGAGTCGGCGGCCTATTAGCTCTGACCGAGATGATCCCCAAGTAGCGCACAACGTTGCAAAATGTAGCTCTCGAGCTGTCACTAGAATGCGTCCACAAGCAGATAAGGCGAACGAGGGTCTGCTGCTTCTCCAGCTTCTGCTGCTCAAGATGACAACAACAATAAAAACAACAACAACAACAACAACAACAACAGCACAACATATTCGCCAGCCAAATGCGTGGAAAAATGAAATCACAAAAGCGAAAAATGAAAATGCAAACTTTTGAATTGCTCATTAGACACGCTAGTTTTTGGGGTGCACAATAACAACAACAACACACACACACACACATTGTATTCAGTATTAGCGATGAATGCGTGTCGTGATTTTGCTTCGTGACACGAGAATATTAATAGACCACGCACATCGAGCAAGTTCTTTGAAGTTGTGAAAATCATCAGCAATGACTAAAGTGGATTTTTTAGAAGCATTTTTTATGTTGGGTTGCTTAGTGTTGTTTAGTGAAATATATACATAAATAAATAATAATAAATAGTAATAAAAATAAGAATATAAAAATAAATTTATCGTGTTTTCTGGTTTCTGGAATTAATTTTTAAATACACAAAAAAAACATGTCTTTCAATTAAAAACGTCTGCCATTTATGTCAGCCTTTTTTCTAATTTTGAAAAGTATTTTCTATTTCTAAGAAATATATTTTAATAACACCAAATGGGAATTTTCATGCGTTCTAATTTAAACAAAATAAGGTCATGAAATTTCTCGTCTCTCATAAAAAAACATACTCGCAATAAGAAAATGTGTTACTTAGTTTTTCTGCGTTTAATACTGGAATCTTATGTACATAAAATGTATATATTATTAATTCTATAAAATTAAAAATTTATTAAATATTAAATGTAGTTTTTTGTTTAACACAAAATGCAGGCTACATGCGTGTTTTATTGGAATTTATAATTAGGATTCGTGTCATGTTAAAAACAGCAACAAACACGCGCCCATTTCTAGTCCCCAAGAAGACATGGTAAAAACTTGCTTTATGTTTTTGGCGCCGCCAGCAAAAAGAAGGGAAAATAGAAAAACTAAAGGCAAAGAAAAACATTTGACAGACCAATACAAAAAGAGACAGTCTGTGGGGGAGGGAGGAGGGTGAGCGGTACAGTTGTAAGTTAGTTTGTTTCATGTTGTGCGCTGAGTGCCCCTTCTCTCTGACTGACTTAATGAGGCTGAGCAGTGTGTGTGCGAGTGTGTGTGTGTGTGTGTGTGTGTGTGTGGGGGAAGTGTGTGTTTACTTACATTAAAGTGTCGGACCCGACAATGTCAAGGCGCGCCTGCAGCAGCGCTATATGCTTGGATGGTTTTATCCTCCATTAGATCTGAAGATGAGCAATGAACCCGCAAATGACACCAACTAAAATCATAAAAAGGAAATTACGAAATTATTTAGAAAAGTTTGTGAAAAATACTTCGTTTGCCAATTTTAAAGAACATTTTAGCTGACAGTTAAGATAATAATTTGTTGTATTAAAGAAATTATTTTGATATACTAAATAAATAATATTTAATTACCTAAACAGTTGTACACAAATTCTGCGCCCCTTTGACAAATCCCTGTTGTTGCACGCCAATTAAGTGCTCGATGTCATGGCGCAATTTGCTCGTGCCGCACTCATGACTCATGTGGCAACATATTTGAGTGGCACTGTTTGTTTAATTGCTTCCCTTTGTTGTTGACAAATGTGCATTTAATTTATGCAGCTCACTTTTGCTGCCAAACTCTGAAATGAAGTCCACACTGTTGCTGCTGTTGCCACGCCTTGAAATCCAATATTTTGACAGCTTGTGAAATTCAAAGTTGAAATTTTTGCTTTATTACACATTTTTCTTCTGCGTATCGCTGAAACATGCCACCGACTTAATCAGGGGGAGGGGTGGGGGAGGGGCGACTTTTGTGTGTGTAGTTGTCACACACGTTGGGTCAAGTTGTCAACGGCACAGTTGCCCAGGTTTTGTTAAGCCAAGGCACGCAGTGGCAGCAACCACCAGCAACAACCACCCAACCACCCAGCTGGCAACTTGTCGCCACTTTATTAACTGTCAATCTGCGCTTGTTTTTACTTCCACTTTCTTGGGCTTCAACATTTTTTCTTTATAGCTTAAATATGGGGCATATGGGGCAATTACATTATGCTTGTGACACGAGTTGGTGACTTAAGAGCGCTCGACTCGATAGATGTTTGCTTCTGCTCCGATCTTAGCAATATTATAATACATCAATTGGTGAGCTATGTGTCTGTTTTTGCTATCGGTAATCGATTCTTATCGATAGAAGCGTGGCGTTGCACTGATATGGCTTACTAGATTTTATATGCCAGTTTTCAAGTATATAACTTTTGTAAATTCTGAGATCGACTAGTTCGCATAGATATAGATATATCCATAGATATATATTTATACAGCCTGTTATTATGGAATCGGAGATGTTTCCTTCTGCCTGCTACAGATTTTTCCAAAACGTCGTTTTACTTATTTTACTTATTCTTAATAAAATATTTCGAATATTGTTTAAAGAAATTTACAATTTCATTTAAGCAAATCACAATTAAAATAGGCAATTTTCTCGCTTTCAAACTGTGGTTATTTTTTGGCAACTTCAGCTTGTTAGCGTATTCCAGCTGCGACTTTGCACTTGCTAAAAAGTTAGCTCCTGTTTTATTTTGTGCGGTGTTTGGCAGCTACTTAAATTGTTGTGCCTGGTGCTGATTTAATTTCATATGACAAGGCACGCACCTAGCTGTCTCCGGGAATGGCACCGCAGGCTCCTTCAGCTGGTTGCTGCTTGCTGCTTACTGGTTGCTTGTAGCTTGTAGCTGTCTCCAGTTGTGCCTCGCAAAGCATGTAATTTAATATATGATGTCGTGTTTCTACGCAAAAAGAAGAGACAAATTACTTGGAAAATGAACAAAAAACATGATAAATGCGGGAGCCCCTATATATATACATATCTATATATATACCTATATATATATATATATAACCCCATTCAACATTTGTATACAAAATGCACATTCGCTCTCCGCTTGTATGTTATATTTTGATTGTTTTGTCTATGGGCACCCGCACAGGGTGTTGTAAGGTATTGTGTGAGGGCAGAGGGGAGAGTTGCTGATGGGGTGCGGGGCGGGAGGCAGCAGTGACAACATTTGTGCTATTAACCCAGTTGGTTACTGCAACATCAAAGCGACAATCCTGATGATACTCGGCGATACGTTGAGTGCGAACACGAGTGGAATGCACGCTGAGAACCCTGACCAGGCAGTGGCAGAGGGCAGGGGGCGTGTAAGGGTGGGGCATGGTGTAAGCTCGCTTCAACCCCCTCCACAACCCCCTTGAGAGACACTCGACATTGGCACTGCGCAAACAATGGACGTGCATATTGAAGTGCATGACACAATTGCGGAGAGCAAAATAAAAGATGACGGAATATAGAATATAAAAAACTAAATAAATACAAATACATAAGTACACAAACACACACCCATACACACACACCCACACCCACACACAAACACCAAAAAGAGTGCAAACGCCAAATGAAAAGTATGCAATTTGTTGTTGTTTTTTTTTTTACATTATTTTACAATGACAGCACAAAAACAAATTGCATACAAATATATTTTACTTGTGGTCGTCGCTCGGTGGAACTGTTTTGTCAGCAACTCGACAAACCTTGACATGCCACACAGAGTTGCAAGCATGGCAAGCACAACAACATTCCCCAGTCGAGCAGTGCATAAGGACAACTCAGTTGACAATCCTGTCATAAGAATTGCACAGCTCGTTTCTCACAAGTATTTTCTCTTGATTTGTATTTTAGATTTATCCTTAGTAACGGGCATACGGAGAATTCAATTTAAAGAAAGCAAATAAGCAAAGAAAGAAAGAAGTAAATATGTTGGCAACAGAAGAGAAACAAGTTAGAATGCATTAGTCGAGAGTGCTTAACTAGCAGATACCCTGAAATCTGCTTTTTAGCACATAGAAGTTTGCTCAACATCAAAATAAGTTTTAGTTAACAAAATCTACGCTTTTCGACCGATTTTAATACAATTTTAATAATTGATCAATATTGTTTTGAGGTATATTCTGTATCAATTGTAAGGCTATATCTTTATAATTGTATCTTTTATTGCTATCTTTTTTTTTTTAATGTAGCAATTTAATTTAAAATCAACCTAATGAAAGGTTATCAAATATTGTTTTGAAGATTCTATACATAATAACAGGGAATTTGAATTAAATAACATAAACATAAACATGGCTTTAACGTATTACAATATTACGTAACATCAATTTAACATTAAATGTAACATTTGTTGAACACTAACGAATAATATTAACGCCCAACTGTCCAGAGGTCGCTGGTGTGGAGGCGCTTTAAGCGTCGACGGGTTGCCTGGTATTGCAGTACCGCCAGGATTCGGCCCAACTTAATAATAAATGAAACCGTTGTTGAATGATAGCTGCGATCATCTGACTGCCGAAGAGTTGCATACTTTTAAGCGGTTCGATTCAAATGCTAAATTGAAAAGAAATTGTTGCATACTTTGAATAGCGTGTATTTGAGGTTATTCTTTAGTTAAATCGTTTAACTAAACATTTCTGTTCGCCTGTTATTTTAGTGGGGGAACAATACGAAAACTCGAAGAAAAAAGCGTTCCATTGTGAAATATTAATTTTTATTTCACAGGAGCTTGCTCCACTAAATTGAAAAGAAATTGTTGCATACTTTCAAGAGAGTGTATTTGAGGTTATTCTCCAGTTAAATCGTTTAACTAAACATTTCTGTTCGCCTGTTATTTTAGTGGGGGAACATAGGGCTTTTTGATCATAGTTTTGCCCCTAAACCAATCCTACATTTAAAGTTAGAAACGTGATTTTGGTTCGGAAGACAAGTAAAAATACTGGCCTAAAAAAAGGCATTTAGGCATAGGTCGAAACTTCAAAACGCCATAACTTCGTCAAAACTCAACTCAGATTAAAAAGCGAGGGCTTTTTGATCATAGTTTTGCCCCTAAACCAATCCTACATTTAAAGTTGAAAACGTGATATTGGGTCGGAAGACAAGTAAAAATTATAGTCTGAAAATCGGTATCTGGGCATAGGTCAAACTTCAAATTGCCATAACTTCGTCAAAACTCAACTTAGATTAAAAAGCGAGGGCTTTTTGATCATAGTTTTGCCCCTAAATCAATCCTACATTTAAAGTTAGAAACGTGATTTTGGTTCGGAAGACAAGTAAAAATACTGGCCTAAAAAAAGGCATTTAGGCATAGGTCGAAACTTCAAAACGCCATAACTTCGTCAAAACTCAACTCAGATTAAAAAGCGAGGGCTTTTTGATCATAGTTTTGCCCCTAAACCAATCCTACATTTAAAGTTGAAAACGTGATATTGGGTCGGAAGACAAGTAAAAATTATAGTCTGAAAATCGGTATCTGGGCATAGGTCAAACTTCAAAATGGGCATTTAAAGTTAAAAACGTGATATTGAGTCGGAAGACAAATGCTAAATTGAAAAGAAATTGTTGCATACTTTGGATAGCGTGTATTTGAGGTAATTCTACAATTAAATCGTTTAACTAAACATTTCTGTTCGCCTGGTATTTTAGTGGGGGAACAATACGAAAACTCGAAGCAAAAAGCGCTTATATGAAATATTGATTTTTATTTTCATAGGAGCTTGCTCCACTAAATTGAAAAGAAATTGTTGCATACTTTCAAGAGAGTGTATTTGAGGTTTTTCTCCAGGTAAATCGTTTAACTAAACATTTCTGTACGCCTGTTATTTTAGTGGGGGAACAATACGAAAAGTCGAAGAAAAAAGCGTTCACATGTGAAATATTGATTTTTATATTTATAGGAGCTTGATCCACCTCTGTCGCGGGTTGGCCTGGTATTGCAATACCGCCAGGATTCGGCCCAACTTAATAATAAATGAAACCGTTGTTGAATGATAGCTGCGAACATCTGACTGCCGAAGAGTTGCATACTTTTAAGCGGTTCGATTCAAATGCTAAATTGAAAAGAAATTGTTGCATACTTTGAATAGCGTGTATTTAAGGTTATTCTCCAGTTAAATCGTTTAACTAAACATTTCTGTTCGCCTGTTATTTTAGTGGGGGAACATAGGGCTTTTTGAGCATAGTTTTGCCCCTAAATCAATCCTACATTTAAAGTTGAAAACGTGATATTGGGTCTGAAGACAAGTAAAAATTATAGGCTGAAAATCGGTATCTGGGCATAGGTCGAAACTTCAAAATGCCATAACTTCGTCAAAACTCAACTTAGATTAAAAAGCGAGGGCTTTTTGATCATAGAACAATACGAAAACTCGAAGAAAAAAGCGTTCACATGTGAAATATTTATTTTTATTTTCATTGGCTTGCTCCACCTCTGTCGCGGGTTGGCCTGGTATTGCAGTACCGCCAGGATTCGGCCCAACTTAATAATAAATGAAACCGTTGTTGAATGATGGCTAAACATTTCTCTAGCTCATACAGACAAACCTGACTGCTAATGCTGATCATGAATATATATGTACATACTTTTGTCCAACTTAATCACACTCATTTTATCCACATTTAAGAACTTATTTTATCCAGTTCTAAGTCCAAAATTTTCAATTATGATAATGAATTTTGAATCCAAACATATGCACAAAAAATTCACTATGCATTCAATTGCCTATTCAACTGAAGTTATATAAATAATATTCAATTTGCGCAGTCCTGTTAAATCTTGTCCTCGCTTAAGCAACGATTTTGGCAAGCAAGCCAAGTGCCATTATGGAGCAGAGTCCTTCTCCAATTGCCACAGATTATAGCAAGCATGAGCTGCCAGAAAATCTTTTCGCCACCAACCCCCACAACATGCAACAATGGGGCAATTCCGAAAAAAGAAAGAAAAAACCCGCCCAAATTCGGCACAAAGACCCGAAGGCCAATTTTTGGAACTTGAGGCTGTCAACGCATAATTGGCGCGATTCAATGTGAAAAATGAGCGCAGGTTAAAGCTGACGATGGGGATGGAGGAGAAAGAGAAAGGCGAAGGGGAAGGGGAAGAACACTTCTCCACTTGGTAAATAAATAAGTGTGTCAATAAATAACAAATTTAGATTTTGATGTGCCATTTGTTGTGGCTTCCGAAAAAGGTCGCTTAGCGTGTGTATTGCGGGGCAATTATAAAAAGCTAATAAGCAGCAGAGGCAGTTATGACAAGGACGCAGTTGCAATTGCCAAATGTTCAACTTAATTAGCTTTGGCATAGGCCAAAAATGCCACGAATGCAAAAACCAAAGCCAAAGCCGGCAACGTTTGTAATTTAAAACTGTCAACGGCAGGCAACTGGACGAGAATGGGGCGTGGCAAGGACTCTCTAGCCACAACCCCCCGCCAACCCACTCCCTCGCTCTGCCAATCCCTTTTCCACTCTCCCTTTGCCACGCAGAGTTTGCTGTATGCGACACATGTCCGGGACCAGCTAAAGACTATAATTTATTAGCAACAGTCACCACATAGACTCTCTCGCTCAGCACCAGCCACGCCTCACAGTAGGCACCACCCAGCACGCACCACTCGCCACCACTCGCCACCACTCAGAACGCACCACCCATGATAAATGGCATTTATATTGGGTTACAAGAGTGTTGCCCCAGCGTTTTGTGGACACAAAACTAGCTAACCAAAAGGACCACACACTTTTCCATGCCATAATTATCAGCATAGCATTTCCCATTCCTCGAATCAACTCGCCTAATCTGACAGTTGTAATTATTTGCCATAATATGACATTATTTATGCACATTTAATGTTAATTTTCTTTAATTGCTCTACCTCTCTGTCTCTCAGTCTCTCTCTCCCTCTCTCTCTCTTTAAAAAAAAAGAGTTGACAGCTTGTGGCTAGAATTAGTTGAACAGGAAGCTGAAATTTATTCATTTCATTTCGCTTGGCATTTGCTTTGAATAAATTACGCTTTCGCTGGCAAATGTGAGTGGTAATTATGCCAAATAATTACAACAAAATCTGCGGGTAAACAAAACATGACAAAAATGTTGCACAAGTGATGTGGCACGGAAAAAATTATTGTAATTAATTTGTCTTGAAATTAAATGATCTGCATAAACATATTTGTCAACAGCTTCACATCTTAACTTTTATTTAGTTTATTGCTAGCGCTCTCAATTATTTTGCGGCTGGTGTTTGCTTTTCCGCAAAAGAGAGAGAGAGGGAGAGAGAGAGAGAGAGAGAGAGAGAGAGAGAGAGAGAGAGAGAAAGAAGATAGCTCCCTGAGGAACAATCGATCAGTTTTCTTCTTTTTTCAATTTGAAATTGAGCTGTCAGCAAGTCGCCTTCGGTCTGCAAGGATTCTCAATCTTCGAATAAGATTTCAAATCTTAAATGAATTCAATCAAATAAAGATTAAATAAGTTTATATATTTTTATGAAAATAATTTAAATGAGCCTGTTTAAGTATGCTAAACTTTATTTTCATTATTTATTTTAATTATTTTCAGTTTAAATTTAAATTTAATTATGAATGAATATATTTGAAAACTTCCAAAGTGCGAACTAATTTCAGTGAACTCTAAATAAATAAATAATAAAGGATAAAAATAATATTTGTAGCAGTAAATATATACATAAATATGTATATATATATATATATATATATATATATATATTTTTTTTTTTGTTTTTGTAAAAATTGAAGCCAGTAGCTTGAGCTTAAGGAATTATTGCAGAAGTTCATCAAGTTTATGTTGCACTGCAATCACAAAGTCAATAATTGCAATGGCTGCAACAGAGATAGCTCAATATACACAAATACATATATATATATATATAGATGCATACATACATATATCTTGGCAAAGCAATTCGCTTACGATTTGTTGGCTGTGAGTAACAAAGTTGCGCAATATTCTCAAGTCAACATTTTGCATTTTTAATACAACAATTTCCCGGTCAGTAAATAAAATGTAGTTTGCCGGTGCTTCAAAATTATTTGCGCAAATCGTGCAGCAAACAATTTATAGCTGGTAAAAATTGTTAGATGGTAATATTCGACTAGAGGAATAATCTACAGATATTACTGGAAAAGATATAATTAAAAGTGATGTAAACTTTAAAGATATTTAGAATATATAAATGCAAACAGAAGTAGCCTGGCAGCAGCTCGCTTAATTCTTGAGATCTTTGAGATTTTAAGCATTTGAAGAAGCTATTGATAATACTAAAGTATAAACTGATCCACATGTTGCATGGTGTCACAAACATTTATGCAACTTGGGCATACCCCAAGTAAGTTTCTTCTTATACACAGTATCAAATTGCTTTGCGTCAAGAATTGTGTTCAGTGCCAACTGCTTGGACAAATCCAAAGCTAACAGTTGGAGTTTGTTTTGGCCTTAAATCAGTTTGGTTGGCCTGTTTTGTCAGCTCGATGATTTATATATATTTATTGTGTGCCAAATGACATTTTAATAGAGTCGCGAGCTAATTAAATTTGCATTTGAGAGTTGACAGACAATAAAACGAGTGGAAAATGCCGCCACGTGCGATTTGTCAGCGCACGTAACATATGAATAAATAATTCAACATTTTGCCGACAAGCCGCCAAAGAAATAAAAAAGGAAAAATAGAACACCGAACTACAAGCGGCCAAAAGTTGCCAAAAACTTTGCGCATTAGCCAAAAATGACGGCCTCAACTTTGTCGTCGTCTGCCGGCAAAATGTAATTTATCAGAGGGCGGAAATAAGTAAATCAAAAACAATTTAAAGCACGTTCCACGGACGGAAAAGCGGGCAGTTGGAGGTGGAGCAGCAGTAGCAGCTCATCATTAGCAAACGGGGCAAGTATAGAACTCAGAATCAGGCAACAGCAGCGGCAGCAGCAGCAGCAGCGGCAGCGGCAGACTTTAACTTAATTAGCTCGTCTAAGGCAACTAGAAATGAGGCTGGCATTGTCTGCAAAAGTCACGCAGTGCTCTCTCAGCACATATACAAACTCCGATTGGACCCCTTCACAAACTTGGCTAAAAGTTCAACAAGCTCACACACACACGCGCAAATACACAGCCACAGCGTGGGCTAATGAAATTTTCCAAAATTTCCAACACGCAGTCAACGAACCTCAAAAGCAATTAATCACCTGCATTAAAGCGCGTTAGGTGTCGACATCTGAAACTTAACTCTATGTGTGTGTGTGTGTGTGGTGTATGTAAAAAGAGTATGTGTGTGTGTGTGTGTGTAAATATGTTTGCTTAGGGACTACCCTATAAAATAAGACTTCAAATTCTGCACATGGCAAAAACTAAATAGCAATTTAAAGGAATTCGCAATTTCAAACATTTTAATTTTCCTAAAAAAACCAATTTATGCAAAAGTTCCGAAAAACTTAAATTACAAAATGCTCATAACATTTTCGTGGAATAAAAAATGTTCTTAACTTTTTTTTTATTTATAATAAAGAATATTTCATAAATTCATATCTCTCATTCCCATTGAGAACCAACAAACTGCATTAATAAAAACCTTAAGCTTACGGAAAAATAGTTTATTTTCTTTTCTAAATGTTCGCATTTCGATTTTTCTCTGAGTGTACCGCCTTGCTTGGCGCTGAATCTAAAAAGTTGAGTGCTTTGTGTTATTGTTTGCTCGGGAGCCAATTGTGTTTGCTTTTTGGTAGTTAATCCTATTAATTAGCCAACTGTGTGAGTGCCAACAAAATGCTTACTTATAAAGCCGGTCATTGTAGGTGCCAGGCAGGCAGGCAGGCAGGCTTCTCGAAACCACCAGAAGCTTTCGCCTCGGTCTCAGCTTAGCTCAACGCATCAAATTGATTAACAAGCGCTGCTGTAAATGATGAAAGCAAAACTTTTCGACAGCCACAAAGTCCCCAACGATAAATTCTAAAGTATTCTGCACGTTTCCTGTCTCAAGTTCACTTTTACCCGAAATAGATATATATATATGCAAAATATTTAGTACTTTAGGCAGCTAATTAGGCCAATAAAATAAGACACCTGACATTAACCTAAAGTAAGTATTTGTTTAATTGATAGTGAGTGACAGATTGTAATTAATTTATTGAAAGACCATTTTTGAATGAACGATAAACTCAGCTATGCTTTTAATCAGGGTGTCAAAACAAGTTATATTTTCTTACTTATTGTGTGAGTTTTATTTATTTAAATTATTTTCGGTATTCGGTTGCTTTTTGTTACTACATGAGCTAATCATGGCTTGAGAACAATGTTGAGTTGCGGTTCCGGTTCCGTTTCGGTTTCGTTTTGACACACTGCTTTTAACAGGACTTTGCCAACTCGAGTTAACCGAAACAGATTATAACATTTAAGTAGTCTGGCCCAACGTCAGGCAACATCAGAATCAGAATCAGAAGTAAGTCGAAAGCTGCTCAACGCAAAGAAAATGAAGCAACATAAAAATCAACAGCATAATTGCGTTTAATGTTTATTAACTTGGCCATCAAAGGCACGCACGCACGCGGCAAAAGCGAGTTGCGACAGGCATGCGGCAGGTGGCAGGCGGCATGCGGCAGTTGGCAGTTGGCAGGTGGCAGGTGGCAGGTGGCAAGTGGCAGCAGGCAGAATGCGACGTCTTGCATGTTAAAACAAAATCCAATTAGCATTATCATTCCCCCTTTTGTTGCCGCTGCCTTCGCTGCTGCTCCATTTCACAGTTTTCCATTTTGTTTGATAAACGCGCGAGCGTTTCAAATTAAATTACACGCAACTAATTTGTTTTTGTGATTTTCCATGCCAAGCAAACACACCATGTGTGTTTATTGCGTGTGTGTGTGTGTGTGTGTACACAACTATGCTGATGGTTTAGTCAACAGCAAACCACAAACGGCCAAAGTCGCAAAGCAAACGTTGAAATTTTTCATTTGTGCATTTTACCAGGAAAAATGAAAACAGCAAATATGAAAAGTGAGTTTTTTTTTCAATTTTATTTCCGTTGTTTGCTTAACAACACACAATTGTGTGGCAAGAAAGTGCAGCAAAACAATGCTGCGTGCCACAAATTGTTAACGGCTGCTCAGCAAGTCATGAAACTTGCCACAAGCAGGACAAATATTGCCGGCACAAAACAGACCAATTTTAAAGCTGCTTAAAAATAAATCTAAAATTAAGAAAAGAGCTGAAAACTAGCTAAAAACATTATTAGGTTTGTGGGAAATGATGCTCAACTTGAAGCCGGGAAATAGTTCTTGAGTGTATTTAGTGTCCTTGCTATTTTAAATGATGTCCTCTTAAATACTTATTCTCTTCTTCATATGGTTTGCCAACTATTATTTTTATTTAACCAGATGGCCAAGAAGTTTAAATAAATTAAAATTTTTACTGCTAACAATAAAGAATCAAGCTGCAAAAGCCTGCTATATTTTCTACAATTTTTCAAGGCATAAATTGTAATATTAGCCTTGGCAAATATGCGCATTCGAATACTCTATAAATCAGCTAAGCTAGGCACAAGTAAAAAAAATATTCCAACAATTTAGCTGGCGGTCGTTTGAAAATTCTGGACTTTTCTGTGGCTTCCTACACTTTGCCGCCACAACAAATTAATAAGCCAGCTTGCTGGGCAAACCCCTTCCGCTTCCGCCACCCCCCTCCCACGTTTATTGAGTGCTTTGTCTGAGCTTTAGCCTGGGGTCAGCTTAATTATAACTTTGTGAGCGCGGCAAAAGTTACTTACATGGCCCAAAGGTGTTGTGAAATGCGCTAGAAAATATGCAACACTTTTAGTCTATGCCACATATACATTGCTCTCGCTGTGTGCGAGTGTGTGTGTGTGTGTGAGCTGACTCTTTGTTGCGGTCAGACGGCCGCAGGGCAAGCGAGAGGGAGAGAGAGAGAGAGATGGAGAGAGCGCATCTGCTGCATAACGGTGCATACGTATAGCATATTTATCTACCATATGCAGCAAACGGCGAAGGCGTGACTCTATTTCTATGCATGTGTGTGTGTGTGGGTGTGTGTGTGGGTGTGTGTGCTGTTGTGCTTGCGTGGTTGCGCTGAAACGACAACATAAATTCAGGCGCTGCGGCTGTCTTCCTGGATATTGTTTATTATACACTAACACACACACACAGCAATACACAACACAGCATATAAAGCATACGCCATGTGTGACCATGTCAGGCATATATATATGTATATATATATATATTTATATATAAAGTGCTGGCTATATTGCTACATCAGCAATTAGTTCAGCAGATGCCTTGACTTCCAATTGGAGATTGAGCATTCAATTTAATTATAATCGCTTAAGCTTAAATCACCTCAACTTGATTTGATCTGCAGCATATAGCTTTTAATTTGGATATAGCAAAAGTCCTGTAAGGCATGCAGAGGTATGCACGACTGGAAGATACGCTGCAGAACCACACTAGGTTAAGCTCAAACTTGAGTAGCTTCTCAAATATTTGCATGATTATTAAATAATTATATGTCCATCAAATTTATTTTGGTAGATTTCGATAATCTAGTCTGTCTCTTTTTTTACAGTGCATACAACTCAAACACAAAATCAAAATTGATATGTGGCACCAGTGACCGAGTTGAAAATGTCACGTTTGGCTCATTTCAACGGCAAGGCAGTCAAAAATTCAATTTGGCACAAAATGAACTCAAACGGCAGAAAGTGAAAATGTTGCTGCCACTTCAGCTTGCATGCTCGCTTTCTGCTTCTTCTCACAAAATGCTCGTTTGGCTGTTTGCACACATGTCGGATGCGTAATTTAAATTTAATTGATTTCCAGAGCAATCGCTCTTGGCGCTGTTGCCCAACAAACTTTGGCCACAGCTTTGAATGCACCAAGAACGCGAATACTTTATCGATTAATATATACAATATATATATATATTTATAAGGTATGAAGATTTTGTGAAGCAGTTGGTGTAGTTTACGTAACTTAAGTATTAAAGTGAAATTAGGCCAAGTTAGAGCAAAGCATTTTTATTTTTTTACTATTTACAATTTAGCGGAATTTTCTTTCATTCAATTTAAATTTTATAACGAATTTTATTATTACAGTTAAATTGTAAATAATATTGAAAGACTATTTTTTATTATTTTCAAATATTTTATATCTTAGATAATTATTTAACCAGAAGGAAAAGATATTTAACCAGTCTCAAAGAGCATTTCCATATCATCTATACAAATCTAGTTGTTGATCTGTATTTATTTTTCTTTTGGTTTTTTGCTCTCAACTTAACTTTGACTGCGATTTGCAAAAGTATTTTTTTTTTTAATTCCAACTCACGTTAAGCATTTTGTATTTTTTTTTACCGTTTGCTCATTTGCTTGTTTGCAAATAAATGGGCAGCGTTGAGCGCTCAGAGCTGTGCTGATTAATGCAACTTGTGTGCCAGTTCAAGTATGAGTGCGAGTGCTAGTGTGAGTGTGAGTGTTTGAGTGTTTGAGTGTATATGCGAGTGCTGAGTTTCATGTAGAGCACGATTAATCAAACCGCAATTGAGTTTTACCATCGCGTCAGCAGTTTTCAAATTAATTTGCAGCTGCTTTTCGCTGTAAATTAAAAGTTGAGTGGCAGACTAAAGAGTGCAAGAGAGATAGCAAGAGAAAAAGAGGAGAATGATGGAGGGAGGGAGGAAGGAAATGGGGGTGGCTTTGCATTAAAGGAGCAACTCAATAAGTTGTGCCATAAGCAAACATAACTTAATCTCAATCTTGATTTTTGGACATTTAATAAACTTAAAACAGATTGTCAACTTTGGTCCCCCTTGGCTAAATTTAATAAACTAAAACCATTCGCAGTTCACTGAACTGACAGTAAATAAATTTAACCTAATTCGTACATGTCAATAACAACAGGAACCAAGACAAGACAAGCTGCCGTTGTCCTGCCATGCCCTGTCCAGCCCTGTTCACCCTCACCCTCTCACTTCTACTCCTTCTTGCGCTCCTACGGCTAGCTGCTTCTTGCAACACCAGCTGACAGAGTGCCACTAACACTACCGCTAACACACACACACACACACACATGCACAGATACATATTGATGTGATGCTGAGCAAACGTGCTGGGAATTTTATACAATGGGCTCAGAATTCCGGAAAAGAAAACGTTTATTTATTTGGTAAAATATCATATTTTACTAATAAAGTCAACATTAACTTTAGTATAACTTTAGTATACTAATACTATTTCTTCTTCACTAGTACATCTATATCTAAATCTGTATCTAAACAATATCAGTTCCTTTATAAAATTTACTATTTATATTATATTATTTATAGACAATTTTAAATTATTTATGTCAAAGTATTTTATTACAAGCTTACAAATCTATTTTTCAACATGCTTTTATTTAAATTATATTATTTATTTATTAATTTATTTTATTTCTAAATATTATTTTATATTCCTTATCTTCAAAATATTTTGTTAAAAATCTTAGTGAGTATTTTCCACCGTGTTTTCTATTGTCTGTTATGAAGTGCAAAGTGTAAAGCAAAAGTCAAAGATGACGACCATTTCTTAGTGTTGGTATTTGTGTGTGTGATTTTGCTCGTCCTTCTTATGTAGACTGTGTGTGTTTGTATGTGTGTGTGTGTGTGTGTGTGTGTGTGTGCGTATTTGGCATTTTGCGTTTTGTGCTGTGTGGCACCACATGCTTCTGATGGGCTGCAGTTAATCCACTTAATGACCTCGATGATTTTATTGATGAGCACCTAACGCCAACGCCAACTCCAAATCCAACTCCGAATCCGGCACCAACGCCAATGCGAAACGATAAAGGCCAACATATGCCGCCCGATGATGAAGATGCTGCTGGGCGCTCATATCGTTGCGATTTGTTTTCCTCTCCCGTTATTCGCCTGTCTATACTATTCCCTTTTGGTATTCTGATATCCTTTCAGCGAGTCTGCTCAGTTTGACACACAATGTGATAAGCTGAAGAGAAAGCGGAAAAACGAGTAGATAGCCTTTGCCGTTTGTTTGTTGATGATATAAAAATACAGAGTGTGTTTTTTAGAGACTATAGATAACTATCGATAACTATCGATAATTAAATAATATGTTAAGCCTTAAGGCATTAGCCAATCTATAAAGTTGATGTGTATATTCTAGATGAATTTGACTAGTTGAGTTCCTGGGTTTTGTGATTGTAATGCAGATAGATTAATTGATGTTTCAGACTTCAACTTTTAAGACTATTAAAGCACTATCGATAACTATTCACACACAAGATGTTGCTCCAAAATATATTCAATTATTTGGTTGTATGTTGACAGAATTAAAAAACAGCTTTCCGCACTTTGAAGGCCATTTATCATGAAGGGTATTCAATTGTCGCCTTGCCACACAGTTGTCTGTGATTTTCGTTTTTTTTTTTTTTCTGTCCGGGTGTTGTCAACGCCGCCTGTGCAGTGAGGCGTGGCACTGCCACTAAACGGTGTTGCCATCAACAGCATCATCATTAGCAGCAGCAGCAGCAGCACAAGCATCATCATCATCATCATCATCATCATCGTCATCGCCATTGCCATTGCCATCGTCAACGTTGCCATGTTTGTTTCCTGTTGATTTTTCGGCACGGCCACGGAAACCTACTAAATTAGTGACAGCGACTTTGGCTTCCAGTTTCAGTTCCCTGCCGGATTCATTCGGTTGATAAAATGCCAGCGTGTGGCTCACTGAGTGTGAATCCCTGTGTGTGTATGTGTGTGTGCGGGTGTGTGTGTGTTTGTCCTGTTTGTGTTATTTATGCGCAAGCATTAAAATACAATTTTTATGCTTGGCATTGCCAGACTTATCCTTTGACTCGCCGTCTTCGGTGGCAGCATCTTTATTGAGTGCAAATGCGCATGGCGAAAGCATATTTATTTACGTTGAGCTGCTTATTTATTTGGCAAATGGTTTTGAATTTGTCAGCCACAGCAGCAACAACAACAACAATCACAAACAATTTCATTTACAATGTTGCCCAGCACCAACAGCAGCAGCAGCAGCAGCAACGGCGACAACTTGCATTTCAATTTAAAGCATTGGACTTCCCATTGGTATCCTGACCAAAGCGGAAGCATTATTATTTTTTTGCTCAAGCAGCTGCCAAATGAATTTTGCGAATTTCTCCAAACTGAACAATTAACTTATTTAACCAAACAGCGTTCAGCTTTTCCAACTTAAAGACTAAGTGCCAGAATCAAGTTTATTTTTTAAGCGATAAATTTGACATTAAATCACATTTCCAAATGCAAATCTGTTATTAAAGTTGTGGCAATACTATGATCTGAAACTGATTATGAAAATCGGTACAGTTAAAGCAAAAATAATCTCAAAATTTTCTGTGTTTTCAAATTGAGTTTGGCATTTCTCCAAGTCAAGTAATCTCGTCTAGAACATTCTTCTCACTTGTTTTTAAATCGCTTGAAAATTTGTTAAGGAGCAATTTCAGTGCGCACAATTAATGAGCAATAAATGCACACACACACACACACACACACCCACACACACACATGTCGATCGACAGCATTATGCACTGCATTTTTGTATGCTTTATCATGTAAATATGCAAACGGCTTCTCGAATGAAAATCTGTTTGACTTTTCTGTGGACGTACGTGAAAACGACATCCTTTGCACACAGAACACAGGACACAGGACACGAAACCAGTCGTTGCTTAATGATGCATTAATGCGTTAACATTAATATAGGCCACATACTCGCACACTTACACACACTCACACACACACACTCTCGCACAGATGCAAGCAGTTGCTACTCGTGACACTTGGCGCTTTAATTAAATTTTCGATAATTGCTTGCAGCAAGTGTGGCAAGCAGCTGCAAGCGGAATGGGAGAGGGAGAGGGAAGGGGTTGGGATGCGGCAAGCCAAACTGGCGTCAAGTGGCAACAGAATAAAACATGAAAAATATTTGTCGTTGGGTACGCGTGACACACTTAAGTGGCATTTTTAATTGATTAAAAAAATGACGTATATATTGGACAGGTTGAGGTTGTAGGGCAGCGTACGGAGAGACGGGGGGAGGGTGGAGAACAACTGTACATTGGAAGATTGCAAAAATTGGTAGCTGGACATGGCTCATTATTGCCCGTTGTTGCCGCGTTTAATTAATAAGCCGCGCTGGCATTTTTAGTACTCCGCTACTCTAAAGGTAAAAGGGAATATTGGTTTCGAGGACTCGAGAAGAAAATCACTAAAATTTAAAGTCGTATTGCTCACCGAGAGTCTCACGCCCAACCCTCAATCTGCAACACACACCCCCATCATACCGAACTCAAACAAAGTATTAAACAGTCGGATTTGTGAGATTCTCACTTGTTTTTCGATTTCTTTTTTATTATTTTCTTTGTCCTTCTCATTTGGCGCTGCGACATTTTTAATTTCCTTGACGCATCGGAAGTGTGGCGTCAAACAAACCGGAAGTGGGCGCCCCACGCAGCGCATAATTAACTTGCAGACGACGGACAAGAACAAGAACTGACAACTGCTTGGACGACACCCACATCCACATCCAGCCAGCAGTGGCAGCCACTAGCAAAAAGTTTCAAAAGTGCCAGGGACACAGAGCAGGAGCAGCAGCAAAAGCAAAAGCAAAATACTCCTTAAAAATAGTATTAATAATTTAAATAATTAAAGCCAGCTGAGCTACTAAGTCAGACACAGCTAAAGATAACTTATGCGCATTATAAAATCAAGAGCTTGAATAATAATAGATCCTCAATTAGTTTAACTTTAAACTTTACGATATTTGACTTTTAGTCTAAGATTTCCAAATTAAGCTTGTATCAAAAACAAATCACTGCCAAAACCCAGCAACTTTTGGTACTAAATTCTCTTTCAGTTAAATTGTAAAAAATGTACTTTTAATAATGTATCTCAAACCTGCTGCTACCCCATTCATTTGTTGTTGCATAGGGTATTCAAAAATGAAAAGAATGCAAACTTTCACTGCGTCTAAAAACTTGAAAGAGACCGAGAAAGAATTGAGAAATGAGCAGACGCCGGCGAACGCTTGAAACTTTTGCCATAGCTCCGAACATAATTATAAAAGTTTCGACAAGCATTTGCCAGGTGGGCAGCAGCAAAAAAAAAAAAAGAAATGAAATGAAATAAAATAAAAATAACCCACCACAAATCTGAACATTGCGACCAGAACTTGGACGTCATGGACGACAAGTGGCCAAAATGCCAAGTGGCAAGAGTTCCATTTACAATTACAGTTACAGTTACATTTCCAGTTCCAGTTCCAGTTGTTGCTGCTGCTGCTGCTGCTGCTGCTGATGTGTTAATTAGCCTCCCATCGGCATTTGTGCTTAACCACTTAATGAGCTCATTGAAATCGTCACTAATTGCTTTTGCCTTGCATATATTTTTGGCAGCCTAATATGTACATATACTATATATATATAAATATTTATGTATATGTTTGTGCATGTCTGTTGTGTTTGTGTGTGACGTACAGTGGCTCGAAGCTTATTTGGATCATGGTCAAAGAAAAAAAGGAATTGCCTGCCATAAGCTAATCATTCATTATTTTTCAAAAATTCAAAAGACCGATGGTAGGTAACTATATTAACCACCAAAATTAATATATGACTCCAATACACTGGGGTTTCCCCACCTGCTAGGTAGGATTATGTAAAAAAGTACCCTTTTTTTGGGAAATTTTTTGTTTGGTGCAGGTACATTATGGACACCTGGGTGCCATAAAACCCGGATTTTTTACCTAAAGTTGAGTATTTTCGGTATTAATAGACCAATCCTTCGTAGTCAGTTTAGTTTCATCCTGCATCTCGGGTGCAATAAGCCAACAAGGACTATGGACAAGCGGACTACCATTGCGCAACGGAAACTCATCCTGGAACACCACAAAAGCGAATATTCATATCGCCGAAATAGCTGAAATGGTCAATCTGAGCAACTCAACTGTGAATATCATCATTTGGCGCTTCGTCAACGCCAATCGGATTAAGAGCAAGGCCAGAATGGCACCAAACAAGATTTTTACCGAAGAGGAGGAGCAAAAGATCATCGGGATAATAAGGGGATCTCCCAAGCTATCGGCTCCAAAAGTGGCTCCACAGGTGCAGGATGAATTGGCGAAAAAGTGCTGTGTGGAAACTGTGCTCAGGTTTCTGCAGACACATGACTTTAATGCCCGAGTTCCACGGAAAAAGCAATTTATAAACGTGAAAAATAAAGGGACTTGGATGACGTTCGCCAAAACCACTTGGACAAGGATCTGGAGTTCTGGAACACTGTTATATTTGCAGATGAGTCCAAATTCACCATATTTGACTTGGACGGACGGAGTTATGAGTGGGCGACAGCCCAATACTGAGCTGAATCCCAAACACGTAAAGGCGACAGTCAAGCATGGTGGAGGAAGTGACATTTCATGGGCATGTATTCTCGTCAGCCGGATTCGGGAATTTTGTGATTTTTGGAACTACAATGGACAAGAATGTGTACTTCAACGTACTAAAGGAAAATTTACTCGAAAGTGCCGAGAAGCTAGGAATCCGACGTACTTTCCGGTTTGACCAGGACAACGATCCCAAGCATAAGGTCAAGATAGTGCAGTCCTGGCTCATGAGGAACTGCCCCCACATGATAATTCCACCGGCCCAGTCTCCAGATTTAAATGTCATTGAGAATTTGTGGGCTGTGCTGGAAAATAACATCCGGAAGCACAGCATATCCAGCAAAGAAGACCTCAAAAATGCTCTGCGGGAAGAGTGGAGCAAAATCAGCCCAGAAACTACCAGGAAGCTGGTATCTTCGATGAATAAGAGATTAAGGGAAGTAGTTAAGGCTAAAGGATATAATACTGAGTATTAAAATCCTTATTTAAGTTTTATACGCCAAATATATTATTTTATTTAGACTGATCCAAATGAAAACTGCACCTATAAGTAGGCAACATTTTTTATAATTCTATCTAGCAGGTGGGGAAACCCCAGTTTATTAGGGTCATATATAAATTTTGGTGGTTAATATAGTTACCTACCATCGGTCTTTGGAATTTTTGAAAAATAATGAATGATTAGCTTATGGCAGGCAATTCCTTTTTTTCTTTGACCATGATCCAAATAAGCTTCGAGCCACTGTATGTGTGTTTGCAATTTCTGGCGTGTCATTCAACCAGCCGGAAAATGGCTTATAGCGCTCCAGACTAAGGGGTTTCAACAAAGCCTTTGACTCTGTCTCTGTCGTTGACAACAACTAACAACAGCGAGCCGAGAACAAAGCTTCAAGCGCTAACAACGAATTGTGTATACACTTTTTACTCAGACTACCAATGGGCATATGCCAGCAGGAAGTTTAATGTTTGTCAAATATACTTCTGCTCATTAACATTCTCCCCTCTTTGTGGCTAAATGGTAAAATCGATTCCGCTGCGTTGTTGAGCCAAATTAGTTTTTAAGTATTTCTTTATCGCTGTACTTATAATTATTCCTTTCATTAAACATTTCGATTACCCTGTAATGACGAAGAGTCTTCTATCATTAAGCATTCAATATTAATCGACTTGCCTCGTTTCTTAACTAGTTCAAACTAATTATTATTTTTGGTCTGATTTTTGTTTGTTCATGCAACAAATGTTGGACTATTTTATATTCAAATACACCAAAAACTCTTGAAAATGTTTTTTATTATTTATTTATTAGTTATTTACTTGCTGCTTTTTGATCGATATTAATTAAATATATAAAGCACTTTTTCCTCAGACATAAATAAAGTTTTCGCCTATTGCAGCTCTCATTAAATCTGAGTCTTAACTAGCTAATATGCCCAACTAGGTAAGAGCATGTCAACAAAACAGTTTTGCCGGGAAAAAACAAGGAACGCACTTAGGCGCCGAGTGTCCGTCCCTTTTCGAGAGTGGAACCTATTCCGTACTCCTCCAGCCTCAGTGCCAACTACTCGGATACCTGCGGCAGCACTTGGAAATTGCTTTGAGTTCCATCTTGTTGTTGTTTTTGTTATCTCACAAATAGGCATTGTACTCTCACATCTATATTCTATATATGTGTGTGTGAGTGTGTGTGTGTGTTGGGCATGGTTTGCTTTGATTTTTCGCAGGCACGCATGAAAATTGTTTTCCTTTTGTTTGGCAGCAACAACAAAAGGCGCAAAGGTTGTTGCCATCAACCGGAAACTATGAAGGAGACTATGAATCCGTACTGATCCTCTTCCTGCTGCTGCTGCTGCTGCTGCTGCTCCTAAGTGCAGGTGTAAGACAACCAAAGGCCGCATAATGACAATGGAAGCTCCGAACTCGGGTCTCGGGAGTCGAGAGTCGGGCAGACATTTGCACCCCATTCAAATGGGTCATGAAACTGCCGAGCGACCGGCACAATATGGCCATTATAGCAGAAAGTGCTGCAACATGGAACTGGAACTGGAGATGGAGATGGAGCTGGAGTTTTAATGCGGCGAGCTGATGTGACGTGATTGAAAATTAAATGACAACAAACCCAAGAGAGAGAGAGAGATAAGAAGGAGGAAGTGTGCAAGTCCCGACAGAATGGCAAAAGGATTGCTGTCGTGCTGCAGCATTTTCTCCTTCTCATCTCAAATGAAAAGCTGGCTTAAAAAATATCGAAGCGAAAGTGCCTGCAACCATGCCAAATCGAATGAAATATGCATGCTAAACTGCAACATATGCGCCACAGCTGGAAGGAAGCCGAATACGAAGTAACTGCAACTCTTAAGAACTCATTTCCGTTGCGAGCTTATGTTGCAAGGCAATTGCTGGCTGAAAAATCGAAATAGCTTGGAGCGAAAATTTATTGATGGAATATTTGTATTACGATAGCAGGCTAGTATGCCCAAGTCGAGAGAACTAGTTATGTAAGTAGTAAATATATATATATATATAGTAAATATAATAGATATATATATATATATCACAGAAAGTGGATCAATAGCTTGTTATCATATCATATTATTATATATCCATTGCTAGGTTCCTTTCATTAAATTTTGTTTTTTATTGCTATCAAAAATCGACTAAAATCGATAATTGCTCAATTATGTCAGCTTTCGTTCACATTAAATAAACATGATCTGCGTATGGAATACTTGAAATTATCTTATCTTCCACATTTCAAGTATTAGTTTCTGAGGTCGCCTTGTTCATACAGCTGATGCTGATCCAGAATATATATATTTAGTGGGTTGGGAGCTGCCTGCTTCTATCTGTTACACACATAAATTTATTATTATATAAAAACAAAATCAGCTTAAATAAAAATAGACACTTTGCAAAGGTCTTACCCTCTGCTTCTAATCTTTCTTGTGCTCTTTTCATAAATGTTTTACTAACAAAAACAAAACTAAAACGTTTTATTAATAATTTTAAACAATGTGAAATGCATTCAAGGCAACAAGACAGCCACAAAATGAAGTTGCATTTCGAGAAATCTGCATCAATTGTAGAAGAAATTGCTCACAATGTGGAGAGCCTTACTTGGTAAGCTCTTAAAACCGAAACAAAACAAACTGTGGAGCTAATCTCGAGAAAAGTGAGTAAGGAAAGCTGCTTAGAAGGCAAAAGGTATTTATTGCTATAGTTGAGCAATTTATAAGCGCCAAATAACAAGCATTACATTTTATGCAAAAAAATCTCTGGAGCTGTATATCTACACAGATGGAGGGGTGTGATGCAATGGCATCCAACGAGGGAGACAAACGGCAGCCACTTAAAACTGTCACAAGTTAAAAACCGCAAACTGCAGTCAGTTTGTGGCAAAGGATTGAGTGGGTGGCAGGGTGGCAGGGGGCAGGACCCTGACTGAAGGACATGGCATAAAGAAAGACATTATGCGCCGGCATACCGCACAACAATTTTACAGACAATGAATACATTGGCAAAATGAGGCAAGACACACACACACACACACACACATACACTGGAGCTGAGTAAGGAATTTAAATAAATGCATGTGCACGAGCTGCCCGCACTCGAAACAGAAACAGGAAAAAAAGGAAACCAAATGCAGAATAAGAAAGAAATCACAACAATTGTTCGGGTGGAGCTGCCACAGTTGCCACTATGTGTGTGTGTGTATGCGCTTGTGTGTGGTGCTGGTGTAGGCGGATCAGCTGGATGTTGGAGCGAGCGATGACTTTGCATTTTGCATTACTTTTGCTGGCGACTTTGCTTTGAAAGCAGTTTCGAAATTATTGTCTTTCAGTCTACACAGTACAAAATAAAATGAATTAAAACTTAAAGGAGAAACAGAAAGACAGAGAGAAAGATATATATATAGAGAGAGAGAGAGGGATTGGGAGACAAAGAGAGAGACATCGTCAAATTGTTAAGTGAATCATTTAAAATATTTTAGCTTAAGTATTAAAAGTTCAGCTCACAATGAAATAGCAACTATTTTTCTTTTAGTGTATATCATTGCCTGCGGTTTGTGGCACTGTGCTCCTTGTTGTCACATTTCAATGTTGCGTGTAGAGTTATTTCACGTTGCTGTGTTGTGTGTATGCGGGTGTGTGTGTGTGTGTGTGTGTTTGTGTGTGTTTGTGTGTGCTAACACACGCAAATGTCTTATTTATGCTCAGCACTTTTCGCTATGCCAGCGACAACTGCGTTTTTGCTTCATCCTCTGTGCTGGTTTGCAACAGCACAGATTAAGCAGAGAGTTGTTGTAGGGCAAGGGGTGTGTGTTGCAAGGGCGGGGTGTGGAGTCACTGGCTTGCTGCTTAGCATTATATACAGTGTTTGTGGCTTGGGCGCGTCTCCGTGCCGTCTGTGATGTTCTTGTGGCTGCTATTTGCAAATTTTGCCTCTACAATATACTCTCTGTGTGTGTTTGTGTGTGTGTGTTAGTGTATGTGCATCCTGCTGTGCGCACTAGTGTGTGTTTGTGTTAATGTTTGTGTTAGTATTAGTGCGCAACACGCTACACCATTTGCATTGACTTGGGTCACGGAGGTAACCTCAGAGTCAGCAGCTAGTTAGCAACAACTGTGGACAAATTGTGTAATAAGACAGAGAGAGATAGAGAGAGAGAGAGAGAGAGAGAGAGTGAGAGAAGAAGAGAGAGAGTGAGGGAGAAAGTACCTCATTTTCGACATGCAATTAGCACATTTTCAAATTCTGTGTGGTTAACTAGTCGTAAAAAGAATCTTGAAAAGAGTTTTTAGTGATGCGAGCAAAGTGCAAAAATATGTTTAATAAGTTGCCAAAAAAATGCTCAGATAAAATATTTGTTTAGTGTCTGAAAAGGTTTTCATTTAATTACTTTTGAGTGAAGTAGTTTTGTTTTTTTTAGAGTGTAGTTCAACAAATATTTTAAGCAATAAAAGCATGTAAGTAAATGCAAATATGTGTATAAATATGGAATATTTGAAATAAATATGAAATATTTGCAGTGTTTGAACTGAGCAGCAATTTTGGTCTGCTATTGCCACAAAATTTAAGGGAACAATATTAAAATAAAATTAAAATCATTCAATCAATGTGCAAACAATATAAAATGCTTATGAATTGCGAGACTTTATTCAAAATACAATTATAGATTTAGCAAGCAAATAAAATATTTTTTTCTCTACAAAAAATGGAAGCAAAAAAAGTTATTCTGCATTTCAAATTAATGTCACTTCTTTAAATTTCGCTCGAATCACATGGACAAACATATTTCAAATGGCTTATTTTTATGCAGGAATATAGTTAGGGGAGAGGGGTGGAAGAAGTGGGTGGGAGTGGGGGTGATTTGGTCTCTGGCTGGCTGCTTAGGCTGCTGCTTTGCTCGTACTTCAACTTCAGTTGTGCTTTCTTATGCAAAAATCCATTGTAGTTGTTATTCTTATGACTGTTGTTGTTGTTGTTGTTGTTCTGCTTGTTATCTTTTGCATAATAGAAAATTGTTTATATAGCTAGTTGCATACAATCAACATATAGATATAGATATAAGAAAAAAATATATAAATATGACAAGGACTTGCCTGCCTGCCAGCCAGCCAGTTAGTCTGCTTGGCAAGGATCTTTGTGCTCAGCTGCGGCTCTAATAAACTCTCCTCCTTTGGCCAAAAAGCCTTCTTGATGCTGCTTATTGTGGCTCAAGAATGTCATAACCCCGCCTAGCCCCTTCATCCACTCTACACGCAAAAAAATTATAACTAGAAACACACTAACTTAATTTCAACTCACATAATAAATTCTGTTGTGAACCAAAGATCGAAAGTATATATGAAATAGTAAAGAAAAATATGTGAATCAGTCGAAAAAATAAATCTTTAGTCATTATTATGTTTTCACGTAAAAGGTATAAATATTGAAACTTAAAATATTAGAAAGCATTTCTTAAATAGTTTAGTTTTTCTATTTTTTCCACTTTCTCTTTCAGTTATTTTTGTGCCACTTAAGTTCTCTCTATTACTTTCTCTCGCTTTCATTTTTTACAGTGCAGCTTGTTTATCGCGCATATTTGAAGATAGTTTATAAGTTGAGAGGCAAAGAGTAGAAAAAAATTACATTTATAAGCGAGGCATAATCATATTAACTGAAAACTGTCGCCGCTAACTTAATAACCAGCCAAGTTTAAACTTTGTAACCGGATACGGTGGGTTGCACTGTGGGAGGTAGGTGGAAGGAGCAGGAGAACATGGCAAATTATGCAATTTAACAGAATTATTTAAAATTCCCCAACTTTGGCTGCAACAAAAAAGTGGGGCAGCAGCAAAAACTTTGCAACATGGCAGCAACAACAATTGCAACAAAAACAACTCGTTGAACTCGTTGCCCATGGGTCAGTCAGTGTTGCAAAGCGGCGCAATGGTAACTTTTAAATTAACCCTAATTCCAACTGCAACTGGTAACAAGTATATATATATAGATATATATATATATATTGGTCGTATATATATATATTTGTGTATATATTTGAATGCATTCATCCTGTGCAAGAGTTTACAATATTCTTGCACACAATTTTCAACTTTAACAATTTATTAAATGGGTCAAAAGCCACTAAAACTTCATTTATCACTGCATGAGCAGGCAACACGCCTTCCGCCCTCGCCGCCCTCCCCCCGCCCCCTCCCCGCTCATCCATACATTCAGCATTCAGCTGATGCGAAGCTCTGTGCAATTATTGCTTGCCATGTCGTAATACCTCGTAAATAGTAGCTGTTGGGGTATAAGATGCTAGTACACTTTTCCAATTTAGTAGAAATTTATGGAACAAATTTATGATATATTCAAAAATGATTATTTTATACTTTAGGGTATCGATTTTAATCGATAACTGAACCCTATTCCGATAAAATGAACTTAACTTGATCTCCTTTTGATAATAATAATATTATATCGACTTTTCTTACAAATCATTATATGAACATATCTAAATCGCCTCGGCTAGTGATGCTGATCAAAAATAAATGTACTTTTTGGAGTCGGATATGCCTTTTCCTGCTCTTTAGCCTATTTAAAAATATATACATATATATAAAAATATAAACAAAATATTACACCCAAGCCAAAAGTTCCCAAATATGTTAAAAAATATACCAACTTTAATAATTACTTTTATAGGGTATCTAATGGCCATCCATATGGCAATGTGTAACCAACTTGTTGGTCGGCGCTTGAGCGCGTTAAAATGCCAACAAATCGCAGAGAGACGAATGAGCTCAGCAACTTGAAGCGTTTCGGGCATGCCGCAGCAATTCACCCATACCCACGCCCACCACATCCCACCACACCGCACTACACTTTACACCCAGCATTCCAGCTAGTGGCAACTGCCACTCCCCCCACCAACCTGCCCCTAACCCACTTATTCGCGCCACCTACACAAAAGCATTCACAAGAAAAATACACGGCACAAGTTTGTCGAGCCAAAACAAACAAAAAGTAAACCAAAAAGAAACAAAAATAAATAAAAAGAATTATACAATTTATTAGCACTGACTTTGGGTCAGAAAAAAAAACGAATGAAAACCCTACAACTGATGGGAATAATAGAATTTTAAATATACATGGACGACCACTTCTCCAACTGCACTCAATTTTTTCCTCTTTTTTTAATTTCAAAGTTTAGCTCAACTGCTCTGACTGGGAAGTCGATTAAAAATTAAACGTCACGCGGGTCATTTTTAATGCATGTAATCCAAACGGATTTGATGTGCAATTAGATGCAAGGTGAATGTCCGCTTCAAAATGGGATTGTCTAATAAACAACAATACTATTTAAATTTCAGTGAATAGCATATTTGGATATTAAAAACATTTAAATAATATTCTTGTTTACACCAAAACAAATAAGTAAAATAAACGACCACGATTTGAATTTAAATTTAAAAGCTGCTTGCGCGCGCGGCGAAGCTTTTTGCTTCAACAGAACTTTCACATTACCGATACACTTAACGACAACACTGAACAAACACATAATTTTCTTGCCGAAAGTTGGCCAACGAAAATTTATTATCTGGCAACGTTTTATGAACAAAAGCAAAAATAAAATATGGGAAAACTTTCAGTAAACAATGTAAAATGGCTAGTTACAAGCCAATTATTCACAAGCAAACAACCGACTCATATGAACATGGAATCAAAGAGCACCAACTCAAATGTGGTGGTCAGCCGATAGCAATGTGCAAGCGTGAAGTTGGTTGTGCTTTGTCATATGTACATCGCCGCCAAATTCAAGAGAATTTTAACAATTTTTGTTAATTTTATTTCTAACATTTTATTTTATTACTAATCATTTCGATAACGCATACATATTCTATTATCGAGACTAAAAGTTAATGCATAATTGCAAACATCACATTGGTAAAATTAACAGAAACTGAGTGAAAATGTATGTAATAAGGAACACTAAAATATTTACGACTACGAGGTACTCCTACATATATATATTTATACATAATACTAACTAACAAACTATGGAATCTCAGTGAGCCCCTGTATAAAAGCTAATTAAATGTCATAATATCCCACCCAATAAGGATTAGGCCTGATTTGTGTTGCCTGGATCCTTGGATGGCTGCAGTGGCAGCAACTTGACCGTTTTGTAGCCACGATCACGTCGAATCCAGAGCCAATTGTTGCCATTAAAGTAATCCTCAATGTGCTCCAGACTGCGTCCCTTTGTTTCCGGTTGGAAGAGACACATGAAAATCGTCAGCAGAAAACTGGAAACGGCAAAGACGAGAAAAACGCCACGCATTTTCAAATACGATTGCAGCGCGGGAAAACCTTTTGCAAAAATGAAGAGCGCCACATTCATTGAGGCAAATACACCGCCCGCCGTGCGTCCTCGAATCTTTGCCGGAAAGAGTTCACCAATCATGATGCCCGGCATGACCATCAGCGGCGTATTGAAGACTATATAGCCAAAGAGACATCCACCGGCTACGAGGATGTCATAGGGCATCTTTGGCTCCCCGGCACGCACATACATAAAGACGCTGAGAACCAGACAGAAGAGTCCCGAACCAATGCCCGAGATCAGCATGATGAGGCGACGACGCAGACAGAGCAAGATGCCGCAGAAGATCATGCAACAAAGGACGCGCACCGCAGCCGTCCAAATCGCTGCCTGATTCGTATCAAAGTCTGCTCCAAACTCGGACACAATATCGATGGCATAGAAGATCACAATAAATGTGCCCGAGAACATTTGCAGCAGCGAGAAGACAATGACAATGAACAATGGTTTCATTGCCACACGCTGACAGCACAGCTGAAAGATGTTCTCATTCGCAGTGCTTGTGTCACGCTCATTGTCCAGACGATGCTTCATGTCGTTGATCTCCTTCTGGGCGGTAATCTCGCTGCCTCGCAGGAATGTCAGCGCCTTCAGCGAACGCTTCTCGTGTCCATTGCGCAACAGCCACGCTGGTGATTCGGGTATACAGAATATGGCCAACACGGCGAGAGCGGGCAGAATGTTGGCACACCAAGCCACAGTGCGCCAGTAGAGGAACGTGCCCATCGAATAGACGAGGAGGATGCCACACGAGTATGCCACATAAGGAGCACCGATCAGCAGACTGCGCAAATTTGGCTCAGCTGTTTCCGCTATATACACCTGGATCGGGTAATAGAGAGGGTAATTAATTAATATTCATTTCAGATCTATGAAAGTTATAGAAAGTCGAAAGTGATCAGATTTTGAAATAATGATCATAATGATTTGATCACTACAAAAATCATACAAAGTTTAAAATACGATTCTGCCTCGAAAATCATATTCAAATTTTACACTCAAAAATTGCTTTTGGGTTGAATCAAGAACTTCGACAACCATAAACATCTCAAAGTAATCCGATTTTCGAAACTGGTATTGGCTTGACCTCTATAGCAATATAGCACTTAAAGCTGTAAATGCGATTCTGACTCGAAATCGATGTTAAAATTCTCTGAATACATTCCATCGTGAATCTCTCACTAATCACTACTCAACCTACATGATTGTATAGCCCAGATTGCCATGTGTTAGCTGCCCCCACAAGTCACTTATAACCCACACGCTATATAAAAAAATATCAAAATAAACTCTTGACTACGATTCCTAGAAAAGCAACTAAGAAACCTTGACCTCGCACAAGTTCTCGAAAGAGAGACAGACAAGACAGAGAGAGAGAGAGAGAGGGAGAAAGCAAAACAATAACTATCCCTTAATGTTAAAGCAACACAAACAATTTGATCAACAAACAGGGTCATGCTGACCCACAGCAGCATCCACTTAAGTCTTTATCTTTATCTTAATCATAATCATAAACTCATAAATCTTCTTCTAAATTAATGAATCGAGAAACAAGCGCAAAAAAAGGCACAAAAAAAACAGCATATGAATGAATTATTTATTGTAGTTGTTGTTGTTGTTGAGGGGGAAATCCAAGTGAGCCACCCACAGCAACAACAAACCACACAACTTATTATAGACTAAGGTCAAGAATCCGGAACTATGCTCAAAACATTGCGGGAAGCGTTTGGTTTTTTTTCGTATTTTTTTTGTATTTTTTTTGTATTTTTTTTTATATTTTTTGTGTGTTTTTTTTGCTAAATTCAAATGACGACGAAAGCGAATGCTTTCGTTATCATTTTGGCCGCTTGATAAGTCACGGACATATCCATAAGATAAATAAACACACAACTGTATATAAAAAGAAAATGCCGGCTGTGCCAAATTGTTGCTCACTTGACAATAGTTGACAGCTGATTATATAGTCACAATGGAGCAGTCGAGATCTCGTCTCGGAATAATAACATTAAGCGACAACAATTGACTGTCGGCCAGCTGCCAGCAAGTTGACAGCCAGCTTCAGCTTAACTGACAGCTTGAGCATCTTTCTTGGTTTCCTAGTACCCACCACCGGGTTCAAGGCCGTGCTTATTATATAATCCGATATCTGGTTAATGGGTCAGTTGTACAAATTCCGAGTCGCATTTCTCGCTTAATTCTTGCTGTGTCTTTTGTGTGTGTGAATGAACTTTTTCGACACTTGGCATTGGTTAGCTATTTATCTATTTCTTAATCAACTTTTATCTGTTTCTCTAAGTGTTTACCTGACCCGGTCCGCCCAAAATGCCAGTTGCAAAGCCGCACAGAAATCGCGCAAATATTATGGCCTTCACAGAGTTCGACATCGCCATGGTGCTCCAGCCGAAGAACAGGGGTATTGTCGATGCGAGGAGCGTCTTGCGACGACCCAAATAATCGGCTAATGGCCCAGACAAAAGTGAGCCAACTGGTGTCGCCAAACTGTGAACGCTGGCTGTAAAGGGAGAACCAGAAAAGATATAGTTAATGGATGGGTAAATAAAATATAAATCCTTAAAAAACATATAGTTGCCAAGGAAGCTATATATCTACACAGATAAGATTAAGATACTTTCTGCCTGATACGATTAACCATTCATATATATATATTGATATATATTCACACCCATATAAATATTTTGATGAGCTTACCTATCCAAGAGCCCGTATTAACCGTTATGGGCACCTCGGTGGAATTGGAGCTGAGTTGTGGCAGCAGCACTGCCGAGTAGCCAATCGGCATGCCACATCCTGCGGAAAGCAACAGCACCGCACAAGTGGCTAAAATCTGCAACACAAAGCACAGCAGGCAAATCAGAAAGGAAAGCAAACAGTAAATGAAAGCAATTGATTATTTATTGAGTGAGTAATTGCCGGCAATTGAAGTTGCGACACTTTTCTAATTAAAGCCAAATTGGCGTGTGTGCAAAAAAGAAAAACAAAAGAAACAGTTGCAACTAACTGAGAACGTGATGCAAGTTGAACCCCTGTGTTTTCAATCGAGTCAATAGTAATAGACGATCTCTGTCAGAGTCAGAGCGAATATACATATATATGTATGACGTCAGTTTGATATTGTGTTGCCCTGGCATCGAATTTGATTTGGCTCAATTCGCGACACATGTGTGCCCCATGGCTGCCACATTTATTTCTAATCACGCGAAGAAAGTTCAATTGCGTATCTTATCATTTTGTCCTTCACAATTTGTAGACACGATAAATATTATGCTCTGCCTATAGGTCGACTATTTGGCTCACAGATAGTACAAATTACTATTACCACAATTATGATATGTTTTCTAGACGATGTAAGCCCAAGATACTAAGTTATTTTAGCCAAGTAAGCAGCTGCTGGCTCAAAAGAAGTGGTAAAAACTAAATAGTTAAATAATTAGCTGAATCATATCTTAATTGCATTTCAGGAATAAAAACTTATCACAAAACTTTTGCTTTATGAAAATGATCGAAAGTTAATGCTATTCAATTTTTGAAATCATTTTTCTGCCTGATAAAATTGAGTATTATTTGGGGCATCATTTATGAGCTTATCAACAAAGAAATGAGAAATGAGAAAACTCAAAAGAAGACTCCAAAAATCCGTAGAAATCTGTTTGGATTTTTCATTCCTAGAAACTTTAAAAACTTCTACATTATCGTCTTAAAAATTGAAAATTAATTTCAAAATTTTAATTATCTACAGCTAATAATAAATTATTGTTAATAAAATAAGCTTAAAATTTCAATTGTTACATATTAGAATTGTTAGCAAGCTCGGAAAATAACTATAGAATCTATAAAAACTTTTTATATATCTGATAATACGTAAACCCATCAAAAAAGTTGTAAATTTAATTATTTAAATACAGCCGTTGAAAAATATAGCTAACCTGAAATTAATTAAAGATTAAATAACTATTACATCTAACTATATTTATATATAAGTTTAATTTCGTAGAATCACTAAATGCAAATTGTTATTATGTTGCTGTCTTCTGCAGGTTGCATGGCTTGTGGCAGCTGTCAGCAACATTTTGTGGCTACTCATTCTGGGGAAAATGCGACTAATTCAGTCTCCATTTAATTATTGGAAACAAAAGGGTAAAAAGTCATAACAGCTACGAGAAACTCTGTTGCATATGCTTAACGACAACCCCAACAACAACAACAGCAACAACAATAACAACAACAACAACAGGTGTCCTGCTGCAATTGCGTTTTCAAGGACAGCGCCACAAAAGTTGCCATAAAAGAGAGCCAAGGCAAAGAGTGCAAAACTTAACGAAGCTAAGAGAAAATGTGGTAATACGAGGCTGCTAACTGAATTGCTGCTGTTGCAAGTAGTTGCCAGGAATGTTCTCATCAGCTGCGCACAACTGCTGAGGGAGGCTTTACTCAGTGCTGAGAGATGTATGCATATTTGTAGGAGTAGTGGTTGCTTACCTGATTAATCATGCCCCGGCGATTGGCTGCATCATAGTCCTGCTCATCGATGGTGGACAATTTGCGACTCTGTGGCAGCGACATGCACATGCCCTTGGTGGGGGACATGGGCAGCTTGCATTGGAACTCGGCGCCGGACAGCACATTATACGACATCTTTTGTGGCACAAATTTACTGTACTCATCCTCATCTCTGAAGTGAAACAAGCGACAATTAAACACTTGAATAAAATCAATTGAGAAGCAGGCAAATTATTTGTCATTGTTGTATAATATCTATATATATATATATATATATATATTTCTTGATGATCGTACAACAAGCAACTTAAAACTTATTTGAAAGAGTGTCAGGGATTTCAAAAGAAAAGCGAACATAAAAGAAAGTATGTAAATGTTGATCCACATTTGACAATTGCTGGATGGAAAATTTTGATGAGAAGCCGGAAAGTTAAGTGACCGATTGAGAGCCATATGATACATTGCTCCGATCTTGATAATTTATGGCCGATATAAGCAGTAAAAAAGAAATCAAAGATTGATTTAATCAAATTACTCATTATTTATTATAATGAAATTGATAAGAACACTTTCGAAAATCATTTGTGAAGGGCTTTAAACCTTTGCACAGTTTATTTGGGGTCAGTTCCGAAACTGAAATCAAGATTTATAATGGTTCGACTGGGTTATTTAAACGGTTCCGAGTTATATACAACAGCGATCAGTTTAAGTACCTTTCAGGGTGCAAAAAACGCTACAACCGGCAACAAAGGGGGTTTTCTTATTAACTGTTTTGTTTTGATTAATGCCTACGGGTATAATAAATTATGCACAATTTTGTCGTGCTCCAGAGAGCGTGAGATCGAGATAGAGAAAGAGAGAGTGTAAGAGAGAGAGAGAGAGAGAGAGAGAGAGAGGCAAGCATGGCGTATACGTCATATGCCAAAATGTCATGTGCCGCGGATTTCTCGCATTTTTTGGCTGATAGCAAAACAAAAAAAATTATAATAATAACAAATTGGAATAGCAAAAAAAAAAAAACCGCATTTTGCTGCGTGTTTTGTATTTTTGATAGCATTCCGTTTTTATTTGGCCAGCCTAATTGAGTGTAACAAATTTTTAGTTGGAGTTTGTATTTTGTAATTGTTTTGCCTAGCGAAAATAATTATTTGCATTTTTTGTCTTGTTTTGTTTGGCTTTTGGTGAACAATAGCCGCGTAGTGCGAAAAAGTTTTGGTTGTCAAGGCCCAAACTGAATTTACCTTGATTCACCCATTGCCTTACATTAATCTATTGTTTTTTTTGCTCATTTTTGTTTTCGCTTTTAGCCTGTCCATAATTGTGATAAGGAAGTGCTTGTGACACTTTTTCTATAAATGAATTCAATTATTCACCAGGTTCCGTTGAAAGTCATTATCTAACAAAAATATATATATATTTTCCATGAAATTGTGGCAGTTAGTTAAGGGTTCCCCTAAGATTTAATTTTATTTTTTATTTCTTTAATGCATTTTTTATATAATCAAAAGAATATAACACACATATATATATGCATATATATATACATATATAATGTCACTGATCTTTTAGAATCATCAAATCTTTGACATTGAACATCCAAAATTAGCTTAAGCGTGATTTGCATTTTAGATTGACCGAAGCCAAAAAAGAACAACAAATTCCAAAAAATAATCAACTCAATTTTAAACTAAATTAAGGAAGTATTGAAAAAGCAAAAGGTTCAATGTACCAAAATAAATATATATATATATTTATATAACAATCAATAACAGTCAAAATATCGTTGCATTTGTTGGATTAAAGCAGAGCAGACACGAGTTTGAAGAATCAATCGAAATGTTAATCAATAAGCGTCGTGATTGATGTCAATCATGGGAATATGGAAAGTGGAAACGTGTCTCGCTTATCCAGTTGCCAAGTGTGAATTGAAAATGTCTCAATGTTGACCGTACAAATTAGATAATTGATAAGAAAAATACACTGTTATTTAATCAGAGCTTGACAACAGACTACTCAGCTTTGATTGAATGATTTTTGTGTTGCATAAGGATCTGCTGACGGCAAGGAAAAGGATATGTTTCTCATTTTGAATAATGTAATAAAATGCCTTTATTGTGGGTCTACTAACAGGACAAGCAACAAGAAGACTGTTAAGAAGAGATTCCCCAACAAAAAATTATCCGACGTCTTAGTCTATTTCTACAGTTTATTTTTATCTCTTAAAGCAATGACATTTCGGTCATTATATATACCAATATATATATGCATACATCTAGATATGCCAACTCAATTCAATTTATGTTTCCGTGCAACAAATAATAATAATAAAAAAGACTTTCAAAAGAGACAAATGATTATTTTGCTGCTATATTTTCAATCGGACCACAATAAATGCACAGCACTCAAAACACAGCTGGAAGCGCATTTTAATATCGATTTTTGTGCCACAAATTGTGCCAATTAAGCCCAGCATCAATAGAGCTGCGAGTTGAGACGCCACAAGCGCACAATCAGTATAATAAATATGTATATATATATATGTGTATATCTATGTTTATATATACATATTAATAAACGCATCGATTTCATCATCATTAGCGGCTCTCAATTGTTGTCATGACAGCCACGCGCTGAGTGAGCGTAATTAGATTGCACCGCACACAAAATAAAAATACAAAAATTAAATAAAAAGAAAATGTTGATAAGATAAGTTAATGGTTAGCGTGGGAATTTCTACTTTACAATACAATTTGCAATTCAATCAGCTCTTATCACAAACAGGCATTTAGCTCTTGGGCTTATCGCGCTAATTAATCAAATTCTTAAGCAAATTTTCAAATTTTGTTTATTAATCACCGAAACAAATTTAAAAAGTCTTCATTAATGAACATAAATTTCAATTTAATCAATTTATACAGCTGAATTTCACAATGTTATAAATAATTGTAAACGATCAATTGTTTTTCTCAGCACATTTGAATGGAGCACGTTTTTTTTATGGATTGAAAATATTGCCAAAAATATTGCACCGTCAACGATGATGGGGCAAAAAGTGCTCAATAAAATTGTGACTATTTTTTGTGCCATTGATCTTTCGTAACAAAACAAAGTCTATCGGAAGTCTAAACATAGCTAATCTCTGTTTTATTACAAATACTGCTGAAATCGTCTACTAACTATAACATGTGCCACTTTGATGCACTTGACTTGAATGTCTCTGTTTGATTCATTTATTTATTTAAATTAATATATATTACTATTTAAGTCAACCCACTTAAATGTTTAATAATTATTTGCGCTGTTTGTTAAGTGTTAAATGGGAGAATATATTTGTAATATTTGTTTTGCTTGTTTTATCTATGCAATTAAAGTACAAACTGCTTGAAAAATAAAATAAATAAAATTAAATATGTTGACTTTAAAATTAACCTTGACATATTTATCAAGTTTCACGTGTTATATTAATTGTTTACACTTCAATTGGGAATTTATATCGAGTCGATATAAATATTGATCAGATAAGCAAAGCTGGCAAAGAAGTAAAACAACAACAATATTAAAAGTATTATTATTATTAATAATTTTAATACTTTGCTAGAAGTCAGCTGGTTCATTTAATAAAAAAAAAACCTTCAAAAATCGTTCAGCAAATCAATCACTTTTTCTTAAATAATTTCTTCATTTATCAATAGCAATTTCACACTTGCACACGACACGAGTTTTGATTCAATAGAATTGTTATCTTATCGCATTGTTCAATTCATATTTGTACACAACTAACTGTGTCTGGTGGCAAGGCAATTAGTAGTAGCAATGAAAACGCTTGTTCAACTTGTGAGTGAGCAAAAACCAAATTCTGAACGATAAGGCAATAATCTAAAAGCGTTTCATTGAGCCGAAAATGATAAGCGATTCAAATGAAGCCCAAAAAATGCCAAATGCTTATAATCGTAGTAGATATTTCAATATTCATTTCGCTTTTGTATTTATTTATTTTATTTTTTTGCAGTTGTTTATTTTTATTATTATTTTTTAGCAGGGCTCAAAGATCAACGCAGTGTTTCTAATCAGGACGGACACTCGAGTTGAAGGCCTGGCAACAAGCAGCAGACAGACATGAAAACGATCTGGAAAACCGGTTTTGTTCCCTTTTGTGTTAAAATAAAAGTCACGGTTTCAAGTCTATGCATTAAAATATGCCCAATAAGGTAAACACAGACAGATATTGAAATTGTGTGTGTTGTCTGTGCATTTGTTTTTTGTTTTACATAAATTGATTTGAACTGTTTGATGTTATTTTTACCTTTCGTTGCTCATTTTGTATGTAATTTAATCAGTAATTTGCAACTTTTAGAACTAGTTCTTCCTTAGACAAAGGCCCAAATCGAACTTGAATTAAGTGCGCTTACTTAAGACACATTCGATTTAAGCATTAATTCTCAACACTCTGCAAAAACACAAACAAAACACAAACTGAATCAACACGCGATGATAAAGCGAAAAGAACACGCGCGACAAATTTCACGTCGATTTGTTTTGCTGCCAAAATGCAAACTGGCTGAGCGATTTTCGCAAATGCCGCTTTTTATTTGTGAGCGTCGACGAGTCGTCGATCGTCAATTGGTCGATCCACACACACACAAGCACACACAGGCGCACATTGACGAGGGCGGCTCTTAAAGTTTGTCCAACATAGAAAGTTTTCTGTTCTATCTCCACTTCTAACTACTCTATGCAGTAAAGTTTCGTGTCTCACTTTCTCTCGTGCCTTTAGCTATGCTCTTGTGCAATATGCTTGGCAAACAAGAGATCACCTCCTCCCTCTTTCCAGTTGTTACGCTCTTGTGTAATCTGTTGTTTGGCCGGCACGCAATTGATCAGCTGTGCGCAAAGCGCCTCTATTGTCTAAGAGACAACAAGCTCTCTTTGAGATGGCGAGCTCAAGTTCGGCAAAGAATTGCTCTTAATATATCGTATCGTTTAATGAAAGCCCCACTGTGGTTCGTGCTTAGGCTAAAAGCTTTAATTACAAATGAGATCGCAGTTAAAATAGCAAAAGGTTACTAGATCAGCTTAGTTAACAGTTGATGTTGCTATGAAAAGGCTTCAGATTGCCATTAAATCGGAATTATTAATTATGAAAAATTAAAGAGAAATTTTCAGAATTTGATATTTAAAAACTAGAAAATCATTTAACTTAAAATTAATTAACTAATTTTTCACTTTCTACATACTATATTCTATAACTTGAATAAAATTATTTTCTCATTAACATTAAAACTCAAGACACCAAAGCTCAACCAATAACTATTTATAGTTTTTGAAATGAAGGCAAATATTCATTCTCGCCTACATTCAACGTCCAAAATGTTGCAAGTGAAGCCAATTAACGTGCTGAAGAGCTATTGTATGGCATTATCAACCCCCACGTTTTAATATGTCTATTTATCTATATCAATAAGTATTAACACTCCCCCGAATTACCAAGAATTATCTCTCATAATTTTACTGGCTGCAGTTAAAGCTCAAGCTGCAAAGCTCTCCAGCCAACTGCTGCTGCTACTGCTGCGATTTTATTGTTAATGCCTTGTTAACATGTTGTCAAGGTTTTCTCCCATGCGCCCCAACGGAAGCTTTTCAGATTTGCATGCCATAATAAAAAAAACGACGATGAAGAAGAAATCGCAGTCGGAAATGTTGCCGAAGGGCGGGCGACAAACGGAACTGTAATCGGCAAAAAGCTTTTCATTCATAACCGTGCACAACAACAGCAACAGCAACAACAGCTGTGAGTCAGTTAAAAAAAAAGGAGAGGAAAAGATTTAATCCAAATTGTTTTAACAGATGCGCAAAGCTTGATGTTATTATATCCAGTTATGCTTATTATTATATTTTTAGTATTAATATCAATTGTCACATTGCGCCCAGTTGCTGTCTCTCTTTTGTTATAATCGCCTTATAGTTTTATTAAAACTCCTACGCAGCATGCGAAATGCAAAAAGTTGCAGAGCAGTAAAAAGAGTGAGAGCGAGAGAGACAGAGTTTCCCGTTGGATTCACGAAGTGCTCTCGCTTAGCTTTAGCACATGCATTGAGAGAGAGAGAGCGCAGCATCCCAAACTACTCACTCTCTCATATTACCTTGTCACTCTCTCTCTCTCTGTCTATCGCATGCGAAAGCAACGCAAGCGTCAACGACAATGACGCTTTCAGTGTCTAGGTCGAGGCAGCAACAGCAGCAGAGCTGCGACTGCGACTGCAGCAGCTTTTTATGCCTTAGCGAGGAGAGGTGTGAATGTGTGTGCTTGCCTATGCAACTGTATATGTGTGTGTGTGTTTTTTCATAATGTGTTGAAGGTCACACGCACTACTGAAAAAGCACACACACACACACAAACAGGTACATGCATTTTCTAAGAGCAGCAGAAAAAGCCAAAGAGAGATGTTCTAAAGGAAAAAGAGTTTGCAGAGACTGCTTAATTTTTTTAAGCAACAGTAAATGCATTAATTAGTCAGTCCAAATTGAATGAGAGCAGGCATAAAGTAAAATATATAAAAGTTCGAAAGTAGACAATCACATTATAAATACAAAAAAAAAAATATATTAAAATTATTAAACACAATTTTAAAAATAGGTATTAAATATATTTGGGCTTTAACTATGCAAATAATTAATTAATAGTTAGTTATTTAATTTAATGAGGCAAAAAAACTTGAAATTACCATTTAACATAGAATAGTACAACATTTTAAAACTAATTTGTTGTGGTTAAATTAAGTGAGCTAGTTTTGCAAGTCCAAATTCATTTAATTTTAAAAGTTTATTTGTATTTAAATACATACATAAATTAAGATTATTACCGATTACCATATTATTTTACAGTGAACTTTATGTTCCAATGTTACATTCCAAACTTAAAGAAGTTATTTTTATAAGCTTAAGCAAAGTATGTCCTTCAAAAACCCAACTAAAAGGGTTTTATTCTTTACAAAAAAATTAACTCGTTCAGCATAAATAAACTCTGGAATAATGACAGGCAAATTAACTGCGATTGCTTTGAGCGCCCACAGATTGTTTATTTATTCGCGCACAAAGTTTTTAGCTTAGCTCTCTCAGCACGCCCACAAAGTATGCAACATATCACATAGAGACACACACACGACACATAATTAAGCGAATAAATATTCAAGGACCCATTTTACAATAAGCCACACGCACACACATACACTGGCAAGCAAGAACACCTACACGTGAAAAGCTCCCGCATGCTCTGCCAAAAAAAAAAAATGGCGACGCTAGTAAATCAAATTGTAAATCAAAAGCAGCGCTGCCGACGCACAAGTGAGAGCGAGAGCGAGCGAACGAGCACACGCTTCACGCCATAAACTTTTTTTTTTTATAGGAAAGCAGCTTTTTGCCTACGCTCACGCAAAATCTGTATGTGTGGGTGGCTGCTGTTGCTGCCGCTACCGCTGCCGACGCTGCTGCTGGCTGATTTTCCTTTCAGTTGCTTTCGAATTGTGCGCCAAAGTGGTTGCTCCATGTTAACTAACAATCAATTAACACCTAACTCAACAACAACAACAACACCATCAGCAACAACTATAACAACTATAAACAACAACAGCAGCAACAGCAACACGACTCGCAATAAAATCGTTTAAGCTCTCTGAAAATTGTGTAAGTCGCGTTCTTTTTCAAATCGAATTTTAAAACGCTACAAAAAAAAGAATGAGTAAAAAAGAGTTAAAAAATTAATTAAAAGGCAGCCAATTCAGACGTATTCATATTTATCCGTGCGTTTTTTGTGAGTGCAGCTGTCCTTGTTGCGTGCGCGTGTCCTTAGTGCTTCTGCTGCTGCTCCTGCTGCTGCCCCAACTGTCCCGGCTCCTTCTCTGTTCCCCTGCCCCCTGCTCCTCCAGCTGAACAAGAGTAAATTTTTAAAACAATTAAAATGGCGTTAAATGACATAAAAAAGAGGTAGCCTGCACAACAAAGCCTCAGCGTCCTCATCCTTGGCTGACATGATTCAATTAACCTTATTTGCCATCTGAATTCAGGATGCAGGTCATGGTTCAGAATAAAAGCATATGTGTTGTCCTCCCTTCCTGCCCCCCTCTGAGCAGCTATTATTATACTGCCAAAGTGGTTTTTCGGTTCCAATTACCATCTAATTAGCCAAACTCCAAACTACAAGTCCGGATTCGATTTCATTTCATGGAATTATACAGAGAAAAATAAATATTATATGTATTCCCTTTGATTGCAGACAATTTTGTCGCATTTCTTGGAATCGAAGCTAAATATATTTCAATTTTCTTAATTTATTTATTGCATATATGAATTACATCTAGTCGATCATCAACAAATGTGTCCTTCTTGAATTTAAATGTGTCTGAAATGTATTTTATAAATTTCTCGTAATTTAATTATTAGCATTTTATGGCTACATTTAGTTGTGCATTGAAACGTATGATTTGATGATTTTTTTTATTAGTTTTTTATTTTTGATAGTTCTGTTTCAGTTGTCGAAGCTGCAATAAAAATTCCATTACTTAATCTTATGGGTATTACAATGAGTGTAGTTTAATCATGACATTAAAGAAATAAAAATAAGAAATATATTTAATAATTTATACATTTAATCAAGAGCAAGAGAAATATTTTAATAATTTATACATTTAATCAAGAGCACAAATAATGGCTTGAATTTAACACTTAGCTAGAAAAATTAATAGAAAGTACCAAAAGGAAAAACTTTTCAAATCACATTCCCTTTAGCTTCAAGTTTGTTCCTATTTCCAATATTAAATCATATTTGAAAAGTTAGTTACTATTTTCCATATAAAACCTATAAAAACATCTCTTGCATTGAAATTTGTTTGTTCAACTTCAGAACAAACAATTCTCGCCGCAAATATGCCAATTATAAATTTTAAGAGTCAGCCTTGCAGTTCTACTGCACACACTTATAAATATATACAGTATTAATATATAATATACATATATATATATAAGGATGTGTGCTTGCCCACAAATGCTGCAATTGAGTTGCTATGCCAAATATTTAAGAGGTCTTCAGCCATTTTGAACTCGAACGCTCGTCGACAAATATTTGAAGAAAGTTTTTTGGGGCAACCTGACCTACCCCTCCATGACTGCTCCGCCCACCTTGGTCTGCTCCACCCCCTTGCCACTTACTGGCTGCATTGCAGGCGAGCGTAGGCGAAACGCAAAATTAATTCCAGCTTCCGCTGGCCTGGCACACAGAACTGGGCAAAAGCAGAGCCTGGCAAAAGTTTTTGCTATTCTTTGCCAGCCTCATTGTTATTGGAATGTGTCTGTTTGCCCGCCTCTCTCCCAGAAGGAGTCTCTCGGTGTTGCTCTCTTTCGTTTTCTTTTTTTCCTGCCCCCTTTTTGTTATAGTTATTGCTGTTGTTACCTTTGTATCCTTGTCCTTGGCTGCCGCTCGTCAAATCGTTGTCGTTGTCGCTTTTTGCTTTCCTGTCTGTTTGCCTTGTGCCGGTTTCCTTCCTGGTTCCTGCTCGACGTGAACGTGCGTTGTTTCCTTCGCACACTCACACACACACACACACACACCGACACACACAGATATTCGCTTGACGTGTTTGCCTTGGCTGAAACTGCCATTTGGCTCCTGGCTTTCTCTCCTAGCGCTTTCATTTTCAGCACAATCAACAATTAACGACTCGCAGCTAAGAAATTAAACAATACAACAAAAACAACAATAACAACAGCAAATCACAGGTAAGTTTCTAACAAAAACAACAACAACAACAGGTGTGCAATATATGGTCTAGCTGCTTGTATGCCAAAAATCAAAGCAAACATTTTGATTGATTGCTGGCACTTTTTGACACATTGCCTCACTTGTCACACGTGACGTATGCGTAATGAGAGAGTCAGCTTAGCAATTAAGCCAAGTTCCATCATTAAGCCAAATCCCATCAACGTTAAAGACACGAAACACAAGTAGGCAAGAGATACTTTCTATGTACAAAACAATGTTATACATAAAGGATAAAGGATAATCGAACATATCATCAAAGTGCACTCATAAAAAAAGGGTACCAAATAAATAATAATAAAAAAGAGGCAAACTTTTGCACATAAAATATATTGCTTGTTGGTTCTATTTATGAATTTTGTCTAAAAAAAAACTTACTCTTCAAATAAAATAATAAAAAAAAACTTTACAACTGCAAAGTGATAAGTACTGATAAGTACACATGTCCTTCTGCACGCTATATCCTTTCTGCAGATTTACAGATGATTACGTTACTTCTATGTCATATTAGAATAAGTTAGGATAACTCAAAGAAAGTACTCTTTAGTAGCCCTTAGCACACATTACTGCAACTTGTTTCCACTCCGAGTCCATTAAAAGGTTTGGCTTCAAAATTCCAGTTTTGCTTTTTATGGTACTCTGTTTTCATTTCACATTTCTTGACTTGAATTCTGGGAATTTCAAATGATAAAAACCGGAACATATGGCAAAGTGCGCAGTTGACAAAAAAAATATACGTTTAAAAAGAAAATGCAAAAATAAATCAAATTGAATGCTAACAAAAACATTTTTTGTTGCTTTTTTTTTTTGGATATTTGTTGCAAAGCGGAAGCTACATTTCACTCACAACTAAGAGAGATATATACGATATATATATATATATATATGATGCCAGTGAATGACGCAAAGCACACGGCAAATAAATCAATCAAATAACTGCAAGTTTAACTCCCTGACCTTGCATAACATGCTAGGGATACAGTTATAAGTTCCATGCCAAATTTTTGCCAAGTCCTTGCCAAAGAGGATACTCGCAGATGTCCTGGTGTGTGTGTGTGTGTGTCTTAAGCTCATTAAGCTTCAAACTTGAATGTTTATTTCAATGTTGTGCAGCGCGCAAGAATTATAAATATTTACGCCTCACGTGCGAGCTTAGTGTCCTGCCCAGGACTGCAACACGTCTCTTTTACGCGCACGTCCTTTTTGCAGTGAACTTTGACCTTAACGTGGTTGCCCCAGCCATTTGCCAACAACAACAACAATGCTTAGCTAAGCTGTTAAACAGCTCTTCCCTTTTCAACCGCCCTTGCTTTCCTTGCAACGTTTTGTTTTTACAGCTTTTACTGCCACCATTTTTATGACAATGCAACTGCAGCTGCATGTTTGTGCGAGAGTGTGCGTGTGTGTGTGTCACTGATTGTATTAGTTATTTGCGGCTAACATTGACATTTATGTGCTCTTAAGCGCACCTTCAACTTAAAGCTGCAACTGCAACAAATAGAACAAGGAAATAAAGTCCTTTTTATAACATATGCGCATATAAACATCACATTGAGTTGCATGCAACGAATAAATATTGAGAGACTAGCCAGGGACATGGACATATATTGAATGCTGATTAAGTTTATATTGTTTCAAGTTTTTATCAGCCATAACTTGTCAAACTGAATTCATTTGCTGATTCACTTTGATTACGTAATGCTAAAAGGTTCCGATAAAGTTTATAAATTGGTTTTATATATGAATGAGTTTGAGTAAATTTGTTTAAAATATTTTTCGATATTATACACAATTAATATCCTCTTGTAAAACTCTCTCTTTAAAAAAAAATTGATAAATTGGTAATTTTCCATTTGCAATTAAGATTTAAGCAAACTGTTTCAGCCTGGTTTTTCCACAAGATATTGCTTCTAGAACAACTCAACACTTAATCAGATTTTTATCCAAATTCATCTTAAGTTTTTCACATTTTCGTTAATATTTATTCTCTGGTTGAATTGTGCACTTAAAATTGATGCAATGCCAAGTTTGCTGCAAATTAGTTGGGCAAATAAAGTTTTTAAAGTTCGTTGCCAAATATTTGATTTAATAAACTCCATTCTGCATTTTATAAACCGCTGTTGTTCAGTTCTGCCCAAGTGTAAGGGAATAAGTATTTGTTTTATTTATATAATTCGTGGAATTTGCAATACAAATGCAAATGCTGCAGCCTTATAAATACTCGGTTAATTGTCGGAACTGAACAGTTTATTATAAAAAAATATATATAAATATAATATATTTACACACAAATGCTAGGTAAAGCGCTTGGAAACGTTTCCAGGTTACCATAATTCCAACTCTATACAAATGCAAGTCCTTTTTTAACCGTTGTGAAAAAATAGTTGTATCGTTAATGGTTATCAAGAATCAACAATTTTTTTTCAGGCAGAGCTTATTTTTGCCATAGGACATTTGTTGACTCGTCTCACATTATATATATAATATATATAAGTATATATATACAAGTATTGGTATTCATATATGTATGTGTGTGGTAGAGTTTTGTTGTCGTGCTTAACGCTGTCACATGACTTGTGCAACACTTGTGCAAAAATGACAGCCACATTTCTGTGTTATGTTTTCCCATTTACCTGTTCTGTCAGCCAAATGCACATTGCATTTCTATGAAACAAAGCACCTGACAGTGACAACAACAACAACAACAACGACACGAACAACAGCAACAAAAACAATGTCAACGACAGTTGATTGAAATGAGAACAATTGGCATTTGATTGGTTAAGATTCAATGGGTGTGCTATATCAAAAATTGAACTATTTATAAGAAATATTCGATTTCACTTAATTATAGTAGATTATTAATAAGCAAATACTTTATGAAATTATCAATATAATACATTTCTGTTAATGGTTTCTATTTATTTATTAATTATTAGTTAAGACATCTAAGTTATTTTCCAAATATTTTCAAAAGTTGTGGAATGCAATGCAAGAACTATTTTGCAGCACTGCCTCATATTGCATTTTCGCCTCAGGCAATCTGCAAACTCCAGGGAGCAACTCGTGTGATGCAGGCGCGGTCACAGCTTGTTGTTCTGGCGGTGGCAGCTTCATTTCCGGCAACATGAGTTGATTGAGCAGAGTTTGGAGCACAACGCTTTGTGGCTGCTGCTGTTGCTCCACGCTTGCAGTTCTTTAGGCAACGGCGCACATGCATCTTCATGCTGGACGCATAGCTCGTGTATTAAATTCGTGCAGCATTCACAGCAATTGTGGCTTATAGGATTTCATCGTGATCACCAGCTGTGGAACTTTTTTCTTGACAAAACCGAGCAGTTCCATATGAGCCTGCTGCAGCTGCTCGCCCGGATTAAATCCACATCTCCATAAGCGACAAATCTTAAAGATGGCAATTTGATATTTTCCCGGAGCGCCACAAAAAATGAGCTGGTGTCGCAAGCAGACAACCGACGCCGTTGAGCAGTCGCTGAACGAACTCCGCGGAGCGTGCCGTTGACACCGTTAGCACCAACGTCAATCACTACTCGCTTTTGGCCTTGCGCAGCATCGCATTGCACAACGGTCCAATTTGCCGGAGTCGCTTCAAGTCAGCGGCGAGCAACAGGGCAGATTCCAGTGATGAGGGCGACAACGTTGCTACCGCAGTTCGCTGCACACCACCTGGCAGAGGGGCGGCACATAGCTCAACATCCGCCCACTTTTCCTCCCTCTCCCAAATGTGGCCACGCATTCATATTACGCACCGGCTGCAAATACCCACTTGAATGGGCAACGGCGTACTCCGAGCAATTTGCAGCCAGCAGCGGCATTTCGTGATATGTGAGCGGTGGCAAAGTCTCCTGCACGTCGTAGTACAAACTGTCCGCATCGTTATTGTTGTTGCTATCGAAAAAAACAATTCTCTGTTTGACGCAAACTTTTTGCATGATAATTCATTTTAAATTTTCCAATAGTGCAAAAAGGTTTACAAAATATTAAGCGCCAAGTTAAGTTGGCTGCGATCGCTAAACTTCTCTTGCCTATCGATTACATTCGATTACAGAGCTGCACACGTTTGGCAATGTTAATTAACAGACCATGCTGTAGGCAAACACTGCATATGTGCCGCAATTCACCACAATGTAAAGTGATATTATGTGCAATTATTTTGATCTGATCGGTAAATTTAACCCGACTATCGATTACATTCGTTTACACTTCGCACAATTTTGACAATGTTTACAGCTGTATTTATTTTATGTATTTTATAAAAATAATAATACACTGGAACTCAGCACACACGCTGTATACAATTATGTTTCAGCATATCACAGGGTGCGTCATGCTCGCAGGCTTACAGCTACCAAAGTGTGACCAAAATGTTGTGTAAATAACATGAACACAATCAATGCTAAACACATATGGCTTCCTAGCGGTCTGAACGTTCCGTAATGATCTGTTGCACAATCAGACCGTTCAGCATTTGTCTGGCCACACGGCAACCATGACAGGGACAATTCGGAGTGTTGGGCAAATGCTGCACAGCGAGCGGATTTTGCAGACGACGCCTCAGCTCCCTCGTCTCTTTTGCCAGACGTCTGCTATTACACCACGATTTACAGTAAACAAAGCTGTAAATAATAATAGCTGCCAAAGATGCCACATTAGCGAACAAGTTGCCCGTTGAAATTTTAAAATGTAAAAAACCTACCGCCACCCACGATGAGAATGTGAAGCATCAGGCCAAAAAATGCGATTTTCATGCGCAGATCCATTCGCATTGAAATGCAACTGTTTTCGTTAGTATCGCTATTAATTTCATTGTCATTCGAATAAGCTGTAGCATTATCTTCCTCCTTCATAGATTGGCTCCCATTTGGCCAGTAATAACCTGGCAACAAGTTTGCTTCAATAAAATCTGGATTATCCAAGACCAGCAGCAACAGCAGCAGCAACTTTTCCATATTTCCTGCCTCTTGTGCCGACAACATATTTTGTATTATTATTGTGCAAGTGGTGGTTGCCTTGGTGCTAGCTCACAAACTAAACCGGCAAAGACCTGGCGATGAAGTCTTAGCCCCGCTGCTGGCTGAGCTACAGCTAAATGCAAAAACAGCTGCGGACAACAAGTAAAGCCTGCCCCCAGGCACCGAACATTTTTTGCTTATCGTTTGCCGCTGGAAGTACCATTAAATTAAGTATAACACTTGTGAATCTGTTTCCTAAGGATTTTCAGAACAGACACTGCATTAAATTCAATTTGTTACCAGTTTCCAAATCAATGAAATCAGTTGAGAATCGGAAATTGCGAATTATCATTGATTATCACTGATTGAATTGATTAAAATGTTCGCTGCAATATATATTCAAGAAATTTTCCGCTTTTCAGTGGAGTATAATAGAGAAATGAGCAATTAAATTGAGATTTTAAGTCCTTGTGTTGCTACCAAAAATATTCTCTGTTTATAAGCCATAACTCAACATAATTAAATTGTACTTTAAAACAAAAAGCAATCATAATTTTCTTAAGCATAACATAAAGTTCCTGGAAAAGCTCTCCAAACACTCATAAATCGTTATATTCATCATTTAGCAATCTATTTTGTTAATTTTACAACAAATTTAAGCTAAATAAAACCAAATCAAAAATGAATTTTTAATGAGGATGGAGCACAAGTTTATTCATTCATTATGTACATTTATTTGAGTAACATCCTTCGTCGATTGTCGTGGTTATAGCTCATACATATATAATATTTATTTGAAAATGATTTTAAAATAAATCACTTGTCAGAAAACATACAGAACACTCAACAGTCCGTTGAGTTGAGGCAATCTTCGAAGCATCGCATATTCCTCGCCTGATGGCAGCGTCGACACAGGCAATCAACTGCCCCCGGTGTATGAAGAAAAGTAACTTTGACCACATGAGCAGTTTCCTCCGGCAGTGGGGGCCAGACAATACTCTGCGTTCTCGGAGCATAGGCGTCGAGGCTCTCAGTTTGGCGACGCGGCAAACGGCAGCAGCAGCAGTAAATGCAGCCTTAAACGAGCAGTGAATCTTGACCAGACTTGCAACACACATATAGTGTACACAACACTTACCCACACAGCCGAGTAGAGTCAGAGATAAAGTGCCCAGGATGGTCAGAAAGAGGACACGATGACTGCAGTAGACCGCATTGAGTGTGGGCATATATAGCACAAAGTTCTGGCCAGAACTCTGGTTCTCGCTCTTTGCCGCCTGACAGACTATGATTAATATTGCCCAAGTAATGGAAATGCATCGTGTGCTCTGGCCAAAATCCATTTCGTTAATGACTAAAAGACTGCAACTTCCACGTCTGCCTCTATCTCTGCCTCAGCACTTCTGCTCCAATTGCGAAACTTCTGCTTCGAGTGCTTATCTCTTGGCCAAGTCGGAAGACCGCCACCCACACACATCCACACAACCCACAAAACAGTTGTGCGAGCGACGAGCAAGCGACATCGCCAGTCAGTTGCAATTGATTTCTATAATGGCTATATACTATATATACTGAAGCAGAGAAAGTTTATAAGCGTCTGCTTCACGAATATCATTTAAGTATTGACCACTTTTTGACTGAATCGAATACCTAACAGAAAAGTTGTGGCTGTGGAAAAGATTTCACTTCTTGCCACCAGCTTATTCTGGGAGCATAATTTTATTATGCAAATTGAGCCAGCTTCGCGTTTTCAAGTGCGAATGTAGTATTTTTGTAGAGGCCAAGCCATAATTAAACCAAATTTAACAAAGTTATGACTGCTTAAAGTTATGATTCATTTCAAAATCAATTTTCAGGGGTAACATGATTTTCGAAGCAGAATCGCGTTTTCAACTTTAATGTAGCTATTTTCTAGCGAACAAGCTATGGGCAATAAGCTCAGGTTTAATATAAGTAAAATTCTGACATAAACTTCGAGATAGAATCGCGAATATCTTGCTGAAACTGAGAACTGAAACACATATTTTTATGCATAGTTGTCATAGATTACAGATGAGGTTGTCCAGCGTGTCAAAAAGACTAGTTTGCTGACAGTGGATATGTTTACAAGTTCACCAAAGAGGGGCACCAGCTGCAGCCATTTGATTGGCTTGATTTGAGGTATCCAATTGTTATGCAAGGCAACAATAGGCGGCCTCAGCCTGCTGCTGAAGACATTCAATTAGATTGGTCAACATGTTGCGGTTGATCAGGTCATAGCTGCCAAAAGCAATTAGTGTGCCGCTTAAGCAGCGGTCTGCGATTTCTCTGGCAATATTGGATAAGCAGCGAACAAAGCAAGCCTTTCCACTTCCAGTGGCACCACCGCATCTGTATCTGAAATTTGGCACATTGCGACAGTCTTGCTTGCTTTTGTCGCTGCTTATCTAACTAAGCCAGAGGAATAGTTTAAGCGGCACACAAATTACCATTGTTCGAAGCATGACTGGATCAACCGAATCATGTTGTCCATGGTAATTGATGGGCTGACTAGCAGTATTGCAAATCCAAATATGTATAAGGACTTGCTGTTGCCGCTGCTGAGCCAATAAAAGCCGAGGAGCACTTGGCTGCTTTTCAAGTGGCACACAAATGTGGACAATGTGCCCAATTTGGACTTGGGCACAATGTTCACATAGGAATTTTGTTCGTATGCAGCACTTATATTTCACATTTCAAACAGATCCTTTTCAATTTTGATTAAATTAGTATTTGTTCTTGCACTGTTTTCTGTGTGCATCTGTGTATACTCCTGATACTTATTTATGTATTTTCTTAAATCTACAGACTTTTAAATTTGACTGTCTATATTTATCAAACCTGTCAACACCAATTTGAATAATAATAACTACTTAAAGTCTACAGCAAAAAAAAAAACAGATCGAATTAACATATAAAACATTATAATGAATATGTGAACTTTAATCAGTTTGAAATTTGCAATTCGAAATAAATGTAGTTTAAATAAATGGCAAAGTATTTCAAATGAAAATGTGTGCTGCGTGCCAAACTTGATGATATGTTAGCTGTCAACGCGTAAAAGCAAATGCTAGTCAGCTTTTCCGGGCTTTAGTTGAATATTGCCGATTTTTCATGCCACACATCTAGATTTGTACACATTCGATATGAGCTGTATTTCATTTTGTCATAAAACGTGCAAATGTTTGCAAAAATGTTTGCAGTCCAATGGACTAATTTCTATTGAAATTTATACAACATTTTGTAGCCACGAAATGTGGCAGCCTGAGAGCTGTGCTAAAACTGAATAAAATGAAACGTGACTCTTTAGCAACGAGTTGCAATAAATGCTGTGCTTTCGACTTTTGAGGAACGGTGTCACATCCTCACCAGCTTATATCTCTGGTCATCACTCACATGCTGCCAGCTGATGCAAAGGACACAAAGAGGAACAGCCCCCAATCCCCCATCCCTGCATCCTGTCGCTGGCTGTTAAGTCAGAACGCTTGCACTTGTCATAAGCCAAACAAGCAGTTGAGATATTACATTTAAATTGCAAATTGTAAACACAAGAAAAAAATAGACACACACAAAATGTGTGTGTGTGTGAATTATGGAGGGGGGAAAAAAGTGTTAAGAAAATGAAAACATCACTTAAAAAACTTGGTGCACGTAAGCATTAATTCACTTAGCCGAAGTGTATCAGGACTTCTCTCAACTATTTGTCGCTTTTCTCACTCGTCTTCTTCTTCTTCTCGTTGTTGTTGCTGCTGTTATTTACATATTTGCCTCAAAATTCAAATGAAGCGCATTTTGTCTTCAAGGCAAGGCAACGCTTGCAATTTTTCACAGTCGGGCGACATTAAAAAAAAAGAAACTGGCGACAAATTGAGCGAATTAAATGGAAATGCAATTTGAGTCGAGTTTCTTTTCTTTTTCTTTTTTTTTGGTGTGGGCAACATGCAAATGAAAATAACATTTGCAAGCAGTTCAGTCCTTGAAAAAAAAAAAATTCTGAAATTTTCTTTAATTCCGAATTTTAAAAGTTACATTTTGCCATCAACGAAATTGCATTTGGTTTTCTCATCTGCCTGTCAAGTAAAAGTTAACCGTGTATGCACACATGTGTGGCAACGATTTGATGGTGTAGCAGCCACATTTCTCAGCCAGCAAATTGTTAAGTAATTTTCAAAATATTTGAGTCAACTGAAAAGCTATCACAAATTGCAGCTTCGTGGATCTTTCAGCTTGAGCTCAACTTAGAAAACCCCATTTTCACTTAACTTTTCAGTTGGTGTTTTATTTTTTTTTGGGGGGGGGAACTTTCTTTCAATCAACAAAAATGGCGCATTTCGAATTCATAAAAATCAAGTGAAATGGCACTTTACGCGCATTTTGATTGAGATTTAGCGCTGAATTTGCGATTGCCAACAACTGTCAAGGATCAAGACCCAGCTGGCAAGGGCGACAACGCCGGGGCGCCTTGCCACAGTCACATGAATATTTGATGTAGTCGAAGTTAGCGACAAAAAGGCAAGAAAAATGCCAGCTAGCTCTCGAGAATGTTGAATATTAAATACGCTCAAAGAAAAAGATGCAGCACTGCTTAAGGGAAAACTAGCCGAATAACTATAACTATTTTTCAATAAATAATATAAATATGTTTTATTTGAGCCAAAAATGTTTAGCTTGTGTTCACTTTTGTTACTTTATTCATGTCATCGAGTATGTGGTCAAGTTAAACAAATTGAATGAGCGCTTTTCCATTTTGCCCTAAACTAATCATATAAGCATAGCTCAGGCAAACACAATAACTTAAACTCTCAACACAAGTTGTGGCGACACCTATTCATTTACATATTCATGCGATATAATTCGCCCCCATTTAGGATGCTGCTGTTGCAGGCTTAACCAGAAAAAAAAGGGTGCCTGACAAGGGTTTCAAAAATGACAAACGATGCCAGTGAAAGGCAACAGCAAAACAAAAAGGTTATTCACAAAAAAAAAAAAAAAAATGCAGCAACTCGTAAAATTTGTTTGTCATGCGAAGATTCCCTGGCATCCCCGCCCCCAGTAGGCCACACCAGCCCCATTTATACATTCCAAACAGGTGAATGTCAATGGAATTCGCTGCTGAAAAGCGAATTTGCATGCGTTGTCGAATGGCTTTCGACGGGAATGCTCAATAATCGATATTGCTGCCCCGGGGATGGCCCGGTTTCTATAAGGTTTCTATCTATTTTACAGCTGCAGCAACAGGACAACAAAAACAACAAAGTACATAAAAAAATATAGAAAACTGTCAGCAGTTTGCTTTACGTGCTGATTTTTCAATTTTATTTTTATTTTTATTTTGTTTGGCTGCTGCTGCATGCAACCCCATGCCAAATGTCGCTAGAGAAAGGTCGAGGCTGTTGTCCTTAATCGTTGATTGCATGCAGCCTTCGTAGGATCAAGTTCAAGCATTTCTACCCCCCGGAAGTGCCGCCAAATCATTTCTCAGCCAACTGATGGCCACTTAAAAAAATTCCCAGAATTGTGCAACAACACAGCACTAAAAAAAAGGCGACAAACGATTACAATCATCATTATGATGATGTGGATGTTGCTCTTGATGAAGTTCTCTTGTGCTTCCATTTGCAAATAGTAGCACAAATTTGAGTAGTGCATATAAAAATGGGGAAAAAAAGAGAATAAAAATAAGTGGACCAAGAAACTTTTACAAAACACTGGAGAAGTGCTTCTTTGATAGCCAAATTGTTTGGTTAAATTTTATCATATCTCTTTAACTTAATCAAGTAAGAATATAAGTTTTTGATAAAAGAGAGAAAAACTCTGCATTTAATCAAATTAAACGTTTTTATTTTAACTAGTTTAACTATCAGTTTGGCTTGGAAGATATTTTATCTGAAATTTGTCTGATATAAAACTCTGCTTTGACAATAAACACTCATAAATTGAACAATATGTACGATTTAGATGCTTTATATATGTAGTTCTGGGCATTTTCATTTGCCACGCCTCAGCAATTCATATATCAAAATATAATTGTGGCCATTTCTACTCAAGGGTATACTAAAAAAGAAAACCAAACAAAAAAAAAATGTTCAAAACGGAAAACGCTGCTAGGGGCCAAGCAAGACGCTGGCATAAAAAAGTCTATAATGCATCAGCCACGCCCACTTTGTCGACCCTGGGGCACGGGCAATGCGTTTCGTTCCATGCGCTTGCACATTGCACCATAGCCCAAGGTCAATGGCTGTGTGTGCCTGTGTGTAAACAAGCGAGAGCTACACCAACAACAACAACAACAACAAAAGCAGCAGCAACAACAGCATCAACAACAGCAACAGCAGCAACAACAATAACAACAGCCACAAAATAAGGAAAAACGCTCGACAACATTTTCACACTCGAATTGACCAAACAAAGCGAAACAAGAAGCTAAAACACACAACAAAAAACAAAAAAAAAAAACAAAAAGAAACAAAAAACACAAAAAATACAAAAAACTCATCCATTGAAACCAGTTTTTCAGTTTTAGTTTCAACCTCCTGCGGGGCAGCTCCTGTCGTATACGTAACACTTAATTGCTACTTTTTGGGTTTTTAACACACTCACACAAGCACATGTATGTGAATGAATATGCCGTTCAAAAATAATTATATGACCTGTATGTGTGTGTGTGGCATGATTCAGCACTTTAAGAAGTTTTGTGCAAGTTTTGCTGGCAGCAAACATCTGGCAACTCTGAAATATGATGGCAATCGGCTTTTGTAAACTTTTGTAAACGTTTCTGCGTTCGTGCATGTGTGTGGGTGTGTGTGCGTGGGTGTGTGTGTGTGGGAGTGTGTGTGGGTGTGTGTGTGTGTCTGCGGTTGTGTTTGGTGCTTGTGTTGCCAACAATACAATTCAAACGGATATAGTAAGTAGCCGTTATGAGTAATTGTTTCTTCTATATTTTCCTCCATTTTTTGGGAATTCCCTTTTGGCAACTTCAACTTGCAAATGTTTAAATATAATTGCCTTATGGCCTCCATTCATAAATTATTTGCATTTTATTCAAATCTTTATCGTTTTCAAGTATTTCTCTGGCACATATAGATAGCTATAAATTATTTGTAATTAGATACACATATTTAAAAGTTATATTTTTAATTACCCCGGCAGAACGCCTTGAGCCTTTGGGACAAGTATAGCCATTATCTATCCAAACTTGCACGTTATTTAATTGGGTTTATTTTGCATTTTAAAGTTGGGAAAAAGAACAGCAAACTTATAACTCATTTTGAGGAGGACATTTTGATTTGATGATGAAATGAGTTACGCAATTAATAAGGTAAATCAGTTAAGACTGCCTTAAAACAAGCACGAAACCTTCCTAGAAACAGTCTTAGCAAATAAATAAAGGTATTCTCAGAATTATTCATTAACATACCTTTTTTATTAAAAGAGCATTTCAGCCTCGACTTTGCAAGGTTAACTTGTTTTATTTGTTAGTTTTATGAGCCATTTTTGCAGTTGCGCAATACTAGTAAAAGAGTTTCTAAGACAAGTTCCCGAAAAGTTTGTGTTTCCCGCGAAAAACAAGAAAGTCAACTATAAACAATAACAAGAGCAAAAACTTTCAACTTTTGCCATTTTCGCCCAACCCCTTGTTTTTCTGCGCGCTTGTACTAACTTTTGTGCTGTGTATTTTCGAATAAATCAATAAACAACAGTTAGAATTCTTAATGCTATTGTAACTGGATGTTAACAGCTTAATAGCCACACTAATACAACTATCCGTCGAACACCCCCCCATCCACCCATCAGACATTTCAACTATTTGCAACAAATGCCGCACAATTCGCATAAAGCCAAACTATTGCTTTTGTCCTTGTTGTTGTCCTGCATATCCGTGTGGGATTGTCCAGATAAGGGGATGGCGATTGGATATATATATATATAAACGAAAACTGGCCGCAGGCATTGAAATCATTAAAAACTATGTGCTAAGCAAATGCCACAGCACAAAAGCCGCAGCCACAGCCTCTGCCTCAGAGACCCCCGTTCCCGTCCCAAGAGCCCAGGAAAGTGAAACAGCAATAACAAATAATGCAACAGCAATGTGGTTAAAAGCCAGAACAAGTATAAATGCCAAATAGTTGGTGGACAATAAAAAACAAAAACAAAAACAGTAACTAAAATGTAGATATCAAATAAAAGAATAAATCAAATAAATTTGGAAAGTCGTAATAAATAATGATATAAAAAAAATATGACAAAATTTTAAACTAAACAAATAAATATAATTTATATATGCAGCAAATATTGTATTGGTTAAAACTGCTGCTAGCCATAATCGTGGAGTAAAACTAAACTATGTTACAAAATATATACTTATTATTATGTTTACCAAACTTCTACAACAAGTTAAGAGCAACTACCAATTAACTTACATTTACTTTAATTACTGCTGTCAGTATCTAAAACTTTGTCCAAATGCTATTAAAATTGGGATTGTCAGAGCATCAAATTAGAATTGAAATTCCCAAATGATTAAAGCGCTGGCCTAATGAAATAACTTGATAAGCATGCCAAATGCCTGTCCGCCCATAAAACAGCTGCCTGACATAGACCATAAACCAGTTGCAGTCTGGTTAGCGACCAGGTCATTAGCAACGGGCAACCTCATCAGCAACATAATCATCGTCATCAGCAACATAAAAACGTTTACACCCCCCAACACACTTAAATGCACATTTGGCTGCCTAATTATCAAACTTGTCAACGTATTGCCGCACAGACAGTGTGGCAGAAACAAAAGCTACGTTTAAGCTCAAAGGCAAAATGGCGCATAAAAACGTGACCAACACACTGTGAGCTGAATGGGTGGCGGGGGAGGGGTTGCGGGGACAGAGGAGAGGGGATCGGTATTATACAACAGGGCGCATCGTTACACATCTCATCTCATCTCATTGCATCACATCTAACAGTTAACATCACATCATATTATGGTGCCAACAAAAACACACATATTTCTATCTGTGTGTGTGTGTACTTGTGTGTGTGCTTGTGTATGTGCTTGTGTGTGTGCTTTGTGCAAGTGTGTGAGCCGACAGCGTCAAGTGTCATTGACGGCACGTCATTTTCTCGAGCACTCATTAATCTTGGAAGGCTCCGTGAAAATTGGTCAAAGCGTAATGGATTGAGCAATAGTTTGGAAAATCCAATTAAATTTTATGTCTTAAATGAAAAACAAAACAAAAATTGCTTTAAATTATATTTTATTATTTTAATGAATATTTTAAGTAAATATATTTCCATATTGAAAGCTTCTGCTTTGAGATAGAAATTGAATTGATGCAGAAAATGCAAACAGATATTTTATTTTTTTATTTATTTGTCTTAAAATTGAAAATATTTTTGCATCGTTTTCCCAAAATAAATACAATTTTATTGAATATTTTAAGCAAATATATTTTTGTCCAATTGAAAGGGACAGAATATGTAAGTATTGATAAAGAAAAATATACAAAAATAAATGTTTTTGATGATACAATTTCAATTTTTATCTACTCAAAGCTGAAGAAATATGTAGAAATTCAGTAGTTCTGACAACGTAACAAGCTTTAAGGCCAGAACAGATTTGTATTGACGGATTTATTTGGTGTTTTCCAAGCTTACAAAAACTGCATTGAAAACACTTTCGTAACTAAAATGTAACGCATATTATCATTTCCATTTTGCTGCACTAGTAGAATAATCTGCATCAAGGCTAAATGCATTTTCTTTTTCATATTTCCTTGAGAAAAATCTTTTGTTAACTGAGTGAGTGAGAGAGGAAGAGAGACAGTCTAAAATAGAGAGGGAAAGAGAGAGTGCAGGAAGGTAAAAACCTTCAGCAATATGTAAACATATCCATATATCCGGCGCCCTTGTAACCTCTGCTCTGTTATCTGCCAACTGCCCGCCCACATCAGCATCAATTGAGTTAATTTAAAATAAATATACGTATGTACATATATTTTGCATATATATACTATAAATCTGTTTCATTCTTTTTGAATGTCAATGTGAAGGTTTTGTCTATATTATTTCATTTTTTTTTCCTGCTCGCTGCTCTTTCCAATGCCAGTCGATGTGCAAAATGAATTGAATCGATGTCAGTTCGATGCCAATATTTTCACACTCACTGACTGCAGCAGCAGCAGCAGCATCGGATGGGAAAGGAAATGGAAATCTGGCTAATGAAAGCGGTGCTTGAATGGATTTCGATTAGTTGGCAACATGCGCTAATTAACAGGGCGTATTAAATTATGATAATTGAGTTGCGAAATTTAACAAATAAGGAAATAGAATAATAATTGAAATATATATATATATGTATGTAAATTTACAAACTGAATGAGCTCGAAAATTGCACTTTAAGTTTTATTAGCGCAATCTGAACTTTGATTTGCCAATTATCTTTGTTGCCCAGCATCATTAACCGAATATTATGTTTTTGTATCTTGCAGAGACCACAAATATGACCTAAGGGGCAAGCTCAGAAAAAAACGCACACAAGGCCAACAGAGAAGTGCCGACAGGCCAGGCCACAACTGAGAGCCATCTGTTAGCAAAATTTGAATTTATGAAGCAACTGGCATAAATCACACGAAACAGTGCCCCCAAAAAAGCTGCACACGCACACACACACACACAGAGATATAGCCAGAGAATAGCATGCAATTAGCGGCAACAACTGTGACACAATATGGATAAGAAATCAAAGACCAAATCCAAAACGAAAAGCCTCAAGCCGAACAAAGAGTCCAGCACCAAACTGGATGTGGATCTATGGGAGGTAAGTGCTTCAACGTAAAACTGTTCTAATAATGTTCAATATTCTGAAAATATTCGAAGTTGAAAAGCATACTCAAAATATTGATAACAGAAACTGGAACATCTTTTTCGAAATCGAAAATTACTAAATAAATTCTTAGATAAAAAGATATATATTGAAATTTATACTCAATTCGAGTGAATGCTTCAATAAATACTTTTGTACATTTTTTAATTGAAAATAAATGTAAATATATTTGAGTATTCAATTGCTAATCATATGCAGAAGAACAAAGAAGTTTGTAAATTACTTTTCGATAAATTCTTTTATCAAATGACCCTCGCTGATATTCAACAGTTGTGCAAAAGAATATTAATATTAAGAGCAAATATTAAGCCAAATTGTTAACATTCAATTTAAATTGACTGCGATGCTGAAGGGCACAATAACTTCGGTGTCAGACAGATTTGCCTGTTGCCTTTAATGAGGCCAAATGCCATTCATTGTCGTTTGCCTGGCAGCTGGCCAGGCCAGGCCAGGCTGGGCCAGGCGAGTCGCTTGTCAAGTGATTGTCACGCAAGGTTAACTAACTGGGCCACAAAACATTCTCACCACTCCCTTGCAGCAAAATGAGGATCGTTTCAGCAGCTGTGAATTCAATGCGGAACGTCGTGCCCAGAACAGCAAGGCAACTCCAGCAACAGCAATTGGTGGAGCAACAACTCCTGGCGGGGGTCGCAGTGGTGGTGCTGCTGCTGGTGTAGGCGTAGTTTGTCCTGCCAATGCGGCGACGTTAACATCAACAGCGAGTGGTTCGGGGAAGGATGTGACAGTGGCGACACCACCACAGCTCAGCACCACACCCACAGCCATCAGCATTGCGGGCTGTGCTTCGGGCACGGCGCTGGTCACACTCGACGCGGATGCAGTCACCATTGAGGCAGCGGAACCGGAACGTGGCAACTGGACGGGTCGCTTTGATTTTCTACTCTCACTGCTCGGCTACTCGGTTGGGCTGGGCAACGTCTGGCGTTTTCCCTATCTCTGCTACAATAATGGAGGCGGTAAGTAATCACTTAATTACTCAATAATGTTGAAGGTCTCTAGAAATTCAAGTTGTGCTCAACTACAGCAATTACAATTTAATATTTTAAACTCAATGATATGGTTATGCTTGCAGGTGCCTTTCTTATACCATTCACCATAATGTTAATCATAGCTGGACTACCGCTAATGTTTATGGAGCTCTCGTTTGGCCAGTATGCCGCCTTGGGTCCGGTGGCCATCTATCGCCGCTTTTGTCCGCTCTTCCGTGGACTCGGCACCGGCATGATCATCGTCTCGGCCATTGTGATGCTGTACTACAATCTAATAATTGCCTGGACTATATTCTATATGTTCGCCTCATTTCGCACACAGCTGCCATGGCAGAACTGCGAACCGGAGTGGAGCACAGAGCGTGAGTACAATATCAAGTCGAAAGCACTTTGTTTGCTTTATATTTGCCAATAGATTAAGCAAATTGCCAGCTGTCAAATGTGAAACTTTCTTTATTTTTGCGGACCAAACTTTTGCCCAAACGTGGCGCGAATAACTTATTCAGGCCTGTCAAACTCACACAGAGAAAATAGTAAATTTAATAAGCCACTAAACATAATTGCTGATATACATATAAATAAATGTATCTATAGCTGGAGAATGCTTACAATTAATGTAATAATGTATATTTTTCGACCGGAATCTTATTAAGCAATATATTATGCCCATAAATCGATATCGATAACTTGAGCTTGATAACAGCAATTTTATTGTGCGCCAGCAAATAAACTGGCAAGGTTTTTATTCATTTGCAATTTACGCACACGTAAACAATAAAAAGCAACTTTTGTGCAAAAGATGATAATAATACACAGCCAACAATATGAACAACAACAACAAAAATCACGAGGTAGGCAAGCAAGGCGCTTGCTCAAAAGGACGACAGCGCCTTGAAGTAGGCAATTGTTTTTGTGCTGTGGCTCGTTGGGTTTCCATTTGACATTGCCAGAGGTGTGTCTGCTCTGTGTGTGTGTGTGTGTGTGTGGGACAGACTGAGAGCAGAAGCTGCGCGCTTAAGCGTGCATTTGATTTCTTTAGAATAAGACAAACACAAATACAGACACAATTTAAAATGTTCTCTCTGCCACGCGAAAGACATAAATCTTTAACGAGTCTTTGTCAAGTGGAGTGGCATTCAGGCAGTCAAGGTTATTGTTTGAACTAGGTGGCATAATGTTGTGTATACGACAAGTTATGACAGTTATGTAGGCTCAAACAACTTTGTGAAGTCATAAAAATAGCTAAGGAATAATCTGTGTTTATAGCTCGTAGGGTTGTTATGTTGAAGTTTGAAATGAGTTTAGTTAATAACTATTCAAATGCTGAAGTTTGGAATGGTTTCAAAATATAAAACTAGGTTTTTATTTGAGTTGGCTGATAGTCAATTCCATAAAAACAGTTCACTTTCCTCAATATTTGTCATTTATTTTTATATTTATTAAGGTACTAAGCAGTGCATACGCCATTCGTTGTAGTAGTATAAAGAACATATTTAGCAGCATCTTTTGCCGTATTTTTTTATTTGCCCCCGCTCGCTGCTTTGCTTATTTTATTGCGGCTGCCTTAGTGGCACTTAAACACACACACGCACGCACGTACAGACTCAAGTGGCGCTTATTCTATACAGGCTACAGCAGTACAAGTAATAATCATAGCAACAACAACTGCAGACAGCAACAGCAGCAACAACAGCAGCAACAACATTAACAGCAACAGCCAATGTCATTGAAAGTTTTTGCATGAGCTTTAACAGCACAGCTGGCACTATCCAACACTACAACAGTTGCTCGTTGCTCGGCCCAACCCGCTGAATTGCCACGCCTCTGCTTGAGCCAACATGATTTAATATGGACGCCATTGATGCACAGCTATTGCCTAAAGAAGAAGAAGAAGCAGCAGCAGCAAAAAAGCAACAGAAACAGCTGTGAACAGCATGCCGATGCTTAGATGCACTTCCACACAAAAGTTTAAGAAAAATAAATAAATACGTTAAGTTTATATTACAAGCTCAATTTTTTATATTTCTTACAAGTTTGAGAAATTTTAGAAGTTTGTGCGTGCATTTCTGCTTGAGGGAAATATGTTTATTTGAAGTTTCGACCTATGCCCATATATCGGTATATCAATTTTCAGGCGATAATTTTTACTTGTCTTCCGACCCAAAATCACGTTTTCAACTTTAAATGTAGGATTGATTTAGGGGCAAAACTAGTCAAAAAGCCCTCGCTTTTTAATCTAAGTTGAAGTTTTGACGAACGCTATGGCATTCCGAAGTTTGACCTATCGCCCAGTATACGTCAGATTTTCAGGACGTATAATTTTTACTTGTCTTCCGACCCAAAATCACGTTTCAACTTTAAATGTAGGATTGATTTAGGGGCAAAACTATGATCAAAAAGCCCTCGCTTTTTAATCTAAGTTGAGTTTTGACGAAGCTATGGCATTTTGAAGTTTGACCTATGCCCAGATACCGATTTTCAGACTATAATTTTAACTTGTCTTCCGACCCAATATCACGTTTTCAACTTTAAATGTAGGATTGGGGGGTTGAAGTTTCGACCTATGCCTATGCCTATGCCAGGCCAGTATTTTTACTTGTCTTCCGACCCAAAATCACGTTTCAACTTTAAATGTAGGATTGGTTTAGGGGCAAAACTATGATCAAAAAGCCCTCGCTTTTTAATCTAAGTTGAGTTTTGACGAAGTTATGGCATTTTGAAGTTTGACCTATGCCCAGATACCGATTTTCAGACTATAATTTTTACTTGTCTTCCGACCCAAAATCACGTTTCTAACTTTAAATGTAGGATTGATTTAGGGGCAAAACTATGATCAAAAAGCCCTCGCTTTTTAATCTAAGTTGAGTTTTGACGAAGCTATGGCATTTTGAAGTTTGACCTATGCCCAGATACCGATTTTCAGACTATAATTTTAACTTGTCTTCCGACCCAATATCACGTTTTCAACTTTAAATGTAGGATTGGTTTAGGGGCAGAAACTATGATCAAAAAGCCCTCGCTTTTTAATCTGAAGTTGAGTTTTGACGAAGCTATAAGGCAGTTTTGAAGTTTGACCTATGCCCAGATACCGATTTTCAGACTATAATTTTACTTGTCTTCCGACCCAAATCACGTTTCAACTTTAAATGTAGGATTGGTTTAGGGGCAAAACTATGATCAAAAAGCCCTCGCTTTTTAATCTGAGTTGAGTTTTGACGAAGTTATGGCGTTTTGAAGTTTGACCTATGCCCAGATACCGATTTTCAGACTATAATTTTTACTTGTCTTCCGACCCAATATCACGTTTCAACTTTAAATGTAGGATTGGTTTAGGGGCAAAACTATGATCAAAAAGCCCTCGCTTTTTAATCTACGAGTTGCAGTTTTGAGATCCGTTAGAAGCTGTATGGTCATTTTGAAGTTTCGACCTATGCCCAGATACCGATTTTCAGACTATAATTTTTACTTGTCTTCCGAACCAAAATCACGTTTCTAACTTTAAATGTAGGATTGATTTAGGGGCAAAACTATGATCAAAAAGCCCTCGCTTTTTAATCTAAGTTGAGTTTTGACGAAGCTATGGCATTTTGAAGTTTGACCTATGCCCAGATACCGATTTTCAGACTATAATTTTAACTTGTCTTCCGACCCAATATCACGCTCTAACTTTAAATGTAGGATTGGCTTAGGGGCAAAACTATGATCAAAAAGCCCTCGCTTTTTAATCTAGTTGAGTTTTGACGAAGTTATGGCATTTTGAAGTTTGACCTATGCCCAGATACCGATTTTCAGACTATAATTTTTACTTGTCTTCCGACCCAATATCACGTTTTCAACTTTAAATGTAGGATTGGTTTAGGGGCAAAACTATGATCAAAAAGCCCTCGCTTTTTAATCTGAGTTGAGTTTTGACGAAGTTATGGCGTTTTGAAGTTTCGACCTATGCCTAAATGCCTATTTTAAGGCCAGTATTTTTACTTGTCTTCCGAACCAAAATCACGTTTCTAACTTTAAATGTAGGATTGATTTAGGGGCAAAACTATGATCAAAAAGCCCTCGCTTTTTAATCTAAGTTGAGTTTTGACGAAGTTATGGCATTTTGAAGTTTGACCTATGCCCAGATACCGATTTTCAGACTATAATTTTTACTTGTCTTCCGACCCAAAATCACGTTTCTAACTTTAAATGTAGGATTGATTTAGGGGCAAAACTATGATCAAAAAGCCCTCGCTTTTTAATCTAAGTTTGAGTTTTGACGAAGTTATGGCATTTTGAAGTTTGACCTATGCCCAGATACCGATTTTCAGACTATAATTTTTACTTGTCTTCCGACCCAATATCACGTTTTCAACTTTAAATGTAGGATTGGTTTAGGGGCAAAACTATGATCAAAAAGCCCTCGCTTTTTAATCTGAGTTGAGTTTTGACGAAGTTATGGCGTTTTGAAGTTTCGACCTATGCCAGCCTTTTAGGCCATATTTTTACTTGTCTTCCGACCAAAATCACGTTTCAACTTTAAATGTAGGATTGGGGCAAAACTAGATCAAAAAGCCCTCGCTTTTTAATCTAGTTGAGTTTTGACGAAGTTATGGCCTTTTGAAGTTTGACCTATGCCCAGATACCGATTTTCAGACTATAATTTTTACTTGTCTTCCGACCAAATCACGTTTCTAACTTTAAATGTAGGATTGATTTAGGGGCAAAACTATGATCAAAAAGCCCTCGCTTTTTAATCTGAGTTGAGTTTTGACGAAGTTATAGGCGTTTTGAAGTTTCGACCTATGCCTAAATGCCTTTATTTTAAGGCCAGTATTCTTTACTTGTCTTCCGAACCAAAATCACGTTTCTAACTTTAAATGTAGGATTGATTTAGCGCCAAAACTATGATCAAAAAGCCCTCGCTTTTTAATCTAAGTTGAGTTTTGACGAAGTTATGGCATTTTGAAGTTTGACCTTTACCCAGATACCGATTTTCAGACTATAATTTTTACTTGTCTTCCGACCCAATATCACGTTTTTAACTTTAAATGTAGGATTAATTTAGGGGCAAAACTATGATCAAAAAGCCCTCGCTTTTTAATCTAAGTTGAGTTTTGACGAAGTTATGGCATTTTGAAGTTTGACCTATGCCCAGATACCGATTTTCAGACTATAATATTTACTTGTCTTCCGACTCAATATCACGTTTTTAACTTTAAATGTAGGATTAGTTTAGGGGCAAAACTATGATCAAAAAGCCCTCGCTTTTTAATCTAAGTTGAGTTTTGACGAAGTTATGGCATTTTGAAGTTTGACCTATGCCCAGATACCGATTTTCAGACTATAATTTTTACTTGTCTTCCGACCCAAAATCACGTTTTTAACTTTAAATGTAGGATTGGTTTAGGGGCAAAACTATGATCAAAAAGCCCTCGCTTTTTAATCTAAGTTGAGTTTTGAGGAAGTTATGGCATTTTGAAGTTTGACCTATGCCCAGATACCGATTTTCAGACTATAATTTTTACTTGTCTTCCGACCCAAAATCACGTATTCAACTTTAAATGTAGGATTGGTTTAGGGGCAAAACTATGATCAAAAAGCCCTATGTTCCCCCACTAAAATAACAGGCGTACAGAAATGTTTAGTTAAACGATTTAACTGGAGAATAACCTCAAATACACGCTATTGAAAGTATGCAACAATTTCTTTTCAATTTAGCATTTGAATCGAACCGCTTAAAATTATGCAACTCTTCGGCAGTCAGATGATCGCAGCTATCATTCAACAACGGTTTCATTTATTATTAAGTTGGGCCGAATCCTGGCGGTATTGCAATACCAGGCCAACCCGCGACAGAGGTGGAGCAAGCTCCTATGAAAATAAAAATCAATATTTCATATAAGCGCTTGTTGCTTCGAGTTTTCGTATTGTTCCCCCACTAAAATAACAGGCGTACAGAAATGTTTAGTTAAACGATTTACCTGGTGAAAAACCTCAAATACACTCTTTTGAAAGTATGCAACAATTTCTTTTCAATTTAGTGGAGCAAGCTCCTATGAAAATAAAAATCAATATTTCATATAAGCGCTTTTTGCTTCGAGTTTTCGTATTGTTCCCCCACTAAAATACCAGGCGAACAGAAATGTTTAGTTAAACGATTTAATTGTAGAATTACCTCAAATACACGCTATCCAAAGTATGCAACAATTTCTTTTCAATTTAGCATTTGTCTTCCGACTCAATATCACGTTTTTAACTTTAAATGCCCATTTTGAAGTTTGACCTATGCCCAGATACCGATTTTCAGACTATAATTTTTACTTGTCTTCCGACTCAATATCACGTTTTTAACTTTAAATGTAGGATTGGTTTAGGGGCAAAACTATGATCAAAAAGCCCTCGCTTTTTAATCTAAGTTGAGTTTTGACGAAGTTATGGCATTTTGAAGTTTGACCTATGCCCAGATACCGATTTTCAGACTATAATTTTTACTTGTCTTCCGACTCAATATCACGTTTTTAACTTTAAATGTAGGATTGGTTTAGGGGCAAAACTATGATCAAAAAGCCCTCGCTTTTTAATCTAAGTTGAGTTTTGACGAAGTTATGGCATTTTGAAGTTTGACCTATGCCCAGATACCGATTTTCAGACTATAATTTTTACTTGTCTTCCGACCCAATATCACGTTTTTAACTTTAAATGTAGGATTGGTTTAGGGGCAAAACTATGATCAAAAAGCCCTCGCTTTTTAATCTGAGTTGAGTTTTGACGAAGTTATGGCATTTTGAAGTTTCGACCTATGCCCAAATGCCTATTTTTAGGCCAGTATTTTTACTTGTCTTCTTTGAAAGGGTATACAAGAAACAGGATAGCATAGTTTGTGTCATGAAATCGATATGCGCAATGGATGCGATGATGTTGCTTGTTTTTTTTATGGCTGACAAAAATAGATGCTTAAAGTGACAACAATTATGCCTAAACAGTTTTTGACATTCTATAGTCGGCTGGCAACCTTTTGCAGCAGCTTTTCAGCTATACTTCCACACACGCACACACACACCCGCACACACACCAGCAATCTCAGTGGCAGACAAGCAATTTCTTAAGGATTTCATTTATTGACACTTTCACCTCTCGTCTCGTCTGGACTGTGGCTTTGGCCTCTTCTGGTCATCCTCTTCCCCCTCGTCGCCATCCTCGTTGTCGTCTCCATTGACGACCTCGTCTCATGGAGTTTTTAGATGACAAATGTTTACTTTTAGCCTCATGATTAAAATGTGTTTAACTTGTTTGTCCATTGATTGAATATCTCGCACACTTAACGCCGCCTTCTGCCTTAGTTTGCCCCTGACCCTCAAAACACAAAAGCAAACACAAACATAAGCAACAACAACAAAGGCAACAATAGCAACAACTTAAATAACAATAACAACAACACAGACACTTTTTCTGTCAATATTTTGCTGAGATATTCCATCTTTTTTTTGTCTTCTCAAGCAAAAGTGCTCACATAACAGGCGCTGTTTGGTTTATTTCATGTTTTTATGAGCCTCCCTTTATTTGCTAAGTGTTATTTTATAGTAAAGAAAATAATATTTGGTGTCAATATTAGGGAAATTGGAAATATTAGTGAATAATCATTTGATTTTGCACTTCTTTGATTTAATAGCACTTGGAGAAGATTAACTCAGAATTTGTTTGGACAACATTATCTGATAGTTTGTATGTTTTTGACTTTGAAATTCTTTTACATAAATGTAGTTAAGGGAATCGGATAGATACATCGATTATTGAATTATTTAATAGTTAATGGATCTTTCCTTAGGCCAATCATATTTTCTCCAACCAATCACATAAAGTTAAACTAAACTCACTGCATGCCTGTGTGTGTGTGTGTGTGCTTATATTTGCGGTTATAACTTCTAATTGGGTCAATAAGGTTTGTTGGAGCTAATCAAACTGATGTTATGGACACAAACATGTGCCCACAAAAATTTGTGTGGGTATGCTACAAAACTTGTAGAAGAGCAACAAAATATATATATAAAAAATAGAAAAGAAGAAAACTTGCCCCACAGCAAACTTAAAGGTCACAAAATTTAATGGCAATTTCCTCTGTGCGCTGAGTCTTATATAAGAATCTTATCTCTCTGTGTGTGTGTGTGTTTGTGTTTGTAATCAAATGTAAGATGCCGACATGAACATCCACACAGCCACACACACACAGCACACACACAGACGCTCAGTTGGCTGAGTAGACACGCTCCAGTTACCCAAATTGAAAGGCAGACAGTTTGTGCCTGATGCCGCATTCACATAAAGTTTTATATGATTTGTATCTACGGGTCCTCTCACAGCCTCTGTGTGTCAATGTGTGTATGTGTGTGTGTGTGTGTGATGGGGGGATGTATGTTTGTAATAAAATTAATTGCATAACAAATAAAGGCAGACAGGCAAATTAAACGGCGTGTAAACACTTTGAAGCTAAGCCCCGCCTACAAAAAGAAAACGGGGGGGCAAAAAAAATGGAATAACAAATATAAATTCCGACCACAAAAAGGAAATCGCGTGTTCAATTTTCTCTAGCTGTGGCGCATGTGATTTCCATTTTGATGCTGATTGATTAGATGATTGATATGCGCTGTGGACTGTAAAAAGCAACCTACTTTTACTTACACATACATATATGTATATATATATATATGGGGGCCATATGTTTAACCTTGACTTAACTGTCATCTCCACCCCCTTCCAGGAAGAGCCTTATGTACATAACTGTGTTTGCCACCTATGCGGCGTATGAGTAACGCGGGCAATTGAATAAACGCTGATTGAGTTGGGTTGTCAGCTTGTCGACATGTCGAGGCCTTTTTCATTAATTTGTATGGAGTGGCAGAGGCCACACATTGAAAATTCAAAATATTTGTCAGCTTCAATTAGTTCGAAAGTTAAACCATTTTCAATAGTTTTCAACTTTAAAGTCGAAAATCCTTATGTGAAATGCGGATATCTAGATATCTATCCAATAAATAAAAATCGTACTTCAAATTGATTGAATTATAAAGAATTTGGTAGACATAAAAATTGACAATCAATGTCATAAATCGACTTTAAAGCTATGACATATGGTTGGAACACATTTGAAATTTAAATAATTTTAACATGGGTAATTTTTGACAAGGGGCACGTAATCAATTGGCCTCATTTTGGAGGAAACAGGTCTGTTTGAACTGTAATCAACTTACGCTGGCATTCAACCTTTCACAAGCACAATTTGTAAATGTTCTCCTGTTGTTTTGTTGTTGGTTTGCTGTTGTTTTGTTGTTGGTTTGCTGTGAAGCCTTCAGCTCTTTATTGGCAGCTACGTGGACTGCATGGGTAAATTGGTAAATTAATTGCATGCCAAATACGGCATCCAAAACTCAATTGCCAGTGTTGTGTCAGGTGTTTGCAAGTTGAAAAGTTTCTGCTTCAAACTTAAACAGTCATCAAATTTTGAGCGAGCAGCAAAAACAAATGAAAATATTTGGGCAACTGAATTAAAATCACATTTTCGATTGGTAAACCACAAAACTTGGGGTGCGAATGGGGAGAAAAACTAATTTGGTAGATGTACATTTAGGGGCCATTAGGCAAGTGGACCTTTGTGGCCAAGTGGCAGGATGCACCTTGACGCAGCCGCACACACTCGGCGTCACATTTCATTTCAAGAGCAAACAAAGAATGCGAATTGTGAGTTCAGAACTTGGCAGCATTCAGTTAGTCATTTTGCGGTCAACCGCTTGCCTCTTTAGTCAACTGAAAGACCCAAAAAACTTTGGCATTTGCACACACACACACACACCCACGCACAGACACACACACACCAGAACAGGCACAAAACCACCAAACTCATAAACAAGAGTCCCAACTTTTAGTTAGGCAAAAAAAAAACTCATACCCATGCACCATGTGGCAGGCGTCGAGCTTCACAAGTCAAATGTCATAAACAGTTTGTGACGTTGCATTGTGGCAGCTACTAGATTAAGCATACCGTTGTTGGCCACCAAAATGTGGCCGCGTCAGGTGTGCAAAAGCGCCAGCTAAAAATATCAGTTAAAACAGCGCAATTTTCATGAGTGGACAGCTCGTAAAAACAGCGGCCAGATTAAACATTTTTATATACATATATAGTCAAATAATGCCTCCACATAAGCAGCTTAAAAAAAGTATTTTTTTTGTTATATTCACTACCCATATTATGTATTCAACAAAGCTTAACCAGCTAAATCCATTTGGAATCCCCTTGCATTTTGTAGTATTAATGCCATTATAATAAAAAAAAAAACAAATTTCAAGGCGTGCCTCTAATCAACTGTGTCAGCATTTCTATTGACGTTTGACCCCATCCACCAACGAGTTCCGACATCGATTTGCTTTTGCCTCAACTTAATAAAGCATGCTCCTCAAAATTTAATCAGTCCTGGGTCAACAAACGGAGCTCTTCCAACAAAATGACATATAGACCTACTGTTATGCGGGCCCACTGTGACAGACCCTTCGACATTTTAACCCTTTTAAATATACCCTGTATTTTGGAGCTTCACTGATACTATAAAAAGAAGTTTGTTGACGGAAAAGAACTATTATGTAATAGAAGGTGTCTTCACTCCGATTGATTGGTTTCTGTGAATATTAAATGTGGTAATTAACAGAAACGATGGAATAAAGTTGTTTTTGAGGCCTTAATCTATTTTTATATGACACCTCAAGGTAATCTATATTATTTATATTTATATGGATACGGAGGCGGAACTGCTTACTTACTTACTGAGTTGAAAATACCCTACACAACATTTACATTTATTTTATTTTATATATTGGCCAACAATAAAAATATTTTTATGCCACAAAACACACGCCATTTAGTGTTATACAGGGTATCTGGCAGTCGCACACCACAGCGAGTGTTTGCCACATTTTGTTTTTGTTTGCACACTGGCAGGCACGATGAGCAACAACAATGCTCTTCTTCTTCTTGCCGCCCAACCCTTTTCATGTTTTTGCCAGATTTGCTACTTTGTCCTTTTAATTATGAAGCCGCACAAAAGTCGCCCGACTCACTGCTTTATTGTCCTTCCTTTTTTCCAGAGCTGCCATTTCCTTGTCTTTCACACTCTCTCTCTCTCTGTCTCTCTCTCTCTCTCGCTGATGTTATTTTGAGTCCGACAAATAGTTCATAAATATTAAAAAGAAAAAATTGCTGTCCCCTTCTGCATAATTGAGCGACTCTCGACTTGAATTGCCCATGTCCTTTTTTTGTTGTTGTTGTTGTTGTTGTCGTGGTGTATTTATTTGGCTCAATGTGCTAAGAGAGTTGATGACACTTGCAGATTGTTTCTCTTACGTGATGGCGGACCAATGTGAGGCCAGCAATGGCACCTACTATCTGCGCACCTGCTACAATAACACCTATGCCGATGAGCACAATATAACCGAAATGGCGCTCCATGCCCTGAAACGTCCACCGGCCGAGGAGTATTTCAAGTGAGTAAACCTTAATTAAGTATTTATTAAATTAAAAATTCCATTCAACAACAGCATTTAAATATTAACTATTATGAAATCATGATTGATAGCAAGAAACGGGCCCAAAGTCGACGTCGACGTCTAAAGTGAAAGCAACCTTTTTCTTTTCACTGAGCAGCAACTATAAATTAACTTAAGTAAACTTTAATCCTTTCCATTCTCATTCCCAGCAACTTTGTGTTGGGCCTGTCATCGGGCATTGAGGAAACGGGCAGCATTAAGTACTCATTGGCCGCCTGCCTGCTACTGGCCTGGGTCATTGTATTTCTGTGCCTCTGCAAGGGCGTTCAATCCTCTGGCAAGGTCGTCTATTTTACGGCCCTCTTCCCCTACTTGGTGCTGGTCATTCTCTTCTTTCGTGGCGTTACCCTACCAGGTGCCAGCACAGGCATTCTGTTCTATCTAATGCCCGATTGGAAGCAACTGGCAAATGCTCAGGTCAGTGGTCAACTAACTTTAACTCTAACTCTTTTATCTTAATCCGAGGGTTCTATTGTCTCTTTCAGGTGTGGGGCGATGCCGCTGTGCAGATCTTCTTTGCGCTCAGCCCCGCCTGGGGCGGACTCATCACATTGTCATCATACAATAAGTTCTCCAATAATTGCTATAAGTAAGTATCTTATACTTAGAACCTGTAACAGATATAACTCCTAAAGACTTGTAGACTTTAAAAAATCCTCTTGTTTTCAATCGGATCTATCCTTCAAAAAGATTTAAGAAAAAAGCATAACTTTAAACTTACAATACCAATACCTGCAACAATACCTGCCTGTTATATGTACCCATCTTTATCAACAAATATCTCATCCACTTTCAGGGACTCACTCATTGTGGCCTTTTGCAACATAGCCACTTCGTTCTTTGCTGGTTTGGTCATATTCTCGATAATTGGTTTTCTGGCGCACGAGCTGAATGTGGAGGTGAAAAAGGTTGTGGATCAGGGTGCTGGTTTGGCTTTCATTGTGTATCCGGAGGTGGTTACTCGTCTTCCCATCTCGCCAGTTTGGTCTATACTGTTCTTTGTCATGCTGCTCACATTGGGTTTGGATTCGCAGTTTGCATTAATGGAGACCGTAACTACTGCCATTTTGGACAAGTTTCCAAATCTGCGACAATACAAAACATGGGTTGTACTCTTCGTGGGCATATTTGGCTACCTTGGAGGATTGGGATTCACCACCAATGTGAGTATATAATACTTAACTATATTAAATTAATCTAATTCATTTTGATGTTCCTCAGAGTGGCATGTACTGGCTGCAGCTAATGGATAAATATGCGGCAAACTGGTCGGTGCTGCTCATAGCCATATCGGAGTGTGTCCTGATTGCCTGGATCTATGGCTCGCAGCGTTTCCTCAACGACATACAGGGCATGATTGGCAAGCGATCGCGTCTGTGGAACATTTTCTGGGGCACGATGTGGCGCTATATAACACCAGCAACGCTGCTGGTAAGTAACAATATCTGAAGAATCCCAAATCCCACAAGGTGGATCCATGTTTAAGCTCCTACTTTAGCCAATGTTCTATTCAAGTAAGCTGGAATTCTTTTGCAGTTCATTTTGTTCTTCAACTGGGTTGAGTATAAGCCCGCCCAATATGGACATTACATATATCCCATCTGGGCTGATACAGTTGGCTGGATAATAGGTCTGTTGCCGGTGTTTGTCATCTTTGTTGTGGGCGTGCAGCAGATCTGCAATGCGCCCAAGCATCTCAATTTCCGAGATCGTCTCAAGCATCTGCTGAGACCCACAGCGGAATGGGGACCCGCTGGCAGACCCTGTGTCAATTTGCATGCCGAGCGTTATCAGAGTCAGAATTACGATGGTGTGACGAACACTCAAATACTGATAAGTGGTGTATCATCGTTGGAGGTGACGCCCTACGAGGATGTTGCTGCTCCTGGCAATGGCCATGGCACTGCGAATGGCAACAATGACAACAATGACAACGGCAACGGCTATCGGGATGAGGCGCTGCAACTCTGAGAGCGGGTTAATGCATCAGCCTCGTCGGCGATGGCCGTTGACGCGATTGATGTGTTGCCAATGACGGTGGGCAAGTTGCCGGGACCGAGTATATTGAAGACATCCGCGCGGCATCACAGCAGCAACATCAACAGCAATCAGCAGCAGCCGGCTCAAGTCAAGGTCATAACGGAGGTAAGTTCCACTAAGCATGTTGAGAAAGAGAAGGCTGCAGGCAAGCAACAAGCAAAGCCAGCAGCAGCAGCAACAATAACTCCGACAGCAGTAACAACAACAGTTGCTGCTGCCACCACAAAAGTGTTGGCCACTGGCACCATGAGCAGCGGACGTGAATGCAACACAATGTCCACATTTACAACAGGCGCGGCAGCTGCTGCAGACGTGACTATACAGAGACCGGCAGTTGTTAACAGCAATATTGCTGCTGTGCCAGCTGGCACGAAGCCAAGCCCAGCACTAAAAACTTTTATGCCAGACACAAAGCCAATGACAACAGCTGCCGTTGCTGCCAATAATAGCAAGATGGCTGCAACAGATGTAAATAAATGTGTTGTCGGCACGACACCAATCAATGGCAGTGTTGCAACTGCAACTGCAACCCTATCAAAAACACAAATAGTGTCAACAAAATCAGAGCCAAGCGTGACGATTGCTAATAAGATAGTAACGCCAACAACAGCCACAGTTGCTGCACCATCAACAGCAGCTGGAACAACAACCCAGCCAAGTGCAAGTGTTGCTGCCAAGCCTGCAACAACTGTTGCGGCTCTAACAGCAATAACTGTTACTGTTGCTCAGAGGCCACAAACAGTGACAGCAACTGCTGCTATGGGCACATCAACAACACAGCCAGCTGCAACTGCGACCAAAACAGCAGCAGCATCTGCAACTGTTGCCAATAATATGCAAAAGCCAGGAGCAATTACTGCAACTAAGCCAGCAGCAACAGCAACTGCAACTGCAACTGCTGCCAGCAACATGCAAAAGCCAACCATAGCAACTGCAACTGTTGCAACTAAGCCATTCATAACTACAACTGCAACTACTGTAAACAAGCCAGCAGCAACAGTAACTACAACATTTGCCAGCAACATGCAAAAACCTACCGTAGCAACTGCAACTTTAGTAAGTAAACCAGCAGCAGCAGCAACAATTGCCAGTAATATGCAAACACCAGTAGCAACGATAACAACTGCTGCAACTATGCCAGCAGCAACAGCAACAATTGCCAGTAACATGCAAAAGCCAGTAGCAACAACCGCAACTATTGCAACTAAGCCATCAACAACAGCAACTGCAACAATTGCCAGTAATATGCAAAAGCCAGCAGCAGCAACATCAACCAACAACATGCATAAGCCTCCACTATCAACTGTTGCAACTAAGGCTGCAGCTACAGCCATTGTCAGCAACATGCAAAAACCAACAGTAGCGACTGCAACTGTTGCAACTAAACCAGCAGCTACAACAGCTACCAGCAATATGCAAAAACCAACAATAGCGACTACAATGATTGCAACTAAACCGGCAACAGCAACAATAACAACAACACCAATTGTTGCAGGTAAACCCACAACAATTATTGTTAATACTGTGACAACAGCTGCAATTTCAAAATCACCAACCACAAAAACCACACCAGCAGCAACAATTGTTACGCTTACAACCACGACAGTTGCCGCCAGCAACACAGTAGCAACCCCAGTGAAAAACGCACCACATGGTTCAACCTCAGCGAGCGCATCAAAGCCCTCGACAACAACGGCAGCAACAAAGCCAACAACAACATCACCGACAAAAAAGGTCACAACATTCCCAGCGACAACAACAAATGCTGCTGCTACCAAGCCTCAAACAAGCAAAGCAGCAACATCTAGCAGCAACGTGTCCCCAAAGATCAGCAAAGCAACAACACCATCCAAGCCAACAGCAACTAGTCCCACAAAGACAACAGGCAAACCTACAAATACGACAACAACAGCAGCTGCGACAACCAGCAAGACGGCAGCAACATCAAGCAAAACGAAAGCAGCAATAACTAAGAAATAAAAAATATAAAATAGTTCCCTTATCGAACACTATTTTTCTAAGTATGGACCTACATAATGTAAAAGAAATCGAGCTAAGCAAAGAAAAAATCGTTGTTAAGCTAAGCCTATATATATATATAAACTATATGTGAATGTTAAATGCCTAGATGTTTATATAGATGCAGATTTTATAAATGTTTATTTGGATTACATTTACTTTGGCAGCGAACAGCAACAAATGGAAGAGATTGCAACATTTTTTGAACATTTAAATAGTTCTCCATGAACTATAAACATTTGCCAAAAAAAAAAAAATATATATACACACTGTTTCCTATAAGCAGACTTTAGAGAGCAAGAAAAAAAAGTTATCGTCGGCTTGCCGATGATTAAGTACCTTTGCAGAAATGAATAAAATATGAATATATATTCAAACATGAGAAATGGTCCGATTTCTATAAATTTTAGAAGCCTCTTCTTGTAGGCAAATACTAAAATTTCGTTTATATCATTTTCAATAAGAATATATTAAAAACTAAGTAACTAAAATACATAAATATCTTTATTTAATATATAATATATATCCGATAACATTAATGCAAGGGTATAAGATTGATCACCTGAAAATGTTTCCTAGCAATACACTTACTATATAGTATTCAACACTCGTGTACCTACATATAAAACACATGGAAAAAACAAACTATGTTTCAATAGTTCCTCGTTATATCTGATTTATGTGCTCTATTTTCACGATTAGTATTATGTTGAAAGACTCATTGCAATTACCAAAGAAGTTAACGTAGTTGTTAGTTAAAAATTGGCTCCCTTTTTGGTTGGAAAAGAAAAGTGTCTGTATACATATATATATAATATATAATACATATAATATATATGTATATATAATGCATTAAATTATATATACCCGGATTAAATGTACCTAATGATTATAGTTGGAAGCGTTCGAAACGTAACCGATTCAATTCGAGAGCAATGTGGAAATGCAATGGAAAGAAGAAAAGGTTGGAGATTTAGGTAAAAACATTTATATACATATACAATATACCCTATATACACATACATATACTATATATTAATATAACATATACAACAACAACAACAAAACAATTTTTATTTTTAGTGCAAATGTTGTTTAACGAATATTTTGAAAAAGTTTTTGGGAAAGAAGCACAAGTTGGATTTTTGACTTTATAGAACTTTTTGTTTGTATGATTTAATCCAATATTTTTATGCATGTTTAGGTAAATATTTAGATAATATATATATTTATGTGTAGAGTGAAAAACGTACACAGTTCAATATAAATGTATGATGTGTAACTATATATTTTGATAGGCATAAAAACAAACAAATGAGAGACTCATGTACCTAAATGGAATTAAAATACCGAGTGGATTATTCAGAACATATATGGATCTAACAGCATGAAAACTATGTGTAAACCAAATATTTAGAAATGTTTTATGTGTGTGCGTGTGTGTGTATGTGTGCTGTATTTAAATGAAGTAAAACTAATCCACTAGCTAACTCAATAAAACTAAAGACAAAAAAACAAAACGAAACAATAATTATCTTAATGGGAAAGTAAATAAATAAATAAAAATGAATATAATGTATATGGCAATTATTGTGTATTGTTGTTCAAATAAACATATTTATATATAAATGTTGAGTATTAGAAGAAATCATATAAGCTATGTGTTGCTTAAAAATAGAAAATACAAAACTAAAAACTAAAAACCAATCCGTAAACAGAGTAAAGATTGTATTAAAAATATATTAATGAAAATATCTATAAATATTTGTATGTGTTTGTACGTGTAGCTAGTGGTAAAAATAAATTACAAATAATAGAAAAATATTCAATATATAATAAGGAATACAAAATCAAAATTATTACAACTAATTATGTTCAAAACAAAATTTTGTTAAATTTTATGTTAAGTTTTCGAAAAGGAAAAAAAAAAACATTTGAAAAGAGAAAAACCCGAAATTTGTGATAACTGATTTAAAGACATTTGAAGATTTTTTAAAAACTATGTTACATTTTTGGAAAAAGTATTATGTATTGTCCACTTATAGGGGATAGAACTTAGTTGATAATATTAAGTATATGAGCCATGTAAGAAAATTAACAAAACAGGAATTTTAATCAATTGTGGTTCTTTAGTTTGTCGTTGTTTTTAGCGCAGTAGCTGTGAGATACTATTACGAAACTATGTACTAAATGTACCTAGTATATGCATACATACACATATATATATATATAAGACCATACCGAAAGATTATGTACTATAATCCCAAACTGTTATGATAATTAACCCATTGTTGCATGCTGTTAGTTTATGTGGATATTTGTGTACCTGTAAAACAAAAGATACAAACAAAAATGAAAATACAAAAATTATCAACAATAATCTAAATATGGAAATGTTAAATGGCTGTTAAACAAATGAATAAAATATTATATAATTGATTAGAAAATTAAATTTAAAAAATATGAAAAAAAAAACAACAGATGCGTATATTATGTTTATATTGTGGTGTAAATATAAACTTGAGCTGAATAATATTTTTTAGATCAGGCAAATCACAAGCAAATTTGCTCAAATCAAAATTTCAGTTTCTCGTACCTTGAAAATTAAATATATTTCTAGCAAAAACTGTCAATTCCGACACACACACAAAATTATGTTGATCAAACCAAAATCAATGTTACGAGAAGTATGCTCAACATTTTTTGAATGAAACCCCCATAGAATATAAGAAAGTTTACTTTAAAAAGCAAAATGCAAAAATTTAATAAAATTAAAAAAAAATCACAGGAGCTTCAAATTTTATATGAAACTTTGGGCTAAGACAGAGTAAAATTATTAAATTATGAAGGAAAATATTTGCAACATTCATATCGCTACATTAAGCCAATAAAAATAATAGTTATACGACGGAATCTGTAATCTTTGAAAACTCCACCCACCTCTCTAATCCGATCTATGTACAGTAACCAAAAAATTCATTGAATACTATCTTCTATATAGAAAGGAAAAAAATAAATAGTATAATTATAAACAAATATACTTATATGCATATATATTATATATGCCGCAGAATAGAATTGATGTATTAATTATGCAATAAGTTAAACTTATATAAAATTGAATTAAGTTATTTTATGCATTTGTCGGAATTCATCGACTAGACAATGTCCCATACTTAAATAACCTGAGAATGTTATTGTTGTTGAGATAAGTTTTAAGATTGAAGTTAAACAAATATGAATGGAAGATGATTTTCTTATGTATGAGGCAAAAAAAAAAAATCTGGTAGACTAAAACTAACTTTATAAACAATGTTCACAACTTCAAATGTTGCAAAAATAAAATCTACAATTATTTTGTATGTACTATAACATAAATAAAAAAAAACAATACTAAGGATCGTTTCTCAGTGTCCAATTAAAATTATATTTAATTAAAATGAACTTAAGATATTATTTTATACATTTTAAGGGGATATTGAGAAATAGGAACCTACCAAAAAAAATACAAAAAAAATACTTTGCTGTTCTTGTAATTGCCTATTATGCACATGTGTATGTGAATGTAAAATTGAAAACAAAAAGAAAACGATTATATTCCAAAGCGGCCATCAATACAAAAAAGGTATTTTACGAAACCTAAATTATTAAATTATTAGATAATTTATGAATAAATATTTATGGGTTTTAACACAAAAAATAAAAACACGGGAGACTTTTATTAAAATACGTCCAACAAAAAAGTTGTGGAGGGAAACAAGGATGATAGTTTTCCCACGGATTTGATAACCGTTATGGGCACCGAAGGCGTAATTCCCACCAAATATAATCTGCCTACTCTCGCATAATCGGCATTAATTATATTGTCATTAATCCGGCCAAAGAGAGTGGCTCTATAGTGTGCTCTATCTAAGAGAAAGAGAAACTGTTTTATAAATCAGTTCCGAGCGAAGATTCGAACTTGCGACCGCGAAAACTCGCCCAACAGACCAAGCAAACGAGACGCTAGCTAGCGACGCCACGAGCGCTTCGCCAAGTGTAGAGTCTAAAATCAGTTTTGTTCAGTTTTGTTTCTTAAGAGAGTGTCGCTTGCAGTTGTTCGTTTTAAGAGAGCGACAAATATGCACTGCTTTAATTAGCACTGCTTTCAAAGACGTTCATCAACAATTGGATTTTATTTAGAACTGCTTGCAGAAGCGCTATAATTTTGAATGCTTATACAAATTTGAAGATTAATATAAATTATATCTGACATTGTGGTTCGTATACAAAAGGATTCACAACATGGATTTTAATTATGCGTATCTTTTCTTCTGATTGCAATTACAAATGGTGTATGATTTCGCTAAACGGTGCTTCCAAAGACTAAATATAAAAGAGGAAACAAAGCAAGCCTGGGAAAATTGATATATTTCTTCATAAATTGATTTTTATATGTCGACTATTATTATGAAGTCTTCATAAACTGAGCAAACTTATTGAAACATAAGTGGAATTTCAAAATAGAACAAGATGCAAGCTGGAGAAGTTGAGGTACGCTACATTTTTTATTGTACTGCTCTTCCTTAAAGATTAATAATAATTAATAATTATTAAGCCCAAGCGCACTCAACGCTATGTTGATGAAGCCTTTCGGCAGGTGCTCGAAAAACCCGGCGTAGAAGACGTGCTCATCATGAATCGTTCGGGTGTGCCCGTGAAGACTTCAATGCAGCCCCAGGATGCACTGCAGCATGCCTGTCTCTACGACAATTTGCGCGAGAAGACACAGGCATTTCTACAGAAAATGGATCCACCCGAAAATCTTTGTATGCTACGAGTGCGCACCAAATTCCATGAGGTTATCATAACACCAGATGCTAAAATCTCCATATTGGTGGTGCAAAATGCTCGCGATGCCTATCTGGGCAATCAAAACACGGAATGAGCAACTGCCTCTAGTTACTCTGTTTATTGTTCTTCAGATTAGCACATAAATAAATCAAGTCAAGCCTCTGCCTGAATGTTGTAGTCACTATTGCATTATTGAGGCACAGAGAAAACATATTTTTACAAAATCCAAATGCCTTTCACAAGTGTTTGCTTATCGTAGAAGTAAACGGTTCTGCTCAACAAAACACAGACAACGCAGACACATCTCCAGAGCAGTTTTAAAACAACTTTTGGACACTCGGTGACCAACTTTCCGCACATTCATTCGGCGACAGTTGCTGCACAAACATTACAATGCGTCTGGCTCGTAATATTCGTTTAATTCTAATCCTAACTAATCGTGTGCTTGTGCTCGCTGACATTGCCAGTGTTGGCCACTATTCGCAAACGTTAATGGATTCGATATTTGATATCTATGCGGTCAACAACACCAATCAGCACAAGCAACCGTCATTGGCAATTAATGACAACAACAGCAATTTGGAGCCGGAATCCTTTCAACCTGCCTTCATCTATCCCTATTTGATGCTGGCCTTGTGGATAACATGCATAAGTGGGTGTCATAATAACTAAACTAACTTTTATATATTACTTTTATATTTTAAATTATCATTTAAATCACACAAAATAATAGCCAATAGAACAAATAAGTTTTTTCCGTGTACATGAGAAATATCACACAAGTGTTTTGTCGTCTTAAAGAAATTGAATACGTTAAGTAAATCTCAGATTACACAATTATAAGATTAAGAAAAAAAAAACTTGTTGCTTTAGCTGCATTACGAGAGGCGTCATAAAAATCAGATGTTCAATCGCTCCCAAAATGTACACATTAATCATATGGAAATATATTAATTTTCAGTATTTCTAATTACTTTCCGCAGCGAGCATCATTTGTTGCTGTCTGTATTGCAAGTGCCAGCATGCGGAAAGGATGTCAGCGTACAGCTCGAACAGTTTTGAGCTGCAGGAAGTGCATGTCCAGGATCATCCACTGCCCCATGTCAAGGGATGTGTCTGCTTGGGCTGTCTACAGCGACAGGTGGCCAGGGAGCTGCAACAGAGAGCCGATCAATAAAAAACACAACAATAAAAAAGTAACCAGAAAAAAACATCTTTATATCTTTATGGATTAAGTGTTAATAAGGCACAGGAAATAGTAGAAATAATTCTATACATAAGTTGTGAAAAGTTCTTATTTGTGATACATCATATTTTTCATTTCGGTGGCTTTCTACTTCAAAATTCGCAATAATTTTCATAAGCCAATTTGTGAAGAATTTTTCAAGAGTACGTAAAAATTGATATTATTTTTCCGGTAATATCTTTGGCTATGTTTAAAGTAAGTAAATTCATTAAGTTGGCAAGTCTTCGTTTCGTCGTCTTCATTTGCTGAGTAGCTGCTCATTATGACCAATGGTAATATTAATTCTTGAGATGCAACTGATTAAAGCAAGTATGCTTTATTTAAGCTGTAGCTTTGTAAGCGTCAACTGATCCACATCCAGTGGGGACAGACTCAATTTCATGTTGTGCTGCTTGGCCAGCAGACGCAGAACGGTAAACTCCTTGTCCGTATATTTTGTGAGGTCCATGGTGAACGAGCACAGCGATGACTTCTCAAACACCTCCAGCTGCGACTCAAAATCGTGGCGGAACTGTTGATTTACGGACTCGTTTAACTCGTTGTTTGCCTCAGTTCCATTTGAGTCGTTCTTCTGCTTTTCCTTCTCTTTGCCGGCGAAGGCACGTGACCAAATTTCACGCACGGACTTCTGATATTTACTCAAACGATAGTCCATTTGAATAATCTCTTCGCTGATCTTCTTATTGTTCGGTTCCTTGGCCTGGGCCAGGACAAAAGCATGGCGTGCCTGTTCGTATTCCCCCAAAGCGGCCAGAGCTCTTCCCTCCAGGAACAGAGCCTTGCACGACGGCTGATTGCGTGTGAGATAACGCAGTGCCTTCATCGAAGTACAAGCGGCTGCCGGGTTTTCCACCTTATTGTGGCAAATCATGAGATTTGTGTAGAGCGTAATTAGCAACTCATTTTGCTGCACTTCCTCCTTATCATCGGCCAGTCGGCAATAGTTGAGCGAAGCAATTGCACGCTTGAACGCTGTGATTGCGTTGCGATACGAGCTACGCTTAACACAATCCTTGCCATGCAAATGCATATCCTGCGCCTTGGGATACACCACCGAGAACTTATTGCGATCCTCAGGCGCTATCTGGTTCAGAGACTTCACATCGCCAATAAGCGTAAAGCTAATTACTTCAATTTTGAACAGACCATCCGCACGCGGTTTAATGCGTGGCGGACAACCCATCTCATGGAAGAGCAACTTGTAGGATATAATAAACTCCGATTGCTCGTAGACGTACATGCTGCGCACCGCTGCCTCCAAACCCTCCAGCACCATTTGCCGTCCTGTCTCGAATTCGAATTTTGAGCCACGCAGCATAGAGGAATCAAACGGAACACTCTGCCCCTCCCAATAGGCGCTGTAGCGCAGTGCAACACGCGCCTTGTCGGGCACCAGGCCCTGCTCCTTGACTCCGGCACGTGTAATCCGCTTATGAATGTGCTCATCGATGGGTGTCATCAGCTCGCGCAGCTCAGCAAACGAACTAGTCCATGGTGAGATAAGCGCCTCGTGCTCAATCTCCTCCTCATTCACATCCTCCGCGTCGTCATCACTTGCATTAAAATCGTCGCAATAGTTGCTATTACACTGTGCAGTGTCCATCTCAAAATTGGCGCCAGTGTTAATAAGGTCACTACAAAGAAAAAGATAAAAATGTTTTGGCTCAGCTCGTTGCAAAAGTTTTAGTTTTGCTTACGCGATGGATAATGGCTCCTTGAGCAATAGTGCGCTTGCTGAGAGTTCCTCGTCCATTTTGATATTTATTCCAAATGTAATTAAAATTTATATTCGCAGCGTATGCTATTTTCCGCCAACGAGCTACAGCAATCAACTCAGACAAGAGTTTCGTCGAGCTATCGATAAGTGATCGATGATCGATATCAGAAAAGTACACAACTCACAGCTTGAATCACGAGCTCAATGCCAAATGCAATTATCAGAATAAATTACTGCCTTACTAAATTTCAGCTATCCAGGCGTTTTAAAATTATTTAAATATTTTAATAGTTAAGAAAATATAGATAGACATATAATTACTGGTTGTAAGGCAATATCATTACACTGCAAAACACGGTTTAAATTTTTTTATAATAATTCGATTATTTATTGAAAATACAAACTAAATAAATGTTTTATTTAAAAATTCTAGTTTTGAAAATGAACACTTATAACGCACAAATACCAGCTCATAGAAATATCATTTTTGGTGCACATAATACATAATACAAAAAAACTAACAAAACAAAAGAATAAACAAGGAATGCTTAATGATGGCGCGAAATTCTTTGAGGTTTTTACTGTAGACGATATGATTATTATGTAGATGTGTATAATTATTAGTGGGCTTCTTATCCATTATGTTTGCGTATAGTTAGCATATTTAAGCCATTCACTTCTTCAGCAGCTTATTCATGTCCTTATTCTGCTTGTTCATCGTCAAGTCGACACTTTCGATTTTATAGTTCATGTTGTCCAACAAACCGTTCTGGGACTCAATTTCCGTGCCCAAATCGCTGGCCAAGAACTTAAGACGCGACAAATTATCACACATATCATCGAGATTCGACTCGAGCTGCTGCTGAAAGGGATTCGCGGCACGCTGCTGCGCCTGCGCCTGCCGCTGATGATAGGAACTGGAATCGTCTCGAATGCGGCTAACCGGATGATTATCATAGCGTTCTGTTGGTGACATCGCCTGCTGTTGCTGTTTGGGTATAGCACCAGCTCTAGCTCCACCGCCAGCCACAACGCTGGCATTGCAATTGGTCTCCTGGCTGCTGGTGGGTGAACCTGTAGCCGTCGGTGGCTGATCCCTGCTGCCCGACAAGTAATTCTTGAGTCCGCCAAAAACACTCTTCAAGCCATTTAAATGACGCTGACTGAAACGTAGCGTGGAATTGATTTCATCCAGATTATGAGAGGTCTTCTCCAGCTGTTCTCGTTGACGTGCCAGCTCCACAGCCGTTGCCTTGCCCACTTCCTCCGTTTCGTAGAGCAAACCTAGTAGTTAATTCAATTAAATGCTGAGTAACGCCCCCAATAATAATTACCATTAAAAAAACATACCCAAACTTTTCTGCGTGGAGTCCAGTGTGCGTTGCTCAATATCCCGACGTTTCTCGGCGTACGCCTGCCTTTGGGCGGCAATCGAGGAGCCCTCAGAGACTTCTCCGTCGCCGTCATCGTCATCATCAAATGGATTCGTACTCCTCGGCGCACGATTATTTCTATTATTTCGCAGAAAGAGGTCATCGTCAACGTCTGCAAATTTATCCATGTCAAAGTGATTATTCACTGGCTGCAAATAATTGTGAGCCATCTTTGTGCGGGTTTTTGTTGGCTCTGCGGACAATTGACAATCTGTTAATTTTGTTTTGTGTCCAATTTGATATCAATAAAATTTTTTTCTTTGTTATTATTCGTCTTTCTTATCGAAAGTGCCTTAAATATCGATAGCTATTACAGCTCACGACGCAACAGCGCGATAGCAGCAATTGCTAAGATTTAACACTGGTATAACATAAGAAGGATAGCTTATCGGTTATCGCTTAACATACCAAATTTTCTGAAATCGTCATAAATTAAAACATAGCTAATACACCGACGAACAATTTCGCGTTAGATTTCGTTATCAGAGCCAAAAAATTAATTAATTAATTTTCTCGCCTCCAAGACCTTTATACGTACACTTTTTGCTTAAGATTCATTTTCTACTTCCATTTTTCTGCAACTGCCGCTTTTATGTGGGTTTTGTAATGGTTTGCAGACAATATTTCTGGCCGTTTTTCATTATCGATAACATTTCTTCGATCTGAAAACAGTGCTTAAATGCAAAATCACTAGCTGGAACTATCAATATAAATACAACAAAATGATTATCGATATATCGATAGAGTATGCACACATCACACAGTGCCAAACTGAATACTTGCACATCTCTACAGTGTCGAATTGGACGGCTCTGCGTCCACAGTTTTTGCTTCATTTCAAATATAAAAAAACCTGCTACAATAAAATCGAAAACTGTACAAATTTAGCATAAAGAAAATCGAGATATTTTTTCATTATATCTAAATACGTAACGCGTTGCTAAAATGCACAGTACTTTACAAGTTTTGGCAGCGTTATGTGTCATCGTCACGCTGCTTGCTGCACGGTCGGCAACGGCGGCATCGACGGCGACCAAAAAGTTGATGCAGCCCGATGGAAATCTAATCGAATTGGACGAGGATAACTGGCATCTAATGCTAAATGGCGAATGGATGATTGAGTTGTGAGTAAAACAAAGAAAAGCGCGAGTGTGTGCTTGTGTGTGTGGGGTCTAACGAACAAAGCCATTATTGTCAACGCAGTCGCAGTTTGTGTGGGGTGTTGCCGGCAACAAGACACTGCAACAACAACAAGAAAGATGATGGAGCTGGTTCTTGTTTCTATGGAATGTTGCATTCCGTTTAAATATGCATGCGTTGTCCTCTCCTGATTGGCTGACTTCTTCATTCCACTGACAGCTGTTTTGCATGCGTCTGCAGCTGTTTTTATCGGGAAACATGCTAAATAGAAAATAAAACAAAAGCCTACAAATTTGACAAATGGTTATTACCAACACCTTTAATATGTCTAGCCGACGTCACAGTGTTCAGTCGCTAATACGAACGCAGCTGATGCAATTTCCACTAAACCTATTTGGAAATATGAAAAAAAAAATTAATATTTTAAAACTAACTAAATAATTATTAAATTTTAATATCTGTAGATCCAGTTTCTGAGCAACCTGCAACTTTTACAAAATTAGTTAACTTGTTCAGATTTAATTCTTTAATATAATTCCTTATATTATTTATTTTTATTTATAGATATTTTTCTGACCAATAACTCATACAAAATTGGTTAATTTCTCTTCACCTTTTATTAATAAAATTAATTTCTTATATATTAAATTCAGTTTTGCACCCTGGTGCCCCGCCTGCAAGAATCTTGCTCCAGTTTGGGAACGTTATGCCGCCACTGCCAAGGATGTGAATGTCCATGTGGCCAAGATCGATGTGACGACTTCGCCATCGCTCAGCGGTCGTTTCTTTGTGACTGCCTTGCCGACAATTTATCAGTGAGTACATTTTGAAAAAGACCCCATCGATTATCATCTAATGGAATCCTTATTATTTTCACACTCAGTGTTAAGGATGGCGAATTCCGTCAATATCGCGGCGCACGTGATGCTGAGGCTTTGTTGTATTTCCTCAAGAAGAAGTCCTGGCAGAGCATTGAGCCGCTGTCCTCGTGGAAGAAGCCCGACACCATTCACATGTCCTTGCTATCCTATTTCTTCAAACTGTCGCACACACTGAAGGTATGTCAACTATCTTCTGCCCGAAATGCAATCGCTTGCTTACGTTTGGCTTTAATCAGTCAAGTTAGTTCAATGCACGCATGCGGAAGCTTATCTGGGATCGAAAGGTTATTTTAATGTCCATGTCTCATTCAGATGATGCAACTCATCGCACATTGGTGCAAAGCTTATTTGCATTAGTTGAAAATTTTATATATATATCAATATATGAACATATGTCAATTGTTGTATATATTATACATTATCTAAAAACTCTTTAAAGGACTTCAACGCTCGCCTGCAGGAGGAATATGGATTGCCAACCTGGGGATCTTATGCACTATTTGCCATTGCCACAATTTTTGTGGGCGCCGCTTTGGGTTTGATGCTCGTCTGCATTGTGGACTTTATTTATCCGCCAAAGAAGGCGCAGCGTCAAAGTTTCTCCGAATCGCAGGATAATCTAGCCGAAGGTGTTGAGGATTTGGCCACCGAGGAGCTGGAAGACGAGGAAGATGATGCAGTGGTGGAGGATGAGGAGCGCAACAGTGAAGAAGATGATGACGATGAGGAGGAGAATGAAGCAGAAGTCGAACAAGAAGAGGAGGAGCAAGTAGCAAAGAAGCCAGAAATTGCAACAGATGAGACGCAAAATAAGAAGGTCGAAAGTAAAACCGAAAACATTGAAAACACTACAAACAATCCGGCTGGCGATGAGGCGTCCGAACTGCTGACGGAGAAGCCAGGAACAGAGCAGGTGCGCAAACGTAAACCGCGCAAGGCGGATTAAGTTGGTGGATCTTTCCTCACTCCGCAACGAAACCGAGAGATGGGTGGCAACAAAAAGACTAACCTAACATTACAAGATTTAATGAAAAAAAAAAACAAAAAACAACAAACAGCAAAAGCTGTAACAACAAATTGTATTATGAAAAGCCTGTCTTTGATTGTTTTCACTTTTAGCGCACAATACGAGATAATTTTAAAACCCAGGCGAATAATGATTGCATTTTGAAAATGTTTTTCAATCGAAGATGAAGAAGCTGCAGCAGATTTGAATTATACTAATATTTATAGATTTGTTTCTTAGCAGCAATTATTACGAGTATGGCAATCGCATCCTATCACCTCATGTATTTCATAATATTATACAAAAAAAAAAAACAACGTAACAATAACTAAATTAATAATATTTAGTCGTATACTTTAATCGCTTGCAAGGCGGCATTATTAATTTTTCTTCCACCCTTCAAGCTTGCGATTCTTAATCGACGTGTTCACATTATTTACAAACATTTTTTATTCTCATCGATTTATTAATTCAATAAAATTGCAAACTGTATTAATTTTTGCGTATTACGAATGAAATTTATGTGTCTTTCGTCAATAAACGATATGCAAATATTGCATTTAAAAACTTTTACTCAAAACAATAATAATTAACAATTACATAAAGCGACCAAATCACATTTGAGCTGAATAAAATTGTAATTAAATAAAAGGCAAATGCAACGAGCAGGTAAAATTGTTTTAAGAATTCAATTCAATGAAGAAAAAAAGAACTATTTAATGCGTATTTTACTGAAGTGTAATTGTCATGTAAAACAAGCCCGATTAAACTACTTTAAATAAAAATATATATACAATATATAAATGTAAGTGCAAGTGGAAAATTTATATTATTAGAGAGATCAAAATTTAAACATTGATATACTATCAAATCATAGATAAAATTTTTGACATAAAATTAACCAATTTAATTTGTGACTGAAATTTATGATGCGTTGTTTTGCTTGAGCTGAAGTGTGTTGACTTTCCTACACTTAATATCGGGCAGCCATCCCTTCATGCGATGCTCATCGGCTAGTGTGCTATCCAGATCCAGACATGAGATACGCGCCATGCTCTCCTTGTACTCCAGCAGATGGCTGTCATCCCAATTATCGGGGGAATGATTGCAAATAATGAATGCCGTGCGGCATTTGTTTGCGAATTCCATCACGCAGTTATCCTTATCCAAATGCCGACGATATTTGTCCGCAACAGATCGAGAACGTCGCCGAGCGGCCTCCTTGTGGGGTGCCAGTTCAGTATCCTGTGGTGAGCCTAATAGAGCGCGTTTATAAAATGCATATCTATTCATTTTAGTAAATAAGAAATTTTGGTGTTAATAAAAAGAAAACAACTTTAAAAATGATTGACCTGACGAAGCTGTTTGCTTTTTGGAAATGAAACACAGATTTTTCGTTTGTAATTTTGATGTTTTTAGTAATTTACACAGTTTTTGTTTAAACTTAAATTGAGCGAAATTCAACCAAATTATACATTTTTCTTTTTATACATTTATTCATAGTTGTATTCGGGTGTTTATTTAAATAGCATTAAGTATATGAAATAATCCCTGCAATTTCGTTGTATTAAAAAACTACAAAGAAATAAGTGTGTATGTGTATGTGTGTGTGTGAGAGTTTGCCAAATTTGAATTGTTTGAAGTTTAATTGTTAGTTTGCCAAAAATGTAACTATTGTTTACATATTGTTGTAATCGGTATAAAAAGTACAAAAGATTATATAAATATATTTATTCAATCTGCGTCTGCACTTAAACATAATTAATTATTTGTTTGCCTGTTTTGTTGCTATTCTTCACTTGGCACTTGTGATTAATGAATTAACTGTTGACTGGTATAAAAACAAATTGTTGAACAAATAACATTTCATTTCTTTTCTTCTTTTTTTTTAACAAATGGCTATGGCTATTGTAAAGTTCGGTTTAACGGTAGGGATTTCATAGGGGTTTGTTGTAGGTACTTTGGTGTATGTGTGTGTATAAATAAATTTTCTATATATAAAATATATATTTGATATATATTTTTGTTTGGTTGTAAAAATTGTACTATTGCAGCGTATGGAGGATATATCATGGGGAAAAGGATGTTTCGGGGATTTGTGGATATGATTTGTGAGTTTATGTATGTTTTCAAATACTTTAAGTAATTGTACTTGTGTGTTTGAATGTAAATTTTGAAATTTCAGTTAATTCGTGTGTGTGGTAAAAGTTTGTGGTTATTGCCAAATGCTTACACACGTCAAATGTGTAAGATGGTTTTCGGAGACAACAAAAACAATTGTAATTACTTTAAATATTTAAAAAGCATTAATCGTGTGTGCATTTTAAAAACATTGGCAAATGCAACTGAAAGCAAACAGAAAAACTGATATTTCTTTGATAATTACTATCGATCAATCGGATCGTTTGATTATCGATAAATTGTAAGTAAAACATTTTTAAATATCGCGCTTTCAGTTACATTCGTGGGGTAGGTGTTTTTTGTGTTTGTGATTGTGGTATTGTTGCAATTGTTGTAAAATTAACTTTTGTTTTTGTACCAAAAGCTAATTTTAAAACAACGCTGTCGACTTAAACTACTAAATAACTAGCTAGCTTTGTTATTACTTGAGGTATTTGTATGTGTGTGTGGAAATTTTGTGTGGATTTGTTTTTCTTTTTTTAAATTTTGTAAACCGGTCTATTGCATAAAATTGCAGGTCCGTTACGTCAAGAACGTAACGTGAAAATATACGTAGCATAAATATATAAATATATTATGCAAAAAAAATATAACTATGCGACAAAATCAAGCGGTCGATTGAAGCCACCCTTGCGATTCATATACTGGCGATACTTGCGCTTGAGGATCACGTGCACCTCGCCAACATCGTTGCCCTCGACTTTCTTGTTCTTGGTCGTATCAAATGTGCAGAAGCCCATTGTCTTCAGCATTTCGACCTCTTCCGGCGATTTACCCTCCAAGTCGGCCTCGTTGATTGGTGGCCGCTCGGCTGCTGCCGCCGCTGCAGCTGCTGCTGCCGAATTGTTTCGTGTCGCGCGACGCGATGACGATGATGGACCGGAAGAACCGCTACCGATGCCGCCAGCACCATGAGAACGGGATCTGTGAAAGACAAACGTAAAAATGCACATGCATGTGTGTGAGAGAGTGCAGCAAGAAGTACTTCTTAATGAAGTGGAAGCTGATTGCATTTTAATTTAAATTCACATAAAATGCAAATACAATAAATGCAAATGTGTCCTTGGCAAACTGGAGCACGGTCATATATATATATATATATATATATATATATATTAAAGAGCAAACGCAATTTGAGCATTTAATTATTGTAATGTGACACTTTTTTGGCAGGATGATCAGACAAGGAGATATACGAAAACCGGTTAAAACTAGTTTCGTGAACTTGATATTTGAGTCGATTGAAGAATAATATATATTATAATAGTAACATATATTCCAATATACGACAAATATTAGTTTAGAATGATATATAAGATATATTTTATATATAATAATTTGTGTTATATTTAAAAGCTTTGCTAAGAAATCGTGATTCATCTCTTGCTAAATCATAAAAAGGAATTTCAGTAGACGTTTTATACACGTATATATATATATTATATAGACAGATCTCAATAAGTAAAATCTTTTTTTATATTTTGTATTTCGGCTGTTTCTGTTTACACATAAAATAACAAAATGCGTGTGTGTGTGTGTGTTCGTTTTGTGTGATTTCTTATATATAGAAAAAGGCAGCTGCTGCCTGATTTTTAGGACATTTCCTCGATGAGTGCTGCACGGAGTTTTGTTGTCACCGTTGCCGGCTGTGCCTGGTTCAATTTGAAGACGCTCTCAATGACGGAAATTTCGGTGGCTGTTGTATTCATGCCGACAAATGAGATCCAATCGTTGACGACCATGCCGGCGGCGAGAACTTCACTACCCCGATTAACAGTGCCCGCGACAAGTGGCACTTGCAGCAGCGACGACAGCTCATCCTGATCCTGTATACTTGTCTTCGGATGCACCATGCCACCCTGATTGCTCAGCACCGTATACGAACCAACAAGGGTATTATCAGCTATGGTTTGACGAAAGACTTCTACCTTCAAAACATCGGCGATAATCTCTTCGGTGTCCTTATCCAAGTCGGGATGCACCAAGGCCACATAATCATTGCAGGCAATTACATTGCCCAAAGCCGACAAACGCTCGTCCACCCGCTGAATTTTAACGGCATCTGGCAAACTGTTGCGCAAATGCTGCAGTTCCTCATCCGTCGTCGAATGCGGCACCAAAAGTCCATTTCGATTGCCAACAGTTAAACGGCCAATTATGCGACAGCCACCAATATTGGCATGTATAACGGGTATAGTTTCGGCCAATTCCGCTTCGTACGTACTGTAGAAGGTCTCTGAGCCGCCAATGGCGACCAAACAATATGTGTTTGTTAATTTACTAAAGACGCCAATATCGTCATTATTCTCAAATTGCACGCGTAGAGCCATTTTGTTTGTGCTTTTTCGTCTTTAATTTAACTTCGTTTGCTTTGGTGTTGTTGACTGTTTGCTTTCTAAGGCCAGGCACTGTCTTCTGTCAGTTTTTGTGTATTTGTATAGATGTTTATTAAACTTTGTGACGAAATTCGTTTCTATTTCACTTCACGTGGTAATTTTGCAAAGCGGCGCTGAGCTGCCAAAATGAGTAAGTGAGCAAAAGAATTGCGAACTAGTGAGAACTGTCAAACACACGCACACACACACAGGGTTGCATTTTAGCAGCCGATATACTTGAACCAGTTCAGAAAGCGTGTCTAAAATTGCCACGCTTTAATATACTTATGCATAGTTATAATTAATAGTATAATTCATAAATAAGAAAAAAAAAACGGTAGTACTTTATACTTATCGTTGTGGTTTTTGGTACACTACACTTGCTTATTCACCTCGAACGCCTGCCGCCGCCCCGTGCACGATCCCTGTCACGGCTGCGGCTACGCTCACGATCACGTTCTCTGTCACGACGACTGATGCTGCCGCTGCTCCCAACGATGGCTTCCCTTTCTCGTGAGCGACGCTCGCGTCTCTTTTTGCGCTCTGTTCGCTCTTTTTCCCTGCGTCTGTGTGCGGGTGAAGCGGGACTTCTACTGCGACCCATCTTATCCTATGTTTGTGTGTGTTTGTATGTGTAATAAACGTTTAGAAATATACAAAATGCCTAAACATAAAGAGCACATTTTATTAAATTCACACACGTTTTAAGAATTTTCCATCGCGTTCACACTCACCGTTGCCTAATGCTGTGTCTAGCTTATATTGGGCGACACCGGCATTGAGTAAAACGCGCTAAACTTAAAACTAAATGTAAAAACCAAAGCGCGTTCCTTCACACCCGCGACGCTAAAACAGACTGCTGCAAATGGCCGCTGTAGCCACAAAACAGCTGATTGTGAACAGTACGTATGTATGTATCATTGTTTTTTTTCTTTTAAGTGGGAAAATAAATGACATTAGAGTGACCAGTTTTCTGGTATATTATCTATATATGCCATGAAAAAATACTAACAGGCAAAAACGTGCATTTAAATTACTGCATAGAAAAGATCAAATATTCAAATGTGTTTCTAGCTGCATATATACTTATAATAATATATTATAGTTTTTAAAAAATTTTAAAGGCCATTTAAAATATATGTAAACATATCTCAATTAAAATGTCTAAATATAGATTTCCCTTTTGCGGTTTGGAGCGCTTTCAATCAAAATTATATTAAATGAAAATTAATTTAATATATTGATCACATAAGTTCAATTGATCAAGGTCATGACATATACATATATGACATGGAAGACATAGCAGTCATCTTTACAGTATTTCTAATTTGTAATATACTTTTCAACCTTTACATAATAAAGATGCATTCAAATTACCGGCGCCGGTTGAAAAATAGCATGGCAATATGGCAATTAACATACACACATACAGATATGCTTGTAATCGTGTTATCAGCTATTTTTGTTATCTGCAAACAATGCAACTAATTGCTATGTTGTTTATATGCGCAAATAAGCACAACAAAAGACAACAGCAGAGAAGAAGAAGCAGCAGCAAACAGCTGTTGCTTCGCGCAAAAACGAAAAAGCTCGGACCGAGAGCTTTTGCTTTGGGGCCTGCATCAATCGCTGCACAGCTGTCACAGTTGTTCCAGTTGTCAATTTGCAAGCAGCGCCGGCGGGTGCGCGAGTTCTTTTCCATTTCCATTTCCATTCCTAGTTTTTTTAAATTGCACTAAGCGGCTTGCAGCATGTCTGATTCTATGAAGGTGGAGGTTAAGGACATTGATAAGCTGCTCGAACAGGACGGCTATTTAAAGCCCTTCGAGCGTGAAATACGTCGCCGGTGAGTTTGTATTTTGATTAAATTGAATACATTTGCCCAAATTGGATCGTCTTCCGCTCCGAAGTTGTACGCCGAAGTGAACAGCTTGTTCTTGTTGCTGTGCACTGCATAATAAACTATTTTTCAACGCTTCTTCACCCCCGCTGCATTTGTTAGAACTGCGTTGTTTCAATGTCACTTGAAGGTCATTTGATTTACGGCGTGCGTTTGCCGCGGTCTGGCCTACATCATCATAATAGATAGAGACACTTGAACAGTCTTCGCGCCATCTATTGGCCTTGACATTGAAATCTTCTGTCAGTTTCCGTGTTTGTTTTGATTTCGTTATTCTCTGTTTTTTGGCAGACATGGCGTCCTCAAGGATTGGATTAAGAAAATCGATCAGTGCGAGGGTGGCATGGAGGAGTTCTCGCAGGGTTATAAGTATTATGGCCTGCACTTTCAGCCAGACAACTCGGTGATTGCTCGCGAATGGGCGCCGGGCGCCAGAGATGTCTACCTAACTGGCGATTTTAGTGAGTATGCAATTTTGATAACATGAGTGAGAAGATCAACAGCAGCTTTCACTCGTTGTAAGGATGTGCAAGCGAGCTGGCAACACTTTTCGTCTGGCTTTTTAAATTCGCCAAGCACAAACTTAAAAGCTGTTAAATTATCGATAATGCTGGTAGAGTGCGCATTTGCTTAAAAATAATTAACTTATGGAAATAAAAACATATTAAACGATAAATAAATATTATATTAAATATTATATATATTATATGTAAATTAATATATATTATCTAATATAATATTTTTACAAGTGTAGATAAAGCTTTTGTGCAGTTTGAGTAGCAAGCATCAGCCTAACATTATTCAAAACTATCGATAAATCGTCATGAATTAGTTGTTTAATCAGTACTTAAATTGTATCGATAGTTTCACTGTAAACGCAAATGGCGCTTTTAAAGTTCAATCAAATTGATAATTAAAACTCCATTCAAATCACAGACAATTGGCAATGGGAATCGCATGCGTTTAAGAAGCTACCCTTTGGCAAATGGGAACTGCATTTACCGGCGAATGCGGATGGCAGTGCACCCATTAAGCATCTCAGCGAGATAAAGGTCATCATACGGAATCAATCTGGTCAATTGTTGGATCGTTTGTCGCCTTGGGCCAAGTATGTGGTGCAGCCGCCCAAGAGTGCCAATCAGGGCGTCAACTACAAGCAGTATGTGTGGCAGCCACCCGCCTCGGAGCGCTATCAACGCCAGCATTCGCGTCCAGCAAAGCCCAAATCCTTGAGGATCTACGAGTGCCATGTGGGAATTGCTTCGCAGGAGCCACGCGTGGGCAGCTACGATGAGTTCGCGGATCGCATTGTGCCACGCATCAAGCGACAGGGCTACAACTGCATCCAGGTGATGGCGATCATGGAGCATGCCTATTATGCCAGCTTCGGCTATCAGGTGACCAGTTTCTATGCCGCCTCCAGTCGCTGTGGCAATCCCGAGCAGCTGAAGCGCATGATTGATGTGGCCCATGCCCAAGGCCTGTACGTGCTGCTAGATGTGGTGCATTCGCATGCATCGAAGAATGTGCAGGACGGCCTCAATCAGTTCGATGGCACCAACAGTTGCTTCTTCCACGATGGCGCTCGGGGCGAGCATTCCCTGTGGGACAGTCGCCTCTTCAATTATACGGAGCACGAAGTGTTACGCTTTCTCCTATCCAATCTGCGCTGGTGGCATGACGAATACAATTTCGATGGCTATCGTTTCGATGGCGTCACTTCCATGCTGTATCATTCACGTGGTATTGGAGAGGGATTCAGCGGCGACTATAATGAATACTTTGGCCTCAACGTCGATACGGATGCCCTCAATTATCTGGGCTTGGCCAATAGCATGCTGCACAAACTGGATCCGGATATTATAACCATAGCAGAGGTGAGTTTTGATATATTGTATATATATATATATTTAGAGTCTTTGTTTGTTTTTAGGATGTTTCCGGCATGCCCACATTGTGTCGTCCTGTTTCCGAGGGCGGCATCGGTTTCGACTATCGTCTGGGCATGGCCATTCCAGATAAATGGATTGAGCTGCTCAAGGAACAATCGGATGATGAGTGGAATATAGGAAATATTGTACATACCCTGACAAATCGTCGCTGGATGGAGAAAACGGTCGCATATGCAGAGTCTCATGATCAGGCGCTTGTGGGCGACAAAACGATTGCGTTCTGGCTGATGGACAAGGAGATGTATACGCACATGTCCATCACATCCGATTTGACGCTGATCATTGATCGTGGCCTGGCCCTGCACAAAATGATACGGCTGATTACCCACTCGCTGGGCGGCGAGGCATATCTGAATTTCATGGGCAATGAGTTTGGGCATCCGGAGTGGTTGGATTTTCCACGGGTGGGAAACAATGATTCATATCATTATGCAAGGCGTCAATGGAATCTGATCGATGATGAGTTGTTGAGGTATAAATTCCTCAATGACTTCGATCGGGACATGAACGAGCTGGAGGAACGCTACGGCTGGCTGCATTCCGGCCCGGCCTATGTCAGCTGGAAGCATCAAGGCGATAAAACGATTCATTTTGAGCGCGCCGGTCTCGTTTTTGTCTTCAATTTCCATCCGACGCAGAGCTTTAGCGATTACCGCGTCGGCACCAATTGGGCGGGCACTTACCAGGCCGTCCTCTCTTCGGATGATCCCAAATTCGGTGGCCACAATCGCATCGACATGAATTGCAAACACAAATCGGATCCCTTTGGTCATGCGGGTCGTTCCAATTTCATTCAAATCTATACGCCTTGCCGCACTGTCGTTGTCTATGCCCGGATCAGCGATTAAATTGTTATCTCTATCTATATATATATATGTATAGAATATGCTTAATGTGAATTTCAGAATTTAGCTCTATTTTCTTGTTAATGTTACGAAAGCCATCATTGAAATATATACACAGCTCTATATAGAATTTTATGAAATTGTGTCGGGTTCTTGGGTAAAATGGGTTCAAAATAATATTACTGACTTGAACTCTATATTGAATTAATATTTTGTGTAGGAACTGCATCATTAATCATATCTATATAATATCTAGTTCATTTGGCACCTAAAAAACTTGCTAATTTGTGCAAAAAGAAAAAGTATCCGTATCAAACCTAATGTTAATTTGCATCCAAAACTTGATCTCTAATTGAATTTAAATTACTTTCATATATGATGGCATGAGTATAGGCGCAAAAACAAAAAAAAATCCGTATCAGCAATATTGACAATGTTGGTTGATTCTCTGCTGAAAGTATTAGGCGAACAGAAACGCAAGATGGTTGCTTGTCTGCCCTTCGTGCTCCTTTTGCTGACATTTCCGCACACGCGGAGAGCGCGTGCTGAGCTTTTGAGCGCAGTGTTCAGCTCACTCTCTCATCTCATCACAGCTGTCAGTCAGCCAATGGCAGCACGCGTTCGGAGTCCGTTGCTCCCATTTACTTAAACAGAGAGAAGATCGAAATCATCTGCTGAGCACATTCTGTTCGCCTGGTAATTCTCATTTAAAAATTCAGACAAAAATTCAGTTTTTATTAATTTTTGATTAAATTCTGAGTTGGCCCGCACCCGGCCAAGATGGATCGTAAATTTTGGACTGTTAAGCGAAAGAAACTTGTTTTAAATGTTTATTTTAATTCTTTATTTGCTTTGAATTTTTAAAATTGTATTTTTGTTGTTGTTTATAATAAATATATATATTTATATATGTATAGTTATTATTATTTATCCATTTTTTATACATAATGTATTCTACTCATGTCACTTAATTATTTGCTTGCAGTTTCGTTTTATTTCGTTACGACTTAATCTAAATAATTATCTTACAAAAAGTGCAGCTCACTTTTCAATGTGGTTTTTGTTTTTCTTGTTTTGTATTTTTTTTTTTTTGTATTTTTGTTTGTTTTGATCTTAAAATAAATATGCTGTGAATTTGAATCATTGTCTTCCATTAGTAATAGTTATTTGGGCTTAACAATAACTTTAGTTTTTTTTTTTGTTTGTTTTCGTTTTCGCATTGGGATTATGAAAAAATACTTTGATCTTAACTACGGTACCGCTCTTAGTATTAACAACTTAGGTCAGTGCTATGCTTCAATTCTTAGGCGTACTTTTTATTCATCATTAAAATATATTATTTAAACGCTGGCGAATGGCTTAACAAAAATTGCAAATAATAATATAAATACGTTTTTTTTTTCTTCTTTAAATAATATACAACATTTTCAGGAAAGAGTGTGTGGGCATAGTGACAGTTTGAGAGTGGGGATTTTTACGGGGAAACAACAATAAAAAATTAAAAAAAGAAAATAAATTATTACGGACAATACTTCTTCAATTGAAATACGTTGCATAGCTGCCACAAAAAAAAGATATATGGCTTCATCTAATTTATGCAAAGGAACAAATTATATATGTGTAACTTTCTTTTTCCATATATATATGGTATATAAATAGTATTTTTAAGTATTCTTTCATTAAATTATCATAGTAGTACAGTAAGCGGAAATTATGAATTAGTTTTTCAAATAATACAGCATAATCTTTCATCTTTTTTTTTTTGTGTGGTTTTTTTTCTTCGTTTTTATAACATTAAATTAAGTTAAACATAAATTTTGTCTGGCGCTGGGGATAGCGCCTAGTCAAAATATTAGTTAGAAAACTGGGCTCGGGTGTCTCATTAGGTGGCTTATTGTTTTTTTTTTTGTTTTTTTTTTTTTTGTTTGTTGTGTTCTTTTTTCCACTTAAACATATGCTACTTAGCGTTAAAAAATAATTTAAATGTTGTTTTAAATTTACAGAATTCATTTGTTACACAACACTGCCGTGCATGAGTGTGAGCGTGTGTGTGTATAAGTGTATATGTGTTTTTGTGTGTGTGTATAAGTGTATGTGTTTTTACAACATTTGTATTTTGCATTTGCGCACAACATGAACATAAACTCGACTTTTTTATATATGTATTTATTACATAGGATTCTTTGCGTATATATATATATATATGTATGTGTATTATTATGCTTATGTTTTTCTTTTTTAGATATATAGAAAAATAAATTTGGTATGCACATTAACATTATGTAATATCAGTTTGTTTTCATTCTGTTTTTTGCATAGCTTTACAATTGAGTTGTGGTTTCATTAAGTTTAACTTGGCTTTCGGTATTTTTATGTATTGTTAATTATTTATTTTTACTTTTGATTTGCATTTGGTGGCCAAATGCGTCGATTTTTGATATGCTCCCTAAATAAATGGGTTGGTTGAATGGCTTAACAAATTATATATATGTAGTAAAATATACAGTGATCGCTCTTAAATTAGTATTTATAGAAAATTTAATATTCCAAAATATTGAAATTATGATTTTGATGTAAATTTCGTCTTCTTAAAATTAGAATTCAAATTCTTAACTACAAAAATGTTGTCTTTTAAAAACTAGTTCACAATGTGAAAAACTTTTGAATTGAAAATGATTTTTAAGAAATTATTCGTCAAATAAAAATGATGCCCGAAAGCGAAACAATCCAATTTATAAACGACCACTATAATTAAAGTATTCGATATATAACTCAATGTATATATATTTCAAAGGTGTTGCAAGTGGCGCAAAGCAACACTGATGAGCTGTGCCCTCTGGCTGTTGTTGTTGTTGTTGCTTTGCGGCAGATGCAACACGTCTTAGGTACTGGGATTAAAAGAAATATGTTGTTGGCATTATGGTGGCATTATTCAAAAATCGACCCATTTGGCCACCCATTAGACCCTACGCGGCAAAAAGCTGCGCTGCAGCAGCAACTGCTGCGGCCTGTTGCTGCTGCTGCTGCTGCTGGTGTTGTTGCTGGAGTGGCGCCATTATGGGTATAGCAGTTCCATCTGCCGTCAGCAGCAACGTTTGGGTTTGTTGTGGCGCCGCCGCTGCTGCTGCTGCTGTCTCCGCCATTGCCATGTTGGCGGTGTTCCAATCGGCTGGCAACACAATCAGCTGCTGTTGCCCAGCCTTGCTGGGATGAGCAATGATGCTGCCATCGGATGCCTGCACCAATATCGTATTCGCTGGCAAATTGAAGCAGGTAACGGTGCCATTTGGTCCCACAGTTTGCAGCTGCAATGCTGCCGGTTGTTGTTGCTGCTGTAGCAATTGCATTGCCGATGTGGCAGCTGCAGCTGTTGCATTGTGATTGTTGCTATTGCTGCTGCTGCTGAGATCGAGACCATCGCTGTCGCCAGCTGCTGATTGCTGCTGTTGCAGCAACACTTGCTGCTGCTGCTGTTCCTGTTCATCTTCCTCATCCTCGCAGACGCCCGTCTCCTCATCGATGACCTCCTCAATGAGATCATCTTCATTGAGCTCTTCGATAATGTCATCGGTGTTATCCACATAGCTGGTGGCATCGAGACTGACGCTGCCAGCAACAGTTGCAACTGGCGGCGATGGTGTTGGCGTTGGCATCGCCAAATAGCCATCGCCAGACTTGGCTGTCAGCGCGGTGCCTTTGGGTATGCGAAATTTACGCAAGATTTGCGCTGTGGATGAGGACAAGACAGCATCCTCATCCTCATCGTACACATCCTCATCAATGAACTCCTCCGCCTCCGCATCCTCATCCTGCTGCTCAGCAGCAGCAGCAGCAGCAGCATCCTCAAGCAACTGTTGTTGTTGTTGTTGCTGCTGCTGTTGCTGTTGGAGACTAGATGCGTCGGGGGTGATGATAACCTGGCGATTCCGATTTGGATTCGCGTTGACGCGAACCAATGTGACCGCCGCGGCTTTGCTGCCATTGATGAGTGTTAGAGGAGGATGTTGTTGCTGTTGATGCTGCTGCGGTTGCAATTTGTTGCCAACTCCACGGGCGGCAAGCAGAATGACGGGCGTCTTCTTGCCAACGGTTGTTTTGAGGCCATTGCTGCTGCTGCTCACGTTGTTGTTGTTGTTGCTGCTGGCGCTGTTGCTGGTACTGGTTGCGGTGGTATTGCTGCTGTTGCCATTGCTGTTGTTAGAGTTAGGAATGAGAGATGAGACAGCGTTGGTATAATTAGTGTTATTGTTGTGCACTTGTTTCACACAGTTGCTTTTCAAAATGCTACGGTTATGTGTTACAAAATCAGCGAATTTGTCGACGTAACTGACCGCGGATGCGCTACGATTGCTGCTATTGCTGTTGTTGCAGTTGCTGTTGCGATAGCAACTGTTGTTGCTGTTGTTGCGCGAATTGGCCTGTTTCACGACAATCTCCTCGTAATATATGCGATTCGCTTCGCGCTGGCGACGCTGCCAATCATTGTTGTTGTTGTTGTTGTTGTTGTTGTGCATGTTGTTCTGAGTGTTGTTGTTGTTGTGATGGTAGTTGTAGTTGTTTTTGTTGTTGCGTGGTGTGTATGGCCGTTTGAACTGCTTGTTGTTGTATGCTTGTTGTTGTTGTTGTTTAGAAGAACCTGTGTTTGTTTTTTTATTTTTGTTGTTGTTGTTGTGATGATGCATGTTGTTGTTTTTGTTGTTGTTGTTTATGAATTTTTGGTTGGTGTGCAAATCATAAGTTGTCGAGAAAACAACACAAAACATTAACACAACGGGCGAACAAAAAGGTAGAAAAATGAAAAAGAAAAAATATATTTTTTTTTTTATTGTAAAACATTTTTATATTCGCATTTTGCTTAATTTTAATGATTTTTTCGCTTAGGTTTAGTTTTGGGTTAGTAAATCATAATATGTACATGTGAGCAGTGGTGAGTTGGTGAGTTGGGCGTATTATGTACATGAGGTGAACTGTTCCTGTGGTGAGTTTCAGTTTATGCAACCAATTGTTCAGCCAATTTATAAATAGTTAGTTTGAAACAAATGGATTTTAAAACGTGCAATAAGGAAATAAAACACAAGGAAAAAAACACTTTAGGAAACACCTTTCTTGGAAGATCAGATCCAATTGGTAAAATGATTATTTCAATATTTCAATATATTTTGAATAAAGAAAAATTGTGTTTCTGTACCAGAAAATTATGAACTTAATTTAAAAACGAGTCAGAATGGAAACTGGTAACAAAATATAGTCAATTAAAATGAGAAATCTCTTAAAATTAAATATTTTATATTTGTTTCAGACCAATTTACGCTTCCTTTAATTAAAAAAAAGTTCTTTCTAGATTTTAAATAAATTTTTAAACAAGAAAAGAATGTAATTAAAAAAAGTTGTGTTCCTTTTCCAAAGTGTTTCTGCTGTTTTTTTTTTTTAAATTAGAACTTATTAATTGTTAATAATAGACAATGATTTGGGATAAATAAAAAATGAAACAAAGGAGTAAAATTAAAAGAAATAAAAAGCGAATAAAAAAGTACACATACCTTGCACTTAATAAGTCCAATTTTTATATTTATAATTGTTTTGATTCAGTTTTAGTTGTTTTTTTTTTTATGGTTATATGAAGTAATGGGAATGTGAATGTTGTCCAGATTTAGATTTTGAAACAAATGCGAATGCAAATGAAATATGTTGATGAGGTGCGCAAAAATGAATCAAAAAATTTGTTCGATGTTGTTGTTGTTGTTTAGTGTTTATACACACACCCCCACACACCCACATACACGCACACACACACACACACACCTTATGCGTGTTTATCCTCATGGGTTAGTGTTTGAGTGTTGTAAAATGTTTGGGTTTTGTTAATTTAATGAGTATTTTGTTTATTTAAGCGTTAAACATGATAAAAAACATATTTGATATATGCATTTTTAGTGTTTGTTTTTTATTTTTTTATGCCGCTCTTTTACATTGTTTATGGCTTCCATTTGCGTTGCTTTGCTCGCGTTATTTTATCATTTTCTTTTTTTTATCTTAATTTTTGCCTTTAAACAATAGTTTCTTGCTTTTATTTTTTTTTTTTGGTACTTTGGCTGCAGTTGTATTTTTTATTTTGCTGTCGTTGACATTTTTCAGAGCGCTAGAAGCACGGCTTCTGATATATCGTAGCTATATAGTTTTTGATTATTGATTATATAGTTGCGAGTTTTTGATTTGATTCATTGATTGATTGATTGATTGATTGATTGATTGATTGGTTGGTTGGTGGGTTGGTTTTTGTGTACATAAAATAAAATAAGAGAAAAAGAAAGAAAAAAAAGAACAAAATCGCATTGAAGTATAACACATTGTAATAATAAATTTGTTGTTGTTTAAATAAATGAAACAAATAACGTATATATATATATACATATATATATATATACTTCAGTATGGTAAAATGTTAAGGTGTTCTTTTTTGTATTTTTTTTTAGCACTGAGTAGAACTGTACATAACCGAAAGCAATAACAATAAAGCCAAAACGGAAATTATACATATTTGTGTATGGGAAAATAGTGAAACATAATAAATACAATCAAATAAATACTATTTATGTATATAAATAAATGCACAAATTGTAAATTAAAACTAAGCTAAACAAATGTAAAATATGAGTTACAAAAATTAAGCAAAAAGTATTTGCTACATATTAAATCAAAAATATAATTATATATGGACTAAATCGTATATATGCTTAAACGAGAAAGCTACGAGAAAAATATTCGAAATTATAAACTAAATTTGGTTAGGGCTGATGTACTTTTGTTCAAATGGTATTTTTGTATATTTGTTGTCTCGAAAGTAGTGTGTTATTCTGAGTTTAGTAGCTGGCGCGACGTTGTTCAACACTAAAAAAATGTCAACTAAGAAACGAAATGGAAACGGGACAGCAACTGCAACAATGCAGCGCCGCCGCTGACTACGCAACAAAAGAGACAGAGTGAGAAAGGGAGAGGTTAAGAGAGAGAGAAAGGAGAGAGCGAGTACTAGAATAGAGAGAGAGAGAGCGAGTGAGCGAGAGTCTAAAAACAAACGAGAGCGCGTTACACTAAAAGAGAAGTTACTTAAAATAGACGAGTAGCGATTAGCGAGTAACGAGTAGCAATATTTATAAGTTTAAGATAGTCATAGAGAGAGAGGATAAAGAGATAGAGAGTAGAGTTAAAGTTAGTTGAACTGTGTTTGTTTTTACCTAATTTCTTTGGTCTCCAGCAAGGATGAGGAGTTCACATCGTTAACCGCATTTATCATAGATGTGGGCGAGAAGGGCAGATGATACATGGAGGCGGCATCCAGCGTATAAGCATCGCTGCTCTTAATCAACAGCTCATTCTTCAGCTCCATAAATTGGTGATGCGGATTGTGAGCAAATTGATGCTGTTGCAGCAATTGTTGCGATTGCTGCTGCTGTTGTTGCTGCTGCTGCTGGTGCTGCTGGTGTTGTTGGTGATGTTGCTGCTGTGTTTGGGCATCCAAAGCATTCGCATTTAACGTTGGCTGCGCACTCGCATGCGTTGTGAATGTATATTGTGGCGCTGCCGTCGCACTCATCGTATACGGACACAGATCCCCCAATTCCGGTGGCTCCAGTTTCGGCTGGAAGCTCTGCAGGCCATCGGGTGTCAGGATCTGATAGCTTTGCACGGTGCCAATGACATGTTGCTGCTGCTGCTGTTGCTGCTGTTGTTGGTCGTTGGGCAGTGTGGGTGTTGCTGCTGCTGTCGAACTCAGATATGTCACATTGTCCAACTCGTAGTGTGTCGGCTGCGTTTGCGCCTGACTGCTGGCAACCTGTTGTTGTTGCTGCTGCTGCTGTTGCAGTTGCTGCTGTGTTGTTGTCGTCTGATAGCTGGTTGTTTGTGTTCGTTGCGGCGCTGGCGCTGTTGTATATATTGTCTGGGTGCCATCGAGTTGCAGTGGCACTAAATTGCCCGCCTGATCCTGTATCATAATGCTCTGACCGTGCAACTGTTGCTGCAACAGCGCCTGCTGCAACTCCAACTGATTCGAGTAGATGAGCGTCGTTGTTGTCGGCTGAGCGGATTGTTGTTGTGCGGCTGTCGCCTGACCGCCGCGTTGCAATTGAGCCATCGAACTGCTGGCGCCGGGATTGGCCAAGGCCAGTTGTGCACCACCCGGCAAAATCATGCCACTAAAATCCAGCGAAGGCAATGTTTGCAATTGTTGTTGATGCTGTGGCGCTGCAGTTGCTGGTTGAACCTGCTGCTGCAACTGTTGTTGCTGCTGTTGTTGCTGCTGCTGCTGTTGCTCCACATCGGCATTTTGCACCTCGTCCAGCACACTATCGATCTGGGCTAGTCGCTTTTTCGCTGGAGTCGCCGCCACATCGCCCGCTTTCAGTTTGCGCACGCGGGGAGTTCGAGAAGTTCGCGGCCTTTTGGCGGCCGGCGTTGTTGTGCCCGTTGATTCCGCTTTTTGTGGCGTACTCGACGCCGAACTGGGCGGCATGGGCACATCGCCGTGCTTATCCTTTTTGTGCATTTTCATTTTGTCGGGTCGCGAGAACTCCTTGTTGCAAATGGGGCAGGCAAATATCTTGCGATTCTGACCCTCATGGAAGAGATACGCATGCCGCTGGAAGCTGTACTTGTTCTTGAACGTCTTGAAAATGTCGTTCTTGGCACAGACAAGACAATAGGCAATGCCATCGATGATGTGCTCGTAGCGTGCAATATCCAAACCACGCACACTCATCTTCTCCAGATATTCACCCTGCTCGTCCTCGGCAACGACGCGCGTTTTGCGTTTCCTTTTCTGTTTCGCTGCTGCCGCTTTTGACAACATGCCTGGCATTGCATCGTTGATGCCCTGATTATGTTGCTGCTGCGACTGTTGCTGGTGGTGCTGATGTTGCTGCTGTTGGTCATCGTGGCTGGTTATGGTGTAGCTGGTGGTGCCTGCTGCCTGTTCCGCAGCCTCTGCCTCCACCTCGGCTTTGATCACCTGATATTCCTCGAAATCGTGCTCTTCATGCTCGAGACTCTGCTCCTCGTATTTCACCTGCAGCCCACTCTCGTCCTCGTATTTCACCTGCAGCCCACTCTCCTCTTCCTCATCCTCCTCGAGCATCTCCTCATCCTCGCCCACATGCTGCGGCTCATACTTGATAATGTCGGCGGCGGCAGCACTGCTCCCATTGCTGAGACAATCACTGCTGCAATTCTCACTTTTGAGCACATGATATTCCTCGTAGGTGCTGCCATCGAACTCAATGATGGTGCCATCTGTGTTGACCAATGCTGTTGTCGTTGTTGTTGTTGCCGTCGATGTTGCCGTTGCAGCAGCAACATCATTGCTGATGGGTGTTGCTGCTGCGGCGCTAACCGCCGTCGCTGGCATACCACCATTATAATTCTCAAAGACTATAGTCGTCGGCGTCTGGCCATCCTCTCCAGTTGTAGTTATATAATGATATTGGGGTTGTTGTTGTTGATGCTGCTGCTGCTGTTGTTGCTGTTGCTGCTGCTGATCCGTTGCTCCATTTGTGTTGGCGTTCGTGTGCAGGATGGAGGACGAACTAATAGTTGTGACCACATTGTCTTTTGTTTATATTGATTGGAAAGTACATATTCGAGTTTGGTTCAATATATATAAAAGATGTGTTTGAATGTAATATTTGCATAAATAATCAATAAATCAATTCGAAATCGTAATTCAACAATTCACTCAAAAATCATAGAAATGCTGTGCATTATATATATTTATGATAGCTACGACGAAATCATCAAAAACTATACAGTCTCTATATATAGGATATATATATATCCTATATAGTAAGAGCTGCCTGCTACGATTACCAAGTTAGAGAATAATATTATAAAAATGGTGAGTGAATTGGATTTTTATTTTAATATTCGTTTGTCGCTTGATTTTGTGTCTTTACTTAATTGCTACGAATTATGTAAGTATATATGTTTTCATACAGTTGCAAATCGTTAAAATATAAAAGACTTGAAACTAATTGAAAAACAAAAATCTAGAAATTAATATGGCAAATTGATATACATTTTACATATGTTTACAAAAAAAGTGACCAATTTAAAAATAGCTAATAAAAATAATTGCAAAATGTTAAAAATTTAACTAAGCTGCTCACAATGGAAATCATATTCAAATTCCAAACTGAACAGCGAAAGAAACTTAAAAGCTAAGCTAAAAATCAATTGCAAAAAATAATATAAACTAAATACATACGCAAAAATGAATAAGTTTTGAGCCTTTTTGTCAAATGCGCTTTGCACAATTCATATTCATAATCATCAGTAATCATTATATATATGTATATATATCGTAAATATATTCAATGTTTTGCTTGGGCCTAATTTGTGCATTTATTTATGTGTTTCAGTATTTATTATAAATCTGTATTTCTTCACATTTACATGTACATATATTATAAAAAAAAAACAAACAAAAAAGACGAAATGAGACAGCAAGAAAAATATGCTCAGCAAAAGTTTGATTTGGTTTTTTTTTTTGTATTTGTTTTTTATGATGTACGAGAGTTATTTGAAGTGTAAACGAACTGATAAGCGATTTGTTATTGGGTTGAGATGCATTATTTTATACTCCTTACTTTTTTTTTTATGGCATATTGATTTTTGAGGTGTCGTGTGGATGAAATCGGTTTGCGACTGAATTTGTTTTCCATTTTTATCAATTTTTTTTATTATTTTTTTCTTTGGAATAGTACAAAACACCGCAAATGGAGGACCAGCACAATTTTTTTAATTCAACATAAACATATAGTAAATAAAATTTGAATAGAATTTCACTTAATTTCTTCTTCTTCTTCTTCTTCTTGTTAGCTGCAGTTTGATTTGGCACAAAAATTGTTAGAAATCAACAGAAAACATCAATCAAATAAACGAAACAATTGTCTACAAAATGATACAGAGATGCTTGATAGTAATGCTATGAGAATTGATTGTTGTTAAATACAATATGAAAACAATAAACAAATAAAATAAAATTAGTATTTAGTGAGTGAGTAGCTAATCAAATAAAAAAAGACAAAAACCAAAACAAAAAAAGAAAGAAAAAAAATGAAAACGAGCACAAAATCGAAAGCAAATATACCACTACCAAAAAAAACGACAAACAAATTTTGAAAGAGGATTTAAAACTTACCAGCAACATGTTGCTGCTGCTGCTGCTGATGTTGGTGTTGCTGTTGCGGACTACTGTTGCTGCTGGCAACAGCAGCGGCTGTCGTTTGATATGTGGCCGTTGCTGTTGTTGTTGCCTGACCATTTGCATCACAGAGTATTTCGTTTTGCAGCTGATAGACATTGCCATCGGTGCTGGTGTATTGTTGTTGTTGTTGCTGCTGCTGTTGTTGTTGTTGTTGCTGTGGAATGCCGTTTAGTGTATTCGCCGCTGGCAACATGTTGATGCAGACAATTTTTTGTTGTTGCTGCTGACTAGATGTTGTTGTTGTTGTTGTTGTTGCTGCCGCTGCTGTTGGTGCTGCACTTGCGCTTTGCTGTTGACTTAGTTTTGGTATCTTTCCCTCAAATTTGCGCAATTGTTGCATAAATTGCAGCTGCGGCAGTTGTTGTTGCTGTTGGTATGACTGTTGTTGTTCGTTGAGTCTGCGTTTGGCATCTGTAAAAATTCGTTGAAAATTTTGTATTACATGTGCAAAAAGAAAAAGTGTTGGGATTTGTTGTTTGTTGATGTTGTTTGTTGTTGTGATTGGATGTTGGTTGATGTAGTTGTTATATGATGGCATGTATGTTAGCGTTGGGAATTATTGAAGCGACACACACAGGACACACACACATATACGCATATATATACATGGATATAAATATATATCTGAGCAGTATATATATATAGGCAAAGCGAACGAAGGAACGAAGCGAAGCGAAGCTCAACTGAAACTGAAGCCCAACCAAGAAACGAAATTTGCGCCTCTTTTTCCATTTTTTTTTTTTTTTTGGTTTTTTTTTTGCAAGTATTTTTAGTAAAACAGTTTTGGTTTTTGGTTAGTTTTTAGCATATAGTTATTTTTCTTTATATATATATATATATATATATATAGCGTGCTCTCATATATTTTTTTTTTGTCAGGCGCTTACAAAATAGGACACAACTTTTCACGACTTATAAAACACGAAAAAGAAACTAAAAGACGACGACGACGTTGACACACCAATAAGAGCGACTATATGGAAAATGTGGGGAATTTTTGTGACATAAAAATTATGAGTTTTTTTTTTTATTGTTAGTTAAAAATTGGTTTGGGGTGGGGTTGGGAGGGAATAGAGATAGCTGTGGAATGGCTGGATGGATGGGTGGCAATTAGGTGTGACTGTGATTCTTATGTGACTATGCTAGTTGTAGTGACTGTGGCGTTGTTGTTGTTGCAATGATTATTGTTGCTGTTGCTGCTGTTGCTAAGGTTGCTGCTGCAGTTGTTACTGCTGCTGATGCTGCTGCTGCTGTTGCTGCTGTTGCGCTCACCTGCGCCAACGTTACTGCTGCTGCTGCTGCTATCAGGGATTGCTGCTGCTGCTGCTGCTGTTGCAGCAACTGTTGTTGCTGCCGGCGTATCTATTGCTGATGCATCCTTTTTTCGTCTCGCCGGCGTTTTACGGGGCATTGAATTCGCTTTGTTGCGCGAACCACCTCCTCGCGCCCCCCGCGATGTCGAGGATGTGGATGTGGAGGATGCTGGCGAAATGGAGCGATCATCTTTATTGCGACTACGACCGCGACTGCTGTTCCTGGAGCTGGTGCGTCGCTGGCTCGCCAGCCAATCATCATCGTAGTCGGCATCATATTTGCGCTTATGTTTGCGCCGCTTGAAATCCTCCTCCTCATCATCATCTTCTATGCCAGGAGAGAGAGCGGGAGAGGTGGAGAGAGAGAGAGAGTGCAAGATAATAAGCAAAAGCTGTTTTGGGTCATCCGGATTGCCGCTCACCAGTGCCATCGTCCATGTATTCGAGCAGCTCCTGCTTCGTTTTAAAATCCGCCGGACTCTGCAGACTCATCGTGTCCTCGGGCACAAAATCGCTCTCTTCCTCAGTCAGCGTGAGCACGCTCTCCTTTAGCATGGCCTTGACATCGTCTGGCACATTGGGATTCTGTTGGATTTCATCCAGATCCAAATCGGGATTGCGCTCCTTGAAGCTCTTCGCCTTGGTGGGATTGCATTGCTTCTTCATTCTGACAGAGAGAGAGAGGGGGGAAAAGAGAAAGTTGAAAGAGATTGTTAACATTTAAATCCACATCTTGGTGTTATTTCAAACCCACTTCTTATCACACAGCAGCACATCGAGATGTGGTGGCAGAGGCGCCGCTGTTGGCACCGCATTGCTCACATCCTCGGGATGACGGCCGAGATCGCGCCCCTCAAGCCAGGCCTCGTAGCGTTCGCTTTGGAAACGCTTCACGAATGTGTCCATTGAGATTTTGACCATGTCATTGCTGCAGGTACATTGCGACGCACGCTTGCCGTACTCAATCCAGCGTTCCATGGCAAAATTTGTGGACTCGGCACAGTTGAAGCCATGATTGAAGCCAGCATGATAGCCAAACGGGAACGTTATCATTATCTCGCCCGATTCCTGTGTGATCTGCGTTGTGTTTAAAAAGAGTTAAGTACGAGACGATCGACTTGGTTTTGGTGCCGATTTCGAATTGAGTACCTCTCTTTGTGCAAATTTCCAGTTTTAAATTGCTCAGCTTTATCTCAATTTAGAAATTTAGAATTGAATAATTTACAAGGTTTAATTTAAATAATAAACAGTCATTATTTAACTACTGTTTAACATAATCAAATGAAATCAAATGAAAGACAATCAAAATTTACATCAAGTTCCATTTAACTATTACATAAAATGCAGCAATTGAATTTAAGCAAATAAAATCGATTTTTAGCCGCAGATTTTCAACTGTAAAAGGCTGTAATTTTTATAAAAAAAAACCGAAACTTTTGTACTTCCTCAAAGAGGGTTCTCAATTTCGAAGTTTGACGACACTTTATGGATTGAATTGAAGTCAACATCGATTATTACCTTGCTGACGGGCACATTGTGCTGTTTGAGTATCTGTGGCGATATTAGTGTCATTTTATGACGCAAATACGCATTGCAATTCTTATAGCTGGCCGGAAAATACTGATTGGCGATCTTCTCCAGCCGCCTGCCATATTCGGGCGGCACAACGTACCACGTTTTGGGCGCACCAAAGTGCAAATAGTTAATTGAATACAAGTCCATGTCCTCTGTGTGCCAGGCGAATGTCGTTTTCCACATGCCAAAATACAAATATGCCGTATTAACACCATCGATCTGGATATTATAGTCCTTGTTGACAAAATCCAAAATGCTGCCCAGTCGATTAATGTTCCAGCTCTGCGAGAACAGAACAACAAGGCATAAAATCAAATACACCATATATATACATATCCATATCGAAGACTTACGTCCTGATCGGTGTCGGTGATGCTGCCGCTGACATCGGCGCCATAAATGGGCGCCACATAGGTGATATTTTTCCAGTATTTACGCTCCAGATCCTCGAAATCGAAATGTTTGGGCGTTGCATAGCGTTCGGTGCTGGCCAATTCGCTAAATTGCTTAACCGTCAACGGTTTTTTTTGTATATTGATTTGCTGATAGCAGCCCTGTTTGCCGGTGACCACCTGACAAATTGGTGCCGGTATTGTCACATTTAATGCATCCAAATCTGCATAGCCACTGCGGCGTGGCACCCATTCTGAGGGGGGCACCACTTTGGCGAGTCCGGCCTTGTTGGCACCCTGTGATTCCATATAGGCAACATATTTGGGAAAGTCCTTGAACTCATCCCAGCTGGGACGGAATACCATAATACGCGGTATATCAGACATTTTCATTCACATGCGCTTATCTATAATTTCTAGAGAGAGAGTGAGAGAGAAGCGGAGATTGTGATAGAGAGAGCGCGCAAATGCCGCTCAACAAACAGCAGCAGTGATCAGAGAGCGATCAGCGCAGATGCTCAGCACTAACTCTAAGACTCTTTCTTTTTTTTTTTGTGGCATGAATGCGTGCCGTGCCCCTCCTCCTGCTGCGGCTGTTGTTGTTGTTGCTAAGGCAAATAGCAGTTGAGGTACGAGGAACAGCTGCAACTTTTGTATTCGAGCGCCCTTTTTCAATGGGACAACCAACAACACAACAGCAGGCAGGCAGGGCTCAGGCCAAGGCAGGCAGTCGATAGAGGCTGGCAGGATATGCAGTCCAGAGGCAGTTGCTGCCACTGCCCCTTCTGCCACTGCTGCTGCTTCTGTGCTTGTTGTTGTTATTGTTGTTGCACAGCCAGTTTTTATAGCTCGACGCAGAAAGGTGCATTGATCTTATATTTTGATTAGCTTACATCTATTTTTATTTTCTCTTCAAATATTCTTATATTATATACTTTATTTTTTTTTTAATTTTCCTTTGTACTGCGCTGAAATGCTGTAGAATATTTTGTTACAAATTTTTAGTAGTTCAAATATGTTGTCAAAATTTTGTTGACAAATTGACTGAAAAGATCTTTGATTAAGTTGAATAAGTAAAGTTAATTTCTGTTCTAGAGAAGAATTTATATTAATATTATAATGATTAGTAAAATGTTGTTTAAACTTATTTAATGGCTTTTTTTAAATAATATTTATTTTTCTTACTTTTTATTGCGCTCTTTTAAATATAATGTGACTAATATATGACCTAAAAAATTAACCTAAAACCCATTCTTAGAAATCATTAAAAATATTCTTATTGAGCGCTCAATAATTATACATCAGTTTCAAGATAAGTATTTCTAAGTCCTGCTCTACAAAAATTGTTATATTTAATTGTGATAAATTTAACATAAAATTGTTATATTTAATTTATAAAATTGTTATATTTAATTTATAAAAAATTATAATAATTTTTAATTTAGAAATGAGTCTTTAGCTGCAATTATTATGCCATAAATAAGATTGTAGCTGTCTAACTTTGATTAAGCTTAACAAATCAAACTTCAATTAAGAAATAATATTTTGTATTAAGCTTATTTTATCGCTGATGAAATATTTACTATACCTAGTGCAACTCCATAGTTCCCCTTGCTCCTTCTTGCAATGCAAAAGTAATCAAATGAAATCCTTCTAGGAAATGTCTGCTTTGCACGTAGGCCAAAAATATGTAATATTTTCATTGAGTCGCTTTCTGGGTTATTTGCGATACATACAGACAGACATATATAAATCGTATGTACACACACAAATTGTGTGTAGAAAACTTAATGTTGAATCAAATTAATCAGTCGATACAAATAAAATAGATACAGTTGAAAATAATTACGGATGTGCAGAGTTTAATGCTAATTGTGGGTATTCAAATGTTGAGCAGAAGAGTCAAACTAATCCCTTCAGCTGCACATACATACGAAAAACATAAAAAGGACACCAATTAAAATGGCGCAGAGCAAAAAGGATACGCTGTGAAAAAAAACACGCCCAATAAGAATGCAAAATGAAAACCAATCGTACAAACCTTTTTCAATTGTTTTGTGAAAACTTGTGAAATGTTTAGCAAAATTGATGATGAACAAATGAACAAATTGTAAGTTTGCGACGATAAACAGGACGACGACAGCAGAGCAGCAGGAACAAGGACGACAAACGACGATGAGGACGACAACGCCGTGCGAGACATGCGAGCAAACTACATGGAAGAAAATTTACGCAATTTTGGGTCTACGCAGAAAACTGTACCACCACCCGACGAGAGACGAAGACAACAACGACGATAGACGACGACGGCGACGAGGAATAGGAACGAGTGCGCGCCATGAGCGCAAGCGAGACAGAAGCATTGCGGCCAGGACGAAAAGCAGGACGAGACCCAAAATGTAACGAGTAAAATGATGAGGAACAGAGAGCGAGAGAGAGAGAGAGAGCCCAACTGCCATATATATATATATATATTTATATATATTCGTGTGCGTGTGTGTGTGTGCCATTTGGTTTATATGTATAGGTAATATGCATTGTGTATGTAGAAAAAAAAAATTTGAAAATTCTTTTTTTTTTGGTTTTTGACTCACTTGTGTGCGCTGCTTCGTTGCGTTTTCGTCTACTCTTTTTGTTGTTGTTTTAATCCCAAAGTTTTAAACGTTTTATTTTGCCAGTTTATTGCACATTTTGCTTTGTGTGTTGTATTTATTTATCGCTCTTTGGTAATGCAAAAAAGCCTGTTTTTTGTTGTTCACTTTTTTGTGTGCTACACTTTTTAAGCTTTTGCTTTTGCTTTTTTCTATTTTTCTTTTATTTCTTTTTTTGTTGCTTAAGCGCGCGCTCTCTTTTTTTTTTTGTAGTATTATGCTCTTTTGGCTCTTTCTCTTTCTTTTTTTTTTGTCGCTAAATTTTGCACAATTGCACAATTTGTTGTCGTTTATTTGACGCACAAAAATTCATTTGATTTGTTGTTGTTGTTGTTGTTGATAATACAAAAATGTTGTCCTGCAACATTTGCTGAGTCAGTTTTTGAAGAGACCGGCTGCTGGGGCTGCTGGGTGTGTGGGGGGGGAGCAGCACTCAATAGAAAATGTGAAGATGAAGATGATGTTGCTGTTGTTGCTTGATATATTTATGTTTGTATAGATGTGTGTGTATATATATATATATAACATTTATTTGCTGCTAATAAACACACACACGGCAACGAGCGCGGATGTCATCAGCAACATGTTCTGAGCTGTCGGAGCTGCGAGCGTAAACTGAAACGACGACGACGAAGCCTGGCGAGGACGAAACAGCGCTGCTGCTGCTGCAGCGAAGCGGAGCCGACAGCGACGCCAACTGCGACGCAAACTGGCAGCAGCGAATAAACACACACATGCACACACACACACATGGAGAGAAACACAGACAGACATAGAGCGTTGTCCTTTTAATGCGAATGACGGGGCCAAAGCGTAATGTGCAATAGGAAAGGAAAACCAACTGAGCGAGCAGAGAGAACGAGAGCGCAAACAAGTTTGACAGGACGACAATAAATGATATACAAATATAAATGTGCACACATCTCCATATATATATATAGATATAGGTGTGTGTGTGTGTGGAAAATGCGAATCGAGGAAAAGCGGCAGTTGTTTCATTGCGAACAATAGATTTTATTCGGTGAGCAATAATAATGCCAAAAACGAGCTGCAGCAAATGCAAAATTTGCCATGCTTCAAGCGTTCTCTCTCTCTCTCACTCTCACTCCCTCTCTTTCTCTCTCTCTCTCTCTCTAGCTAGTTAGCTAATCCAGCAGGAGAGCGAGTTGAATCCGTGCCCGGCTTACAAATAATTACGCTTTGTTTTTAGTCCTCGCATTTAGCGTGAGATTTACATGCGAGGTTTAACATTAAGCTGGGTACGCTGCTTCCCCTTGATATCGATCACTTGCAGCACACACTCACACACACTCACACTCTTAAATTCACACACAGAAAGAGAGCGTTTCTCAACTGCTACTTGAGTGGTTTCCATTGCCACTTTCAAAATACAATTTTAAATTTCCGGGAACAACGAAAATCATTTCTATTTTAAAACGTCAAATCGCAGCTCTTAAGTAGCTGCCAATGTTGCTGATGTTGTTGTTGTTGCTGCTGCTGATGTGGGGCTCAATTACACACAGGTTTCAATTGGGTTTTGGATACTTCCTTTGACAGTTAAATAGAATTATAAGAATTTGGTTTGTTAATGCAATTGAAGCATTATTCAAGAGTTCAAGAATCGATAAAAGAGAGAAATCGCTTAGTTCTGGACAAAGTTAGAGCAGTGGAAAATTCAATTTAATTCGTAGAATTTCAATAATAATTGTTGATAATTTGAAATCTAAAAAGGACATTTTAGGGCTTCTACGAATGTTATTCATGGTCATGACAAATTTATGTAAGTTTAAAGTCTTGGAAATCAATATCTAAGCAAAGCACATTTCAGTAAGGACCCTCCTCAAACCGCAGCAAAAAAGAAAAAAAGGTTTCCAAACCTACTCGATTTTCTTTTTTAATTAAATTAAATTAAAGCCAACCACAAATACAATACACAGAGGATCTGCTGGACAGCTGAAGGTAATTGAAAGTATGAGCAACTTTGGACAACTGGCCTAACAAGATGTAACCAGCCTAAATTAAAAAAAGAAAGAAAAAAAGGATATAAACAGGGCAAATGACAAAAAAAGTAAAGTCTTGTCAATATAGAGAATTTAAGCAGACGCAGCGCAAAAAGCGAAACCAAACTAATTACAAGAAGAATGAGACGAGGGACGAGAGAAACGGGAGAAACGTGGAGAGCATGGGGAATATATAATTTACAACATGTCATTAGCTGGGCAACGCCTATGGTATGTGTGGCATGGGTGATAGAACGACAGGAACACGGGACGAGGCAGCAGGAGAGACCAGGCAATGAGGCAATGGCAGGATCAAAGCGTGACGCGAGAGGCCGTGCGCGCACAGGACCAAAGAGTGACTGTGAGGCGTAAAACAGGAGCTGCAGTGCACTTCTTGTCTATGTGTGTGTGCGTTGTTGGGGAGCCGGATCCTGCGCGCAGCGAAAACTTGTTTTTTCTCAAAAGTAGCTCAAGCGTAACAACATCGAGTAAAAGTCCAAGTGAGAGAGAGATAGAGAAAGAGAGAGCAAGCGTCGCAGCGAGCTTGGACAAAAGCGACGAGAATGACCAGGCGGCGACGGCGGCGTCAACTTCCGGAAAGGACCAAAGGCAAACACACGCAAACACACACACACACACACACTCATACATGCGTTGTGTACACAATGTGGTCATTGACTGAACGGTAAAAAGCGAAAACAGGAACACAAAAACAGCGCCGGCAGCAGCAGCAGCTAAAGCAACAACAACAACAACTTATAGTGATGACGTCGTTCTGCGTCCTGTCGGCTGTGCAGTCGTTGCGAGCAGAGCGATGAAAGCGCGTAGAGACTGCCATAATGCGCGTCCCCTTTTTAACATAAGCATAGCGTGTGCTTGTATGTGTGTGTCTATATATGTGTGTGTGTGTTTATGTGTTTGTCTCGTGTGTGATTCACGCAGCATATTTTCTAATACAATTTCAGTTTTCTCATAAAATTTCAATTCGCCAATGGCCTCAGCTGCTGCCGCTACAACTACTACAACAACAAGCATTATTTATTATTCTATATCCTTTTGTGGCAGCTTACAGGCGGCACACGCGTCATACAACATACAAAAAGCAAAGCGCGCGTCCCCTTTTTATTTTATTCTTTTTTCTTTCAAGTTTCCCTTTTGTTATCTCAATTGCACAACTGTGTTGTATTTTTTTCTGTTTTTTTTTTTGCTTTTGTTTTGCTTTGCAGTTGCCGACGTTCGCTCGTTCGTTACATTTTCGTAGTATATCCTTTTTTTTTTGTCTCGGCTTAAGTTTATTTTGTGTTGCTAGTTATTGTTCTTCCTGGATCGTCATTGGAGTTTTCTCTTTTGTCTTGTTGTAGAAGCTTTCGTTGCTGCTTCTTACGCTGTTTCTTGTTTTCGAACTTGCGCACTCGCAATTGCAATTGCGCTCTCTCTCTCACTCTCTCTCATACACAAACACGCTCTCTCAGCTGCCTTTGCGCCCAGCTGCCGCCTGCCTGCCAATCTAATTAATTCTCTTTTGCTGTTTGCTATTCCGTTTTGCTGCCGCTGTCCGCCATTGTGTTTGCGCCTGCGAAAAATATTATAGTGTCGTCTGGCTGTTGTTTAGCCTCTGCCACTGCCTCTGTCAACGTTTGCTGTTTCTGTTTCTCTAATGCTGCTGTTGTTGTTGCTGCTGCGCTTGCCCTTCTTCTTGTCTACGCACGTACGCCGCCTGCTTGCATTGATTTTACTTCTTTTTTTTTTTTTTGGTCAGCTGCGTCGCCATTTTGAAAGCGCTGAGCAAAAAAAAAATGAGTAGGCGAAAAAAGCGAAAATATACTTTTTCAAGTTAAAGGGGCGCGTGTTCAAGTGGCAGCCAGACCGGAAAACAGGCACTTCTAGGATCCTACGCAAACGTTTCCCTTCCTGTTTTTTCGTTTTTGTGTTTTTATTTTTTTTTGCTTTTTACACATGCTCCAATTACACAATTTTCGCAAGAAGCTTGTGAAATGGGGCCAAAGCATATCAAGGACTTTGGGCCAGCTCGATTTCAGTACACATTCAAGATTAACAAGGAATGTGGGAAATAAGAGAACCAAAAAAAAAAATACAAAAGGAGGCAGACTTATTAATCATTTTTCAAGAGTGTTTTGTGAAAGAAATTCAAGGATATTAAATTATTTCAGGCAAAAATCAAATTTCCTAACGAGCTGATGTTAATTCATTTATATGGGGATGGAATTTTCTAATTGAAACGCTGAAATCGAAATGTATTCATTAGAAAAAATCAAATTTCATGGGAATTTATTCTTAAAATTAATCAGAAAAGTAGGAAATTGGATGCAGTAGATAAAATGAAAAGAGACGAGGTTTAAAAAAATGGTTTCTAAGAAAAATTTAAAAAATAATGATAAAAGCTCTGTACAATATCAAAAAGACATCAATATTAAGTATTGAGGCCCTTATTTAAAACTTAACTCCACTATTAACTAATGTCCTTTTAAAAAGAAATATTTTTGTCCCAATACTGAAACCAAATTCAAAATAAGATTAACATATTTTTAAGTTTTCCAAGATATTCAAAATTTTTCTAATCACGCTAAGCTTTTTGCACAAAAGTATGCTATAAATTAAGCCATGTGTATTATTTCTTATTTATTACGCATTGCAAAAGATGACTTTCGAAAATTACCCATTAAATTCCGGAACTCTCAACAACCCACTTTAAAATAGCAACCTGATTGACCTTCAACCCCTTTGTCACGACATACTCATATATGGAAAAACTTGGGTCAATGCCACAATATAACCCCAAAAAAATATACTAATTACCCTCAATCGGGCCAGGGACACACACTCGCACACAGACACATGTAAGCACTTGCAACCACTCAAACCGGGGCGACCTGTTGAATTAGCCGAGAAGTTTTAGGGGGTTGTCTATAAATATATATAATATATATACACCTGCGATTAGGTCGGGAAATCACCACCTAGAAATAGAGACGGAGAGGCGGCAAAATAAACAACAATGCACTAAACTCAATACTACAATATATATACATATATATATGTATAGATATATCCGGGGGTATGTTTATGTTATGCTTTATGAATGGGAGCGCGACTCTAACTACCACCAAGTCGCACTTTTGTTTTGCTTGCTGTTCCGTTTCACAATTTTTTTTTCTTTTTTTTGGGAAAACCCCTAAAAGTGACGAAGACGTTGTGTGGATGAGTCGTCGTCGTCGCCGTCGTCATCATCGTCTCTGATGACACACGCCGGTGGCACATGCCAATGAACTGCAAGGTGGCTAAAAATATATATTAATACATATATATCTATATGTGTGTATATATGTCAGTCAGTTGGTTGGTGGTGGATTGGTTAAAGCGCACATGACCAAGAGCGGAGCAGCAGCAGAGCACATGTTGGTCGGTGCCTTTAACTTTGCCTCTGTCTCTGCCTTTGACTTGGTGGTGGCTCCTGTTGAACTGTGCTTTTGGGGGGGTTATTTGCCCGGCAAAACGCAAACGTCCTTGCACCTACAAAAGGCCGTCTCAGTGTGGTTGTTGCCGTGTCTGTTGTGTTGTTGTGAGCGGAACCACCCCATGCGCCATGTGCGCCCAGAGTAAAGTGCGCCAAAGTAGGTCGTGGACATGATGGTTGGTCGTGTGCCGCTGCTGCGCTGGTTGATACTGCCGGTGGTTGCTACTGCTACTGCTCTACGAGACTCAGTGGTGGTTCCAAGGGTTACTACAGCCCAGTTTTTGTTTATAAACATTGCGCAAAAACAGCTGATTTTTTGGCAACATCCCCATAAAATGTGTAGGGTCGGTCAGGAAAACCAAAAATCAACCCGGCTAAAATTGAGACCAGCTGACTACAACTGGCCAAGTAGAACTGCAGCAACAACAACACCTGCACTTCAAGTGCTTAGCCCAATGGCCCAAATGGTAAAAGGAGCAGCTGTCTGCCTGCTCAGTCTGCTCAGCCAGCCATCTGTCGACCCGTTTAAAGGTAATGATAATGAATGCCTTCGTGCCTCCGTGCCTCATCGGTCTACCAATCTACTGCCAGCCGGCTGCAAGTCGACTGAGTTGCCTGACTGCCTCATTGGGCAGTGGCAGCTGCCCCGCTGTTGCATTGATTGTGTGCGGCCGAACATCTGGTTTTGCCTGCCTGCAATGGGACTTCCCCTACATGAATGCTCGTTGATGTGGCATGCGCCAAGCACCAAGGACCAAGGACCCAAAGTGCCCAACAATGCACAGCATCTGCAGCAGTTTCTATTTTCTATTTTCCCTTATTCCATTTTCAGTTGCTATTTCTACGTGGCAGCTGATGGTCGTCGATTGATTGGCTGCGCTTGCTTCAATGTTAACATTTGTATGAGTGTGCCGAGGTATCTGAGTGTGTGTGCCTAGCTTTGTATGCGAGCGTGTGTGAGTGTGTGTGTGTGTATTGAGACAGTTGTATGATTTGCTTGGCTTGTCACTATTTTGATTTGATTGATGGCTAGTTGAACTTTGAGTTCAATCATAAAGCATTGACAAATTGATTTACTAGGGAACCTGAGGCACTAAAAATTTACTTTGTACAAGCTTAATCATAAAATGAAAATTGTCAAATTTCCTAAGAAAGTTGAGAGTTTGTGGATAAAAGTAATTTAAACTATTTAAGCATAAACTTGGGAAGCTCCTATTAGGTTTATATAATGTTAAATTATTAATAAATATGATCAATTTTTTCTTTCTTTTACCTGAAACCTATTTGAAACCCAATTTATACTAACTTTTTTTTACATATAAAAACTGCTATTCTCAAATCCTGCAAATAATCTCTGCTTAAAGTAATTTTAACTTTTTGCAGCTGTTTTAAGAATATATTTTGTCTGCATTTTTGGGTATATTTAAAAAAATATCAAACTGAAACTGATTTTAGCCGCAGCGTCGTTTTTTTGAATCTAAAGTAATTATATGCTGGTTAGGCAACACTGGCAGCTGCCTCAAATGCATCACCTGCATGTGACCCCCCAGTAAAAAGGAGCTCAGCCAGCCTGCATATGGATATCGGGCTGACAAAGTATAAAGTACAGCAACATAAACTCATAATATAAACCAGATCCGTTTGTGCCAGCTTTTCAGGCACAACTGTAATTCAATACGAGACGACAGTGACGAGACCCGTAGACAGCCGACGATCGCCCCAATCCTCTACAAAGAGAAAGGGAACAGGACCCCACAAAAAATAAAAAAAGTTTCAAATTGCGTTTCGAGCAACTTGTTTTTTTTTTTGTTTGGGCCGTAAACCGGTAAGCGAGAAACAGGGCGTGGCCAGGATAAAGCGATCGTTGGGCAGAGATTACATACAAGTACAAAACTGTTACAATATTCAAGATTTCCGCTTTCGCATAGGAAGTGCGAAAACACAAGCAGCAAAGGCAAAAAAAAAAAAAAACGAAGAAACCAAAAGAGAGCTCAAAAATCAGGCACATCCGAGTAGACACGGGAATCCTGATACCAGCTGCGCTTTATTCATCCTGTGAAATGTTTGCGCAGGCGTACATTGAACTCTGTCTGGATCTGTGTCCCATTCCCATTTTCATTCTGGTTCCCATTGCGGCTGCAGGTAGACAGAAAGGACTCGGAAGGAGAGCAGATGTTTCTCACAGGAGTTTATGGGCCTGGCGCTGTCTTTTTGTCGCAGGTCAGTTTGCCACGACTCGATCCCTATTGTTTCATGTCCTGCTGCTGATGACTCTTCTCTCCAGTTTAAGGGTTGTCGTCTACTCATGTCAATAACTTTTTTTATTTGATATGGTATTTGGCTTTCAAACATTTGGCCGTCGCCGTTGTTTTGTTTACACGAGGTGAGTTTGTTTGTTTAGAAGAAGTCATTAACACCGCACAACTAAACAGACAGCTGTCGTCTTAAATTTCGGGGCGTGGCAATGCTGGAAATCATTGGCCAACTGACAGAAGGTTACCAAGTTGCAATGAATTATTCCAAAAGCAGTATAATAGTCTAATCTATAAATTAATCATTGATTAAAAGGCAATCCAAATGGTTCCTTATTGAGCAAGATATATGGAAGGCATAAAATTGGAGTAAAATTACTGAACTTTGACTTAAAATTGTGTTTTCAAAATTAAATGAGGAAATGCCATGAAATTCAAAATCGATTCACTTTGGCAACAGTTAAGCAAGTCTCAAGTTTAAAAGAGTTCTCGCTAGGAACTTCGAAATTCCAATGAATCTAACTAAAATTTTCATATAAAGAATTAAAGGAAATAAAGGAAAAAATCATGACTAATAAACTAAAAAAAAGCAGCTAACAGTCTCGACAGAAAAATGAACTGAAATTGATATTTTGAAAAGCTAATTTTAGAATGACCAATTAAAATAATAATTGAATATTTATAATACAAATACTGTAAATAATATATTTTATAATTATAGCTAAAATCAACAATAAATCGAGGGAGGAATTAAAAAACGATATAAGTCTATGACAGACAAATTAACTGAAATTGACATTTTAAAAAGCTAATATTATAATATTAAGCTAAAAGGATAATTAAAGAATATTTATAAATACAATGACTACTATAAGTAATCATACAGGTATTACACTACTTTTACTGTACATTAACACATTAAACATAATTAAGAAATTTTCTTCGAGTGTGCCTGACCAAAATCTAATTAAAAAATTATTATTGTAATTTATTCCACAGCTCTTAAGAGGAGGCTTAAGTGACGCATTAACCGGCAAAAAAAAATCACTCACATATGCATGGAGACGAATAGGCCGCAAAGAGAGGCACGAGAATTAAGCTGTGGTGGCGTCTCTCAGAAGTAAAATGAAAAATCGATTTTGCGAATTGTCTTTTGCAAATTAAATAATGATACACTTAAAACTAAAGACGAAGAAGAAGAAAACTCACTTACCTTATGGAAGAAAAGTTGCTCCTTGGCTTTCTCTCTCTCTCTGTCGCTCTCCCTTAAACGAAGGCAGGCTCGTCAGGTGATATCGATACACAAATTTTGCAAGATATTCGCAATAGTTTTTTTTTGGTTTTTTTTTTACTCAAAACACAGATGCAACAACAAACGGCGTACGTGACCGAGAACACTGCTCGTTCACAATAGAGTAGCAACAGCAGTATGCGGTTTATTTACAATAGATTAGCTGCACACCGCCTTCTCGCTCTCTCTCTCTCTCTCTCTGCGAGTGTGTGTGCGCGTGTTTACCAAACTATTTGTTTTTGAGGTTTTCAGAATAAATAAAATAACAACAACATCCAATGCGCTTGGCGTCTAATCACTATCCAACTATACTGAAATTGGAGGAAGGCGCATCGTCTCCAATCGGTTGTCATTGTCCACTGGCATTTCTGTGGCTTTTGACTGCATTTGGCATTTGCCCTTTACACATCACGCACATGCAAAACCTTAGTTCGTTGCTACTATCTATTCACTATTTCACAATTAACATCATACTTTATAGACAGAAATTTCACAGTATTTTTGCTAATTTTAATAAAACACATTGATAGAATTAGCGCTGGAACAGAGTCGATAACACAATCCAAAAGCATCGATAGACTGAGTACTTTGCAGTTTAGCGTACGTATCGACGATGTATGGTAAAATAATTAGTAGATCTGGTCACACAATTTGCACACGTTTTCATCTGTGGATGCAATCTGCATGAAGTAGCCGTAAAGTAAGTTTACCATTTATCAGAAGTGTATTGCATCAGACTGCGACTATTATTTAAACTCTGTTGTGTATTACAACAGCTCAATTGACGACCACGATAATCAAGAACGAGCAACATGCCAGAAGAATTAAGCAGCGCGGAGACGCAAACCGGTGAAGATGGTCAACCAAAGACGGCCAAACAATTGGAAAAGGAGGCAAAGAAAGCCGAGAAATTAGCCAAATTACAGGCGAAATTGGACAAAAAAGCAGCAGTAGCACCAGCAGCAGGCGACAAGAAGGAAAAACCCGAGGTAAATAAATGCAGCTTAAGGTTATGTTTTCTGCTTGTTTTTGTTGCTGTGGCAACAATTATTAATGTTTGTAGGGTATCCACGCCCTCAAATGACTCATGTCAACGTGTGCAATTCGAGTTTCAAAATTAGCTAATTATTTTCATTTCAGAAAGTAAATGTGTACATTAACGGCTAATGTCATACCCTGTGTAAAATTAGGTAGTTGGAGTTTGATTTGTTTGTGCATGAGTATGCAATAGCTTCGTTCCAATTTCAAAATTAACTAATTACTTTTGTGGTTAGCAATCAGCGCAAAAAGTGAATGTACTTTAAGTGCTTAGGCTGCTATTGTTATACACTGTAAGAAATTGTGGTGATTGGAGTCTGATTTGATTGGTTATAATGTATTTTGGGCCATGTTTTGTATACCCTGAAATAAGTTTAATAATAGTAGGGTATGCTTCATTTAGCAAGCGACTACTTGGTTTGTTTTCGTTTTGTATTTCTTTAAAATTTCTTATGATCCAAAGAAAAGATTAATAAAATTAGGGTATTCTAGTTTGTTCTAGTGTATTTAATTAAATTAAATTATTGTGGCTCTGTCGTACAGGGTAGTCGGAAGTCAACCTAACAGCCTTAAAATTTGTTAAGTTTTTTGTTTGATTTGGTGAAAGTTTTTAGATTAGTTGCGTTGCTATTGTTATACCTTGTAATAACAATATAAGTAAATCGGGTATGCTCTATTTAGGCAACTGACCGAAAAACTTCTTTTAATACTTGTTTATTATCAGTTTTAAAATTCCACAAATTAAGCAAATCTCCACCATAAAAATATAATTTTCATTTTTTACAGAAACGCACCAAAGAGACAAAGGAAGCTGCAATTTATACGTCCAACACTGCGCCAGGGGAGAAGAAGGATCTGAGTGGAGCACTGCCAGACGCGTACAGTCCACGCTATGTGGAGGCGCAGTGGTACAGCTGGTGGGAGAAGCAGGGCTTCTTTACACCCGAATACGGCGTAAGAGAATTAAAAATTCAACTATTATACATACGTAATAACAATCCCAACTCTAGCGTGATTCCATTGATGCACCCAATCCGAATGGTAAATTCATCATGGTCATTCCACCGCCAAATGTGACGGGTTCACTGCATCTGGGTCATGCTCTGACCAATGCTATTGAGGATGCCATTACACGCTATCATCGCATGAAGGGACGCACCACATTGTGGGTGCCTGGCTGTGATCATGCCGGCATTGCCACTCAGGTGGTGGTGGAGAAACTCCTTTGGCGCGATGAGGGTCTCTCGCGGCACGATTTGGGACGTGAGAAGTTCATCGAACGCATCTGGAATTGGCGACGCGAGAAGGGCGGTCGCATCTATGACCAGCTAAGGGCTTTGGGCTCCTCCTATGACTGGACACGAGTGAATTTCACCATGGATCCGAAACTGTGTCGCGCTGTGACCGAAGCATTTGTGCGTCTGCACGAGAAGGGTGCCATTTACCGCAGTTCGCGTTTGGTCAACTGGTCGTGCACTCTTCGCTCCGCCATCTCGGACATTGAGGTGGACAAGGTGGAGCTGGCGGGACGCACATTCCTCACCATACCCGGGTACGAGGAGAAAGTGGAATTTGGTGTGCTCATCAAGTTCGCCTACAAAGTGGAGGGCAGTGATGAGGAGATAATTGTGGCCACCACGCGAATTGAGACAATGCTCGGTGATACGGCCGTTGCCGTCCATCCACAGGACGAACGCTACAAGCATCTACATGGCAAGCGTGTTGTGCATCCGTTCTGTGATCGTCGTCTGCCCATCGTCTGTGATGAGTTTGTGGACATGAATTTCGGCACTGGTGCCGTTAAGATTACACCCGCCCATGATCCCAATGACTATGAGGTGGGCAAGCGGTGTGGTCTTCCATTTATTACCATCTTCAACGATGATGGCTTCATTGTTGGGGACTATGGCGAATTTACTGGGCTCAAACGCTTTGATTGCCGCAAACAGTTGCTGGAGAAGCTCAAGCAACTGGGCCTCTATCGTGAGACTGTGAACAATGCAATGGTGGTGCCCATTTGTAGTCGTTCCAAGGATGTGGTTGAACCACTGATCAAGCCACAATGGTATGTCAGCTGTGCGGACATGGCAGCCTCCGCCACAGAAGCTGTGCGTTCCGGTGAGCTCAAAATACTGCCCGAGCATCATACGAAGACGTGGTACCATTGGATGGATGGCATTCGGGATTGGTGTGTCTCCAGGCAGCTGTGGTGGGGACATCGCATACCCGCCTATCATGTGAGCTTCAAGGATGCCAGCATCAAGGCCGGCACGGTGAGTGAACCTTGAAAATTAAAGAAACAATTTTAATTTATGTCCAAGAAGTAAACCTAGATTAGATTTATGAATGTGCTTCATGTACTTTCAGCCCGATGCCGAGGAGTATTGGATTGTGGCACGCACGGAGCAGGAGGCATTGAAAAAGGCCGCCGCACGCTTTGGTGTGAATGCCAGTGAGATTGTGCTGCATCAGGATGAGGATGTGTTGGACACTTGGTTCAGCGCGGGGCTGTTTCCGTTCTCCGTGTTCGGCTGGCCGGACAACACAGCCGATCTGCAGGCCTTCTATCCAACCTCGCTGCTCGAGACGGGTCATGATATACTCTTCTTTTGGGTGGCACGCATGGTCTTCTTCGGTCAGAAACTGCTGGGCAAGCTGCCCTTCAAGGAGGTCTATTTGCATCCGATGGTGCGCGATGCGCACGGCCGTAAAATGTCCAAATCGCTGGGCAACGTTATCGATCCCATGGATGTGATATGTGGCATTTCACTCGAGGGATTGCACGAGCAGCTCATTGGCTCCAATCTGGATACGCGTGAGATAGAGAAGGCCAAGCTGGGTCAGCAACAGGACTATCCGCAGGGCATACCCGAATGTGGCTCGGATGCGTTGCGTTTCGCGCTGTGCGCCTACATCACCCAGGCGCGTGATATCAATCTGGACATTAATCGTGTCCAAGGCTATCGTTTCTTCTGCAACAAGATCTGGAATGCAACGAAATTCGCTTTGCTCTATTTTACGGGCAAGGAACGCTACAACACACAGATCACACTCGACGCGCAATCGAATCAAATGGATGCCTGGATTCTCTCCAGATTGGCAGCCACCATTGACACCTGCAATACGGGCTTTGAGGCGTATGATTTTGCTGCGGTGACCAGTGCCTGTTATGCCTTCTGGCTCTACGATGTCTGCGACGTCTATTTGGAGTGCCTCAAGCCCATCTTCCTGAGTGGCAGCCAGGAGCAGCAGTCTGCGGCCAGGCGCACTCTTTATGTTTGCTTGGATTACGGACTGCGTCTGCTGTCGCCCTTCATGCCCTTCATCACGGAGGAGCTGTTCCAGCGTCTGCCACGCGCCGACAACACGCCCAGCATTTGCGTATCCAGCTATCCAAGTAAGTTTGTGTCCAATGTGGATTTCGAGATTTCTCCTTTCAATCAGTCTAACTTCGAATTATAATCATTCCTCTTCCGCAGCCAACACATCCTGGCGCAGTGCACAGATCGAAGCTGATGTGGAATTCATGCAGAAGGCAGCTCGCGTCATTCGCTCGGCGCGTTCCGATTACAACTTGCAGAACAAGACGAAGACGGAGGCATTTATCGTGTGCACCGATGCTGCATCCAATGAGATACTCAAGCGTTATGCCAGCGATCTGTCCACCGTCGCCTATTGTTCCACGGTGACGTTTGATAGTCAGCCGCCCGCGGGTTGCGCCATTCTCACCGTTTCGGGGCAGTGTGAGGTGCATCTGCTGCTCAAGGGATTGATTGAGGCGGACAAGGAGATTGCCAAGCTGCACAAGAAACGCGATCTACTGGATCAGACTGTCAGCAAGCTGAGCTCAGCGATTCAGGCATCCGACTATGCCACCAAGGTGCCCGCCGAGGTGCAATCGGCGAATGAGACGAAGTTAACCGAATCCCGCACTGAAATCGAACGTATTGCGGTTGCTATTGAAACGCTTAAGCTCATGTGAGCAGCCAATCCGAACCCAGGAGAATCCGGACAGGATGAGCTCTGGCTGCATTCTATTGATATTCACTTAGACGCTTGATGACTCTAAACTCGCTGTAAACAATAGAGAAAAAACCAAGCTACGTTTGCATTTCGCATTTTGCTTCTTAATTTGTTTATTAATTAATAGCTAAAATTTATAAAATATGAGCTAACTTATTAAATGCAATCCAAGAATTTTTCACATGGCAATATTTATATAAAAGAAATCACATTGTATTATTTGATTATATATCTGTGAGTATTTGATGTCCTTAGTAGCCTCTCATCTTATTATCTGTGTAATTTATGTTTGATATGATCCTTTGCGATATCCTTAAGTAATTTAGAATTTAACTTGTGAATTTAGTTTCACGGTATCAGCTTGTTTTTTAAAGTATATCTGAAATTTATAAGAATAGTTTCTACGGAAAAGATTAAAAATAGGAATTAATTTCAAAGTATTTAAATTCGTTTTTGGATGAAAGTGCCTTGGCTCTCGAAGTCAACGTGTCTTCATTAATATTTGTCAACATTATGAAAAATATCAGACTTAAAATATTTTAGTTATTGAATTTTTATACGCACTTGAGCTGTTGTAAAGTATAAAAAAAATATCCTTTTGTAAAAGAGAGAATTGATAATAATAGACACCTCTAGACCATGGCTCAGTAACAGCTTTCCCATGACGCGTCGGCGTTATAGAGCAACTGTACCAAGTCCTTAGCTAGACACTGTGGAGTCCATAATGAAGATATCAGTAATATTTGCAAAGGCTCCACAGCGTCCATTGCCCAGCCGGCACCCACGTGGAGGGTTCAGTCTAGAGGATTTTTGCCGGCCAACCCAACTACCCATAAAAACAGAAAACTCCTAAGCCCAAAAACTTGTTGCCCTAAAAAGAAATGCCGTTTCGGGGGAAAAAACAACGCTGAACTTAAAAAATAAAAAACAATGAGCTTAACTTTAAAATAAATCTTAGTTAACGAAAGTTATTTAAAAAAAAAAGTAAACCTTAAATTAAGTGAATAATAAATAATAATGTTTCAGGCAAAAGTGCAAGTTTTTATAAATACAAGTATACTTAATAAAATCATATTTAGAGTTTATTAAAGTCGAATATCTTTGAATACAATTGTTGCAGCCTGAGTAAACGACTTTAATATACTTAATTATTTCTTAAATTAAGCTTGACAAAGTGTATTTAAAATAGAGGTTAGTTTTGTGAACAGCTGAAATTAATTTAAATATCAAATTTGATAATTCCAGAATTTAAATGAAGACTCTGGACGGACAGGTAAGCAGACAAATTTTTAGCTATTTAAATACACTTAAAATCAGAACATGCTTCAATTATGTTTTAAGTATACTTTACTTAACTAATTTAAGCTTAAAAATATTTTAGAGTTTTTATGACGAAGTCAACACTTACCCGGAGAGCATTCAATACTTCCCGATTTCAGCACACATAACTCAGGCTCCTATTTAAAGCAGATGTTAAATATTTTAATTTAATTTAATTTAATTTAAAACTCGTGCTAATTACCTCAATGGGGGCTGCTCCAATGCCTTGCATAAGGGCCGAGAGGAACAGCAGAACGATGAGGCCCTCCATTTTAATAAATGGAGCTAGCAAATACATAGTTGGAATGTATTAATATATATCTTGATCTTGATTTGGATATTCCAGTTGTTGACAATTATCGATAAACGTTTAATGGACAGTCCACTACGGAATGTAGAGAAGAACTGCGATGGTTCCTTAGAACTCTGCACATTTTATACCATTTTGTATACTGGGTTTGTTAAATACAGGGTGTCTGCCACAATATGGCCAACTAGTGGGGCGAAATGGGTACAAACCGCAGAGCGGCACAAAAGCACCCCATATGACAAAGTGGACGGCGTTTTCCTTGCACCATATTTCAAATAGTTTGTGGTAAATACTCCAACAAACAGAGCACAAGATTTAAACAAACATAAGCGCATTAGCAGCATATGCTCAATTTGATTACGTCTGCGGCTAGGACTACTGTTCTTTTGCCGGAATGTGCTTCTGTGGCAATGACGTTTGAGCTGGCCCAAAGAGCTAACTCTAATTTAAACAAGTTAAGGTTGAATGACGTCCTTACGCAAAAGGAATAGTGCGCACGGGATATAAGCATGGAATTGTAAGTAGAATTGAAATGTGATATTACTCAAATAAATAATATACGCATAAATTAAACAATAATTAAAATTAGTTAGCCAGTCATCAGTAACATTTTAAAAATTGTTACTTGTTTAAATTTAAAGACTTAAATCAATTTAAATATCTCTCTTAAAGCAAAAGCAATTTCACAATTTTATTATTTATCTCAATAAATATATTAACTTTTTGATTACAATTTAAACATCTCTTTTAAACGAAAAGCAATTTAAGATTTTTATTGTTTATCTCAATAAATACACAAACTATTTTATTAGAATTTACACTTCATTTAAATCAATTTAAATCTCTCTTTTAAGCCAAAAGAAATTTTGCTTTTTTAATATTTTTCACAATAAATACAACTTTTTTTGGGTTATTATAAATATGCAAATCTAATCATTCTCTACTGTAAATAACACTTTCTTCAAGAATTCCCACACTTTGTTTTAAATGTTGCATATAATTTACTTTCAATCTACCAGGTGAGGCGTGTGGCATGATCTGTTTTCCGCTTGGACATTTTGATGTAGCCCAGAAACTGCAGCTCGGCCACAGCGCGAGTGAAGCGTGCCCTAAATTTAAGAAAATAATTATTAATTTAAAATCTACACAATTGAATTAATATCATCTCAATACTCACTGAATCTGTGGATCGATTTGATTCTGTGACACTTCTGCATCATCCTGCTCTTCGGCGGAGCGCAGCACTGAGCGGAATGCTTGCAGCCAGTCGAATAGGTTAATCATGCGACCGCATTCCAAGTGCAGCTTATAGACCACCGACAGATCCGGCATGGTGCCGAGCAACAGCGTCTGATCCTGCAGCTCACAGCACTTGCACTGCATATAGAAATGTGGATTGTTCAGTGCGGTGTGGAGTGCGGCACGAGGTGCACCAATAATATTCCGGCGCACAGTTGCAATGTCTGTGAAGACGTACAGTTCGTACAGTGGTGGTGCCTGCTGCAACGGACGCAGATGCCTCAGCACCACTTGCTCCTCAATGTGTGCCAAGGTCTTGGTCAGAGCACGTGCATATTCCGACGATAACTGTTGCTTGTCCTGTTTGCTGCGTTGCAACAGTTGCGCCTTCAGCTCCTGCCGGGAGGCGACCTGTGTCAGATCGGTTAGAGCGCGTGCGTCGCTCGGCAAATGGGATTCATTATTGGCATGGGGCTGCTGCTCCAATGTCGCCAGTTCCACATCGTTGAGCAGTTTCTTGAGCGTTTGCAGCTCGGCACGCATCACTTCGGCACAGGCGTCACCCAACTCCAGTGGCACTATCTGCTCGCTGAGAAAGTGTTCGGTGCACGATATGCATTTGGACAACTTGGCCACAAACGCCTCCTTGGACAAAAAGCTGAGGATTTGCCAGCATTCCTTGTACTCGGCCTGCTGTGTGATCGGTTTATTCAAACAGTTGACATACAGTTCCCGGTGCAGTTTGCCCAGTGGACAGCCTGGCAAGTCTCCGACCAGCTCCGTGAAGAACTCCAGGCTGCAGCGGAAGAGCATAAAATGCAGCAGACAATCGCGCAACAATTGCGGCAACTTCTTCTTCAGATACTCATCGTCCGTGAGCACAGCAATAATCCGCTTGCAATCATTAATCTGCTCCACATACGGACGAAACGAGGGCAGACGCCTGATCGTCTCCATATCCTCATGCGACAACTGCTTGATGCGTCCCAGCGCCTGACTGTAACCGGTGCACAAGGCAAACGCGTTGCCGGCAAAATAGTGCTCCATGAGGCAATACTTGAAGCCCTGTATAAAACCCTGTATGGAGAAGTCGTAGTAGAGGAATATGTGGGTCAGAAACTTGAAAGCCTTGCCAGACAAATGGAATGCATATCTGGGCGAGAGCAGCACTTTGTCCAGCAGCTGGAAGAGAGGGAAAAGGAAAAGCTGATCAAAGATGACTACTTTGAATCCTGTTACTTTGACGCACCTCATTCAGACCTGTTGGCGCCGCTTGTGTCTGAAAGACGCGCAGCTTGATCTTACTGCTCACATGGTAGGGCAATGTGCTGTGCACCGCCGTCATTGCAGTAGCCACGCCCAGGATTAGTACAAAAGGCAAGCGTTCGCATTGTGCGCTGAGTATGAGTATAAAATCCTGCAGCACACTCGCATTGAAGCACTCAAAGTCGGGCAGAACAATGACCAAAGCACGTTGTTTGTCAGCTCCAGCAAAATTATTCGAATACCAAGCGTGCAGTTGCTTCAGGGTGCACTGCGTCCGTCGCAATCGCTTGCGATCCCGCTCACCTTCGTCTGCCTCCTCCTCCTGCTCCTCAGGCATTGCCGACTGATCGTACATTATGCTGTACACCATAGATTCGATGGCAGATTTTAGTGTGGCACAACCACGAGATTGAAGCACTGAAACACGTCCCACATGCTGCGAATGCAAGCGTTGCGTTAGCGTCTCGAATTGCTTCAAGTGATCCGGCTGATTGATGCCCGTCAGCAGCGCCGCTGTGGGCAGCACCTCATCCAGCCGGCAACGGCCCTCGCTGCCCACAAATTCCACCAGTTGCTCGAGCGTTCGAGCATTGCTCGCCATTTGCAGCTGTTGGATGTGCTCGTGGAGTTGATTCCAGCAGTCCGTGTAGGCGGCATAGAATGGCTGCGTGGTGATCTCCTTGCCCAGCAGACTGCTCGTCACTGCTGGGCCATTGCGTTTGCGTTTGCTGGGCGTCCTTTTGTTCGCGCGTGTTGCGCCATTTTTATACACAAAACAGCCCTAAAATTAAACCAAATTTCAATGGAAGTTTCCCGTCTTTTAAACTCATCCGCTTACCTTTGAAACAGATATAGTGGGATCCATTGCTCTTGTTCAACTAAAACGACAGTCGTTTTGTGTGTGGCGTTGCACAATGCAAAATTGTTTTATTGTTTATGTCAGCTTTGTGCCAATTAAAGTTTATTCGCAGCAAACAAGAACAACAACAAATTTGTAAACAGCTGCAGCGCGCCAAAATCTCAATCTACATTAAGTTGGCTGCGTTAGACAACAATAAACAAGTGTTACCCATTCACATTGCAGAGATGCACTTTAATTTAACCGCGTAAATTTAAACAGAAATTTTTGGAAAACTCAATCGCCTGCACGGGAAATTCGTTCATCTAAAAGATCTCTTTCGCTGGTTGTTGTTTGTATCAGATGCGAATCGACCACCAGCGAACTTGTCACATTCAAGTTCGAATCACAATCATCTGACCATTTGGGTGCCAATTGAAATGTAAATAGAAACATCATCAGAAAATCGTAGAATAATATTAAAGCAGCCAGCAAATAATCCTTATCCCGAATCTCAGCAAAGTGACCACCATTGATAATTTGTGCATGATACATGACGAACTATAAAGATGAAGTTAAACTCTATTTGAGGGAGAATTTGACGGACTACTTACAATTACAATGCTAAATACAAAGAAAGCGCGACAGACAAAAAAAGAATATGGCACATTTGCGACAAGGTGGAGCATCAGAAAATACAAGGCTCCAATAATGCATACAATTCCAATTATTACAAGGACCACAACATCCAGAGTCAAGTCACGCTTTAAAGAACATTTTTATTAATTGTTAATTTTATTAAGTATTTATAGCTTACCGGTAGAAAACTGCCAATTAAGAGGAATATGATTAGCACAAGAGTCCAAATGATGAAACTCATCAAATAGTGATATTTATAGTGGCGTACGATCAGCGATGTAACACCGATAACAATGCATTCAAACTATATAAAAGGGAGACATTGAAAGTTAAATGTACTTTAATGAAGCACAACTTACGGTCAGAAAGGCAAATATCCAATTGACAGGCGTAAAGAAGCGCAAATCCTCAAAGAAGATGAAGATTAGAATTAACGCCAGACTAAGCACAAAGAATATGATGCCAATCCATGTATTTTCAATAAAATAGCCATTTATTTCCACGCTGCAAATATAATTTTATTAAGTTGCATAAATAATGTCGGTGCTAGTTTTGAAATAACTTACACAAAGTGAAACAAATACCATTGCAATAATGCTAGTAATAGGAATGCTGCTGTTACTGAATATGTATAGCATGAGAACTTTCGACGTTCCCGTTTGTATTCAACCAGATTGTCGGCCATTGCATGTCTTGTCTACGCGTGTGAGTATGTGTGTATTTTTAAAAGTTTTTTCGTTATTTTCTATTTGAGTATTACGACTACTTGTGTACTATGACTACTATAATGATAATGTATTTTTAAACTTTCGAATCTCCCATGATATTGACAAAGTGCTGCCCATAAGCGCAGTGCTGCTTTGTGAGTGGGAATGTTGATGAATACTGGCACTGACCAACACTGTCCAAAATACGCGCATTTAATCGGCTGTTTTCATGCCAAATGGTACTTGTTGTCTACATGCTTACGTCGAATAATGGACGACGAATTAGGTATTTATGATGATTTGGACGATTTCCAAGAGGCCGAGAATAAAGTAAGTGTAACTGCATAATAAACACAATCGAAATGATAATAAGATTTTATCAATAGAAAACCAAAGAATTGGAGGCATGGCAAACAAAACTTGAGGCTGTCCATCTGGAAAATTCTAATTTGCAAGCGGAAAACAAAGCGCTCTCCAAAAAGATTAAAACAATGGAGGTGAATTTTCAGAATCTGCTCAATACGGCCAAGTCCGAAATCAAACGCAAAGATGCGCAAATAACACAGCTGCGCAAGGAGTAAGTAAACAACGCCTGTTGCACAACTCAAAATAAGCTAAATACATATTTTCTTTCTTTTTTCTTTCCTTTTATAGAAAAGATGACATATGCTTCAGACGCAAACGGCCCGCGAATCTTGGGCAGCATAAGGCACAGCAGGCTGCGGGTGATGTGGAGCGGCAGGAGCACAAACGCTTCAAGCGTGAGGAAATAGCGGCCGAATTAAAAACAGAAATTGCGTTGGACAACAACAATGAAAACTGGTCGGGACAGATAAAGGCTGAGAAGCAGAAGTGTTCCAGAAGTGAACCAAATAAAACGCAGCCACAGGAGGCCTGCCATGACAAGAAAAAAGAACACAAACTTGACAATCCCCTTGGCAGCTCCACTGAAGGAAGCCGTCGTCGCAGCTCATACGATCGAGAACGATATCAAGAACGAGATCGAGATCGAGAACGAGATCGGGAGCGAGATAAAGTAAAAGAAGCTGAACGCAGTCGGCGTCGCAGTCACAGTCGGGATCGAGAACGAGATCGGGCTAAGAGTAGCAGTCACAGACATCGAACAAGCTCCAAAGATTTGAAGAGAAGTCGAAATAGTCGCTCACGTTCCCGTTCCCGTTCTCCTTCGCGTTCTAGCCACAAAAGCAGCCACAACAAAAACAGGTAAGTTTGTAGAGCATTTAACACAAATTTTCTTAGCCAGATAATCCTGTTTATAAAGCCACATATACCGATTCCAGCAAAGGCAATCAATCCACTGAAAGCGCTGGAAAACATCCAAAACATCAAGCGACAAAAAGCGATAAGCGTCATAAGGAAAAAACCTTGAATGCACTCTTTGGTAGGACACCAGGGCAGTTGAATGAACAGAGCAACAACAGTCCCGGCAATGAAGAGGTGCTGCAAAAACTATTGGCTAATAAGGGAGCGTTAACACCGCAAGATCTGTATACGCCAGCAAGTCAAACAGAACATAAGAATCAACCAGAAGCAACCAGATATGGTCCACAAACAGTCGAAGAAGTGGAGAAATATTTTGTGAAAATCGAGAGACCTTTTAAGCAGAAAGAAATGGATACTGAAGTAATTGAAAGTCAGCATTATAAAGTTGAATCAATGGAATATGTAGATATATCAGCTGAAGAGGAGCAGAAAGCGAGACCAGTGAAGATTGAGGCTGGAGAGAAGGTCAAAATAGGAATGGACGTAGAAGTCAAAGAACACATTCCTGGACTGGATTTAATTGACGAAAGTGAAGCCATAAGTGCCAACGAAGAGATAATACCAAACGATGAAGTTCCAGAAAGGGACTTCAATGCGGAAGAGGAAATAGTCGGTGAAGTAGAAAGTATAGAAACCAATTCAAATGAACCTAATACTGAATTGAAAGTTAATGTTGATGAAGAAGACTATAATTCATCGCGAAATGATGCGAAAGCCGATGAACACATTCCAGGCCTCGATTTAGTTAAAGAAGCTGATGTTAAGTCCAATGAACAGATTGAAGATCAGATCATAGAAGAGGTGGATGCTGCGAAAATAAATGAACATATGCCAGACCTGGACTTAGAGGAAGAAGAGAATTTAGTTGATGAACAAGCTAAATCCATTGTTAAAGAGTTGGAAGAGATAACAACTGAGACTGACCCTGAAACTAAAGAAGATGAAATCTCAAATGAAATAACGCACGAAGTGAAAACTAAAGAATTAGATAACCATGACTGTGAGCCAGCTGAGGCAATAAATGAAAATGAAATCACTGAAGAAGTTGTTGTTAAACCAAGTCCAGTCAAGATGTCTCTAAGAAAATCCTCGAAACGAATGCATGATTATGTGGTGACTCCGAAGCTACCAAGGCGTTCCATGAGAGGCATACAAATAATTGAGGATATACGCTTGCCCAATCTAATGGATATCGAGCACATTGCTGTCACAGTTGATAAGCACAAAACTAGCAAAAAACTGGCCAAAGAATCGAAGGATCAATACTCCAAAGAGCAAGAGCTCAAAGTGGGCCAAATTGTAACCGTTAATAAATGGGATGTGGATGTGCCACCAGATTCCACTAAGGTTGATCATAATGACGATTGCGACGTCGACGACGCTGTCATCGAGGCAGTCATAAATGAATTAATACTAGAGAAGCCATTGCCAAAGGAATTGCGACAAAGTTATCCGAATTTGAGCCTGGAAACGGATACCATTGAGCTGGAACTGGAGCAACTGCTTCAGCAGTCCCTCAACGATGTCCAACCGGGCGAGACGACCGTTTCATCCACTTCAATGAAAGAGCTGCAATCGCCCAAGCATGACCTCGTCAAGATACTCACAAAATCTCCACTCCAGCAGCCAGCTGTGGAGCAATCAAGAAGCAGTTCCACAAAAGTCAGGGCCAGGGTGAAAAGAGCCAATTTACGCTCACCCGGCAAATTTCGAATGACAACGAGAAAGAGCAACGAGAAAACACCGCTAAAGAAACGTAAAATTAATCTAACTGAAGAGCCAAATAAAGCTGTTGATGATCCTGCGGTGGCTGCAACGCCGCCCGATAAGGCAACGCCCCCGAAAGAGTTGTCACCACTGCACGTGACCATCGATGAGACGTCGGAGAGCATCAACGAGAGCAGTCTCTGCCAAAGCGCAGACACCTCCATCGTGACCAAGCGCTGCTCCATGGGCAACACTGACTACCAGTTTGAACGCATTAATGACGAGATCATCTTGCGTGTGACACGGCGACGACGACGACCTCGACCAGCTGGAGAAGGAGCAGGTGCAGCTGGACTTGAGTAAAATACCACAAGTGTATTACGGCATCAGTAAGATATCTGGCTATATGCTTACTAAAGCTACGCAGAATATATGTATATATTAAGAGTATACTTATCAGTTTGTTTAACCTGTTTTCACTATGGAATTTGTGATTTTAGATATTAACTACCAATGTAAAATTACACAATAAAAAGTATATAATTAAAGACTAATCAGAACATCTGTCTTAAACAGGCTTAAAGCTTACAACTAAGTATTATTAGAGTATGCATTATTATCAGAGCACAGAATGCTTATAACAAATGATAAAAATGAATCTAATTTAAAACACATATTAAGAAAATAATAATATATATATATAACTGATTTATTCAAATTATTCAATTTGACAACAGGTGCTAATAAACTTGATTTGATATTAAGTAGAACACTTTATATCGAATTAATATTAACATTGCAGTTTTCAAACGAAATAAATCACGAGCGAGAACAATTCGAACTATCGATAAATTCATTATAATGAATATCGATAATAATTTCAGCTTGCATTTATTGCGATAACTTAGTATTTTTTAATACTATAACAGAATAAATAAATAAATAAGCTAATTATCGATAGTTAAATAAAATCGATACGGTACAATTTGAAAATAACTATGAGCTATGAGCATTCTTTTCTTGCTACTCCGTTTTGGACTTCTCCTCGCCCAAAAGAAAGCGCCGCACCACAGCTAACTTAAAGATGGGCACCGAGAGCAGTGCGCCCAGACAGGCGCCAATCCAATAGACAATGATGTGCTCCAGATTGCTGTGGCCGCGACAGCCCCATTTGAGAGCCGTGGCCAGCACTGGATTGAAATAGCCGCCGGAGAAATTGAACGCTGCAAGCAGTGCATAATTAAAAGCGTAAACTTTTTTTGAGAGAATATGACAGCAGTTGGAAAGCCACGTGGCAAACGGGCGAGGACTTACCAGCGACCACCAGACTGGTGCCAATGAACGAATCAATATAGCTGCTGAACTTTGGTTCCTGCACACTGATCGTCTTCGATGCCAGCCGGCACAGCAACGTTGCCACGCCCTCAATGGCAGCGCCCAGATACGGACTAACCTGCAGATCAGCATTGCACTCCTCAAAAGCGCGTCCCTTGTGTGTCTCGGCGAATTCCAGCCACCAGAAGACCTGCACGATGCGATAGACACAACAGCCGCCCATCAGTTCAGCCCAGGTGCGCAGAGCCATCTCCTTGAAGGTAGTGCGACCCTCGAGCACATCCTCCATGTGGGTGTACGGACAAGCGGAGGCATCGCCCCACACCTTGCCCCACCACACGGTCAGCAGGAACAGAAAGATGGCATAGGCAGCCACACCAAAGTTATCAGCAACTATTTTTGTTACTCAATTGAAATAATGATTGAATTTCATTTGGATTCTCCAAGCTCACCGATAATCAGCTCAAAGCAGCAGGCACACAACTCGGCAGCAGCAATGGCCTCGTTCATCAGCACGGGCACAATTCCTTCGCTGTTCAGCAGTCGTCGACTCACCCGGCGCGCAATCTGTGCCGCAATGCAGCAGCCGACCATGAAGCCGGCGCTGATGCCCAGCGATGTCATCGACATGCTGATCCTCCTTTTGACAGAGCACAATCAAATAACATTTAATGAAATTGCCATTTTCTACTAGCTAACTTTGATGACTCTATAACATTCCCAATTCCCATTAGCAGCTGTCTGGATCGGATCACTCTATCACTTAGCTGGCCAGAAATGATAACCTCTTAGTTTACCCTGATAGCCTAACCAATCTCACCAGTTATGGGTTTTATCATGTTTCTAACATTTGTTAATCCACATCAGATAACTAATTCATATTGGAGGGTATTCAATCTTCGGCGTGGTAAGTTCGCAAATCTTTCTTAATTTTGAGAAGCCTTTGCTTATGGATTTGTTGAAATCCCATTCTAAATTTGACATTTTTGCTCGATTCGCCTATAGGTTCTGCGTTATATCCAAATGGACAGTTTTCGTTTATATTTTGCACAGTAAAAAATTTGTTTATTTTGTTTTGGTTTTTCTCTATTTCTTTGATGTGTACAAATTTATTTACATGCTGCAATTGCGAATATATATATATTTTTTTTTTTTGGGAAAAAAGAAGAAGACATATTACGCACACACATTCAGAAGAACACACACTCACAAAACACAGTTGAAAACTATTTTCGAATTCGCAGCACGCCAAAAATGTGCTAAAAATATTTGCAGCTTGTTAAACAACACAAAGTGACAATCAAATATCAATTCTAAGTGTCTTTTATATTGTATTGATTAGCTGAGGTGTTATTTAACCTTTTTTTGGCGAATATTTCAAGCGTATTTTTAAATTATAACCATATTTGTTATTACATAGCTATTGCGCATTAAATCATAATTGGCTGGTAAATATTTAGTTTTTGTTTGAAAGTTGATTTATTTGAGTTATATTGTCTCAACTTTTAAATGCATTTTGTTTTCAATTCTGCTTACAATTATATTTCACTTGATTTGAACAAAATACATACTAGGTAAATTAACTTTGTAACTGGCCAGAAGCGACCGGCACAGAAGGCCCTTAATACAATATAGGCGGGCTCTCGAAAGAGACTGAGCAAACGCCTCAATGAAATTATTGCTATGGGCTGTGATCTCGCTCATCTGGTCGGTCTATTATTAAACAAATGCTCAATGCTCAATGCTCGAATGCTCAGCAAGCTCACGTTAATTATAATAACAACATAGACATGGGCACAAACAGCTGATAGCCAAAAGCTCAGCTAGCACTATTTACGCATGTCGACAATTGATCCTCTAATGAGCTTTAAAATTTAAGTTTTCACTTCATTAAAAATTAGCATACTTGAGTTTGTTTTTTTAATATACACGTTATAAAAGCTTTTTAAATTATCAATAACAGTGGTGCACGCATAACAGTGCCACTTTGAGTTTAACGTGCCATTTAGTGTGTGACCAACTACAATGATCGATAACAGTGCACGCTGAGCAGTGCGTTTTTAGTTGAACGTGCCATTTTGAGTTTAACATTGCCATTTTAAGCTAAAAATCAAGCACAGCTGTTTAGCTAACATCTGTCAAGCAACAACAAGTAAGTGGCGTATTTATATAAACAAATCCATAATTTATGCAAAATCTATAACATAGAAACAACAATTTACAATGCTACAACGATTATGCAGATTAGGCGCCTTCAAATTGCCATTGTCATATTGTGTGACCAGCAGTAGCAGCATCAGCAGCCGGCGCTATGCAAGCACGCCACTCACAGAAAGTGCAACAACAGCAAAGGAAACAAATCTGAAATCTAAACTAGAAGTTGGCTTTACGGAATGGCGTCCCGTATACAGGTTACCCCTAATACGCCTGATTGCTGCCTTTAATCGTCTAAAGGTCTATCAGGCCATTGTCACGGTGGCTGGAACACCGCTCGCCTTTGCACTGCAGCAGGCCGGTCAGGTGTCAGAGGATGCTTTGGGCATCTATGCAGCGATTGGTGTTAGTGGCCTGGTGACGCTCTCCCTGGGCAGCTATGTGGCCCGAAATATAATTGGCTTCATCTACATCAACGAGCACCAGAATCAGCTGAGGCTGGCCTATGTGGACTATTGGGGCAGGCGCAAAGAACAACTGGTTGACATTGAGGATCTGCAGCCGGATTGGGAACCACACAGCACAAGGCGCCTAGGTGGCTTCTATCAGCCCATTTGTCTGCGCAACGATGACAATGTGCTTCAAGCTGCTGCATCGTTTTGGCGTCATCAGCGATCCACTTTTATTTGAGGGTCTCTTCGGGCAGCAATAACGAAAAAAATGATCCAAGCATTGTCAATAGTCATAAACAATTGCATATTCTAATTTTTATAGTTTACTAATAAAAAGAGTGATACAAAAAGATAAGCTAAGTACAAATTGGAGTGCTATATATATATAACTATTTACTAAATAACTACAAGTGCTTTGTACTAAAAGAGTTAACAATACTATCAAATTCGCATGCTTAAATGATGGAATCATGTTGTTCATTATTATCCGATGATGTCGAGTTTTCCGCACCCTCTGGTTCCATTTCCTTGCCCAATGCAATGGCCTCGGCAACCTGACAAAATAAATGTTTAATACAGATATATATAGTGTGTATATATAGTGTGTAAACTGACCGTATCGGGCAGCTTCTTGTGAAATGTTTCGGGCAGCAACAGCGACAAAATTGAGGCCAACATTGAGACGACGCCAAACAGCAGCAGAGGCAAAGGCTCATAGTAGTCGCCCTGGGGGGAAGTACGAGGTTTATGGATGAGTTAATAATTAAGAATATAAGTAAGAATACTAAGATTTACCAGAAGTGGGACAAAGGGTGCCAGCATCGCTCCAAAGCGTGCAAAGGTGGACATAACGCCGACTCCTCCGCTGCGTATAACCTGCAAAAAAGATTGTTTTGATTACATTATTTATATATATATATTTATAAATATATATTGTCAACGAACCGTTGGCATCATTTCCGCCGTATACGTGTAGATGACTGCAAACGATGAGGTAATGCCCAGTTTACCCAATAGAAAGAGCGTTACAATTAGCCAATTGGCACCTGGGGTACAAATTGAAATGTGTTTTTCATTTTTTAGAATTGTTTGTTATTAACCAGAAAATGTGTGTGGAAAATTTAAATAAGCAATCAAGTCATCAAATGAAATAAATTGCAGTAGACGACTTGAATTAACAAATTGGTTACAGTGACTTGACTGATACAAACAAAAGCCGGAATGCGTTGCGTACTAATTAACCGTAACTCTAGCACGACTTTATGTTTAATAAATATTCCACACACTAAACTCAAACACTTTACGTCTCTTCTTATCGACAAAAACTTAGTAGGCATGCAAGAAAGATTGAACGTAAGATATAAATATGCAGATTAATTGGATTATGATTGAACCTACCCGTTGTCAAATAGCCGCTGGCTGCGCACGTGATGGCACAGAGCATCAGAGAGCCGGATAATGCCAGACGGCGTCCCAACTTGCGTAGACACACCTAATTTTAGATTGACAGAGAGGAGGAGAGGTGTTTATATAAATAGACCAATCTTTTGTATTTGAAAACTAAATACATACCCATGCCAAGGAATAGCCGGGTATTTCAATTAGGCAGACCAGGGCAAAATTCAAATATTTATTGCCGCTCAGATTGGTCGAGTTCAGCGAGAGTCCATAGAAAACAATGGCGTTGACAGCCCTGCAATAATAGAAATTTGACTCCATCTGGCTAAACTGGGCAAAGAACTGTGCGTTAAATACACACCATATAAACAACAGAGTCGTATAACGCCAGATTAGCGTATTCGATGCGAACACCTGTTTGATAGATGGCCAAATCTGGCGATGCTCTGGCTGCAGCTGTTGCGGTTGCTTTGCATCCGTTGTGTCCATTTGCTGCTGCTTGAAACTGGCCAAAAGTTCGAGCGAAAGTTCCCGCTGATTAACGTGCGCCGCTTTCCGTATAATTGTGCCCGCCTTCTCGTGCTCATTGCGCGCCAGGAGCCAACGCACCGATTCCGGCACCAGCCAGAAATAAGCGACAAAGAAGAGCGGCGGTATGGAGAGGGCTAATTGCAATACCTGCCAGTTGGTCAGCAACCAGGCAGCCAGGCCAAGCAGCGCCTCGCCCACCGCATAGAAATAGTTGAGCACAATCGAGGTCATCTCACGTTTGCGTGGCCCAACCATCTCCACGCCAATTATGAAGGCCAACGGATAAACGCCGGATGTGCCCACAGCATTCAGCAGTGCAAAACTCAAAAAACTGGAATAATCCCAGGCCAGAGCCTGGCCAATGCCCGTCAAGCCCATGAAGATGGTGCAGAAGACGAAGATCAGCTTGCGTCCAAAACTGGAGTTAAAATAATAAAGGAATAAGTAATAAGGAGAGTAAAGTGCTATTAAGACGCCATTAATTGACTTATGTATACAAATCAGACTAAGTGTTTTACGGTTAATCAACTGGAGAAGATTGAAAAGATGCCTACTGCGAAGAAGAGGAATCCCGTTAAATTCATATAGAGAAAAGATATTGCTTCTAAGCGAACTCAATTTCAACTTGATAGAACTGCCTTTACTCTTTTCTACTGGAGCTGTCAATTGTCAATAGTCATAAATCCTACATCGATAACGCCGCAAGAGTATCGATAATGTATCGATATTTAATTGCAAAATTTACTCACCGATCCGCAAGGTAACCAAAAAGCGCCGTGCCCACAACGAGACCGGCAAAGTGTGTAGTGCCCACAAAGGCCAATTTCCAGGCATTCTCCTTGCACGTCAGCTGCCAATCCTGGAGAATTGTGTGTTCGCTCATATCGTAAACAAATTGCCGGCATCTTTCGTATCTTTGTTGTGGCAGAAACATCGAAGCATCGCACGTTGTTGCCGACTGCTGCACGTCGAACTCTTCACTCTCATTGGTGGCAAAGCGCAAACAACTATCGCTGGGTGTGAAATAGCCATGTTTATCTCTCGAACCTGGAATAGCCACATCCAGCCAATCGGTTTGATATTGCACCAGTTGCTCCTCATCCTCTTCGCACTGTTCGATGCGGCAGCGGTATTTTGGTGTGCCGGCTGTAAATGCATACGACAAACTGTTGGCAGCCGCAAATAGCACGGGCAGGCAGATGAGCAAATAGTTGACTCTCTGATAGAGGCCGAATTCGCCAATTTGCGTGAGTATCTCGTCAAAATCCATCACACCAACTGATTCGGCCATGCTCGCAAACGCTCGGAATCAAACAACAGTTTTTTTTTCTTGTGTTTTCTTTTTTGTTTTTTTTCAAAATGGCCAACGCACTATTGCTGAATTGCGTGGTGTTGCCACCTGTCCGTTAAATTGATCAATATTTTGTGATCGGGCAACGCGCTCTTGTTCTTTGTTCCGTTGTCCTGTTAAATAAACAGGGAATTATAAGTTGGAATGCTCGAGGTGAGAAGAAGAATATATATACTTTCTGTATGCAGATACTTCCTTCTGCCAATTACATACTTTTGCTCAACTACATTATACATTCTTAACCATTTTGTAAAATGTTTTGCCGACTTTACGACAGCTCCGTCGATATTGTCATCGCATCGAGTTCAAGCCCTAGGTTAGCACTCGTTAATAGAATAGTACTTAGCACTTATTCTTAAGTCATAAAATAAAATAAATGAATTATGAGCACACTCCCAAAAATGATTGACTAAGAGGTGTGGTTAATTTTAAATCTGAAAAACGAGGCAAACTTAAATCTGAATATTTAGCTCGTATTACTTGTGCCGAGAATAAAAACCCTCTTAGCGGATGTGAACATTAGAATGAAAAGTGGGTGTCAGTGTATGTGTGTGTGTGATTGCGAGAGTGAGTGTGTACATGTGATTGGGGTATCTCCAACTGAGTACGTGATTTTTTTTTGTTTTACAATGTTTGTTAAAAAGATAAATGAAAATATTAATTTACCACTTAAGGGCATAATAAAATAATTAGTAAAGTTTAAAAACATATATAATTTACAGTTTACATATAACTAACAATAAAATCACGAATAACAGGTTTTTAGCTAGTTAAAGCATTTGAACTGTTTTTACATTACTCTGATGAATGATGATGTAAATTGAGTGGAATTGAACTTCTTGGGCGCCAGAACAATTACAAGTTCTGAACACGATCGCAGATCCGGAATGGATGTCAGCCGGTAAAGTTGCATGTCTGTTAAGACTTGCATGCAATCTATGCCAATTGATGCAAATTGTTGCATGCCACAGTCGCGCTTTGAAGTATGCTGACCGCAGTCAAGCTTACAACATGATTGATGAAAATGATTGACGAAATTCATTTTAAAATCTGATTGAAAAATATGAATTAATCATAATTATGATGAAGTCATTGAAAGTGGCAATTCCAATTATTGAAAAACTGAAGCGCCAATTTAGTTGCTTGAAACTGGGCACTTCAATTAATCAATATTGGATTTTTGTTATTGTAAAATTAATAATTGTTGTTTGGCATTTTATTTCAACGATGAATCGCTAACCCATATATGAGTGGGAACTTTGGCAGCCTGTTGGCCTTCGATTTTCTTGAAAAATGTTTTATTATTATTATTATGGAATGCATCACAATTGCAATTATATACAGAAATAAATCCAGCCTAAGTGGGTTTTAGCAGCTGTTTTTTTTAAGGTTATCTGCACGTCTTTCATTGTTACACCAAATTGATAAGCCGGCATTGTCATCTTATCTTATCAACTTTACTTCAGAACAGTTTGTCAAAATTATGCTATGATTTCGGCAAATAACACTTAAATCGAATTTTGATATATTTTGGTTATAAAATACGCGATTAAGCGCGAAACATTTGTCACCTGTTGTTTAAATTTCTTGAAAATGTTCGCTTTTAATTCAAAAAAATTATTGTCGCCAAGTCTCCGCACGATTCTACGTCTGTCGCAACACTAACAATTCGAAAAGCGTCAACACAACATCTGAGCACAACAGAGAGCTTTCTTTGGTTTTTCTCATTGTTATTGTTTTTCGTCTTGAGTGCAAGCCTTCAAAAATCATGCATGTAAAAGCCGCTACTGAAAATCAATAAACTGTCTTTTAAGAGAGCGCTGCGCAGCAGAGAGCAAAGTGAGTGAGAGAGCTAACGGGAGTTGTTGCTCTTTAAACAGCGTTGCTTAAGAGCGGCATTTTTATTATTTGTTTATGGTGCTTTCGATCGTTTTATTTTGTTTTTGTAAGTTCTTGGAAATTGGGCTTTGTTGCTGAAATAAGAAGAGGTTAAATTTGCAACGAAAATAAACAAAGAAAATTGAGAACGCTTCACAGAAGTTGAATTTCTTTCAGTTGTTTCTGCTATGATCGTAAGGTAAGTGGTGTCTACTGGTATATAAATAGATATGGATTTGTTGATCAGGTGATTGCTGCTAGTGCTTTGTCATGCATAAATAGATGATTTATTTCCACCATTATTAGTAATATTTGGCTATATATACACAGAAACATTAAAAACGTACATACTAAAAAGTTAGTTGATTTCTTTTTGAAGTAGTTATTTCTTGTGAAATTATTTTTTACAAGCCGACTGAGAAGAGAAGTATGAATAATTTGCACAGATGGCGAGTTGAACCCCAACTTTTTTAGCATTAACTTATATATATATTACCGGGAAACCGGTTGATAAGGCGGCATTTTTTCGAAGATACAGCTGCGGTCAAAATAATCGTATGTTTTGGAAAATGTTAAAAAAAGTTAGGAAATTAAGAAAATATAGACAAACAATCAGTACTGACGATAAGTAAACATTGCAAGATGAAAAAAAAAAATAAAGATAAATTGTTTAAATATATCACAAATGAGCCAGTGAAATAATAGTTGTGGAATAGTAGCGAAGCTTTCTTAGCTTTTCTGCGCTAAATAATATTTTGCAGAACTATACATGTAAAGGTCTAAGGAAACGATTGGATTGTGAAAGTAGCTATGAAAATATTTTATGAAGTAGCGTCACTATTATCTTAACCGCAACTGTATGTATGTATGATTAAATAGCGTACATGTGTCTATAATGTTTGAGATAAAGTTACAGTCAAACTTCACTAACACGACCCTCAAAAATCTCTTGGCAAATAACCTATACATCATAAATGTATAAAATAATTATAAAATAAATATGTATATAATATAAACTATATAAGATTGAGTTACAGAGACAACTTTGCTTAGATTTTTGCCAATCAATTTGGTTCAACAGAAAGTTCGAGTAAAACAAAAATTGGACTTGATATGCACATATTTGAGTAAAGCTAGTTAATTTTCTTCTAATTGAAGTCTATTTAATTCCAGGCACTCTTGAAATGGGGGCTTACCCACAGGTAAGTAGATTTTATGATTTTATTCGCATTGATAACGCTCTGCGTATGAGTAATCACAGGCAAGAGTTGCAGACGTACTCTTAAACAGCAAGCAAAGAGAGCGAAAAGCCAACAAGTGAGTAATTTCCACGTTCGTTTGTAGTCTTATCGCACAAAACAAAAGCTACAAAAGCGCTCAGTGTCTTTGAGAACGTTGAACCGGACGCAACGCGGCGCGGCATACTTGAGAGACAAAGACAGAGAGAGACCGAGAGAGCGAGAGAGAGAGAGAGAAAGCGAAAACAATGGGCTGGTGGGGCAAAAAGAAATCCACCGATGAGGGGGGCTTCAGCACCGATCAACAGGCGCTTGCCCTGCAGGATCCACGCACCCGCGTCCATACGACAAGCGCCGCAACGGAAACAACAAATACGGCCGTGCAGAATTCAACGATATTCGACAGCAATAAGAATACGGTCACTTTTACGTCCACACGTCAAACAGTGACGCATCGTCAGCAGGCGCGAGTTACCGAAATGATAACGCGTCGCACACCAAATCAGGCCGAATTGGAAGAGCTCATGGCGCAGTTGCGCATGAATGGTGGCACTGCAACGGCAAGCGCAACAACAACAACAACCACATCGGGCTCAAAGCGCATGAGTCCATCCAGTCTGAATGGGGTCGCGTTGCGTTCGACGCCATCGTTTAAACACAATGCGGCAGATGCGAGACGCTCCAGCACATTGGTGCGCATGGAGCAGACGACCGTGTCACAGAAACAGGGACGCACTGTTACCCAGCATGTGGAGGCGAAGCGTGTGGTGCTTAGACCCACTCCGAAAACCAGCTGGCCACCCAAAACAGCAACAGGAACAACAACAACAACAACAACTATCTCCAAGCCATATGTATCGCAATTTGCCCTGAAGCCAGTAGATGCCAGCTATGTATCTCCCTATGCCAAAAAGGCGAGCACCACCACCACCACCACCAGCTCTTTGTTTAGTAAGCCTACTGTTAGCAGCTCAATCATAAGTACACCAACTGTGAGCAGACCAACGCTTTCGACACCCAAGGTGACTGTGCCTCAACCCTTTATCAGTCTGAATCCCAAGAGCAGCGGAGCGGTGCCCAAGCAACGCTCGGCAAGTATTGTCAGCTCCCATGATGCACACGGCGAGCTGAAGCCCATGGTGACAGCTAACCTGCCGCCACCCAGAGTGCTGCTAATCCCCAAGAAAAAGCTAAAGCCAGCCGAGGTGATCATTTTTAATCAGGAGAAATTTGACAATAACGCGGAATATCGCGAAGGCAGCGCCGAGGATGTAAAAGCCTTGGGCGACACCTTCCGGAAACTTAAATGCAACGTGGAAGTCATTAAGAATGCGACAGTCAAGGAAGTCAACAACAAAGTCCACAAACGTAAGTCAACTTTTGTATTTCGATTAAGATTCCAGATTCAGATTATGTTCTCACTGATTTCCCTCAACTGATTTGAACCCAATCCGACTATTCGCAGTGGAACAGAAGAACTTCGAGGATCGCTCCGCACTGGTCCTAGTCATACTGAGTCATGGCAACCGCAATGATACAATTGCCGCCAAGGATGGGGAATACAATCTGAATAACGATATCATCTTTCCCCTGCTGCGCAATCGATCGCTGCAGGACAAACCGAAAATACTCTTTGTGCAGGCCTGCAAGGGTGCTCAGGAGACGGGAATGTTCAAGACTGATGCCATTCAGGTAATACCATTATTTATGGGTATTATGATTCGATTAACAACAACATCAACACTTTCCAACAGCCTCAAGGAGCACCCAAGGATATACTAAAGTGCTACAGCACCTACGAGGGCTACGTCTCCTATCGCCTCAATAGCGGCACTCCCTTCATTCAAACGCTGTGCGACGCCCTCAAGAAAAAACCAAATGAGGACATTGAAAGCCTTATGCGGGATGTGAGAAATCTGGTTCAGGTCTACACCAAGTAAGTCTTCTGCAGATGCATTTTCATTACTCAACTGAACAATTGGTTCATCGTTCTTCTTTTGTTTATAGGGATGGCCAAGTACCGTCTGTCACCAGCACAATGTCCACCAAATACGTGTTTGGAGATTATGTTTGAGCAGGCTGTCATTTGGAATATATATATATATATAGATTAGGATTGTGTCCTGCCCTTCTAAGATTCCCAACTAACCCATTATTATATTTGGACGTTAAAGTGATAAGTGGCCCAAAAATTCGACACCAGGATTCAAAGCTGTCTAAGTAAAAGAATCAGTAACTTGAACCGACTTCGAGACAGCGTCTCTAAAGTAAATTTGTATGTTTTTAAGATAAGCAAATGAGACTGCAAGCAAGCTGCACATTTCTGAGATTCCAGAGAGCACAGATGAGGACACAAATGTTTATTCATAAATATAAATGATAAATTGATAAAAAAGAGACATAATTTTAACTGGCAGCCAAAATGAACTATCACAGCAACATTTGAAGTTAGTCAAAGCCAATTATTTGATCGCAGATTTGCCATTTATTTAAACAATAATTAATAATTTATTAACATACAGAATAGTGAAAAAGATGAAATTTTGCAAAATCGCAGTTTCTAGATTAAACTCGATCGATTCAGATCATCAGTAAATCGCTTAATCATCTCGAGAGTTTATCAGTTTATGAGAAGCTCATTTTAATTCTGAGAAATTACATAAAGGGACCAAAGATAATTCAGGACGTGTGTGTGTGTTCGATTGGGATATCCTTTGAATGTTTTTCTCAGTAATTTTGTTGTCCTTGGTTGCTTCATTTTTTATTTTACAATATTTATAAGCATAAGTTACAAATTTGAAATAATAAAAGCACAAAAAGTGATAATACTATTACAACTTTGAATAAATTTATTTAAAGATATTAAAAGCAAGAGAGAGAGGCAGAGACAGAGAGAGAGAGTCAACCGGAACTTTGGCTATCAAAGTATTAAGTACTGAGCACTATTGATAAGACTTCAGTGGAAGCGTAATTTTTTATGCCCAGAACCCATAAAAAATGATTCAAATGCTTTTGTGCAAATGTATATAACAGACAGCAGAAAGCATCTCCGATATATAAACTATATATATTATTGATCAGGGTCATTTATTTAACATAAAATTAATGATATTTTATTTGTTTTCACATAAGACGTATGCAGATGAGAAAATAAATGAAATATCACAGATTCTACGGTAAGTTTAAATGGAGCATCAGAAAGTCGTCTCGTCTTCTCGAGAGTTAATTAGGCGATAATACGAATACACAACGAGCCACGTATAAGTGCTCCAGCCTGAGAGAGAACAATGTGAATGAGTAGCTAAATTTTGAACTGAATAGTTAGTTTTGAGCACTTACAGACGACGGCGATTCCCAAGATAATCACATATAAACTAGACGGCTTATAGTCCAGTATAGTCATTATTATAACACCGATATCGATGCTGGTGTTTACAAAACATGTGATCAAATAGAAGAGCAGGAGTACCGTTGATTGCTGAAGGGAAACACAAAGAAATCAGTTTGGATACAACTCGGCTTGTTGCACTTACAAAGATGGCCCCGATCATCAGCATTACACATCCGATGCAGTGGCAAATTGCCACTGCCCGTTCAGTTTGTTCGAATTGTTCTGTTAAAAATAAAAACAATAAAATTCAACCTTAAAAAAGAAGATTAAGTTGATATTTATAAATTGACAATATTGATATTTTACCAGGAGCAAATGCGACAAGAAAGATATTAAAAATCATATCGATGATGGCAATGACAATACAACCACGACGCAAACTTAAATAAAAGCAACAATTTTTCACACGAACCATTGTTAATTACCAGTTTTTTGTATGACTTAAAATTTACTATATTGAATATAATTATATATATTTAGGTATATATTTGTCATGATGGTTAAGGCAAAGTTGACATACAGATTGGAATTTGAAATGTGGCAAACGCTGCTCTCTTCAGATCAACAGATCGCCGCCCAGTGCTGCATAAAACGAATAAACGACCAGCCAGGAATACAGACCAGTTACTGTAAATCATATATATATAATATAGTATAAATATATTTTATTATAATCTTGCGCAACTTACGAAACATAAACACATAGATCAGCAAAACTGGAAACCAGACAAGCAGTATGATGTCTGCTATGAGCAGTATAATCATTGCCAGCACCTTGACACATGTCACTATTATATAGGGCAGCATCCAGACCGGATGTAGCTAAAAGTTATTTATTAATATAACTCTGCATAGATTGCACAAATTTGATATTAAACACTTGCCTTCAGAGCGCCATACACGAGCAGTATGGCGCTGACCAGATGCACCAGCAACAATGTACAGAGCAGCTTGTGGCCCAGATCGGGTACGCCTAACAAATATATTTATATATATATATACATGAGGTAAGTTAAGTTTTGGGCAGCATTCACCGACTCACCCGATTCGCCAAATATCGCTATAACAATACCGAAGAGTAAATCCATCAAAATATCGCTGCCGGCTACAATATAAGTGCCAAGGCGCAAATCGACGCAGAAGCAACAGAATTGCAGATAGATCATCTTGCAGCTGCCACCAAAGTTAATGCTAAAAATCGGACACTTCTTTGACAATTTTAAACAAGACGCACAATATCTATATGTATATATATAAATTGTGTATATAATTTGAGTTAAAAACTGACAATAAAAATCGTGTTGGAGTTTAACTTTTTGACAGCACAAAAAATGTTGAGACGATGTGTGATTAAAACTTTATACTATATTAGTATATATTATATATATATGTATAAATATATATATAAATATCATTCTGTTTATTTTTGTGGATTTTTGCGGGGTGATTTTCATAATTCAAAGTTCTATATCTTTTTTTTTGACTTGTTATTAATTGGAAGAAATCTTTTGCTAGTTCCTGTGCAGCCCCTATGATATCGTAGTCCAAAGTTGCAGAACTATTTTTATTAAGCACTCATTTTAAGAAGAACTCATCTTTCGACCAATTGTTCCAATGGCAGCTAAAGATATAGCCTTAAAGCTGAGGGATGACTGTGCATAGAAAAAGATGGATAAGGCTATATCGATTCAGGTTGAATCGGAGACGACTCCTTTACGAAAAAGTGACTAAATCAGCTCATAATGTGGCAGCTTGTCTTAAGTTTGGCATACTTCAGCGTAGGCCTCAAAATATGATATAGTAATATTGTAATGTCGCTGAAAATCGGTTGCAATGACCGTCCATGGCCTAGCAATGGTATTTTCGACGATTACCCACCCACCCTATAACATATGTTATATCATAAATAACAAGCGTATAAAAAACACGCAACGCAATCGAGTTGTTAATGTTTTTTCATATTTTTGTTGTTTTATTTTTTGGCAAATGGCAGCAGACGGAAAAAAAAGGCCGGGAAGTCCAGAAAAGGCACAGAACGTGCCCGGCCCAACAAATGGAGTGGGGGCGGGGTCAATTGGTTGGTTGCACTGTTTTGTGTGTTTGCAATTTCGTTTTCAATATCGAAAACGATTCGATTCGAAACTCATTTGTATGCAAAACGGCAGGCGATGACAACGATGACGCCTCCGTAACGGGGATTGGGAAGCAATCAGAAATATTATGCAAAGAGTTCGCTTCGCTGCGAAATTAAATGCGGGTCACACAAAACAAACAAAACGGGCAAGCAAACAGAAAATCACAACACGATCCATCCAAATCGCAGCACATATATAATGTGTCTATATATATATAATGCAGCGATGACCTGCGACAATCGAGTCATTCGACAGCGAGCCATCGAGCTGAACAGATACAGATACAGGAACAGAGACAGAGACAGATACAGATACAGATACAGATACAATGAAATTGCAAGTGGCACTGTTATTCGTCCTGGTGGGCATTGTGTGCGCTCGTCCGGAGCCACCAAGGACACGCTATGGCGCACCACCGCCATCGGCACCACAAAAGGATTACGGACCACCGCCGCAACAGGTGTTGCCTTCTTATGGCCCACCGGCTTCATTTTATGGTCCACCCAAAACCGAGGCGATTGTCACCAAGAACGTTTATGTGCATGTGCCGCCCGAGGAGCCGGAATACTATCCGGCCTCATCGCCCATACAGACAACGGTGCCCAAGAAGCACTATAAGATCATATTCATCAAGGCACCGAATCCGCCGACACCAGTGCGTCAGGTGTTGCCACCACCGGTGCAGGATGAGCACAAGACCCTGGTCTATGTGCTCGTAAAGAAGCCCGAGGAGCAGTTGCCCGTCATTCTGCCATCGCCAGAGCCGACGGAGCCCAGCAAGCCGGAGGTCTACTTCATCAAGTACAAACAGCAACAGAAGCCAGCACCACAATACGGCCCACCTGCACCACAATACGCGCCACCTGCCGCAGCACCAGCCGACGAGTACGGTGCACCGCCAGCACCACGCACCCTCGACGAGCAGTTCTAGTGATAAAAACAAAACTCAAAACGGGACATGTGTAAATATTATTTATGTTGTAGTTGAGTTTCTTGTTATTAAACAAATCCATCTTAAAAAACGATGTTTTTTTATTCATCGAGTAACATAAATTTAAATTGAATTTGACTGATAATAAATAAAGTTGTTTAAAGTCAGTTGGCACTCAAAAGATTCTTTCTTGCTCCCAGCTCAGCTCTATAAGCTATCGTAAAAGGAATAGACAACCAGAGTGAAGTATAAACTGAACACTATGGGGTTACAGTTATAAAGTTACACTTCACAGATATATATATATATATACATATATAGATTTGCTTACCCGCTTGCAACACATCGAACAATAGGAAATCATAAAAGGAATCCACCAGGATGACGTAGGCGCATTCCCAAGTCAAGATGATGACGTGTATGAGGGCGGCAACCATATATGGTATCAGTAAAAAGCGTACAGACTGCAATTCAAATAAAAAATGACTATGCAATTCCAAAAAGTAGGGTGTCAAACCCGAATTTGAACCGGAATTAGAAACGCATGATTACAGATTGATTTTAAGAATCGATATCGGACTCAGAATCTCAATTAAAAACTGATAATATTAGGTATAAAACGAAGAACGAAGTATACCATAAATTCAATCAATACGTAACCGAAAAGTTTCCAAGAATACTTCCAGTATTTTCCATTGAAACCTTTGTTCCTTTCATTTTGACACCCTGCTATAAAGTATTATCTAACTCTAAAGATTTTGGTAATACCCACCAGTAGTGCGCCAATTAAGAGTACGATGCAGCTGATGAGATAGAGTCCGCTTATCATTAAACTTGCATAGCCCAGTAGAGAATCACCTGAGAATGAACAGTTATAAACATAACTATTAAAAGAACCACTTGAAATTGCAGCCACTACTTACGATCCACAACAAAATGATCCAAACCACGAATGATCACATCGACAATGGCTATAATTATGCAGCCGCATTTCAACTCGATGCAGCAGCAGCACTTGTCGGTGTAAATCATGTTGCAATCGAGATATATACGATATATTTTCACTTGTATTATGTTTTGCTACTAAAATCGTAGGCTTGCTTGATATTATAAAACTGATATTGATATAATGTGAGCACGTTCAACACAGGCTTCTTCTCACTGACCCTGACTTACATAAATCTAACAATTATGTTCATTGCGCTGTTGGCTTTATCTTTTTGATTATTCCAATCACGTTTCTTGTTCAAATTTCATCGTTTGCATTTTGAAGTCATTATTTTTTTGCTTACGAAATTTTGGGCTGAACCACAAATAAATCTTATAAAATTTGCCATAAAATATTATTGAATAACATTTCGTTGAACCCAAAAAGGAAACTTTATTTGAAGAATCCATTTCTCTAAGTGGACGTGTTTGATTATTCCGTTTACTACCGTAATCAGCTAAGATAAGATAATCATAAACAAAGCAATATTAGATAAGATAAATGCGAGCTAGACAAAATTGAAATTTGATGAATCAATTAGAAAAAGATTGCCACTTTCAAGATTTCAAACTGTAATTGTTGTTTATTTTTGTTAAATCATTTGTTATTGGGTAAATGTCTCACAACAACTATTATACAACTAGATTAATGTGTAATTTCTGGAGTATGCCCCGCAGAGAATTTGATTTGATAAATTGGGTTTTTCATTTCGAACTTAATCAACTGGAAAGTGTTTTTTTTTTTTGATATTGGAGATCATCATCGTGTAAACCTACAGCTAATTTCATATATATGTTGGGCATACAAATACAGATACACTTATATTTGATATACTTTTTTTTATCTTCATGCATTATACAAAGTTATGTTTTGGATATATTTGTTTTGTTTTATTTATTTAATTTTAAGTTTTTTCTTTTGGTGTTCATGTCTTTTTTAACTCAGTTCTTTGCGCAACTTTCGGTGCTTTTCTTGGTTTTTTTTTCTTGTTTTTTTTTCTTGTTTTGGGTGAATAATATTATTTAATACACAATTGTTGCATTATTGTTGCATAGGACAAGCGAGATGGTACAGTATAATGCGAGCAACTTAGGATTGCACTCAAGTGTGTGAGTCAGGAGTGACTGAGTTGTGTAAAGTAAATAATGTGGCTTGAATAAAAGTTAGAGTATATGTTTTGTAAGTAGTTAAAGAGTATCAACGTTATCGGTGAGGCATTCGAACTCAGGTTTGTTTTTCTTTCTTTTTTTTTCTTTTTGTTTGTACTGCTATTGGAAAACATGTTTCGGTCTAACTGCTAAACTGCTTCTAAACACGAACAACAAATATCAATTTTTTTTTAGCTTTTTCTTTTTTTTTTTAGTATTTTCTGTAACTGTTAAGCAACAAACTGAATCGAGACAAGCGTTAGTGGCTGCTCCAGTGTCCAACATTTAGGGCTCCTCCTCGTCATCGTCGCGCTGCACGAACAGTCGATGATTCCTGGCCTCGAGTATGGTCCACACAACGAGCGGTGCACAGCCCAACACCATGCAGGAGCCCATGCAGTAGAAACAGATCTCATAGTCACCGGACAGATCCCGGAGCAGGCCAGCTAGCGGTGGCACCGATATCGCCCCAATGCTCTGAAACATTCGCACCAGGCCATAACTCGAACTAATCCGATCCGTGCCAAAGACATCCGCCAGCAGCACAGGCATCAGCACATACCAGCTGCCCAGGCACAGGCCATAAACAGCAGCGGAGAGCCCAACCAGGATGAGGGTCTTGGCAAAGGGAATTGTCAGCACCGCCAGACCAGCGCCCAAAATGCTGTCAGATTAGAAGAAAATTCAATTAAGTATATAGAAAGCAAAGCAGCAACTTTTCTTAGAGTAAAATACTGTTCAATATATTACTCATCCTCTGTTAATCGACTTATCTGAAGTATACATTTTTACTAACCATAATGTATAGGTCTTTTTGCGATCGAACAGATGCAGATCCGATAACCAGCCCAGTCCGAGGCGACCACACAAGTCCAGCACGGCGCTGATGGCCACCAAATAGCCAGCTTCGCTTTTATTGTAACCTGCATGAAGGGATAGGCAAAGATTAGATTAAAATGTTAGCCTGATCTTCGACTAATACTCACCAATGGATATAACATGCGCAGGTAGGTAGTAGAGCATATAGGGACAGCCGACGGACATGAGTGTGACGGAGAGGCACATCAGTATGAAGCTGGGCTCCTGCAGCAGACTCAGATCAAGATACATTTCAATGCGGGCACAGCAGCTGCGCTTCGACTCCCGCTCATCGTCATCCTCGTCGTCGGCGGCATCATTGTCATCGTCGTCGTCGTCGTCATCGTAAACCGCCGTGGATTCCAAGAGTTGTGAGTCGAGAATGCTGCCATCCGATTGCTGGTGCTGCTTGAGCTCGCCGAGATTGCTGACAGGTGTGGGTATCTCCATGCTTTTGCTGAGGCCACGACTCACAACGCTGGGCGGCGACAGTGGCTTCTCCAGATGCGCCTGAATCTTGCTAATCGTCTCATCATTGGCGAACACATTGCGACGCCGTCGACTGCCCCGATTCGAATCGGTGCCGGAGTGCTTTCGATAGACCCACGTCGAGTCTGTGCTCAGATCCTCGACGGAGTGCATCAGACCCGAACTGCGCACCTTTTTCATTGGCTTTATAAACGTGGTCTCGCCAATGATGTCCTTGATCTCATCATCGCTCTCCTGCGCCGATTTGTCTTGTGCTGCAAAATCATATATAGAATATATATAAATCAAATTGATGGGATTACAAACTCACCTGGCTGCTTGCTGGAGTAGTAGTTTAAATGATTCTTGCACTCCTCGAGGAACAAATGCTCAATGAACTTGTCATTCAGCTCCTTGGCACCCAGCTCACACGTGTCCAAGTAGGTGGATGTGGTCAGCATGCCCGTTGTGCTGGGATTGATGTCATCACTGAGGGGTTTACTAACCGCATCCTGGGCCTGTGCCTGTTCCGCTGCATAGGCACTGATGGGTCGATAGAGTGTCGCCGAGACGCACACGTGCAACATGCACCCGCCCAGTATAAGCAAGGTGCCATGAAAGCCACAATTCTCGGCCAGATGCTTGATGAGTATGGGCAGCACAAAGCTACCCGCTGCAGTGCCCGAGACACAGATCCCATTCGCCAAGGCACGATGCTTATCAAAGTACTGCGAAACAATGACAATGCCAGGCGTGGTCGAGAGACCGCCACCAATGCCTAGAAGGGAGAGGAAAGATTATTAATTATAAAAACTGATACACAAATGCAACTTATCCCACTCACCGGTTAGTATGCCAAAGGTGAAGAGCAAGTGCAGCAGACTGGTGGCAAAATAGCTTAGTATCATGCCCAGCGAACAGAAGATGCCGCCCACAAAGACCACGGAGCGACAGGAAAAGCGCTGGCAGAGAGCGCTCGAGAGAGGTGCGAGCACCAGACACAGTGCCGACAATATGGCCGGTATCCAGGAGGCCACCGTTGCCGTCGAGCTGGGAAATGTCTCCATAATCTCCACGTAGAGCACACCATAGGACTTGACCAGTCCGGCGACCCAGAACTGCACAGAGAACGCACCGAAGACAATGAACCAACCATAGCCGCCATCCGGTGGCTCCGCCGCACCACCACCGCTGCTCTCCGTCGTGCTGGTGGATGAGTCGCGATCCTTGGCCAGCTGCTGTTTGCTGCGACGCGGTGCAGCACGCTCCAGTTCCTTGGCGCGTTTCAAGCACTTGCTGCGTGCCGTTCCCGATGACGACAATTGTTGCAGATGCTGTTTGCGCAGCTCATGCGATTTGGCTATCAACGGCCGGGCCGTAATGCTCGAGATGGTCAACAGGTTCTCGTTGTCATCCTCCTCCAGTTCGGATATCTGATGCTCGAGCAGGCTGGCGTGCAGGGTGCGCGGACAGCAGGGTGCATCCAGGCTGAGTGTGGCGGGTCGCAGTGCTGGTGAGGCACTGGGCGAGGGGGAGGACACACACATTGTTTCCATTTGCTTGACATCCAGCTGGGCCAGCAGCGGGGCCGCGGGTGGTGCCGACACCACCGAGAAGAGCGAACCACTTGCGGGGTGGCAGCCGGCAACATGGGCATTGTGTACGCCACCGGCAGTACCGTTGAGAACGAGCCCTCCCGACTCGTACTGGACTCCACCAGCTGGGTCCGGTTCACTCGCGCAGTAAACCGATCCCCGTGAACCCTGCCACAAGTAAATAGAGTAAACAATTTAATGCACATAAATCCAAAATGCAAGCAGCCCCCTGACAACTTAGGCAAGCAACAACTTAAGCCTAATTTGTTTGCCATAACTAATGACTCAACGACATGCGATCTCAGACTGCAGGCCAAAGCTATAGCCAATATAAGTTAAGCGATACGATATCGCCGACAGCTCGTTAATGTATGCCACATGTTAAATTTTAATTGAGTTAACTCCTTATGGCAAACAAGCCCTTCAGACTTCTTGGGTTCGTCTTTATCCTTATGAACATGCATAAGTTAATTCTTTTTGATTTACTTATCATTATTTGCATTTGCACAAATAACTCCTGACTGAATAACATAAGCAATTGTAATTATAAATGTTATAATCCATATTTGTTCATTATTTTTTATTTATGATTAATTATTAAATTTAAAAAATTGTGCCGCTTAGGAAAAGACTACAGCAACAACTGGGGAGTAATTGTGCCTGCAGCAAGTAATTGAAAAGTATTTATAATAAAATTGAGTACTTAATTAATATTGAGGCTTATGACATAATTCCAGCTACAACTGCTGATTCATTGTGCCTACTTAAGAAATTACAAAGTAATTGTTACCAAAAGAACGGTAAACAATTAAGCAAAAGTAGTCTGTTCAACAAAGCTAATTATTTATGGAGTTTAATGGAGCTTTTTACATGCCATGACGCAGCACTTAAATGTGCCTTAAGTGACTTCAACCCTTGGCAAACATTGCACCAACAACCCAGCCAAACAACCCACACACCTTTTCACTCTACACCCCAACCCAGTCCAGTTGCCACATACTTTTGATATAATTATTATTGCAACTAGTACAAATTATTTGCTCTTGTTACTTTTTCTTCTCTTTTGTGCTGGTTAAAAGTTTGTTTTGTTAAATCGATGCAATTGGTTTCGTGTCGTTGTTTTACTTGTTGTTCTTGTTGTTGTCAGTCTGTCCCGCCCCCCTTTCAACCTTGTCATCTGCATGCTGTGTGTGAGTTGTTGGCATGACGTCTGGTTATTTTCCATTTTCCGCTTCCACTGGTTGCTGCTGCTTGCCAGCTTTTCAGGGTCAAGTGCAAGGCTGGGGTAGAAAAAACACAGTTGTGTGGGAGTCAAGGGTTGATTTCTGATAAGAATCGCTAAACGAAACAAATTGCTGCGATAAACTATCAAAACAAGCTACAAGATTAATTCGATTGCATGCCATTTTCATTTAGAATTGTGAATATACACACATATTTAATATATACATATATGTTTAAGAATTCCCATTAGTTGGCAGCATTTGATACCTTTAATCTTTCTAAACTGGTTTTTTCATGCTTATACAACAGTTATTGCCTAAAAAGCTTTAAAGCTTTAAAGACTTGCACATTATAAATAAAATTGTGCTTTTTCTTCAGCTGTCTATCAAATTGTTGTTGCAAATATTTAAATAATTAGATTAGATAAGAAAGTCAAATTTTGTTGTTTGATGTTTGCACAGCTGTGCCAACGGTTTTGTTTATATTTTTAGATTGTTGCTCTGCGCGGCAAACAAGTTTGTCAATAAATCAATAAAATTAGATTTCTAACGGCAGTCGCTCATTCACTTCAAACTCAAATTCACATTCAGCGCCGGATCATAACAAGTGACTCCGTGGCGCAACGGTAGCGCGTCTGACTCCAGATCAGAAGGTTGCGTGTTCAAATCACGTCGGGGTCAATTGGAAGAATACTTTTTTTTCTTTTTTTTCCTATTTTATTTCGATTATTTATATATTTGCACAAGTTTGTGGCTTTTCTTTAAGCTGATAAGCAGCGAAATTAATATTTTTATAAATTAAATTGGTTAAATATATGTGAAACCAAAGGCAGATTCTTTGGTACATAAATCGCAAATAATATGTCAAAACTCACTAAATTTGAAGAGAATTAAAAGATACAACCCCTCCGTAAAACTAATATATTTTAAATATACATCTTATCTACAGTTTGGCCAAGACTCGCAGTCTTTAGCTTGGGCATAGAGTAGTGCGCAGTCGTTCACGCCCAACTGCCAAATTTTAACTTACTTAAGGCCCCAATTTGTATTCAAGTTTAATATTTACAGCAAGTGCCACTTTGAGAACCATAAACTGGAATATTTAGTACAAGTTTTAAGCTACATTTTTAATACCATTTTTAGTTTTTTTCTCAAAGTTTTCAATTCAATTTTGAATTAATGTTTGATATGCAAAAGCTGCAACCAGTAAAACTTGAACAAATAGTGGCAAGTTCAAGGTTTCACTGAAGTTGGAGTATGTAAAGTTAATTTTGATAGTGCATAAACTAAACATAAAATGTTAGTTTTATGGGCAGTTAACTTTTAGCACCTAATAAAAAAAAGGTTGAATTGCTGCTGTTTTTTATAGAGCCCAAAGAGCGTAAGATTCTGTGTAATAAACTAAAAGTTTGACACTTTAAGTTTATGCAACATTTAATAAACATTTGCATAGCTAAGCAGATGCACTTAAGGGCATTATTTGACTTTTACCAACAACTGGCCACGTAAGCCGTTAAATGGGTTTTTTGTTGTTGTTGTTTTTGTTGTTGTCTTTGTTGTTAAGTGATGCCGCCTGCAAGTCGCTTGATTCTCATACTCATTGCTGGTATTAGGTGACTCATGCATGCACTCTCCTATTGGGTTAGCCAGCAGACGTGCCACTAATGGTTGCATGCCACATTGATGAGGAAATAAAAAAACCGAAACCCCAAACATGCAATCAAATTGCAATAAAAGCAGAGTTGCGCTAATGACTCGACAGTTGACAGCTGAGCGTTTTACAAATATCTGCTGGGTGGCAGCAACAGCAGCAGCAGCAGCAGCAGCATCTTCAACATCCCTTTGACCTTGGCAGATGTCACTGCCTAAGCTTCAGGCTTTCTGCTGCAAGCTTAAACCGGAAGTGTAGCAAGTGCTGTGTGTGTGTGTGTGTGTTTGCGAAATGCGTCAGTTTGTAGCATACATTTTCAATTTCGCAACTTGCCATGGCTGTGACGCAATCCAATGACAAGAAAACGTTCTGTGGGTGGCTGGGCGGGTGACCAACTTCCCAATGACATTGAAATAAGCTGGCAGACATTTAACAAAGTTTAACTTGTTGATAACCTAGAGGCACTTCAAAGAAAGGTTGCAGTTCAGGGATAGTGAACTCGATAAGCGCTACAATGATGCTAGTTGTTTCGGTTTAGTTTTGACGAACTTACTACTTAAAGAGCTAAAAACAGTTTTCTAATTTATCCATTATTATCCATTCTGCATTTTTCTTTTTTATTTTTAAAAATATGCAATTTTTCAAGTTAGAATTCTGCAAGCTGGTTATACTTTGAACCGTTCCTTCGCACAGTTTTAGAACATGATTTTCAAACCAAAATTGCGTTTCCAACTTTAAATGTGAAATTATTCCATAACTCAAACAAAGAGTAAAAAGCTTTGATTTTTGAAAATCAGATATGTTTTGATAAAGTTATGGATTGGGAAGGTTTTAACCCATTCCTATAAGTTCAATTCTAAAATGATTTTCGAGCCAGAAACGTGTTTTCAACTTTAAATGCAGTTTTATTCTAGAGCTCAAGACATGTCGTAAAATGCCTGCTTTTTGAAAATCAGTTGCGTTTTGACAAAGTTGTGGCAGTGGAAACTTTTCTTCCATCCCTTACCAATCTGTATACATTCAATAAAATTAAGTTGTGTATTCGATACACAAATGTATATCTATATGTCCAAAACAAATGAGAAAGTGTGCACCTTAAACATATATCTATTTATCCAACACTTATAATAATGAAAAAGTGTATACCTTATACACACATCAAAGTCATTAGCAAATGAAAAAGTGTTTATCTTATATGCTATTTATCTAAGGCTTAATATCCCAGTCCAGCAATAGAGTATTTGATGGATTGCAAACGGAGGTCGACTAAACTGCTTGCTGGGGGTCAATTCGCATATGGGCGAGTGTTTGGCCGGCTTTGACCCATTCTTGACTGGCATTGGCTACTCCATTGTTTACACGCATTCAAGTCATTTGCTCATTTGCTCATTTCTCTTTGTTTTTTTTTTGTACTATTTGGCAACATTGTGAGGCGCATGCTCACCAAATTGGAGCGACCTCAGACCACTTGCTACCTCAATAGATTTGCGCTTGGCCCAAAAACCACAGACGCGTTTCTTGACCTTAGCTGTCAGTCAGTGAAGAGTTAAACAACATCAGCTGCTGCTGCTGCTGCTGCTGCCGCTGCTGCCGCTGCTGTTGCATCTGCAGCATCTTCTCACCTGTAAATGCCATTCGTGTTGCAGGGATGACATTGTTGTCGTCCTAAGCGTCTACGCTGATGGATTTCTTGTTGCTCGCGTTGTTGTTGTTGTTGCTTGGGGCGTTGTTGTTGTGCACCCAAATGCATTGGTTTAGCTCTCTTTTGGGCCGCACACACACACAAAAAAGCAATGCACAATGGACCCAACTTGGCCCAATTTTCAATTTATATATGTAGTTTTTTTTTTTTTTGTTTTTTTCTTTTTTAAATAATATGCGTTAAGCTTTTGGCACTGTGTTCTTAATATAGGTATATATATATTTATTTCTTAATTGTTGCTAAGGCTTTGCAGGAACTTGTTTCTGTCGCTTTGTTTAATGTCCTTTTCTTTTATGGCATTGTCGTCATTTTGTTTTGAGCGCAGCAGCTGCTTCCTGTTCAGCTGTTTCCGTTTCCGCTGCTGCTGCACACACACACACACACACTCGCACACACACACACAGCTGCTCTTTAACAAATTCTGCTACTAATCGATACAAACATTTATTTTGTGTTGCACATTCGAAATGCACCACACACAAATCAGGTCCAATCTATAAAAACAATTTAACAATTTGAACAACTCGTCAATGTTCAAAGTGCTTTGCCAGCAATTGTTTAACGTATTGCACAATTTGCAACGACGATTTCAATAACGTTTTGCTAAATTGCAAAATGCTCTCGCTTTCTTGCTTCCTGTTGCCCAAGTTTGATCTGTGTGGTCCAAAGCTCGACGATAAACTGGCAAAAAACCGAATGTCCTTTGACTGCCTTTGAAGCTGCGAAAAGGCTAAAAACTCAACTTCAACACAATCGAGTTAAATACACACCTCACTGCCTGTGTTGAAGTTGAATAAGAGCGAGAGTCAGCGAGAGAGATAGTGAGAGAGGTGGGAGAGAGAATCCTGTTGTTTGCATTTTGTTTTGCTCGGCATTTTTGGCCCGCTGTCTGTGTTCCATCATTCATCGGGTTCATCTTTCAAAAATGGCCATTATTGTCTGGCGTTGTCGCTGGTCATCTGGCCTCCTGAACATGATGTAAAGATGCGCGACAACATACCAACAGACAATAATCACAACTGTAAAATAATATGGACATTAAACGGTATCCACATGGATAGAGCCCTCTCTCTATATATACGCAGTGCCAAGATAATACCCCATGAATCATTTAAAATACTGCTTGTGAACAATATGTAATCGAAAATGGTCACCGGCAAAGCCACTATCCAAGGTAATATCAGAAATGGTTTGCGCTGTAAGGCAGCTTTAAATCAGTTATAAATATAATTCAGTAAGTAAGGAGGCTCACCAGTAGAGCGCCTGGCGCGAGCAACACTGCGACAATCGCATGGAGTGTGGAACAAATGCAACTGATCACTTTGTTTGTAAGACTCATTTTAAAATAATCGATAATTTCGTCATAGATGCAATGCAAGGCAACAATTGTGGATTTAAGACTGATTACTATAGCGGCATATTTAAATATTTGTTCGATACTTGACATATTTAAAAATGACAAGTTTTTCAGATGCTCAAAATAACTACAACAAAACGATATTCAGATACACATTTTACACTCGACGAATTTTGTTGTAAAATAATGTATATGAACAATAGAATTATCAGAAAATTGATAACGATTTAATGTGTTGTTATATATTATTATTACTGTATTTCTTATATATATGAAATCATCATTCAAATTGTGTCAAAAGAGTATTTTTATTACAAATGTAGTCACAATATTTTAATGTGTTATTTGAAGACTCAAAGCGGAGGTCTAATGGAAGTTTTACAGAATTTTAGATTACTTATTAGTAGTCCTTGTTTATAATCCTTAGAGTGCCTCAGTTCTTTTACAGTAAGTTTTGTACATTTCTTAACATTCTATTCTATTCCTTAAGCTATTTATTGTTGTTGGTTGCTCCATGGTGCGCCCTCAGCCCGAGCAGCCCCGACAGCCGCAATGGACGCACTCCACGATGCGACCCTCCTCCAGCTTCGATTTGGGCACGCGACAAATGCAATTTGTGCCGAAATTCGTGTCCCTCGTCTGAATGCAGCGCAGGCAGCACAGATTCTCGTAGCCCGACTTCTTCCACTTGGCAATCAGATTCCCGTCGGCGATCTTCTCCTTGAGGCAATAGTCGTACAGCTCCCGACTGATTGCCTTGCGGCGATAATACAAATCGTAAATGTATCGCGTCTTCTGATGATGAATCTTGAAAATTGGCCACAACGATTCCGTAATGCGTTTCCCTTCGTGCGGTTCCGTTTCCGCTTCGCGCATCTTCTGCTCCAGTTCCTCGAGTGTCGGCTCAATAAGCTCCCAGCCATCGGGTGGCGCTTTGCGACTGCGACGCACTTTTGGCATTATTTATGCATATATTTTTTGCAATATCAAATAAAAATTGGCTTGCTGCTTGCAAAAGAAAATACAACTAAAAACAAAAAGTATGGCAACGCCTCGCAGCAAACTGCATGTGTAGAAGAAGGTTGCAAAGTGTTGAGTTACATTTGTGAAACTGTCTATAAACAATAAGGCGACTTACATTATTTTTTTCACAACTTTTATAAAATATTGATTGATTGCAAATAAATCTATTGTATGTAAATTATCTATGGTAGCTTTGCTGTGCCTTTAATCCTCTTTGAATGTCAGTTTCGAACTTTTCTATTTGGTGACATCACACTCACAGAGAGTGCTGCCCATACGATATTGTGAGTCAAAACTATAAATTTTCTATGCTTGCTTTGCTATGCCAACCAATGACGTCACAGCTGCTGCCCTTTCAACTATGTGGCAACATTCTACAGTAGAGTACTGCCAACCTGAGCAAGCCAAGCGGCGCAAACAAAAACAGCTGTTCGGCAATATACAACGTTTGCCTCAAATTATTCTTAAGAATGAATAATTCAATAGGAATGACGACAATAACAATGTGCATTATTTGAAACAAAAAGCACAGTCAACAATAGCAACAACAACAATAGCAACAAATGGATCCCACTGTGTTCTTCATAGTGCTAACGACCATTTATGGCGTGCTCTACTTTTTCGATCGCTTTTTTAAGGTGTGTTTTCATATTGTACAATTGAATGAATTATGCATATTTTAAAGTATAAATTTCTGTTTTAAATAAGAGCTGCATGCATTATCCCTACGATGCGTTTCTACGCAACACCGGACTGAGTGTCAATCTGCTGAGTCTGCATTGGCATTCGAATGCGAGCGCCTTCAATCGGATGCTAATCCGCTGGGGTTCCACGGCTGGCAATAGTTGCACCCGCAGTATTCTAATGAAGAGCTTTAACATGGGTGTGCTGCTCTCATTTCTACTCCTGCCAGTTGGCCTTATTCTGCTGATCATCACCATATTCAATGGCAGCGAGCCAACAACGAGTCCAACAAAAGCTGCCACAGTTCAGCTGGAAATCTTGTTGCCTGGCGTTAATCTACCGCTGGAGGAGATTGGCTATTATATAGCTACCTTGGTGCTGTGCACACTGCTTCATGAGCTGGGACATGCGCTGGCTGCGGTGCTGGAGGATGTGCCAGTTACAGGTTTTGGTTTTAGGGTGAGTTTGAGGCGAGTTCTCTAATAAATTTTAAACCTAATACTTTTTTTTTTAGATATATTACTGCCTTCCCTTAGCGTATACGGAACTCTCGCACGATCATTTGAATAGTTTACGCTTCTTCCGCAAGCTGCGCATTTTGTGCGCTGGCATTTGGAATAATTTTGTGCTCGCCTGCGTTTGCTATCTGCTCATCTCCACACTGGGCCTGACCATGTCACCGTTCTATGCGAGCAACGAACACGTAATTGTTACGGAATTGACACCCACATCTCCGCTGCGCGGGGAACGTGGCCTGCAGCTGGAGGATGTGATTATTCAGTTGAATGATTGTCCCATCTCTGGAGAGAAGAGTTGGCTGCACTGCTTGAAGCAGGAGCAAAATCAACGTTTGGGTTACTGCATCAGTTCGGATTTTATACGGCTCAATGACGAGAGCATCGACATTGGGCATCACAGTTCGGACGGACGCCTGCAGTGCTGCGATGAACGGAATCCGAATGTGAGCTGCTTTGAGTATGTGGAGGATGTGCTGCTCGTGAATGCCCCGGCGGAGATACCACAACATGTCTGCCTGCCCATGCGACGCACCCTCGAGGATTCCACGGGCTATTGTCGAACTGGAACTGGAGCTGGTGGAGCCGTTGCTGCTGCTGGCTGTTTGCATGGCTTCTGTCTGCATCCACTGCTGCCCAATCGGACGAGCATTATGATCTTTAAGCGCCGCAATCTGGAGCAGGAGCAACTGGCACCCGTTATGTTTGTGGGTCAGGCGAGGGATGTGCTGCACACGGTGCGCATCTCTGGGTTTGTGCCGCGCTTCAAGCAGCTGAGCGCCAGCTGGCCGGATGCCATTTCCCTGCTGCTCCGCTACAATGTCGTCTTCAGCATTGGCTTGGCCTTAATCAATGCGATTCCCTGCTTTGGCTTCGATGGCGCCCACATCACGAGCACTGTGATCCACAGCTTCCTCGTCGGTCGCGTAGAGGAGCATGCGAAACGAGATCTCATCTCGCTGATCATCACCAGCGTGGGTTCGCTGCTCTTTGGCCTCGCATTGCTCAAAGTCGCCTGGTTGAGTCTGCTGCGGCCTTTGCTCTGAGCTTCTACTGTAGTTAACATGTACCTACTATGTAAAGCAGTGCTAAAATGTGCTAAATCCTGCTTAGTTAACAGTGTTGAGATGCAGCCAGAGTTAACATGTGCATGTTTGTTTCAGATCACATGTACCTATCATGTAAATCAATGTTAACATGTTAATGCAGAAACCTCCATAGTTAACAGTACATGATGTGTAGCTACGTGGTTGCTAGAGTTAAGATGTACCTAATAAGTAAACCAATGTTAACATGTGCTAAAATGCTAAACTATATAAATAACAGTGTTAACAAGTGCTAAAATGCTCAACTGCCAGATGTTAAGATGTGTGTACATGTTTGCTAGAGTTATGTACCTACAAACTAAATCATTGTTAGCTAGACTTAACATGTACATTAGTTAGCACTGTTAATGTAGCCATGTAACTAGAGTTAACATATACGTAAATATTTGTTAACGTTAACATGACTATATTTCAAATTGGCTCAAAAAAGTAATAACATGCTTTACTCTTGTACACTACTTAGTTAACATGTACCTACATAGTAGTCGACTGTTAGCATGTACCCACACAGTAAGCACTGTTAACATGTACCAAAAAAGAGAAAAAAACATCGAACGCTAGACTGCTTTTTTCACAGACACACAGAGAGACTTACCGAACAGCGAATTGTAGCACCTCAAAGGTTTTCTTAGCATATTTTCTAATGGCTTTGGTGTGTTCATTTTAAGCTTTATTGTTTATATACATATAAATATATTTAGTACATATATTTATAGTTGTAATTCTTCGAATTCATCAACAACGACAAACAAGCTCAAATATATATATATGAAGAAAGATCCAACCTTTTATTTTGCTTACTTTGCCGCATTTGATTTGGTGCCACTCAATTGGAGGCTGATCTGCAGCTCGTTTAAGCTGCGTCTGCCGCTTTGCAGTAGCATTTTGATGGCGACCTCGTCGCTCTGCTGGCGATTTAAATTGAAGTCGTGTCGTGCCCAGTCACGCAGCTCACGCTGACTATGCTTGTCGGGCACGAGGCGAGTCGTTCTCCAGATTTCCCTATACAATTTGAGCACCTCCTGGCGCAGCATGAACTGTGCGGAACAGCAATTTAGTGATTGATTCATTTAATTATATCACTTTCTCCCACTGCTCACCTGCTTCAGACTAAGCGCTGCTTTGGGTAATTTGGACATTATGGCATCTCTCTTTGTTTACGATTTAAATTATTCTCGGGATTTGCTTTTTGTATTTTACTTAGTTGATTTTCTTTGCAGCTGTCAAAAGCAGCTGATTGCCGCAACAGCTGTTTTTTGTTTTGCTCACAGCTGACGCGCTCTTTAGTTTGAAGAGCAGGCGGGCGCTCTCTCTCTCTCATTCTAATTCTCTTTTAAAAAGATGCCAACAGAAAGTAAATAATTGTAGAAAGCAAAGAGAAATAAATTGAATACCGAATAAATAGATATAGTTAAAAAAATACACTTGTAATTTCACTTATCAGTTTTTTTCATCATCCATCATTAGAAAAGAAGATCTAACGGCTCAAAATTATGAAAGAACATAAATCAAAGCAAATTGTTTTTATATTTTTTGCCGGTATTCAGACGCCAACTAATTCGAATGCAAAAGAAGAGAGTCTTATGCTAGCTCTTTATTCTATTTAATGCTCTTTGAAGAGTTGTAAATTCACTATATTATTATATTAAGTTCTACAATTGACAGCACATATTTTTAATATTAATAAAGCAATATTTACGGCACAGAAAACAAATGTTAAATAGTTAAAAAATATATGTATTACACAAACAACAATTTCACATATATTTTAGCATTCTTATTTTTGGTTGATTAGATAATTTCCTATGATAAATATGAGCTGCAAGTATATAAAAATATATTTAAAATAATTTAAAAAATATGTAAAAGAATTTCGAATACACTATCCCAATGACCCCGACGTGATTTGAACACGCAACCTTCTGATCTGGAGTCAGACGCGCTACCGTTGCGCCACGGAGTCATATGAACGATCAGGCGCCAAATGGCAACAAAAGTTGATTGCTTTAATCAATCGTATGCTGAATTTAAATGCACAAATGAAAATATCATTAACAACAACAAAAGAAAACAAAACAAGAATTTCTTAAGTTTTTTTTCCGACAAAGACACAAAACGCATTTAGAGATTTAAATGCCATTTTCAACGGCTGTCACGATTTGTATTAGTCAGCTGCATATCGCATACACATAAGTAAGTATATATATAAGTATTTAATTTGGCACTTGCATAGGGAGAGGGAGAGAGATAGGAAGAGGGAGAGAGACATACTATTAATTTCATCAAATAAATTGTTTAAGTGCTTAATTTATCTTATGCTTTGTTTTGTTCTGCAGTATTTTCATTTAATTGACACGACAGCTGCTTTTCTTCTGTTTGATTATGATGTGCCATTTAAACATTTAATTTAGTTTCGCCAATAAACAGAACAGACGACAAACAGCCTCAAGTTAGTAGCAGCATTTAGTTGGCACTATCTTCAGCACTTAGTTCCAGGCACGCCGATATTAAGGGCGACGACTGGCACCGTTCAATATATTAAACTATATATAAATAATATATAAAATTTAGTACTCGTTACTGACTGGTAAATGCACAAATAGCCAACGTCTTTTGCGGCTTGTTGCCAGCTGTTTTGCCAAATGCCATTAGCATGTCGCGTTACCAACAATATTGGCAGCCAACCAGCCAACTAGCCAACTAGATGACAAAGACCCTTCCCAAAGCAATGCATTTGATTGATTCTGTCAGCTTTTATAATGAATCACTTTAAATCATCAACTAAAATCTTATTAAAATAGATTTGTGTATTTATCATCGACTAAAACAATTAAATAGATATCTTTGCCAGAGATTTGAGGAATTTAAATAACGTATATATCATCTTAATATTTTATAAGACAATTGAATAGGTATTTAATTCTCAGTTGAACTAAAATCGAATATCAGGCAAAATGTTTATTCTTATCTTTTATTGTCTTTTACTTAAACTTTGTAATCATTTTATGGTGATTAAATTTTAATTATTAACTAAAATCTGTGCTAAAGTATGATACATATTTAAATCTTGGAGTTGACTAACTACAATCGAATAGCATAAAATTTATAATTTAAATGTGTGGAAATTTGAATTTTACTGCATCTTACTTAAAATATGTGAATTATTTTTAATGATTCGTTTTTAATTTATTTTAAATAAAATATAAAAGATATTTAAATCTTAGAGTTTAAAAATGAAATCTAAAATGTGTCATTTAAACTAGCAAAATTATTGCTACAGTAATTTAATAATCCTATGTTTCACAGAGTTATACTTAAATACTTTAATAACTTACTTTAGAAACCAATTTTAAACAGTTTTAAAATTGATCAAACTTATATTCCCAAATTCTCACCTAGTATGTTTAAAATTAAACTTAAAATATATGTTCGCCCAACAATTGATGTTCGTTTGGCCCCATGAAACATATAAAACATTTTTGATATTACTTAAAATTCGCCATTAATAATAAATTTGGATTCCTTAGCTGTGTGTGTTCGTTTCAAGTGCGTTTAACTTGATGCAATGCAAACAATTTTGAATAAATTAAAGCAAATTAGACATAACACAATTACAAATTTCGAAAAAAGTACAAACAAAAAAGAAGCGGGCAACAAATACTTGAATACGAATCGAGCAGGTAAACACGCAGCAGCCACACGAAGCAATTTATTTATAGTCCACGAGTTGCATCCACCACAATATATGAAAATATGCAGCAGCAGCAGCAGCACACAGAAAGAGAGGTAGAGAGAGAGAGAGGCAGACAGTGGCAAAGAGATAGAGAGACCAAATTGAGACAGTTTCGTTTTCGTTTTTATGAGATGGATAAATCTTCTTAGCCGCCTCAGCGCCCAACTTTGACTCATCAAAGTGTGCATCGAAAGGGGGGGTGCATGCTGAAGTTGCTACCACATACGTCATCAAGTAGCAGCAGCAGCAGCAGCAGCATCAGCCACTTGGACTGGACTGGGGACCCACAGCTGCGCATACGCAGCAGAGGCCAGCAGAGCACACCAAGCACAACAAGCAGAACGAACAAGCAGCGACTGAGCTGCAGCAGCGACGCTTTGCATTGCATAGTGGAACCAGTCTCTATAAAAAGCAATTGAATTAAGCTTTAGAGTTAACGCGGAATATCTTTGAATTGAGTGAATGACTCGGCGTATGGGAAGATAAATTTGAATTAATTATAAATTCTTAAAATAAAGTTCTTAAAATAAATAAGAAACAAAGAAAGGAACACAGCCTTTCGGACCATGGTTAATTTGCTGACATTATTATTATTACTATTGTTATTATAATTATAAGTATTTTCATTATTATTTTTATTATTATTATTATTATTTCTTATATTATTATTATAATATGACATAGGATAAAGATAAACTTGTCTTTCTTTAGTCAAGACATTATTCACCGACTTATATTCAAACCCAACGTGCTGTTGTATAAATGGGATATGTGCACAGTTATTGCGCAGTTGGTGCCACTGTGCGAGTGAGCGAACGTCGCTCAAGTAAAATTCACATGGCAGTGGCCGCCAGCGTCAAACGTTGATGAAACGCGGCCGCGTGCGGACGTCGACGGTTGGCAGCGAATGAGAAGCGAGACAAAAGTAAAAGGCGAACGAAGAACGAAGAACGAGAGAATCGCAAGCGAAAATCTCAAAATTGTTTCGAAAAAAATTAAAAACACACACACAGACTCAGAATTGAGTTCGTAAACACGAATTCGTAATCGTAATCGTATTCGTATTCAGATGTGCATGTGAAAAGTGAAAATGAAAATGAAAATGAGCATTGGGCATGGTTTTCCTTGACGTTCGGTTTCGTTGTTTGTTGTAAAGCGGAAAATCAAATCAGAAAGAAAAAAAAAAAAACCAACAAAAAAAAATAATACGAAAAGAAAGGCAATTGTGAGTGAGAAACGGCCGTACACACAAAAATATACATCATGTCGAAAATATAAAGCTATTTTTGGAATATATATTGGACAAGCGCTGCATTGGAAATTTTTTCATCTACAAGTGAATAACCAGAAAAACCAAAACTAATAAAAAAAAAACACAAAATACAAATAAAATACTTGAGAAAATGCTTTTCTCAGATAGACTACAAAGTAGTCACAATAAATAATAAAACTCCTTGAGCTGTAAATATCCATTTTAAAATACTTTTCGAAAATAATCAAAAAAAGAAAAACCAATGAAAAGTTGTTTTTTTTCTTTCAAAAAATGCAAACAAAGCAATAATAAAAACGATGCGACGCAAAATTAAAATGTTTTCAGTGAGCCAAAAAGAAAGAAAACAAAAAATCAGAATTTTAATAAAGATCAACAAAAGAAATCGCATTAAAAACTGAATGTGTATAAAAATCAGTAGCCTCCTTAAGAATGAATAAACAAATATATAAAATGAAAAGCAATATATAATAATGGTGTGAACAATATATATATGATATATTATCTGATGGATAATGAAGTTGCCTTGGCTCGATTTTATTGCAGTTCCACTTTGCCACTTTGTCAAGATTGAGGACTTTATTTAGTCGAAATCTATATATGAAATTCAATTTATTAAGTAACAAATTGAACTGAGTAATAAATATAATAATAGACGCTGATGTATGCAAGTTTTGAAATGATTTTTGAACGCTTTGAAAAGCTACTTCAAAATTTAAATATATTCAATTTGTTTGCCAAACCTATGTATATATATATTGTATATATATTACAGTTTAGACCTTGATCAAATCCTTTTCAGAATTCGATTCTTTCAAATTCAAAGTGCGCGCTAAAAGTTCTTTTAACTTTGGAAGGCAAAATACATTGCTACATACCACAAAATCCACTTGGCTCTTGTTTTCATTGGATTTGTTATTGTAATTTGTAATTTGTATTTTGGTATTTGTTGTTGTTGCTGTTGCTGTTGTTGCTGTATCTGTATCTGTATTAGTATTGCTGTGTTATGCGATAGGTGGTAACGTTTCGTATGGGGTATTAAATTACAAGACACCAAAGTGCGCGCGAACCAAACACGCTCACACACACAGCTACAGATACGGATACATATACAGATAAGTATGTGTGTGCGTGTGTGTGTGTGTGTACTAAACACAAATACAGCTACACTCTGTTGGTATATAAATACACCGCCGTCTGCTTGCGTGCGTATCCAATGGATGCGAAACAATATGCAAAGCACACAGATACAGATACACAGATACAGATACAGCTACACAGATACAGCTACACAGCTACAACTACAAACATTCATCAGAAGCGGCAAACGAAGCGCTCTGTGAAAACTAAGAAGACGCTGTAATTAATTATGGCCTCAAAATAAAAACACAAAATATAAAAGTAGGCGGCGGCATTAGGTGGGCGTGTATAGCAAATGATTTGGCCAAAGTAACATATTTTTTTTTTTTGGGAAGATGCAACCCCTTCGATGATTGATCGCCACTCTGTAAATGAGAAAATCTGTGACCCCAAAATCCCCATATTCTAGTAAAGCCCACAATTAGAAATATAATAGCTGCTTTCCAAGATTCATTCATGACCAAAGTGTAAAGTTTGCCATGGAAACTTTTGTGTCTTTCAGGAGATTTTAGTCTCATAGGTTCAGCAGACATACACATAATTTCCCTCTAGTGCAACTCAAAGATACATTTTTAAAATATATAAATCTCCAGTAATATTTAACTCAAAGATGCATAATAAAAATTGATAAATTTCCAAAAATAAGTAAAGAACAAACTAAATCAACATTTTTCGCGTTTCAGTTGTCAGGCCTGTTAAAAAAATTCAGTTAACACGAACAAAAACACGGCAAGCGTTAACAATGTCGGCCAAAACATCACCATCGAATTCGCGTGATGGCAATGTGGCAGCTGCTGCAAGCATTGTGCCACCAAATGTGACCGGCGGCGGCGTTGTTCAGATCAAAAAGGAGCTGCCCAGCGATGAGATAAAGGTATGTTTTATGAATGAAAAACAGACACACACATACACACACACACACACACACAGACACACACAGTTGCTAATATTTAGATTCAAAAAATGCGTTCGCGTAATTCTCACCTTTGAATGCTAATTATTGGCAAAGCTGCAACAAAAAAAAAAAAGACAAAAAAAAACACGCATTCATTTATAATTAATGACTTCTGTCTGCACATCGGTTTTAAATAGTATTCAATAACAAGGATGCAAAAACAAAACAAAAACAAATATAAAAAAATATACGAAATTTTCTTTTTCTTTAAGCCAAAAGCAAAATGTGCGTGTAAAAGAGAACGCAAGCAAAATAGCAAAACATTCAGCCAATTAAAATACATATGTTTTGATTTCAAATTTTCTCATTGCAGTTGAAACTTTCTCACTTTTTTTTTCTGTTGATGTTTAATTTTTTTATTGGTTATTTATGGTTTATTTTTGTATTTTTTTTGGCTGAGATTTCAAAGGTGCCGAATTTGATGTGGAATTCAAATATTAATATGTAATCAGAGAGAACTGAGAGTTTCTATTTACTGGTCGGTGTTTACATTTATTTCAAAATTCTTTAATTTTGAGAATTTTTATAGTATTGTGTTTGCAGTTGTGAAATGTTTTTTAGCTATTGAAATTTTTGTATCTCTCATAAATAGGGAAATTTAATATGTTTTGCAAATTATAACGGATAAAAGCTCTCGCATATCATTCCCAAATCAAGTTTATCGATTATATTTATTATTGTATATAAATATAGCTTGACATAATATTAAACATCTGGAAATCCTTCACCAGAATCGTTTTTTGACATTTAATAAATAAAATGATACCATCGATGATGAGCCAATAATTAGTTTCATGCTTACAATTTACACATTTCACTCTAAGCTGAAAGCAGAGTATTTTTCACATTTTTCAAATGGATTTATTATTATTGTTATTCATCTTTAATTATGCATATATTTTATGTTTAATTGAAATACTAAATTTTTCTTCAATTTCAAAAACTTGTTAGTTTCAAGTTTCAAGACAATACAAATTTGATAATCTGAATACCTTTAAGGCTAGCAAGAGAAGTTTCAATTACAAACATGCAACAACATTTTCTAACTCTAACTAAACTCAAAAAATAAACTGAATCCCCAGAATCCAAATGCCGAGTTTCAATTACAGTTTTGATGATGAGCGCATTTCGAAATGTGAAAACTATGCAACAGCGAAGATAACTTCATTTCTAACACTGACCAAGACCCCAAATCAACCCCCTCAGCTCCAACCCCTCCCCCTAAACAAACAGGCTAGTTTTAAATTACCATAACAGAGAATTTACAGCAACATTTTTGCTTAGGATTCTCCACCTCTGTATGCAATTTTGTGCATAGGGGAAATGTTTGGAGAGGGGGAGGTGGGGGGTAAGCTGGGCAGCGGGCAGCGACGTCGACTGCGACGTTGTAGTCGAGCAATTACGATTACGCCAACAATGTGCGGAGAGTTAACTGTAAACCGAAGCAGCGTTGGTAATTTTATATTGATATATTTTTATAATCATTTTAACGAGTGAGTGAACGAGTGCGTGTGTGTGTGTGTGTGTGTTGGTGTGTGGGTGTGCAAATAGACGCAGACTGCCTGCCTCTGCCTCTATCGCAATCTCTCTCTTTCTCCCACTCTCTTTGTCTACGTCTCAATGTCTCTTCTTACCTCGTTTTGCCCATTACCCCGTTTGCGCGCTGCTTCCCCCCCTCCCCCCCTACCACTCATACTTCTTCGTCTTCTGTTATTTTTTTTTTTGTTGCTGTGTGTGAGTTTTTTGCCAAATGAGCAAAATTAATTTAATGCCAGAGACCCGCGAGAATGACAACAACAACAGCAGCAACAACAACAACAACAACGATGACGGCGGTCTCACAACATTTTGGTTGTTGTTGTTGTTGTTGCACGTGTAATCGGATCGGTAAATTGAAATTGTAGCCGCTGGCTTGCAGTTGAGCGCAATGATATTATTAAACAGAAAAATTATTATAATGAATGAGCTGCGTTTGGGATTGGGTTCGGGTTTTTTCTTAATACCCTGAACCAATTGAAAATGGACAAAAAGGGGTATGCTGAAACTGTGGGAATCTATGTAACAGACTGAAGGAATTCTTGATCAGGCTGAACAGACGAGTCGATATACCCATGTACGTCTGCATAGCAAGTCTTTCTCGGAGATCATAAAATGTAGAGGCTTCCAATACAAGTTTGGAATACAAGTTTTCAAGTTTATTATTTATTTTATCTCTAACTTCATACGTGTGAACAGGTTATTCATAAACCTTGCCTTCATATTAATTAGGCAAAGACTTAATTATAGGGTATCTGCTAGTCGAGCTCTCTCGACTTGAATTTTCTTACTTGCTTGAGATTGATCTTAGGTCTGCAACTTTGCTTGAATGCTGCTGAAGTGGGCGTTTCAGTGTATAAAGCTTGCCAACTTACTTATTTTTTTATAAACTGTGTGTTTAATTTAGAAAATCTTAAATAATTTGGCGGCCAATATTAGATTAATACCAATATTAATATATAACACAAATATAATTAAAGTTATTTATAATAATTAGTGTGAATAGAATTAATCTTTTATATATCTAATCAAATATTATATTATATTATAATTATAATAAAAATGAATAGGATAAATTCTTCTATACATCGAATATAATAATATAATATTGACCAAATATTATAATTCAAATATAAATAAATAAAAAAATATTAATTAAATATTAGCTATTAAAAATGTCAAAGATGTTCCTACGAAAAAAGGAATTTTAGTAAAAAAACGACTATTTTTTAATGAATATTTTTAAAATGTAAACTCAATACCCACAAAAAGTACTTTGTCACACAGACACACTCTCAACTGCCACCCAACCGCTGCCCCAGAAAGTATGCAACACTTTCGGTGTATCAAAAGTATCAATTAAAAATATTGAAATTTAACCGCTGGATTTTTACCTGGCTCAATCAACTGGCCATAATTACAAGCTGCATTTGCTGCAAAGCAAGCAACAACAAATTTAATGGAGATAAGCAAAAAAAAAAACGGAAAGAGAGAAGCAAACCAGAAAACAGACAGCATAATTACAGCCCAACAATAATAATGAAAACAGCAACAAACAAACAACAAATACAACATTAACGCGCCTCATGGGTGCAATTCGATAGGACTTTTGTAAGACGATATGCTTCAAGGTTTCCGCTTTATGACAGCGTCGCGTCGTCTGTCCTCTGTCCTCCCTCGTCACTCCGTCCCAAACCAAACCAAACCGATGCCAAACCGAACCGAACCGAAACAAACGTTCCAACGTCTCAAAAGGATGTGCGCGTGCGAAAGGAGCCAATGAACAAGACACACACATTATTGGGGAGGTTCTGAAATTTGATAATAACATAATTAAAAAAACAAGTTTTTATTTGTACTTGATTGAAAACTACAAATTTATATAATTTTAATATAGAATGCATAAAAATCCAATTTTGTTTTCCTCTACTTTTCCGACTGTAAACACAGCAACTTGTCTGACAGCCCTCGCAAGCAAGTCGAATCATGATAAATTTAGCACGTTTGTGTTTTAGGCCAAAGGCCAAGGTGGAGACCCATATGGTAGTGAATGAAATTAATAACTGCTTGTGGGCGTCATAAATGATATTGACAAATACAACAGTTGTTATTCAAGCCTCAGTACGCATTAGCTCACATGCGAGCATAATAATAAACGGACTATGACTTAATCACCCTAAAAGGTTATTCGACACTTTGCGAATTGCTTCATAATCTACCCAGTAATCCCTTTCCCTAAACTATCGAACTGACTTATATTTGGAATATATATTTCATAAGGTTGCGGCTTCTAGATTTCAAATTGGGAAACACAAAGGTCCATTGCAATAAATTAGTCTAAATTTATCCGGTTTTCGAAAGGGATACATTTTCAGTTAGGGTTTGACCTCTTAAAAGTGCTTGTAGGGATCGGTTTATACTTTTCTACATGTGAAATTTTCTAGCTCTTAATTCATAGTAAAACATTCATAGTTTAAACAAAAGTTAATCACAAATATTTTCAATAACTGCTTTTATGTGCAGCTATTCCGTCTTGGTCTCCTGTTATATACATATATATATATGTATGTATTACATTCCTTGCTGTTACTATATGCTTGCCACTTGGCCACACGCACAATTTTATATATCCGTTGGAGTTATAACCTTCTGCATGTTGAGCTAGTGCAGAAAGCAGTCGGATTGTATTACAAACACACAATGACAACGCTAGCAGAGTGGTGTGTGTGTGTGTGGTGTGTGTGTGTGGTGTGTGTGGGGGGTGTATGTGGGGGTGTGCGCGTAGGCATATAGATCAAATGACGCGGCAGCAACAGAACTTTAATAACAGCGTTGCAGATTGAATTACAAACAAAATAGAATATGATAAATTCTGGAGGAGAACACCAGCAAATGCAGTTCAGAGAGTACCAGAGAGAGAGAGTGCGAGAGAGCAAGTGTAACATGAGGCACCCTGTCCAGGCAGCATCACGATGCTAGCAACTCCTACACGACAGGTGGCGCTAGTTAGTTAGAGCTAAATATCAAATTAAAATAATTTTAAACTAATCTGAGCCACTGAGTGGGCGACATTAAGCAGAACACCACCAACCCCAATCCCCACTCCTCATGCATATGTATATGTATGTGTGAGACCCATCCTGACCTGCTGCTGCTGCTGTTGCTGCTTTTGACGCCACCATGCATCGGATGGCGCTCAAGTGCAGCTGCTGCATAGATGCCACCAACGCCAACATCCACTTGCAACTAGAGACCTTTTTGCGAGTCAAGACTTGAGTGTGTTCTCCGAGCAGAGAGCTGCACAAAGACATAGCTAAAAAACGGCACAAGAGAGTCGAGTGTTGTCCACACACGAATACGACATGGAACAGCAAATTAACATGACTGTAACGCTATATGGCTCTTGGCTAAAACCAGATAATGCATGCAAGTAGCTCAAGGCTTATTTACCTTTTCTAACTATGCAATTCACAATTTAAAAAAAAAAAACTGCCGTTCTATTCGATTTTCATGAGCTCAAGTAAGGCCTTCAGAATTTAATGTTTTTTGAATGAGAGGGAGGGAGAGGGCGAGAGAATAATTCAGATTCTTGATTATCTACTCTCACTCAATAACTCCCTCTCTCTCTCTTAATGTCTCACTCTTCCTCTTTGTCTCCATGATCTTGCAAGAAAGTTAGAAAAGTGAACCAAAAGTGAACTTTTTTTGAAATACAATATTTTTATGCGACATTTAAAAAGTGTTTGCTTGATTTACCAAATCGAAACTATTTCCATTTGTCTAATTCTTTTGGTAAACTTTTCCCTTTCTTTCTTTTCTCTCTTTTCGTTTCTCTCCTCTATACAAATACATATATGTATATCTCGTGTAGTATGTGCAATTTTAACCCAATCTTCTCAAAAGCAAAAAGGTCATTGTAACACAATACACATCTATGTGCACAGTAACAATCCTATCTATATATAGTTCTAGATAGATATACATATGTATTTGTGTGCATATGTATGTGTGGAGAGTCAACCCATATCTGATGTACACAGACACATTGGAATGAAATAAAATATTAAGTTGCAAAACAAGACATGAGGAAAACTGAAAATTCACACACAGTAATATAGAATCAGAGAGAGAGAGAGAGAGAGCGAGAGTGAGAGAGTGAGACAGAGACTCCCAAGTATGTCATGTAAGAATTCAAAAGAAGGACGCGCGTCATTCAATCCCGAGCTATCGATATTCGATTACAACAAACTAAAAACCGACTGACTTTGTGCACGACACACACACACACATATATGTGTGTGTGTGTGTGCCTTACCGTTGAGAAAACTAGCGTAATTCTAGAATTTGTTATTGTTGTTGCTGTTATTTTAATTTTTTGTATTTTTTTGGGGTGTTGTTGGTGGTGCTGACTGAGAGCTGCATTGGATTTGGCTCGACTACGTCTCCATCTACATCTCCATCTCCCCTCCCTGCCCCGTCCCTCTCGTCTCTAGTTGGCTCTGTGTTGCAGCTTGGTTTAGCTCGTTTTAGTTTCTAGCACCAACAACAACAACAACAACAACAACAACAACAACAACAACAAGAACAGCTCTCAGTTGAGCTGTGAGTTCAGTTTACTACGGCTGGGTTCAGGGTGAGTTATTATAAGCGTATTGGGTTGCCCATCGTCTCCGTCGTTAGCCATTGCCATCGTATACTTTACATTATTCTATTAGGTTTCTTTTTGAGTAACCGTAGACATGTATTAATGTGGCCGACTCGCATAACCCAAGCAGCCAGCAAGCAGCCAACAGCCAACACTAAGCTATTTCAGTTGGCTATAACCATGACTAGAAACTCAGTTAACTACCCACGTAGGCACGAGGTACAAAAAGGAGCAGCTATCCAGGATGAACTTGGACATCCATATAGCTGGCTATATATGGGAAGTAAATGCTGATCTGTAATCTGGAAGGAATATTAATAGATGAAAGTCAAAAGCAAAATATGAATAAAAATAGAAAAATATACAAATTTATAGATCTGAAGAAAGTACTCTGAAGAGTGACATATTATTGGATTATAGATCAAAGATAAATGTAAAATATAAATATAAATCTTTGTATATATCAGAAGGGATTACTAATGTGGATTAGGTATCCAAAGATGACTTAAACTGATGCTGAGAAAAATATAAAAATATATCATCTGAACAAGATCTAATTAGATGATAAGTACAATGACTGCTGATTCTGATAATCAATCAATTATCAGTTATCAATCATATATATATATATATCTATATAATTTAAATGAATACTGATTTCGATGAAAGATAATAATCAAATTAAAGTCTGTGTATATATCAGCAAAGAATACTTCTGTGAACAAAATATTAAAAAATTACTTAATCCGATACTGGGAAATTATAGGAAAAATATATAAATATATCCATACATATCAGAAGAGTATACTGAGCTAAATACTAAATAGATAATCTTCTTAAATAAATCCAGAGACACAATATTCTAGCTATGCCAAAGTTTGTCACACTAAATCTATAATTTAATTCAGAATTCGAATTGCTTATTAAATTACCTATATTCAAAACATTACTCCTTGAATCCAACTCAAGCTTTTCGCTCAGTGTGTGCAATTGTTCTTGACAGCCGACGAAGTGGCTCTCGAAACGGGAATTGGCTGCAACTTGGATCTGGACTCACCAAAAAAAGAAAAAAAACCAAACCAAAAAACACTCGTCAAGTCAGCTCCAGTTCATTTGCGATTCATAATAAAAGCGAAAATTTGATATGTTTTTGTAAAATGAGATTTTTGCGAAACTTAACAGACAGCAGAAGGGGGCAGAAGGGGAAGCGTAAAGAATGCTGGCAATTGCCAACTGTATCTGTCAGATACTTTGAGCAATAATTTAAATGGAATTTGAAAAACATATATACATATATATATATGGGAGTATATGAGGAAATGGTTGCAAGAATGGGAAAGGGGGAAACGAGTAAATTCAGCAGCAATTTCAGCCATGACAAATCGGACAAAAAGTCCAACTTCAGCTTCAACTCCATAATGATAAAAAACAACAACAATTGCAGACTGAAAGGGGGAATAGAATTTCATTTTTTAATTAATTGATTTTTATTCGCATTGCGGTTTAGAATTTCAGCTGCTTGCAATGAGCGCAAGTTTAAATGTCGGGAGGCTGCCCCCCTCCACCCCACCCCTTAGCCTGCTCCCCTCTGCTGCAGGCAACGCAGCAACGAACGCACAAATCAGAAATTAAAAACCAAACATAAATTAACAGTCAAATGATATTAAAAACCCAACAACAGACAGAGACACAAGAGCACACTAAGAGCGAGATGCAGCTACTGTGGCAGCTACAGATAGACAGAGCGAGAGAGAGAGCGAGAGAGAGCGAGTAGGTATCATAAGGTAGAAATGATATGCTTACAAAATGAAAAAAAAAAGAGCTAACAGCAAATGCGCCTCCGATTACCGCACAGTTGGACTTGGACTGCGAACTGAGCCAAACTGAACTTGAGACGGACGGGCGTGCGTCTCCTTTGCCTATAAGTAAGCCCCCCCCCTAGTCCCCCTGCCTCACCCTCCTCCTGTCCCCCTTCCCCTTCCACTGCAATAAACTTCCACCACAGTCGAGGTCGCACCTGAGGCGTGTAATCGATATGCCTTGCAGCCAGTCACAAGATTTTTATCGTGCGAATTGTTAATACTCTACACAGTCAGCGAGACAAACAAAACCAGTCAATTTTACACTCAGAAAAATTCCGCAGTAGCTACATCAATTCTTCATAAATCACGCTATAAATCTAGTAAAATTTTAGAGAATATCAAAATTATTTTTTCTTTTTTTTGTCATTTATATTTGTATCAAAAAATTAAATGCTTATTTTAAGTCAGGTTTTTGACTTGTTTTAAAAATATTTTGTATTCAAAAATACAGCTTCACATAGCTGAAAAATAGTTTAATTTTAATGCTTAAACTAAGAAAAGGAATAATTGAGAATTCTACAACAAAAATATTAATTTTTAATCACTAAATGTAAAATTTAGTTTTTATTTAAGCTCACATTTCTCGCAGTGCACCACTTGGCTAAAAGCGAGAGAGAGAGAGCGAGAGCGAGGGGGGGGGGGGGGGCGCGAAATTATGGCCGAGGGCTGAGAGCCAAGCGAGCGTGTGATCTTTTTCAAGACGTTGCAAGACTTTGTGGCAGACAGACTTGCAGCCGCTGATTAGACGGCTTGCGCTGTGTCATCAAGTTGGCAGCGTCCGCTTTAACCCACTGTGCGCACAGTGGTCAGAGAGTGTCCAGTGTCCAGTGTCCAGTGTCCGTCGATGTATCGCATGACAAATGCCAAGCTGCTTATTGGCCAGCAGTTAGTTAGCAAGTCGCAAATCAGTCAACACACCAGGCAGGCATTGGCATAGATTTCACGACTTGTGATTCATTCATTTGTTCATTCATTCATTCATTCATTTATTCATTTATTCATTTGTTCATTTGTTCATTTATTCATTCGTTCATTTGTTCATTTGGTCGCTTTGGTAACCTATAATTATTTCTCAATTTCTGTGGCATTTGGCGAAGCGAGAGATTTTGCCGAAAAATCTTGTCGTTGTTGCCACGCCCTTAAATTGCATGTTGTTGTTTTGTTGGCTTGCCTTGTCGCATTCAAACTGTCAGCGACTGTGTCAACATTGTACACATGTCGTATGAGTAATTTATTTGAAGCATTCCTCAGAAGCACCAAAAATGTTCCCGGTAAATCTAGAAGGGGCTCAGTGGCGCAGTTACAGAAGGGGTTTCCTTAACTTCAACTTACTTTGCTACTAATTCAAAGTTAATTTAATTTATAATTTAATTTAATTTTAATTATAATTATAATTTGGTATTAGTTGAGTATATATTAATTGTAACAAAGAGAAAGAAAATTAAAAAAAAAAAATATATAAAATATTTTTGCAGTTATTGTAGTTAGTTTTTTAAGTAAAGCTGATAAGTTAAGCAGATTCAAATATTATTTAAAAAATGAAGTATATATATATGAATTTTTTGAAGAAGTACAATTTTTAATCTTCAGAAAATAATATTAAAAATATTGTTTTAAAATGCACAAAGAATATTTGTTATAACTTATGCAATTAATTGCCCATTGCAGCACCCCTTTTGGTAACGCCTCTGTCCTTAGCTTTGTCCCGCCTTATTTGAATGTTGCAGTCAGCAAAACAACAACAACAACAACAATGAAAACAACATCGACGACGACTTTGAATATGAGAATTTCAGTGTAATTTGATATGTCTTAATGCAGTTGCTGCGTAGCCTTGTGTGAAATTTACGTATGTCCATACAGAACACACACACACACACAAAACACACACTCACACACACACACATACAAGCTTGTAGATATATCATTTTGGTTTGTTTCGTTTCAAGAAACGAGAAACGAAAACCCAAACAAACTTCAAAAGCCGCAAAGAACTCCAACTCCAACTCCGAGTCCAACTCCAACTCCAGCGCCGACTCTGATCAGGCTTTTGTGTGGCAACATACACATTGTTGTCGAATTTTAAAACAGTATTGTATGCAAAAAGGCAACACACACAGACACACACACACACTCGCACACTCGCACACTCTCAATGCATATCAATATCAAGCACAGCATCTGAGTGAGGAGGAGGAGGAGGGTTGGAGAACTGCAGCGGGCAAAAGGCACAGATCCCATTGCAAAAAGGAGAGCATGCAACAACAACAACAACAATAACAACAGCAACAACAAGTTGAAGGATTATGCCACCAAATGGTATCCATATACACCAAAAAACTAGTCAATCCCTCCTTGCCCCCGCACTCACTCCTTCCCATCTGAGCTGCCATGATAAAATTTATTTTTGTGTGTGTTAATTGATATGCTTATGCGAGTGTGTGTAACATACTTGTGTGTGTGTAACACACTCGTATGTGTGTTTGTGTGTGTGCGTGTGTGCGTGTTTCGGCAAGTTTCATCAAAGTTATTAATTACAAATTTAGCCTTAATCCATGCCACAACTGCTGGCGCAACATTAAAAAGCATTTAAAAAACTTTAAAAGGCAATTAAAATTTAAGAGCAAAAACGCTAAAATTACCAATTAATAAATTTTATATTTAACACTCGATAAACTTTTGCAAAATATAAAATTAATAAAAAACGCATTAAAAAGGTTTCTTTTTGACTAGAGAAAGCTAAATGAAAAAATAGTTTCCGGTGAATTTTGAGGAATTTTTGCTACTTGAAAAAATACAAAACAAAATAAAAAAAATATAAAATTTAAAAATTATTAATTTAAATTAAATTATTATTTTTATTTCAACCATATTTAAATGCTGCGCGTAATGTCCTTAATGTCCTTTTGCATTCTTATCAGATAATTAATAAATGCTATAAATTTAGTAGCCATTTAAATATCATGTGTAGCTGCTACCGCAAGGCCAACATAATGCGGTTGCATGCAACAAGAAGTAGTAGTTGCAATTATGCAGCTCACTGAGTTGCACCTGCAGCAGCAATGCTGCATGTAGATACCTACAGAGTATTATGTTGCCACAATATACCTGTTCAGCTGCCTGTCTGCCTGTCTGCCTGCCTCTCAACTATCTGTCGATGCGCCCAAAATCTGAAAATGTTGTCGCGCTGCTATTGAATGACACGAGCCACTTTTGGCTGACTATTTTTATACCCTCAACCCCCTAAAAAACATTGTGCTAAAGTGGGCAACAGAGGGAAGAATTTTCGACCTTATAAGGTATATATTCTATAAGAACAGACTCAATTTAGCTATGTCCATTTGCCTCTCAGATCTAAGAGCTGGAAAATATTTGTGCTTGTATAACATGAGCTGATTTGGTTTATTTAATATAAACGATAACTATATCAATATTCTTATCGATAAAAATCAAAATCGATAGTATACTCTTCTAGTTGAGTTTGTATAATCCTTGAATTATAATCACCTGTAAAACATTAATCAAGATTGATCCAGCAAAACACAGAAGAAAATCTAGGACTTGTGTCTAGGGTATCTCCTAGTCGAGAGCATTCTTCATTTTCGCTTTTTTTCTTTCATTTTTTAGTGATTGACGTAACTGAAGCTGTGTCAGCATTCGGTTGAATTGCGTCCGTCACCTTATATCATTGGCATGTCTATCAAAAAACAAAAAACAACAACAACAAAATTGAGTTAATCCTTTGGCAACTGCTTCTGATTCGGATCCGGATTCTGATTCTGTTTCTGATTCTGTTTGGATTATCATTTCGTTCCAGGAATTCGCGCAGCATACAATGAACGAGCTGCTCGGCTGGTATGGCTTCGATGGCGTCGATGTGGATCGACTCGACCTAACGGCCAAGACATCCCGCTTGCTGCAAAGTGCTGCTGCTGTCGCAGTGGCAACGCAACACCAGCAACAGCAACAACAACAGCAGCAACAACAACAACAACAACAGCAGCAACAGCATCGCAGTTATTTACGCAGCAGCCGCAGCAGCACTTTAGCCTATCAGAACAACAACAATAACAACAACAATAACAACAACAATAGCAACAACAACAACAACAACAACAGCAGCAGCAACAGCAACAGCAACAATCGCAAGTCGAGCAATTTGAACTGTCACAGCAATACGACAACTCCCTCGGATCACGACACACGCAGCTCCCGCGAGGATGACTCCAAGAGTCCCCACTCAATTGGCAAACCGACTGCGACAACATCGCACACCGAGGAGAAAATAGGTGAGTGCTGAGACCAATCAGCTGTGCAAATTCCCTACAATTATCATACACACACAATTGCACAACAAGGGGAACAGACTGAAGTTTGTTTCATGGATATTGGTCTGATTCAGTTGAGGATTTCAATATCCTAGAATAAAGTCCTACTTTATTGGGAAAAGCCAAAAATTATTCATTATTATTAGAAGTGTTTACTTAAAAGTATTTATTAGTATCGTAACTACAGCTTACTATATAAAGTTGACGTTAGGTACATCAACTTCTTGAACATTGCATTTGTAAATAGTTGGGAATAAAAATATATAAAATATTGAGTACTCTTTGAAACAACTATAGCAATTTTTGACTAGCCAGGACATGGTTTTTCTCTGCGATGCTCTTTTGCTATTCACATCGCAAATGTATCCTCCCAAGGACACTCATTGACATTTGCCGGGCGAAACGATTCCTTTAGCCCCTTACCGAAGAATATACAAATTCAGATTTGACATTGAGTTCTGAGAGACTTGACAGCGACTCTGCTCACAATTAGTGCTAGAATAATTCTATTCTATATGCTATATATTTACAGCTATTCATAGCTATAATTAAATATTTTGAAAGTCAGTTATTCAATAAAGAAAACTCGAAATAATTATTCTTTTTACGAATAATGAATCAGCTCCTTCAGATCTCCCACAGATGATGGCCTTCTAAATATATTAAAGTAAATATAAAAACATAATTGAAATATAAAAAAATACAAAAACAACAAACAATATTATATTAATAGCCATAATATGATATATATATATGCTCAATTAGGACATCTTTCCAGCCAGGACAAGTCAATCAATGCCCAACTTTAGTCCTTTAATGGCTGCAGCTTATTTAGATGGACAACTTGATAGCCGAGCGGCCAAAAATCAAAATCAAAATCAAAATCAAAAATTGTGTTGCCACAACGCTGCTGCTTTTGTTGTTACTTGCTACTGCTGCTGTTGTTATTGATATTTGTTGCAACTTGATAAGTTCGACTTGTGCAGCAACCCCCTCTAACCAAGCAGCCCGTAGCTAGTCAGTCATTATGCAGGCAGACAGGCTTGAAACTTTGCTGACTTTGGCATCTGCTGGTTGGGTTTAAAAGGAGTCTTTTTCACATTTTGGTCTGTGGCTGCTCGGTTTTGCTGCATTATCGAATAACAGATTCATTAAGACCCAAAATATGGCTTACAAATTTCTGAAAAAAGAGAAAAATCAAATATTCAGTGAATGAATGCGGCAAGGGAAGCATTGATTCTGCAACAAAGAGGGGGCGAAGGGCAGAGGGTAACAAACAGCCAAGTGAAAGGAAAGGGATTTTTTTTTATGGATATGATGCACCAAGGAAAACATTGAATAGTAATTCACTGTACATAAATAAATTAAAGCCCAGAACCGATTTTAAGTGGCAGCAATTGAAGGATTAACTATTCAAATTGATGCCACTAGAAAAACTGTAAAATTGTGAGTGAAAAGATAAGCAAAGCAAGAAAGTGCAGTAAATACTATGGCAAAGAAAATCGATTGATGAGAAAATTGTAAAATACAAAGAGAAAAGCTAATGGAAAGCTGGAATATAAGGATTGGGGAACGAGGATGTGGAATTAAAATAATCATAGCTGGTAAAAGGAACTTCAGAGGAGCATAGAAATATCTAATGATTTCCAAAGACCGAGGCAAAAACAGACCTAAAAAGGAGGAGGGGCTAAAGGGATCTTTGAAAAAAAATAATAATAATAATAAAAAACACAAAATGTTGAACACACACTAAAAACCACACACACCTAACACACTTCACACACACACTCGCACACTTCACACACACCTAACAAACTCGCAAACCTTACACACACACTCGCACACTTCACACACACACTCGCACACAACACATACCCCACACACCACACCCCCTGCTGCCGGCTCAACACTGCCACCTTAGATACATTCCAAGTTTGAACTTTGAACTCTGTTTAACTTTGCAGACTACAACAACTGTTGCTGGTGTCATCGGCCGATTGCGGAGAATGCGCCCGATTATCTGACCAGCAGCGATGGACCCCGTTACTGTTCCGAGTCCTGTTTCGGGCAGAGTCGTCGGGCGTCCTTCAAGAAGGCCAAGACGTGCGACTGGTGCAAGCACGTGCGGCACGCGGTTAGCTATGTGGACTTCCAGGATGGTGCCTCGCAGCTGCAGTTCTGCTCGGAGAAGTGTCTCAATCAGTACAAGATGCAGATCTTCTGCAACGAGACGCAGGCGCACCTCGACATGAATCCCCATCTGCGCGACCAGGGACTGGACAACGACAAGGCGGCACTGATAACGCCCGATCTCTGGTTGCGCAACTGTCGCAGTCGGTCCGCCTCGCCAGCGTCCACAATATCGGTGTCGCCGGGTCCAACTGCTACAGTTGGTGCAACGGCTGCAGCTGCAACCGCCTCGAAGCGCAGCTCGCCCTGTTTAACGCCGCCCAGCAAACCTCTGATCTCAGTGGCGCCCGCCTCCAAGTTGCTGGCCCAAAAGGCGCCCATCTCCGCGCCCGTCTCCGCTCCAACTGCATCTGCACAGCAGCTGCAACGCCAGCATGCGCTGAGTGCCTCGAAACCAGGTCGCCGCAAGCGTTCCCATCGTGGCACTGGCGCCGAGACCGTTGCCAGTCTGCTGCAGAAGCAGCAGCAGCAACAGCAACAGCAGTCGCCGTCGGCTCCGCTCAGCGTTGACTTTGCCAGCAGCAGCGTGCCACTGCCACCGCTATCACCTATGCAGGAGCAGCAGCAGCAGCAACATCCTCATCCTCATCCACAGCTGTCGCATAGCCAGCAGCAACATGCCCAGCAGCAGCATCCGCCACAGCAGCAACATCCGCCACCACAGGGTCGACCGCCCACCAATTTGCCGGCCAGCTACTTTGCCACGCCCCCAAATGGGCTGCATATGGTGCATCCTTTCGGTGCACGATCCGCAACAGCCGCAGCACATCCACCACCACCACCACATCCGTTTCTTGCACCACCTCATGGGATGTTGCCGCGTGGCTTTGGTGGCCACTTTGCCGCACCACCACAGCTACAATATCCACAGCACCCGCAGTTGCCACAGTTGCCGGATTTGCAGGGAGCACTGGGTGCACTGATGGGTGCAGCACCACCGGTTACGGTAATGGTGCCGTATCCGATTATAATACCGCTGCCCATACCCATACCCATACCATTGCCCATTGTGGACTTTTACAAGGCACACTTGACTCCGGAGCAGCGCAAGCGTTACGAGGAGCAGCGCAGCACGGCGGAGGAGGAGCACCAAGAGCCTCTCGACTGCAGCAAGGCCAAGCCAGAGGAGCAAATGGAGCAGGGCGAGCGGGAGCTGCAGGAGGAGCGGGAGAGGGAGCAGCAAGAGGAGGAGGAACAGAAGTTGGAGCAGGAGCAGAAGCTCGAACCGGACCCGGAACTGGAGATAGAACTGGAGCCGGAGCAGGAACAGGAGGAGGAGCTGCAATCCATACCAAAGACAACGCCAGCGAGGACAACGCCATCGCCATCAGCATCGCCATCGGCATCGACATCGGAATCGCAATCGCAATCGCCCAACGCAGATTCGTTGGAGACGACGCACTGCATCGTGTTGCCGGAGCCGGCGGAGACGGAGACGGCGACACAGAAGCTGCCCATACTGAAGATAACACGACTGCAAACCAAACGCACACTAATCCAGACCAAAGAGACCACGCCCTCATCGCCTACATCGGGTAGCAGCAACAGCAATAACAGCAGCAACAACAGCAGCGTCAATAACAGCAACAGCAATAACAGCGGCAGCACCACTAACAGCAGCAGCGCTGCGGCAGCGGAATGCAGTCGACCGTTGCGCAAACGCAAGCGAATTATCGATTGTGATTTTCAAAAAATGGCCACAGTCGAGGCGCACAACAACAGTAACAGTAACAGCGCTGGCAGCAGCAGCCATAACAGCAAACAGGAAGACGAAGACGTGTGCAATATGAACAGCAACAACAGTGCTAAAGCTAAAAAAAGTAGTAATTAGGCTAAGCAAAGAAAACGTACTAAAGTAGTAGCATTAGTAGTAGCCCTCTATAAAAAAAAATAGTAGTATATATTTATATAAATATTAAAAATAAAGTGTGCGTGCTGACTTAAAAATACTTTTAATAATTATAATAAAGTGTAGTAGCACATAGTGCGGGCGAAATTTGAATTTAATTGAATGAACAAATTATTAAATTATGTATTTACAACATCAAATGTGCAGTGATTGCAATAAATAACAATTATTAGTATTGTCCAAATAAAATTTTTGCATTGATAACAGAGCTGCATCAAAGTTAAAAGTTCCTTTTGAGAACAAAACAGCAACAGCGTTGCCAACTAATTCAGCAAGATTAGCGTCGAGCTACACAAAGCTGGCTGCTATGACAATGCGAGAGTTATTTTTAAATTCGGTAAATTTATTTTCATAATTTTATAATTAAATGCAAATAAGCTACATAAAATACAGAAATGCACATAGAATGCCATCACAATGGGCATTTTGAGAAGGTCTCATCATCTAAGACCCTGTAGCGATGATTGCGATAAGTATCCAAATCGAAAATATATTTCTTGCCGCAATCCTTCATCAACTTCAAAATAACCGGCTTAATATTCTCAATGCCCGTCATATTTGCCAGCTCATTGTAATAATCAAACTGGAAAAGGTTAAGGTTAAGGTTTAATGTAGAATGGTTAAGGAATTAGCTGTATGAAGTCCCACCTGTCGTTCGCCCATTTGATGGGCCTTCTTGCGATTGGGATAACCACAAGCCCAACGCTCTCCTTGCTCCTTCTCCAGTTCGGCCAGCATTTGCTCCCTGGTTGGCAACTGTCGCTGACCCGTGTAGAATTTCAGGGTGAATCGCACCTGCATGTCGAAGATGTGCGTCGGTATCACATTGAAGGGCAGTCCGATGAACGACATTGTCGGATTATTAATATTGATACAGTGCTTCCACAAGGGCTGCACAAAATTATCAATCACTTGGATGCCCACGTCGGTGCTCAGACAGGGAAAACTATAATGATAGCCAGTGCAATGGACAACATGATCGAATCTCTCCTCGCTGCCATCCGTGAAGATGGCACCCCCTTTGGTGAATCGTGCCACATCCGGTTTCTGTGTCACATTGCCCATAAATGCAGTATTCGGTGACGTCGCCAGATGATGGCTCAAATAGACTTTTTTGGCCTCAACTCGAATGTGATTTGCGATATCCAGGCCACTCGGACCAGCGCCAATGATTAAAACATTCTGATCTGAAAAAGTAAAGATAAAGATAGCTGGAGATTATAATGATCTGCGGAGATTTAGTTGTCAAAAAGCAGACAAAGATAAGTACTAAAGATTCAAACTGTCTGATTGTTGAAGCACATCAAATACATATATAAATTGAAGATTATAAAAAACAAATGAAGAAGCCGATTAATCATTCAAAGTATTCAATTAATCAAGCAAACAATTCTTATCAAGATACGTGCCAAAGACCCAATTTGTTGTACATTAAAATATATTTAAAGCTGAGGCATGGCAAAAGTGAAGCGCCCAGAAATTATGAAAGCTATTCCGTGATTATGCCAGACTCTTGATAAGACGGCATTGTTTATGAGAACGACAACAAAAAATGTCAGACTGTTGCTAGACGAAAAGGGAAAAGTTTCCGCAAATGCGGAAGCTAAGTCTTATCGGTAGTATTAGCTTTCCAGTCTTTATATAACTTTGCGACTTTTGCTCACCTTTAAATTTGTCCGCCTTGCGATATAGATGGCTGTGAATTTGTTTGCCCTCATAGAGATCCATGCCCTCGATTTGGGGCATATCTGGTTCCGTATAGTGCCCATTGCATACATATATAAAATCATAATAGACCGGATTGCAAGTATCGTTGATGTGATCCCAAACATAGACCTGCAAATACAAAGAAAAATAAATGTATTTAATCGCAAGACGTGCTTAAGTAAACAATAACAATATTTTACATATGTATATACTCTATAATAATATTGATGGGGAGCTCATTGTCAGTGTGTCAATCACGTCAGCACTCACCTCCCAATCGTGTAAGCGGGGTCGCACCCTGATGACCTCGTGTTGCAACTTTATGTGCGGCATCAGGTTGAAGTGATTCGCATAGGATCTCAGAAATTCCAATACTTGCTGCGATGTTATGAAGGATTCGTCTATCTCTGTGGGATAAGGGAAGTCCGGATAACCCATCACTTCCTTGGGCAAATTTGTGCTATAAGATATATATATATATATCATCATTATTATTATTATAAAATAATTTTTAATAAACAAAAGTATTTTAGTTCCGCTTCCCACTTGTAAGATTAACATTAAGTAATAATAATATTATTATTACACAAAGTAAAAACAAAGAAAAGTAGATAAATTCAGTGTTGGATTTTACAAAACAAAATTCGAGTTGACTTTGGGACTTTAGAATAGGAATAGGATTAGTGGAAAAATGCCTGATAAGAGGTGTAGTTTTTCAAGAGTATAATTAACTTAAAATTAGTCAAAACATCTTCATTGTATTTATTAAGAGTAAAGTTAAATTAATATATTTAACAAACAAGTTGAAGTAAAACTAGTTCAACCACTTTTCTCTATACACTTTATCTTTTATATGATCAAAGGCAACTTTCTTAAATAGGCATTATCTGGTTTTTGAAACCAACACACATATTTGGAATATTTGTTAGCTAATTTAAGTGGAGACCTACCGCAATCCCTCGTACATGCTGCTGTGCACCTCTTCGTACTCATCCTTGGGCATCTTATCCGAGAATATCCAAGTGCCGCCGATTTCGGTGCCCTGCTCGTAGGCGACTGCCTCCAAGCCCTCCTGCAGTGAGTTTTTCAATGCACTTAATCCAGCGGTGCCGGCTAAAATTTATATATATAAATCGTATAATCCAAATTCACATTTAAATATATTTTATTTTATTATTGAACTTTATTTATTTATGTACCTCCAATAACGCACACGCGACGCAACTCGTTTATTGGAGTCTTGTGCATTTTCGCAGATAAGTTTATACAAATTGTTTACTTTTCTTTGCTTCACTTTACTTCACTTCAATTAGACGTCACTTCAGCTCGCTGGTTGATAACAGACTGACTAGCTCGATCGCCTAGAGTACTCGGCATACTCTGGAGCTTACAATGTATTCCACCTATCAGCGAGCATGTTTCGCTTTTGCACACAATTTGAATTGATTTTGTATGGTCTCTTTAGTTTACAGCTCGCATTTGAGACACTTCAGAAACGCTTGCGAGTTGGACTAGTAAATAATTTAAGCTGAGTGAATATGAAGCTGAGATCAAAGATAATTCAATAATATATCAATACTAATTATTATTTTATTATTTAAATCTATTTTTGTATATATTGTGTTTATTTCGTGGCGCATTACAAAGTCGACTCGAGCAGGTAGAAATTGCGCAGCAGTAAACAATTTTTGCGTTACAAATGACATAACAGAAACGTTGGCGTCTGCGTCTGCAGCGACGTCAGCGTCGGCGGCGCTGTGAATGAATATGCTTTCCCACCTCATGACATGAGCAACACGGAAACACTGAAGGCATTTTTTGCTGCTGCTTGGCACAGTTCGATTTGATGCAGTGTACTGACTGCTTTGCCCTCTGCTGTGATTGCAGATAACAACTTCGCCGGCTGACAATTTCCAGTATTTACTCGAATATCTCTCTTTCTTTCGTGCTCACTAGTGATTAGAGTTTTCCCCATTTTCTTGCGTTTTCTTTTAAATACATATATGTATATATTTATAGAATTATATATGGAGAATTGTAAGTCATTGTGTCATTTCAGTTTATTAGCATACTTAACAATCAGTTATCAGAGAGAAGTGCTGAACAACTTTCGTCGAGTGAGTTCGACTACGATATACCCTGGACTTGAGATGTTAAATATATATTATTTATATATACTTTAAACATACACGCAAATGCTTCCTAGTGCCAATTACATCCATTTGTTCAAAATCATCATACCCATTTCAAATAGGTGCAGGGTATAAAAAGTCGCTGAATATCTCGTATGATAAATATATGAAATTTAATAAAATTCAAAAGGATACAGGGAATTTAGATAGATAGGCTGATAATCCCCATTCGATCGTATCAATCCTCAAAATGGTCAAAGTATATCTCCGAGGCAAACTCATCCTCGAAGCAGCGATATTGTGGCAGCGCTTGGGATTCCGATTGGGATTGGGATGATTCCGCTGTTGCCTGCCGCTGCTGCTGCTCCTTTGTTTGTGGTAGCAACTCCAGTTGGCTGCTGTTGGTCGACGCATCACAGTGCCTGGGTGCAGTGCGTCGCTCGCGATTCAGCTGCTGCTTGTTGTTCACCTCAAAGTCGCATTCCTCATCATCGGCCTGCTCCATGGCGGAGGGTTGGCAGCAGCTGCAACGCCCATCGCTGTCAGCAGCCTGCTGCGGACTGTCGCCCAAGACGGCGCCAATCACATTGCGCAGGGCACGGGAAGCCGCCTCCTGCATTTGAGTGATTAGCTCACGGGCGGGATGCACTGCATCCGCTTTGGATGCGCTGCGGTTTTGGCCCTGCTGCGGCTGCTGCTGTTGACTGATTTCTGGATTCCCTTCACAGTCGCAACCGTTACGATCTGGGCCACTAGCCGAGGGTGCTGGTGGTGGTGGCAGCGGCGCCGGCGGCTGCTCCTTTTCTCGCACTCGAACGCGTTCCCTGCAAATGGCACAATCCTTCTCCGGCTTCTCCGGCATCTCCGGCTTCTCACGCCTGCTGGGCTCCACATAAGGCTCATCCAAAGGCGCATCAATTGCCTTATCCTGTGGCTTCGGTGGGTCCTTGCCGCGACGCACGCGATAAAAGAAATAGATGAGCGCTATTGTCGCATAGGTTGCCTTGGCCACCTGGAAGGGAATGAGGAGTGGAGTAAAATGAAGATTAGGATTAATAATGACTTACATTCGCTCGTCCGGCAACGGTGGTGCCATTGAAATACTTCTTGAATCCCTCGGCCATCGCTTAAGCTTCAAGTGTCCCGATCGCTTTAGGTCTTCTTTGGGTCTGGGCCAGTTTTGTTCTGAGAATTTGAATCGTTTCTCTCTAAAATTAATATTGTGGAAAATACCTACTTGATTTTGATATGGAATTGTTTCTATCAAAAAACTGTTCATTGGGTAACTTCAGACAATATATAATATAATTTGCGAAAACTGATAAGAAAATTGATATTCCGACCGCAGACACAGCAAACAATAAAAAAGAAAAAAAAATACGTAACTTTGATAGCTCCAATTTTGTTTAATAAAAAAAGGGGGGGGCAAACTTGCCACACACGAATGAGACTAAATTTGAAATAAATGCAACAATTCCTTGCTTAACTCTGATCAGAATCAGTTAGCTTTATACAACTACATACAAACATATATATATATATATAGACAGATCTTTACAATTTGCCAGTGAGCTCGGGCACAGCCTTGAATAGATCAGCGACTAGGCCAATGTCGGCCACCTGGAAGATGGGCGCCTCGGGATCCTTGTTGATGGCCACAATCGTCTTTGAATCTTTCATGCCGGCCAAATGTTGAATGGCGCCTGAAATGCCCACAGCAATGTACAAATCGGGTGCCACAATCTTGCCCGTCTGTCCAATCTGCAGATCATTCGCCACGAAGCCGGCGTCGACAGCGGCACGCGAGGCGCCAACAGCCGCGCCAAATTTATCCGCCAGATCGTAGAGCATCTTGAAATTATCGCCGGATTTGAGGCCACGTCCGCCCGAGATGATCACCTTCGCGCCCGTCAACTCCGGCCGGTCGGATTTGGACAGTTCCTGCGATACAAACTCACTCAGCGCGCTGGCATAGTCACCAGCGGGTGCCTGCTCCACAGCGCCACTGCCACCACTTGTGGCAGCTGGTGGGAAATTTGTGCCACGCACTGTGATCACTTTGACTGCATCCTTCGACTTGAAGGTGAGTATTGCGTTGCCCGCATAAATGGTGCGCACAAAGGTGTCCTCTGACTTGATGTCGATGATCTCCGAAATAGGCGACACGTCCAATTTGGCGGCGACACGTGGCAACACGTTCTTGCCAAAGGCGGAGGCTCCGGCCAAAATGTGCGTAAATTTGAATTGTGATTGGGCGGCGAGGACCAAAGGCGTCAACGATTCCGCTGTGAATCCGTTGAAGGCGGCATTCTCTGCCACTAGCACCTTCGTGACGCCCTCAACCTTGGCCACAGCTTCCGATGCCTGTAAGATTAAATTTAATATTGATTATGCAAACCAAGCAAAAACAACAAGAAAAAGAAAAGTGAAAATTAATTACGGGTCCGCATTTTGTGCCTGCAACGAGAACTGTGACGTCACCGCCGATCTTCTTGGCCGCCGTAATTGTGTTCAGCGTCAGCGGATTGAGTGCCTCATTGTTGTGCTCTGCCACCACCAAAGTGCTCTTGCAGCGCTGCAACTAACAAATAATAAATAAATAAATAAATGGATTATTTAACAAGTCAAAAAAAGCGATCGCCATTTTTGTATTATTTTACTCACAAAGCTGCTACGCACTAAATTGCGTGTGTTGTTGGCAAACATGTTTTGTGTATGCTCAGAGCTTAGACTGTTTAAAGAATAAGTTATATTAATAAACAATTAACTAAAATTGAGTTAATATTTTACCAGCCACAATTTCAATCGCAGAAAGTCCAAAAGTCACTCGCGTTTCGGTCTTTTTTAGCTCATTTTAGTTAACAGACTTTGACATAGTGGCAACGCCAACACATATGTGCGTTAACAGCGCTAGTCTAGTGGCAACGTCAAAACATGTGTTTCTAAATAAATGTGTGTGTGAAATTATAATAAAAGCAGAACTTTCACAAAAGTTTGATTTCGTTTATGAATTCTAAGTATTAACACTAAGCAGACAGCACATAGGGGCATCAAATCGACAAAAAGTTGATTACAATAAAATCTGTGGCCAGGAGACCCACGTCTACTTCAAATTCGGAAAGCAGCGGCTCGAGGCCGGCGTGTCTCAATATTTTGCAGGCTAGCGAGTCAAGCAGCGAACACAAGCCAATGCTTCACTTGCCATCTTTGTGACATATTATTCAATACAATAGAGACCCAGCCATTTATGAGTACGCATCCGAGAAGGTATAGAATTATTCTAATTGTGGGAAAATAGCAGCAATATTGGAAGTGGCTCGCATACTCCATCCTTGTCTTTCCGCGTGCGAGCTAGCACTCCATTTTCAATTTTTTAGTTTTTGCGCCTCACGTGCAAACTTACCCAAAGTCGGGTAGTATTACAGACTGCAAATAGTGATATTAAACAATTGTACTTAGTTAACACAGCATAAACATGGGCAGAGCTATACCAGATCGGTAAGTATGCGTGTGTTTTTAGTATGTTTAACTTATTTACCGTTTTCGTTTTGGAATTGCAGCTGGCTTAAATATCAGCCAATCGGCAAACGCATTTCCGGCACTCGATTTGTTGCATTCAAAGTGCCGCTGCGAGAGGTGAGTCCATCCCCCCACCCCTTCCCAACATATTCCATAAACAGGTTAACAGGAGTTACAACTACAACAACAGAGACAGCCGAAGACTAAATTGTGTTGTTGATTGATGTTGAAATGCGGACCACCAGCAAAGGCGCCCGCTAAAAATAATCAACAATAACCGCAACAGCAACGGCAACTGTTGTCCTCAGTTGCACGAAGTTTGAATACCTTTACTAGAAGCGATATATTAATGAGCTTATATGTGAGCGTGGCATCCAGGCTGTGAGATTTTAGTTTAATATTAATTGCATTAATTCAACATAAGTATGTTATTAATTTGATGATTTTAATTTATTTTATTTTTATATTATTATTATATTCATGTGAATTGTTTATTTTTGGTTATTTTGAGAAAAATGTTACCTTAAATATTTATATTAATGAGGTTCAGGAATATATATACACTTTATGAGGTCACATATAACCCCTTAAAGTGTTGCTTGCATAGCTCAGCCCTAAACTGAAATACCCACTGCAAGGGTACAACAAAGTAGGGCCAAGCAGGCGAATTTTGTGTGCCTTGCAATTATGCATAAAAGTGGCAAGTTGTACATGATGTTGCACACACACAGACAGCCGCTACAGGAGCAGGAGTTGCAGCCGCAGTAGGACAAGCAAGTGGACCCCACGCAGCCGTCTCCTGCATGAATATTAAATTAAATTGTTTTTGCTTAATTAAATAACGCCACACAGCAGGCGCTGAGCTCAACTCCTTGCTCCTTGGCAGTTTATTAATTGTTCCGCCTCGGGCAGCATAAAATTGAGCAATTTCCGCATGTTTAAAAGCATGTTTCACATATTTACTTTATTTATAAATTATTTTTTGCAGAATACCAATGAGAAAGTCGACGTCGAGAAGCGTCTGACGCCATACTCTTTGATGGAGTCGTTGCCAAATTTGGGCCTTATCGTTGATCTGACCAACACCAATCGCTACTACGATCCAATGGCAAGTTTAACTCTGATTCCCAATTTATAAAGCTGGTGTAATAATGGCGTTCCACTCTTGCAGACTTTCGAAGATGAAAATGTAAAGCATCAGAAGCTATCCCTTCCTGGACGTTCGACGCCGGCCGCTTACCTCTCAGAAAGGTGCAGAGATTACCAGTTTTTATTTTGATTTATTTATTTATTTACTTAACAATATATATATATTATATACTCTATGTATATATAAATATATTTATATTTATTTATTTTAGATTTTGCCAGTATGTGGACAACTTTCTGAAGGCAAATGCGGATAATGGTAAGTGCATAAATTATTTTGTCAAACTGCTAACTCCTACACACACATCTGTAACTGTGCCGTGGGAACGCTTTCCCCTCGATCAGCCAAGTCGGATCCAGATGCATATCTCTCAACACATACACTTAGTGCTCGTAGATATGCAAAGAAATTATCTATGTAGATAGGTAGTGCAGTGCAGCATTTTCAGATGCCTATCAGCACTACAAAGAGAAAACACAACTATTTCAACTCTTAACAACAACCTGACGCACAAAAGTGGGCGGGTTGCATTTCTGAATCCCTCTTTAATCTAGACTCAACAGTTAGTTCCCAGGCCTCGTGTTTCTGGAGCCCAACAAGCGATTTAGGCGCCAGCTAAAAAAAAAAGAAATAAAAAATGAATTTTTAATGATAATAAATCCATACGAAAACAGGCAAATGGATAAAGCAGTAAGGAATTTAAGCATATATATTTATATATATATCTTTTATATATAATATATATATATATGTATAAAAGCATTAAATTAAAGCTAGCTCAAAGATCAAATAAAATTTAGCTGTTGCCAACTAGCGTCGCTGTTGCGTGTGTTCTGAAAACTGCCAAACAAATTAAACGCGAAATGTCGGCAAACATGTTTACAACTCAAGAGATCCAGAAATATATATATATATATGTATATATATGCGTATATAAGTCAAATTCAAGGTGGTCGGCACTTGTCAAGTTTGCAGGCATCGTTTCTAGCTACAATGGGCATAATCTAGAAATTACTGTGCATAGTTTGTTTCGAGTTGGGCTTAAATGTTGTTAAATATACTCTTTAGATGAAGTGCGCTTGTTTCAAGTACTTCCTTACTTTCTCATAGTTTCTATCTGAATTTTAGCTTTAGTCTCATTATTTATGTTCAGCATTTAGACCAATTATTTTAGCCTTTGGCTGCCAAAGCTTATTAAACTTAACCTTCTTATTGATGTATGAATTTTGTTTAATGGTTAATCGCATTGCCCATTGTGCTCGACATTGCGACAAGGATGTTGTTGCAGTTGTTATGGTTGTTGCTGTTTTTATTGTTGTTGTTGCATAGCTCTCAAGTTGTAAGTTGGCTTAAATGGAACGCAAAAAACATGACGTACAACTGGCAGCTTCTGCCCGCATAGCGCACCACCACAAAACGACTTTTGTATCCTGCCCCGGCCCCTCCCGCTTGCCCCCGCTGCCACCTGAGCCTTGCCTCGACCGCTGACATGTTTTTTGTTGTTGTTTTGTTTTGTTGTTTTGCAACGAAATTTATAGCCAATGTTGTGCATATTGGCAGTGTGCGCTGTTTGCTGCTTAGCCGTTTGCCAGATTTAGCCCAAGTCGTCGCTTCTGCTTCTGCTTTTATGCCAATTGCCCCCTCTTCCCTTCCCCTACCCCCCGCAGCAGTCAAAAGTGTAGCCGGTTTTGGCCACTTTTGGCGTGGGCGCTGCTCAGCGCATTCCTGTGGCTCGCTTTGCATTGAAATTTGTAGCAATTTGTGGCAACATGCCTGCCTGCCAGCCGCATCAGTTAAATGCTTTCTCTGCTCCATATAGAGTAACCAAGCCCAGAAAAACCAAAGTAAGGCTCAGACTACAGCGAAAGGACAGTGAGAATAGCAAAGAGTAATAAATATGAATTGAGGTATTTGTGCATTAAGTTAGAATCACTTTAAAATAAATACAAAAAACTAATAATAATAATTAAAAAATAAATAAATAAACTCCACTTCACAGACAAGCTAATCGGCGTGCATTGCACACACGGCGTGAATCGTACCGGCTACCTGATCTGCTACTATATGATCCTCAAGATGAACATATCGCCAGACCTGGCCATAAAGAGTGCGTAAACAAAAAATCTAAAAAAAGAAGAAGAAAAAACAAAGGAACGCTTTTAATAATTACGATTTCAATTTCCACTTGTAGCTTTCGCAGAGGCACGTGGATATAAAATTGAGCGTAAGAACTACACGGATTCCCTGCACAAGATACAGCAGTCTAATCGAAGAGGTCCCTCCGATCGTAATCAGGAGCAACAGCCCAGGCAATCCTGGCGAAATCAAACGGTTGCAAAGCAAAGCAACTGGAGCAGCGGCAGCAGGGATAACAACAATTACAGCGGGGATAACAACAATTACAGCGGGGATAACAATGATTACAGCAGGGATAACAACAATTACAACTGGGATAACCACAATTACAGCAGGGATAACAACAATTACAACAGGGACAACAACAATTACAGCGGGGATAACAACAATTACAACAGGGACAACAACAATTACAGCGGGGATAACAACGATTACAGCAGGGATAACAACAATTACAACTGGGATAACAACAATTACAGCGGGGATAACAACAATTACAACAGGGATAACAACAATTACAACTGGGATAACAACAATTACAGTGGGAATTACAACAATTACAGCGGGGATAACCACAATTACTACACCTGGCGAAATCAAACGGTAGAGCAGCAAAGCAACTGGAGCAGCGGAAGCAGGGATAACCACAATTACAGCAGGAATTACAACAATTACAGCAGGGATAACAATTACTACACCTGGCGAAATCAAACAGTAGAGCAGCAAAGTAACTGGAGTAGCGGCAGCAGGAATTACAACAATTACAGCAGGGATAACAACAATTACAGCGGGGATAACAACAATTACAACAACTACAACAACACAGACCATAAGCGTCGCACAGACTGGTGCTATTGGTCATCACGTGGGTCATCAAATAGGTCATCAAATAAGTCATCAGATAGCCCATCAAATATCTCATCAAATATCTCATCAAATATCTCATCAAATATCTCATCAAATATCTCATCAAATATCTCACCAAAGCCTAAGGCCTAAACTGAGTCTTGACTGGTTAACAATAAGTTCTATTTTATATCTGTAAATTTATACTGCCAAAGTTGATGTGTCGCAATAAATTGTCGTCGTCGTCGTCTGTTGGGCCAATTAGTGTGTAAATTATTGGCCATTAGCCAATAACTTGGCAATCGCCGCCAACAATTAAAATTCATTTTCAACATGGCCAAAAGCCGCGGGTGCCGTTCAAGCTGCTGCTGCTGCGAGCAGATAATTCAGATCGTGTGAAGATACAATTCACAAAAATTTGCATATGACTTTGATGTTGTGTCTCCACAGAGAAAGAGAGGGAGAGGGACAGAGAGAGAGGGAGAGAGACAGAGAGAGAGAGAGAGAGATAAGCGTTAAGCGAAGAGTGGCGTGAAATTCCTGGAAATTAGCGCATCGCCGGCGGCAAGCGGCTCCTGTGTCAAACAAATGTCAAAAGCGTAATTATTCTTATATACCAGACTTATTATATATATATATATATACATATATATATTTATATATATATCTGTCTTCATGTCCTGGTTATCGTCGTAGCTCACTCTTGCACAGTGGTCGAAACAGTTGAAAATTTGAAGTATGCTTTGGTTTACTCTCTGTGACTGTTTTCAGATTTGAACACAAAACTATCCAAATCGGACTACTATATCAAATAGCTTTCTAACGATGCATCTTTGGGTTTTTTAAATTTTTCTTGTTTTTAGTCAATAAATATATTGAGTTGTGGACATTTTTGTAAGATCCAAAAGAAAACTTTTCCAATTTTTTAGAGATTGTAGAAAAGTACTATATATCAGCACTTCATACCATATCATAATTTTTAATGCATATATTTTATCGATTTAAAATTCGTCTTGCATCAGGTTTCGAAATCCCTTCACTTGTTTATAAAGCTGATTTTACTTAATTTAATTTGATTTATCTTCGCTTTGTTATGGGAAATATTCAGTCGATAAGCTCCCGATATCCACTCGTCTTTGGTTAGTGGATATTGAGTTGAGCCCATTGTCGTGTCTGGGGGGGACATGGGGGATATGGGGACCTGTCATATTGACGGCATCTGATCGTTTCATTATTTCGTCATGGTGGTCAAATGTCAACTTATTAGCATAAAATGTGGCTGCTGTCGCCGTTTGTTGGTTGCTTGCTGCTCGGGCTTATCGCAGTGCGAGATCTTATCGCTTAACGATCGCCAATTGTTGTTATGGCCACAGGTCCTGCGACAGCGACAAATCGTTGGCCATTACCATGTGGCAGGCCACAGTCGCTGCGGCAGGGGCAGTGGCAGGAACAGTGGCAGAGACAAAGTCAGGGACAGACACCGTCGGCGATACAATCGAGTTGATGTTGATGTTGCGCGATCTGATCGGACTGCTGCGATAAACGCCTCGTGTGGCATGTGGCATCTGTGGCGTGAAGTTGTTTGTTGCCCTTAATTGGGCAGCATTTCGTTTTGGTCTCTTCGCTCTGCGCCGGTGCTAAATTTAGCAACTGACTGACCCAAAGTTGTCGGCCATAAGCAGATACTTTGGCCTAAAGGCAATTTGGGTAAAAGCTGTTGTTGACAACTATTCCAAGTCAACTATTTGATATGCTTAACTTACCTTTGTTTAGGTCAGAGCTGTTGTTAAAATTCCTCAAGTTTAAAGTTAACTATTTAACTTACCAAAATGTACGTTAACAAAATTCTACATTTTTGTAGGTTGTTCCTTTAGAGTTCCGGCTTAAACAATATTTAAAATATTAATAGTTAGCAAGAAAAATGGTTTATTACAATATGATCATATATGTTATAAAGTATATATATAATATAAAGATATGTGAACAAATTATTAAATGATATTAGTTAATTGAAGTGCTTTAGCCACATAAATGCATAAATGGCACATATATAGTACTCAAATATTTTATGGTTAATAATATTTAAATGTTAATATTCCATAGGTTTAAAATACATATATGATTTCCAATATTCAGAGTTGAGAGTTGAGATACGCAGTAGCTGAAAACATAAATCAAAGTTGCAAATTATGAAAATTGATTTTGAATATTGGCTCTATCTAAAATCTATCTAAAATTATATTTCTTTCTTTGATCATATATCACTACTTCAAATCCTTATTTTTAACTGTAAATCACAGCTATTGTTTAATCAAACTTTCGATGATCTTTTGAAACTTCCCAAAGTGTCTTTCTCTTAACAGTTTTGTTGTACAAGTTGCATGCCTCAGAGCTCGATATATGGGTCTTTTGGTCATGCCGCCGATTGTGGGACACCTCTCTCTCTCTCTCTGTCTCTCTTCTTCTCTCTCCGTCTCTGTCTCTCTATCTTTTGTTGCCCCCCCGCAGTTCGCTGCCGTCATAAATTGCAAAATCAACCAAAAATTACGAATTGTCAGCTCGCCGCGTTTTCTGCATTATATTTTATCTGTTTATGACCCAGGCACAGATCGGAGCAGATCCAAGCAGATCCAAGCAGAGCAGTCTCGAAAGTGTGGCCAATTTCCACTGGCTGTGCGATGATCATTTATCTTAGCATAAGTTGGAGCGCGATAATTGCATTCCACATGGGGCAAGGCAGCGCAGAAGTGGCAACTTGGCCACTTTGAAGTCACGCAGCCGACAATTAGGCATGCCACATAAATTTCCACCTCATATGTGGCAGCGACTTTAACTGAGGCATTGATTTAAATAATAGCGTTTAAAGAGCATTAAAAAACCGAACAAAAACCAGAAAAAAGTCCTTTAGAAATGCCAGAGACAAAAAGACTGCAATTAGCTGGAAGTTTCGATTAAGCCAAATGCAAAAAAAAAAGGAAGGGTTAGGCAAAAACCAAACAATCCATTTTGCCAACGAAACCCAAACTCAGTCAATCATGAGTCAATGGGGGCAGCAACCAGCAACCACTGAGAATTGCCTTTGGGGCATACCTTTCAATTGCTGGCCACTGGCTTTTGTGTGTGTGTCCAGCCTGGGGGCATGTGATATGTGTGTCTGCCTGATAAAGGGCCACAGACAGCAGCAGAATGTTTTTTGTTGCATTCACTCAATGCTGCCACAGCTGAGCGCACCAGATAATCCCCCTATTGTTATTGTATGCCCATGCCACAGACAGAGCACACACAGGGTATCAAGAGTCGGGGTATACCGTTTAAATTTTGTCATTTCGCTTACACTTGGGTTGCCCTGCAAGGGTTTGTCAAATTTTCAAATCAGGGGTGCTGCAAAATTAAGTAGCACAAATCGGCCGCAGATTAGTATTTAATGTGAATTTAAGCTGCGGTTTGAAAGTCACAATTTGCAAACTAAAAAAAAAGACTGAAATTTAAGTTTGTTTCCAAGTGATTTAGTACCTGATGGATGTAAAATTGGACTGGAATTACTTTGGAATTAGTTTAGTATCTTCAAAGTTGCCAGTTTTGGGAAGAAGTAGATTAAAAATCAAGTAATCTATGAGCGAAAGTTTCAGATTCAAAATATCTACATATATCTAAGGCTTAATATAAATATAAATGAAGGGTGCTGAAATTTTCAAATCCTGTCCAAAAACTGCTACTGAAAACTAGGGATTTGTAGAAGGTGGCTTAGCTTAGGGTTGAATGCATGCATAATTTGTGAATGGGAAAGGTTCCACCAAAAACCGCAGATTTTATAAATAGGGTTTTACCACGAAACGGGCAAAGAGGATTCAAATTCAGGCTATTAATAGAACTGAAACAAATCCTGTACAACTGAAAGCCACATAATCAAAGAGCTGAATTAACTGTGTTAAAACTTGCAACTCAACATCGCATCAAATGTGGATTATATATTGAGTTTTGAACCGCCCCCTTTCGATGGCATCGAATCGAAACGAATCGAGGAACACTTGCCAGTTATCGGTGTACACAATCTTAATTAAAAGCCGCCCAGCTGGGATGGGGAGGGGAAGACAAAACAAATGTTTACTTTAAAGTCGATGGTTATCTGGGGCATGCCACATGTGACAATCGTGGGCAGTTAAATTGCACACGAAATCGATTAAAAGTCGCGTTGAAAACACGAAATCAGCAATTAAGCAACCGAAGGACGAGATATTTATTTATTTTTATCTTTCTCTTTATTTTTCCTCTTATTTTCCTTTATTTTTTCTCTTCCCATTTTCATTTATCCCTCGCTGCGACGACGGGCAGCGATTGAATTGATGCCAGGCACGCACGTGACTCAAACCGAAGGCCTTCCTTCCTTTGTTAAATTGCTGCATGGTGGACCAAATTTCGTTTTTTTTTTTGGGTGGGCGTTACTCGCTGATGCATGCAGCATGCGGCATGCAGCATGGAATCTGTGTCGCCCGACAGTAGAGCCAAAAAGTTAATGCTTCTGTTCGCGTATAAATCGTAACTTTTTCATTTGTCGACAGTCGGCAATCTGAAGTTATCTGCCGATTGGCGATTATCTTCACCCACACACACATACACACACACACCCACACACACACCAGCACGCCAACACACACACACCAGCACACACAAATGCATTTGAGTGTCTTTTTGCGGCTGGCGCCGCGCATAAATTTTATTGTCGCCACATTTCTGTTGCATACTTTGAGGCGCCACGGCGGAAAAAAATAAGGAAAATAAGTCAGCGGATTAGTCGAAGATGCCTGACGAGCAGAAACCCTACATAGTCATAATTTATACTGACGTAACCCTAACAAATACCTAGGTGATGACTCAAAACTGTTCAAGAATATTGCGCTTAAAAAGTGCTTCTAGGAATGGGTCAAAATCTTAAAGAGAAACATAATTCGCTCAAAATTATTAGATTTTCCAAAATAAAAGATTAAAAAACTTTTTGACCACGTTTTGAGCATTATTTTAATACTACATTTAAAGTTGAAAATCATGTTAAAGTGCAGCACTAAGGAATCCAACTTGGAATGGTTTCAGATTATTATAGCCATAACTTTGTCAAAACTGAGGGCTTTTTGGCCATAATATGACCGCTAGATGAATACATTTTGGGAAAGCAGCGCTTTAACTGCAGAAACCAATTATTTCAGTGTATAAACTGATAGCAGATCTTTATGCTACCCTTTTAACCATAGCTAATGGCTGCTGGGTATCCACAAAAAATGCTGGGACAGGTCAATGAACTTTAAAATGTGTCGCTAGACCAAAATCGGAGACACGCCCATTGCCAAAATGCTGCGTTGCGAGCAACGCCCGCGCAACCCCTGCAGTTCTCAGGGGTTTCGAAAGTAACTTTTGATGTTGCTCTATCTTTCATTTGTGCTTGCTTCTTCTTGGGCAAATATTTGTGCAACTCAGCGGATGTGTCTCCGTGGAGTGGACAGGAGTGGAGAGTGGAGGGGAGGGAAGCAGTGGGTTCAGCACCACCCCTTGGCATGTTTTTGTGTTATCTTTTGAGTTGCATACTTGCAGGCGCAGGGGTCAGAGGTCGGGGGTTGACAGCAGCGAAATTGTTACGGTCTTATAGCTGGCAAATGTTTTGGAAATATCTCAAGTGCTATTTATTTTGGTCGGCTGTCAAAGTGCTCGGAGCTGTGTGCATCATTTCGAGGGTGTTTCGCACACATTTTTGTGTGCTGTTTATGGATTTGTGGCCACATTTTTGAATTTCAACAGTGACAGTTGGCCCAAAAGGTTTGAAGTGCTTGATTCAAACGACTGGAAGTCAATTTAGTTTTTATTTCTATTGATTTGTGCACAAATTGTTAGAGCAAAATGAAAATCACTTAGTGCCAAGACTTGACTTTTATTTATTTATTTAAGGTCAGTTGACACAAAAAAAAAAATAAATAAGAAACGTAAAAAATAAAAAAATAATAAATATTTAAAAGATTTTTTGCAGGTCTCGGCGAAACTCCAGAAAAAATACCTCATCAGAAAATGGAAACTTTAAAAACTAAGAATAAATGAATTGATTGTTGGAAATATAGTATATGATAATGATTGATGGAAGTATAAAATCGAACAAATATAATTTACTAAAGAGAAAGTAATATTTGCAATTAGACTTAACAACTTACCCATTGATCCATGGATTATTCCAGGTCCTGCTGCCTGCTGCTGCCTGCTGCTGCCTGCTTGTTGTCGACGTACTCCGCAGCATAATTCACCGAGCAGGCTGACAAAGCCAAGTATCAAACCAGCTAGAAGCATCATCAGCGGCACTGTGAAGTAGTCCAGGGTCAAAGGGTGCGTTTCATACGGTTCGGATGGTATCAGATTTAAATATCCAATGTGTATTGTCAGACGATTTGTGTCATCCGCCAGTTTCTGCATGAGACCACTGCCAAAACAATTGAGCAGCGTCTCGCTCAGCTTGTACTTGAGCAGCCATTGGTTTTGCATGGGGAAACCCGGCAGGCCATGTATCAGATCGATGGGCAGGGGACGCATTCGTGGCTTGACCATATACTGCTGCTGGAACATGAAGAGCACCAGACGATCGCTGTGTGCCAAATAAGCATAGCTCGGATCGAACACACGTCGATGCTTCAGTATAAAATCATAGGGAACCACACGCGTTATATTCCACAAGATATCCGGATAGTCGTAGGTTTCCATCACCGTCTTATCATAGTCCCCAACGACAATGTTAATATTCTGTTTGACTAGTTCCTCAAAGCTATTTATTTGTGGATCGTACAGACCCGTCGAGAGTATGGTCTTCAGAAAAGCCAGATAATAATTGGAGCAAATGAAGCCAGCCACAAATATGATGCTAAATAATATATAGTGCTGGCAACCTGTAATATCCGCAAGTCGAAAACCCGCACAGAGCAGACTCGAGAGTATATCGAGCAACAGTTTGCCACACTCCAAGCGACCCAATTGCAGCCAGCAAATAAAGCTGGCAAATCCACTGATCAGTGCTATATAGAGTGCGATTAGAAGCCAGGTCTTCAACTGCAGCGGTGCTATAATATAGTGGTTCTTGGATCTAGGCTGTGCACACGGTATCAATATATTGCAATACAAATACGTATAGCTGTCCGTAAAGCTAACCTCACTGGAGTAGGCCAATAAATTGCCACAAATGTCGGATTTATTGCTATGCAAATATTCCAAACAATCATTGGCCGAGTAAACCTGATAGTTGGGCGTGAGTACGGGCACAAATTTGGCGCCCCTCTTAGCGAGAAACTTACGGAGCAGCATGAGTGCATAGCCATCGTAGAGCTGATCCATCGGATAGACGAGAGACCGTGGCGGATCATTGTAGAGGGCCACACGCACCTCCCAACCCCGCAGATTGTCGAACCAATGCAGACGCGACCACAAATAATGCTCAACGCTGCTGCTCCTCAGTTTCTGTTGAGGATGCGGAAATAAATCGCTCGTGAAAAGTTGACCTTCAATGCCTAGACTATCCGTGCTGTTGAAGAGGAGCACATTGGGAAAGCCGAGTTGCCAGAGTGTCGTGAGTATTTGCAGCCAGTTGGCAACGCTGTCACAGCCTACCAACAAAAAATCGGCTCTTTGCATTGTCGTCGGCAACTGTTGGAAAATTTGTAGGGTTTGCTCTCTGCTCGACAGGGGCAAAATCATCAGAAGCGGTTTGGGCAGATTAGCACAGCTACTGAAGAGTCTACCATAATCTCGACTAACCAATACGCTTGGAGTTTCATTTAGGCTTTGACTAATCTGCGCACAGATGTCTATCGATTCTGTGGCTGCCGTATAAATAAGATTGCTTTTGCTCTCCAGCCCGCGATTCAGGGCTGCAATGCTCGAGCCGAGCTCATTGTGGGTGCTTTGATCAATGTGCGCGGTGAGAAGGCTGAGCAGCAGCAGAAGCTTAAGCATGTTGCTCAAGCTGAGACTGAGACTGAGCTTGCAGAGCGTGTTTGGATGAGCTGAAAAAATAAAAAATAAATAAGCAAAGCATTTAAAAGCAGCGTGATTTGCACAGGCTGTGAATGGTGTACTTTGGGCAGCTTGTGATTTATTATAAAATTAAAATAGGAAGCCAAAGCCTTAAGCACTAGCCTATAAAGTGTCTAAAGCTAAAGGTTTTGGAATATTGCTTGAGATTTATTCTAAACTTAATATTAAATTGTGTGCAAGTGTTTTTTTTATTGAATACAATACAAATTGTTGAAGAGCTTAGGATAAAAAGAAGCCAAAGCCTTAAGCACTAGTCAGTAAAGAAAATATTACTTATATATCACAATAAAAAAGCGAATTCCCCAAAGCATAAGCATTTCTCTCAGTGTGAGAAGATTGTTGCATCATTTGCGAGAAGCAAGCATAAGCAGACAACAACTAGAAGGGTGCCAAGGAACATGTTGCCGCACTACAGCGCACTACATCAAATCCATACATCAATCAATCAACGCTGACGAAGTGGCCAGCGTTGACTCCCTGCGCATGCGCCAGGCCATCATCAGCTCGACGAGAAAGGTGAGCAGTGCCAGACCGTAGCCCAGGGCCAACGACATGGCCGGCATGACGAAATAATCGAGACGCAACGGTGATGCGGCCTCAATGTCCTCGGGGATGAGATAGTTCAGAGAGCCCACGCCCGACGACATCGTCTCGTGATCCGCATCTTCGGTCAGCTTGTGAAAGAGTCCACTCTCGAAGCCATTGGCCCAGGCCCGACTCAGGTGCCGCTTCAAGAACCAGCTCTCGCGCATCGGGAAACCGGCATATATGAATAATATTTTGATGGGTATGCGAAGCATGCGGGGATGCCTAAGCATCTTCTGGGCATAGTCATAGAGATCCATGCGATCAGTGAACAATATATACGCATAATTCACATCAAATCCACTTCGATGTTGCCACATTTGCTCATCGGGGACAACTTTAATTAGGGGCCACAGCTTGTCGGGGAAGTTAAATCGTTGTGCCAAAAGCAGATCGTATTCATCGATCATAATGGTTATGTTCGCTTTGATTAAGTCCTCAAAGTTATCGATTTGTGGCTCAAACACCTCGGTGGTCAGAATGCTCTTCAGATAGCACAGGTAGAATGTCGAGTAAATAAAGCCCGCTATAAAGAGTACACCGAATAAAATATATCGCTCTCGTCCATGCAGATCCTTCAACGTGAATCCGGTGAACAACAGCGAACTGACCGCCTCCAGCAGAAAGGTGCTAAAAATCCAACGATGCTGCTGCTGCCAGTGTATACAGCTCATGAAGAATACCATAAATGCTATATACACGATCAGGCAGATCCACACAGTGTAATGGAATGGCGCCAACAGATATCGGTAGGAGCTCAATGGCTTCGCACTGGACACCATCACATTCGCATAGGCCACACGGAATGGATTCGTCACCACAATGGCCTTACGCGATCCCCGGGCCAAGGCATCGGAGCAGAGATCGGCGCGGCGGGAGGTCAGCGCCGCCAAGCAATGTCCTGGTGATACATTCGGCGTGGGGATGGGAACAAATGTGGCATTATGAGTAGCCAGAAAGTGTCGTATAAATCGCATATAATAACCACCATAGATTTTTCTACCATGTGCATTTTCGTAGATGAGAGAACGTGGCGCACTTATGTAGGTTGCCACACGTATCACGAAGCCATGCAAATCAATGGAGCGATCACGATTTGCAACATAACTGTTCACATTGCTCAATTCCAGTTTTATTTCGGGAAACAGTTGTTTCTCATACAATCGCTCGTTCTGTGCATGATAAAATAACAAATTCATATAGCCCAATTCCCAGGCGAACTGCACAAATTGCAGCCATATTTCAGGCGTGTTGAAATCCTCCTCGATTACCAGCAAAAAGTCTGCCTCCTGAAAGTGAAAAGTTAGCCATTTAAATAGCTCATTTGGTGGTTGCTTCACAAGGAGCACAAAGATCATGTGTTCGCCCATTTGTTGCATTATTTGTGTTGCATTTAAAGTTGTCTCATTTTGCGAGCTTATTATTAGCTGACTTGTGGGTTTTATTTGGCGTAGATAGCTCAGTTCCTCTTGATATGGATTGTAGACGATGTTTGTGGTTACTTTGAGTCGCGTGTTGAGCTCATCAATGATTTGTGGCAGTTCTTCAGCGGCAGCTGTGTTTGTTTGTAGCAACCACAGCAGCACTGGAAGTAAACGCATTATAAGCGACATCTGCAAGAGATATTTTCTGGGATTTATTTAAAGAAACTAATTAAGGATAATAAAATGTTTACCATATGAGGAAGTTTAAGCGGGGACTTATGTGATTGAAGAGCAGAAAGAATATTCGCTTTAAAGTGTCTATTAAGTTAATTGTGTCTATATTTAGTACTCAAATTAATAGTTAGAGAAATAGATCTGACCTCATTTGTTTTCAACACCATGATAACCTTGGAGATCTGTTAAGGACCACCTACAGAGATTTAAGTGATAATATTTAATATTCAAATTATTAGATGAGAATTAGATCTGTTCGCTTTTGATTTCTAAGAAAAACAAAAACACCTTCAAAGTATTTTTGGCAGCATTTGCTAAGGGGCCAAGCCTTCTTCTCAGGTGATTCCACCTACTTTAGCCACTTCAATATTGTCTTTTCATGCCTGCTGTATAGACTGGGTCAATTAAGGCTAAACGACTGTTTGCTGGTTCACTGATATTTGTTGATATATTCACAATATGCTGAAATTAGCACTCGGCTTAGTTTGTGTATTTATTTTCTTGGTTACTCAACTCATAAATATTCCATTGCAGCTGATTAAGTCAGCGGCAATTAACACACGCTCGACAGACAGACGCAGACGCAAACGCCTACGCCTCACGCTCTGTTCTATTATATATATATATTATTATTATCAGTTTATTTATTCATATATTTATATTTAGCTTAACAATTGCCATGCTAATGCAAAAGCACAATACAGACAATAATGCAATAATATTATTGTACGCCCACGTTCTATGCCCAATTGTTATTTATTTATTTATTTTATTTTTGTTTGGGTTAATGGGTCAATATTTTAGCCTTGTAATTTAATGTCAACATGACAAAGATCCATTTGAATAGAACCAATCAGCTGGGCACAAGGGGCGCCATTTTCTGATCAGCGACGGCGATCGTAACTAAGAATAGATGCAAGCAATGTAGTTTTGCTCGCACTCCTTCTCTTTCTTTCGTGCATGCGCACAATTGTGACCAATCAGAGAGTGGCGCTATTGTTGTTGTACTTGATGCTGATGCTGCTGTTAAGTGGGGTGCCGAAAGATGGGGGGGACTGTTAATCGCTGTGCTCTGCTGTTAAACAATTAACCGTTGGCTGTTGAGTAGGGTTAACGAATTAACCGCTAATAGGTGCGCACAATTTATTTCTTCTTCTTTTCTTGTTTTCTTGTTTTGTGGGAATGCCTTGCGCGTAATTTGTTTTTCAATTTTGGGATTCAGTTAGTGGGTCAGTGCTCCGATCTCTCAGATCTTGAGCTCTTTGTAATTGGGCCACTGACATGCCTTAACAGTATGTTAAACATAAATATACATTAACATATATTCCGTATTTGCATAGCAATTTGCACAGTGCATCTGTGGGAAACCTTGCCAAATAAAGGGTTATTGAAGTTAAAAGAAAGATGGTTCCTTAAATAAATTTAATATAATTTTGAACTAGAAAGTAGAAAGGGTCCGATATCAATCTCTGTTGTGCTTTCTCTCCCTTTTAAAATCTGATCTTCACTAGCTCTCTGATCTTTTTATTACGTAAGAGAGGGAGAGAGAGTTTCCATCAAACAACTTCTGCTTAAGCTATTGCAATTCTCTATCAAAATTCCTCCACATCCTTAATCAGCTGTTTAACTCTAATAAACCTCCAATTTGGCTGGCTGCAATTCTCGGCATGATTCAGACAAAGACACGCACAGTAGTCGGGCGAGATGTTGGCGCAGGCAGCAGCGGCGCATAATTAATAAGATAAGAAAAGCAGTTGGAAGAGCTGAAACAACTTACAAGACACCGCCCCGAAACACCTCGGGCTGAAGGTCAAGCTAATAATGATTTAGATAATCAAAGAGAGGTGCCCCCAAAAAGGCAATGCGCCGATGCAATGCAACCTGCCACCAAAAGCCAAGCCAAGCCAAGCCAATGCAACTTGCCCCCGCGGCACAAGCTGACAAACCAAACAAAAAAGCGACTGTCAGTTGAGGGGGCAGCGAAGGTAGGGGAGCGGGCAAGGGGATTGTGTAGTGCCTGGCAAACGATCATAAATACGAAAGCAAAAAAAAAAGGGTTACGCCTATTTTTACACGCAAGCAAAGTCAGCATTTCCACGGAGCCGAGGAGACGAGGCAAAAATATTAAAACGATGCGACGTGACAGATTACAAAACGTTTGACACCAGCGCCAAAGCCGCCACGAAGACGCAGCAACTCCAAAGCAGAAGAGGCAGAAGAAGAAGCTGCCCAAGAAGCCAAAGCAGCCACTTGCCACACGACGCGACGGCTCAGTTGTTGCAGTTGCAGTCACGAGCTTGGGGCCACAGTCCGAGTCCAGACTCAAGTTGGTAACTGGGTTCTTCTCTCTGATCCTCTGGTTTGTTTTTTATTCATTTTTTATGGGGTCGACTTGTTTTTGGCTGCTGCGTGCGAGTAAATTGCCTTGAGGCTGCCACACTCAGCAATGGACTTGCAGCAGAAGCAGCAAACTGTTGCAACTGCAGAACGCGCGTCACAAATTAATTCGCTGAAGTTGAAGTTGCAGTTGCAAATCGGTATGGTTCCCACAGTAGTTGCTCCAGGGCGGATTTGCCAGGCTCAGCCTGACTCTCGAGTCTAGTGGTTCACCTGCGCCTGTGCAGCGGTTCTTCATCCACCTCCTCCTCCTACTGCTCCTCCTGTTCCTCCAGCTCCTGCTCCTTATCATCTTCTACTCTGGCTCTGCGGAGGCTGCGCTCGTGAGTTATGACAGACAGGCCCCGACGACTGTGTGGAGGCTGAAGCCAGGATTCACAATTTCAGAATTTCAGATGCCGAGTGCCTCTTACGCTTGAGCGTGCAATCTTAATACCCTCCAGCTTGGGACTGGGTATTGGGTATATTGTATATGGAGTAAGCTCAATACAAGTGCATATCTTACTGGATAGTCAATATACCCTTTACCCAATCAAAAATAGATGTACGTGGTCTATAACTCAAACTTTCCTAGTTTTACAGGGTATTCAGTTAGTATACAGCTGCTATTTCCAATTAATTAAATTTTAATTAACTAAATTTTTCAGATGTACAGGGTATATTTTGGTCTAGTCTTTGGTTATAGGGCATTATGGCATTAGCAGAAGGCATTCTTACTAGGTACATGTTAAGTAAACTGTAATATTTGGTCTTTATTAAGTTCTCTTGTTTTACAGGGTATAAATCGTTAAATGCTATTTTAAATTGGAAATACTCTGGCATTTTTATAATAAAAAATAATCAAATAAAATGATAACAAATAAATTAGCATTTATTCATTATGTACAGTTTTACAGGGTATTTAATAGTAGAGATCTCTGTACAGTTCAACTTGCTTCTAACTCAGTCAGCAGGGGCAACGTGCATCAGTGCACCAGTGCAACAAGCGGCAGTGCAACAGGGCAAACGTGGATGAGATTTTGAGTATGCGCCGCGTAATTGACTTGGAAGTTATGAACCTTTAAATGTGGCCACTGCAGAAGGCACCACTGCATCCAGCAGAGCACCACTGCACCACAGCATCCGAACCACGGGCATGTAATTTTAATTTTCTCACTTGATTGCCCCGTAGCTTAAAGGTCTGCACTCATTCATATGACTGTGGATGAGGCGGGAGCCCCATTCATGCGATTCATATTCATATTCATACTCATATTCATATACATATTCATATTCATATATTTATTCGTGTGGATCGCGTTTTGGTGATTCAGGTTCGTTATTGGTTTCGATGAGCAGCCGAGTTGAGTTGATTAGCCCTTGACTTGCAGCCAAGTTGTTCAGCTCATCAAGTGCCAAAGTCTTGTTAAAAGATCAACTGTAGACATCGAAATTATATATCAAAACAAGTTGTAAAGATTTCTGAAAAGTTAAATGAATATAATTATCAATAATGATAATACTAAATATAATCCCTAATTCAATATATATATTTAATATTGTTTTTCTATTAACATCCTTAACTCTCTCTAAATATACCCATTATAACAATGTCAAAATTCTATTGTTATTGTCAGATTTCTTGGGTGATAATTACCATAATTGCAGAACAACGCAAACAACATTCAGAATTTTGCTAAATACTCAATGTGAATTTCCCATACAAATCAGCAAGTTTTTTGTGTAATTAAGTTGAGAATGCAAAAATCGACGATAAACTCTGTGATCTGTGCCGTTCGAAGGAATGGATTAATATAAGGTAATTATTGCATATTTAACGTACAATCTGAGCGTTCAAATATTTACACAAATAATTAGCAAAATCTCTCAAATTTCGCATTTGGGGAATGCGGCACAGTGGCAAAGTTTCTATAGTTTTCGAATAATTACTCAACTAACTAAATTTTCTTATTGTTTTTTGAGTTTGTTTTTAGAGGAGAAAAGTGTTTATTTTATTTAGCATAATACTTGAAATCGATATCAAATTATCAATAACCATGCCCAAGAATAATTTTTTAAATATCTAGGCAATTTTGAGTTAGTTAATGTTGAGTTTTTTGTATGTTTTCACAACTTGAACGCGAATCGATATCAAATTAATCGATAGCCAAAAATAATTATTAAAATATTTATATTATCTTGTTAATTTTGAGTTAGTCTCTTGTATATGATTAATTTTTACTTTTTTTTTTAATGGAAACCATATTCGAAATAGGCATTTGACACAAGCCGCCAGTTTATTGATATTGATTTAATCGATAACAACTTAATATGACTTGAACTAGTCCGGTATTGACCGATACAATCAAAGAAATTATTCTATTTCTGTACGCTTGCTAAGTTTTTAATATTGTTATTTTGTTCCTCACTTAATTCCAAGTGGATTTCTCCAAAACGACCGCCCGATAAATTTATGTGTATAAATATTGGACGCGAAATTTGACGGGTTTGCTTGCGAGTGTTGTACAACGCATTATGTTCATTTATATGTTTTATAATTATAACTTGTTGCTATTGCCTCAACGAGCTGCTTGTTGTTGTTGTTGCGGCACTTCACATGTGACTGCAAATTCGTAGCGCAAATCCAAAAAAATAGAAAGAAAATGAAAAAAAAAAAATACAGAAATAAAAGCTTCATTCAACAATTTTGGGACTTTAAACTTGGGCTCGTCTGCGGTGTGGTTCGGTTCGGATTGGTTTATCTTTCAGTGGCGCAGCAGCTGACGCTGATGCTGCAGATGTTTTTAGATGCTGATGCTGATGCTGTGGCTCTCGAGTATGTGGCCTGTTGGCTCAATAAATTATGAGCCCGCCTTTTTTTTTATATTTATTTTGTATTTTTTTGTAAGAATGCAAACACAACTCGATTGTGGGTGTCATGCGTTTTGGCCTAATGAAAATGTTTGTCTTTGCCCGTCCGCCGATTTGCCCGATTACATGCATATATATATATTTTTTGGTGGGCAAATTTATTGCGCCTCAAATTACAAGAGTTGGAGAAAAAAATAAAGCAGAGATTTTATGTACGATTTGGTGTCTTGGCAGCCATCTAATGGCTATGTAATGAAGCATCCAACAAATCTCTAATGGAACTCAGCTCGCGGGCGTTTCAAATGTCTTTGGATGCTAATCGTTGTTCAAACTGCCTTCACATTCATACGAGTATATCGATAAATGTAGGCTGCGAATGTGATTTTCTTTTCTAATTTTTTGAGGGGGTTTTTAAAGTGACAGTTTTGAAAGGCATTTCTCATTTGTTTTCGATGGTGGGCTTCTATGTAAATTGGGTATTCAAAACTGCTAACAAATTGATTTAGATAGAAGTCTTTATATAGTCAGCAACAGCATGATATACTTTTATTTATAAATTTAAAACTAATGACAATTCATTCATAATTAATAAGCTACTAATAATAATAAATAATCTTGATTATTGATGTCATATTTGGTGAGGCTTATTGGATTTTGACATGCTCGTTATTGTCATTAACTAACTCTAGTCAATAGTAGGCACTAACTGATAGAATAATCACAATCGGATTATACTATTACGATGTAATTGTTCTTGTCAGGCCGAAAACACGTTTCGACCTTGTGTTTACACTAAAATTAACAACACAAAATTATTTACAAGCAACAAAAAAATCGACAAAAAAAAACGAAAGTTAAAACAAAATTGAATTTACATAAAAATGTACAAAACATGAAAACACAAGATTTACGCGTGTCAATATGTGGAATGTGCGTTTTGTGTACTTAGCCAAAATACTCTCAAGTGTTGACTCTTGGCTTGTTGACTTTTGGCCAATAAATAACAGGCGAGATACAAAACTAGAAAACAATGGCCAAATCTGACCATTTTGCTAATTAAACGCGAAAATACATTTTTTGTATTCCTTATTTGTTCAGTCCGAAAATAATGCGCAAAATCTAAAAATATTTGGAAAGGCCCAGAGTTGGCCAAGTCCAGCAGAGAGCAAGTTCCGTGTTCAGTTCGAACTGCATTCAATAAATCTTGATTGCTGATTGTTGATTGTTGTTCAAATATGACATTTATGACAATTTATGCAGGCGCTGAATCAGCTGCAAATATCAGTAAAACTTTGTTTGGGCCTCAAATTAACGCAGGCCCAGCTGAAGGTTAAGGCCAAAGCCAAGAGGTTAATGTATTTTTAAATGCCTCGTTAATTGATGAGCGGCAACACACAAGGGCCACAATATATATATATTTTTTTTAGCGCCAGTGAAGTCATCCAAAGGCGCCTGTTTCGATTTATATCATTTATTTATTTTATTTTATTTATTTATAATCAGAACTAGAAAAAATTAATTAGATATTTCTCTAAATCAAAATTAAATTTTGATGGAAAAACTAAAATATACAATTTAATTAATCTAAGTTTTAAATTATTTAAAATATGTAAAAGTCAAAGTTTCTACTTAGACATTATTATGTCAAAGATTAACTATAAAAAATTAATTATATCTTTTATGTAAATTCAATTTTCAAAAACAACTTCTTAATTTATTCCTAACTTATGCAAAACATATAAAAGTAAATGCTGTCAACATTTTGGCATTATCTGCTCAAAGTACGTCAATCCTTTACATTTTCTACAACTGTTTGAAACTATCAATGAATGTTTCAAGCTGTCAAACACAAACCGATCCGCTTAGCACTCAAATGTTTATTTATTTATGTGCTCGGCGAGCAACCCTCGTTTTTCCATTCACTTTCTTTCTTGAGGCTCGTTAAAACATTTATGTTAACAGAAGTTTGCTGCTCATTATTCCGATGATCGCGATCAAGATCGGTTAACAAAAAAAACAACGCATAAATTAGTGTTAGAATAAAGAGAGAGAGAGAGAGGGGGGAGAGGAGGGGTTGTTTGATTGTCAACTGGGCGAACATTTTCATTAAGAAGGAAAACCGCATCGAGTAAAAGGCGACAGTTGGCCAACAGCTTTCCAATAGGGGCGGTCTCGCAATTAAAGTAACGTGCTTCCCAAGAAAAGGGATCGCCTTCTTCATTGCGCATTGTTTGTTTAATTGAATTTGCAGCTCACGACAAACCAACAAACCAACAAACAAACAAACAAATAATCATAAAAAAAAGATGCGTGCGATTGCCAGCAGCGGTAAATTTCTTCCTCTTTTTTGGCCACCATCGATTGATCATTGCTGGTTGTTGCTGGTTGGCTTACTGACCAGAGACTTGGAGAGCGATCAGCGACACCATCGGCGTTGAAAAGCCATTGCTCCAAATGCGCCTCGACACCAGTTCCTTGGAATGCACAGAGACAATGAGGGAGGATCGGGGAGTGCAAAGAGTAAAGCACTTCTTCCTCCTGCGCATATTATGCATTTCGATCTGCGTCTTTAACCAACGCCCACCGATTGCTGCGGCTTTTGCCTTTAGCTGCTCTGGCCACATTGCATACCCTTTACAAATTGTATATTTATTAAGCCATGCATTTTGCTGCGATTGAGCGAATATATACTTAATATATACTATAATATTATCATAATATTTTCGTTAGACTTTACTAAATTGTTCCTTAACTTTCTATTTCAGTATTTTTAATAGTTTTTTTTCACAAACACATAAATTAAATTTTTTATATTTTTCTAGTGGATTTATTGCTTTTAAAATAATATTTTTTTATTTTTTTGATGGTGTTTCTGTATAGGAATATTTCAGGCTTAAGTTTGTAGATCTTGATTATTATTGCAGAGTTTGTAGACATCTTTCAAACATCTTTTAATTGTGTAAATATATTCAAAAGACCCTACAAATATTTTTGGAAATATATTTGAGACATTTTATTAATTTTCTTCAAGCAAAAAATAAAATATATATAACTAGTTTTTGTAGAGTATTTTCGAATATTTATGCATCAATATGAATGACATTTTGTTGATTTTTTTAAGCAACAAAAATATATTTCGAATTAACTGTTCTAAGGTATTTTCGACAATTTATCAATCCATATATTAGTATTATATTTATTTTTGAAAAGGGTATTTGCGTAGTCGTTGCTTTGCATTCAGTTTGAGGGCTCTTGTTATTATGTGCGCTGCTTTTGTTGGTTTTCGCGTTTATCAGTTGAGATCAGCCACGGATATGTCTGCGACTGGGTTTTATCCTGACTGCCTGACTGCCTGCCTGGTCTGCCTGGCCTGCCTGTATTCCAAGCGCTTTTCGTAATTTTTTTTTTGGGGCACTGAATTTTAATTAAAATATTTCTCAGGGTTTTTAGTTGTTGTTGTTGTTTTTGTGCAGTTTTTAGGGACTTTTTTGGAGTGCGATTTGGGGGCCTTTAATGCTGGGGCCCCTGCACTCCGATTGTCGTGAGTGTGACACATTTGCATCAGATATGATGCGCTAGAGTCAAAGGACAACCAACACACACACCACACACACACAACACACACACTGCCCATAAATCAAGTGCGAAGACCCACCGAGTGGTACAAGGAAAAGAAAAACTACAAAAAGTAAATGAACTTGTCACACCTGAGACAAGAGTAGAGAGATTGCAACACAAGGTGGCATAAACTCATAAATAGCTTAACTTGTGTGTGTTTTCTTTTCATTGTTCTCGGTGGCACATAGACAGATTTCCCATTGCATTTCAATTGCGATTCGCATTTAACACGTTTTTGTCTTCGTGTGGCTGCTGCCAACATCTAAATTTTTGAACTGAGGACGCGACGTGGCGCCACAGCACCTCGTCGCGTATCCTGCTGGGTTGTTGCCAAAAAAAAAGGACAAAACACACACAAACCTACATATATATTCATCCCGTCCAGGTTTAACATTATGTATAACTTGGGTATATAGCATTTTTCTAGGGCGAATTTGAGGCGTGAGGACAAAAAAGATTTCTTGGCCAAAATTGCAGTTGGAATTGTTGGGTTTTTTCGTTTTAGGATTTTTAAATTGGGTGGAATGCGTGTGTGTGGTTGTGTATGTGGTTGTGTGCGTGTGTGGGTGGGCGAGTTATGCAACAATTTGAATGTGTGCCAAATGGGAATGCTTACCATGCGAGCAAAGTGGCCTGAAAATAGAAGAAAACATCTAATTAAATAAGTGGAATTTGCTTATGCCATTTTTAATAAATATAGTTATTAAATTTAGAGATTAAATAAAGTATTCAATTAAAATTATACTATAAATATAGTATATTAAAAATAGTATAGTAAAAATAATAAATATAATTATTAAAATGGGAAAATTAATTTCTAAGAAACTGATAAACTGATTAAATATTAATTCTCTTTATTGAGATTTTTTCTGAAGTAAAAATTTTTAAATAGAAAGCATCTAAAAGCGATTTTGTCTGGAAAATTCGATTTTGTATTTAAAGTTATAAGCAACTATTACATATGGCAAGACACAGTAAACATTTCCAAATAAAAATCATGTTTGTCTCTGTTTAAATAAAATAATGTGAGTATTTATAGTTTTCTGTGTAATAAAGAATTATAATTCAATATAATAATCTCACACCCACTCCTCAAAGTCCACACTCTATATATTATAATTTTAGGTATATAAAAGCAACTTTTAATTTCCTGAGCAGCTGTGTTGTGGCGCCGCCAAACCTTTATTTAGCTAATTAATTTTGCACACCACATCAGTTAATTTTTCTTGACGGTGTGGCAGTCTCTTTTTTTTGTTGTTGAAATAGCGTTCTATTTAATATATCATTGTCATTATCAGTTGCTAATTTTTTCGTCACTTCGCTAGTTAAACGTTTCTGTGAGGGTCATGCGTTACGGGCATAAATCTCAATTAGCGACCGCCTAATTTATCTTTGAGTGACTCTTGCGCGAACTGCCGCTACACACCCACAAATGGTATGGGCTTGAAGTAACTAAAGAATTCGATTGAATAAATATCTTCACATTTGTCAAAGTGACATTTTATTTATTTTTTCAATTGGTTTTCAAATGTTCCGCCCTTGTTACATTTGCACTGCTTGCTTCACAGCACTGCTTGAGTTAACAGCGCAGCCTGCACGCCGCTGTTAATGCTAACAGATGCAACTTGTTGGCAGCGCACAACATTTACAATTCAAATTCAATGTTAAAGTTATTTTTATTTTTTGTTTTTATCAAATCTTAAGAATGAAATGTGCGCAATTCACTAGCAATAGTTACTAAAACAGAATGGGAATTTGCATTGCTTGTGAGTCAGCGCTTGATAGAGTTTCGAGTAAACAAAATAGCTGGAAAGTATTATTGTTTATTGTGGCTGTCTGATAAGGGCAACTACTGAACTTTCTGGTTTTTTACCATCACGAATATTTTCATTCATGTCGAATGCGTTTGCCTTTGTTTTCAATTGAACTGATTTGCTTGAAGTTGCCTATTGGGGCGTCACTCATTTCACACAGCGAGAGGGAGTCAGATATACACCTCGGCATATATCTCTTAATTGGAAATTGAGACACGAGGCAAAGTCCAATTTCAATTTTGTGGTTGTTTTAATTTTATTTTTGAGGTACTTTACTTGAAGATATTGACTTGCTGCTTAAACTACTAATATTTTGACAGATTGCTCTGAGGCTGATTAGGCGTCTCAAAAAAGGAAAAACACTGGCTTATCAGCAAAAACTAATTTCGACTAATTGCGTTGAACTTTTGAAGGCCCCACGGTTTCAGTTTGAACTGACAGAAGGTTGGGTTCTCCCAATAGATGATGTTACCATTTAAACATGCTTGTATTTTTGTTGTTTTTGTAATCATTGATTAGATTTCTGATTAGCATCGATAAGCTTTCTCACATGTTGCTTAAGTAATCACAGGTATGAACATATATATGTTTATATGTGGTTTTTTTTTAGTGGGTCGCGACAGCATGGAGTTCAATAAAAGTGCCGGACATAATCGATCAACCTTGCCAACTGGACCTTGCTCAATATTATTAACGAATTTTTGACTGTAACTTAGTACAAAGTCTTACAAATTTTAAAGATTAAATTTTATTTCTTTTACAACAAAATGCCAAAAGTGCTTTTGAATTTGTAATTTTTTCTTTCTTGGCTAAGAAAGTTTGTATTCTTCCAATTTATTTTCAAATCGCAAGCAAACACACAAAAACAAATTATAACTGTTAACATTTAACAGGAACTGTTATCAGTGGCGTAACATGTTCGGCTGGCTGTGCCATTTTGAGTTTAACAGTAACATATTAACAGTGTGATTAGCTAAAAGCGGCAGTTGATGTCGGTAGTGGCTGCCAGCGGCCGAGCATTCGTATCCGTATCTGAGTTTGTGCGCACCTTTCGTCGGTTAAAGATCGCTGCCACGGAAAGCGGATAAAAAGCAAGACAAGAATTAACCGAAACCGAAGCAACGGCATCCACAACAAATGCGTTAAAAACGAAATTCAATTCGAAATAGAAGCGCTGATGCTGAACCACTAGAAAACAAAAAGCAAACAAGTTACACAAAGTTTTTATTACAAAAAATAAAGAAGCAACAAAAAAAAAAATTATTTAAAAAAAATGCCGCATAGAAAATGCAAGTAAAATTCCATTGAAATTGAAAAATGAAAGTGAAATGAGCATTTACTAAATTTGTTAAATAACTGATTTTGTTTTAAAAATCGACTTACAAAAATATATATAAATATTTTCAAATATATTCAAACGCAACCAGTTCAACACAAAAAGAATGATTTGTGTTCCCAGTGCCCAACACCAAAATTAAGAAAATAAACAAAAGAGTATATACAAAAATTTCCAAAAAGCGAAGAGAAATTTTTTGCAAAATAAAAATCGAATAATTATTGAATTGTCGCCACAATCACCGACAACAAAGTGTGCAATAAATACAAATAAAAATAATACATAAATACAAATACAACTACATAATAAATGTATTAATTAAACAAAGTTACATATTATTTGATTACAAATACACATCTCAAAAGCCATCAACAACAACAACAACAACCACACAACAACAACAAATTATTGTACATAAAAAAGTGATGTAAAAAAAAGAAAATAAATTTTTAAAAAAATTTAACTCGGCTTTTGTTGATTTTTTTCGCTGTGTCATATTTTTTGTTTGCGCGGCACAATTTGCATGTAAAATAATTGAATATATATAAATACTAAATATATATATATATATAATCACACACACACACACCTACAACATAAATGCATACATACGTATAACTTTTGATTTCCTTTCGGAATTTAAATACGTTGCAACTTTCGTCAACTTTAAATGTACCACGTTTGCAGACATTGTGAACAGAACGCACAAACCCATGTTGGATTATAATTTATACCCTTAAATTTGGGGGCTACAATGCGGCCAGAAATATACAATGTAAGTGCTTACCCCTCACGAATATAATTATAAATTAGCAAAACAAATTAGCTAATCACGCATTATCACCTTGAAAGAATCTTTACTAACTGATAACTGAATGTGTCTACAGCAATGTTTGAATGTGGCTCATAATTAATTCGTTTGAATCCAATACATAAAATTGTTATTATGCCATAAATGGCACAATAAATTTGTGACTTGATTATTACTGTCGTCTACCCAAGAAATCAGTTGCTCAGACATATATATATATTATATATAGCGATTTCACAGAAATGTTTACAAAATTTGTTTATTTTTTATTCACTTCTCGGAATCTAATTTCAAATTACAATCAACATTTATTAAACATAAGCTTCAAACAAATTGTTGATCTCTAAAAATGCGCAGAGGCAACAACCACGTGCGAAAAGAAGCTTGCAACAGAATAATAAAAAAGTAAAACACGCCATTCCCAAATCCAATCACAACCAAGAAATAATACAAAGGCATTGAAAAAGCACAAACTGTGGCAGGGGCAGCATGCTGACCTGTATGGAGTCCCCTTGCCACATATATATACTTTAAAGTAAATATATCCATTTCGCACATACACATACATGTTAATTTCACATTTATCATGCCACAAGTAATTTCACTTAAAAAACAATTTTCAAACACACATTAAAAAAAGCACAATTTCAAAACGAGAAATATGAAAAAAATAGAAGAGGAAGAAGAAAACGTGAAAACGGGCAGCAAACGTGGCAATAATTGCTATTTATAACTTGTTATGGCACCAACACATGTAAAATGCCAGGACAAATCCTGACTGCCTCTCCTCTCTCCCTCTCTCTCTCTCTCACTCTCTCTCTCACTCTCTTCCTCTCTCCTGTGTGTGTGCACAACCCCTTTCGAAAAAGCATAAAAAAGTTTTGCAGCAAAGGGTCGCCGCTTGTGTCGTGTCCTGATCTCAGGACATTTACCTGAGTTATAAATCAATTGCAGCAACTCAAACTCAAACTCAAACTCAAACTAAAAAACTGAAACTGAAATTGAAACTGAAACAGCAACCCCTGCGCGGTAAAAAACGCTACGAAAACGCTCGCCGATTAATCAGCTTAAGCGACATGCAATACATTCAAAAGAATTTTTGGAATAACCCAATAAAAATAACGTTTGCAACCCCCCAACCCAATGCCTCCCCCACTCCCAACACTCAGGCGACAAATGCAACACGAAGAATGAAAAAATTTCAAAAGTCAAACAAATACTTATTTTGGTGGTTTGGAGTTGGGTGGAATTGATAAGCGCACTCGCTTCTAAAAATAATAATAAAAATAGACAATATTTGATTTGAGTTGCGAGTTGCGAGTTTATTTCTTTTATTAATTAAACGGAAATACACACAGATAAAAAAAAGAAGAGCAGACACTTACACATCAAAATAAAAAAAAATGTTGTAAAACTCGAGGCCAATCTTCAAGTGCTTCAATTCTCTTCTCGCTTTGTTTTTTTTTTGGTTTGGTTTTTTGTTTTTGGTATTGTGATAAGCGAACGGCTTTTTATGGCACTTTAAGCTAATGTAGATCAACGCTTAACTGCGGTAGCAAATTTGTGTCTTAGCTGAAAGTTAGCCCGATTTATGTGAGAATTATTTATTTATCTACAATAAAAATATTATATCTTACATACAAAATACTTTATTTGTTTTCATTGGAACACAATCAATTTTAAGATTTCAACTTGTATAAATTCTAAAAATTCTGAGAATATCATAAAAAGTTGCTATATTCTAAGAGGTATTAAATATTTTGTCTTGCAGTAGTTTTAACAATTTCTTAGAGCACCTTGAACATTTCTGGTTATCATCTACATACTTTTCATTCCTAAAAGTCTAGAGATACTTAATTTCCTACATTCTAATCTCATAGATTTCATAAGCAAGCCCATTGAAAACAACCTTTAATAAGAAAATTTGTTCTCTCCAGCGAGTTTGTTAAATATTTTCACTGGATTATAATTAGCGTTATTTCTATGAGAGACTGGTCGGTCACATGGGGGATACTTAACGGCACTGATTGTGGCTTTATTGAAATTTATGATCCCGATAGTTACGCACTTGGCAAATCACTAAAACAGCAAGTGCAACAAGCTCTTTGGCATAAATACCTTTATGACTTGGCACATATTTGTGCAGCTTTGATTATTGCAATCAATAAACAGATATAAACACAAGCACATACATATATATACATATATATAATAATTATCAAAGAATTTACTATAACTGTTACTACAGAGCTCTTGACTCCTTTGAGTGCCTGACTGCACTTTGCGCGTTGTCAGTTTGTCTGTTTGTCATTCTGTCTGTCAGTTTTGTCAATTTGTCTGTTAATGATGTGTCGATTAGCTAAAAGCCTTGTGCTTTAAGGGTGCGGCATTTACTTGAGTCAGCGACTAAGTCGAGGGTTTCTCAAACAACAAACAACAGCATCCGATTCATCATCTTCCTCTTCGTCGTCATTACATATCTCATAATGCCAATGACGAATGCTAATGTGATAAGTAAAAAAATAAAAATAATAATAATACGTGGAATAAGTAAATGACTAAATTACATATTTTAAACAAAAAAAAGCATGTTGAGTAAACTTAGGCATATCTTAGACATTCCCAGTCCCATTTCCAGTTGAACTTAACCTTGTGCCTAGAAAGAATCTCATTAAACAAAACGTCACATAATGTAGATACTCTCTGGCTTTTAGAGCATTGACTTGGCTAGTTTAAGTAGTTAGTCAGTTTTTTATTTGAGTTTTTTGGTTGTTGCCCCCTTTTAAACGTGTCATGTATGCAATTTGAATAGCTTCATGTTGTACTACTCGAACTCGTTGTCGCACTTTAAAGTGCCCCCGGCAAGATTTATGTAAATCATCTACCTGTCGCCAACTTTCCGGTAATGCACAAAAAACACAAGCAGCAACAATAATAAATCGTCGGCGGCGCTGCTTGAAAATATAATAAATAAATAAAAATATAGTACACACAAACACACACACACACACAACAAAAAATGTCACTTCAAGTTTTATAATTAGGTTGCGCGCGGGTGGCAAAAAAGCTTAAAAAAAAACAAAAATAAAACTAGGCAGCGGGGGTTATCAGGAGAAGAAAGGGTTTGAAGGTGGGCAGCTTTTTATTTGCGGCTTGATTTGTGAAAATTAAAAAAACAACTTTTTTTTTTTATATATGCTGGGATTGTTTGACAAACCAAAAAAAAAGGCGCGTGTGGCAGGAAGACTTGAGTTGAAAGTCACGTTTTGCACACATATCAAATCGCTGATGCTTCAAATGGCATATGTAGTATATATATGGTAAATATGGAGCATATATATATGATGACTTCAACGGAACACAAGCCTCTGACTCAGTAGTTCATTTGATGGGCTTTGGCTCAGCGCTCTATAAATAAACTCGACTCGACCCAAAATCATGACTTGGCATTAGTCAATGCCTTTTTTTAATGCCTAATGTTTTTTATAAATAGCTGTGCGGCATTTGTGCACACTTTTGCAATTATTTAGATCGCGACAACATGAAAAGCATATGGAAAAATAATATTTGATTTATATTTGATATTATGATCTAATGGCCTTATGTGTACCGTAATGTTTTAAGCTCAATGTCAATTGGCTTGTGGCTAAACGCATTTGGTCGGAGCCCAAAGTAAACCCCATAAAGATAAAGATGCTTGAGCCTATTACAACTGGAGCGGTTCGCAATTCAAAACAAACTGATTTCCCTACTCTGGTAAGGGGTTCGAGTGGGGGGGAGGTGGGAGGAGCTGGTAGTAGCGCCGTTTTTCGTTTTTTTATCTTATCGAAAACACGTTCAAGAAATATACTATAAAAAATCGACATTATTACTACACGCTGCTGGCACACATCGATGCCAACAACAACTATAAATAAATAATAATAACAAAAGCGCCAAGAAATCACAATAAAAATATATATATTCATATTCTATCTGGTTGTGTTTTCAGCAAGAAATAAAGTCACGGCCCTCAGGTGTTTATTTGTTTGTTTTGATTTCTGCTGAAACTTTGGACAGTTGTCGCTCCACTATATACATACTATATATCTGCTATATATATATAAGATATTTATGTCTGGGCCCAGACATTTCTTTGCTAATTGGTTTGATTTTTATTATGCTGTGGGTGGGTTTTGCTTGATTAATGCGGCTGTGTTGCTGATAAAAAACAATTGAAATATTTAAAATGTGCGACAGAGACAGCTAGCTAAAGCTAGAGAGAGGCAGAGCGAGGGAGTAGCAGATAAATCCAAGCCAAAAGTCCAAATACGTGGCTCTCCACAATTGTTCAATATATACAAATATTTGCATTACAAATTACCAAGTCGAGGGCTAAAATACCTTCATAGCACCCTCTCCCTCTCCCTCTCTACCCCTTCTCACTCTTGATCTCTCTACGTCTCTGGCGAAGACAGCTGCATAGGGCCAAAAGCGAGTTGTTGTTGTTGTTGCACCTGACCTACAATGTGCAGCGTTCGTTGTTGTTGTGTCTTCTCTGTTGTGTTAAACAACAAACACACCCACCTTTTACACACACACACACACAGTTGTGTGTGCTTGATCACAAGATCGGTTCGTTTTGTTGGATTGCAAAATCAAGCAGCGCTAAACAACAAATAAGTGTTTAAAATTTTTGGTTGAAAATTAGAAAGTTACGTGCTTCTTTCCATATATATATATTTATATATGTGTATAATAAAAATGCATGGCTTTTGCTTTGGTCAAGCAACCAAATGATTAGGCAACTTAATTGAACTCTTCTTCGTTATGTTTTTTTTTTATAATCATATTAAATACTTAATAATTGAGTCGCTCAACTTTAACTTACTTCATTTGTCACTTCCATAAATTAGCTACTTAGCAGCTAAACTTTTGACTGCTATTTTTTAGTGCATTCCATTTTTCCAATAATTAAGCTTGTCTTTTAAATTTTTACGTGCAACTTGCTGCTGCTACTGCTGCTGCTGCTGTTGCTGCTGCTGCTGCTGTTGCTGCTTCTTCTGTGCAATATTTCAATATTGACATACTGGGAAAGTTGCGCGCTTGCCCAACAACAACAACAAATAAATAAGTTTGGAGTTCGAGGCGACGACTACTTGCCACTTAAGTAGTATCTCCCCTCTCTCTCTCTCCCTCTCTCTCTCTCTCTGTGTGTGTTGGCTTATCACTCCCCTCAAACGTAGAAAGCCGCTTATCACCCAAAGCAGCTGTGTCCCGCAGCAAATGCTTAATATTATAAATAAAAAAATCGCATTAGATACAAGCATTGCGCCTCTTGCCATCTCTCTCTCGCTCTCTTTTTCTCCCTTTAATCTCAATTGTCGCCGTGTTATTTTCACGCCTATTTGAGAATTATGCAGGCCACATTCCAGAAGGGGTTTGGCCCTGCTAATGAGCTCAGATTTGTGCAAGGGCACGACACTAAGTTGAGGCTCAAGCACTAAGCACATCTCTATCCCCCTCTCTCTCTCTCTCTCTTTTTTTTCTCTTTCTCCACTTTTCAGCACTCTTCTCTGCTCAGTATTCCAAATTATTCGCTTGTGCTGATGAGTTAGATACTTAGATACTTGAATACTTTGCTACTAGCAGATACGACAACAGACATTAACTTATCGCTGGAGTTGACTGAACTCGACTGCTATTGTTACTCTATGCCTGTCCGTCTGTCTGTCTCTCTGTCTGTATGTCTGTCTGCTCTGCAGTTAATTATAAATGCTGTTTTCATATTTGGGGCGTTGTTGCTGTCATTGCAATTCCATCTCTGCAAGTTCAAGTGCCACATTCCAGCCAGTTATACTATATAATACTATATATAGTTTAGTTTGCTGGCGATGCAAAAAGTATGCAAAGATTTCGCTAAAAAAATCCAAAATGTAATTTAGCTTGTTTTTTAATAGTTGGCGTTTGGCTTGTTTTGCTTTTTAATAGTCATGTCACATAAATATTTTCATATAAAATATGCAGAACAAAAAAACGCCACTGCTGGCGAACTGTCGAAAGTTAGAGTTGCGCCCGGGGCGTAATGTTTCCCTTTTGGAACTTCATTAAGGCGCACGCCCCTAACCCAGTAGCAACAACAACAACAACACACAGGACATGCAACAACAATCAGGTAAGAGTTGCAATTGCAGCCGGCTTAGAAGGGTAAACAATTGTGGGTTGGGTTTGGGGGGAGGGTTGACTGAGGACAGCACAAACTGAAGCAGTAGCTGCAAAAAAAGTAAAGTAAAAAAATAAAAAGCGCAAGGTGGATGATGCAAGAGGAGTATTAAATAACGGTGAAGTTACAACCCCTAAAACAAAAGTAAACGAAAATTGCATTAAGTGCATGGCAGCAAACGAGGGGGGTAGCAGCAGCACCAACAGCAGTAGCAGCAGCAGGGGTATCACTGCATTAGGGTGACCATCACATCATCATCATCGTAATCATAATCATGATGATGATCGTTATACGCACAATTGACAGCAGGAAATTTCACACTTGGCCACAAAACACGTGGCAGGAAGCAGAAGAAGGGATTGCTGCTGCCTGTAATTGTTATTAAGCGATTACATGATTGATGAGAGAGAGAGAGAGAAAGAGAGAAAGAGTGAAAGAGAGAGGGAGAGTACACGTGGCAAGGAATGATTGCTTCGTCCTCAGACACCTTTTCTTTTTTTGTTTATTTTTCAGCCATTTCACTTATCACAAATCTTGACCCGCCAATTCAGTTTGGCTACTTTATGGCTTAATCTAATCATTGTCGCATTCCTCCGAGCATTCTTAAGTAGCTGGTTAGCTCCAGTTGTTTACTAGTTGACTAGCTACTCCATGTTCCAAGTACGCTCCAACAAGTTGATACTCCGGTTTTATTTGGCACAAAGCGTGCGACACGTGTTGGCCAAAAGATGAAATGAATAAAATACAAATAGAAATGAGCTTATTGAAATTAGATTTAATCTTGGCTAGCCGATCGCATTTGGGGCTCTTGATTTGCTGACTTTGCTCGATTTGTAATTTTGTTATTTGCATTCCCAGAAAAGCGTACTAATTTCGAACAAGCAGAATCGTAGCATTTCTACGATTAGATTTCCCGATGACGTCGGCTGCCCCTCAAGTGCTATGCTGGTGAGCAATTGTAGAAAAACACACGCGGAAATACACATATTAGACAAATTGCTGATGTTTTAGACAAGCAGCTGATATTAGACAACTTGGCTGATATTGAAGAACTTAGCTGATATTAGACAACTGGCTGATGCCTAATCACAGATCAACTGGCGCCGCTGTGTTAGTGATAAGCTGCAGTCAAAGTCTATTCCTTTTCTTCAAGTGTATGCAATCAACTGCAACTCGGGGTGGTCCTGGCAATCGTTCAGCGAATGCAGGCACGTTCCCAAACCAAATTCCTCAATTGCCGTAAAAACTTACAAAATAGCTGAAAAATATATACTACGAGTAAATGCCAAAAAAAGAAAGAAGTAAAGTGAATGAAAAGAAGTAAAAGCTGTTCAATATGCAGAGCACATGGGGCCAACAGAGTGAACTGACTGGGAACATAGGGAACAACGTCGTCTCTATTGCGTCAGACACAACAAATAAACACAATCAGTGCCAGACTTTAGAAGAAAAAAAAAGAAGAAAGAAAGAAAAAACTTAACTCAAGTTCATTTGGGCGTCTGCCGCGTTTTGTGCTGTGCTCCGTGGACTTCTGTGCTTCTGTCTGCATACCAAAAAGGTAATTATGAGTCGCATTGTAAAGGAAACAAAAGTAAAGCACAGAATGAAGTAATATCAAATTACATACATGAGAAATATGTGGCAAAGAGACAGTCAACAAGCATTTGAAATGAAGATGAATAGAATACTCGTAGAACACAGCGACAACAGCAACAACAACAACAGCAACAACAATATGAAAAGTGCGGTTTGCACAACGGGTCACAATACCAGGCAAAACCAGCATTATTAACTCAGCTTTTGTTGTGTGCATTAGAAACAGAAACTGGCCTCAACTTGGCTTCCATTTCCATTTCAGTTTCAAATCGAGAGGAACTGCTCTGTGGCGCTATAGGGTTGATAACGTAAACTTAAATTAGACCTATCGTTCATGAGCTCAAACAGCTTGAAATACACTTTAAAGTTTGAAGCATTAAAGCTAAAGCAAATACTAATTGAAGCTGAACTTTAATCAACATTTTGTGAATATTTATTTTTATTTTTAATTAAATATAACTAATTAAATATAAATATAATAGTAATTCAAACTAAGCGAATCAAATTGAAGCTGAACTTTAATCAACATTAAGCGAATTTTTGTATTTAATTAAATATTAATAATAATTAAATAAAGCTGAACTTTAATCAACATTTGATGAATATATTTTGATGTATAATTAAATATTAAAAATAATTAAATAAATATAAAATAAATTCAAGCTTTAATGAGCTTTGAAAATGATTGCAAAAAAGCTGCAACTATCAGACTCGATCAGTTGCGCAGTTTTAAGCTTCCGTTGAAATTCGAGTTGCCTTAATCATAATTATGTCGAATGCAAGCTAAACACAAATCCAGAAAAATAAAAAACAAAAAAAAAACACAAACATAGCGCATTTAATTGTTTGGCTAAGCGAATTGTGAACACCCGAAGAGCAGTGAAATTGTGCGAAGACATTTGAAAGATGCCATTTATTGGGCTTACTTGAGTTTTTTTTTCGTTCTCTTTTTATTGTCTGCTGTGAAATTGAAAAATGATGATAAAAATCGAAGAGCAGAAGAGCAAAGTCTGCCTGGGCTACTAAATTAAACTACTCTCAAATTGGGTTTGGATTTGGGGCGACTGCCTACTGTGAGCGCTAAATTGGGCACTGTATAATTTGCACATGTGGCCGGGGGACTTGAATTGGGCTGTGCCTTAACTCAGGTTTGTGTTTTTTTTGTTGTTTTTTATATATGTATATTTATTTCGATGGTCTCTCTTGTATTGATTTCTTGTGCACTTTCGAGCCGCCTTTTGTTGCTATTGTGGCCTGTGCGCGATTTTCACTTTTCAAAAGCAAAATGTAAAAAAAGCAAAAAGAATAAGAACAAGAACAAGAAGCACAAGCACGAGAACTGAACAAGAGACCTTCGTCTTAAGAAACTACCCTTCGAGCATTTGGCTGCCTCTTCAGCCCCTCCTCTCTCTCTTTCGCTGCCTCTCTGTCGCTCTCTCTTTCTTTCTCTAAGCTGAAATCAATGACCTTTTGGCTGTGCCGCAGTCTCTGCCAAAGGGGATTAGTAGTCGCCTGAAACAAAATATATATGCACTAAAAATATAAGTACGTATATATATATATATATATATATATATGTATATAGCGATCCAATCGATAGGCATGACAAAAACATAAAACGTTTTCTTGGGCTTTTTCCATAACCATTGACATTGAGCCCGAGCAAAAATGCTGCTCTTACTCGGTACTCGCACTCGGATTCATGTACTCATATGAATACTACTCGTGAATACTACTCAAAAGGTAGCAGTTCATATTTTTTTTTCTTCTTCTTTTTGTGGCTTTCAATAATAATATTGACGCTTTTGTTTAAAGAGCTCACGATCGGGCAATGAAATGAAATGACTTAATTGTTGTTTTCAGCTTCCCAATTCCCAGCCCTGAGACGGAAGTTGTACTCAAAGCGAGAAAAAAAAAATAATAAGAAAAAAGCCACAACTGAAAAACAAAACAAATCAATAAAATAAATAAGAATCATTAATAATATGTGTGATGTATGCTAATTTTTTGCCGTATAACATTTTATTTTTAGTAGATATCGTAAGTCTCTCATTAAATATATATACTTATATATATATATTTGTATATATTTGAGTATGATATTCATCTTTCGTTTCCCTATACTTGCAGGTTACTACAGTTCATGCTGCTCAATGCCAGGATTATTTTTATACTGATGGTAAGTTGAAGCAATTCCCAACTAGATGTTAGCCTAAGGGGTATCTATAAGTACAAATATATACATCAGATTCCATTGGTAGTCAATTTCAACAAGTTCTCTAGTTTCCAGGGTAACTGTTAGTCGTGCAAGTGCTTCCCACTGTTTCACTGATTCTATATGTACTTTAATTAAATGCCAAGTGCCTCTAGCCAATGACGAGGCATAATTGCAAGTTTTTATCGCAGATTCGAATTGATAATGGGCGTGTTCACATTATTTTATGAATAGATCGGATTGCTTTGATTGATTTACGATACGCTTAGGAGGTGTAAAGATATATTTTGCATTTCTATGACTTGAACTGCTGTAATCAATATGAATAATTATTTCTCCCTACAAACGATTCGAGCTATAAAAGCTCTCATACAGAATTTCAGCTCTCGAAATCAGATCTAGCAAAATCAGGGCGCATCTGATTTGTTTTTGAGAACTCGATCCTATTAACAAACTGTTAATATCTGTTATGGTTATGTTTTTTTGTTTTTAGTGATTATTTGTGTCCATTCGATGTGAAATTGCTTGAAAAGTCTGTTGTGACAGTTGTTGTTGTCATTGTTTTCAGCACTCCAAATAATTATCATAAAAAATCCGTATTTATATATCAATATGTCTGTGCCTGTGTGTGCCTGTGTGTGTTGTATTTCTTTCCGTTTGATTATTATAACAAGATCGAGTGTGTAATCACAAGTCAAGTGTATGGGGCAGTAGGGTGTGTAGGGTGCTAAGGGGGAGGAGTGGGAGAGGGGTGTCCGATATCTGAGGCGGTTTTTGTGTACATTGGAGTGGCTTCGTCTGCAGTGGAATCTGCTTGGGCCACTCACTACTGGCTCAGGGTCTGACCAGATCTCCACTTGAGTCGAGCGCAACATAGTAATAAAAATAAAAAAATAATAATTATTATTACTATTACACACACACACACACTCGCACACACACACACTAAAACGTCATTGAACTATGGAAAAAGGTCGCACGTCAAAAAAGCTGAAAACACAAAAATAACAAAAACAAAACAGAAAAAAAACGAACAATTTTTATGAGTAGCATAAACAGAAGAAGAAGCAGCCCCCCCAAACAGAAAGTTAAAGAGTGCTGGAGTAGTAAATGAGGGGGAGGGGAGGGGAGGGTGTTACGGGGTATATGAGAAATAAACTGACACTTTTGGTTATATTGCTGTTTGATCTTGTGTCAACTTGAAGAATGATGAAATGCTGACAGGCAGCCACAAAAAAAAAATACAAATAAAAGTAAGGAATTTCAACAAGTGCCTGCCCCAAAAGGGAAGCGTGGGGAAGGGAAGTGGGGAATGAAGAGCTTAAGACTTGGGTCAATTTGTTTTGGCTTAAGCACATTCGCACATGGTGATTATTTGTCCATCATTTATAATGCGTAAGTCACTTTCTTAGATATTAGTCCCAAAATAACTGTGCTTCATTCCTTGCAACTGGCTGTAGTGCCGTGTGGCAAGTGTGTGTCTACCCCTTGCAGATATCATAAATAATAATCGGATATTTGTTGTCTTGCTGACTGCGCATATTTTGTTGGCCATATATCAATTTGCGATATCGCCAGCAACCCAAATTAGTTAACGAGAAAACCGAAAACGTGTGCTTAACTGGCACATGGGGCAGACACGTGTTCCACACGCCACTGTTTGGGGCATATACTTTGATTAGAGGTCAGATTGAAGGTTGTTGGCAAGATTTGATTGATGATTGATGATTGACTGCAGATAAGCAACTTAATTTTATCGACAGATTTCTGCTTGTCAACACAGTTGTTAAGCCTAAGCAAACTTTGGGATCTGTTCAGTTAGTTGAGAATTGGATAGATATAAAAGAATAATAATAAATTACCTACACACACACACACACACACACTCACTCTCTCTCTCTCTGTGTGTATCGATATGCTACTCGTATATTGATTAGCATGCAATTTTTTGCCACGCTGTTGCAGCTGCGACCCTCCACAGAGAGTGAGTTTATGTGGCAACAATGTGCAGGATTAGCTGCTGAACCATTCACAAAACCAATTTGCTATCGACTAGCCGCTTTAATGGCCACTCTGTTGCAGTTGTGGGTTGCTGCTGCTGCTGCTCAACTTTGACCATAAAAGGCACATAACCTTGCGGCATTTTGTGTCGCATGTGTGTGGCCCAAAAGCTTAGCATATTAATGCCAATTTATGGCCAGGATTAAGGCTGCTGTTTTTATGTAATACCCTATAATACCCATACTAAATACCCTGTAATATTTGTCTTTTTTTTTAGGTAATGCTTGCTCTTGTAACTACAACATGTGCAAAGAAAACGGACGAATACATTTTAACTTTGAAGAGCCACAACAATATGGCGCTGCATATAAATGCGCTCGGTCGAGTGTCCGCCCAGGAGATATTGCAAGCACGTAAGTACAGCTATGCCCGATATCACCATTATATACCCCTATATATGCGCAGATATCTGTAGATGTGGAGCAGCTGGTCGAATGGCATTTAAATTGAATTGGCATTTATTTTGAACTCGGGGCGCGCGTCTGTCTGTGCATATTGTGGGCTTAATTAAATTATTGGTAATTTAATATTTGATTGATGTTATGTGGCCCGCCATTGAGAGCCAGTTCCACAGACAGACAGACAGATAGGCAGACAGACTGAAAGACAGACAGACAGACAGCCAGTTTGCGGTTTCATATCTCAGAGCTTGCTTCTTTCTTCTTTCAATTTATTCGAATTCATGCGGTTTGTTTCCATTATTCCCCTTGCCAATCAATTGTCTCTTTGCCGCTCGATCAGTTTGGTTTGGTTTGGCTCAGTGGGTGAAGTTCAGACGCACCACCGAAGCACCAGCGTCGTGGTGCACCCACAAATGGGTTGATCTCTAAGCGATAGCGACAACGACAGCACTCATCAGCAATCAATGAGCGTGAGAAGATCCAACTGAATGAACTGTATATATATGTATATATGGGGATAGAACAGTTAACTGGATATAGATATAGATTTAGATTTATAGCACAAAATCTGAACACTCGAAACCAAATATCTAATCTTCAGATTACGGATCACGGCTATGTCACGTTGACTAGTTTCGATTAGAGATCAGTGATCAGCGATTGGCGATTGACTCGAGTACAGTACAAAGTTCAGAGCTCTTAAATAACATACAAAAGATAGAGATAGACAGATAGAGATAGAGAGATACAGAGAAAGAGAGAGAGAGAGTACAAGTGTGGGAGCAGGCGCCAGTAGTCAGTTTTCTTAGTTTGGGTTTTTTATCTTATCTTAAAGTGGCTCGTTTTGCTGTTTTACTTGTTTTTTGGGCTTAGGCCCAATGAGAACCTTGTCAGACTTAGCCAATTTGATAGATTTGTTTTGCTGAAGGAGAATAATCTCTACCAATATGCTGAGCCACAACTGAATCGTGTCAGAATCAATCAGCTGTCAAAGACAAGAAAGACTTTATTAATTAGTTGTATAGAGTACATGAAGAAAGAAGTTCAACGACTGTAAAAGAATGGTTCTTTAATTCATTGGTTGATTGGCGCAGCTTGATAAGAACTCTACTCATTTGTTGACTGATTGATTGACTGACTGACTGACTGATTGTCGTGTGCAACTGTTAACTGTTAACTAAGAACTGAGAACCTAACCGTCTGCTGCTGCCCCTTGGCTAATCAAACCTTTCATAACTTTATCGAAAACCTTTCAATTAATTGGGTTATCTAAGCGAGCTGAAGTGTGAGGCGGCCCCCTCTGCGCTCCCCCCTTAAATATTTACTTAAGAAGTAACAGTTTGTTTGCCTATAATTAATTAAAATTTATTTGTTTCATTTGATATGATACCCATATTGCAGAATCCTTCACAATGGAGATGGTTGGCGATGTACTCAGCACCGATTTCAAAATCACCATCTATGCCAAGGATGTGAAATACTATTTGTGCTTTGCCAAAGGCAAACTTGTTGGAAAGGTGAGCAATGTTTAATATATTTCTTTTATATATCTGAATTTATCGATATCTCATAGATAGCATTGTTGAGCAAACATAAATAGTGGAATTCTTGGGGAGCTCTATTTTGAGTGATATAGACAAATTGAATGGGATTATGCATGAGATTATTATTTGGGCATTAAATGTGAATAAAATTTTTAAGAAATGAAATTTAGAAAGAACTAGGAAATCAGTAAAACTAGCTCTACCGCTTAACTAATCTTAAACTTTATCTTTCTCTTTCGTTTCTCAATGTTCTTCTTGGTCCGTTTAGAGAAACGCCACAAACGATTGCCACTTCAGAGAGTCATTGATTCAGGGTTACTATCAGTATGCGAATGCCTACAATCAGGTGCTGCGAGTGGGCATCAAGCGCAACTTTCGCCCGATCGGGCCTAGGGATATGCAGAGATCGCATCGGCTGCGCAATGCCTGTTTCCAGTTCAATCGCTTGAGGGCGGAGCATGTGCAGCACAATCTTGGCCACTTGGCTAAGAGCAAGCACAGCACATCACTACCGAAGAAGAATATGTCTACGATAACAATGAAAAAAAAAACTCCAAACACAACAACAACAACCACCACAACTACATCGACTACCACGACAACAACCACAACAACAACAACAACAACTACGCCTAGCCCAGTGGCAGTGCCAAAACGAGCACGTGGCAAACCAATGCGTCGCCAGCAGCAACAACAGCCAGCAACAACAACAACAAACACAAGTATTAATAGCAATAGTTCTACCAACGACAACAACAACAATAGCAACAACAACAACGATAGCATTAAGTATTATAAGCCAGATGAGGATGCGCTGCGCGAACAGAAGATCCTGAAGCGCAATCATCAGCGACACCAGCGACAACATCACCGGCTCCAGCAGCAACGTCAGCATCAGCAGCAGCGTCAACATCACAATGCTGTCGGCGCCATGCAACAGCCGCAGCCGCAACCGAAAAACCTGGTATTGCGTCATCGTCACAACAACAATGCAACGTCCCGGAGGCGAAAGGGACGCAGACACATGCAGCGACGCCGCCAACAAATGCGGGCGAAGCTGGAGCAACAGCAGCAAGAGGAGGAGGAGGAGGAGGAGGAGCGACAGCGACGACAGCAACACTCCAACGAGCAGCTGCCCACAGCCTCATCGTCGTCCTCCTCGTCGTACACAGCAACAGCAGCATCGACAGCGCTGACAGCAACTGCTTCGTTGGCGCCGTCAGCTCTCAATTTGTGTGCCATTTTGGCGGCGAGTGGTTGCAAGCGTGGCCGGCGAAAACGTGCAGCGGCGGCAAGTGGTGGAGCTGATATGGATATGCAGCTGGTGGAGACGCCCTCAAAGCAGCAGCAGCAGCAGCAGCAGCTGCAACAGCAGCAACAACAGCAACAAGAGCAGCAGCAGCAGCAGGCACAGGGTGCACAGGGTGCGCAACAACAAAATGAATACTCAAACGCCTATGTTAATAGTAATTTAAATTTAAATTTAATACCTAAACAACAAAAACTAAATATAGCATTTAATTTAATTAGTAATAGCCATAGTAATGTTAATAAAGCAATACCTGCCTTGCCAAAAAACTACAACTACTTGTACAGTAACGAGCATTATAATATGAATAATAATAATATGAATACTAAAAGTAGCACGACTGATTCTAGTAGTTTAGCAACTAGCACTAAGTTTGATAGTCCAAATAGCCATAGCAATAGCCATAGCAATAGCAATAGCTTGAGACGGAGTGGTAACAACAATTACAATGATAACATTGACAATAATCTTAAGCAATTGATAAACGATCGAATTGAAAGCAGCAGCAGCAGCGCAGCTGTGCCAACTGTTGCTGCAACGACAACGGCAACCGTTGCTGTTGTTGTTGCGCCCAATCGCAATCATATTGTTGATCATAATATAAGCGACGATAGCCATAGCAACAACAACAGCAACAGCCACAACAACAACATCAACAACGATGATAGCCAAAAAGAAGACAACTATTTCACAGGCCTGGAATTGCAACAGTTGCAGCAACAACAACAGCAGCACCAGCAGCAGCAACCACTGCAACAGCAGCAACAACAGCAACACGAGCAGCAGCAACAACAACCTAATATTAATTATTATAATGCTAATATGAATGTTGTTAACGATAATGCGGGGCTGCAGCCCAATCATAACCATAATAGTAATTATAATGAGCAATTTGCGAATGACGATGAAACGATACGAATTCAAAATAAATATGAAACACATATAGTACAATACAAACCTGACGTATTCATTTCAAAAGCGATCGAACGGTGGGAACCTAAAAAGTGAAGGTCCTTTTTTACCAAATAGCTACAAGCTCAGTCAAATCTGTATGAATTGTCTAAGGAGGTGCTTTACAATCGCAAGGACGAACTCTATCTAGCTGCATTGCAGGATTACGGAGTCATCAATTTGGATGTCCTTGGCTAGCTTGTTATCCTGTTTCTGTTTGAAAAAATTTCCTTTCATTGCGGCTGCTTGATGGACTAGCTTCATTTATTGCTTTACTTTAATCGGCAGGTTAAGGATCATCTGCGGTCCAAGGGATATCCGTATAGTCATTGAAATGGCTAAGTTACGCCGGATTTTATGGATTTTATTAATTCACACAAGGGGGTACCCTTGTGTCATTTTCGACCAAATTTTTTTGTCAAGTCCTGAAAATGTTTGAGCGCTAATCGATGTTCCTTTTTAAGACAAGCTGAAAAATATGGTTCCCTCCGAGCTGCTTTCGGAAATGGGTAAGTTACGATCAAAAAACGAATGTCATTTTTTACAAAAATAGCTCTAAATCAGCCAAATCTTTATGGATTGTCGAAGGACACGGAGCGTTAGAATTAGAAGGACAACGTCCATCGAACTGCATTAATTATGGCTTCATCTGAGAGTCAAAAACTTGTACAATTTTCGTAGGGCGAAGAGAAATTAGACGCAATCGGAAATTTCTTCTTTTTTCTTGGCATGGAAACTACCAACACGATTTGGATGTCCTTTCGCCAGTTGTTTGCCAAGGTCAAGATAAATGGTTTGACATAGAATCTGGCTCCGATCGATGTTCATCCAGATTTCAGATGCTTCGAGATAATGATTCATTTCTGTTTGACAGCACACATTAAGAACAACCAAGATCGCATTGGATCGTAAGGTCATCTGGTAAACCGGATATATCTCTATCGGAGAGGAGACTTCGACTCAACGGAATTCCAAGTGTCGCTTAAATCAAAAGCGTAATACGAAAATCGTGTAACAATTGATAAGAATCTCGCACAATGTGACAATGTGTAAATCTCCGACTGTGACCTCAATCTGAACAGATTGCCACAAGTTCGGATTGACACCAAAACTGAATACACAAAAAAAATTACAAAATTAAAAACTGCGTAGGAGTTGCGGCTTTGTAAGCTTACTGAGGTTATCGAGGGAAAACTCTTGATATGTCGACGTAAATGTAGATATAGATGTGGATGTGTGCTGGAATGTTGACGGCGCATAAGTCATAAATAAATATGTTATAATAATACAATAATAATATATGCAAAGTATACAAGATTTATGGCTTGTCCAAAATTAATTACCCAACGAGGGAAAAACGAAAAATGTGTGAATGCTAAAGCGTTTCAGAGTCGACATATGCAAATTGAGCGCAAGTGCGACGAGTGGCCAACGTCAGCCATCAAAATATTAGTGTTGTGGATGCCGTTGCTATTGAGATTATCAAGATCCGCGCTCGTCTCTGGCTCAGCGACAGATCTGGCCAAAACAAAGGCCAAAACCAGGCGTCGACGGAGGCGCAAAATCCAAAAAAAAACCAAACTGGCGCCAGCAGCGCGCGACAGAGAAAAAAAAAAACGCCAACGCCGTCGGCGGAGATCGCTAATGAAATTTTATTATGCGCCAAAAGTAATAATTTATAAATTTGTTTAACAAAAAATAAATATGTTAAGCAATGAATTGAGATACACAAATCAGTTGTCACATTTTTTCAACACACACACAAACAAACTCTATATATCTCGATTTTGGCTTCCAAGTGGTAGTCGTAAACTCTATCCTTAATAAATAATAAGTGTAAAACTGCCGATCTAATGTGCCATTTTAATGATCATCTTTATTAGCTTATAACCTGTAATATCTTTTGCCGCAGACAGCTCTCTATTCCAGAATGCCACAGAAAGATTTGCATGATAATGCTGCTCCGTTTGGCGTCATAGCCATTAATCAAAGGCTAATGGCTTATTCGATTTTATACACACTTTATAACCATATCACTATAAAAGACAAAAGTATTTTGCACCTGCCGGACAGATATATATCCTGAACTTGTACTAAAAACTTTAATTTTTAATGTTTACCCGTCAAACAATCGATTCAATTTGGAGAGAAAAGGAAAAAGAAAGTTTCTAAATTTTTATGCATTTTTAATCTAGAGCTATGATCATACAAATCGGTTGATTTTTTACAAGGTTATGTAATATATATAGTATATGTATATTTGAAAACCTGCCATCGTTAGCCATATTGCCAATTGTCTATATTACGAGGTATATCGAGTTTCTGAGCAACGTGCCTTCGATTTTGCTATAACCAGAATACGATAAGTATTCTTTTATTACTTTCTTGTATAAATATACAATTTATTAATATATATTTTACTCATATTTAGTTTATTTTTCTGTTTTTTTGTGGCTCTTTTTTTGTGTTTGTTGACACCTTGTATGGCTTGGAGCCAACACTGTTGGGTATCCGGGGGCTGAATGGCGCCCTCGTTTCACACGTTTTGTGGTTTTTGAGGGGCACACATTATTGTTATTAGTATTTTGTTGTTGTTTATTAGCCAAATTAGCGTGTCAGGTGAAATTTAAGCAGATTTTGCTTGAGCAGCTGCGTCTGTTTATGGGAAAATGATTAGATCCGCTTACGGTGAGTATTTTGAAATTTTATGCGTTTATTTTTATGACAGTTATTCTAATGAAGAAACATTTTAAGCCGCTGCTTAAATGACGGAAATACCACAGAGCTCCACTCCACACCACTTCCACTCCACTCACGAGTGCCGCTGCCTTTGTATTCTGTATCTCTGTGCATATCTATCTACAAGTATGTATCTATAGTTAAGACCGCTTCTCTCACACAGATCGCATCGTGTTGACTTTTTAACCATTTTTCAAGTGCAGCTTACGTCGGGATTTGCAGTTTGTATGTCGACAGCAGACATTACGGCGCATTAGATACGGCTTATTTTAATTGTTGTAAATTAATTTAATTTGCATAGAAAACGGCTTCAAGTTGCTGCGCGTTGTTGCTTCTGTTGTGGTCTGACAATGTGGTTAAGTTCCATGTGAAATGCACAAAGCAAGCTGAAAGTTTCTATCAAAATCAAAAAATAAAACTAAATAGGGAGAGTTTTAGAAACATAATAAAGATAACGTTGTAATGTAAATAAATAAATGCAAAAAGTAGCTCATATTTATTATTGATAAAGAAAATTAAATTAAATACAAAACTGTCTTTGACAAAATTAAATAAATTAAAAAGAAACCGTGAATAAATAAATTATGATAAAATAAGTATGCAAATGCAAAAAGTCAACAGTTTAGTTAACTATTTGGTGTCGTTGCATAGTTGTCCACTTAGCATCAGTTTGCACCACCGGGCAACCACAATCCACCCACCTTAAATGTGTGGTTGACAATTTGCCAAAGAAGTGCGTCACATTAGTATCGCCTAGGTGTCTGTGTCTGTGTGTGTGGCTTAGCAGTGTGGCACGTAGATTTATAGCCGCTATAAGAAATATTTATAGCAACACCACAAAAATTTCACATTAATAATGACCAAGCGAGTCAGTTATTTGGCACTGCTCGCTGGTGAAGCGTTCTTGGCGCCATTTAAACTGCGATGTGGATATTAAATTGAGGTTTTTATAATGCAACAATTAAATCTCAACTCAGAATCTGAACAACAGCCAACAAAAAATCATATTATTCCTATATCTCGAATACCAGCGATTTTAATGGCATCATTAAAAATGACCGAAAACTGTGTATCTTAACTCATGACGGCATCAAAAGATACTTTACGACTTCGCGCCTTCCAATCGAAGCGTTCTGCCAAGTTCTGTTTCTGTCTTTTATTTTTCATTTAATTTCTACCAATTTGTTTTTGTTTTTTCAGTTTTTTTTTCCTTCTGGCCAAGTGTAAGTGTATTTTGTTTTGGTCATTTGCAAAAGGGGAACCGGTTCGCTGGGGAGTTCGAATACCGTTGACGGTTTAAAATTAAAAACTGACGCGCACTCAATTAAGTTTATTGCATTGCAAATCATGTCCATAGCCCATTTTTATGACATCCAATACAAAATTGTGTCTATGTGTGTGTGTGTATGTGTGCTGTGTGTGTGTGTAGTTGTGTTGTTGGTGTCGACGAGGTGTCAAGATGATTTGTCAAACGCAAACGCACAGTTAGAATCTATCTTTGGTGATCAGCAACGTGTTGCACTTGATTTTTTATGACCATGCACATTAAATATGATGGAATGCCCGCTGCCAGCCAGCAACTAGCCAACTGTTAATGACACACAAAGAGGCAACAATGTGTGGTGCGGGTGTTTGTGAGGGTCAACTCGCATACCTTGTGTACCCTGCACGCCCCTGTCTACGTCTCCGCGCCAGCTTTGCGACTCATCAATAATTAACCACAGTCTGACCTTCCTGTGGCTTGCTGTTCTTGCCACGCATTTGTTGCACATCTATCTGCCTCTCGTGTGGCATACTTCTGGCAAAACTGCGAACTTGTTGCTGCCTTGTTCAAACAATCCTAACTGTTTGCCTCGTCAGCGGCTTAATTCTGGCACTTTCTCGAAATGGTTTTGGTTTTTGCTTTACTTTTTTGGTGTTAAGGTTTTAACACCATTTTTTAACGCGAGCAATTAATTGTTGGTTAATCTTGAATTGAGATTAGTTTAAACAAGATTAGATTTCATGAAGTTAATTAATAGTTTTTCCGTTTTCTCATATTTTTCAGATTACGTTTCAACACCATTTTTGAAATGGGCTTAGCGAAATTTACAAAGAGAAGAAATAATGTAATAATTTGTTGCCAACTTTGAATTTAGTTTAGATTTTGGTTAATATTCATAATTAACAATAATGTTATGTAATTATTTAATAGTTTTTCTTCCAAGCACGCGAAATACATTGTGTGATCACAAATATGTGTAAAACAAGCAGCTGAACAAGGCTTCGAGCAGCCAACACCTTCTTTTTGGCCAGAGATCTTAAGCTGCTCTTGGCTGAAAATATGTAAAGTATCTGCCAACACCTGGCAACCAAGGCAAATATGCTGCAATGGCCAGCAACTAAGCGGTTTGTTTACGTGGCAGCCACGTCACAGTCAAAAATGCAGTCGCAAAAAATATTCACACAATATCATTGGACGCTCTAGAGAGCAAACGGCAGCAGCAACTGTGGCTTGTATCGGTGTCAACAACAGTTGCAACCAGCAACAGTTGCCTTTGGAAGTTGTGTAAAGCACACGGCAAACAATTTGTGAATTCGTGTAATTCCTTGTGTTATTTCATTTATAAATTATTTGTCGCCTTCAATTAAATTGTAATAAAAATTATTTTTGTCATATATTCTTTTTAATTGCAAAAATGTTAATAACAAGAGTTTTACAAATATTTCACTGTGCAGCAAGTCAGCTGTTGAAGTTGTAGGCCACAAAAAATGAAGAAAAAAACGGCAGCTGTTGGCCCGTTGGTTAGTTGGCTAGTTGGCTAGTTGGCTAGTTAGTCGGCCTGTCAATCGCTCAGCGACTAAAGACTAAACAATTTTGACAAATAGCCGCGACGTGGACTGCGGCGGGTGCAGACAAAAAAAAATCTACATAAATTCTCACCTAAGCGGTGGCAACGAGCGAGTGAGCGCTCTCTGAGAAAAACCAAAGTTATTTTCGAATGGGTTGCATGTTTTCTTCTTTTCGAAAGTGGCAAAGCACTTGACAGTTGCCTTTGTCGTCGCTTTTTGGGACTTTCAAAACGAAAAAACTAAAGAAAAAAACCAAATACTTTGAGCTGAAGAGCTTTGCTGAGCTGAGAGAGCTGTGTGGAGATTCTTCTGCTTTTTCTTCTTCTTCGTTTTTTTTCTATGGGTACGGTTTGGCCTTTCTATTGTCGGACATTATTCACCGCTGGGCGCTTTTCATTTTCAATCAAGCCTGTCAAATTTGTCAAGCTCGACAAGTTTTCAAGTGGTTTCTTGAAATAAACAGAGAGCAACAGACTAGGAGAGAGAGAGAGAGGGAGAGAAGAAATGCATTGGGGCAGATGGGATTGGGAGTGGGACTGGGACTGGTGTGGGTTGCCTCCTCCTAATCAATGGCATCTAATTAAATGGCGTTGATTGTTGTTGCCACATTGACAAATTGTTGTTGTTTATTTGGCGGCCTTTTGATTTTGATGTGTTTTTGATTGGGTTCGCTTTTCAGGGTTGGGTTTAGCTTAGACATTGGCTTTGGGAGGCATTTTGATTTATTTCCCTAATACGATAAAGTAAAAAGCTTTCCGTTTGAATTATGCGATACATGATTAACCGTTAGATATCTCCCTTTCCCTCACTCCATATCTAGCTATCTCTCTCCAAGTCGGATTTGGACGCGCCAACTTGTTGGGCATTAACATACAAGTTCAGAGACCACACAAAATATCCAATCCAAAAATCACTTGAATTATGTTCGTCTGAGTTGGCCAAAAAATAAATAAAAATAAAATGAATTCGAAATCGAAACGAATCCAAAAATCCAGTTTGCTTAACATGTGCCAATAAAATGTGTTCGAAAACGTTGTGGGAACTTGAAAAAATGATTTATTCACATTAAAATTGATCGGGCCGATAAGCAATTAATGCAAATGATTTTTAACACAATGGAAATATTTTGTTCAAATCTTTCTCAGCAATATAATAAATGCTCGTGCGAGTTAATTAATAAAATCTGGGTCTGGTTTTAACAGTGAAATAACTGTCTTTTGTAATAGTAAGTCAAGATACTCTCTGAGATATCTATTAATGTCTAAGGTAATTATTTTATACACCTGATAAATAATCTTTATTTATCGATTAACTGGATAATCATCTAATTACAATTCATGAACTATTTATGTTAAAAATTCTTATAAAATCTGCATAGATAGAATTTAAAACCAATTCCAATATATTTATTTTGATTTTCTCTACGACCTTAAACTGATCTCTGATTGGATTCTCACAACCCGAGAAGCAGCTAACAAACCAATACAATAAGCTTCCACACTTGAGGCGCCACAGGTGTCAAGCTTCTATTCTATTGACGCCTCTTAGACAATCGCCGCCTAGATTTGTACACAGAACTCGGCTCAATTCGTCTGTCACTTCTCCGATTCTCAGAGTATCACCTCACCTCTCCTCACCTCACCTCACCTGACAACGTTGGCAGGTTTTGTTGTATGCCGCCTTTGAGTCCGAGTCCGAGTCCAAATCCGAGTCTGAATTCGAATCCGAATCTGATTTGAGATTCAGGGGGAGACATATCAACTGGGCATATCAAATTGATGTGGATGACGCCGTTGTTGACGCTGATGACTTCATGGCAGTCAATCGACATCTATGTATGTGTATAATGTATACTTTATACTGTATACTGTATACTGTATAATGTATAGTCTATAATGTCAGCGGCACATTTGAATAAGTAAAGAATAATTTAAGCCCAAAACGACTTTTACCCGAACAATAGCAATATTTATTTAGAGACAGCCTATTGCTTGCCACAATTTTTATACTCTGATACCAAAGATGCTTGAGTACATTGGTTTTGAATATGCAATCTTTTGTAATGCTCAATTCTTAAAAATATCGAACAACTTTATTTATTCAAAAATTGGTAAACAACTTGGAAATTGGCTTAGTCTTGCGAAATTGAAGCGAGTCTGAAGCGTAAATAAAAACAATTAAATTAAACTTATCTATTCATGTCGCAATCTTTAGCACCCCAATTTGTTTACACTGTTTTATCAGCGTATTTGGCAGTCGGTTAGGTCCAATTACAATATACACACTTGTTAATATTTAATATCGGTTTTATTGAATTATAAATAAAAATATGTTGATTGTTGGGTTGTCCTAGTCCCCAACGGGTGGTTCTACGGAACTGATCACAAATGTCACAAAATTGTGTTGCGCCTGTCAGTCAGTAAGTCAGTTGGAAAACTGGGGATTTTGGGGGATTGGCATTGGACAGTTAGTCAGTCAGTCAGTCAGTCTGTCAGTCAGTTGAGCGTCATGTGAATATTTGCTGCCATAAACCGTCTGAAATATGTGGCCATAAATTATGCCGAACGGGCCTCCGGAAAAAATATATACAAAAATTAACATAACTGCATTTTCATTATGATCTTTGGACAGTTGGTCAGTCAGACTGACTGTCTGTCTGTCTGTCCGTCTGTCAGTTGGACTCACCCACGACCCACTGCTGGGTTCTTAGCTCGCTTTTTTTTCGGTCCAGTTAGAAAGTAGTTAAAGTTCGTTGACAACCATCATAAAGAATGTATTTGCCTCGCCGGCTACTTAAATATGTTAATTTACCAAATGCATTTCTGTTGTTGCAAGTAGTCGCTGTATTAGTTGTTGTTGCTGTTGCTGTTGCAGTTGCAGTTGCTGTTTGCGGCGTGTCGAACTCATGGGCTTTTGTGTCTTGACATGATTTTAACGATTTTAACCAGCTTTACACGGTCTCAGTTCTTAAGCGACTCTTTTCTAATGAGCCTTTATTGGCGTTAAGGCAATAGACAACAAGTTGTTAAAATTGTGGCTTGCAAATGGTGTTCTACGGCTTCAAAACGAAGTTCATCACGTACTTTGTTGTGGTTAAAATTAAAAAAAGAGCATTTAAAACTATTTAAATGAGTAACGTTTGTTTGAGCCAAAGAAAGATCTTTCAAAGACCCGAAATAACAAAAAGTCATATTATCTAAGCTCCCAGACATAAAAGTTCACTGTCTTTCACTCACTCCTTTGAAAATATCAAAGATATGGCAATTTCATTATAATACGTTAATTATACACAAGATATATATATATATACATACATATAAATTATTTTAGGATTTACATAGGAATTTGTGTTCTTGCAGTCCTAGTCTCCCTTCTGTGCACAGCTGAGTTTTGGGTCTGGTCGAAGACACCCCGCAAATTATGCAGTTTCTGGAATTCTATCAGTTGAGCGCCCACCCAAATTGACTGGAGATCCGGCTGAGACTAACCCGTAAAGCCCTTATCAGCGTGGCCAATTACAAGAAAAGAATTAAGTGCCAGATAAAACACTTTAGTTAAAAAAAAAAACAAAGAAAAAGGGAGAAAAAAGAAGGTCGGCAATATCCGCTTATCGGCTAACAATGACGGAGTAGTCAGAGTCGGTGCAACATGCTACAGATCCGATTGCCGCATGTTGCAAGCATAAAAAACTGTTGCGAAAAAACGAGTGCAGGCGCAGCGTGTGGCAAGCCCAAAACGAACACTGCGGGAGCAGTTGCTGGGCAGGTAAAGAGTGCGGCATGCGGCATGCAGGACACAGGAGCAGCAGCAGAAGAAGTGGAAGATGATGATGATGAAGAGGAACAACGAACGAATTGACAATTTATGTGCAAGGGACTCCATGCATAATTGTAGCGGCATTTGCAACAGTCGCTGCCGCTGCAACATAATAATTTTCCAGGTAAATATGAGGCAACTGCTGGGCCAGCGGGGCAAGGGCAGGCGCAGGAGGCTTGCCTAATAGCTATGTAATTTTTCTAGCTACAAACACACATATATAAAAATATATATAAATGTTGCTTAATTTCATTGATGTCCTTGCGGCAGAGCGTCGTGTGCCATTCCCTGCATTTGAGCAGCAGATCAGACAAGAGACACAAACTCACAGATACATATTGGCCCGCTCAGTTGCGGTTAATTTCAAACGTTGATTGTAATGTTGGCCAGCTCTCGAGTGATTTATATGGTAAGCTGCTATTCATTCGGCTCGGCTCTGCTTGCTTTTTATAGACTTGGCCAATTAACAGCTGCCTGTCACTTCCGTTTCAGCCACGTCAATCAACAGTCGCCCCCTACTCAGAGAGCGAAACTACGATGCTGTTGACAGCATGATCTACTCGTATCTCAGCCTCATTGTAATTGCTCTAATTAGGGGTAATTACTTAGCGCCGAGACCCCAGACAAGGTCGCCGGCTGATATTGCAAAAGTAAAAACCGAAAAAAATAACAATAAAAATTTAAGACTGATTAATTTGATGGGGGGGAGGAGGAGTTGGCAAATGTGCGGTTGCCTCAACTATGTCGGGCCCCAAAAGATAAAGCGGCAATTGGCAGACATTGATAAGGTTCACGGCATTGATAACATCGGCTAATGCAGGATGTTAATCGTTAGATATATACAAGTCACACGCCTCTTTCAGAATATGGCTTGGCATTTGGCCAATAAACATTAACAATATTGTTTTTACAGCAAATCACAATTCGCAGTTTTTATTTGATTTTCTTAATATGTTTAATATATTCCATGCCATAACTTATTCCTCCCATATCTGAGCAATCTAATCTTTGACTAGCCTTAAATTCCATTCGTACCCAAATGCGTTATTGTTACCCTATCCCAATCACGAATGTTCTTTGCCATTCTTGCAGCCTTGATAAGATTATAACAAATAACTGGCTTACATTAGTTTCCACTTGTGTTTTATGATCGATGGTAATATTGCTAATGCCAATTCCTGGTAGCACAATTCAATTTTAAATTTCCATTGTTATGTAAAAAGAAAGACTTCCTAGATAACTTTGGGGCGACGAAGTTATTTCGGACAATTCCTGAATTAAATTGGTATGTCGCCATAAACCTGGTCAAATTCCCGGAATCGCATAATGGCCAATTGGAATGTGCGATTAAGCAGATGCCAATGCGCAATTGCGGAAGTGTTGCGTACATTGTAAAAAAAAAAACCCAACCGAAACTTATCAGTAAATTCCGATTGTATTAGGAAAGCCTCTCTAAATAGTGACTGGAGATTAGTTAAATTGAAGGCACACTTATTGACGATTCTGCGGTAAGCAAACGACACAGTTAAGAGACATATATAGCTAGATCTATTTAAATGCGTTACAGTTCAAAACTGTATACAGCTAAAACGATCTACTCATGATGAAATATCATATCCATTAATACCGACGTTGTTTATCAGCAGAAATTAGTGAGAAGTCAATGAAATTGCTGAATTTTATAGATTTTACCAAGACGCCAGCTACCTTTAAGTGAATAAATGCTTAGTAATGTTGACCAAGTAATTTTTGGCAAATTTTATCGTTATTAATTGGTACGATATATCCTTGACCTACTACTACAAAAACATCATGTGAATAGCCGATACTGTATCGGACAGATTGTGGAGGTATTTATAAGGCGCATATTAAAAACACATAATAATAATTTAAGGTTGTTGAGAAACGATCAACGAATAATATGTCAGCTTAGCGGTTCTCCAACTAATTATGATTGGATCAATATAATAAACCATAAATGGGCCTACGATAGTCAAATTGCGTCTTATCGATGGACGATATCGAGGGTCGCTGAAAGTGATGTCGTCATCATCATCATAATAGCCACCGATAAGAGCCACTCTCTTTGGCCATGGTCAGCCCAAAGAGTCGATGACTAATGGCCAAAGAATTATAAATTTATGTACCTTACTGTTGGCACCTGTGCTGTTGGCCTGCACGCTTGCCCAATTATCAGCGGGCTTAAGGTCTTAACCTGTTTCTTTTTTCTTTATATTCCACTCTCAATTCCTATCGAAATTTCATCGCCAATCTGACGAAAGTGCCCAAAATTAGAGGAAAATATCATAAAAATCATCATGCCACAGAATTAGCACACAAGTAGAAATTATTTTAACTTTAACTTAATGACACAATGACTGATTTTGAATATTTGAGAACATTGTAAATGTGCACACTTGAAAATTACTTAAGCATTGCCATCACGTGACTTTAGTGACTTTAATATTTTGGCTTTGGTATCAGTGGAGCATTTATGGCCAGAACGAAAGGCGCAGAAAACGTGACAAATTTAATGTGCAATAAATGCAATAAAAATTAACAATAAAACACTGAGTGGCAATGAAGAGCGCAGGCAATTCTATAGAATTTTTGATTATTAATAAAACTATGATTTGTCGTCTGGGAATTTAAGATACAGCAATCGAAAGTTGCAGACAATCTTATGATTATTACAATCAGTAAATATCAATTATACTAACTAATTAATATAAGACTTTGCTGATATTTGGCACATTTTGCCTGCTGAATTTTGGCCAACTCATTGCCTATGTTGCAATTGTTGAATTTTTGTATAATTATTGGACACGTAATTGTGATTGTAGGTAGACTGGAACTAGAAGGTAGACAGAGGCCACTTGGGTGGTTGTTTGTTGTTTGTGCCGCCCGGGCTTAGAACAGGCCTCAGTTGGCCACTTGGCCACTTGGCTAGTTGGCCGGTTGGCTTTGCTGATAAGGTCCCCATTGATTTCGTTTACAATCCGCGACAAACGAGCCGCTTTCGGCCAATTGCGCCATACACCGAATGGTGCCGCATATTTACGAGTAACACATAAGACTTTCAACCACCCCCTCGCATCCCAATTCCCCCCTCCGTCTCCTGTCCTTTGCCACAAGAATACGCGTGTGTATTTTTGCGATTACGCGCGGCTTTTGCTGTTTCCAGTTGTGGTGATTTTGTAGTAGGTCACGGTTGCCTTGTGCTTTGTTTATCTTTGGCAAATTAGGAGGCGTTAAGTGACTTAGTGTGATAGTTAAAGCGTGCTCTACGTGATTGCTTTTGCGTTGACTGATTGACTTACTGCACTATCCGCTTTTGTTTTCCTTTTTTAGGGCGGGAATCACCAAACTGAATAGATCAGCGCTTGATAGCTGCGATTCCCTGTAAATTCAAATCAAGTCCCAAAATAGCTCAACGCACTAGCCCGATAAGGCGAAAGGTATGCGAAGGCAGCAGTTTATGCGAATTCTCAAATATTTGTGATTGGACTAATTTCATTTTATTGGTTTGCCCTCCACAAATATTTTTCCTTTTAATTATAAAAGTGCCGACTTGACTATATCTGATATCAAGACACACACTTCACTGCATATTTTCGCATTGTGATTTCATTGCAAGTTCCGCGAAAGAGAAATTATGCGATTGTACTAAAGATTAATGACCGATTTAGCTTGCACCTTAACGGATATGGTTTTAACAATCATTTGTGGCGGAAGTAATTTCACATTTTACCACATTTCCTGTTAATCGATTTCAAGAATTATAATTCCTATCTTAATTTTGGCAATTTGTTCTCAACAAGTTTATTGGCATATTAAACACAAATAGTACAAGTAAATATCACTTCCTGTTTAAGAATTATACAATTTAAGAAACACTCTGTACAATTGCCACATCCAAGGGATTTTTATTCCTTGATGATGAGTAGCCCAATGCCAATGCCAGAGTCCGGAGTGAAATGCGCCTGAATTGGACATGCAAAATGCCGACAATAAAAAGTGGCAAGTCATCGTAAATCCCGTCAGAGCAGTTGTCTGTTTAGCCGGCGGCTAAAAAGGCATTCAGGGCCGAGGTGAAAGCGACGAGGGCCAAATAAAGGTGGCTAAGGTGGCAGACGATCAAAAGACTGTTGACAGGACATTTGTGTGTTTGCTTTGCTTTTCTGTTGCGTCACGTTAAATAAAAGCCAAGGCACAGGACATGCCACACAACAGTAGTAATATGCAGTAGCTTCCGGTGCCAACAACGACAGGACAAAGACAAAGGGCGGCTGGTCGCCTGCAGCCTTGCGGTTTTTCAATTGAAAACTGAAAACTGGAACCAGACGCATTTTTTTTGTTATTTCTCCTCTTTTTTTTGCGGTTGAAAATTAATACGAAAAAATAAAGAAATGCACAAAATGTTTGGCGAGGGTTTTGGCGTCTGAGAGGAAGTCTCAATGTCTGCTTGGCCAACAGCTAAAATCAGCGCCTCGAGTTTGTTGTGTCTACTTTACATATATAAATATGTATATATATAAAAATATATGGTATATGGCATATGGTAAGGTATACAAATTTCTGGCCGTGCTGTCGTCACATTCCACACAGCCAAACACGGCACAGATAGTCTCTGCTGGGCTGTCCTAAATTAGCAGCTGTGCACTAATTGACGTTCAAATTGTTTGCACTGTTTATTAACAACGGCAAACGTCGCGTCAGGTCAGCTAAAACAGTTGGGCCAGTTGGTCAAGTTGGTCAACTGCCATAATACCGGCTACTATTGCATCCATGGCTGTCATTTGGTCATTTGCCAAGGGCTCATTTCTATGTATATGTATATGTATATAGTATAGTGCATAGTATACATGCATATACAATTTGATTAATGGTCGGCGACATTGCATCGCGTGTGATAAATGTGTGTCATGTGATATTATGGATTGTGTCCAGTGCGGAGTGCCAACCTCCCCGGACAACCTTGAGTCAATGTGACCCAATATGGCAACCACAACGAAAGCACATCTGGCCTAACATAAATACCAAAAGTCCACTGGAGAGTGTGAGGAATATTAAAGTATCTGTGTAAAGAGCATAATTAACAACAAAATAAATATATCGATATAAAAGTATCTGTGAACAGAGCATAATAAATACCACAATGAAAATATCAATATTAAAACTATTTATTTTGGTTTAAACATGCCATTGAAATGCCTGATAGCATTTTGTGTAGTTTTTACTGATAATTCTCAAACAACTCAAATGTGAAAAGTCAATTTCGAAGAATACCCTTTTATTGAAAGCCTAAACTGGTTTTTTTAGTGGTTTTACTTCAAATTTATTTTTGATTCAATTGTCTTCAAGTATATAAAATCTACAATACTTCATTTGCTGTTGAGCAGCTTCAACTAATTTGAAACGTTTGTGTAATAAAAAACTGCATAAATTAGTTGTGTAAATAATTTGCAGTGTATCGTTGGTTGGCAATGAGAAAGAAGGCTGCCTTCATTTGCAGTTGCAACAGTTTGAAATAAATTAAGTCAGACCGGGCACGACTCAATAGTCTCTGGATAGTTGTTTAGTTGCTGGATAGTTGGGATCGTTGGGATCGTTGAGATCGTTGTTGCATAGTGGTTCCAGTTCCATCAAGTGACGCTAATGGCCACAACAAACAAAGCAAACGATGCGACTGATGCTTGCCACAACAGCAGCAACAACAAATTGATCAATTCATAAAATGATGAAAACGTTTAGCAGAAGAAAGTGTTGAGGGGAGAAATAGGAAAAGGGAAAGGGGTGTGCTGAGGGGGGGCATCTCATAACATGTAAGCGTCATCACATCGCCAAACGTCAATTTTAATCACCTCTGATAGGCCACAGATTCGAGATGCGACAAGCAGTCAGCAGCAGCCAGCCTCATGTGGCAAGTGGCAAGTGGCAGCCACACAGATCGCCACACAGTTGCTGGCGACACATGATGTGAAGAGTTTTGCACTTGCGTTGGCGATTGTCACGATCGATGGCGATGGCGATGGCGACGCGCTGCCGCTCCAAATGAATACATATTCAAATAAGAAATCAAGTTCGTCTTTGTTGTTGTTTCTGTTGTTGCTGTCTGTGCAACGCTTCTTTCTGATCACTGCCAGGCAATGTCAATAGCAACAGCAGCAGCAGCAACAGAACTTGCAACATGCATTCTAAACGCGTGTCGTGACACGACACAAGAACTCGACAAAGTTTGGAATGGAAATCAAACCAAAACAAATAAATAGAAAAATGAGAAAAATAATGTTTAAATGAGTCAAGTAATAGTCCTATTCGTCTGATAAATATATCTTCCTATAGATGTCTTCTTTAATACTTACTTTACAATAATAATAATTATACTATACCTATATAATAATATTTATAAACAAACTTTAAGTGTCTGCTTTAATATTTATATCGCACTCCTGCTCATCTCTGGTTTGAACTTTCAGTCAGGGTTTTTGGGGGCATGTGGGGCAGTTGGCTTCATTGTCGCCGCTGTCAACGTTTGTCAATTGCACGCGGTGCCACAAGTGGCAAGTGGCAAGTGCCAGCCAATGAGCTTGAGTCCGAGTCCCAGCTGCAACCTGGGTGGGCAACTGGCAGCGGCCAACTGGCAAGTGGCAAGTGGCAACTGACTCCAGCAGCGTTGACAGTTCCCGCGTATCGGCTGCCACAGCCACCGGATAAGGCGTTTTCCACATTACTTTCCAGTGCTGCTGCTGCTGGTATTTCAGTTCTTCTGCTTCTTCTTCTGCATCTCCTTGCTGCTGCCCACAAATTAGAAAAACGCCCATGAAATTCTTTGCTGCTCTTTGCTGCAAAAAGATCTCTGAGATTGGCGCCTAATTTGGTGCAAAATTCAAATGTTCGCCGACTGATTTTGTGTCTGCGTCTGCGCCTGTGTCGCCTTTAGAAAGCAATTGTGGCATTTGTGGCATGCCACAGATGAGCGAGAGCCGTGGAGAACGCGTGGGTGGCTCTCGATCTGGATCTGTCTTGCTTTTGTCGTTGTTGGTGTTATAAATGGTAATTTGATTGTCGAACCAGTTTGCCACTTGCCACCACATTGAGTTATTTGGTTTTTTGGGTAGTTGCAATGAACAGTTGCACTGCAATTTTGTGGCATTTTCAAGTTGATTGTTACAGCTTTCTTTAATTTAGACAGTGCCGAAAAAAAACTTGGCCAAGAACTGCCGCTTTGGTTTTACAGTAAATGACAAAAGTAGTTCAAAATAATAAATAAATTTAATTTGATAAAAAGAGTTATATTTTTGCAGAGAAAATATTTATTCCATTTTTGATTATTTAAGAATTCACTTTAATTAAATTCAAATAAGTTGTCAGTCTTTAAAAATTCAACTTTAAATATAAATTTTCATTATAAAGATCATTTAGATACTTTTTGACTTTCAAACTGTCATTTCTAACTTTACCTAACATTATTTTTTAAGCTTAATAAAGACAAGCCAAACCTTTATTTCATCTTGTATCTTCTTTAACTTTAATTTGTCATTATTTATTATTTAATCCCAACACATTTTCCACACAAAACTAGGTCAAGTAGTGGCAAAGGGAGAGATTATTTCTAGCATTGAGTCAGCAAGCGGAGAGAGTCCGAATGATTCTGTTCTTATTGGGATGGTAAATCAAGTATGTGGCTATCATCAATCAAATAGGGATCCTGTACGATCCTTGGGCACCGACTACTAATAAGCAAAATGAAAAATGCGACACGCCCATGGGCCACTTAATTGTTGGCAAACAAAATGAATGCATAATTAGTTTTATCAAAGGCAGAGTCTTCCAGATGGAGATGGAGATGGAGCTGGAGACTGCAGATTGGGGGACTTGCAGGCAAGTTCAGGTTATTTATGTTTGTTGGAGCTGCCTTTTATGCATATGTTATGCATCTTCTTCTTTTTCTCCTCTTAATTTTTGTTGTTGTGAGCTGAACTAAAATGCATTTTTAATAATTTCATTAGGGCCACAAGCGAAGCGAGTTTTCCACGGCAGCAAACCTCGGGGCCAGGCCAAGAGACGTTGATGTTGACGTGGTGGCTAAAAAGATGTCAAGTCGAGCTGGTCAATCGATATGCCATAATTTGAATGTGCACGGTCAGCACTTTATATATATGTATATACATATATAGAGACATTGAGAAGCAGACGTCAGACTAGATAGTTTCTCACCGATAAACTAACTCGGCAGAATCAAGAACCAAGAACCAAGAACCGAGAAATAGGAAATTTATTCTTTTGTAATTGCCAGTGCCGTTTACCGTTGAATGTCTCACTCGAAGAACCATGTCCGATAACTTAATTGGAATTTATATTATCATTGCTTTGATCAATGTCTTTCGGTTGTCTCCATTTCTATTACTATTTCTATTCGAGTTATAGCTTTTATGCTCTTGCCTCCGATAGGCATCTGGGACTGGGAAACTTGGGCTCAGTTTGGGCACTGCATAAATTTCTCAATAATTTATGCATAACGTCTTAAATGAGCTTTTAGTTTGAAATAACAATTTTCAAAAATTGAAAGAAAAAAATACTCCCGTGTGTGCTTTATGAGTTCACAAACGAGAAGCGACTAAAAACGCGCACGAAACGCGCTCGAAACGCGCACGCGCGCTTGGAATGAGAAACTAACAACTAACAAATTTCGAATGCGGCCTAATGACTTGGCAGCCAGCTAGTCGTGGCAAGGCGTGGATCCTTGCGGCAGATAAGCGATTATAAATATTTTACAAACTATATTAAATATGATACCGAGGAGCGCGGCTATTGGCTGTTGGCCTTATCGGGCTGGGCGCATCTCTCAGAGAGATCTCTGCTGGCGATAAGTGCCACATGCGGCCAGTGCCTGTGGCCGAGTCATGTGAAATCAATTTTGCTGCGTTGTTGTACTTAATTAAAAACTCTAAGCGAAGCAGCCCGAGTCGAGCTGAGCACGTCGCATACATTATAAGTAGGAGCTGTCCGAGATCCTTTTTGAGCACTTCATTTGGCAGCTGTGTTTCTTCAATTAGCAGAGTAGAGTAGCAGGCAGGCAGCTCCACTTGCTGTGTGGGCCAGGCTTTAATATCGATATAATAAGTGGAAATTCGAATTCCATTTCCAATTCCCAAATTCCTAAGCTAATTTCTTTGCTGTGGGCCAGCGATAAATCAAAGTGCGTCCAAACATTGTGTGCGGTCCCGCGTCTAATCAATGAATTCCCTCTTTCCCTTGTTGGCTTTTTTATTATTATTATTGTGGTATTTGTCCTTTTTGACCGCCGCCTTTGTTAAGGACACTTTTAGAGAGAAAAAACACACACACACACACACAAACATTAATCAAACAGCAGCTCATAAATCGGTCAATGTTTTATTATTTATTATTTTGGCATATTGAATTTGCTCGATATATCAAAACATGCACCTAAATCATAATTTCAATTGTTGAGCGTGGGTAAAATTAGTGAAAATATATATTATAGCTATTATTATTCCAAATTGTTTTTTTCTTTTGGCTTTACTAATGAGACCTGCACAGGTGTGTGTTTGTGTGTGTCAGGTGCCTGTGGCTAGTGAAAGTGTTTCGAGTGGATGAGGGGAGAGCTGAAAAGGTTGCACGATTGTTTGCCGGCTTGATGTGAGATAAAACACTTAAGCACAAAGGTGGCTCAGGTAAATAGTTTAACGCAGAATGCCACAAAAGACATATTAAATGGGTTGTGTTTGTAAAATGTGTCGTAAGTGAATCATTTGCTCTGAGCAAAAGCGCAACTTTAATTCGAATTCCAATAATTACCAAACAATTGTTTAGCACTAATGTAAATTACTTGAGTAATTGAAAAGTAATAATTATTAGTGAAGCACTTCGAATTTATTTAAAATTAATCAGTTTCCATTAATAAGCAGCATTTTCTATATTTAATTACCATTCAAAGTAATTACTATAGTAATTAGTGAGTAATTACTTATTGCAATTGCTTAAGTCAGTCTTAAGTTGGTAATTTCAAAGTATACATAAAGTAAAAACATTCTCGAAACATTCGAGAACAACCCATGAAAGTGAAAACCACAAATTACATTTATTATCTTGTCAAATTCTATATACATATATGTAGATATACATATACTTTTGATATAACATCTGTCTGTTGGCCAGAAGGCCAATTGCGTGTTGGGCGCCCTAAATCAAATTTATTATGCATGGCTTTGCCGCCTGAAAGTATGCAGCAAGTGCAGCGCTTTCACTGCCAAATGAATAATGCTTGCGAAAAGTGAAAATAATTGCATATTTTACCGTTACCCACACACACACACACATATCGAAGATTTATAGCCTGACCGCAAAAATGCCTAATGCAACTTTAAATCAATTTAAACTAGCTGGAAAATGGGGCGCGACGAATGGGCTCACATGGCCCAGGGGCATATGCCACATGCCACATGGCTAAAATATATGAATGGCTCGTAATTCAGCATGTAAAATGCATAAAATTTCATTTGAAACTCATAATTTATTGTCAACCCAGCAAAGAGAGAGAGGGGGCAGAAAGGTGTGGCACAATCGTGTCCTTGCTACCTGGTCTCGAGCCACACATTTTTGTAGGCGTTGTGAAAGGTTTCGTTGCGCTTGGCTGCGAGCCATTCTTGCTTTCTTTCTGCCACACTTTCACCTTGCCTCCTTTTTGCAGTTTTTGACCCATTGTGTGACTCCTTTGTTATTGCAACAGCAGCAGCAACAGCAGCAGCTGAGGCTTCCTTCCACACGTGGCCTTGGCACGGGTCCACAATTGATTTCCAGTGGGCGTCTGCCCCTTATTTTATGGCTTTTAATTGCATCAGCATCAGCCAATTTCTGTGAATCAGCCCCAGTGACTCACACTCGCACACACATCTAACTCATTCAGTGCGGGTCAATTCGAAGAAGCCACAAAAAAAAACACACACAAATTTCCAAACGAATCGAGAAAATCATCAATGAACGCATAACGAACGAACCAAATACAAATTTACATATCAAATTGAGTCTAGCTCTTATCTGGGGGGAGGCGCCATTTGAAGTTCATTTTAGACGCATTACCTGGCAATCGACTGAGAAATTGAAAATGTAATATATCTGTGTGTGTGTGTGTGTGTGTGTGTGTTGTGCTGCTCTTCCTGCTCTTCTTGCTCTTCTCGCTTCTCTTGCGCATGTTGTTGCACTAACGGACGCCAAAAACATTTAGTGGCAAGTCGCAGCGTTATCAAGAAAATTGTGTAAACCACTTGAGACGAAACGCACGCAGCGCAAACGATAGACAGCGAGGGGGGCAGGAAGGAGGAAAGGAGGAAAGAGTCTGGGGATGCGGGGAACGTTTTTTGTTTAGTCTTTCTCGAGGGGTTTTTGGCATTACATTCGTTTATTTATTTCTGGCACGAGTCTAATATGAACTTAGCATTTTTTTCGTTAGTACAATGGCTAGAAATGAAGAGTTTGGAAAATCACTAATATAAATTTAAGAAGACTAGTTTTAATGTTGAGATTATTATAAAATGTGTCTAATTAAATACTAATATTCATTTCATCTTAATCAACAATATATCTGTTAAAATAAAATCTTTAACTTGTTTATGAATACTACATTCTAAATATATTTATCAATTTTTTGTCTTCTTTTTATAATTTAAGTACATCTTCTGCTGACTTCAGTATGCATTTATTTATCATTTTTATTTTATTTTAAAGAGTTCCAACTTCTTAGTTCTGAGCTCGCTTTCTTTGCCCACTTTTCCACATCATTATCTAAACTTTCTCCACAGTGCCAACGCCTAAATGAAACTTGTTAATAGACACGTTTTGGCTGTTGACAAGTGCGCGTCTCATTTGCCAAAAAAAAAGCATAAAATAAATAAGGAGAGAAAAAATGTGACTGGCAATTAGAGGACAATTCCTGACAATTTCTGTTCAGTACTGAACCTAATGACACTGTCAATTTCGCCTGTCAAACGCACGTGACTTTGGCGCAATTCGCGAACCAACAAGGGACACTGACTGAAAAGAGAGAGAGAGAGATAGAGAGAGAGAGTCAGCATAAGGGGTCAGGGTTCAGGGAGTGCTGGAGCCACACACGAAGCCCACTGGGAGTATCGCAACTAATAATACTACTAGCAATATATGTATTTATAGAGCTGTCATAAAGAAAGACGGGGCCACATTGATATGACAAACTCAGCATGGATGTGGCAGCATCACGTGCTGCATTTGGCTTTCATTTGTCAGTGACATGTGCCACACAATGCTGCACAAAAGGATATTTTCCAAATATTATATCTTCTCTACTCCTCTCTCTCTCTCTCTCTTTATGTGCGTTTGAATGGCATAAGTGGATTATAGTTGACGGCGATTTGTGTATACATAGGTGTCATAATTCATATGAAATTTGTGTCAGTTTCCGGATTCTGTTTGCTGCACAAATTGAAAAGGTGTCTCATGTGTTGCCTGCCACAGGATTATTGAATAAGTGCCAAAGCTGGCTGAGAGCACAGGATGCAATCGACATAAGTCTGTGAGTCAAATACATATAAAATGCTGTCCGCATAAATATTATTAAATATAAATTAAATAAAGAAATGGATAAATATAAATAAATTATGCAGTCTTATTTATTGTATTTATCATTTGGAAATTAAATTTAGTATTAATTATGCAATTTTTATCTCTGTACTTCTTGCTTTACTTAAATTGACATATTCATCTTAAATTCATTTCTGTAGCATTTGTAAGCAAGATAAAATAAATAATTATTTACCTAATGTGAATTCTAAAAAGTTTATATTTAATGCTGCGCAAATTTTGATTGTAATTATTTTGCATAAGCTTCTGGCTCAGGCTATTATCTGGTGTAGAAGTGTTGCTTTAGCATTTAACACCTCCCGCATGGCTATTACACAGTTCGTTGAACTTGCAGCACCGTTTCTCGCCTCAAATGAGTTGAGATGAGACCCAACATGGAGCCAACATGCTGAAAGCAGAGCCAGCCGGCGAACTTAACTCCTGACCAAGGCTCCCAAGGCTCCCAAGGCTCCAACAACAACAGCAACAACAGCAACAAAATAAACAGCAACGGAAGCACAAACTTGATTAAAATTTCATGGCGACGCATTTAGCATAACCAAAAAAAAAAATGATAATAATAAAAATAATAACAAGAAAAGCAAGCAAAATATTCGACTATAAATATGCAGCAACATTTTTGCAGCAAGTGCATGTGTTGCCAGCTGAAGAGGGGCAGGCAGTGGAGTTGGGGCAGCAAAGTTGTTGAAACTACATTAAATTTGGCTCCCAAAGGAGTTGCAATGGTGGCAACAACAGCAGCCAAAGGAGCGTTTCGCTAGTGTGATTTTCACGCCATTAGCCTGCAGCAGGCAACAAGGAGCTTAGGAGCAGGCTCTGTGCACTGAAAGAAAGGGAAATTGCAATTCATTGCCGCCGTCGCATTTTCCATTTTCCATTTTCACATAAGAATTTATCACCAGCTGCGCAAAGGATTTGTACACAGAAAACTCTCAGGCTTAAAGTGCAAATGGAAAAACTTGCGCAATTTCGCTTTTTCCATTTGAAAAATTCAACAACGCCGCATAAATTTCACTCAGCTCGCAAATGGAGCTAAGAAGTGGATTTTGTCAAAGTCAAACTCATTTTCAGATACTCAAAGCCGCACACAAATGGAATTCAGGGCTGCCTTTGTTATGGGTATTCCCACTCTCACTTGCCAGCTGCTGCTGCTGCAAGTGACGCATGCTTAAAGTCGAGAGCTCTTTAAACTTGACTTTGATTAACTCGACTTTTGTGAACTGATAAATGAAATGGGACTCGGTAGAGTTGCGTGAGGATTTTATATTAGTTATTATGAGTAAGGAGTTTCTTGTTAGTTTGGTCCATAAATCATGTTTAAAGGAGGGAGCTTGGAGTAATTTGTGAGGGCGAAGTTCATAAGAGAAGTTGTTTAAACTTCAAGTGTAATCAGTTCTAAAGAGAATCAGCCTTCTTCGAGGCTATTCTTTTAATAATCCTTTTAAATTATTTAAGCTTATCTCTCTCTCAAAGCATGCTCATTAAATTGCTAGCCAAACGATTAATATTCAATTGCTAAACTTTAACTTATGTCAATCTTTCAATTAGTTTAAACAGAAAAAAGAATGAAAAAAATACGTTGAGCAACCAAAACTTTTGCTTTATGTGCAAAACTTTTGTGCCAAATTGCTGCGGGTCGCCGTCATAATTTGAGCACTGAAGCCGCAGTAATTGACGACAAATCCCGGCTGCTGACAAAAGGAAAAGGACAGCCATAAATAATGCAAAGGATAAGCGACAAATTGAAATGGTCGATGCCAGCAGCCAGATAATTGCCAACAATCAAAGTTTATTGAAACATTGCGAAAAAGGTCGATGGCAAGGCCCAAATGTGGGCTCAAATCACCCTGCATAAAGAGTTTTGGCTCCTGCAGCTTACCTAATTCTGTGCAAGAGGAGGCAGCAACTCTCCTCCTCGGGAGGAGTGCTTCCGCCCACCGGAGGACGACCTCATTCTGTGTCTGCGTCTGGCAGACAACGCGTCGCCTTCGCCGTCGGCATCCCAACAGACAGACAGACAGGCAGACAACAAAAGTTTTGCTCGATTGAATGAATGGATGAATGAACGAGTGAATGAATGAATGCGTAACAAAGTTGGAGATATTTTTGGGTTTTCTTCATTGTTTGGTTTATGTGTGTGTGTGTGTGGATTGCTCTAAGAACTTTTTATTTATTATACTTGAGTATTTTTATCCATTTTGTAGTCAGGCCTTTCCTTCATTTTATTTTTTTTAAGCGTGTGAGTGTTACGCAAGAGGCCCTCACTCAGTGTGATTTCTGCGTGCGCCGCCACCACTCTGCTAGAGTGTGTGTGCTTGGTGCGCGCAAATTTTGCACCAATATGAGCAACACCCCCCCCATACCGCCACTCCCGGCGACGGGAGACTCACTACTGCTCCAGATCACATTATAGGCTACCAGGCAACGATATCCACCTAGCCAATCATCCGTCGGATCGCATGCGTGGTGGAGCAGCAGTGAAAATTCTTCTCTGTTCCTTGCTAACTCCTCCACTGCTTGGAGAGCAGCAGCGGTTACGCAAAGGTTCTTGGATGGTTTTAGTACGTGGGCCAACCGGTGGAACATCTGAATCAATGAGAACAAGTCTCAGCACTGTAAGTTTGCGCTCAGGAGTGGTAACTGTCCAACCGTCCGACTCAACAACACGATCATACCTCAGGAGAACCATGTTCTGTACATGTGTGTGCGTCTGGACAGGAAACTTACCTGGCGCAAACACATACAGATCACAGCAGCAGCGTGTAGATCCAAAAGGGCGAAACTCAACTGGTTGCTGAAGCCATCCAGCAAACTCAGCTTGGGCAACGAGCTGCTGGTGTCCAGTAGCATCATCGTGCCCACATGGACATATGGGATTCCATTTTGGGGCACAGCGGCAAAATTTTGGGTTAACCACATTCAAGTTCTGCAGAACAAGGTCGTAAGAGACATCTCTGGCGCTCCACCCTATGTGAGCAATATGACGCTGCACAACAACTGTATCGACAGTCTGTAGTAAAATAATCCGCCATACAAGTCGTTACAATGTTATATATGTTCTTATATTTAATGTTATGTGATATTTAATCTGTTAAATCCAGCTATATGCTTACGCTATTTGATTTTGAAATTCCCTGTTATTATTTATACTTTGTAGGTTGTAGGTTGATTAATATCAAATTAAATTGCTACATTAAAAAAAATAAGGTATTCAGCTAATATTTAAATCCCTTGGGCCTGATCAACATCCGGACACGTTTTAATGACTTAAAGGAACCCGTAAAGGTTTCCCAATTAATGCCTTTCCCGAATTCTTGGTTATTGTAGTTTCCCGTCAGCTGGCTATAAAATAAGTAAAAATTAAGTAATACTGGATATATACATATATATATATAGTATCTATATAGTACCTGTCATGGCATTTTTCGTACCACCAAGCCGCATGGTAGAGTTTGGCGCAATGATATTTGGACTTGGAGTTATCTCGATCTTGCGTTGAGAACTTTTGACCCTCATGTCTTCGCAGGGAATCACCAGCATTTCCCGAGTATTTTCCCAATTTGCTCATTCTGTACTCCTGCTCTTCGCCATCGATTATAAACTTGTCATACTTTGCATACCTTTCCAGTGTTCCATCGTTCATGGTTATGAGCAGTTCTTGATCCCCCGCTTTGGTCAGGTGATGCAGCTTCTCCAGTCCGATGAAGAACTCGCCATCCAACCTTCCGATGCCTTCTTTGTAATCCTCCCAGCTGCGATAGAAATCTTCACTGCCATCCTGGCGCCTCAGCACCGTTGTCCAACCCCCGCCCTGTGTTTCCGCATCGCAACTAACGATAAACGGAGACTGACTATAGCTGGGCACGATGATCTGATAAACGTTACTGCGACGACTCAGAGCTGCAGCCTCTGCACAACTACTTCCATACTTGCTCTGTCCTGTTGTCGACCCTTTAAATTCACCTATAAGTCTTTTCAGCAACTCGTTCTGAAGCTCTTGTTCTGAGTCGCTTAAGACGCAATCGCTCTCTGAACTTTCCGGCTTATCGAATAAATCATTCAATTGACTCCATTTACTTATCGTAACATCTCTCATACGGCCATAACTATCTGTCTTAAAATATTGAGAAAAAGTTGCAGGCACGTATAAGAGGAACACAGTGCAAATAAATTGAAACAACATTCTGTTCTGAATAATATATATATTATTATATAATATATAATAAGTATTTTAAATGATCACAGATCACTCAAGACTAAAGAAGCTGAGCCGCTCGCTGTCCAATTTATAGGCACCTTACACTCTGATTCTCTATTCTAATCTTTTTCCTAGGAACACAGATTTTTGGAAATCACTAATCTGTTTACTCACACACATTAAATATATATATGTATATACATATATATACATATTCTTTAATGATAAGGGCAATAAACATATTTAGCACGGTTTCTTATTATGTATTTTTGACATTGAGATCACCTCTATATAGTCATATTTGGGGTTAGCATCAAGTTGTATGCGCGTGAATCGTTATATATGTATGTCTTTGCTACACTTGTTAGACATACTGATTGTTTACACTCAAGACTAAAGAAGCTGAGCTTACACTCTGATTCTGGGTACTATACTATATAATATTCTAATCTTTTTTTTTTTTTAGGAACACAGATTTTTGGAAATCAATAATCTGTTTACTGGCACACATTAAATATATATATATACATATATATACATATTCTTTAATGATAAGGGCGCTTTCTGGCTAATCGCATATGTGCAGCTCTAAATAATTCGGCCAAAGTACATTCTTCAATTGGAACACTCATTACACTTATATGAAAGCATAGCTGGTAAATATTATTTAATCTAACGAGATCTGCTCCACAAAAAAATCATTCACTGTTCACTGTTTTTTCCCTAAATTTATCCGTTTCCCTTTATTTATTTAAAGCTTAATTCCAACCTTTCTTAACTACACCCTTAATGTGAGTCATTTATAGCTAATTTCCACGCTGAAAATAAACAAGGCCTCTAAAAAAAGGCCCCAATAAAAAAGGAATTTTAGTTGCCAGGTCAGTTCCTTTGATAGCTGCTCATAAAATCGTTTAGTGCCACAAGCGACAGGACACCTTCCGCATCCTGCAGCTCTCTTCGTGTTATTTTCGTGCTCATGCAACTACAAATAGTGGCAGCAACTAACGTTTTATCGAAAACTAAGCCCAATAAAAAGCGCTGAGTGAATTGAATTTAGCCCGTGCTCTGCATAAGCAAAATGGCGGCGCTGACGTCGCCGACAAAATGGCGACCAGGCACCGTTAAGTCGAGCGTCAACCACTCGACAAAAATACAGGATGAGAAATGACGCCACAGCTGGCGTGTTTGAAGCGACCTTCAATTGAAAACCATTCTGACTGGAACCGTGACGCGAATACTTCAGATTCATTCTTATTGGAAACACAATTCGCAATTCGCAGTTCGCCTTTGCCAACGACGCCAGTTGTAAAAGTTTGCCCTCAAATCAAAGGCAACAATGCCACAAACCTCACCTACAAAATATTATGAATTGAGCTGGCTTTTTATTTATGACTTGTTTGCAGACTTCGAGACGCCGCCTGCTGCGATAAAGTACAAAAATAGCACACTTCTAGAAATACGCCAAGAAAAATCTTGATAAATAACCAACTTTCGGGTTTAATGTTCGCAAGTTCACAGAAATTCTTTTGTACATCTTTAAAGTATAGCTTTTCCCCAACAAATCTTGAGAGCAGATTACAAACTTCCCATATCGACAACTTTCGTACTCTAGATCATTTTAGTCCAAACTTTGCACAGCCCAAAGCACAGTTAATCAAACCAAAAGCTAAATCGCAACTAACTTGTATGATATGCAACTAGGCCAAATAGCGGTTAAATTAAAGCTAACGACTTCAATCTGAAGCTAATTGAAAGTCCATTTGCCGACCCTTTTTGATCAGGCTCAAGCTAAAGAGGGAAAGATCGAAAATGAAGGCAGCATGTTAATTCCAATTGGTGCAAGCCCAGTTGAAGTTGACCAGGCTGAGCAGGCGGCCATAACTGGCAATGCAATTAGAGTCTAATAAGACGCAAAACACTAACGCCAGGCGATGCATAAAATGCAGTAGTAATAGTCCAAAAAGAACCAAAGACGGCGAAGGCAGCGAAGTCAGTTAGCCTCCCAAAGATGAATAGAACATGAAAGCGCAGCGGGCCACAAAGAACGCTGTTGCAGCAGAAACCCCATGGAACAAGAAGCTGCAACAGACAACAACAACTACTACGTGGTGCAGATAGCCATCTAGTTAGCCAACAAATTGCATAGACAGTAAAGTGGAAATCTAACACACAGTCGGCAGCTTGACGGGATGAGGGAGGGATAATGTAGGAGGGGAACATTGAGCTTTGGTGAGAAATTTTCACAAATTGCGGCAAGGCGAGATGCATTTCACAAGCGAATCCACAAGCTAATCCAGCCGGCCGGTGGTTTTGCCGAGATATGATTAGGAATTTAAATGCTTTTGAATTATTAAATTAGTAAATATGCAACGCCCGGCCAAAGATCTGACTACGCTTCTCAGCAAATCCTGTTGCAGGTGCAGCAGCTGCGCAGACGCAGCCACAGCAACGAAAAAAAGCAACAAAAAATATCGAAAAAAAAAACGAAAAAACAAAACCAGTTAAAAGTCCATTAAAACGCCAGAAAGAACAAGCTAGAATGCTCAAGCTTAGAGCGTGCCTTCGTCTTGAGATATCCTCTAAGCAACTGTTAAGTGCTCGAAAATAAATAAAAATAGAATGTTAAATAAATATAAACAAAAAACAGGTAAAGCTAAATACTAATTTAATTTTATATTAATTTTAAACAATCTGCATTTAAAATTTGGCAAACCTGGAAGTTTTGAATATATTATATTTAATATATTATTATTATTTAATATAATGTGCCTTAACTAGCAAATTCGACATACTAAATTTTGCAACTCTATCTCTTACTTATAAATATTTACAGGGTATCTCAATAGTCGCATTAAAGCGCTGTTAGATCATAGTCAGATCGTAGCCGCCCCATTTTCCAATCTCCTACCACGTTGCACGTTGCACAGAGCAGAGAACACAGTTCAGTTCAGCTCGTTTTGTTCTTGTTCAGTGTTGTTGCTTTTGTTGTAATTACACGCCGCTGTACGCCCGCCCCAGTCGCTGCCCCAGTCCACAGTATCTAGCTGCCACAGTTGCTAGCTAGATGCTGAACGGCGAACGCTGCGTGTAATCGAATCTATCAATCTATGAGATAAATCTTATTTTCTAATCTTGTTATCGTGCGCCTGCGCCCCTTGCAACACAAATTGCCAGTCTTCAGTCTGCAGTCGGCAGTCCGCAGTTGGAGCTGTGGTGTTGCCCCAGTCGGGAGGCTCGTGGCGGCCTTTGTATCGCACTTGTACTTAACTTGTTCGGCATTTAGCTTTGCTTTTGGGCCAGATCAGCGCCAAGGCGGCTGCCTGCCCAGCTGGAGCTGAGCACATTTTGTTAGTTCAGTTTCCCCGCCAAAGAGAGCCAAACTGGTGCATAAATTGGCATAAGTGGACAGTTGAGATGGAAACTTTTATGGCTGACTGTTCTTTTTTTTTTTTGGTTATGCTTAATGGAACAGTTGCGCCTGCAATAATCTGTCCATGGGTGGGTGAGAATGCGATAGAACAATTCAAAATCGAAGCAACACAAAATATATATAATATAACAATTAAAGCCCGATTCCATATTAAGCCCGCTAATTATTCGTATTGTTCCCCCACTCAAAATAACAGGCGAACAGAAATGTTTAGTTAAACGATTTAACTGGTTTCATTTATTATTAAGTTGGGCCGAACCCCGGCGGTACTGTAGTACCAGGCCAACCCGCGACAGAGGTGGAGCAAGCTCCTATGAAAATAAAATTTAATATATCACATATGAGCGCTTTTTCCCACTCAAAATAACAGGCGAACAGAAATGTTTAGTTAAACGATTTACCTGGAGAATAACCTCAAATACACGCTCTTCAAAGTATGCAACAATTTCTTTTCAATTTAGCATTTAAATCGAACCGCTTAAAAGCTCCAATGAAAATAAAAATGAATATTTCACATGTGAGCGCTTTTTTCTTCGAGTTTTCGTATTGTTCCCCCACTAAAATAACAGGCGAACAGAAATGTTTAGTTAAACGATTTACCTGGAGAATAACCTCAAATACACGCTTTTCAAAGTATGCAACAATTTCTTTTCAATTTAGTGGAACAAGCTCCTATGAAAATAAAAATCAATATTTCACATACGAGCGCTTTTTTCTTCGAGTTTTCGTATTGTTCCCCCACTAAAATAACAGGCGTACAGAAATGTTTAGTTAAACGATTTAAATGGAGAATAACCTCAAATACTCGCTCTTCAAAGTATGCAATAATTTCTTTTCAATTTAGTGGAAAAAGCTCCTATGAAAATAAATATCAATATTTTACATATGAGCGCTTTTTTCTTCGAGTTTTCGTATTGTTCCCCCACTAAAATAACAGGCGAACAGAAATGTTTAGTTAAACGATTTAATTGTAGAATAACCTCAAATACACGCTTTTCAAAGTATGCAACAATTTCTTTTCAATTTAGCATTTAAATCGAACCGCTTAAAAGTATGCAACACTTCGGCAGTCAGATGTTCGCAGCTATCTTTCAACAACGGTTTCGTTGATTATTAAGTTGGGCCGAATCTTGCCGGTACTGCAATACCAGGCCAACCCGCGACAGAAGTGGAGCAAGCACCTATGAAAATAAAATTTAATATATCACATATGAGCGCTTTTTCCCACTCAAAATAACAGGCGAACAGAAATGTTTAGTTAAACGATTTACCTGGAGAATAACCTCAAATACTCGCTCTTCAAAGTATGCGACAATTTCTTTTCAATTTAGTGGAACAAGCTCCTATGAAAATAAAAATCAATATTTCACATATGAGCGCTTTTTTCTTCGAGTTTTCGTATTGTTCCCCCACTAAAATAACAGGCGAACAGAAATGTTTAGTTAAACGATTTACCTGGAGAATAACCTCAAATACTCGCTCTTCAAAGTATGCGACAATTTCTTTTCAATTTAGTGGAACAAGCTCCTATGAAAATAAATATCAATATTTCACATATGAGCGCTTTTTTCTTCGAGTTTTCGTATTGTTCCCCCACTAAAATAACAGGCGAACAGAAATGTTTAGTTAAACGATTTAATTGTAGAATAACCTCAAATACACGCTTTTCAAAGTATGCAACAATTTCTTTTCAATTTAGCATTTAAATCGAACCGCTTAAAAGTATGCAACACTTCGGCAGTCAGATGTTCGCAGCTATCTTTCAACAACGGTTTCGTTGATTATTAAGTTGGGCCGAATCTTGCCGGTACTGCAATACCAGGCCAACCCGCGACAGAAGTGGAGCAAGCACCTATGAAAATAAAATTTAATATATCACATATGAGCGCTTTTTCCCACTCAAAATAACAGGCGAACAGAAATGTTTAGTTAAACGATTTACCTGGAGAATAACATCAAATACTCGCTCTTCAAAGTATGCGACAATTTCTTTTCAATTTAGTGGAACAAGCTCCTATGAAAATAAAAATCAATATTTCACATATGAGCGATTTTTTCTTCGAGTTTTCGTATTGTTCCCCCACTAAAATAACAGGCGAACAGAAATGTTTAGTTAAACGATTTAATTGTAGAATAACCTCAAATACACGCTCTTCAAAGTATGCAACAATTTCTTTTCAATTTAGCATTTAAATCGAACCGCTGAAAAGTATGCAATTCTTCGGCAGTCAGATGATCGCAGCTATCATTCAACAACGGTTTCATTTATTATTAAGTTGGGCCGAATCCTGGTGGTACTGCAATAGCAGGCCAACCCGCGACAGAGGTGGAGCAAGCTCCTAGCACTCCGTCTACTTCCAAAAATCAGTTTATCATTTGAATTTGTACTTGTCTTCCGACCTAAAATCTCGTTTTTAACTTTAAATGTACGATTGATTTAGAGATCGAACTATGATTAAAAAGCCCTCGCTTTCTAACCTAAGTTGATTTTTGACGAAGTTATGGCATTTTTAAGTTTCAACCTATGCCCATATATGGATATACCGATTTTCAGGCTAGAATTTTTACTTATCTTCCGATCCAAAATCTCGTTTTAAACTTTAAATGTACGATTGATTTAGATATCGAAATATGATTAAAAAGCCCTCGCTTTCTAACATAAGTGGATTTTTGACGAAGTTATGGCATTTTGAAGTTTCGACCTATGCCCATACATCGATATATGGATTTTCCGGCAATAATTTTTACTTGTCTTCCGACCCAAAATCTCGTTTTTAACTTTAAATGTACGATTGATTTAGATATCGAAATATGATTAAAAAGCCCTCGCTTTCTAACCTAAGTTGATTTTTGACGAAGTTATGGCATTTTGAAGTTTCGACCTATGCCCATACATCGATATATGGATTTTCAGGCTATAATTTTTACTTGTCTTCCGACTCAAAATCAGTCAGACGTTTGCAGCTATCTTGTTCAATAAGGGTTTCATTTATTATTAAGTTGGGCCGAATCCTGGCGGCACTACAGTACCAGGCCAACCCGCGACAGAGGTGGAGCAAGCTCCTATGAAAATAAAAATTAACATATCACAATGGAACGCTTTTTTCTTCGAGTTTCCGTATTGTTCCCCCACTCAAAATAACAGGCGAACAGAAATGTTTAGTTAAACGATTTACCTGGAGAATAACCTCAAATACACGCTTTTCAAAGTATGCAACAATTTCTTTTCAATTTAGCATTTAAATCGAACCGTTTAAAAGCTCCTATGAAAATAAAAATCAATATTTCACATATGAGCGCTTTTTTCTTCGAGTTTTCGTATTGTTCCCCCACTAAAATAACAGGCGTACAGAAATGTTTAGTTAAACGATTTAACTGGAGAATAACCTCAAATACACGCTTTTCAAAGTATGCAACAATTTCTTTTCAATTTAGCATTTAAATCGAACCGCTTAAAAGCTCCTATGAAAATAAAAATCAATATTTCACATATGAGCGCTTTTTTCTTCGAGTTTTCGTATTGTTCCCCCACTAAAATAACAGGCGTACAGAAATGTTTAGTTAAGCGATTTAACTTTAGAATAACCTCAAATACACGCTTTTCAAAGTATGCAACAATTTCTTTTTAATTTAGCATTTAAATCGAACCGCTTAAAAGTATGCAATTCTTCGGCAGTCAGATGATCGCAGCTATCATTCAACAACGGTTTCATTTATTATTAAGTTGGGCCGAATCCTGGCGGTACTGCAATACCAGGCCAACCCGCGACAGAGGTGGAGCAAGCTCCTAGCACTCCGTCTACTTCCAAAAATCAGTTTATCATTTGAATTTGTACTTGTCTTCCGACCTAAAATCTCGTTTTTAACTTTAAATGTACGATTGATTTAGAGATCGAAATATGATTAAAAAGCCCTCGCTTTCTAACCTAATTTGATTTTTGACGAAGTTATTGCATTTTGAAGTTTCGACCTATGCCCATGTATCGATACATCGATTTTCAGGCTAGAATTTTTACTTGTCTTCCGATCCAAAATCTCGATTTTAACTTTAAATGTACGATTGATTTAGATATCGAAATATGATTAAAAAGCCCTCGCTTTCTAACCTAAGTTGATTTTTGACGAAGTTATGGCATTTTTAAGTTTCAACCTATGCCCATATATGGATATACCGATTTTCAGGCTAGAATTTTTACTTATCTTCCGATCCAAAATCTCGTTTTTAACTTTAAATGTACGATTGATTTAGATATCGAAATATGATTAAAAAGCCCTCGCTTTCTAACCTAAGTTGATTTTTGACGAAGTTATGGCATTTTTAAGTTTCAACCTATGCCCATATATGGATATACCGATTTTCAGGCTAGAATTTGTACTTACCTTCCGATCCAAAATCTCGTTTTTAACTTTAAATGTACGATTGATTTAGATATCGAAATATGATTAAAAAGCCCTCGCTTTCTAACCTAAGTTGATTTTTGACGAAGTTATGGCATTTTTAAGTTTCAACCTATGCCCATATATGGATATACCGATTTTCAGGCTAGAATTTGTACTTACCTTCCGATCCAAAATCTCGTTTTTAACTTTAAATGTACGATTGATTTAGATATCGAAATATGATTAAAAAGCCCTCGCTTTCTAACCTAAGTTGATTTTTGACGAAGTTATGGCATTTTTAAGTTTCAACCTATGCCCATATATGGATATACCGATTTTCAGGCTAGAATTTTTACTTATCTTCCGATCCAAAATCTCGTTTTAAACTTTAAATGTACGATTGATTTAGATATCGAAATATGATTAAAAAGCCCTCGCTTTCTAACATAAGTGGATTTTTGACGAAGTTATGGCATTTTGAAGTTTCGACCTATGCCCATACATCGATATATGGATTTTCCGGCAATAATTTTTACTTGTCTTCCGACCCAAAATCTCGTTTTTAACTTTAAATGTACGATTGATTTAGATATCGAAATATGATTAAAAAGCCCTCGCTTTCTAACCTAAGTTGATTTTTGACGAAGTTATGGCATTTTGAAGTTTCGACCTATGCCAATACATCGATATATCGATTTTCAGGCTATAATTTTTACTTGTCTTCCGACTCAAAATCAGTCAGACGTTTGCAGCTATCTTGTTCAATAAGGGTTTCATTTATTATTAAGTTGGGCCGAATCCTGGCGGTACTGCAATACCAGGCCAACCCGCGACAGAGGTGGAGCAAGATCCTATGGAAATAAAAATCAATATTTCACAATGGAACGCTTTTTTCTTCGAGTTTCCGTATTGTTCCCCCACTCAATATAACAGGCGAACAGAAATGTTTAGTTAAACGATTTAACTGGAGAATAACCTCAAATACACGCTTTTCAAAGTATGCAACAATTTCTTTTCAATTTAGCATTTAAATCGAACCGCTTAAAAGCTCCTATGAAAATAAAAATCAATATTTCACATACGAGCGCTTTTTTCTTCGAGTTTTCGTATTGTTCCCCCACTAAAATAACAGGCGTACAGAAATGTTTAGTTAAACGATTTAACTGGAGAATAACCTCAAATACACGCTTTTCAAAGTATGCAACAATTTCTTTTTAATTTAGCATTTAAATCGAACCGCTTAAAAGTATGCAATTCTTCGGCAGTCAGATGATCGCAGCTATCATTCAAGAACGGTTTCATTTATTATTAAGTTGGGACGAAGCCTGGCGGTACTGCAATACCAGGCCAACCCGCGACAGAGGTGGAGCAAGCTCCTAGCACTCCGTCTACTTCCAAAAATCAGTTTATCATTTGAATTTGTACTTGTCTTCCGACCTAAAATCTCGTTTTTAACTTTAAATGTACGATTGATTTAGATATCGAAATATGATTAAAAAGCCCTCGCTTTCTAACCTAAGTTGACTTTTGACGAAGTTATGGCATTTTGAAGTTTCGACCTATGCCAATACATCGATATATGGATTTTCCGGCAGTAATTTTTACTTGTCTTCCGACTCAAAATCAGTCAGACGTTTGCAGCTATCTTGTTCAATAAGGGTTTCATTTATTATTAAGCTGGGCCGAATCCTGGCGGTACTGCAATACCAGGCCAACCCGCGACAGAGGTGGAGCAAGCTCCTATGAAAATAAAAATTAACATATCACAATGGAACGCTTCTTTCTTCGAGTATTCGTATTGTTCCCCCACTCAAAATAACAGGCGAACAGACATGTTTAGCTAAACGATTTAACTGGTTTCATTTATTATTAAGTTGGGCCGAACCCTGGCGGTACTGTAGTACCAGGCCAACCCGCGACAGAGGTGGAGCAAGCTCCTATGAAAATAAAAATTAATATTTCACAACGGAACGCTTTTTCCCACTCAAAATAACAGGCGAACAGAAATGTTTAGTTAAACGATTTAACTAGAGAATAACCTCAAATACACGCTCTTCAAAGAATGCAACAATTTCTTTTCAATTTAGCATTTAAATCGAACCGCTTAAAAGTATGCAACTTTTCGGCAGTCAGATTATCGCAGCTATCATTCAACAACGGTTTCATTTAAGTTGGGCCGAGTCCTGGCGGTACTGCAATACCAGGCCAACCCGCGACAAAGGTGGAGCAAGCTCCTATGAAAATAAAAATTAATATTTCACAATGGAACGCTTTTTTCTTCGAGTTTCCGTATTGTTCCCCCACTCAAAAGAACAGGCGAACAGAAATGTTTAGTAAAACGATGTAACTGGTTTCATTTATTATTAAGTTGGGCCGAATCCTGGCGGTACTGCAGTACCAGGCCAACCCGCGACAGAGGTGGAGCAAGCTCCTATGAAAATAAAAATCAATATTTCACATGTGATCGCCTTTTTCCCCAATCAAAATAACAGGCGAACAGAAATGTTTAGTTAAACGATTTAATTGTAGAATAACCTCAAATACACGTTCTTCAAAGTATGCAACAATTTCATTTTAATTTAGCATTTAAATCGAACCGCTTAAAAGTATGCAACTCTTCAGCAGTCAGATGATCGCAGCTATCATTCAACAACGGTTTCATTTATTATTAAGTTGGGATGAATCCTGGCTGTATTGCAATACCAGGCCAACCCGCGACAACAGCTATCTGATCCAGCGAACTATGTATACACTTGCACGCAAATGATTCTAGGACTACTTGTTAAGAAGTAAGATGCATCTGAGAGAACAGACAGAACAATTGAAATGAGCTTAGCTTAAATATTTATAAGTAATTCTTCAAGGAGTTAAAAGTGTAAATATTAGTATAGGAATTTTTATGGAGCTTACCAGCTCACTAATTTCCAGTACTTAACAGAATCTAGACATTAAAAATAAATTAGATAATTACCTAAAATGTCGCTGCACAATTCAAAATCGAAGCAACAAAAAATATAACTTAATTTTGCAGGAGTTGAATTCACAAAGGGTTAAAGCCCGATTCCATATTAAGCCCGCTAATGAATTGAAAACATTTGCAACAACGAAATCATAAATACTTTAATCTTAATTTGAATAAGCGCGCAGCAAGGCAATAAAAAAGATGTGTTGTTGGCTACCTTAAAGCTAAACGAATAGCTGCTACCATATAATCTGAATGGTAGTAGTCAAAGTCTAACTGAGCGCCGGCTGGAGGGGACAATGACGACAGTCCGACTAGCGCCAAGAGGGAGCACAGCACCACTAAAAATAGACGAAACATATTTATAACCACTTCGCTTCGAAAGGATGGCGCTCAAGGTGGGGCCTCGAGGCCAAGCAGCTTCACTCGACTAAAGTCTAAAGTGAAGCAGCGGCATGCAAAAATACAAAAAACAAAAAATAAAAAAAAAAACGACGAAAAATGGTAAGAAAAAAAAGCAATTAAGCTGGAGATTAATTTACGCGCGCTTGAAACATTTAACAAAAATATTAAGAAACACAAATAAACGGGCAAAAGATGGTCAACCGAGTGGCCGAGACAGATCTTAAACTAGCGCTCTCAAAGAGCGAAAGCAAAATAGTTTCTGTTCTGCTGTTCTTCTGAATATAACCTATAACACAGTGAGGGAAGCATATTATCAGACAGTTCACAGTTATGAATAAGTGTGAAATAAGCACATATTTCTAACCATCAAATAAATATAATAAAATCAATAAAAGATACTCATCAAATTTGCTTTGAAGTCTCCAATTTAGCTGCCAAATATTCTGTTTAGTTGCTAATAAATATATATATATGTATATATATTAAATTAATGTCTTTGCTAACAGAGCATCTCGCAGTCGAGTGCATTTGGCTTACCCAATTTTTTCTGCGTCAGCTTCCAAGTGAACGTTGAACGTTGAGTTGATTGAAAAAGATGAAAAGTGCATGAAATGCCATGCACTATTGGCAGCTGGACGGCCACTGTAGCTGGACGGACAGACAAAAGGACAGCAGGCCAGGCGGATGGACGGACGGACAGGAGGTAGGCAATATTTAAACTAAAATGAACAAAAGATGCAAAGCGAAGCCGACACAATCCCCGAGTTCTCAATATATATATATATATATATTTGTGTGGGTTTCTCTGTTTTGTGTACTTTGCCTGTCGATGTTGATGATGACGATGATGTTGTTATTGTTGTTGCAAGCTGGCTGACGCCAAGGAACGGGAATGGGTATGGGATTGAGAATGCAAACTGCGACTGCAACTGAGAATTGGTTGCACAGGTTTTTAGGAAGGCGTCGTAGCGTAGCATGTTTACTTAACGAATGCGCGCCCAATGCTCCACCAGCCACTCCTCACTCCCTCTCCCATAAAGAGAGAGGAGAGAGAGAGAGAGAGACCCACATAAAAGCCACTTGAACATTGGAACCACGGAACTGACCAGTCCCATTGCGCTTGCCAGCGTCTGAGGTCAAGTGTAGTTTTTTAAAAATTGTATTTTCAGCTCTTGTGTTCTTTATTTCTTTTCTTGTTTCAATCTAGAAGATTGTTGTGTCCACACACATACACACACACTCGCACACACATATTGAATTATGTGAGGAAGTTGTTGTCATGGCCTGAGGGGGTGATGCTGCTGATCCCAAATGCTCGAGCAACTTAAGCATTGAGAGCTCAACGAGCTAAGAGCTGCAGAAGTAGAAGGATGCGTTTCAACCTAAATACATAAGCGATTATTTATAAATATGTCTGTTTGATACAGGATTTGTCTTAAGGCTAAGCAAAGTTCTCATAACTAATTACCACTGTTTTTTGGAATGGAAACAAGGGAAACGGGAGTCAGAAATAATATTAATATAAAAGAATTTTTAATGATTGAAAAATGAACTGAAATGAAAAAGTATATCTCCAAGATTAACATACCTTTTTAATAGATTACTGAACCACAGTTAATAACTTTATACAGTTGGCCCATAAGTTAAAAGTTTTCTTAAATTATAAAGTGTATTTCAAAGAACACCGTCAAACCTTAAGCAAATCTCATCCATTCTGCTTAGCTGCACTTAGCTGCATTTCAATAAATTAGAACTTCTTCAAACATTTCTCTTTTTCAATTTGCAACTTTTGAAGTTCAATAGAGTCGTGTCTTAAATAAGCTCGGCCCTTTTCTCATAGAGCACTTGCACATAAGTCTAAACAAAGAGCTCGTCGTAATTGCTGTTATTGCGAATACGTAACTCAAACTGTAAAATAAATCAAATCATCTCTGGGAAAAGCGCCGCTGCCAGTTAAAAGACGAAAAGCGAACACGAAGCGAACGCTTTGGTCAACGGCTCTCAGCTCTCGGCTAGACCCATAAAAATCGCTTTCTCATAAATATTGTGAGCGGGCCAAAAAGGTTCTAGACCTAAAAACGACACCTTCTTCTCCACACGCATTGCGACTCGTGCAATATGTTGTTAAATAATTAAAATGCCTTAAAAAAACGACGCTGAGGCACCACAGTACACAGGTACAGGTAACACCACCAAGAGAATATATGTATATGGAAAAAAAAGGGCAAAGATGGGAGTTGGGCGGGTTCGCAGTCGTCAGGCAATGCTAATAAACTGTTGTTTATTTTCGTTGGCGTCGGCGTCGCAGCTGCGCATAAATACATCCATCAGGCAAAGGGGCTTGCAGTGGAAAATGCTGCAGTGCGTCAACGCTGGCTATAACTAAAAAACGGCGACTGCGGCGGCTCCGTGGCGGCAATTTATCTTTGAAATCAGCGTCTGTCTCGTTTTTTTGTAATTAGATACGCGCTTCGGACCGGCAACCCACACACAACCCCCCAAAACAACAACAACAACAACAACGGCAGGTGAAACGCAGCAAGGCAATCTCGTTTCTTGTGGGCGTGGCTGTCAGAGGCGCTCAGAATTAAGTTATACAGAAAAGTCTGACAAAGAATGCTGAAAGAGTCGGTGAGCCCACTTTCATTTGTGCGACTTCAACTGCGACTGCGTTTGTGACTCTGCATGCGCAATCAGCACAATGCCACACAATCTGCCACACCCCACCTCCGCTGTCGACAACATTACCCCCCACACTCCACTCGTATAGACCCCTCCCTCGCAGTCGCACACTCAGTTGTTGAGGTGCTAAAATGCAAATGCAAATAGTTGAACTTCAGCATTGGACACCACAGCAAGCATCTGCAAATGCAAATTGTAAACGGCAACTTGCAACTTGCAGCAGCAACTGTGGCAATCGCTGCACTTGCTTGACGGTCAAAGTAGTTGACTTTTGAATGCACTGAGAGAAAATGTGTATAGAAAAATATAGGAGAATATATGAAATATGCAATTAAATAAAGTTTATGAAGGAGTCCATATATCAAGAAAATATGCTTATAATTATAATTAATTAATTATATCTTATACATTAATATTAATGAAACAAATTATAGAAATTTGTAAAGTAACTGATAATCTGGCATAATAATATTGAAAATTTAAATTTAACGGTCAACTATTAACTTGTTAAAGTATTTCTTAGCAAAATACAGCAGTTGAGATCATCATTGTCCTATCACGATTTCTAGCTAAATCGTAACAATTGTGGAAACTAGATTCTAATTAATTGTGTATATTGATTGAAAGTAAAAGCTTCGACCATTGGACCAACATTGTAAATAACATTTTACGCGGGTCAAGAAAGCCGCGACAATAAAAACTACAAATACAACAACGAAGTGCAACGTGCAACGTAAAATGCAAATCATGAATGGAGCAAAATATTTGATCAATTACCAAATGGGAAAATATTGACAATCGCAATGAAACTCTGAGCAGCAGCAGGCAGATGCGAAAACTGACAGGCAACTATGGAAATACAACAAAACTTGTGGAAATAGGCAAATCAATGTGTTAGAAAACACAAAAAAACACGCACCTTGCGCCAGAAAGAGGCAACAGTAGTAGTAGTTGTTGTAAATTGAACGTGTAATGAAAATGAGGCACATATAATGGGGGGATTGGGCAGGGGGGTTGGCACTCTATGAACTGACATCTAAAGACCTCGTGCTTGGCTCGAGTCTGGGGTCTCGAATCTTGGATCCCGGCTCTTAAAACTCGGATCTCCGTTTCAAAGTGACAGTCATGCGGCGCGTTGTTTACGCGGCATAATGAGTTATTAGAAAACGTTTAATAATTTGCATAAGTCAACAGGCAATGCGATAAACTTGTACACAACATATACAACTGAATGAGGAAAAATATATGCGCGGAATTTGACAAAAAAAAGAAAAAAGAAAATAAAAAATAAATAAAATAAAAATTAACTGACTGTCAGCAGGCAGTTGTTGGTGTTGATAAATAAAAATGTCGAAATAAAAATTAAACTAAAAATGTAGTCTTATTTGAAGTACCTTTTTTTATTCTACATATATCATTCCAAAAATTCCGATAATCAATGAAAAGTACAAAAAAAATAATAAAAACACGCAATAATTCCAGTTTCTTTAATAAATAATTCCTCAACTTTTTAGTTACTCATTTAACAAAAAAAATCAAATTTTTCAAATGCGTAATTGCAAAAAAAAAAAATGAACACTCAAAGTTCAGTTCTATTTTTGCTTGCATACAAACAAAAAAAAAAATCAGGTGTTTTTATATTTATTTATTATATATTTGCGAAATATTTATTTTGACAAATTTGTCAGCTTATGAATGAAATCGAAAGCGTAATGGTTACTGTAATCTTAATGTGCGTTTATTTTATTTATTTGTAGCACAATAGATTAGATTATAGGCTTCTGCCTTTTCTGAATCTACCGGACTTTGATCTTACACTCCTCCTTTTTTTAAGTATTGCATTGTTTGAAGCGATACAAACTATTGTCAAAATATCAATATGTCAATCACTCGATTATTTGTCTTAAATTAGATTATAACAAATATTCGATTTTCAGTATATATAATATATATATATAATAATTGTATTTATAAGAACAAAGGTCGTATGACTGCCAAGGCTGATATTTAGTTATAAATACAAAATGATTCAATTCTTATCTCAAAAGTTATATTAATAATCATCTTTATTTTTATACTGATTTTTGCTGTTATTATACCACAAGTGGACTTTAAGCATTTGTGGAATTCCAATCTCGTCACATCGCACATGCGCTGTGGATCTCGTAGGCAATGTGATTTTAACAAGGTGCGATAAACAACAAATTAATGGGCTGGCACGACGACAGCACCACTGCAGCACCACAGCTGCGATAACCACTGCAGCCTCTTCGCTTTTGGTGGCTCATAGCGCACCAGCGGGCGCCGTCTTGTTAAGAAAAAAACAAAAACAAAAAAAAAAGGGCTCTTTGGAGCCGGTTCGTTTCGGTTTCGGTTCCGGCGAACAATTCATAATTGTCATTTATTTATTGCACAGATATTGCGTGCTGCATTTTATGGGCGCTTATTAAAATGAATTTTTCAACACACGAAGCGTTGCTTGCCCCTCTCCACAGCTCTGCTCAGGGGCAATCTGATAGGCAATTTGATCGAAAGCTTCGATATGTGAGTTGGCAATGCACACACACCCGCCCCTTGTCCCCACCTCCCCCTCGTCCTGCTTGCGTTTTTTTTATTACAAGGCAGCACCACCCGCTGCGCATGCGTGTAATTTTTTTTTTACGATGCAAAAGGCTCGCTGAGACGAAGGCTTCTCTTGTCCTTCGGCGCGTTCGTTTCGGTTTCTTTTGTTTTGTTACGCGGGTGTGTGTTATGGCCATGTTAACCCCACCCCCCCTCCCGCTGTTGGCCAACTGTTGTTGTTGCTGTTGCTGTTGCTGTTATGCCAATTTGTTAGTCTCCGTTTGTGTTCACACCATTAAGCCAGGCAAGCGAGCGCTCTGTTTGTTCCTCGGCTGCATAAGGATCTATGATTAATGAATCTCAACTATTGCAGCCTTAATGCTGTCGATTTATCACAAAACACCTCAAATAACTGATTACACCCCGTCTGCGTGCGTGTGTGTGTGTCTCGCGTGAGTAATCAGCACAATATGTTTAATCGAAATCGAGTCGATTGCCGGCTGCTGATGTTGATGATCCTGCCCCAGCTCAGAGCAATGCCAATGCCAGACTGCCGTCGAGTTGGGCAAATGTTATGTCAATAAGACTGCAACATGTTGTTGCTGCTGCTGCTGCAGCCACTCAAACTCAAACTCAAACCTGTTGTTGCATGCAACCCAATCAAGCCAATAAATACGCTTATCGCATGCGACAAACTCAAAGTGAGAATCAAAGCGATTGTTTCAATGGGGAAAACAGCAACAACCCTCAGCGAAAGAGAGGAAAACAGTTAGATTTAAGAATTAGGGTGACCAGGTAACGTTTTAAAATGCTAACGGCTAAAAGCTTTTGAAAGTGACGAGTATAATTGACTATAACGGACATTGTAATAGAGAGGTTAAAGTGTTTTCAGAGTAAGAAGTATAATTAATTACGGAGCAACTTTTAATAGAGATGTTTTTAATAAAATGCAAAGAAAAATCTCAGACGGACAAATATTGATAGATTTATGTGTAAACATTGGTTAACTTAAATATTTATATCTCTCTCTGGTTTTTATGCATAGTTTCTGCTTTAGCTCATCGCATATTCTAAACATGTTGCTTATCTTTAATCTTGACTTACTTGCAAACGAAACCTGTTAATCTGTTTGCCAAATCAATTTACGTAAGCAAAAATTTCCGAAAGGTAAACCCCAAGCAGTTATTGCCTAATAAATCGCAAAAGATTCTGTGCTAAGATTCCAAAAATGAAGTCATTGAGTTCTAAGCATGATGAATCACGCAAGAAGCAGTGTATGTCTTACTATATGCTTTGCATAAGCATTTCTGTGCCAGTTCAACTTGGAGTGTTTTTACTGTAGCTGAGCACGACATGGTCACCCCGCAAATTGGCAATGCGACATTGCCTGGTGTTTCATCATCAGATGGCCTGTTAAAAATCAACCCCCAACCAAACTAGTCTTTAAGACTGCTCTCTTTAAGTTGGCTATTAAGAGAGTCTCGATTCCATCAATAATATTATCGCATGCGAAAAACCACATTGACCGTTATGTGGACGCAGTTGGTCTTCTCTTCTCTTCTCGCTCTGCTTGAAAAACTTCCGCATCATGTTTAAGAGACCTAATTTCATTTTGCTCTCTTTTCACTTGCATACTCTTCTTCGCTCTCTCACTCGCTCTCTCTCTCTCTCGCCCTCTCTCTTTCATCGTTGATAGCGGCAATTGCAAAGCTTTCTCAATTTGAGCTCCTTCCTTGGTTGCAATCAACTCGCTTTGCGCGTTGCTCTTGTTGTTGTTGTTATTAGCCTCAAGTGGCAAGCACACATGCAGAGCAACAACAGCAACAACAACAACGTTGTTGCTCCAGTAGCTGACTCACACCCTGCCCCTCCCCCCGCTTACTCTCACTCTGTGTGTCCCCCCGTCAGACCAGAGCCACAACGACGCAGCTGACGCTGGCCGGTCTCCGTTTTGCGTCCTGCTCCCCTTCCCCTTCCCCTTCCCTCTATCTATCTCTCGCATCGCTCTCTCTCTCTCTCTCCCTCAGCAGTGCGTCTCTCTTGGTGTATTCCAATAAGAAAAACCATCGTCAGTGGCCGGCTCTTGTTTGGTCGGCCAGTTTGGCATCGCATTTAGTTGGGTTCACAACACATGAACAGAGAAACCGCAGCCGCGACTCTGAGAAAGTCGGCGAATCAAGAATCGAGCATTGAGAATCGAGATTTGAGAATGCGTTGTCGTATCATTTAACAGTCTAACGAGAAATAACTTAACTAAATAATAAACACGCGCAACGAGTTTTTAATTAATTTATAACATTTCACGAGTCCAATGAGAGTCATCAATTAATTTAACAGCTCATTCAACTTAAATTCAATGCAAATTCAGTTAATCAAATTTTAAAATATCAAATTTTAAATAACCATTAAAAAAAATAATATGTATTCATTTGTGAGTCTTTGTTTATAATTGTGTGTGTGTGTGTGTGTGTGTGTCTTGTGTGTGTGTAAGCCCAACAACTTGCCAACCAGACTTCTGGCTAATGACTAGACTAGGCTTTGGGTGGGGGTTGGGGGAAGTTGAAAACTACGCCCCTTTTTTATGTGGTGCAATGTTGAAGAAAAACGTTCGTATTCGTATCCTACTTAAGAACACTTGAGCCTTTTAAGCCGTTTAGACGGACACACTTCAAGGAATAGATTAAAGTGAAGCCCTTTTCAGGCCACTTTTTTACCCCAGTGATTTGAGCGGTTGTTTTAAGGCTAAGAACTGTGAATCATGCACAGTTTATGAATACAGTGAACACTGAATATATAGACATATATATAGACTTATATAAAAATATAAGAAATTAAAACTGCAACTCAGATTTCCATAAAATGTATTAAATCAAATAATTCAAGTAGAAATCATTCTATTATTTCTTAGAAGAATACAGCTTTAAATCTCTGACTTATCATTATTTTCATTATTATATAAAGTAGCTTTTACAAAGATTTGAGTTTAATTTTAAAAGGATTTTGAGCATTACAAAATTTATTTCGCAATTCAAAGTAACTTTATAAATATATAAAAATTAAATGAAAATAAAAAATGATTAGCTCTTAAGAGAGAGCGCATAAAAATATAATTTCTATTGCAATTATTTAAGCTCTAATCCCGTAAATCTCTTACATAACTGTAAACCGCATGATTTCTAACAGCTTTCTAGCGCTAGTTGAGATCAGCCAAGCCACAGCTGCCAGCTGAAGCAGCTAAGCACAGGCAGAGCAGAGCTTAAAGCTCACTAGCAGTGCTCTTTGAAAGGACACACGTGCCGAAGCAAAAGTCTCTTTGGAGCTCACAGCTGACGCCGAGCGAGTTGCGCGCAGCAGCAGCAGAGCTTTCACATGCGCTCTTTCTCTCTCTAGTCGTCTCTCTTGCTATGCACGTGGATTAATAAGCTGCTCTCGCGCTGCCTTAGCCACTCTTTGAGTAGCCCTCTCTCACTCTCTCTCTCTCTCTCTGTCTTTCTCTCGCTCGCTCTCGGAAGCGCAGCGCAGTGTTTCCATATAATTTTTGACACTTGTGACATTTTTGACACACAAATCAATTGTTACGTGAATTTTCAGCGCGTCGTGCAGCAGCAGCAGCAGCAGCAACAGCAGCAGCAGCGACGGGTAAAAAAGCGCTCAATAGAAAAACTATTAAAATTTCTACATTTTTTTCGTTACTTAATTTGTTAAAAAAAAAAAATAATTCGTTAAAATAATTGCTGCCGCTTGCAATGAAGTTGTATAATAAATTTCGGGTCTGAGACACTTAATCGTTGCCTACTTTCGTGCGCTGCCCGTGTGTGACATAATTTCGGCGTGTGTGCTCGTGTGTGTGTGTGTGCTAGTGTGTGTGTATGAGTGTGAGACTTTAAAAAGTACCCAACTCGACAGTTCAAAAATTATTTGAAATGAGACGCAACTTTAAAGTTTTCGTGCTTGCCGTGTGAGACGAGCCTTTTGGCCTGGCCTCCTCCTCATTTTCCACATCTGCTGTTTGCTCAATGCACACACACACACATACACAAACACACACACACACTCACACACTTTTATACATATGCCCATTTCCACGCTTGGTGCAAATCGATTTCTGTTTCCGGCATTTTTCACGTGGTTGCTGCTGCCCCCCTTTTTCGGCTGTCCGCTCGTCCGTCCATCCCCTTCTGCCACAAACCCCTCTGCCTCCCACTCCCCCCAGCCAAGACGTCTTTGTGTTCGTGCACTTTTGGCATTTGTTGTTGTTTTTTTCGTCAGCCTAACGATTTTTCCCCAAACAGAGCAAAACAGAATAACAAACATGTCAGGCGAGTAGTGAGTAGTGAGAAAGAAACATATTTGAACAGCGGGGAAAAGCGTTGGAAAAGTTGGAGAACATTTAGCGAACAAGTTTATCGAAATCACCGTTTGATTTCCGGCCTTTGGCCCAGTACTATTTGGCTAAATCGTTTGGGCCAATAGTCACATAGTCACAGGCACATTCAGACATAGTTTCGGCCGTAATTCAGTCCGAGTTTGACTGCGGCTGGTGCCACGTGTCGTATGCGTAATATTCTACAAAAAGGAAGTTTGCTTTTCCTTGTTTTTTTATTTTAGCAGTTGCCACAATTGAAGCCTTTTACTTTTTAACAACAATTATTAAAGACTGTGTAAACGATATCAACAAAAGAATTAAAGTAATAAATAATAAACATACACACAAAGAAATTCGCTAAGAATAACTCAATTTAAATATGTACTTAAAAATTAATTGATATTTAGTAAAGTGCAAAAATAATAATTACAAAATAAATAAAGTGCTTATCAAAGGTGTTCAAAATTCTAAAATATTGTAATGCTTAAATAAAACTTAATTTATTAAATTAAATCAATTAAATATTAAGCAATCATATCGAATTAATACCAACTATGAAATGAACAATAATTATACGAATAAATATCGCAAGCCAAAAATCCATTAATTGAATACCAATTAAGACAAAACGAAAACAAACAACAAAAAAACAAATAAAGCTACGAAATTCCGATAACGATTATCAAATGGTCGCTTGGATTGAATATAACAAAAAAGCGTAGCCGAAATACGAATGCAAATTAGATGCAAAATAAATGGGTAAAATGAGGTCAAGTAAATACGATGTAAGTATTCAAGAATTTTCATACATATAAATTAAATAACTAGAAAACATGCAAAAATACTTGATTTACACATTCTTTTCAAACAGACATATTTTTTTCATATTTAATAAACTGATTAAATTAAATTTATTAGGCTCTAAATAATGCGGATTTGCCTATTGGGTTTTTTTTTCATATAAATTAATGTGTCTGATATTGTGCCAAGAGATTATCATGTCTAAATACTTAACAAGTTAAGATAACAGATAAGAAACATGTTTAGATAATATTTACACACATTTCAGACAAATATTTACATATTCACGAGTAAGCTAGAAAAATCTGTCCACAGCCAAAATACAAATTATGGCTTTGTTATGAATCACAGACGTCATAACATTGTTTGTCGATACGAATATAGAATAAATATATATAAATATATATCTGTATATATATATGTATATTTATATATACGCTTTTAGATACTTCACGCTTTTAAAGATATTTCTTTAAAAACATCTCTTAAATTTAATCAGTTCAGTCTGCAATCAGTTATAAGCCTTAGCGTTCTTTAAATTGGCAATCAATTTTGTGGCTTTCAAGTTGTTTGCCAATCTTGCGCTGGGGCACAATTGAAGGTTATCCAACGTGTCTAGGGGGCACAGTACTGACTGACAGGCCCCGACCAAAGGGAGACTGAGACCCCAAAATCATTTACATAATCACTTAACTCATGGCCCACATTTCAAGTGATTATCCGAGGCAAAAAACAAAATGCAGGCAAAACTGAAAAGCCGTCAAGTGCACATAAATTAAAGCAAAGATCGAAAAGTGCAAAAGCAATATAAAAAAATAAAAAGAAAAGGAATATCGTGAAACTAACTGGCAGGTTGCCCTTAATCTTGAATTACAAATCGAGTGCAATTATCTGCTGTGGCTGCAATGAGCCTGGCTTTCCGCTCTGCCAATTTGTTTTCACACTTTACGATTTGCATTCGGTTTGCAATCAATGTTTTGTCGATAAGCGCCACAACACAGAGTCTAGGCCCAGGCCCAGTGTCAGAGTCAGAGTCGGAGTCGGAGTCAGAGCCCAGAAGCCGCCGCATGTTGCGTGTTGGCCATCGTTTATCTGCGAGTCGAGCAGGCTAATTCCTTTGGATTTGTGGCGCTACTGTGTGCGCCTTTAAATTTTGCATTTAATTGATTTGTCAACACAAATGTCTGTCGCGCGGTTTCCTGGCTCCATAAGCCGCTTACACAGCGCAGACAAGCGGCTTAAGTTTTTTATCTTCTTTTTTTTTGTATTTGGCCCAAAGGCAACTTTGGCTAAACACACAAGTTATGCTTGCCTGCATAAATTGTCGTCTTTAGTTGGAAAACGAAAGTGCAGGAGTCAAGGGGAGTGCAGTGAAGTACAGAGTCAAAAGGAAGTACGGCTGCTGTTGGTGGCATCATCAAAGGCCTGTGTTGCCAGCTGACAACTGCGAGTGCCACAATCATCAATCACAGAGCGCCTGCCTGCCTGGGCTGCCAAGGCTGCCTGCTGCTGTTCAAGTTGCGCCTGCCACCAATTCACAAAAGGCAGCAGCACATTTGAAACACGTCCCGCTGCACAGGCTGCAGCACAGCCAGCTCAATCAGTGAATGCCACAAATGTTGCAAGCTCATTCTCTACGCCCGTGGGCGATCCTCATCTGTCCAGGCACAGAGGCACAGGTTCAGGCTCTATCTTAGCTACAACTTCAATCCAGGCTTCTGTGTGTGTGTGTATGTGTGTGTGTGTGTGTGTGTGTGTGTGTGGGCGCCTGCTTGGAGTCTACGTGCATTGATTCTTGAGCAGTGCGTTAGACATTGTTGCCAAAGCACAAAGTCGCACAGTGGTTAAATACCTGCGATTCTGATATGAAAATGTTAAAAATATAATTCTAATATTTTTACCAGCTCTTTTGTGATTAATTTCAAGATTTAAATGTTTTTTGTTAATAATTCCATCTCAATGGTTATTTATCTTTTGCTGAAGTTGAAATAAAATTTCAATAAATAATTGGAAAATCCAAGTTCCATAAAGTCTTACCTGATGGCAACTTTAACAATACTGTTAAGCAATTAATGAACAAACTACATATTTATATTTATTATTCCAACTGCTGCTTTCTACTTTATTTAACTTCACTTCTCTCATATCTCGCCCCACTGTGCCAACACACAAAAGTTGACACCTTATGCACAGCGACATTTCCAGCTTCTTGGTTTCTTGTGCTATTTTTCTTTGGTTTTTTTTGGTAGCCCGAGGTCCCCGCCTGAAATTGGAATTATGTTGTTTGTTGTCTGTTGTCTGTCGCCTGTCGTCTGTTGTTTGGCAGTGTTGTCTCAGTAGCCGAAGCTTTGTCTTTGGTGGCGCACGTGGGCAGCCCGTGTGGGTCTGGGCCTCTTTATTAATTGTGTGCGAATGTTTGCACAATTTGTCAATATTATCGCACAAACATGATCATTTGTAAGGCACATGCCCCCAAACCAAGACCAAACCGAAACCGGCAGCCCAAAAGCCAGACACAAGCCAAACAAACCCAGCAAGCCAAAAAAGTCGAGAGATATTAACATCTAAAAAAGCACGTTGTGCACAACAACAGCATTCCCCAGCCCCCCCTCACAAAAACGCTGTTTGCCTAAGTGATTTGTGATTTATGAATTCACTCGAATTTGCATGCACATTTCAGGGGAAATAGGAGTGGAAATTGGGGGATTTGGGATCGGTGATCGGGGAACGGGCAACGGCAGTGGAGCACCAACTTTGCCTCTGCTGCTGCGCTGGCCAACTTTGGGGCTTGTCTATTTGCTAATTTTCTAGCATCACACGTCTGCAAATGCCTTACGACTTTATAATGCCCCTGTTAATTGGGTCAACCAATACCACTGAAGGTGATGGAGAGGGCGGTGGCAGAGACAGGGGGACGGTGCACGGGAACGACGCACGTTTCAAATGTTTGATAAACGCGTTGTGGCATTGCCTCCTGACACAACTCATACATATTAATGCCTCTCAGTTTGCGGCAGTCAATTCGCTGTTGCAAGAGGAGGGGAGGAGGGAGGAGGAGGCAAGTGGGGTTGGGGTTAACAAACAGGCAGCAAACAGCAGCAGCAGCAGCTGGCGCATATTGACAGTTAGCCTGCGAGGCAGACAGAGATAGAGTGAGAGAGAAGCCCATTTTCATTTTAATTTAATTATAGTTTTGGATTTAGGCAGAGTGGCCAGACTTTATGTATACTATATATGTTTAGCTAAGAGACTTTTGTGGGCATGGAAATATCCTTGAGGGAGTGAGGACTTTAGCTGTGTGCAATTAGTGCAATTACAATTTCAATTACAATTAACTGTGTTAGCCAAGTTAATTAATATTTATGAGCTTAACACACACTTTCAGCAGAAGCCAATGTGATTTTACATAGAGCACCAACTTGAAATTAAGTTAATTCAAGATCAATTTTTGATTCGATGATGGATAAATATTAAGAAGGAAAATACTCTTTCGAAAGTTAAGGCTTTTTGAAAGATTGGACTCTTTTCTATAAGCTGTTTTTGAACGCCCGACTTTTTATATGATAATTCGAATTTATACTAGCAACAGGTCAACACGTTATTTTCCATAACTTCACTTTATGTTAGCCACTTTGAAGTCCAAATTAAACGTGAATAAATAAACCACTTTATAAACGATAATTTTAAACGGCATCCGAGCAGGGACTTTGTCGAATGTGTTTAGCTAAACTTGAAACTCCTAGTGCAAAGTCGAAGTAACGCTGATAAAAATCAATAGACGACTCCATTAGCCAAGCATAAAACAATAACAACAATAACAACAATAACAAGAAAAACAACAACTTTGGGTCTGGTTTACCGCCAGCGATGATCGAAGCCAACTTTATAGAAAGCGAAAACCCGACAATTTTCACAACTTTGTTGGCTGCTAAGCCGCGAAAGTAAATAATCCAATTATCGCACACACACACAAACACATGCACACACACACACACACACACATACATACATGTATAGCATAAATAAAATCATTTGATAAGAGACAAGAGACAAGAGAGCCCCAAGCGGGGCCAGTAGTGCAATCTTCCAGTTATTCAGTTGCACGCCGCCAAATTGCATAAACATGTTTAGCAGCAAAAAGGAAATAAGTCGACTGACTGAACGAGTGGCAGACAGACAGACAGACAGACAGAGAGTCAGACATTTGAAATATGCTGCATTAATATGCCGATAAATTTTTGTGTGCGCCGAAGTCCAGAGAAACAACTCAATTAGATGACAGGCCGCATCGAGAGTTGCAAATTAAATGCAATGAAATATTTGCAAAGACACCAAACAGACAGCAGAGGCAGAGAGGCAGTTGCAACTGCCACAGCAGCAGCTACCAGCTCCCCCAGCTGCTCTCTTAGCTGCTCCCCAGAATGCAACACACACACACTCAGACACACACACATTGTGTCAATGTCAGCGACGGCTGCGTGCGTGTCAGCAATTTGACAGACATTCATCAGGCGCATAAAGCGAATGCTTCTGCGCGACCAGCTAAGCTCCGCACTGCGCCGCTTGCCCCCATTTGTTGCAAGGCCTGTCAGTGTGCGCCTGTCGCCTGCTCAATCATTTTGGCGGAGTTGCAGTCCCCAAGCAGTTTGGAGTTGTCATTCATTGTTGTGACCGCCACACGAAGCAACTGTGTCTCTGCCACTCTGCCTCTCTGCCCCTGGCTCTGCCTCTGTGTGTGCCTCGTGCGCATAATTGATTTTCTGCTGTTGCTTTTTTTGCGCTTGGCTCCTTTTGTTGTCATATTAATGTCAAAAGATTGCACTTGATCATGAATTGTGGAATTACTGCAACGAAAAAAAACAGTGGAGAAAAAAAATGGTAGTGGCAACTGCGTGTTTGCCACTTAACACTTTGTTGCACTTATCACGCCTGTGGGCCGCAACTCAAGTGGCAAGCTGCACTGTGGGAAAGTTGCAACATTGCTGGGTGAAAGGATGAGCCCAAAGAATCTCAAGACGTGGGTGTGCCGCCTGCCGGCTGCTGCAACGTGTGCAACACTTCCCCTTCCACTGGCTGCCTTCTTTTGACGCGTATGGGAAACTATTTTGTTGCGTCTGACTCGGCTCGACTGCAAATTCAAATGCAATGCCAACTGAGATTCTTGGCAAATACAAATGTTTTTTTTTTCTGCTGTCTTGCCTTGTGTATCGGCCTAACTTGTTGACTTAGGCGCAGTAATCAAGCGAGTTGTGTGACTAACATTTAGCAGCTGTCTAAAAACAATAACAAGTCCAAAGCACAATTATATCATGCAAAGTATTACTGACCTAAGCCACTTTAATATTTAATGGCAAATGGCGATGAGTTTGAAATCCAATTAAATGCACAAGTCTATCAATAATTTATGGCAGTTTGCTGGGAAAGAAAGAGTCCAATTTAAATATATTTAAGTAGATTTTATGATAATAATAATAGCATGAAAGAACGGATATCAAACACATGACAAAGATTCCATAGCATTGCCTATAATTAAATTTTAATAAGAACTTAAAAAACCTAACATGTTATATGATATAGTAGTCTGAGCAGATTCACACTGCTTTGTACAGGTAAAAGTGTATATTAGACTCTAAAGCATTTAATGCATTAACTCAACTTAATTCCACTTAGGCAATATTTTTAATAAATTTACTCCGAACTAGTATCGTTTTTTACTTCTCTGGAATTAGCAAAGAAAAGAGTTAAACGATCCATTAACAGTCTCTTCATGATTTCTTTAGTCAGCTTCAACAACAACTTGTCTTTTAAGGGTTATCAGTGAACTTGCTTTGGACTTATGCTTTCAGGAATTGTTTTCTTAACACACAACCAATTGCAACCCCAAGTCACTTACTATCTACAGTTAGATGCGCATTAATATGGGATGCAATTCAATGTCAGGGCAACAATTTGTGAAGGGGTTGGGGTGGGGGTTGGGGTTGTGGTTGGTTGCGGGGCGGGGGTGTGTCTAACTGTGCTCAATGGCATTTCCTTGTGGGCCGAGTTCATGACTTGGCTGGCAAACTTGTTAGCTTGCTGGCAAAATGGCAATTGCTATATTATTGCATGTAAATATAAATACATCTATCGTATAATTGCTGGCGTCTAAATGTTTGCCGCAATTACGTGCAACATGTGCCAACTAAGCTCCCTTCGCATTAATTGTTGTTGTTGCATTGCATAATTAAATGAAGCAAATAAATTGCAATTTATTAGACAGCGGCGGGGGCGTCGGATAACTTGTGGCTAGCAAAATGATTATTGAAATTTCAAATTCTAACCAGAAGAAATAAAGCTTCGAACTGCAAATAAATATAAATAAAATTCATTTGTTAATAATATTTGAACGATTTTAATTATAAATTTATTAGAGACATTAAAAAATATAAATCAATGTACGTAAAATAGAAAAAGAAAATTAAATGAATAAAGTTTTAAGTCAATTTGATTCTGGAAAATATAAAAATCTACTTGCAAAAATATATAAATTTAAAAAAAATTAAAAAACTAAATGAATAAAAATTCAATGCAATTTTAGATTTTTTATTCGAATGGGAATGATTTTAAGACAGAAAGGAATTACATTTTGAGTTAAATGAATAAAGATTAAATTTTCCAAAATTTCACTTTAAGTTCGAATTGTTTCGATGCAGAGGAAAACTATATTTATTATGAGAGAAACAGAAGAGTCCACTAAACGTTTATGAATCATGAAAATGCAAAAAATAGACGAGAAATTAAAATGCCATTGTTCGCTAAGCCTATAATAACGCCAAGATATAATATGGTAAGTCCGCACTTAAGGAGCAATTAGCATTAATGGTAAGCCGAGTTGTTAACTCAATTGAATACGAAATGAAGTGGTGAACCGGTTCGCATTACCAATATTAATATTGGTTGGACCTCACAAACTGTCTTTCTTGATTTACGGTTAAACTTCTGCAATTGATATGCAAACACGTCCGCAAACTTGTCATTATGTCAGCCGTGTTGAGCAATCTACTAAACTAAAGTAATGTTATAATCAGATGGGCGAGCAAATGCAACATTATAATTACAATTACACTAACAATTATATACAGATAGTTGTTGTTGTTGTTATTGTTATTGGTCTGGTCTGCTGCTGCCTCATCAAAATGGCAATCACATTTGCATTACATGATTTTCATTCTCAATCGCATTTATCTACACAGAAATAGTCACAGTCAATGCACAGGTTGGAATTCATTGCATCCATTACGTACTGCGCATTTAGACCCAACTCGTAATACCCTCTAGTGGAACGACTTGAAATTGAACCCAGGGTGCGCTCTGCCCTCGCCACCCAACAACCTATCATCGAAAGGGCCATCGACCAGAAATTTATTACAATTTCCGAGACGAGACAAGTCAGGCCAAGCTGAGTTCAGCTGTGGCAGAAACGAACTATGAATAAGACGCAATTAAATGCGTGATCCATGGGCAGCTAAAAATAGTGATTTTCTAGGGTATTTGTGCTTGTTGTCATTTCAGCTGTCAAGTGGCTTTCGGTGACACCTGAGCACCAGCAATGGAATCAATCAGCCGCCGCCAAAGTCCAAGTTCACTGTGACTAGTTGTCTGTGTATTATGCAATGCCATCGGACTGAATTTGTAATTTACAAAATAAAATAATGTGCGGGGAATCCCCAGCACTTGACAAGCTACTAAATTGATCAGCATGTGTTCCAAATTCAGCGTAACACTCTGAACCCTTGTAATTTGTGAGGCAGCTAATTACAGAATTATAAATATCACTAGTCATGGGGTTCCCTAGTCGAGAGAGCTGTTAAATACTCTGAAGCCAACTGTTATATATGAAAATATATTTGGGTTTGGTTTGGTAAAATCTGATACGATCTTAATAAACATTAACATTTGTGGATTTTTGACTTGGAATTTTTATTGTTATTGGTAGTCGAATTGTGTCGATATTCACAAAACGATGGTCAGTTATCGATAAAGTTGAACTGCTTATGGTACAAGAAAACTTGCATTCCAAATTTAAAGTCTCCGGCTTATATACAGCTCATAAAGTTGGGCAGCACTTAATCGACTCAACTATTGTTGCTGATCAAGGACATATATACTTTATGGGAGATGCTTCCTTCTATTACATACTTCACACGCCCCTTTTACACAAATATAATCACATTTGTAACTCAATTTAAATGACTCTTTTTATATTCAATAATTTTGATATTATGTCTGTAATTTAAATGTTCAGCTTGTGCATTGATTTTTTATTTGGCTGTCCTTTTTTTTATTTTTTTATATATAGATATTTGCTGCACACTCGACTGACTCTCGATATTATTTATTTTTGTGTCGCAATGCGGCAGTCGCATAAATTGCAAATTGAAGCAGAAAGAAGCACAAATGTATTTCCGCTTCGGCTCAAGCTTGATTAATTTCCGAGCTGGCTTGCAAGCGATTTTTTTTGCCTGTCTGCCAAGGAAATTGAAAATGGATATTTATCCATATCTATATCATATACCCAAAGGACAAGCGTAGTGCTCTGAATGGCTTTAAGAGCCAATTTAAGCTGGCAGCTGTCAAGTTGAGTTTGTGTTTTCTTAGGCCAAAGGTAAATCAGGTCAACAAAAAGAAAAGTGACCTGTCCAAAAATAAGTAGGTTAAAACTACAATTAGACAGACTGAAAATGAATGAAAAGTTTTCCATTTGTTTTACAGCTGTTCCTCAGCTGCTTGTAATGTTTGCGCAAAAGCGCTTTTAGCCAATTGATTGGCTTTGTTGATTGCTGATTTGTTGCCAATGGCAATTAAGAAATTCCTGGCTATAACTATCGACGCTTTATAATTTTTATCACATACATTTTTTATCGCAATATCACAACTTCATCAGCAATCACTGCAAACCAGGAGCGACAACAGCAAAAAAAAACAACAAAAGCAACAAAAGCAGCAGCAGCAACAAGCAAGCAGACAATTAGCCATCAAATTAGCTGCAAGTCGGCTCAAGGAATGTGGCCGCCAAGGCAAATTGAAAACAATTTAAGTTATTTGCATATAAATGCAACTTAAGACGCAGCCAACAACACCAGCAACTGCAGCAGCAGCAACAACACAACAGCAACTGCTGCACATTGGCCATGTTAACGTGTTGGGAGAGTGCACTGAGGCTTCCCGTGTGCCCAGTTCCCAGTTTGTTTATCACAAACGCATTGGCCATATTAAACAAGCTAAGAAGTGGTTGACTATTCTGGGAACAACTAGAAGTTGCCCTGCATGTGGCAGGAAAAGTTCTAAGGTGCTAACAGCAAGGCTTGAATTATTCTCCGTCTCTCTTGTCTCTCTACATCTCTGTCTTTTTATCTTTCTCTCTGTTTTCGCATCAATCACATCTCTCTCACTTCCTCTCCCTCTGTCTCTATTTCCCTCTCTCTTTGACATACTCCCTTACTCTGTCTCTCTGTTTTCCTCCTAGCGACACACCAAAGCCAACCCATTTAGTCGCATTTATGGCTTACAGGGTATATGGCGTGTTGCCGCTACCAATTGAGATAATGCCAAGTGCATTGACGTTTTAACAACTCAAGAATATCAATATTGATATCGCAGCCTGGCAACAAACACAGCTCAAACGATTTATCAGTTATGGAACCCAATAACATTGATGAAAAAAAAAACAAAATAAATAAACAAAAAATTGTAAACGCCAGAGAGAAAAAAAATAAGCAAAACACTTGCAAATAAATGTAAAAGAAACGTAAATAAAATTAAATGGTTGCGGCTGTAAAAATAGTTGAGCTAAAGTTCAAACTACATTTCACGCCTAATTTGATTTGACAACAAACGAGGAAAAATACGCTGGACAATTTTTTACACACATTTCACATATTTTTGTTGTTAATTTCAGGCATAATTGCAAAGCGGTAACCAGGGAGTGTTGCGGGGGGTGTTGTGGGGGAGGCAGACTGACTGGTTATGACAGCAGCAGCAACAGCAGCAGCAGCAGCTGCTGCAAAGCTCCATTTGAATAATTTGCAATTAAAGTGGCAAAAACTCAACTCGGAATTCAGCTGGGGCAATCAAGCAGGCCAAAAACTGTCGAGCATTTCTTTTGCTGCTGTAAATGGTGGCGTATGCGTAATATATATATATATATATATATATATATATTTATATGCGAATGAGGTTGAAGATTGAAACGGGTTTGCAGCCAGCTAGTCGAGAATGAATCGAAATGTCCGCATCCATCAGCTGTCCTCGCTTCAAGCTCTGTGATGCTGATGAAGACAGCAGTGGGACCGGGAGACCGGTCAAAACCAACACCCAACTGTGTTTCCAATTAAACGCCGCTTGGGCAAACAACTACAATGACAGCAGACAACAACAACAACAACATCAGCGTCATTTGTATCTGCTAGTTGCAACAACTTTCAGTTTGCTTTACTGTTAGCTTGTCAGCTGCAGTTGCAGTTGACTCTCTGCCAAAGAGCCAAAGAAATTGAACTTGAATGTTTATGTGGCAGGCGCTTTAAATCAGCATGGGGGGTCCTAGCACACACACACACACACCTGGTAAGACATGAGCCTATTAAGGCCGAAACCCGTTCAGTCATGTCAACATGTTGTCAATCAATTTGAAGCTGTTGATTTGCTGATTGATTGCATTTGATTGATTGCTGTGATTTACAATTTGCTAGCTTGCCCCCAATTGATTTGAATAAACTGTGCTTAGAGTTGAATGTTGCAAGCATTTTTTGAATTTCAATTTGAAAAACGTGTTTACAACTTTTAATTGTGCATCATTTCGAAATACGGAAACACATTCATCAAACTTTATATTTAGATTGGCTTCATCAACTTTATATATAGGTTAGCTGATCGAACAAATTGTTCTGTTTATGATAAATCGTCATATTGATAACTTACTAATGACAGATCAAGATGAATTATAAGTGACTAATGAGCTCATTAGCAGCTCATCCAGCCACGTCTAATGAGACTGTTGCTGTCTGTTGTTGGCCAACTCTATTTTTTAGATTGCATTCATAATTTGTTCAGTGACAAAATCATGTTTCTGCCTTTCGCTTATATTTTGGTAATCGCTCCGTTTCTGGTGCAGAGAGTGTTGAGTAAGTTTTGCTTTACTTGTAACTGGAATATCCTTAATATATCCTTCCATTTCAAGCACTACACAATAAATTCACAAACTGTAGCTGTGAATTCACTCCAGAGTTCATCACGGAACTGGACTGTTGGCTGTCGAAGGAAGGCAAGTTTAATTTAAACTTGCACATTGGTCGTCCGATTCAGCCTGGCGTGAGAATGTCTATATCAATTCTCTTTCAAATTGAAAATAGTGTGAATTATGTAAAGCTATTCGATTATGACATTGACCTCTGTAAGACAGTAAAAGATGCAAGGAAGTCCAGTCTGACCAGCGTCTGGCTTGACAACATATTCACTTATATTAATATAACAAGCGAATGTCCCTTTCCAGCTGTACGTACGAGTATTCATATATGTAAATCCATTTATATGCACATATTTATATATATCTATTTACCTTCTTCCAGAACTTATATGCAATGCGCAATTTTTATGTCGAAGCTAAAAGTATTCCGCTCTTTTTTCGAGCTGGCAAGTATCGCCTGAATACTGTCAACTATTTTGGCAAGCCCAAGAAACGTCGTCCCATACATTCTATCAATTTGGATATGAGCCTGTATTAAAGCGAACAAAATAATGACAATCAGCAGCCTGTTTTATTTAACTGCAGTTTTGGCCTATTGGCCAAGTGGGTCAATGGTATTGGTGTGGGCAGGGCTAACAAGTTTTTCACGGGCCAAGTTCGCAGCATTCGCTCGAGTTAACATAAGTTTTTTCTCAAGGTTAGTTTTTGGTTATCCAGTTCTTAAATCGAATCTTGGCTCGTGCTATTGGCTCTACTTTATTATTATAATACTTCGAATTGGCTATATATTCATTCTTGACCTTTTCACTGATAGTTTCCTGTAGAACTATTGTTAGCGTTTTTTGATTACATAAGCATGCCAAGGCAAATATTTTAGCCGTCTTTCAGTTGGGCTAACAGGAGCAAAAGCAGCTGGAGCTGAGCAAATAACTTTTTGGTTCCTTATGCGCTGCTTTTTGTTGGTCAGTGTGAAATATATGTTTGGACAGCACAGTTTTTAACCTAATTGCATAATAAATTCAAGTGAATTTATTGTTAAGAATTTATCTGGCCACATTGCAATACCGTTTAATAACTGTCAAGGCGTCTGTCAAATTAACTGACTTGCAGTTAAGAAAAAAAAAAATGGGGCGTGACTGACTGCTCACAATGTTGCAGTTGGTTTAATATCATGTGATAATTATTATTAGCAGTGGGTGTTTAAATTATGAGACTGACTTACCCAGTAACTCAGCAATATGCAATTTGGGGGAAGTGCCAGCAAAACGGTGCCTGTAAAAACAAATTGAAAGGCGAGCATAAATTACATTGTATATAATTATGGGGCTGGGGCTGGGGCTAGGCAACTAGGCAAAAACAATTGTCAGTAGATAAATAAATAATCAATATGGAATGTTTCTAAGGTAAACTACTTTATATATATATATATATACTTAATTGTATTTTTCATATTTAATAATTTGCCATTGTAATTGCAGGTTACCACAGTTTACGGTCTATGCCAAGATTATTTACCTCCTGATGGTGAGTAACTATTATTGATAAGTTACAACCGACAATAACAGATATGATATGGCACTTAAGAGAGTAACAATATCTTAATTAAGGGCCTGCACGATCTGCCAGTTGTTTATTTGTTTGTTTTCGTTTTCTTTTTGTTTATTGATAAAAATCGCATAATATTTAAAGAACGTAACATTTGAGACTCATCAATTTTGCATTCCGATGTGTATAAATACGATATCGCCAGTTATGTCATTGTAAACAATTTGACTGGGAGCAACCAGCCCAAACCAAACCCAGCCATTTTCGATGATAAACCATCGAAACTATGCCAAGTATTTTATCGTATCTGATTGGCATTGCCCTCAAAAACAAACAATCAATGAAAAATGAAAACACCCAAAACATAATAATAAATGAAAATACAATTGCCTACCGATATAAATTGACACTTGCACTGGCCATCAGCAAATATTTGTCAAATTTATCGCAGGAAATAAAAAAAAAAATGTAATCATAAGCAATTCGACTGATGCACGACTAAATACCCTGTAGGTAGGCCAAAAACTAAATTGAGCTCGGAGTCTTAAAGACAATCTATATATACACTATATGAACACATTTGAATCTGGTTGCTGTCCTGAATTTCCTATAAAATTGCTGATACTGTTTTTTTTTTTTGTAATTTTGTGAAGCATTCGCTTAAGCTATAAACAAATTGATGTATTTTTTTTTAGTTCAGTTTCAGAGCCTATATTCCAAATTTGATATACATATCTGGCGTCTTAGCACATTCAAATGGGATCGCCTTAATAAGCTTTATAAAAAGTTCTTGCAGAAATTCACATTGTCATTTATTACAGGGTATATTAAAAAAAAATGAAATATGTGCAAGTCAAAGTAAATAATTATAAAATGCCAACAACTGTTCGCTAATTAAATTATACTGTTTGCGCCAAAGCTCTTTACATGTTCATTTCACATTCGCATTTATTTGCCTGTATTTTTCATATATATATTTTTTTTCATTTTAATTTATTTTACAATCAATTTTAAGTGGGCCCCTGGGCATGTACACACTGTATGCATGTGTGTGTGTGTGTATGTGTGTGTTTAGTACGTGTGTGTGGATGTGTCTCCGTTGTTAATGTGCCGAAATAAATAACTGACATGTCTGAAATTCCGCTGGCATGAAACAACTTGGCGACGTCTTTACAAGTTCCGTTTGACGTAAAATTCCATCGCGCTATCTCTCTCTGCTCCTATATACATCTCTCTCTCTCTCTTGCTATATGAATTTACAATGTTTACGCGTAAGCCAAGCACGAACCGTCTGCCCACCTCTTAACTCGTATTTATTTGTTCTAAATGAACTTTTTCGCAAATTATTTTCCTTTTTATTTTGTTTGGTTTTTTTTTTTTTTTTTTTTGTTTGGCATGTGCTATGACTCGGACTCAGAGGAGTCGTTCTTCAAGTTTGCCTGAATTATTCAACGCTTGGAGTGTATATATATATATATATATATAAACATATTTGAAGTATTTGTCTGTGCCTGGGGCACATATTGTGCGCTGTGGCATCTGAATGTGTGAGAAATATGTTTGTGCCGCGCTGTTCTTGCTGCTGTTGTTGTCAGTACTCTTGAACCTCTTCAGTTCAAATTGGTCAATTATGAAAATGCCTTTCACCATTTTGGAAGAGGAATTTGCCAGCAAATTGAGTGCGAGCCAATAATAGACAAAATTTGCAAAAACTTAATTAAGCGAAAAGTGAATTCGTTGTTGGCTAAGATGAGTTGACAAAAATGTTTGAATATCTTTTAATGGTATATTAATATTTATTGCAAGTAGAATAACTGATATAAATAGTTATTTAGCTGTGCTTAGCTTAAGACAATAAACAACAACAAACAAAGAGAAATAAATATAAAATAATATTTGACATATTTTTATAAAATATTCAAATCCTCAAATTACGAATTTATGGCTCATATTTAAATTGGATTAGCTTGCATTTGTAAATAAATAAATAAATAAATACATAAATAAAGAAATAAAATAAATAAATATAGATGACTATAACTGGATTTCAATATATTCCACATTTAATTTATAACATTAAGAGTGTCTATTATAATAGTTAATTTGTTGCTTTTTTGCTTTGCTTCGCCAACGTTGTTCAGAACAAACTAATTAAATCACGTAAAGACTCATAAATATGACAGCCATATAACTGTAAGTTGTACTAGTTGAAAAATCAAATATATTATTAAATTTACAGTATGCGCACAGGCAAGTTTTACACGATCAATTTTTGGTTTATAGCCGCAGCCGTTGGCCATTTCAAACAGAACAATTTATATGTGTACGTAATTTAAGGCTTTTTTATGGCTTACAAAATGCGCCTTTTTCGAGTTCGACACAGGCAATAAAAAATATACAAAATCAGTTTCAGCAAATAAATTATTATTTCATAAACACCATTTATTGCAGGCAGGAAACGGTTGAGCAAGTGTGTAAGTCACCAAATAAATCAAAGAACTTATTGCACCGCACAAGTCGAGTGTGTTTCAGAAATGGAAATGAATTGATTCAAGTTCGAATCAACTTGAAGCTTATATCATCCACAGTGTCAGGGTTACAGGCTATACTTTTAATAAAGCTAATGCAAAGGGGTTCATTATTAATGCCAAGGGGTTAATAATACTGTGTGTGTGTGCATAAAACTGTTGACAATAATTAGCGTGAACTGTGCACATAAATGAGCAATCAAGAGCCAAATTAGCGGCACTTATTTTATTGTGCTTAGCAGAGGTTTAATAGTGCCAAGTGACGACGCATTTAACACTCTGCTCAGTGACTCATTGTGTGGCAAGTGGATCCAAAAGAAACTACGTATCAACTACAAATTTTACTATCGGATAATAATAAAAATCACCTTGCTTATCTTAACTCAATCCGATCGTTATCTCTCCCAGCAGAGAAATCGCCAAAAATGACCATAAATAACAAGTAAACATTCAATCATTTGCCAGCAGTTGTTTTGCTTTAATCAATGCACTTTATTCACATCGCATTAAAGTTGTTTATTTACGATTGTTTATCACAACCCTATTAAAAGTCGAACATGACTCACAGCTATCTTTGCGATAGCATATACCAAAACAATATAAAGATTATGTTACGAATTGTTCAAGTTCACATCTTCAAAATCTACGTTCATCAAATAATGTGACTCATTGTAAAAAGACAACCGATTAAGCAGAGTTATAACTTCATATCTGTTTTTGAGCTCTTATCTTTAGTTGATCATAAATTAATTACGATTTTTCTTTAATTTCACAATAAGACACACTTACCTATTCATATATATTCTCATTCTGTAAACCTAATTTCATCATCCAACCATAACAAACTACAATTTCATGTTTTGTTTATGCATTGCATTGGGTATTTAACATTTCTGAGTATTTAATTACGAGAATTGATCAAATTTGTTTATTATTATTTTTGAAAGGGATTCATTTTATTATAACTTGAGTTGAATTAGATCTAGGAATCAAAGGAAACCACCTTTAATTTTCACACATGCCACACAAATGGAAATACCTTTAAGTGAAATGCCTTGTAGGTTGCCAACTTATCGCACATACTCAAAGGAACTGCACTTTCTCACGGCGAAACTGAAGTTTTTATAGCACAAGATGATTGTAATGGGTTGATAAGAAAGTGATTTACATAGCCAAATTGCATGGTGCGAAAGCAGCACAAATTATGCAAATTGAGCGCCACACAAGCCACACGGCTCCAACCAAGACGAAGGCCAACAGTGCCAGGGTGTAGCCCAAAAATGCAATCTGTGCGCCCCAGATTAAATCTTCCATTTGCATTGCTTTTGGCACACACACTTTTCCCATGGCATTCGTTGAAGTGCATTTTCGACTATTACCACATGCAGAATTAATCGCCTCCAATTTGCTGAGCTCTATGAATAGACAACAATTGGCCACAAGTAGCACAGCTATGACTCTTATCACGACGTTTGCCATTCGGAATATTTACTGACACTCACCTTGATTGACCCAACGCTTTTATATAGACTCAACTGCACTCGACGTACTAATTACGCTCAATTAAAATAATCCATGTCATTTAAGTACCAAAGAATTAATGAAAAAGTTCGAGTACAGACTTACGTAGAGGGTTGTTTAGTTTCGACTGAAAATATGCAACACCTAAGATAGGATTTTTAAATATTGAAATGTTCATATTGATATATATGTTAATATTCGAACTCCTATTGAAATGATTACGGATACTGATCTTTTTCATAGTTTTGCCCAAAAACTATTAATTTTTATTTTGTGGATTGTTAAAGGATATTGACTGATTTCTATGCTTGATCAATAGCAATCAACAATCAATTTCAAGTTAATCAAAAGTTGATCTGCGTTGTCTTGTTTATGGTAAACCAAATGTGAGTAAGGGCATAGAAAGTGTGTTGCTTTCTACCTTTTGAATTTGGCCATGGTTTGCTCTGACTTTTTCTTACAGTTGTTATTAGGTGTTTGCTCTTGGCTATGTGGCATAACCAAAAACTCTGCCACACTCGCGTGCTTATCAACAAATTATTTCGAAACGTTAATTGAATTGTCAATAGATGTGTGGAACTGTTTTGGTTGCCTTTGGCAACAAGCCAAAATGATAGCAACAACAACAAAAACAACAACAACAACAATAACGATAGCTGTAGATATAAACCCATATATTCTTCTTGGAATTGCCTCTATAAATTCCGAGAGGTATATGTAAAAAATGTGTCGTGTGTTTTACTCTTATTGCATTTGCTTGTGATAAGAACTTTTTCGAGTTCTACGCCTTTCTCGAACTTGCCGCACAGATCAGCCCAGTTGTCATTATACACAGATGCTGAATTACCCAAAATATTGGCATACTCCCAACAGAAACCGTAATTTCCGCTTAATGAAGGCGCCACTTCTCAGCTGCTGCTGATTACTGCTGTTGTCGCGGGCCTGTTTATAAGTTAATTTAACGATGTTTTGATTATAAGCGGAAAGTTTTTCATATTTCACGGATGTGTCGCGTTTTCAACGATAATGCCGCAAATATAAAAACGTGTTCTTTTACGATCCCCAAATGCGGAACGTTGATAAACTGCGCACGATCGAACAATTTTTTATGGCCCTAATAACACGGGGGGGCCACAAACATTGCGGGAGTGCGAAAAAAATCGCTAATTCCGTTTTTGGTGGAATTGTACCTAAATCAGCTTCATTTATTTAAGAATTAATTTATTTTTTAATTATGCAATGATTATGGATAGTCGATTACTTTATATATATTTTGTTTGTTTTAAGTGGCTACCAACTAATGCCGATTTAGGCCATAGCCTCTATATATAATAGATTTATGGCGATTTAGGCGCCAGCATGACTTATCGATTGACCCACACAACAACAACAACAAACAAAAAAAGCAACAAAAAACAATAGTAACTTTTTCTAGATACACTTGGACAATGGGCTCTGTTATCGCTCTGAGATATGATATGATCCACTGGGGGCTGGCTGTCACAATTACCGGGGGCTGTTCTGCTGCTCAGTTGCTCTGCTATTTTCGTAGCTTTCGCTGGTATTTGAAATTGAAATCGACACATGGAAAAATCCATAAGCAAAAGAACTTGAGAAGAGTTAAGACCCGGAGTTCCACAGCTGATGTCCGAGTTCGAGGTGCTTGATTTATGCGTTGTCGGCACATTCGATTGTAGAATCACATTTTTGACTTGAAAGGCTTTTGCTGTTTGAAAAGCTTTTCCGGCTATCAAAGCAGGGTTTCCGATACATATCACACTGGCCAAACCAACTGCCAACTGTCCCGTCCCCCTCCCCCCTCCCCTTTGGCCCACACTCCTGTGTGCTATTTTCAATATGCCGCTGTTGACTCTGCTAATGTCTGCGCAAATATTGCACTTTTTTTTCCATTTCTTTTTCTTTAGTTTTGATGACTGACAGGGAAGCCGCCAACGCCAACGACAACAACAACAACAACAGCAACAACAACAACCACAAGGCGAACATCGGTTGATTGGGTGTGAGAAATGGCAGTCGTTCCGAAGTTGACGACTTGTCAGTAGTCGGTAGTCAGTGGAGTCAGTAGTCAGTTGTCAGTAGTTGATAGTCAGTAGTAGTAGTGCACATTAATTGCTGCCTTTATGTATGTGCATGTGTGTCTGTGTGTGTGAGGGTTGTAGTTGTTGCTACTGCTGCTGGCCTTAACAACTTGGTTAGTTGTGCAGTAATGCTTAAGGGTTCATTTTATGTGCTATCATTTAATAGCTAATACGATTTTATATGTCAACTTTTGAGCCATTTTCAAAATGATTAAATTAATTTCAAGCTTTTATTTTTATAAAACTAAACTAGAAATTAAACTTAAAAATCGGTTCAGCTTGTCTGTGGGAATTTTGAATCCAAGGACAAAATGTTCTTAAGATTTTGAAGCCCGAATTGCGTTTTCAACTTTAATTGCAATATTATTCCAGAGGTCAAACAATGTTTAAAAAGCTCAGATTTTTTTTTAAATCGGTTCAGTTTTCACAAAGTTAAAGCTGTGGAAAGTTTTGACCCATGATCCTTTATCGTAATTCTTACAACAGAGTTTTCACATTTATTTCAAAGTCAAAGTTAAATGCAGATATTATAATCATTTAACTATGGCCAATTTTTTTTTAGTTAGAGGTCTTAACTATTTAAAAATAGGTTCATTGTAAGGCAGCATTTTGCTTCGCGTGTGTCGCAAATCTGTGTTGGTTATCTGAGCAGTTGTCGTTCCATTTTGCCACTAAAACAATAGCAACAGCGCAACCAGCCCATCCCCAGTCCAGTTGTTATATTTGGAAGCTCATAATTTGCCAATCATCCGAGTCGTTAAAAATAAAATAAATTCTTCACGCTTATTTTTGCTCATGTGTGGCAGGTGTAGGCTCGTGGGGACATGTGCTATTTGCGTGCTGTCTTATCAAGTTGGTGTCTATTAATATATATGTGTAAACAAAGAAATCAAAAAATGCAATCTCAAATAATATAGATATAGATAAATGCAATCAAATGCCAACTTTATTCTATTTGGGTCAAGAGAAACTGAAAGAAGGCTCACGAAAAAGGGTTTTCACTCATTTCGCATGCAAATGGAATGTGTGGAATGTTAATCTGTCTGTCTGTCTGACCGTCTGTCGCGAATCATTAAGATAACGCTCATGTTAAGTTAAGTAAAGTTTACTTAAGTTAAGAGTGTTACGGTTATGGAAGTGTGTTACAGCTTTTAGGCGCACACGTTGCTCATTAAAACAAATTGCGCATGTGTTGCAAAAAGATATTTACTGAAATAAAAATATATTATTTACAATTTGTTATTTATTTATATATATTGTGTGTGTGCCCCAAAAGAATATTTACTATAGCAAACATATATTTAATTGTATATTGTGAATACCCCCTGGAAAATTATTTACTTTAGTAAATCGATTTTATTATTGTTTATAATTTATATGTCTTCATTGTGTGTATCCCCTAAAAAGACATTTGATATAGTAAATATATTATTATTTATTTAACTCTATATATATACACAATGAAAGTTAGATTGGCAGAATAAAATTCTCTATACGACATCTAAAATCATTGCAATCACAATCTGGTCAAAAGAAAAAATCAAATCAACTTGGCCAGGTTCAATCACTTTTTATCAATTCCCCGTAAATCGTTTTCAAATTAATCACCTCCAAATATGATAATGCTTTATTTTTAGCTTGTGATCTTACAGGGTATCTGTTGGCCACTTTCTCTTGCATACTCCCTCACTCACCTGGTAATATAACAAATTGGTTTTGCAAATGTTGCGGGCCAATTTTTCTGGTTTATGTAAATATTTATGAATGGAACAAATGGGCAGGAAATACCATAAATATATATATATATACATATAAATATATAATTTCATATAACTATGAACTCAAGTTCAAGTCTAGACTTGATTGGCTTTGTATTTGTCGATAGCGATAGCCATATTTTAATGCCAAATGCAAAGCGCAAATAGTAATTATAATTTATACAATAATAAATGGTATGCAAACATTAGATTTATCAATTATTGCCAATGGGATCGAAAATGTCACTTTGGAATTTAGCAGTTTTTTTTTCACTTTTTATTTTATGTTGTTTTTGTTTTTTTTTTGGTTGTGCGCCCCTCTCTAATAGACCGCCCGCAGATTTTGACCCCTCCGCCAGCCCATCCCACCTGCTGGGAATTGCGTTGTGTGTTTGGTTGTCTTGTAATCTTATCGCTGCTCTTATTGATTAATAAATAAAATAAAAAAGAAAAAACAAAAGAAACTGACACCCAATTGTTGTTGTTTATCAGGAATGTGGTAAAAAAGTCGGGCCCATTGCAGCGTCTGCACCTGTCCCTGTGAAAAGTTGAGTTCTGTTCAAAATGCCTGGCGCCTCGGCGAGCTGACAATTATTTTATTATAAATTATTTATATTATTGTTAGTGTTATTGTTATTGTTATTGTTATAATAAATTGTATATATTATTATGTGTGTGTAGCGCGCTCCTTTTCCAGCTAGCTGTATCTCTGTCTGATGTCGTTGTCATCTCTGATGTTGATAAAGTGGGCGGCATTGTATGACAATCGACAGCTCCGCCAAGCAACCCACCGCCGCCACCTTTCCTTACCTCCCATACACTGTAAGAAATTACTTAGACTTTTGGCTTCCACTTTGTGGCCACAGTTCTCACTTTTGCGCACTTAGATAAGCGCCAGCGAGTTTCATTTCTTTTTTGGGCATGCCATTAAAATCATTTGGGGGGCTACTTTGGAGGTGGTTATCATAAGACTTGTGCTCCCTATTGCTCTCTATTGCCTATGGACTTAAAACATAATTGCTTATCAAATTTATATTAAACTATTTTATTCTTAATTTTATAAGACATTTTCAATTCAAGTTTAATTTTAATTCTTGAATTTTTGATTTATTAGGTTATATTTGATCGATTTTTATTTATTATAATATATTTTCAGCAAAATTCCAATTTCAATTTCATAATATAATTCTAATTGAACTTTTGCACTTGAAAGATTCCTATTTAGTTAATGAGTTATTAAAAATTAAATCTGTTTCTGAGTAGCTTGATTTATTTATATTAATATTAGCTGAATTTCTTAGCCCATAACTTTATATAATATCTGAAAATGATGACATTAATAAATCAAAAAAAGAAGAAATTCCCTCACTTTCACTGCAGCTGCATTTAACAAAGCCAAACAAAGAAACTCACCCACTTGTGTCAGCTGCAGTTGACCCACTTAAGAAGGGAGCCACTCGGAAGCACAACTGCCAAAAGCTTAATAACAGGAAGAAGCTTTTCTTGACTGCCTTTTCAGGCATTCGCATTCACATTCACTCTCCCTTTTCGTACGCTGCATTTATCAAAAATCAAACTTCCGCTCAGTGTATGATATGATATAACTAAACTAAAGCGCCAGGCGGTATTTTGTTTTTTATTTCTTTGTTTTTATATTTTTTTTCTGTTGTGGACTGTTTTGTTGACAAGTCAGAACCGGCTGTTTATGATGTTGATGATAATGATAATGATAATGATGATGATGATGATTTGCTGTGGCATGACATGCCATAAGAGATATATGTCTTTCTGTCTGTCTTTGTATATCCGTAAGTAATACATGGAGTGGAGTGGGGAGTGGAGAGAGTAACCGTTATAAACATTACCTTGGTGGGGGCAAGAAGCAACAACAATGCGAGTGCATAATTACTTATTGTTTATTTCCTGTGACATGCAACGCAAAAGCCGACGATGACTGCGTTAACTGGTCTTGAGCAAACATTAAATAGGTCTACGGTCTTATAGACGTGACTATATAAAAAAAAATGTACCACACACACTTGCACTGTACATTGCAAAACGCATTTTGTGTTATCTGTGCAGTTGGCTCGTGGCCTTTTTGGAATGCGACTCTCCACCACAAAAAGTGAGGTAACATCGACCCTTAAGGCTCACAAATCTATTGCGATGTATATTTTTTGTTTTCATATTTACCTAGCATTTAGTTATCTGACACTTGTGACTATAATAAACTGTTTCATTTGAAGGCTTCCCCTGCAGTCCCTAAATATATCTCAACTCTAGATCAGCTGACGTTTAATATTGATTACAATATTTATAATGTAAATCCCAAACATAAAGAGGCATTCCTTGACAATTTCTTGTTTACTATATTATTTATCAATTATCATCGAAATAGCCGTGACTTAAATTATTCGTTTTAAATGCCTCACTACGAAGGTATTTCCGGAATGCCAATGACCAACATCTATACTTAAATTCTATACCCTTCAGTGCGGTACTCATAAACACCTTTAAGAATTTGATTTACAATTACTGTAAACTCACATACCAATGTTTATGCAATAAAAAACTGCAGATACGTATTTTTTGTTACATCATGTATCAAGTGAGTGTAAATGAAAACGACATCTAAGACAAATATAATTAATATCAATGTTTACATTCAGTTATTGTTTAAGTTTCAACTTTCACAATTCGAAGAATTTCAACAGATATTCAAGTGTATTTGAGAAAATACCTTTTGTAATATCCGACTTCTTTTGCACTCGTTGTTAGCCAACACACACACACTTGAAAGAAATTCACGAGAATCAAATCAATTAAAGCGCTTGTCAAATAATTTGTTTAATTTTGGATTAACAAATCGAAACAATGTTTAAACGCGCGATAAAGAACGCTCGCCCGCAAGCAAAGATACACTAATAGTAGTAAAAAACGAACAAATGGAAAAGGCCCCCCAAAAAACATTTAAGCTTTGCCACACGCCAAGTGTGAACACACTTTCTTTTATCTCGTTTAGCCAAATGCAATTAAAACGGTTAATTTCCTGTCACTGGCTTATCACAATCGAGTATCAGAATATACAGATACGATTAATGCGCAGTGTGACCGGCAGGTGGCGACACTAGCCAACTGGAGACATTAACCTTTGAAATTTGACCATTTCTCTTTTTTGGCATACTAATCAAACGGTTCTAGTCCGGTAGGGCATTAAAAACCCATTTGTTAGCCTTAACCCAATCACAAGGCCCCCAGTAACTGTCAGACTCTAACCCTACACAGAGTCCATACTGTCCACAGAGGCCATAGATTCCATAGAGTTCATTCCCTGGTCAGTTAGGGCAATCCATTTGATCTCGCAGGGCTTTCCTTGCCACACACCTTAACGCCTGACGAAGATGTATGGGCGAAAGTGAGCTCAACTCAGAGGTCTCAATTTGGAAAATGTTCCTCATATCAAAACATTTAATTTATAAGAGGCATGCAAAAATGATGACGTTCATTTTGAAGTAAGACCCACGTCGAAGACAAAGATGAATGAGACAATAGGCTGAACTTGTTCAAAACAAGCGATTTAGTAAATAAATATCTAAATGAAAATGGCATACCACAAGTCATGATGATCACTGAAAGAGAGCTAAGCACAGCTAAGAAAGACAGTAACAAATGTAGTAGACACAAAAGTAATCAGTTAATGAGAACCGATTGGTCTGCCGCAAATAAATCATGTACTTAGACTTTATTTACTTCATTTACCACTAGTCTGCTTGATAGCCACAAAAGCGTATGCAAAATAACGTAATAACTATTTCCATAATCTTATTCAATAATCAAATAAAAACAAAACTGATTTATAAACTGTTCAGTTCAATTCAATCAATTACTCATTCGAGCTTCATAAGAACCAATCCAAGTGGCTCAAAAAAATGAACGTCGAATAAGTTCTTCGGTGCAGTTCCGCCCTCAAATTCCAAGTATGCGAAAAGTGTTGCGCTACCATCTCTGAATCAGAACTGCACTGAACGACCAGACAACGTTGTTACACGACATGTTAACTCAATTAAAATTCCATTGGCGATAAATGAAGTGGCTGTGCTCCGTGTAGACACATTCCCTGACACCACACTCAAAATACAAAAACCAACAATGTGTTCTGCGGCTTGTAAAAGCATTCAAAGATACCACAAGCACACACACACATATCTACAAGTATATATATATATATATACATATACACATTTAACTCACGCGCACCATTTACAGTGCCAAAAATTCACAGTGATAAGAATCTAACTGGTAGTACACAATGCCAACGACCTTGTCGCAGTTCGCAATGAACTGCAGCCAGAACCAACCAAGATAGCCTTATGTAAGCAGCCAGACTGCTACGAACTTTGGTCAAATATTTCTGGCATTATGGCATTATTATTCCATAATCGATCAAAGAATGAGACGACCTTGGCTGTCAGTACCGCCGTACCGCTGTACCGACTACTAAAATGCTCGAGCAGCACACTACTCAGTGTGTTGGGGACCCTCGAACTCAAACTGATTGGCGCACTGATAAAACGTCTTTTGTGGTATTCGAATTGAATTACTTTAAGTCCGATGAAAGTGTCATTTAATTTCATAATAATATCGCTCCAATTACGTGCCATAATTCGAACCCTGCTCCAAGAGAATAGCTTCACTATATTTTTTTTCACTTAAGGAGCAATGTACAATATTTATCAAGAACTTTGATGACCAAATAGTTATTTTAAATGCTATGCTAATGAGCTCTGATTTTAATATTATCAATAATGAAATTAACGGAAAAGAGAAAAGCTCCACAATATTTCATTCAAGGAGCAAGGTGCAATTTTTATCGAGGAACTTGTTACGCACTTTGCACGAAAACTTTGACCCCCTATGGCAATTTGATGACCAAATACTTATTTTAAATGCTATGCTAATGAGCTCCGATTTTGATATTATCAATAAAGAAATTAACGAATGCTTTGGGGCTTTCAAATATCTGTCATCATTTTGAAAATAATCATACCAAAAAAAAGATAGCAGCAACAAGGATAAGAAAGTTATACAATTAACTCTTTGGAGAGTGACTCATTGATTGGTCAATAAATATGATAAATGATTGTAAAAAGAGATCTTTGAATGACTATAAGCAGTTCCCGTTCAGTGCGCCCTTTTTAAACAGTAAACAGGATTAAGCGATAATGAAACTGCGCTTTTAAAATGCCGTCAAAAGCTGCGCTTAAGTCTCATTAAAAATCCATTAAACTCGATAATAAAGAAGCAGCAAGAAGCGGCGACAAAGAGACTGTCTGACTGTCCGACTGTCTGACTGTCTGTCTGCCCTGTCGACACGAGAAAAACAAAATGAAAACCCAATTTCGTGAATAAGCTTTACACCAAATGTGTCCCCCGCCTCAGAAATGGAGCACTTGGCGACAGTTTGGGGGCACCAACAAGAAGAAACATGCTGTGAAATAAAAAATAAAAAATAAAAAATAATACAAATAAAATAAAACAGAAACAAGTCGAGTGCCGGCCACTTAAAAGTCGCCTCAGTTTCGTTTTTTTTTGGGTGCCTGGTGAGTGCATTTCGATGTTGCATATGCAAATAAATCATTCGTACTCGAATCCGAAAATGAATCCCAAGCCGAATCGCCTTTGCCACATGTGCGAAACTCAACTTTGACCAAAGAGTTGTGCGACTGAAGCTGAAAAGCCAATAGAAAGGAGTGCAATTATTGTGAATGAATGTGAATATATATTGACTGAGGCATCACATAAATATATAAATGCAATCAACCGATAATATTAATGATAATTGATGTTGAAGTGAATAAGTGCGCAATTGAGTGCATTGAGTATGGCAATTAAGAAGTGAACAAAGCTCACTGAATATTCATATATATTTAATTATACCGCACAAATTTATTCATGCTTACATTTAATACATGAATGCCTCAAATCCAGTTTATAAATTATACAAGAATATCTACATATTATTGCTATCGACAGAATCTTGCATGGTGTCTATCAAGAATCATGAATCCATAGCCGAGTGGCGTTTGCAATGCATTCACAATTCACAATGATCCATATAGATATTTGCACCTGTCTCCAGATTTTATGATTATTTACCTTTGATGCATAATGCCTTTTGCCGAGCAGACTGTGAACAACTGCAGCATTTACTGCTTGTTCAAACAAGACGGCTGAGTGTGTGAGTGTTTTTTTCGAGTATCGAGTATGAATATCTATGTGCGTAAAGTAAAGCTTAAACGGCCTGCAACCGTTGCCGGCCATAAAACGTATTTACCAGATACAGACCAATATACTCACACTCGCATAAACACTCGCACTCACACTCGCACTCACACTCACATTCACACTCACACAACTACTGCTCAATTAGAATTGCGTGCTGGGTCGGGTGAATGACACGCTGAGTGCCCCAGGCAGGTGCGGAGGTGCGGGGGCTGGCGGTCTTCCAACGAGGACGTACTGTAACTCAAATAAGCCACACACTGTGTCAAACATTTATCAGTCACTGCATCGATAAGGCGCAACTACAATGTTGCTGCGTGCCACCAGCTAAGGAGGGGCGCTGTGAAGGGGCACACCAAAAGCAAAGCCGCAATGAAGTTATCAAGTGGTCTTTTTTTAATACAAAACGTTTTCAGTTTCACAACTTTGTTTAATGCACGGCATAAAATTCACTTTCCATGCAGCCGCCTGCCGTGAATTTTATATGCCCAGCGAGAGAGAGTGAGAGCGACAGAGATTGAGAGCGAGGGACAGAGATTGCAATCCTGTCCTGTTCAGAAGGAGTCACTGCCTCAATTCCTGGCCTAACTTCGACGTGGACTCGCTGAATTTATGGCGAGCCATTAAGAAATGTCCATAAAAAATTTGTTCGCCTAATTAAAATACTACCTGAAATGAGGAGGTTATTTCATATTGCTGTTATTCTGCTTATCGCGGGCGGTCGTCGCTCACTGAGCTTTTCAATTTGCCACAAATGCCGACGATGACGATGACGACGACTGTTGTTGGCCTGGGGCAGCTGCATGCAAATTACGTTTGCATATAACCCATATTTATGGCCTAGACGAACTCAACTTGGCTCAAACTCAACTCAAGTCAACGCGACTCGCCCATCGGCATCCTTTTTAGCCAGCCTTTAAACTTTAATGAGATTTTCGCAAAAATGCAAAAATCATAATTTTCACGCGCAACGAAGCGCACCAAATTGGCCCAAACAGGGGCGTGCCTCATGCCACAGTTCGCTCAAACAGTTTTTTTTCTGTTTTTTTTTTTGCTATTTACACCCATCGATCTGGGCAGTTAGCGGAACTTAGACCTAAACGCAATTTCACTCTCGTATTTCAGTTGCAAGTTGGCAGTTGGCAGTCGATTGAGGCATTTGTTATTGTCATGAGCAATTTTAACAGTTAAGAAAGAGCTGCGTTAAAGCCTTAACTTTGTTAGATAAACATAATATCTATGAGTCTATTTCTTCCTTGCAAGTCATAAATCTATACGCAAAGTATCCAAAAATAGCAAAGGCTCTAAATTATATATTTTTTATGGGAAATTCCCACTAACCACAAGCTATCTAAAAAATGTCATTTAACCTCGGTCCGACTGAGCCAGTTCGACAGTCGGTTAAGCAATCAGACATCAAAGGAGCTTCACGGGCTGTTTTTTGGCTTGACAAGAAAATCGCCCACTCTCACTTTTCACATCATCAGAATCTTGGCCAAATGACAGCTTTGAGTCACTTGCCTTAAGTTGCCTCAACTGGCTAAACACTAACTAATTTATGGGCATTCAAACCACTTTCGGCGAGTACTCGAATGGTATTTATGCGATAGCCTTCTCAGAAGTGACGCCGAAATGACGTGATGTAAAAAATTAGTTTAGCAGCTGCACAAAATTTGTTTGATAATCGGCGCAAAAATAATCAAAATTTATTTTCAATTTATATGTCCATAAATTTTCGACAGGAATTCATGTGATACGCGAAGTTTCTTATATTTGAGCAAACATCTTTTGATAGCGAGCAGAAAAACAAGAATGTAACATAATCAAAATTGTAATCAATAATGCCAATAAATTTCATTGTAGATTTTTAAGTCACAAAATTATTTGTAATTAATAAATATATAAAAAAGATTTTTTTAAACATACTTTGCAGAAATAAATGAAAAATTAAAAATGGTTTCAAGCTGTTTGCGTTATATTTTAATCAACATATTCGAGTCCAAAATATGTTGTGAAATTGGTAAAATTATGTTTTAATCATTTTGTAGCATACTTTTGGGGCAGTTTTCGAAAATTTCTCCACTAGAAAATAAACTGAGAAAGATTCGCTTTACTTTGAATTGAATTCCCTAATATTATGAAAAATAACAAACAACAATTTTATTAATCACAAAGAAATCAATTCAATTGGTCCCCGTTCGTCACTTAGCTCCCTTCCCCTCCGCCAAACCATTCACTCCTCAGCACTCCATCGGTCAACTTGAAGTGGTTTTGCTTTTGGGCCACGTTCATTGTGATTATAATGATTATTATGATGATGGCCGTTCATTGTGCCGGTTCAATTCGAGCAGCTCTCAGTTATTGGGCCTTCGAGCGTTGTGGTTGCTGAACATAAGGAAATTGTACATGTATATTATTAATAATACGCCATGTTGTGCCGCTTATGCAATGGGCCGCAATAACTTGACTCGGCTGCCCAGCGACTTGTGAATAATGTGCAGCAATAAAAACACAGAGACACACAAATCTGATACCTTCGCTTGTTAAAATATTACATTTTCGCCACATTAAGCAAACAGAGAGGGGGAAGGGGGGGACTATATCCATATCCTTGTTGTATCCTTGTGTGCATATCTGCATATCAATTTCTGAGGGCGGGGCAAAGTTTACGTCTTGAAGCCCTTTTGGGGCCACATAAGGCAACATAATTCGTTTCCGCTGCTTTTATTTATTTTATTTTTATTTTCTTGTATTTTTTTGGCAGGGTTGTCAGCCTTTGCGACAGCTTCCTTTCTGCTGCGGTCGTCCTCATGTCCTGTTGCCTGCCTGGCTTCACACACAACTTGGCAAGTTGCGCGTCTTTCCGCTTCCGTTGCACGAACACAGCGACTAAGCCGAAGAACAAGACGAAGACGTATCCTTGCGCCCACTTCCCCGACCCCGCCCCATCCGCACCCCCCATGGCGCACCCATAAATCCAGCGCATGCTGTTTGTCTTGTCGCCAGCAAATTTTCCACATATTTATTTTTGCCTTTTCAAAGTTTTTATTTCTTGCTCGTTTTCTGTTGATTTTATTGCATTTTTTCTGTTCTTGCTTGAGTCAGTTCAATGAACGCATTTGCCGGCGCCTGCACCCTGCCCACTGCCACTCCCCTTTTTATGACGTATACTTCTTGTGTGCTTACTTCAATTTCGAATACTTGAAACCACCTAGAACATTCACTCATACATAAATATATATATATGAATATCTGAATACACCCAAAACTCGTTGCGGAGGCACGCAAACATTTTGGCGCACATTTCCGCTGGCAAATGGCAAAAGCTGAAAATGCCAAAAGGCCAGAAAGGAGAAAGAGGGAGAAAGAAAGGCGCTGGAGTGAGAAACATGCCATTTGACAAACATGCAACTAGAGGGGGCAAGCAGCGAGGGGGGCGTGTGGATGAGAACATTTATTTGGTGTGGTGGCCAAAAGCTAGTCTAGTGTTATGGCCAAAAAAAGGCATTGCGAGTGGCCACAGCTAAATTTGAAGGTAGACAGTGCAATGGATGTGATTTAGCATATTTCTAACTTAAAATTTGGTGTACTTGCCCCACTGTGCGGACGAGCGCCCTCGTCAACTGCTGACCATTATATAATTACACTTAGGCAACCAAATAAAAGGCGTTCGCATGCTTTTTTCGTTGGACATCCGTTCTATTGATTACTTTTGTGCAGCAGACGTCGAAACTGTTTGCCACATTTGCATATTGCGTGGCTACACAGATTTTGATTAACAAATGGAATAGCACTCCTCCCCCTTCCCTCCTCTTGCACCACTCCACACTCCTATGTCGATGTGAAACAAGCGTTTAGATTTGCTTTAATCACTTTTATTACTTGTTAAACATGATTCGCCCGCCGGCCACCAACCCAAGTGCACACAAAAAAGATACATAGATACTGAGATACTTTCGAGCGTGTATAGATACAGATACAACGTGTAACAGCTGGAGGGGTATTTTGTTGACTTTGCGGTTTTTCGTGTGCGTCTGTTTTGTGCTGGCCAGACGCAAACATTGTGTTACCAAAATTGTTAGCTCGCTGCTGTGGTCAAAACCAAAGAGAGTGAGAGAGAGAGAGAGGCAGAGAGAGAGAAGCGAACACGTGCCCAGGAAACCGCAGAATCCTGCTTAACAATGTGTTGTATCATATTTTTAGCGTAATTATATCGCTCATAAATCAGAGCACATCAATCGTTGAAGGAAGTCAAAACTTTGGCATTTTCAGCACTTCAGCATTTCAAATCAATTAAGGCTCATTAGCCACTGGGCTGGGCTCCAAAATAGCGAAAATCTCAAGTGGTTTCCGCCTGCAGTCAGCGCTCTAAATTTAACGAATCGATAAAAGTAATAATATACGATGCGGTAGCAAAGTTCAATGCAAGAAAACACAACATCAAACGTGCCCCGATAGCAATTGTCAAGTGCAAATGGCCAGAATGGAATTTCGCCCAGTTTACAATAAATTTAAATTTCTATTTAGCAAAGGAACACAAACAAAATCAATGGAAAAAAGTTGTACAGATTTATTTACGATTTGTTTTGATTTGCGCAGTCCACAATCTTTATGATTCCCAATTAGGCCGACTCTCTTGCCATAAATCTGCACTATGTATATATACATATATATGCTTAGATTGGCCAGTCAGTTAGCGTTATAAATCAGTTTTGGCCAGCGACTGATAATGATGCGCAATTGGCAAGTAGCTGATTGCGGAAACTCTCCCTTCGAATAGAGTATTGCAGTCGAGAGAGCTCGACTAGAATATACACTGACTCTTTGAAGACTGTGGCTCTAATTGAATCTGACATGATGATGCTGAGCATTAATATATATTATTATCACATTCATACCTTTCGAAAACCAAGATTTGATAAATAAGCATATTTTGATAGCTCAATTCTGTTAGGTATAATATTATAGATAAAGCTATGAATGCAGCTAGAGTATTATGAATGTCTGTTAAGTTTATTGCCACTAAAAACATCCCAGATAATATTTAAGCTGTTCAGTTCCGCAATAAAAACGCACATAAATCTTAATCACTGCTACTAAAACATTGTCAATCTTAAATAATAAAATACTTCTGGTATTTCTTATTCGCAATAACATAACATAACATCAAATTCTAATTCGCAATAAATGGCCAAGTGGCAATGCTGGTAGCTGAGGTCAGCTAACCTGGCAGCTGATATAGATAGCCAGATAAGCCAACAGAAGAAAACCAAATCATACCCAACCAGGGATCAAGTTTGACAGCATGTTAAAGTGCTTGTTAAGTTCGACAAAGGTAGGAAAGAGTAACAAGGAGAGTCGTCGACCCTTTAATTGACATTCCTGACAACTTGTCAGTACATCAGCACTGACTAGATTATAAGTATGTTTATTATCAGTGAATAACATAATAATAATAATAATGAAAAAACAAAAAAGTTGGCGCGTGTTGAAGTCAATCGACTGATATCTCTACTACTCAAAAATGTTTACTATGAACAAAAAATAATAATAATATAAAATAATAAATAATAACGAAACTGCTTTGTTTAATTGATGGCAAATTTAAGCTTGTCACATCTAGTGAACTTTATCAAATTATTTCGTAGAAGGGACAACAATTTTGAAGACTTTTTCGTTTGTGAAATAAATAAATGTTAGGCATTTTTTGTTGATCTGCCCGAACGCGGCTTGTAATCAGTAAGAATTTCACAATGATGACAATCGCAATTAATTATCAGAGCATGGTGTACAAAAATTCCATTTGATGCGTCACAACAATATGCAATTTGTAATCAGTCATTTATACTGATTGGCGCCAGGGAGCACGCAGCAGGCTCAGTTCCGCAGATTAGCCAAATAACTTCCAATCCGACCAAAGTTCAAGTGCCTAAAAAAAAAAAAAAAAATTATTGCTGTCAACCTGCAATCTGAGATCAATCGATTAACGCAAGCAGTTAACAATAAACAACTGGCTAGCCAAAAAAAAAACAGCGAAAAGCGAAACTGGAAAATTAAATTGTTAACTTAACTAAACGACGTCGATAGCGTCGAAGTCAAAAGGCCAACTACCAAAAAAAATAATAAACAAAAAAAAAACAGCACAAGCTGCCGCCGACAAACAGTTTCAGAGGCTTGGCAGCCTGCTTGTTGTTGTTTTAGTTGTTGTTTTACTTGTTGTTGTAGCTGTTGGCAGCAATTAGCTAAACAATAAGCAGCGCTTTAAATACCCTGTCTGCGCAGTTTAAAGAGCATATTCAATTTGAAAATGACGAATATTTTCTATTTTTAGATAGAATTTTAATAAATAAAACTATAAATCGTTGATTCAAAATTTAATGGAATTTTAATGTAGAGTTAAACAAAAATCACTGGAAATGATTACGCTTTCCAAGCACATGTTTTCCAGTCGCATATGCTTCTTCTTACTTGGACACGTGCGCTTATCTTCCATGTTTGGCTCGCGTTTGTTTATTTGGGCAAGTCAATTAAACGTAAATGGCCAAAACGATACGCTGAAATCCAGCACGAAACCACCCACGTGGCCAATTACGTTGATGAGTGGATTTGCCAGCTAAGAAAATTAATCATATTTTTAATACGCTGCTGCAAAGCTCATTTACAGTTAATGCAAACGCAAATATGTATTTATATATATGTGTATGTGTATTAGCTACTTTAATTTAAGTCTTCCAATGCAGAAAAATCAAAGTTTACCCTTCGAGTAATTGAAATTGTGTAGAGATCTTTAATATTTCATTAACATATTTATTGCGCACTTTGCAAAGATCACTGGAATGACTAGCAAAATAGCGTGAAGTTGGCTGCGGCTACTTGGCCAGCGGCCAGCACAGTTGCTCTGCGATAGTGGAAGGATGTGCGCCTGGAAAGCTGCCATCGAGTTATTTAGCAGAAATGCTGTGTGCAATTAAATAATAGATGTAATTAACCAATTAATTGAAGGTGCGCATTGAAAATGGAAATAGACATAATTTTCTAACAAACATATTTAAATCTTAGAAAGAAGATTTCAAATTATAGGCAATCAATTAGAATGTAGTTGTGAATAAATATATAAGTATTTTACTTTACTTAATACTTTAACTTATATAATTTGTAATGCACTCAAATGGAACCCACAGAAATATTCCCAACATTTCAACTCAAGTCATATCTTCCGCTGTCGCCGACTTTAATCCATTCTCTTAAGCACTGGCGCAACTAGTCAGGAAGCTCTAGGACTTATCATTCTTGGAATAAACCCAAAACTCTTCACTTAAGTTTGTCTAGGTAGTCGATTAAAACCCCCTGAAATTGTTTACTCTCTATTTACAAAAATAAAAATAAAGTATTTGAACTTTTCTGCGATTTATAATTGGCCCTATTTGATTACGTGTATGATAAGAATTTTGTTTGAAAATGCTAAGACTAGACAAAAATGCAGGTACTTGAACCTTAAACTTAAATATATAAATTATTTGGATTGAAGTAAACAATACCAGCGATAAGCACACATTCTCATTTTGGCATGGGACTCTGCGTAGTCACGAGCCCTATTTTCTGAAGCACCTCTTCTTCAAGATGATTAATTTGTTTTTTGTAAATTTCGTACATTTCAAGAGACTTGCAGAAGAAGAAATCAATCGACTATCACTATGCTGAAAATATAGTAAAAAATTCGACATATTGTCAGTTACTATATCTGCTACCAATCTAATCAAGTCGTTAATACCTGTGACGTCACAACGATAAGCAGGAAAAAATGGGAGCAACATTTTTGCAATGACTTTCACAATAAGTGACACGATTTTGCTCACCTGGCAACAGTTTTAATGAGCCTGCAAGTAACGGTCTAATCATAATAACTGAAGATCCCCTGCAGTTTTACAGTTACATTAGCCTGGCCAAGACTCACTTTGGTTTTGATGGATTGCCCTTAATAGGTAAATAAAGCAAATAAGGGGTGCCCCCAATTGACAAAGATATAGCGAAATAATTCTGCAAATTAGCAGACTAATTATGTCTGCCACGCGTTATCTGGAACTTCTATATATTACTCATCAGCACTTCTCGGGCGCCATGTCGGGGCTACATTATGACTGTGACATTAACATTATCATAAAACAATTTCGTTTTCATTTGTGTGGCGAGGTGCACAATAAATCTGGACATTTATTGTTGAGCGATTGACTAATTTGATTGATTAGGCTGACTGCACACAAAAAACAATTACAATTATTTATCGATAGTTGCATCCGTTTTATATATTATATATATATTAAATTATATATTATATTAAAGAATAGAAAATCCTCTCAGCAATCCAGATAATTATCACAGACTTTAATGCAGACTCTTTGGTTAATTGCTGCAGCAGCAATGGGTAATCCAATATCGACTCTTTGCCAAAGTGCGTCACCAATCAGCCCAAAAAGGAGCAGATAAACGAAGGGGGATGGAAGGGTGAGGGGAGTCGAACTCAATGAAGCATTCAACCGAAGTAGCTGTTCTTTGGTGGTGTCGCCACGGCGTCAAGCATCAGTCGCACTGACAATAGCCCATTATCGAGGATTACAAGGACATGGACGGCAAAAGGGAGAAGGAGAGGGGAGAAGAGTAACTCAAATCGCCATTGTGCGCTGAACAATGAAGATGGACGCATGTCCATGTCGATGAATTTCTATTGATTGACAGTTGGCCGGTTATACTCCCCCCCCACCCACCCTGTGGCACTTCCTTCAGTGTCAATCAGTGTTGAATCACAAAACGCTTGCAGTTTTTGGCAACTTCCTCCACTCACCCAACGGAAGTCCTTGCATGCGGGTCCTCCTCCTTGGTCCTCTTTGGTCTTCGTCCCTTTTGTTGTGACCCTAATCGCTTTAAACTGTGCCACACACACACCAACAGACACCCGCACACACTCACACACACTTAGGGGTTGCTGGCTTAGTTTTATTGCGTGGGCGTTAACCATTTTTATGGACACCCGGAAACTACAATTGCAATTTTCATTATTGCCTCTATTAATGAGGAGCGCGTGTCCAGTTTATTGTTGTTTCCTTCCCTGCTCAGTCTGACTATGATTCTACTAATGGGATTTTGTGGCGAATAAAATTTGGCAGAAATAATAGCAATAATGGTGAAAATCTGCAAATATTTCGGGCATTTCTAAAGAATTTCGCATTTGAATCGAGCAGGGGCAGAATATTAAAAACCATTTCTTTTTTTTAATTTTAAATGTGTTCAAAAATGTATAAAAATAATAATAAAATAGAAGTAATATATTTTCTTACTTTTAAATGATCTCAAAAATATTAAAAAAATAACTTTAAGAGAACTTTTTATAGAACTTTTCCAATAGAAGATAAAAATAAGAAGAATTTTTTACGAACCAAATTATAAAGCTTTGGTATTATAATGCTGATTAGCGTATTTTGCTCCCGACCTACCCTAAAAAAAACTTAAATCACACAACTATTATTAAATTAAGCTACAATAAATTCACTCTTACTAAATTACTTATTATACTGTACTCTAGTTGAGTTGAACTTGCAAAAGCCACACTTGAGGTTTATGTTTAACAATTGCCAATTTCATAATTTTATTTCACTTTGCCTCATTTGGATTGGCTCCAATAACATTTAAGCAGAAATCATGCTCGAAACTGTAAACAAACCGTTAACACCAGCTGCAGCAACAACAGTTAACTGCTGACTGGTTAACAGCTCATACAACAGGTTCGATGTTGCCGAGTCTGTTGGCTACAGCACGCTTTGCATGCACTGCTGCTGTTAACAGCAGTTCTCGCATGCTACAACAAGCGCTTTACAGCAGTGCGACTGCAGCGCCTGTTAAAAGTGGAGACAACAGCAGCAGCAGCTGTAGATTTTATTAGCTGCACTCTGCGATGCTCTAACAAATGGAGTATTTTGGTTATGTGTTGAAATGCGTAACATTTTAAATGATAAGAGATGTTAAAAGTAAAGTAATTAGCTATTCGACATTTTACTCGATTGTGCGACCAAATGAGACTATTAAAAATAAGTGTCTGTTAAATACAAATACAACTTAGCTTGAGGCTAAAGTTAGGGCAGTTATAAATTTAACAAAAAGGCATAATTCAATTACATAATTTATAAAGGAATTAAAATTGAAAGCTCAAACTCCGTTATAGAAGAGTATTTTCTTGCGCCAAAGATCATAACTCAAAAAAATATTTAAATATGTTTAAAAAACTCAATTCACCATTGAATATATAAGAACTATATAAAAATATATTACACCGATTTGGCTTGCGATTGAGTATCTTTAACATATAGCTGTCAGATTTGAGACGCAGTTCAAATGTTCGACGTGCAACATGTCTGTTGTGCAGCTGTCTGTTGACTGTTGACAGACTGCTTGCTGCTTGCCGCCTGCTTATGTTGGCCGTATCCGTATCCAGCAACAACAACAGCAACAGCAGCAGCAACAACAACAGCAAAAGCAACAATACAGCAGCAACAAGAAAATGTCGCACGTTTCGTTTCGGTTAGTCTCGATAATTCAATCGCCCTGCAAAGACGTTCAACGTCGCCCGCTGCTGCTAAAAATTACAAAAATAAAATAAAAATAAAATAAAAATTAAAAAATAAACAACGCATCCACAAATCATATTCTCTCGCTCTCTCTTTCCCTGTCGCTCTCTCTTTCTCTCTTAATCTATCTCTGTTTCTTTCACTCGCATTGTGTGCGTGATTTTAAATATTTGCGGTTATTTGGCAATTACCGTTACGGCGTGCAACATTTGTGCAAATTAGGTGGCAACGCCATTCGGCTATCAACAACAACAACAAATAAATAAAGAATTACAAGCCAGAAACAAAAAGTTAATCTTTAAAAACGTGACAAGTGCTGCAAAAAAATTAATCAAAAAATTTGCCAAAACGGAAACGGAAGTGCCGCCGACTAAATGTCTGCGAATGTGTGTGTGGCTGTGTGTAACTGTGTGTGTGGGTCGCCTGGAATTCGTTAATAATAATTAATTAATAACAATAACAACGACAAATACAACAACAACAACAACAAGTTGGCAACAAAACGTGAAATTCCTGGCAAAAAATAAATGTTTGCAAAAAATAGCTGCAAAAGGCTGAAAAAGTGTTTACAATTCAAATGCCACGCCCACAAATTGCACAATTAAGCATTCAATGTCAGCGTTATCAAACTTAAACGGCGTTACCAGATTTCTAGCAGGCGTTGTCGTCAGGATCGCAGAATTGCCAGGACGAAATTTTAGTTTGCTGCTCAGCTGGCAGTAAATGGGTTAAAATTATGCACATTAATCGCCGAATGAATGTCGAATCAGTTGAAAAGACTGCTCTTTTTTATTGTAAGTAACGGTAGTCCAGCAAAAACTATAATCCAATAAAATACTTAAACTTAATTTGCAAATAATTTGAAATTAAACTTGAACTACGTAATGCAATATTATAAAGAAATATTGTAAAGAGTTCAAGTATTTTATTCATTTTAAATTTACATTTAAAAGAATTTCGTAATTGAAATTTCTTAGTAAATACTTTGAATTAATTTAAGTTCATTATGAATAAAGTGGTTTTGATAATTAAATATTATTATTTATAATATTGCTGTACACTATTGCAAACTAATTGAGGTTTATAAGTTTGGAAATGATAAAAAGAATTCAATCATTTTAAGAAGAGAATGTTTCTCAGTTAATGTATGAAAATGTGCATGAATCTTACAATTAATTTGAAATTCAGAATTGACAAGAAGAAAATACTTATACACTTAGAGAAAAATCCAGTTCTAACTTTAAGTATACACTATAAATGTATTACAGTGTAAATAATGGACATTTCTCTGTGCAATCAATAACTTTAAAGTTTGAAGTCATTTCCATTATTAACTTCAGCAAAAAACCAAACAGAAGCATTTGCAACATAAACAAACACACAAAGAAAACAATACACACACCCTCTCAATCATACACACACACACACACTCACCCAATCCATTCAAGTTTTGTGGCATACCTTATCTTCATTCATAATTTCATCAACCCACAAAAACTAAAGAGGGAGAAGAAGAAGAAGAACACAGTAAAAAATATAACCCAGCCTTGCGACGTTTTTCTTTTATTCCTACTATTATTATTTGTTGGTCTGCGCAAGTCGCACGTTCGCTTTATTTATTAGAACTCTGTCGATAATTACAAAATAATGCGTTTTACTCAACCCACTGCGCCCCTCAGCCCCCTCCTTGTTCCCCACTCGTTCCACCCACATATCTGTATCTCGAGGCAAGTTGAAGTAGCGTTAAAAACGCTTGGGAAAACGGTTCAGAACGAAAACGAGGTTATGCGGAGCATAAATTTCCAATGTGTGTTTTCGGTTGCGATAAGATTTCTCGATGGGTTTCGTTTTCAGTTTCAGTTACCAGAAACCAAATCGAAACAGAAACAGCAACAAAAAACAGAACCAGCTGCAGAAATTAGTTTTTGGTAAGTTTAACTTGGCTAATTTGTGGAGGCTACTCAACGTTGAACAAGGCTGAGGCTGTGCTTGAAGCGCCTTCTCCCAATCTCGAGAGGTCTCGAGACTGGAGTCAAGTGCTCCCTGGAGTGGTTAACATGTGCTCGAAGGAGGGTGGTGGGGTGGACTAGTTGGGTGGTCTTTAGCGTTGAGGGTTTTGTTGTGGCGCCAAACAATTAAAATGCTACTCAAGGGTGGCAAAGGGTTGATTAAAACAATCGAAACTTCAGCAAATGAAAGAGATGTTATCGATAACTAAACCCACTTTGAGTGGTGAAAAGATGAAAAGATGAAAAGAAGTGGGTTAACAATGGGTTAAGAATCTAACAAATATATGGGATGAGTAGGTATACATTAATCACAATGTAAGAAGTACATAAAGTAAACTAAAGGAGGACGAAAAGCAATGGATTGATGGATTAAAGATGAAAGATGAAAGTGACTAAAAAGAGTGCAAATAAGAAAGAGTTTATAGTGGATAAAGCTAATGTAATAAGTGCCAAAAATGGGTCAATTAGCGGAGGAGGATAATAGGCAAAGAATATGTTCGAAATCAAAACCAGAAACTCGTAAAAAGTTAGTAAATGGGTTAACAAGGATGAAGAATAATGTCCTTTAGAAGTAAAAACATTTGAAGTGAAAAATAATTTTAAATTGGAATTGAAACTTATAAATGCACCCAAAAAAAGGAGCACAACTGAAAATAATAAATACATAATATAATTAAACTACAACAATTTATAATATAAATAAAATAAATCAAATCATATAAAAAAATAAGATTATGAATGCAGGACAGGCAAAAAATAGTAATATATATTCTGATATAAAGTTGGAGGTTGCGAAGATATGTTCAAGAAATATTTATAATTCTCAGGCTTATTATGACAGTTAAAATATGTAAGCCGTAAATAAACTAATTATTAATTAAAATTAATAATTCAATAATAAAATCAAAAATAAGATTATGAATACAGGGCAGGCGAATAGTAGTGAAATATATATTCTGATATAAGCAGTTGGCGGTTGCTAAGATATTTTCAGGAATTATTTACAACTGTCGCATTGAACTAAACGTGATATTTACGAGTGGCTTAAGATGAGCCATAAATAGTTGAATAGTTTCCACATTCGAGCAGGTTGCGGCTCAATTGAACTCGTTGTCTGATTTACAACCTGACCTGGCACAACACTACAACAATAATAATTATAATAATAATAATAATAATAATAAAAGAAACAAGCGCCGACGCAAAGCCAAACAAAAAATAAAAACACCAACAATAAATTCAATAAATCGAATAAGGGGGGCGATTATGAATGAATGAATGAATGAGTGAATGAATGAATGAATGTGGCTGTTATGTGAAATTGAAATATCAAAAGTGAGACAACAAATCAAACATGATAAATTACCCCAGAGGCGACTACCGATCTACGCAGGAGACAACACGACAGAGAGAGAGAGAGAGGGAGAGAGGGGAGGGCCCTAGGCTGTGGGGGCGGTTGAGGAAGTAATAAAAAAGGCGCGGGGAATTGTTTGACAAGTTGTAAACACTGGTATGCAATTTAGGTTCTTGTGTGTGTGCGAGTATGTGTGTGTGTGTGTATGTGTGTTTGTATTTGTGTTGTATCTGTTAGATACAATATTGATTGGCTGTTATCGATAAGGTTCCGCAGATAGTGATAAAAAAATTACATATACACTTGGAGAAAAATATATAAATATAAAATAAATCTAAGCTTAAATAAGTTCTTTATGGTTTTAAAATAAGTATAAATAAAAACTAAATTTAATTTAGTTTTTTTAGGGAATAGAACAAAAGACTCATCCTTAAAATATGATTTTCTATATTTATTTTCCTCAGTGCACTTGCGTTCTTTTTGACTAACTCTCGCTCATTTTCGCTCGCTCTGCTTTTTTTCAGGTGGTGATTTCAGGTGCATTATGTACAGTAGAAGATTACGTAATAATGTCACAGTGTGCACACAACAAAGCCATACACCTAGCTGCGGAAGGAACAGTCTCAGTGACAGACATTTCACAGATACGTAAGTACCCAATCAATTTACAACTTCCCCAAAAAAATTAAAAAAAAAAGAAGAAAAAAACCCAAACAAAACACAGCTCAAGTGCGCTTGTAATAAATGTAGCATATTATGAGGTCTCTCCCCTCTCTCTCTCTCTCGCTCCCTTTCTCTACCCATCTCGCTCTTTGTGACTTGTTTTTTTTTTGTTTATTGACACGTCTGCAGGAAATGCCTTCACATTCCGATTTTGTTGCATCTAATTTAACAATTTTGTTGCCAGCCCTTTCACAAACAATAACTTCAACAAAAATATAAAACATTTTTCAGTAGTTGTTGTTGTTGTTGTTGTTATTGTTATTGTCTTCTTGTTATTGCTGTGTCTGCATGATGAAGTGTCTCATATTTTCCCCAAAAACGCTGCCACTTCACTTGGCCTAAAAAACAAAGTCACATTACTTTTGACTGTTCAATATTTGTCTCAGTTATTAACTGTGCTGCAAACATGTTCAACTGTCACTCAACTCATCCATCTCAAAGCATTTTGTTGGGGAAAGAACTTAGGAATGCCACGAATGTTGCAAGTAGCTGCATATGAGATATGAATAAATGTATAATTCAAATGCGTAGCTGAACAGAAACTACAAAGATGTGAATATTGAGTAAGAAACTATGAAAGGTGAGTCAGAAGTATTGAATATATAATTAGAACATTTAGATCAAGAAATTGACTTGTTAAAAAAAATGTGTCTATCTTAGATATGCCGAAGATTGCATACCCTTTGAGACAAATCAGCATTTTTGATATCTCATATTATATAAATTAAAAAATTTAAATGATTTTTCCTATAGTCAACCAAAAAAAAAGAAGAAGAAAAATTTAAACATATTTTTGTATATTTATTAAATCACTTTTCAGAGCAGGCTTAATCTATTAAATATCAAATTTTGATACTACCTCAGGCAGATGCAATTTTCTGTGGCACACTTTGAAACCTTAATTTCATTTACAGATTTTGTAGATTTGGGATTTTATATACTTGCAATTTTCTATGCCACAGTCTCTAGCCAAAGTCTATTGAATAGATTTTTGTAGACCAAGTTGTTGCCACATTTCTGCAGCTCTTTCGAACATTTGGCGCATAAAGTGTCAAATTTATGACTGCAAAAACGGTTGCGAGTAAAAATAATAACAATTTTTGCGCAAAAAAGAAACGCGTCAACTTTCACTGGACTCGGTTGGCAGGCCGCAAAACTCAGCCCAAAATCCATTTGGCGTTGCAACCCGCACAATAACCAACAACAGCCGTACCAGGGCCTAATTAGAGCCGCTGCCTGCAGCTGTCCCAAAAACAAAAAAAAAGATACATACAGATAAGGGTCGCAGCGCGAGCTACAGCTAGTATATCCCGGCAGGACCTTAAATATATATATATATATACATATATACATATATATTACAACTTTTGTCACTTGACAATTGTTTGTTTTTGCACATTTTCAAGCAGCACGACAAATTTTCGTTCTTTTTTGAATAACAGGTGGAAAATGCGTGAAAAATTCCAGCTGGTATTTAAAAACAAAACAAGCAGCAAGAAAACCCAAAAACAAAAGCAGCAAAAAGGGCCGCAACACTTATGGCTAATGTGTGAAAAGTTGCTTTGTCAATTTGCACGCCCATCGAAGGCTGCTTTTCATTCATTTGAGATTCATGAGAGACGGCGTTTTATGATCGCCAGTAGTCCTCTCAGTTCCCTCAGGTAGTCCTTCCTGGATTATGTGTGTTGCTTTTATGAATTAAAATATGTATTTTTAGGGTACACTACGCTAAGCTAAGCTGCTGGGGTTTAACCCAACTCACACTTGTACTCAAACTATATGCGGGTATTTCCAACCCACCCAGAGGTTCTTCATTCTGAGCTCAGCTTATGCGGAATTAGTGGAAAATTAAAGGAAAATAAACTATGGGCGCAAAAGGTACAAACAGCTGTACTAAATATTTGTTAAAGTCTAAAATATATATATAAAACTTAATTCAAAGTTGAACTTACTTGAATGTAAATGAAATTATGTTGAACTTTACGAGTTGGTAGTCTTAAAAAGTAATTGGAATTATATTACATTATATTTTGAATTAAGGATATTGATATCTAAATTAAGTAAAATTCAACTGTAAAATAATATTTCAGTTTCCTTCATACCAATATTTGCACCCGCATCTCCCGCTGAACCGCTCCTGTGCTTTAGCCCAATCCAGCGAGCCTCGTGGCTAATGAATCTTGACATTTCAATCAACGCACTTTCACCCACCACTCTACTCATCTGGTCCCCCGCCTAGGAAATTATAGCAAAGAACCGCTGAACAGACCACAGTAAAAACCAATGCAAACGAGCGCTTTCCACAGATTTTTTCAAGGGGCGGAAAACCGGCAATAAATCAAATGATTTAATTTGGAGACTAACGTGAAAAATGCACAAAGGCGAAAATTGTTGAGCTCGCATATGGAATAGCATACAAAATATCGAAAGGGTAGCAAAATGTTGAGGAGAACTAGCAACAGCACTATAACTAGGGCTAGCTGAGCTCTCTGGGGCAATAAAACAATTTATAGCTCATCATGTGCGGTCATAAATTTAAGAACGCAATCATTTCGTATCTGAAATGCTGTCCCTTGCCCCAGCCCCGGTGGCAACATTGTCTGGTGTCCAGGGCGTTGCCCAATCAACACCTCCTCACCCCACCCAACCCAAAAGAGTTACCGCACGTAACAAGTTGCAAGCTGTTAATTTCGTGACCAAATAGACAAGGGTTCCAAGTCCCCAGCGATCATTGTTTCTGGCCTCTGGCCCTCTTCGTTATGCTTTCGGCCAGAAGATTTGATTTTTCAATGGAGGTCTGTTTTTTAGTCGGTCTGTGTTTTTTGTTTGCCTTGTAGTTCATTAAAACTGTTTAGCATTGTTGGGCTTCGTTGAAGGCTGTCCCAGCGCCAGCGACAAGATCAATCAAAGCTTAAAATAAATAAAACAGCCTCAATCTAAAATGAGATAGCTTTAATAACTTTATAGATAAGTTGCCGTTTTTTGGGTAGCTGATTGGAATATTATAATATTGAGTTATTTATATGAATAAATTTGATGATGAATATGCTCATTTTATTGGTAGCTTCCCTGAACAAAATCTTTAGGCAATTTTCAGCTTTTGAAAATTTTCTTTACTTAACACAAACTTTATTGATTTAAAATTCAGTTTAGAGATCTTTTCAAAAATCATAACAATCCTTCTCAGTCTCTTATTATTATATTATTATGATCAAGACTTTAATTAGATCAGATATACCAAATATAAGAAAATATTTTTGTTCCTATTTTCTTATTTAAAATCAGTCGAAAATCATTAAATTTCATAACAAAATATTAAAAGCTGTACAAAAAATCGGATGTAAAAATATACTCCTAGTTTATTTATAGCCTGCAAGCAAATGTTTTATACCAAACTTTATCTATAGCTATAAATACCAAAAGCATCTTTTACAATAAATTTCAATTAGTAATCTGAAAACTTGTCCGGGAAATTCCTTGAGTCGATAAATCTAATAATTTTTAAATACAAAACTTTGTTTCTATTATGCAATAATGAAATAGCTAAAACTCAATGTCAAACAGATAAATATTAAAACAAGACACAATTTCCAAACTAACGACCTTTAAACGAGAGAAAAATTAAGAAGAAGATTTTACTCAATGAGTTAGGTGATAATAATGTGGGAAATATTTAGCACCATCATTACAAACATCATTAAAATTTAAATAGATGTGTTTAACATGAAAAACCCGAAAAACGACAATGTATGAAAGTTTTTCGACAGAGCTCGAAAGGAAATCATGCCGTGAAAATTCCAAGAAATAGCACATATTTTTGTTAGGTAGAGGGGTACGGGTAGGGTTTAGGGGTAGGGGTAGTCATTGAACCTGCTCAGCGCAGATTCATCAATTAACGCCCCGCAAAGAGTTCGAACTCTGGAGTGGTGCAGTGGTGCGGTGCGGAGTGTGGTGCGGCGTGTTAAGGGGCGGTCACTTCATTAAACGCCGTCCAAGTTGTGGACAAATAAATGCATTTCCGTTGCGCACAAACAAATTTCCAAGAGACGCCGACGACAACGTTGAAATTCTCAACTGCATTTTTTACCTACCGCACGAGAGAGAGAAGAAAACGAAGAAGAGGGAGCAGAAGAAGAAATAAAAGGAGGTGGAGAGAACGGTTAAAAAACATGGTCAACAACAAAGCTGAACAAGTGTACCGCTTGCCGATCGTCAGTCGTCCGTCCGTCGAGAAACTCAACTCGGAGGCAGGTTCGACAGTTTTTCTTCTTTTTTTCCCTCTTTTTTTTGTTGGTCAATTGCTTCTTCTTCTGCTGCTGCTGGGCTGACCGCCATTGATTTCCACTTAACGCTTCAAAACTCAAGTGGCCATTTCAAGTTTACAGTTTACAGTAAGTAAAGGGAGAAGAAAACATAGTCAAATGCGCTTTCTTGGCCTCTCCATTCCTTCGTGTCTCTTCTCGCCTCTTTCTTCGTTTTCGTTTCGTTTTCAATCGCTGTTTCAATATTATTGTTTCCCACAGTTTCCCAACCAGTGTCTGGTCTATGAAAATATTTAAGCGCCAATTTGATGTAGTTTTTCCCATTCTCTCGAAAATCAAATCCACGTTTCTTTTCCTCTCTTTCTCTCTCTCTTCTTTGCTCTGCTCTGCTCTGTTCTCAACTTGAATTTGAATAACAATGGCTTGTTTCAGAACTTCGGCTTGGCTTCAAAGCGTTTTTGCCCTCTATGTTTTTCTTGCTGTCCAGCATCGATCTCTTCAATTTTTCTATTGGTTAATGAGCGTTTGCGTTTTTGATCCATAAACGCTTCAATGGCAGGAGCTGCCTTGTCAGCAATTACGCACTTCAGTCCCCAACAGCAACTGACAAAGGAGCTGCAGCAGAACTCTCGGGTCTCTCGCAGCTAGTCAATGCATTCATTGAAATCAAAAGTTCTTAGAATTGTCTACTCTCCTCTTCTCTCACATATATTTTTTTGGAGCGTGAGAACATATCTGGTTTAGTTTTGATAAAGTTCTGTAGTAGTCTAAAAAGTTAGACGTGCTAGAATTTATACATGAATTTCGGTCAGATGACGATTTTTTCTAATTCGAATGTAGAATGTTTCTGGACGATAAGCCCTGATTGCTTTTGAAAGTCAGAACAGCTTTGAAAAGTCTCCACAAGCACTTTTTGAGGATGCAATTTTAAGATGAAAATCGATCACGAATCGCGTTTAATGTAATATTAATCTAAGGGTCAAACAACGTTCAAAAAACCATGATTTATGAAAATCGGTTCAGTTTTGACAAAGTTCGGGCTGAGGAAAATTTTGACACATTTATTTATAATCTGTTCAAATTTGGCAAAGTTATATCTCTAGAAAGCTTATTATGTCAAATAGTTCATATGCTTATACGAGTAAGATCATAAATTCTAAATTAGCTCTGTAAAACCAAAAGAAAAAAGGAAAACAAATTGATAATCAAAATTCTCATTAATCATCACATAATATCTTACTTATCTTATAATCTCCAAATACAACATAAATAATATAAAAACTACCCAAATGCTAATCCCACAAAAATAAAAAATAATAATAAATATAAATAAAAAGTCGTAATACTTTTAATGCCTATCCCAACAAAACTAGTGGCAGCTGCTGGTGGTGGTGGTGGTGCTGCTGCTGCAGCATTTGCTTTATGATCGATCAATAAAAAGCAGCCACACAATGATAATCTGCTGGAGATGATGATCGGGCCTAGTCGCAGCACACTCCAAGCCATTAAATAGTGCATTTTACGAGAACGACAAGAAGATAACTCGGGGTGGATATATGAAAGAAATGCCGACGGATTAAAAACAAAACGCCGCTCGGCGATCAGCAGCTTGATCAACGGTGCAATAAATTCATCAAACAAATATCGCTTGGCTGTGTTGGCTAAGCCGACTTTGCGTTATAATCGACATGAATATTAAAAAAAAAAAACGAAACACAAAAAAAAAACCAACCACAAAACTATAATCAGTGCGATATGATCGGACGGTCGACCATGCCCCGGAAAACATATCAATCTCATGTGGATCAGACGGAACGATCGACATCAGCCACCGGTTGTGGACCCTTTTTTCTGTGTTTTTTTTTTTCATTTTGGTTGTTTGATGGTTCGAGCCATTAACTGGCTGCAGACGACCTAATGGACATGATCTTTCGTCACTCCCAGCAACCTTTTCTCTTTTTCTTTCTAAACATGCCACTTCTTCTCTTTCTCTTTCTCACTCACGCGCCAGCTATCAACGAGCTCTAAAGTGAACAAGAATCGATAGAAGACTCGGTCTTGATCTTGATCAAGGCGTCTGCTGCTTGTTGTTGTTGTTGTTCGACCTGTTCTTGATCCCTAAATACCCTTTAAATTGTACGTAATTCCCGCAGCACGGCATTTATCATCATTATTATTATCGTACACGACGACTTCTGCTGGAGACACTTCAAATCCCATGAATAATTTGTAGCCTGATGAGATAGTCATGTTTCCCTCCCAGTTTTGTGGTATGTTGCAAATGAAATTTATATCGAGTGTTATTTGTGGCAAATACAATAATCATTCCTCAGTATAGTTCTGACTTATGTGTCAGTTGCTAGCCAAAGTTATAGCTAGCAAATCGGTCATACACTGATTATATATATTCTAAAACTGCTCTCACAAAATAAAACGAATTTTATTTTGAAACGATGGAGGATCAATCGCCAAAGGTGCAGCCCTTAGGACATCTAAGCGCATCCTTCAAGGCCGTGTTGCCCACGGAACGTAATTACTTGAGTCACTTGCCACAAATACACCGTTCACCCAAGTTGAGCACTCAAATGCAAATGCTGCGCGACTCATCGGGTCTGGGATCACTTGTTAAGACGGGAATGAATAGCTTTATTGTTCGCCAAACAGGACGATTGCCGTTCTTATCGTCCAGCAACCTAACGGATGATGTCCTGACTGGACGCATTTATGAAGTGCCCCTTGAGAAGTTGTGGCATCAAGACGATGACATTAAGGATATCATTATGCCACATGTGGTCATGGAAAAGTCTTTAGGCATCCATTTGTAGGTGGAAAATGATTTTGGTATAGTGTAGAAAAAAGGAAATTCTTTCTTTAATTTAATTTCTTTTTAACATTAAATACAGCATATTTTTTTTGCTTATATAAAAATGTATTCTTAAATAAGAAATAAATAAAAAAAACTGTCAGCAAAGCTGTAAATTCTCACTGAATTAATGATGATATTTCTATGCCACAAAAAATATTCCGACTTAAGGTCAAAAATGTTGCATTTAATGCCAAACATTTTCCACGAATTGGCCAAGAATGAGAAAAGACAGCAGGAAATGTCGCAACTGAGGGCGCCAGCCGAATTCAAGCCAACAAAATGTTTGAAGTTTTAAATATTTCTGCTAGATATTTATGTGCTTCAGATGTTGGCCAACAGCAGCGCCGACAGCTGTCAGCCGAGTTGGCAGCGCTGAACGGAAATGCATTAATTTGTCAGTTTGGCTTGCGCCGCAACAATAAATCAATTCATTTACAAGGTGATACTGCCACACACACCCACCACCAACCTCCAACCCCCTTTCCGAACTCCAAAAAATAAAGGGAGACACGTTCCGTTCTGAGAACAGGCACTTTCCAATTACGTAAAGTCTTCCAGGCATCGCGTGCAACTATGCAAATTTCGACTCATAAGTTGTATATATACATATATATATATATATATATATATATATATATCTGGTATGTACTACCGTTTAATGAGCTTCTGAGGTTGCATGACTCAAACTTGGCTGGAGTTTCTTGGACTTGGCCCTCTTCTTTTGCCACTTCTGCACTTCAAATGCGCTCATGTAAATGACTGTGTGTGTGTTTGTGTGTGTTGTGTGTGTGTGCATAATGAAAAGCGAAAAACTTGTGTATTTAAGCAGTTGTTAATGTGCTGGGGCAGTTGGCAGGGCGCAGTTTCTTTTTTTTTTTTTTGTATTTATTCGGCATTTATTTCTTTGGGTTCACCGAAAAAATTGCGTGTTTGCCTCTTGTATGGGGCACATTTAGTTTCGGTGCTGCACGCGACGCCTTCATAATATCTGTTAGCTGCCTGCTGCCGCATGCAGCTCAAGGTGCGCCAGCGTTGAGCAGCGCTGTGAATTTTCAGTCACTGTTTTCAAGCTGTTCACGATTAAGTTGACTGAATGCTGTGATCTGACCATTTAATAGATTTATTAGAAAAAGATTCTTAAAGGTTTCCAACTGTAATGTTTTAATAGTTTTAGCTTAAGCCAAAATCTTGTCATAGTGTTGAGTAATGCTGTTATTTTTGCATATATCAAAACAAACTCAATGATTTTCCCTAATAACAGTTTAAGAGGCGAACTTCATTTATTGCGAAGCTATTCTATCAGTTATCACTTTCTGACTATTCACAAACTGTGAACACACTCGCATCACTATTCATGCACTCATTCGCATTCGTATTCACATTCGTGCGGCTTGTATCTCGACTAAATGACAATGCGTGCCTGCCGACACCTGACTACCTGCAAAGCATTTGTAGCTTTTGGTAATTGCTCATTTGGCCAGGCATTTGGGCCAATATCTAACAGTTGGGGGAAATAGCCTACAATTGGCACATCATTTGTAACAGGTAATTGCTGGTGCACAAATACTATAACAATAATGGTGTAACTTACGTAACCAAGTTAATTTTGTTAAGAGTTCGAGGGGGAGTAGACCAGTAGTAAAGACCACCCCAGTAGCACTTCCAAATGGATTTCCTTGGAATACCATTAAGCGATTTCCGGCTGGCAAAACCAATCAATGGCCGTTTTGGACTCTTGCCATAAAATAATGCTTTCAATAATTTTTAATAGAGTTATACGCTTTTAGCTGCTCCCGTTGTCGCTGGACACAGTCTGGCAACAAATACAAAAAATAAGCAAAAAAAAAAAAATGCAGCAACAAAAATCGAAGGTAAAATGTTTTCTTATCTCATTATTAAAGGGACGCGGCAGCCGACGCCGACTAAAAAGATTTGCAGGTAAACAGTTCAGCGTTTTTGGCCACATAAAACAAAATTCAGCCAAAAATAAAATACAGATAGGACAATGACCGAGGCGCGTCTGGACAGAGTCAGAGCCACAGTCAGAGCCAGAGGAGAAGCCCAAAAACAAGGGGCTCAGTGACGAGAAATGCGAAGATTAGCGCAGAATTATTAAATGAGCCATAGCGCCATGAAAAATACAGAGTTGCCAAGTGAATGAGAGAGAAGAGAGTGAAAGAGAAAGAGGGAGTAGACAATTAAGCTTAGGACTGAGCCACAATGAGCTCCAAAGAGGGGTTAGCAAGTCTGGGTGCAAAGCTGAAGCTCAAAGAGAGCAGAAGGGTAGAAGAAAAAAGACTAAAACTGCTCACTTAAACATGCCTTTAACTATCTCCACTTCAATTGTTTTATATTTTATATACTCCGATTAAATGTGGAGTTTGAAACTTCCAGATAACATGTGAAACATTCATAGAATGCAATCTATAATAAAAAAAAATACCGAAAGAAATTTCTGCCTTATAAAAATAATTGTCTATGTTTGGAATTACTATTATAATTAATGTGCCCACTTCTAAATCCACAGCTCATCCATTAACCACCATTCTTTAGCACATTTAATAATCTTTGTTGTGTTGGGAGTATATACATATTTATTACATATAACTTTCGAGCTGATAGGAATACTACATTTATTTCTAGTTAAGGCGAGAGTTACTGATGTAATGTGAGGAGGAGTTACAAAATCTGCAGATTCCACACGGAGATGCTTTAGTTGACTTCTTCAGTCAAGAATGTCCTTTCATCGAAAATAGTCAATATTAGCCACCAGCAGAAAGGTCTTATTCCAAAAAAATCAATCTTTCGGCTTAGTAAGCTTAAATTAATTCCTATTTAGGGATAATTCATTAAAGTATCATTTGCTGAAAGCTAAACGAAAACAGAGAGCGCCAATTCCGCTCTCATAGTAAATGCTAGTTTTTTTTGGGGAGTTTCCTACACCTACCTATTTATCATGCCTCAAGAGCCACAGCCACAAGCAACTTAATCATCATGCAACGTCGCGACGTTGTCAGTGCAACAATTCAAGTTTATTTTTCCAACGAATCGATTTGCAAAAGGCTCCTAAAAAGAGCAAAAGGGGCAAGACTATGCCAGGGGGAAGTGCCAGGGGTTAAGGTATATACTTATATAGTAAGATGAAGGGTTCCGATGTGTGTGTTCGCATAATTTGCTGTCGGCCAACGGCGCTCGAAACATTTTATGAGTATTTTACACCTGAAGCCTTAATTAAGGTAGAGCAAAAAGAGCAAAAAAAAAATAAATAAAAAATGAAAAATGCTGAAAGAACATTGAAATGCAACAAATGGCAAGCAACATTGACAGTTGCACAGCAATGTCACTCAATGTCAGCATTTCAAGCACTGAGCTGGGCCGAAACTAGACACACGACCAGAAATAGACAGACAGAAAGAGAGGGGGGAGGGGGAGAGGGAGCGGTAGTTGTCCTGACCCGCAGAAAAACAAACAAACGTAAAAGTAGAAATAATGACGAGCGAAAAACAATAAAACAAAGCCAGAAACAAAAAGCGAAGAAGAAGCAAAATTTACAGACAATAAAAGGCGCAACAACAACAACAACAATAACAAAAAATATATATCAGCCGGCCGCACTTAGCACCTTTAGACCTGGTCAAATCCTGTTTTTAGCCAGGCCACACACACACACAGACAGACACACACAGGCACAACTAGGCAAAATGCAGACAAGGACATGACGTTTTTATTATGCCTACAATTTTTACTTATTTCTTCTTTTTTTTGCACGTGCGGTGGGTGATGCTTCTCTCTTTCTGCCTCTTGAGTGGTCTGGCAGGCGCTTTGGGCCAAAAGCAAAAAAAAACATTGTTAAGACAGATAGACAGACAGACAGACAGACGAAGGCGCCCTGCCGCGTTACATGAGCCAGTCCTCAGCATAGATGCCGTTTCTAGGATGCGGCCCAAAAAGGTTCTAACTTTGGTTTATAGCCAACGAGTGCGCTGCACGTAAATCAAAAGGTGTTACCAACCACGAGGGCCAAAAGGACTGGGCCAACTGCTGCTCCTTCTCTCACTCTCTCTATCCCTGGAGGGTGTTAAATTTCTGTGTAGAATGTGTTTTCTTATTGTTGGTAATTTTTGCTAATTAATGGCGTCATTAAAACGCTCTCATCTTACCCATGCCTCGGACATGTTAATAGTTCGCCCTAGACCTCTATAATAATTATGTTGTAAGTGCTTGCGGCACGCCCCCAAAAACGATGTAAACGAGTAAAATTGTTTGTTCCTTTTTGCCTGGTTATAGCTCTTTTGGGTGGTCCACTAAATCGTTTCAAGTGTTGAGTGGCCAAAAGGACGAGAGAGGTCTAGTTAGGCTCAATGATGATTGGCAAACACTTTGTAAGGAAAAGATGAAGCTGCAATTTTTAAAAGGTTTTTTAAAGTTGTTCTTCTGAATACCTATTTTCCACTACTTAATATAATTCATAATTCAGCTAAATATTTTAATAGTTATTTTCGATTACCTTCAATAAATTTCTGTTTCTAGATTTCGCAATTTCAAAGTTTTTTCTCCGCCAATATCTTTGCAATTACCAAACTCCACATGGACAATTACCAAACTCATGAAACCCTATGGGGTAAATAATTAAATCAGAAACTCGCATAAATTATTCGCTGGTATTTCGGCCACATTTGTGCAAAAATATATAAATATGGATTGCTGGATATTACATGGGCCATAAAGTGTCGTTTATCAGTTGTCCAAACATGAGTTGTTCGTGCTCTTAAGTGCATTCAATTAGCGCTTGTTTTTCCTGCGACGGACTCCCACGCTAAAAAACTGAATTAAAATAAAAAAAAAAGCGGCTTCCTGCTGGGTGGATATTGGCGAATAGTTATGGATACTTACTCATTGGCCAATCGATGACAATTAACACCTGTCCGCATAAATCAGCCACGGTTATATCTTAATTTATGCTGACGTAATCAATGTTTCTGCGCCTATCTCGAACATAATTCACTCACCTAAAATGCGCACACTCTCTCACACACACACACACACACACTCACACACACTTACACACACACAGAGTGTGTTTTGGAGTCTCGGCAAACAATTAAAATTGTCACAATAACTCAGCGACTTATGAAGGTAAAAAACACAAATCCACAAAAAATTAATGAAAATTATAAAAACTAGAAAAGCTGCAAATGGAGGCTAGTCGAATTTTACATACACTTGCAGAGGGAATTTCAACAGCTTACATTTTAATAGTGTTTAATAACTCTTTCAATATTTTTGAAAACTTTGAAATATGTCTCTGGCTGGCTGCAGTTCAAGTGTAATAATTCGCGTCCCGGCGCGAAATAAAAGACATTTTTTAAGTAGAGAAAGAAGTCAGCAGACAAGACGCGGTTTTCAAATGATAATTTCTATGCTAGTTATATGATAATAATTGGTTACAATATGATGTGAATCATAGTTATAGTAATCAGTGATTTTGAACATGACAACCAAAAAGTTATAGAAGAGCTCAATTTTTGTGCTTTAGTTTCTAAGGCAGCTTTATGTTTTGAAGATCCAGCTGACTCCGACAAATATATCTACTTTAGACCCATGATTTCTATGGCAGCTATGTGAGATGGTTATCTGGGTGCCACATATAGTCATATATATATACATTTCCAAGCATTACACGCATTATCACAAAATTAAAATACTCCCGGCGACGAGTGCATTTCAAAAAGCGGAAAAATATTTGTTTAAGCAAATGGCTGTTGGCCTGTTGCAATTTGAGCGCAGTTTTTTTTTCGGGGCTGTATGTAAAGTGTAAACAAGTGGCCCACCCGTGCCACACACACACACACATACATATGCAGCTTCAGTGTATTTAATGTGGCCGGTTGACAGTTTTCAAGCGGACCGAATTTCAAGTTGTTTGGTTTCGGCGCATTAGCGGGGCCATTTCAAGTTGGCTAACACGCAGTTTAAACGGCTTGTAAGTGACTGCGTTTGCACTTAATTAATAAAATGCACTTTGTTGCAGGCAAATACTGTGCTGCTGTTGGCTTTTTTATTTGCCGTTTGCCACATGTTGCAACCTGGTACTGCGCTTTTGGCTTAAGAGACGTCCTTGCGCGGATGCAAATAAAAATTGCAATAAAAAGCTGCAGATTTATTTGTTTTTATTTCAAATTAATTGCCAGCGACTGCCCAAGCTGCGCTTTACTGACCCCAGCTGCCCCTCCACTGCTCGGTGTGCAGTTAACTTAATTAAATGCCAGTTTCAATTTATTTTTCATTTGCAACCACAACAATGAAAGCGAAACCGCAGCGCGGACTAAATAAATAAATAAACAATAAAGAAACTTCCCCAAAGCGACTTCTTTGTTGTTGTTGCTTTTGCTGCTTTTGTTGTCGTCGTCTGCTGCTGCAACTATCAATGTAATTTTACATTTTCGCTGCAGTCAGCGGCAATTAACTGTAAATAACATGCCGCCTGCGTGTGGTCGCCACAACCTTCCATCATTTTTTTTTTTTATATTTTCAGTATAAACTCAAAAATGCAGCAGTTATTAAGTTTTATTATTGCTGTTGTTTTGTTGTTGCTGTTGCCGTTGCTGTTGCTGTTGTAATCGATACTGCTTGCTGGCTGCTGCTGCTGCTGTTGCTGACCATTGCATTGATAAATGGTGCAAGCAACTTTTAATTGCACATTTATCTTTTGCTTATATCAATAACAAAAACAACAAGAATATCAGCAGCAGCAGCAGCAGCAGTAGCTACAATCAAGTACCATTAAATTGGCGCGATGATATTTTGATTAAAGTGCTTAAAACGTATCAATTACTGAAGCAATTTTAGCAGACAATCAAAAGCAAGCAGTTCACTTCAGCAAAGCAAGCAGTGCAACTTCAATTTCATTTTAAAATATGAATTTTCCCATTCTAAAAATTCATATTTATTATAGATAAATTTAGCCAACTATATTAATAAATAAACTCAAAACGAGGAACAAGCCTGAACTCATAACTAAGTAATATGCATTAGAAGAAATAATAATAATAATAATAATAATACATGTTAATAAATAAAATAAGTGTTAACATCATATTTTTGTTATGTGCTTAAATTAAATACTATTATTATTATATTAATTTTATACACTTATTAAGTTTTTCGTGTGGGTGGATCTGAACACACATTTATAATTTTATAAAATGGATGTTGATTTATGATTAGGCTATAATTTATAAATACTTCAGATAGATATAAAGATATATACCAAAAAGCTCAACTTGTTTATTATTTATGCTCGCTAAGTTCACTAATAAAGCATAAAATTCGCATAAAACTCGATCACAAAGATAAAAAAAACATGCCACATTAGATATTCAAATAATGCATCAAGTTCGTAGAGCATTTTTTTTTAATGTGCAACTTAAACATCGAATGCGTTTCAGCATTTTGAAGAGACAAAAATCTTATCTTAATTTTTGAACTTTGTTGTTTTTGTGGGATTTTCAATAATTTTAATTGCGCTACACAAAATTCAATCGGCGCAACATAAATTATGAGAGACTCATTTGACCCAGAAAAGACGATGACTCCAATAAAAACAGAGATTTTTTTTCTGTTTCTGTTTTTGTTTTTCGTCTACACACATGAGTTTGGCCCTTTTGGGTGACTGCATAGATCAGGGGGGCGCGAGTTGCTGAAGGGGGAAGGGAGTCGACAAATCGTGCGCTAATTAACTCATTGACACTGTGGCCTCCGACGACGACGACGACGCCGCCGCCTGAGTACCACAATTTAAAGTGGCGTCTGTGGTGCAGGAATCGTGCGTAAAAAGTCGAGTACGCTCCACATTAAATGGCGCTAATTGTGGCATTCGAGTTGAGACCGCTAACCCTACCCCTAACCCTAACGGCTCCCCCTGCGACGGGCGTGCCAATGCAATTAGCGCTCAGTGAGATATGCTGAGGGCTCCCCTCGCCAAACCTACAACTGCACACTACACTCAAAAAAAATATAACTGATCTACATAATGCACATCAATTTTATTAACAAACCCAAAAATAACTTATTTGCTTCTGCAAAATATTTAAGAAATAAAAATCTATCTTTTAATTGAAATAAATCAATAAAATTAAGTAATTTTGAATATAAATTTTGAGTAAAAAATTAAAAACTATTTTGATTTGAGTGTACGACTCCATCTTTCACTGATAAATAGCAGCAGGCTGCACAAGTGCAACGGCTTCAAGTTGAAGTTTGTTTTCCTTTTTTCCATGCATTTTTTTTCTCTTCTTCATTTTGTTTAGTTTGTTTTGCTTTTGTGGGCATCGGCTTACAAAACAAACCGAAAGCCAGGCAACGGCGAGCAAATAAAACGGTTTTTTTCCAGGAAACGTGACAAAACGTCAATAGCTGGCAAAATGCGGAGTAGTTCGTTGGTTGGTTGCAACCACAGTCGCAACGAGAGGCGACTCGCCTGCTGCTGCCCAATGGCGACTAGATGTTGTTTGTTGTTGCTGTTGTGTGTTGTGGCCACCATGTGACAAATCACAGTTGTTGTTGTTGCAAGAGGCAATTACTTAGTTCGCGCAGTCAAAATACGTAACGTAATCTAAGACCTCGTCGCTGCAGTTGCGGCTTCTACTTGTGGCAGCCTCAGTGCGAGAAAGTTCTCGGAATGCAGTCGCAGACTTACACACACACATTCCTGCCTCAGACAACATTCCAGGAAAGGGCCAATGCACTGCGTGGCAGCCAAGGACCCACAGTTGACCAAAACAAATCGCTATATGCAGATTCCGAGTTCAAGCAGAACTGATCAATACCAGGAAAGTGCCACATGTCCAATTGGGAATGTTACTTAAATTTAAAATCCAATAAAAACCAATCAACCAAATCGAATGAAATATGATAGAACAAACAATAAAATCAGCTCGTTAAGCGCATAAAAAATAAACCAAATATACACAATAAATAGACATAAAAAAATGGTAAGTGATTGCCGAAGATCGTTTTTATTCTGACCATAAATCTGATCGGCATAACTCATAACGAGTGAAAGTGAAGCAAATAGTCGAAATAAGTCATGTAAATATGCCAAATAAAATTATATTATCATAGAGATCGCATCCAAATCGGATGCAGCTGAAGCGATAAGCAGCAATTTATGCTTATCAGAAAAACGAAATATAAAAAATAGACGCCCACCAGTTAAAGCTGAGTTAAAGCCCAAATTTGAATGCTGCTGGCTCCACGTGCGCTGAACGGTGCATAACTCTGGCTAGAAGGGGGCGCGGCATGGGGGCGAATGCTTGATGCTTATCACGCTGATGGAATGACAAAGTGACCAGCTGTGTGTGCGTGTGTGTGTGTGTGACGTGCACAGTCGTAAGGTCATAAAAAACATGGTATTCCGCTCAACTGCCATCCCCCTTTCCCCCTGCGCACCACACACGCACACTCGCACACACATGTGCCGCAATTAGGCGGCATTTTGACGCCCCAGCTTGTTGTCCACTTTATTATTTCTTCTTTTTTTTGGAGCCCCGGCGTTTGCGGTTTTTTGTTAGCTGTTATTTTATATACTCGCTTTAATCAGATTTTTGGATTTGGTTTTGGATTTTGTTCATGCTGTGCAGTTTAGCATTTTATGATTTTTTAATTTTATGTTGATGAGCCTCATTGCTTGCATATTTGATTAAAATTGTTGTTGTTTTATTTTCTGTTCTTTGTTTTTGTTTTTGTTTCAGTTTGTATTTTATTATTTGTTTTGTGCCGTTTGGATTTTGGTCTTTGTCGCCTTTTGTTTTCCTGAACTTTAGTTTGTCGTTATCTTTATTTTTTCATTTTTATCTTTATTAAATGTTGCTTTTTTAATAGTTCTTTTCGTTACATTTTGAATTCTGAAGTTGTGACATTATATATCAAGATCTTTTCGATTTTTATGTGGAGAAACGCAGCTGGTGGGCCAATATTAAATGCAACTAGCTCGATCTGTGACTTAGGAACAGATTTATAGTTCTTAAAAAGAGTTCAAAAGTATTGAGTTTGTTTCTTCTGATAAATGTTGTGCATTGTTCAAAGGCTCTTCCGAATTAAATAAAATTTCTAATATCAGATTCTTAAATTATGTTCACATTTATCAGCTTTTAAAATGCTTAAGTCATTTTATATGAAATAGTATTTATTACCAGCACACTTTTACCCAAAACTCCTTAAGTTTCGCTTAATCTCAGGCCCTAAAGAGCGCTCAAGGCAAACACACCCACACTGAAAAAAATAAAAGATCATAAAACGCCTCCATACCCCAGAACCATAAGCATAACGAGTCTGAAATCAGTCTAGAGTGATAGCATCTAACAATTAGAAGGCCTTCAGGTGATTGGGCTAATGCTTTATTTTGCCATATTTACGATGATGCATTTTAAGTGCACAGATCTCCAACTCGATATCGATATCGACGCCCATTCTCAAAAGCCCAAAAATGTTTGAAAAAATAAAAAAAAATAAACATAAATTGAAGACTCAGCGCTGTCTAACCGAATAACAACAACAAAATTCCACACTGTGACTAATAACTTAATTAGAAACCCAGGCGATGATGATGAAACACAAACAACAACAACAACAAAAACTTGCTTATAAAACTTAATAAGTTGCGGCAAAAATGCGACGCATTCGTTACTTTTTATTGAGTGAAAAACAAACCGAACCGAAAAATCTTTAAAATATCTACGATCAATGACCATAAAAATTCCAAGCATAAATGCATTTTATGTGATTTTGTCGTGAAAACTTTTCGAACCAAAAACGGCCACATTTTATTTCTGTAACATCGTGAGACATTAAAAATAAACATTTTAGTTTAGTCAGTGGAAAACTCACACAGGGTACAGATTTTTCCATTTGGCAATTGTTGGGTTAAAGGTGGAGAATAAAATAAAAGCAAATTTAACAAGCTTAGTATTTACATAATATCTGTAAATATTCCAGGTTATTTTTTGGAGTTTACTTTTAGATTACATCAGCAATTTCAAAAAATATTAAATATTAAAAAATGTGTAAGCCGAACAAAAAAAAAATGATAATTTACTATTGCAGTTCTTCATTATATATTATAATTTATATAATACTTTGCAACTTTGTCAGTTACACCTGCCACAGCTGAATAACTTTACCGTTCTCTAAGAGGCAGCTCTCCCTATTTGCCCCTGCAAGCTGCCTCTTCTGCTGATAACTAGCACAATTGCTCATCAGCAGCAGCACAGCGACAGTGTCTTGAACTGAAACCCACTGCGTATCCACTGGAAATGCACAAGACAAACAATGCCAGGCAGAATGCCTTGCTGGGGAGTAGAACAACATGCCAGAGGAAGCAGTCAAGAACTCCAAGCTCGAAGAAAAACAAACAAATGCAGGACGGAGCGTGTCTCTAGCCAGAGTCCAAGTGCAGTGTTCGAGATGTTGGAGAAGAATTTTTGCACTCACAAGTGCAAACTTCAAAGTACATTCTCCCTCTCTCTCTCTCCATCTCTCTCTCTCTCTCTCGCCCTCTCTCTGGCATGTGTCACTAAACTAATGAAATCAATAACAACAATAACAATAACAGCAAAAGGCAGGAGTCAAGCAAGGCAAAGTGCCTGCCTGCCTGCCTGCCTGCCAAAAGGTGTGAAGCACAAAAGTCACTCAAGCGAACTGTCCCCCTCAAAGGGGCTTATGAAATATGAGAGGCCCACCAAGTAACCCCATACTTCTACCCACACCCTTACCCAACCTCCCCCTCTATGCAAGTCGGGTGTCTTTTTGCTAAGAATTTCTGTGCATAAATTTAATTACGGGCAGCAGACAGACGACGAAGTCTCGAAGTCAACGTTTCTGTTGAAGCTGAAGCTGAACCCAGTCACCTATCAATCTAACTCGAGTGGTCTTCTCTCTCTTCTCCCTTCTCGCTTCTCTCTTCTCTCCCTTTCTGCCTTGCGTTGCTTTTCTTTGGCTGCGCTGTTGTGTGCCGCATTCAAGTGCTTTACTTATTAGTGGCTCGAAGTTCAATAGCCCTGACTCTTGAGCGGGGCGTGGCCAAAGATACATTGTTAGTTTATAATTAGTGGAGAGAGTAGCCAGCACTGCTAGAAAAAAGAAGCGCACCTACTACACACACCAGCACTTGAGTTTGGGTTTTTTAATGCATTTGCATCTCCATCTTTCTTTCTGATATAATCATTTGGCTGACGCAGCTGGGCAGTCATTTAAAATTAGAACGCAGCGCACCTTGTGCAGCGGCCTCAGTTTGTTAACTGTTAGGCAAATATCAAACATGGCAAACAGAACTCAAATACCTTCCAGAAGCATCTACAGAGCGGGAGAGGGAAAGAATCTGAAGGGGAGCTGCTTGTACAGCCTATCAAAAGCTAGCAGTTCGTGCTCTTCCAAAGATTAAATAGATAAACAAAGATTAAATAAATCGACACGCAAAAATTACGCAAATTATTATTGACAAAATTATTATATTCCACTTTATTTTGTGAGTGTTAAAAATTTGAAAGTAAGCAAAATTATTTAATCTATTAGCATACAACTTATAGAGAAATATTTAAAAAATGATATATATTATTTATTTATTGTTTACCTTGCTCAAAAACAAATATATTTGAATTTATTAGCATACTTAGTACAGAGAAATACTACAGATAAATATATTTTTAGCTATTTTAAATTAAAAAATATTTATATTGACATATTTTTGTCACTTTTTGAGACCAGTGCAAAGATCAAGTGTGGCAAGCATTTTAAGTTGAATCTAATACAGTAATTCCCTTGTTAATACATATTAAAATTAGTCATTCCTCTTCGATTCAAATGATCAGCTGCCTCTGACACGCGTAATCACAGCGCGTCCGTGTTTGTATTTAATTAAAAGATTGTTTTTTTCAGCCAAATATTTACATCAATTAAAAGCCTCACACACACAGATACACACTTTCAAGCTGATTTAAAATTTGTTGTTTTCTGTTTTTTTTATTACAGAAAATATAACGATAGTCGGCCTCCCGGACTATGTGAACAACGAATTCAAAATAGCTCTGTTCGCAAAAGAAACGCAAAGATATTTGTGTTTCAACGACAACTGGAGATTAGTTGGCATGGTAAGTTCTAGCCTTGAGTTAACCCAATCTAAGTAAATACAACTAAGGAATCAATCAATCAATTTATAAATGCCTACAGGCCCGTGACACTGATTAGTCATGCAAATTGCTTAATCAAACTGAGAACTTTTTTAAATACTTACTTCCGTTTGAGTTATGCTAAGGCTGTAAAACGATTTCCTGAATAATAATTAACTAAATACGAATTAGTTAATAAAGTATTTATTTTTAAGTTAATAAATATTCAAGCGTAAGTCGTTAAAAACAAATTTTAAGTGGAGTATTCGAATACTATTTAAATTTTAGCCAAGTTGAACAAACATTACTCCACTATTGGGGTTAATGGAGCACATTAGTACAAAAAACTTTGATAATAACTCTAACTGCATCGCGTGTGATTCCCGCCTTTGATAATACCCATAAATAAATAAATTCAAATGAGTTCGCAATATTTGACAGGCTTTTATGGCTTCCTAAGCAATAAAGAGAAAAAAAGATGAGTAGAACAAATGTAGGCTGCACTTTGATTTCCTAGTGCTTGCATCTTTATGGCAGCCTATAGAGTGCCACACATACATGAACATACATATTATGTTTTATGATATGTACTTAAAGCCAAGGCCCCAAATGGGGCGCCTTGTAACCAATTTGATTACATTGCAATGCATTTCATTGGATTGGATTGCATTGTACTTGAAACGTTGCCGCTTTATGCCTTATGCAAACTAACTGTACAAACACTATAATTTATGGCATGTAGCACATAATGGTTTTATGCAAACGAGCGATTACAGCGACAATGGCGATACTTGAACGATTTGGCCAAATTGCATAAATTGCCAGCTCAGCGACTGAGTGCCTAAGCCCAAGCACCTAAGCGCCGTCTCAGCTACGACGAGAGTAAATACATTTTTCATATATATTTTTGTGGTTGTCATGTATACCCTGTAAAAATAGTTGTGGTTTCGTTTGAGTTTCCTATTTTTCCAGCTATTAAACAAAAAGAAGAAGACGCTAAGTTTCTAAGCTATTGTTAAGAAAATGTATTAAAATAAAATACAGTATGCCATTCAGTTATTCTGAAAATTCTTGAGAAAGAAAAAAGTAGTTTAAGAAACTTATGTCTACATTCTTGAACATATCAGACCCAAAGCGACTGTTTGTAAAAATACCCAAAGACAACTCCATCCTTAAGCACAGAGTATGCTCCAATTGATCACAAGCGTTTTGACATTACTAAAATATTTTGGTTTTTTTTTAAATTGAAAACCTGTTGCAGTTGCACCAATTCTGTCATGGAAAACGCGCGACAACAGAAAACAGAAAAACATTTATTAAAATATTGAAATTTCATATGCAATTACAGGCACATAAACATAAATATAATAACTGCTTATAACTGGGGGGCGAGACAACAACAAATATCAAAAGTACTAAAAAACTGGCACAACAATTTCAAATATTCTACTTATTTTTTGCGTTGTCTGCTTACGCGGCGTATGCGTGATATTTGCATATAACATTAAGTGCACACAATTTGTTAATAATATCTTAACTGTATCCATGCGTAGCTCCCATTTGCAACTGTTCTCAATCAGTGAGTTGGGGCGGGAATTTACCCGATGTGATTTATTTTTGAGACATTGTAACAGTTTTCTGGTGAGATAGATAAGCAATTTCAATGCCAATCAAATAGGCAAACACTCAAATGAATCGAGTGGCTCGCATAGATTCGCCATCATAAAAATCATTGAGTAGACAAACAATTCATATGAGCACGAGTTAGTGTGAGTTTATTTTTGTTATTCATAGACAGATAGATATATCTAATCAATCAATCAAATGACGCGGCATTTCTATGCTGTAATTGCACAAATATTTCAATGTCCTTTCAAGCGAATGCAACAACAATTGTACAGTTAGGCTGGCCAAAGCGAACAAACAACAACAACAACAACAGCAACATTGAAATACAATAGAACTCGGCTATATGAACTGAATCTATCTCTAAGGTCAAAACTTGCACTTGTCATTTTATTGCTGTCGATTATGATCGCAAAATCCAACTTGAATTCATGTGCAAATAATGTTGAGTATTGTGATTTTTTTTACACAATCTTTACAAAGTTATATTAAGCATTTGTTAACAGTTTTGCCGAAGGTCAATAACTGTGAAATACCTGAATGATTAGGTCGAGGCTGTAAGTCGTTTGATATACTTAGATTGAAATACTTTCGCCACAATTGATTTAGGGGCAAAACTATGATCAAAAAGCCATCGCTTTTTAATCTGAGTTGAGTTTTGACGAAGTTATGGCATTTTGAAGTTTCGATCATGCCCAAATGCCTATTTTTAGGCCAATATTTTTACTTGTCTTCCGACCCAAAATCACGTTTTCAACTTTAAATGTAGGATTGATTTAGGTGCAAAACTATGATCAAAAAGCCCTCGTTTTTTAATCTGAGTTGAGTTTTGACGAAGTTATGGCATTTTGAAGTTTCGATCTATGCCCATATACCGATATACCGATTTTCAGGCTATAATTTTTATTTGTCTTCCCACTCAAAATCACGTTTTCAACTTTAAATGTAGGATTGATTTAGGTGCAAAACTATGATCAAAAAGCCCTCGTTTTTTAATCTGAGTTGAGTTTTGACGAAGTTATGGCATTTTGAAGTTTGGACCATGCCCAAATGCCTATTTTTAGGCCAGTATTTTTACTTGTCTTCCGACCCAAAATCACGTTTTCAACTTTAAATGTAGGATTGATTTAGGTGCAAAACTATGATCAAAAAGCCCTCGTTTTTTAATCTGAGTTGAGTTTTGACGAAGTTATGGCATTTTGAAGTTTCGACCTATGCCCATATACCGATATACCGATTTTCAGGCTATAATTTTTACTTGTCTTACGACTCAAAATCACGTTTTCAACTTTAAATGTACGATTGACTTAGGTGCAAAACTATGATCAAAAAGCCCTCGTTTTTTAATCTGAGTTGAGTTTTGACGAAGTTATGGCATTTTGAAGTTTGGACCATGCCCAAATGCCTATTTTTAGGCCAGTATTTTTACTTGTCTTCCGACCCAAAATCACGTTTTCAACTTTAAATGTAGGATTGATTTAGGTGCAAAACTATGATCAAAAAGCCCTCGTTTTTTAATCTGAGTTGAGTTTTGACGAAGTTATGGCATTTTGAAGTTTCGACCTATGCCCAAATGCCTATTTATAGCCCAGTATTTTTACTTGTCTTCCGACCCAATATCACGTTTTCAACTTTAAATGTAGGATTGATTTAGGTGCAAAACTATGATCAAAAAGCCCTCGTTTTTTAATCTGAGTTGAGTTTTGACGAAGTTATGGCATTTTGAAGTTTGGACCATGCCCAAATGCCTATTTTTAGGCCAGTATTTTTACTTGTCTTCCGACCCAAAATCACGTTTTCAACTTTAAATGTAGGATTGATTTAGGTGCAAAACTATGATCAAAAAGCCCTCGTTTTTTAATCTGAGTTGAGTTTTGACGAAGTTATGGCATTTTGAAGTTTCGACCTATGCCCAAATGCCTATTTATAGCCCAGTATTTTTACTTGTCTTCCGACCCAATATCACGTTTTCAACTTTAAATGTAGGATTGATTTAGGTGCAAAACTATGATCAAAAAGCCCTCGTTTTTTAATCTGAGTTGAGTTTTGACGAAGTTATGGCATTTTGAAGTTTCGACCTATGCCCATATACCGATATACCGATTTTCAGGCTATAATTTTTACTTGTCTTACGACTCAAAATCACGTTTTCAACTTTAAATGTACGATTGACTTAGGTGCAAAACTATGATCAAAAAGCCCTCGTTTTTTAATCTGAGTTGAGTTTTGACGAAGTTATGGCATTTTGAAGTTTCGACCTATGCCCATATACCGATATACCGATTTTCAGGCTATAATTTTTACTTGTCTTACGACTCAAAATCACGTTTTCAACTTTAAATGTAGGATTGATTTAGGTGCAAAACTATGATCAAAAAGCCCTCGTTTTTTAATCTGAGTTGAGTTTTGACGAAGTTATGGCATTTTGAAGTTTGGACCATGCCCAAATGCCTATTTTTAGGCCAGTATTTTTACTTGTCTTCCGACTCAAAATCACGTTTTCAACTTTAAATGTAGGATTGATTTAGGTGCAAAACTATGATCAAAAAGCCCTCGTTTTTTAATCTGAGTTGAGTTTTGACGAAGTTATGGCATTTTTAAGTTTCGATCATGCCCAAATGCCTACTTATAGCCCAGTATTTTTACTTGTCTTCCGACCCAATATCACGTTTTCAACTTTAAATGTAGGATTGATTTAGGTGCAAATCTATAATCAAAAAGCCGTCGTTTTTTAATCTGAGTTGAGTTTTGACGAAGTTATGGCATTTTTAAGTTTCGATCATGCCCAAATGCCTATTTATAGCCCAGTATTTTTACTTGTCTTCCGACCCAATATCACGTTTTCAACTTTAAATGTAGGATTGATTTAGGTGCAAAACTATGATCAAAAAGCCCTCGTTTTTTAATCTGAGTTGAGTTTTGACGAAGTTATGGCATTTTGAAGTTTCGATCTATGCCCATATACCGATATACTGATTTTCAGGCTATAATTTTTACTTGTCTTCCCACTCAAAATCACGTTTTCAACTTTAAATGTAGGATTGATTTAGGTGCAAAACTATGATCAAAAAGCCCTCGTTTTTTAATCTGAGTTGAGTTTTGACGAAGTTATGGCATTTTGAAGTTTCGATCTATGCCCATATACCGATATACTGATTTTCAGGCTATAATTTTTACTTGTCTTACGACTCAAAATCACGTTTTCAACTTTAAATGTAGGATTGATTTAGGTGCAAATCTATGATCAAAAAGCCCTCGTTTTTTAATCTGAGTTGAGTTTTGACGAAGTTATGGCATTTTGAAGTTTGGACCATGCCCAAATGCCTATTTTTAAGCCAGTATTTTTACTTGTCTTCCGACTCAAAATCACGTTTTCAACTTTAAATGTAGGATTGATTTAGGTGCAAAACTATGATCAAAAAGCCCTCGTTTTTTAATCTGAGTTGAGTTTTGACGAACCCACATACCATGAACATGAGGGCAATGCATTGTTACAAGTGCAAATTAGTCATTTGTTTTTATAATTCTTAAATATTCTTTATAACTATGAGCTAAGATAAATATGTATTTACTTTTGTCAGAATCAAATGACAAATAGCTGATGTCGAATTGCTTTATTCATTATCTTTTTTTATTTTTTATGTATTCATTCATAGCCAGAGATAAAAACTTACTATTTGGTCTAAGTTTACTTAGTTTTGGCATATTAAATAAAACACAAAATAAAAACTAAAACCGAAGCAGCGCCAATTGACATGAAAAAACAAATTATGTTCTGTTTTTCGAAGCAGCCGCTTCTCAGTTCCAATCCGCTGAGAAGCTGTTCAAAAATAGCAATTAAATGCTATAAATACTATAATTATCGAGAGATGCTCGACAAAATGTTAAGTGTCTCGGCTAAATATGGCATAATTGCTGGACTCGAATAAATTCTTATCTGCGTCATCTGCAACACTTTAAATCAAAATACGTTGCGAAGCAGTTGATAGGTGTTTCCAACATTAACAACAACAGCAACAATCAAGCCGCGTTTCATTTTGCTTGTTGTTTTGGTATTTCAAGTGTTTTATAAATAAACGCACTCCAGCTTCACAATTGCTGCTGTTATTGTTGTTGCTGTCAATGTTGCTGCTGCTTAACCTCTCAGTCGCAAGCGGCTTGTCAAAATATTGTCGACAACTTTTCACACAGCGGAAATGCCGCTCATAAATTGCATTGTCGACTCTAGGGAAGTTGGCCAAAGATTCAACATAAGCGATCCTTACACTGTAAGAAAAGGTGGAAATAATTGATTTTCAATTCTAATGTAGCTCAATCGAGAATTGCTTGGGCAAATTGATTTGGGGCTGACAAAGATATGACTGTTGAAAGTGTTGACTAGTTTCTAAAAAACTTACTTTTAAAATGATTTTCTAATAATAAAATAATAATAAATAATTAATTGAAATATATGCAAGAATTTTATAAAATAATTATTACACAGAATTAAAAATGAAACATTAATTTTTACTGTGTACAACATACAATCCCAAACTCAATGTGTCTCACACTCACCGTCTCTCTCTCTCTCTCTCATACTCTTTCTCTTTTGCACTCATTGCAGAAGGAACTGCGCGCTACCTGCTACTTCAACGAGACCATCGTGCACGGTTATTTCGTGTTCCGTTCCGTAGTCGATCTGCAGCGACGTGTTGGGTTCACGCATCGAGGTAAACCTGTGGGGCCGAAGAAGAGCGTCAACGATGCCTGCTACATGTTCAATAAGATCGATGCCGAGCAGTTTTTCCATCAGCACACGTTACCAAAATGGCGCGAGACAACAGCAATGATGGCGAACAGCAATCGTAGCAACAGCAACGGCAACAGCAGCAGCAGCAGCAACTATCGCAAAGTCTCGCGCAACAAAAACAATCGCCACAAATCGAATAACCAAAATCAAAAGTTGCAACAGCAACATGCGCATCATGGCCATAATAGTAGTAGTAGTCTAAGTAGCACTAACAAAAAACAACAACAACAATTAGCATTAGAACGAAAACAACAACAACAACAGCAACAGCAGCAGCAACGGCAGCAACATCAGGTGCGACATCATCATGATGATCCCTCAAAAGTGCAGCGACGACAACAACACAGGCAACAACAACAACAACAACGAGTCACAGCTAGTCCAACGAAACAAATGACTGCCAAAAGTGCAACAGCAACAACCACAACAACAACGACAACAGCAGCAGGAGCAGCAGCAATAACCAAATCGTCGACGACAACAACAACAACGCAAGCCAGCAAACGCAAAGGCAGACGAAGAAAGGCACGCAAGCAAAAGCAACAACAGCAACAACAGGAGCTGCAGCAATTGCGACTGATGTCGACAGCAACAACATTTGAGGGCAGCACAGATGAAAGCAGCAGCATCAGCAGCAGTAGCAGCAGTTTTTCCACAGGATATGACGATGGCTACGGCAGCAGCAGCAGTAGTATCAGCAGCAGCAGTGAACCCTGGTCCACTTGGTTTGCCACGCCCACAGCTACAATTGATAGCTATACGCCAGATGAGGATAGCAGCAGCATCAGCAGCAGCAGCAGCACAAGCGCCAACAACATGTTGCTAACAACAGCAGAAGACAGTATTAAATCGTATAGCAGCAGCAGCAGCAGCAGCAACTACGATGCATGGTCCACATTTATCACAGAGCTGGAAACCGAAGCATCAGCAACAATAACAACAACAGCAACATCAACATCAAATAGCGGCAATGACACCGACTTGCTGCAGTACGAAGCAGAGCTGGTTGAGGATGTTGAAAATGGGCTGCAATCGACGGCAAACTATGAAACCAAAGCAACAGCAACAGCAACAGTGGCTAAAACTACCTCGACAACAGCAGCAGCAACAACGGCAGCAACAACAACAACAGCAGCGGCGGCAACAGGCACACAGACGGTGCTGCAACAGACGCCACTGCCAGCAGCACTGGCCACGCTAATGTACAACAAATGGCACACAACGCAACAGCAACATGAGCCAGGCAACACGACAGCAGCAGCAACCACAACCACAGCAGCAACAGCAGTGCCCACAGCAGCAACAGCAAAGCTCAGCTGGCATCGCAGCAGCACCAGCCCTAACCCCAACCAGCAACAGTTGCTGCGTGACAGCAACAGCAACAACAAACAGCAGCAGCAACAGCAACACAAACTATTTCGCGCAGCAACAGTGCCGACGGCCAGCACGCGATCAACAGTGGCTTCCAGCAGTGCAGCAACAGCAGCGGTTGCTGTTCCCATTACCACACCGCAGCAACATATTGCGGACAAGCTGTTCAGTGTTCACAAGAACATCAACAGCAATCTGAACAACACGCTAACCGAAACAGCGCCAACAGCAACTGCAACTGCAACGACAACAACAACAACAACAGGAACAAGAGGAACAACAGGAGCAACAGTTGCTACAACAACCACTAAGAAATCGCTGCGCAAATCAATGCAAAAATTGTTAGCAACACCCTATCATCAGTTGACCTATGTGCGCAACGAGGCAGGCGACATAGATATTGATAATCTGGACAATATTAGCGTATATCCCGATGTCTTCGAGGATGTCTTTAACGAGAACGACAACAGCAACAACAATATAACAACTAACAGCACCAATAGTCGTCTAACCTTTGTTAGTGGCTTTCTGGCCACATCGCCCACAGCCATCTTACCCGAATCTATACGCATTGGCATGATCAAAATTAACAATGTGCGACGAAAGCCCAGATTGGCGTAGTAAATTAAGTTCGCGAAATAAAGCAGAGTTTTGGGTGATGGGTGGATGGGTAGGGGGTACAATCTGACAATCGGTTATCGGTAATCGGTTTGTGGGCGCAACAGTTGGACGAATTAGTCGCAGTTATATATACACAACAAAAAAATATATATATATAGACATATATAGACATACCTATACTCAGTACAGTTTTTTCGAAGCGTTTTAATTTGAATGGCAAAGAATTTATACGAGGCAAATGAGAAAACAAGTGAATGGCAAAAATTATGCATTAATATATATATATATTATATAATGAACTGATACATATACATACTTGCCTATATATGCATATGCCGGCATAAATATATCAAGTTGCTTAGGCCACTAACTTTAGGCTTACTGATCTGATTGATGATGATGATGATGATGATGCCTCAATTCGGTCAGAGCTTTGCAACACTTGGCTACACACCAACACACACACACAAACACACACATACAGAAATTAAGAAACTCAGGCCACATTTTCATCAAACACTTGAAGCTAAGGCGACAGTAAATACCAGCAATTACCAGCAATTATGAACAATTACTTTAGTGATTGTGAAAACAATTACTTACAATTACTGGAGCAATGCCAATTTAAATATTTAATTACTTAAATACAATTAATATTTGTTATGGTAATTATATGATGAATAAACAAATAACTGAATTATCATTACTTCAAGTAAATACGTATCTGTTTTTTTAATTACCAAAATATTTGTGCTGGAAATTACAGCTTTGCTTAATACTAAACTTTCTCTCTCTCTCTCTCTCTGTATCTGTCTGTCTATCTGTAAGCCTGGCCTGCCAGAGAACTCAGAACACACTTTCACAGCTCTTAAAACAAAAGTCAAGCAAATCAGTTCCATGGACGAACTCGCAGAACTGCTACATAGTTATAAATGAAAGACAATAAGATTTTTATTTACGAGTATGTGCTATATAACTAACAAAACAAAACCAAACGAAAAACGAAAAAAAAAAAACTGATATTGTTGAAACAAAAAAAACAAGTTGCATAAATATAAAAAATATAAAAAACAATGTAAGGTGTCAGCGAGAAAACGAAAAACTAAGAAATTATTAATAAATAAATGTTTAGACGCACTGAATGTAAGGCAAATAGCAACTTTGGTTTACTAAATCAATTAAATTTATTAGCAATGAGATTACAAAAAAAATATATATATATTAAAAAAAAAAAAACTAAAAACAAAAACTAAGTATATATATATACGCATATATATTTTCAAAATTTTATAATGAACCAAAAACCAAATTGCAAATTAGTAAACAAATTTATTGAAAATGTTTTTTAAATTCATACGCAAGCAAAAACAAAAAATGAAAAAACCAAAACTAAAAATTGACAACAAATTCGCACAGCAAAACACTTCCAAACAAGAAAACAAAACTTTAAAAATTAAATAGTAAAACGAAAATAATCAATTTTAATAGGCACAAGTGAAAGAAATTGGATTAATTCCGACAAATGCAAAAAATAAACCGAATTTTTAAAACAAATGGGTAAAAGCGAACGTTGCTCAACACTGTGAAAAGAGAAAACAGTGCTGTACAATGTTCAAAGGGCATGGAGCATGAATTAATAGAAAATACTAAAAAAAAAACATAAACATTTTGAAATTGCTTTTGAAAAAATTTGATGCTAATCAACTGACAACATCAAAAACTTCGCAGTCAAGTACTAGTTATTAAACAAATGCAAAAAACAACAACTTTTAAATACTAAAAGAAATTGCTACAAAACAATAAGTAAATCGTATGGTATATATACGGCGATAAAACACCAAAATTCACACTGAATAAACGTTATATTTATTAATTAAATATGTAACTAAATAAAATGTAAAATCAAAACAAAAGAAACCAACTGCTGCTTTTCTACATATATATATAGAATATATATATATATATATATATATATATATATATATAATGATTATTTATATATATATATACGTAAATATAAACAACAATTGTTTCTCGTATATTTATAATGAAATACAAAACGTAAATAGTTCAAACAAATTAGCAAACCAAATACATAAACAAAATTTAAAACGAAAAACGAAAAATGAAAAATGAAAAAAAAACAAATGCAAAAATTCAATTAACAAAATGCAATTGAAGAAAAAAACGCGTCAAGTTTATATGTAGCAATATGTATGAATGTAAATTAAACAACAATAACAAAACAAACAAAGAAAAAGTTAATGCAAAAAATGCTTAGGTGAAAAAAATTTAATTAGTGTGTACTTAAGAGCAAGAAGATGATGCGAAGTAAAAGGAGAACATTTAACAATTGAAACATTTATGATTACTTAACTAGACATTGAAGCAGCATTAACAATTGAATTAACAACAACAACAACAACTACAAGCCACACAGTAAAAAAACAAAAAACAAATAAAGAAAGAATAATTAAACAAAAAAAAACTCAAATTGAACTACTGTACTTATATGCGCGTTGCTGTAATATAACATTTTATGTTAACAAAACGAATATTATAAAAAAACAAAAACAAAAAACAATGCTAAAACGAGAAAAACAAAAGAAAACGAAACAAAAAAAAAAATGGAAATCTTTATTATATATCATTCGTACTACTTAATATGGCTATATATTTATTTAATACAGCTCATTCGTCATTTGTAAATTCATTTGCACCACTACTACTATTATTTTTTTCAAACTACTACTAATAAATGCATTAATTAATCAATTAATTAATTTTACATTTAATTTTAATACACTTGTAATTTAGTTGCCCCTCTTTTGCCCCGCCATTTTTGCATTTTGCATTGTAAATTGTAATTTGTTTAGCATACTTGTAATTATTTATGTATAAAACACACACATGTATAACACACACACACACACACACAACACACACACACACACATATACCAACACACACATACATATACACATCTATACTATCTCTGTTCAAAATCTATCTAATTACTATCTCTATTCTATGCCTATTTAATTGCATTTCTTTGTATTTAAACGAGTAACGCAAAATAATAATTCAATAAAAAGCGTCAAAATCGAAAAGAAAACAAAAAATTTACTTTTTTCCTTTCGTCTGCCAACTTTTTTCATTTCAGCCAATTGCGATTATTTTTTATTCGTATTCATTTAGTGTAACATCTGTCTTAGTTTCCAAACGTGTGCAGAGAAAACGTATAAATAAAAATTATATATAAATTAAAAACACAATTGCAATCAAAGCGTTTTCCTTAATCAAATTTTTGAGAGTAATTTATTTGAATTGTTATGAGTTGAATTGTAATTTTCAAACTGACTTTATTTCTTAAAATCCTAGCCTTATATAGCTAACAATGTATACTTAGTTGCTACCTGCTGTACAGATAACGCAGGACACTATCTCTAACCCATGCAAGGGTTGTTTTATTTTAATCTATTTTTACTTATCGGATACTCAAGTGGACACAGCTGCCGCTTGAGCACTTGGTATCCTTATATATTTTTATCTTTACTTAGTGTTCATTTTTGAACAGAATGGAAACTAATTAATCCATTACTTTCAATTAGTTTTTGTCCGGCTTGTATCATTAGCTTCACCTGCTGCAACCTAAGCCTATGCTCATGTCTGGAATAACAAGTCTTTGGAGTGCACCATATCAATCCCAATTATGATCATCATTTCCGCTGGCATCAAAGACTGTCGCATACCAAAAGCTGTTGGCAAAAAGGGACTGTGCAACATAGAGACAGTGAGCCCTGTAAGCCTGTGGGGCTTCTCAATCCTATGAGTTGCCAGGTGGTCCAAGTGCAAGTGACAAATGTCTGCCAGGCGACAGACCAAAGAAGTTGTCGTTGCAGTTGTGTCTCTGTGGCCAAATGACAAATGACATGTGCTGACATTTGACATTGTCGCCGGAGTCGGGGATTAACATGTTATTGCGGGAGGCAGCAACAGCTATCTGCCATCCACAATCTACAATCTACATTTATATCCACAGTAAAAGTGTTGGGCTAAAAAAAAGAGCATACAAACACAGTTATGGCATGGATGATGCCACCTCCATGTGGGGCTCTTGCTGCTGCTGTTGCTGTTGACTGCTGCCAGCAGACCATGGTCAGAACGAGTGGAGTTTGCAGACCGGACCACACAAGTGGCTCTTGCTGAAGTGGTTGGCAAAACACAAAAAAAAAAAAATAATAAAAAGGGAACTCGGTGGCTATTTTGCATAAATGTCCCAGTCAGCAATCGCCTCTGGCTGCAACTCGTATCTCATGCAGCACCCATTTCCACCTCACCCTTGCATCCTGCCTGTCCTTTGCCTTTACAGCCATTCCCCAGTTATCATCGTTGTCCCCAGTATGCGGCCGCTTGTTTAATTAAAAAATTAAGTTCCAAATCCCCAGACCATTAAAAAGATTTTTATTTATACCTTTTAATTTCATCAATCGTTGCGACGGCAGGTGCCGTCCAACAGCAACTCCATGTCCATGTCCAAGTCCAAGTCCAAGTCCTCCTCTCCGGACTCTCTGGAGTCTCGCATATTTTTTACTAGTTCTTGTTTTTTAGCTTTTAACAGGAAACAATTTCATTTGCGAGCAAAAATTCTTTTCAAATCTGCCGCCGTTAAGCAAAAAGAAAACATGCCAAGAAATAATAATAATAAAAAAAAAACCAAAAAAAACAAAAAAAAAACACTCTTTGCTGACTGAGAAAAACCAATCGCAGTTACAAACTGGGTATGGGGTGTATACACTTTTAAAGTGAGCTTGTGACGCCTTGGGATTAATTTGAACCAGTTTAAGCAATACAAGAAACTTTCCATAATATCGACAAAATTATAACTTTGATGATCTAGCATTAAATCAATAAACTGAAAGTACTTAAAAAGATCTGTGGCACTTTGGAAATATCTAAAATAACAGCTTAACTACCTCAGGAGTCTAATTAATGATTGTAACATCCTTAAAGTTCTGCAGGATTTTAAAAAATCTCTTAGCTGTTTATGTTGAGTATTTCAAAGGATTCCTTCTGTAAGTTTTATACATCCTTCAGCAACTGGATCTAAGGAAAGAGTATAAAGAATTCGCTTTTAATATATTTTGGTTTTTGTTGGTCTGTCGTTCTGTTTCCTTTTTGGGCAGAACGTTTTGTTGGCCCCGTTGCATTGGTCGAGTCTGTGTTGTCCAACCCAAACCCACGAGAGTCCCGTTGCCTCCCCTTGGAGCCCCCCTCACCGGTTGGCTGTGGGTACGTTTGCTCAGTTTTAGTTTATGAATGTCGCCATGTTGCTGTTGTTGTTGCTGTTGTTGTCGCTGGTGTTGTTGGTGGTGGTGTTGTGGCACATTCCACTCGACAAGCGACAGGATGAAACTGTTGCCTGCATACGGCATGCATATTTCGTATTTTTAGTACAGCCATTTAACATCATCAACTTAAATATGCGTGCAAGATTTATGTTCACATCGGTCCACGCTCCTTTCGAAGGAAAGGGGGTGTGAAGGTGGAAAGAGGGAGGTGGGCGGAGGAAGGGGCAGAGGGGAGAGGAGTAGCAACAACGGAACGTTAAAAAACGCAGCCCGTGACCGGCAAATGGGGCTAAAATTGGCATACAAATGTGGCTAACACAAACACACGTCGAACACATGATATACAATGCCAAAAAAAGAAGAATAATAAGGCGAACTTGAGGCGATAAATTGAGTTATATATATATACATATATGTTGCATATGTCTGTAATGTATATGTCTATAATGTCTTTATGTATATCATTATACAATTTGTAGTTATTTATGATATGTGAGAAATAAATATGAAGCACATTTCAACTAACAAAGTTTGAGCTCGACTTTGAGAAAACCTAAACTCATCTATTAAATATATATTAATCTTTTGAACACAGTAATATATAGTAATAATAATAATACTATTAATTCTAATTTCAATCACCACTTTCAGTAAAATAAAAGCATATTCGAAAAGTCATAAGCAAATTTTGATTAATAAATATTTAATTCATAGCAGCTAACACCAGGTAATTCCCATTTAATTAAGCAGACGCAACAGGTGCCCAAAAAACTTGAATGGCAATTAAGAAGCATAAATGCGGCCAAAATGAATGCAAAACATTATTGCGGCCACCAGCAGCTGCCATCAAGTTGGCCAAATGAAACATTATGCGTTGAACAAATGCAGTTGCCGATTTGGCCGAAACAGTCGGCGATTTGGCCGAAGCAGTTGATTTGATTAAACGCAATCCATGACTCTGTAATTAGCAACGGCATTCGGCGATTTATCATAAAAATGTGACGGTCATAAACAAAATGCGGGCTGGCGCCAACTGACTTTGTTGGCTTTAAATATTAGCCACAATATTGAAACGTCAGTTGGCCGCATTCAAATATGTTTATGCGACTGTTCGTTTGTGTGTGCAACCAAACGCTGCAGGTGAAGATGTGTAAGGCAGCAGATTCAGATTCAGATTCAGTTTCCAATTCAAATTCAGTTTAAGCATTCATTTGCGTATTCATATTTTTGTATTCAGTTATAGATTCGTTGAGTCGCATACTCGTATTTGGAATTGGAATTGGCATTGCGCAAAAGCGCCGCCAGAAATCAATAAAGTATCTTTTAGCTGCCGCAGCTTGTGCAAGTTTTGTTTTTTATTTTTTTTTTTTTTTGTGGCAGTCACAGTTGCAGTCGCCATCGCTGTCGCCGTCTCTCAGTGTTGCCTCAAATGTCATTGGCTCTGACAGCTGCATAATGATTTTATTAAATTGCGCATAAGGTTTTGAATAAGTGCGGCGGCGTCAGTTTTGTCTTAGTCAACTTGTCAAATGGTTTAACTGCCAGCTACGAAAAACAAACAGCTTCAAACAGAGTGAAGAATGCAAGAATCGATGACTACACAACTTGCAGATACCCTGTAAGTCTAAGCTAGATCGGGCTGTAAATGAAATGCTCATTATTTATAAATTGAAGGAAGCGCAAAGAGGAGCTATTTGAAAGTTAAAGCTTTTTATAAATGAAAGAAGTACAACTGGTGCTGCTTTTTTAGTTTGTGTTCAGCAATCTTCGGAGGTTTCATTAAAACCATAATCGGAAAATTTCTATGTCGAACTTTGAAGAATATCACCAGCAATCTGCCCTCTAAATTTGATGACTCCACGCTTAAAATTGTGGCAGATTTGAGTTCTTATCGATTTGCAATTATCGATGTTATCGATTACATAGACGAGTATATATATTTCAAGTTTCAAGTCTCTCTAAAGAGTATCGAAGAAAGTTGTATTCATACAAGCAGACACATGAACATACAACAAATGAAGAGTATAAACATAAAAAAAATCATCTGCTGAATTTGATGTTATATAATTAGTAAAAGAAACAACTGTTACTTATCGAAAAATCGATACTCTTATATTAAATATAAATATATACAAATAACACAAGTTTACTGATTTTAGCTCCCTTACTAACTGAGGTCAGATAGAGACATGCAAAGAAATTGAAACTGATGCCTAATTCAACTTTCGATAACCTAGCTAAGCAAGTCCAGGCCGACAAATGGATTTGTCTAAATTCGCAGATCAAGAGTATTCCCCTTCATCTCTCATCATTTTAATATTCTCAATTTTATGATTTTTTAATATTTTCTTAAACAATTTTGCGCAGCCAAACAAATTGATGGCCATAAAAGGCAAACGCGTTGTCATTAAATCTGCCAACAACTAGTTTTTGTGCTCTTGTATAATGTTTGATATTTTGGCAACTTTTTAATATTTATGGTTAGTAGTTAACGAAATGCATTTATTTATATATTTGAAATGACATTTGAATAAGTGTTGCTTACAATTGTAATTTAGATTGTGAGATAAATTGGTGTTGAATGCGAGATAAATGAAAAGATTGAGAATTACAAGCGTGCCAAGAATAATATCTTCGAATTATATCTCGTTATCTGTGCTGTATCTCTAATTTTAAATTCCTATTTATAACACACATAAACCAGCAGATCAAAAGATTAAAGCAAACTGAGTTCGCCTATATAATTATCGTGAGTTTATCAACGAGATCGTTACAAATAAATATCTCTCCCCTTCCCCATCCCCTCCCTCACAGCCTGAACACAGTCGGCAACAAAATATTTCATTGATAAATAACTGTCATTAGACATTGAGTATTTTCCCAGGGTTTTCATGCGGCAGCCACAACAACAACCGCAAGTTACGAGTTACATAAATAGGAGTTTAGAGAAGAAAAAAAATTGTTGAATAAATTTAAATAAATTTACAGAAATCAGTGAGCTTGGGAGTTGGGACACACGATATCAATGCCATATCGTAGTAAGCCAACCCCTTCCCCGCTTTGCACCGCCAACGGCGCCAAAACATTTAGCAAACAAGGTTAGGCATTAGGCATGTGGCATGCGGCATGCGGCATGTGGCATTAGGCTTGGGTAGGTGTCCCACGTCGCCGTCGGGTGGGTGGCTTATAATTAATTTGGTGCAACTTTTTGCACCGCCAAACCAAAACTGGTAACCAGCTGGATAGCGAGTTAAGGCCGTGCCCACAGCGCCCGGGGCGCATACACTCAGCGAAAAAAATAGGCAAGAGTCTAAAAGACTAAAGACATTAGAAGTAAGAAAACAATTTTCATTGGTTTCAGCCTTGATGTGCCACAGAATATTCCCTAGAAATGGTAGACATAGATTTATTCATTTAAAAATACTCAAAATTCAGAAATTTTTTATATTTTGCTTAGATATCCATAGACTACTATATGATATATCTTCCTAAGGTCGATTTTGGTCGAAATTTGTGATTGATAATGAAAATTTGATGATTTGACTATACTCTGCAGGGACAGTTAATCTTCAACATGTGTAATGCTTACAATCCGAATGGCCTATTTAAATTTAATGTTATGTCTGTTTCTCTCAGTGTACGAGCACAACCGTCTGCAACTTGGTCAATGTGCGCATTTATCAAGACAATTGACTGCATTGATTGGCAGCTTGCATGAAATGACGCAAAGAAACTAAAAAAAAGAGAGAAAAACCAGCACCTGTCAGCGCTGCGGCTTATGATTAGCTGTCAGCTTAGACTGGCTATGATCGATTTATTGCTGTCAATTTGACAAATCAATGCGAGACAAAATGTACTCAACACACACACAATCCATCAGTTGTGGCAAGTCTGCAGTTAATTGCAACGCAAATGACGCAGCGCTTGCTGCGTAATCTTTAGTCCTGTTACCAGTTTCAACTGCCACTTGTCGTCTGCTGCCAGCCAAATATTAATCTACTGGCCACAAAAATATTTATTTACCATAAAGCTTGTCGGTAATTTTATTTTGCTGCAATTGGCTAATGAAATCGTAAGTACTTTTATCAAATAAGCAGTTACCAACCGGGTTACTCCTTAGCTAACAAAAATTAATAAAAAATAACCCCCTCTGCCGCATTCCTCCCCTCCCCGACCGACTTTATTGATCACTGGTTTGGTTTGTGTTTTGCATGCCTTTAAAAAAATACTAAAAAAACTTTATTACCAACTTGCAATATTTGCCTTACACCATATTTATGTTTTACAATAAATTTGATTGCTATACCCTGGCAGGGAGTATTTGAAAGCAGTTTGTGGCTTAAAAAGTATTTAATGCTAGCTTTAAATATCTATAAAGTAAATAAACATTTTATTATTTATTACAAAATATTAGATGAGAAATTTTGGAAACTATTAAATAACCAAAAGTTCTACTCTCTTAATAACTATCTGCGGTTTTTTAATGGATTAAATTAAAATCGTACTTAAATCGAAGTAATCTTAATCTAATCTCTGCTGATAATTAGATTGCTTTATGAGTGTATTTTTTATGGTTAAGAAATCTTTTGATACACATATTATAAGTAACAATATTTTCTGTAATACTTCAGCTGCTGAGTTGAGAAAGATTTGGACAACTACTTAATCTGGTCAGAATTTGATAACTTACCTTCCCAACTTCTCAACTTCCAGCTGAGCTATCATTATTTTCGACCTAAAATTACATAACTATATTGATAACTTAAATTTCGTAAAGCGACTAATCTAAAATATTAACTTAATCCAAGGGTATTAAGTTGTCAGCAATTAAGTGGTTTTTTCTTCATTAGTTTACTTTTTGTCCGGCTTACAAGGCGTATGCGTAACGCATGTTAGGAGCCAAACCGACTACAAGTTAAATGACTTGCCTGGCAGAAAACCATTTAAATGGCCAAGTTTCACTTTCGGCCTGTGCATTTCGACCTGGTCCATTGAACAATGCGTTCGAAAATTGAACTGACGCCGCGCATGTGAAATATTTTAACGCCATTTATCAAAATGCCAATGGAAAATTGCTGGTCAGCAATTGTGGTTTGCTGGGTTTGTTGGGCTTGTTGGCCCGCTTGGCCTGTTGGCCTGTTGGCTACTTGGCGGCCTGTTTGAGCCTTGACTGACAGCTGAAGTTGGCCCCAACCGCACAGCTCCTCGTCAAGCTCCGCTGGATCAGTCATTCAACCATTCAGTCAGTCAGTCAATCAGTCAGTTAGTCTGGCAACAAAAACTGACATGCAAAACGCAACCAACATGAATTATACGCACTTCAAAGTCTCAACACATTTCATAAAAAGATACAATAGCAACAGCAGCAGCTGGACGGCTACAACAAAAACAAGACGCCCCCTCGAGGGTCAACACCAATAACAACAGGAATTGAGGCGCCACAAATTCACAACGAATCTTAAATGCTCTTTGCCCCCCCAAACAACAATTGCTTGTTAAAGCGTCAAGAAAAATTTGCCAAAATTTCTACATTTTTAAATTAGTTGCAAAATTCTGAAAATTACGTACTTGATATAAGCGTCGTCCAAAAAATATTAAATTAAGTTCGATTGGAAATTAGGCATTTTTTAAGCTTAATGAAAAAATAAATAATGAAAGAAGTTTTTAAAATGAATGATAAATTAAGAAACATAATTACATAAACAATTTTGGCTTTTCATTTATACTTTTTGTTATATAAAACCAAACATTTTATACAAAATATTAATAGAAAAATTCCCCAGTTTAAAACAAAGTTTAAACAAAATAAAATACCCACTTCTTAAGTCCAAAAATGCTCTATATATATTTATAGATTTTATTAATTTCTAAATAAAATGTCAATAACAAACTTTGAACAAAAAGTATTTCCGGTCAGAACTTTGTAAGCAAAGTTGTTCTGGTTACACAAAATATATCTAAAAAAGGATATTCCTCACCTTCCAACCTATTTAACCTTCTTGACCAGCCCAAAGACATTACGATAAAATAGTTACGAGTCTGGCAAAACTTTCGCCGTGTTTTTTTTAGGCGGAACTCCATCAATTTTTTATGAGTTCGGCATTTGTGAGTTTTACTGTTTGTTTTTTCCGTTTTTATTTTTGTGTGTTGAGTTAACTAAAACTAAAGTTGATTGATGCTAAATTATTAAGGTTGCATGTGGCATGCGGCACAGTGAAGTTTGTCGTGTGTCAACTAAAAAAAAAACCAACTGCTCACTTGCCAACTGGGTCAACTAATCCTGTTGCGATTGTCGCACCAATAATTTTTTTTGGGGGCAGCAACCACCAAATTACAGTAATTAAGAGGCACAGTTTTTTCCTCCTTTTTTACGTAAGGTGTTTATCAGGTGTTTTTTTCACTCCCGTTTTGTATGCGAGATGAAATCTTGCCGCAGCCCGTCACGCCCTGTTTTTTTTATATTTTGATTAGGGGCTTTGTGGCATGACAATTTGGTTGCAGGCAACTTGAAATTGAATTCGCTGTGCGTTCAGCTGCTGTCAGCTAAGTGGCATTTTAATTATATGAATACGAGTATGGGTACGAGTATGGGTACTCATACTCATACTCATACTCAAACTGGCTGGGTGTTAGCGCCATTCATTAAATGACTGGGCCTGCACTCATTTTAGCCCACTTATTGACTGTGTGTGCGATAAGTGCATGGAAAACATTTAATGGCCACGCAGGATAGCCGCAGACAGCAAGTCAAACAGCTGCTTGCAAATATTTAACCTCTTGTCAAAATATATACATATATATATTTTTTCGTGAGTTGCATTCATTTGCCACTGATTAAATGGAGACTGTGTCTGACCGGGCCTAACTTGAAATTATGCATGATAAACAGACTGTCAACATAATTAACCAAGTTTATTTATTCTTTGCAGTTTTTTAAGGAGAGCATTTTTGTTGATACAATTTTTGAGTGTTCTTTTGAAGTATAGTTTAAATAGGCACATCCTTAATTAAATAATTATAATAAATAAATAAAATATTGTAAGGTTAAATCAAAAGAGAGAAGGTTATCTAAGTTCAACTCGAAGTACAAGTAGAAGTCCTTAGTAGAAGTCCTAAGTAGCAGTCCTAAATCAAAGTCCAAGTTAAAGTCCAAGCAGAAGTCCGACTACCAGTCCAAGTTCAAGTATCTATCTACGATCTAGTCCAGTTCCAGCTCCCAGTCATATTTCAAGTAGAAATCCCAGTCCAAGTAGAAGTCCTCAGTAGAATTTCCCAGTCCCATTCCCAATTTAAGTCCCAGTTCACGTTCCGGTAATCATCGTCTGATATCCAATTTGCCGGGATGTGAAATTAAAACATTAACACTTTCAGTGAGGGACACATGATATCAGAATGGGAGGCGACATGTGTAGTTAGTGGCTAGTCGCTGGTGACACCTGGGGGCAGACAGACATTGCCTGAAGAAGATATTAAGTTAATAATTGATAATTGAAAGTAGGCAAGCCGAGAGCCTGCCCAGAAGGAGGAGGACACAAGGAGACAACTGTTGTTGCGCTGGGAACAGCAAAAAGTTGGCCAGTACACAAATGATTACATGGCCTGGGGGCATGCCTCATGTTACGCATTGTAGTTGAGGCTGCTGCTGCTGGTGCTGCTGCAACATGGCCTGTGTGCACTTGCAAATGAGCTGCATTTTGAGGCATTAAAGGGCACTTAGCATAATGATTTACAGCTTTAATTCACGCAATTAAATTGGAATTTTTTTGTTTTTTGTTAAAGCTGATGAAGAGGAAGCTGTTGCAAGCAGGCAATCAACCAATGGCAAGCGCTCCAACGGCAATCATGTCCAGCCGCAAGAAGATGCCACTGGAGATTGGTGCGTGTCTCGTGTGCACGTGCGTGACACGAAGCAGGCATAACAAATGGAAATGTGAGAGTTTTTGTGAACTCACATTTCATTGTTTTATTATTATTAATAAATCTGTAAGGAAAAGTTCTTGAAGAGTTGCTGACCATCTTTAATAGCCTTAGCCTCACTCCAAAGACCAAATCAATGGATTTGTAGTTACTTTGTCGCATTTTTTGAGCAACAACTTTAAATTAATACTCATAATCCATCATAAAATTTCTTGCACATTGAAATTAAGCTTTAAGCAATAACTTGACACATTCCGAATAAGTGGTGCATGTCGCATTAATCATATGACAACGCATGTTGCATGCACGCATATTGTGTGCAACTGTCGTGTTTGTGTCGTGTCGTATCTTGCAATAATGCCACAAGTGGCGTCCATCTCTAGCATTTGGGTGTGCACTCAGTTGATACAATGTTATTGACACCAAGCGGACAAGGTTTCGGTTTCAGGTTGAGGTCCAGGTCAGTGTGAAGTGTGTAGTTTAGTGTTGATGTCGTCCTTTTGTCCTTTTGATTGGCACTTTGGCTGAGTGCGTCTGATTGGAGCAGAGAGAGAGAGACGCTCCACTTCACTCAAGTGGAATGTGCGGCGTAGGTGCAAAAGGTGTGCAACATCAGCAACAACACAAAAAACAACACAAATTCCCAACCCATAAAAGGTCAGCGTCTCCGCGTTGTGGGTGATTTTATGAAGCGCCATTTCATTAGACCCAAAAAAAAAACAAAAATAAATAAAAACAAAATAAAAAATATACTTTTGCCTCCTCCTCACTGAATTTGAATGCATAAATCAGTTTAAAAATCAAGTGGCCATCATATTATCAGCTACAGCTGCGGGTCTCTTGTGTTTTTTTTTTCAAGTTTGTTTTTTTTTCGGTTTTCGAATCGATATTTTGATTTTGTGGTATTCCGGTCTGCGGAAATTGATCAATTACCAGAGCACTTTGGTGTGCCGACCAGTTTTTCCCGTCTAGTAGTTTGGCCAACGTTCAATTTGCATACACCTATAATGAATATATATACCTCTACACATATATTAAAAACAAAGCTCAGCTCCAGTTTTTTTTTTTGTTGTTTTTTTTTTTGGGCACACTTTTTAGCCATACAATCTACAATTTGGAGGCTTAATCTCGTCGCCGCATGAAAAATGGGCGAAACGCCTTTAGTGTCAATTTTATGTTATCGTTTGATTTATAATAATGCTGATAGACGTCGATGTTTTAATTGATTGCGCGCCGCACAACAAAAACATTTGAATCTGTTGCGGTTCGCTGCGCATTTTAAGTGGCTGCCACAAAATGTTTGCGTTGCAAATGGAATTTGGCGTTGCATCACTTGAAATTTTTGGTACTATTGTTGTAAATTTCATGGAATAAAAGTGGAGTACTTTTCAGTAGGTAAAAAGTGTTTACAAAAATATGATTTTAAAAAGACTTAAAAGAGTAAAATGTATGAGAAATATGTAAAACCCATAATTATATATAATTGGGATTGATTATTATACAAACGAACCTAGTATTAAAAACGAACATCGAGCATTTTATGTCTAGGGGCTGACTACACACATAAGATTATAATTTTTGAAAAGGTAATTTTATTATTTATCACAAAGTATACGTAATTATTATGCACCTCGCAAATTTGCATAAAATCATCCAATTTGAACTATTATATTTTTATATATTTAAATTTGTAGTGCAGCTCAGATATCTTCAGCACAACTCTGCTCTGCAAGGGTTTATAATCTTCGGCTTCCCTAAGAAAGCCATTTTCACTTGTCAATCTTAAAGAAATCTTTAGAGAAGTCTTTCAACTGTCAGGGTTCCCAGACTTCCCCACACAGTCGTATATGTATTATTAACTCGACCCGCTAATAATTTACTATTTGGCTTACAAGTATTTTTATGGCATTTGAACATCACGCCAAGCGCTGCATTGTTGCAAGCAAATCAAAATTCCAACACCTTCACGAACACATACATATAAATGTCTATAGTTGTGTCCGGGAATGGGGCATTGTAGAATTCCCAACGCTCAATATGATTCATGGGGCATTGCGAAAATAATGCAATAAAAAACTCAAGGCACATAAAAAAATAAAATGAAGCGAAATGAACTCAACACAACTGAGAATGAAGTCGAGATGAAGTCGCTGCGAAATTCGAGTTCGAGTAGATGGTAGGCAAAGGTCCATTAAGGTAGCGCATAAATAAGTTGGCAGCAGCAGCAGCAACAGCAGCAGGACGATCGCTTCGGGTCCCCCATTTAATTTCTGGCTAATAATGACAGCCATATAAAGTTATAAAGGTAGCAATGCCAAAGAGAGGGACCCTCTCGGGAGGGGGGAGAAAAATGCATTGTTTGTCGCGTGATAACTTCATTTTCGTAGGAACGCACACAGCGGGGAGCGGGGTATTCAGGCACCTCTTTCAGAGCGGGCGGGGGGCAACCTATACTGTCAGCATATATCAAACTAAGCCTGATTAACTATCGAGCATATATTTATACACACATACACTGAGATATCGATTTGCTTATTTGGAGTAGAGATCTGTGCCAAAAAAAAAGAGAGCAAAAAAAGAAGAAAACAGTTTTATGTGCTAGAGCCAAGTTTGGAATTCCTTAGAAGCGGAGGATATTCCAGATATCCAGATACAGCGATAGCGAAAATTTATGACTTCATTAAGGTAACAAGCTAATATGTTTTAAACTGGGAACTGAAACTGGAACTGAAACTGGGTTGGGTATGAATACGAAATGGCTTTGCTTTTGTTATTCTTATTGGCTTTGGGTCATTCGCAACGTTTAAGGAGCTGACTGTTGTTGCAAGTGGTTGTTGTTGTTGTTTCAAGTTGTTGTAGTCGTTGACCCATTTCAAATGGATTACCCACACATGGTCACATACATGCATAAATAGTTTAGGCCACTAAACGCCTCACCTCGAACACTGTGTCGAAAAGATTTATGGACTTCTCCCTCCTGCCAGTCTGTCGTCCATTCTGCCTGTCCGCCCGTCCATCTGTCCATTCCAATAAAAGCCGAAACCAAAGCAAATGAGTTGCTGCAGCTGCGTCTTTTTAACCTTTTTACGATTGGCTCTTCAACTGTTGGGCGAATTCTCTTGCTTAGCCACGTTTAAAGCCCAAAAGCGCATTCTGCACTTAAACCGAGTTGTTGACTTGTTGCGCCCCAAATCAAATTACAATTAGTTGCAGCTTTCTGCAAGTTTGTTAACAGTTGAAAATTAGTCACCCAATCGTTCAGTATTTTTAAGCCAATTTGCTGGAGATAACTTACTCTATTTTAGATGCGGAACCTGGGAATCCTGGGAAGTTGACAATTTGAAACAGTTAAAAGTTTTGATTTTTAGTGTAAAATTTAAACTGGAATTTGGACGGTTAACTTTTGATAAGGCTATGGAAGTCGCAATTCCGGGAAGCTAGAATTATTGTCGTTTAATGATTGACAAGGTTTTGAAAGTCTTTTTTTCCTGCAACTCTCAGGATAATAAATATTTAAAGTACATTTTCCACTAAACAAACAAAACTAAATTTTTTAAAATACAAACAAACTTTATTTCAATATTAAAAAATAGCACGTTTTCATTTCTGCGTCTACTAAATCATTTTGGACGCAACAGGAGTCTCGAATCGATTGTTCTGGCTGTTTGTTTGTTTGTTGGTTTGTTTGATTGTACAGGAAGGTAAAAAAAAGAAGGCAAGCAACAACAAAAAAAAACATCGGTAAAGCCACTTAAAACTGACAACTTAGCATTGATTAACGAGCTTATAGCATGTTTATTTTGCGATCTTTTCGGGCACATAATTCTTAGCGCTTTTTTGTGATATTTTGGTTTTGTTGTTTTTTTGTTAGGTTTGCTGCCACACTCTTGTGCAAAGTACAACTGACAACAAGTCTTTTTATGATCGCCTTTGGGGTCTAGGCGGAGACTCGCTGCGGACGCTGCCAAAGTCCATTAAAGCCATGCGGCTTTGACGAATGTTATGTTTTTTAATAGTTAACGGACGTTTTGTGGGCATTTAGTTATTAAATGTTTTTTCACTCTTATAAAATCACTTAAGCTCATTTTCACTTAAAGGCTGTGCGCACGATTTGATAACATTTTGCAAAGCGCACCAAGAAAAGTTGTTGCTTTTGTTGTTGTTTGTTTTTCCTAGTTTCAAAATGGTTTGCGTGACGCGCCTTAGCAATGGCGACCTCTAGCGGTTGCGGTGTGTAACAACCAACAGTGTGGATTGTAGTTTGTGGATTATAATAAAACACAAACGTAACGAGCAATATAAATTGCAATAGTCATTAAATTTCCACATTAAAAAATACCTCATATGCATTAAATCACGATTTATTGCAATAAATTCCTGTGACGTCATTTAACTTTGGCGCATTTAAGACATCGTGGCAATGCAGCACACACATACTTATTGTTATCGACTTACCACCACAATTTGTTATTTATCTTATCGACATCTGCAACGCAAAACACGCTTTTTAGTTCATAATTTTATAAATTTAAATACGCTTCTCTGAAATGGCTGTGCTACCACCTGACCCAGTGTTCAGCTTGCGCTGCCCCGACATGGGCGCAGTGAATTCCCTATGTTTCCACGAGAGCGAACGCCTGCTGGCGGGCACCATCAAAGGCAAAGTATTTCTTTGGGATCTACAGGTGAGCAAAACAACAAAAATATACAAAAATAGCAAATAGAAAAACAAATTAATTTTCACAGACAAATCGTTCGGCGCTGCACTTTGAGGTGGGCAGCGAGCCAATTACGAATCTGCACCACACCACAGAGCATCTGATAACACAAGAGAAGGGCGGCACCATCACCATGTTCTCAATTAGCAACAGTTCCTATGTCAAAGAGCGGAGTATTCCCGGCAATCATTTGGGCTATTGCCGCACCGCTCTGCATATCAATCCGAATAATACAAATGAACAGCTGCTGTTCTATCCGTGCGAGGATACGGCCATTGGTGTGCTGCACGTGACGGATCCGGCGGCACCAACACAAATGCTGCAACCGGATGATCCACAGCTGCCCAAATTGGGCAGCGTTACCTGTTTTAAGCCCTTTGAGTGCGCCTCCCAATTGTTCCTGCTCGCCGGCTACGAATCGGGTCATTTTCTCACCTGGGATATCAGCTCGGGCTGTATGATTGATGTGATGGAACTGGCACCGGAAGCCCTGACTGTTGACTATGATTGCCTCACCAATCGCGGCATTGTTGGGGGTGCTTGTAAGAAGAAACCTTTTAGCATTTTATATTTAATCAGTTTATATAATATATATATATCTCAATTTACAACAGCGGACAAGCTGACGACCTTTAGCTATCAGCGACAATCGATGCAGATGCAGCGCGGCTCGAAGCTGTGCATCAAGAATCCGGGCGTGAATTGTGTACGCATACGCTCCGATCAGAAGGTATTCGCCAGCGCTGGATGGGATGGACGCATACGCATCTTCTCGTGGAAGAGTTTGCGACCGCTTGCAGTGCTCACCCAGCACAAGCAGGGCGGCGTCATGGACCTGGCCTACTCCGCGCAACCGGTGTCCATGTGGCATGCACCAATTATGGCCGCAGCTGGCATGGATGCACAGATCTCGCTCTGGGACTTATACAACTAAAATGGGAAAGCCCCAGCACCTACCTCCCAGACACAGTTGTGTTTTTACAATTAGCTCTTAAGTGTTACACATTATGAATTAATCCTCTCTTCTGGCAGCGACTGACAATTCGGAAGCAAGAACTTTCTGAGTAAGCCCTGTAGTTTAGTTGATCTTTAACGGTTATCTATAGTATATATGAATAATCCGTACAGTTCCATTCTGAATATAAAGATTTTAAATTATATCAAAAGGCTAAATGTATTGCTATGGAAACCGTTTAAAGTTGAATTTTTCCTTATCTTTGACAAAGAGTCGAAAATCCTAGCAGCTAATGCACCTATAAATAATATTTGTTAATATTCCTTTTAATAAATTAAAACTTTTGCAAAATGAAACCAAATTCCAAGTGAAACACTATTTTTCAAGCATTAATCTTTTTGAGTCTATTAATGATGCATATTTCAATTAATATATCTTGTTTTTGCAAAACACTTTTGTAGGAATTATTTTCCGACTTATTTTTTAACGATTTTAAAATTGCAAATCTCAAAAATAACTGATATCAAAAATAAAAGTTTGTCAAATGATAAATTGCTATTGATAAACCCACATTAGTTGATAACTAAAAATCTTGATAATTTTGCAAACAGCTCTCCAAATTCTTTCAACTCAATTTCAATTTGTAAGAACTTTTCAAATATAATCCCTTCTTAAGTTAAGATTATAAACACTCCAAACACTTTCCTTCATTCAGTTGTGTTCACCTTTTAATAGTGTCGTTAGTTAATTATTAGATTTGTTGTTTATAGCAGCGCAGCGAGAGGTGTACAAAAATAGATGTGTGTGTGTAGGCATATACTTTATACTATATACTATATATATATATTGGGGGAGCTACTGACTCAACTCATGTAGTATGTGTGATAGGACGCCACTGGCTTCGACATTGCTAAATGCAACATTGGCCAAATGTGGCTCGTAGCGTTTCAGGGCACGTTTCGCAGTCGATGTGTTGTTGACCAGATTGCGTAAAATGAGCGCAGCCGTCAAGCGGATGCTCTTCGTGACTGGGCCCTCATTCTCATCCATCAGCTCCTTGGAGTTGAGAAAGTCGGCTGAATGACGTTTGATCGCCTGCAGGGCCGAAGTGCCCACCGCTGTGGATGTGGTTGCACTTGTTGAGGCACCTGCTGTTGCAGATGCAGCTGCAGCTGCTGCTGATGTTGATGTGGCATTCGCTGCATTGCGCACAATTGTTACAGTTGGCTGCGTGGGTGCCACATTGTGTATGCCGGTGGCTAGGCGACGTTGCACACTCGCCCGCAAATCATCCAGCGCCAGATGACGATCCACCAGATGTGTCATCAGCGAGTAACGTTTCCGTGCAATATTATCACACAAACTGGGTCCACTGCCCCACTGACAATAGATCTCGGCACCCGGATCCAGATGATCCGGACAGTGGACGTTGCACACGTGATGTTGCAACTCGTTGAGCGATTTGAATTTGCGACGCGGACAATTGCGCCAATCGCAAATGAACAGCCAATTGACATCCACAGGCACCGTTGGCACAGGGACAACAGGTGTGGCAGCAACAGGTGTGCCAGCAATCACATTGCTCACAATGCTGCTACTTGTTGTAGTCGCCGTTGTTGAGATGACTGTGGCAGCTGGGATTGTTGCAACGGCTGCTGTTATGCTTTGCTCCGTCGTCGGCTTTGTCTCAGCGACTGTTGTTGTCTGCAGTACGGTTTGTGGATTGGATTTCAGTGCAGGAATTTGCACTGATTGCTGTTGCAACTGCTGCACAACGGCCGAAGGCGGTGGCATTGGCTTCTTGGCTATGGGCACTGTGGCAATCACTTTGCTTTTGCCAGCCTCTGCTAGCTGCAAGTAGAGAGAAAAAAGGCCTTAAATAAGAGTCTTCTTCACAATTCGAATTGGGTTCGATGAGATTTCTGTGCCACTTTCGATAGATTTAAATAAAGTTTAAACTATTTTCCCAAATTGGTTTAATCTCAAATATATATAAAATAAATCATCTGCAGAGTACTCACCACCGTTGGCATTGTGATCTTTTGCTGTATTATGGATGGATGATGTTGCTGCTGCTGTTCGAGCACGTTGCGTATATGTTGCTGCTGCTGCTGTTGCTGCTGCTGCTGTTGTTGCATCGCAGCGCCAGCAACCGCTGTGTTTGTAGCTGTCTGCTGGTGCTGCTGTTGCTGTTGCTGTTGTGCTTGCGGTGGTTGTGTGGTAATGATTGTCTGCGAATTGAGTTGACTCTGTTGCAACGGGGCCGCCGTTGCTGAGGTTTGAGTGATGAGCGTTGTCTCCTTAATGCCGCCGAGCAGCAATTGGCGCTTGTCCTGTGCCGCCGTTGGCCCGGAAATGATGTGCTGCTGTATTATGGATTGATGCTGTTGCAGTTGTGGTATGGGCGCCGCCTTATTTGCCACACGTTGGATTTGCTGCTGTTGCGGTGACTGTGCCGGTTGTGGCTGATGCAGCTTTATCGTTGCCGGTATCTGATTGAGCTGCGAGAGCAGCGATGGCGACATATGACCCGCACCCAAAGTAGCTGGCACCGCACGCTGCGGATTAAGAAAGATTTGTTGTGGCTGCTGCTGCTGCTGCTGCAGATGTTGCTGTGGAGCCAGGGGTCGTTGCTGTGTTGTAGCTGGCGCTGTTGTTGTCGTCACCAGGACCTGTTGTCCCTGCGCCGTTGTCATGATCACCTTCTGTGTGCCGGGTACATTCGATGTGCTTACGCCCGGGGGCTGTTGCAATATGATGATGGTCTTTGTCTGCTGCTGCGGCGATTGTGTGACCAGCAATGTGGGCGTGGCTGGGGCTTGGGGCGGCGCTGCCAGTGCAGCCGTTTGCTGAGCCACCAAATAGGTTTGTCCCTGATTATTGGTGGCCAGCACATATTGTGTCTGTGTCTGTTGTGGTTGCTGTTGTTGCTGCTGCTGTTGCTCCGTCTTCTGCTGCAAGATGACAGGCACCGTTTGCAGTCCCTGATCCGTTTTAATTGTTGCCGTCGTCGCCAGCTTGAGTTGAGGTGGCGCTGCTGGCGGGCCGCCAGCCGGAAAGATCAACTGACGCTGGGCGGGCTGCACTTTGGCGGGTATCAACTGCATTTGTTGCTGCTGCTGTTGTTGCTGGGACTGTTGTTGTGGTTGTTGTTGCTGCTGTTCCTGACTGGAGGCAGCAAGCGGCGGCACATCATCCATATCCTCATCCTCGAGTATGGAGGCAGCGAGATCCGCATAGAGATTGGCCGCATTCTTCGAGGGCGTCACTTGATGCTCCTCTTTGGCAGGTGCAGCAGCAATGCTGTTATTGCCACTCTCCAATGCCAGTCGCTTGTTTTGCTCCTCATCGATGGTCAGCTTCCGTTTCGATTGGATGATAACGGTGCGTCCTTGTGCATCCTTCGTGAGCACATTTGATCCGCTCAAGGGAGCTAGTGGTGGCGGCGCCGAATCCGTCATCGGTTTCTTCTCCAGCGCCATTTGTGGATGCAGTGGCTTTATTGTGGTCTGACCCACCTTGACGGGCATGAGTGGATTATTGACAAAGGCGCTTATTGCCGTCGAGGTCACTTTAATGGGCTGACCAGCCGAGGAGCCAGTTGCGGAGGATGTGCTGGGCACCAGGGCAGGTGGCTGTGCCTGCGCCTTTTGCTTCAGCTGACGTTCGTTGACTTTGTTCGCCAGCAGACTTTTAATTAGCGATGAGCTGGGCTGGCTGGGAGCAGCCGGCGGTGCGTCTTCAGCTGCTTCCACTACAGCTGCCGGTTCGGGTTTGACATCCTTCTTGATAACAGTCTGCTGCTGCTGTTGCTTGTGCTGCTGCATGGGCAATGGCTGGGCACGCATCCGGATGCCCACATAGTGGGTGCCGGGCAGATCGGTGCCATCCAGCTGACGCACAATGGCCGGACCCACGCTCGGATTGAAGATGAGCCGCACGAGGCGTGGAAATTGCATGCGATTAACTACCGAGTGTTTGCCCGCCTTCTGGCAATGCGATAGATAAATAGTGTACAGCTCCTGTTGCTCCACACGATGCTCGTGTCCTTGGCCGGCACGCTCGTAGGTGGCGCCCAGCCAGGCCAACGCATACGTTTCGTCCTCATGCGTGAAACTCTGTGGTGCTGAGGGCGCAACGGGCAGCGTAACTGGCGCGGGCGTTGGCACTGGGGGCAGCTGTACCTGCGGCAAACTGGGCATTGGTGGCAGTTGCACCTGCGGTAAACTAGGCATGGCCATGGGCAGGGGCAGCGCAACAGGCACAGCAGCAACAGGCGCTGGAGCGGGAGTGGGAGCTGAAGCTGGAGCAGGAGTTGCCGCTGCAACATGAACTGTAGCAGGCGTAGGCAAAACAACCGGCTCCATTTGTGGCGGCAACACTTGCACCTGCGTTGGCATCGGCGGCAGTGCAGCAACTAATGTCGGCTGCTGCGGCGTCTGCTTAACCGTCGCCAGCTGCGTGATTTGATTGCCCTGATTCGTCTGCTGCTGGTGCAGTGTGGACACCATGTTGCCCGGCACCACCTCCACGACGCGCATCAGTATGCAGCCGGCGGCACCATAAGATTGCGCCTCCACTGTCAACAGCGCGACCAATTGATCGAGCAGACCACGCACCTGCATCAGCATGGAGCAGGGACGTGCACCGAGTGCGCTCAGCGCATAGATCGCCTCCAGCGTAAAGATGAGCAGCATTACGTCCGTCAGCGAGAGCAGCAGCATGACACGCTGATAGAAATCCAAGCCCAAACAGCGATTAATGTGCTGGGCATTGCCCTCCCGTCCGCACAGCTTATAGATTATCTCCAGGCAGCTGATGATCACGGCCCGATCATTCGAGTCGACGCCCTCGCACAGCGTGGCCAGCAAATTGCGCGACAGCTCATCCGTGGCGGGATCCAGCAGCTCGAACTGCTGCGCCAAATTGCCAGCCGTCTCCAAAGCCTGAATGTGAATGTTGCCTGAAAGCAAGCAAAGGTGTGTCTTAAAAACATAGTTCTTCTAAAAACGTATTCACAAGTTGTATTCGCAAAGGTTCCCTTTAAAGATTAGATTTAATAACCATTTGGATAACTTACTCCAACGGATATTGGCTCCCATGACCAGATAGCGCCAGAGTGTGCGATTCGCGGCGAACAGTGAGACGTTCTCCTGATGGAAACTCAGGCTGCGCAATAGCTGCACAATTTGGAGGACACGCTGACCGACGCGTTCGTCGGTGCCGTAACTGCGACGCAAATGCAAGAAGTCCAATTCGAAATCAAAATTATTCGACTGAACAAAATAATCATCATCGTCATTGTCGATGGCATCGCTTTCCTTGCTAATCAGTCCATTGTCCAGCCAGGCCTGTTCATCCTTATAGAGATCCAGGATTTGTGGCTTATCGTAGAGCAAATCACGCCAAAAGTTCAGCTTCGATGTGATTCGCACCTGGACGCCATCAGTGTTGTGACCATGCTGGAATAGCTGTCGCATTGTGTAATCCGAATAGACACCCAGATGCGCCAACAGTCCATCCAACAACTTAGGACACTCCGTCAGCTGTAGAGTTGGACGCGGTTCATTCGCCATCAGCATGCACACATTGATCGCGAAATCCTGCTCATTGGGCAGCGGTGAGATTAGCGATAGCATCAACTTCTCATAGTTGCTGTGCTTGTGCAGCTGTGTGGACATCTTGTACTGTCGCCGGCGATCCGCGTTCACCATATGCTGGCGCTGATTGTACGACATGGGCACCGCTGTCAGCGTTGAATGCGCCGAACCAAACAAGCTGCCCATTCCACTGACATTCAGGCCACTGCCAATCAAACCGCTGCCAGTGCCCATCACAAGACGTGAACGCGAACGACTCGCACTGGCGCCCAAATCGGCACATTCAATGGCCGCTTCCAAGGCCTCTAATTTATCCGGATCCTCGCCGAGAAAATTGAGACGTTCATATTTATCCAGATAGCGTCGATAGATATGCTTAATTCCCGCGGTGCCGTTGACACAGCGATCGCGCAGCGTGTCCAGCGCGTTGTACACCTCGTCCCACTCGTCGCGCACGTTAACCTTGTTGAAGCCACCGCGTTCGGTGACCTCCTGGTACAATCGATACAAATCCACATGCTGCCCACTGATCTTGGCCGCCTGTGTGAGCGGTGTGCTGTGAATAAAATAAAACATGAGTACACTGGCAGGGATTTAGTGGCAATTACACTCACCCGCGTCGCTCGTGAAACTGATGCAAATCACGCCAGAATTCATCCGGCGGATTGAGTTCTTTGTCATCAACTGATGACTTTTCGGGTGTGCCAAAAAACAATTGCTGTGGCTGCTGCTGCGCCTGTTGTTGCAGTTGCGAAAGCGTATTTCTCGCGCGCAACGGCGTCGCAGCAGCGCCAAGTTTTGCCGGTGTCAACTCATTTTGTGATGCGTTGTTGCAGTTGTTGTTGCTGCTGTTGTTGTTGCCGTTGTTGTTGCCTACGGCGGGCGAAGCTGCTGGCAGCGATTGAAGCAGCACGCGTACGCTATCAATCGATGTCATTCTAAATATATATATATATCCAAAGGCCACACGAGTTGTACATTATATTTACTAAATACTGCGGCGCACACACAATCACTTATAGTAGTTAAAAAGAAGAAAACTCAACAATAAATACAACTACAGCGCGAAGACGACGCGCTTCCAGTTCCAGGGTTGTAACTCAATGCGAAAAAACTATTGATATATCGCATGAAATGTCTTCTTGTTATTGAATATTTACTATCGCCATGGGCAATAATCGATATATCGTATAAGTTGACTTTTTGGCGGCAATGTTGGAAAAACAAAATATGTTATATGTTTTGCATAACCCGTTTATGCAAGTGATTTGGTGCAAGTAATATTAACAAAAAATCAAACATAAGCATAATCACATTTATTGTACTTTACGGTCTTAACAACTAAAAAAAAATTATACGTACACAGGTTTTTGAAGTATTAACAATAATGTTGACTCATTTTATTTTTGATTTATTGGTCTTATCAGCATTTGGACCGATTTAAGTGTACGCGTTTCTTGCCAATTCCACCACCAAATGCCTTCCCACTTGTCCAACTCTCTCTCAAAGTAACGTCCATTCAAATTCCTTAATAAATACGCATTTATATACATCTTTACAAAATTTCTTAAGCGTTTTTAGTACTTACGATCTTGCACACTGATTAAACCACCATCCGCCCTGGCGCTCAACGGAGCAATTGTCGAAGCCGCGTTTATCATTATCCCGGTCGAATGTGGTGAATTTCATGTTTAGGTTCATCTTTAAAGCATCGCCAGCATCACCAGCGAATTCACCCAAATCTTTCAGTTCATATGCTTCATCTTCGCTGCCGATACTAAAACTACTGTAGTGAGCATAGCGAATTTCATTTTCAAAATTCTGAAGATAGACAAACAGTTCGTGTGGCTGGAAAACTGTCATGCGATATAGTTTCTCCAAGCCAACGAAAAAGTTCCCATCAAGATCTCCAAATCCCGTTCGATATTCATCCCAGGTTCGATTAAAGTCCACGGTGTTATCGACACGGCGTTGAATAGCCGTCCAACCGGGACCAGCAATGATTCCATCGCAACGCACCCGAAAGGTTTCCATGCCTGGTACTTGAATTTTCCAAATTCCCGTTGTGTTTTCAATCCGCGAGCAGCTCGTTTCCCGCATGCTCATATCTTGTCTTACAAGTGCTGCCGCACTTAATGTAAAATTCGACTTACAAGTGCCCAGTAAGAATTCATTGATCTGTAATTTTGTCTGTAGTGATCTTATTTGTTCATTCTTCTCCTCAATTATGACTCGAGAATTCTCTAATTGTTTTAGAATTTCCTCAAGTTGTTTGTTTTCCGTCATGTTTTCTAGTTTGTCTTTTATGGAGGCTACATCTTCGTTAAGTTTTTCTTGTCTTAAACACTGCGCGTCTCTTTCTTTGATTGTCTTCTCGTACATTGTTTCCTTTAATTTTAGGGCAACCAATTGATTTTCCAAAACAGACATTTGCATAGTCTTCTTATCACAGGCCTCAATTTTATTGTTCATATTCACTGTATTCCACAAGAATACCTTCAAGCAGTACGATGCACATTCGTCTTCCTGAATTATCTGGATTAAAACCATATACTTTCAGCTTAAACACTCAATTTACCTGCTCATCAATAAGTTCTTCAGTTGGGTTTGAGGAGGCATCTAAAAATAATCTTGAGATGGTTAAAATTATTGCAATTATATTAAAACGACACATTATAAATTTGAACGTCTGGTTTTTAGCAACCCAAAACACAAACTAATAGCACAAAATTTCAATCTGTGCTTGTTGCAAGCAAGAATCAAAATTACTGATAAGAGATTATAAAGTTGTTAGTTGGGGTCAAATGTTAATTGATTGTTAATATGTGGCTGATAAGATGACATCTATATGTAACTTGAGGAATATTTATTAAATACCATTTTTGTAAATAAATTAGTAAATGTTATTTATTTACAATGGAAAATAGGCAATAAATAAAACTTAAAAGCAAACATACGTCAAGCAAGCGCTGGATAAGAATTTCATTACTATAAAACAAACATAAATGCTCATTGCATACAGTAGTATATTATCTGTTTTAATATTCGTTTAAAATTAACTAAAAATATAATTTTCTGTACGCGTCCAAAACAGTGCTGCAAATTACGTGATAAAAAGAAAACATCGATAACACAGATTCATCGGTAATCGGACACATGTGCGCTCCTGAAGTTAAATAACACTTGTATTTCAACTTATGCTTAGACATAAACGTAATTTAAGTAAATTTTGTGTGGACAATAATAAATAATATAATAAAATACACAAATAATAATAACTCTGCTCAAAAAGATGTCGCTGCGTGCATTTGGTGTGCTGCTCAAGGCCCGTCAACTCAGTCGCCTCAGCCGGCAAGCAAATCGCGTCGGATGTTGGGCGCTGAACAATCAACAATTTCAACAGCTGCCCACAGGTGAGTGGATTCCAGTTGAGGAGTTATAAAATAGTTAATCTAAGCTATTCCATTGCAGTGCTGACACAACGTCGCCTGACGACGGCTGCCAAGGAATCACCGAGTGCTGACAGACATGAATTTCAGGCGGAAACACGACAATTACTCGATATTGTTGCACGTTCCCTGTACTCGGATCATGAGGTCTTTGTCCGTGAGCTCATCTCGAATGCCAGCGACGCACTGGAGAAATTTCGCTACACAGCGCTGAGCGCGACCGGTGACGAATTGGCTGCAAAGGATCGTCCGCTGGAGATTAAAATTACAACTGATAAACCGTTGATGCAGTTGATCATTCAGGATACAGGCATTGGAATGACACGTGAGGAACTGGTTAACAATCTGGGCACCATTGCGCGCAGCGGCTCCAAAAAGTTTCTCGAGGAACTCAAGCAGAACCAGCAAGCTGCCCAGACCAGTTCCAATATAATTGGTCAATTTGGTGTTGGGTTCTATTCCTCGTTTATCGTTGCCCAGCGGGTTGAGGTCTACACTCGTGCCTCGAGTCCTGATGCGCCCGGGCTGCGCTGGTCCACAGATGGCTGCGGCTCGTATTTGATTGAGGAAGTGCCTGATGTGGAGTATGGCACCAAGATTGTGCTGCATTTGAAGACTGATTGCCGTGAATATGCGGATGAGGATCGCATCCAGGCGGTGATTAAAAAATATAGCAATTTTGTTGGCTCTCCCATTTTGCTAAATGGAAAGCAGGCGAATGAGATCAAGCCACTGTGGCTAATGGATCCCCAGAGCATCAGCAGGGAGCAGCACAATGATTTCTATCGTTTCATCAGCAACAGCTTCGATGCGCCTCGCTTCACGTTGCACTACAATGCGGATGTTCCGTTAAGCATTCATGCTCTCCTCTATTTCCCAGAGGGTAAGCCCGGACTCTTTGAGATGTCGCGGGATGGCAGCACCGGAGTCGCACTCTACACGCGCAAGGTGCTCATCCAGTCGAAGACGGAGAATTTGTTGCCCAAGTGGCTGAGATTTGTCAAGGGTGTTGTGGACTCGGAAGATATACCCTTGAATCTTAGCCGTGAACTGTTGCAGAATAATAGCTTGATCCGGAAATTGTCGAGTGTAATAACGAGTCGTGTGATTCGCTTCCTGCAGGAGCGTGCTAAAAAACAGCCCGAGGAATATGCGGCATTCTATCGTGATTATGGCCTGTTCCTCAAGGAGGCCATCGTCACCTCCACGGACAGCGCCGAGAAGGAGGAGATTTCCAAGCTGTTGCGCTTCGAGTCATCCAAATCGGAAACGGAACGCATCTCCTTGGATGACTACTACACATCGGTAAGCGCCGAGCAGAAGGATATTTACTATCTGGCGGCCCCTAATCGTGTCCTCGCCGAATCCTCACCATATTACGAGAGCCTGAAGAAGCGCAATGAGCTGGTGCTCTTCTGTTATGAGCCGTATGATGAACTTGTCCTAATGCAGCTAGGTCAGTTCAAGAGCAAGAAACTCGTCTCTGTGGAGAAGGAGATGCGCAATCAGTCACAGGATCCAGCTGCTCTCCAGGACTATGGCGAGGGTAGTCTGTTGAGCAGCGAACTGGATAGCCTGATACCCTGGCTGCAGGACCAGCTCAAGGGTCAAGTGGCCAAGGTGAAAGTAACTTCACGCCTGGACACACATCCCTGTGTTATCACCGTGGAGGAAATGGCAGCCGCTCGTCATTTTATACGCACCCAAAGCCATCAGTTACCGGAAGAGAATCGTTTTGCGCTGCTGCAACCGGAGCTGGAAATCAATCCTAAGTGAGTTAATGATTCTTTTTTATTTTGATATATATAAATATATGTATAAAATATATAAATATATATATAATATATAAATATATAGATAATATATAAATATATATATAATATATAAATAATACCAGTTGGTATTGTAATTTTTCAACTTTCCAATCTCAACTGAACTAAAATGTCTTACAAGCTCAACTTATGATTAATACTAAAAGCTTTTACATTAGAGCTTTTACTTCAGAGCTTCTTTTATACGTTTCTTAAATTAGAGCTTACATCTCGGGTAGCTTACATATTTACAAGTGACTAGATATTCATTTTTACTATAAATTTTATCATAATGCTAACGATCTAAATTTCTTATAGACATCCCATCATCAAGAAGCTGCATTCCCTGCGTTCGAGCGAACCTGAATTGGCCTTACTCATCACAAAGCAGCTGTTTGCCAATGCGATGGTTGGCGCCGGTCTCGCTGAGGACCCACGCATGCTGCTCACCAATATGAACACACTGTTATCGAAAGCTTTAGAAAAATACTAAACTAACACTGATTATATTCAAAATATAAATAATTAGAATAAAAAAAAACCAAAAAAAAATAGCTTATATCAAATACCTAAGAAAATACCTACCGAAATCTCTGATATGACTTGATTGTAGTTTGAAGTGTTGTAAAACGTCAGATTGCATAAATATCGATAGCAAGTCAAGAAGTAGCACTGCTGCAAATCCGCCCCCGTGACTAAAGTTTATAAAAGCAAACGCAAACGCAGCGTAGGAGTTCAGTGCCGTATCAAAAATCAGCGTGCTTTAGTCGCCAAGCAGAGCAGTAGCAGCAGCCAGCAATATACCCGAAAGGCCAGCCACAGAAGCGAGTTGCTTTAAATTAGATTTCTAATCACGTGAGTGAAAAAATAAAAACTACACAATCAAATCATATGAGACGCACTCGTAAATGAATTAATTACAACAATAATGCTGCTGCGACTGATCGCAACCTACATGAAAAGTAACTAGTAAAAAAAAAAATAGAAAAAACAAGCAAAAATCGTACGAAGATTAGTATTTTCTGCCACGACACACACATACACACACATGCAAGCACAATGACAATGAACGAGCAATGGGTGTATGCGTGTGAGAGAGAGTGTGCGCGGTGAGCGTAAAAATTGCTGCAAATTTGAGTCAGTATTAAAAGTAATTAAAAAAAACGCGCAAATCTTGTCAATTGTGTTCGAAAAACGAAGTTTTAAATAACTCATGTGAGTGTGTGCATGTGACTATGAGTGTGTGTGTGTAATTTTCCAGAGCGTTGTCATTGCCAATTGGACTTTTTTATGTGAGCTCATTCCGTCATGCGCTCATACACACTTACACACACACACATACATAGGCACATGACTTACACACACTAATACATAGATAAGGGCTCTCTCGAGATAAAATTCAATAATTGTATGAGACGGCGAGTAGCGGCGAATGTACCTTACTCTCTCGGTCTCTCGCTCGCACTCTCGCAACGCGTCGCTCACTCACAAATCGTTCGTCGTCGCAGCAGCATTGTGGTTCGAAAAGCAGCGCAAGAAAAATATTTTGTACACATATATATATACTGTATATGTAATAATAATACTTTGTTTCACCCCACGATACACTTGCAAAGCAAATTAAAACGCGCCGATCTATAACATAAAATAAATAAAAAGTGCAATAAACCTAAAACAAAAAACCAATTCAATTTCCGATTTTCATTTTGTTATTGTAGCCTAACAAACAACACAAAAAAAACAAAGCAAAATGTCGTCTTCAGAGCAACTGAGTCCCGAAAACCCCATCTATGGCCCCTTCTTCGGTGTTATGGGCGCTGCGTCCGCCATTATTTTCTCAGGTGAGTTACACTTATTTTTCCTCCTATAACCAAAAAAATCAAACTTCACGCAGCGCTGCATGCGTAGAAAAATCGAACATTTTGTGGCGTAAATGCTAGAAGAAGAAAGGGAAGAAGAAGCACCTCTCTAGACAGCAAGGCAAAAAAAAATGTATGTAGGCACGTTCGTTGGTGGCGGCAGGCAGTGTATTAAAAAAAATTCAATATAGGCAGAGCAGTCAGTCACACGAACGTGCACATGTGTTTGTGTGTTGAGTCCAAATTGAAATGCGCGTGACGTGCAAAAATCATGTTTTAACCAGAGTAGAATAGTTAATAACAGCAGCCTTATTACATAAAAAAAAATATTCAATTATTTTTAAATTTGAGATAAAGACTGCGGATTTAGTTGCTTTTATTTGCAAACAACACAAAAATGTCAGCATCGAAATTAGAAATTTGCTGCAATTTTTTTCATTCGACATGCTAAAAACGGCATTACTCATACACACGTACACACACACACATGTATACACAGCAAGTGAGCGGCAGATAAAAAGCAAGAGCGATGTACACAAAGAGAGAGAGAGAGTTGCGCACGCTCTCGTGCCAACCATTGTCATTCTACTCACATTGTATGAGTGAGAGCGCAAAGTTACGGTTTTTTTTTGTGTGAAGTTTATGACGAGAAGCTCGCTTTCCTTTTCACACACAGTCACAAGACCAACTTTTTGGTGTTGCCATACTGAAGTATTTTTTCTTAGTTTGTCTTGCATTAAGAATGAGAATGTACAATGAAGAATGTGTGGGGCTTCCGAATGCAATAACTGTATAAGTTTATATGGCCAGTAAATAGATAGGTTATAAGGGTTTTAAGTGCATTATCACGTGCATTTATTTATTTTAAGGCCTATTGTTAACTGGTCACAAGAACTATGTGTACCAACACATGATTAATTGGATGGCTTGTCATATTCCTCAGTCACCTGTAGTAATCACAATAACATAATAATCGTAATCACATGCCATTTTTTTTTTTGTTAACCTCATCAGTCTTGCATGATCAATTGAATCCACCCAAGGCAAGTTGGAGGCATCACATGCCTCACAAATATAGCTTATCATTCACACATAATACTACTTACCTTAGCTGATAAAGTGGCACTGGCGTATTTACCAATATAACTCGTGTCTGATAAGATAAGAGAAACACCGAGAAAGAATCAAAGAAAGCAAGCACACCAAGAATTAAAAAAGTAGCACGCGCTACTCAATGCTAAATGCTAAATGTTTAAGCACGAATAAAAGAAAAGGCTGGAAAGGGGAGTAAAAAAAAGGGCTAAAACATTTTAAATAGCCTTTTTTTGTTTGATTAATAAACCAACACACAAATCAATGCCATAATAATTATATCGTGCATCAAATATAAAGTCTTGTGATTTCCTACAACAGCGCAAAGTTTGCTCGGCCTTAATATTTACTTTACTTATTAGCGTAGAGCGCTAAAGAAAAACATTTTGTAGATAGCGCTAAGACGTCTATTCTTCTTCTTGACATGGCAACAATGATATCTCACCCGTCTCTTATGTAATTGAAGTTAACAACATAATTTATTTTAAGGCACTGACAAGTACATTTTTATTCAATTACCAACTGACAAAAAAGAAAACTGTTATGGTCAGCATATATTTGCATGTAATGAATGACGGCCGATATCTGGCAACGCTCTGCTGCTTTTAAAGCCGCTCACGATCACATGATCAACAGAGAGAGAGAGAGAGCGAGCGAGTGCAGCCGCTCAAGCTTGGAATTCTTTTGCATTTCAGTTAAAAATGCGGACTGATTTCTGGCTGACTCATTGTCAATATCGCCGAACAATGGGCGTTGCTTTGTGTGCTTTTTTTTTCTTCTCTTTTTTGTTTTATTAGTGCCCACTGTTTTAGATATCCTTCACACGCCTGCCTCGCACACACACACACACACAACATTAATTTACACCCACAAGCTGCTTGTTGCCTGCGCAAACGCAGTCTCAAAATAGTAGTAGATACATTTACATATTTACGTATGTATATATATCAAATATGATAGTAAAAAGGGTACATACACATTTACACGTGTATGTGTGTTAATTATGTAAAAAGTTATATGCTCTAAATGTCACGTGCTGCTGCGTCTTATGTTTATTTTTCACTGCCTCTAGAAAAACTTGCGAAAAATTTCCATGGGCATCAAAAGCAGCAGCAGCTGCTTGAGTTTTTTTTGAGCGCTGTTGTAACCAACGACCCTGTTTTTATCTGAGAGAGAGAGAGCAAAAGATAAAAAAGCAGCACAAAACGTGGTAGGGCAAAATGTCAATGTGTGCCAGGGTGTGTGTGAATGCCTTCTATCTGCTACTTGCACTACAATTAATTAACAATAACTGAACTAATATGATTAATCAACATATGTATGTACGTATGTATGTTTATCTACTTAAGTGCATGTGCGCACATCCTGTGCTGGCAAATTATCTAATCGAACTTGGATTACGCATGATAAAAACATTAACTGAATTTGTAATCGGAATAATCTGCAGTCTTACTGATCTATGAGCGTGTGTGTGTGTGTGTGTGTGTCTCTGAGTATAAGCCAACAGCAACAAATGTATCCTAGAGCACAATTAAGATACTTGAAAACAATGTACAAATATTTTTATGTTTCTTTTCTTTATCTTTTTGTGTTTGTGCATTCCAATGCCTTTGACTTTTTCACTTGTCACCAACAATAACAACAGCAACAACAACACCAATAACAAAGAGAGCAACAGCAGCATCTAAATCGAGCATCTCATTTCGCGTTGAGCAATTTCTGATAAGCTTTTTCTACTCTCCTCTCTCTTTCGCTCTCTCAAAGATTGCTGTTTGGGAATCTTCTTCTGTACGCTCGCTCAAGTGTGACGCTTTAATTGTTCCTGTACACTTACACATACACACATCCATGCATATATTTTTATTTGTTTCTCTTGCTCTTGCTACTTTCACATATTCTTCATATTTTATATTTATCTAAAAATGTGTTGGGTTCTTTGCTTTGCTGCTTGTTTGTTTTTGTTTCTATGGCTCGTCTTGCTTCCTCTTCGCTAGCTAGCTGCGAGTAGCGGTTTTTGTGTATTGTGTTTTTAACAGAGCACCCACGCCACCTGTCTGCCTTGCGTCTATCACACGATGAGTTGTTAAAAAGATTAATAACAAATGGAAATTTGCACATTTAAAATGCAGTGCAGCGCTGAGGTCAAACATGTAGTAATATAATGTTTGTGTACATAAATTTATCAATTTGTGTGTCTGGCTGTGTGTGTGTGTACACACTGGCAGTCCTTTACAGTCAGCGTGCAAATTAAATAGGCATGTAAAATGTTCGTTAAGCTGTTAAATGAAATGTTAACTTTTGCAAACTAAAAACTGTGACGTATTTTCAAACAAATTTTGTTATCTGAATGTGTTTATGGTGCTAATAAAAAAGCACCTGCTTTAGCGTTAGTTAGCGACATTGTGTAAAAAAAAAAAAAACCGGAAAGCCTTTCAGCAACTCGTTGAGAAAATTAAATAATTTGCCTGAGATCAATTCACAAAACTCTAAAATTTTTCTCTCTCTCAATTTACTCAATGAATTTTGGAATAATTCCTATTGAATATAAATGTGAATATTATTTAAACAAGCGCACACATTTATAAATATTTACTGAACATGATTGGAAGTCCCCCAAGAGGCGACGACCACTTCAACTGGGTTTCGATTAGAAAAGCAAAATGGACAACTACAAGTTTTCTATGTGTTTCTGTTTGCTCAGCTTTTCGATAGCGACAACTGTAGATGATTTTTTTTATTTTTTATTAGTGAGCAAAGGAGAAGAAATAATAAAAATAATATCAAGCGTATTCCGGTTTTAATGCCGCTTACGTGTCTAAGTGATGTATGTACATCTGTGAGCAAATGTTATGCAGTTTTGTGGCTTTCTTAATTAAGCAGAGCTTCATAAAAAATCAATAGATGCTTTTCAATATCATTATTGGTTTAGGGCACGACATTTTTAAACTGAATACGTATTTTAGCGTGAGCCCTTCGTGCAATTTGCACCGATGAAATGAATTTCAATTCGAGTGATAAATAAAGTTAATTAGCATTAAAACAAATCACATGACATTTAAACGCAGACAGCGACTGTAGTAGCTATGTCTCTCTTTCTCTCTCACTCACTCACGCACACTCATTCACTCACAGCTGCCGCAGCATTAACGTTAACTCTGAATTCGGCACACACTCATACAATCATACTTATCTTTTATACACACAGATGTGCATTTATGTAGTTGCTGTTTCTCTCTCTTCTTTTTAACCACCAGTGTTCTGTGAATGTATGAATATGCGTGTATAAATTCGATTTATTAGCGCTCCACTCAACAAACACACGCACACACACAATTAGCTATTTTGAACATTTATTTAACAAAAACGATTGACCGTCATATGAAACTGGTTTTATATTTTTCAATATTCCATGCGCGTGCTGCAAACATACATATAGAGTATATATATTTATATGTATATGTCTTTATATGTACTGTACATGCTGAATTGTATTGTACATTAATTTAGCCATTTGGCAACTTAAGCACTTTGGCTTCTGCTTCTTCACATTAAGTCGATCTTATCAAATGAATTTCGTAAGAGAGCAGCGCCAGGCAGGCAACCAAATATGAAAGAGAGTCACATTTACTAAAAAAAAAAAAAAATCCACTCAAATAGCAACTCTCTGACACACTGTTGAGGCAGTAGTTATATTCGTGTGTGTGTGTATGTATTTTTTTTTCATTATGTGGGTCGGTCATGTGACTGTGACTGCTCAAATGTTACGTTAGTTTACAGAATTTTGCTAGAGTTTGTTTGTTCTGGCTATACTTGAAAGTATGATCAATTATATAAGGTATGTGATCCCAAAAGCCCATTAGATAAAAATGGCTCAAGGCTGCAAAAGCGAAAGTATATCTATAATTATTTAAGCAGGAGTGTTTGTCCAGTCAGTGTGAACCTATTCTAATTGGCTCAGCTGTAATTAATGATTTTGGTTTAAGTTGTGGAGCGAAATTTAAATTTTTAAAATATATTGCTTTTTTTAATTTTAAGGTTATTTAATCTCTTTTTTTAGGGGGAAATTAACCTTTCACATTTGCCGTCTAATTAGTATGATTTAAATATTGAATTTTCAATTATTTAAAAGGTATTCGTAGAGGCAAATTAACCTTTAACCTCTGCTGTCTAGTTGGTGTGACCCTTATAAAGAAATTGCTTATTTTTATATGTAATAAATGTAACTAAAATATTTACATAATTTTTTATCCTCTTTTTAGCACTCGGCGCCGCCTATGGCACAGCCAAGTCTGGTACCGGTATTGCTGCCATGTCAGTGATGCGTCCTGAACTGATCATGAAATCCATCATTCCTGTGGTCATGGCGGGTATCATTGCCATTTACGGTCTGGTCGTCGCTGTCCTGATTGCCGGCCAACTGGAAACGCCCGCAACTTATTCCTTATACAAGTGAGTATATATATATATATATATATTGTATACGTTAACTAATCTCCTATTCATCATTTATCCAATTTAGGGGTTTCATTCATTTGGGCGCTGGGTTGTCAGTGGGCTTCTCGGGCCTGGCAGCCGGTTTTGCGATCGGTATCGTTGGTGATGCCGGTGTTCGTGGCACAGCACAGCAGCCTCGTCTGTTTGTCGGCATGATCCTGATTCTCATCTTCGCCGAAGTGTTGGGTCTCTATGGTTTGATTGTTGCCATCTATCTGTACACGAAATAAATCAATCAATTCAAACAACAACACATACACACACCAACAGCAAGTAGACAAACAGCCCAGCAATCAACAACAACAACATCAACAAAAAACAACAACTGCAAGTAAAAAGTGTATCAAATATATAGTTACAAAAAAACCATCCAACAAATATTAAAAACAGAAGGAAAAAAAGAGAAACGCAACTTGGTGGCAACTCTAGTGGCGGCCGTTTGTATATAGCAAAAACAAAACAAAAACATAAAACAAATAACAATTATAATCAACTGCAATTTGATGATGAGTTGGACGCCAGTATTGTTGCCACATTGTCGCACTCCTTCCAATGTGTGCAACACCAACAACAACAAGTATTTTTTTTCTCTTCTCTTTTACATTGCTAAATTGCTGGTGCTCTGTTTAGTTTAGTTTTATTATTTCCGTTCAAAAAAAAAAAAACAAAACAAAAAAATCAATTTTGCAGTTAAGTTCATAAAGTTTGTAATCAAATATCAAATTTGTCTCTTCTTTTTAAATTTTATTTTCTTTATCATTATTATTTTTTTTTGCGCTCCACAAAACGTGTGCTCTTTGTTATTTGTTTTTTCCATTATTATTATTAAATAATGTTTAGTGTATATGTAAAATTCGTTAACAAACTGTAAAGAAACAAACAAACAAAACAACAACCAACAACAATTGTAAATTTGCAACAGCTGTGCAGCAAGCAAACAGAAACAAATTTAGCGAAAAGGGCCAAACAACAACAAATAAATGAATCATAAACAACAACAAAAAAAAACGATCCAACAACAAAAAACAAATGCTGCACTCGCAAATAGGGCAACACTGGCGCAGTGCTAACGGCAAATGGTTGTTGGTGGGGAAAAGACACAACAAATTAATTACTTGGCAATACTTCAACAACTGCAACAACAACTGCAACAAAACCAACTACATACAATCATAAACACACACACACATACCACACACACACACACGCATACAAAATGTAACTAAGTCCTATGTTTATTTTTAATTATTGTTCAATTCTAAGAATAATATATTAAAAATTAATAATAATAAATTATATATATATATAATTATGATTTTTTTGTGATAAGAAAATACATAAAAAATTGTAATACAAATAAAAAACAACAATTACGCGGTATTGATATACATAATATATATACACAATATATATATATATATATATATACATATATATGTATGTACAAGAGAATGATAAACAATTATACATATTAACATGAAAAAGTTGTTATAAACAAAATAAAAATTACGAAACAATACAAATCATCAAGAAAACAAAACTAAAATCGAAACCTAATTAAAAATCACACACAAAAAAAAACACAATTTTTCCGCTGTTATTGTATAGTAAAGAAAAACAATATTATATATATATAAAATATATATTATGTATAAAATATTAACATGAAAATGTAGTAGCAAAATTATAAAAACAAACCAACAACAAAAAAAGTCGTGCAAGCAAAAACTATAAATATAAAAAAGCGAAAAGCGTAGACAAAAATAACAACAGCAAAATTGTCAACGTATGAAAAATCCAACAAAAAAATTGTAAAATCCCAACAAATTAGAAGTTATGCAAAAAGCCCAAAACAAAACAACAGCAAGAACCACTCGATTTGTATGCTGAGCAAATAACAACAACAATTTGTGTATAGAGTTAACAATAAGAACAACTGAGACAACAGGAACACACCAAGCAAGCAGCTCACAATGTGGAGGCGCGTTGGAGTGAAAAGGAGGCAGGAGTAGTAGGGGCTGGCTTGGATGCGGGGGCAACTAGTTCCCTGCCCGTTGGCTGCCGATGCAATCGTGATGCTGAGAGCGCGGAGGTGACCAACCTGTGCAGGGCTGCTCCCAACTCTCTGTCCAACCCTCTACCTCAACCCCCACCATATCCGTCACGCCTCTGCTTGACAGTTTGTGCCAGCATGCTTGCGGTTAATTCACCACAACAACAACATCAACACGAGAGTAGAATCAGAAGAAGCTGAACAAACAAGCGCTACGCAACACTTGACAATAATATGTGTATGTATGTATATGTAAAGCTTTTCTTGTCTCACACACACTGCATGCGCTGTTTACACCCCTCATCCCCACCTTCACTTCTCTCTCACTCTCTGCTTTGCCAGTGGGTATCTGGGTTGTGGTGGGGGAGGAGGGTGTTGATGGCTCTAGCGCGTCTAACAAGGCAATTGTTTTGTGTTCGTGTCGTTGCTGTTGTTGCGAATTTTTATTGTTATTTGCTGCATTCTCCAACAAAACTGTAAAACATCCACACATAATGCATATATATATAAATACGATCGATGAGGAAGGGTTTAGAGCAGCTCCTGTAACTGTGTATTCGATAAACAACATCAAAAGTAAAACAACAACAGACATTGTATGAAATAAATTGTAATTTCTAATTTCCAAAAAAAATACGTGATTTTTATTTTGTGGGTGTTATTATTTTTTACAGCTCAATTAACCTGAAGAGGAGTTTGCAATTTTGTTGCATACTTTTGTCAGCATCAGCTGAACGAGTGACAGTCAAAGTTGAGTGGAACTTTGAGTGAAAGTCAAAGCTGAAATCTGAGTTAACAGCCAACTTCCAAGTTCTGTGCGCCTGTTAGTTGGTGTAGCCTGTGCATACACCGGGTTGTGGCGTAGGCTAAATTTCCCTCGAGCAAAATAATTAGCGCACACCGTTGACAAGAACAATGTTCTAATTTCCATATCGTCGCAGTTTTTGCAAGGACATGGTTAGTATCACAAGGACGAACTCCATTCAAGGTCGTCAAGGGGGTCATGTAAGAGCCCAAAAACTGAATTCTGAAAATCCCTTAATGCAAATCGATAAGTAAATACATTTTACTACTTACCCTTTCTGAATACACTGAAATAAAACACTGCGCTTTTCAATATTTCATGCCTCTATATAATTTCTTTTCATCAGCGTTTATATATATATATATGTTCTGTTACTGTCTGTTCCACTTGTACATACTAAGTTGTGTATATGTAGAGTTAATATATATAATATATATATATCTATATATATATATACTTAAATCTTCTTCTTTATGTATAGAATGTTATTTTTTTCGTTTTGATTACATTAATTACAATCTTGAGCAGCTCCTGCTGCTATATGTTGTTGTTATTTTTGGCCAGGATCTGGGCCACGAAACTAAATGTTAAATCAATTGTTTACTTTTTGCTTGGCGAGCTCTAAAATTATTCATAAGTTCTGAAATACTTTGTATGCATTTTTTCTTTGCTAATTTATAATGGATTTTAATTATTATTATTTACTTCATTAATGTTATTTTCTTTTACTTTTTTGTTTTGTTTAATTTATTAAAGCGGTTTGCATTATTAGTAATTTATATTATGATAAACTTGTATATCATAATAAACTATTTACAAAACGAAAATTTAGCATAGCGTAAAAGGCAAATTTTCTGGAAAGGTTTCTCGATTGGAAGTAGAAAGTTGTTTTTTTTTTCGATGAAATACGGACAGGAAGGGTTGAGGAAGGTTGAGAAGAACTGGATCTTAAGTTTTCTAAGAATTGCGCTTACATAATTATAATTAGCAAAATATGCAGTTTTTAACCTACGTTTTTAAGAGTATTTCCTTCATTTTTTTTGTTGTTTTCATTTTTTTTTTTTTTCATTTTTTGTATGTTGTTGCTTTGTATACTTTCCCTTGTTCGGCTGAATGTGACGACAGCTAACCATATATATTTAGATATATATAGTTTAATCTATCTTAAATGTTCTTTAGAAAACTTGTCTCGAAAAATTCCTATTCTCTTTGTTTTGTTTTTCATTTTTTTTTGTTTGTTTTGTTTTTGTTTTGTTCTATGCTTGCAAAAATCTGAGGTAGTTTTATTTTATTTGAATTTTCTCTCATTACGTTTTGTGTTGCGGTACAAAATATCGAAGAATCTTTTATGTTAGGCAATCCAAAATGTTTGGTTCAACTCAGAACATATACATATAGTATATATATATATACAGACATACACATATATATATATATAGTATTTCTAGGCGTTTTTTAGGTATTGCTTTCAATTTGTTATATAGCCTACAACATTTACAAAATGCAACATTTTTATCTCAATTATCATCAATAAAACAGACATACATAATATGTACATATACATAATAATTTATATATATATATACATATGTATATATACGCGTGTACCAAGGAAGTACAATGCCATAAATGTTATGCGCCCATCAGACTTGAAGGCGCTATCTACACATCTATATATTATATATAGTATCTAATTCTTTATATATATATATGGTTCATTTCTTGTATACAGTTTGCAGCTAAACGCTTAAAACTAGTTTTAAGTACTCGAACTTAATCGATCGGGGCAAAGGGAATACTAACTAAGCATTACTTAGTCTTGAATATAGGCGCAGCTACAACACACACAGATCTATATATATATATATAGTTATATATATGTAAATTTATTTGCATTTTTATTGTTATTGCAACGTATGACAAAAAGCTTTGTGCGAAATCAGAATTACGAAAGATCGCAGTTGCTCTATATACATATATATATATATTTTAATTATGTTTTGATATTTATACATTTATCAGTCGTTCTTAAACTGTTCTCGTTTGTTGTTATTCTTGTTGTTGTTGTTGTTGTATTCATTTCGCTTTGGCAGTGTTGAGTACTCTTTAGGGTTGTTTTCTTCTATATAGTTTATAAGTATTATCTGATTGGCATAATCTTATTTTTTACAATTTGTTAAACTAAAAAAAAACCTTAACATTGGCTTTGGAAAATTATTGTTTCTGCTACAGATTGTTGCATTGAATTCGACCTTGGACTGTTTGGTTGTAAACAAAACAAATTTGTATTTATAAATTTAACAATAAATAAAAAAATATCAAAGGTAAAAAATGGTGAAAATTGTGTTTTTTTATTTTGATTTCTTATGTTGTTGTTGTTTTTTTTTTTGTTGATTTTCGTTTTGTGTATGTGAATTGTAATTTTAACGCACTAAGAGCAAAATTATTTAATTAATTATGTATAAATATTTACAAATAGCATTTACTCAAAATCGAACTAGACGACGACAATAATTATATCAAAAATTTCGACTACATTAATTTGTTTATATTCTTTACAAATATTATTACTGTGGCTAGAAAACTTAAAAACTGTTTTTTGTTTTTTGACATATTTTTTTTTGTTTGTTTTTTGCATTGCTGTTCGAATTGAGTACATAATTATAATTATAAACAATTTTAGCGATAAATGCTTCAAGTCTTATTCTTGTTGTTGTTGTTTTTGTTGTTTCATGTGCTGTGCGTTTGATTTTTGGAAGTTGTTTTTTGGGCATACAATGGAGAGGGGGGCAGGGTGAAGGGGCGAACAAAAAACAAAACAAAAACATGTTTTTTTTTAATGATAATGGATTTTGAAAACAAGTCTTGTCTGCGGCGGTCTTCTTTACCTTTCTACTTCTCTCTCTTCACAATTTACATAAAATAAAGGCTAAACATAAATGCTAAAAACGAATTAAGTTTACAGTTTAGATATATGACATTACTAGTATATATATCTTCAGCAAAATAAATTTTAATTTACAATTTAATTAAAATAAAATGATTTTTTAAAATTTGTTCATACTTTTTGTTTTTGGATGATATTGAAGCGATTTTTCTGTACAATTCTTATGGGGGGTTTTTTGCTTTTATCTAAAATCTGCAAGCGGTATGCTTTCTATATGTATATATACTATATATATATATATAATGTATGTTACAATGGCCTTAAACTAAATGTGTGTGTGTGTGTATTTGTGTGTATGTGGATTGGAGTCCTTATAAAAATCTATAAACTACTTGTCACTGTTTACTCGTTTGTCCTTTGGGGGTGTGTGTGAGGTGTGTGTGTGTGTGGTGTGTGTGTTTAATTACTTAGTGAATACTTTTCTAAATGGGCACCAGGGCATCCGTTTGCACCATCTTAACTCCTCTTGCTGTTGTTGTTGTGGTTGCTTTGGGCGGCTTTCTTGGATGTTTGCGTCGCTGTTGCATTTGCAGCTTGGCAATGCTGAGCACCTGCTGATAGCTGGACACGGTGCCGCTGCTTGAACTAACTGTGCCCGAGACGCCATCATCATCATCATCGTCATCATCATCATCATCATCATCTTCCTCATTCTCAGCTGTACCATCATCGTCATCATCATCATCTTCATCGTCCTCATCATCATCGTCGTCGTTCTCATCCTCGTCCTGTGCCTCCTCATCGCTCTGAGCACATTCGGTGCCACTCATCTGCTCCTCGGCATCCATCCGCTGCTGTTGCCGCAGCAGCTGCTGTTGCTGCTGATGCTGCTCGTTGACGTTGTAGTCGTCGGCAAAGAGTTGGGCATCGTAGCGCAATCTGTAAGCGGTGCTCAGCAGGCTGTCGATGCGTGTCTTCTCCGAGGGACGCATGTGCTTGATGTGCAACACCTTGGTGTGTTGCCGCGTCCGATTCGAGCACTCGGGCAGCCACTCATCGGAGATGCTAAAAATGGATTTGATTAGCAATTGAATACTGGTCTATATAGATATATATATATATAATCTCTGCTCTCCACTCACATCTCACGGGGCGACCAACGCACGAAGCACTCGTTGGCTCCTTGACTGTTGCGTCGTCGCATCAGGCACTGACCCTGAAATGTTATCGCCTGTGCTCCGTTGGTCAGCGTGCTGATCTGGCGCAGACGATGCTGCAGTCCCTCCATAATGCCCGTATCAAAGAAATCAAACATGCGAGCTGCAAAAATAAATGCGAAAAATTATAAATTATATAAAATGGAAATATTAATGTTTTAGTATTCAAATCTTGATTATGAGTTGCTTCCAACAGTGCCGAATAAATAAATACACTCAGAAAATAAGGCCAAGAATAAAAAACGTTGAAAAAGAAATAATTTCTGAATATAAAAGAACATTTTTCTTGAAATTGGAAAGGCTTGCCATAAATCGACCATACCAAAAATATGCTGGTTTTCTTTATAATTTGGAAATATTGGTGATTTTTTTTAAATTCAAATTTAGGAAGATTACAACCGAGCATGGTTCTACAATCAGAAGGAAGATTTCTTGGTGAAAGTCTGCTCAGATAAGTAGGTCAGTCAATTATTAGTACTCCTAGGCAAATGAAATGCTTCTTATGCAGATTCAATTTATCCTGATGAATTTTGTACTTGAAAGACCATATTGAAGAGATGTAAATTCCAGAATATTATTAAAAGCATATCAGTAAAATTGTATCAAGATTAAGGATAATTTTGTGGCTCAGTTGCCAAATAATATTTATGCATTAATAGAATCGTATATAGAAAAAATTCCAAATTTGGAATCAGTTTATGAGATATGGTTGAAGATGAGCTGAGAACATGCTCTCTCCGAATAGATGTGTATTTTGATTAACGCGCACTCTTAATAATACCGATGTAACAATACCAAGTCCTTGTACTCACCTGAGAAGGGTTGTCGACGATATCGCAGCTTCTTGCCATTCTTGCGCAGCTGTTTGGGTACCGGTGGATCCGAGGTGCGTTTGCTGGTGCTCTCCTTGGCATTGTCCGTGGCATTGAAGTGATTGTTCACGTGCTTCTGCAGGGCCAGCTAAAAGGATTACAACACAAGTTAGTTGCTATTATTATTATTATTAATATATTAGCAGATTACTTACCTGTGAGCCAAAGCGCAGGCCGCAGCCCTCGACGATGCACTTGAACTGCTTGGAGCCGCCGTGCGAGAGGACGTGTCGCTCGAGCCAGCGACGGGAGCAGGACTCCTTGTTGTACACCTTGCAGCCGACCCAGAGGCAGGCAAATGGACCCGTCTGCGTGTTGACATGATGCGTCTGCATGTGATCCAACAGCTTCGAGTTGCTCTCGTGCTTCTTGTTGCACTTATTCCAATAGCAGACGCCATCGTGCCGCTTGGCACCTTTCGCTCCCGCTCCAGCGCCAGCAGGAAAACGGATCGTCTTCGGCTGTGAGAGAATGGGGGAAATGGCGCATTTGGGCAGCGTGGCAACATCGAGTGTGGTGTCCACCATTGTGTTGCTAGACGGACTCGGTGTTGCACTCAGCAAGATCAAATGATGTGGTGACGAGCCGGCCCCGGAGCCAGAGCAATCATCGTTGCTGCTGCTGGGCGAGGCGGGTGACGGCGAATTGCTGTCCGAGGAGGCATTGCAACTGTTGCTGCTCGCCGAGGCAGGCGGACAAATCGATTTTGTTGAGCTACAAAAAACAAAATGGGAAATAAATTAATAGAGTTCTCTATAAGAATGCAGCAACTGTTGCTGTTGATATTTACATGGCATCTGCAATTGAATTGCTGCTTTCGCTGTTGCTCAGACTGCCTCCAATTCCGGACTCGGGTGTTAGACGCTTGTGCGTGGCAGCTGTCTCTGAGGAGGAAGCCACCGATTTCATGTCGTCCTCCTCGTCATAGTTGCTGCTGCCGCTGCTGGCAACAGCAGTTGTGGCAGCAGCAGCAGTATCAGTAGCTGCTGCTGTTGCTGGTGTACCACCAACAATTGCTATGGGCGGCAACGATGTGGCTGCCTGAGAGCAATCCTCTGTGGCACTCGAGTTGCACGAGGTGACCAGTTCGCTGAGCATATCCTGTTGACTGGCATGCCCCGCCGGCGATGAGGATGATGAGGAGAGTAGCTGTGGCATGCGTATGTTACTGTTGCTGTTGCTGCAACTGTTGCTGCTGAGGCTGCTTAGGGATGCCGGCGTGGATGCCTCCAGCGAGAGATCGGCAGCACTGCTAACCGAATTGCTGCTGCTGTTGTAGCTGCTGCTGCAATTCGAATTGCATTCGGCGAGCAATTCATGCTTCAAGGATTCACCGGCGGCTCTCCTCGCCATCGGCAGCTGACCGGCAAAACTGGTTGTTGGCTTCATGTTGCTGCTGCTGATGCTGATGTGGCCGATGTTGCAGTTGTTGCTGCTGCTGCTGTTGTTGGAGAGGGGTGTGCTGGAGTGCGGCGTCATTGTCATTGTCATCGTCATGGAATCCTCCATGGGTTCCGACTTGATGCTTATGAGGGACTTGCCAAAGGCGGACAAGGTGCTCGACGAGTACGTGGAGAAAGCGGGCGAGGCGCAGTTGTTGCTGTTGCCAATGCTGTTGCAACTGTTGCTGCTCGGCGAACTGAACGGCAACGGTGTCAATTGTCCAGCAACAGCAGTTGTTGTTGTCTTTCCAACAATACTGATGGCGCCATTTGAGTTCTTTACCAGATCGAACAGATCTGCGCTGCTTGAGATCTTGGCAACTGTTGCTGCTGTTGCCGTTGCTGTTGTCAACTGTTGCTGTGGCTGCAACTGTTGCTGCTGCTGCTTTGCCATGCTGAGTGTTGGCGTTAGCTTCGCAGGCGCTATGCTCACCAGTGGCGGCGTGGGCGTTGTTGTGGGCGTGGCACTTTTACGCAACTGTTGCAACTCTTTGCCAGCAACAGTTGCTGTGCTCGTCGGCACCAACGGTGGAGGCGTTGTGGGCGTGGCAATTGCCGCATACTTCGCTTTGCTCAGCGATTGTTGCTGATGTTGTTGCAATTGTTGCTGTGGGACGCGCTTTTGATATGGCTTGGCCAAAGCAGCCGGCAATTGTCGCGTCTTTGTTGCTGCTGAGCTGTGCGGGGCGGAGGAGGAGCAGGAGGACGAGGAGGCTGCTGCTGAGGATGAGGATGAGGAGATGGTTACAAGTGGCGGTGGTCCTTTGATAATGGCACGTTGTTGTTGCTGTTGTTGTTGTTGGGCAGTGTTGTTGCTTAAATTATTCGAGGCATTGCTGTTGGCAGTGTTGCTGTTGCCGCCGCTGTTGCTGCTGTTGGCAGCTGTTAGCGGCGGTGGTTGTGTGGCAGTGATTAATTGCTGTTGTTGTTGCACCTGTTGATGTTGCTGCTGCTGCTGATGTGTTAGCAGCAGTTGTGCTAGCTGTTGCTGCTGCAGCTGCAATTGTTGCTGCTGCTCGGTGGCAGGCTCAAATATGGAACTCAGGGCGGGTAAAGGCTGCAGCGCCGGCAGCGATTGTTGCTGCTGCTGATGATGTTGCTGCTGCTGTTGATGATGTTGCTGTTGTTGCAGCGCAACGGCAGCAGCAACTTTCTGCTGCTGTTGCTGACTGTTGGCAGCGATTGCTGCCGCTGCTTGAGCCAACATTGCTGGTAGTGTGGCCGCATTTAGCAGCAATCCTGCCGGTGTTGCCATAAAAACTGGCTGCGCTGCTGCTGCGGCGCCCATGCGTTGAAATTGCTGCTGTTGCTGTTGTTGTTGCACCTGCTGATGTTGCTGCTGTGAGTGCAGTTGCTGCTGCGATTGCAACTGTTGCTGCTGCTGTTGTGCTGCTATGGCGGCAGCAATCTGTTGCTGAAACAGCTCCTGTAAATTGGTTGCGCCTTGTGTTGTTGCCGCTGCTGCTTTGACAGCCGCCGCCTGTTGTTGCTGCTGCAGTTGCAACTGTTGCTGTTGCGACTGCAGCTGGTGCTGCTGCTGTTTGAGCAACAGCTCCTGCAACTCATTGGTGGTACTGAGTAAGCCAAAAGGATTGCTGCCAGCAGCTGCTGCTGCTGCTGTTGCCGTTGTGGCCGTCGTTGTTGTTGCCGTTGTGACTTGTTGCAACTTGAAAACGGTGCCGTTGAGAAAATATTGTGCAGCAGCTGCCTGCGCTGCTTGCGCAGAGGCTGCTGCTGCTGCCGCATTATTGCTGGCGGCAGCAGCAACTGCTGCCTTGGCAACATTATTCAGTTGCATGATGTTGGCGGCGGCGGCAAGTTGCGGCGGCAAATGCACCAAATTTGGCAACTGATGCACGGGTAGCTGATAAAGCGTTGGATTCGTTGCCGGCGTTGGAGTCGGCGTGGGCGCTGCTTGCGGCGTGGGCGTGGCAGTTGCCGCCAGTTGCAACTTCTGGCAGGGCTTGGCAGCAACAGTTGTTGTTGTTGATGCACAGTTATTGCTGCTGTGGTTGTTGTTGCTGGTGTTGCGATATGCTGCTGCTGCCAGAAGCGTTTTTGAGGCATGCAACTGCAACTGATGCTGCTGCTGTTGTTGCTGCTGCTTCATTTCAGGCGTACGCGGCGCAATTGCAACATGTTTTTTCGCCGGCGATTTGCCAGTTGTGGCATGCAACGTGCTGTGGGCGTTGTGGGCGTGGCTGTTGCCGTTATTGTTGCTGTTGCTGCTGGGCGTTTTGCGTAAATTGGGCGCAACTTGAGCAATTTTCGCGGGTTGTTTGCTGCTGCGTTCGATTTTCTTCAGCGCTGGCACGGGCAATGTTGCAGCAGCGACTGTTGCTGTTGGTGTTGGCTTAGGCGGCAACTGCTGTGGCTGTTGTGAGAGCAATTGTTGTTGTTGCTGCTGTTGCTGTTTTTGCTCGTTGAGCTGCGAAAGGATATTAAAGTATTTGTTTAGCGAGGCAGTTGTTGCTGGCGTGCTCATTGTCAGCGTGTTGGGCGTTGCAATTGCAGCAATTGCTGCTGCAGCTGGCGACGGCGACAATTTGCCAGCTACTGTTGCCGCTGTTCCTATTGCTGTTGGTGTTGTTGCCTTCATCTGTGACTTGAAGAATCCAGTGATTTTTGTTTGTGACTCCTCCAAGGCGGCGGCTTTCAGTCTTTTATCGCTGCTGTTGTTGTTGTGATTGCTGCTGTTGGTGTGATTGCTGCTGCTGCTGTTGCTTAAATCGGCGCGTGACTTTTTGGGCGCCACAGCAATTGTTGCTAGGCTGGCGTCGCTGCAATTGCTGCTGCGTTTCTTGATTGTTGTTGCTGTGGCTGTTGCCGTTGTTGCTGAGGGATGTTGGTGATTGCTGGCAGCAGGCACTGCTGTTGAGGTGCTGCCGAGACTTGTGTTCCAAGGCCATTGCAGCGTAGGCAGCGTTGTGTTGTTGTTGTTGAGGCGTTGTGTGATTGCTGTTGCACTTGTTGTTGCTGTTGTCGTTGCTATTGTTGTGGTTGTGATTTTGGCAGTGTTGTTGTTGCTGTTGTGGTTGTTCCTAAGTGCAACATTCGCTGTTGTTGCTGCAGCAACAGTGGCTGTTGCAGCAGCTGTGTTGCTACTGCTGTTGCTGCTGCTGTTGTTGTTGCTGAGTATTTGTGGCGGCATTTTGTTGTTGTTGTTGTTGCTGCTGCTGCTGTTGTTGCTGTTTAGCTGCTGCTGCTGCTCGTCGCTCAATAGCGAGTGCGCACTGTACGGTGAACCGGGCTCGGAAGCATCCTCACTGGATCCTGTGCTGGAATCGGCGCAGCTTAGCGAAGTTGCAACGCCACTGCAAATAAAAACAAGAAAAAAACATTTAATAAAATGCATTAACAGTAATGAAAAAATATAAAAGAAAAAAAAACTACAGCCACACCTTTTGGAGCACACTTTGCAGCGGGGGCAAACAACGCGTGCTGATTTGCTGCTGCAGCAATTTGTTATTTCAAATTGTCCGCATTTTGTGTGCACTTTTTAATACATGTTGATGGACAACAACAAAAAAACAACACAGAACACAATTATCAACAAAAACAATATAGTTTTGTTTTGTTTTGATTTTTTTTTCTTTTTCATTGCTCCATTCGACTTGTTTTTTTTTCTTTTTCCGATTGCCTGTTCGCTAACAGTGACGCTCATCTCTAGTGCGCTGTTAGCGAGGCCCAACAGCTGTGAAATTTCCCAAACAATCGAACAACAATCGCGTGCAGCCGCCTTAACAGCAATGCGCGCCAAAGCTGCCTGCTATGTGTGCGGCTGCTGCGCGCCTAACATTTCAAAATGTTAAAGAAAAGAACAATATTTTCAAAAAATGTAAAATATGCAAAACAATTTATTTTAATAATTGCTGGCATTTAAGTGCTTGAAATACGTATCATTAAACGGCAACAAAAAAAAAGACTGCCTATTTATGCTTCTTTTCGTCATTAAAAATTAAAATATACAAAAAAAATATGGAAACAAGCGCACAAAGAGAAAGAAAAAAAAACAAGATACAAAAAAGCATGCAAGCTGCGATTATGTTGCTGCTGCTGCTGCGAGAGCGGCGCACGCGAACGAAAGGACAGAGAGAGAAGGAGAGAAAGAGCGAGAAAGAAACGCATATGTAGCACACAAAAACACACAAAACCAAAAACGGGTCGATAAACGAAAGCATAAGGTAAACAAAAAAAAAACACACACACAGATAGAGAGAGAGAGAGAGAGTGGGGGCAAACGCCAAGAAGAAGCAGCAGAAGCAGCAGCCGAAAAGGAAGAAAAATAAAATCAACTCCCATTCCAATGCCCTTTCTGCCAGCGTGTTTTTTTTTTCTTTTTCAGTTCTTGCTTTCGGTGTTCGTTCGCCGCCGCCGTCTGTGTTTCTCGGCTGATGGTCTGTCCTATCTGTCTGTCGACGTCGTCGCGTTGTCCGCGTGCAACATAACCAACAACAACAACAATAACAGCAGCAGTGGCAGCAGCAGCAAGACGGAACGCGAGCATTCTAATGCGGGAAAATTTCAGTTTCAGGTAGCAGGCAGAAAGGCAGCATGGCAAGCAGCAGAGTCGTTTTGTGCTGCCAGAGGAGGGGGGAACATGATGGGAAATGAACTGCACGTAGGCAGCAGAGCAGAGCAGAGGCAGCAGAGCAGAGGCAGCGGCAGAGCATGCCCCCCTACCCTTCCCAACCCGCGTTTGATGTTTGTTTGAAATTCTTGTTTCTTTTCTGCTGCTTTTTTCTGTTTTTTTATTTTTTTTATTGTGTGTGCATATTTAACAGAATTAATAAAAAGCGTTGAGCGTGAGTCTTTTTCACACACTCACACCAACACACACACACACGCACACACTGTATGCACTTGTGCTTAGTTCTTTTGCTTTTTTATTGACTTGAATATTCTATTTTTTTCTCTTTTTTTTTGGTATGCATTCGTCGCTATTGTTGTTGTTGTCGTCACTGCTGATTGCACTTGATTTTGAATTTGGTAGTGTAACAATTTTAAGGCAGCTTTGCATTTGTATTTATATATTATATATTTTATGTGTGTTTTATGTGTGACAATAGAATATTTCTTTCGTTTTAGGCTAATTCTTTTTGGCTTATGGATTATGCTTTGTTTGGGATTTCACCTGCTAACAACAGCAGCAACAACAACAACAACAGTCCTGTTAAAAACATCGTTAAATGTAAAGATTATTGTTGATGTTGCTGTTAAGTCGCTGCTGTTGTTCACTGAGTGTTTTTTGGGCTTGGCTTTCAAAGCAGAAACAGAATCTCAACTTTTTGATGAGATTTTTGTCTTCCCACGGTTTGGCTTCACTTTATGTCATCCCATAATGTTGCTGATAACAAACAGGCGAACAAACATAAATGTTGCATGCTTGTTAAAAGTCTGTTATACAAATGGATATACATTTAAAAATCGTTGAGGTTTGTTCAACTCTTTGGTGAATAACAAGAGGTATTTTAACAATTTGTTGCATATAAAATGACAAAAAAAATTTCATGCAGATGCATTTTTTTATATAAATATTCATCTCTGTTGGAAAGCTCAATATTCTAATATTCATCACACACATTAAATGAAAAGTTGGTAAAAACCAGTTTTCCAAAAAATATAAACCGAATTTGATTAGTTTTGGTTTTGGTATAAAATTACTCCTATTGAAATTTGTACATGTAAATATTCCACTTTTCAAAGCACTTAAAAAGAAATATTTTGCCTCCTTTTTAAAACGTATCTTTTAGCTTTATATTGCAATTAAAGTCTTTCTGTCATTGCATAGATATAATTTCAAACCTCTTTTTATATTTATATTTTCCATAAGCATAAAAAGCCGGATAAGTTATTTGGTTATCAAAGCCTATCAAAAATATGACAAGATTTATCCTTGAAAAGAATCCGGTTTTAGACACATTTTTCGACATTTCGAAATGCTGTTTATTAATCACTTGATTTTTGCTGGCAACTTCTTCGGTTATCAAAGCTATCAAAAATGTTATTCTTTAAAAGTTTCTTTTTTTATACACCTTGTAAAAAGATCTTATTATTCACTTAATTTTTTACTCTTCTGGCAGCAAGAAAGGTTTTTCCTTAAGAATGCATTTAATTTTTTCGTTTAAAAATATTCTCTTTGCACTTTTTCACATGTTTCAAATTTCCTGTTGTTATTTTTACATGTTTCATTTTGATTATCGATGAGAAAAAAGTACTGTTGAATATTTTTTGATCAGTTTAAAATAGTTAAAAGATTTATTTGGAGGTACCATATTTATTTATCATTTATTTTTGAAAATCCTTTCACATTTCCATATATCAAATACATTTATCCTCATTGTTTGTTAACTAAAAAAAATCTGTTTGTTTAGTAAGATTGGCTTATTTGAGTATGAATCAATAGCATCATTGCAACCTTGGATCTTTATTTATTCATTCATTATTCACACAACTTTTCACAATTTCATGTTTTGTAATTTTGTGATTTAGCGACGGCATTTTCCACTTTGTTCAAATGCTTCACCTGTGCCACATTTTTCACTTTGTTTTTACAGTTTTATTTATGTGTTGAAGATTTAGCTTTTATGTTATTTTGTATTTGTTTTTGTAATTTGATTTAGATTAAGTTTGTTAATTGCAACAGTCGATATTCCATGGCAATTTATTCGACTACAAGCGGTAAATTATGCACTCGATTTTTATATTCTATTTCACATTAAATTCTTCGCAGGCAGCCAGCATAAAAACAACGGCAACAATTTAAATGTTATTAGAAAAATCCCATTAGATACACACACACAAAGACACAGAGGGACACATATACATAAACTTCAACTTCCGCTTGTAAGACGCCTGCTTTATTTGTGTGTCTGTCACTGTCACTGTGTGTGTGTGAGTGTGTGTAATCACCACCCAACACAGATTCCTACCCTGACCCGTTCCACTCACCACACTCCGACCCCCACCCCTCCCCAACTAACCACGCGCACAATTGAGCACGCTTCATTTGCAAGGTATGAATGAAAAACGCGAAAGAGTAGGACAAAGGGAGAGTTGAGGGGGACATCAGCAGGAAAGAAATCATTGCATATTTGCGTGGGCAAACAAAAACAAACGACGGACATTGCCAACAGTTTATTTAACATATGATGTAAATGTAAGCGCTGCTGTAATAGTTTCAAGCAGAGAATAACATGCATGCACAAAACATACATGTATATATATCTATGTGTGTATATGCATATGTAATACACACTTCACTACACACATACACAACTTCAACTACAAAACTACAAACTCATGCGCAGCAGCTGAGCAGCGGCAGCAGCAGAGGGAGCAATGCACGCGACGACAAACGGCGACGTAATCGCTGCCCCCTTTTGATTACTTTTATTTTTAACACACACACACAAGCAGGCAGTCGCATCTTTGCAGACGTTTTCATGCTTGTTTTCATATACATATACACATATATATGTATATATTTAACTATGCTTGTGTTGGTATACTAACATTTAATGTTAGACAGCAGAGCTCCAAAACTGTTATCCAAAGCGCAGCACACTTAATGCTTAAATGTTTCACATACACACACGCGCATACGCACACATACAAGCTAACGCACTCACACTTACACACACGTAGAATCACAGCTCACGCACGTTTTGTTTGCTTCGACTTCTGCTGCTTCTTCTTCTTCTTAGTGCATTTTTTTTTGTTATTGCATTTTGGAATTGTTAAGCACTTTTTGTGGGTAGATTTGCATTATTTGTGTGTAGTATTTAAATGCTAGCAGCTAGAACACAACGACGGTATACCGAGGAGAACAACATTGTTTTAATTAATCCGCCGCAAAAAAAGCACCAAATTCCCAAGCGCTCGTTGCCCGTGTTTCTTTCTCGTTAGTTGTTTCGTTTCGTTTCGTCCGTTTGCAAGCTGCAGACGCGTCCGTCGCGTCAAAGAGAAAATGGCTGAATGATGTGAAAGAGAAACTGAAAGACTGATTTATAGAATTCGTAAAAGGCCAGCCAGCCAGGCAGTTAGCAGCAGCAGCAGCGGCAAGAAATTCCCTGTTTTTGCTGTTCTCACTCAGAGCGCCGTCGCGTCGTCTGTTTTGTTTGTTCACTCTCGCTCTCCCTCTTTCACTCTGCACCGCTCTCTCTCTCCATCTCTCTCTGGGTCTGCCTGCCTCTCTTGAGAGATCAGAGAAATTCCCTGTATATGTAAAAAAAAAGGGCCTGTGGGATATTCTAACGGCAACTGCTGAGCGTCTCAGAGAGAGAGAGAGAGAGAGCGCTAACTGAACCCCAAGTCTGTCTAGCGAGGACTACAGCAATGTTGTAGTTGCCGTCGAGTTGCTCGCAGTTTCCACTTCGGCTTCGGCACACGACCACTGCACACACACACATACTCACACGTATATATGCATTTTTTTACATTCCACTCACTCTCTCTCACTTAATGTTCTCTCTCTCTACTCTCTGAGCGAGTGCAGGGCCAGCAACCCTCACGGCTCTCTCTCTATTCATTCTGTTCCCTACGTTTCTGCCCATTATTATTATTATTTTTATTTATATTTCACTTCTTGCTGTTGTTGCAGGCACGTTAAATATTTCCTGTTTGTATGTCGACGTCGTCTTTCCACTTTGAACCCGCAAATTTGTTGTATGTGTGTGCGTTTGGGGGGGAGTTGGGGGAGTCAGTTCATGTTATGGTCACGTACACTAAGGCCTCTGTTCCCGCTCCCTACCCCTCCCGCTTCTGTTACTCTCAAACAGTCCCTTCCAGCATTACAGTTATGCGTCTGCTGCTGTCGCGTGCTCTTCTTCTTCTTATTGCTGCTTGTCACTTTGCGCTGCTTTTTTTACATTTCTTTTCTTTACGTTGGCTTAGCTTAAACGCTTATCTAATTATTTAGACATTTCTCCGTCAATTGGCAGACACTTGAGTCAAAACCAACATATATATATATATATGTATATTAATATTATAAGCACTGTAGTAAAAACTTGCATCCTGCTGGGTAACAGTAATGTTAATTTGTGTCTGTTGACAGTGCGTCTAATAAGGATTTCCCATTTTAAGGCACTCTGCATGTGAATATATATATGATTTTCATTTTTTTCTGCCACGGTTTTTATTCCATTTGCGTAAATTGCTTCAAGTTCCGTTAGCGCTTATTGCTGTCCATAAATTAAAATCTTCGTGCTCCTTGCTGCCAAAAACAAACGAGAGTTCTCAATAAATATAAAGCTCTCCGCGTGATGTGAATGTGCCCCATCCTCAACCCATCCCCTCTCATCCTTTTCTTTCGCAACACTTTTGACTTTGATCAGCGGCAATATGCATAAATTTCAAGCATTTTACACAGGATAAAATGGCAAGAACGAAAGTAAAATGCTAGACGATAAAAGGTGTATCCTTATATATATATATTTATGTATATGTATATGTGTATAATATGCATATTTGTTTACGCGTCAATTTTGATTTATGTGCGGCATAATTCTAGGCGTTATAAACTGTTTCTGACAACACACAGACCCCCCACCCTTTTCTCTTTACATTTAACAGTGCTGTCACTGTGATTGTTACAGGTGGAGGGAGGAGTAGTTTGTGGATAACATATCACACATATGTGTGTGTGTTGTTTGTGTGTGTGTGCCAATTACTTAAGAGTTTGATTTGGGTCTCTCTTTCTGTGTATTCCACATGCTAATTAGCTGCACAACTAACTAGGAAAACTGTCAGTTTTTAATTAAATGCTGCTACATTTACATTTAATTCAATTTCATTTAATTAGCATCTAAGACGTTAACAGCATGCGACAAACAACAAAAAACAGCACAAACACGTTTAATTAATCACAGGGAAGAAGATATGGGGTACATTTTAAAGAAAGTGAAATTATTGATTAACCTTTGGGCGCCTAGGATTAAGGTAAATGAAATTGACCAAATAAAATAAATAAGAATCTAAATAAATTCTGAGTTGTCAACAGATTTAAATTTTTAAATTCTTCCACAGTTTACAGCATGATAAAAAATGCATTCATTTCTGTTGGCTACGGAAAATATTTACCTGTGCCTAAATACTATTTCTATCTACCTGTCTACTTACTTTGTCAAAGCTAGTTTCGGAATTGATGATTTTCAATTTGGTAGGCAATCAATTACAATCAGATCAGGTACAAAGTAGTTGCTTGAAAAGATTGCTTCACCCGGATAGTTTTAGCGTAATTTTATCACATGATAACTAATTTTTTCAGTGAACCCTAACGCACACACACATATACACACGCAGATGTATGTGCTGTCTATCGTGTGTGGCAACAACAACAACAACAGCAACATTGAAAGAGATACAATATTTGAAAACCCTTATCAATCGCAATTGCCTCAGTTGAGATGCCTGCAGATGTCCCTGCTTCTTCTTCTTCTTCTTTTTCTTCTTGTTTGACAAATAAAACGAGAGAGAAAGAAAAAAAAAAAGAACTGGGAATATAAATAAGAATGCATTTTTCGTAGTTTGTAGTTTGTCTTCGATGAAAATAAAATGAAAGCCGTTGTCAGCAAAATACTTGCAACTGAATATTTTCCCGACTTAAGCCCACAAAAAATGTTCGAGTTTTTTTTGGGCAGGATTCTTGCATTTGATTGGTTGCTTTGGTTTGACGAGATACAAATACCGTAATCGCATCATGGCATACTTATCGCGTTTTCTTCCTTTCTACACCTATTACATAAATATACGTTTCGTTAGTCTTTTTTTTTTGGGATGCAAACGCTTATCCAAAAGCTTAAGCTTGATCAATACGCATTTAAGAATATTTAAGGAATACGTAGAGTTTTCTACAGAATTATAAAAAGAAAATTCGAGTATATATTGCTGGCTATTCCCGTTCTCAGTTTCGTGCAAATATTCAAATAATTGCGGCATTTTATTGGAATACTTGAAACTGTTTCATTTCCCATTGCTTTCGGAGTCAAATTGGATAGAAAATCGGGTTTTCAACAATTGTACGAAATGGTGACAAGTGCATGGCAACTGTTTTTCCCCTCTTTGTTATTGTTATTGTTTTTTTTTTTTGGTTTTTTTTTAAAGTACTTTACTAAAAGTTGACAAAAATAATGGGGCTGTTTGAAAGAAGAGAAGGGCGAAAAAAAGACCGAAAACTTGAAACTAATTTCAAACTTTACACTTGCAGGCCGAGCACAAAAAAAGTGCAACGCACAACAAACAAACTACAAAAAAAAGAGAAGAAAATAAAAGAAGTGATTGCTGGACAGATCGACTGAATGACTGACTGGCTGACAGACAGATGGACGATGGCGTCGGCCAATGTCAAAACAAATGTTACAGCAAGTGAGCGAATGAGAGAGTGCGTGGACAAGCGAGTGTGCGAGCGAGAAAGAGAGACTTGACGTTGGCGGCGGCTCTTTTTTATGTTGAGAGCCGACGACGCCCGCCACACAGCCTGCTGCTTGCTGCCTGCCTGCCTGCAGCTGTGATTTGCTTGCTGCTGATGTTGTTGTTGTTGTAAGTGTTTGTTCCCAGCAAATAAAGCGCCGCTAACTGCGCGTTGCTCTCCTCCCCGTATTCCCACTCTCTCCGCCCTTCGCATTTACACGCACACACACATGGAAGCGAGTCTCTGTGTGTATTGCCTGCGGTTAACAGGCGTATTTTCTTCCTCTTCTCTTTGAGTGCTTAATGGAATACTACATTGGAAATTGCCATAATGCGTGGAGAAACAACAACAACAACAACAACAACAGCAAAAGAAACTACAACTAAACAAAGCTTAAAGTTGTTGCCTGTCTTTAGTTTTGCACAAATGTTTGAGCATGCGATGAATGTTACAAATTAGTGCAAATATCGCAGGTTATATTTTTTTCACTGTTCCTTAATGAATGTCCATTGCTACTGGTGATAATCCCCTCGCCCCCCACTCCCTTCCAGTTGAATGTGCAAACACTGGAAGCAACAACAACAAGGAAAAACTGCAGCTTCATTAGCGAGGGTTGCTCTTAGCACTCATCCATCCACACACACACACACACACACTCACACACATATTGCTAGGTTTCTTTTACTATGTGTGCAGAGTTTTATTATTATTTTCTTTATTGTTTAGCGCGTTATAATTGGGGTGCTAAGGGGTCTCCGCTGGCACGAGAAGGCTTCACAATGCATCCATTCGCCCGGAAGACCTAAATTCATTTTTTTTCTATACTCTCCTCGATTCGGGTTCGCTTTGCAAGTGAAACTGACGTTGTTCCAGCTGTGTCTGTGCGTGTGTGTGTGTTGGGATCAGCAGAGCTTAGCTGTTATCAGGTGATGTGAGTTGAACAAGTGTGTACATATTTCAGGCAGAATGACGGCCTTACATACAATGCAGGCTGGAATATAACGGACTACTTTTAGTTGTAGACTTCAAGATTTATGGGAAAGTTTAATATACTTGGAAACCTAACTGTAAATGTACAGCGAATATCGATCGACATAAGAAAATGTCGAAGTCAAAACAAAAGATAATAATAAATATGCATAATACACTGGAGATGGCTTAAAAAGATCAGCTTAAATATAGATTCCGCACTGGCACAATATTTCCAAAAAAAGTTGAATGATTAAATACATTTTTAAAAAAAGTTTAAAAATTCTCTAAAAAAATCAGAAACTTGGCTGATAATTTGCAACTTTTAAGAAAGTGTCGCTCTAAAGGGAATTGCATAAGCAATGAAATAAGCCAACTGAAATAAAAGAATCCATTGGAAATAATATGGGAAACATTGTGAGACAAACTCTTTACTTTTACGTTACTTCTTACGTTACGACGCAATCAACTGCGTTTGTTTGTGTGAATTTCACTCATTCCAGCTGATTCTGCCTAGTTCGTGGACCACCTGTGTCTTTTGCTCTGCTCTGCTCTGCTTCTTCTTTCTCATCTCATCTCGTTTCTCGCTCACTCCCATTAGGCTGCGCGCGGCTCGCTTTAATTGTGCCGAGTCTTTAGCAAGTGTTGCCAACTCTCCTTGCGGACGGAAAACTTTTTTTTTTCATCTTTTTCTTGGTTTTACTGTTGGCCACATTGTGCAGCATTTTACTTTACTTGCGGAGCAGCGGCAAGCACGCCTTGGGGCGCAATAAAATGTTTAATAAATTGCAAAGTGCGCTCGAAAGTGGCAAACAACAGCAACGAATGAAAAGCAAGAAGAAACACTGCGAAACGAAGGGACAGGGGGTGTGGGGAGTTGACGACACACTCACACACAGACACATACATGCACATATTCTAATGAAGTCTAAGTGGCAAGTGGTGCCTGGGGGGCGTGGCTGGGGGCAAAACGTTTTTTTGGCATGCGACGCACGTAAAATGTATTGAATAATTACATTGGGCAGCGCCTAACGGCATACAAAATACGCCGCAAAACGCACAACCGGACATGCCACTCCCCCATCCCCCCTCCCGCAATCGACTACGCCCACGCGCATAATGAGCGCCGCAGGCGTTGAAAATTTGTGCGCCCCAGGAAGTTTTTTGTATGCCTCCCTCCCCCGCCACTCACCTACCCCTCCACTCTAAACCAATAAGATTGATGTATTTCCAAAAGTCGAAATGCATTTCGCTTGAAAATTGAAATTCGCTGGAACAATAACAACAACAACAACATCATTATTATTATTCCTATAATCATCATTAACAGAAATTGAATTTTAATGCTTGTCTCCAGGTTTCCTTTTCTTTTTTTGGGGGGGGGGGTGCATCTTTCCCTCTCCCTCTCTTCAAGTAGTGCTAAAGTATCAATCAAAATGCGTGCGGCCATAATCATAAAATTACACTGAAATTTACGAATGCAACCAAAAGGTATAAAACAGAAAAAAAACAGAAACAGAAACAGACTGCAGACAGACAGCAACGGCAGCTGGCGGCCCGCTCTGAAGAGGCGTCCAAGATGGGGAAAAAAAAGAATAATAAAAAAAACAACAAAAAAAAAAAAAAAAACTGAAAGAAATAAAACACAAAAGATGATTTATCATTGCTAGGGCGGAGGAAGAGATTGAAGTTGAATCTGTGACTGGAGGGCCTTACAAATTGGATACCTTGAAGCGCTTACAAACACTCAACTGATTCTTACCAAGGGGGGGCGGAGCAGGGTCAAACAAAAATGTTAATGGAGCGATCTCAAGTGTGAGCAAGAAACAAAAAACAAAAAAAAAAGAGCTAAAAAGTTGCTGAGAGAATAACAGCAAAATCATGCTTACAACTTGTAAGCAGGCAAAGTAAGGCAGTTAATGATAGCTGAGAGATTAAGTTAAGTTTGGCTAACAATTAAAAAATGATCATCAATTTAAACTTAATTTATTTTATTCTCTATTTTCATTTTCATTTCCCATGTGGACTATCAAAAAAATCGGATAAATCAATATTTTAACTGGCTGCAAAACTTTAGAGAACAAATCCATTTGGGAGGCAAGCATTTATTTGCCACTTGACTGAATTTGTCAATTTTATTGAAATTCATTTGCCAGATTCGACAAATAGTCTCAGGAGAGAAAGAGAGAGAGAGAGAGAGAGAAGGAGAGAGTGGAAGAGAGAGGGGGTATTTAGCACCTGCCTAGAACATAGTCAATATTTAACTTTTAATTTATTTAAAATCAATTTGAAGCTCAAAACCTAAAATCCTATGAAAATTCCTGGCCAAAACAATGTCCAGAGGAGTGGGATGAGGAGAGGATAGAGGGAGGGGAAAGAAGAGGGGTAGAGCCTCGACAAGCAAATCCAGCAAGTGCTTTGGCATCTGCAAAAATCGTGCATAATTTAATTGTCTTGTTGTCGGTGTTAGTTAGTCTGTCTCTTTGACTGTCTATCTGTCTGTCTGTCCGTCTGTCTGTTCGTCCGTTTGTCCGTTCGTCTGCCTGTCAGTTTGTGTCTTATTGTGCTGTCTTGTGTCTTGTTTGCTGCTGCAACTTGCTGTTGTCGTTGTTGTAGTCATGCTCGCTTCTGAATACTTTTCATTTGTTCAACGCAACTGTGAGTGCAACGTGTGTCTGTGCTGCTTTCTAGTCCCGCCCCCAAGGCATTTGTTGCAACTTGTCTTTAATCCACATGCGAGCAGCAGCAGCAGCAGCATAGACAGGTGCCTGGCCAAAATAGAGGGGCTATCGGGTATCGGAGCATGGATTGTTTTATACCCGTACTTTAGCCCGGAGTCTGCTTTTCATAGTTTTTGCGGTTCATGTTCAACCACAATAACAGTGTTTACTTCAAGTTTTATTGCTACTGGTTGTTGGTGTCATTGTTGTTGTTGTTGTTTCTTTGGGGTGTTGAAGCAGTCGTAACCTGAGAATTATACCATCATGTTTTGACTGCTTTATTGCTGCTGCTTGGTTTTAAAGTTTTTTTTGGGGGGGGATTATAGTAAATGTCAATTTAAATTGAAAAGATTATAAATAACTGAAAAACTTTGGTAAGGAAAGTGTAATTGGAGAGGAAATGAACAGTACAAGCAAAGAGGAACAATGGAATGGAACGGCTGTTTGCATTTAGAGAGCAGAACTAAAATGGATTGAGAGCAGAAATCAAATTAGAAATAAGAAAATGAAATTATTTAAATTCAAAATTAAACTTTTTGTAAATATTTTGAAATTAAAGATCAATTAAGTTAATATCTGTTTAAGGATAAGTAATCAATTAAATTGAAATTAAAGTTCAAAAAGGCAATGGAACATTTGAGACATTTGAAGAGGATCACATTAAAAATACAGATCAAATGAGTTAGGAGTTGTTCAAGCGAAAGACAAGTAAACAAAGGAAATAAAAGAACATATCTCAGCTGATTTGGGGACTATTCAAGAATTAATAGCGAAGGGAACAGAATATAATAATAACAAGAGTAGAACAAAACCTCAACCAGAACAAACAGAACAAACATCGTCGAGTTTCGTCGAGTTTATCTATTTTATAGAATTTATTGTCAATTTATGTGCTATTTAAGACATTCACAATTGAAGCCAACAGATTGAAAGATTTGAAAAACTACAACTCCGACGACCGTCTGGAGACATGATTGAGGGCGTAAAAAGACCCCCCGCTGGAAGCCCTCCTTTTGTGCATAAGAAACAGACAGAACCATATAACACAAATCCATTAACATTAGAGCGAATGAGGCACATTAAATGGTAATAAAGACCAACTGGAGAAGAAGATGTATGTAGAAGCAGCAGCACAAGAAGAATGCAACAAACCAAATTTACAATGACCCAAAATGTGAGTTCTACGAAAATGACTCAAGTCGAAAATGGAACCGAAAGCGAGAACGAGAAACCTCAGATGGAAACAGCTGATAAATTCATTAAATGCTTCAAGCGAAACCAACAAAAAGAAAATGAAATAATAAAAATAAAGAATTGTTGTTAAAGAGCACAAAAATAGTTGAGGGATACTTGCAATGCTCGATTTTGGGAAATCGTATGGCAAAGAGACATGCACTGAAATTCAATACATTTTCTTCTCTCTTTTTTTTGAGGGATGTTATTGTTGTTGTTGTTGCTTTGCTATTATTGGTGTTGCCTAGTGTCAACTATTGTTGTTGTTGTTGTTGCTGTTGTCATTGTTGAAACCCCACATTTCAGTGCAGCTATCGCATAGCTCGAACAAATGATTTTGATTTCATTTTGATACCCATTGCATACGGGCAAAAAAGAGTATTATCATTTATCATGATTTATATATATGCAATTTTGATGGAAATCTTTCAACTTATTGAATATATTCTGTAATATCAAATCGCTTAAGTAAACTCCTGTATTTTAATGTATCAAAAGTAGGAAAATCGATCTAATGAAATTGGCAGCAACTCCGTAAAGTAAATTTATTCATGATCAGGATTAACAGCCAAGTCGACATAGTCTGTCTATCCTTATAGACTATCTGAACACAGAGACTACCACAGCTAGAGAACTTGGTATATAAGTTCTTCTACAAGTCAATTTCATTTTATCAATAATTGCAATCATTTCGCGAATATCGATTAAAACCGATTACGAATAGCCATAAAATACACAATTTTGCAGATACTGCCTTCTAATACATATATATCATACATCCTGACAAAATCAGAATTTAGTATTTTATATAAGTAGTTAGTATTTTTATAAGTATATATATACTCAAACTAATCTCACAAAGCTATATATTTAACAGGATATTTGCCAGTCGAGTTGTCTCGGATAGCGAATACTAACGTTATTTTTTTTGTGATCCATCCCAACCCCGTCATCGAGAACTATAATAATTTTACTCGTTTTACTGTGATACAATCAACAGAAGAAGAATGTTTTGTGGCAGCAGGCAGCAGGCAGAGGCCGGGCGAGGCATGTGTGGAGAGAGTTTATTGTTACAATGTTCCGTTAATGCACAGCAACGGGCACACAGCCGGAACTATGACGGACAGGATGGGGATGAGTCAATAGATGGATGGAGGGGGGAATAATAGGCGATACCAGGAAAGGACCAGTAAAAAGGGGGCCTGCCCTAAAAGTACTTGCAAAAGATGTGGCCAATTGTTTGTTTGGACAATGTTTGGCTTCTTTGACCAGAAAAATAGAAAATAGGAAAAATAAAAAAAAGAAAATGAAGGAAATTTCGACTGCGTTTAGCGCCTGGGGCCAACAATTGTAAGCTTGTGAATGGCAAGTTAATAAATTCAAAACACTTGAAATTTCATTTTCGAATATTAAATTTCAAAAGGCGAACCTTTTGCCCTGCCGAGAAAGAGAGAGAGGAGGGCGGAGGGGGTGCCCAAAGCAGACAGTGCTACTGTGTGGCTGGAGGGGGGTATGGTGTGCGTGTGTGTGTGTGTAAAGAAGTCTCTCAGTGCGGAGCATTTACATATGAATAGAAGCTGGAAATCAAATGAAAAGCGACGAGCCTGAAGCCGGAGACCGAAGCCACAGGCACCCAGCACCCAACACACACACACACACATACACATGACGTGTGGCACCCATGAAAATCATAGGAGCACTCTCACACACACACACACACACACACACACACACACACATCTATAGCTGTGGATTTTCATAGTGAATGCTGTCGTTGGCGGCGCATTTGCAATTGCCAGTGAAGTATTAATGGCAGCATTTGAATAACAATGCAAGCCAGCCGACGACGACGACGACAAAGTTTTCAGCAGTGGGTGGGGGTAGGTGGCATGTGGGCGGGGCGGCGAAGTGCGAGTGCCGACAAGTGAGCCTCAAATATGTAAGGAAAGGCACCAAGCTGAAAGGCCAATTTCTGTGTGTGGCATTTGGTCAGGTGTCAGAAAGGTGAGCTGCTTAGCGGACACCATTAGCTGCACACTCCGATATTTAGCTATACTTGTGTATATATGAATGGAGTAGTAAATGTATGTATGTATGTATATCAATTAAAAGATATTGCTAACTATAAGCTAGTTTCTTCTACCAATTTTCAAACCTGCTCTGCACCATAATAAACAAAAAGTGTGCTTAATTCTTGAGGCGGGTCGAAACCAGCTTAAGCTCTTGACCACAAATTGGATGCCGTATGGAAGTTGAGTTGAGATTGGTGCGAATGCATTTAATTCCCACTGTTATTAGTGTCTGTTGCCACAATGGCCCAGACACGATACCAAAAAAAACACTCAACACTCAGCTGCACAGCGTCTGTTGGTCAGTTCAGTTCAGTTCGGTTCAGTTGGCCAGTTTATTTCTGGGAACATTCTGGGAACTTTCAGTTCGTTCCACTATGCATAATGAGCATTAACAGAAATTCAACAGAATTTCGCCAGGCCAAGAATTCATTTAAGGCGCAGGCAAACAAGATAAAAAAAAAAAAAATAAATAAAAATGGTTAAGCAATTTTCAGGCTGCAGTGAAATATGCAAACGTCATTTGGCTGCCCTTAATTATGATTGTATCTGAATCTTTCAGATAAAGAGAGAGGGAGAGAGAGAGATTGAGAGAGGATAAGGATACGGTTTATAATTATTATAATTAATAATATGGTCAATAATTTGTTATTTTATGCATACACTTATTAAACACAGCATCCTTTTTTACTCTAGTCAAACTCACAAATGATATGGGAAAATGTTTTATTTTTCTATTTTATATTTTTGATTTATTGCACCATTTGTGGCAAGTAAGTCAATGTGGCTAGTTCTGATCTGGCGCTTAAATCTGCTTGCGATACTGCCTTAATGCTGCAGCTCTGGAACTGGTGCGGTACATGCTTTATTCTAATGGGTTTCATCATGATCAGTTCGGGCATTAAGAATCTCTAGCAGATATTGTCAACAGAAATTTCAAGTTTTATGTCCGATTTTTTTGTGTTTTTAAAATTTGCTGTACAGGATGAGATATTTTCCTGGTATTATTCTAGTAACGATCGTTTCGTTCATACCCGGTAAGTGTGATACCAGATCCCCTGAATAGCTGGCTAACTTTTGATATTAGATATTATTCATAGCCAGTGTGTGGATTGTGCCCATGCCTGGAGAACTTCTTGCAAGCCAAACGAAGCGGGATTTTATTGTGTGCCTGGCGCCGAAATAACCAGGAAGAATTTAACCTACGCTGAATATGCGACGAGCACCCGAGATCCCGGCAATTTGTATGCACACTGTGTGCCCCATCCCTACCATCTGGGTACATAACTCTCTATCAATAATTATATCCATCAATATAACTATTTTGTTCTCTTTTGTAGAGTATGTGCCGAGCTGGTGTTGTTTCTGGTCGAAAAAGATTGGTTGCCAAATTGCACTGCATCCGCGTCTGCTCAAGGAGAAGTCGCCGCGAAACCACTGCAAACACTGCGGAACCAGATGCAACTGTGGCAAAAGCAAGACGACTGTTGCAGTGCAGCCCTGGCATTGGAATAATCTGGTCAGCCTAACAGTATTGCTAACTGTTCTTAACTGCATTTAGTTGAGTTGTCATACGAATATATTTATCAGTGTATTGCTTACAGATATACAGAGGATAACTGTTAAGTTTACTGTTCTTTATCAGAAAAAAGCATCCACAAAATACTTGCAAACTGTTTGTGTGTCCTAAGCACAGTCTGAGCCACATATTTTTTTTTATTTTTTTATTGGTTTTTCGACTTTGAGTTCAGGGCCGTTTGGGGTTATTGACAGCAACTTGGTCAAAAAAAAAAACGCAGTTTCTGTTTAATTTTGCCATTTTTTTATTAGCGTGAAACGCTGTGGGAATTGGAACGAATTAAACCAACTGCTTGAAGAGTTTTGCCAATGAAACCGAAATGAAACAATAAACGGAAATAGCTAAACGACTTGCCGTTTTATATGTGTGTGTGTGTGTGTGTGTGTTTAAAGTGGAACGCAAAAGGCAAATAAAATGCAAAGGCAAAGCCAAAAGCAAAAGCAAAAAACAAAAAGTGTCGTAGGCGTAGCTGTGTGTGTGTATGTGTGTGTGTGAACTACATTTCATTTCGCTCGTTTGTTTATTATGATTTGTGTGTGTGTGTGTTTTCAGTTATTTGTTTATGCGCTGTTATTGTTGTCCGTGGTCAGTTCTCAGTTTTCAGCTCTATTGTCGTTTGAAATGTCGCGACGCTTTGCATTGTTTACGAGTTTATGAGTCGTGTGGAATACGAAGAGGAAGACGACGACGACGACGACGACAGCGACGACGACGACGACAATGTCGGGGAACACATGTTTGTTTATCGGATCGTGATGTTAAACGCTGATGGCAAGAGAAACGGCTCGAGACGAAATGGAACGGAACGGGAACACAGGTGCTATTTATAGTACTCGTTGCCTATCGTTCCAGATTGCATTGGAGTTTCTACTTTGTATTCCCCCCGAAACAAAAACAAAATACGCACGTGATTAATGGCATGAAATGGTACGTGAAAATATAATGAAATGTAAGCAACCTTAGATGAATGAGTGTGTGAAAGGTGTTGGTATGTTTTGACTTGAGAGTGCCAAAGTTGTCTTAAACGACAATTAGCAAGAGTAACAAGCAAATTAAGTCAGCTCTTCTCTGTTAAAATTAACAGTTTCTGCTTCTTCTGTCTGGTAAAAGCCATGTTTGTTGCTAACTCATAACTAATTCATACTAACTATTTTTTGTTGGTCTGTTTGGGTTTTTTTCCTGATTTTTTTCCAATGTTTGACTATTTTGCATTTGAATAAACACAGAGATCTTATAAATATTTATTTTTTTATTTTAATTTAATTTAATTTTTAATTTAATTTAATCAATATTTTACTTTATGTATTTCTTTGTGTCGACTGACTTTTATTGACATTAACTCAGATTTAAACAACTAAACTGTTAACTAATTCATAATCCCCGATCTCTTTTATATCTATTATTTAAATGTGAAAATCCATTTGCATATTCAACCTGTTGTCAGCTAATGTGTAAAAACGGTGCTTAAGTCTTCAAATTGAGTATCGTGCTGAATAATTGTTGGGGCGATTGAGGCTAAATATTTTATGTGTAATGCTAGACCGACTGTGTTGCATAATTATAGATATTTACTCGAAACGACCACTAGCAATTACTTTTATTAACTTTGCCGTTGGCACATTTGCAAAACATTTACAATATTCATGCCTTAAAGCCTGGCAATTAACTTGAACTATTAGGTTAGTCCTCATGCCGCCCTTTTGGCCTGATTTGAAGCGATAACGTTTTTGCTATTTTAAGTCAAGTTGAACTTTAAACTTGCTTTCGTAATCTAAAGGAGGCATTTAATTCTTTAACAGCTCTTCTAATTGATTGACCAGTTTGCAGGTAAACAACTCTAACCCTGCCGATGAAGCCATGCAACTTGCTGTAGTATTAATACAACTCCCCCCCAACTCCTCAGCCCTGCAGGGGCAACCCTCTTTGCAATGTGGAACACAGGACTAAATGGCACTACACATTGGTTGTCCTCATTGTTGCTGTTGTTGTTGTCGTGGGGTGCATCATCTAATGAAATTAAATGTATCAAAGACAGACAACCAGCGACAACTGAGTAAACAGCAGCAGAACTGCTGGAGTTGGGGTTTGGGATTGGTTTTTGAGGGGAATGTGGCTCATGGTGGGAATTAGGAGTTTGAAATCGTTGCTGGCCAATACACTTGAGTGATTGAACATCAAGCGAACGACGTTCAGCAGCAGTAAACACAGGCGAGTAATCAAGCGCCAAGCAGCAACTAGTCCTGTCCAATTGAAGAACTCTCTGCCTTGAATGCGAAGTGGTGGCGGGGGAGGAGCAGGGTTAGTAAGTGAGAGAATGTCCCAAGACTTCTTTGGTACGTGACTAGGAACATTATTGTTTGCTTATCTACACTTAATTGCTTCTGGCTACACTTAATAATATGGTATTGCACACACAACACACACACATAACACACACACACACACAGGCTATGGCCACAATTTCAACGTCATCGTCTTAGGTCTCTTTGGGCTCTCGTCATTGTGGTGGCCGTGGCTTAAGTTCTCAGTTACCTCAGTCAGACACCCCCTCATGCCCTGCACCGCCCCTCTTGCTCCACCGCCTCCTCCTAAACTTGTCGTCGTCGTTAGGGAGTGTAGAGAGAGAGAGAGAGTGTGAGAGCGCGCGGTGGAGAGAGGGGTATTCATTTCGGGTTCGGGTTCAGCTTCGGCTTCGGCTTCGGCTTCGTTGCTGCCTTGGCCGCATTGTTTGTTCAGTTTTTCACTCTTTGCGTTGGTCGTCGTTTCTTCTTCTTCTTTTCTTTTTCTGCCTTTTTCCTCTTCGTTTTTCATACCCTGAACCCATTGAAAAGGGCATACTGGTTTTGTGCAAATGCTTCTGGAGTATCACCTTCAGTTCTGTCCAGGCTACATATACCTTATAATTACTATAATATAGTATTCAGGGTATATTGTAGTCGAGCACACTCGACGACAGCATTTTTATTTATTTTTTTCGTAGTGTTCAGCTTTGAGATTTGTTGCACCATAAGAAGTGGAAGGGAGGGAGGGGGTTTGTGGTGGGGGTGGGGGGGTCTTCTCGGAGATTTCTTGCTGTGGACTTCAGACTTCGGCACACAACACAGTTCGCAGTCAGCGAGCTGAGCTATTTGTTTGGTTGGCCGTTGCGTTGCCTGCGTTTGCCTTTGCCTTTGCTTTGCTGGCTTGGCTTGTTTTTCAATTTCATTGGAATTGGTTTTTATTTGTGGGCCTCGGCATTTTGATGGATTTTCGGTAGGTACAAATTGTGTGCTGCTAATGGAGCATAGGGCACTTGTCTGCCTGTCTGCCTGTCTCTGTGCGTGTGTTTGTGGGTGTGTGTGGGTTACTTTATGGCATCAAATTTTTAGTGGGATTTACCGACAAGGATCATTAAGTCACTGAGAGCAGCTGATAGATCTAAGCAGCTGACTGATGTGTCAGTTAGACTCGCTGACCCACGGGGTTCAAAAGGTTACAGGTAACTGCCAACTGCTAACTGGTAACTTTAATAGGTCCACACACACATTTTATTGGTTTCTCTTTTGCCCTTTTTCTTTTTCCCAGTCAGTTTTACTAGGTAAGACAATTAAGGCTTAGGCTTCAATTTATGTAAGGTTCTTCAGTTTCACAGTCATATAACTTTAAGACAACTACAATCACAACAGCAACATTGGTCATGGCTTATTGTTGCTTATCATTTGGTAGTTATAAACATTCTTTTATTTTCTCATCCCCAAATATGATTTTTAACTAGTCCTTAAACATTTTAGACAGCAAGGCCGTTCTACAATTAAAATGCTCATATAAATTGTAAATTTTTAATCAATCTCTGGTATAACATTCGAGTCTAGAAATTGAAGAAAAACTAAATTCATATTTATAAAATAAGAAACCATAAGTTACCCAAAGCAATGCCAAAAGTTTAAGATCCTACTTCTACCTTTCAATAAAGTTATTATCGGCTGATATCTCCAGTAGTTGAATATGCTCTGCTCTTTTGTAGTTTTTCGCTAACCTTTTGCTACTGCTTCGAACTTTAACAGAGCAACAAACAGCAGAAAATTGAATCTAGCCTTGAGAATTTGTTTTATTTTTCAAAATCGATTGACTTTTGTTGTAATGTGCATACGCATACTTATATGTATATACATAAATTGATATCAAAATTCCAATTCATCATGGCTCAATCTGATGCAGTTGCCACGCCTTCTCCGCTGGCTTACATCCTGCAAACATACACACATAAACATATAAGTAAATATATATATACTACACACACACAGATTCAGTACACAGATTCAGTTATACAAAATCCGACCACACATATCAGCTTTACCCTCTGACAGCCTTCTCTCTCTGTTCCTCCCCTCTTTGGCACATTCGCACCCTCTCCCTTTGCGGAGTTGCTGCTCTCCCTTTCTCAGCCATCAATCTTGAGTGCTAATTGTTACGAGTTTCCCTGCACCCCTCTCCCTTCTGCCTTTGGCTTATCCTGGCTGTTCTGGTCAGGACGGGCAGCAACTCAGCCACAGTCGAGTTTTGCTGTCAGCTGTTCAATAGAAAATGGAAAATGGAAAATTCCTCACGCTGTGCCAATAGAGAGCCCGAGTACCCCGAACAATGACAATTGCTAATTTAGCGCTGCGATGACTTTCACAGAGTTTTCTCTCCCCCCACCCCACCACCCTTTCCCCTTCTCTTCCCTGTTCGGTAGCTGCTGCAATTAGGGGGCGTGTCGCCGCCCGGAAGTGCGTGACTTGCAATCGTCGACGCCCATGGAATGAAGTAGAGGAGTACCAAATAAAAGCTGGAGTGTGTGTGTGTAAGAATGTGAGTGTGTGCGTGTATGTGTGCGTGTATGTGTGTGTGCGTGTGTGGCTTTGTTGAAATATGGCAGTAAATCAGCTGGTTGAGCAGCAGCAGCAGCAACAGCAGTAATCGGGGCCAATAAGCAACTTATTGACAGGACCCACAAAAAAAAAAAAGAAAAAAGAAAATATAACGAAAATGAAAACTTCAATGAAAGTCAAGGAATCGAAAAATCTACACCTACCCTCTCCCCCATCACCAATCAGTTCGAAAACATGTGGGCCCGGGGGCGTATTGGGGGAAGAAAAAAAAAACACTTTTTCCCTTTGGTTCTCGTTTCTCATCGCCTGATGTCATAATATATATAAGAGTTGTATTTGAAAAAGGGGGCGGCATTTCCAAAAATAAACCGGATATTATTGTTGTTGCTGCTTGCCTCTGATATTTCTCTAACGCTTTGACTTCGATTTCGGTTATTCGTCTTTGTATTGTTTGATATTTGCTGCTGTTCGCCAGGAAAAAAAAACACTTGCTTAATGCTGATATCTCCGGAAGTATAAGTCAGCGGAGAAGGGTAGCTAAATTTGAGTATTTTGGCTAGCAATGCCAAAGAGTGACAGCTTGATCTTTATTTCTCCTCATCTCTCTCAAACTTGCACTTACTTTTCCAATCAAACGTTCAATACTACTTCTGAAGCAGTCAAGTTCTAATTTATAAATACCTGCAATGGAAAGAAATATAACATTTTAGTTTGGCTTTTAAGCTTGTAAAATATATATAAAAATAATGAGCTTAAACAAAGTAATTTATTATATTACACAAAAAAATAGTGAATTAATTTGACAACTTCAAAAAGTCGCCAGAAGCTGTCCAAATATTCTTTTATTGTAATAAAATATTGTATTTAGAAAATGCCACAAAGAATTTGACAATTTTATGAATGCAAATTGTGTTATTGTTGTGCTAACTTTTGCTGCTGGGCCCGTAACTTTCTAGCCAGACATCTGTGCGTTGCAATCAGGAACAGGAACAGGAACAATAAGCCAGACTCTGACTCCGAGTCGGAGTTTGTTTGTTAACCCATTCCCGAAACTAATCCCACGCAAGACCAGGCGATTAACCGAACCGCACTGAAAATTGCAGCCCAAAAAAAAAAAAGAACAAAAAAACAAAAAAACAAACAAGAAACACTGATAACAACAACAGATATCAGACAAACGCAGAAAGCAACAGCAGCAGAAACAACATTAACAAAAGAGACAACGAAATGTGGGCACAAAATGTGAGTAAAACAATTCCAATTAAAGCGATAGGCTCACAGAGGTAGCGCCAGAGAGGGAGGGAGGGGTGCAAGGGGTGCAAGGGTGTGTGGTGGTAGATACAGATAGATATATATAAAAAAAATGTATATATCTGTTTATAAAGGAAATGCACGCATATCCAAAAGGCAAATGCTAAATGGCAAAAGGGCAGGCCAACAAGTCAACGGCAGCCAGTTGCCAGCCCTGAGGGCTGCGAGCGAAAAACACAATTGCAATTGGCCCAGCACAGCAGAACAGACACGAGAGAGTGAGAGAGACAAAGAGAGAGGGAGAGGGAGATAGACTACAGGTCAGACAGACAACTATATAAATATATTGGATGAGATTAAGGTACACAAAAACCTTGTAAAAACACACCGCAAAAAGTCAAAGGGTTGAGCTGCTCACCAAATTGTCAACACTCAAAAATACCCTATAATAATGTAATAATATCAATATCAAATCAAAGCGATTCACTTAAAGAAACAGAGACATAACAGTAAATTCTCTATTCTTTAAAAATTGAGATCTTAACATCAAATCTCCCATGGTTGGAATAATGTATAAAATCGTAGGATGGAAAACTAACAGAAAATTACATAATTTAGCTTATATATAGTTTCAAATTCTGAAGAACTTATGAAGTCTAGAGTTAAGACTAATCAGAGATTTGGTTAGCATAATATTTATCCACATAACATCCATAACTAACTCAGTTCTTAGTCTAGACTCTGGAGTTCTCGCTCCAAAGGAATATTATTTTGCAACTGTTCTCAGCTGTTTTCCTTAAGTAATCCACTCTTTATCTTTTTCATATTTTCTGTTCTTAGACTAGGCTGGGAAGTCAATTCTATTATATGCAATATACCCTACAGCTCTCCAGCTAAGGGGTATAAGCAAACGCATATCGCATTGAACGGAAGTGCAAATGCACCGAACTGACTGAGGTGGCAGGGGTTGGTTGGGTTTGGTTTGATTTGGTTTGGTTTGGTGTGTCAGGGGCAACAACTGTTAAACTCCCACGATGTCAAAGTACACTGCGCGAAAAAAAGCAACCCCCAATCACGAACAACTCAAACTGCCGCCGAGTCGTTCGTTGCATGTTGTGGAACCCTCGTCGCACACAGACTCAATGATGCTTAAGCCGTAGCTAAAGCTATTGAACACCCTGTGACTGGAGGGAGTGCGGAGTGGTAAGGGATAAGGGCAGGGTTGGGCGTGGCAAACGCCTACTTTTTGCCAGCTACAGCAGCTACAGCGTGGCGGTCAATCAGTTTACAACAATAACAACTTTTGAAGGGTTAACACGTGGTCCACAGGATAGCCTGGATAGCCAGAATAACCAGCCCCGGACGCGTGTGTTGGTGTGTGTGTAAGTATGTGTGTGTGTGTGTGTTGGTGTGTGTAGAGTGAGCGTCTCGTCAGCTTTTCGGTTAGGCATTTTGTATATTCAATTAGCCCCCGGTTCGCTGCTCGCACATTTCCGTTAGAGTTGGGTAGAGGGGGGTGGGGCTGTGTGGCACGCGGGGCAAGCACTCTTTGCTGCCACACACATAGGCGCTGCTGCTGCTGCTGTTGCTGCTGCTTGCGGTGCTGCCCACTTGTTTGCATTACTAATGCAATTTGCGGCTGCAATGCTTTTGTTATTGCGACACACACACCCCCTACACCCTCTGCTACGCGCCCCTTCCACGTAGTTGCATGCAACCTCTCGACACCATAACACCCTGTGTGTCCTGGCTGTGTCCGAAATTGTGTGGCGTGTCGTGTCCATTAACACCTTTGATGGCCATAATACATATTCATTAATTCGCAATACTGAGGGCAATTTGCAGGTCATACACAGTGCATACTGTACAGTGAAATAGCCGATGTGAACACCCACACACACACACAAGCGCAGCTAGGCTTAGGGTGTCCTGCTCCTGATTGGATATCAAATTATTTGATTAACTGTCAAAAGATGAAGGGCAATCAAAACGGACCAACTGAATTTTGGCACTTGCTGAACTCAGTTAAGCCAAGACTTTAAAGCCATGGCTTAAAGCTATAGATGCTGTTATCTAGCGACATCTCAGCTCTTTTTGTTTATTTATAATTTAATAATTAATAAAAATCAGTTAATTATTTTTTTGTTGCATAAAATCGACAAATTAAATTCTGTTTTTATTTAAATTATATTTCGAGCTACGCCGGAGTTTGTTTGAAAGCACTGCTTTTATCCTTCAGGATCATAACGGTTTCGATTATAATATGTCACTTTCTATAAGCACAATATTTACAATATTCTGCAGCTATTTGCCATGAATAAGCCACAAGTCGATTAACTCCATTGATTGACACTCCAGCCACAAATCGCAGTTCGTATTTCAAATCGAGTATCACTTTTAACTGAAAGTGTAAGCCAACTCCCAAAAGCTTATGCGAATTGTTGTTGCAGGTATTGTTGGCACAGAGAATAAACCATATAATTAAAAGCTATCCCATTACTGAAATATTTCCAATTGAATCCCAAAACATTTATGCAAAACAACAGACACAATTCGACACCAAAGCCACACAAAATGTTGCCACTCATTTAGTGGAAGTAGCAGGCACAAAAGCAAAACAATTGAAGTGAGAGGGAGAGAGATAGAGAGAGGGGGAGAGGGAGACTGACTGAAACCGAAACTGATTGACTGTTGTAATGTCAGCCACACCCACTGGAGAACTGGACAAGGACAATGGTTCACCTTTTTGTCTTACACATTAGTTAAAGCTTGCGGCTACAACAACAACCCAAACAACAACAACAACTACAAACTAACAACAAGCTGACAACAACAAGAACAACAACAACAACAACAACAACAAACGGACAACTGGCAATAACACAACAAAACACTTAAGCGCAACACTTTTAATTTCACAGAGTTGCGAGTACCCCTTTTTACTAGTGGCATGGGCGGGCTTAGAGGGGTGGGGGGTGAAGGGGTGTGGTGAGGGCGGCGAACTTGAAACTGATGCCCGGCACGTGGACAAGACGACAACATGACGATGCTCATGATGAGCATGATGCTGATGATGATGCTGTTGAGTTGGAGCAACAACCAATTTCGGGCACATCTTCGAGGAGGGTGGTTGGACTTGGGATTTTGCGGACTACCCAGAAAAACATATTCCACACTATTTAAATGTGATTTTCAAAGCGGGGTTTTTAGGGGGATGGGGAGGGGCAGGGGGGATTGTTGCGGCGGCTGTTGCGACGGCACGCGCACGAATTAGTCAGCTGTAGATATGAAAAGCGAAGCTCGTGCCACAATGAGCTGCAACAACAACGAGCAGCAAACAGCAACAACAACGCGTATAATCAAAATTAACATAACAATGCAACTACAACAACAACAGCAACAACTCAAAAAGTGTTTTCTGAGGCAGACGTATAAAAGAAAGAAAAAAAAACGAAGCAAGCCGCACAGCGAAATGAATTTGTGCGCAAGAACTTGAAAATTGTGCCTAACCCTCCCCAACCCAACCCTGCCATCAACAATGGCGAGCGCCTGAGCCCATAATGAAAGGGTAAGCAATAAGCCAGAGGGCCCGGTATCTACACACACACACACACACAACACACACACATAAAATTGAAGCCCAAGCGAACCCATTAAAACGTGGCAAGAAGCATCAGCAGCGAGAGGTTTTTAGTTTGGGGTATTTGTGTGCAGCCAAAACACACACACACAGACAGTCAGACAGACAGCAATATGCGTGTGTGTTTGCGTGCGTGAGTGTGTGTGTTTGTGTGTAGAGTGCCACGCACTTTGCCTATGCTCGAAGCAAACGAATGAATTCCCAGCGGGCACTTAATTTACTGCCTTGCGTTCATTTTTATGTTCATTTCTCAAACGTTCCCCCCCACAACGAATGCATTTGAGTGCGCGTTGTTGCCGCACTTCCATGTGTTCCACCTACATCCCATGTTCCCAAAAAAAAAAACACTTTTGAATGGTAACATGAAACGAAGAAGACTTTTCAAATTATTAGTTGACAAACTTAAAACTTTATTCTGAGTTTGTGTTTCATGACAGCAATGTAATTGTGTGCGCTGTTGCCGCACTTCCATGTGTTCCACTTGCCATGTATTCCCAAAATTCGCATGTGCAAGGAAAGACTGTTTTGAATATCGCTTTGAGTGCCGACCTTGAAGCGAAGATGGCTTTTAAATCGGTTAGCTGTTAAACTTAAAGTTTTTCGAAGCTGGTCTTCAAAATGTATTTCATTCCAGCATTTTCCCAAACTAAACTAAATTCTCTTTTTTAAGTAACAGTTCAAATTTTTTCCAGGAAAAGGTTGAACACCAATCAAAGAATGTTTTTAATTAAACGCAGCCAAATATAAACTGGCTGTTTACCACACATGTTTACAATTGTGAACATGTACAACAGAAATGAGGCAACAGAGAACCCTTAACTGTTCAAATTGGCACCCATGTAGAGCCACTGAATCCGTAATTCACTTAATTAAAGTTCATGTATAAATTATAATTGCATTTAAAGGAAGAAAAAAAAAGAGGAAAGAATAGAACTTGCCATTCAGTTTGAGTAGCTGTCAAAGTGTTTTGCATTAGGTTTGCAACCCTGTTCAGTTCCGATTAATATGTATTTCCATATGCAATATTTGTTGCTGTTGTTGTTGTTGCTTCTTTCTTTAAGGGCAGCGCGTGCCACAACAGCCACCATAATCAACATAATGAAAGCTGCTCAGGCATTATGATAATAATAGTGTGCCAAATGCTGTGCGCGTCATTTGCTAAGCATAGGGTTGCTCTGCTCTGCTCTGCTCCTGCCACAATAAAGGGTTGCCTATTGCTCATGAAACTGGAGTGTGACTCCCCTTAACCCCGTCCCTCTCCTCTACAGCTGCTGCTACTGCTATTTTTGTTTAATTTCGAAAATATTTGCGCTATTCAAAGAATGCATTTCGTTTTCCTGAAATTTTAATCTTTTTCAATTTTTTATTTTTTTTTTTGCACTTTGGAAAAAGGAAAAAGAGGGCGAGCCTGACATGAAATGGCAAAGTCTATACGCAGTGAGTGTGTGTAGGTGTGTGTGTGTGGAATTTCGAGTGGCTGACAAAAGGGACGGGAGCTGAAGAGATTTGGAATGAGCACTGAGCCCAAAAAAAAACCATCTCGAGTGCCTCTTGTGTCCTAAACATTTCTTCTTCTCTGCTTTTTTTTCTCTCTATTTACCAATAGTGAGCAACAAATATTTAAACAGTTCCACGCATTAAGGTCTCCCGCTCTGTAGAGCGTGTTCTGGTCTAGAATTACCTGTGGAATTGCGCTGCGCAAACCGTTGTTAAGTGAGCATCTAGATTCAAGATTCTAGTACCTTGTGCACATAGAAAATCAGCTTCAGTTAAGGTATTGTAGCGCCGAGAAGGTATCAATTATATTGTCAAGGAAGCACACATTATAATTTAAAAAGTTTCTTAAACGTGGCATGTTGACATGAATATCGGCCAAGAAGCGTGATTACTATCAAATATGACGGTTTTATTTGTTTTAGAGTTGTAATTCTTGTTGCGATCATGCAAACATGCTATGCTTAAGAAACTTTTTAAATTACTTTTTTTATATAAAATTACGACTCTGGAAAAGCGCACTTTTTGTGGGTAGACTTTTAGCTTGATTTTCGAATCAGAATCGTGTTTCCAGATTTAAATGCTGTTTTTATCTAGAAGTCTAAGAAACGAGTCTCCAGATTTTAGTGCAGTATTATTCTATAGTACGCACCGTTCACAAAATGATATCAAATCAGTTTTTATAAATTGTAAAGTCTCTGGTAGCTGGTAGCTTCTGAGCATTGATATCCTTTTCATTACCAAAATGAAGCTCCTGTGAATTGATACCTTTATCATTACCAAAATGTTTACTCGCTTTTGTGTCAAACTCTGAACAAAACTAGTGTGAATGGCAGATAGCACACACCTCGCCTCCATCAAATCATTTGTCAACCCCTTCGCATAGGTTCTATTTCAGGGTCTGCGCCCCCCGGAGACATACTTTCACAATTGCTTCCAGTTCAGTGGCAAATGCAGCGAGTAAGATGAGAATCTTTTGGCTTTTGTTTCAGCTCGCTAGACTCAACGCGACTCGACTCGAATCGAGTAGACTTGATTCGACTCGAAATGAATCCAATCAAGTCATTCATTCGCTTCGTTTTCATTCCATTCACAGCCAAATCAGAATTCAACTAATTTGCATTTTCGATTTGCATATTTACACAAATGCTGTAAGGCCTACAATCCAGAACAGAACAGAACAGAACAGAACAGAACAGAACAGCAAATGCATAGATGATCCCCCTAAATCCCCCTTCCTTGCCACGCCTCCCTCCCTCCCCATTGCTTGGCCTTCCCCTTCTTTATTTGAACGCTGCAAATTTTGTGTCATTGAAATTAAATTGATTGCAAATACTGAAGATTGACTTGAAGTGGGTAGCTCAAAAACAAAGGGCGCTCTTGAGCTTTGAGTTTTGAGTTTGAGTTTGAGTTGAGTTTGGGCCTCTTTCTCGGCTCTTGGTTGATATGTGATAACTGGATAGAGACTGAATGTGCATGGTTGAAAGCAGAGAGAGAGAGAGAGAGAGAGAGTACAAAGTCGAACTCAGGGCACATAATTGCAGTTTTATGCGTCAAATTGCTCGTTCCATCATCGTATCAGTCGGCAAGGGCTGCAATTGTGTGCCAAATGCCATTAATGAAAATCACAAACATACAAGAGCACCGCACAGAGCACCACCGAGCACCACCGTGCACACATGGCACAAAAATAGCCACCCTAATTTGAAATTAAGCATAGCACACACACACAATCCGCTGACTTTTGGAAGGGGCAAAAGCATGCTTTAAATGCCAAACTGGATAAATGCATTTTGTAGGGTTGCCAGGCGGTGCCAAATTAAATGGCAATATAGTTATATAAAGTCTTCTACTTTGTAGCTAGGCCCACGCTAGCAAAATTGGCCAGAAAAGTTACATTTGTGCTTTTTTTTTTTGCTTTGGCTCCGAAACTTTTGCTGGCTACTTTGGAAATTGGCAGTGCCAAATCAGTTGCGAAACAAGTTTATTGAACAATTTATCACAGCGCGAGGGGCGCGGCAGGAGTCGGAGGAGTGGGAGGAGTGGGGGGTGTGCCAGTAGCAGGCGTCAGGGGAACATGCTACATGTCAAAAGCGAAAAAAAAAAAAATGGCAGCACGCGTCTTCAGAAAGCCTGCCCAACTCCAACTTCTGACAGATGATGATGATGATGATGAGAATTTGTGATGCTGCGTAAGGGTGAGACTACACACACACACACCAGCACACACACAAACTCAGCTGACAGGTCGCTGGCTGTAGCTCAAACCCCTAAGCCTGAGCAAAGAACCACCCCCTCGTAAAACATATTTACTTAGCTGGGATTTTGTTTTGCTGTTTTGCCGACTTCGACTTCAACTTCGACAACTTCAATGGCTGCTTAAATTCAACTAAACAAATTGGAAAATTTTATAAAAATTGGTTTATGATGCTCGTCACACACACACACACACACACAGGGTGACTAAGGAGCGAACGAGCCGTTAAATATAAATGTTGCTCTTCTTCTGCTTGAAAGCAAACACAACATAAACAATAAGCCCGAAAAGTGCAACGAAGCGAGCAACAACTAAATGGAGTGTGAGAGAGAGCCAGAGAGAGAGTAGGAGTAGGGGTAGCAGGGGGAGGGTGGGGGAGCAGACAGAGTATTGGCGTTTTATTTTAGTATAGATTTGGCTATTGAGCAATTGCGATTCAGTCTCGCCAAGGTGTCAAGGGGTTTCGCTTGGTTTTGCATGAGCAGTGACTGAACAAGGGTTGACACATTTGGAGTGGAGAAGTGGGGGCAGGTGAAGCAGCAGGCGGAGGGAGGGTGCTGTTGTCGCCAACAACAGGTGCTGGCTGTAGAATTTCAGTTGGCCAGGGATTGATTTCGGAACTGTCATTAATAAGAAGCTGACAGCACAGACAAAAGCAACAGAAACTCAAGTGGATTAATGAAAAGGGAAAAATGGAATTAAAATCACATATGCCAACCAGACTAGAAAGAGGGTTATTCAGATTTGAAATAAACTGAAAACCCGCTCGATGAATAGCGCAATAAAAGTCTGTCAAATGAGTTGAGCTAATTTACATTTAACTCGTAACTAATCCAATAAAAATTGTTAGATGGGTTATAATGAAGTAACAGGTAGAAGGCAGCAGTATATACATTCCTGATTAGAATCAATTGCTAGCTAGTCTGTCTGTCTGTCCATTTGCACGTCTTTGGGAACAAAAGGATATCAGCGACTATATGAGCTAGATACTTTAAGTTTGTATAAATTTAATTTCCTTTTCCGTTTTGCGAATATCGATAGGTATCGATAAAGTTATAGTCTTGGTATTGATTCATAATATCCTCTACTTGCTCTATTATCTTAATATTGAACAGATATCTGCATTTAATTTTGAGTCTCATTCATAAAATTTCCACCTAGCAATTAAATGCTAAATTACACTTGAAGCCAAGTGCAAAACTTTATCAATTCTTCAAAATAGTACTTGAGTGGGAGTATTAATAGCTGGAAATTCTCAACTGCTTTGCGTGTGCCAAAGTATTTGCTTTTAGCTCAATTTTTGCTCCGCAATGGACCAAAGTCAGAGTCCAGCTATAAAAAGAAATTAATTTCACTTTTATTTGCAGCAGGCAGCAGGCAGCAAGGCAGGCATTTGCTGACTTCATTTCGCAATATAAATCCAATCTGAAAATCTTAAATTGCAACAACAACAATAAGAAGAAGGTGAAGAAGAAGAAGCTGATGAAGAAGAAGAAGCGCTGCTGGCCAAGTGCAAAGTCATTAAATTGATAAATAACCAAAAACTTTGCTCATAATCGCCAAGCACGTAAAATGTCTACCAAAAAAGGAAAATGCGTGAAAAGCAACAACAATAAGAAGTGGAAGGGAGGGAGGTGGGGTGAGAACGGGGGGTGAAGGGCAGGCAAAGCCAAGCATTTATCAAAGGCAAACGTAAGCAGAAGCACATGGTATATATATAATGCCAAAGGATCGCATTCAAATATCCTGCAGCTCTCCGTATCTCTGTCTCACTCTCTCTTTGTAGCTGTTTCCCTCTATTTACGCCCAAATGTTTGCTTAAACAATTTGTGGATGCCACCAGTGGGGGCGCAACGGCAACAGCAACAGCGACGGCTGATCCATTTAAATGCCGCACATAAATTACCATACACGCAGACCCGCCCCCCCTTTCCCTCCTCCTCCTCCTGCTACACGCTGCTGCCAAACACAAGCCAAAAGGTTCGTTGAGGTTGTGTTCCCCACCCACAGCAAGCACACGCCCTCTATCGGTTACACATATGTCCAGCGGACACCTATTGACACATTCCGCATTTCGGAACGCATCATTGAACAACTCACTGGTTGACACATTGATGTATTGGCCGATTGCATTGAATGATTGTCCAGCTGACGGACGCCGCATCAAGTGAGCCGCACAAATGTTACTAATATCGAGATTCCCATTCCCACTCTCCAACTCCAACTCTCCCAACTGTGTCCCCCAGCACCATCCAGTGCAGCTCAAACCTCAGCGTCGCTTCATTACTTTAAATGCTTTACACGTACAACATTTAGGCTGGAGGACAGACTGACAGAAAGACAGACAGACAGACAGACGGCGACACTTTGTCTATGGCGCGTGTTGTTGCTGTCATTCTATATACCCTTTAACTTTTCTGTTTGGCAGCGAGCAGCTTTCATTTTCTTGAACAGCTTGCGACAAGTGAAGAAAAAATGAAGTTAAACTATCGAAATTCCATTGATATCAATCGATTTATAGCTGAAATATGTTTATTAGCCAGCTGTTCTTAAGTTTGACTTATTTTATTTTGATTTGCGTTCAAATTTTCATTTATTTCAATTTTATTTTCTTTTATTTGATTTTTATTTTTATTTATATTATTTACTTTAAGTAGCCTCTCCATCTACAACTATATTTATCGTTGCATTTCCAATCTCTGCTCATCATCAGCAAATGTTACAATGTTTGAACAGTTCTTATCATAAATTCAATCGACTGTGGTCAGATATATTTTCAAAAATGTAATCAGATATTTTTTTGTATAATTCCCATGAATATCATGGAATAGTGTATAAACGCTTCGTTGACTTTTGCTCACATTATATACTATATATATACATACTTACCACCGAAAATTCGAGGGCTGTGGCCCTTTATTGCTGCATGTTGTTTCACTTTATCCCCTCCCCTATCCCCTTCCACCATCCCCTTCCCCTACTCCATCATTTAGTTTACCCTGCAAGGCAAACGCATTTTGCACGCAATTCAATCTATTTTTTCTTTTCATTTCGAATCTTTTTGTTATGGACCTGGCTACAGATATTTGCCCTGTGCCGTGTCAACTGTCTGCCGAGAGCGAAAAAGAGAGAGGGAGAGAGGCAGAGAGATAGCTATATATGCATTCGGTTTGTGCTGATTACAACAAAAGTAGTGCCGCATATTGCTTTTATTATATGCTGCGATGATTTTTACATAGTCTCCTCTCTCTCTGTGCAATCAGCATAAAACAGGCTAAGCCAAATTGTCTGGCTATAAATGTGTGGAATTCGAATGATTTCCTCTATAGACTCGACTCTATAAAAGACAATTGCGGCTGGTCAACACAGTAAAAAAAGTGCCTTTAACTAAACAGGAATTCATTGGAATTCGCTACAAATAATCATTTAGTTTGTACTTCCTCGCAATTCTTGAACATAATCCAATTAATTTCTATGCCACACATGAAGAATACGTATAAGAGCAGCCCAACAAGTCTTTAATAACTATGCCACACATAGTGGCATTATTTAAAGTCTAACAAGAACTGCTGCCAGCGACCGGGACTATAAAAAAAAAGTGTTACATGGACAATTAAGTTTTTATGAAACATTTCCGTTAGGTGGCGCTAGTGTGCAAAAACAAGTAAACAACATGCACACACGCACACACATTCACTTACACACATCCATACGTATATAGATGCCTGGCGCCAGACCCATTGTACTGCTTGGTTGTAGTGGCGTAATGGAGGAGTGAGCTGGGTGGTTTGGACTAGCAAAAACATACGCTTCACAGTGCATAAAAATTCAAGTGCATGTTTCTGTGCGTGTGTGTGTGTGCTTGTGTGTGTGTAATTGTGTGTGTATTGGGCATGTTCGTGTCTGCATTTGTATTTAAATACATTTTAATTAGTATTTATTGTTTTTGTAGACGACTGCTGCCGTCACTGTCTTTCTCCCTCTCGCATTCGAGTCGTTCAGACGTACACTTAACACTTGCCAAATTAGACATGTAACAACAACAGCAACATTTACAGTAGCAGCACGTCAAAAAAAAGGGGTTAAGTTAATCAAAAGGCACACACACGGCACACACACGGCACACACACGGCACACACACACACATTAGTCTCTCCCACACCGCTGCTGATCCACTAAAACTCCAACTACGCAAGCCAAACTCAATTCACTCATCCTTTCACTCTCTGTCTTGCTCTTTCTCTCAAACACAATCAGTGTGTTTCTTTTGGTCTCTTTCGGCAAAGCAATTAACTACGCTTTGATTAACACTCAACGGCGTCGTACTTCGTTGACAATGACGACGACAGCTGGCTGGCAGAGCCGAAAGGTCCCAAACCACACCACAGTTCCCAACGGAAGCAACAAAAACAACAAAAACAAGAAGAGCAACAACAACTGGAGCAGGCAGCAGTGCTTTGACACCGCATGTTAACTTAACAGCTGTCAATTACAGACGCTGTCTGCTGTCGCAGCTTAGCCGCGCTGTTAAGCTAATGAAAGTGTTTCGTTTTGCATGTTTATGTCTGAAGTGTCTTATTTGCCGAATGACCAGCGCATAGTTCGCCAGGCATTCGGCTTTTCGGCTGTAATTAAAGTGCACAACGTGCTGGGCTTAGTTCGTGCCGTTTGATGATGAACGCTTTATTAAGCTCTGTTACAGCGACTGTTACAGTTACTGTCGTTCTTCTTCTTCTTCCTGGGTGGCTCTTTGCGCTTAACAGAAACGGATGTGTGACGCGTGAGGCTGTTAGCCTGTAATAAGTTATGACACTTTTAGCGTTCACTGTGCGCCGTGTGTCTGCATGTGTGTGTCAGTGCACTTGAGCCACCCTGCTTTGTATGTGTGTGTGTGTTTTTTTGGGTTGTTCATTCAAGCGCATAATCGCATGTTAAATGTGTTGTAATTAAAATATTAATTTCTTCGTTTGAGCCTTTACATTGACAGCGTCGCAGTCTTCCCATCATTGTCTGTGTCTGCTGCTGTTGTCCCTTTCCCTTCTGCCGTCATCTTGCGGTTTGCCTCTGCTGTAATTATAGTTTTCTTTTACGTTGTCACGAAACACGCACGCACACACACGCAGTTAGAATGAGAGTATGCGTGAGAGAGAGAGAGATAGAGAGCGTGAGGGTTTCATATAAACGTTAGCAGGATTTTGTGGGTAGCTCAAAGTTGTGCATGAATAATGTGATAAATATGTAATCAGTATTAAAGCTACCAATGAGATATGAGAAAGAATTTGTAGCAAGAGACGATAGAAAATAGATAGCTAGATAAAATGGCTGTTTTTAAAGTTATATTTTCCTTTTTACTTCGGCAGAACTATTCTTTATTAGATTTTACTCAAAGAAAACTAAATATTATATTATATATTATTTTAGAAAAAGAGATTTAAATGTTACGCTATAAATTAAATTAGAGAAAGAGAAATTAATATTATTATTAGGTAAAAATAACTATAATAATTAAATTATAATAAAATTAGATTATGTATAATAATTAATTGTCTTTGCATTTTACTCATATTTAAAATAAAAATCAAACACATTTATCACATTAATCGCATTATTTCTCGCTAATATTTGCTGTCACATGGCTGTTACAAAAATTGAAATTTATTTAATTTTAAATTCGGCTTTCTGATCCCCACATTAGCTCCATTATGCAGACTGTAAAAAAAATTGAAAGTCATTCAGGCGGTACTTACAACCACCAAAAAAAATACAAAAAAAAAAAAACACGTAGACAAAGTTGCGGTGTTGTAATCGGATATAAGTCGTACTCTCCAGAGACCTGTCTACCAGATCCCCCACAGCCCAAAATTAAAAAAAATAGTCCATATACACATACGTTTTAGCATCATCAGGCAAAAGACAAAGCCAACAACACGGAAAGACCTTTGCAACGGGGTCCAGGCACAAGACCGTGGTCCGGTCCACACTCGACCCGGACAACTAAGCCACCATGCATAGAATTTCTCATTTGATTTACAAAAAGTAAAAAAGGACATTCAACAAAATGTAATATTTGGCCCAACAACGAAGTGCTTCTACTCTAATAACAATAATCACAACTTTAAATAACTCTCGGGAAATATTTCCTGGTTCAACTAGTTCTTTAAAGAACTACAAATACTTGTTGCTTGGCTAACGTACTTATTATTTGTAAGTGGTTCGCCAACTTCATCAAAATGTTATTAGAGACAAACATTTTGGCTAAGATAAATGAAAATGTGCTGCTACCCCAACAAAAATGAAGGAAGAAACAAAAAAATAAACATCTTCCCTTGTGACAAACGCTGAGCTGATGATGATCATTGGGGGGCGTGTGCCTTGGGGGCGTTATAAACAAAAAATTAAGCGCATACGTGTGCTGCATGCTAAGGCAGCATTAAACTCAGTTATGCCACACGACTCCGTTGCATGTTCACAACTCTCACTCCCTCTCTCTCTCTCTCTGTCTCTCTTTCTCTCTTTCTCTCTGTCTGTCTGTCTGTCTGTCTGTTAGTCTGTTTTGGGTTGGAGCTTGGACTACTCGTAGCGTAGCCCCTGACTAAAACAGACGCATCGTTTTTTGCTCATTATGTGCATAGCAGTTTTGTAGCGCAACAAAAAAATAAGCTAAATAAAAACGGCCATCGGATGAAAACTACCCTCATGTTTAGCTATATTTTTGTTGTTGTTGTTGTTGGTGTTATTAAAGTGAGTCCGAGTTGGTTCGTTGTTGTTCTTGTTGTCGTCTGCCCGCAATTTGTGCGTTGCTGGCACGCATTTTGTAATCGAGACTGGCCGCAATTATGTATATATATATAAAATATACAGATATATATATATATATATATATATATATATATTCTGCGCACCTTTTCACCTGCTCGTTAGCGCTGCAGTAAAAATGTCATTTATTTATTTTATTTATATGCGCAACAGTCCAGCGAGCAAAGTCAAAGTGTCAACGAGCCAGGAAATGGCACCTTGACACCTGCACTCTGACTGGCCCAACCCTGCAACTCCCCAAACATCCTCCCCACCCACACCCTTACCTCATGAGCAATGCCACAAATTTGTGACAGTTAATCGGTTTCAGAATTTTGTCAGCCAACCCAGCAGCAGCAGCAGCAACTTGTTTTCTAACTTCATTTTGCTCTAATTGCAAAAGAGAAGAAAAGCGAGCAGAGAAAAAAAAACGAAGAATACAGAAAAATTGTATTTCAATTCAATTTCAGATGCTTATCGCCATGGACACAAACCGAACAACACCACTCCCAACCCCACCCCCTCCACGGGGGTGAAAGCAGCAAAAATCTATTTTCATTACGCTTCCTGCCCTGCTTTCGCTTTCACTTTCGCTCGACGACTTTTGCGGCTGATATGCCTTCAGACAGGAGCAGGACTTGGACTTGGACTGGGCAGATCAAATGGAAATAACACTAAAGCTAAACACATTGAGTGCAAGAGAGAGAGTGAGAGAGAGAGAGAGAGAGAAGGAGACCCTTGTTGGGTTCGATTTCGCTGCACGTGACCAAATTATATTTTGCTCATGTAATTTTCTCGATGCGTGCGTTTCACGTTATTATATCTTACGGATAATTCCCCAACCAAACCGTTAGCTAGTTGATATTTTTATGGTTTATGCTGTCGTTGCCTTGGCCAGACTAACAATTAGTGTTGGCCTGCTGCAGAGAGGGGGGATTGATTGAAGTACACATCCAGCTGACTGACTGCACCTTGTCGTGGATTAATCAAAATCTATTGGCCAACCAAACAGCAGCAGCAGCAGCAGCAGCAGCAGCTTGTTATGTAAATCGTAATCCAAACACACACACACACACATACTCACTGAGCAACAACGTCTTTGTTAGTATATAAATTATGTTAATAGCAATTTGTCCTCCCCCTCCGCAGAAGCGCTCCCTTCCAACCATCACTTTGGCTGGCGTGTTAAGTGTCAAAGCAAATTGCTGCCAGGTATTTGTGGGTTAATGAATATAAATGTCTTCATATTTTTTGTGGCTTGACATACCAAAGCGATATTCATTGTTGTAGTTCGACAGAGAGAGAGAAAGAGAGTTAAAGAGAGGGAGAGAGTGAGTTAGAGAGATAGAGAGAACTCAACTCTGAGGATGCATAAATAATTTATGAATGCCATTATGTACACATTGAGTTGTGTAAATGAAAATAGAAGTTGGAACTTTAAGTAAAAATCTTTAATATATTGAAAGATTAAGGCAATAATTTCAAAGATAATCATTTAATTTACGCAGATATAGATAGAAGATATTCTCTCACTGAGTAAGCGCATTAAATGACTACAGATTAAATTTCGACCTAAAATCGAGTTTCAAAATTGAAATGCAGTATTTATGCAGAACTAAAACTAATCACATAAATGTTGGAAAATCTGAAAAGTTAGTTTCGCATGACATTTAAGCGATATTTATATCTAATATATACAATATATATACATTTATTTGAGAGATTTTATAGGTTAAATGTGAGCAGGTGCCACTTATTAGTGTGCTTAGATTGAAGTTCATGCAGAGCAAAACACTTCAAGTGTAACATATTTGAAGTATTCCGAATATTTAATAAAGTTTTTGGCAAAGAATTGGAAATGAGTAATACTTTTAATGAAAACCCAAATGAAATGCATTTCTTTCATAAATAACAGTTGTGTGATCCTCTTCCAGCTCTGGCCAATGCGGGTCCATATATATACATATATATATGTATATTTGTGAGTTGGCAACATAATGGAAAAGTCAGCCACCACCCGGAAAGGACAAAGTATCAATATACGAGAGACGCGAAAGGAAACGAACTAATCCTTTCTAAGTGCGTTAGAAATGCCACATGCTGTGCGGCACCGAATGCAACATTTGTGCTCAAGGACACGCCACAAAAAAAGAAGAAGAAGAAAAACCCAACAGTTGTATAGTTGAGGGTAGTTCTCATTCCCCTCGATTCCAGGCCGAGGGGGATTTGATGAGTGTAACAAAAGTCGCGTGGAAACTGAACGCACGGCGCATGCAATAATTCAAAATAATTTGGGCAAACAATTCAAGTGGTTTAGGGATACCACTCGCACCACTCGCACCACACAGTCCACCATGTCAACGTCAACAATAAACTGACTAGCATCGTGGGGCGGGGCGCAGTGGCACGACACGTGCACAAATAGCCCCCTTCCCTCCCCTCCCCTAACATACCAGCTCGGAAATTAGAGGCAAGATTCCCAGATAGAGTTCTCTCCACAGCTGTCAGCCGCTTACCTGCAACGAGAGTAAAAAGAACCAAAATTTGGTTGGTTTTAATTAAATTGTGAGCGGGAAATGACAATAAAAAATATATATACATATATATATATATATTTCTATTACAAGTGTCCCTTGCTTTAATGGAGCTAGCATGTGTCGAACAGGGCCAATTAGGAGTACAAAAGCGCAAATCGTAAATTGTAAATTGTATATTGTAAATCTATGGCTCTGGCTACTGCATTTTATGGCCACAAATTGCAGGAAGTAAAGTCAAACAGGGAATGCTGTAGTCGACCGAGCACGACGACAATATACCCTGCACCCAGCCTGCTGAATGTATTTCAAATTTTCGAATCACATTTTGCACACCCAAATGTAAGCATGAGGGAAAGTGGCATGTACAAAAAGTAAGTGGTAAAAATATGGAATTATGAAAATTATGAGCATCTAAAATATATTTCAGCTGGAATTGGAATGAAAAGTATAGTAACATAAATGCTTACAGTCTCTGAAAACTTGGAGGTTTTTCCTACAGATAAACATCTATATTATCAGATAATAAAAAATCATATTTAGTTAGTAATTAACATAGATAAGATCTTATAGGTCGCTGTGCAGTTATCCCTATAATAATAATAATAATAATACTAATTGACAAACTTTTTATAATTTCAGAGATCTTTAAGGCTTTCAGATTGACATCTCTGCATAAGTTTGGAGCTTTAGCTACAGGGTATCGCAATGTCACAACGGTCTCAAATTGTATAACAATTAAAAAAAAGGGAGCAATCAAAAACATTTATTATTTTTTTTACACTCTTGTCGCAACAATGTTGAGCGCTTAATCAACGGCACCCAAATTGTTGCGAACTTTGCCAGGAACAAAAAAAAAAAATTGAAAAAAAAAGAAATACAAAAAAGAAAAAAGCGAAGCACAAATAAAAATGTAAATATTAATAAGCGTCAATATGCGTTCAAGCGGCAGCAACGAGACGCAGCTGAGGGCGGTGGGGGAGTGGGTGTCGAGTTAGAGTTGGGAGTTGCAAGCTGGGAGTCAGCCGGAGCGAAGCCAGGCAAACAAACAAACAAGCAGCCGCAGCCACACAGCAAAAGGACGACAGGAGGACGGCAGGAGGAAGGGGAGAAGAAGAGGACCCACTAACAGCAGCAGCAGTGGCAGCCACACCCCAAAGCCATAGCAGACGCCGCCGCAGGGCAGCAGAGCACCCAACCAACACCCGAGCACAAATCCGTAACCGAAAGGACGCGTCGTTTACCACTCGGGCAATACGCTAATGTGAGTCTAAACACGAGCCGGAGACCGAAACCGATTTCCCGTCAAGGTGCCGCGCCAAGGGGTGGGTGGTGGCATGCTGGCATGGTGGCATGCTGGCATGGTGGCATGATGGGTGGTGGGTGGTGGGGTGTCAAGACTGGCACACTGCTACCAGATGTTAGAAAGCGAAATGAAATGTAGAGAAAGTAATTTGCAGATACTGAAATGGAATAAATTTAAATCTAATAAATATATATCCTTCCTATAGGAATATGTATATATATATATATTCTCTTATTAGTTATATTTTACTATTTAAATTCTAAAGACCAAACCAATAATCCTAGCTATGATCTGCGATAGAGTTAAGAGAGAGCTGTGCACATCTGATGGATGTAGTTTATAAGAAGCTGCAACTGCTTTCTGTTATCACTTCAAGCCAATGCCTTACTTTAATGTTAAGATGATATATGATATGATATAAGATGTTTCCATAGTATCATAGTAAATACTTTAGCACATAAGACATTTTCATAGTTTTCTACAAAATTCTACGCATATCTGAGCTATCTGTTAGCCACGCTTACACACTCCAAATCTGATAGTCTTCAAGCAGTCTCTATTCAGCATTTCATTAGCATAACACATATGTTGTGGCCACTGTAAGAGTTGGCCATGCATAGTCAACTAGCACAGCGACCCCCTTTTTGCCAGCGTCCTTCACACGCTTACCACCACCACCACCAATTGCCGCACCACTCCTCACTAAAATACCATGTTCCTTGGTAACCGCGTGCCCCGTCCTTGTCGTCGTCGCCATTTGCCATCATCATGAACATCAACATCGACATCGACATCGACATCAACATCGTATCAACATCAGCATCAAGTCATGGAGTTTTGTGAAATGGAACTTTCAACACCGGAAGCAGCGTGTTGCATGTATTTATGTAGATATTAGCGAAGCGGCCAGCCCAGTCCTGTAGTCCTGTCCATATTGACTGGCCCCTGACTTGGCTGGCAAGGTCTGTGTCCTGGTTTTGGCCTAGCCTTGCCCAGGACTAAAAACCGAATCAAACTCAACCCAAACCCGAACACGACATTAGTCGTGGGGAGTTTGAAATGCTGTCGTTGTTGGTGTTGTTGTTGTTGTTTTTTGTTTTTATTTATTTTTTTATAAGCGCGACTATAAACCAGATTTGGCAGAGCCCTAACATATTCAATAGCCAAGAGGAGGAGGGGTGGACAAAAGGACGTGTGCGTAAAGGGCTAGCAGGAGGGCAGAGCAGAAGGGCACAACAAACGAACCCAGTCAAATTATAGTGTGTGTGTGTGTGAGTGTGTGTGCGAGTGTTTGAGTGTGTGTGTGTGAAATATGCACAAACAGCAGCAGCAGGCAACGAGTCGAGAAAAGAAAGGAAAAAGTCAAGAAATAAAGGAAGCAGCAATTTTTTGGGAATGAAATTATGCATTCATAACCATCGACGAGCCATTAAAGAGGGGTTGCATGCCACAAGCAACCAAGAAGAAGAAGAAGAAGCTGAAGCAGAAGCAGAAGGAGTCGAAAAGCTAAACACTCAACAAGGGAAAGAACTTTAAACAGGTGGAGGGCAAAGAGGCAAAAGCAGTTTATGCTTGAACTAAAGTGAACTGCAGTTAAAAAGAGTTGAATCTCTAATGAACCAAGCCAATCCAGCTTAAAGTAAAGCTGATTGAATTCAAGTTAAGTTCAAATTGAGTAATTGTTCTTATATTTGTAAGAAGAACAGAAATATGCTTTAGATTATTTATTTATAATAGATTTCAACTTATTATTATTATTTATTTATTAAATTTTTCTGTTGAAGCTGAAAATAAATCACAAATTTTTTTAACTGTTTAGTTCAGATTAAAGTAAATAAAATTACTCCCAAGAAATGTCCACTCTAGTTTTAAGAAAACTGCATAAGTTCTTCGATTAACTGCTTAAGGGTCCTCAGTTCCCAGTTATTTGCGGAGCTTTGCAACACTAAAATTTTGCATGTACTTTTATTACAGCAAACCAATTTGGCCAGCGGAAATGGGGTTCCTCTTTATGGTTTTTGTCCTGCCACTCGTTGGGTCATTTGAATATTTGGTTATTAGAAGTTCTGGTCAGCAAAGCTAAGCAGAGTTCTGCCCTCTTGTTGGTGCACTCGTCCGGCCAACCCCGTTGAGCTCGTGCCACCCTTAAGCCCTTAATCAAATGCAGCGCGCTTGCAGCAACCCCTCGCCGGAGGATTACCCTTGCTGCTGCTGCTGCTGCTGCAAGTTGTTATTATTTGTTGTTGGATGTTGTTTAATTTTAAAAATGTCACGCGGACTTAATGCCCACGATTGCCGCTGTCCCTTCTTCTCTTTTTTCCAGGATAATGGTTGCTGGGTTGGGTTGGGGTGCATGCATCAGCGACATCAATGAAATGTGTAAGCCTTTGACTTGATGTGTGTCTGTGTGTGTGTTTGTGTGTGGCATGCAACTGCAGAAACCTGTTTGAGTCGAAAACTTGTTCTCAAGGGGTTCAACTGACCGCTGGCCCCATGCCATGTGCCACAAAACCAAAAAAAAAAAAGAAGGAAAGGAATAACTGCTGACCAGATAGGGGCAGAAATCTCAATATGCATATTAAAAGAGAGAGAGAGAGAGAGGGAGAGCAGCAGAGAGGGAGAGAGAGTGAGTCGCGTGTTTCATTATAATTTTTGGTCAAAGAGGGTTGGCTAGCCGAGGGGGTTGGCTTGTGACTGGGGGGACAACGGGGGCAGTCGAACGGTAAACGTTTTCACGATAACATCTGCGGCGCCTTTGCGATTTTGCAGTTTCGGCAACGAGGGTTGCTCAACGCATAATTATGCCATTGTCCAATGAAGTTCTCTTCTCTGCTAATGCTGCCTTCTTCTTCTTCTTCTTCTGAGATAATCTAATTTGTTTTGGGGCTGGGGGAGTGTTTGTCATTTGCGCTGAAGCTGTAGCTGCAGCTGCTGCTGACCCAATGACCCACAAGTTGTGCGCTTCTTGGCCAGGCGCCAGGAGCAGCGCAGTAAGCTGCTAGTCACATAAATAATTCACAGCTGTTTATCGCACACGCTCGCCAGGATTACCGGTTATCAGTATCAGGTATATATGCTAATATGCCACCAGGTGTGGCAACCAATAAAACATGACTCGTGCCAAATGCCACAAAATCCTCAAGCCAAAGCTCTGCACTTCATAACTCATTTGTCGCCAGCAGGCAAGCAGGCAGGCAGGCAAGCAGGCAGGCAGCCTCGCGACATTTTCCCACACATGCCACATGCCACCCCCCCATAATCCCTTTTTGCTGCCCCATTCAGGTGTCTGTTTTTGTCGTTTAGCTCATCGCGTTTAATCGCAAAGCGATTTTCACTCTTTTGTATTTGATTTTCGAAAGTGTAATGTTTCGATGTCTGCTACTCGTTCCTGGTTCCCCTTTCCGTTTCCGTTCCCGTTCCTGTTCCCCTTTTCGCTGCTAGTTGTGTATTTTTTAGGTGTCGGTTTCGGTTCGGATTCGCTTTTTCATTTGGCTGTGTGTCGAATGCGTTACATTTGTCAAATTAGCTAGGGACGCTGATAACAGTGCTGGGGCGTGTTGCAAAACAACAACAACAACAACAACATATATGTATATACTTCAGTAATCCACTTGCTGCCAATAATGTTTATTTATAGCTGCTCTTTCATTCACTTGAATACGTGTTAAGATTAGAAATAGCTATTCAAAAAATATATAAATTGGTGCAATGAACTTTTAAAGGAATTTGATTGCATCAATCTTATCTTTGTGTTTTCAGATTTATTGAAATCATAATGAGAGAGAGAGGGAGAGAAAGAGAGAAAGAGAGAGGGAGAGAGAGAGAGGAAGAGAGATAGAGCTAACGAAAAGCATCTTTCAAATATTTTGAGTAATTTTAGCTAACTGAAATCTAGCATAATTTTTAAACTATTCCAACTTATTTTATTTTAGATTTTTTAACGAAATTTACATATTTTATTAAAAGAATTTGATTATAATTTGATCAATTGTCTTTTTATTTGAACCCTCAAACTTTGCAGCTTGCTTCAAATGCATTCAAATTTCATTTGAGACCGCAAAACAGCAACACATTAAAAGGCTTTTGGTAAATGCGAGGGCATTAAACGACCGACTTCTGACCACAAATGTTGCATTCCAGCACACTCAGATCTAAATATATCAGATATATATATATATATATATATATATATACCTGTTTAAAATGTAACCATCGTTTGCCGAACGCATTTTGGTTCGTGTTGTTTGCGTTGTTATTGAACTGAACTTGACATTTTGCACTATGAGAGAGAGAGAGAGAGAGAGAGAGGGGCAGAGAGAGAGCGGGGTGTATACACGTAATAAAAAGGATAATACGAGTTGAGCCGAGCGATGCGATGAGCCGCTGCTGACCCGACCCCAATTTAAGCGACACAGCCGAACTCAAAGCCGCCAAACAGAAGGCAGCTGCTGCCGCTGCTGTTGCTGTTGCTGCTGCTGCTGCTATTTCTACAACTCACTCGCGTCCCCTGTTGCTGCCACAAACCGAGGCTCGTCAGACGAGCCGACGCGCGTCCTCAACACGAACAAAAAGTGAATTTCGCTCCATGCCGAAACTGGTTGAAAAGGGCAAACAGCGGTGCGTTTATGAAATTATTTGTTGGCTATCCAAACAAAAAAAAAACAATCGAAAAAAAACATGCGAAAAAAACCCATCGAAAATAAAACCAAACGAAATATTGAAATCGCCTGCGAAGCTTTTATAGGCAAAGCTGGCAGCCCATAAAAACAACAACAAATGAAGCAAGCAAGCAAGAACAAGAGGCACAACGAAGAACTGATACCCTTCCAACTGCTGATAATCGAATTTGAGAATATATTAAAGGCAGTTTGTTTCTGTGATACAGCATATAAACATGCCTAAAAAGTGAAGTATTTACAGTTATTTTATGAATTGAAAGGTTGCCTAGAAAAGAACTCACATTTTTACCGATATTTCAGGCAGCTATAGATTACAGAAGTCCGAAGAAGAAGCTGCTAACGCAGCTATGGGTTATAGAAGTCTGAAATTTCAAACGAATAAGTTTATCAATCGAATAAGTTTGTTCCACTAAGCTCAACTTTTAACCGATTAGTCCTATGGTAGTTAGTATATAGTGAACCGATCTCCATGAATACATATACAAATGTAAGCAGCATAACTACACGCACATAAAGTGAGTTTTATTATTATTTATTTATTTGATATGAATAAGTATCGATAAAAGAAATGGTTTTTAGACCAATTGTTCCTATGACAGTTATATGATATAGTAAACCAACCGAATCGGCTCCAAAATATATGCTGCCTGCAGCAAAGTCAAAAGTATGCCAAGTTTTACAGAGATAGTTGATAGTTAATAGAAAACGACTCGACTTCAGATGCAGATCAAGAATACATACACCTTAAGGGACCAGATACGAGTCACATACTTAAAGACAAACTCATTGTGCTCTCGGCAGGGGCATATAAAACCTGCCTGTAAGGAATCCTTAGTCCATCGTCCTTAGTCGTTAGGCTTCATTGGCTTTTGGGCTTGATTGAGTTGGCAACGCGTTGACATTAAATTTCGTGTGGTGCGCGGCACTCGAGAATTCAAATTGGTGGCGCAACAGAAATCATAAAGCTGTTAATAAATTCCAAATGTAATAAACACACTTTTATCCGCACACACACACACACACACACACACAGACTGTGAACCTGAGGTCCAAGCGAGCACCTCAAAGTCGAGGGGAGATTAACTGGCAGAGGGTGGAAGGTAGAGGTAAATAGTACAGTGTTTACTCAATAACTGAAATAATCATGTTTAACAGTTGATTGTGCAACTCATTTTTGGCATGCTTATTTAGAAATGTTAACAAATAAATAATAAATAAATAATTAAGTTAATGAATAACTTTTCTTATTTATTGTTATTTGTTTATAATGAAAATTAAATAGCTTAATAAATAACTTTATTATGTATAAAGAATTGGAAACAGTTTTCAAAAAAGCCTTAAATAATTTAATAAACTTTTAGTAAATTTAAAATAAATAAATAAAAAGTAAAGAAACAAAAAGGGGACATCAAAAAACACACTCAAATTTAAGAATTTTCTATCAAAGGCAGCTCAAGCATTGTCAGTAACAATTTCACATTTCTGCTAGTTCTATGTAGAGAGAGAACACTGTAGTGTTGACCACCCGTACGAGAAATTAGCTGATAAGCAAGCGTTTAAATTGCCAAGGACTGGACGCTTGAGGCGCCACCAGAGAGCTAGGGAAGGGAAAGGGAGGGTATGGGCAGTGTATGGACTTAAAGCCAAATTAAATTTTAGGCATAGCTCGGCACAGATTTTAATTAGATGTAATGTCAGCTTAATGAGTCTGATGTCATGTTGCTAGAGACTCAGAGGGGTGGCGCGGAGGAGGGGAGGAGAGGGGTTGCTACACATTGTGTAGTTAGGCTAACTGAGCTTATAATGCTACTGCCAAGGGTGGTGCTAAGGGTGTTGGTGGTGGTGGTGGTGGTTGTGTTGCTGTGTGTGTGGTTCTTGTTTGGTCTGGGTGCTGAGATGGAATCGCTTTCTGTATTCCTTTTTCACCTAATGTCGAAGAAATACAGAACAGCAGGCATTAATAGTGACAGCAGGAGCAGGAAGGTAGATTATCTGTTATCGGGCAGACTTGACAGTTCCAAAGTTCCCATTTACTGCTTCAAAACTGAATTTGATCGTTCAGTTGCAGATAATCACGTTGTAACTGAGATATGTTCATTTGTGCAGCTTAGAAATGAGATATGTTTGAGTGAGTAAACTATCTTGTGGTTTATCTCAGATTATTGACTGGGTATTCCTTTAATGGACTTTTTATCTCATTAATTGTGAATGTAAAACAGATTCTTTATCTTATAATTATTATCAATTTGATATATCTATGAAAGAGATGGTTAATCACTTCCTAATTCTAATTCTTCCATTTCCTAAACTTCTCAGAGATGACCAATTTCATCAAAGTATTTTCTCTCTCTCCGTCACACATCTATATGTAAAGCACTATTTAACCCCTCAACTGATTTAGATAATGCTATAACCCCTCTTCCCCTTTCGTACTTATTATCCTTTTTTTATTAGTGTCCACCAATTTGAGGTTATGATATCTGATTAAGATGCAGCTGCTGTTGTCGCCTAGCCACATCTAATTGTTGGCTTAAACTGCTCCGCTTGCATTGCTGGCCATCATTAAACAGAGCCAAGCAGGCACTTGTTCTCTCACACACACACACAGGGAGTCGCAAGAGTAACTGGTTTTTAGTGCGAGTCCTACCTCAAGCGATAAAAAGGAGAACGTCGTGGCAGGGAAGGATTAAGCAGCGAAAGGACTCAAAGCAATTTACATTTATGTGTGGTGCAAAGAAATAAAAATAATTTTTATGAAAATTAACACCAACGTGTGGCAAAAAGAAGAGGAAGAAGAGTAGCAACTATGCCTATCTCTGTCTCTCTCCCTCTCTCTCTCTCTATCGCTGTAACACTCACTCTGTAATAATTGTAGTCCTTGTGCATTTATATATATATATATATATCTAACGGATTCTCTGTCTGTCTAACTGTTTGAACTTGGAAACTTGATTTTGCGGCAGCAGGCAGCAGGAAGAGGCGCCATGCTAAAGCAGCAGCAACAACAACAGCAACGTGCAACATCTGGCGCTAAGTACAAACTGTGATACACACACACACACACAGAAGAAGGAGGCGAGCCGAAGGACGAAGGACAGACAGACAGACAGACAGACTGACAGGCAGGCAGGCAGTCACACATACGTGTGCTGGCGGCTCCACTTTAAATTTGCTGAGTGCGCAGGACTGGCAGGACCTTTAAGCCAGTCGCCAAGTGCCTGAGAAAAAGGAAGTTAGACACAAGAAATTAAGTATTTCTCGTTGCGAAGCGCACAAAATTGAAAACGAAAACAAAAAAAAACGAATAAACTTTAAAAGCCACGCCAAATGGCAGCCAAGACGGGACAGCAGAGGAAGAGGACCTGGGGGGGTTGAGGAGAGGGGGGAGTTGAGCTGACGGCGGGTTAGCGGGTTTTTTTTTTTTTAGTTTGGCTCTGGCAGCGTGAGAACATTTTCATGCAGGATATTTTAGCGGCTGCTCATCAAGAGTTGAACACACCCTGGTGGGAAGTTTGCTACCCTATCAGACACAAACACTCACACGCACACACAGAGCCACACAGAGTCACAAACACACGCATGCACACACTCTCTGCTCGGCTCTGCTCTGCTCGGCTCTCTCATTGCTGCAACTCTGTCTGTTTTTATGAAATTTCCCAGTATTCTTCACACTTCCGTATTTAAAGGCGCTCTCTCTTACGCTCACTCTCTTTGCCCACTGCACATGCGCCTGTGTAAGCAAAGAGAGCAGAAGAGAGAGAGCGCGCAAAAGAGAGAGACCTCCAACGAAATTAAATACTGGGCTATAATTTGATAGTTGTTGTTGCTGCTGCCGTTGGCTGAAGTGCACTTCACTGGCTGAGCAAATACACACACACATATATACACATATATATATGTATACACGTATATGTATATAGAGCTGGTTCTTTTTTTATTTATTTTTTTCATTCCATGCTGCTTTGGCTGCTTTGGTCGGGGGTGTTATGTATTTTTTACAAGTGTTTAGTCAAATTCGTTTGCTGGATGGTGGCAGCGGAGAGAGGGGAGGGTAGCTCGTAACCATGCCTGAACAACCCCTCCCCCAACCCACTGAGGAAGGGGTTGCGGCAAACGTTTTGTTTACAAACGTGAGGCAAAAAAGAAGAAGAAAAATAAAAAGGCAAAAGGAGCATTTTAGATGGAAATTGATTTTTGGATGTGACAAACTCGAGGCGCTATAGTTAGAAACAGCTAAAAATAGCCAAAAATAGACAAAAACAAATAATACAAGCGAGTCGTGGGAGAGATTCCCCATATTAATAGTTGATTGTAAACAAAGCGTGGAAAAGCACAAAAGGCTAACTGTTGTATTTGGTGAGAAGTTTTTCCGGGGTCAGGCGGGGCACCATCGGCAAATTGAGATAAATGGTAGATAAGATGAAGAGGTGTCTATTCATCTATTCATCTGATAAACAGTTGAATCAAAAATCAGAGTTTTTTTGGGGTTAAGCTCGCTACCAATTTTGTTCATTGCTTCTGCATGTTTATTACTTGTTATGTCTAGCTTAAGGCAATTCTTCTTTCTGTAATATTGCCTGCCTCAATTAACCAATTTTTAGGGCTTCTATCTATAATGAATTCATTCAGTTATAATGTGTTATTTTTCATTGACAATTTGGTCGTCGTCTTTGTTCCACTTCAATTATTCCGCACTCGGATTTCATTCACTTCAGAAACTCTTGCTTCAATGATCTTTCAAGTGTTTTTTCTGCTTCTCGAAATACATACTTGAAATTCATTTCGAACTTTATTTTTCGAGAGTTCATCTTAGATCTGAGCCACAAATTGCAATTATAGAAAACTCTGTGATTAGCCTTGGAATCTTTTTTTCTTCTTCCAGTTGATGTAACTTGAATGCGTAAAGTTCAAGCTCTAAACTGAGATGTCTCTCTCCCTCCCCTCTCTATCTGTCTCTCTCTCGCTCTCTGAGTACTACCCTGGGGGCACTCTCAGAGTCTGGGGACCACATCCTTGTTGTGTGTGCATCTTGGGAACGATCTTAATAGCATTTCAGACAGCAGACAACAGATGATTGACAATAAGGTCGTCTCGCCGAGAGAAACCGCAACACAAATTTAAATAACTGTGCAACACACACAACAAACACACATATGTACACACAAAAGAGTTGTCCTCCTTTGTGGACAGCAAAACAGGAACAGGAACACAAAAAACAGATGATTGCTAAACAAAACAAAACAAAAGGACAGCGACAGATCGAGGCGATGCCCCGCAGAAACAGCTGTCGAGCATCGGCAATGATTGCTCTGCGCCTGTGGCATGCAACAAAGTGCAAGGTGCAAAAAAAGAAACCGACAACAACAAGAACAACAACAACAAAAGGGGGGACGCCCAGGCGACGACTCTGTTGCTGGTTAAACACATTAAACAGAAGCAGGCATAATAAGCGATCTCCGAGCTGTGCGGAGACCTCCGATGATTATTATGTTAAGGAGAACTCTGTCCCTGCCGCTGCCCCTGCCACAGGTAGTGTGGCAGACAACCTGCATGAACTCCTCGCTGCTCCCTACCGACCTCTTCTCATCTCCTCATCCTCATTTGTGATCGGTCTCTGGTCTGTTCTGGTCTGGCCTGGTCTGGTCTGGTCTGGCCTGCCTGCCTGTTGAGCAGCTGTCGTTAATGAGCCGTACCGCAGAGGGTAGTCCGTACCGTACTTGGAGGGTTGCTTTGTTGCACGCTCTCCTCAGATATGCCAGCATTTTTATTTGTATACACTCATCAAAAAAATCGCCCTAAGTATTATGCAGAAACCAAATTTCGATAATTTATGGTTGTGAATTTCAAAATGGATTTTTCTAAAATTTTGAAGAATACTGTCTCATTTATCAGGGTGTTTTTTACAACAATTATTATGTTAGCTTTTTTACTTATATATTTTATTAATAAGCACTTGCTTTTAAGATTTCACAAGCATTTTAGATGGTTTATAAATTAATTTAATTTAATTTGACATCGCACTGAGCTATACTCTCTCTATAAGGCAGAGCTAAGCTTTAATATAAAAGACGCGCCAGTAAATTGCATTAAATGTTTCTGTGATTGAAAAATTATAACATGAAACATTCGAAATATATTTGAAATTGTAGATTTAGCCTTTCTAAATGTTTGAATATTTTTTCCTAGAAATTATTTCGAATAACAAGAAAAATTTTATATTTTTAAAGACGCATTATTAAAATTTGGTTAGATTTTTTTCTGAGTGTACATTTCTGGTTGTGCTTGCCGTTCAGTATTATTTGGAGAGTAAATGCAATCTCCGTTTACACACACACACACACACACACTGCTACACATACACATCTAATCTTTATTGACGGCTTCTCGGTTAATGCTATGGAAATTTTATTTGTCAAACAAACAATTTCGTTTCTATTTTTGTTCTATAAATGGTTTAGACCCTCACATAATGTGTGTGTGTGAGTGAGTTGGTGTGTGTTGGTGTGTGTGTGTGTGTGCGTGTGTCGCTGCAGGTTGTCCTGTTTGGTGGCAGGTAAAAACTGATCCTCGACAGCTGAACACGCAAGATTCTGATGAACCCGAGCTCGATACTTCGTCCTTTCTTTCCTCCTCCTGTGTTTCCCTACTGAATGATGAACGATGTGCCTGATGTTGCTGATAAAACGGATTTTCATGTTTTTCTTACATTGTCCTTATAATGATGGGTTGCCGTTGAAGTCCTTGTTGTTCTTGCTGCCGCACTAATCAGCCCAAGAGCATCTGCTCGGCGGTGTTTTTCTTTATTTTTGTTGTTCGCTTGAAGATTGCACAAGGCTCAGAAAGACTGAAGATTACTTAACGGGATATGTGGCTTAACAATTTGAAGATGTAAGATCTAACTGATCTCAAAGAACTCGAATGCTTCAGATGGCTATAGCCAAAAGGTAGCAAGTTGGAAACAGAGAAAGTTTGCTGAGTAAAAAATGCTTTTATTTATTATTTATTGATATTTTTCTTTAGCTTTCTTTATATATATATAATTTTCTAGAATAAGAAGTGTCTCTGCTTCGAGTATCAAGTCTTTTAAGCTTTCGTTATACGAAAATAAAGTTATTTATATACAAGTGCAGATAAATCGCCTTAAGAACATAAACCCAATAGAGGACTAATGACAATAATTCCAACGAGAACCATAAGTTGGCATTCTTAGTTTTCTGACAACCCTCAAAGAAAATAATTGCATTTTATTCCGAATCATTTCACACAGGCAGCGAAAATTTCAAGAATGTTAAGCACCAAATTCTTACAAACTGCCAAATTTCTCTGCCAATCTTTATGCCTCACAGCACAGAGAAAGAGAGAGAGAGAGAGAGAGAGAGAGAGGGGGAGAGTGTGGAGAGTTCAATATGTTTCCACATTCGCTAATATCGGCAAAAGCATTCACTTCCCATTTAGATAAGAAAGCCAAGTCTCGATATATATTAGAGGATTTTGAACTCGTTTTGGGCGCTTGCTCTCCTCAATTTCCCGTTGATGGGCGTTGATTAGCGCAATGCTTTTCCCGCAAGCGAATAAACCAACCCACATACCGCACACCCCACCCCTTACCAACACCCTCCCTCCTCAAGACAAACCAACCCAAGACCTAAACACACAATACAGCAAACACTTACAGCAATCTCACCCCAAAGCGACAGCAACAACAACAACAACAACTACAACACCACCAGCCGCAACAATAACAAAAACAATCCCCTGTTGCGCCCCTGTTCCCTCTCCCTCTCCCCAATCCAACCCACCACATCCCATTCCCCTCATTCAACACTGCGCATTAAATGCGATTTTAATCACTTTCCGTTTTGTCACTGGCGTGTGACCGAAACTGGGAGAAACTGAGCAACTGAACAAAACTGGACGAATTGAGCAACTGAACAACTGAGCAATTGAGCAACTGAGCAACTGAAAGGTACTTCTTACTTGGTACTTGGTATTTTCAACTTTTACAGTTCAGCTGAAAGGCTCAAGATAACTCATGTCCGGGTTCCTTTGAAGCTTTATGCTCTGACAGCAGGCAGCATTACGAGTTTGTCATTCAAGAAAAGAGAGATTGACATATGTTATATATAAATCTGATGCTTGCTAAGTTGCTTGAGTTCCAAGGTAACCTCTGAGTTCTTAAAAATCCACCTTTTAGTGGCAGTCAGTAAATACAGACTCTGAAATGTGTATGTTGCACGAAATCTTTGTAAACCATTGATAATAATATATATTTAAACATTATTTCAGTCTTTTAATGTTTGAGATATTCTCCTAGTTTAAGGAGTTCATAGTTAATAATAGATCCATATTTTTGTGGGAAACTTATATTTATAAAATATCAATTGTGATGTTAATCTTTATAAAATATCAACTGTAATATAATTTGTAAGCTTGTTTCCCAATTTTAGGGGTATATTAGTTTTTTTTGGGGTTGTCTAACCTAATCTCTATACAATAATGACTGTAATGTCCTGTTTTTTAATTAGTAAGACAATCTTGTCAGTTTTAAGGCTTAATAGTCTTAATTATTTCTATATTTTTCTGGCGATCAGTATCCTTCGGATGGAAACTTTATGTTAAACGAATACAGCTCTTGTAGGAAAGAAAATCTTTTGATTTAATTTCCAAATTGGCTTCTCTTCGTTCGTTTTTCCTAATATCTCTATATCTTCAATCTTCTTCAACTTTTTAGCTCTAGCTATTTTAGAGTATTTAAATTTCGGCCTTCCACTCTCATTCCCCTCCCTTTCGCTAGCTTTGCTTTTTTCATCAAATTTGTTGTTGCAGTCTAAAATAATTTTATTTAAATATCCACACATAAACTTTGTCTTTTTGGCTCGCGGCGAGCTCAACAACACAACAACAACAACAACTGCAGCAGCAGCAACAACAACAACAACAATAGCAACAAGAACAATAACAACAACAACAACAATAGCAACAGAGTCTTTTTTATGCTCTGCTCTGTTTCTGTTGTTCCTCTGCTGACTTCTCGTATAGCTGGCTGTATGTTAATGTAATTTTTATGTTGATTGCAAATTTCCACATTTCCGGGCGCCTGTTCAGCTCTTTGTCGTGGCTTTAACAAACAGAGCGAGAGAGAGAGAGAGAGAGAGAGAGAGAGAGAGAGAGAGAGAGAGAGAGAGTGAGAGCAACATGCGTGCTGCTGTCCTCATTATGCCGCCTGATTATGATGTTTACTCCGGTCGTCGCTAGGCGCTCAACTCTCCTCCTCACAATATGCTTTTGTTTGGCTTTTGTTTATGTCGCGTTACGTTTTAATCAGCGGCATTTATTTAATTTAATTTGAATTAATAATGCATGCCACAGCAGCAGCAGCATATGTCGTCACGACTTGGCAGGCCTAACAGGACTCACAGGACTCGGCCGGATTGTGGCCGCTAAGTATGTCTAAGTGGTTTGCATTGTAGTCCGTCCGTCGTAGAAGTCCGCCGGCTGATGATGATCTATTGTATGATGGAGTCCAGTGTTCATTTCGGCCATTGTCAGGATTTGCTCATTAAAAACAATTTTCAACTGCTTCACTAATGATATTTGCCATTAACACAAAAAGGGTGTTAAGAAAGTAGGGAGGTTGGGCCTGCTGTTCTCAAGTAGGTTTATGGGGAGCCAAACCAGACCAGGTGCCTAGAGACACATCCTAGGTCCAAAGGAGCTTGGCAACTGAATTGCTTTTGTCCTTTTAACGATTGAGAGAGTCTCATTAAATGCCAAGAAAATATGTTGAATCTTTTATTAATTATAACCATTATAACTTCAGGTTTCTTTGAGTGTAGCTGTGGAATGATGCATTGTGAATATCTCCTCAGATCAGCTTCATAAGTAAAAGGTCTTAATTTAAAGTGTTAGTTCTGCTAAAAGTTTGGTTCAATTCTTTTTGGCTTATGCTGACGTCTTAAAGCTATTTAATCTAGTTTTACAAATCATTCTGACTTTTCAAAATCCTTCCTTCAGTTAAAATCAAAATTAATTTCTTCTTCCTTTGCCTTTGCAAATGCCTGCTTTTGATTCGTTGCTCTCAATTAAGAGAATCTTCTTCAAGTTTTTAATCTGATTGACTTGAACTTTATGTGGTTCAATTTCCACAATTTATTCGAGTGATTTTCCAATTAAAATCAGTCGCCCTTTGCTACTTTGTGTTACTGCATTGACTTCATTTCGAACGCTCTTTGAACGCTCTTCCTTTGGGCATTAACCCATAAAACACATTTGGCCAACAAAAAAAGGAACCGTTAGAAACTTGCTGTGGCACTGGAAAATAATTTAAAATGAATTTTCATTTTCATTTAGATTTCCAACTAACATTTAAGGCAACACTTCAAAGGTTTCAATTACAACAGCAATGACAACAACAACAACGGGACTTTCGCAGGCAGGCCTTCAAAACCAATATACTCCCCCCACTCCCTCCACACCCTGTATTTATCAACGGTTCGACTCACATACACGCATACTCTTACACGCCCACTCACACCAACATAAAAATAATCAAAAATGACATATAAACAAACACGACGACAACCGACGACGACAACAGACGACGACCGACGACCGCCGACCGACGAGTAGCGGAACAGACGTCGGCATTCGGCATTCGGCATTTGTGGAGTTTGTTTGCTTGACTTTCGCCCCCCGCGCAACTCTCTTTCCCAACTAACAGCCGCTGTTTGCCTACCTACTCGGCGCGCCTGCTGCTGCTGCCGCTGCTGCTGTCCTGTCAACCCCCGCTACCCGCTTCCGAAACCAATGTTGCCCTGGCGCCGTTATGTGCTACCTTTTGACTGCTCCTCTGTTTTCTCTTTTGCTCTCTCCTTCGGTCTCTGTGTGTGTTCTTTACTTTCTGCTTGCGCTTGTGCTTGTGTGTTTGTACAAAATGTTAAAATCCTGTTTATTGGATTCAATGGTTTGTTAATTGCCAATTTCAACTCGTTCTACCGTCGCACAAGTTTTTGCAGTCACTGTGAGCACGACGACCACCCGTCACAGTCACCGTCTCTCTCTCTCTCTTTCTCTCTCCCTCCCTCCTGTCTTTGTCTCTGTCTGCATTTCTCTGTCTCAAACGAGCACTGGCCTCCGCTTGGCCCATCGATGCCTGCCATAATAATTTCCTGGCTATAAAATTCATTAGACCAACGACCACCTGTAAATGTCGTCGTTGTCGTCGTCGTCGCTGGCGTCTCGTATGACTGGCTCGTGTTTGGAGGGTCTTCTAACAGTCCAGGCCAGCTACCGTTATGTGTGCAGCTCCTCTCTTTATACGATTGTCTTTGTCCGTCTGTCTATCAGTCTGTCTATCGGCGTGTCTGTCTGTCTATTGGTGTGCCTACACTCATAAAAAAAATTGCCCTAAATTTTAATGAATCGAGAAAGTAAATTTCGAAAATTTACGAGTCTATCTTTCTAAAAACTGCGGTGTAGTTTTTCTAAATTTTGGAGGGGGAATTTTTTTAAATTTAGAAAAAATATGTTTAGTTTCCGGAGTATTGTTCTCTATTTGTGTGCATTATTATTAGGCATTAGTATTTTTAGACTTTACATATACAAAAATATTTTACATAGTTTATGACAGCTAAACTCCAATTTAAAAGCAGAAATTTTAGAAATTATGTTCCTAATATTTTAAAATTATTTCTGAGAAATATAACAACTTTCTACTTTTAGGTCGAATTACTAAAATGTAGGCCCTTTTTTTGCTGAGTGTAGACATAATCGCTGTTGCCAAGAAATGTGCCTTGAAATGTCGCTGGTGTCGTTAAATTAGCCTCGCGCCGGCATCAACTTTAATGCCAATGGTCTTACCGAGTAGCAAATACTTTCCTCCCCTCTCCACGCACCCCTCCCTGAGGTTATCATGGTATTTGTATATCTATGTGTGTTTGTTTGTGTGTAGAGCAAGCCACAACCTCAGATTCGAGCCATATTGATCGTAAATAATCAGCATAAACTAGGCGCTGCATCATTTGCTTAACAAGATATCAAAATCTATTCGAGTGAGTTTTATGTGCATTCAAATTAAGAAGTAACTTGACTCTGTCATTTGTTAGTTCTAAGTAAGACGCTATTTTTATACCCCCAACGGGGGTGTTTCTAATGAAGTTGTGTAGTAAACCAAAGGTTGCATTCCGTCTTCATATGAGATGATTTCATTTAAATATTGGTTTAGATGTCAAGCCATGACCAAATTGCGCTTGTTTTTGAAAATCTATTCAGTTTTGATAAAGTTATTGGCATAGATTTTTCCAGAGTACAATTTATACATGAATTTCGAATCAGAAATGATGTTCCAGTAGTGATATAGACAACGTTCTGGCATATTAAAGACAGCTCGATAGACAAAGAGTAAAACATGTCATCACAAATAGTTCTAGCGAAGGATTCAACTTGTTGTCTGCTGCAACAGTTGAACATAGTTGTATGTTACTCCACTTCAAATAATGCAAGTAAAGATAAGGGCTATAGTTAGTGGAGTATGCGAGGGGCAATAAAACATGTGAGTTAAGCAAGACTCACAAGAATAATTCGCAAACAGTTGCAGCCCCATAATCATATTATGCCACACACACAAACTGCAAACAGCTCAAGTCGAAGATGACTCAGTCCCGCCTCTTATTGTTGAGTTGACTTCTTGCTTCGCTCGTGCTTGTACGATAAGCTCGTATATATCTGAGTATATCTGAGGACTTTATGGAGGCAACGTGATTATTGTTCGAATCTGCCAAACGCTTATCAGCAGCTGTCATCTTACCGGTTTAACAAGCGACACTCTCTCAACTCACATACGTAAGTGAGCCAACCAAAGTGCTCCTCAAGGGGCTCAGGTGGCACAAGCAACCACCCACACACACTCACACACACTCACATACATCAGCTGCTGTCTGGTGTCGCATTTAATTCAATTGCACACACAACAAAACAAACGGGGAGGCAAAAAAAATCGCAACAATTGCAGAAAAAATTGAGAAGAAAATTTCAGCAACGTTTGCTGACAAACAAAAGCGCAGGCAGCTGCAGCCGGAAGGGGGTGGCAAAGGGGGTGAGGGGGTGGGGAGGTGAAGCGTCGCTTTGCCAGCAACGGATATGTCACACGAGGCAGGATATCAAAGCGTGACAGGAACAGCGATGCGCAGCAGCAGCAGCAGAAGCAGCCAAAAGGGAAGTCGTGCAGAGGAAGAGGAAGAGAAGCTGGCAACTGAAGAGGAAGAAGAAGCTGCTCGAGTCGTTTGCTGATGATAATGATGATGATGAAGATGATGATGATGAAGATGAAGAGGAAGAAGAGGAACATTCGCGCACTTGTAAAAGTTTCAACTCGCTTAGAGAAAGTGAAGTGAAGGCGTTTTAAAGGGCGCGCTAAAGAGACACACATGAACACACACACATACAACACACACACACACATACAACACACACATACAACACACACACACACATACAACACACACACACAGCCACACTTTCGCAAATTTGAATTGACATCGCATTTCCGTGTCGATGATAGCAAACTGACGCACTTGTCTCTGTCCTCTCTCTCTTTGGATACACTGAGAAAAATAGTAAGCTTAAGCAAGAATGCATTCCTTGCATTAAGCAAGTTGAGTATTATATAATATATTCATTTAGCAAAATTCGAGCATCAAAAAAGACTTTAATACAGTGAAAATAAATACTAGACATTATTGTTTATTAGCTTCTCTAACCAAGAAAATATATGTGGGACTGCAGTTATTTCTCTAGGTGTATTTGCCTTTAAATTTACTTTTAGTCCATCAAAAGTGAAGCTAAACATTATTAATTGTTAGATATTTTATTTCTCTGAGTGTGTTTGGCTTTACTTTTGCCGAGTTTCTGCTTTCATATAGCATATGTTGCAGGAAATGTGAGGGAAATGCATGGAAAATGCTTTTATAGATGAATTCCTCAATGCCAGCTGACAGCTGTAGTATAACAATATATAAACGCTTCCGCTCCTGGCCACAACTAGTAGATAGCTCCCACTCCCACTCCCCTCCCTCTCTATGTCTGTCTGCCTGTCAACCCCCCCCTTGACCCTTACAAAAGTCTGGCATCAATTGACAAATAATGTTGAGCCATCAAATATTTAAAAGGCCTCGACTGAGGTTTCCTTTTTTTTTTCTTTCCTTTTTTCACTTGTTGTGAATTTTTTAAGCCAACTAGGGGATGGTTCAGGGTCGTGTGTGGGGTAGGGGGAGGCAGCTCACATGCGACATAACATGTTGCATTTTTAATGTGAATTTTACGTCAATTTGTTGTTTATTTTTGTGCTTTTGAGCAAACATATTTTAAAGCATACTTTCTACTGTTGTAGTTGGGCAATATTTATGCCAAAACAATGAACTAAAATTGTAGACACAGAGAGAGAGAGAGAGAATGACAGAAAGAGAAAGAGAAGAGAGAGAGAGAGAGAGCGAAGTTTAGCTGGAAGGTGCGAAATTTGCCAAGCATGGCAAAAATGCCAAAACAGTTTAACAAAATCTGCACATTTGACTTTCAGAGCCTGCGGCATGTGCAGCTCAGTGGCAGCAAGCAGAGCGGAGCGAAGCGGGTGAGGAGGGTGAATGCAAAAAATGAAAGGAGTCAAGCTGGGGTCCTGAATGCCAAAACAGAAGTCTGCTGACTTTTGGCTTGCAGCATATAAGCCAGGCAGCAAAGTGGGAGGGAGTGCGAAATGTGTGAAAGACAAGCGTAGCCAGGGCTGTGCTGGTAATGGCCAAGTCAATGTCTCTGCGTGTGTGTGTGTGTGGGTGTGTGTGCAGCACACCCTTTCACACACTGCCAGCACACACACATGCCTTGATAGTCAACAAATTCTTTCGTTTCTTTTTTGCAATTTTTGTTTTTGTTTGTTGCTCAGCTTGTTTTAATTTCTTTTGGCCATTTTCACTGCTGCATATTTTCACACTTAAACGTCGACGCTTTCGCTCTCCCTCTCGCTCTCTATCTCTTTCTCTGTTGGATCCTTTCCCTATCTGCACTGCCTTCTTTATTTGTTTGCTCGTCTGTCTGTCAAATGAGTTATTTGCATAGTTTTTGAGGCTCAGCGCAAGCGACAAATGATAAAGCTTCGACACTCGACACTCTTGCTGCTCTCTTCTCTCACTGTCATTCATTTTTTCGCATTTATATCAATATCTCCCTCTCTCTCTCTTTCTCTCTCGTCTCATTTTCTATGCGCGTTTTTGGCAGGCTAAGCACGGATTTTCCACGCCGACATCGTGTAAATATTTATTTGCCGCCTGAATAAGTTTTAAATATGTTGACAGGAAAAAGCAACTGCATTGCATGCAATTCAATAGATATACCCTCTTCCCTCATCCCTTCCTTTCACTCTGCTAATCGCATGTGTTCTGTCTGCCTGATATATATATATATATATATATAGATGTATACAATATTTAAATTGTAGCATTGGTTTTTAGGCGTGTGAAATCCCTGGAAAATTGCACTTTTAAGCAAATGCGAAAGCATATCAAATCCGTATCATATAAATGCTAAAAAAAAAGAGGGGGGGAGGGGGAAGGGGGGCTTAAGCTTCTAAGCTTCTATGTTGTGTTGTGCATTTTAAAGAGCAAATTTGAGTGTTGGGAATAGATTTCTCAGACTCAGTCTGCTTTTAGTCGATAAAAACAAAAGAGGCTTAAAAATGTGCTAAATATAAATATATAAAAAAAAAACATAAATATCAAATATATAAAGAAAACTAGAAAACTTAAGCTGGAATAAAACCTTTGTTATTACTGCAGTTAAAGCAGACATACCAAATTGGTTTAACTATTGCCTTCACCGGCACAAATCGGCTCAGTTCGGACAAAGTTATGGAACTTAACGCACCTTCCTCAAAAATCGATTTGTTAGTGCAATAAAGTAAAGTTTAAAACGAAAACGTTGCCTAAGGGACTTTTGGGTACAATGAACACTCTTCTGGTTGGCCGAAAAACAACTCTTGGCTTTGCAGAAATTGGCTTTTTTGTTAGCCGAGAACTGCAGTTAATCTCAATTGCTTTCGGGCTTTCTATTAGAAGCTGCTGCAGCGCCTTTTCATCACATGCACACAAGACTAATCAAAGCCAGCAGCATGCACTTGAAACTGAAAGGGACAGCGGGGGTGGGGGCAAGAGGCACATCCTTTCATGCAACACAAACCTTGCCCTTAGACGCCACTTGAGCTGATGGCCAACGCGAACTATTTTGCGCCAAGTTGATTAAAAACATTGCCCGGCAATGAACCAAAAACCGAGAAGCAAAAAAAGAGGAAACAAGCCCGTATTAGAAAAGCCTCCGTTACCGAAAATAAATGACTTTCATTTAGCGTCGAGCTTTTTGCCAGTTAAGGCCAGAGGAGAAGGGGGTGCGGGGTGGGGGAGTGGGAGTGGCACAAACTATGGTCCCGTCCCGATTTCAACGGCCCAAAAACTTTTCAAATAGACATTTTCAAAGGCAAACTTTTTTATCAGCAGCAACAGCCGGAGTCAGAGCCGTAGTCAGTGCCGTAGTCAGTGCCGTAGTCAGTGCGGAGCTGTAGCCGCAGACCGTAGTCCGCAGCCCGTAGTCCGTAGTCCAGCATCCAGCCGGAAGTTTAGCTATGACGGTTGGCTCGCCGCTTGTAGCGGATTGCGGTATTCAATGTTGCAAGGGTGGCAGGATGAAGAACAGAGAACGAAGCGTGTGGGAAATGGGGGAAAACGAGCGGAAAACGGAAAAACTGGTGCGCTGCTTGTTTCATACGATGGCTTATAGGACATTTTCAGTGTTTGCAACACGCCGGCGTGCCACAAGCACAGGCTGTGCACAATTTATGATAGACGACAAAACAATAGAGATGAGAGCAGCCGGACGGGCTCCTGGGCCCCTGTTTGTGGATAGTGCAAACAAATCCGAGGATAAACACAATGTTCCACTACCAATTGCTGTTCAGTTCAGCACAGTTAGTTCTGAACATGAGCTGGTTCCAGCTAAAAAACTGATAACTTAAAAGACATACAAAATAAATAAATAAAGCTTGAAATTAGTCTTGAACTTGGAAATAGTTTTTGGCTATTTTTTACAGCTTTTTTGTAATATTTAATATATTAATATCAGATATTTGAAAGGTATTTTAATGATAATTAACAAACAATTGATTTATCAGTCTCTGAATTAAACTTAACTTCATTCTAATCTATAAATAATATTGAAAATTATTAAAAATAATAATCAAGAGACTTTTATGGAAATTGGGAAATTTATTTTCGGTTTTTAAGTTGTTTTTTTTTTAATTGAAATTTAAAATACGTTTATGTATTAATTATGCAAGATTTGTTTTATGGCAATAATAATTCTAACAAACTCTGAGAAAGTGTGACTTGAATTTACTATGGAAAGTATATATATATATATATATATATACATTTTTAATATAGAATGTAAATTAAAGTCAGACTTTCTGAGAATTTGAAAGATTGGCTTTAAGAAAGTCACAAGGCGCACACAGCTGGCAGTTTAAAATCACGCCAAATGCTCATCTCTAGGCTGCAGTTAGCCATGGCGCCCGGTGGCATTTCCGCAGACAGACGGACAGAGAGAGAGAGAGAGTGAGTGGGAGAGAGAGAGAGAGAGAGAGGGAGAGAGAGGAGGAGGAGGCTGGCGCTTGTGACACCCGCATTTATGTGCGACTATTTGGTTTATTTCAAATACAATCACATTTACTACACACACACAAACACACACACATTTAGACACTTAGTGGTCTTTATTGGTTTGACTATAGTTGTTGTTGTTGTAGTTGTTATTGTTGTTGTTGTTGTTTTTGTTTTTGCTGACTGGCCAGCCAGTGGCACCCACAGTCGCCGCCGCTTTGTGCGGTTGTTTGGTCATCTCTCCGTCGTTTTCATTTTCCGTGTTTTATTTGCTGTTGTTTTTTGTTTTGCACAACGCAACCTTTTTCCTGCATTTCATTCAATTTGGTTTGCTGGCACACACACACACACACACACTCACACACACACATATATATTATAGTTTATGTAGTTTGTGGTCACATTTGGCCTAGCCATATGGGTTAGGTTAGAAGTGGACAACTGCAAATGACATCCCAGTAGATCCCCCTTAACCCTCCCCCTGTTCAGTAACCACCTCCTCCCACCCCTTCCCTACACTCGAGGGCTAATTTTAAATGTATATGGATATTTTATTGCTGCCATTACAGTTATTAGACAAGCGGCTGCTGTTGGATTTGCTGTTGAATTTGCTAAGTGGCTTTGGCCTAAGTGGCCAAGCCAGCAAAGGCAGCGAAGGGGTTGCTTTAGTTTAGGGTTGAAGACGCACTCGGCTCATGCGGAAATCTAAAGAAATTGAACTTGGCCTGCATATCAGCTAATTTATTGCTGACATTTGGGCAAGCACACTTGGAATTTACATCTAAAGGATCTGCTGAATGCTGAATGATTTGATCTAATGCGAATTTTATAGAATTCTGTGGATAAATTGAGAATTTTATTCATTTTAGTTTTAAAATTGATCTGGAATTCAACTTCAGTTAAGTTTTGAAACAGTTTTGACCATTTGATGTATCTAGTAGAGACTTGGGATTGTATGGAATGTGTTTTGAGCAGGGATTTTCCGTTAAATAGACTCAATTGTCACATTCGAATTGTTTTCTAACTGTTTTGGCGCTGTGTCTTTAAGTCCGCCCTTTTTGGCCGGAACTTTGTAAATCTATCAATATGCTTCACACTTGGCATTGTTTTGGCAAAGCGGCTCGGCCCAAGAGCAATCAATATGAAATATGTGCGTATTCGCATAACTCATCTTTGCTGCTATCAGTGCTAAAGGTAGACCATTTAGCCAAAAAAAAGAAAGGAAAGAAAACATGGACTACTCTCAGCTTGGTTAGTTATCAATGGCAACACCTTTTTATGCTTGAGGCCACACACACACACACACAGACACGCAGATAGAGTAGACAATTTGTTGTTTGGTTTTTGAGTGCTTTTTGGGGTGTGGACCACAACCAACTAGAGAAGTTCTTTGTTTGTTAGAGGGGCCAAAAAGCGCGCAGCTATTTATTGCCATTTTCCTATGGACCCAGGCACGCATTTGCCATTCCGGCGGACACCAGCAACAACAACAACAACAACAACAGCAACAAGAGTGGCAACAAGAATTCCACATAAATCAAAATAACTGTCGGCGGAAGCGGCGTCCATAGTTTTAACGGGCATGGAAATGCAATCCAGCAACCGACTGCGGCAAAGCCCGGGTTTGCAAAAAGCAACAGCATAAAAAAACATCAAAAACTAGCCAGCGTAGCCTCCACCTAAAAAACCCCCCCTCTTTGGACACAACACACATAGTTCAAGTTGCGGTGCGTCGCATAATGCATGTGGACACAGCCAGCATAGGAGTGTGCACTGTAGTACAGTGTGCACAATGTGCCACCATCGACGACGACAACGACGACGACAACGTCGCCATCGCCGCCGGCTGTCATTTTTTGCCAGCCATATTTTTTGTTGTTTTTGTGCCGGCGTCGCTCATAATTAATTGTGCAAATTTTTGCGGTCATCTATTGAAAGTTTTCCTTGTTGTATTTTTGAAAAAGTCAGCAAATATTTCCACTATTGAATTATGGCCAGTGGCAGCCAGGAGGAGCATACTCAAGCGAAGACAATAAGCTAATATAAAGTCAATAGCTCAATAAACAAAATTAGCAGCTGGACAAATGTTTTGTCAAGCCAATCGTTCAGTCTAATGAACCATTTGCACAACACAACACAACACAACACACAAGAGCAGACATCGAGTGTCTCATTTGATCAAAACAAGTGAAAGAATTTTAGTTTGAAATGAACGACTCAAGGGATGCCCTGTACAATCGCATATACCTTAAGTCAGTGAGTGTATGAGTTTTGTAAATTGAATGAACACAGAATATCTTAGGACTCAATTTGATTAAGATTGAATCTTTTCACTTTTTGTACTTGAAAAGATAAGGCTGTGTAATCCAATCTTAAGTAAAACGCAAGTTTTATTTTTTTGGATCATGTACCATTCCATGTTTAATATTTATAGCTCGTAACTTACATAGTATCAATCGCAGTTAAAACAAGCTTGATATTACTTATAACGACTTTACATTACTCAAACTGCAGCGACTGAGAATATTTGTAATAACTTTAAGAAAATAGAATCTTAAACTCTCATCATATAGTAACTTTTACTTTGAAGAAACAAGAGTTAAAAACAGATTGATATTATTTACAAAGACTATAGCTAAATTCAAACTGGAACTTAAAGTTTAAGCAATGATGAGATTATTTGTAATGACTTTAACAAAACTCAAACTGCAACCGAAAGTTTAAACAAATTTAAGATTATGTGCAATAACTTTAAGAAAATACAAGCTCAATAAGAAAGAATATAACAAATAAATCAGAGTTAAAAACAGGTTCATATTATTTATGAAGACTTTACAAAAATTCAAGCCGGAACTTAATGTTAAGATTATTAATTATGACTTTAAGAAAAACTCCACCTTAAAACACTCGAAATAAAAAATCACCTTTCAACTGCGAAGTGCAGGGTATGGAAAGTAATGAAAACGGATCCTCTGACTGGGCACATCATTAGGAGCCATTTGGTGAAGTTTTAATGAAAGCAACAACAACAACAACAACGTCGACAACAACAACAACAACGTCGATAACAAAAACAACAACAAAAGAAAGCATTCAGGCATTTTGGGGTTCGAGCGAACATCTTTCGGCCGTTTGCCTTTTTTGGCCCAATCAAAAATTAATGAGTGCCAGGCGCTTAGAAGTGATAAATCACCTTGACAAAGGCAGCAAACGAAACCGGACGAACGCACAGAGAAAGCGAGAAGAGCGAGAAGCGTAGAAAGAGAGGGAGAGTAGAGAGAGAGACGGAGAGAGAGAACAAACAAATAATAATAATAAAATAATAATAGTAATAGTAATAAATGTCGCCTTTTGTAATTTGCTTTAATTGCCAGCTCTAAAAAAAGAAGCGAGTGTGGGGTAGAGAGAGGAGAGGGAGGGTTGTGGGTGTGTTGCACTAGTTGAGAGTGGCATCTTAATTATGAGCCACTCGAGCAGAAGGTTCAGCAACTGGCAACTGGCAACTGGCAACTGGCAACTGGCAACGGGCAACGAGCTACTTCAACTTAAAATCGCCGCACATAATTCACAGCGAACGCTGACGACTGAAATTAATTGCCCAATGTGCCCCCAAAATGTATGCTATGGTTTTTTTTTATACGCTTATGCCACCTGATGTGAGTGCCACAGAGTGCTTGGCACAGCATGACGTTGTATTTATTAATTTCCTTGACAAATCTGTTGCATGCTTTGCAGGCGACGAGTGGCAAACGCGCTGCTTTTTGAAGCACTTTGTCAAAAGTTTTGCAACAACTTTTGCGGGCAAACACGAAGCGCCAACGAGGGGTGAGGTGGTGAAGGTGGAGGTGTTTGTAGGTGTAGGGGCACGTAGCTAAATGCTTGGCCAGCATAATGCACACACAAACACACACACACACACGCATACGCTGTCAGAGTTTTTAAACACGAAACAAAGTTAAAAACTTAATAAAAAATTAAAAGAACATTTTTTATTTTCATGTTGCATGTTTGAAAAGAGGTTGAGATTCAAATACCAGCAGAGCGCAGATAAGAACTAATTTGAATAGGTGTAAGGAAACTTAGAGCAAAGATTAAGGATATGTAAGCCCCAGCAGAAAGGTTTAATGAGTCTTAAAATAAGATACCTAAAACTAAATACCTTCGTCTCCTCTCTTCTATATATGATCTGATATTTTTATCTATACAGTTAAGCTCACCAAGGTCTGCTATCTAGTGCGAAAAGACTTGCAACAAAACGTGTCACGCAAGCGAAACCGACATTTGCTCATCTCTAGCTCACACTGATATTGTGGCTTCATGTTGCGACACAGTCACACACATACACCTACACACACACACACACACGCACACACACACACATTAACATGCATTGCTCTCTGTTCACAGTATTCAGAGTTAGGCACTTGAAAAACGCAAAAGTAATAAACTTAATTGGTTTGTTCGCAGTTACTTTGCTCCAGCGGCTTTGTCAGCACAGCACAGCAGATCTCCGCGCCCCTCTCAACCACACCCACACCTTCCTCACTCATCCACACCCTCCCCCTCCCTGCGGAGCCCTACCATGCAGCTACCCACTCGAGCATTGCGTTGCGTTTTACGCTTTTAAGTAGCAAAGTTTTGCTAGCTTCTCTGTTTTTTGTTTCTTTTTATTTTATTTGGTTTTTTCTTGGCTTTTTTGCCGCTCGCTTTTCAGCCAAAGTGTTGAAGTTTGCTGTTCGAGTGTTTTGAGCTAAAAACAAAAACAAAATGTGTAAAAACTTTGACTGCATTTGCAACAAGCGGAGCCGGGAGAGTAGATACAAAAATATCGCTCATACGCAACGTTGCCTTGAGTCCTTTGCGGTGAACCCTCGCCAAGTGCTTATTATTCTATCTAATGAATCTGTTTGGCTAACTCAGCGAGCCAGGCTCGCCGACAACTTATATGAATATGGCCAAAGTTTCTCAAGTGTTTCAAGAGTGGCAGATTCGCCAGGATTCGCAAAGGATGCTGCCTCATTTTGTTTTCTTTGTTTTTCCACTTTCTTCACTAGCCAACAAACAGAACTGAACAGAGCAGAGCAGAGCAGAAAACAGTTTATATCTAAAGTTTTTGCGGCTGTTTATTTTTTGGTAGCACACTTTTTATTGCCAGCCTGGAGTGTGTGCGAGTGTGTGTGTGAGTGTGCGAGTGTGCGTAGCCTGAGTAATGGATATTTTATAATGAATTTTTGAGCAGACAAAAGCAAAAGCTTCACCAAAATCTCTGCATAAACCAAAATGCAAAAAAAGAGAGCAACGTTTTTTTGTAGCATTTTGTGTCTCAGTTGTATTTATAATTTAAAAGGGGGAAAAAAGTGGCTAAAAAATGACGAGCAGAGGGAAAAGCAAAGGATGACAGCATTTATGATATGCGGCAAGTCCAAAAGCATTTCCAAATCATATTTTACTGTCAGCTGTTTTTGTGATATGTGTTGCATGTTTTTTGTTTTTTTTTTTATCTATGATGTTGCACACTGACTACTTTTAAGTGGCAACAAAGTTTGGAGCTGCACTTAAATGTTCCATAGAATGGGGTAAACTGTAGCAAACTTAAGACGAAGATAAATTGCCGCTAAGCAGAAGAGTTAAAGTAAATATATAAATTGAGTTATTTATGTGTCTTGTGAATCTAACTGAACCATTACTGTGTATTCATTTCTCATTAGTATTTAAGTGAATTCTAACTTAAATCAAACACAAATATCTGCTTTAAGATTCGAATTTAATCAAAGCCGCATTAGTTTGCTGCTAGTAATGCATTTAATCCGCGTATCTGAGACACTCTCGTGTGTGTGTGTAGTTGAGGCCACAAGCTGCCACTATGGCTACCACATACACGACATTCTCAACTTTACCTTGTGCTGGCACATAATTATTGCCTACTTTTCGGTGGCAACTCGAGAAGGCAACAACAAAAACAACAACAAAGCTAACAAAGATAACAAACCCAAGGATGCAGTCAGAAGAAGAGCTTTGAAAACAATTTCGGCCACCAGAGACGCGAAGTTTGCCACGTTGAACGTGAGCTCACACATACGCCACACATTGCTCCACACACACCCACACAAGCACCCACACACACACAAGTTTGCACAACTTTTGTTCGCGTCTTTGGCAGTCAGCAGGATAAAGCATAAAATATACGCGAAAAGCGTGCGAAGCTTTGTCGCGACTTTCTGGCTAAAAGGGGTGCTCAGATAGAGGGAGGGGATGAGGGGGCGAGGGCGTGGGTATGTTGGGGTGTGGCAAGTGCCAACTGCTACTTGCCTTTGGTTGCGCACTTACGACTAATTGAAGTTAAGACCTGCTGCCTGCGAGCTGTTGTCGACTTACCTGCAAAAAGAAGAGCGTAGAGAAAGAAAAGTTAAAACTTGGCTGAATATAGATGTGTGTGGAAAGGTGTATATATATATATGTATGTGTGTACGTATGTGTGTGTATGTGCAGATAAAGTTAGTTAAATCGTGTAAATTATGTCTAATAGATAAAACTGGCTGCAAAAAGTTGCAGCAGCTGCCCCGCAGAGCCCGCCGCGTCTAGACTTACTTTTAGACTTTCATTTGCCTTAATGAAAGCTAACGATGCCGCTGATGATGATGTTGCCACGTGCCACCTCCATGTTCTGTTCGTGCAACCACGTGTCAGGCGTCAAATGAAACTGTGCAAAGTTCTACGCTGTCATATTGTGTCACACAAGAGTATGTAGACGACGTTGCAACGTAGTCATATATTGCCACACAGCTGTGTGGCACGTAGTCCACCAGCCAGCCCTTATAAATAAGAAATCCTTTTGTCGCAACTGCCCCGCAGGCCAAAGTAATAAAGCAAAGAAGAGCCCGACTGCTGCAAGCTGCTCAAAGCAGCACAAAGAGCCCAAAATGTGTAAGATTAGCAACAGGTAAGAGGCAAGTGGCAAGAGGCAGTAAAAGAGCCAAGAGGCAGCGGACTAAAGCAGTCAGCAACTAGCATAATCAAGCCATAATACACTGCGACAAATTGAAAGTGTTTCCCAATTTTAGCTGGGTTTTATTTTAGTAACTTTCTCTCTCTCTCTCTCCCTCTCTCTCTCTCTATCTCTCTCTCTTGAACGCTATTCATTTTCAGTGCTTTCTCTTTCTTATTCAAAAAAGTATTTAAAAGTTTTAAAAATTAATTTCAAATATTTTATACAAATACAAACAGATTTTTGAATGTGCATACTGGCCTCAACTAGAATTAAATGAGTCAGTAGCAACTGCCCACACACAAGCACACCCACACACACAGACACACACACAGACACACACACACACTTAGACTAGCGAGTCTGCTGTGGACCATATGATGCTGTTGTTGCACACGTTTTGGACTTGGAATCAACTGCCTGCCACAAGCTGCACTCTCATATTGTTTACCTGGGCAGAAAAAGGCTATAAAAACAAAGGCAAATAAAAGCCAAGGCAAAAGGCACAAGAAAGACGCGACTCCAAAGAACTAATGTGGATATTCAGGTTAAACAGGGTTTCCGACTCTCTCTCTCTCTCTCTCTCTTCACCTCTGTCTCTCTCCCTCTCTCTCTCTCTCACTGCATTCAAAGGATGACTTGCTCTGCACCAAAAGTCATAACTCAAAAGTCGTGTAGAAGAAGAGACAAACATGTGACTTAATAGTTGCCTGACTGCTGCGATGCAGGGGGGGTTGAGCGGGGGGGTAGAGGGTTGCGAGAGTCTGCGGCGAGGCACAAGCAAACAAAGAGTAGAACTAAGCCCAGGCCAAGACATAATAGCCAAGGGAGTAGCTGGAGTGGTTTAAACAGTTTCAGCAGTGTTGCCAAGTTGTTAAAGAACAAAAACTAGCTACAAAAAATGCGAGCTAAAAAGCTAGTTTGGCTTGTTTTTGGAAAGCTGTAAAAACTGCCAGAGATTTAATTGTCTGAGATATATATTTTTTACTTTAAATATACAAATTACAAAAATAAATAAACCAGCAAAGTTATTAGTCAATGTAAAAAGCTAACTTATACAAATTTAAAGATATAAAGTTAAAGTCAAAGACTTTCTCTAATTAGAAAATATTATAAGCCGTTTATAAAATTAATTTCCTTACTTTTCTCAAGCAATTTTCAATTAATCGAAATATAAACACTTAAAAAAAAGCTTAAAAAATAAGGAGGAGCGGAATGGGCAACACTGCTGGGAGTCTGCTTGTAGCATGTACGCTGCAAAAGGGTATCAGACGTTCTTAACATGAAATCACAAGCAAACACACGCAACACACACACAACAATACACACACACACACACACACAGTGCAAACATATGTTGCCTGGTCTCGGCTTTAGCTCAGCAGGTTGTCGTTGTTGTCGGGAACGTTGCCACCCCTTTTGCCAGGCCGCTGCTTGACAAACTTGCCACAGCCGCTAGTCAGAGGCAGCAACAGCAGCAGGAGTTGAAGCAGCCGCGTTTAAGTCAAATGCTAAATGGCATTTGGGGACAACAACAACAACAATAAGCTGCACAAAACAGCTGAGCTGCTGGCTCGTAGTAACTCTGGTTTAACCACTCCACCTTGGTTCTTCCTTCCCACTGCTACAGCAAATTTCATTTTCTTTCAGGTTGCCTTTCCCAGGCAGCAGCAGCAGCAACAACAACATGTCTGCGGTTTCCTCTTTTTCTTTTCTTTGGCCTGAACTCATTTTTTTTTTGGTTGTTTGCCGTTTTTTTTTTTTTTTTTAAGAGTGTTAAGTAGCATTTGGACTGGATCTGAGAGTTGTGGAGCTGTCTCTGTGTGGGTAGTTTTGACTGGGCTGTCAGGCCTGTCACTTGCACAACTTTGTCAGCAGCGGGAGCACGTGCTGAAGTCAGAAGTCTACATTCGGGAGCTTTGTCAGACTTTGTTGTATTAGCCGGGTCGAAAGAGTGCAGCACAGATTGCACAGATTGCTTTTGACAAAATATTTGCAGGCAACTGAATTAACTAGTTTTAACTTTATCTTTCGCCATGCAATCGTAGAGCACACAGCTGACTTTGGTGGTTTTGAATGTGTTTAGTACTTTAGGCAAGTTAAGGGGTTTAATCATCAGCAAGAGATACTTATTTACAGTTAAATTGATAGGGTTATTTAGATTATTAGATACTTACACTTATATGCAACTTCAAATTATTAAAGTAAAGTCAATATATTTTATATTTTCAGCTTTAGTTTACGTATATTTACTTTAATATGGGAGTTTATTTTAGCAACTCCCTCACAAATTTTGAGCGAGTCCCTTAACTATATTAACAATTATATTTTGTGCCTCGGGAAATGATTGTAGACTGAGATTCAGCAAGCACCTGAAAGCACCCCAAAAATGAAAGAGTTCCTTTTTCGTTTTCCGTTTTCCTTTTGCTTTGCTGCTTGGCTCCTTTTAAATAAATTGTTGGCCAGGCAGTGGCTAATTTTTGATTGCCCTCATACAATATGTATAAGGCATGCCACAACAGCAACTGCAACAACAACGACAACGACACACAGACTCTATAAATATAATTGCTGAAATGTTGCAACTATTTCAGACTACAAGTAGTTGCTACCCTCCCCAGACTTCCACAAACCCTATGCAAATGTCTGGCTATCGGCTTCAAAGTTACTTACACTCATGTCAGGGGCCGTGTGGGCAACAAATAAATTTCCTTATGCTTGCTCTTCTGGGGGCGTAATCGTGGGCAGGACCTCTTTCAACCCCCACCCATATGCACCCTCATGGGAGGATTGTCAAGTATAGGGTTAGGAAACAAGAAAACTATGACCAAACATTTTACTTACAGTTAGCAGCGCTACAACAACAACTTTTTATAGTCTTAACTTGGCCAGAGTGTGTGTGTGTATGTGTGTGTGTTAATGGGTGTGTGTGTGTGTGTTTGTCTGCCACAGTGTTGACAAAGGCCAGCATTCTTTTTTTATTGCTGTGCCACATGGGCGTGAGGGCGTGGCTGGGCGATGCTGATAAATGTAAGCGAGCCGAGCAAAGCTGAGCAAAAGTAAGCAAGCAAAAGTGAAAATGAAAATGACAGCAAATTAAACGCACAAAACTTAAAAGCGCATTTTGAACAGGAAGCAAAGAGTGTCCTCGAAAGGGTTCCCTGTGTTATTCCCCTTTTTTTTCTCCTGCTTTTCAACTGTAATTTAGGGGTTTGACATTGACTTTTACCTTTAGCTGGCAGTTTAATTAAAAAATATGTGAAAAGTGAACAGCGACTTTAAAAGGGGAACAGCTTGAATAAATACTTATTAAATGTTTTCGGTTGGCAGTTTATATTATGAGCATTAAATCTGCTGTATTTAAAGTAGAACTCACCTTCGAGTAGGTATTATTTTTATATATATATATATTTATTAAATAGAAAAAATGATTTCAGGAAATAAAAAGTAAAATAATCTTCTTTAAGGCAAAGCATTTTGGAATTTACATTTTGTACATATTTGCTGTAGTCTGAGCAATTTTTTGGCTTGAATGCTGCCAGAAACACGCGCATTTCAAGTGCTTTTTTTTTTTTTTACTTGTCCTCGGCTGTAGCTTGAGTGCTCAAAATTTACATAATCTTAATGCAAAGTCGCCAAAGAGTGGTGGCCAAGTGTGTGTTGAGGGGCAAAGTCCGCGGCAGTCGCTTCAAAGGCGCAGACAGCGATGCGTCAACAGCAACAACAAGAAAACACTTGAAATGTGGCCAAGAGAAAGAGACAGAGGGGGAGTTGGAGTTGAAGAAAAATAGAGAAAGAGAGAGAGAGAGAGAGGAACAAGACATAAACAGCATCGTCAGACAGACTGTGAAACGGACTCGTAAATCGATTCAAAGGAGTTTGGAGTCCAAGAATTGGGAAGGTTACCCAAAGTGCCTGCAACTAATGGGCTAAAGTAATTCGTTCCAGTTCCAGTTCCACTTTCACAACCCGTTCAAATGCACGTGTGTGTGTGTGTGTGTGAACAGTTGACAACAAGCAAATAACAGTTGCTGTTGCATTAGACCGTTTTTTTGGGAGTGTGACGTAGTTCGCTCAAAAGTCAATTGACTGTGAAAAGCCAAAAGCGAGCTTAATTTCCAAATAAAAGGGCTGTGATTTGAGGTCGAGGTGTTCGCGAGGGGCGTCACAACTATCCCATTGCGTCTTCGACCCAGCAAGCAACCCTTCTTAAAGATGCTGGCCCGTATCTGGGGCTTTATCTTGCGGTTTTGTGTATCACTGCTCTATTCAATTTCGCAGACCTGCCACCCCATTTGCAATTGACAGTCGTCGTTAGCATAATTATTACACACGGCTTAGTTGGCTTGCTCCGTGCTAAGGGTTGGGTGGCTTGGGTTGGTTTGGGGTGGGGTTTTGGTAAACGTAAGCTAATATCCGACACACGCACACCCCTCGACAAAATGTCAACATTTGTCATTTAATAAAAAAACAACTACAAAAAAAAAAAAAAAGAATTGTTAAAGAAATTGAAAAATGCTAGCTGAAAGAAATTTGAGCGGTTGGTTTGGTGGGTGGTGCTTTGGCTGCTTGGTGGTTGCTGTGGTTTAACTGTGCGCATCGCTGCCCCAAACATATGCAGTTAATTTGTTGTTTGTTTCTAAGGAAATGGGCTTAGCCGGAAGGAACACACAATTTGCTGAAAAGTGCCGTCTTTTGGTATTTCAATCCCAACAATTTCAATTTACATCCCAATTCCTTTAAAGTGTCATTGTTACAAATTAAGTTCGGAGTTGGGGGCTTTGCTCAGTTTGCATAAGTTGGCTATTACATTTTGTCGCCAAGAGACTCAAGGGAACAACCAGATTTGGTGTCGAAAACAGCCTCAAGTGTTAAAATGATTAATAACAAAGCGAGAGCAGAAAAGAGAAACCGACTCAAATAGAGAGAGAGGGAGACTGAGAGAAAGACTGAGATAGTGAATTATTCTAAGCAAAGAATTCATTGAAGTTAACTTTAATTAAAGCAGCAAAACACAAACATTTAGTCAATCATCCAAAGATCTTCAGATCTGTTCAAATCGCATTAATTTTACACAATTTCATCATGGTTTAAGCCATAAAACACTTTCATTCTAAAGCATTCATTTCCTTAAGGCCAATAGTTATTTTAGTGCCACGCCCACACACTTGCAAAGTAATTGAAATTCCTGAAACATCTGAGATCATTGGAAGGTAGGCAACTAAACCCACCCAAAATAAATCCATATAATTAACTATCAAAACAGCAAAATAAGGAAAAACTTGGAATCGTTTTGGGCTGTTTAAGTATTAATTTATGCAGCGACTTGGCTAAAACTTTCAACTTGTTTTGAGTCTTGCCAGCCCCCGCTCCACCATCAGCTACGAGTTGGCAGTTCCATTTAGCTGACTTTGGGCAGCTGGGCGCAGTCAAGTTTGGGCTCTAATGACAGTTGATTTACTTGCCTGCCACAGCCCCCAATGCTTGCTTATGCCACATAGCAGATAGATAGCAGATAGTTGTGTGCCAGACTGCATCAGATCATTAACTTCAACGATTTCGAATGCTAACGGCAAATGAGAATTGGGCACGTGATGCAGACGCAGTTCGCCTCGCAGCACTCCAAGAAATGAGTTCCACGAACTTGCCGCGGCCCGGTGGGCGTGGCGGGGTAGTGGAGAGTACATTTTGTCTAGGACACATTGGACTCAAGTATCTCGAAGGAAGAACTGCTGCGAGTGGCACTCATCGCAATCATCGCACTCACAATTTGAATTTCACAAGCCATTGATTTTTATTTGATTACCACGACAATGAAAGGACGCGCATGGACACGTTAGCTAAGCATTTGTGCTGATATCTTTTAGCCGCTTTTCCTTTTTGGCTAGATTCCCCTTTTTCGATTTTGACGCGTTTTAAAGTGTTGCGGCATCTACCGCACTTGAGTTGGCAAACCTCGCTTTTTTTCCAGCCAGCTGCTAAAATGGAGTTGCATTTTACTAACTGCCAAAAATCTAGCTTGTTGTTTAAAGAATTGAGAAACCATTTGTTAAAAGTTTTTGTATCTTTATTATCTATTTATATATGATAAGATAAAATATATAAGCTCATTTTGCACCACAAAACGCAGCTTTTTTTAAGCTCTAAAAATATTTGTCATCTCTGTTAAGCTCTTGGCCAGAAAAAGAGTATGGCAACATTTGAAATTATTTTGAGCAAAAGTTTCGAAACGGGGCGACAACGTTGCATGTCATTCAAATGCCGTCGCTCTGTCTAACAATTTCCATTCTTTTTTTTCTTTTTCAGGTGGCAAAGGGGATGAGTTGGCGGCAGGGGTGAGTTTTGATGGTGTGTTTTGGGTATCGTGCTGGCGCTACGTGAAACCCTTTTCTAATACATTCCATGTTTTGTCGGCACGAAGAAGCGTTTGGGCTGTTGCATTTGAACAATTTATTGCAGCAGCACACGACGACGATGAGGATGAGGAGGGGGATGAGGAGGAGGATGACGAGGAGTTTTCCATGCTGTCATGGAGAGCTTGGTTAAGGTCTCAACTGTGTGAGAGGTGCTGGCATAGGACATGCAATGGGGGTTGCCAGTTGCCAGTCACGGCAACTTGAAGCCAGATGTCCTGCCCGAAAATGCTACTGTTCTTGTCCTGTGGCGCAACGGGCGGCGGCGGCGTTTGGCTGTCAAAAGCATGTCAAAGGCGTCGTCACCAGCGTGCACCACATTGTTGTAGTTGTAGTTGCTGTTGTACTTTGCGGCGCATCCTTTTTGTGTGCTACTGTTGCCCTCTCACACAATTGCAGAAAAACTTGAGACAATCGAATCAAACTCATTCGCCTGAAATCATCGACGTGTAAAATTACGAGATAACATTGTTAGCTGGGCTGCCTGACTGCCTGCCTGCCTGTCTCTGTGTCCTGTTTCCCCTGCTAACCAGAGAATGTGTGTCCTCAGTGGAGTCAGCGAGTCGTGGAAATGTGCTGCAGGATTTGAAATTGAATCGCGCGACGCTTAAGCAAGAAATCAACGACACAAACGACACCCAATGACGACCACATAAATGTCGAAATATGCAGTCATGCCATCAGCTTTCAATTCAGGACCTGTCAGGACTCGCTCTGGACCCCCCAAAGCAAGTGGGAATGGTATTTTAGTAGTCATGGCACTATTACTACTATTTGCTGGCAGCAGATTTTTGAGGTTTTCATTGTTGGTTAGTTGAATTCTGTTGTTGTTGCTGTTCTTGTTGCTGTTGTTGTTGTTGTTGCTTAAATTGCCAGACATAGTCGTTTGGCATTTGAACTGACGGCCAAATGTGGGTTTGGACTCTCTTTAATTGGTTTATCCTTTCTGGCCAAATACGCATACCAATGCTCTATCCCAAAAGTGCCACTCATAGTTGCATACTTTCAGCTTGATTATTATTTATGTGTGTTTGTGTGTGTGTCGTGTGTTTGTGTGTGTGGTGTGTGTTCTGTGTGTGTGGTGTAATTAAGTCGCATTGTCAAAGCTGCTTGGCCTGGTTAGAGTTGAATGCAGGCATTTTGTTTTGTGTTGGCAACATGGAAATTAGGCTCAAATTCTGACATCAATGGCTCTTTAATTTGTATTGTCTCTGATCTCCAGAGCAGAAAAATCCTAAAAACTTGCTTATGCATCTTTTAGCCCAAAACTAAACAGGCTCAAATTTGACCAGGGGCTGCTTTTTGGGCTGGACGAGAGCAGAGTTTTGGAAAGTTTAGTTGGGAAAAGAAGACGTCAAAATTGTACAACAAGCTATCAACTATAATATTGAAAGTAGAAATCGCAAACTTGCCAAACTTGCCATAGCCAAAACTTTGTCAAAACTCAATCGATTTTCAAAACCAATATAAATAATGTAAATCTGGAAACTCGATTCTGAGTAGAAATTCAGGTACAAATTCTACCCCAGAAAACCCAAATGGGAACGATTTCAAACTTGCCATATCCAAAACTTTGTCAAACATTTTTTTGTGATTATTTTGGCCTATGGGTAAGTACTGCCTTTAGGTCTGGTAACAAGATTTTTGGTTAGAAATCATCTACAAATTTCGTAACGATGCAAATATGTTAATTTTGTAAAAATAAAAAGCTGACTTAATTTTAGACTGTTCGCAACTTGAAGAAGAAGCAGAGTCTCACGCCTCCAAGCTGCCTCTGCCGATGCTCAAGGTACTTGGCATCAATGCAGACAGAGAGACAGACAGACAGACAGAGAGACAGACAGACAGACAGATAGACAGACAGACTGACAGCATTATAAACATGGGAATGTGTTTGGCTTATAATTTGTGTTGTCAAGTCGGGCGTGTTATTGACGCCAGACGCAAGATGAGCACTTTCTTACTTTCTTACTACCAACTCCAACTCCAATTCCACTTCCTATTCCTATTCCTATTCCAACTGCAGCTCATGCTCAAGTTGTCCACGCTGTCCACGGCCAATTTCCAAGAAAGCAAACTCCAGAGTATTTTCGAGTTTAACTTTTTACGCTTGAAGCGACGACGCTGGCGCACAGGTCCCCAATGCCCAGTTCTCAGTGCCCAGTTCTAAGTTCTCAGTTCTCAGTTCTCTGCTCCCAGCTGCTCTTCTCCTCAAGTTCTCTGTTCCCGTTGCCCGTTTGCCAAACCTAATGGCAAACATGGCCACAGGTTCGTGCCTTGGCCACTTACTCACTGGGAGCGGCGCAGCTTGAGGGCAGCGTCTCGTCTGCAATTGTGCTACCCTCCTCAACTCTCCGCCACTCTGCATCATCTCTCATCCTTCGTGGCTGGCCAAGTTCCTTGTGGCCATCCGGCTAACTGGCTGGCTGGCTGGCTGGTTGGTTGGCTGGCTGGACGTCGTCTGTCTGCCTGTCGCGCAAGTTTTGCAGTTCCCTTTTCTCTCTCGCCTTGTTTTTTTTTGTGCTGAGAAATCTGTTTTTAAGTTTTAGCAATTTAATATTTTAAGTCTACAAATTGTTGTTGCAAAGGATTACTTTTTTTTTTTTTTGGTTTTTCGGTTTTTTGTTGCTTTTTTGGTGTGCATTCTAATAAGCTGCTAATTGGTTGCCAACGCAGACAACAACGTCTCCAACTAACGGCACTTTCTATATGTATGAATATATATATAGATAACTGTGACTTGGCCCCTGCTCACTGCTCATAATTAACCCCCCCAACTCTCTGCAGGAAGATTCTCTTCTTGGTTTTCGTTGCTTGCAGGCGCAAATGCTTTTAGTTTGAAATTTCATTCTACGAAATCAGAATTTAATAGCTTTTGGTTTAGTGTTTGACATTTTTATTTATTTTTTTTAAATCTACTTTTTTTTTTGTTGCTTTTTGCTTACGCGTTTTTCTTGATGGCTTTTCCAACATTTTATTTGTTGTTGTTGCTCGCTTTTTGCCCCTCAGCGCTCAGCTGGAAAATTCTAATTATTGAAATTGATAGTCATAAGTTTAACGGGGTGATAATTAGTTGTTGCTCAGCTGCCACTGATGGGCTATTTATATATATATATATAGATAAATTATAAATATTTTTAATGCTGCTGCTGCTGTTGCCCCCGAGGTAAATGCTGTGAAATATGGCATGTGATTTGTCGCTTTTTATCGCCAGAGGAGCGAAAAATCAAATGTTGCACATAATTTAAGTTATGGAAAGTTTCCCGATTTCCGCTCAAGCTCAACAGCTTTAACTATGTGCGCATAATTTATATAGTATTGTAGTGAAAAGTGATTTAAATATTTAAGTAATTGTAAAAGTGAAAAAAAACTTTTAAATGGTTTTCTATTCAACAAAGTTTTGCCAGGAGTCTAGGCTTACATTTGAACGATTTTCCTTTGGCTGACTTAAAGCAGATCCTGCTTATCTCGCTGAAGCGGAGCTGCAATTCATGTTTTGGGGCCTGTCGCTCTCAGATGCGATGACAGCCAAGGAAATGCCAGTGGACAGCACTATTCAGGCAACCATTTGATCTCCATTCACTATTCACTGTTCACCCCAAACGATGCGAACGCGATGAGTATTTGGGTATATTTGTATATCCTTTTTTCATGCTGCCTGCACAACAAATGCTGTCTCATCAGCATTTGACTTCAAAGGAGTCATTTGCACAATGCTCGCCTCGTACAAATTTCTTTTTTCGTCATCTTGCAGATGCTTTCTGTTGCTCAACCACGGAAGTAGCGGAAGTTGTGTTCATTATGTCCTTGGCAAACAGCAGATAGAGATAGAGATAGAAAGAGAGAGAGAGAGACAGAGAGAGAGAGAGCGAGTCAAGAAATGAACACAGTTGCCAGTTTCTATTTCATTGCCAGCTTGGACTTGTCATTGCCCCTTAGAAATTGCATGTAACACCAGAAGGGAAAACCAAAAAAACATCAGGAAAAACTGCATGTAATCATTAAACAAAATGTCAGCTAAATTTTCCTGCTCATCTTTATGCTGAGCCGAAAACGAGACAAAATGGTTTTTGTTGCATAAAAAATGAACTGAATATTGTCAGTTGATAGGTGAATTGAAAATACAAATACACTGAGAAAACACATATTTAAAAATGTGTAAAAATAATGAAATATTCTATTTATGTATTATAATAAATATTTAAATAGAGAATTTAAATATTGATTTAAAACAAAGCAGATGTACATTTTTCAATTAAGAGTCCAATATTTTCTTGGGATTTTCAAAAGTGTTACGCTCTTCGCTCAGTGTACGCATGAGTATTCGTATCAGAATAGGTAATCCGAGCACAGGCATATTGACAGAGACGAAAGGCCCCCACAAAAATGGAAAAAAAAAACACACGAGGTCGCTCTGCAAGTGACGTCCGCTTGAGGATTTCCCTTGGCTGCAGAGAGACCACAATGTGGAGTTGAGGAGTTCTGAATTGGGAACTGGGATTGGGATTGGGATTGGGAATGGGAGATTGCAGGTTTGTCTTTTGGCTGCCACGCTCATTGATGATTGAAATGCGATTAGGGTCCAGTCAGCCGGGGCACACAGATTTGGGCACTGGCGCATAACAATGCGAATGATGAGGGCAGACAGCCGAACAAAGTGTGAGCGGGTAGCTAAGAGGGTAACAGCTACCACATAAATTGATAATGCCCCGACAGAGTGAGACACAAAAGGAGAGAGTGAAAGAGAGAGAGGGAGAGAGAGAGCAATCAAATCAGCTGTGCTTTGGCTTATACACATACTGCACACAATATAAGCTCGCAATGATTGTTTCAGGGATTGAACTTTAATTTTGAGCAGAGTTAATTGGCATTAAGTTTTTGATATCGGCCGACCGAGCGTGCAATATTATAATTATTGCGCTTAACATTTAAGCGAGGGGAAGCCAAGGATTATTACGCTCCTTTGAACCCACTGACCGCAGTTGTCATTTAAGTTGCCATCTAAGCGGTATTAATTATAATTAAAAAAAAAAAAACAGTGTGGGGCGGAATTTGTACAAAGTTCAGAGAACGAGGAAACCCGGGGAACGAGAAATCTGGGCAACGAGAAACCCGGGGAACCAGAAACCGGGCAACTGGGAACGAACCTGGCATGCAGCAGGATTATGATGAACAAAAGCTGTTGAGTGGCAGCTATGAAATTGAATGTCGTTGGTAGAGGCAGAGGGAGAGTGAGTGAGGGAGAGTGAGAGAGGTAGAGTGAGAGAGGGAGAGATATAGAGAGAGAGGGGTTTAAACAAAAGGCGGGTAGGCCGGCAGCTTTATAATGAGGGTTGCTTGAGGGTGCCTCTTTGCACAGCTCCTCTTCTATTTATGCCGCACTCATTTTGCTCATGTTTCGTTCTCCAGTTATGAAATTTAAGGCAAATTCATAAATATTGCATTTCAAATGTCCAAATGGCATTAGGAAAGTTAACCACAAGCATAAGTGCTAAAATAACAAAGCTACCTCCGAAAATTGAAATAGCAAAGTAGCTTTATCTACGGCATGCCGAAGATCAAATTCTCTTTGCAGCAGTTATTTGATAATATATTGCGATTTTATGATTTAATGCAGCAATTCAATTTATTATAGATTGGTTTTTATAATACCATATCTAAAATAAAGTAGTTCGATGTTAGTTTAGGTAGTAAATTATTAGTCATAAAATATAACTTTGCTTAAAAAGTCTTAAAAAGTCTTAAATTAAATATAATAAAATTGAAAAATGATTTTCTTTGAGTGCTGCACACAATTCTCAACAAAATTGTGATAGTCTCTATCTAAAATAGAGCAACTGATTGATTGTTGTTATATATCTTGCTCAGCAGCTATACCTCTCTCTCTCTTTGTCCCCCTCTACCTCTTTCTCCCCCTCTCTCTCTCTACTTCGACCACAAGCATAGAGTTGTCCAGTCACCTTGACCCTACTCAAATGGCTTTAAGGCCCTAACCAACTGGGCTAATGACTAGCCATAAAATATATCATCATTAAGCACGGGTCGGGGACGGAATGGAATGGAGACGTAGCCAAATAAACCAGAAACAGCTAACCAAACTGTATCAACTTACTCTCAAGTTTCTAAACTTTTTATTCATTCAATCCTACAACCCCCTCCTCCTCTCGCTCCCTCTTCCTCTCTCTCCCTCTCTTCTAAGCCAATTAAATGTCAATTTGAAGCACATTTTACATTTCATTGCACAAAAACGCGCCAATCCACCAAGAGGGAGGCTGGGGGCAGGGGCTTGGGGCAGGGGCAGGCTGACTTCCAAGTTCATTATCGTTTGCCGATAATCAGCGAGCGGACCACGAAGCGTGTGATATTGACAGCCACAAACAGTTGTCCTCCTTAATTCCCCCCACCAACTCACCTGAGCTGAGCTGAGCTGGCTGCAAAGCCAACATAAATCATTTCCAGTTTTAGAGGGAGGGAGGGAGGGAGACAGGGAAGTGTCTCCACTTCGCCTCCCCTGCAGCAGCTCCCTTGCGGCATTTTCGATTTGGTTTTTCTGGCTGGCCCCGTCAAACGGGGCTGGTTTTTCATTTATTTCGCTTTAATTTCTGATTGAAAATCTGCGAGCGCCAAGCGCAAAACATGTTTGGCAATTAATTGGTTAATCAATATGATTAATTTGCATGAGCCGAGCGCACGCTTTTGCCTTGCCCAACTGCCTCTGCCTCTGCCACTGCCTCTGCTACTGGCTCTGCCACTGCCACTGCCTCTGCCACTGCCACTGTCACTGCATGCCTATTAAAGACTGCCTCTGGAGCGGCTCCAATAAAAAATTAAATACAAATTTAATTCATGTCCAAGAAATGGCCAAGTAAACGCTCGAGGCGGAACTGTGGCGCGAAAATTTGTTCACAATGTTAGTGATTAAGTTTATGACAGCTGATTACATAACCAACTTTAATAAAAAAAAGTCAAGCACATTTTGTGCGTGTGTGTGTTGCAAGATATGCTTTAACTACGACAAAACTACTAAATTAATTCTAAATCCACAAATGAAATAATATTTATATATATATATATATGAACATGTAGACATAAATCAATAGTTGGTAGTTAACACATAATTTACTCCGTACCAATTAAATCATTCTCAATATATAGTTGAGGCCCTCAACTTTAATTTATTATGCGGTATTTTATCAACAATATCAATTTCCTAGACGCACACAACTCAGACGTGAGAGTTGTTGGCCACAGGCAAAAATGTCAATGAAACCATAAAAATGTCCAACGCTGACCGGACTGGGCAAAATGGACAACAGCTGGACAGCCGCCCCATAAACGAATGAGAGAGGGTGACAGAGAGACAGAGAGGGGAAGAGTGTGAATAGTGGGCAGCAAAAATGTTGAATGGTTTGTGGGTCGTTTGCCGGTCAAACGGGCACTGTTTATGGGGGCCAGAGAAGAAGATGGTGTTCGGAATTGTTCATGTTGATATGGCAAATGAACGTTACGACTATATATATATATATATACATATATATGTATGTATGTAAGTATTTATGTATGTATGTCTGTATTTATGTACGACTCTTGATGTTGATTATGATGATGTTTATGATTGCTGGCTGTTGTTGCTGGCAGTTGTTGCCGTTGCTGGTGGGGCAGGCAATGTTGTGACAAGTGGGCAAATGGTAGCCAAATACGTGTAAGTAGTTTGACATGTTTAGGGGCACACAAATACAAATTTGCCGTTATTATTTGTGGCTTGAGTGTTTAAACAGTTTGTCGCTAGCATCTTTAAGTTGCTCAGTTTGGCAGCGTTAAGTCTATGTTGGCCCTCGGGCTCATGACAAACACAATTAAAATATAATTAAATTTAATTAAACTGTTATTAAGTATCCGCCCTGTCGCACACTCAGTACCCAGCAAATCCTTCCCATTCCGGCCCCTCAGCCAACCCCTTCCTTCTCATCTCTCACCCAACAATAGGCACCCTGAATTTTCCGCTTAAGTTCATCGACGCTGCGCGCCATGAAAAATATAGCCAACAACAACAACAAAAGCTAAAACGGGTGGAAAACAAATGGCAAAAAAGGGCACAAAAAAAACGGGAAAAAAATGAGAAAAAAACGAGGAACGTGCAAGAAGCAAAGCAAAAACGAAACCAGCAAAAATAAGCAACAAAAATGATTGCGTAAAGCTGATAAAAATAAAAGCGAAAGAAAACTTGGCTAACTTGTAGATATCCTGTAAAAAAAAAAGTTTGAATAAAGTCAAATGCTAGAAAATGTAGAAAACGCTTTAAAGAGAAGAAGAAGAAGTTTCATTTAGCTAAGAAAATTTTCTAAATATTATATTCAAGTTAAGTTGTAATTCTGATAAATTTTTGTAGTATTTCTATTTATAAAAAAAAGTTAAAAATCATTTATTATTTTACTCTTTTTACAGGGTATATAAGGAGTCAAGCTGAAGCTTAAGTGAATGCTTGACTGATGAAATGAATGAATGAACGACTGTCTGGCTGTCTTTCAGTCTTTCAGTCTGTCTGTCTGTCTGTCTGCAAAAGGGGTGTTCGAGCGCTTTTTGAGCTTAGGCGACTTGCTTTATAGGCGCAAATGCTATACAAAAATGACACTTCATAAAAATGAAGACAACGATAATGATTATTATGATGATGATGATGATGCCGCAACCTCCTTGCTTTGCCCTCAGTCTGGTTGGACTCGTCCGCCTGCCTGCCAGTCTGTGAGTGGTATAATAATGATTTCAAATGATTCGAATGAGGCGTCTTCATCGTCACAACTGGCGAATTGTAGCCGATTGGGGCTGAGGCAGCGTAAAGTGCAAAATTTGATGTTTTAAATTAAGTCATTTGCATAAGGGCAACACCAACTGGGGAGGGAAGGGGGTTATGGCTAAACAACTCAACTGAAGCTGCGACTACAAATGAGGGACGAACTGAAAAGTTTCCGCCTCAGGGATGGGGGCGTGTCTGGAGAGAGTGTGAAGACGAAGGAGGAGGAGGAGGAGGGGTAGGTGGAGGCTGCTGTGCACGCAATGCACTCATTTGTATGCAAATTTAACATGAATGAACAAATCTAAGTAGTCTGTGTGTTTTTTTTCTTTTCCATCTTCCTGTTCGTCCTTTTCGATGACAGCAGTTTTCAAACAAATTGCAAATTCTGTGTGGCATTAACTAAATTTTAAAGTCTCGCTGAAGTTTGAAGTTTCGATGAGCTCATCAAAGGAATGTGCAAGCCAAAGAACAGATAGAAACATTGTGGAGCCAAATTGTCAAGCCATTTAGGGGAAATGGAAAATGTTTAACAACAGAAATAGTCAAATTGTGGAAATTCATTGCGAAATGGAATCTAATTGTCACGCAAGTGGAAATAGAAAATGCTTAACAGGATATTCAAAAACCGAACTCGAACGCGCCCTTTTGAGCAAATGTTTGTTAAACAACAAGACAAATTTTTCAGCATTTTTTTTTATAAAATTAGAAATTAGAGAAACGTTTTCGACATCAGTAAATAAAATATATAAATATATATATTGATATATAAAATATCAAGAGTGGATTGAATTCAGCCATATTCTTCTATATGTCTACATAAAGACCCAGATCTCAGAGACTTTCTAAGCCAGAGTCTTCAAATTTGGAATATAAGTTCTATTTATTTTAGGTCTATTCCAATTCACTTTCCGATGTTATGAAAATATACAATTATAAAGATGAATGCAAAATACTCTAAAATATTTTTGATCTATTCTAAATATTACTTTAAGATCGCATAAAATTTGAACAAGCTAGCATCAGCGAGTCTATTCAACAGCTAAGTTAAGGGTATCGCCTGGTCCAGTTCTCCAGCCTAGAGCAGACTTACTTTTTATATAAATATTTGCACATTTCATAATTTTGGGGACCTTTTTACGCATGTCTGATCTTTCTGAAAGGCTTAAACCGAAAATGTAACTAGCTTTAATAATTAAAGTTTAATTATGCTTTCATTAATTTTGGCTGCTGCTGCTGCTGCTGGGAGTAATTTCATTTTTTGTTGTCTAGACACAATCTTAATCAAGTGCTGCTGCTGCTGCTGCTGTTGTTGCTGATCCAAGGACCCATGTCCCTGATCCCTGCCTGCTGGTTCCTGGTTCCAGGTTTCAGTTGGCTACACACGAAATATATCAACTGAAATCGCTGCAATTTGCCAGCCTAAGCAAAATCAACAGAAATCTAACCCCATCCCTTTGCTAAGCACACACACACACACACAATACACACACAATACACACAATACACACACAATTCATAGTCCTTACCTTAGCCTGGTTCCCTTTCCCCTGCTACGTCTCTGTTTTTAGATTTACTGCTTAACTTTTTTGGTTAGCTGCGGGCTCATGCCAAGGCACGTTTTAGCCAACAAAGGCAAACGCTCAAGTAGGTGTATTTTGTGTTTGTGTTTGTTGTTGTTATTGTTGTTGTTCTTCTTCTTGCCTGGCTGCCATTGCCGCATAATTAAAAAGTCAAGTGAAAAATCACATTTTAACGCAAAAGCGAACTGAATGCGAAAATGAATGAATGAAATTCTTGCGCCTGAAAGCAGACTCAAGTAATACGGCCGAGAATTGGGCTGAGTTGTAGGGGATTTAACTGTGGAGGCATGCCACAAATGCAAATGCGTTCATTGTGTGTGCGTGTGTGTGAAAGTGTGTGTGCGAGTGTGTGTGAGAGTGTGTGTGCGAGTGTGTTTGTGTCGGGAGTGCTACAAACTGCAGGCGCCAGCTGCCAATGGCGTGGGCGCAACAGTGAGAGTGCGGGTTTGGGCATAGGGCATGGAGCATGGGCAGTAGCTGCCGCAAACACTTGAGGCATGTTGCCTGTGCCAACTGGCAGCTGGAAGCTGATGCTGCGAACTGGCAGCATTTGGCGGCCAACAAAAGAATATCAAAGCTCTCTTTTCACAGCGACTTTTTGTTTAATTTTTTTTTTTTTTGTCCCTGCCCCTTCCTCTCAGCCGCAATGTGGAGCTAACAACAATTTGCCGCAGCCAAAATGTGGCAAAAAGGGCTGACAGAGAATTACGAGCATTACGTAATTAAATATTTAAAGGCTTCGTGTTTGCTCGCATGCCAGCGGTAAAAAGATGCCAACCGGAAATACCGCCGACTGCATCATAAAAAACATTTATTACAATACACATTTTTGTAGCTTTAAATATTATTATAACACAATTTAGTTAATTATTATGGTGGCCCAAAAAGGAGGGGGGAAATGGCCAAAATTATATATATTAATAAATAATGCATAAGGGCAGACTTCGAGTGCTTTAATTTGAGCTGAAGTTCGGGTTGATTGGAGGTGAGTGCGCAGAACTTTTAACACATCTTTAAAGAAAGAATAAGAATTATTTAAACAATTTATGTGTGCCTCGTAAGTTGCAGATAAAAAAATGTCAATATTTAATAAGACATAATAAGTTATTTTAAGAATCTTCCAATCCTTAAAGTACTTATTTCAAATCATGCAAAATTGCCAGCTCCACTGCGACTTCCAGCTGGCTGTCATTTGCAGACTTGCTTTAAGCACAATACAAAATTTTACCGCCCAAAATATGCAAAACATACAAAAAGGATGTGAGTACCACTCTCTCTCTCTCTTTCTCCCACCCTTTCTATCTCTCTCTCTCTTTTTAAAGAGGGGCGTCTGTTAAGTGCTTGCAAATTTCACTTTTCCGTTTTACGCAGACGCTTTGCTCCCCAAACAACAACTAAAATAAAGAAAACAAGGAAAATGTGTTCTGCCTCTTCTTCTTCTGCTTGTTGTTGTTGTTGTTGTTGCAGCTAAAATATTTTCACTTTTTTAATTTCATGCAAATTTTCTTTTTCAAGATTAATGTCTGTGCCAAAAAAGTTTTGCCAGCCAGCAAACGGAAAACAACCGAAATACGAATTTTCCTTTTTTCTTATTCCTTTTCAAATGTGGGGGGCGTAAATAAGGCGCTAAACTTTAGCCCAGCGGGGCGTGGCTGCCAAAACAGCCTACCAGCCTAAGAAGAGGAAGAAGAAGAGCAAGCAGACATTCGCAATACGCTCGAGCAATTTTTCTTTAGACAATTTCCAAAAGGGGGGAGTCTTTTGGCATCACTTTAAAAGTCACATTGAAATTTAATTAATGCTTACTCGCAGCCGCAATTGCCAATTTGTGAGCTAACCCCTTGCACCCCCTCTTTGGCCCCACCCCCTCGACTAACTGTCCTTTGAGCTACTTGGCGCTCGTAATTTAGATGCTTAATCCTTAATCCTGGCGGCTCACTTCTCGGGAATACGTTGGCAAAAACTTTTTTAATTGATTTCGCTGCAGTTTTCTTGTTTTTCATTGTTTTTTTTTTGTTGTTGCTTTTTTGCAACTTTTCTTTTATTTTGCTTTGACTCGTTTTGCTTCAGTTTCATTTAGCCAGTCGAGCGCAAAATTTTTTACAGCACGCTTTGACGCGCTTCACTTGCCACCGCTAGGGGCGTAGGGCAGGAGGAGCAAAGGGTGCTATATGCCTTGAAGGATAGAGTTAAAGCGAATGCGTATTTTTCCCACTTAGCGGCTATTTAATGTCAGCTGGCGAGATTTTCCTTCAAGTTGAGTTTGGTTGTAGTTTTATTGATAAGCTACTAGAATTATTGGTAACTGAGAGATAAGATTCTATATAATTTCCCAACCCCTATATATAAATGAACCCCTATAATACATGAATATCTCATTTGGATTGGACAGAAAACATAATTTGTTAATCAGAAATTGATTACGTTTTGAGCAAACTGCTGTTAAAAGCACTTTGTTTAACAGCTGAATTGGCTCTCTCTCTCTCTCTCTCTCTCTCTCATATAACTCATTGGTTTAATGCACACTCTTAATTAAATATACATATGTAATAAGTATAGGAACAAGAGTCGCATTAAACTTAAATACTCAAAGCTGAATCCCTTATTGCAGCCCACTCACAGAGCAGCAACCAAAAGCAGAAATCAACAGTTGACGAACACAAATTAAATGCAACTACAACTAAATGAAAGCCACAATTCGACCTACACACAAACAACACAACAACAATCCAACAATTCGGCAAGCTGGCAATGCGGCAAGCTGGCAATGTGGCAAGCTGGCAATGCGGCAACTCTCGCTGCCAGCCACTTAATGATGACAGTAAAATGACTTAAATCGCTGTCAATGTTGACACTTTAACAAATTTTTTCACTTACAGCGACGACGAGCAGCGCAGATAGACAGAGACAGAAACAGACAAAGAGAGAGAAAAAGAGAGAATCAGAGCGAGCGAGACAGCGAGATAGAGAGCGAAACATGAAAAATAATTATGCGAAATTTTTCAGCACTCTTTGTAAATTGTTGTCGTTGTTGTTGTTGTGCGGCAAGACACTGCCAAAGTTTGTTAAAATTTTGTTTATTGCATACACCCGAAGAAAATAAAAATAAAAAAAATGCAAAGTCCGTTGTTGATGATGATGATGATGTTGATGATAAAGACCCTGATGATAATGATGTTAATGCGCATTTGTTGCTGTTGGCTGGCGGGCGTGTTCATTCAACCGCATATAAATCTGCAACAACAGCGGACAAACGGACAGGCGGACGGGCAGACTGACGGACAGACATTGAAAAAATGCAACGGAAACGCAAAATGCGACGGCCAACAACAAAACAAAAAATAAAAAGCAAAAACAACAACAACAGAAAACACAACAGACGCCAGAGACGCCTCCCCAACGAACCAAACCTGCCCCCTTTTCCCGGCCATCATGATGAGGGCCAACCACAGTGCAACAGAGTGGACTCTGTTGGGCAACCAGTTGATTGGCGTCAGGCACGAGTTGCAAGCCGAGTCTGAGGCTGATTTTGGTTTTCGGTTAGGTAGAGGTGCCTCTGCCTCTGCCACTGGCTCTGCCTCTGCCTCTTTTTGTTGGCCAACTGAATGAGTGAGTGAGTGAATGACTGCCTGCCTGCCTGACTGGCTGCCTGCCTGCTGGTGGCTGCTTGCGGTTATCGCCATGCAGGTGAGGCACGGCTCACAGCCAGACCAAGCAGACCGAGGAGACCCAGACCCAGACCCAGACCGAGACCCCGAAACAAGACTCATACCCAAAGCGCAGGGCCCGGCCCATTTTTGTTGTTTTTTTTTGTTGTTGTTTATCTCATGATAAAGCGCGACTTGCAACGCGCTGCGTGGTAGAAGCTGACGCCACAGTCACTGCCACCACTGCAACTGCAACACACTGTACAGCTCTTCAACGGCATTATGAGCGCACGCTTCATAAATGTGCAAGCTGGCTGTGTGAGAGCTGCAGTTGGAGTGGCTGGGGCAGCGGGGGAGTAGGAAGGTGGTGCAGGGTGCAGCTGAGTTGAAGGTGGAGCTGACTGCTGCTCATTTACATTATTCATGGAAAACACAAAGCGCTACACTTGATCGGGGTGTGCATATCAATTGGCCCAACAGGCGGATGAGAGAGCCGTCAATATATTAAACTCGAAAAAATAAGGAAGGCATAAATCAAATATCTCATTTTATTTTGCATACAGGTGTCAAGTAAATGCATAGCAAAGATCTATGGTAGAAATTGACATTCAATAGTTATAGTTTCGATCTGCTTTAGTATTTCTAAAACGATTTCATCATTTTACAAATTTAACAACTTAGCAATTTTGAAAAGGAATATGTAAGCTTTACAATTTTGTATACATAGATAAAATCTGTTAATCAGTTAATCAGTTATTTTTCTCATCTTTATATGCAAGCCACTTTAAAATGCATATCGATAGTTACCGATTAGTTTTTAATCAGCAGCAAAATTGCTTCTTTGCTGGTGATTAATTGAATCGTTGCCATAGTTCGCTAAAGCTGATTACAAATTTGTCCAGAGTCTAATCAGAAACCACCCAGCACACAAATCAGATAAGACTAGGCTTTGGCTTCACTCCACTCTGCCCCTCCCCATTGCTCAACTTTTGACTTTATCGCTCATAATCTTGTGGAGTGCATCAGCAGCAGCATCACCAGCAGCATCAGCATCATCAGCAGCTTCTTTTGCTGCGCTGCTGTTGTAATTGAATTGTTGCTGTTGTTGTAATTGCTTTGCTACCGTTTTTTAATCAAGCGCGCTAAGAGCAACGACTACCAGCACGCTCCCCCACCCCCTGCTACATCATCCTCCTCCCAACCCGCTCCTCTCTCCGCCACCATCAGACTCCTCATCTCGCTTACTGCCCTGGCACTTAACTCCATTAAATGTGCTGCCTGCTCTCGCCAGGGACTTGGGCCTTCTGCCTTCTGGCTGTGGTTGTGTGAGTGGCCACAGTCTGTCTCTTTGTCTGTTTGTCTGTCTCTCTGTCTGCCTGTCTTTGTGTCCGCCTGCCAATTTTGCGTTGCCAAACTGGTTTGTTTTCTCTCATACTTAAACCCTTTTGTAGAGTATCGTAATTTTGCTGTGAACTGTGTAACACTTTCAGAGTTCCTAACCCAAAACTGCTTTATCATATCCCATCTGATACAATATGTGATATATGTATATATAGAAACAATCTTAGATATAATTATATTCAGGTATTATATTCTCAGTTCTTATGAGCCACAGCAACTTTAATTTTGTTCTACAAAGTTAAACTTAATCAGAAATAATCCTTCAATTTCCATAATCCACATTTCTCTTCCTTTAAGTTGTTGTAATTTTGAGCATCTATAAAGTCTTGTACTTCTGTTCTATAGCTTTGGAAAGAGTATTAAATGTTCGTCACTGCTAAACTAACTGTTCTTTTATGTATAAACATTTGTATATGTATATTTTTTTTTTTGCTTCCCATAACTTGACGCACATTTCTGCTGTCGACTGTCGGCGCGTATTAATTTCAATGTATCCCGCTAGCCACACACCCCGCACACTTGCTCCACTCTCCCACTCTCCTCCTCGGCCCGCACACTTTAGTAGCCATCCGCAATCCATTTTTGGGCAAGTGTGCGCGTGCGCTCGCATCTATAATGAGTTTGAAGCGAGCTGAAATGATTCACGTTACGCATACGCCGCATTTGCTACAGAGCAGCGAGCAGAGCAGAGAGCAGAGTGAAGGGAAGATAAGAGAAGAAGAGGTGAATGTCGCGACGCGTTGCGTTGCGTTGTGTCTGTGGCACCTGTCGAGTGTCGATGCCGCATGCCGCGCACGTCTCTTGTAAATAATTCATGTTGACAACTATTTTAGCTTGTTTTACTCTAGTTGGTCACGGGGCCCCGAGCTGCAAGCTGCCTGACTGACTGCCAACAACAACAACAACAACACTCAGGCAACAACACTCAGACAACAACAACAATAACAACAACAGTAAGCAGCAGACATCGATGACAAATCGAACAGCAAACTGCAAGCGATTGGCGGCGTATTAAATTATGATTGACACATTGACTGCCTGACTGACTGATTGCACGCTACACACTCCAAAGCAGCTATCGCTTCTGACTGTGTGTATCTGTGTGTGTTTGGGTGTGTGTATATATTTCACTGACGTGCGCTTATCAGCGACGCCAATGTTATTGACCTCTGAACGCTTATTTACTTTTATCTATTGACTTTTGAAATCAGCAAGTATTTATGAATCAAACAATCAATTCATTCAGAACTGATATCAACCTGGCTTTATAAGCATAAAGTGTTTATAATAAACCCAATCCGAACTCTGTTTATAATATGATATTGAGAAATGACTTGATTATAACTCAAAAATGTTTCTTTTTTATCTACAAAAATGGTCAAACTTGATCAGAAATTCTGTTGGAAATATAAGATTCTTGCTTTCCACATTTATTTTCCTTTAAGTTGTTGTAATTTTGAGCATCTTTTCGGAAGTGCATTAAATTAAGGTTGAACTGTCTTTATTTCATATAATCCTAATCTTATATAGCCTTGTTTTCTAAATAGGAACTCATTCTAATCCATGCAAGGCTTAGTTTTACAATTTCTCTATTTTTACTTAGCTTTATAATGAACTCAAGCGGTCGCTGCTAAAAAAGTTAGGCATTTGTATATTATATATATATATATTTTTATATTATATTATGTATATTTCTTTATATTATATATTATTTTTCAACAATCAATGTGCAATCAAACAATATATTTTATTCAACTTTCATCGTCTACAAACTTCCGCTTACCATTATTAAGCCCTTTAGCCCTTTTCTGGCCCAAACTCACGTTGCAACACTTACCAAGTGAGAATTTCGCTTATTTTGTTAGTCATTTAAGCAGTTTGTGCACTTTTTTGTTTGTCTTACCTGCAATGAAAGCAAAAGTGAAAAGGAAACATGTTAATTAAAAGTCGATTAACAAAAGTAAAACAACAAGTATCGACAGTTAACAAGTTTATTGCCAAAATGCACAAATCATGTCTGGTTAAGGCAACGCGCTCAATGAGCCGAATAAACGAGTATATTTACAAGAGTTGCAGGGCTGGCAAGTTGCATGAGACTTAAATTATTGAAATGCCATACATGATTACAACAAATACTTTTTATAAATATATCTCACACTAGCTCTTGCAGCCCTGGCAGCTGGTTAGCTGGTTCTGATTTCCAGCATAAGCACACAACGCTGTTTACAATTAAACTTGTCTGGCGATGCCCAGCAAACAAAACAAATGCAAAAGTTTTCTAATTAAAATTGCGCTCAACTTTGTGAATCGCATCTTTCATTTAGCTGCACTCAAACTATTTATGATTAAGTGCTTAGCGTGCTTGTTTCCAATAAACTTGGTAATTCTTTTCGCATAATTGTTTGTTAATGCCTCAGCAAATGAGTCGCTATCAAATATGGAAGAGGCAGAAGAAGCAGCAGCAGCAACAGACAACATGTGTTAGCCCCGGAGGCACGTGCCACATCCTTTGTAGCAGCTGCTAAAATAAAATTAAGCACGCGCAAATCACGCGTGACACGCACACGAGGCACGAGATACGAGACACACAAGTCAAAATTGTGGCCACAATATAGTTGGTGGCTTACAGCTTTTATGATTATTATATTTATATTTATAGTTTGATGGCACAATCCTCATGCTGATGATGATGATGATGATGATGATGCTTATGATGATGATGATGATGATGATGATGATGATGGTGCTTCTGATGGAGATGCTAATGAAGATGAAGTTGAGGCTGGCAATGAATAAGCCAAGTAGAAGCTAGTAACAGCAAAGTCGTTTGCCAGCGTCTAGACGAGAGAGAGAGAGAGAGAGAGAGAGAAAGAGAGAGCGAGGGGGAGAAAGAAACAGAGAAAGAGAGAGCAAAACAAACATAAAACGAAGCCAAGCAGCAAGCACGAAAACTGCGATGTGTAGTCTAGGCAAAGAGGGAGCAGCAGTTTTTCTAGGGGTGCGGGTGTGTGTGTGTGTGTGAGGGGAGGCTGCTGCTGTAGCATTAGAAAGCCAAAAGTGTGGGGGCAGGGCTGGGAGGCAAGTTTGCCACTTTGCAAAGCGAAATGAACTTAACGCCTCTTTAAACTTATGAAACATTGTATCCTGCGAGACGCCAGACAAGCGTGCAACGGGGGCAGCAAATAGATGAGGTTGGGGTTAGGTGGCAACGTTGGCGACGCCACAAATATAAAATAACAACAAAAAGCTGCACAAAGTAGCCGCCAGCACATTACAAACAACAGTGAGACAGAGAGGGAAAGAGAGTTATTTAAAGCGTTGCCAGATGGCAGGCAACGTGAGGCAGTCTGGCAACGCTGTTGCACGTGAAAGGGGTGGGGCTGAGGGGTGACGGAACTGGCCTTATCAGGCGCAACAGCCAAAAAGAAAGTTGAGCGTGCAAAAAAAATAAAGAAAAAAAAAATAAAGCGAAAAGAGCCCAAGCAAAAAAGGCAAGCACAGAACCGGAAGGAAGGAAGACACACACACACACACACACGAAGTACTGCACACACACACACACAAAGAAAGAGAGACACACACAAGTGCCAAGCGAGTTTTACAAGGGTCGACAAATATGAGGCGAGCCAAAAGGCAACGAACACATTTCGAGGCGCTTTAATGTGCTGCTGCCTGCTGCCTGCCTTCCTGCCTCTCGTTGCCTGCCCCTGCCTGTGTCCTTTTTTAGTTCGTCCTGGGAGCACAGGCGGGTGGCAGGGCGACGAGCGCTGTGTGACGCCCTTTAATGCTAGCTGGCTCCTGCCCCTGGCCCTGTATCCCTCGGGCGAGCAGCAGCCGCTGTTAACTTAAATATTTTATGGGGTGTCAGCATTGTCGATGTTGGCGCGATTGTCTTTGCGCCCAGGACACCCTATCCTCGACCCTTCCCCACCCCTAACTGTGTCTGGCGTGTGTGCGTGTGTTTGGGTGTGTGTGTGGCTTTTTCTCTTTATCATGTGCGTGGCTTGTCTTTTGTGTTCGAGGCTAAAGTAATTTCAAATTGATAAGCATCTCGCTCCCTGACTGACTGACGAGTGAATGCCTCGAATTGGGCACGGACTGCCAAAGGGGAGCGAGAAAGGGAGAGCGAGTGCGTGTGCGAGAGAGAGGGGGCGTTTGTATTAAACTGATTTGTTCCATGTCGAATTCGAAGGCAGTCTTCGGGCCAGCAGACAAGCGGAAGGCAGCTTCAGCTTCAGCTTCGACTTCTTTTTTGCCATACGTCGCGCTTTTCAAAGTCAATTGAAATTAAGTAACAGATTTTTGTGACTTTAGCCGACATGGTGGGGTCGGAGGGGTGCTTTGGGGGGAAGGGGTCAATGAGAAATGAGAAATGGGGTTGGCTAGAGCAACGGTTTAGCTGTGGCTGTGGGGTTGATTGCGGTTGATGTGGTAGCAGGCGTGAGCGTCGCGTAATTACTCCGGAATATACATTTTTTATAACGATAAGCGACTTAAACGTTTTGGAAGACAAGCGTTAAAATGCAACGGAACATTTACGAATGAGACGCGAAGAAAAATCGATAAATAAGTGGAATGGAGAAAGGACTCAGAAAGGAATTCAGACCAGACAGCAAAAGGTGTTAAGAATATTTAAAAATCTTAAATGAGCAAATTATGCTAAGAGGAAGCAAATGTGAAAAATAAGAAGGAAACGGAAATGCGGAGAAGAATAACGGAAGCTGCAAGTTAAAGTTATCGTTTTACTGTAATAAACAGGAGAGAATTGCAATATTTGTGGGTCGATTTCAAATGGTAGCTATGAGTGAAGTAAATATCCCAAAAAGTATTATTCACACAAGCGAGTTCATTAAATAAAATAATGCATAAGGACTAATCAGATTTATAGGGCACAATAGACCTTATAGGTCGCAGTGATGGGTTCCCCAATTTATAATAATAATTAAATTTATAAAAGCTTAGCTTTTCTAACTATATCATAATCGTATTTATTGTTTGTGTGCTCATTTCCGCAATTTGCTCACTTTTGCGAAAGTCGAGGAAAATTCAAATTAGAAATTCAATCAACATAAGGGCCAACTGCATGCGACTGTTGGAAATTATAACTCATTCAAAATTCTATTAGTCTCAACCTCAAGACCCTCCTTCAAATTGAGGCTCATTATGTTTTGGGCGGCGAGTGGGCGGTAAGGGAAGCCAAAACAGAGCGACGCCCAAATGCGCATAATTAATGAAAGTTTATTTGTACAGCTGCTGCTGCTAACGAAGTCTGCTCCTCTACCTCCATTTGCCCACCCACATCCCTACTCGACGACTGTTGGCCCACTCCAAGAACGCAACGAAGCCGTCAACAAAAACCCAGCCGAAACACACAAAAGTCTTAGCGTTAGTCGCCTCAACGAAAATGGTGCTAAACAAATGATATTTATGCAGCAGGAGCTTAGTGCGACTAAAAACTTTTCTCCACACAGAGAGAGAGAGAGAGTGAGAGTGAGAGAGAGAGTGAGAGAGAGATAGAGAGGAAAGAGTTCTGGCGTATCGCATGCCGTTGATGTTTGTGCAGACAAAAAGGCATTTAAATCTTATTTGGACATAATTAATGACAGTTAAAAGCAGTTGGCGGCTTTGCGTCTCCAGGCTGTTGCACATTTACATGACACTTGGCATTTTTGGCCAAAACCAAAAATGGTTATTGGGGGTGGGGTGTGTTTGTAAAGTTTTCAACTTGAGACTGAGTTAAATTTATGACATTAACGCAGACTGCTTGCAGCAAGCAAGCAGCAAGTAGCGCAAACAAACGAGTTTCAACTTGCAATTTGTGCAGCAGCAGCAGCAGCGTCGCAGCTGCCACACAGCTGCCACGCCCATTTCTTGACAAGCAAAACAGACAAGAGACGACTGGCATAGGGGATACGGGGATACCGGGGGGATGGTTGGTTAAAATGGCGCCTTTGCGTAGTCACTCAAGTCATCGCATGATTAATGCAATTGCCTTTTGTAATTGGCACTTAATTTATTGCCCAGCCTTCTGATAATACGCATACGCAACATTGCCCCACAGCTGCAAATGACGACTCAAAAGCAGCTGCAACTGCTGCTGCAACTGCAACTGCAACAGCAACTGCTGCTGCTGCTGCTGCTGCCAATTGCAACTGGCAGGCAATTGCCAAGTCTCAAGTTATGTCCTGCCGCACTTTGAAGTGCATTGCTCAAGTCCAACCAAAGGCTGCCAGCGCCAGTTGCACGTTTAATAAACTTATGCAAATTTCTTTTGACAGGACGACGCTCGTTCGGTCGTTCCTTGTTTGCGGTCTCTGCTCATGATGTACTTTCCTTATCAAGTGGCCAACGGTGAAAGTTAACTGTACAAACTGTGTGTTTAAGAGTGTCAGTGTGAGTGTGTGTGTGTGTGCAAGTGTGTGTGAGGGTGTGTGAACACTTGACGCAAAGTTTGAGCGCTTGGTGGTGTGAGAATGTTCAAACTCAAGCCAGACACGAGTAAATATGACTTTTTAAAGCTGCTTTAATTAGTTGACAAATTTATCGAGACTGAGCATTGAAAGGCCTTGAGCCTAGCTTCAATTTGATCGATCTGCAAAAGCGATTTCAGAAATTCTTATTTCAGTTTGTACTTCGAAGTAGATTTGCGTTTTTAGATTTCAATATAGTATTATTATAGAGCTCAAGCTACTCACTTAAATTTATGTTTACAGCTTTAAATGTAATCATTCACAAAAATTGCTTTTGAAATTCGATTGATTTTTGACTAAGTTGTGAGTGTGACAAGTTTGAGATCTTTCTGAATTGGTTTTTGTGGGGATTAATTTATACATAGTTTTCGACACCAAATCGTATTTCAAGATTTAAATGCAGCATTCAACCATGTTGAAAATTGACTACTATTTGCAGCAGCAACACCTGTGGAAAATTGAGGCCCTTTCTCAAGTGAATTTATTTATTGGCAGAGAAATTGCACTTCAATTTCAGCTTAAAATAGTGTTTCCAAATTTAATAAATAAATAAAAACAGCAGAAATTCAAAAAAATTTAAAATAAACTTAAACCATTTGAAAGAGCCCAATTAAAGTACAAATATTATTTATTTATTTTAGTTTCTGCCTGCTTGAATAATTCTTGAACTAATGCAAAGTGTTTATATTTAGGAAATCGATTAAGTTTCTTCTAGTTACGACTCAACTTTAATTAACAACAGTTTTAGATATTTTTGACGAGTATTTAGCTTTGCCTCAGTTAATTAGCCTCCTTTTAGCCTTAATTCCTCAGCATTATTCTCCTTCACGAGAAATAAGTTATTATTAAAATAAGTTAATTATTAAAAACAACATTTCGCAGGCAGTTAAGAGTTTCTCAATTTGTTGCTGCCCTTGTCCAATTGATGAGGTGTTTGGCATTGGTGTGGCAAGTTGCATAGTTTAACCTATGCCATTTGCACTCTCCACAAGCCCTGCCCCTCACCAACCCACTCGTTCTGCCACACAATTGAAAATGCTCTTCGATTGCTGGAGTGCTGCAGATGGATGCCCTGCCCAGCTCCACCCGCTCATCCACTCACGATTTAAGACCCGCTGGCGGCGGCGGCGGCGGCGGCGGTGGCAACAGCAGCCAAACAGAACAGCAGAGAACAGAATTCAATTGTGGTTGCTGCGGCGGCTGTTGCTGTTGTAATGCGATACCTGTGAATGTGGTGTGGGAGGATTGGGTTTGGGATTGGGATTGAGTTTTGAGCTCAGGCAGGGATTGCGATGGGATTGGAATGGGATTGGGTTGGGATAGGGTTGAATAGGTTGAAAGACTGCCTTCATTCCGCCACTTGGTTGGGGCCACTCAAATGCAACATGGCCAATTAATTACGCAACAACGTGAACAGCCAGCCAGAACGGTCCAAGCCAGGTCAGAAGAGGCAGGCAGTCAGTCAGTCAGTCAGTTGAACCACTATGTCCGCAACATTTAAGAGTCTAACCCACACCCACACACACACACACACCCAGATCCCACACCTGGACAATGGGACGCATACGTAATGCGATTTGAAGTGTCCCTCGGCATTCTCTGCCTAGTTTAAGTTTCGTTCTTTATTATTTTTTTTCCTGTATCGAAATTTGCATAAATTATGCGTGCTTCGGAGGCGTAGGGGCGGATGGATGGAAGGGGGCGTCACTTGGCCACAAATTGAAGTGCTTACATTGAAAAGCGCGCATCATTAAAATTAAATTAAAAATGTTCGCGTTCGCCTGCAGCATTTTCCCTGGCATTGCCTGGCCTGGCCCGGCCTGGCCACTATTTGCCCATCTGGTTTGCATAATTAGTTTGCCCAATTGCATTTCGCTGCTGCTTTTATTCAAATTTCAATGTGCGCTCGCTTTTTGCAGTCTGCATTTTAATGTCTTTGCCCCACTTCCGGTTTGCGGGCAGCGCGCTAATCAGTAACTGCTTCCGTTCTCCCGTTCGCTGGCACTCTGCGCCCTGACCTCGAGATTTATGCCGTCATTTCAGTGTGTTGACATCTCGTGCGAAATTCGCCGCTGCAAAGTCACACACACACAAACACGCACACACCCACACACACACAAGCACACACACACACAGCCAGCTGCTAACGCCCCCAAATTAGGTTGCTTGCACATTTGCCTTCGCTGGAAAAAACACACTACTCAAGAGAAAGATATTTTTACTATTAAATACAGCTTGTAATGCTCAAGAGCTTATTGAAGTTGAATTTTGAAATCTGTCAAATATTTATATGTATTATATATCTTTATTTATATCTATGGCTCAATGTCTAACCCTATAATTTAAATTAAATTTTTACACTGACTTTTGTAGGGCATCCCAAAGCTTGTTAGCCTTATAAGCTTGTTTTCTGCCTTGACTTGTTCATGGCTGCTTTTCTTGCCATATTTTTGTGCACTTTGCTTGACTTTTGAGTAACTCAATTTGGCGTGCAATGCTTGTTTTCTTGTCTTCTTGTTTTTCCCTTTTGGCCATTTGCCAGGCGAGAAAAGAACTTTTGGCGACGCTGTCAACTGTGTTTCACTCCAAGACTCTATATACTATATACCATCCATGTATCAACTGTGACTGCTGTGGCGTTCTCAGTCTGGAGCAGCGCATTCTACAATCTCTCACTAATTGTCCGCTTGTCGGGCCATTTATCTTGCTACGTGTGCACTTTTAATTTGAGCATTTCTTTATTTATAACGTTATTCACTTCATTGCACTTCATCCAGAGCGCCTTTCTTTCAGTTTCTGCCTCTCTGCTCTCTGTCTCTGTCTGAGCTGCAGATTCCCTATGGCTTCTCTATACGGTGTTTCGCTTTGAAGGCTTTGTCCGTTGTCGTTTTTATGCTCCTCTTCCTGTTGTTGCGCCTTTAGTTGGCTCCATTCCTGTATCATGTCACTAAATCAGCACAAATTGTTCTACTGATTTATAAATTTTGGCCAAATGCCAGCGATATAATCTTATTGCTTGTAGTTTTGGTCACAGCCACCCAAATAATACTGTCAGCCCAAAAAAAGTAACCAAAAAATAAAAAACAAAAACATTGAAAACACACAAAAAAGAAAAAGGAAAATGGAAAATGGAAAAGGCTCTCATTGATGTCTCTCTCAGGCGCTGTTGCCATTTGCTTTTATATAAATGCTTGCAAATATGTCAACGAGCTGCGCTTAGGGGCTGCTCTAGGCAAGTAATCCACAGCTTTTAAGTTTCTCAGCTTGTGTGTGCGTGTGTGTGTGTGTGTGCCTGTGTGTGTGTGTTAGGTGAAAAGGCAAAAGTTTTTGTGCACAAGACGAAATAAAAAGCTAAATAGGAGCACAGTTTTATAGAGATACAAAAACTATGCCAAATTGTTGGAAAACACAGTCAATTTTATATGCTTTTGAGGCAGACTTAAATTATAAATATACTTGAAATATATAAATATAACTATTGGAATTAGTTAATAAATAATAATAATAATAATAAATAAGTTGAATAAGTTGCTTCTTAGCTAATAATAATGGAGCTTTAGCCACCAGCAATTTCTGTCTTCAAGAAACTTTAAGCCAAAATGTAAAAGTCTGCTTAAATGTGTGTGTGTTTGTGTGTTTTGGCAGCAAGCATTCAAATGCCAACTTTATGAATATACACATGTAGTTGAGGTCTTCACAATGCAATCACAATCTATTTTCGTGCTAAATGTACTCTCGACGTGCGCTAACCAAACAGCATTTTGCAGCAATTATGCTTTGCGCAACGGCAGCCAGCAACTTCTAAATGTACTTTCCAAAAATTTGTTGTACGACCTTCAACAAAGCGAACAACAAAACAACAAACAACTGGCAAAACCAGCCAAAAACTACTACTACAACAAGCAACAACAAAGGCGACACAAAAATTGCATAGGAAATACAACAGAAAATTGTACATAGAAGAAAAAAAACAAACACACAGATAAAATATAAAAAACCGACAAATAAAAATAAAAATAAAAATAAAAACATACAAAAAGAATCAAATAAAATAGACTGTATGGGCAGACAAAGTTAGAAGGCAACGCGGCCAACGGCAAACTGGCAAATGAAGTCAACTACAAACAGTCAACTTGCAACAGGCAACAACAAAATAGTACAAAAAAAACACTGTATAAAAGTGATGGCATATTTAAGCAACTATTTCTTTCCCCCAAAAACCACAATTTTGGACGGATAGTTATTTGCGTTAGTTGCGAAGAACTGAACTTTATGCACAGCTTTGCATGCTTATGGCAATTATACCCAACCAAATGGAGTATATTGAAGTTGTGCAAATGTACGTAACAGGCAGAGGGAAGCTTCTCTGAACTGATAAAGTAAATAATTATTGATCTGCATCAAGAGTCTAGTCGATTTAGATATAAGAGATTATAAGTTTAGTTGACTTAATCAATAAGTTTCCCTGTTTCGCGAATATCGATAGAAATCGATCAAAGATATACCTTTTCTCATTACTGCATATTACACATAGCTATCTACACAGTATCTACCAGTCGAGCACTCTCGACTAGAGTATTCCTACTGGTTGCCACTGTGATATTTATTAGACTTATCGATTGGTGTGCATCAGAGGCCTTGTCTTGGCTTTAAGTCTACTTTTTTGGGTGCGGCCTGACAAGCTGTTTAAGATGCTGTTGCATTGATAAGTGGGCCAGAGTGAAGTGCAGACATGCGGGTCAATTGTATCTTTCCATTGAATACCCCATTTAATGGCCACATAATATCCATCAATCTGTTGTCTCGAGTCACGCACCAAAAATATTTCTGCATTTTTTTTATTTTTTTTCATAATTCTATTTGCTTTTTTTTTTTTTGTTTTTGTGTTTTTCTTTTCATATTTTTTTTTGTTGTGTGGCAAAGTTTGCCAATATTTTCAGAGCGTTCCACACAATTGAAGTGACAAGCTGCTCGCCTGCTGGGTGCCTTTTTGGGGGTTGGTTGGGTGGGTTTGCCGATTTTGCCTGGCTCCCGCATTTTTCCACATGGTCTGCGCCGGGAACGCGACGTATTCAAAGCACCGTGTGACAGTCTGTTGTGGCACCCTCAAGGGATAGGGATATTTGTCAGAGATTGCATATAGCACATACATACATACACATATATATATGTATATTTGTATATGCATAGTATGTGGAGATGCCTGTCACCGGAAACCAATCAGCAATATAATCGACTAAAGCTTTACTACTCAAGGGCGGGTGCGAAGGGCGCTCCGAGGATTGGTTGACAGGGACCTCGAGCCTTTTTGAGGGGATTTGGGGGGGACATACGACAACAACAGTTTGGACGGGGCAGTGCTTTAAGTTATAGAGTTGCAGCAGTTGTTGTGAAGTGGCATCATTCTATGCACACACAATGTGGTGCTCCACAAAATTCAATTTTTATATATTTTATATATTTGATAGGGGCATTTGAGTAAATATTTTTAAACACAACTCAAATGCAAAATGTATCGACTCAATAAGCACAAATGGGCAAATACCAGCAATGGGTTTGCTTATGGCAAATAAGAGAGAAATATATATTTGAAGGGTCAATAAACGGCTTTGTATGAATAACTAACAGAAATGGGCAACTTGTAAATTAAAAATATAAAATATATTAAAATATATCATTTAAGGAAAGGTTTTAACCGAGAACTGCAAGCTAAGGAGTGGACAGCAAATTGGCAATTACTTTTTCCAGGTTTTTCTTCATTATACACTTTCATAAAGTTCTTACGAATGAAGTTGAATAAGACAATTCCGACACCATTAAGTATATATACATATTTTTGATCAGCCTCAGTTTGATACTGGTTCTATGCCAACTAGCTCTTGAGCTTTGGAGCTAGCTTGATGAATCTCGGAATATATTCATCTTTCCGCTGCAGTGGATATGTGGAAACCTGTGGAATATGTCCAGTTCTCATATAACTACCATAGGAACAATCAAATAACTTTCGTTCGACCCACAAGAAAAGTTGCAAGCGTATTTCATTTTCGGCTTGCGAAAAGTAGCCGTTTTTTTTCATCTGCTAGTTGCAGCTGGCTGAGATATTTCACATCTTGATTATTTGTGTGCGGATTTCAATATAAAAATCGAACACACCTTTGCCAGATTTAAGCGCATTAAATTGGCCATAATTCAGTGCGCTGCCCACAGACTCAAAGGCGCTAGCTTTAAATTTATCGCTGCTAACAGATTTGTGATTTTGTTGGCGAATTTTATTGGTTGCATTTGGCAAGCTTTGCCTCAAGGTTAGCTACATTATCTTAATATTATTATTTTTTTGTTGCTTTCCTTTTATTTTTTTTTGCACAGCTAATTTTGCTGTTCTGTGAATTTAACGAGCCACAAAATGAAATCATAAGAATGCAAAGGTTGAGCTTTTGTACATTATTTTTAAGTCTTGTTGCAATTGTTTTTTTTTGTTTTTTTTTTTTGTTGAGGCATTGTTGTTGTCGTTGTCGTCATTATCTAATTATTATATGTATACAGATGCAAAAGTCAAGGTAACTGCACAATTATTCATTTTATTGTGTGTGCGAAAAATAAAAGCAGAGGAAATAAATTGCGAACAAAGCAAAAACGTTTAACTCAGCAACCAACCAACTTTAATAATGTATTAGTATGTATGTATATATTTTTTTCTTTGTATAATTAACGAGCGCGAAAATATTAAGCAAAAAAAAATAGTCAGATTTAAATTAACGAAGATTTAATACTCTTGCAGTTGTTCGCCATAAGCTAAGCAAATTCTTAATAATAGTAATTTATAAACACGAATTAATAATGGTGAAAAAAGTTATGTTATTTTAAGCCTTTCTTCACTGAGCTTAAACTATTCCATATTGTCATTCCTAATGCCTGACAAATTCAGAATACCCCAAAACTTACATTTTATGCTTGACTAATCCATACCTAATGCATGACAAAATCATAATACTCTCCTCCTCCCCCCCGCTAGTCTATGCCAATCAACTTATGCAAAATAATTTTAATTAATCAACTGCCAATGGGCGGAGTAGTACAATAATTTGTCTACCCACCCCCCCATGACTACGTCTGCCTCTTGCCCAGCCCTGCAGCTCAATATAAATGCTTATTAAGTTTAATATTCATAAACGAAAGTGCATTCATACATTGAAACATACTCAACACATGTGGGCCCCATCGAGAAGCCGATCCGGGTCTTGCTCGTATTTAGCTATCTGTCTCACTAGTAAGGGAGCAAAACGCCGGAAGAGTGAAGAGAGTGGGGAGCGGGGGTAAGGGCAGAGAGCAGTTCTTCAGCACTCTCAAGTGAGTCAAGCCGTCGGTTTATGAGCAGCATTTAAGCTGCGATAAATGGCATAATGTGCCCTCATAAACCGTGTGACGAATAACAGCGAAACGCGACGACCAAAAACCAACCGAAACGAGGAGTACAACGAGGGGAGGGGGGAGAGGAGTACTATATGGGAGTATGAGATGTGAGCATGCTGAGCTTAGGGGGGGAAGGGCTTATGGAATGGACAGGCAGCCACTCGACGCAATTGAAATGTCGCGTCGCCTTACCCGTGTCCGTGTCCGTGTCATAATAGGCGCAAAAAACTGCACGACAGCGAAATGCGACAAACGAAAAATCAGCTGCAATGTATGTGTGTGTATGTGTGTGTATGTATGTGTGCAGAGTGAACAAGTTGAGTACACATAAGTGCCGTGTACGATGAGCACGAATATGAGTACGAATGCGAATACGGAATACGAGTATGAGTACCAATTAGAGATGAGTGCGTGCATTGATTACGCGCAGCTCATTGCAGCACTTGCTGCTGCCACTTAATGCATTTTCTTATCAAGCACAATTCAAAGAGCAAAACAATCCAATCGAGAGCAAAAGATCTGCTCGCTTTAAACTGTATTATTTATTTTTAATTGTTTTATTTACAGTCCTATTATATGTAAATAAATATATTATAGTTAATATTCATAAATATATGTAATTAATTATCTAATCTGCAAACTATGCTTTACTTGCTTTAATTAAATTATTGGCAATATATTTATAATATTACAAATTTTGAAAAGATGCTATAAATAATATTCATTTTAATCTATATTTGCTTAAGAAACAGTTTATCTTTTTTCTGATGCTTCATTTGATCATTATTTACTTAAACAAAGTCATTCAAAAATAATTATAATATAAAAAATGTTCTGCACAACTTCATATTTAATACAACTTTTAATTCATCTTTGGATAAGACCAATAATCCTAACCTATTTCACATAAATCCTAATCTATTCAATGTCAATTTTCGTGAGTGAAATCGTGTTCACACACAGACACACACACACACGCACACACGAACACACGCACACATCTCTAGGAGACGATAACGCATTCGTGTTGTGGAAGCAATGCCTGCTTCTCTGTAAGCTTATGAAAAATGTGTGGATGTGGATTTGTCAACGGCAGCAGCAGCAGCAGCAACAACAACAACAACAACAATAACAACAACAACATTCACAGTAGCAACAACAATAACAACAACAGCAACAATTACTTAATGCCCATTGTATTGCATTTCAAGTTGGCAAATGGAACAAATGAAAAAAGAAATAAATACAGCAACACATTGACTGTGCAAAGGGGAAACAGGGGGAAGCAGGGCGAGGCAAAGCACAAAGCAAACAAAGCAAACGAAAATGAATGAAAGAAACAAAAATTTCCGCACTGTTGGCAGCTAAAGTGCAAGAAGCAATGGAAGGGGTGAACAAGGAGTTGAGATTGGATTGGGGGGTGGGGGGGTTGGTTGTGGGTCGAATTATTGGATGAACCGCGAGTGTATCAGTTAATAAGCGTAGCACAGGCGGCACAGCAAGTGGCAATGATGATTAAACGCACGAAGGGTGTTGAATCCACAGAATCGAGCAGATCATTGAATCCCAAATATGAAAAGGGCTGAGTCATGGCACACACACACACACACACCCACACACACATAAAGGTGTATCAAATACAATTCCAAGTAAAATGCACTCGCTCCTCTCAATCAATCAATCAAAGTCGAAGCGAATTGCGTGTTCCACATGAGACACATCCAAAAGATAAATGACAACCGAAATTGAAGCAAGCAAACCCTGCTCAGAATAATTAATAATGATAACCATAGCAGACTATTTTAAGTTATAATATATATGAAAATAATATAATACAAAATTTATAATTCAATTTGCAAAGCTTTATTTATTTAAGACCAACGCATATCCGATTTCTAAGCAATCAAAGTTTATTTCTTATAGGAAAGAGATTGTCAACATTAAATTCTGAAGTTATTTTTGAGATGGACAAAATTGATATAAATTTAATGAGTAAGACATTCATATGAAGCAAATAAATATAAACTGAAAATGCACATAAAAATCCATGTAACTTTAATCTTATTATTAGTCGAATTTTATTATTGGCAGATGGCCTAATTAAAGACGCCAACTGATAGTATTAAATATACCCTGAGACACTTGAGATGCATCTCACATCTCCCCTGCTGGGTTGATTCTAATTCGAGTCGAGTCGAGTCGAATTCATAAACTAATCACTGGCTATTGATGGATATTATTATGCGCTGCTGGGTTCAACAATGTCTTCAATTCGATATACGTGTTTACTAGATTATGGTCATGACTTTTACGATGCTGTGCGTAAAAATTTTAACTGCACTTTAATTATGCGATACTTGGCTATGGCTATGGCTACAGCAAAAGCTTGAAATTGGGGCTAAAAATATCAAATGCATTTGAAATTCATTTGCATTTTTGTATGGTGCACAAGATAAAGCCCTAAAATGGCCATAAAATCAATTTAATGTGTATAGCGAACAGCGACGGCTATAAAAACGACTGTCGTCGCACCCATTCCCCGAACAATGGAAACAAAAAATTATGAACCGAAAAAAACAAATCAAATTGGAATGAGAAAAACTAAAGTTTAATGAACATTTTATGCGGCACACAGCATGGGCCAGTTATATATATCCATACATACATATGTACAAAGTATATTCATATTTATAGCTTGATTTATTTTATTTTATTTTCAGCACATTAAACTCAGCTGGGGCACACACAAAGCTGGAGGTGTGTCCACGCACAGATCTGTGGAGGTGGAGCTGGAGCTGGAGTTGGAGTTGGAGTTGAAGTTGCAGATGGAGGCGAAGGCGAAGACGAAGGCGGAGCTGTTGCTCTCAACAGCGAGAATAATCAGCGGAAGTAACACTGGCCAGCTTAAAGATACAGATACAGATGCAGATGCAGATATGAATGCAAACTTTATAACGTTTATACAAGCTTGCGCTTACGCAATTGCAACGCCAAGCAGCAAATGTAAAACACAGTTTACAACAATCATGCAACATGTTCCCAAAAAAAAAAGAGTGAAAAAGAAACACACAATCCCACAACATATGCACCGCCTGCAATTGGTGAAAAAAACTTCGAAAAAGTATCAGATACACAAATTATTAAATTCTATACAATTTGGCTGCAACTTTTTTGTTCGCTGCAAGTTTTGCGTGTATGCTGATACCCTGTGAAAAATAAGCCCAACTGCAGGGGTATGCTAGTTTGAAAACTCTTATTTATAATGCTGTAATGTAGAAAATTAGAAACATAAGAAGTCTCTTTGAATTTCTACAAATAAATCCCTTCAGTTTCTTCTCTATTTTAAAAACTTTTCCAGTCGGTTCAGTAAGTATTATAAATTGGTCCCCGATTGCTTTCTATATTAACTAATAATATTGGTTCCCGGTCACCAAATGACTTTCCGCTTCTCAACATATTCCGAATAGCATCTCACATTTTTCATTCACCTACCACAAAAGTGTATTTCTGCACAGGATATCTCCATGTTCGCGTGACAATCATTGCAACATTGTTTTTTTTTTTCTTCTTTTTTTTTGTTGGCTTCTATTTTTGGTTCGTTGCATGCAGCTGGCGTTTGCCAAGTAGCCAAGTTGCCAATATGTTGCACAAAAATGATTATTATTTATAAGCAAGCATTTGCGCTGCGTGCATTTTGAAGTTGCCAAGCTGGCAAACTGTGCCGAACTAAATTTATTGCAGCTGAAAAGTTTCATTGCCAATTTTCTCTATACACACACATATGAGTGTGTGTGCCTCTGTGTTTGTGTGCCTCAGTGTGTTTGTGTGCCTCTGTGTTTGTGTGCCTCTGTGGTGTGTATGTGCATTTTGGGTAAATGAAAATACTGCTTAAACAACTTATCGGAAGTGCTTAGAACTTGTTAGCTACTTGCCAAAGATTGCATACCAAAAATGTTCCATCAAATGGAAACCCAAAAAACTTTCACTTGCAAACTTTTTAATGAAATATTTTAGTTTTCCAGCTGATAAATGCTCTAATTGGTAGCAGCACATAAGTTTTCCCTAGTCAATTGTTAAACAATCTACAATCTAAGCCAAGTTGAAAACTCCATGTTTCAGCATTATATTCATAAAAAACAGCAAAAACAATAAAAAAAACTGAAGTTGAAGGTCCAATTAAAAGGTGGAACAGATAAATTCCATTCCCTTATCTTTTAGGCTCAGCTCTGAACCAGGCAAACACTAATCTCCCCTCTTCCCCGATTGTGTCCCGGGCAAACTTCTTAATCACATTGAGGGGCGACCACAAAGTTTGGGGCAGGGATCCAAATGCGTCGTCCGCAGTGGCCACAAACACAAATACCTGCAATCAACGCCATCTAGATAAAAACAAATATAAACAAATAGCGGCAACATTTTTCATTCCAGCTTGCTGGTTTCTCCTCTGCTTCTTTCACATTTTTACATAAAATTCCAACAATTCTTGGACACTTGCAGAGCAAAGGACCAGGCAAGGCGAGGCAAGGCAAGGCAAGGAGTTGTGGCAAGTCCGCGTAGTGGCCATTTTATTTATTGTTATTTCATTTGGACCGCAAATTAAAAGCTATGAATACGAGCGCCAAGTGGAGCAGCAGCAAAAGGAAAACACAGACAGACAGCAACAAGGTGCAGGAAAAGCACGAAGAAAAAATTGACAACAGTAAAAAAAAAGGCAAATAAAAATAAAATAGAAAAAATAAAGAAAATATTGCATGAAAAGCACATACAGAGTAAAACATGCTGAAAAACGGAAATGAAAGCTTATTAAAGCCAAAACACACGCACACAGCGAAAAACCAAAGGGAAAACGGAAAATGGGGTCGGTAAAGAGCAGGGAAGGGTGGCGGGGAAGGGAAGCTTGGATCAGAGCTCAGCAAACGGAAGCAGAGAGCTAAAAAACAAACACTAAATCAAACATTACACCCAAACAAACAGCAAAAGTGAAATGGCGAGAGAAATAAGTATAAAAATGTGTAAGGAAAATTGTGGAAAAATCAGGCAACAAAAATATAAAAAAGAAAAATGCAAAAGGAGCAGAAGCAGAAGCAGCAGCAGCGAGAGCGAAAGGCAAACAGCGGCGAGGGAAAGCGCTTTTTTATTTGAGAGCATAAAGCAAATGCCAGACTAAAGTAAATATCAGAACACCTAACCCGCTTCCGCCAAACACCCCCGCTAGGTGTGTATGAGGGGGAGGGGGGCACTGCACAAGACAAATGTGGGCGCCACCGCGACGTCGACGTCCTTGTTGCTGCTGTTGTTGTTGTTGTTGTTGCTCCTGTCGCTGCCGGCATCCTTTTTGCAATATTAAGCGTAGCAATGACACCCATGGGTGCTGCCACGCCTCCACAGCATTGGCGTGCCGCCATGGGTTAAGCTACTCTTCCTCTCTCTCTCTGTGTGTGTGTGTGTGTGTTTGCACTATGCTAGACAACTAAATATATACACCTAGTTATTTGTGGGGCGTCGTCATCGTCGTCGTCGTTGTCGGCTGCCGACAAAGTGAAATATCAAGGGAATTAAAGACATTGTGCGGATTTAGCACTGAATGCCTCGCTGGGCATGAATGAGTCCAGGCCCATGCCGACTCTATGGATGAGCAAATGAATGAATGAATGAATAAGTGTATGAGTGTACGAGTGCACCAGTCTACGAGTGTATGTTGGGAATGAATGACTGACTGATTGTTGATGCTAGACTCTCGTTCGCAGCACAGCCCCGGCTGGGCGGCCGTTTGGGGAGCTTGTTGATTGAAGGGCTTCAATTGCTTTTTTTTGCGCCGTCTTTATTTTTGTATTTTTTTTTTTTGCAGTTTAAAGTCATTGGCTAAAGCCTCTTAGCCGGCAACAGCAAATAGTTGAACGCGAACACAACTGTACACATTTGGGTGTAATACGGAATGCATTAAAGGCAGCTTAAGCACTTTAAGCCAGCTTAGGCAACAGAATTGAATGTGAGCTATAAAAAAAATACAAATCATTTTTAATTTGATTGAGAACCTTTTTTATAACAGAGCCTGTGGATTGAGATTGAGAGAGCCTTCAGCTTTAGGCTACATTTATTATTTTTAACTATAATTAAAGACATTTGAAAAATGCAAGTTTACAGCTTAAATTTGTCAGTTATGGACTTATAATTTGGCTTTGACTCTGTCATAAATAAAGATCAATGCTTATTTTATTTATTTTTTATTATTTTATTTATATTTGTATATTTACAAAGCTTCACAGCTTATTTCATTTTATTTTTCTCTCTGATAGTTTTCAGCTTTTTGTCTACTTTAAAGTCAGCATGCCAATTAAATGCATTTTTACAGCTTTAATTTGTCAGTCAGCAGCTTAAGGAAAAAAACCCCTTAAGAATAAAGATATATATATATATTTTACACGTAAAGGCTTACGCTAATGAACTTTTGCGCCCTGCACGTTGACAGCTTAAAGCCGAGTTAATCTCTGTGAACATTTCCATTTCATGTTAACTGCTGGAGTCTTGAGCAAATGTAACTTAAGACTTTAAGTTTTCCGTTTAATTGCTGTAAATTGTTTACTTGGGCAAATTCCATTGATAAGCATCTCCATCTTTCGCTATCTATTTAAATGAGTTATACAATGCGTTGCTAAAATGTTCGTTTCATCTATGAATCCACAAACAGCAACTAAAACACACACATATCACTCAAAAGGCATAGAGCACCTCCCGGGCCGACACCTTCCGACAAGCTAAACCTAAAACCTAATCCGTTGCAAAGTGCTTCTTCTGTTTTGTGTAATATGAGCGAATAAAATGTATAACCCCAAGGCACAAAGCACACGCTCTCTCTCTCTCCTCGCTCCTCGCGCCCAGGGATAAGGGATAAGCCAAGGGATATGCACTCGCAGAATAGATATCTTCATGTAGATGAGCTCGTATTCTCATTCATACACACATACACATGTGTGTGCGTGTGTATATCGGACGTGTGCCTTAACCGTGCCTCGTCTCCTTGCCACACCGTCAACCAGCTGTCGTCGCACCCTGTTTGCTAACCCATTCTTTCAATTCTCATTCCAATCCATTCACGGCTTACTTATAACAATGCCAACACACACCACACAGGCACACTCACACACACACACACAGGCACACACACAGGAGTGGATTGTCATGTGCCAGGCCGCAAAAGAAAGTGCCAAAGAAAGAAAGCAAAAGCAAAGGCAAAGGCAAAGCATGCGGGCAACTTTAGCTTAGACACTGCCTCAAAGATGCCAAGTTCTCATTTCAATTGTGCCAGTTGCTCAAAGGCATTCTCGCTATACCCTCTACAAATTGTAACAAAGGGTGTAATAAGCTCATTAAGCTAACTTAATAAAGTTATCTGTTTGTTATCTACTTAGAACTAGGAACCTTCAAAATAAAATTGATATTTCATAGCGATAAGAATTCAGTTCAAATTCAGCTGTCAGATTCAGATCAAGATCATTCCTCATTTATTACAACTCACCCCGAAGCGATTGTCAACCCTATTCTGTCATTTATATCCCTTAACATTATAAGAGTTAAGAACATTAATTTGAATACTCAGATTTTCTGCTTACTAGGGTATCTTCAAGTCGCTCACTTTCGTTTAGAGCACTCTCGCCTTTTAGCAACACTTTTATATTCGCTTTTGTCTGATTACGAGGCGCACTTTGAAATTGAAGCGAGTGTGTGCGAGTGTGTGTGTGTGTGTGGGAGGGCGGTGAAGAGGGGCATTCAAAATAGAATGAATAAGAAAAGGATGCCAGAAATGGGCGCATCAAGTGCCGCTTTCAAGTCAAATGAATGTCCCATGTAGGGCCCTCCCCGACTCTAGAACTCCCACATAGAGCAACTATCAACCATTTGATGGGCCTGTCAAAAAAGAAGCATGCATGGGCGGGGTAGGTGGGGGGACTGTTAGTAGAAGGGGTAAACACTTTGAGGAGATGAGGATGGGGATTGGGGATTGGGAATGGGGGCAGTTCAAGTGGCAACATTGTAAGCACTAATCTCAGCAGTGGCAAACGACCGTTCAAGTGCTTATCAAATGTCACGACGTGCGACTCTATCTATCTCTTTTTCTCTTTCCCTTGCTGTCTCTCTCTTTCTCTCCCTCTCTGTGTCTGTGTTCAGGAAATGCCTACAAAGAAAAACTGTTAAGGCGTTATCAGGCAACGGTAATCTTATCATGCAACAACTGCAACACTTGGCGCTGACAAATGTTAGAAGTGCATTTGCTTTGGCCCCAACTCACCCCTCAATCACCCCCGTCTCCCATAACACACTCTTATACAACACTACACTACACTACTTTAGCAGGGAGACAGTGTTTGAAAACAAAAGAGGACATTGACTGCAGTTTACAGAGCATGACACCCACGAAACCCCCCCTGAGAGCCACGTTAATGTGACATAGTCAATAAAACAAATATGACAGTCAGAGAGAGGCACAGACGCAACGTCACATGGGTGGCAAGAGTGGGAGAGGCAACAGAGAGGGAACAAGAGAACAACGTAAGTGTAATGATAATAAAAGTTTATGACAACCAGATCAGAAGAGCTTGTGTAAGGCTAATGTCAACGTGCTGTTATGGTCAGAAAGGGGACGAGGTGTATGTGTGTGTGTGAGGGGGAAGTGGGTGGATTGTGGATAAAGATGAAGCCGCCTGCAAGTAAAAGGTTAAAGAGGCAACAGACAGCGCGGTTGCAAGTGCGAAAAGCGCTTTCATGCTTCACTGAACTTCCAGCGACGCAATGAAGCAAGAACTTTTAGCAGGTCGCTGCTTGTCTCGCAAAGTGCAAAAACGTTATTATGTTATAAGGTAGTGGATACACCCACACCACCAACCCTCCCTCTCCCACCACCCACACCACTCCTCTCCAACAAGTCAACCAAGCGAAATGTTGACGGGTTTAAATTTGCGGATTACAAATTGCTTGAAGGCTCAGCTCAGCTTGCCTTGAAATATATGGCTTAAAAGTTTGCTTGCAAAAGTTTTGTAGGAGAGAAAAAAAAATCGGAAACCATAAATTATTTATGCCAAATAAATAATAAATGTTATTAAATCATAAAAGTTTGTTTTTAAAAGAGTTGTAAATTTATATCACAAAAGACTTAAATAAGATTTAAGATTTGCTAGCAAAAAAAACATATTTTGATTTATTTTAAAGAAAAAATGCAATTAATCAAATAGATTAACTTAATGAGGAACTTATAAGCGCAGATCTGAAAGATATATGTTTAATCCGCAAATGGTACTCTTTTCTATTGTCGCGTAGCACTCTCAGGGATATAGATACTTAAATATTTGCTTTAGTAAGTAACTAGATATTAGAAATATCTGGCACACATTGACTGACAGTCTAAGCCCCCTCCTTCTTTGACTTATATACATATATATTTATATATATATTTCTCTTTTGTTTACCATGTGCTCAAACTTGGCGCTTTTGGTTACCGTTAATGGCTTTTAAAGCCACCCCGAGAGCCTTTTGTCGGACGTGTGTTCCCAATTCTCGAAAGACAAACACTACAAGTCGAACGGATCCCTTCCCTGCACTGGATGCCCAGGCAAACACAATTGTCAGCTAGCTGTTATCGCCCAGTTGGTGGAAGAGGCTTATCGAATTTCCATCAATATGCGCAACGCAAAGTAAAAATAGATGGAAGCAGCGAAAGTGGCAGGGCATGAATAAAATATATTAAAATTACATCAAATATTTCAATGCTCATGTAGAATACTTAAAATCCCCCCCCCCCCCCCCAAAAAAAAGGAAAATCTCTTGGGGGTTCCGAGCAACTCGACAACAAAACAGCAGCGACAAAAAAAACCAAACCCAAAATGAAATATGAGTTGACGTTTTAGGGTGTTTGAATTAATCACCGATGACATGAGCTGGTCGCCTGATAAGCCCACTAAACAATGGATTCCACTGTCCACCTGCTATCAGTGGCGACAGCTATCAGTTATCAGTAATCAGCTGCCATCGGTTACCGGTTATCACGGGGCTTCCAGTGTTTGCTGAAATGTGTGTCACTTGGGATTATGTGCTCGATTTCACATTTCTACGGCAACTAGAATTTAATTGAAATAATAAACAATAATTGCAAAACTTGAGACTTAATCGTCTGCATATCATTGGCAACATTTATAATTAGCCTTTGGTTGGAATATCTTTTGGGGGGGAAAGCGTTGAATTTCTAATTGCTAACACAAACAATGGCAACAACGGAGGCACAACCAGCTGAATAATTCAGTACTTGCTACAGATATACATATGTATATGTTTGTATTGTTGTAGAGCAAACATTTAACGGTTCATTGCGCAAACTAATAATTACATAATGAAGCAAAACATAAGTTAAACTTGACCAGGCGTACCAGCAAGGAGCAGCAAGGAGCAGCAGGAGAAGCAGGCAGCAGGACTCCTACAGAGTTCTTGCCACAACAAACAAGTTGGAAAGGAGGCACAACTGGGTGTAGAGCAGGGGCAGCACAGGGAGTTCATGGATTGGGCGCCATGACTAGGCAGCTTACATGTGTGTGTGTGTGTGTGTGTGTGTGTGTGTGAAGCCACACAACTTGGTAGAAAGAACTGCGTATCGAGTTAAAGTCGGTGCGAGATTAATTGTTTGGCAACAAACCTTCACTAAGTGAAGGTAAAAGCAAAGTTTTGATTAGGAAGCGCAAAAACTGAGCTAATTTTGTTGGCCAACTTTATTGAATTGTAATGGAATAGCTAACTGTATGCCAAAACATGGCTAAAACTTAATGGATTCTCAATAAACCATAAATACATACAGATGGAAATTGGTTACTTCATCTCTTTTGCTGCATCTCACTCTTTCTCTCTGTTTAAATGCCTTACCAACTGCTCTCTTCTTCCCATTCTCTTCCTTTCTCTCTTCCTAAACGTATTTCTCTCTTTCTCTCTCTCTCTCTCTCTTACTCTATATCTTTCCTCATCAGCTTATCTGGCATTCAACTGTCTCTGCTCAGCGATTTATCGCTCATTGATTTCGTTATCTAAATCCAAGTCAAAAGGCAGCTTCCCATCCCAACCCATCCGATCCGATCCCACATACGAACAACCCCATTAAAAATCTTTATGCCTGATTTATTTAAGGGCTTCGAGCTTAAAACCAATCAAACTCACACTGCCAATTTGTCGACAACAACTCTACGGAATTCACGATGCTAACTGACTCCCCCCACAGGTACAGCCCCGGGAGACCACTCAAAGATTGCCCAGCTCAAATGCACACACACACACACTCGCACACACCCACACACACTTATTTAGTATATACACCCGAAGCATATAATTCGATTGTTAAGTGTTTGCACAAAGCGTTGACTAAACCCCTTCTATTATCCAGCTCCAACCCTTATCCCTAACTAGTATTTAAACTACAAGCACACACACAAGACACACACACACACACACACACACACAATACACAGAAACTGGCCTCCATTATGAATTCATATTCAATTACGCGTGCTGGCCACAACAACAACAAGAACAACAACACCAAAGTGTTTTCAGGTTCAAAGTTCATCCTACGATTGCAGCCCAAAATTTTATGAATTTGTTTGCATTTTGCACTGGGGACCCGTCTAAGGGTTAGGGGTTAGGGGGTGTACGACTGGAGGGTGCTCTGGCCGAGTGCATGAAGTAATGATAAATGAAATATTTATATAGCTAAAATACGTAATTAACTCAAATTATAATGGGGCGGCGCTGGTGTGCCCCAATGCACAGCCAACAACAACAATAGGCGTTAATATGCGCCAGCGCCAGTGCCACGAGAAACCACAAAATGTGGACGGAGCAAAGGAGGAGCGGGTGGCGGGTAGAGAGGCGCAAACACAACACACACACACAGCATACACACACACACAACACAGACAGCCAGCCAGCCAGCCAGCATGTTGAAATGCATGCTGAGTGTGATTACAACAACGACGACAACAACGGCAGCAGCCACAGCAGCAGCAGCAGCAACAACAATGACGACGACCCGCACGCCATGTCTGCCCCCTCATTTGTAGCACAGCTACAGCTACAGCTATCCCCCCTCTGCTACGCCCCTGCCCTTTGGGTACGCCCCAGTTTGGTTGCGTTGCGTTGGTCATTATTTACTCATCGATTGCCGAGGAATGCGGTGCATCATGCAGCGCAATGCCCGCTTTTGGTTAGTACCTCTATCTAAGACCCCCGCGACCCTCACCCTCCCCCTCTCTCTCTCTCTCTGCTCCCATTGGGAGTCTCTGCTTTGTCTGTCTGTCTGTCTGTTTGTCTGACTTTGGTAGCTGCTGCACTGGCTGGCAACTGACTGCTAATAAATTCAGCAAAGCCAGCAGCAGGTTGCTAGCCTTAAGGTTCGTTTCGGGAACTGTTCCAGCCTATCCCCTCTTCCCACTTCCCTCTCTCTCTCTCTCTTCATTTAACCCTCTCGCATGTGTGTGTGTGTGTGTGGAGCAACAATAACAAATCGTGTTGTTAACTGGCACCGTCGTCATTCGCATACGCACGAATGCATTCAGTTAAGAGGTGAGCGAGGGGCAGAGGAGCTCTTGGCCTGTGGTCACACATAGCTGCCGTTGCAATGTATATCCCTCCCTCTCCCTCTCCTTCTCTCTCTCTCTCTCTGCTTGCGCTTAGTATGCATGCTTCGTTGGCTGGCTGGCAAGTCTTAGGCTTGCCTTTGTCCAACCTGAACCTGGACTTGGGCCTGGGTTTGGGCTCATGCTTCATATGGGCACTTGGGCTTGGGCCTGGGTCTGGGCTTGGGCTTGGCATTGCTATTGGTATTAGTGTTGGTCTTGGGCCTTGTCATTGACCTCCACAATCACACACACGCACACACACAGACATTGTAACTGCAACTACCGTGCTGCAATGAGCTCCGCTTGTAAGCCTCTCCCCTCCACTCCCCTCGCTGCACAGACTTTTGGTGTTGCCTCTCCGCTTTAAATGGACATGGACAATGTTGTGTGCGCTTTAATGTTGTGGCCTTTAAATACACTGTAGCCACAAGGGAAAGGGTTTTGAGCAACTTTTTCATAACTATAAATACAAATATTAAGACCTTAGTAATTTGGAATTCCTTTAATAATTAATTTGGAATTCTGATCGAAATTTTATATACATATATAGAGGATTATCGATAAAGTTCTTTAAACATCTTAAATGTCAAGAATTTATATTTCCTTAAGTTTAAAAACCGCATATTTCGAGTTCTCGTGTATTCCATATTCATACAGACTTAAAATAAGCTAAACTATCTTGAGTTTATTTGTCATTTCAAACTTACTGCCAAATCGCATTCTAAAATCAAGGTTTTCTTCAATTTTTGTTAACAAACAGCGTATTGAATGGTCTGGCAATTTAAGCCTCAACATTTTTGCTTGTTGATGTTGTTTTTAGGTGCGCTGGCCATAAAACAGAGCCAAACACCATACTAAACTTAACTCAACTGAGTTGCCACAGCAGGCAACTGGGAGCTGGGAGCGGGGAGCTGGGAACAGGCAGCAGGCAGCAGCAGTGAACAGGCCAATACCCCAAGGATGAAGTGTTGATTATGCGTGTTGCAGTTGACGGCAGTCAGTTGTTGTTGTCATTGTTATTGTTGTTGCTGTTGTTTGTGTCTAGTTGTTGTCGTTGTTCTTGTTGTGCATCAATGCAGCAGATTTGAAGGCAAGTGCAAGCCGCTTAGAACTTGCAAGTTGTTCTCAGTTAAGCCAGAGCATATTGTCAGCTGATCCCAGCTAGTTAAGTGAGGCATCTCTCTCTGTGTGTGCAAGTGTGTGTGTGTGCAAGTGTGTGTTGTTTGGTGTGTGGTGTACATTGTTGCTGTGTGTGGTGTGTATGTTGCCGACACTTTTTTGTTTTGAGACTGCTTGTTGATTGCTGGCAAATTATGCTTCCAACTAACACAAAACAAGTGGAGTGCAGCTCAAAATGATGGCCGGATTAAAAGATTTGTTGTGCTGAGCCAGCAAGCATTGGAATTATGCAGTTTTGCATTAAATACAGGACAATGCCATTAATATGTTGAGCATATAATTGTTGCATAAGTAATATGGGATTATAAGCAAATTGCTGGCAACAACAACAACAACAACAACAACACTTGCAATTAGTATATTGGGCTTGTGAATTGGCAGCAGCTTTAGCTGAAAATCTTGCGAAATACAAAATTGAATTTAATGAAATATAAATGAAATTAAGTATGAATATTTAATTGTCGCTAATAACTCTAAATGTGTGCATTTATTTATTTGTTTTTTATTTTACTTAATAGCCAACATATGTGAATATCTTACTTACAAATATTTAATTGATGAGCATTACTTATATATATATATATATATATATATATATATATATATAGCTTTGTTAATTGACTTTATGTGTCCATTACAAACCCCTAAGCCTCCTCTGCGCCTACATCATTAAATTCTCCCTCTCCGAAGCACATTTGTCATTCTGTCAAGGCAGCAATAACTAAATTAAGGAAGTTCATCAGTAGCCGCAGCAACATTTCCTTGAGAACTTCATTAAACTTGGCTCCCGGGCATTAGGCCGAGTATATCAGACCCCTATATATATATATATATATTCCTTGCATACCTCAAAGTGGTAGCGAAACAATTCACACGCTGCTGAAACAGTTGGCAACTGGGAAACTGGTCATTAACACAAAACTGGCCAACTGGCAGCAGCATTACGAGTACATGCCAAAGTCCCATAATGTGAAATGCAAATAGAGTGGTTAAATTTCAGTGTTACCTGTTGCCACCTCAGCGGGGAATCAGAGAGTCAAAGAGAGAGGGGGGCTAAGGAATACTATTCCCCCTGGACAAGCCACCACTTCTACCACATCTATCAGATGCTTGTGCAACTGCATCTTCGCTGGCAAATTAGAGCACATTAACGCATTCAGGCTGAAACATGCCCCATTGCTGGACCACGGCTTACCTGTAAAGAGAGCGAAAGAGAGAGAGAGTGAGATGGGTGTTGAGTGAGAGAGGAGATATGAGAAGGAGCGACTGATAATTATGTAGATTAGCTAAAGGAAGTTTGTGTTTGCTCAAGAAATTAGCAAGATGTTTGTATCGCTTTCAACTCACTATATATATATATATATGTATCTGTATAGGTATTTCCATTGGTCTATTGTGAGTGATGATGATGATGACTAATTGGGGGGGCCTTTTGTGACTGACAATGTTTTGTCTTGTTTGACTTTGGGCCAGTCAGTTGAACGAACTTCAGCAGTTGCGAGAAATTGCACAGGAAGTGCTGAAGGACTTCCAGCGAAGTTGAGACTCAAGTGGACACACTCTCCTCCACTGTTTGTTTGGCTGGGCACACTGTTTACCGAAGGTATTGGGCTATTGTCTAATGAATATCTCAGCTGAGCTGAGCTAGGCAAAAACTTTGTGATTTTAACGCAATGTCAGCTTTCCTCTTGTCAGTAATTCAAAGAGCAAAGCCAGCTGATGTACACTCTACTCTAATAGCATTCCCCGATCAACGAATTTGATTTCCAGATTAAGGCACAATATCTAAGAATTTGGCATTTCAAATAAACAAGTTTACCAAAATGGAATGCATTTCTTGCCATAAGCAATGGGTCTTTGGACTGAACTGCACGTGATTTATTTTTAAGTTTAGTTTGAGTCTAGGAAAATATGAAAGAGATTTTCCTTTTCTCTCTCATCGTATAAAAATGTATTCAAAAGTAACATAATTGAATATCCGAAATGAAACTGACAACTGCAGAATCGCATTCCCTGAAAAACTTCATATCTTTTAAGCTGCGAATCTCGGGATTTCAACCATGAATGCTTGGGGCATAGAAGAACACATTAGGCTTAAGCAGCGGGCGGCTTTGGTTACTTTATATCCGGGCTTGAGCTTAAACTCTCAACTGTGAAGGAAATTAAAAATCATCGGAATTTCTAGCCGATTGCAGGGGAAGTAAGCTAAGAAATTGGTTTCAAGCGCGTTTAATGTTTCTTCTTCTTATTTTTTTTCAGTACTTCAAATAGCTAGGCGACCACAAATCTAAATTACGAGGACCGTGCACTAAATCAAATGCGCTGATGTTCCAAGAGGGCAGCCAACTTGAAAGGGAAACCCAAGAGCGACCACAAAACGAACAGCAACAATGAGACTGTGAATAGTGTAATGTTGTAATAGATGGTGGGGAGTGCAGGGGAGTAGTGAGGCAAGGTATAAATTAAGAGCGGCATGCGGCAAACGAATTTTTCGACTTGTAACCCTAGAAGTGTGGCCAAACACACAGGCGACGTCGACCGGCGACCAACGTCGACCGCATTATAGCGCCCTAGGGGTATGAATTGTCAGGGCCAGGGACGGGGACGACATTGGCGAATGGCCACGAGGACGTGAACGGGAGAGTGGAAGTGGAAGTGGACGTGGATGTCGATGTGGACGTGAACATTGTGCTTCGCCTCGTTGACTTGGACTGCGTTTTGCAAGCCAAGTTTTATTATACCCAATGCTCGATACCCATTAAAAGTTGTGCAAGAAAAGGCGACATCTTTGAATCTATAATGTAAACATATATTTCAAGAGAAAGACGTATTGAGTTATGAAGTATATAGACAGGTTTGTCGATCTGGAGACTTTAAGACTGCTAATATTTAACAGGAACAGTTGAAGCCTATTTCAATATTTCGATTACTATTTGCTAACTAACGATAAAGAAAACATAAATTATAATAGCCAAAGACTTCAGTCTGGAATAAGAAGTGTTTCCATTCTTTTAAGCAGAACTTTTTAATATTTTAAAAAGGAAAAGAACTTTTCACAAGATAATCGAAGTTGCTTCAAAACCACACACAAATTGCAACTAAGTTTAAGCTAGTTATTCATCTCTTTTCTACTCCAAACTATCTACAGGGTATCAAGTGAGTTTTAACTAATCACTCATCTATTTTCTACCATACAGGCTGTGTACAGGGCATCTGCCAAGTCCATCACTGCCGACAAAAGCACTCACTCTTGCCGCATAGCCCTGCATTCTTGTTCTTTATAATTAGCCATAATTCACTTGCCTAGGCCAAGACAAAATGAAGCATAAAATATTTACGCGTTGCCCCGTCGACGACCACCGGAAATATGCAATTTGACGCAATTTGCATGCAGCACAAACAACAACAGCTGCAGCAGTAAGCCCCTTACTCTAGTGGCAAGTACAAGTTGCGACTCTATTCAAGTGGACGCAGACTGTATCTATCTCTCTCTCTCTCTTTCGCACTCACGATTGTGTCTTTGTGTGGCACGTGGTCGGTTGCATTAGGTGATGCAATCATTTCCGCTTTGCAGATTGCAAAATGCGCATGCCAGAAATCAATTTCCGTTTTCAAGTCATCTGCTTTGTTGGTCAAGCAAATGGGCATCTAAACTGGAGTACGCCCTGGCCATCAACATGTCTGTCTGTCTGTCTCTCTGTCTGTCTGTCTGTGGCTGTATCCATCTATATATGCATGATGATATCGCTTGTCATGCATTAATTACACAGCCAACAATGTGGTCCCTCTTCGATTTGGCCCCTGATAGTGATACGGACGGTGATGATGAGCTTGTAAACTGGAAATCATACTCCATCTGCTCCAACTGCCCTGGGTGAGAGCATAAGCAAAAAGTAGCGCCTTAAAAAGGTATTATTAAAGGAATAAGGCAACTTTGTAAGTCGTAAATGTTGTCTTAAAAAAGAAAAAATAAATTTATAAATATAAAATGTCAAAATTTAAGTGAATCAACTTTGAATGTAGAATTATTGTAGAGCACAAGCCGTGAAAAAATAAGGCCTTTGAAAGTCGGTTCAGATTTGACAAAGTTATAGCTGTGCTTAGTTTGGAATCGACTTAGTTTTTCTAGAGTAGAAAATATGCAAGTAATTCAACCCAGAATTGTGTTTCCAGATTTAAATGCAGTCAAAAAAACCATGGCTTTTCAAAATCGTTTGGTTTTTGACCTATTAGCTATTGCAAGTTTAGATTTCGATCCAGAATTGTCTTTCCAGATTTAAATGCTTTTTCAAATGCTTGCTTTCGAAAATCGTATTTTTTTCACAAAGTTAAGACTGTGGAAAGTTTCGGTCTATCGCTGCACACCTCTTTTGAAAGTAGAATTTATAAATGAATTTTGATCCAGAATTGTGTTATCAACTTGAAATGTAGTATTCATGTAGAAGTCAAACCTTGGGCAGAAAGCCATAGCTTTTGAAAATCGCTTCAGTTTGAGCAAAGTTATGCGCATTTAAAGTATTGGAGTTTAAACCAGTAATTTTCTCAGAGTGTACACGCACACACGCCAACACACACAGAGGGAGACTTGCCCCGACAGAAAGATGCTTATCGCGAGCCTCGTTTAAAGCGACTTCTCCCGCAGCGACTTTAACTGTTGTTGCTGTGTGTTGCTGTTGTTTTTGTTTTTGTTGGCAACAACATTTTCTTTTCATTAATTCATAAAGCATATTTTTATTGAGTGGCAACACATGAGACGCGAAAGAGGGGTGCGGGGCGGGGCTGAGGGCGGAGGGCCACAATGTGGGGGCATTAAAAAGTTGTAGTAATGGAAATTGTTTTGTGAAAATTGCAAACTGCCAGCAATGGCCAGCTTGTAAAACAAGGGGGACTCTTGAGCAACAGGGCGGCAGTGTGGGGGGAAAGCGGAAATTGAGGGGCAAGAGCGTTGTAAAATGTGCGAGAATGTGCACCAAAGTTGTAAGTGGGTTTGAGGCACGCTTCGTTTGCCACGGGGAATTTCAAATAGAATAAAACTTACGCTACAACATGTTGTTCATAATTTCTCCCACTCTGGCCTACGAAAGAACTCCCCGTCTAGCTGATAAGAGCCATAACGGTTAATGTGGGAAAGCCATATTAAGTTAAATTTAATGATTAGTTAGCCAAGGTTTAGTGGAAAAGCAAACCAAAAGCATCATTCTGCAGTTGTTTAGTTGAAATAGAGTATCTTTTTAGGTTGAACATTAAAGTTGGTAATTAAAAAAGTTTTTATTTAGTTTATAGATAGTTGACAGCCAAAAATAATATTCTTAGTTTTAAAATGTAAAATATTGAAATAGAGCATTTTTTTATATTGAAGATTAAAGTTAGTAATTAAAAAAGTTGCAGCTTTTTGGTTTAGAGGTAGTTGTTAGCTGAAATACTTAGCCAAATCTAATATTTCCTAATTTAATATGTAAAATATTTACCTTAATAATCACTTAATCACACTATCAAGTAATCAAAGCAAGCCGTAATCTTAGTCCCTCAAAAGATTGCATCTCTGAGCATAAACTTGATTGCTTTATTACAATTTTAATAACTCGAAAGATTAAGCGTTCTCTGTTTGATTCTAGCTTTGATTCTAGCTAATTCAGCGATTTGCACAAACTGTAATCATTTAAAGTATTGCCAACATAATATTTTCTTTATTGCTATTGATGGCCATGAAACGATTCTTTGATCTCTTTGGCGGCTCAATTTGCTTTCCAGCTGGTTGTCAGCAAACACGCAAAAGGCTTCAACACTCAATCTACTGTCGGTTGTTGCAGTTGTTGCAGTTGCACTTCAGTCAATGCACACTAGACTTCAACTCAGAGTCGCCACACTGCACTTATCGCATTTCTAATCATTATGCAACTAGCTCTCAATGGTTAAAGTGTTGAACGTTCATTTCCATTTCCGATTCACTTTGAACAACGGCAACAACGGCAACAAATCAAAGAGCTAAAAAGCCGCAGACTGACTGACAGACAGACGGAGAGACAGACAGACACAGATCTGACCAATGAGAGAAGCAGACGTTGATTATTTAGTTGAATAGCAACAATTTTGGGTTAAGTTGCTTCAACAATCTTTGCGCAGAATGCAAACTTTAGCCAGACTAATTATAATCACATTCTAATTAGACAAACTGCGTCAAAGCTGCCTCGTCGGTGCGCTCTGAGCTGCTGGCTGCTCAACTTAATAAGGAAATCAATTAATAACAAACGATGCAGCAAAAGTAACAGCAACAACAGCAACAACAACTGCAACAACAGCAGCAACAACAGCAGCAACGACAGCAACAACTTTCAGTCTGTCTAATAGATTTTAAATTAAAGTTTGCCGCTGTCGACAGAAGAGTCAGAGTCATAGTCAGAGTCTGGGGTACGGGGCACGGGGCACGGGGCATGACAAGAACGACATTGACTTGCACAACAAGTTGACTTCAAACTGCAAAAGATACAAAGATACAGAGATACATAGATACACAGAACGTAGACGACGATGATGATGATGACGACAATGATGACTACATGGCAATGCACTCGACGATGACAACAACAACAACACCAGCAACAACAACAACAACGACGACAACAAAAAAAACTTCCGTAAACAACAACGTTGTTCGCAACCCAAGCCACAGCCAAAGGCAAAGTCGAAGCTTCACCCGGCCAGACAACATTTCGAAGACGATTTTAAAATTAGAAAAGCAACAGAAGAAAAAAACCTTAGTATTACCCCAAAAAAGAAAAATTCAGACAAAAATGCCTACTTGCAGTAAGGGTGGCTAAAGGATACCCTGTAAGCTGTTTTAAATTGTTAACTACACAAAATTGTTTCTTAAATAACTAAGTTGTTTTCAAGAGTTTTATGGGAACTAAGTATCAGGAATTTATTATAAAATAACAACAACTTTTTCTATAATGCAGATCATAATGATCATGAAATAAATATTTTAATATTTTAGCTTATAATCCTGTTAAATTTAAGATACGAATTATTTAGAATAAGAACGATTTTTCAGATATTATTGTCGATTTTATCATAATAATAAACTTTAATCAAATTTAACTTCTTTCTTTTGCAAAAACTCATCTCTTTTCGATTATATCATAATTTAAATAAGATCATATAATCGATGAGAGAAGAGTTGTCGCTTACTTGTATTTATCAGTAGCTTATCATTTTTATTATATTCCAGGCAAATAACTCAATAAAGATATCAACAATCTTAACACCTGATTTCCTTCTGGTTTTTTACCTCATTCAAAGTTCATTCTAGATTTATTCATCTTTAAAAATGCCTTTCTTAACAGGGTATACAAAAAATACCAAATGGAAAATGAAAATAAAATTGTCTAACGCATTTGTGTGTGTGTGTGTGTGTGTGTATTCGTTTGTGTGTACTTTGTATATTTGTGGATATAACAAGCAGCATTTGGCTGGGGAATACGCGGCATATAATCTAAGCAGAACGATAGACCGAGGGGGGCATAAATAGATCGAAAGAGAGAGAGAGAGACGGAGAGAGAGAGAGAGGGGTGAAGGGAAGGGGGGTTGCACAACGAGGTGAGCCGCCGCCTGGGGCCAATGCAAGCGAGCAGAGGCAATCAAACAACTGAAGCATGACAACTTGATGCCAGGAGCAAGCAGCAATAGCAAAGAAAATGCTTTTTAGCTGCTGCTTGCTGCTGCTGCTTGTGGATGCTGCTCAACGCTGGAGCGATGGATGCGGATGTTGCGGCCAGAGGGGAGAGAAGAGAATGCCTGCTTGCTTGCTGGCTGGCTGGCTTGTTGCTGCCCCAAAACAAAACCCACACGCTGCCGCCGCTTGACGAGCGACGAACGACGAGCGAGAAACGAGGCACGGGGCACATGACATAAAAATTAAATAAACAAAATTATGAACCAACAACGCGCCAACGTATGTGGGCCTTCCTCCCGTTGATAAGTGAGTTTTAGTTAAGGCACAATGCGAGTGGTGGAGTGGTGGTGTGGGGGCTGGGGCAGATACAAATCAAAATAAACATTGTGCTTGCTTGATTGGGGCATGCAACAGCAACGTACGAACGAACGAACGAACGAGCCTGTATTTGTTAGATAAACAATGAAGGGAGTTTTTAATGTTTGTCTACGCCAAATGCCGCGGGGCCCAGTCAAAAGATGCCTAGCCTAAGCCTACAATTGATACGAGTCTACAGATGGGAGTGGAGGGGCTGGAGGCAGGGGGCAGGGGGCACAACAAGTGCATTGAGCTGTTAAGTGGAAAGCAGTGAAAAGTCCGATAAGCAAACACATAAGACCCACGCAGCAAGCAGCACACAACACAAGGATCTCAATTGACCAAATACAAAACACAAATGACAACCCAAGAAGCATTTTCAAATTGTTTTGATATCCCCCCCCCCCCACACACACACACACTTATTTTAATAAGCGACAAGTGCAGCTGGAGCTGCTTGACAACAGTTCCAATTGCTAATCTAAAATGCCTGCTGAAAGAGAGAGCAGAGGGAAGAAATCAATTGCATTTCATGAATATTTAAATTCGATTAATAAGTGGAAAATGTGTGCGGAGAAAACAATAGGGGCAAGTCTAAGAAAGTTATTAACTTTGTTTGCATATCAGCAACCAAATCAATACTCAAAAGATTAATGCGATTGTTCATTGTTGATAAGTATTTTAAGAGGAAACTCAATGCCTAATTTAAAGCAGTCCACTAAATCGATTCTAGATAACAATATACAATTAAAAATATAATCGAACTGTGTAAAATGATTTAACAGGCAGCAGGAAGCATCTCATGCCACTTAAAATATATATTCTTGATCAGTTATGCCTATATGTAGACCTCGATCTCAGAGTCTATAAATGTTAGAGTCTTCAAATTTGAAGAATAAGTTCTCTTGAACCAGAACCAGCTCAAGTTTATTTAATTTTACTGATTACCCTCCCAAGTTCTGAGAATAACGATAAAAATCGATTAGCGATAGCAATAAAAGGCACAATCTTGAAGATTTATTTATTATTGATCATTTGCCATTAGAAACATCGAAGAAAATCCTCTGTTCATGTTTACCCAATAAAACACCAGCAAACCGAAAGCATTTTCCTCATGTATAGCTAAGAATTTGGAATAGGTAAGAACTTTGATAATGGGTATCTTTTATTCGAACTCTACCAAGTATAGCATTCTAACTTGTTAATTAATGGCTTATTCGAACAAATGCAGTAAATTTGCCAAATGGCTTTAGGAAACACAAATCAGTTGTGAATGCGACCAACCCTTGAAGCAAATCATCGATAACTACCTCAAGTTGTTGTGCACATTGCAGTTGCATCTTTGTGATCTCGCAAAGGAGTGAAACGCAAGGAGAGAATGAGAGAGAGAGAGAGAGAGAGAGAGAGTCAACTATTTGTTACATATATTGTCCACTTAGTTGTTTGTTTGCATAATTGAAAATAACCCTTTTGCCGGCCCTTGGCAAAATTATTGCAAATAAACAAGAAATGGCGCTCGTCTCGTTTGTTTTGATGGGCCCTCGAGCGTTTAATACACTTAATATTATTACAATGGAATTCAATGAGCAGCAAAGCAAATCAAAACAAAGGCAAAGCCTGGCAAAAAAGTATCTAACGGATGCAGCTCACACAGCTACATAAATATTTATAAAGATGCTCGGCTAAAAGCATTCGTGTTTGCCGTTTGCTGTTATGTAATACCTTCCACGCCGGCTGGCTGCACTGCACAAAAAATTATATTTACAAATTTGTATAAAACTGACATACGTAATATCAGTGCATTTATTAATTAAAACCTTATATTTTCCATTAGATGGCAGATTTTGAACACGCCGACCGGCGAAAAATAAATTACACTCAAGTCTCTGACGTTCATTGAACTCTGCCTTTGATTAATGAAACAAGCAAAAAAAAAAATACACAGCTAACGAATTTCGAATGCCCTGCAAATAGGGCCTAATATTGTGGTAGGTATTATATGAAGAGATAATATTTAAGAAGACTTCTTTAAAGATTTATAGAATTTCATTCCAATGTGATTTTAGGAAAATATAAATGATAAAAACTGACTAAGAATTTGTAATAAATATTAAATATATATATAAAATATAAATAAACATAACAATAAATTATTTTGTAAAATATATTAGCTTTAAACAATTTAAAAAATCGTTGCTTTTTAATTTTTATTGCATTCCGCAAAGTGTTGCAAACTTTATGACAAACTTAAAAGGCCCAGCTGAAAATTGTGAAAACAGCAACAGTTTTTGTGTGCAGTAGCTCAACAACTGTGTAGAGTGTTTGGGGGGACGAGGCTGTTTGGTGCGGGGGGGTGTGGGGCCGAGCCGATTCATGGGTCTATATAAAAATTAAATATGTGCACTCACACAACAGTTGCCAACTGATTAGCATTTTGTAAATATTTTTTGCTGCCGCCATCGTCGCATTGTATTACACAGAATTTTTTCAGCAAGTACAAAAAACAAAAAACGAATAAAAAATAAAAAATAAAAATTAAAAAAAAGCACACGCGTCAGGCGAAATGCAATTTAAATTTTAATGCGCTGCCTTTTAGCAAACAGCAACAAAAAAAAATGCAAATGAAAAATATATTAAAAAATTCAAATTGTGCACACATGGCAAATGCCCAGTTTGTGACAGAGTGCAGAGAGGGGGAGAGGGGAGGTGTGGCAGACCGTGTTGGGCCAGTGACTCGGCAATTGCATGCAATTGCTGCCACTTTGTTGCTGCTGCTGCTGCTGCCCCATAGCCAAACATGTGAGCTGGCATCGCAACTCAAACCCAAGTCTCGATGCACGCACTGCCAACAAGAATTTCCTTCTTTTTTTTAACTTTTTTTGCTGCTGCATTTAATTTACTGTTTTTTTCTTTTTTTACTGGCCTGGCCAAATGTCAAAAGTTGCCATGGCAGTTGGTTGGCCGCTACGTAACTCATTAAACGCCACGCAGCACACCAACCACAACAGCAACAAAAAAATGTATCTGCATCTGCGAGTCTGCCTTTTTAAATCTACTCCGCATAGCAGATAATCGCTGCAGCCAACTCTCTAATGTAATGAGGCACGAAACCTTTAAGCCGGCCACCAAAAAGCCTTTAAGCACAAAACAAAAGTATTAAATGTCGCTCTAAGGAAGCGCCTGAGTGTGCGTGTGTGCAGTGTGTGTGTGTAGTGTAGTGAGTGTGTGTAGTGTGTGTCGCATGGCAAGCTGACAAGCGATGCGAGCGATAGCAGAATCCTGAGAATTTACAGGTTAACAAAAGGGTTGCACAAGCCAAAGTGAAAAAAATGGCAATTTAAAAATTTAAAAAACTTTGAAAAACTGCGCACTTTAAATAATAATATTAATATTAAAAGATTTCGGATCTTAAGCGCTTAGCTCTGTATAAACTAGTTGTATTAAGCTACAAAGTTGATTTTAAAATGCAATTTATTCAATTCTAGAAAAAAGTGTAAAAAATCAAAGCAATTTCTAAGAACAATTCAATTTAATTCAATTCACTTTAATTCAATTCTAAATTAATTTAATACAAGTTAAACAATTGATTATAGATACATTAACGAAAAGTAATTTTTTACAAGTCTAAGTTCAAAATTAATTATAAAATAAAATGCTTTTTTTTAATTGCCATAAAAAATGTGTTTGAATTGGAGTTGCAGCAGTTGTGGCAACTACAAAGCGCTGCACTGGACTTTATCCTAACGACATTTTGAATTGGAAAAGAATTTTGACCCACTTTTCGTTAGCAAAGTTGTAAATGTGTATGAGTGTGTGTGTGTGTCTCACAGAAACTGCCGCCACTTCTGGGCTGCAGCACAGCTTGTGGCACACGCATTAATCATGACAACTTTGCCATGTCAACGTATGTACGTTGTTGCAACGCGTTTGCAGTTGTCGCATTTGTCGTTGTTTTAGTTGTTGTTGTTACAGTTCCTGCTGTTGTTGTTGTTGGCATGCAAATCCAACAAACTGTCACTAAATGTGCGACTTTAAGCGCTCTTATCCTTGACAGAGATGCCGACTCTAACAAGGTCTGTTTTTTTTTTCTTTGCTTTACTTTTTCCCTCTACGGCTTCCTGTTGCAAAAATTTCCTGGCCGCGTTTTTTCCAAGCCACGCGTGTGTGTGTGTGTGTGTGCAAGTTTTTCTCTCAAGAGCCAAAGCGAGACACATGCAACATCCGTTTTTTTTTTTTCGTCTTCTTTTTTTCATATTTTTTTTGCATAATTCACACGGCGTCCAAGTGAAAAATAGTGTAATTTGCTGAGCAGCAAGCAACATTGCAACATTGCAATGCAACACGGAGCCAAAGTTAATTTGTAGCGACGGCAACACAAGCTATTAGCAGGCTGCGCGGAGACAGGGCGAGGGGACAAAAAAGCACCACAGGCAGTGCCAGGTGACAGGTGGGGAGCAGGAGAGGAAGAGGAAGAGTAGTGGAGGGAGGAGTAGAAGAGGAAGGCAGCTCATCAGCGTCTTATTTGCTGGGGGCAGCCACAACCCGTTTCAAGCTGACCAAGGCAGGGATTTGTGGCTCCGTTTGCTCCACTGATGAAGGAACGTGCAACAAAGCTCAAGGCTAGTACGCAGCGCACACATAAAGCGAGCAGCAATTTTATTCACATGCCAAAATGATAAGCTAAAGTTAAAAGCCTTTGATAAATTAAAAACGGTTCAATAGAAATTAAGTATGTGCACATAAAAAAAATGTATATTGCAATATAAAAACATACACATACATACTGAGTATGCGAAACATCTTTTTCCCTAGGATATACTCAATAAAAATGCGACTTGAACACCAACCTATACTAAAAGATTAAAAAAAGATAGTATAGTTTAGTATAGGAACATAGAAAAAAGCGTATAAAAACATATTTCTAAAAAACTTTTGACTGCCTTAGGACATACTCAATAGAATTAGGAATTGATATATGATTACAATACTATTCCATTACAAACCTATACCATCCTATACAAATCTATTGTCACTAAACAAACAACTCTGATTACTTTGCTAAATTCAAACTCATAATAAACATAAATACGCTTACAGCTTAAGCTTTTTAAGCTGAGTAATAAATTGCTAGAAATTCAGTCTTGCAGTCTCAACTCTAATTCAATTTGTAATTAATAAGCAATTTCAATCAGCTAAAGTTTGACTGAGGCAAGTGTTGAAAACGCTTAAATAAACTCACAGTTTGGCTTCGCACAACAATTGAAATTTGCTGTAAGCTGGCAGATCAGCAAAAATAGCTGAAAGCACACACAATGAAACTAAGCCTCAACAATAATTGAATTACTGCCCTAAACCAGCTGACAATGTAAATAACTGTAAATAATAATTGCTCTTTATGGGCAATTAAAATTGAGTCTGGTCAAATGCAGCAAATGCTTGTTTATTAAGTTCAAACACAATTCGCAATTCACACTTGTGGCATCTCAAACAATAGCAATTTGCACTTGACTTTTGCAGAGTTGCAACACATAACACACAAAGGTTGTGAACTGAGCTGCATATGCAGCTTGAGGCTCTTTTAATGCTGTTTTTGCGGCACAAACAGCAGCAGCAGCAACAACAACAACAACAACAACAACAATGAGAACAGCAGTCAAGTTTTAACTGCTACTGTTGCCTCCACACACACACAGCGGGAATATGCATGTGTGTGCATGCGTATCCGTCAGATACTTTAGCACACACACACACACACGCTCAAGTGCTGCAAAACTTTTGTAAATAATGCCCACAGTGTATGTGTGTATGTTTGTGTGTGCGTGTGTGTTTATTCACGAGGTAACTTTTGTCAGTCCCCCCCCCCCCCACTCATCTGCTCATTGGTTAGCCTGCATCGGACAGTGTGTGCGTGTGTGTGTGTCTGTCTGTGTGTGTGCATTCAACATGTCATGAATGAATAATTAGCCAGTGCTTCATGTGGCTGCCCCCCCTCTCTCTTGCCTCTCCTCACACTCCTTACTCTACGCTTCTTGGCAACTAGGAAGCAAGTAGCAACTAGAGAAATTCACGTAAAAATTTTCTACTTAGCTGCGTTTGCCATCCATCCATTAATTTAATTTTTCATTTCACCTAGTTGAGTTGTCGTTATAAATTTTAGTTGCAGTTGTTCTTCTGCTTCTTCTTCTTCTTGCTCTTATCTCATGGCGCTCTATCTAATTTCATTTGGTATCATATGTATATATATATACAAATTATATTTTTTTTTATTGCATTTTTATGAGCCGCATCCCCCCAAGTCAAGCATTTCTTCGTGACCAACTTATGCATATTTATAAAGTGCAGCCAATGAAGAGGAAGAGAAGGGGGAGCTGAGTTTGTTGGCATCTGGCAACTCTGGGCACTTTTCCGCTCCCACTCTCTTCTCTCTCTCACACTCGCTGTCTCTGATTCTGGCCATTAACGGCGCCTGACGCATTCCTATCTTGTATTTAAGCGGAAATGCAAACGGTTTTTATTATGCTATTTGAGCTACTTGCTTTATTTATATGCATACGTAAATCTCATTCTAATATTTATTTCGTAAAACATTTTCAAACATTTGCCACTGATGAATGCTTCTTTATAAATAACTAATGGCTTCCTGTATGCACTTCATCCATCCACAGATTATATTCATTTATGGCCCGCACTCTCTCCGCTATCCAGCCATGCATAATTTAGCACAATCAACAGCTAATTAGCGGATGCAATAGCTTCTTGTGAATATATTCAACTACTTGAGTGCTACTCATAATCAAATTAATAATACAAAAAAAAATGAGACCTCTTGAGTAATGTTGAAGATTTAATGCTCTGGTAGAAATAGTATTGACTATGCTCAAAAAAATAAAATTCCCATTAATTAATAAATCTTTAATCCTAAATTCATTAAATTACGGATTAAAAGATTGCAATGCACTTAAAATTTCATCTTTATCATTATTTTATTTATTTCTGTCTAAAAATATAAAATATAACCCATAATAAATGTGTACAGAGCTGGCAATAAAAATTTATATCTACGGCAACAGGCAACAAAAAGTAGACTTTGAAATTATTTCACACGTCTTCGTGTGTCCCCGGATGCCATAAAAATAACACACACTTAAAGAAAAAAAAAAAACTGTCAACCGTTTACATAAATTTCGCCGTCTATCAATAAATCTCTTGAGAGATATACATAAATTTATGGCAATTCGCTGATGTTGTTTTAATTGTTGCAAACTCTTCGACTTTTTTCGCCTCAACAATTTCTATTTCTATTTCGAGGTTTGTTTTACTTTTTGTGCGCTTTTTTGCTTGTTTTTCATTGACGCTATTCGCGCTAAATATTCAAGACTACCTCAATACGAGTTTCGTTTGCCCAAATGAGTTGGACACGACGAGAGGCGTTAGCAGAGAGAGACACAGAGAAAGAGAGAGAGGGGAGACTGGAGAAGGTCGCTGGGACAGCAGGAATAACAAGTGTGTAAAATAGAGGTATATATAGAGAGCAAGAGGAAGAGAGAGAGCAAAAAGGGAGGTGGTAGTCAAGAATCGTTTAGCATATTTTAGCATACTTCAACAATAGTGAGACGGCAAGCGAAGGAGCGAGCGAGAGCGCAAAAATACAGCTACAGCTATACACATACACACGTATACACGTATACAGCTACAAATACAAATACAAACACACCTGCGCTTATCTTCAGCTCGCTCAATTATTACGAAATGCCTACGTTGTTGTTGTTGCTCTCGTTGTTGTTGTTGTAGTTCATTAGCACTTGTCAGTGCCGGTTCCACTCTGAATACAGTAGTTCGCCCCTCCTCCAGTTCCCCCCTCTCCACAAGCAACCTTTTGCGGTCGACAATTGTCACAGCGTCGTTGCCTGAATGAAAGTTTACGATTATTTTTTGTTTCTTTTGTTGTTGTTGTTGTTGCTTCTGCTTTTGCTGCCCTATTCTATTTATTCGCTGGTCCAGTTTGTATTTCTTCTATTTTGCGTGTGTTTTGAAAGTGAATTTATAATTAGCTTAATTTAGTTTTTTTTTTTTTCTTGCGTATTAATTTATGTGGGAAGCAATCAAATTTAGTTTTATAATTTGCAACACGTTTGAGTAAAAAAAATTGCGGCAATGACATAGCCAATTAACACCTGAATAGTTCCATTTAATGGATCAAAGCAAATTGTGTGTATTTAATCATTTTACAAAATTCGTTTTTAATGTTAGCTAATGCAAAATCTTTGTATAAACAGCTGCATTATCTTACATGATTTATTTATAGTCACTATATAAATAATGCTTATATTTAGCTTTGGGCATAATGAGTTTTGAGTGAGATCATTTTTATCATTCTCTTCTTTTCATCTATTAGACAATTTTCTATTTAAAGTTGAGCAAATATTTTGTGGTTAACCAAAGCATATTTATTTAATTTGACTTTATTTAAATCCAATTGCAGACATGATAAAGATAAAATTCTTATAAAAATTTACAAAAAATGACAAACGAGCATCACTCAAGAAAAGAGCTTGGAGCACACTCAAGGTGAATAACACTCAGTGTCTGACATGCAGCTCCTCCTCTTGTTCCCACCGCCCCCCCCTCTCTCTAACAGCCTCCCACATATGCAAAGCTCTCGAGCGCAAATATTTTATCTTTATTTCGCTTTTATTATACACTTGTTTTGGCCAAGTTGTTGCTGCTTTGCATTCTGTGTATTTTATTTGTATTTTTTTCTCACATTTATACGTATTTAATTTGATGTGTCATTTCAAATTGTTGACATGCCAGGTGATGGTGAGGGGAAACAGAATTAAGATTTATTGTGGGTGGCTGCGCCGAGGTGAGACGGAAACTCAGCGAATTGCATGGGGGGGGGGGGGCGTGGCAAGGGGTAGAGGGAGGTGTTAGTGCTTATTATTCACCTCCCCTGACATGAGTTGTCAATTTGCGAAAACGAGAAATCTTTTTCGACATTTGAAGGTTGCCGCCGTTGGCTGCATTTGGGCAATGAACTTGGCAAAGATCGCAATTGGCGAGTGTCGAATGGAATGAAAACAATTTCATTGAATTAAAAATACAACCGCGAATTATTGCAATTAACACACACACACACACACACATACACACAGCGTGGGAGGGAGGTGGTTGTGAAATGTGTACGACTTTTACGATGTTTTCGTGGCATTTATTTATTTTTAGATGAATGCATATGCATGAAATCATTTCAATATTTCTAAGTACGTCAGAAAAGCTACGAAAGTGTGCATAAGAGAGTGAATATGAACAAGGAGGTTAGAGAGCACCATCAATCATCAGTCATCAATCAATCAATCTGAATATGAAAAAAGCGCAGTCTCTGTTTAAGAAGTTCATTTCAATGTTCTAATTGTTCCAGTATGGAATCTGGTTATTCTTTAGACAGATCCAAGGCAAAAATTGGATGATAGTTAAGCTAAAACCCAAAAAGTTAGTTTTACGAACTTTATTTATTGAGTAACCTGCTGCATATATCAATTTCCTTATCTTAAACAAATGCATGCAAATGTGTAATAAAAATGCAAAGCAAACACAGTTAAAGCTCAAGTTGAAAATGCATTTTACCAAAATATGTCTAAAAAACTATATTGCGACCCGCATAAATATTTCAAGAGTTGAATCCAACGCACAACCTTTACAGCATCATTTGATCAAATTGGCCCACAGCGCTTGTAAAAATATTTAGAAATAAACATTATGTAAATAGTTTAAAAAGGCTGCAGGCAAAAAAATAGATTAAAAAAAAATAAAAATAAATGATAAAAATATAGTTTTGTGTTTGCCCGCAAACCAAAATATTAAATACTCTTATTTATTTTTAGTATAAGCTATCAATTATGTATGTTAATGGTTAGCCAGAACCAAAACTAACCAAAGAGCGAGAGAGAGAGAGAGAGATGGGTGTGTATTGAAAGAGAGAGAGAGAGAGCGAGAGAGAGAGAGATGGGCTCAACCAGGAAGTCAACTTCATATTCCAGTTCAAGTCCAAGTCTCTGCTCGCTGTTCTCTGCTCGCTGCTCATGTTAATTTCATGCGTTCAACAGGTTTACCCCTAACACAAGAATAACCTCCTCTTCCCCCTCCCTGAAGAGAGCCCACCCCACCCCTTGCCTTAGATATGTATTAGTTTACGTTAGTTTTAGTAATTTTTTCATTTCGCTACGCTAACTACCGCACAGCGTGCATTTAAGTGTCAGCTTGTGTGTGTGTGTGTGTGTATATCTATGTATCTGTATCTCTTGGCAGAAGTCAGGCTCAACTACCAACAGCAGCAGCAGTTTGTCAGTGGCGCAGACTCTGCCACTGCCACATCTTTGCTGCCACAACTTCGGGGTCGGCTTGCAGGCGTCTTAGGCCCACAACTAACGTTTTGCCTTTTTAATAGGTTTTTGTGAGTGTGTGGCTCCGGGGCAGTGAGTCTTGTATCTGGCAGATACTTTAGCGTTATGTTTAATTACAGCACGCCATGCGCTTTTGAATTTCTTTCCAAATATCTTGCAAAACCCAAACTAAAAGAAAACCAAAAAATAAACAAAACACAAAACGCTTTAAACTTGTACTTGTCATAAATTATAGAGACATGCCATCCACCAGGCCACAATACTACTACTATCTACCTATCGGTACATATACATATATATCTATATATGTATGTGTATATATCTACATATGAGCAGGCACATTTGTAAGACCGGTAATTACCCGTTGAAGGCATGTGGATCGGGTTTCGACTTTGGGCATTCGGTTTTCTTGCCTCGCCAAGCGTTAAATGTCGAGTGTAAGACTCCATCGACTCTCGACTCTGGGAAAAAGGGTCGCTGGCAACTTCACAGTTAATTGGCGGGCGGAAAATACAGTAAAACTGAAAAGCAGATATGTTCAAGTGAAAAACCCTGCAGCGGCAGCGACAGCTTGCTTCACTTATATTGAGCTCTGCAGCAGCAATTTAACATTCTTTTTAAACATTGCAGTAAATTCACTGCATTATAAAGTAATTTTTAAGATATATATTTCTATATTCGAAAAGAATAAAACTTGGCATAAAATTGATCAAATATAAAATTGCTTATTTATATTTGGCAAATTAAACAGCGGCAAATGCAAGCATGAGGACTTAAAGCAGGGCATCTCCTAGTCGAGCTCTCTCGACTGCAGTTCTCTTGTTCTATATTCACTCAGCTATCCATCAGCTCTCAGCTAAATTATCGTCACACTATCTTTCAGTTACAAGCGCAACACTTTAAGGATTAAGTTTCCTTAAATAAATTTACTTGAACGAGCTGACATATTTCAACGCTGCCTGATTTCGCAGCACATACTATATAACTTTTTATATATATAGACATATATATATATATATGTTTGCGACATGTGTTTGCTTTGTTAATACTCTTTGCTTGTATCAATCTTTGGAGCCCTACCCATTTCAGAGAGGGCTCCAACAGTTTATCAACCCAATACACAAGAATTGCATTCTTTGGCATGAGTCATTTGTGAGCAACCTGAGCAGCGCAGAGGGAACCTTTCTGACAATGGGGTTTCGTCAATACAAGGCTTCCTTTGTTAACTTGGCCGATTGTCATAAACTTGTGCTTAAGTGTTGTGCATTAAGCCAGATATCTGTGTATATATATGTGTGTGTGTATGTGTATATATGAACACATATTGAAACAGGTATCGATGATTGCCTCAATGGAGCAGTGTGAATTATAGCGGTTCAGAGAGCAACAAAAAATGAAAACGAAGAACTCAAAAGCCGGAGTGGAAATTTGCATGGCTGCATTCAATTCGAACGGTTTCGTTGTAAGATCTCAAAATACGCTCGCTGATTTTGCATAATTTTTACTTCGTGTACACTTCAAAGCCAAAATGCCGACGGCAGCTTTACAGCTTTACAGCTACAGCTACAGCATATGCATAAGTAATTGTGATAGATTGTTATGGCCATAATATTATAGACTCAGACACACAAACACACACAGTGCACATTTGGCCAAAGATTATAGTAAATTATGTTACACAATTTAAATACCAATCTTAATTAGTTATATCGATTGGCGATGCTACTAAAGAAACATATTTAACAAATGAAAATAATGGCTAGCTTAGGCATGGCCAAGATTATAGACCCTTTTAGGAGTGAATATAAAATTACTAAGAAAGCTATATAAAATAGTAAATTGATTTCTTTGCTTTATAGTCCCAATATAAGAAGCATAATAGTAAAATATTATTCTTTTCATAAACTTCTTACTCCTTTAGCCTAAACTAAATCGATTTCAAACTTATTTTGTAATTCAAATTTTTATGAACTATTTTTAGATATATTTCAAGAAATTGCTCTCATAGACTTTAAAAGTTCCCATAACTCTCACTCTCAATGCTGCTTTCATGGACAAGGATGGGGCAGGCAGCAGGCGCTGCCAGGTTTATCTTAGCTTCACTTGCACTCGACTCGCAGGTGAAGAAACAAAGCCTGGCTAAGAGTCAAAGCCAAAGCCAAAGCCGAAACACATTTTTACCACACTCGACACACAAAATTTGATGGCCGCTCGCTTCGTAAGCTGGAAAAGCCGCACAGACAGACAGACAGACAGACGGACAGACAAACAGAGAGACAGAAGGACAGACAGAGAGACAACGTTTTTGGCTTCCTCTGATGGCTGCAGCAACAATAAATTGGATTCCGGTGAATTTGTAATGTGCGCTCAAAACTTCCACAGAAACAACTAGCTTTGGCTTTTTGGATCTCCCTTTTGTATATATAAACCTACATATATTTATATATATTTATATATATATATATATATATATATGTATAATATGTTTTTTCATAGGAAACCCAAGAGATGAGCCCAATGTAGATAAAGATACAAGGCGACATATGTAAAGCAAAAGTTTTGCTTGGCTTCTACCAAGAAACTGTCAACATATCCACACACACACACACATACACAAAACATTTGCGCCCACTTTGACACGCCCCCCGCGCTACCTCTGCTGCTGTCTAGCTGCATGGTTGTCCATTGAGTTGTAAATCCGCAACACACAAAAGTGCTAACTTAATTATTTAGCATGGCAACTTGTGCAACAACAACAACACAACAAAGAAAAGCCCTGGCCAAAATCTTTAGACGCGAACTTGAAGTTTTCGTTTCGTTTCGTTTTGCTTATTCTTTTTCTCTTTCTCTCCCCCTCTTCGTCTCTTTCTTCTTCCTTTTGTGCGCTGCTTTAAGTATATTTTGTATTTTATTTGTTGTTCTTGTTGTTGTTGTTAAGTAGATTTATGCACGTCTAGTCTGAAATTATTTGAAACAAGTTTAAAGAGGCATATGGGCAAAATCTGCAGTCTAAAAGTTTGTGTTGCAGGCTCTCGGCTCTGTTTCAGTTTCAGGTAGGTAGTAAGGGCTAAAAAGGGAGAGAGAGGGAGGGAGAGAGAGAGCGAGAAAGAGAGGGGAAAGAGAGAGACAAACTTAAAACCTAAAACCACACGGCAACAACTGGGAACTGGGAACTGAGACATCGACACGGGGCGACTACATAAAAATATACAACAACAATAACATACACAACAACAGCAACAACAACAAAACACAACAACAAAACACATGTAGACGTCGTCATCGTCGCTGTTGTTGGCCTCTTTTGTAGACGTGCCAAAGATACAGGTAAAAAGATACAGATACAAATGTATCTGCCGCTAAAATACCTGACCAACTGCAATGGCCCCCAAAAGTGGCTGCTGCTGTTGCTGCTGCTGATGTTGCTGCTGTTGCTTCCATGACATTGGCAAAGTTCAAGAACTGCCCGAAATAACATGACACACACAACAAACACACACACACACACACACACACACAGAGACATTTTAGAGTCTGGTAATGTATCCGTATATATACAAAAGTCGCATAAAACCCAACACGAAAGACTCTTCAACCGGACAACTCCGATTCCAAACTCCGTCTTTAGCTACTCTTCACGCTCTTTCCACGAATTTCACACTTTTTTTTTGTGTTTTTCCTTTTTTTTTTTTTGGCTCAGTTGATTATGATGATGAGGGATTAAGAGATGCGCAGCAGCAGCATCAGCAGCAGCCGTCGCACTCTTGAAACATTTATGGCAGTAGGATGCTCTGGGCCATGATGGAGGGACATGGCCAGAAGGCAAGCGCAGCCATGAGATACATTTACTACTGCATCTTTATGACACAAATTGTATATTTCTTGTGTGTGTGGAGGTGTGGCAAAATGCAGAAGTGCGACGAGTGGCATTTTGTAGTCAATTCCCATGAGTTGTTGCTGCTGCTGCTTGCCTCTTGTTGATCTTTTGAAATTGAAAGTGCTACGTGTAAACAGATGTCTTAAGCCAAATTATTATTGGGCATCAGGTAAACTGATAAATGCTATCAGCTGGGCTTCATCTTCATCGATGAATATTTTGTGTAATAATGATGTTGTAAGTGGTTGACAGGAGTATTGTGTAATTGACTTATAAGTGAAAAAGATGGTAGATTATAACTTTGGAAATCATTTTTCCTTGAATACAGATTTGAAAATATGCTAAGCATTACTCTGAATCCACTAAAAATGAGAACAAGGGTATAATGGAGCTGTACCAAAGTATGTAGCAGGCAAAAGAAAGCATCTCTAACCCTTTAAAGTGTAAACATTCGTGAGCAGCATCAAGAGCCCGATTTCAGAGAGTTTAAGAGTTAACTACTTCCTATTTCGAATAAAGATTCTTGTTTTCACATTAATAGCTTTTATTCCTTAAATTAAATATTACAAAATAATATATTATAATAATGTATACAGAGCCTACGACTCTAAAATAATAATAACTTTCAAATAACCTTTTAAAACAAATATTTATTTTAAAAAAAAAACTTGAAAATTTGATACTACTTCAATATAAATACTTTTCCTGCAGCTCTTTACCACATATTTTCCTCTCACTCTGTATTAAAACGCTCAAACATCAAACTTAACTTTTCAGTACAACTGGCGCCATCTATGCACAGAAGCCGACACTATCGCTTGGAAATGCCAAAAATAAAAAACTCCCTTAGCCCCCCCTTTCTCAACAAGAAAATTGCCTATCTCTCTGCTGGCAGCAGCAGCAGCAGCACCCTCATCAAGGCAAATAGCGCGACAGGAAAACGTGTCTGCTGCAACCCTTCAAAAAGCTACAGCAAAAACAACAACAACAAACAAGTTGTGACTGCCTTTTTTGTCCACTGTATTTGCTGTTGTTGTTGTTGTTGCTGTTGCTGGCGTCCGTTATTGTTGTTGCACATTTTTAATCAAGCGTAACGTGGGCGTTGCCACGCCGGCCAACTTGTGGCAAATTGAGTAACCCCCCAGAGTTCAACCCACCCTTCTCATACACAAGAGGAGAGAGAGAGAGCTGCAACAGCGTGTATAAATATATATATATATATATATATATATATATATATATTTGTATAGAGTATTGAGTGGAGAACTCAGCACGTATTTAATCGCTTATTTTACATAGTCATCATCGCGCCGCGACTTTAACTTTTAACTGCAGCTTAATAATCGACGTCATCGTAATCGTCATCGTCATCGTTAATCGTCATTGCTTTAATTGCATTGGTCAACGCCCTGCGAAACTGGAGAACATATCCTAAATGGCATTTCTTTTATGTTCCGTTGTTCTACTCTTTCTTCTGCTTCTTGTTCTTCCCGTTCTTCGTGTTATGTTTTTGTCAGGCTTCCTTAATTGTATTCCCTCGTTTGGTGTGTCGCGTGACTTGGCAAGGCGGAAACTACCGTAGCACCGCCTTCGATGATCTCTCCGATTGGCTGCCAAAGTATCGTCAATTACCGTTACGACTCATTTCGAAAAAGCATTACACAAATAACCCAAAATTAAAGAGTTGGGGGTATAATGAACTCGAAAATACCCTTGCATGTTGAACGGCATTTGTATTTCTATGTTTGTGTGATGAAATAATCTCTTTTTCCACGAAACAGCTAAATTTTTGATTAGTTATTTTTGTTTTTCGGATCGATAAGGAATTTTAGGAATCGATAAGAAGTTGAACTGTTTTCTTATATATTTCCTATATCAGCTTTATAAATAAACAGCAAGAAAATAGGATATATATCAAGTTAATTTAGAAGCTATAACTAAGATCTATGTCAAGTTTTTTTTTATCATAATAGCATACGTTAAAGAAATAATGAGAAATAATCCTTATACTGATCAAGTATATATATATATTTATTTTATGAGCGGCCAGCAGCTCAAACATAACAAGTTCTGGGAACGGAAGTTGGCATTTTTGGTGCGTGCTGCAAGACATGAAATATTTTTTCATATTTTGACTTTTTTACGATAGCTGAAACCAAAAACTCGAGCAAAGCGATGCCCCGCTTAGAATCAAGTGGGGGGCAAAAGGCAAATGTAAAAATTAATTTATTATGTTAACAATGAGCCAAAAAAAAAAAAAGAATAGAGAAAAAGTTTTGTAATGTTTAAGCCTCAGCAATTAAGTGACACAAATTATCAGTTGTGTGAGATCTTCACATGTGGCAAGCTTGCTGTTTTTGTTGCTGCTGTTGTTGCTGTTGTTGTTGTTGCTGTTGCCGACTCGTTTGTTCTCGCCGCTGTCTTTTACGCTAACGGGGAACGACAGGGTTGTATGTTAAGGGACTTTTCTCTCTGTGCGTGTGTGTGTGTGTGTTTTGTGTGTGTGGACTATCCCTTGTCGCGCCATGTTCACTGAATATTTCAGTTGACAGTTGCGTGTTTAATGACATTATGATTAAAATCATTTTGTGTCAAAAACAATTGTCCCACACACACATTCACACACACACACACACATTCACACACACACACACACATTCACACACACACACACACATTCACACACACACACACACACTCGCATACACACATATGTTAAGGCTATGTGGCAGGATACAGTAGAAAAAAATGGAGAGAACAATTTAAATATAAAATTTGTTGTTATTGTTTTGGGTGCTTTTTTAATTGAGGCGCTAATGAGCGTCGCTGTGTTGAACAAAAAGGCTTACAAGGGGTTAGCCTGGCCAAAAGCATAACCAGCAATTACTGTCTTCTAATTGGCTAGATTGTTTCTGAACATGTTTCGATATTGAGCACAATGTTGTTAAATATGATTAAAACATAATGGCTTATTCATGTGGAAAAAATACATTTCCAAATCTTTAACTATAGGAATTAGCTGATGTGTTTATGTAAATAAATTTTATTAATATTAACAATAAATATATTTTGACCTTTATTTATCATAAGCCAACTCACTCGCATTTTTTGCAAAATTGTGGAAATTTCAACGTACCTGCAAATACAAGAAAATGTTTAAGCAATTAATAAAAAGAATAAACTAAAGTAAGTAAAAAGAAATGAAAAAAAATGACGCTTGAATTCACCAGAAATTGTTGACACATTTGAAGTTAAGTGTAAACTCGAAGCATAAGATGGAATCCAGTTGAAAGAAACAAGAAACCGCAACAATGTTTATAGAGCGTAAGAAACAAATAAGATTGTTGTCGCCTTGATTAGTCATAAATTTATGCATTATGCTAATTTGTTGAAATAAATGTTGAGCATAAAAACCATAACTCGTTTAGCAAAAGCTTTACTCATTTTACTGTAATTTAATGACTTATCAAAACTGAATAAATTAACGATTTTTTTTATAAATTTATGTTAAGCGCACAAAAAACAAGTAGGAATGCTGTAGTCGAGTGAGCTCGACTAGGAGATATCCTGTGTTGGTCTTCTTAAAAGCTTGCCTCAAATTATTTTATGTTATCGGTAATCGATTGGGTATACAGACAAATCGATGAAATAAAATGAACCCGATTTTCTTATGTACAAATATTTGAGTCTGTATATTTTATAGTCTCTTAGATAGGTTCACTTTCACAGGCAGACAGACACGATTAGATTGACTCGACTAGTGATGCTGATCAAGAATATATATAATTTATGGAATCGAAGGAGCTGCCTAGCTGCCTTTTACAAAACTAGAACTAGAGGGTATACCTTTCCCATTTATTTAAAAAGAGATTTTATTGGATTATTAATGAACAATCAAGGAACTAAGCCCATCATTTGCTTTATGCGAATTATTAACTTGTTGATTTTAAGGAGTGTCTGCTGTTATACGGCTAATTTGTTACTTTGTTCGATCTCCCCTCCAGCGAATTCGCCACAGACCTTTCACAATTGATTAACACAGAATGTTAACTTTTGTTCCCCCCACTGATAAGACGTCGATTCTCATAAATTGTTATCAGAGTGCATAAGTACACAAATGATTTCCCTGGTTTTACTAGTCATTTCTAATAAATGAGGTTATCAGGTCGCATTTGGGTTACACATTTGCTCTATGCCTCAATGCCCCCAATGCCACAATGCGTCATGAGTAGTTGCCCAACCGAAAGCAGAACACAGATCCCCGAACCCATTGATAACTGTTGTACAGCAATTAGCACACATATAGAAATTACTGAGAAATTATAAATCTATATGATATGAATATATATAAATAACATTTATACGCCGAGTCAGTGCAGCAACGATAAGAATTTTGACGCCATTTCGCCCGAAGGCAAACTTATGCAACCCTTTTTTTGTGGGCGGGGCAGAGAGGAGGGTAAACAGCTTGTGCTTCCTGTATATAACAGTTGAGTGTGTGTGTGTGTATGTGTGTGTGTGTGTCTGAGTCGTGTGTTTGCTTTAGTTTTATGTCTTGGCAAACATTTGATAAACACAAGCCGTATAAACAAATATTAAGCCGAGTAAAAGTTAAATAAATATTTGTTGATTATTATTTCTTTTTTTTCTTTGACGCTTGACACTTTTCTGGGCGCGTTGAACTTTTCGGCATTGTCGTCTGTGTTGGTGTGTGTGTGTAAAATTAAACGAGCGCAGTTAAAAGAAAAAAAACAAAAAAACGAAATACAAAACCGTTTTGAAAAGTTTTGTAGGCCAAGTTAAAGGCGTTGACAACCTGGCTGACACAGACTGACAAATGGCCAAATTGCCACATGGCAAATAGGCGTTTTATAGCATTTGATTTACGCTAGACATTTGTGTCAAGACTGCCCCCGCCCAGCCCCTCCCACCACAAGCCTCACGTCTCACCAACTGGTTGACAAAACCCATAAAAAGAAAATTTTACAAAAATTTAGTTAAACTGCAGAAAGCAAGGAAAAATAATAAAAACGGAAAGAAATGAAATTCCAACACGCCTCAACGTACTAAATCCTTAAAGTGTTTCTTTTAATTAAATATATATATATATATATATGAATGTATATATACTTGTATTTATAAATGGCAACAGTTTCGCTTGATTGTTGTTTTTGGCCAGAAACCAAAAGGCATTTCTGGCACAACGCTGTCCTCTTCTGGGGCTCAGTTGAGGTGACAGGAACTTGTACGAGAACTGCTTCCTTATACAACCAAGTATATACAAATATATGTATATATATATATATTTATGTAAGGCATTTTGATCAGTTTTAAGGCATTTGCAATAAACAAGCAAGCAAAATACAACAAGAAACAAGTAAGAAATGCTTCCTAAGGCAATACGAAGATTAGATACCCTTGAAAAATTGTTGATATGTCAATTTTAATATATTATATATACTATATATATATATGTAAATAACCTATGGTATATATATAAATATATATTTGTATTTAATATTTTTTTGGGGCAATTCTGAGCACCAAGCATAACTGGTAATATTTGTCTAATAAGCTTCCTAAAGAAACAAGTTTTACTTACAAGAACTCATCTGTTGATCAAGCGTTCCTATGGGAGTTATAATATATATCACCGATATCTGTGATTTTGTGTCCAAATATTATACGTATAATAATACACAAATTGTGTAAATTTCGTTAGAATTTATTGTTAAACAAAGATAAGGTTTATATATATGTATATATTATGTATTATATTGTGATATGATCCGGCCAAGTCTACGAGTTTCTTAGAACCTATGACGGAAGCTCAAATAATCTCAGGCAGCTAATCAATACAATTGTTTGATTGTTGATTTTTTGCGACACGTGCCTACAAACATATCATAAAATTGATAATTGATTAGTTTTGGTCAAGATATCAAGCTATATAAAACGGTAAAAGTGTTTTACGTCACATATACTTAATTTGTGACAAAATTCAAATACCTCGCAATGCACTTGGCTATAAAAAGTCAAAAGAAGAAATATCAAATTTTTTTACATATACCAAAACAAAACAGAAAAAAAAACACAAAAATCGCCAAAACAAAAAAAAAAAATAAAGAAATAAAACTTTGCAAGTTTTTGCACTGAACCGGTATTTTCTAAATAAGAAAAAAAAACATATACATGAGTTGACGTACATAAATATATAAGTATATGGCCAAAATGCAGTCATTTAGTCAGACAGATAGAGAGAAGGAGAAAGAGAGAGAGAGAGAGAGAAAGAAGGCGGGAGAAAGAACGTCGCGGAACGTCAAGCTAAAATGTATCTTACGGATACATAAACATGCCGCTGCGCGTCTTTCTTTGTCTACGTAAATGGCCCATGAAAATGAGACAGGAATGTATAGAAGAACCACAAACAAGCAACAGGACAGAAGGACAGACAGAAAGCAGACAGGAGCAGGACAAGCAACACAGCATGATAGCCGCCGTTTCAGCCACCTTCCCCGCACTCCTCTCTCCCATATCACCACTCCTCTTTCAGTTTCGCTTGATGGCGCGTCGGCAGCGTCGTCAACGTCATAAAAATAAGTAAAAAAAAAAAAAAAAAAAGTGCCAAAAATCGCATGTTGATAAGAGCTCGTCAAGTTTGCTTGCTGCCAAGTTGTTGTTGTTGTTGTTGTTTGGAATTTAATTTTGAATACTTTAAGAGCAACATCATCATGCAACAGGCCGCTTAATACGCAGCAGCGTTTAGCTTCAAGTGCGTTTTATGGCGTTTATTAAAGATTTTGGTTAAGAAAAAAAAACATTCGATTTTATGAACCCAATAAAGTTAATGCCAGACATTCGTTATCAGTTATGCACACTGCAAAAAATAATGCTCAACTACATGTGGAAGAAGCAGTTTTTTTGACTTTCAATATTGCTTTCGACTTTTTTTAAGCTGATAGATTTTAAATTTTATTTAAGCCAAGTGCCTTTTATGAAAATTCGCAGACGTTTTATATAACTTTTATTTCCAGTGTTTAAGTAGGTAGTTAGAGTGCTCATAACCATATTAACACACCTTCTTAATTAGATGCAGTATAATCATAAGTTGTCCTTCCTCAGATCTGAAGAGTTAAATTAGTTTGTAATTATTTCAATATTCGCATGCCTCATTCAACAAGTCTGATTGAGGCATGAGGCAGCAACTCTCACTTTCAATTTGGCTCAATTAGATTCGTTTTTTGTTGCACTTGCCACAGCCAATATATAATTATGAACGTTAGCTAATCTGTTAGAAGAAGGCTTAAGCAATTATTTGATTGCAATTATTATGGCAAAAGTTTTAATGTTCAACAGTTTTATTGTTGTAAGCTCAGTTAATCATTTCTTGTTGTTGTTGCAGTTGCAGTTGCAATTATGCAACCTTCTTTTTATGGCGCTTGATTGTTGTTGTTGTTGTGCTGGCAAACAGCAAATTGAATTGCTAATGAACTAAACATGAAAATTTAATTAAAGTGCACTTAAAGCTGGCCGGCAGGCAACATATGTAAATGCAAAAAATCATTTTTAGACATATTCTTGACGTTTTCATTTTTATGAGGTTATAAATTAAGACAATTATGCCAAAAATAATAGACACAATGTTACCCTGTAAATTGTGATGTAGTCTATCTAAAATATGCAACTCGTAATATGCACTTTAATTTTGCATCACTTTCATCTCAACTTTAAAAGTAACTGTCAAATCTGATCAAGAGTCAATATTCCCCTCCTGTCAGCCACCTTTGATTACAGCGTATAATTATTTAATAATTGCATTTGTATGCATATATTTATAAATCATTTAAAATACAATTAAATGTGTTGTGCATTTGTGTTTTGTGGCTGCCGCTGGCCGCGTAATTACTCGCATTTCAAATTTCATGATTTTCCGAAGTTGGGCAAATTTGTTTTGCGGCAACTTCCTGCATAAAAAGCAACTCCACATTTAACATTATTAATTAATCATATATACAAAATTATGAATGTATCAGTCAAATCCAAAGCTGGACTCAAATTAATCTATTCAAATAAGTCTACAAAATATATTCAATATTATGATTGTCAGTCAAATGACTCAAATAAATCTATTTAAACAAAAGATACAGATATGAAAATTAAGCTGAGCATTTAAAATGGTTTACAAAGGTTTAAGTGCTTAAGGCTATATAAAAGTTGCTCAAGATGTATATTATATATCATATATATCTCTTATGTGCTCCACTTCTCTCTATGGAAAGCACTGCAATTTTCAACTGCCTGCCAGGCGTTATTCAAGCTCAAAGCTAATTAGCAATTTTGTCAGGTTAATTTGCAAATGTTTGCAGAGGCTGTGGCCAGGCTAGCAGTAAATATTGAACTCGTTTGACTGACTGCTTGACTGCTTGACTGACTGACTGGTTGACTGCTTGACTGAATGACTGCATGACTGACAGACTGACTGACTGCTTGACTGATTTACCACTACTACTACTACTACTACTAGACAACTGTCAGAGACTGACTCGCAACATTCGGCTCCACGTTAATTACAATTTCGATGCCTAGCAATTAAGGCGCTCGACTCGAGAACTCCACTGGAGAATAAGTGGGCAACAGACAGCTACCACAGCTAGCAAGTATCTCTCTCAGTGCTTGAGAACAAATAAGCACAACAACAACAAATATAACAATAAATAAATACATTTCAATGAAAAGCGACAAGCAACACAGAGTATGAAAGAGAGAAAAAAAATACCACAAAATGTAATCATAAGCAACGCCTTCGTTGTCGTTGTCAATTACTCAATCAATGAAAGACTCCATCAGAAAAAAAAGACAAGAAAAAGAGACAGCTCGACGGGTAGATACCCTACACAGACGTCTCTACTTTGTACAAGTCCGACATGTTGTAGATATTTATCTAGCTAATTAGTTATGTTCTTCGTAGTTTCATAATTGTCATCATACAGCAATATTATGTCAAGAATATATATATATAGACATGGCTTGATCGACTGACCTATTGATGTTGATCAAGCATATGTACACATTATAATATCAGAGTTGCTTTTGTCTGCTGAATACTTTGGGACAAATTGATTATACCCTGTTAAACCATTTTCAGTTAATTCTGAGTATAAGCAGTGCACAGTGATTGAAGATGTGAATAAAATTTGTTGAAATATTTATAAAAACAACGCTTAAAATATGAATTTAAAATATATGAAATATGAAAATATGAAAAACCAATACTTAGAGCAAATATATGTTTACTAATTAAACTAATATAAAAACATAAAAAATAACGAATTGAAATTTGAAAAATACATAAAAATATAAAATAAAAAAGCATATCAATAAAAATAAAAAATAAATAAAGATATATTATGAGTGAAAACATATTCTACAAATAATATATTATAATAAACGAAATCTAATTTCAGATATTTAAAGTGACTTTTTCGCATAGTTCTGAACCAATGTGGCAACGCTGAATCATCGTTTGGGAATCTATAAGTCAATATTATAGTAATTATGCTACTGTTAGACGCCTCTATTGCCACTACTCGAAAAAATTGCTGTGTTGCCGTTTTTATTTTATGACGCGGCAATCGGCGGCAAGCGTGTGAAAAAGGCAGAACCTGCTGATTATATGCGAATTTAAGTGGGAGATATGCATTTACCTAGGCAGGGGGTGTGAACAAAGCGAGGAAAAAAAAAACACAGCTTTACAGTCCATTAGTGTGACCAGAGTTTAGTTATTTAAAAGCTGTTGGAGTTCATTTTCATTTATGCTGCTCAATATTTGTGTTGCTCAATTTTGTGAATATTTATTTCATCAAATTGGATGTTTGGTTAAAATTTAATTAGTTTCATAAATCAAGCTGCAACACTCTCCCTCTCTGTATTTGTTTGCTAATTTCACAATTTCATTATTTCATGTTGGTAATAATAATAATTTGTTGGCAAACTCCAGTTATAATCAACTCCCCCATAATCATAATAAACCACAAACTAATTTCACGCACATAAGCAATAAATTTCAAACGATTTTTTGGTCAACTAAACATTTTAAACTCAATTTATTTCTAATCAATGGTAAATCACACACCCACACACACTCACGCACACACACACACACACACATACACACAAGCACACACAAACAATGCTTTAAAGGGTGACAGCAACAAAACACAACATTTCAATTGACAATTCAATTTTGATCAAATGTCAAACTGTAGCTTTTTATAAGCCGATTATAATGGCTTGTTGCTCTTGGCCTTCTCTCTCTCTCTCTCTCTCTCTCCCGCCCCCTCTCTGAACACACTCTTCTCTTGTCTACCCCTTATAGAAAACCTTTTTAGCTTTGGTTTTATTGTCTTCATTATGTAGGGTATATGTTATATGTTTGTGTGCTTTGTCTCCTTCCACTGTCACTGCCTTTCTCAGTGTTTATTCGTTCAAGCATTTGAAATGGTATTTGTTGTAAATTTATTGCAAGTGATTTTGTTTGATTTATTTGAAATATATTTTGACTGCATTTTAATTTATCTATCAACACACAAATACTCTTTTTTTACAGAGCATTTGCAGTTCGTTTTGTCGCGTTTTTTCTATTGGCAATTTTCATTCGCCCGTTTCACACAAATTAACTGTATGATTTGTGCTTTTCTTTGCTGCTTTTTGCAATTCGATTTAGCTTTTCAGCTACACTTTTGATTCTTAAAGCTGCTTAGTGTGTGTTGTGTGTGTGTTGTGTTGTGCTGTGTCTGTGTCTGTGTTGTTTGTGTCTGTATTGTTTGCGTCGGTTGAGCGGCTAAGTAGCACGCACAGCGAGTCAAGGTCAATGTCAAGTTGCCATTTCGCCAAACGGTCTCAACAAATTGGCTAACAACGGGCGCCTAGAAATTGAAATAGAATTAGAACAACAGCAACAAGAAGAAAAGAAGAAAAATGAAATATAAAAAAAAACCATTGAGCAAAACGGAAATGAAAAGCGAAATGAGGAATAAGAAAAAAGTTCAAAAGACTGCAACAAATTGGAATTGTGGGTTAGCAACAAATGTTAAATGTTCAAGTTGTTAAAGTGAAAAGTTTATTTTTAAGCCAGTGAAAGGAGGCATAGAAATAGAAAACGGATAAGTTGTCAAAGGAATTCCATTTCAGTTAACATTAAACTGGTGGAACTTGGTCAAAACTCAAACGATGTCAATTCTCTTCTTTTCAGCGTCTCTTGGATAGTTACACAACTTAACTGGCTTGTGTATATCGATAAGTGAATTCCGTTTACACAAAATCCGCTAACATTCTTGAACCAAAGACAAATTTCGGAACATTAGTTTCCGAGTCTGTTGGATAGTTTGTAAAAGTAAACTTAGAATCTACATGAAATTGATCTTATACTTTGCACATTGTTGCTCACTGGCCACTTAAGTGTTCAGCAATGTTCAACAGTGTTGAAGCGTGTCTTTCTGGTTGCACTTAACGAGTTTAGACTCTGTGGCAAGGCAGGCCAGGCAGGCAAACCAGGCAAGCCAAGGCCCACTGCTGCTATCAACTTTGCCTCATTCGCATGCAATAAAGTTAATGATAGCCCCCGGGCTCAAACTCAAACGCATATCCATTGCCTGACTGACTGTCAACAACAACAACGACTATAACTACGACAGTTGTAACTACAAGCAAAAGGCAACTCTAGTCGAATGTTGCACTTGCAGCATATCGTTTGCAACTTCAAAATCCACTTGACATAGCGGCAAACATAATTGCCACTTGCCCGCGAATTTGAGTTCGACTGTCGGATGGGGCCTTATCGTTTACCACACACATATACACACACACACACAGATAGACAGACAGTCAGACTGGCGGACAGACAGGTGGACAATCAGACAATCAGTGGCATGGCGTAGACCGCCATGCACATCACTCATACGCCATGTTTGTCCACAGTCAATGCTTAAAAAGTTAATGACTAATTTTCGCTGGCACAAAAAATAACAAGAGTGCATCGGCACTGAGTGTGCACGACTAACTGATGCCCTGTAAAATGTGAAATATAAATAGAAAATGTATACAGAAAATAAATAGAGATAATATATACAGAAAATATATATAGAAAATATGAGCTATGACTGCAAATGGATATTAACTATCTGTAACTGTCTACCCTTGAAGACCTTGAAGTCAACCTGTTACAGAAATCATATGTTTCAACCAATTGTTCATATGCGCTATTATATAGTATTTCTATACCTTTTAGTTTGCTTCGAATATCTTGATGCCAAAACTCATTTTTGATTATACCTTATTTAACAATGATCAACGATAATTGCTCTAGCTGCAACTGCTGCATTTGCTGCCCCAAGCTAACCCCTTGCAAGGCATGCCATGATTACAGGGTATGCATTAATGAAAGAGCCTCGCCAACGGCCATCACATGTCCGGAACGCAATGTGTCTGGCCATAAAGGGGCGTTGGGGAGGTGCAGTGAATTTACCGTTGCATTGGTGAATATAACTTGTTGTTGCTGTTGTTGTTTCAGCTGCACATCAAGAGTGAACAGCCACAAGAGAGAGGGGTGGGGACGGTGTGTGTGAGTGTGTGCAACTGTCTGCCCGGCGAAAATGCAAAGCGTCCGCGAAACTGACGTTATAATTAATGAAAATTTCCAGTGTACGTTTCATGTTGTTGTTGTTGTTGTTGTTGCTGTTATTGTTGTCATGTGCAAAAGCCAAAAGCAAAACATGGCCAGAATAGTGGCAGCTCATACACACACACATAAGTTTGGCTAATATGATTTTGATTTTGGTGGCCAACATTAGAATGCCATTAGGTTTTTGGCCAGTTTTAGCCAGCTGGCTGGCTGGCTGGCTGGCAATTTACATAAAACGGCCAACGATGCATAAATTATGCTCTCAAATATTGCCAAATTTGCCAGAAATCAAGAGTTTGAATCACAGTTTTAATCGCTGACATAATGTAGACATTATAATCACCAACTCTCACCCCCAACAAATATGTTGTATAAGTTGCTGACGGGATTATAAACTAAGCCATAACTAGTAATATTTCAATTATATGAATTTAGAGCTGAAAATTGAAGCTAATGTTCCATTTAAAGCCAAGTAATTTAAGTTAAGCTGCAGTTTTAGTTTATCAAATCATTTGTTACTTTCAGCATTCATTCATTTATTATTATTTTCTTACATAATTCTCATTTTCATATTTCACTTTTCTTCATTCATTTAATTAAGGCTGCATTTAAAATTAAAGCTGAAGGCAAATTTACGCGTTGAACTAAAGCTCAAAGTTCATTAATTAAAGTTTTTCTTTGCTTTTCTTTACTTTTCTTTGCTTTTCTTTTGTTTTATATCTCATATTCAATTTCATACTTTCCTTTTCTTATGCATTTCAAAGTTTAAGCTGCATTTAAAGTGAAAATTAAATCCACAGTTCAAGTTATCAATTTCACATAGTCTGCCAATTTAATTTCCTAATATTTAGCTGCTGCTTTTGCTTCCCATTTCCATTCTAACTTTTTGTTGCTGTGCATTTCTTTTCAGTTCCTTTCATTCCTTTTGTATTCCTTTCTTTATATCTAGTTGCTGGCATTCCATTTGCAATTTCTTTTCAACATTTTGGCCTCTTTAAACGAAGTCTTTGCCAAAAATCATTTTCAGTTTTACACTGCCTGCATTCCATTTGCTATTAAATCAGCTTTTCCATGTGAGTTTTTCCGTTCAGCCTTTCAACTGATGACATTTTGTGCAGCACTTTGAGGCTCGCTTGTGGCCTTTAATTGGATTATGTTGAACCAATTGGCCAACAGCGAACCGCCATCAAAAGAGACAGTTAACGTTGAGAGTTGAGCAATTTACAAAAACTGAGCCATTTTTTAAAGCACACAAAAATCAATTTAAAGCGAGAGCGTAAATTGAAAGAAGTAAAATGTGTGTAGCATTTGAATATTTTTAAAATAAATAAACATTGCTGGAATATATGAAAACTATTGTTTAAAAATTCTTCTTAAGTTAGTGATTGTCTGGAGGAGATGTTGTTGAATAGTTTATCAATAATAGATGGTCAAAAGTTTTAGCACGTTTCCTCAATCTGCCAACATGACCAAAACTTTTTGCACCAACTCTTAAGATGAACAAAAATCCAAATCATTTTGCACCACAAACTTTATAATATTACTACACAAATTTAAGCACGTATTCTTTAATATTTATAGCCCGATTCGTTGGCACTTTTCGAGGAAACCCGTAATGCTGCACTCCAAATCCAATTTCCAAAAAACCAGAGAACATAAATATCAAACTTAAATCGTTTGTAAATATATCTGGAAGAGCAACAGAAAACTGTGTTCTATATAAAGTGGAGCTGCTGCCTATTTTGATTCATAGCCCCCCCCTCAAAAAAGTCGTGCACGTGTTTCCCTCCCCTCAAGCTCCCTTCACACCCCGCTAGTTGGGGCATTGTTCTACTCTTTGTTGCACTGGAGACAAAGTAACGAAACAACAAAAACAAATTTCTGCACTTTACAATTGCGAATGCATTTTCCCGGGAACGTAAATAGAAGCTATTTAGTAAAATGTGCACGAAACAAAACAACAACAACAGCAACAACAACAACTGAGGCAGCAACAACAACAAGAACTGTGGCAGCATCCCAAACAAAACAAGACACAAGCAGCAGCCGCAAGAGGCGTGGCATGCTTGCAACCAGAGGGCGGCTGTATTTTTTCGTTTTTTTTTTTTTGAGGTCAATGTACAAAACAGAGGCTGGCAGCATTTATTACGACTTAATGCGCTGTTCGAGGGGGAGAGGGAAAGGGGTGCGGCAAAGAGGCAGCGAGCTGGGAAAGTAGAGTTGCAGTTGCATTCAGCGCGAGGAGAGGCTCTAATTTCGTGTTTAAACTGCTTTTCACACAGATACAAACACACACACACAGAGTGAACTGCAGCTGCTCCTGCTTGTAGTTCTTGTTAATAATAATAAAAAAAAAACAAATAAATATGTTCATTTATACATATATGCATATACAAAATAGCAAGCAAAGAATGCGCCGCAGTTGAAACAAGTGGAAAAAAAAAGAAAAGCAAAAGGGCTGACTGCAGGAGGCAGCCCGAAAATCATGGAGAGGAGGGTGTGCGGAGAGGTAGGGGCCAGTGGGGCACACAGACTGTGCACTGGGCCGGCCAACACTTGCACGACAACAACAGCAACAACAACGGCAGACTATAAAAAAGAATTACAGTGAAAAAGAAAAGCACACAGGCCGGAAAATTGTTAGAAAAAAAGATAAGCTACAAAATATATACACAAGTATTTTATTATTTTTATAATTGTTAAGACGAAGCTCCAATACTCTAGCAAAAATATAAATAATTTCAGTTTATTACAATTTGTGCATACTTCAAGTGAATAATGAGTAATTAGAATAATTTAAAATATAATTTCCATGAAAATCTCATGCCTAAAGATAATAAAAATCTAGCTTAAAATATTTATAAATTACAAACAAAACAAAAATAAAATTTCCCTTAACAAAATAAAAATAAAAAACAATTATTTATAATACTTCCCTTTAGATAGTGTATATAGAAAATGATACAAAAACCAAGGCACATTTTCAATGTGGCCAACTTTAGCGGTTGCGGCGAGTCGAGTCGAGTCAGGAGAGAGAGAGAGAGAGAGGGAGAGAGAGGGAGGGCAGCGGTGTCTCGGTTAAGAGGGGCGTGGCAGACTGTGTTTGGCAACGCGTTGGCATGTTGCAAGTCGCATGCATAGCTGTTGCAAATTTGCAATGGGATGTGTGAGGGCGGCGCAGGTCAAAAAATAGAGCAGAAAACTTTTGCGCCTGCCTTTTTTTGAGGCGTTTGCATTTTGGCTACTTAGCTGAATGCTGGCTTAATGTGGTTATTGTTGTTGTTGTAGCTCGTTGCAAGTTGCAGCAAATTAGTTGGCCACTCAACATATTCATTTTGGTAATCGAGTGTAATCGCTTTGAACGCAAAGCTGTGGGCGAGCCAAGTCCCAGTTGCAAGTTGCCCACGGGGCAATCAGCTGCAAAACATTTGTGTGGGTTAAAACAGAAGGCGTAGAAGGGGTAAATAGGTAGAATGGGGCAAAGCTTCGTATGAGGAGCTCTCTTAAATGTGTAATAAGTGTCGGACAAGGTAAAAGGCTTAAGGTGCACAGATTCCGGAAGTAAGAGAAATTTGAAGAATATGATTTGCATAAAGCTAAAGCTGGGAATATTTTACAAAAATGAAGATATTAATTTGGCTAATATTTGGTTACTTCTGACTAAGAAGCAGATAATAATCACGTTGAGATAATTCTCTTTGGCATTTAGAACCCATGATTCAATTCATATAATATCTAAATAACACTTTTCAAGTAACCTTGACTTATAATAAAATATTAATAAATACAAAACAAAACAAAAATACTCAAGAGAAGAAAAAAATAGACTCAATTCAAAATAATTCTAATAATAATATTCATAAATAGATAAATCAAACTATGCATTCACATTTCACACTTTATTACTCTATGACATGAGTCATGATCATGACCACAAAACCAAAAACGGAGCTCAAGTTTGAACTTAACAAAAAAAAAATAATTTCAATTTTATTTCGTTGCAGCTGCATGTTGACAAAAAAAAATCTAAAAACGACAACACCAAAAGCAACAACAACAAGTTGAATTCAAGTTGGGGGTTTGCCAAACAATGCAACTGCTATGAAAACAATGCCAAATGCAATGCCAAAAATTGCAAACATAACATCAAGGAGCCAAAATGCGGCACGACTAAATATACACGAGTTGCAAGCAGCAGTTGCACGTAGTAGCAGTTGCAAGCAGCAGAAGCGACAGCAAACTGTAACTTCAAATGCACAAGTTGCAACTGCAGCACAAAAAAGGCTTGAGCGACTAACAAGATGCCCTGTCTTTTGATGGGAGGAGTTATAGACAAAGGGAAAGAGAGAGTGAGAGATAGAGAGATAGATATAGAGAGAGAAAGAAAGAGTTTCATTTAGCAACAAAAACTTGAACTTCAACTCAAACAACTTATTTATTAGTGTGAGCTATAAAAATTAATATCAATTTAATTTAGTTTTACACCTTTTGAAAGCAATAAACTTTTAGCTCAATTTAATACATTTTTGATATTGATTAAAGTTTGCCAACAGCATTCATTGACCGTGACTTCAAATCGGTAATCATGTTAACTCTTTTGTGCATTATTGCTAAAAAAAAAAAATATATAAATAAAAATGTTAATCGATCAATCAATGAAAGTAATCAAAAATGATAGCCGAAAACTTTCACTCGAAAGCCAGCAAACTGCAAAGTATTTGGATTACAGGGTATAACAATGGCAATTGCAATTTGCGAATTATTACATTACACTTTCCACGATGCGACGTCGAAGTTGGCGTCGCTTTTGGAGTCACTTAAACAAGATAAATCAACGTGGGCGATTACACAATATCAGTATTGTCAGTCATCTGTAACTGTGACTGTATCTGTATCTGTATCTGTGACTGCAGCTATATCTGTATCTGTGACTGCAGCTGTATTTGTATCTGTGACTGCAGCTGTATCTGCATCGATATCTCTCTGTGTGTGAGTGTGCTGTCGACAATTGAGGCGTGCTGTGGCATGACTGTGCAAAAAAAACATTAAGAAAACAAAATAAACTAACAACTGGCAATGGGTAAATAAAAGAAAAACGAAAAAACAACAACAACATTTAGCTGCAACTGTGGAAAACTGTGGAAAAACTGCGCGCCATTGGAGCAGTGGGTCGCACTTGGGGATTGCTGCTGCTGCGGCTGCTGCTGCTGCTGCTTTGGGGTCGGTTTTGTGTCTTGTGTCTTGTGTGTGGCATGGAAATGTGGAAAAACCTGTACCAAGTCAATAGCACACTTCAAATGCTAAACACAACAAAATACAAGTTGATTATCATGAAAAATAATAAACAAACAAAAAACACGAAAAACGTATGACTACATGCTGTAGTTAAGTTAAGTCAAGATTGTTTTTTCTCTTGTACTTTATGGGCGATAATTAAAATTAAATGTTTTGTTGTGAGACGAATTTCGCATCTGCCTTCAACGACAACAAAATGCAACGCGAGCGTTGCACATGCCGCAGATAATTGTTGCCGTTTAATGTTTTCATTGTAAAAGCTAAAACTCAAATTTAATATCTGCAGTTCTTGGCAATTGCAAGCAACAGTTGCAACAGATGCTGCTGCAGAAGGCCAAGTTGCAACAATGGAAGACAAAATGTTAAAGTTGAAATTGCCAAAGAATCATGTCTAAAAGATGCAAAGATGACTTTCGATTGGCCTCAAATATTTTGTAGAATTTGTCATTGTTGTAGTAAATATAAATTAAATACATAAAAGTGAGTTTTAATCCACTTTTTATATCTCCTAAAGCTGTTCAAATATCTTGTGAACCAAGAGAGTTGTTTATATTGATATATAATTTTTTACTCTACAAATATTTAAAATAATTGGAAATGCTTAAGTCGCAAGAGCTCATCTCAGAGAGAGGTTAAATACAAAGTAGGCCTGCTGATAATATATCTGAATACAACCAAAGTGATCTATTTCAATAACTTTCGCCTTCAATGGAATATCCAACACGTCAACTGAAACAAATATCTGCTGAAATTAACATACTTGTTGCCATTTGTTAGCACTTTAAGGCTGTGCGCAACAAGTAATAAATAATTCAATCTATTGTTAAACTGCTGATAATTCTGGAGATTAAATTAATTTACTTTATAGATTGCGCCCCCAGTCGTTTTTTTTTGCTAAACACCAATAAGAACTCTGTTAAATAAATCATAAAAATGGTAATTGTGCTGCAATAAATCCCACAATAATTGAAAAATACATAAATCAATGTTAAATTCAATTAACGAATGAATTCAGTAGAAATACTCTGTAACAAAAATAAATAAAATATTTATATATACAAACATCGACAAGAAACGGGTTGTTTTTTCTTGTATTATTCTAAATTTTGAATAGCAGAACAGAAAAACAAAAAAGTCCCCGCGCCAAAACAAAAAAAAATAAATGCAAACTTTAAGCATAAGAGCAACAATTTAGCTGCCCAAAAGATGCGCAATAAAATTTAATGCAGCGCAAAAAATTGCAAAAAATAATGTATAACCAAAAAAAAAAACAATAAAAATGAGCAATGAACGAGAAAAAAAAATGTTTTCATGTTTTGTGAGCGACGTGAAACCAAAAAAAAAAAAATAAATAAATCAAAAAGAGTTCAACGACCAAAAGTTGAAATTATTTCCGACAGAGACGAGCGAAGCCGAACGAAACACGAGCGCAAATCACGACCGCAGCCGAGCACAAACGAAATGGAATGAGAGAGAGAGCACAACAAAGAGAGAGAGAGAGAAAGAGAGAGAGAGGAAGAGAGCAAAGATAGCAGACAGCGTACTAAGAGATACAATATGTTTTATGGTAGCAGAGATAGATTATGGCTTTTGATATGCGTGCGTCCGCGTTGCGTGTTTGCCAGCTAAACCGAAACAGAACCGAACTTCAGCATGGTGACGACAACAACGCAACAACAACAACGTAGAGTGTTCAATTTATGCATGATTTGCATGCAGCAAAAACAATAGCCACAAAAACAATTAATTAATTAGAATGCAGAAAGAAACAAGTAAAAATAGCTAGCATGGGCATGCCGAAGTATAGATACTCTACCAAAACTGTTGCCCTAGCTAAATGATATTGTAGTCCAACGCTGATGACTTTGAGAAGCATGTTGAAATGCATACTATGTGAGTTTGGCTTAGATAAGCAGCTGAGATTGGTTGGAATTTCTTAGTAAACAAAAGTTTTCGATACCAGGACTCATGTCAAGACCGTTGGCAGCCTTATAATATGCTAATTAGATCTTAACATTGATTTGTCCACATGATTTAGTAATCCGATATTGTCTTAGAGTCGTATATCTGCCAAGTTTCATAAAAATAGCATAAAAACTGCACAATTAGTTATCATAGACTGATCAGGAATACATATACACTACATGGCTTCATAATAGCTTGCAACTGCAGTGAGTATTGCAGATTAATTATGTACTTTCTATACAATTTGAATACATGTACAATTCGCATTGAATATAAAATAATTGCAACCAAAAAAAAACACAGAATTTGAAGTTGCAGCCGCAGATACATTTGTATCTGAGCAGGAAGCTTGTTGCGCCCACGCGCCATAAATTCACAAATGCTGCTGCTGCTGTTTCTGCTGCTGCTGTTTCTGCTGCTGCTGTTTCTGCTACTGCTGATAAATGAACGCATGCTTTTGCGTATCTTGAAGATACACAAATGCAACAACTGCATGCGCATGCATGCTCGCAACAGAGGCAGACAGACAGACAGACAGAAAGACAGACAGACCAACAGCAGCAGCGCTGCTGCGCATTCTTAATGAGCGGAAATTAGTTGGCATTGTGCGGCTATAGATACAACAATAACACACACACACTAACACACGCACACACACACAATATCTGTTAACCATAAATTCTCACAGTTGACGAGGTAATTTTGCGATTTTGCGCGTGCCGCTTTTTTAAACAAGTAAAAACACAAAAATACATTTATTTAATCGCCTTTTAGCGCACTCGGCCACAATTATCCGTCAGATAAATTATCAAAATTGTTTAATAGCCCCAGTGTGTGTGTGTGTGTGTGTTGAAATTCAATGCTTACAATTCACTTGATAAATCATATTGTAATTCAAGTATCTCTGCTTGTGCATTTGCCAAAGTATCTCACAGATACATGCATAAATATATATCTATGATATATATTTTTAGTGCTTCTGTTTTTAGCTTGAATTTTGTCAGAAAAAAAAATAAATAGAATACATTTTCTAGCCACATTGTGGCATTTCCGTTTTTAGCACAAGTCTAGCTAAATTTATGCGTTAAGTCTCTAAGATATATTAAGATATATTTTGTGGCAAGTCAAATATCAGCTGTCTAAGTTCATCTTATTTATCATCCATCAAAGAATTTTTTATCTCTTTCTTTTTCTTTTTTTTTGCTGTAGTTATTTTATTTTTTTTATAATAGGCGTTAAGTGGCACAACTTGGAAATCATATTAACAGGTTTTTGCATGAATTATTCTGCCTGTTCTTGGCCAGCAGCAAATTAATTATAAGCTTTACTTTAAATTACTATCTTAATGTGAAAGGAATGTTAATTACTGAATTTAATATAAGGTAAAAAGTATCAGCTCGATACAGAAATGGAAATAATGCTGACTAGCAGAATTATCTGCTAAGCGGCTTTGCGCGGGCTTACAAAATTCCTAATAAAAGCATTTGAAATACTTTCATATATATATATATTAATAATTAAGTAAGGATTGAATTACCAATTTTTATTTATTCGGATCTTCCCTATCAGTTTGTGGGAATAACAATTATATCGACTATTTAAAACACTTAAAAAACAAAGTTTCGTCTTTCATTTCGTAGTGTTCCAAATTTATTTTTCTCATTTGACTAAACTGACTGATCTTTTCTGTGTTTCCCGAATTCTTGCTATAAATATTAGACCATTTTACATTTTACTTTATAAATTATTTTTCTTTCTTTAATTTTAATTTATTGAAACCTTTAACAAATCTCATTTATTCATTCATTTACTCACCTGTCTGATGACTCTGATGAATCGTAACGATCGAGGCAGCGCTTCTTCTTTGTGCCCCCCTGTTGCACATTGGCTGCCCCTTTTCCCCTTTCTCCCCTGGCAGTTGTTGTTGTCTGTGTTACAGTCTTTGTGGCGCCCTGATAGAGCTGAGATCGCAATGCGTTGATATCCAATTTGGCAGGTGATGCTGCTGACGAGGTTTTATTTGTAGCAGTTGCAGTACCACTTGTTGTTTGTCTGCCCCTTTTGGTGGCATGCACGATGCCAATGCTATTGCTGCTGTTTAAAGGTGTGTTAAAGGATGGCTTGAGCGGTTTGCTTGCCGGTGGCTTCAGCTCAATGTTTGGCGGTGGGGCAGCGGGTGGTGCAAGCGGAATTGAGGCGGAAACTGTTGCAGTTGCAGTTGCGGTTGTCAAACTGTTCAAATTGATGCCGTTCTTCAGCTGATCAAACAATGACAGAGCCGCGTTCGAAGTTAAAGTTTTCTTTGCAACAATTGTGCTTGTTGTTGTTGTTGGTGTTTGGGTGTTTATTATTGTTTCTGTTTTTGTTGTTGTGGGCGTGGCTGTTGTTGGCTCGTTAGCCGTTTCTTTAGTCTTTATCGCTGTTGTGTCCTTTGACTGCATGCCTGACATTTTTTAGCTTTGTTTTGTTTATTTGTTAAACTTGTTTTCTTTGTGTTTGCACTTTTTTGTTTTCCCTCTTTCGTTGTTTATTTTCGTTGCAACTGTTTTGCAACGTTCTCTTTAATTGTTTTCTGCTGTTTATTTTGTTGTAGTTTGTTGCCATTTGTTTGGCTTACGACACATTTTTGTTCAATTCGGTTTTTGCCTTCTATTCTATTTTTAAGCCCTTTCGCATTTGTTTTGCTTGCATTATTTAGTTATTCTTTGATTTATGTCTTTAGAAACTGTTAAAAATGCAAAATGATAAGAAAATCTGTTGAAAAGTGTAAACCTGAGTTTGAGAATATCTGTAGAAACATAAAATCTATATAAAATCAGCTATTTTTTTATGAATCACTCTAATAATAATTTTCTTCAAGCAATACAAAAGGTCATAGAGTCAAAAAATAGAAGAGTTTAAAGCTTTTACTATATATACTTGTATGTATAAAATATATTTAAATAAGAATTTATTCATTATGATTAGTATTTCTCTTACTCTTCGAAATCCATACTTTTATAGATTTAAAGCTAGCGCATTTGCTTTTAAAATATTAATAAAAAAAAATATCAAACGTTGCACAAAAATATTTATCAAATTTAATTGGCACTTAATTTATTGCACTTCACTCGAATTACAATCGGCTATATTTTATTGCAAATTTAACACAAAAATGGCTTAAAACTCATTTTTAGGCAATTTTTCGCCATTAATGTGACCCATTTTTTATTATTTTTTCTTTTACACTTGATCAGCACTTTTTTAATTCAATTTTTATTTGTTGGAAGATTTGGTTGTTTAGCAATTTTTTTTCTTTTTTATTTTGTTATAAAAACTTTGCGTTAATCATAATAATTTAGTGAATGTATTCCTATTCATATTATGAATGGCAGCTAATTTTCTTCTTATGATTTTAATTCGTTTCCGGCGCTTTTTGTTGTTACTGTTTCCTTTTTTGCATTTGCAGTGCACACAAAAAAAAACCGTTTTTTGCAAGCTTTGCACACAGTTAACCGGTTCTGGCGTCTCTTGAGTTTTATTTTGTATTTACTTTTTGTTATTTTGTTTGTCGAAACAACGCGCAAGAGAAACAGAAACCAAAAATTGTGGAAACAACAAATGTCACAAATCTGGCATTTTTTTTGTGTTTAACAACGATGCCAAACAAACAAATCTAATCGAATGCATTCCTATACAAACACGCGCACACATATGCAAACATTCTAACACGCACACACACACACACACACACAGACGTTATCAATGCTGCGTTCGCCGGGGCCGATTTGTCTAATGATCTGCGGCGGTTCTATTAATAATCAAGTCAAAAAGCAACACACTCATTTGATGTTGTTGCTTTTGTTATTGTTGTTGTTTTGGCTTCGTTTGCTGTTCGTTTTAATTGCCATGTAAAAATGTAAGTCGAACTTTGGCAAACTGTAAATACAACAAAAAACAGAACAGAAAAGCTCGACGAGAAAACTGCGCGCTTGAGTCTCTTTCGTTTACGCTGCGTTGCTTTGGCTGCTGGCCTCTGCCTGCGACTGAATGTCGCGACGAAACGATGTGTTTTTTGCTATGGTGTGGGGCGCTGCCGAGACCGATACGAGTCGAGCCGAAGAGCTTTGGCCAACTAGAACCGAGCTGGCCAGCAAGAAACGAGCGAAACGAGCGAAACCCAACAAGAACGAGCGTGCGAACGAGCAACGACCGCAACTTCGTTGCCGAAAGACGACGAAGACAGACGACGACTACGATTACGAGTAGCAATGTGCTAGTGTGTGTGTGTGTATGTGGAGTGGGGAGAGTTTGATGAAAGAGAAGAGTGGGGAGAGTGGAAAGAGTGAATATGCAAGCGATGCGATGTTCACTTTTGATTTCTGTGCAGCGGCAGCAGGTTTGGCATACTCAAAAGACAGCAAAGAGAGAAGAGAGAGAAGGAGTACACGGAGAAGGAGTGGGAGGGCGAGAGGGTCTATAGGGAAGCCGGTTGTACGACGGCTGCTTATGCTGCTGCGCTGCTACTGCGCTGCTGCTGCTGCTGCTTGTTGCGCCACAAGCCCACACGCTTCTCTTTTCCGTTTTTGTCTTGTGTTTAGCTTTTTTTTTGTGTTTTTGGGCAAGTTCAATATTTGTTTTTTTTCGCTGCTATGTTTAATTGTTACCCCAACTCTAACTGTAAAATATTGTATTCAATTACCTGTTGATACGTGCGCCGTGGGAAAAAGAGACCACAATCAAAATAGGAGGAGATAAACAAGTGGAGCAGTCCAAATTGTAGTGGATAAAATTTGATAGGAAATAAAAATATTGGTGGGTTTTATTAAATGTAGGAATTGTAAAATAAAAAATTATTAAAATCCAAATGTTGTTCTTACTTACGCTTTAAATCGGAGTTCATTTCTCTCCCATTCCAATTTCCAAGATTTTTTCCCAATGTAAATATGCATATAAATAAATAACTGTTTGTTTAGCTTACCTCTGTTTTCTTCCAATTTACAATATCCTCTCGTTTGGTCAAATAAAAAAGTTTCATCTCCTTCGCTTTTCCTTTTAATTGTTTCTTATTCACTGTAAATCTTTTTTCTTCTTAAAGCTTTGATTTACTTGCTTTAGCATTATTAACTACTTTTTCCACACATTTTCTTACATTATATGCATTTTCTGTTTCCAGTTTAAAATTTTTGTATTCTTTCGTCGCTCACTCAAATGTTAAATAACATTTGCCATTGCATTTATTCCAATTGGAAATCCATTATGATTCATTTTCGGTTCCAATACGACAGTTAGACTCTTATCTTTCTTCTTCTTATTGACAACACACCTAAAACGCACCATTTCCTTAATCATACAGAACAATAACAAGAAATGCCCACTCTTTATTTTTACGAGTTGCAGCTTTGTTTGTTGCCCACGCAAAATTCGCATACTAAATTCACTTCGGTAATTAAGCAAAGTCAAAGGCAAAAGCAAACAATACAATAACAAAACAAAACGCAAGCTACACCGAGAGAGCGAAAGAGAGAGAAGCACAAACAAATACAGCGCAACTGTTGTTATCAAACACTCCCACACATACTCAATCATTTACCAGCACTGCAAATCACGTCATGAATACGAAATACACATGAAAAGCAAAGCAAAAAGAAACGAGCAAAGTCAACAACAAAACAAAAAAAAAATCAAAGCCAACACGTGCTTTTATTACGTTATATGAGAAGTGAGTGTGTTTGTGTGCATGTGTGTGTGTGAGTGACTTTTGCTGCTCAGTCTTTGTGATGCAACTGTTCTGGCAGAGAGAGAGATAGAGAGAGAGCGAAAGAGCTACAATGTCTGTCATTGTATGTATGAGCAGAGCAGCGGAACTTGTTTTATAGATGTTGTTGTAATTGTTGTTGCATTGCCGTTTGCCGTTTGACTTTGTGTCTTATATTTTTCATAGAGGAAAAAACGAATGCAAGAGGAAAAATGTGTGTTTTTTTGTGTGTGCAGTTGCCAAGTGCAGAAAATGAGTAACCAAAGCATTGCAAATTTTCAAACTACTTCTTGTTGCTTGTATTTTAATTTCGAACGTGATATTAAATAATTATTACAGGCACACACACAACACACACGAAAAATCACGCGGACGAGAAACGCGACAAGCGACGCAACCACACTGATTGAGCATAGAAAACGCACTGCAAGCCACAAAAAAAATTGCAAGTGCAAATCTGCAGGTCAGAGAATGTGGAGTGGAGAGAGGGGAGTGGGAGAGAAGGACTTTGACTGAGTGAGTGAGGGCAACTGTGACGAAGCTCTTTTATTTTGCTACTCTGCATTGATTGATTACCTTAGCTCTTAGTATGATCTATTAGCATTTGCAATGGTAATTTTACTTGTCATAAATTATTTCAGCATTTATTACACCAGCTTTTGATTGTGCAGTACTCATTAAGATTTCTAACGGGAGAGAAACGACGCATGACAAGCGACGCCACCTCACTGATCGAGCATAGAAAACGCACTGCAAGTCCAAAAAATTTGCAAATGCAATGCTGAAAGCCACAGAGTGGGAGAGAAGGACAAACTGAGCTTTGAGTGAAGAACTGTAGTAAAAGCTTGTTTGACTTCTTTAGCGTTTAGCCTGTTCTTCGAGCAAGTTGAACATGATTCTTATGTTTTTTTAATTGATAAATTATTGCAGCATTTTATGAATATTAAAGCTCGTTTTGGTTTTCCCGATTTTCATTCACTGATTCAAAAAATGTATAAGATAATTCACTTAACAGAAAAAGCAACTGTTAACAGACTACATTTAACAGCACACACACACGCAGACTACATTTAACAGCACACACACTCGCAGACTACATTTAATACTTGTGCACAACAGCGAGCGCTCGCATCAGTCAGCTTGCAGTTGCGCTCGCAGCAGTCAGCTTTTCAGAGCGCATGGGATTTTCTTTGTACACAGATCATTTGGGATATTTGTTGGGGATTTTCACTTCCCTTTAGATATAATATAATTATTATTAATTAATTAATTACAATATAATAAGATACATAGAATTTCGTACTTTCCATCACTTTAATGAACATTTATTAAAAAAATAGAATTGCGCTTTAGTTTGTCTAGAATACTGTTTAAACATTATAAAAACTAACAATATAAATCTTAAATTTAATAGGGGAAAGTCGATGTACCATAAAATAATAAATTAACTAGTTGTAAGGGAAGAACAAATATTTACAAAATACAGTTTTCAAACTAAATGTGACTTGGCAACGAACAGCAACTTGAGAAACTTAAGCGCATTTTGGTGGGTTGCATAAACATAAACATAATAATATACTATACTATCCAATACTATCCATATAGAGAAAGTAAACCTAAACAGTTAGCAAAACTAAGTCTAACTGTATCTAATGGCGTCTTAAAGACTTTTGGCAGACTATGTCCATACAGAGGTAGGTATGAGGCCCTCCTTACTAGTATTGGGCGGCGTTAGCACCTCCTTATTGAGGAACTCCAGCGGCAGATTTACCAGATGACCCTGAAAAGTAGAAATAATATTTTTTATATTATGTGGATCTTTAGTTAAAAGAGATTTTTGAAATTAATTAAAATGAAGCCCGTCTTCTTTCAGTGTCCGATTCTTGAACCCACCTGAATTTCTGTGGCACGCTTGGCGGCCGTTTCTGGCTCAGTTTTGGACAACGGTGGCTCCTCCTGATATTTGCGCAAGCTGGCGAATGTCTTCACAAAATCCGTTGGAATGCATTTGAATACCTCATCGTAGATCTCCGTGTTTCTCGTCGAGATGCGACGCCAGGTGTTGTGCCAGAATTGATCACAGACAGGATCACTTATGTTGATGTCAGAGTGCGACGTCCTCGCATCCAAATCCAGTAAACCTAAGCAGAGCACGGGTTTTTATAAAGATAGAGATTTTAATATGGATATTTACCCAAATGTTCTTTGAATAGATATTTGCGCAGTCTGCCGGCAAAGATGCCGCTGGGATACTTTCTGCCATTCATGCGTCCATCTTCGTACTCCTCATCCGTGATAATCGCTGCTATTTCCGAGTCCCGTTTGCCGATCATTGAGCGATCGTTAATGTTCGCCGATCCACAGATGACAACCCGATCGTCGGCAATTAGCAGCTTGGAATGCACATAGATTAGCTCCGTTATCGGTGTATTGTTCAGAAACGAATGATTGCGCAGACTGTGAAACGATATATAATTCTCCGGCTTGGCAATGCCAGCCTCCTGAAGACGGGTCAAAATTGCAGTGCGACCTCTGGAGAGGGAGATATATAGAGAGTACTTTAGTTGAGTTTTTTTTAACCATTTATAGATTAATGTCTTTATTTAAAGTGAGGTTAGGTGAGAACACACCTGGAGATGGACGCATAATTCCAGTGGGTTATCGCACGCACCGCAATGCCCGTATTACCGCCGACATCGCCCTCGAAGCCTGGCAAAAGCGGCATTATCACATAAACACGAAAGCGCTTGCGTTCCCTAAAACAAAGATAAAGATTAGAATCGAAACTCATATATATATACATATAGATATAGGATATATCACTTACTTGTGCGCACGCACGATGCGTTTGTAGAGAGTTTCCCCGATTTGATTGCGCACATTGTTGTGGGCACCCGACACATTCATGCCCAGCTGCATGGAGATAAAGAACTGATTCTCGATGTAGACATAGTGTTGGGCCTTCGTTATGGTGACAATGTAGGCATCGTGGATGCTCTGCTCGACGAGATCGGGCTCGATGAAGCCACAACTCCAGGCGGAGACGCTGCGCAGCATTTGACACGTCACATGCTGCTGCCGGCGCTGTTGCAACTGTTGCAAGTGCGCATTGAGTCGAATGTGCTCATAGCTCTTCGGCATCAGATATGGAAATTTGGCATTATCCCGCAACTTCTCCAGTTTCATCGCGTTCCAGCGCTGTATGAAATGCCGTGCCACATCTCGCGCCGAGGCACCCACCACACAAATGCCGACATCGTGCCACGGCATGCGTGGCGTCGTCGTCCGATCAATGATGTCCACAAACGGCGCATTGAGGTTCATCCAATCCTTGAGTATAAAATTGGAATAGTCCTTGCCGAACCAATACTTTGCCTGGCCATAGAATTCACTTTGTATTTGGGTGCTCGGAGCAGTGGTATTTGCTTCCGCACCCGCTGCTCCGGCTCCCGCTGCTGCTGCTCCACCCGCACTGGAGCATGTGGCAGCATCCGTTTGATGTTGAGCCTGCACTGAGGCTGCTGTGCCATCGGTTGTGTCTATGGAATAGATTCCCGCTGCTCCTATTTCCTCCTGCTCCTCCTGATCGCTGCCCTTCTCAGTCGCAGAGTTATCTGTGGTTAATCGCTGCATAAAATCCTTGCCCTTGCGTGCACCCTTCATGGCATTATCCTTCAAACGATCCAGCATATTCTTGCGCTCCATTTCGGGTGTATTCAGTTTCATGCCCTCCAGCGCTGTGGAATCCTCTATGTTGAGCTCACTCGACGCCTCAGACAGCAGCTCCGGGATGAGCAGACGATCTCCCGGTTTGAGTGTACGCAATTCCATAGCATTGGATTCCCCACTCTCTGGCCGGGATCGCGACTCGTTTGGCTCCTTGGACAGCGTTCCGTAGTTGGCATTGCGTGACGATTTGCGCGAGCCGAACGCCGAATCCTCGTCATCTCTGTTGAACTGGAAGGTCGGCGTGCGTCGCGAACTCCCTGACACGGAGGTCGTCGAGATGCTGCCCAAATCGGTCAGGCGATGCGCCCGATCATCCCAGCGGCCATAGCACAGATCAATGCCGCCCGTAAATGCATAAGTCTGATCGATCACAACGATCTTCTCGTGATGCGCCCACAGCAGAATGCCGCCACGCGCATGATCCGGATGCCGCATGACCTGAAGATAGATCATGAATATGAGTTAGGGAATTTATCTAAAATCGATAGACTAAGGAACTCTTTAAGGGTAGTTTAGTGAGACTGACGGCTACTCGACTGGCAGATACCCTTTCGGTTAACAAAATCTGTGTCAAAAATGAAATAAGCTTGAGTTGCTTGTGGCAATCGGGAACTTATATGCCACATTTAAAGACTATAGCTAGATCAGCTCTGCTACTGATGCTGATCAAGAATATACATATACTTAAAGTGCTCAAAGGGAAGCCTCCTCTGCCTTTTATATATTTTCAAACTACTTCATTATGATTTTCTATCGTTTGTTTCCATTTCATTCAATTCATCATTCAAATTAATCCCCCCATAAATAACCCTGTTCCAGATCCTCATAATCCCTCCCGTAACTCACCTTGATATTGGCGTGCTTGGCCAGCGTGGACTTGCTGTAGTAGCTATTGATGCCCAGCGCCATTTCGACCTCCTTGTAGAGCAGCACAAACACCCGAATGCCCTGTTGGGCCTTGCGCAACAGAATCTTGTCCAGTCGCCAGTAGTCGCCATTCAGTGCCGGCCGCTTCATGTAGATCTCTGGGCTGAGCCACCAGTCGGCAATGTAGATCTCCTCGGTGGCTGCCTCGAGGCCATCGGCCACAGCAGCCATATACTGTGCCCCATCCACATACCACACGGCCTGCGTATTGGCCCGCATCGGGGCATACGACATATGCGGATTGGGGCACGTGAAATCACGCGCATAACTGTTGGCGATGCGCTTCAGATGTTGCATCCACTCCTTGCACTTGCGCTTTGTCCAGCACCTGAGGACGATGTGGCGACTGTTGGTCAGCACCTGGAGCCCCTTTCGCATGCCCGTCTGATAGATGCCCGTGGACACATCGAAGCCCTGATCGAACAGGATCACAGAGCGTATGCTGCCATCTGTGGGCCGCACATAGCCGAAGCACGTCTCCTTCACAAAGAACCAGCGATTGCGCCACGTGCCACACACCACATCCGAGCAGAAGTAGTTGCAGCGCACACAACAATTGCGCTGAAAGCAACCAAAGAAGTTGCAACCAGCCTGGCCAGGTCGCGTCGAACCCGTTCGCTTCTGTATCTCGCCCTCCTTGCCCTTGATGCCCAGACCAGAGACAAAGGACAAATTCGACACCTCCACAAAGTCGAGCTGAGAAAGGAAGGTAATAAACAAGAAATTGATTATATATTTAATAAATATTTAAAGGAAAAAAAAATAAAATCATTAAGCCCCAAAAGATTTTGCTGAAAACTAAAAAGTTCTACCTAAGTTTATCCTAAGTATCCTGAGTATCCTTTCAAAAGTATTATAAGCCCAACTTAATAATTCTAGCTTAGTTAAGACTCACTTTACAGACTTCCCGATACAATTATAATATTCTCCACAATGATATTAAAATATGTTTCCACTAATCACTGAATTCATTATCATGCAAAATTAAGATCTGCTCCAATAAGTAAATCGATAAATAATAATTATAAATAACTGTGAACTGTACTCCCTCCATTATCGATTTGCTTATCAATAGTTTTATGTGTGAAAAGTATTTATTTGATGAGACTGTAAGTGAGTAAGTGCAATTGATTATAATAATAATCATCATATCGATAAGAAATTACGAACTATTACTACTATCGATTTGTGGATCATTATCTTTATGAGTTACATTATGACAGTGCTGACAATTTCTTCAAATAAATACATTCTATATACGCACAATACAATCCCACACTTAAGACTTGAGAAACATTTATAAATATTCACCGTATCATGATGATTACGATATAAACTAATGTTGAGCAGATTGTACAGATAGTCCTCCAGTTGCTTGATCCTTACAGGTAAGTGCTCCACAGTGATCAGGCTATCTGGCCGATTTGGGAATCGAGGCAGTTTTCGTTTCTTTTTCTTGCGTTTCCTTTGGCTGCGTCGAAAGGTCAGGCTCGACAGGATCGAGCCATGTGCGGGACTTAAGATCCTAGCCGCAACAGCAGTACCGTTAGTATTATTATTATTATTATTGTTATTAGTATGGGTTGCTGGTGTGCTGGACTGCTTGACTTTGGTGTGGGCGGACAGATCCTTGAGCGTGGACTCATCGGCCATTTGACTGGCCGAAGCCTTCAGCGTGGTGCGCTTCTCCTTCAGCGCTCGACTCGGAAACGGCAGCTTCAGCTTGGTGCGAAAGTAGCTCAGCTGCTGATGCAGCGAATTGAAGTGCTTGTAGCGCTTCTTGATGGTCCACTTGAAGGGGCCATGAGTCAGCTCAATGGTGTATCTGCAACATAATATATTTAATTATTTAAATATTTATTTTATATTTTATTTTTAAGTTTTAGTTTTCTACTCACAAATTGGGATTCAATAGATGGGTGGTCACACTCCGCTCCGTGTCCACGATGCGCACATGAATCTCCCTGCCCGGAATGAAGACTTTACGCTGAAACGAGTTGAATTTGACGCCGGACTCATAGATGCTGGTGAAGTGTATATCTTGGCGCATCTGGACACTGTTCTCATCGTCGAACTCCTCGTCGTCATCGTCGGTCTCTTTGCGCTCCACAAATCGCGGCTCATCGCCGCCCGTTGACAGAATGGTGACGGAATCGGGAAACGCCAGCGTTTCATCGTATTCCGAATCGACGATTGAGAACTGAAATTCGGGCAGGCAGCGACTATTGTGTGCTGTCTCCACTTGTTCATCTGTGCAGTCCTTGAACACATCAACGCCATCATCATGTTGTTCGGCATCATTCTCATCGTAGTTCTCCTCCTCATCCGCATCCCCATCCCCATCACCATCCACATCCGTGTCCACAACGGGATCGGACTTGTGTTCGGGCGTATAGGGCGGCAGTACGCCACTATTTCTGGCATCCGTCATGTCCGAGTATTGTGCAAAGTAGTAGGAACCATCTAAATCCTCATAGCCGCGATTAATATAGCCGCCATAATGACTCGGTCTATAGGCATCATCCGTCGGATATTCAACTGCAAAATCAAATAATAATTATGACTTTAATAATGCCATGAGACAAACTTAAAAGTAGTATTTATCCAGAGGTCAAAAGTTGTGGATTTGAGATCATTATATATATATATATTCTTACCAATTTAGAGGTTAGAATTTTTACATGAATTTTGAATTTAAATTGTGGTATTTGTCTAGGCGCTACACAATTTATAAAACTGATTTTTATCAAAATTATAGATATAGGAATAAATGGAACCTAAATACCAATCTTAAGGTCATAAATTAAACCCAAATTTCGACCTATAAATGTGTTTAGCATAATCCAAAATATATAGCTTATGAAAATTGGTTTAGTTCTAGCAAATTTCTAATATATTTTCAATTATTTATACATTTAGCTAACTTTGGTACTACCAAACGTGACCTTACATCCCCAAAGAGAGGGAGTAGAATAGAGAGAGAGAGAGAGAGAGCGATATATGCCACCCACACTGTAGTAGTAGTGGTGGCAAACTATAAAGCTTATCTTCTATTTGCACGGCTGTTTGAAGTGGTTTTTGCAACGTTTTGTTTCGCTTGCGAGTTGCGCCCCATTTTAATTAGTTAACATTGAGCGTTTGTTGTTACAACTAAATGTTGTTGACTTGTCTGTTCTCAAGCATGTGTGTTGTCTATTAGTCAGACTGTTATATATATATATATTAGATATATAATAACATTTTATGTGCTGATAGCGTACGAGTTGTGTTTGACAAGGGATTACTTCTTTTTTACTGGAATTATGTTCAATTTAATAATGCTTATAAATAGCAAAGTGTTTGTGAGTAGGTGTTTGAAGAGCTCTTCAATTTTCTCAAGAATTTCCAAGTTATTCAATTGCACAGAAGCAGCAAATAAACATTGAAACTATTTCTATTAAGCATGACTATTAAATACCCTCGTTTTTAGTTTATCTATTCATCAAGTATGAAATGCAAGTTGAAGTTTTTTTTTATGTTCTTTCTTTCTTTGAGTAATAAATACAATTTTATAAAAAGTATACAATCTGCACTCCCAAGTGTGCAATAAATGTACCCTCATATAATATTCAGCAAATTAATTTTGTATGCCATATTATATTACAAGAAACTTGATAAGAGCTTAAGGGTCTGGTATTTCTAAACAGAAACACATTATTAGCATTATAAAATGGCTTTTTGCCTTCAAATTTTATCGGACAACAAAACTCGAAGAATTCATGGCACTTCGCTTGTTGCACGCCAAAGTCCAATAAATATGCCAGGCTGATAAAGGTGCGTCTACTGATAAGCACGAGTAGACCACAAAATAATTAATGTTTTTGTGTTTTTTGTACCTCATTACTTAGGCAGACTTAAAGCATAATGAGGCCCAGACAGCTGGCAAAGTATGCACGATAAAGTTCAACATTAATCGTGTTAAGCCACTTATATATATACATATATATTCGAATTTGACTGACAAATCAGAACGCCTAAAAAATATGAAATATCGTCAATCGATAAGCCATTTATTTTGGATTGTAAACAGGCGTTTTTTATATCTAATTTGATGGATGATTTCTGGTAACTGTTATTAGACACTAATCAATGTAGTTGACTAAATTATGATTTATATATATATATGTGTGTATATGCATATCTGATAGATATGCACTGACAGATATAGTGTTCGATAACAGCACGGACTTTGCTCCATTTGCCCTTTTTTGATATACGGCTCGAACTACTGAAATCTATTGGCTCAACCGATAACTGATGAAGGGACTGCTAACTGGACGCATAAATATGGTTAATAATTTGTTATTTGTATACCAAGCCAGGAATAGAGATATTTATTATTATTATTGTTGCATATAGCTCTTCTGTGAGTCTTCTTTGTATTATATATTTATTCTGTTGAGTTAGTTTATAGCGCAACCCATAAAAATAATCTAATAATAGAAAGTAATCTCTGAAAGTATAGTTAAGAGAGGGCAAATATTAACACTTAGTCATATGATCTTATCAAATATCTTATCGGTCGAAATGTACTATTTAACGTTAGGGTGTGTAATGGCGCCAACCACCCCCCCTCCACCCATCTGGCTAGGCTAGTTTTTTTCAGCGGCTAAGTTCAAGTTCGTCAGCAATCAAAATTGAACTTGTTGAGCTCGCTTAGTTTTTCTGGCATTGATAGCCTCTCTTTTTTTTTGGGACTACAAAACATTATGAAATATATATATACATATATATGTCTATATATATATAAATGTTGTCAAGTTTAATTGGGGACACGTGCGCGGTCAAAACGATTGCTGTCAAAGTTGGTTGGTGGACTCAAATTGAAGGTTAAAGCCCACATTATTTATGGCAACAACGAAACTTTCTACAGATTACAGCCTTATAGCATTAACAGTAAATAAAAGTTAAATTATTCTATTTATGTGTCATTAAGTTTCAAATTAGTCATTAGTCAGAGGCGGGTTCAATGTACACCTTGAAATGTCTAAATAAACAATACTTTTGCTTCTGTCTTTTAACTGTTGAGAATCAGTTTTTTTTTTGACAAGTTTCATCAAATTGTGAGCAATGCTGAGAATAACTCATTACGTGAGTGCTTTCGAAGAGAATGTTTAAGAAACGTGGCCAAAAAAGAAACTGAAACAATAATAAACAGCTATGCCAGCAGCCAGTGAAACGTTTATGGAAACCGCACAAACTGAAATAAACTGAAACTGTTATTAAACTGAAGAGCTTAATAATCCAAACCCAAATCTGAACAATCAAATGTTAATCAACAGACATATATTTGAAAGTGCTAATCAATTTGAGAGCTAGCTAATCCCACCCAAATCCCATTCGATTATTTAATGCGATTATATATATTTTTTTCTGGGGCACTCGAATTTTATTAAAAATATTAATAATAAGCTAGCTGTCAATTAAATAAATATTTAAAGAGCTCTTTAGCCAGCATTTTGTTCACTTTCGTTGCTTAAACAGTTGCTAAATGCTAATCATTAACACAGGGCTGTTAGCTGTTAACTGTTAACTGTGAGCCGTGTGCGCCAAGTGTTCTGGCCACAAAGTTGATGGAACACGAAGACCCCATTTTAATTGTGCTCGATAAGAATGGCAGGCAGAAGTTGCAGCTAAAAAACACTGCGGCAAGTCAACAGCCAAAAAAATGAAAATTATTATCAGGCCAAAACAAAAAAAAAAAAAACAATGGGAAGCAAACAATTAGCCACCGAAAAATGTCTGATAAAAACGAAAAGAAAGAACGAAAAATAAACCGACTTAATAACAAACCACAAAACGGCAACATCATTATCATCATTATCATTATTATTATTATTATTTTTTTGGCACTGGTCAGTGAACAAAGGTCAAAGGTTTTTTCATATTTGTTTTGTGTTCTGGGCTGGCATGTAAGAATATTTAATATTTGCACCATTTTCAAAAGATTTCGATTTACGCAAACGGAATTTAATATTATTGCCGTGACTCAGATCGATAACAAAAAATTTGGCCATTTGTTTTGATGTGGACAGGCTACGATCGATATCAATGAATGCATATATATCTTTATTATAAATAATAATGTCTGATATTGCGCTGTTTGTTTAAAGCAAAGGGGTCTTTCAACCCAATGCACTGTATACCAAAGAAATCGAAACTTCCTGTTACAGTTGTTTATAATGTAAATAAATAAAAACGGTTGAAGAAGGCCTACAACTTCGGCAATATGAATAATTGGCTAATGGAGTTCCGTTAATTAGACAAAAATAGTCTATGTCTCAAACACGCAAACACGTGAGGCGAAAGCAGCAATTAAAATTCCAGGGTTATATAATATATACATATATATAATATAATTAAATATACTTGTAATGTAAATAAACCATACGCAAACTTATATATTTCTGTTCCGACGAATCGCCTAGACTAAAGTAATAATATTTACAAGTATACATAATTATGCTAGGTAATCAATTAGGATTCAAATGTTTCTAAAATGTAAATATTCCACAGCTTATAGTTGAAAATGTCATAGATCATCGATTGTAAATATTTATTATAGAGTTCTCTCCATTTTAGTTTGCATTCACATAATGCTAAAGTTCAGTTTAGGTTAAATATATTATAACAAAAATTATTTTTAAAAGTTATTGCAAAAAGTTGTAGATACAAAATGGCTTAGCCGGGAAGTAATAAATACTAAGTAGAAGCAATTATTAACTACTTGTTGTCTATACTATAAATTTAATTTAATCATTTAACAGCGAAGATAATCTTTAATAAAATATCTCAAGCCAAACAGTTCAAGTTCCATCAACAATTGCGCTTTTAAGTAAAACTAAATTTTCAGTTAGCGTGTGTTCAGCTTGCTGCAATTTATCAAGTTAAACTGCGAAATAGGCTCTGTAATACTCTAAAAATACTGCCAAAGTTCCTGTTATCAGCATTTTTATGGCACTATAATCGTTGATAATTGACAATTGTTGATAAGAATTTTACGGCTGAGCCGTTTTTGTTGTTCTCTACGGAACTTGGCAAATATATTTAATATATGAACAATCAAATAAATCTAAATATACTTTAATCGATTCATTCTCATCCTCTCACGCCCACCCAAAAAAAAAAACAATATAAATAACAGTTGCTGGCGTCGGTGTCATTTCAAATTCTTTTTCACTTTCACAAACAGAAACCCGCTAAGGAACCAAACCGGTCAGCAGTAAGCAGTAAAAACGATTCTAGAATTAAACAAGAGACGCTTGAAATTTGAAAACTGGTCTAACATAACAATAATATAGCGAAGCTTTTTTTTTATCGCATGACGCAGAGCAGAAATGGAGACACAGTTAGCTCTGACAATGATCTAACCATGACAACAGACTCAACACAGTTAACAGACAATCAACTGTTAAAACACAGTCCCAGAAATAGACACAGACCATGAGAAACGTGGGCAAACGAAAAGCTTGAAATGATTGAAGTGATGGCAGAGGGGGGTAAAACAGGTGTGGGGTGCGGCCAGATAAATTACCCATCAGCTGTGATTACGTTGTCTGATCCTCAGCATGCACAGCTGAGAGACGTCAAACATTAACAGACACTTTGGGACATTTAACTGGGACTTTTTATAAGTAGGTCAGTTGGGAATTGTGGAGACCTTTGGGACATTTGGCTTGGGCGTTAGACAATCTGACAGGTATTTTGAGGGACATAGCAACAGTGTAGTTGGTACTTTAAAGATGGCTAAAAAAAATTACCCATGCTGGCCATCAGCTGTGAGATGCTACGACGATGACGTTGCACCGGCATATTTGGCATATCTGACGTCAACGCCGCATGCCTTGGATCCTGCAGCTGTTGCGCCTCAACGTTCACAGCGTCCGGTAATTTTAGTACTTTTGGCTGGGACATTTTTTATAACGTCGTTTTGTTTGTTTCTTTGTTTACGTATTTATTTGGTACTTTTTCTTTTTGGTAAGCGATTTGTTGTTGGTGTTGACTGAAATTCATTTTGTATTTTGTTTTTTAATTTGTATTACGAGGTTTCCGTTGCGGTTGTTATTGTTGTCATTGTTTGCCTTACAGCAGCTAATTAAACAATAAATGCACACATTTTATAGCTAAAACATATAATAATTATTTCTCTCTTTATCTTCTTCTTCTCTTTTTGTTATTGGTGTCAACGACTGATTAAAATTGGCTCATGGCGAATTGTTTTGTATTAATTTTGAAACATCGCACTTATTTGTTTGATAGTTATCAGAATTTTTAACTCCCTTTTTTTATTTTTATTACTGTTGTGGATCAAACTTAATTTTAACAAGTCGTGAACAATTTTTTAAACATTTTTTTTTGTTTTTACAGCTTTTCAAAAATATTAAAATAAATTAATCGCAGACAACTTGTTTTTAAATTTTGCTTAAGCTGGCAGTGTGACCATTTTTGATGAATCATAATTTATTTCACAATACAGTCAAAGGGAATATTTGGCAATATTCAAATTCATGCTGTGATTAGCCTACTTTCCTTGATTGTAAAAGAAGTTTGCCTTAAGCTGTATTATTTACAAATAAATTTATATATTTAGTTGATATTTTTAATTACACTCGTAAAGCATTGTGCAGCTGAAATATAGTCCATAAAAGTTTTGCACAACATACATTTTTGGTTTCTTTAGTACGTTTTTTTTTTTGGGCACAAAAGAAAATTTGGAAATAAGCGAATATTCGTATTCGTATTTGTAGTCGTGTGTGTGTAATTATTTCCATTATTTCCATTATTTTCCATTTGCTCTTGTTACACATTCCACATTTTAGAGCCAGGGAGAAGGTGGGGGAGTGGGAAGTGCATAATGTAAAATTCCATTTGATGGCTTTGTATCTTTCTTCACGATAAGTGCACGCATGCCATGCATAATTTTAAGATTGAAAACAACACGTCTTCATTTCGCGTGCGATAATAATCAGAACAACAATAACAATAATAATAATATGAAATATGCCATTGTTTACTTTCGGTCAGCGACTAACGGAAGTTACAGCTTTCAAGCTTTCAAGAGAAGAGCCGTTGGCTGGAAGCCGTCGCCGCACCAGTCGCATTAAAAATAAATAAAACACAGAAGAAGAAGAAGTAAGAAAAAACGATTACTTCAGTTGTTGTTCTCGTTTTTTTTTCCGTTTTCTTTTTTGCCACTTCTTTCTACCTGTGACAACAACAAGAACGCGAAGCGCAGAAATGAAGACAACTCACTCTCACACACACACACACTCAGCGATAAGCGAAGCACGAGCCCCTTTCAGCCCTCTTTTCCCAATTCGCGCCCACGATCAACGGATCGTTTCGAGTTGCGAGCGCGAGCGCGTTGCCAAAAGCGTTGCGTTCACGTTGCCGTCACTTTGCTTAATAATAGTAACTAAAAACAGCCGACGATGGCCAAAGCTTTCGTAGCCGAAAGCAGCACGCCAATCGGTTAACGTTACGTTACGTTAACCGGTTAAAGAGTTGTGTAAGAGAAAGAGAGAGAGAGAGAGAGAGCGAGAGTAAGTTTTGGATTTACTGGCTGGCAAATAAGCAAAAACAGCTGTTTGGAAGCTTTGCCAATCACTGGAAGTCACTCTATGCGGGTTCTGCAGAAGTGAGAGGAGTAGATCAATAATCGGCCTGCATTTTAGAATATTTGCATTTTAAAGTTGTTAAAGCTTTCAAGAGCTACAAGGTCGCAAAGTTTACATAGGGGAGAGAGAGAGAGAACAGCTGAAACGAGTTTGGCGCATTCAAAGGAGACTTTTGGGAGAGAGACACAGCAAGGTTGAGTAACGTTTAAGAGAGGCCATGCAATAAGCAATACAAATATACACGCAGCGATCTCCAACGGAAAGTTGGGAAATTAAAACGGGGTATTTTCCATCATTTGTCACTTTTGACACACACACAAGGATTGTCTCATATGCAAATTTAACCGTTTCACGCATGATTCATATTCAGACATATTGCTAAAACATAGATAAATACACACGCACAAACAGTGCTGTGTAATCTTATCTAATTGGTGTAATCAACACTCAATATTCACATTCAATCTTACACGAAATGCAACAATTTTTTTGTGTTGAGCCCTTTGGCGAAAAACGACATCGCAATTATAATTATATCTGTGATAAGATTACAACAATAACAAAAGGCTCGTTTCGTCATCACAAAAATGCGTCGGTTTTAATTTTGTAATCAACAAACAAAAAATTTCAGGTTAAAAATATGGGTTTTAAATATAGTACACAATAACTTATTAATAGCTTCCACATATATACAAAAAATATGACACAATTGAGGGTCGCTAGTTTGGTTTTGTTTTTTAAATTTGTTTATGAAATATATCTAAATAGTTTCACGTTCTTACTTTTAAAATTGTATCTTTAGAAAAGACTTTATTTATATCTTTGCATATATATATATATTTATATATTTATTAATTATTTACATTCCACATTAATCAACTTTAACTCAAGTGAATTAATCAAAATTAATTGAGTCTCAATGGCAAAAGCTCTCTGGTGAATATTTTACTAACAAAAGTTGTCAGTTTTTATTTTTTTTGCAGTCAAAGTTCAGATAAGATAATTTTGCATTGAGTACTGTTTACTGTAGACTCTAAAGTTATAGCCATAATTCTTCGTTGCTATTGTTGTTGTTTTTCTTATTGTTTATGCACATTTGAGCAACTTTGTTAGCCCATCCAACTTTAAATGTTTTTGTTTTCCAATTCATTCACAATGTGTGCTATTTGCTATTGTGAACAGTGTTGAGTAGCTTTGCAATTGTACACAAAAACATACCCTGTATTTTTGAGGCAATTAAGCGAAGAAAAAAATATAATGAACAAATAAATGGATCGCTTAATTTGCTGAACTGAACATTTATTTATTTAATTTTTATAATTATACATACTAAGCAATAAGTATATTATATATATAAATAAGAACTGTCCAAAAAAACACTTACTTGTAATAAAAATATGCTCAAAGCCTCAATAATTGATGATTGTGACGTTATTTATGTATGCATGTATACATATATGTAGTTGCATGTGTGTGTGTTAATTCCTTTTCATTCGCTTTTGTGTTTCTTATTATTCATGTAGCTCTACTCATACACACGCGCGCACAAGCCACTCTCAATTGCACACACACGCACGCACACACACAAGTGTATTTTATTCGAGTGCTTAGCTTTTTACTTCTTTTACACAAATTGGCTGGCAAGTGCAAAAACAATGTGGAGTGGATCAAACCGTAGCCAAATAATCATGAAATATGCGAAAATTCATTTCAAGTTTCGCTTGCTGTTCATTTTTTGCTGTTGTGATGCGAGAATAACACAAACAAACACTTAACACACACACAGACACAAGGACACACACACACACACACAAAACTGAGATACGGACGCGAGCTTGTTGTTATTGTAGGATTTTGAACTTTCTCGTCATGAAACTTGCAAAAACTTGTTGCTCGCTTGTTGCTTTGAAGAGCGCAGTCGCCGCGGCCGCCTCAGTCGTCGCCGTCAAATTAATAACTGAATCAAGCAAAAAACGTGCTGCCTGTTGACTAGAGAGCCATGAGAACTGGAATTGAGCACTGGAAGGCAGCGGCATCGGCAGCCACAGCAAAGACAAGAGAGAGAAAGATCACAGAGCAAAACGGCTTTTGCGTTTGGGTCTGTATTTCATCAGCTATTTATGATTTGATTAATTATGCCCGACACTGTATTGCCCAAGTTATTTATGCCAAGTGCACAGTTTTTAAGTCAAGCTTTGCAATTTTGTACAGTTCGACGCCAACGTCTGTGCCTGGAAGGCGCAAGCTTGTGAGCACAGGGAGAGAGATACAGAGAGAGGGAGAGAGTTAACGTAATGGCGATCAAACAGCTGAGTGATGTACACAGTGGCACGAGACTGTATGTAAATTAATGAAATAGATCATTGACTTTTGACAAAAAATAAATTAAAGCGAAAGCAGTAAATATTTTCTAGAGTGCTCGACAAAAAATGCCCAAGATCAGCAAATATATATATCTGAATTCATATTGTGCTGAATAACTATAAACAAATGAATATTTAATTCAAAAAAGGAAAAGTCATTTCACGTGCGATATACACATGAACAGAACTAGAATTCATTTTAATAACCAGCTAAAAAAAAGTTGCGATAAGAATTGCTTTTAATGAATTGCAAAGATAAGCACTATTAAAATTTAAGTTACATACAGGGTGTTTATTTTGGTTTTGAAATGAATAAGACAACTTGTGGAGACTTTTGCTTCATTTAATATGATATTTATTTTATAGTTGTTTTGTTTCTTTTTCTTTCGTTATAGCTTTATAAATTGGTTTCATTTTCTCAGAAAAAATAATGTGTGTTAATGCTCTAATCTATAAACTACATACATTATGTATTTTTTCTTGTATTACTTTTAATTTTACATAAATTGTTTAAGCATATATATATATTATTTATAAATGTAGTAAATTGTATTTTGTATGCTTTTTGACATTTTTGAATTTTGAATGGTTTTTTCTTATTTGTTTTTAGTTTTTTGTTGTTTTCATTTTTTTTGTTTTTTTTTACAGCGATCCCTTGCAGCGTTTTCCAAATATGTTAATCAAAAATAGTTGCATTTTATACGGATTGTTTCCTTTTTGTTTTTCTATATATATATATATACATGTATATATATATATATATATATAGCACATATAATTTGCTTATAAAGCTACTGCATTAAATGTGTGTGAGTGTGTGTGTGTGTGTGTGTGTATATTGCTTAACGAACTTACATTAAAATTTGAACTTAAATATAGATTTGAACTGCCAACAAGAGAATAATAATTGAAAAATTATATAAATATTTAAAAAAAAAAGTGTATTAAGCAAATAAAAATATGTTTAGCAAATATAAGTTCTATATAAAGGTATATGTATTTTGTATATATATATATATATATTGTATGTACTTCCATTAAATTACTACATATAAAAAATATATGTATATGCAAGTTCATGTTACAAAAAATCATAAGCGTCTCGTTTGCGTTTTACATTTATCTAAAAACAGATGCGTTCGCAATTAATCATTCGATTTGCCATATTTAAATATATGTATGTATATATAAATATCTTAAAATCAAATGAACAAGTTTAACACATCTTTTATATTATTTGCTCAATACAGTGTTCGCTTGAAAATTGGAAAACTTCACTTTTAGAAAGGTTTTTCATTATATTTGCTCTAAACAAAAAAACTATTCAATTATAACTATAAAAAAGTTAAGATTTACTTTAAATTTTCAAAATTCCACATAGAAAATGTTGTAAGATGAAAGTCAACAAATAAAAGTATAATAAATTGAAACTTAAAACAACAATTGATGAAGATAACTTTTGGACTTATGGCTAATAAGTTTGATTGGATTACAAATGACTTTCCAATTTCGCAGCGAGCAGCGTATTAACTTGGTTTACACATTGTTATATGTTATTAAGGTATATATCTAGACAATTATATATATGTATGTAGATCTCCTCTTGCATTTTGACACAATTAGTTGCGATATCTCTGGTTGATTTGCTTGCTTCCTTGCTTGCTGCTTGCTTGCTTATGCATCGGACAGATCACAGTAGGTGGCGCCGCTGCCCGCAGCCAGCGTCTTCTGGTCGTCGTCCATTAGTGCATCGACATCGGCATCGGAGCTGGCCTCGTGATGGTTGACCTGCGGCGAAGAGCTGCTCTCGCCACAATTTGTGGCATACACATGCCGTCGACTGCCGCCCGGCAGCTGATTCGAATCATCCGTGTCCGCATCCCGTATCGAATTGAATGCGTTGCAAGCGTTCGCATTTGGCGAACAGGTGTCATCGTTGGGCGGATAGACATGCCGATGATAACTGCCGCCGCCACTGCCACCGCCGCCAATGCTGCCATCCCCATCCAGTTCCGCTTCGCGTACACTGCCAAAAACCGGCGTATGCGATGAGCTCCTCCGCAGCGATGCCGGCGGCGACCAAACCGTCTGATAAAGCGGCGATGCAAACACATACATATGATTCAGATACTCCATGTCGTAGCTGGGCTGATACGAGTCCGTCTCCAACGGATTATACGTGTGCTGATACATCGGCGTCTGCCTGCAACTCGCCGATCCCGAAGCACTGCCCGCATACTGGGGCGTATCGTAGGTCTGCGAACGCGACGAGCTGCCCAACAGATGATGCAGATGATGGGGCGCATGGCCGCTCTGGCTGCCACCGGCACTGCTGCTGCTGCCGCCGCCACCCGCCCGATGGCCAACGCCCGCCGGCAGTGTGGCATAGATGCCGCGATATGCCTCGTATGGCGTCTGCGGATAATACGCATCGCTCCAGCGCACATGATTGGGCGTATAGTCCCCCTTGGCGTACAACTGTAAAATGGCGGCACAAATGCGCCAAATCGATGAGTATTCAAGCATATATAGCAAATAGTTTAGTAGGCAAGAAATGTGACTAATGTGTGGGTAGATTTTTGGGGTTGTTGTTAACTAACTTTAACTAACTAATAGTTTATTTCGAGTGTAGCAAGAAAATATTGCATTTTGAGCAGAAATCATTTTATTTAGAATTTATACATCGATTTGAGCCAGAATCGTGTTTTCAGTTTTAAATGCTGTTTAATTTAGAAGCCAAATCATACACTAAAAAATTATATATATATATATATATTAAAAATTGATTTAAATTTGAACAATTTTGTTCCATAAATGATAAATTTTGTGAGCGTAAAATTGGACTTAAATTGATTTAAATGCAGTATTAAACCAGAGCTGAAACCAATTACAAAACGACCACTTTTGACACAGTTAATATTGATTATGTAAAAACGGTTGGCTCACAAAAAGTTTCCATGCCCAAAATCCGCTCAGACATTAGCACATTTGATAAAATAGCAAAAAGGTAATTAAGTGATTAGATAAAACATTTGTTGGCTCACCTGTATGGGTCGGCAGAACCCCTTGTTCAAATGCCTGGGCACGCCGAGCGTATAGCTGTGACTGAAGCCCACCTCCGAGCTGAGCAGATACTCGTGAAACTTATTGGGAAAGAACTCAATTTGTTTGTAGTTGTTGTAAATGTCCAGCTAAAGACAATATATATAATTATTATTAATGGTAAGAAGCTAATCTCAAGTAACTTACAGTTAGATTCTTTTTCTTTTTGTAGCTGGCCCAGTTTTGGGCTTCGAGTATGAGCTTGCCACCGGGTCGCAGTTGATTGAACATGCGCTTGAAGGCCAACTTGAGGCCGGCATCTCCGAAATTGAGATGCATCCACTTGGTGACCGACAGGCACAGAATGAGATCGTATTGTTGGCTGTCGTGCGACATCAGCGCCTCATCCTTCAGCACATAGTTGGTGCGCCGAAAGAAAACATTTTGCGGGAATTGATTTTTGCAATTGGATGACGACGACGACGTTGACGACGACAACAACAGATTCGCTGGCGATTTGCCAGTGGGCGGGAGCTGGAGGTGGGGTATGCCGCCGTAGGTGAGCGGAAACGAGATGGGAAAGAATTCGTGCGGCTTGACGAGCAGAGAATCCAATTTAAGCTGCTGTTGCACGTCCAGCTGATGATCATGATCATGATGATGATGATCATGATGATGATGATGATCATGGTCATGATGATCATGATGATGGTGGTGATGGTGGGGATGATGGTGGTGATGATGATGATGGTGTTGCAACTGTTGCAGTACCAGCTGCTGTTGTTGTTGCTGCTGCAGCTGCAATTGTTGCTGCTGCTGTTGCGCCCTGCGTCGCTTCTTGCCACGTCGCGTCTTCTTGTGCAGCATTGCATTGCTCTCCTCGCCGCTGTCCATCAACTTATCGCTGGCCAAGTGTGACTGCTGCTGCTCCTTTTTAATGTCTTCCTGCTTAATCTCGGCCACTTTCTCCTGCTCCTCCTCTTTGGGTATGCGCACAAATATGGACAGATTGCGACGAGCACGCGAGACGAGCTCCGGATCGATATCGATGCCGAGTATGGATTTGGGGGCCAGATGACGGGCCACCGTTATGGTCATGTGACCCACATTGCAGCCCACGTCGAGGATGTCCTTGTTCTGGAATAGTTCCGCATGCCGCTCGAACACCTGCAGCCGCACATCCCGGAACTCGTTCAGTTGCCTAAAGTCCACGTAACGATCGAAGTTGCCGTAGCGATACTTGACGCCATCCGCCCGGAATTTGGGCAGCTTGTGAAGTGGCGGGGGAATTATTGTGGGTTCAAGCATTAAGCCAACCACAGTTGGGGCAACTGCTGCGGCTGCTGCAGCAACTGCAACGACTGTTGTTGTAACTGCTGTTGTTGCAGCTGCTGCTGCTACTGCTGTTGTTGCTGCCGGTTCATCTACTCCAAGTGCTTCCGGTTCGCCGGCCGTGTGCGATGTGGCAGCGGAAATGGCGCTCAACGGACTTCCGACTCCCTGCTCCGACAAATCGGGCGTTTCATCGCGTGGCAACTCAAGCACAACTGCTGCAAGCAACAAATTGTGAATTTTCGGTTGGGGCAAGTAAGCCAGTAAGCTATTTGGTATTTACCCTCAGGCAGTGGCTTGGGTGGCAACTCCTCGATGGGACTCAGCAGCTCCGTTTCGCTAAAGGATGTGGAACGTCGCGTGTTCGGTTTGCGTGCCCCACTCGGCTGTAGCTGACGCTGAGGACGCTTCCACGCACCAGGTTGTGGCACCACAGGACTAACAATCTTGTCCATGGCATCATGACGATGGAATTTCTTTAGGGGTAAACCAAATATTTATTGAATTTATTATGTTTAAATTTAAATTCTTGGTTTAACAATTTATTTAAAGTTCGAGCAAAAAATACTTTCCACAGTCGAAAATTTCTTTTACAAACATTAAATAATATTCAATATTGCAGTTTTGAACTAAATTTTAACATTTTATTCATATAAATTTTTGAAATCATAGAAATTGCAATTTATTAATAAATCACTTTTAATGATTAATTTAATACTGTTTTCATGGAACAAAAATTGTTTATCTTTTCATATTTAAAATCCCAACCAACAAAACTCAATTCAATTTACATTCTAAATCAATTTATTTTATGTATTTTAATAAAATTGAAATATTTCTAATTTAAGCAAACCAAATAACAACAACAAGAACTAAAACAAATAAACCTGTAAAACTGTTTACCCATAGTTTTATAATCGCTTTAGGCTATACCCTCCCACAGCCAAAAAAAAAAAGTTCTTTCATTGCCGCCCCTGACCCCCTAACCTGAATCTAAGCAGCGCTTCAATGAGCAACACAACAACAACAACAGCAATAAAACACAAATGTAAAACAGCCAAAAGCAATCAAAACAAAGCAGACGATTGACTCGCTCCCACTAAAAGCAAAAAACAACAACAACGACAACAAGAGTCGAAGCCCAAGACCAATCTCACACGCACACGCACACTAACAAGCAAACACAGACACACACACACACACACATGCAAGCACTTGTTCGACACAAGCCATTCCATTCCTCCATTTCAATTCCGAATTCCAATTCGTCACTCACCTTGCTCTTTTGCGAATTGCTCTCGCTTATTTTACGTTTCCTGCTGCCGCTGCCGACGCTGGCAGCGAAGCTCAGACCCGTGCCGCCAACACCGTAGCACGTGCTGTCCAAATCCAAGCGTAAATCACGACTGGCCGGCGCACGACGATCGGCCAGCGTCGACGCCACAGCCAGCGCCGCAGCTGTTGTCGTCGAAGCGACTGTCGCTGCGTCGACCAGCAAGTCGGCTGAGCTGCTGCTGTCTAATGATGCTGCCATGTCGATGCTTGACGACGGCTCAGCAGCAGCAGCCACATGTTGCTGCTGCTGTTGCTGTTGCTGTGGCGATAACGTTGACGCCTCTGCCGGCTGCATTGCGTTACATTCCATTTGTTCCTGGGGAGAGAGCGTTTGTGCGCCGGCCGCTAACGCTGGCGTTGTTGTCTCCTCCATGGCCGTCGCTGCCGCTTGCGGAGAGCGAGAGCGCACATGCGCCTGCTGCTGTGCCAATTCCAATGTTTCAACCGATGCTGCCGCTGCCGCCTCGCTCAGCAGAGTGGCGCTCAGTGCAGCCACTGGCGACGCCGCTGTTGTTGTTATTATTAATGCAGCTTCTTTTGTCGCGACTGCGGCGACATTTGCTGCTACTGCTGTTGCTGCGCACACTGCCTCTGCTGCTGCCGCTGTTATAGTAATTACTGACGCTGCTGCTGCTGTATTCGTCGAATCTTCGAGTGAAATCGAAAGCGTCGACGCTGCCTCTGCTCCGCAGCCTCCCTCTGCAGCGATGACGGTGGCGCCGGCGACGTCGTCGCCAGCATACGAGGTATTATTGGAATCGAAACGGCGACGTTTGCGATTCTTGCGTGTTCGATGCTGGCGATGATGCTGCGGCTGCAACTGCAACTGCAGTTGGCTGCTGGTGCCACGCGTCAACATGCCGCCCCGTTTCATCGGTGACGTTAGCTGCTTCTCGTACTCCATCGAATCAACGGGATCGAGCAGATGCAACGGATCATGAATATTCGGTGGAATTATCACCTCCACCTTCGGCGGCGTCGTTATCGGCGACTGACGCGGCGTCGTCGCCGGCGTATTGTTGCTCGACGACGCATTCGACGTATTCTCATGTTGCAGCGAATTTAGATTGAGCGGATCCGATATGTTGCCGCCCAGCAGAAATTTCGTGGGCGGCACAATCACCTCTTTGCGCAAGCGTTTCTCTGGCAAAAAGAATTTCGATCGGCCGCAACAATAATGAACGGCATTTGCGGCTGCTGCTGCGGCGGCTGCTGCGCTGCTTGAAATAATGCTACTGTTGCCGCTAATTGAGCTGGTGTCCTTGTTGCTGCTTTGCGAGTCCTTGCCGGAGGCGCCACCAACACTTCCACCATTACAACCGGTGACCAAGCAGCAAGTGTGATTCGCATTGTTCCCAGCACACAGCACATGATGATGATGACCCCTGAGAGAGAGAGAGACAGCAATGTATATGATAAATATTTATTTTTATATTAAATATTAAGAGCATTCACAGCTAGTAGAACGCATTACGTCGTAACGTAAGTTAAGTTGTTGTTAAGTTGCGTTAAGTTACGCGCAAATTAATTTCGTTACGTGATATTAGACTATTATAGTATGACAACTATTACTATTCATTTTCTTTTACTACAGTGTATTGAACATAAATATTAAATATTATGGCGTAAGGTAGCACAAGAAGACAATAAGTTACAATCACAAAAGTTAAACAACTATTTCTGTCACGTGCATAAATAATTACATTGCACACGCTACGTTTTTACATTTGTTACGTGACGTAAAGTTGCCATAAATCACTTAACATTATCATACGTTACGCTATACGTTACCTGTGAGTCAACATCTTTTTGTACTGCTGCTGCTGTCCCTTCAAGCCGCCATGTCCACCATGTCCACCCAGCTTGGCATCCATTGTCAGCAGACCGTTGTTCGAAGCCGCCGTCTGCGCCAGCCGCGTATTGTGGCTGTGATGATGATGATGATTGTGAGCAGCACCGCCACCACCGCCGCCGCTGCTAGCGCCGGCACCCGCAACGCCAGCAGCGCTGCCGCCTAAGCTGTGATGTGAGCTGTTGCCATGATGCGAGGAGTTGTTGACGCCGACGGCGCCACCGCTGCCGCCGCTGACGTGAGCAGCGATTTGATTTTTGATATTTTGTATATTCTCGAGATCCGCTTTGTGTGCGGCAACTGCAGCGGCCGTCGCACCGACGCCAGCGCCGGCAGAGCCTTGAGCAGCAATGCCGCTGCCGCCATTGTTCTGATGCTGTTGCTGCTGCTGTTGCTGCAGTTGCTGCTGATGATGATGATGATTTTGATGATGATGCGAAGAATGATGCTGCTGCTGCTGGGCATTGGCGCCGACGCAGGCGCTCGCATTGTGTTTACCGCTAGTCTTGTGCTGACGTTTGCTCCAAGCTTTGCCCCCATTGTTGTTGTTGTTGTTGTTATTATTATTGTTGTTATTGTTATTGTTCTTATGCTTTGGCGCATGCTGTTGCTGTGCAGGCGCACGAAATTGATGATGCGTCGGCGTCGACGTTGACGTTGCCAGCGGCTGCTGCTGCGGTGATTTAACCTTTAATTGCTGTTTTTGTTGTTGTTGTTCGTCAATTGGCAGTTGTTGCTGCTGCTGTTGCTGTTGCTGCTGTTGCTGCTGTTGCTGCTGCTGCTGTTGACGCCTGGGGATCTGCTGCAGACGCAGCGTTGGCGTCATACTCGATCTGGTAACGCGACACTCACTCGAACTCGGACTCGGACTGCTCACGCTACCCGTTTTCTCCATCACTTTTTATTTTAAAAGTTGATTGCTTTTTTTGCTTTGGAAGTTTCAAGCTTAACACCTTATTTGTGGCTGTTATTCAAATTGTTTTTAATATTAATATTGTCTTTACACTTTTAGCTTTTAACATTATTTATTGCATTTTTTATGTTTTCGCCCGAGCAGCTATTTGTTATTTTTATTGATATGCATTTTAAAAGCGACTTCAAGTCGAGTTTATATTTCCCTTTCTTACATAAATTATGTACACACTTTACTCTTTATTAAGTATCGTTTTTAACACACCTTAAATATTTCTATGGTTATCCGCTTAAGATTTTCGTAAATTCTTTAAATTATATTTTCTGCCAGTTTTTATTTGCACAAATTCAACCCGCAACTTTTCCTGCATTCGAGATGAGTCCGGCATTGAAGCACACATGTTTAAATCCACCGAGATACATCATGTATTTTAACATATTAAATGTTTTTGTATTTTTATTTTTTGTGTTGCACAAATTTAAAACTCTCTGCTAGGCTCCATTAATCATACGACCCGTTGTGCATCACTTGCAATTTTTGTTCACTTTTTAATCCTGCTGACAAAGATTTTTTTTTCACTTCCTCTGCGAGTTTATACTTCCGCTTCTTTCTCTGCGTGTGTGTGTAATTTTGTGTGTTGAGCTGCAAGTAGAAATAAAAAGCAAAAAATTGACATGAAAATGGTTGAAAATTAATTGAAAATTTAATTAGCGATAGGAAGTTTAAGCACAAAGCTCTCAATAAACACAGGCGCAGACTGAGACACACACACACCGAAAACTTAATGAGAAAGTTCAAAGTTCTAAAGCAGATTTTACACAGCACTATCCTGCGAGCGCCCCTCGTCCTGCCCTCCACACTCCTGCCAGTCATTACTTGTTTTCGCTGCTAGTTCTCTGCTCTTCGCCTCAGACACACTTCAGCAATATTTTGCATTCATTATTTGCATAGTCAGGCAACGAACGAACCAAACGAACGACCAACCGACCAACGGAACGACGGAACGACGAAACGACGAAACTAACCAACGAACGAAAGACACAAACGAGCTTTGAAAAATTGAGCACAGCCATACATAGTCCACAATCCACCCCTTTTCCGCTCCCCTCTCTCTTTCTCTATCTCTCTCTCTCTCTCTTTCTCTAACCCACCACAAACAGCAAACAGACGACGCAACTTAACTCATTTCATTCCTTTCCATTCCACTGACACAGACCCAAAACGACTTTGTTGGACTAAAAACAGTTAGAGATGCATGACGTATCATCAGCACGATGATGATCAATGAGGAAGAAGCAGCAAATGTGTTACTAATTGATATATATCGATATATAATTTTGATAGATAGCAACTTTAAGGCACTATCATATAAATGCAAGAATATTCTTAATCAGCATAATAATTGAGTTGAACTTAATTTTTGTTTAAATTGGTTTGCACATCTAGTTTCGATAGATAACAAAACTTAAAGCAATTGTCCTTGTGGTGTTTTTAATGTGATAAAGTGATAATTAAGTTGGCTTTGGTTTGACCTAAACAATTTCTATATCTTATTACAATATTTGGGTTAGGTAAATCGACTTATATTTATTAAATAAAATCGTTTATGGCAGATAGTATTTTAAATCCGGTTATCTTTTGAGCATGACTCCCAAAAACACGAGCATAAATCACGTGCACATCCCTTGACACACGGAGCGAGTCTTTGCGGTGAGTGCATTAATATTTGCACGGCAAAATGTGGCTGGTTGGCTGGCTGGCTGGCAGAAAAGAGACTCATCCTTTAGCTATCCATTCGTTGCGGCAGTTTCTGTGGATAGGTTGCACAAGTGAATGGCGGCGGTGGCAGCAACAGCAACAATTCGAACACAGAATACCCCACCACAACTACAACGACAACTGCAACAAATACTCGCATACGCATCCTAGCCTCAAAAAAAAGAAAGAAAGAAAAAAATTCCCCCCACAACTGCAAATTCCCAAACAGTCGAAAACAGATTTATGCCAAAAAGAAAAACCAGTGCAGAGAAATGCAAAGAAAAAAAAAACACTTGTACGAAATACATGAAGCAAAATTCTTTAGAAGTCAAAGTGGGTGGGGGCCTGGGCTAGCGCATAACTACGCATAAGTTAGTGTATCTGTATCTGTAACCGTATCTGTAGCTGCATCTGTAGCTGTATCTATCTATCTCTGCTCCATTTAAAGCTGGCATAGCAACTTCAAGTATCACCCACTCTGACAGACAGAAGAAGAAGCAGCTCAAAGCAGCAAGCTTGACAAGAGCCAAACAATCTGCTGCACAATCAAATTATACATTTTTATATCCGCAAACAAAATTGTGAAGTATTTCACAAAGAAAATGCTCGAGATGATTTATGAAATGCATAAGAGCATAAATGCAAAATAAACTAGATAAATAACACTTTGGAATTTTCCATAAATGCAATGGAAATGTTTTTAATTTGATGGATAATGGTAAAGGTTAAATCACACTCAAAAAGAAACTTGGCTTTAAGTCAAAATACATATTTTCCAAGGAGGAATTTTGATTCGAATTGTGCCACAGAACGAAGAATTTTGTTATTGAAAATATTTACATTTCTGAGTATTAATTTATCGTTCTGTAAATGAAGACAAACAATTTGCAGGAGCAGCAAATAGCCGAGAGTTAAAAAACAGCTGACAATGAATAATCTACGACGCATTTAGTTTGAAGTTAATAAAAGAGGCACAAGCGACCTTGCAACCTGGTGGCTGTTTGCCAAGTGACCACACACAAAGGACATATTTTGCGTTGCACGTAAATGTGAAAAGTCAAGCCATGAAGGATTAATATAAATACAGTTGTGGCGCACAGCACATAAAGCTATTAACCTCAATACGATAAACCCCCCATCCCCCATCCCCACATACCCACTTACTAAACTACTTACTGCTTACTGACTTACTTGCTTACTTACTCACTCACTTACATTGCCAACAATGAAAAGCTATAAAAACCAAAATCAGAGCAAGAAAAGCAGAGGCAAATTTTTTTGTTGTTTTGTTTATTATTTGCATATTTTGAATGAAGGCAGCAGCCTTGGGCTTTGGCCAGACGGGGAGTGGTGTGGGAAGGGGGAGGGGGTGGGGGGTGTGTGTGTGTGTGTGAAGAGGTGGACGCGTGTCGCACAAGCTAAATTTTAATTAAAATTTAAATATGCGGCACGTTGTCGTTGCGTTGCGTTGAGCGTTGAGCGTGCCACAGGCATCAGCCAGCTTCCCGCAAAAACAAAGCCAGTAATGTGGGCCAAAAGTAATGGCTTAACGAGTCTCTTAAAGAGAGAGAGAGAGAGGGGGCAGGTAGAATGGCAGTGACGGGGGGCAGTAGTTTGAGCGAGGGGGGTGGGCGGAAGAATTGCGTGCAAGTTGCCGCAGTTTCCGTTTCTGCAAGTTTTTTATAATTTTTTTTATTTTGAATTTTTGTGCAGTGGCCACCAACGGATATTGTCAATTTAGTTAATTTTGTAAACATTTTTAATGAGAGCGCTTGCGTCCTTGCTATACACCCCTCCCCTCCCCAACCCTCGCCAGCACACCCCCCACCCCTGTGGTCCTGTGGCTCCGGAGAGAAAGTTGTTTTTAGTTGGCCCAAATGTAATTTGCATGTAAATCAAATTAGTTCATTTGCCACAAAGCTCCAGCTGCCACAAGTGGCAACTTGCTAAGCGCTGCTCCAAAAAATATCCCCTCAACACAAATTATTATGCTGATGATGATGATGATGATGATGATGATAAAGCTGTGGTGAGACTCCCACTTTGTTGTGCGTTGAGCAGGTTTGCTGAGACTGTGGCATACCCTGTATAAATTTGATGTATTTGATTAATTATGATAACTGTTCCGATTACTGGTTGCACAATAATGCTGAATTACGATTCAGTTTATGATGGAGAAACCTCAAGAAATGATTTTGAGATTCCATTACAATTCCAACTAACTTCCGTCTCCGGTTTGTCAGCCTGCTGACTGGAACTGTAACTGTAAATAAAATGGTGCCACAGCTGTGGAGCTGTTTATATTTATGTAAGGCAGCATGCCTCAAAAGTAATCATCCCATAAACTTTGCATTAATATTAAGCTAATTTCGGTGCACAAACCTTACGCATAAGAATTATTTGCCAAATGTCCTTTAAATTAACAAATAAAGGAGCGCTGGGATCAGGATCAGATTTAATTTAATTCAAAATTTGTCATAAATTCAGGCCAAGACTTTGCATACCCCACATTGTGCAGGCGGCAGGCTCTGTTTGTTTATTTCGTATAAATACACACGGCACAGGTGTTTCAAATGTGAAATTGAGTCCTTTGGGTGTGCAACAAATTTGCTGCTATATATGAAGACAAATAGAGACAGAGAGAGAGAGAGAGGAGAGAGAGAGAGGAGGGAGAGAGCTGTATAGAAAGGTGAATACGCCGCTGAAAAACAAATGGCAACACATTTATTTGTTTTTGCATGCAGCAAACATACACAGAGATACACACAGAGACACACAGAGACACACACACACACACTGGCACACTTGGACATGAGGTTATAGTCAGGCTGGTGTCATGTCCTGACAGCAAAGCAGCTTCTCTCGCATTGCATATGTAATGTGCGTCATTATTAAGCACAGCTTAACACCTAACGGCAAGAGGACAACGAGTGAGACAGATAGATAGCTAGAGAGAGAGAGAGAGACAGAGAGAGAGAGAAAGAGAGAGAGAGGGGCATATGCAACCTACGCCTGGTGTGTTATTTAATGCTCGAGGCCTTATGGGACTTACAAACAGCCTGATGACAATGTGCGCCCAGCGACAATCTGCGCCAAGCACAACTTCAATTTTCACACACACACACACACACATAGAAAATATTTTAAATATGCAACCAGCTAATATTATATACAATATATATATCTCGATTATTGCGCCATTTTAAAATACAATAAACGGTGGCAAGCTAGCTACTTGAATCTACTTCTTGGGGGGGCAGGCAAAGTGTTTTCTTCTTCTTCTTTTTTTGTTTTTTTGCGGCTGCTGCTTGCCTCCAGAGTAAAATAATAGAATATCGTTTGTTGTGTTTAGCTCGAGTTGAACACGGTGAAATTCGCACGTCTTAAGGTTTGTTTTGCTCTTGATTTATTCTATGATAAATATTTATGTAGATTAGCCTGTTATTTGTGAGTTATATGCGGAAATAATTTATATTTATTTCGACGCTTGAGCATGCAAACAAATTGCTTCCTTTTTAGATCGTCGGTGCTTTGATAAATGTTTGCTTTTGTTTTCGTTTCTTCTTCTTCCTTCTAATTCTATTAAAAAAAATATATAAAAAAGGTTTATGTTTCTTTCATAAAAAAGTTATTTCTTAAGTTTTTTCATATTGTTTTTTTCCCCACTCTACTCTTTATTTTAATGCCCTTTTTTCTTAAGCCATTAAAATCATTTTTAACTTACGCAAAGGACCTCTTTTTTTGTATGCTTTAAAGGGAGCACTTAAGCATTTGAGTCGTTTCTAACTAAACCCAGCACCCCGTGCACACCCGCCGTCCACACCCTTCCCACCCCACTAATCCAGGGCATCACGTCTCTCTCGCAATGTGCCCCGCTGCCACTTGAGCTGTCAAAATGCCAACACCAACTGCCACTTATCTGGCATTCGTCTTCCATTCCCCCATTCCCATCAATCCTCCCACACGTATATGGTGTAGAGCAGGTCATCATCGATGTTGTCGTCATTTTGCCAGCTTCTCTCGCTTGTGGTGCTCGCTCTCCAAGGCAGGTACATTAATAAGCCATAAGTGTAACATGCGCTTCTGCACATCACCTCAGAGGCCATAATCCTCCCCGGGGCAATATGCTCAAGCAGCTGCAACCAACCCAATCCGCCACCCACCGCCCACTCACCCACTCAGTGGAGTCAACCAACAAAGAGTCAAACAAAAAGCGAGTCGAACAAGAGTAAAGAAAAGTACGCAGTGTCTTCAATTTCAGTAGTAAATACAATTTTATTGCAATTTAAAATTTCACACATTTGCCAGTGGAAAAGAAATTAAATTACAACCGAACATGCCACAAAGGAAGCATTCCAAAAAGGGGAAGCAAAACTTTTTAGAGAACAAACAAAAACGAGAAGGAACAAAAAAAAAAATTACTATTTGCCGACTGCACTTTGTCAGTTTTTGTCAGTTCTTCGGTTAAGTTCTGCGAAAAGTTTGTTGCCATCAGTTCCCCCAAACCCAAGTCGCAACTAACCCACAGATACCAACCCACCCACTGCACCATCATCATCCTTGCTACTCGCTTTTGTTGCATCCTTTGCTTTTTGGACAAGAGTTTTCTCAATTTTCAGTTGCAAGAAAATTACAGTCCTTGTCAAATGCAGTTGCAGTCGCCGTATAATCTACAAATGCTTTCAAAGTTCAATCCAGACAAAAGACACAAAAACAATTGTTGGCTTGCGATGATGCACAAAAAACGGCTCGACTGTGAGATACTCATTAATACTATAATATGTTTGATAACAAGTTTATTTACTTTAATTATATTATTTACAATATTTAGAAAATCCACAAACTTTAACAGCTATATACCCCATTTTAGTCGATATACAGGGTATAATTGAGTCACTAGTTTGTTGTCACATTGTTTTCAACTACAAAGACAGTCGATTTCTAATCAATATTGCAATTTATTTGACCTGCTCTGCCTAATAACCCCGTCCAAACTTAGGACTGCGATTTAATTGGATTATATCGGAGTCAGCTGAGGATGAATATGGCCAAGAAGAAGACTAGGCGAAATGCCGTTAATCAATTATGTAAAAATCAACAATAAAAGAAATGCGGAAACTTGCTAGTCACAGCAATAAAGCTAAATAAAATGTGAGTAGAAGAAGCAGCAGCAGCAATAAGGTAAAACGAGGCTTGACGTTGCAGAGGAAGAAGAAATAGTCACAGGGGAGGAGGAGGAGGAGGAGGTGGGAAGATATTCGAGATGTGGCAGGCAGGCAGTTGCTGTGCTGTACTGTGCTGCCTGTTTGCTGCATAATTTTGCACGGCACATTGAATGATTATGAGCGCCTCGCTGCTTCGCTGATGATTTATAAAGGGGCAGAGAGAGAGAGAGAAAGGTATAGAGAGAGAGAGAGAGAGAGAGAGAGAGAGAGAGGGGGCAAGGTGAGGAAGCAATCACAGCAAGCGAAATGAAAATTACAGTGACAAATTAATGAAAATGAGCGTCGTCGTCACAGTAAAATTATAAAAATGGTCAAGCCAAAAAAACAAAAAAAAAAACGCGCAGGCAGAAAAAAGGTAACAAATTGCATGATTTATAAAAAACAAAAATAAAAAAAAGGTTCAGGTAGTGGAAAACAAGCAAATGACTTCTACAGTAAAGACTCGAGCGTGACGTACAATCGCTTTCTAACTGAAAATGTTCGTCATGCCATGTGTAAATAGTTTTTGCAATTTTTCTTATCTTATGACAAACGAACTACAGTCAAGTCTTATCAACTACGCTGGAGGAGTGTAGCGTCATGAATTCAAATCTTTATTGCATTATAAACTGCTAAGTAAACTTTTGCTTATCAATAAAATAAATATAAAAAAATATATAACCTGTCGGTGGAGTTGTCTGCAAGTGGCAGCTCCTCCATCGTTCAACAGGTCTAATAAACAAAGAGCTGACGTTAATTAAAATTGATTGAAAGTCGTCCTATATTTAGCACAACTTATTTATTTATAAACATCGCTAAAAGAAATCAACTTAACAGCAATTCACAGTTGGTAAGCATGAAGAGCAGCTGTTTTAGTCTGTGTCTCAGGATGTCAAGTTTTATTATATTTCCTTTCCGGTTCCGGTGAGTAGAATGTAAAGCTTCCCTTAAAGCTTACGCAATGGTTTCACATCAATTTCCGCTATTCAATTCGTGTAGCTTTAAAAACATTTATAATTCTAGCATTGATTGCAAACTTCTTGCGGTTTCAGTTTCAGTTATGGTCTGCTTCACATTCATATTCCTTATCAATATACTTATCTTTCTCCCTTTCCCTCTCTCTCTCTCTTTGCATTTCGATTTGTTCACAATCTATTAATATATCTCCCACTCAAATTTATCCATTCTAATGCATAAATCCTGCCATAATTCCCCAATATATTTGTTCAAGTTGTTTCCGCTTTGGGAGCTACTATTCTTGCACGTTTTGCATGCTATAAATCAAGTGTAAGCATTCTATTTGCATAATTAATTATCATTGGATAAAAGTAATGGAGTTGCATGTTCATGTAGGTCAGTTAGTTGTGCTGCCTTTTCGACAGCAGCGCCACACTCATTTGGAGTGTATCATTTTTCTGCGTCAATATCTGTAATATACATCTATTAATAATGCCATAAGACACACAAAGAAACTCGTTTGTTCGCAGCAAACCAGTTAGCATCTCAATACCAAAAAGCTTTCACAAGTTTCCAGCATGAGCCGTTTATCATTCATGCTACATGCGTTCGCACACTCAGTTTTGCCACAAAGCGCATCAGCACTGTAGCTCCCTAACAAACACACACACACAAATATATATATAATATATATATATATATTTTTATATATACACACCCTAAAATGCCTTCAACTGTAAATTTTCAGTAGCTTGTCATTCTTCTTATTATTATTTTTTTCTATACCAAAAAAGGAGACCTTTTTCTGCTCGAAAAAAGCTTTGTGTAATTTAATTGCCGGCGTATTGTATGACTGAGTGTGTTCTACGAGTGGACCGGGGGGAATCGGGTTTGGATTGGGGTCTCGGTTCGAGTTCGAGTCTTGGTCTTGGGTTATCCTTGAGTTAAATTAATGTGGACAAAATATATAATATTTTAAATGAATAATAAGCAGAACCGAATTTGAAAGCATTTAGAGGGCAGACCTTTTATTTGTGTGTACTTCCCTTCCCCCCACCCCCTCCCAAACTTTATTAACGTTTGTTAATTAATTGCAATAAGCTGATGCAGGTGTGGTGGGTGGTCCGCTTATAGGGGTTAATCCCCAGCCACCAACTACAACCCCTGCCAAAGTTAAGCTCGGCTAATCGCTGAGTCGCCAACTTCGTCAACTGTTTACATCAAATGTCACGGGATGTATGTATGAATACAGGGGGCAGGTGGCACAAACAGCTGTGGGGCAAGTAAAACCAAAAAAAAAAAAGAAAATAAAAGTTTTCAATGAGTTTAGTTTGCAGAGCGAATCGTTTCACACGTTGCCACGGCGCTGACTGCCCTTCAGTTATTTCAATATGGGGCAGCAAAACAAAAAACACAAACCAAAAAAACAGATGCGCGAAATAAATAAAAACAAATAAGTCAAATGTCTACTTGACTGGCAGATACTCTGTCAAAAAAAGAAGAGTAGAAACCACTTAAGGAATAAATACTTGACTAATATAAATTAACTTTGCATTAAGCCAAAGATTAAGCTCAAGGCTCGATTGAATATTCATTTTTACTAACCAAAATTACTCATTTTGTTTGTGTGTACAGGGAATAAGCCAAACAGAAAAAAAGGGCAGCAAAGTTAACATCATAAATATGCATGGAATACATAGTAATCTGTAACAGAGAAGAGACAAGACCAACTCATAGAAGAGAAGCCGATGGAGTTGGTTGTGTGTGTTTGCTGGCGGTTCGGGGTCGGTCTTCTAAATGAGTGGCAGAGAAGCAGAAATTTGATTATATTTTCCAAATGGTTTCTTCTGGCTAGCTTAGCTTCTTGTTGCTGCTGTTGTTGCTGCTGTTCTTGTTGTTCTTGTTGCTTCAACTTTTGAGGCCAACAACGGCAAAACATGCCACGGACTTTCTGCTTTCTATCACAACACGAAACGAAGGCATTGAGGATGACGACGGCGACGACGATGGTGGCAACTAGACTATAGTCAAGCAAAGTTTTTTTTTTTTCGATTTACTTTTTTTCTTGTTTTCGTTTTTTGTTTTAACAACAGTTTGGCGGCAATTTGTTGTTGTTGCGCGTCCCCCCCTTACCCGCAAAATAAGCCCACAGCCCATCATCTGGTTGAGTTTTCTAGTCTGGCATTGCCTAGCGGAAAAACCACTTTGAGTGTCGAGTGTTGCGTCTATTTGTGCTCTGCGCCGCTCTGTGTGCAGCAATTGCAAAATTGCCCGCTTGCAGTTAGGGGGCATTTCATTTATACTTGACCAACAACATGTATGTGTGTGTGTGTAACTGTGTGTGTCTAGTTGTACTAGGACTGGGCCAACTGAAGTTGACATGGCTATCGGAATAGCTTTAGAATTTTTAGATAAATTGCCGTAAAAATTGTTTTATTGTCATTATTGTTGCCTGTGCGCACTTTAAGTGATTGAGCACCAGCCAGAAAGGCGTGGGCATGACATCAAGTTAATTACAATTGTTAGTTGCTTGTTAACTCGAAGATTATATACCCTTATACACATTGCTCAGACTACATATTGCAACCAGTTCTTCGAGCTTCGAGCTTTAAATGCAAATCATCAACAATGAGCTTTAATCATTGAAGTTGTTGTTATTCTCATCAAATTAAATTTAGTTGTTATGCGTCAACATCAATTATTAATCATTTTGGTGCCTGTCTGTGTTGTCATTCTGTTGATTAGTCACACAGAAAACTGACTAAATTGACATTTATATACATTCCATTTATATAAATAAAGCCAGGCCGAGTTGACTTTATATCGAATAGAAGCCTAAATATATAATACACATCGAATTCATTTAGAAGTTGATTGCAATATGCATAAATCATAAGCTGATTATTGAAGCATTTTCACTCTTATGCTCCACACAGCTCAACAAACGAGAAACACACTTCACATAATAATAAAAGAAAATCTCATTTGTTTTTCACTCGTTTTGTTTTCATATTTGTGAAAGATGAAAACCAGCTTGGTGTGCTTCGTGCTGAAGGTCGAATGCTAATGAAAATGCCGCAAACATTGCATATTGGTTTCATGTAAATTTTCACATACCCATTATGAGGCAGCCTTAATGGGTTATATGTGCTTAGAAGTTAGTTAACACTTGTAGCGAATTGTTGTCAAGCATCTTTAATTATCATCTTATTTAAATATATAATCATTTATCGATCCTAAAAGTGTTTTATTTTTCACTTTTTTAACTTTAACTTTCTAGAGTATCTCTTCGTCTCACATCTATTGGAATACATAGACTATAAGCTATTGTTATAGATACTTAAAACTTAAAAGTATACCATTCACTTCAAGTTGTTCAGCATAAACTTTACAGAGCATCTGACAGTCGACGCTAATTAACAAGGGATCAAAACTTGTTTGCTTGTTTCTTTTCTGCCCAACTGATTTCTAAGGTGCTTATAAAGTCGAGCCATTGTCAGAAGCCAAATAGGTGGAAAAAAAATAAGCAGTGCAAAAAAACAAAAACACACACACACTCACAAAACACACCCACACACAACACACCCACACACAGCACACATACACACAGAGCGAAAAGTACCGAGAAGAAGAAGCATATCGACTGATATCCGTGCGTTATGTTTGTGTTCTCAGAAAAATTGGAAAATTGCTTTTCGCAGCCAGCCAACACAATTTCGACCGTCAACACACAGGACAGGTGTGTGTGTGTGTATGGGTAAGTGTGTGTGTGTGTGTATCTGCGTTTGAAAAAGGATATGTGCGTGTTTCTAATGGCTTTCAGGTTGAGAGGTCATGTTGAACATGTTAGCTCTGAATTTTTGTTGTACAAAATTCTCTGCACATCGAAAGCTGATAATGAAATATTTTTGCTCTGCGCTAAATTCCAAAGCCAGACAAACCCCCCTCTCAAAAATGAAATGAAATACAACTAAATACGACACAACAATAACAACAACAACAACAACAACAACAAGAAGCACACACAAAACATAGCAATAGAAAGCAGAAGAAATGTTGAATGTGTTCAACAGTATGTTGAAAATGTTTATTTTTTGGTCGGGCGCAGAAGCGACATGTGCAAAGCAATGCATGGCAACAATTTCATGTAAATAAATACAAAGTGTTGAAAAAAAATGTAACTAACACAAACACAAGCAAAAAATTGAAAGAAATACATTATTTTGCTAGTCACGAAGTTCAAATGCTCTTTAAAAACAATTGTCAACAGAAAAGACAAGATGAAAACAATTAAAAATAGTTTTTCAGATGTGTTCGATTTGTTAGAAAGAATAAAGTTTAACGATTTAATGATGTCCGATAGAAAGAGAGAAACAGTTAGTAAGGCACAAGCAGTAAGATAGAGAGAGCGAGAGAGCTGTAATCATTTTGCTAATTGAATAACTTTCATTTCTCCATTATCAAGGATTCAAAATCAATATAAATTAAACGTATAATTTCAAGCCGACAACAATGTCATTCTGCCCACAGTCATAATGGCTATAAATAAAACATTAAGAGTGAGGGGGGGACTGTGAAACCGCTGCCATAATAAATATGATGCTCAATTGTGTCAACAGCAACAACAACACAAACAAAAACAATTAAGGAAACAACAGCAACAACAACAGCAACACACACATTGGTTGCACATGCTGCCTATGTTATTATACCCTAAACCCATTCAGAATGCTTGAAAGGGTTATAATGAACCTGTTGGAGAGTGTGTAACAGCCAGAGGAAAGCAGCTGCAACCTCATAAGGTATATATATATATATTCCTGATCAGCATTGACAGGCGACTTTATTTAGCCTTATTATTAATCAGTTGTATAGATTTCATTAAGACTGCTGATTTTTTTTACTTTCAGCAATTCTACTATATATTTAACAGCTGTTTAGGGTATCTGCTAGTCGATCATTCTCTTCTTACTTGTGCTCTTTAGGTCTTGTTTTGTCGACGAGGAACATTTGTTTGCACACGCGTTCCACAAACATATGAACTCTTTCAAATTTATAGAGCACAGAGCGAATTTCAAGCAACAAACACAAATGGGCGGCACTTGACGCGCAGTGGGGGCGTGGCAAATATATATATATTTGTTTTTTTCTTTCATTTTTGTTATCATGTGTCATGTGTGGCAGCGTTTCCGTCCCGTTTCGCGTCGCTTGGCAGATAGGGATTTAAATAAAAATCAAATTGAAAATGCTGCAAATTATTTAATGGTTTTCCAAAAATATTGCCCAAGGTGTGTGGAAAATTGTGAAAAACATATTTAAACCGACTGAATGAACAATCATGGGACTAAAGCGATTCCCCAAAAACCCTTAAAAATTAAAGCAATGATTATTTAAATGCGTTAAACTTACCTTATTGAATGCTGAGCAATTGTTTTGAGTATAATTCAAGTATTTGCCTGAAAAAGATACAAGTTGTATACTTCAGTTAGTAAATAGTTGAATAGGTTTTGAGATGGACAGACAAATACTATTTGCTAAAAGTTTTTCATTTAGTTGGCCACTTTTCTGTTGCCAAACTCTTTCTATCTCTCTAAATTGACTTCAATTAATTTTACAGACTTTTAAGTATGATTCGAACCAGAGCAATTTGATATTTCGAGTGCTCTGCTCAACTCGAAAATAACTGCAGAGTGGACAATAAAAAAAATAAAAAACAAAACTGAGTTCTTTAAATTGATGGCAACTCATCCTGCTGACATTTTGTGAGTTGAGCGATTTAAAGCAATTCATCTCAGCTTTTAGCACACTCAACAGTTGAAAGCCGTTAACCGAATTGGACACACAACACAGTCCAAAACATACACAGAGATAAATAGCCAATATTAGGGTCATTGGGTTACACAGAACCTGTCATATTCAACACTGGAGCTATGAGCGGGAGCGTGAGCCTAACCATCTATATACAAATCTACAAACTAACTCTTTGCTTTTTGCTCTTGGCTATTTCCACACATTTTCGCCAATTAACCTTAGTTATCTTTCATCTACATTTGTATTTGCCACACGCAAAAGCAACAACAATATGACAGAAAAAAAACGCCATAGATCTCGATTGTCAACACCAAATATATATATATATATTAAAAAACGTAAAACCACTTGAAATCCACGCCCACATTCAGCCCACTAGCTTAATGGCCTTTTGCCATTGTTTTTTATTTGCATACCCTTGCAAAGGGTATCATAATTTAGTCATCGAACCTGTGACTACCAGAAAAATTAAACATGAATCTCGACCAAGAATGCGATTTCCAGATTTAAATAGCTATGGAAAGTTTGGATGCATCTCTACAAGCCAATTTTGAGGGTAGATTTTTGATATGAGTTGTGACCAAGAAACGGGTTTACAGATTTAGATGCAGTACTTTTCTAGAGGTCAGCCCCTTCACAAAACTTATCGCTTTTTAAAATCGGCTCACTTCAGAAAAATTTATGCCATAAACGCAATATTTATGTGGTATTGCACAAAGGTCAAAAGTTAAGTTATAGGTTAAGTTATGACACTGAACAACTTTCACCCGTTCATTATATTCTCAGAGTCTTGCAGACTCCGCAAGAGTAAATTGCTTTCGGCGTGACGAAAACAGTTGTTCGCTTTTATTGTTATTTTTCGTAGGGGTTTATATCTGGTAACTGTTGGGCCGCATCTGTTTGACGCTTTTCATTGATTGCTTCGTATTCCTTTTGGGCATAAATTTGTTGATTTCGGTTATTATTTTGATTACCATTTGCCATTTGATACGTTCTCTCAATTTCAGTGTGCGAAGGTCGTACACTTCCGAGTAAAGTGTATATAATATTTAAATTGTCTTTATTTGATGGCATTTTAAATTTATTTAGTCCTAAATTTGCGTTCTATTGCGTCAATTACAATTGAATACAATTTGTTGCCATGTAATCTCATAATTTATGAACTGAATATACCGTAAATAATTCGACAGTACAGTGTGGATGCATTATAAGGGATTTACGAACAACGCTGCGAAATGAATGCAATTATCCAAATTACAAATATCAATTTAATTGGGTATTAAGCATTGAAACATAATGGCTAACACTAATGACTAGCAATTACGGCATTTCAAGAATTTACAGTCAAAGCGAATGCAGTGACTCCAAAAGTATTATTATTATGTAAATATGACACCAACAATGACCCTGAATATATATTTTAAGTGTGAGTTGAGATTCTATTTATTATTCGCTATTAAAAAAACCATTAAAAATCTCTTGCTAATTATATTGTTTAATATTTATAAGAAAGTCACATGTATATATATATACATATATTTAATCAAGAACTTTTTGCGGGGTTTACAAAAATAAAACAGGTTACAATGCACTCGGACTGATTGGGAGATATCCCCAGCTTGACCCATTGGCTACTGCTGATCAAGAATATATAATTTACATGCTATTGCACTACTTCACTAATTGCGTATAGAATAACAATTACAATAATTATTTATAAATAATTTAAATCTTTGTTTAAATGACAAACATTTATTTAATGGCCAAATCCCAACACGATAAACAACACTAGCTATCTATAATTAAAACACTTTTTGCTCCAAGCTCTGTCAATTGTTTTGCATATATATATATATGTATATATATTTCATTTGTTCAGTTCAATATGCAAAGTAACTGTTTGCATTATACGCACTGCGAAAGCCAGAGAGATTTGCATTAAATATTTGATGGCAACGTCAAAATGTTTATCAATGTTGCAACGAGCACAGCAAAACAACGAGCCGACTAATTACTAAGCTGATTAAATTAAATTAAGTTGGCTAGAAGACACACACACAAACACACACATAAACAGATACACACACTAATACACATGCAAACACCCACTAAAATTTGGTTGCTAAGACATTTTTGATTGCAAATTAAATGCGACCAGAGTAATTTGTGTATGGGTGTTTGTATGTATGTGTGTGTGCCTGAGTATGTGTGTGTTATATAATCACAAAAATACACAGCTAGAGAGTGAAAGAGAAACAGTGTAAGAGAGAGAGGGAGACAGCCAACAAGGAAGCAGTGGAAAACCCCTCAACTGACTTTTCATAGACAAAACGCAACCTGACTTGAGACTGAGATTTAGTACACACTCTCTCTCTCTTTCTGTCACATACTCCCTCTCTCTCTCTCTGTCTGCCACTCGTGCTGTGTGCGCTTGTGCGTGTGCATCCTAATTAATGATACAACCATACAAGGAGACAATTTTAGAGAGGCGAATACAGCAAAAGCAAAGGCAACGCAAAGCAAAGCGAAGCAAACCATAACCAAAAGCCAAGGCCCACATCAAGTCAAGGATATCAGATGGGACCCCGCCTTGGCAAACAAAACGACGTCAACAAATTAGGGGGAGGAGCAGGAGCAGAATGAGCGGGGTTTGGCAATGGCTGCCAAATTCAATTGAATATCTCCAATGGTTACAGATGGGCACGACACAGACAGAGAGGGAGAGAGAGATGGAACTAAATATGCCATCAAACAGATGCCCCTTAGTCAACTTCAAATATGCCACACACACTCACACACACACACTCGCACACCCACACTTACACACTGCATCAATTTGTTAACCAATCGAAACTGTCAATTTTCACACGTCTATGAACTTTAACCCTCAGCATTTTAATTAGCTCTGCAACGTCACGGAAGTGGCAAGAGAAGACAAAAAATAAACGAACAAAAAAAATACCAAAATGCAGCAAACAACTCACTTCAATGCACAAGTTTTCCAATCAAAAAGTCTCGCAATAAACAGCACAAGCAGCAACAACAAATGCAACAACAACAACAACAAATGCAACAACAACAACAAATGCCATTACACAAAACTAGAAAAATGCAACGAGAAATTCGCATTGGCTAAAATTGGGTCTATACCAAGCCCAAAACTAAGGTTGTTGCATGTTTGTCAACTGTTTTGTAACGTTAGCTTTATATAAGTTCTACAGCTAATCGATAAATTCCACCAAAGAGTAGAAGTATCATAATTTCCACTTTCCTTATCTATAAAATAAACAACAAATTCTAATTCGAAGCGATAAATATATCATTTGCAACGATAATGCTGAAAACTCTTCGTGCAACCATATTTCAAATAGAGATGATAAAGTAGTGACTTTTTAGCTTCTATTTTCACTAAAGGAGTGCATTATTTATTGGCTGAGCAAGAGCAACTACGCTTCGCTACTTGCCCAGTTAAAAAAACATATCTATTGTAAAATAAGTATTATCTTTTTTTTTTGGCTGTGCACAGAACAAGTGCGCAAAAGTTTTACGAATCGCGAAAAGCGTTTAACTTTTTTTTGTGCAGTGTGGTGCAAAATGCGCAAAAAGTGTTGATGAGCTGTTAGAGGGCCGCCATCGAGTGTGGGAGTCGAATTGGGGTTAGCACTGAAGGGACAGAAGTGGAGTGAGTGGTGGGTGGGTATTTGGAATGGCCACTTGAATGCTAATGCTCGATGTGCACTACATTGGGCACTCTGTGCTTGGGCAGCGATGCGATTTTGTGCTGAGCTGACCTTGATATAAGCGAGCGAGAGCTGCTCATCAGTGCCAGCTTGTCAGTCAGTCAGTCAGTTAGTTCATCAATCAGTCCATCAATCTGGCGAAAGTGGCTTTTAAATGCAACCCAAAAGCATGTCGATTAAAGGAAAGGGAGACGGATATTGATGGGCCTGCAATGGAGGAATATGCATTTTGCATTGCTTTTTTTTACACCAGTTTCAGTTGCCGGCCGAAACGGAAATGATATTTTGCGATTGCGAAGCGATGAATGAATGAAATATATTCGTGCTGATTGATTGGCAATTGTGTTGATGAAACCAGCTGAAAATTTCGCCCAATTTCAATTTGACTCACAATAAAAATGTGCTTCGAAAGGGTTCCATTTAGCTGCATATGTTGGTAAGTCAATTATTCATATCTTTTGTACGGTTTTTCAACTTTGATTAATATTGCCGACTAAAGTCAAACTGACTTAGTAAACCATCTGAAAACTATCAGTTTTCCACAAATTTGATATAGACTCAAAGTCAGTTGGTTTGCATACACTTTAATAACATTTCCAACCGATTGAGCAATACTTAAGATGATACAAAATTATTATAAAAATCGAATCTTTCAGTTAGCTGGTTTGGTTTTCCTCAGCCAATAAACAATATAGATAAAACCACAGATAAACCACAAACATAATTTGCACTTGCCGTTGACCAACTTAAATTAGCACACGCAAATGGCAATAAAATATTAACAGTTACCGCAATAACCGAAACATGATGCCATTTTTCGGGCTCAAAGAGAGAAGGCGAAATAATTATTAGGCAAACAATTTATGGACAGCAGCAAAACCGCTGAATAATAAGGCAAACATTCATGCATGGATATATATACATACACTCTCTGCTATATACTGCTATAAACATACATATATATACATAGTATATATATATCATGTAAAGTCGTGTAAGTCCAAGTTCATGACTTCTGAGCTGTTGCCTAATTATGCAGCCGACAGTTTCCGCGACAGTAATAGATAAACTTTCAATGCAAATGCAAAGCTGTGGTGGAAAAGAGGGAAGGGGAGAATGAAGAGAGAAGAGAAAGAAGCGACAACAGGCTAAAACTTTTCAAGAAAAAGAAACGAAAACAACACACAAGAAAAGCTGTGCAGCAATTTCGCTGGATTTGCTGCTTGTGTTATTTTCATAACAAACGCCAAGAAACGATGAACTTAAATGGGAATATAAAAATGCACACATATATAAATTATTTCTAATGGATTCCGTTTGACAAATATAGCCATTAATCATTTCGCCACCCAGTTATCAGCGCAGCATCTCATTGTACAAGTTAAAATATTAAACTTAGCTGTAGAGCATTTGTTTTAACTAAACTAATCTTGAATTTAGACTCACATAAGATTTGTGTTTTCCACATTGTAAATAATTTGATTTAGTTTGGATGTGCATGTGAAAACCACAACAGTGCAGGAAATTGTCACTTGCTTATACCCTGTTCCCATTTCAAATATGACAAGGGATATGCTGATACTGTGCTCAAGTATGTGACAGATATATGGACGCATCTGTAATCCCATAATTCTTGATCAACATCAGCAGCCAATTCAATTTAGCCATGTCCCTCAGTCTAAAATCTATTTTGAGTTCTGGGTATCTCCTCGTCGATTTCTTCTCTTCTTCTTGCTTACTTCCTTTATGACATGGCCACAGAACAAATTGTGAAAGTTGTATGGTTGATGATATGTGTGTATGTTATAATAACCGCAAACCAAACTGAACATTCGCTCGGTTTTAAAGCCAGACCAAAAACACACATCTGAAAATGAAATGAAGGAAAATTAAGGAAAATGGTCTCGTCGTCGTCGTCGTCAAATTGTCAAAATGTTAGACGTGTGGTCGAAATGAGCTATGCCCGCATCTCACCTCAACTCGCTTCATCTCATCACATCTCACCTCACCTTAACTAGAAAATCCTATTCAAGGAAACACACAACGAACAAGTTTTTGTCCATGTTTGAGTTGAAATTCTGTGGCAGCCAATGGATTTGGTTGGGAACACTCTTCATAGTGTGCATTAACTATTAATTTTGATCATTAAACTAACGTCATATTAAATGCACGCACTGTACTAAAAACAGAGGTGATTCTATGTGAGTGTCCGGGTGTGGTGGGGTGGAGGGGTGTAGGTTTAACGCCTCATTAATAATACACCATTTGCTTGTTCATATACGCTCTTTTTTTTATTTTGTTGCCACAAGTTTGCGTTTTGTATGTGTGTGTGTGTGTGCGTTGTAGTTCATATTTATGAACAGAATTTATTGCCTTAAGAGTGCTTGTGGTGAGAACTGGGCTTGGCTGCGTGTGTGTGTTTGTACTGTATGTATGCTATGTAATATCCCGGGGTCTAATAAAGCCGTGTAATGGGACTTTGGGTGCAGATTTGTAGCCGTTTAGTGCATAAAGTGTGACCAAGTGCCAGTCGATTTAGTTGGTCAGTCGTCCAACGGGGCAGGGCGATGCATGTTAAAGTAACATAAAAAAAAAAAACAACCAAAAGGTTTTCAAGTATTCCTTTTATTGTAGTTTAGTTAATGCACATAACTTCTTTTTTTGTCAGCTTAGCTTATTAGCACTGCTGCCTCAACTTATAATTCCTGTTACACATGAAGTGTCACGCCGAGCCTTTGCACCATATTATTTTTAGCCAGGTCAAAAGTCACACACACACACAAGTTACTATCTACATTAGTCTTCGCTCTGGTCGTAGTTTTAGCTACTTACAGCGGAATCCGCTTAAAGTGACACAATTGCTAGGATTCTCCTCCTCCTTAAGCTTAATACACTCTGTTTGGCCCGCCCTGCCTCCTAAAGAATCAAAATCAGAAGACGTTGCAAAAGTCAAGCTACTTCATTTTCGCATATAGCGCAAACGAAGCCAAGCAGTAAACAAACTTTATACCACACCCCCTACAGCCAACCACACCCCCTCTGGGGCCCTTAAAAAAAAGCTCCCGCTCATTGAGTTGACGTTACAACAAAAGTTTTGCCAGCAAGTTGCAAACTAGTTGAACACCATAAGAGATGAGGCGGGAAGAAGTGGGGAATGTTGCATGAAATGGGACAGCGAGGCTGAATAAATGTTATGGATGTTGGAGCGAGCATTAGTGGTAGACTGGGAGTAGGGTAGGGTGGAGAGAAGTTGCGCAAAAGTTGCCAAGAAAATATGTCTACACTTGCCGACATCCGTTTCCGTTTTCAGACGCGTTCCGTTGCGTTTGCCTTTGCGTGTGAGGAGACGGCGCCTGGGGACCGCTACAAAAGCTAATAAACACACACACACACAAACTAACACTCATAGAAATATGTGTGTATATATGTATTTGTATTGGGTTATACACAGGACACATTCATTGTGTCTCATTTAGGAGCCAGCGCACATTGAATGCAAATGGCGCAAATTCAAATTACAAACCAACAATTTCCGCAAAATGTGTTTCGCACTTTTGCTTCACCTCTTTGCTTTTTCATTTGCTCTTCTCTTCTTTTTGCTCGCGTACGCTTAATTGCGTGTTTTAACATGTGCGAGTGTGTGTCTGTGCGTGTGTGTGTCCCTTTTAATCCTTTACGGCACTCTTTGCTGTTTATTTAATTTGATGAATGTTTTGTTGAGTGAATTGCTATAATTTTAACGACATTTAAGCGTCTGTAAATTTGAGCAATGTTCACTGTTATTTATCCGGTATTTATTTATGAAATTTTTATAAATTACGCACAAGTTTATATTTGCAATCTAAAAAAAAAAACAATTTCTTTTTTACCAGCTGATAAGAGCTGATAACAGCGTGCGGGGTTGCCCGGAAATTGTTACTACCAATAATCAGTTGGTACTCCCAGTCTGATAACTAAAACTATAAGATTAAGAAGCGTGCTACCTTTCCAAATGCTGATCCAGTTTAAACTGAAGAAAGCTAACTCTAAAATTAACTCTAGTTTTAAAATTGCGATTTGCATTTATCGGTATTATTGATTTCATAGCTCCCCAGTTTCCAAAATTCAAGTGTCTAAACAACATACTCCTAAATCTTCTGTATCAGTATATAAAAATCGAACTGAGGTATTATTAATATCTGCTTGAATACTTTTAATTTATTCTCAAATTGATAAAGTCATGCTCACTTAATAAACCAAAAATTATATCAAATATCAGAGAGATACGCCAAAAAATTGATTACACCCTAATCAATGTATTAAATATCTCTACAAAAAAAAATACTTTAATCATCATTATGTCACCAATTTCTGTCTTGTTGTCCTTTTATTTCTTGGTATTTACCCAGCTCGTGAAAATCGAAATTGTTCACCTGAGCCAATTTGAGCCTCTCACATCAAAAAATAACGATTCGACATTTCATTATCAAATCAACTTCTCAACAGCAACCCATCATCAACATCATCAGAGTAATCAATAACAGAACAACAACAACAAAAACAACAACAGTTTAGCATTTTTACCCCTCCCTACCACACTCCGCCCCTAAACACTACAACTCATCCATAAAGCACACAAAAACCAATAAGGCGCAAGTGTATGAAAAAATTTACATTAATTTCAATATGCCACCTAGAATATGAAAGCAAGTGAGTTAAAAAGGGACAGAGAGGAACAGAGAGAGACAGAGAGAGAGAGAGAGAGAGAAATACCAAAAAGCAGACAGCAAGTGAGAGCATAAATAAAAGTGGTGGAGAAGAGTAAAATTTCTCATCTTCATTTACATAGGAAAAGAAAAAACTCGACCTCAAAATTTGCATGGGTCGGCATTTTCAGATTTTTGTGTCTGGCTTGTACTTGATACTGTTAGTTGGTGTTGTTGTTATTGTTGTTGTTGTTGTAGTGTCTGTTATACAATATTACAGGCGAGTAGGCGCGCTGTGAACAATGGATATGCCTGCCATACATGAATGTAATGCACATTGAAATCGGCCCAGGCAGCCACTGAGAGGGGGTGGGGGGCTGGCGGCTTGGTAAAACCATGGAGTACACAGAAAAAAAAACCAAAATTAAGAGTGAGGGAGTGGGGTGGTGGATGGGGGGGGGGGGCTGTTGACTTGCTTGCTGTGCCAATTTGGCCAGGGTTCTTCGTTGTTTTTGTATTTATTATTTTTGCTCCTGTTGTTCTTGTTATTGCTGTTCTTGTTGTTGTTGTGTAGTTGAAGGGCAACCAGCAGCCGCCGCATAACAAATTTGTGTACTTCCTCTATACGTATGTTTGGTATTTTCTATATATATACTTTTTTTTTGTCGTCGTATCAGTTGTTATGGAAAATAAATTGGCTGGGCTTATTTGATGCACAGGTTTTTGTTGTGTCTGACGTAGTCGCAGCAGCAGCAGGAGCAACAGCAAAACAAAACAAGCCACGGGTCGAAAAATAATAGAGACGGCATTTAGATTTAAGCCAACAAAATAGGAAAACTTTACTTATAGGGCTCTCTGCTCTGTGCCAGTGGTAGTGGCACTGGTTGTGGCTTGCATTTGATAAAGCCGTGCGACGAGCTTGTTGCTATAACATTCATTTAGATTGGGAATAATACAGTAAGCCTAGTCGCAGAGTAATCTGGCGAGGCTATTTAGAATATCAAAGCCATAGTAATATCGCAAATATAACAGTTAATGCTGACTTACAATTAAGTTTATGTATAAATTCTAATAGCAAAATCTGCAGAATAGCAAAGCATATGTTGTATAAGACTCAGTAATGACATGTATAACAGTTAATGCTTAGTTATAAGTCTAACTATGAATTGAGACTTTTAAACTTAAACTGCACTAAGTATATGACACTTATATACCAGTGTATAACACTTAGTAATCACGGGTATAACAATAAGTGCTCACTCTTATAATTATAAATAAATAATCACATAATCTGCACACTAAATAAACTGTAGTCTCCAGTTTTATTGCCTTAACTTCTGCTGACTTTATAATTGAGCTCACAATCTTGACCTGGCTCAGCAAACGCTGACATTTTTCGAGCTTTTGCGTTTATCCCCCCCTCCCCTCCCCACCTTCCCAAAACACGGATTATATTCTCCTTCATCTCGTTTTTTTCCGGTCCCTTGCTCAATTTTATGTTGATTTTATTTTCTTCCTCTATTTTCCTTCTTTTTTGTTTAGCCTATTTGCTTTTAGCCAAATTATTTTGTGCAGCGTTTACAGCAATTGTTTGGCCATATCTTTTGAAATATTTGATTTATTTTATTATGCGTTTAGAAATGTCCGTGGCAATTATATCAATTTAAGTTGGGTTGTGTTTCAGGTTCTGCAGAAGAGTGTATAAGTATATAAAAATTCTTGATCAGTATATCTATGTAAGAGTAAGGGTATCTAATCCTCGGCTTTGTTCCTTCTTATCAAGTATTCAAATGTGAAAATTGTCAAATTGAGACTGAAATTTATTGACAATCCCGAGCATTTTGAGGTACTCAAATTAAACAATAGCTTTTCAAATCGATGAGGAACAGAGGACAGAATGACGACAATGGAGAAGCAGAAGAAGAAGCTTGTTCAAAAAGTTCAAGTTGATTGGAATGACAGCAAACCATTTAATATTTGCTTTTCTTAATCAATCATGGCATCGATTGATTTGGGATTTTCCACGATTCTAATTAACACATTGTTAATTAAGAATGTTTTCTCGGCAATGAATAGAATGCATGCAATGCATATAAAAATGCAAGTATTTGAAAATATTTTTTGTTGGGCAATCAAAAATCGATTAGCTTGTAGACCACACACTCATTCCCTATAGACAGACATGTACTATTGCATATTAACTTACATGTCTAAACCACAATCTATATGTGGCTTAAAAGCCAACTGTCAAAAGCAAGAAACAACCCTTGCAAACATTTCAATAATTCTCTTTGTTTGCCAATGACATATTTGCCAACGGCTTTCAGCTTTTCACAATTTTACATTCGACGTTTGACTTGTTTCTATTTTCAAATGCCTCGTTTTTTTGTTTTTGTGGCATTTTCTGCAGTCGAATTTAATTTTTTCCCCCATTTATTTATCGCATTGGTAAATTGAAATTATCATGAAGAGATTTTTAGTCTGACATATGCATAAATACAAGCGGCAAACTGAATCAAGGCAGATTTATTTAAAGCCATTTAATTAAATTGAAAGCATTTTCTCGATTTACCATGCCAGTAAATTTAGCATGCGTGTTATTTGCACTTTTTTTGTATTATTATTAAATTTTTGAGCTTACAATGCTGATTGTATAAAAGTTTTAACATACAAAAAAGAGAAGAAAGAAATGGTTTTTGGTTTACAGTTACTTATTGTAATCAGCATCGAGAGCAACTTGCAAATCGAGCTCCGTGCGATGTTAGTAAAGAGTTTCCTATCAACTTTTCGCTGCTCAACTCTGGCACAGCTGTTTACATCAACAAGAAAAAAGTTATAACGCTGTCGCATCTACGTTTTCTTCTACTACTTTTGCTTCTATTTCTTCTTCTTTTTCGTAGTTTGTTGTTTTTGTTGTATTTGTAATTTTTTGGTTTGTTTAATTGACTTGAAAACCAGTTTTATTTGTTTGCAAGCAGCAGCAAAAAGCAGCAACAAGAATTAAAAGCAAATATAAATTGTATGCGGAGAGCTGCGCGGCTGCAGCGCTGCCCTAACTCTGCTGCTGCGCTGACATTGTGTTCCACCGTTCCACCGTGTTTTTCACCTTTATTTTTTTTGCGTACCACTAACAAAAAGAGAGAGAGAGAGATGAAGAGAACGAGGCTTGTGCATTTTTTTTCTTATCATAATGCGATTATTTTTGGGGCTGGCAAAATAAAAGCATAAAAGTATAGAACTTTTACACGCCACGGCATGTGAGAATCTCTTCGCGTCTGTCTGTCTGTGCTCGCTTCGCTGTCGTCTCTCTGGTTTCTATGTGTGCCTGTGTGTATATGTCAGTCTCTGTGTATGTCTGTCTGTGTGGATGTGTTTGTGCGTTGTGCTCATGCTAGCGGAGCTTTAAACTCGTTATTACCCGCTGTCGCTGCCGCTGCCACCGCTAAACAGCTTCTTCTCTGTCTCTCTCTCTCACTCTCTCAGTCCATTGCTGATGCTCTGTTTTTTTTGGGTTTCCCTCTCTAGCTCTTTCTCTCTCTGGCTCACTGTCTGAAATTAGTTTGGTTTATTTTGCTTTGCATTGTAATGTTGCTTTTAATTAGAAATTAGTTCTACTTCATTAAAATTGCTTTTGCTCGACGATGTGCAAATTGCCGTTGCCTTCCCATTTGTTGTGATTAATTAAAGACAATAACAAACCAAACAATAAGAACGATATTAGTTAATTTGTTCTGCGCTCTTTATTCTCTACCATCACCAAAAAAATAAAATGTACGTATTTTTCCTCTGTGCACGCGTGCTTTAAATGCGCTCGGCATGTCTAATTTATGCAAATTTAATTGCCAACAGACATTTTAACGATTTCCAAACATGTGCCTCAGTGAGAACGAAAAGGGTGAATGGGGGGGGGGGACGTTTTAACAACAACAATGTTGTATTGTCCTCGATTTTTGGCTCGATTCTGATTTAATTATGCGGCAAATAAATTATGAAAATTGTTTTATTGGTCTACAATTATGTATTACATAAATAATTAAACACAGGACAAAATTAATTACATCTGTTTTGCCCTATCCGAGGAAATAATTAATATTTTTACCAGTTGACATGTTAAAAAAAAGCTAGAAAAATTTAATTAAAAATTAGTACGTATGCACTAAGGGGAATCCCAGATAAATTCAAATGCACCAAGAGAAATACCAGCTTAGTTAAAATCTGTTTCTGTTCTGGAGTCATGTGAAGTGGGGCAACGGTTGTAGACAATATACTCTCAAGTGGCGCCAAGCCTGCTAACATATCCACAGCAATTAGAAAGTGCACACTGATGCATGGCAACAAAGCACGATAAATATTATCAGGTATCAGGTTCCATCATCATTATAACCATCAATGTTAAGCTACACTTTAATTTTTTCGGTCTATTTTTAATGAGCGCTTCTGACGAGCATTTTAATCACGAACTTAGTTAATAAACTGTTTGAGGGGCCCGTTAGGCATACACACTCCCACTCACACACACACACGCACACCTATTGAAACTACCCGATTTAATTATAATCATATAAGACTTAAGTAAATCAGTTAAGTAAACCGAAATTATGCGCATTTCATTTCAAAATTCTTTAATTTTTTTGACTTACATTTTTGCCGTATTGATACAAAAAAATAATTTCTTGCTCTTATTTATAGTATTTCCATGGCTTGTTGTTGTTGCTGCTCGTTAGCCCGTTCGTTTCATTTCCACACGTTTTATTTTGCATGCACAGTGGCGCAAGAGAGCGCCGCGTGCTCCACCCATTGAACAACATCGAATTTCAGGCATTTCGAAAAGCACTCAACATACTGTGCACACAATAATGTTGGCAGGCAATGCGTGCAAATGTCGTTGCTGCAAAAGCCAAAGAGGAGTAAAGGAAGAGAGGCAAAGCAGCGCATACACCGAATATCTTTAATTTGCTGATGTTGTTGTTGTTGGTTGTGCGCTATTTAAACTCAGATTGTTGCTGCTTTGCTTTTTGACACTTGCGCTTAATATGTATATATATGTAAACACATACACGAACAATATATATATGTATACTTACAAGCATGTATTTATGTGTAAGAAAATAGCACAATTTTGGCTGCTGGCCAATTGTCGCTGCCTGCGCTTTTTTTTCTTTTTTGTTTATTTACTTTTATTAGCCTTGCCGTGTCTTGCTCTTTAGTCACTTGCTTTTTTTTTTTTTTTTTGGTTACGCACGACTAGTGCTGTCTTCTTCTTCTTGTTCGACTGTGTGTTTTGCCGTCGGTCTTTTTACAGCTGCTGTTGCTGTGTGTTGCGCGTTCGTTTTTGCCGCTCACATATGATTGTTGAGCAGAGAAATAAATTTCAAAATACTCCCTACTTCGGCATACCGCACACGTTCGCGTTTAAACAGAAACTGAAATGTTTCATTGCCACGACGTTTGCATTATAGAATGAAACAACGTTGCTGGAACACATGAGAACATGACGAAACGTCAGCGTCTGACCGAACGACCGACCGACTGACTGAGCGTCCGAACGACTGACTAAACGATCGACCGTCCGACCGACAGGAGAGCGAGCACGACGAGACGACGGTCGGTCGGTGAGATGGTGAGACATTTCGGCGAGACCAACGCTCTGGAGTGTGGTGAACAAACAGGCTAGGCTAGCCTTATATGTGTGTGAGTGAATAAGCCTGTACTTGAGTGTATGTGTGCGTGTGTATTTGTATTGCGCCATCGCCAGCAGTTGCTGTGCTCCGTGTGAGTGTTTGTGTATATATATACCACCACTTGTCTGTGTGCTTGTAGTTGTGCATATTTCGTTTGTTTACTGTTTTGCGTTGTTTTTTTGTAGCTGCTGCTGCTGCTGGTCTGCTTTGCTGTTGTTGTATTTTTTTTCACTTGGTTTATGTTTTTTCATTCCATTTGATTGTTTTAAATTGAGATTTGTGTGCCAAAAGCGTCGCAGCGGTGGTTTTGTCTACATTGTTGTTGTTGTTGTTGTTGCTTCCAGGACAACATGACATCTATTCCAGTTGCTAATGCTTTTATTGTTGCACTTTGCTGCGTACGAAAATGCATTATGAATTATGACCACAAATACAAAGCACAAACACGTAACTACAACTACAACTCCCCCTTTTCTACGTGTTGCTTGCAATAATAATTTTTGTGGTTATTTTATGCCTTTTTACCGTGTGTCAGCTAATTGGATTATTTTTCGGGTAATGGAGCAAAAGTTTTTTGATTAGGTTTCAAGTTCCTGTGTGCGTGTGTGTTTGTGTATGTCTGTGTCTATTTTACCTATGGCACATTTCACAATGGGCGCTGCTGATCATAAACAACGTATCAAGTTAATTGGGCTTCATCTAATTTCGTTACACGTCCCACAAAGTTAATTATAACCGTTATTTGCCATTTGTGCAGCCATCAAAGCTCATTTGCAAACTATGCCTGTCAACGCCGTCAGCAAGCAAATTGTGTGAATTTGAAATCAATTACAATTTAATTCGATATTTGTTGTAATTATTGATTTTTTAAATATTAAAAAACTTTGAATATTTGATAGCGTTGTGTTTGAACTTTTTCTAGCATTTTTTCAAACAACTTTAAATGTGATTTATTTATTTTTTCTGAACTGCCACAATTGATGGGATAATAAAACTTTTGTTTGAGCTAAAAAACGGCAGAGCAATGTTACATAAAAAAAGTGTGTTGGTTTTTTGCAACGTTGCAAAGTCAATAAAGTTAATGAAACAACGCAACTGTGAAATATAAAAGTTTACTTACCGTTATCAATCACTGTTTGCGGAAGACCTCTACAAAAAATAATACAGAAAAAAAACAACAACCAAAACTGGGTCTGGAATTATGAGCGCTGTAAATAAATAAAATGAATTCTTGTAAATTTTGTATTTTATTCAACAAAGTGTAGTAATAATAAAATACGAGTAGTTATTACAGTAACATTATCCTTGCTAATGATATGTATTTGTATGTAATATACATGATATTTTCATTTACGCAACTCCCCCCACACATCTCAAACAGAAGCTACCGCAATTGTGACACAAAATGCAACATCAATAAACGATCAAATGTAATAGAAAATCACACACACACATACACATGCACAATGCATGACCGACAATAATAATATTTCTTTAATCAAACTACTCAATTGATTGCATTATTGACAAGCAAGCGAACCAACGAGCGAATGACGACAAAGGCGAAAGCTGCTAAAGCCAGCAGCGCACGGTGTGACTACAATGAGAATGATACGCATTTTTTTTATTTTAAAATTTTTATTTGTGAAATAAAAATGTAAATTCAGCACCAAATTTTAGTTTCATAAAGAGATATAGAAAATATTTTGACTTAATGTAGATCTGAAAAGAAGTGTAACTCGAATCAGTGTGCATACATTCCTTTCAAATTCAGCAAAGAATTGTCGCAGCAGCAGCAGCAATAACAACAACAACACACTAGCCAATAATAACAATAACCGCAGCTCACAGCAAGTTTATATGTTTGTGTGAGTTTATGTATGTATTCGCTCGTAGTACGTATTATGTTATCACAAAGCGAAAAGTGAAAAAAAGAGAAAGAACAGAAAAGAAAAGGAAATATTGCAGCAAAACCATAAATAGCAATATAATGTGATAAGCGCACATTGAACAGCACTCAGTTAGTAGTCGCTATTGCCACATGGAGAGTTTTTGGCTGAGGTGAACCAAGGAGACGCATAAGCCGACAAGTGCAGCGAGGATGAAGAGAGCAGAGAAGCAAAGAGCTGAAGAAGAAGGACGACGAACACAGATTGCAATGCAAACGAATTTGATGCGAGCGGCGACAAAACGCTTTGCACTGACTCTCCCCACCTCCCATGCACTCCCTCTATCTATGTCGCTCGCTCTTTCTTTCCCATATAAACGAACGAACGACTGAACGAAAAAGCAGACGAACGAACGACGTCGACTTCGACGGCAGCCAGCATAACACAATTTATCGTTGTCAAAGTTATCGCACACACACACATACTCGACAACGATGTAGTTGTAGTCGTTGACTTGCCGGCGCAGCGACGAAGTTGGGTCACACAGTGGGCCACATAGCAGCGGTATATAAATGAAAATATTGCTTACAAATTAATTAAAAGGTACACTTTGGCAGAAGAGCTGATTTGAATTTGCAAATAATTATAATAAACAAATGTCATATTTTTTTTTTTTCTTATTTCAGTTTTGCATGTGCTTTGACCACTGTGCATTGTTGCGACTTCAACTTCAAATTCGTCGTCGGCCGATTCACGGGTTGCTTTTGCCAGCTTATTTCTAGTTGCTGCGCGTGTGTATGTGTGTAAGTGCGTGCGACCGCATCTGTGCATGTGTGTTGTGCGTCTGTTTGCTTTTGATTTTTACTTTTTTTGTTGGTCTTCGTTAAAATTGAAAATGTGTGTAACGCATGTTAATAGAGTCGATTGCATCGCAAAATGCCCCAATAAGGCCCAAAATTGAAAATGAAGGCTGTGCTTTTTTGCAATAATTTTAGTTAATAATTCTGTTTAGTCACAGAGCGCACATTGCACCACGGTGCAGTCATCAGTTGGGCGTCGGTAGTTAAAAATGTTCATGACATGACTATTGCGCTCGCTCGCATGTAGTTTCAGTTGTCAGTTCATTGCTATTGATAGTCGTTGTTGTTGTCAATTTGTTGAGATAATAAAAACTAACAACTATTGCTGTTATTTGTTAACAAAGCAATTGCTGCGCCGCAGGTTCGTTGACCAGCCGCCAACAACAGCTGATGAGAGGCATAAATGCAGTGTCACGATCTGTTATTAAATACACATGAAAAAATGAGTTCACATACAATTTTATAGATTAAACTTCATTTTTTAATATTTTATATTTTTTAATTTATTCATTATTTGTTCAATTATTAATTTTGATATAATACCTATAATATATATTTATATGTATGTATGTTTGTCTACTTATTTATTGCAGCTTGCTTTTGTATGGCGTCAAGGTCATCCATCTGTCTCTTTTTGGCATATTTGTGAGCACAAATGGAAAACAATGCCGAGCTGACCCAAACCAAACAGCAAAAGCTCTTCGCTAATGGTGCGCAGCGACGCCGGCAGAGACGTCGGCAGCGGCAGTGACAGATGCACTAACGTGGATTAAAAAACTATGCAAAAGACAAGACAAAAGACGATTCGGGCACAAGCAAAAGCAAGCAGACTCAGACAGCTAGCACTAGCAGTAGCGGAAAATAAAGCGAGTAAAAGCAGTAAGCTGCTGCTCCTGCTGAAATTTCTAAACATGCTCTGCGCGCCCTCCCCTACCACTTGCCTACCAGTGCCATGCTATCGTCTAGCTCTCTTTCAAGCGCACAATGAAAATGAAATGGAACAGCGGTAAATTACGTTTGGCAACCAAAAATTCAAAGTGAAATTATGTGCAAAACGAAGACGGACAAAGGTTGCTTGCTATGAAAGTGCATACAAATAAACATATATATGCATAAGTATGTGTGTGTGAATATGTGTGTAAATGTATTATTTATGTAAATGTATTCATTGTCAATTTTAATTAAAATAAATTGGCCCTTGAGCACGGTAATTAATTCTGCATATCATTTTATAAATTGCAATCATCCAAAAAAACTAAGACAGGTGTGAATGAAAATCGAATAAACTAAATTTGACATTTGTAGAATGTACTTAATTTATAAAAAGCACTTCATTTAAATACCATATAACTCGTTCCTCCCTCATAAAGGGGCTGTCAGTGTGTCAATTCCACTGCGTTTCACTTTCATGCATTTCGTGTACAATTTTATATCTTTCGATTTACATGTGTTTAGTATTTAAAAACTAATAAAAATAATTTGTAATATACGAGTGTTTCTTAAGCAGCATAAGAACTATAATTGAGCTGCAACAAATAATGACAACAAATAAAGATAAACAAAGGAAGAGTCAAGAGAAATACATACACAAAAATATGTAGAGTAAATAAAATAGCAACAACGGATGACAACGATGACGACGACGTCGACGCATAAAAATGCAAATGAATATGCGAGTACAAAAAAAACAAGCAAACTAAATAAAAAGCAAAAAAAAAAACGACCAAAAAAAAAAACGCCGCTGTGTGGGAGAGCGCTAAGTGGGGCGACAACTGCGGTCTGAATGGGACAAATGGGAGATGGAAGGCAGCAACTGAGCGTTGAGCACACAAACACACAAACACATAGCCATAGACACAGCCATAGGCGAGCAACGAACGAACGCCGCCGACGCAGTCAAATGTCATTTATCGTTGCAGGCTTGCTTGCTCAGTGGGAGCTTTGAGCGCTCACATACACAAATGAAGTCTATATATGTAAATATGTATGTAAATGATACAGCACACACACACACACACACAGAGAGGAATGAAGCTGGCGAAAAATGTTAGAAATTCAAGCAAGTTAAAAGTGTTTTGCATATAAATTCGTATTTTTAGTTTTCCGCTGCTTTTCATTCATGTTTCTTCGCGTAGTTGTTGTTGTTTTTACTGTTTTCGTTTTGTTTTTCTGTTCTTATAAATTATGTACAAAATGTTGTTGATGTCATTTATTTCGAAATAAAATGGAAAACTTTAGGCGAGGAGTAAGTAAAAAACTGCCAAAAATGTCGGGGGGGAAAAAACAAATATTCCATTTCATTTTTTTGGAATTTATGTATGCGAATAATGAATGAGCCACACACACGGAATGTAAGCAACTTGAATTGTCCAAATACTTTTTATACACGAATAAAAGCTATAGATTGCTATTAAAAATTGTAAAGCTATAAAAAGTTTTTAGCTGAGTTACAAATATCTCATCACTCGTTCCCTCACTCCACCTTCTTCTAACCACTTCTTTCGCACCCAAAACTCGATGGCAACTTTAACTCAGCAACAACAACAACAACGACAACAAAATTGAGCTTGTGCAAAAGAATTGCAAAAGAAATTGAATGTGAAAGGGCAAGAGAAGACGGATGGGCGGAGAATGTGAGTGAGAAAAAAAGGGGTGTCATAACTTTTTTTTTTTTATTGACAGCACATAGGGAAGGTGTTGGTTGAAGGGAAGGCACTATGAAATATTAAGCAATAAAGCACAACAAAAAGTTTTTAACTTTAAATGTAATACACACACACACACACACACACAGAAAGCCAAGCATATGTAACTGTAAGTATGTATGGATGAGTAAGCTGCTGCTGCTGTTATAAATAGTTGTAAAAAAAAAAGATAGCAGCAGCAGCGACGTCAAAGTGAAGCGTCGTCATCATTTCTTGTTGTTGTTGTTGCTGTCGTTGTGTGCTTTGCCAGCGCTTTTTCGTTGTTCTAATAGAAGCCGAATGGGTGCGAGCGGGTCGGGAGAGATGTGATCATAGAGAAGATATAGAAGGTGGGCGCTGTCAGAAATATTGGCATAAAGCGCTGTAAGAAGTGCCAAACATAAATTTATTTGTTTGGTTTTGCTGCCTTTATTATTATTCTAGCCAATACCCCGTACCCAATTTACAAAAAGAAATCACGTTGACGTGATACAAATAATTGCAGTAAAAAAATTATTTTTTAATTTTATTTAATTTCAAAATAAGTAGTGTTAAATAAATATTAAATAACAACGTACATTTTGCCCTAATGCAAGGGTATTTAATCGTCAACCTATCAAACATAATTGGTCATTCTCCTTTTTTTGTTTAGTTTAACTTGATTTATGAGCCTTGCACACACACACACACATACGCAGGAGCACACAGGGATGGAGAGAAATCGAACTTTATTGATAGTCGCGCTGTATGCAATAAAAAGTGTTGGTGAAGAGGTGGCAGAGGAGGCGGTACACGGTGGGTGGGTGTGGTCGTTACAAACAGAAAGCAAGATGCTGACATATATATACGGATATCCACACTCACATACGCATAAATACATCCACACGCATACATACTTACACGTGTGTAAGTAAAATGTATGCCATGTTTATGATGTTTGAAGAAACGGGCAATGGGCAGACGAAACGAAACGGGACGGAAAGAGATGAGACGCGACGAGACGCATAAAAAAAAAAAATCGGAAAAAAAAATATCTCAACAAAAGTCATATGGAATTGAAGACAAAATCAGCAAATGTTGCTCTCCTCTACTCGTGGAGTGTGTGTGTTTGGGGGGAGGGTCGTTAGATATCTCCCACCCCAAAAAAAGGAGGTCAACTTTAGCTTCAAAAGTGTAGATTAAAGAGCAAAAGCAGAAACCGAGAAACAAAAAGAAAGGAACTAAACGAAACTAAAGCCTTTGACATCTTGTAATTTGCTAAGCCGAGAGACTGAGAGAGAGGACTTGTTTGGCAGCATTAACAAAGCAAGCACATAAAAAGATGCGCAAAATATAAAGAGTTACGTGCCTTAAAGACTTCAGAGTGAGAGAGAGCGCGTGACTTGAAAAGCAAATGCAGGTAAAGCATAGAAAAAAATTATGGAAAATAACTAAATGTGGAGCATTCTCCACTAGTCGATGATGTGTTTATTATATAATCTACAATCTTATAATATCTACACGAATTTTAATATCAATGTAGTAAATGATATGATACACCGATCATATACTGTAATGATATTAAATTTTGTGTTTAACAATGAGTAATATTTTAACATAATAATAATATTTGATTATAATCTTTTCTACTCTATATTTGATTATAATCTTTTTTACTCTACTGCATGTGTGCTATTCTTTTCTAAAAATGGTTTACAGGGTATACAAGCAAAGCCAACGCAAATCCAAAGGACAGCTGCACTTAAGGACATAAGCTTAATGAGTATCTGAGGTGGTGGAAGGGTGCGAGACAGAGAAAGAGAGTGAAGCTGAACTACCTGTCAACAAAGCAACAAGCAAATAAAAACACAAATGCGCAAAGCCCAAACGTCAAACGTAGCAAGCAAATAAAAATATATGCTAAACGTAATAAAAAAAAAACTCTCCAGCCACAAAACGTGACAACAAAATGTAAACAAACGCCGCACAAAAAACACAAAACAAGTGTACGCAAAAGTCACAAGAAATGTGCGCACAATTGACGACAACGAAAACGGTAACAAGACCAGAGCAGAGCAAAGCACAGCAGCAGCAGTAGCTGCAGTTACAACAACAACCGACCACAGTTTAAAAACGTGGCTGGCAAATGTTCGTTTCACAAACCAAATGTTTCATACAGCAGAGATGAAGAGAATGGGAGAAGGAGCGAGCAAACATGTTTCGATTCGCAAACGTTTTAGCACACGCTATGCAGAGACTGACTGCCAGCCTGCCAGTCTGCCGCACATCAGTTCTTGTACTTTTTCTGTGTCCCACATCTTCGCCTGCGCTTGAGGGCAACCGTAGGCGAGCATATACCGTTAAGCGCAGCATGCATGTTTTTCTGTAATGGCAGCTATGACGCCCCTAAGCACCAAACAATTGAAGTCTGTCCCACTCTCCTCCCCCCACCCAACCACACACACACACAAACATAGCAGCCACCTGCTGACAGTGCAGAGCAAAGCAACAGTCAAAATGAGAGTTGCTTTTTGCACAGTGCAGCAACAGCATTCAGAATTATTTCTGTAAAATTTAAAATAAATTTTCGAAAAGCAAACTATTCTATGTCTCCCATTGTGCACAACTCGTTAATAACATTAGTACATACTTTATGCACACAAACACATACATTACGTGGTTATTTGTTAATTTGTATTTTTAGCGTCTTAATTCTCATTTACACTTAAAGATTCAACAGTTGTTAGCATAGAAGCGCACCACTGTGCGCAGTCTTTATTTGTCATTTTAATACTTTCGACTACATCTTTCTCGCTCTTTCTCTCACTTGCTTGCCTTGTATTATTGTCATTACGTCATAAGCATGCAAAATCGCTGCTGCTGTTGCTCTCTTCCCCACTCAATCAAACACACAAACACAAACGCAAACGGTGGCGTTGCCGTTCTTCTTGAATTCTTTGACATTTTAATTTGGCGCGCTCTGCTTGCTTTTTTCATTTTTTTTTTTTTTTTTTTTTGCAATTTAATGAGTTTTTATTTGCTTGTGCCTTTTATATGTGCATTTAAATGCTTTATGTAATAATTTGTTATTTTTATTGTTAAGGCATGCAATGAATAGCTAATGTAGCGACCATGCGGCCAGTTGACATGCAAAAAAATAAATAAACTTGGCAATTAACTTAACGATTGACAAGACACGCGATAAATGCTGAAAGCTGTTTTTTTTCTGTTACTGCTCAAATAGAGCGTAAAATTGGCAGAAAATAAAAAAATTAACTGCAATTTTAACTTGAACAAGATGTCAGCGAGGAGAGCAGTAAAATTATGCAAATCAAAAGCTCGAGCATCTGTGTGTGTGACAGCTTTCCAATTAGAAAGAGCGTTGCTTCTGTGTGTGTGAGTGTGAGTGCCGTGCTGCATTTAATATAGTTGTTACAAATACTCTCACTTTCTCACACACACGCACACTGGCAAATGCACAGTTACACGCAAGCATGCATATGCTCGTGTGTGTCGCTGTAGCGGCGTTTACAACAACAACACCAGCTAACTAAACAGCTGAGCGTTAGCCAAAACGGCGGCACTCGAACACACACACACACACGCGACACAAACACACTATACGATTGGTCACACTGCGCTTTTGGGGCGTGTGCGCATGTATTGGTGCTTTTAGCTAAATTACAAAATATAAACAGACGCTAATAGCTTACCGTTAGTTAAACGCTTGTAGGCCAGCGAATACAATTTATGACTACCAATTAAGAGCAATCTCGAATTACAATTACTTCACTTCTCAGTCACTCTTAGTTCCGCTTCATTTAGTTTTGTTCAATTTAGGAACAGAACACGTTTAAATATCTTTTTTTTTTTTGTTTGCTTTCACCAAAATGCCGCACTTCTGTTTGCTTTAAATTCTTGTTTGCTGAAAACTCGAGTCGAACGCGTGCGTATCGCACAACAACAGAATTACAACTGCAAACGGTGTGACTGAACAGGATATGCAAAAAATTACCACAAAAAGTACCAAAAACTACCATATTTCTAGGGTAAATGACTAAAAATGCCAAGCTCTTGCCAATCAGCTGTTTGCACAGTGGCAGCCTGGTCATGGTGGTGGCTGTAAGGTAACTCTCTGCGCACATGCAATTGAGTAACTCAGTTGTGGGGAGAGCTTGACGTCATGAGTTTAATGTGTTGTACTGTGTGTGTACATTGAGTGTGAGTATTAAGTGCAGAAAGTTTGAATTTACTGAACATGTATATTACTAAACACTAATATGGCATATGCTAAACTTGTAACAATTAGCAATGAGCACAGCACTCTACAATTAACCTTGAAATCGAATCGGGTGGCAACGCTGCTCATTTTAGCCACACTTACATGTGTGTGTGTGTGTGTGTCGCGTTGTGTGCGTGTATTGCGAAAATTGTTAATCGAATTATTAATAATATAAATTTTGTAGAGCCCAAAATTGAAACAAGAAAAACTGAAAACTGAAGCGAAAGCGTGTGCGTGGTCACGTGCTCCCTTTAGATAAGAATGTCCAATCGAACGCGCAATGCGACCAAAGGCGAGGCGCTAATCGAGAACTGCCGCAGCAAGGGCAATTGGCAACGCGTCATCGAGCTGACAGATGAGCTCAAAACGGGATCGCCACAAAACGGTAAATTCAATAAGAGAGAAAATGGCAATGACATGTTTATACAGTATTTGCTTACCCCCACTTCTTTCCCCCACTATTTTTTTAGAGAGCCTTGCAAACTTTCTGGTGGGCGAAGCGCGTCTAGAAAGCTATTTGGAGGAGCATGCGGTGGCCGCCGAATCGAATTTTGGTCGCGCCAAAAGCAGTTTATCGGAGGCGAGGCGTTATCTCAATTTGGCCCTGGGCGAAAGTGGCCAAAAGGCGGGCGTCGCTTTGGATGCCTATTTGCTGTTGGCAAAATTGTGTTATGCGTGCGGCGAATACGAGCAGAGCCTGGAGAACTTTGTCAAAGCCGAACTGAATACGCTGGCCGAACAAGTGTTGACCCTGTAAGTGAAGACATATATATCTATATGTTTATATATACACCTGGACAGTAGCATCTAGCTGTGAAGAGATATAAATCCAGATGCATAAATATATTTTAATTGAAGAAAAATCACATATTTATTTAAACAGACGCAGTCTGAAGATTCTGGCCGAATCGTATGCGATTAAGGGTCTGTGCTTGGAACAGCAGTCCTCCAAGCCCACATCCAAGTTCAAAAAGGCCGAAAAGGATACGGACATGGTGAGTGCATCAAATGTGATCTGTAAATACTCAACTATAACAAATGTCCCATTCTAACGACCAGATCTCCTGCTTTGAGCGTGCCTCGGACTTGGGATTGCTTTATCTGCAGGAGTATGAGATATTTTGCATAAGCAACAGTTCGAACTCGTCGAACAACTCGACGCATGGCTCGACGCTCAATGTGAACAGTGGCGTGCAACAGTCGACGAGTAGCTTTGCCATCAGCAGCAGCAGCAGCATGGCGAGCAGCAGCGCCACATTGGAGAGCAACAGACGCATGGGTGTCATACTGGAGACGGCCTTGCAACGTGCCCCAATTGTGCTAATTAAGGCGGGGAAATTGCATTTGGCTGTGGAACGTTATCGGATTATGCTAAATGCAGTTGATACGCCAGCAACGCAATCGTTGCGCTTGACACTCGCTCGCCAGCTGGCCGAGGTGTTGCTCCGCGGTGTCTCGGGCACAATTTATGCACCGCCCTTCACCAGCAAAACGGGCGGCAGCACCTTACGTTCGGGTGGTGGTGGTGCTGGTGGTGGTTCGTCGTCCAAGCGTTTGTGGAAGCCACGCAAATATGAGACGCGTCAACAGTTCATGCCACGCAACCAGCAGGAGGAGGTAATTCTGCTGCTACTCATTGCCGAGGCTTTGGCGGTTCGTGACACTGTGCTCTCCCAGAGTCCCGAGTTTCGTTCGGCTCGCCAACATGCCATGGGCAATGTGACCGCTGTCTATGATCTGCTCACCCTGGCCACCATACGCTGGGGTCTCGTCCAGCTGCTGAACGAGTCGTTCGAGAAGGCATTGAAGTTTAGCTTTGGGGAGCAGCATGTCTGGCGACAATACGGTCTCAGTTTGATGGCAGCCGAGAAGCATTCGCATGCGTTGCGTGTGCTCCAGGAGTCGATGAAATTGACGCCGAGTGATCCGCTGCCATGTCTGCTTGCGTCGCGTCTGTGCTACGAGAGCCTGGAGACGGTCAAGAAGGGCTTGGACTATGCCCAGCAGGCGCTCAAGCGTGAGGTGAAGGGTGAGTCAAGTGAATCCATATTAAAGTTGATCCTATTTAATGACAATCTCTCACGTCGTCCTGTCCAGGTCTGCGTCCATCGCGCAGTCAGCTGTTTGTGGGTATTGGCCATCAGCAGCTGGCCATTCAGGCCACATTGAAGAGCGAACGGGATGCGTATAATAAACTAGCGCTGGAGTCGCTGGAGCGTGCCGTGCAGCAGGATGGCAACGATCATCTGGCCGAATATTATCTATCCTTGCAATATGCGCTGCTCAATCAGCTGGCCGATGCTTTGAGTCACATACGCTTTGCTCTCGCGTTGCGCATGGAACATGCCCCGTGTCTGCATCTATTCGCATTGCTGTTGACTGCCTCGCGACGTCCGCGTGAGGCACTGGGCGTCATCGAGGATGCACTGCATGAGTTTCCCGATAATCTCCAGTTGCTGCATGTCAAGGCACATTTGCAGCTGAATCTGGAGGATGCGGAGACGGCGTTGTCCACAGTGCAACATATGCTTGCCGTTTGGCGGGATGTGTACGAGGCACAGCTGGCCGGGGAGGAGGAGAAGCATTCGGATACCAAGAGCGGTGTCCACATGGTGCACTCATCCCAAATGTCCGACAAGGATTCGAGTAAGTTTTCTTATGCCCTGCGAACGCATCCCAAAATCTTTACCTATCGAAACTCATGACTCTTAATAATGCCTATCAATATGTTCTATATATACACACACACACACACACACATACATTTATATATACATACATATATATACAAACATCCATGACATCTATGTAACTCTACCCAACTTCTGCGGAATGTGTCTGTCTTAAAAAAAAAAAAAAAAAAAAACCAAATTCTTAAAAACCATAAAAACCATAATTGTAAGTCTCAACTGCGAATTTAATTAAAAGTTTGAAAGTTCGGCGAACCGCACTTAATTATACCCTTGCAAAGTATTTAAATTAGAAATTATATTAAACAGTTAATTGATTGGATTTGAATGGGATTGTTTACCTTTAACTGTTGCGGATTTTGCATGGCTAAATGTTTTTTTTTTAAGAATATAAAATCAGGAAAGAGTTTGACTATCTTCAAGCTTCCAGAAACCATACTTAATAGTTTGGAAAATTGTTTAAATAATTTTAGATAATTTAATGTAAAATATTTAGGAAAAAATTAGACTTTTCTTTATAATTTTTAGGAAAAAATTAGACGTTTCTTTATAGTTTTTAGGAAAATAGATTATTGGTTTTTTTGAGTCTTTTCTTAACATACAAAAAAAGGAAGAAAAGAAGAAAAATACAATTGAAAATTGAAAATTTCTTTGCAAGTGTATAAAACGTTTTTCTTTCAATTTACGCTTTGCGTTGCTTTTAAGTATTTTTCTCTCTGTCTCTTTTGGTCTTACTCTCGTTCTCTCTCTCTCTATCTCTCTCTGGTAGTTTCTCTTCTACCTTTTCTCTTGCCTGCCTATAACTTTGCATCCTTACGCATGATTTTCATAAACTAACCTTTTCTCTGATTCCCTAATTTTGATACACTTTGTGACTTTTATCTAACACACAATTTCACTCGTTATGTTTATAGTTACATTTTGAATTGTTGTTGCATTTGAACTGTTTTTGTAATTCTCAACTTGTTGTCGCCTCCTCAAGATTCCGTCTATGCCGCTTCGCTGGCTGCAGTGTCGCGCGTGGAGCAAGCCCTGAGCGAGGCAGCCAGCTCGCTGAGCTCCTTCACACAGCGTCCGGGACCACGACGACCCTGGGTGCTGCAAATTGAGGTTAGTTTTAGCAGAAAAGATCTCATATATATATATATATAAATGATGTTAATTTGAGTTTGTACTCTTCAGATTTGGCTGCTGCTGGCTGATGTCTATATGCAAATTGATCAGCCAAATGAATCGTTAAATTGCATTCACGAAGCTACGCAAATCTATCCGCTCTCTCATCAAATAATGTTCATGGTGGGTAAACCAGATATCTAATCTGTAAAATTGTTTAATCAACATCCCGTTTACAGCGTGGTCAGATCCATGTCTATTTGGAGCAGTGGCGGGAGGCCAAACTATGTTTCCTGAATGCCGTCGCCGCCAATCCAAATCATACAGAAGCTTTGCGCGCCTTGGGCGAAACCCATTTAATGCTCGGCGAGCCGCGTTTGGCTGAAAAGATGCTCAAAGATGCAGCCAAATTGGATCCAAATTGTCCAAAGATATGGTAAATAATAATGAGATTTAGTCAACTTGGCCACGATTTACAGTTTTTTCGTATATCAACAGGTTTGCTTTGGGCCAAGTGATGCAGACTTTGGGTGATTTTAATGCATCCGCTGATTGCTTTTCAACGTCGTTGCAATTGGAGCCGTCGTGTCCAGTGCTTCCATTTACCTCGATACCTTTAGTTTTCGAATAGACGCATTTCAACAGAAAGATGCATTTGTTTTTGTCATTTTTTTTAATGTCTACATATATATATCATACCTCAACTAACCTCAAACTGAACAGAAAAGAGCAATATTACTTACTAGACTTTAAAGTGACAATTTTGATTTTAATTTTCTTTTTTTTTGTCTATGATTTCCAATTGTTATTGTCAGTATTAAGACAAGAGCGTTGATGGTGTAAATTATGTGCGTGTGTATGTGTAAATTATTAGCTAGCCCTATTCAAAATGTTTCCGTAAACATAATCATGTATAAGCTAAAGAAAATTCTTGATTTTTTTACTGTTAATTCATTCCTTGAAAAAGATAATGATGATAATGATGGATATATATATCCATTAATCTAAGTTTGTGCATTTTGTGATGGGACTTTATGGAGAAATGGAATTTAAGTGTTTTCGTGTGTTATTTATTGCATAATGTTATCATATACTGATATATACGTAAATCCAAAACAACTGTATACCAAATTAATTAATTTAATTGAAATATATATATACAAATACATATATTAAATGGATTTTGAAATGAGAATGTATTTGGAAATCATGACTGCATTTCCTGGCATATCAAAGAAAATGAGTTGAACACTAACTGTTTAATGCAAATTAAATGATCTTATAATTAAGATATTAATCTTCGTTAAAGAGTGAACAAAACTGGTGAAATTTCTGGCATATTTGCGTTGCGTGTGTGAAGTTTTAGCAGCTTGATAAAAACTTGCTGCATTTCTTGCTGCGCAGCGTTGAAGCTTTCACTTTTCACTTGTTTTTTCTAATTGGCACAGCTAATTTCCGGCATTAATAGCTCTAAACGAGGACCTAACCGAAGACCGAAGGTAAATGTTAGTTGCCAAAAAGCGCCACCCAAAGTCAAAACAAAAATAACTCCAATAACTTGGCTGTCCCTGGTTTGTTTTTTTTTGTTAGTTGTCCTGGGCAACGGGACGAGCGGGCAATCAATAAAAAAGTAAACAAAACGTAGAAAATGAGCAAAATGCTGAGCAGGAAAAATGTTATTGCAGAGCTGCGCTGGAATTTGGGTTTACGAGCAGCGCATTGACGAGAAGCGCCCAAGGAAAGAAATCATAATAAAGCCAACAGAAAAAAGAAAAATACAAAGTAAACAAAGGGAGAGCCGCACACCAATTGCATTTGTAATGCCTAGAAATTTGTGCCAGTTTGAAGTTTGACCCGCATCCCCAAGGAGGAGGCAATGCCTGCAAGAAAATGACGCCCAAGCGAAAGCGACGCAGCAAAAGTCGAGCGGCGGCGGAGCAAGAACATCAGCAGCTGCTGGCGGAACTGGAGCTGGCGGATAGCTGTTGCGACATTTGCCACTGCGACTGCTACAGTTCGCACAGCAGCGGCAATGCCAGCGGACGCGAGGAGCTGCACCAGCTGGAGCTAGAGATACGCGAATTGGAGCAACTGCAGCGCAGCGAGAGTGCCCAAAAGAAGCCCAGAACTTTGAGCAGACAACGAAGTGCTTCCAAATCGCCAACCGAGGCCAAAGCAACAAAAAAGGAAAGTCGTCGCGGCTCCAGCGCCAGACGGTCCAAGAGTGCGGGCAGCCAGCGCAGTCAGTCCAGGCAGCAGGAGCAACAGGAGGAGCTGCAACTGCAGGTGCAGCAACAACCCCAACAGCAGCCAACAACAACAACTACACAGCTTAAACAGCGCGGAAGGCGGCCAACGGGCGCACTGCGAGATTGCCAAATGCTGCAGGTGAGTTATCCAAGTCATTTTGGCTATTGACATTTGAAATATTAAAATACAGAATAATTAAGCTAAATTACAAGAGCTCCAGTGCATTAGAAACATTCGTAGTCATAGAAAAAAGTATTGTGCCATAAAATGCAATAAAAAAAAATATTCGCAAAAAAAAAGTGCTTTGGACGATGCCAACAACACGCGGTGTTCCCAAGCGGTCCCCCATCTAAGTACTAACCGCGCCCGACGCTGCTTAATTTCGGTGATCGGACGAGAACCGATGTATTCAGCGTAGTATGGTCGTTGGCGAAAGTCGAATGCCTAGAGCAGGGTTTTATAATAGGTACTTCTCAATATCTGATTGTGAATCATTTGTTTAACACACAATATTATTGAGGTATTTTTGTTACTCACCGAATTATGAGCTACGTAAGCATTCATTGGTATTGTTGCGAAAGAAAAATTGTCAGATAATTAAAATGGGAGCGTAAAACGCCAACGGAGTCAAATCGATTGATTTTGATAGACTGCAAAACGAAGAGACATAAAAACCTTTGAAGGAAAAAATCTTAAATATAAAAAAGTGTTTAACACAGAAAAAACAAATAATTTTAAGTCACATGTAACCATGTACCACTCAGATTCCTTACAGCTGGTACAAAGAAAATAAGTAAAAAAAAAATAATTTAAAATAATATGAAATCGTTGCTATTATAATTAATATTTTAAGCTAAGCAAAAAAAGTATTTTGGACGATGCCAACAACACGCGGTGTTCCCAAGCGGTCCCCCATCTAAGTACTAACCGCGCCCGACGCTGCTTAATTTCGGTGATCGGACGAGAACCGATGTATTCAGCGTAGTATGGTCGTTGGCGAAAACCGAAAGTTTAGCCTTGCATTTTGTACAAAGAATTTTTTAGAAGAGTTGCCCAACTTTATATTTTATTTATATATTTTCATATTTCTTGCAGACTGTTTTCGGCCTCGATGCATCGGCGACGCTGGCGATACGCGGCAGCCGAGCCAAGTCCAAATCTCAGGAGAATATGGCGCTGGTGCCGCTGGGACAGTCGCAGTCGAAATTGTGCGCGTCCATGGCCAATTTGTGTTTGGCGCCGATGGTGCGTGCTGCCTATGAGAAGGTGCCGCAGCACGACCAGAAGATACTCAATCGGATGGCCGTGAAGAGGAGCCAGCAGGCGGCGGATAAGGAGCACGCCTGGCTGGCGCGCAAGTACTGGGAGAACGAGCGACTGGAGCAACAGCTGCTCAAATGCGAGCAACTGGAGGAGTACAAACAGGCGGTGCACGACAAACAGTTTCAGGACTATCTGCTGACCAAAGCGCGTCTGCAGGCGCTAGCTGAGCGGGATCTGGCGGAACTGCGTCGCTTGCGCGGAGCACTCGATGCCAAGGATGCGGCGGCCAAGCAGCGTTTGCAGGCCATGCGACTGGAAAGGGATTTGATGCTATGCCATCGTCGCTACGAGGAGTCGCGACGCAGTGAGGCCGTCACTCTGCAGCAGGAGGAACAGCAGCTGGATGCAACACTGCGGAAGAGGGACACCTGCATGCGACTCACGGAGCGCTTGAGGCGAGCGGATGAGTTGCGCAATGAGATGCTCGAAGGATATCTGCGGCGACTGCAGCACGATAACCAAGTGGAGCAGCTGCAGCATGAGGAACACTGGCGGGAGCGACAGCAACTGGAGCGCCTAAAGCGGGAGCAACTGCAGCACGACATACAGCGCAAGCGACAGCAGTCGCAGCGATTTGTCGACACCCGCCAGCGGCGACACGAGGCCCGGTTTCGCACTGCCAAGATCTCGGCCAGCCTCAGGGAACTCGTGCGTCAGTCTGTGACACCCGAATCAGTTTTCGACACCCAGCAGCCGTCGAACTCGAGCTACTATGCCCAGCAACAGTCGCAGCTGAGTCGACTGCTCTTCAACCAGAAATAAGAGAAATCCCTCACTAAAAAGAGATTGTTGTTATTGTGTAAATAAATGAGAGAAGAACGTTTAATCCTTGGTGTTATAGAAAACAAATTTATTTTGTATATATAACTGAAGTTAAAATATATACTGCCAGATATGGCAGTGGGAAGCTTGAACCCATCCCGCAAGCATAGTCATGGTAGTTAAAAATAAATTGCTCCAAAATAATTAATATGGTTAAAACTAAATTAAATCTATTTTTAATACATTTTCGATAATTCAAATATTATTAATGCAAATTGAATATATGGGTGAAGCTGTGATGATTATAAGAAGATAAGGATTTTCTGTACCAAATTAAACACTAAGAAGATAAGGTGAGAATTTTGCTGTTATCAACCAACGAGCAAAAAAGTGTTTTGGACTGATGCCAACAACACGCGGTGTTCCCAAGCGGTCCCCCATCTAAGTACTAACCGCGCCCGACGCTGCTTAATTTCGGTGATCGGACGAGAACCGATGTATTCAGCGTAGTATGGTCGTTGGCGAAAGTCGAATGCCTAGTTCAAGGTTTTATAATTGGTGCCTGTCAATATCTACTTGTGAATTACTTGTTCAACTTGCAATCTTATAAGAGATTCAATATGAGTAATTTCTATTTAGCGCGAATGCAATTTGTTTTCTACAAAAAATTAATAATTGGTTAATTAAAATTGAAGATTCACCCATAATCTAAGAGACGTATATAGAACAAAATGTTAAAAATAAAACAGAATCTATAACCCAGATAGGAAAATATATATTGAGATTATTTTCAGCAGGGGACGAGTTCTAAAAATAAACCCATGCCTGTTTACTTATACAAGTGACAGTAAATATGAAATTTTAAATGGTAATAGTGATAATAGCAGGAAATTATTACTAATGATTAGTAATCAAATTATAAGATACTTTTGTGTGTGTATTTTGTTATCTTGGAAATGGAAATAATTTCAATGAATTTCTTCTTATCTCGCATTATTTTGAGAAACAATAAAACCAAGCCCAAGTAGAACGCACAGATCACGTAGCCAGAACACGACGTCAGCTGTGAGTGACGTGATGGTCCAGAGACAAAGGCTGCTAGCGGACCATAAGGTATAACATTGGGTTGGGTCAATGTCTGGGCACACATGAGCTTATATTTTGCGGAGAGATGGGAGGACACGTTCTCGTACTCGTTCGCCTTATGACTAATTGGCCAGGGCGCTGAGACAGTGAGGAAGTGCAGTACATGCTATACAAATATGCAAGTGTAAGTATGCAAATAATAGCTATAAAGAAATGTCCATCGAGCTGCATTTTTTTATTATTATTATTATTATTATTTTCCTGGCACCTAAAAAGGTGACAGGGTTATCACGTCCCGCTGTCGCTTATCGTTTGTGACTCAGTTGGAGAGCTCTTTGCGTCCCAACATTCTTGTTTGCTCTTACGCTTTTTGTCTCCTCTGTCCGCAAACGAAACGCTGACCTAGGCCAGTCAGCGGTCACTTCCCGGTGTTAAATCAAACTTAATTGGATTAACACTTTTCTTTTTATTCCACTTTTTTTCGTGTGCCTCAAGTCAGGCCCATAATTATGACATATCACGTTGTTGTTTATGGTTGTTGCGGTCGTTTTGTAATTGAAGCAAATGCGGCCCACAATCAAAATTATCATTACTGAGCGTCTGCTCTGTCTGCTCTGGACGCCCCTCCTCTCTATCTCTCTCTCTCTGTCTTCTGTTTGTTTACGATCAGACAGCCAGGCACTTGTTTTGATTAAAGGCGTTGATAGCGGGTACTATGTATACACAAAAAAAAAGAAAAAAGAAAAAGGAAAAAAACAAGTAGAAATGCTCTCAAAGTTATTTAGTATTTTAATATTTTTTTTTTTTTTTTTTTTTGGAGATTAGAATAATTTTTGTATAGCATTTGTAAATAATTGAAAAGGCAAACCTAATATATTTTGTTCAAATCCCCGTTTTAGTTCGTTTCACGTCTCCATATCCATGGAGCTGTTGTAGTTAAGATTCTGTTGGTGATCCTTGCCCAGTTTGGTGTGTAGTCGAGCCGTGTGATTGTTGAGATTGCCAATACTCTGATACGACTTGTCACAGTATGTGCAGATGTAGGGCTTCTCGCCGGTGTGCACCAAATGATGCGAATCGAGATGACCCCGCGTAAAGAACGACTTCTCGCATTTATCACATTTGAACCGCCGCTTGGACTTGTCCGGATCATGGCATCGCATATGGGTGTGTAGATCCGATTTCGTTGGCCACGTCTTCTTGCACACATTACAGTTGAAGATGCGCGGCTTCGTTTCGCCCGTATGGACGCGAGCGTGCGAGATCAGCTGGGTGCGCTGCACAAAACGACGATCGCAGATTTCGCAGGTAAATGGACGTTCCATCGAGTGAGCCGATGTCATATGATAGCGTAGACCGTGCTGCGAGGCACATCTCTTTGAGCACACCGTGCAATCGTAGCTGAGGCAATCGCCCACTCTGTGCACCGATGCCATGTGCAACTTTAGCTGTGAGTTGCGCGTATACTTCTTGCCACACTCGGGGCAAGGACGCAACGATTTGTGCGGCCTACTGCGAGGCACTCCCACAGCTTTACGCGGAGCTCGCTTCCGCTTGGGCTTATCCACAGGTTTTTCAATTATGTTGCCTTCTTGCTGCTGCTGTTGTTGCTGCTGCTGCTGCTGCTGCTGCTCCTGCTGCTGCTGCTGCTCCTGCTGCTGCTGCTGCTCCTGCTGCTGCTGCTGCTCCTGCTGCTGCTGCTGCTCCTGCTGCTGCTGCTGCTGTTGCTCCAGCTGTTCCAGCGATGCTGGCAAATGTAAGGGTGTGTTCAGTATGCCCGAGTCCCAGCTGACGGGGGAAGTTGTCCGGTTTGTTGGTTCATAGCTACTCTCAAATGTGTCCGACAGATCCAAGGTGCCTACAAAAATAAAAAAACGATTTTAGTTTTCATTTCTTTTTTTTTTTTAAAGTTGATGCAAACAAATATAAATTATTTATTTATATTCATTTGTGCTATTGTTTTGCTTGTCTTAGTTTCAGTATCAGTTTAACTTCCGTTTTGCAATAGAATATACACACCGAAATCGACGGGATCGACTGGCGATGACCTGGACGTGGATTTGGCTTGCTCCAGACAACCGGCTTCCCTCTCCAGACATTCGAGGGCATCATCCAGGGCCTGTTCGTGGCGGGCGCGCAGAATGTGCTCCGAATCCTGACAGCGCTGCCGGAACTCGAGAGCGTCGTGCAGCCGATGCAGGCACGGCTGACAAATGACATCGCTGGGCTTGATCTCAAGATTGGGCACCAGTTCGAGCAGCTCGGTACTCAATTGCTGTTTGTCACCGATGCTGTGGCAGAGCGGCGGGTGCTCCACCAGACAGCAGCGGCAGACCACGACAACGGACCGATTCAACAGGAGTGGGAACATAATCTCTTCCTTCTCCTATTTAATAATACTACTTGGGTGCGTACGTCCGTCCGACCAACCGCTCAGCGGGACCGTTGCTGGACGTCTGAGATGCGAGCGAATAATGACAACTCAGATAGAGGCCAGCTAGTGCAGCCGGTGCCGAGAAGCCGGCTCAGGGCGCATTGATAGCCCTTGACATGGGCGCAGGGCGATAAGCTCAACACCGAGAGTGAGAGAGAATTGTCGAGAGAGGGAAAGAGTCGGTGCGATGGTGAGGGGGGGAGAGAAGAGAGACGAACTGTCAACGTTTGCTAATTTACAATCGGTGCTTACTAATTGATTACCATTGAGATCTGAAATTCGGGAGCTTATGTTACAGCCTTGAACCGATCTGCAGACCTTATCGCATGGGCCTTGCAGTACGTGAGATTATCTCATCGCTATATTTGGGTGGTCCCAAAGCTGCTATAACGCTGATAACGCGGCCGTCCGGTGCTCCACAAATACACACGAAGCGTTATCTCCCTTATCACGACTTGCGGCTCTAAGTTGAGCTTTGTACTAAGCGGGTTTCCCGCATTTTCTATGCAACACAATGATATTGTGCCTCTATATAATACTTATATATATAACGTAGCAAAACGTATTTACACAAAATTTTTACTGGGCTAAAAGCGCTACAAAAATCCTTTGAAAGAGAGGACATCTAATTCTTTGTAGATTAAAGACTTTACACAACAAAAAAAAATTAATAATAATAATAAAAAATCAAGTTCAGTTCAGTATTATTCATGGAAAATTTGTATTTTCTTTCCATAATATTCTTTGCATTTCTAGTTCTTCATTTGTAAGAACGCAAATAATAAAATTGATAATAAGACGAAAAACACATCATTTTAGAGCATCAAATGGGCAGACTAAAAGTGTTTGCGTTGATTGTGCGGCTTTGATTGATCCAGATTGCTAAGAGAACCTGCCCAAATTTAGACTTCCTGCTGACAAAAGGCATAAATTAAGAGCGCTTCACGATTGCTAATCTCATATATAGTGTTAATCAACATTGACTGTCAGCTCAATTTAGTTATGTTCGTTAGTTTATACTATTATACTATCGATAAATATTGATTCCTTACGGCTTAAAAAGCTGTCCCGGGTATTCAAAACCGGAACCTTTAACCGAAAATAGTCTGATTCATAGAAATTTATTTGAAATTTAAAGTTTTTCACAATGACAATCGTAGACATCTCTGACATATTTCTAACCCAAAAATCAATCCTAGCCATTTTTAATAATGAAAATTTTATGTACATTTTTATTCCTTTTAGTTCTTAACCTTTTAGCCAGTAAGTTGAAATTGCAAATAAGTCAAATCATGATAAAGTTTACAGAGGACATTCATAGTGTCCAATGGAGAACCCATTCCGGACTTTACCATCTGCGTCAATTGCTCGGATCATTTTGACCCAAGCTGCTATGTGAACAGGGAAGCCATGGAAGTTCCCGAAAATGAAAAAGACAAAGTACGACCTTACAATAAAACAACAGACAAGCACAACGAAAAATTAGGGAAATGCCTACCGGAAAAATACGTAATAACGGGTAATAAGTGAAGTATCTCAAGTAACTCAATGAAACTGAATTTATTACTTACTTTAGAGGGCTTGGAGTCAATGATTTGTACTATGTCGCCCAATTTGGGCTGCAATTTGATTGGCAATGAGAGGGTCATGAAAAATGAAAAGGCCAGGTTAATAACTTGTATCATCTGTGGTAGACATTGCGGATGTAAGATATTAAGCACTCAATTTGATACCAGCTGTGGACTTTTTGCTGTTGAACTGGACTGTCAATTGACCATGTCCTTGACGCTGCTTCTTATCGTTCTATATTTGATGTGGTGAAGTGTATGTTGATAGTTTTTCTCTTTTTGAAATAAATGCTGTAAAATCGAAAATAATGACAACAAGAACCGTTTACAGGAACCGATGTTATTAGCAAATATAGTACTATAACCGGAGACTGAAAGAAGTTTGTAAAATTTTCAAAATAACCTTTCGATTCGGTTTTAGCTACTGAACAAAACAAGTACCTCAATCGAAAAACAAAGCAAACAGAATTTATGAAAATTTACACATTCTGTCAGTTTCTATAGTTTTATTCATAGAATACAGTCGATTTTCAACTTTAAAATGCTACAAAATCGAAGCGCTCTTCTAACTATATATTCTGGCTTACTAATTTTATTTTTAAAATATGGTAGAGATATATACCAATATATATTATTATTAAATATATTTAAGTTATTATAGTTGAATAATTTGGGTAATTGCAGAGTTTATAGATGGAGCCAATAATGAATGTGTGGATTGCACTCCTTATATGGGTCGCTGCAAAATGACAACTACTGGCTGGGCGCCCTTCAAGTATTCGAACCACGATGGGAGCATTGTTGTCAAGCTGCCCTCGTATACCGATGGCGATCCTAATCTAGCCCGATGTGTTCTTGATGGCTATGCTATAAATGGTAATTGTTGTTGCTATCATAATCCAAACCAATCAATGCTTTAAAGTCAACTCTATCTGCAGGACAAATCGAGACATTCATTTGCTTTGGGGCCCCTTATATGGGTTGTCAGGCAGCCGCCAGGAGCGATGTTGTCAATAAACATCGGATGCATCCCTTAGTTTGTAAAACTTGTGCCAAATATTGTGGTTGCAATTTTCAGACTAAGTCTAAAGCTGGTACAATTAACGGTTTGATTATAAGCTGGGCTATGATTATTGAAATCTATTTAATGCTTATTCTAGATCTATGACCAGCGCCATGTCGATTCAAAGCTCACCCTGTAGTAATACTTGGTTTTGCAGATACACTTAATCAATATAATTGAGTAAATCTTCATGTGTTTCATTTTAAAATTCAAGAAACTTTTCACATTTATTAATGGTAGTTTGCTTAGTTTGAAGTGTCAATAACTTTCAAGAATATCCATCTTATTGTTGGAATTTTTACAAAATTTTAATTTTTACTTTTTGTTGGCTATAATGAAACAATTTATTTCAATTTCTTTATGGCTATTTGGTTTTCTATTGATAAATGTAGGTGAATTGAACAGTAAGTAGACAAAGGTGGGTAAGTCAAGGCATTTTAAGAGGTGCATCATTAAGACTAATTAAACAATGCATGTGTACATATGAATCGACAGCTATAACGGGGTCTACCAACTCCGAGATGAGAAGTGCAAGAGGTGCAAAATTCAGAGAAAATGCATGCCTCAGATGCGGAGAAACATCTCACCCGTATTGTGATGTGAAATCTGATGGGTATTCTATACCAACTAGCAACCGTCACGATCTGCGATTAGTTTATGAGATTGGCGAGTCCCAGAACTTGGAAACACAATTACTTTATTGCACTGGTACCAAATATGCAATAAAAGGTAATTAAATAATTGCACAAGTCAGGGTGTCAAACCGGAAACGGAATTCAGATTCAATTCTCAGACTATCTCTGCCAGAGAATTTCTCACTTGTCGATATCTAAATTCATACCAAAGTGTATGTTTCTTTGTCATATTTTCATTGTTTTCTTTGTTTTTTAGGTTTTGTTCGTTCGTACATTTGTTTTTGGAGGCAAAAGGGTAAGTGTGGCGCTGTCGTCCCATTCACTAAACTAGCTGATAAAAATGAAACAATACGAATCTGTGAATCGTGTGCATATTGGTGTGGTTGTCGTGGGAGCACTCCAAAATCATCTTTGTCCAACATTTTGAATGGTAATCAACTATTACTAATCATATGCCTCATGGGCCTCATCATGGGCTTGCAATTGAAAATATAATTAATGTAATCAGAATTGTTATTTAAATCGAGTAAAAATTATGTTCTTATATAGATATGACAGCTCTCTCTTCATAATTTTAAAAATATTCTGAGCACGCAGCATGCTTCGACAAAAAAGATTGTATTTATATTTATATATTATATATTTATATTATTTTGGATCTGTTTGTGTTGGTTTAAATTAAATGACTTTTAAATTTGTAAGTTTTAACTTTTGGTTACTTTTAATATGTTGCGCAATCAACTGTAAGTAGATAGTAGATATTAGTGTATGTATATTTACATATATATATATTTATATAATAAATAATCAACCAGTCGCAAATGGGGATAATGCATGTTCCAATTGCTTTCCATATGGCGAATGCCAAGTTAACACAGAGGGTTGGGCAGCCCCCCCGCATGCCCTGGGTGACAAGTCATTGGTTGCAAGAACTGGACCATATGGCTACATCCCCCATACCAAATTAGACCACTGCATCAATGAAGAATATCGCCTAACAGGTAATTTTCATGGATTTGCGTCCGCCTTTCTTTTCGTGTGTGATGTACACCTTTGATGTACTCTTTAGGTGATGTCTTCGAGTACATTTGCTTTTGGAAGAAACCGTTAAAATGTGAAGCAGTTGTGCCCCACTACAAGTTGCAAAATAGAGACCTGATGAAGCGCATCTGCAGTGATTGTGCCACATATTGCGAATGCAGCAATGCACCCACATCTTCTGTCTTGAATCGCAAATATATTCTTTTTATATGCTTTGTTGTGATCATCACCATTTTTGTGTAGTGATTAAAACAATTGGAAATGTAAGTAAATTTTATGGGAACTGAAAATTGAGTGCCAAAAAAGATATTGCAATTCTTTCCAATAAGCAGGATGTCAAATGGAATCGATTCCAGATTATAGCTTGCCTTTTATATAATAGCTAAACAATGCTTCCAGTTTAGGTTCCTGTTCTGAATTTGATGCATCGATTATCGTAAAATAGTTTAGATATCTGATACTGAAATCTGTACCGGGATCGTTATACTTTTCGCATCAGATCCGGAACTGGAACCTAAATTTGGTTTCCTTTTGTATTATTTGTGTTGTGTTTTACTTCATATCGTTTTTTATATATTTTTATTTGTGCTGGAAATGACTATTCAAATTTTAAGTATTGCGTCCGTCTTGTTATTTAGTTTTTATCTAAGGAATTCAATATGCAGTAAGTGAAAGTACAAAATACGGTTTCCTTCATTTGGCATTAACTATTACACTGCACAACACTCAACAGTTGGTTCGAATGCATGTACCGATTGTTATCGGTACAATGGGATCTGTAATGTGACCAGTGTTGGCCATGCGGTGCCCATGGGAGGTAGAACCGATTTGACATTGGTTAGAAAACTGAAAAAGGGCGACACCGTTATCCATCGAAATCTGCAATGTGTAAATCATGGCTATATACTTTCTGGTATGTATATGGAAATATGAAAGAAGAGCATGTTGAATATTGATTGTATTTTGTGTATTCCCCAGGTAACGTTACCGAACACATTTGCTTCTGGACACTGCCCTCGAAGTGTGAGGCGGTCGTACCCAATGATGTCATCAGGAACAAAGTCATCATACGATCGGTGTGTCGATCGTGTGCCTATTATTGCGATTGTGCCTTATTGAAGGACACGGGTGCTTCACTGGTCCTTGATATCCGAACGATGATAATATGCATTAGCCTCGAAATGCTCAGAAAATTTTCGGTATTATGAACTTGGTTATGTTGCAAACCGATGTTATCTATATATATCAAAAAGATCTGCAATGCATACTTTTAATAATGATACTGTGATAATAGAATCAAATAAATCCGGTGCAATAGTAATCAAATATTTCATTGAAATTCAAAACCAACATTATCTCTTCTTTTTGTTCATTTAAATTTGCCTAGAAATAATAATGTATTGTGTAATTATTGTTATATATAAATATGTTACACAAATAGTTCAGATTTATATGCCCTCTGCCAGGTTATTAGTAATAAATACTAATTAACAAACATTGATAATTATGAATGTTTGCGATCTGAGATAGGGCGCTCACTGATTAGCTTTCAAGTAAGTAGCTAATTACATAGAGCTGATAACACTCAATATACATTAATTACTTACAAATTCGGGATGGCCCTTGATTAAAAAAATCTAGCATATTCTTATTTATGGCTAAAGCCTAATTTAAATAATTACCAAAAGTTTACAACACGTGGTTTATGAACTTGAACTGTAATTCGTCTTGTGAAAAGAATATTCGGGAAAAATTCCTTTAGTTCATTCATACCAAAGCAAATGCAATTAGTTCGTCCCATTCTGCAGCAAACACCCACACGCATACACACACACACACACACATCAACACACACATTTTTAAGAGTTTAAATTAGCATTTATTAAATCAAAATTTTGCAAAAAGCACACTGTCAAAAAAATGAATGAACTCAACTTATTTAAAAATTATTGCCTGAAAATCGGTATATGGGCATAGGTCGAAACTTCAAAATGCCATAACTTCGTCAAAACTCAACTCAGATTAAAAAGTGAGGGCTTTTTGATCATAGTTTTGCCCCTAAATCAATCGTACATTTAAAGTTGAGAACGTGATTTGAGATCGGAAGACAAGTAAAAATACTGGCCTAAAAATAGGCATTTGGGCATAGGTCAAAACTTCAAAATGGCATAACTTCGTCAAAACTCAACTCAGATTAAAAAGGGAGGGCTTTTTGATCATAGTTTTGCCCCTAAATCAATCGTACATTTAAAGTTGAAAACGTGATTTGAGGTCGGAAGACAAGTAAAAATTATAGCCTGAAAATCGATACATCGATATATGGGCATAGGTCGAAACTTCAAAATGCCATAACTTCGTCAAAACTCAACTCAGATTAAAAAGGGAGGGCTTTTTGATCATAGTTTTGCCCCTAAATCAATCGTACATTTAAAGTTGAGAACGTGATTTGAGATCGGAAGACAAGTAAAAATACTGGCCTAAAAATAGGCATTTGGGCATAGGTCAAAACTTCAAAATGGCATAACTTCGTCAAAACTCAACTCAGATTAAAAAGGGAGGGCTTTTTGATCATAGTTTTGCCCCTAAATCAATCGTACATTTAAAGTTGAAAACGTGATTTGAGGTCGGAAGACAAGTAAAAATTATAGCCTGAAAATCGATACATCGATATATGGGCATAGGTCAAAACTTCAAAATGGCATAACTTCGTCAAAACTCAACTCAGATTAAATAGGGAGGGCTTTTTGATCATAGTTTTGCCCCTAAATCAATCGTACATTTAAAGTTGAAAACGTGATTTGAGATCGGAAGACAAGTAAAAATACTGGCCTAAAAATAGGCATTTGGGCATAGGTCAAAACTTCAAAATGGCATAACTTCGTCAAATCTCAACTCAGATTAAAAAGGGAGGGCTTTTTGATCATAGTTTTGCCCCTAAATCAATCGTACATTTAAAGTTGAAAACGTGATTTGAGGTCGGAAGACAAGTAAAAATTATAGCCTGAAAATCGATACATCGATATATGGGCATAGGTCGAAACTTCAAAATGCCATAACTTCGTCAAAACTCAACTCAGATTAAAAAGGGAGGGCTTTTTGACCATAGTTTTGCCCCTAAATCAATCGTACATTTAAAGTTGAAAACGTGATTTGAGGTCGGAAGACAAGTAAAAATTATAGCCTGAAAATCGATACATCGATATATGGGCATAGGTCGAAACTTCAAAATGCCATAACTTCGTCAAAACTCAACTCAGATTAAAAAGGGAGGGCTTTTTCATCATAGTTTTGCCCCTAAATCAATCGTACATTTAAAGTTGAAAACGTGATTTGAGGTCGGAAGACAACTTCGTCAAAACTCAACTCAGATTAAAAAGGGAGGGCTTTTTGATCATAGTTTTGCCCCTTAATCAATCGTACATTTAAAGTTGAAAACGTGATTTGAGGTCGGAAGACAAGTAAAAATTATAGCCTGAAAATCGATACATCGATATATGGGCATAGGTCGAAACTTCAAAATGCCATAACTTCGTCAAAACTCAACTCAGATTAAAAAGGGAGGGCTTTTTGATCATAGTTTTGCCCCTAAATTAATCGTACATTTAAAGTTGAAAACGTGATTTGAGGTCGGAAGACAAGTAAAAATTATAGCCTGAAAATCGATTTATCGATATATGGGCATAGGTCGAAACTTCAAAATGCCATAACTTTGTCAAAACTGAAAATCGATTTATCGATATATGGGCATAGGTCGAAACTTCAAAATGCCATAACTTCGTCAAAACTCAACTCAGATTAAAAAGGGAGGGCTTTTTGATCATAGTTTTGCCCCTAAATCAATCGTACATTTAAAGTTGAAAACGTGATTTGAGGTCGGAAGACAAGTAAAAATTATAGCAAATCGATACATCGATATATGGGCATAGGTCGAAACTTCAAAATGCCATAACTTCGTCAAAACTCAACTCAGATTAAAAAGGGAGGGCTTTTTGATCATAGTTTTGCCCCTAAATCAATCGTACATTTAAAGTTGAAAACGTGATTTGAGGTCGGAAGACAAGTAAAAATTATAGCCTGAAAATCGATTTATCGATATATGGGCATAGGTCGAAACTTCAAAATGCCATAACTTCGTCAAAACTCAACTCAGATTAAAAAGGGAGGGCTTTTTGACCATAGTTTTGCCCCTAAATCAATCGTACATTTAAAGTTGAAAACGTGATTTGAGGTCGGAAGACAAGTAAAAATTATAGCCTGCAAATCGATACATCGATATATGGGCATAGGTCGAAACTTCAAAATGCCATAACTTCGTCAAAACTCAACTCAGATTAAAAAGGGAGGGCTTTTTGATCATAGTTTTGCCCCTAAATCAATCGTACATTTAAAGTTGAAAACGTGATTTGAAGTCGGAAGACAAGTAAAAATTATAGCCTGAAAATCGATTTATCGATATATGGGCATAGGTCGAAACTTCAAAATGCCATAACTTCGTCAAAACTCAACTCAGATTAAAAAGGGAGGGCTTTTTGATCATAATTTTGCCCCTAAATCAATCGTACATTTAAAGTTGAAAACGTGATTTGAGGTCGGAAGACAAGTAAAAATTATAGCCTGAAAATCGATACATCAATATATGGGCATAGGTCGAAACTTCAAAATGCCATAACTTCGTCAAAACTCAACTCATTTTAAAAAGAGAATTTAGAAGGTAATGATATTTGTAAAAAGTGTTGTCACATTGCTGTAATTAGAAGAGACAGCAGCAGTGACAGTTTTTTCGTTCAGTGTAGTGCCGCGTTTATGTTGCTTAAGGTCCGACACATTCGCAGTCTCATTCAAAATCCAATCAACGCCTTCTTAATGCTGCGATTTTTACCCATACTCACACACATGTAAATCTAAAGTATATATGTGTATATGTATATATATAGAATTTCGTTAAACGTCGCTGATTGCACAGAATTAAATTCAACTATACACGATTCGCAGCATCGCAGAATCACAGTAGGTACTACTCTCGCAGATACATTTACAGATACTGATACAGATGCAGATACTGATACATATACAGAAGCAGACGCAGATACAGATGCAGATACAGATACTGACACAGACACAGATACAGACACAGATACAGATACACCTACTCAATTGAATGGGCCGTCAATCCTCGGCCGAGTTGAACGTGCTCATCTGACATTCTGGTAAATATATACACACACACCGTATCCATACCATCTCTCGTTCGGCGGATCGCCTTCTATATAGTCCCAGTCCCAACAGACTCATACATATAATACTTTCAATACTTGTAGCCCATTCTGCAGCAGCCCACAAAATGATTCCATGTGTGTTAGTGTGTGTGTATTTTCTACTGTTTGAAATAAATTGTATATAACTTTTATTAAAATTTCCGCTCTAACATTTATATATATATGTGTGTGTGTGTGTTGGTGTGTGTGTTTATGTCTCTAACACGCTTGTACTCTTTCTCTATCCGACTAGAATTTGACGAATTCTTAAACAAAATTTCTCACACACCGATATGTGCAACAAAAGTTTTTTCTAGAACATTTTTTCAGTTCCTGACATTTGGAATTTACAAATTTATTTCGTACTATGCATTTCTATTTTGGGATGTGAGCTAATGGGAAACTAGTCGTCTAGTTTCAGACTATTGTCTAATAATAATTGATGGTCTTGTCATTTATTTTTTATTAGCTCCTAAGCGTTTTTTTATTTTAGAGATCAAATTTATTTATTTTTATGGCTTAGGTTGATGAAGCACCCGCGCTTTCTTTTTACAAGTAGTTTCTGTGTCGTTGTCTGTGTTTCTTTTTAATTTTTATACAAATCTATTCTTTTTATAGTTCAAAATTCTTAGCTACATCATTTTATCATCATATTTTTTTGTCTAGGTAAAATTTGTTTTTGGCCCAATTCTTTTCATGACTTCAACCGCTCCTGTTTCTGCTACCTTGTAAGGGTACACTGGCCTAGTTTCTGTTTCTTTCAATGCTAGCTACAAATTACCTTAACAACATCAAATTTCTGCAAGCAAAGGGTTATAGAGATACAGTTTACACCGATGTAGTATAACAAAATATATATATGGATAGGTATATCTTCATATACATACCTACACACTGTTCTTTTTCCAGCGAAGAAGTCTGTTCTATAAACATTTATGGTCACTCTCTGGCGCAATTCACTTGAAACTCTCAGAAAGGTACGCGCACACAAACTCACACACAGACACACTCGCACACACACACACACACATGCTTACACGTGAATAAATTCACACCATGACACCGTTAATCGGTACAAGAGCAAATAAAATCTGTGCGCAGTCGCAGCAGCGATTGCCATCGCTGAAGAAAGTGGCGAAGTGGCGATTAATGAGCGAAAATGCGACCTTCAGACTTTGAGAGCATAGCACACCAACATCTTTAACAACAACAACAACCTCGGATCTGAGCTAGTACCTGTGACTGAAAAACAGGTATAGGAAAATGATCTTTTCCCAAAAAAAATAAAATTGTAAACCGGTGCGCAGATGCAGCAAACAGCTGAAAATGAAGAGAAAGAGAGAGAGAGAGAAAGCAGCCGTTACATGAGTGCAGCAGGTGAGTAACACAAGTGCTGAGCGCACTGAGCACCCGAGAGAGAGAGAGAGAGTGCGTTGCGCTCTCTCACAGAAGCTGAAGCTGAGGCTGAGACTGAGTCGGAGACACGAGCACAACGAACGGGGTTCCATTTTCAGTCCGCGAGACGGTCTCAAAGCCAACGGTCGCCCATTTGCTCCGTCAATCGTCGCAGTTGGAATCGAATCGAAGGTTCGAATATTTCTTAACGGTCAATCAAGTGCGCATGAAATATATATACATATATTTCGATACAAAATGACGGACAAGGCAACGCGTGTGCTTGGTGTTCAATAAATTATCAATAAAAATTTTACATAAATAGATAATAAATACATATATATGTATGAATATATCATTATTATCATATGCGACACACACGAAACAAAAAAGAGTGCAATTGATTTTTTTTCTAATAAAAAAACGAATAACTTTTAGAAATTGAGCAAACTTGGATATTAAACGAACGAATATTACAACGACAAGGTAAGCTATATGAAATATATGTTTCTAAATTTTCGTTTGGTTCCTTTTCAAATTGTCGCAAAATGCGTGATAATTTTGTGGAGGGGTTGCCTTTTCTTGGGGGTTGATATTTCCCGAATTGCTTTACGGAATTTTGTGGTCCAGCAATTGAGAAGGTCATAAAATGCGCAGCAAACACTAACCGCCACTCCAAAATGAAAAAAAACCACAATGCGCTTAAGGTTGTGAGAAAATGAAATATATTTTTAGGATATATACTGATTAATGTCATAATTTAAATCAATTATAACTATTAAAGGTTTTTTTTTTATAAATATGTGTTGCAAGAATTTTTCACATTGGCATATATCACAAATTTTCCATTTTTCTTAAATCTGCAGAAAATCTTTAAGCACAGATATTTTTTAGTACACATTACACACATATTCATTTCACAATAGAAGACCAGATGTTAAACTCAAATCTTTTGCAATTTACAACTAACAAATTTCGCAATTTTCTGACTAATTTAAGCCGCAAAATGTTTGCTCAATTATCAGCAATTTGTGAATGGCGTTTTTTACGACACTCATATTAAAGAAGATTATCACTGAATGTGGTTTCATCAAGATTTTTATTAAACCATATACGAAAATAAAAGAGAAGCTAACCGAAACCCAAACAAATTCGCACCTAATTAAATTACTAAATGCAAGACTACTGTAATTAAATAGGTAACTTTGAAATGGAGTCCAAGCGTGGCAAGTCCGATTTCTGCAGCGTGTCTCTCTCTCTCTCTACCTCTCTCTTGCTTGGCAACTCAAAATGTTGACAGTTAAATTAATGCAATCAAATTTGGAGCACAGATACAATTACCAGAGCTCCGCTTTTTAGCCATTGCCAGAGCCAGCAACACCTGAGACTTTAAGCCACAACAAATTGGCATTCAAAATGAAGCGGAAAGAGTCAAGATAGCAACAGCAACGGCAACAACGGGTCCAAAAATCAATAGCAAACATTGGGAAATAGTCAAATACACACACACACACGCATACACACACACATCAATTTTCATAAGTTTGCATCTTGAACATACGACCTGAAATTATTACATAAAGTTGGACCCCCAGTTATCGGTTCACGAATGGACGTCATTAACTGCACACACACGCACACACACAGACACATACAAGCACACACACTCACACACATATGCGAAACCCCGTTCGTGTCAATATGATCCGGTTTGTCTCTGTTGTGGACTATGTAATGTAAAAATATAAATATTTGTGACTTCCCCCCTTTGGAGTCGCAGCTTCCAAAAATGCGCAGACATGAACCAAAAAAAAAGGAGTTGCGCTTAATGAAAGTTCAAGTGAAATTGCCCAAATAAAAATATCGAAACCGGTTCGCTTAGGTCAAGTCTTAATCAATTTTTTTGTTGTTCGAGCAAAACCCAATTATGTTCAAGGCCGAAAGCGACGTGAAAATCGAAATGGAAAGGCCAAGTGTATTTATGTTTAAATGCCATTTAATGCGATTCATTAAGTACAGTTATAAGCGCGTTAAATACGTTAAGTTTCCATTAAAAATATACGAATAATTTTGAGTTACTTTTAAGTGGACAATAGAGATTTGAGGAATTTTGAGAAAAGCAAAATATGGCGGGAAGACTGGGAATTGAGATTTTGGGTATTAAAAAAGAACTATTCCCTAAGAATGTAAAGAAAACTTAGGGAGTAGTTATAAAAGTAACAAAGCCTATCTACAGAAGAGACTACTGTGTCTTTGCCATTACAAATTCCTCGGTTTTGCTAAGTATGTTCATCAAAAGACTTCTAGACATCATTGTAATTGATTAATAAGCTGAGTCAATGTAAATAATTTGTCAATTTCACCGATTAACACTGCCCCAGAGGCATATTAATCTAAGACTTGAAACTTTTATAATTATCACAAAACAACAACGACAACTTGCACTTTCTTTAAGCATATGCTGCTAATACAGCTAATTATGCTTATCACATCGACTTTTACTCTCAAGTTCACTTTCCGTAGAAAATGAGCAATTATGACAGCGTTTTTCCAGCCAGCATCATCAACTTAATATATCATCGGATTGACAGACCAGATAATAAAAAAAAAACTAGAAAAAATACTCACATAAACACATATGCTAAAAACAACCCAGTACAGAAAGAAAACAATAAAAAAAAAAGTAAAAATAAAATATAAAAAAAAACAGACAAACCGAAACCGTAGCCGCAGAAACCGTCGAGAAATGTGGTAGGAAAAAAGAAAGTGCAATGCTGATCGTATATTCAGCACACATGTATATTATATATATACATATATATATATATATAAATGTATATGCATATATGTATATGTGCACATATAATAATTGAGCGTTAGCGGCACTTTAGCGCAGCACTCTGTAAAGAAAGATCTTTCAGGCTGTGGCACTTTTCCTTTCAACGGCTGATTGCCCAGGCAGCAGCAACAAACACTTGAAACAAACACTTGGTCAACTTATTCATTTGTGGCTTTTTAAATTAACACCTTGAGTGCCATTTGTTTTGCCTTTGGAATTGGAATTGGAACTGGAACTATGCGCGCTTTCATGTTAAGTGCTTTGGCAAACATTTCAAACAAGTCGTCGCTGAAGTTTCTCAGGCAAATTTGTTCAATTTCGCTAATCACACTGAACACTAAAGTCGCGTGCCGAGAAAAACAAACTTATTAATTGTTCACGAGGAATATTATTCTCGTATTCTCATCAAATAGAGTTTTACTTGAATAGTTTTTCATTTAACCGGTTGAAACCAGTTTCTTGGATTTTTCCGTTTGGCTACCTGCAAGAGAAAAATGGCCGAAAATATCCCCGGGAAATCGTAAGTGGATTCAGTCAAAGATCGAATGCAATTAAAAGAGAATTTGGGGACTACCTGCTGTCAACTGACTGATTGATGGCAGCTATACCAGTTTGAGCACAACTGTACATTATGAAAATATCGAATGCTGCCACGAAGAACAGGATGCAGTCATTTGGGGTCTTGATAGGGTAGAATTTTTGAATTTTGAAAAAGCCAGAATGTTCTAGTCGAGATAGCTGCAAAGTAGGCTTACAGATATTAGTTTCTTCATTATGAAAATATGCTTAGGTAAACAAAATGTGTGTTTCTCATATATTATAATGCTGAGAAAAATTATATATATTACCGAAAGGGAAATGAAAGATGCTTCCTTCTCCGTATTACATGCTTGGGCACAACTTCATTGTTGCTTTCTATACATTTGTTTGTTAGTCACAGGGAAATTCGGCATTCCTCTTAACATGCAACAGTTTTTTATATTTATAGTTATAAGATACAGGGGTATAGATTATTTCAGATGCAGTAGATTAACGTTGTAGTAAGATGGCAATATATAAAAAGAGAGGTAATTTACCACATTCCCAAGGTGCCTAATTGGCCAAACAATGATGTTAAATCCAATTACTACTAAGTGCAAATACCGGAAATGTTTGAATGCTGTTAAATGTTGTTAAATGGGTCAGTAAAGTTGAGGCTGTTAAAAAGCATTTAATGATCTAATCAGCTCAGCTTAAGCTATTTGAAACCACTCTCAACTGCTCCACTGACCACAAAACGCTAAAATCGCATTTTAAACTAAGAAAAGAAGACTGATTAAACCGTTTTAAGTCGCAGCCAATAAATTGTGCATTAATGCAAAATCAAACAAATCAAAAATCGAGCATAAAAATAACTAAATTCAAATTGAAAGCGTTCGCGGAGAGCAAAGTAAAACGATGTGTGTGTGTGTGTGTGTGTGAGTGTGTGTGCGAGTGTGCGTGTGTGACCCAGTTTCAGGTTATGGCCACGCATGCGTCAGACAAATATTCGGCCTGAGCTTAAAGTCTCAGAAAAAGTAGAAAGTGATTTCGATTTTGTGGTTTTTTTTGTTAAATTTCGTATGTTTTATTTTAAGGTTTGGGTTGACTTTTGAGATTTTGCCTTGGAAATGCGGTTAGTGGCCAGAACCTGGTCAGGTGCCGGCTGGCCAATAACCGTTTTTCAGTTGTTCAAGTGCTCAATGTTAGTTTTGTCAGCCTCGAAGCAAAACTAATTAAGATTCATTGCAAACATTTTGTGTGTGGCAACAATTGTAAAAAAAAAAATACCAAAAGGTTGTTTGCCCGTTGCCAAAAAAAACAAAAATAAAAAGCTTTGCAGTTGACAATAAATACGTTTGGCTTTTAAGCCGGGTTACGCCCCACGCGCTAAGGTCAACGGCGTCTTATGTTCTACTTCAATGGCTTGACCCAAATTTGCAGCCACCCACAAGGCAAAATTTGAAATATTAATTGGTTTTCTTCTTTTTTTTAAAAAAAATTTCGCGTTAAAAAAATATTTTAATCATGCATAAATTAATATGAATTTTGTAATTTCTTGGTATTTATGCTTTGTGCGTCTGTTTGCCAAATAAAAAACAATAACATTAAAATAGCGCAAAAAAAAAAGTGAAAGTTGTTGATTTTATGCGATTTGGCGAAAAGGAAAACTTGTTGAATTAAATATTTGTGATCAATTTGGCGCGCATAAATACATTATATAAATTGTTCAAGAAGTAGGCAAAAACAAAAATAAATAAATAAATAAAAAATCAGGCTGCACATACAACGAAAATAAAAACAAAACAACAAGGCGTTGCAAGTTTTGCAGTGGGTAAATCACAGTTATGTAAGCCCATGTGATACAACATATTGACGATCAAAATTGCAAAAGAAAGCAACACCAACAACAACATCAACAACAACTACGCATACGTCTACGTCTTTATGCAGTTTTACAGGTGATGAAAAAATCCAGCTGTTAATGGGGGGTCTTTTATTCATTTTTAAATCAGCTGCGATATGCATGGAAGAATTTGAAAAGTGGCAATTTGCACAAAAGTGTGGGATGAATTTTTATTTTGATTATCCTTCATACTTATATAAGACCTTCTCTCTCTCACACCTGTTCAGAATAACTTGACAGCGGGAATTATAATTTTGGTGAAATGTTTGGAGGAGACATCTTCATCTTGATCGATCGGAAAATGAGTTCTCAAATGAAAAACAATTTTTGTTTACAGAAATATACGTTCTTAACTGTCTACTGTTCTCACTCGCAAAAGCACTTTCAAGCTGTTCAGCTCAAAAAAATCACAACAGCGAACAAAATAGCAAAACGTTGTTCACTTGTCCATTTGACAAGCATATCAAATTAACAAATCACTTGAGCTGAATCTGATCTGCAGTGACCCCAAATATAATATAAATAAAAAGTAAAAGAAACGGAACAAGTAAAAAAGTTGGCACATCAAAGATTTGAAATATACAAACATTCTTTCAATGAAATCAATATGCATAACAGACAACAAGAAAGACAACCAAAATGAAAACAATACAAACCATAAACAATGAGACGTTAAATGGCTTTGGCGCTGACCAAAAGCCAAAATCAAAATATAAAAACAAAAACAACAACGAAAAAATGTGCGAGGCCAAACAAAAGACTTAAGCGACAAACTCTTTTTGGCCAGACAACTTTCTCAGCTCTTCAAAGAATTTCTAAAAAAAAAATAAATACATGACAAATGTGTGAATATTTGCATTTCCTACAAAATTGTTTAAGAAATGTTTTAGAATTTGTTTTTTTTTTTTTTTGCTATAAAGCAAAGTGGCGTCAGCTGCTTTGACCCACTTCGAAGACCCAGAAATTAGGCAGAAATCACTTTTGATGGCCGCTGAATGAGTATGAAATATATTTACATGTATGTTGTATTTTGTATATATATATATACATATAGTTATTTTTTTTGCATTTTTTGTTTTCTTGGCATGCATTTATGCGGGAAAATTTCAAGGTGTTTGTTACCTTAAAGTGTCAGTTGTTGTTGCTTATATTTGTAGCTCTCTAAAAATGGAAATACTGAAATTGAAAAAATAAAGCTTTGTTGCGATTGCAATTTCATAAGTTCACAAATCGTTTTAGTCACAGCAACTACAAACATACTTACGCAGATCACATGATAAGGCATTTATTTTGACATTTACTGTCAGCTGATTATGAAAAACTCAAAAGCTGAAGCTGAAATTTAAGTTGAAGTTAAAGCTTGCGACATTATTGTAAAATTCATTAATGAACTTTAGGGTTTTGAGCGGAGAGGGCGGTGATGTCGCGTTGGGTTGCTGTTGTTATGCGATTATGTTGTACAATATTTATTTTTATTTTAAATTTGCATAAGAGGTGATGAAAAGCTATATTTAGTTTGAGATAACGGCTGGTGATATGTGTGTGTATGGAAAAGAGAGTGAAGATGAGCTAAAACGTGAATAAATAAATATGAATTGGGTTAAGGATTAAAAGAAAAAAATATGTGTCAAATACGTTTAAATCGAATTCAGAATATTTGCATTAAAAAGCGAAAAAAGTTGGCAGAGAAAGCAGGATTATAAAAAAACGATTAAATTATAAGCATAATTAAAACAGACAGACAAACTGAGAGAAACTTGATGACAAAATAAGCACATGATGAAAAATTAGTTAGTATCTGCAATGAGAGCTTAGAAAACTTGAGAGACTTGACTACGAATTGCACAAACTGATTACAAGTTTTGCTGCTAGCAAAAATCAACCGAAATGCAATTACTAGCTTAGCTCATAGATTAAGAATATGATATTAATATTCTAAGAAACATCTGTGAAAATTACAGTTGATGCTAATGAAGACAATCCAATTACATAAAGTCACCAAAAGGTGACTGTGGCAAAAATGTGTTGCATATTTGCATAACTATTAAACTGTTAATCTCCCAAGGCACGTACAACAGACAACTTGGACTTGAGCTGCTTTGGCCCTGCTCTGAACTGTGCCCATAAGAGCTAAAAAAAATGTATATGTACAAAAAAAAAAACACATTTACTGGCCTTTTGAACACAAACATAAATATTGCAGGGCAGACTCCTAAACACCTAAGCAACACATACGATGACTGGCGACTGGCGAGACAATTGCAATCACTCCTTGGGTGACTGTTTTTTATGTGCGGCGCTTAACTTGTTTATTAAATCACTTTGACATAATGAACCGTTATGCCAACAACAAAATACTGGTCTCCCGTCTGTACAGCTCTAACCTTGACTGTATCAAATTCAAAACTGCTGTTGTAATATATTTGATACGTTTTTTATTTTTTTTGTAACAAAGTTTTTGGTAAAAGTGCAACGTCAGTAGTCGTTGAACCCGATCAAAATAGAAAGTTACACAGCTACAGATACAGCTACAAATACAGCCACTCGTGGCATGTTTAGGTATCTGTAAACTCATTAAATCGTAGCTTACTTGGCGTTTAGCATGCTAAACAATAGTTTTTGTACACTTTAATCATCATGGAAGTTAATTACGAGCTGTTAGCTGAACAGTAGCTGTTAAAGAGATGCCCATTTAACATTCCATGGCCATAATTTTACAGTCCTTATACATGTCTAGCCTAATGTATTGTGAATGCTTATCTCTATTCTTATTGCTATTGTTTTTGTTTTCTTTGATTTTTTTGTTGTCGCGAGCACTTATAATGCTAATGTTCTATTGATGTAGAAGAGTAAGCATTTTGTTTAACGCAATTCATAATGTGAAATATGTCTATTATGTGCGTGTGGCATGAGTAATTTTCTAAAACAAATTGCGCAGCGACAAACCTACTTCTTTGTTAGTAAAATGTACATTATAATCAATTTTCGGCTTAATTTTTGGCAGTCTGAAAGGCATATTTAAAAAAAAATATTAAAAACAAAATATTGTTTCCGCCCCCGGGTGGACTCGAACCACCAACCTTTCGGTTAACAGCCGAACGCGCTAACCGATTGCGCCACGGAGGCTCATGCTTCTGTTTGGAATTCTCACTTAGTTGAAGCTAGAGCCCAACAATAAGAAACATAATTCTAGTAAGAACTTCTGGGGCGTAGTAGCAAAGTGAGATTAGACAACGGATGGACAACAGCCTCCGTGGCGCAATTGGTTAGCGCGTTCGGCTGTTAACCGAAAGGTTGGTGGTTCGAGTCCACCCGGGGGCGGAAATTATTATTTTTTATTTTATGCTTCTTAAATATTAGCTTGCATTTTACATTTGATTTTTACATAATTAACTTTAAGTTCACATTGAATAATTCTTTGTTGGAAAACAAAAATCACTAATGATAAATAAGTACTTAGGTCGTTTATAATGCCTCTGTACTTGACTTCTATAATGTCCATTATTAGCTTACATTTTTGGTAGTCATTTATTTTATTATTATGTTTTGTTAGATGAATGAACAAGGGCATTTATTTAAGTTGTTGTATCTCGATTTCATTCTGACAAATAGACGTAAAAACAGTGCGTGTGTTAAGTTTAAGTTGAAGGTGTCAGTGCCGGTGATCAAAGCCAAATAGACTCGCCACCACAATTACCTATAAACAAACAAGCGACAAACTATATACATAATAACAGCTCCAATCTACCTTTGCCTTTTGTCTTTCACCTTCAATAGACAGCACGCAATGAAGCTAGATCTGGGCTTTTAATGCCTTTTGATTTGATTGTTGTTTGTAGCTCAGCAAATACTTTAGTCGGATATTTGTTAAAGCTATATAAAATCACTTAATTAAGGTCAAATTTTCTTAATTTTAGATGACGTGCGGTATATCGTGTGTTGATAAGACACTAAATAAATCATTTTATCATCTGGGCATTTGCATAGCCAAACATCCGGGCTATTTTGTGATAATACCAGTGCTATTAACGCTGCTCTGCATGACTGGGTGAGTCTAAAAACAAAAAAAAAAAAAAAATATTGAACAATTTGAAATAATATTTTCTGTTTGTTTATTATACAGCTATCAACAATTAAAGTACCAAATCGATCCCGAATATCTGTTTTCGCCCATTAATGGAGAGGGTAAGGCCGAACGTGCGATTGTTGAGCAATATTTCAAAGTGAATTATACGCATCGATTCAATGTGGGACGCATTACGAGGCCCGGTAAGTTTGTCCACTGTATAGACACAAATATGCATGCATGGGAGGGGATATATAATTTCGGCAAACATTGGGCAAGAAAAATGACTCCACGCGGCGGGGCCCCATATAGTCATCCGATTAAAAATTGCAACATTTTTTGCACCTTGAGCGAACTGTGATTGTGACGTCTGTTTTTTTCCCCCGAAATTTAGCCATTTGTCATAACAAAAACAAATTACCCGGATAATTTTTCACCGACTTTGGGTTCAAGACTACCTTTTCTGTTTTCTATTGGGGTCTTGAACCAAAGTAGCAGTTTCTACACGCTATTAACTACACTAAATGGTTTATTAGCCGAAGCCAACAACAATGGCTAACCAAAATTATGTAAAATTGCCAAATGGCATTGTGATGATTCAAAAATAACAGAAAGCAACTTGTGACAGCTGCAGTTGTATGCAAACACATAGTAAACAAGTTCAAGACACGTTCACATTAGTCTGAGACGTTTTCAAATCAAGCCAATTTATTTGAGTTAAAAAATTAACAACGCTTACAATTGGAATCTATCTATGAGCATTTTCATGAAACCATTTAGATGAGTAATGCGGCAGCTCAATTTAAACAAAACTAAAATATAATAATAATATAATAAATAATAATAAATTCCCATACCGGGAATCGAACCCGGGCCTTCTGGGTGAAAGCCAGATATCCTAGCCACTAGACCATATGGGAGGCACTGACTCTATGACGAAAATACTCAAATTTTACATAATGCTTCCATTTGAATGAATTAGAAATATATTTATAAATTAAAAATGCAATAAGACTTTATAATTTTGTTGTTTGGAGGAAAAAACGAAAACTGAACGATTTGAAGCAAGGCTCAGCTGCACTTAACAATATTACTAATAAGTTTGCCATCTAAATGAGCGCTTGAAAACGAATTTTGGTGAATCATTAATAATTACGGTAAAAAAAAAATAAGCCATTAACAGCGGGCCTGACATAAAACTCGGCGCCCACACTGTTGGCTATTTAGTAAGCACGTATGTAGTAAGAGTCTTGGGGATTGGTAAAAGTTTATTATTGTTATTGTTTTGTTTTTGAAATACTAGCGAATAATAGCGCAAAAAAATGTTGCACAAATTGAAAAACGTGTGCACTATGCGAAATCGAGAGAGTGGAGCCATTAAAATACAACAAAGCAACAAAACGCTTCAAAGTCCCATAAAAAATCATCAAAAATAATGAGCACACTTGATGAGCAGCTGACTTGAAATAGTGACGCCAGGTCTCTTGAAAAATAGACAGAGTGTTGTCAGTTTGTGAAAATAATACGAAACTATTAAAATGATTAGCAAATGATTCTTGCAAAATATCTGTTTGACCTCATTCTAAAGAAGAAGTGCACTCGATGTGCAACCAGGTCTAAAACATATTCAGTGTGCTCGTTCATACATATATTGTAGCCGTTTTATTACACTCGTAGAAAAAATTGTATCTTACAAATTTTATTTAGTCTTAGTAATAGTAAATGTAAAAACAATCTTAGAAATATCTATTATTTATTTATTTATATATCTTATATATGCTTGTAGAAATACTTTAGGGAGATGTTTCCAAAAACTATTTTCATTTTTGTGAGTGTGGCGTTCGAATTAACCACTTAATCACTAACTCATTCAACATGTGTCTTGTGTTGTGTTGAACTTTGTTTTGACAAACACAAAATGCAGAAGAAAAAGAAGAAGAAGATGCCAACAAGTCGGACAAGTTGCGGGCTGCCACAGCAGCTTCAGCTGTGGTAGCAACTGAGTTGCATTTGAGAGCTAACTGTAGATGGGCACATTATCTAGACCGCATTTAGTCGGTTACGACCAGTTAACTGCCGCTTCGCTTGACTTGTACTTTTGGCCACACAGTAAAAATACATGCAGACATATGTGTAATCCCAGAGACGGAGGCGATTTCAAATGGTTTCAAACAAAAACACAGTGTGAGTTGCATTTGCAGCCAAACTTTCGCTTCGAGGCTCTTGCGGGCAAACAAAGTTTATCAATTTTGTTGCTTCAGTTTTATGTTATGCTATTTTTCTTTTATTATACACAGCTTGAGTATTATATAAATTGATTGGTTTGGCGCTATAATCATTTCCAATGGCAAATGTTTCGAATCATAATTAAACAGCTGCTGCATGGCTCTTTCTGCCACATTCGTTCATCTTCTTTCAGTTTCGTTCGCTTTGCTGCCCCACAGCTCAAATCTAACTAGGGAGCTGCTCGTTGGCATCTCCCATATTGTCTAGTGGTTAGGATATCCGGCTCTCACCCGGAAGGCCCGGGTTCAATTCCCGGTATGGGAAAGCGTTAAATGTGCTTCATACACTTTTTTGTTTTGCTTTTGAATTTACATTTTTTTATCATATAAAAATGCATTATTATTACTTTTCACCATATACACACTCACATATTTTTTTAAAATTAGGAAATGATATAAAAGCAATTGTTTGTTTATCTATACGTAATGCAGAAAAGGACTAGCAGAAAATTGTATACCCTAAGGGGTATTTTAGTTTTATCGTGAAGTATCTGTCTTTTATTCCTGTTATCACTAAGGCATTCGATTTTGGCCAACGTCCAACACAATAATTCACAACCTCATATTTCCACAAGACAGGTATGTAAAGGTTCCTTAAGCATTCGGTATTCGCCAACGACCATACTACGCTGAATACATCGGTTCTCGTCCGATCACCGAAATTAAGCAGCGTCGGGCGCGGTTAGTACTTAGATGGGGGACCGCTTGGGAACACCGCGTGTTGTTGGCATCGTCCAAAACACTTTTTTTTTTGAATTGGTATTCATTTTACACTTATCACTTATTTTCCTCTTATTTGCCTTGACTAGTTCACCGTCGTCTAAAATCTAGAATCAATTCACATACAAGTACAAAGAAATAATAAAAAAAAAGTTATTCATTCTGATTCTGTTGGCAAATTAAATCGATTTTATTAGTTTTCGGCATTTGCACATCTCGTAGAAGCTTCATTTAAATTCTGAACATACTTTTTATAATTCTCAATGCCTGTGTCGTCAAGTGAAGCCAACTTAATTGATAATCAAGTGTCGCATGTGCCGAATATGCAACTGTATTTTGATGAACAGCAGAATGATTGTATTTACGAGGCACTTGAAAAGTATTCTTATCTTTATTTTATGTGTTGCCATTTGGGACCAATTATCAGCCAGATTCCTATGTCAAAATTTCTGAAAGATTTCCTACAAGTTCATTCACAATAAAAAAAACTTTAATCGAGAATACCCAAACAAAAAATACCGTGTAATAATTCAGGATTAATGCACTCACCATCAGTACCAACAATATAATAATCCCCTAATTGTTTCCGATGATTTTTATTGGCGGCACCAACACATCATACATTTCTCTCACTTTACACTTTACACACAAAAATAAATAATAATAAAAAGATTAACACAAAAACAAGATGCGCAACAGCAGCGAATTATCCTCTTATGATTTTGTTTACTTACATCTCTTTGCAAAAGACGCAGTAAAAATAATTTCAATTTTTTCACTTTCCACTACACTTCTCCAAAAACAAGACAAAAAAATAAATGCAAAGAAATTACTTAACTGCGCATTTGGAGAGTGTCGCACCGAGAATACAGTAAGAACAGCAAATATGTTTTTGTCCTGCTCTTCATTATGCCTGTTCACAATGTATTTTTGTTTTGCTTTGCGTTGTTTTTGGCGCATCAAAAACTATTTACAGTTATGTTTGGCTTACGCCTTTTGAGCTCACTAAATGATATTTGTTTCATCCGCTTACACATAATTGTTATATAACTTGATACTTTTTTGATTAGCTATGGCCAGGAACAAAGAGGAAGACAAGCGTCTTCTCTCCAGCGAGTTTTTTGCTGCGGTTAGTTATTCTTGATGTTTATTTGTATTTGCTTGAACGAAACAACAACAGCAACAACAAAATAGGCAAGCATTATTTACTTGTGCTTTGATGCCTCCTTCACATCTTCATAATACCCCTTCTGCTCATGCTTAACAGGGTATCAAATGGCGATGGCAACGTGTTGACTCGCACGTCGCTGCCCATTCAACAGATGCCAGTCAAAGACTTCTTCAATAGATATACACATGTGTACAGACAGATATATATATATATATATATATATATGCATGTATGTATGTGTGTGTGTATACACGTGTGTGTGTGTGTGTGTTTATATTATTTACATATTTAGTGGACAAACACTGACGCAAGTGGTCGCTGCTGCATTTGTTATGGCGCATTAAACACAAAACGATTTCTACAATACTCTGGCAGAGTGGAAGTGAATTACGCGCATATGAGCGCACATACAAAATAAGTAATCAAAAAATAAAAGCTTAAATGAAACTGATTTAAATTATAGTCACGTCGCTTCACACACGTTATGAAGGCGCTGACACTGAAGGAGGAGGCCTACACAGTGTGCACGGGCACAAAATATCCAAAAGTAGTTAACAAAGAGTTTATGTTATTGTTTTCTACACTCCATTTCAGTAATATTATACTATGATCTATTTTACATCAACAAATTTTAAATATTATAAACCGATTTTACCATTCCAAAATGCTTGTTATAAAATTTCGAATCATTGTGCCTTGCCTGAAAAGTCGAAACCCTCATGTCCAATTTCTGTACTAGGAAAACGATAAAAAGTGTAACTCTTAAGCAAACCATAACTAACTCGTTGCTTTCCCCACAATTTACAGGTCGCTTTGGTCGAGTGATTGTGATACCCAAAGATGGCGATGACAATATGTTGCGACGCGAGGTCTTTATGGAGCTGCGAATATTGGATAATCTCATACAGAATGCGACAACCTTCTATGATGGCGACAGATTCACCTACAAGGATAACTGTGCACGCTGGGAGAATGAGTGCTTCGAGAATGACATATTAAACTTGGATGCACTAATGGATGATGTAAGCAGGAAGATGAACTTTAAAGATAAACTGAAAGATAACTCATCCCTATTTATTTGCAGATTGAATCGGGTCAGCTGAATTTAACATTTCCGATCATGTTTAATCCGGTGACTTGGGATGCGCACGCCTTTCCCGTATTCTTTGGGGGCACAAAACTAACCGAGGATAACTATATTATAAGTGTGCCAGCTATACAGCTGGTCTACTTTGTCACAGCGGATACAAAGCGTCAGGATGCCAAGTGAGTAAAGTGAAAACTTTAACTTAATCAAAGAGTATCACAACAATGATTTCAATAGGGGCGCTGAATGGGAGGAGACATTTTTAAGAGTTGTTGGCAAGGCGGAAACAACGGGTCTTTTTAAGCACATTTCGGTTTCCTACTTTGCTTCACGCACATTGGATCATGAGCTGGAGAAGAATACCAAGACGGTAGTGCCCTATTTCAGTTCCACTTTCCTGCTAATGGGTTTGTTCAGGTAAGAAACTTCCAAGACTAGTTTTGAATTTATTAATTTTAATTAGTTTATCCCGTTAGCGTTATAACCTGCATGATGGGTGATGCGGTGCGCTCGAAGCCTTTTCTGGGCCTGATGGGCAACATCTCGGCTATAATGGCAACCCTGGCTGCCTTTGGCCTGGCCATGTACTGCGGCATTGAGTTTATTGGCATTAATTTGGCGGCACCATTTCTCATGATTGGTAAGTGTTAACTGTTCAATTATATTTATCAACTCTAAATCGATATTCTTTTAATTTTTAGGCATTGGCATCGATGACACCTTTGTAATGTTGGCCGGTTGGCGACGTACACCCGCCAAAATGCCCGTACACGAGCGCATGGGTCACATGATGTCCGAGGCAGCTGTTTCGATAACGATCACATCTGTGACGGATTTCATATCATTTCTGATTGGCATCATTAGTCCGTTTCGTTCTGTTAAGATCTTTTGCACCTACTCGGTATTTGCAGTCTGCTTCACCTTCATCTGGCACATCACCTTCTTTGCCGCCTGCATGGCCATTTCGGGCTACAGGGAGCGCAAGAATCTTCATGCCATTTTCGGTTGCAAGGTGAAGCCCTTGTCGGTGGCGATTAAGGGTAAGTCAAGGATTGGCTAGGATATAGTGTAATTGTCTTTTTGTTAATAATACTCTCTATGAGCCTCTAATCTAAACCATAAATTTTTTCCGGCAAATTATTTGATTAGCCTACAAAACTTGATTAGATTAGGAACCGTTAACAGAGTGGTATTGGGAATGAAAGGGGCTGAAGAAGGTCAGATAAGAGGTTATCTATCAAAGTTTTCAACCCAAAAACCAAACAAAAATGTCCCCTTCCCAAACTTCTGACTTGGTATTTTCCATTCTTCTAAACCGTTTCCACAAAGCTTCTACAAACAGCATCTGATTTCTTTAGAATAAGTCTTCTCAAATTTTATGTACATATGAATGCTAAATAGAATCCAGTAGTGCTGTGTTTGAACTTTAATCAAGCAGCAATCAGCTAACAAAAAAAAAAAAATAGAGTACATATCAAACTCTGTTAATCGTTAGTAAGCTGTCTCGTTGGCTAATTACGTTTGGCAAGGTCCACTTGTTGGCCAGTTGCTTGGCCAGAACAACCGGCTTTGAACTCGGGCTTAGTGGCAAGAACTTAATTCAGCAGCTGCAATACATGAACTTGATCATGAGCACAGAAACTAGACTAGTGACAGCCACAGCCACAGACGAGGAGCGCAGTTAGTAAATCTTTTCTTGGGAATTGGGGTCAATGACAACTGGAACTGAGCAACTTTTCTGTCAATCGATCTGTTTTGCAGAGAATCGTAACTTCCTCTACAAGGCGATTATGGCCGGTGGCATCAATCACAGCGATCCGGATAATCCCATAGACAACAAGGATCATATGCTGATGGCCTTCTTCAAGGACAAAATGGCGCGGGTGATTAACAACAAATGGTGCAAGATTATTATTATACTGGCCTTTGCCACCTATCTGGCTGGGGCCTGTTATGGCGTTACCCAAATCAAGGAGGGATTGGAGCGGCGAAAATTGTCACGGGAGGACTCGTATTCGGTGGAGTTTTTCGATCGTGAGGACGATTATTATCGCGAGTTTCCCTACCGAATGCAGGTGGGTTTCATTTGCAGCATATCGATAATATATGCAACTTATTTATCGATTAAATTTTTGACAGGTTATCATTGCTGGTGCCTACAATTACTCGGATCCCTTCGTGCAGGAACAAATGGAGAATCTAACGAGCACTTTGGAGCATACATCGTATGTGACCTCATCGTTATATACCGAATCCTGGTTACGATCATTCCTCTCGTTCATGGAACGCAATAATGACTATCTAAATGAGACTATCGATGACGAACAATCGTTTATCGATGCTGTCAAGGAACACTGGCTATTCCCCGGCAATCCCTTCTCCCTGGACGTGCGTCTCAACGAAGATGAATCACAGATTATTGCCTCGCGATTCCTAATACAGGCCGTCAACATAACGGACACGAATCATGAGAAGGAGATGGTACGTGATCTTCGCCGGATATGCAAGGAGTCCCCACTGAATGCCTCCATATTCCATCCCTACTTTGTGTTCTTCGATCAATTTGAGCTGGTGCGTCCAGTTTCACTTCAGGCGATGGTTATTGGTGCAATCATAATGATGATCATCTCGTTCATATTCATACCCAATATTTTGTGCTCACTTTGGGTGGCCTTTTCGGTGATATCCATTGAACTGGGGGTCGCTGGCTATATGGCACTGTGGGATGTCAATCTGGACTCGATATCGATGATAAATCTGATCATGTGCATTGGCTTCTCTGTGGACTTTACCGCTCACATTTGCTATACGTATATGTCGTCGAAGAAACGCAGCCCGAAGGCTCGCGTCCGTGAGGCTCTTCACTCCCTGGGATTGCCCATTGTACAGGGTTCCAGTTCGACGATATTGGGCATAATTGCCCTGTTGCTGGCCCAGAGCTATATATTTTTGGTCTTCTTCAAGATGGTCTTTCTGGTCATCTTCTTTGGAGCGATGCATGGCTTATTCCTGTTGCCAGTGCTGCTGTCACTCTTTGGACCTGGTTCGTGGCTGACGTGGACGGGTCGTGATGATGGCTCCGAGGATGATATGGATGACAGTGTGGATGACATGAAGATGGGGCATGTGATGGAGAAGCCCTTTGCACAGTCCTATTACATGCAATATCCAAGCATGGGCCTAAATGGACCCTATGCGTACAATTCCAAGGGTTTCCTGGGTGCACCTTACAAGGCCTACGGCGGCGATGAGAAGGATCAGGGTCTGGGCACCTCTGGTGAGGACTCCTCGGAGAGCAGCTCGAGTCGTTCGCAGCGTCGCCAACAGTTGGCCGCCAACAAGGAGGCCGAGGAGGATGAGGAGGCGGCCCAGACGCGCAGACGCTACGAGAAGGGTTGGCGTCACTCCAGCTATCAGAACATTTATGGTGATGGCGCACAATTTCAGCCCCAGCCCCAGCCCGATCTCTATGGCCAGCAGGTATCAGCAGCCGAGTGGCGCGAACGGTTGGATGCCCATGAGCAGCAACATCAGCAGCGAAACAGCAAACCGAGGCGACACGCTCACGAGAACTACGATCGGGAGTTGATGCAACAGCAACAGCAACAGCAACGCACGCGTCGCAATTCGCATGGTGATGTCATCGATATCACGCCCAGCTCCTCGCTGGATGAGCGGATGAGGCGCCAATATCAATTGGCCTTGAGCCAAGCAGCCGGCAATATTAGTGGCGATGACGACAGCAGCTATCGTCATCAGCCGGAGGTGGTGCCGTCGGCCAGCAGCTCGGTGAAACGCTATCACCGCCGACGGTCATCGGAGGATTCGACACGGTATCATCAGCATCAGCATCAGCAGCGCTGGCCGGCGAACATTGAGGAGCGACGCAATCGCAATCGCACCCAGTCGCCCAGTCAGCGGCATTCGCATTCAGAGACTGCCGTCGTTGTTCCCGCCAGCTTCGCCCAACGCTCCTCCTCCCATCACAATCTCTTCCAGCCAAGCGTCAAAGCGACGCATCGACAACAACAACAACAACAGCCGCCCACATATCAATATGGAGATTACTAAAAGATGGGCATCCACTAACTGGAAACTTTTGCGCTTCCTGTTTTCTAAATGCAGCACGTAATTAAGCATAGTTTAAAAAATTCCATAAATAATTGCATATTTATCTACAAAAAAAAAAACTCATTTTTTAACTTTCCTTAAATTTACTGCATTTATGCTTTGAAGTTAAGTATTTTTTCGAGTTTTTCTTTATTTAAGCCTGGAATTATGGCAATATTTCGGTCCGTCCAGCAAGTCTTTAAAAATATTCTATAAATTTGAAATATCCAACGATCTGGCAGCCCTTAAAATGTGAAATATATTAAGTTGGCTGCAGCTGACCAGAAACTCAAATTGATATTTGTTCAACTAATTATTATTGCTTAGTTCAAAGTGTAAATGCAGTAGTTAAATGAATTGCCTTCATTTGTGGCTTGCCCCTTCCAGAAAGTGTTCGTAATTTATCAATTTTCCAGCAATTTTAGTCATGAATTAAGATTTATAAATATTCTTTGCTTTTGGATTTTTCAATTACTTTTTCTTTATTATTGGTATATTTTCAGTTTCAGTTCAGTTTATTTATGAATGCCCCTATTTCGACAAGCCTTTAACTGTACATGCATTTCATTAAAAAAAAAGCAATCGCAAGTCAAATAAATTAAGTATTCATATATAAAATATTCAGTCAGACATAGGGTATCCATTATCGGAGTTTATATATATATTTAAATTAATTTAGTTAGAGCTAAATGTGAGATTTGGATGTGAATTTTTGTAAAGAGCTAGTTACAAATACTAATAGCTATAAAGAAACTGAATAAATAAATAAATATATATACATATATATATATATAACTAATTATATATTAAGAGCTGCACGCTCCGCACACAAATTCTAGACTTAGAGCAAGACTAGACTAAAGTGCGGTCGATTTTTAGGGACACACAGCAACTTTGTAAAGTGTTAACGATTTTTGCTATTGAATAAACATAAACATTTTATATTTTCCTAGAAACAATGTAAACTCACAGATTATTTTTATCTACTCACTAATAATGGCTTTCTAAGCGACTTTTAATGCGATTTTTTACGCTACCCTATAAAAGGTAAGTGCTTTTTAAAACGGGTCGAGTTTCAAACAAAATGTTTCGGTTACTGGTTCTAATTTGTTGTTTGCAACTGTGGAATTGTCAGGAGACACCTGAGAAATATGTCACCTTCAGTTTTGGCAAGGTGAGCATAGAATTCAAGAAGTTAAGGATGAGTCCATACGATTAGGCACTCTTCGCAGGTCAATTGGTTTGAGGCACATGAAATATGCCATCGTTCTGGCATGATTCTAGCCACAGTTAGCAATTACAATCAGCACTTGCAGGTGATTCGCAGTATAGCTAAAAATGGTAAGAGAACTCCGTATACATATCTCTGCAGTTCATTCAAAACTAAATCGATCTATGTTGAGGTCATTTATTGGGCCTTGAAAGTTTTTGGCTTGGCGCCAGCAATTTGAAAGATCTGAACTTGTGGATTTGGCTGAGCATTCGCTTACCATTGGGCTATAAAAACTGGTCCAAGGATGAACCGCAGTCGAACTTGATTGGACAAGAGGGCTGCATGGTTATGGGCCTGGACGAGTGCTGGCACAGTGTGGACTGCCACAGTAAATACTATTTCATATGCGAACGAAAGTTTAACTCAATCGGATCTGCGGAACCAATGTACATATAAATCAATTACAAATCAATCCTGTTAAAATTTATTATTAATATGCTGCAAATTAAAATAAATAATTTCAGAAAATTGTTTCTGGTATTTTTCTCTAAATGCAATATTATAATGGAAAAAATCTTTGTTGGGCATAACATTTTTTATTTTTAATGTTTTGGGACTAATAATTATAATAATAGTATATTTATGTAATATGCAGTAGTAGTCGGTTCCTTGTGGATTACTTAGGACAGCCGACACGGGCTCCATTGATGTTCCACTTGTTTTGGTAGACTGCTGCCTGATTTGTGCCCGATGTCTAAATTGGCGCCACATCTAATGACATCAAATCAGAAAAGTGAATGCCACGAATTCCATAATGGTCATCTGCATTTTTTATGTCGGAATGTCGGCTAGGGTGTAACCATGAGGAGCGCAATAGAATTGAGCTTCAAACCAATTAAGCTATGTAACGAAATAATATTAGTCATACGTTGAAAAGGATAAAGATTTCGATTATTCACATCGGTTCCGATCACTGAAATTAAGCAGCGTCGGATGTGTTTAGTAATTAGATGCGAAACCGACTGCTTGGGGACACCGCGTGTTGTTGGCATAGTCCAAACACCTTCTTTTATTTTGATTGAATAACGTTTAAATTATCTACCTAAAATTCCTCATTATTTTTAATAAATCATTTTTTTCACTGTAAATGAATGTCTAACCAGAGTAAATACACAAGTAATATTTTTCAATGCACATATTTAAGTATAATATATTTTCCAATATGCCATCACCAAAGTGTAACGATGATAAAGCAAATGTGAATAAGTATGGGATTTACTAGCATTTAAGTTCACACAAAAAGTAACGCTGAGTGTTACAAGTATCGGTGCTCCAGAGGCCAGTCAATCCATTTAGGGTCATACATAGGGGGGTGTTTGTTCTTGGAGGAGTCAGGAAATTGGTATAGCCTACACGGGTTCCCTTGCTCTGCCACATATACTTGCTGACTGCTCCCTGATTTGTGCCCGAGATCCAAATTGGCTCCTTATCAAATGTCAACAGATCAAACGTGTCGACTTTGGTTCGAATAAATGTCATTATTGCCGCCTGTTCAGTAGTTGTCGTAATGCTGGCGAGGGTGTAACCCTGAGAAGCACAGTATTGCTCAGCTGCAAACCAATTCATCTATAAAACGAAAAATATTTAAAACTTAGACAAATGTTAAGTATAATTAATATTGTAATGACCTTATACAGACTTAAGCCATATTTTGGAGGTGTGGCTTCGTCTACATAATTGAACAAGCTTATAATTGGCAGGATTTCTGGTTCATCCTCCTGCGTGTCTTCAGCCCATGCCAGCACCGTGCAACAGAGCAAACAAAGTAAACCGAAACCAAGAGACTTCATTTTGTTAAGATCCCTACGAGTTGTCTGCCCTTTTATACAATTTGCCCGTGTGGCAACTAATTGCTCAATGCATCAGTCATTCTCATTGTCAACGCAATCAATTACTATTAATTGCCTGAGATTTTGAGTAAATACATATACACAGCCAGACGAGTGAGTATGTAAATTTTAAAATCAATTTCTGCGGATGTCGGGGCCATCATTTAGAGAAAGGACATTCAAATCACGCTGACAGTTGGCGAGTTATCAGGGACTCCAAAGCACTTCGTGGCCTTCCTGATAAATTTAGACATACCAAGAATCTTAGGGCTTAGGCTACTTCTGAACATCCCTTAACAGATTGATAATGCAGAGCATTGCGAGTTACCCAAATTGGGATTTTATTCATAGCAAGGACATTTTTGTGTTGTCATATCTCTGTCAATTTGTCATGGATTTCAAACCGGCGTCCATTTTATAATCAATAATGTTTGGTTTTTGACCCATACAACTTGAGTGCTAACTATTAGACATAACTCTTAACTTTTGATCCTAACACAATATCATAAATAAAAATATGCAATGATATGGCCGAGACTAAGCTAATTTCCCGAAAAGCAATTATCTTCCAAAAGTATTCTGTAAGCCTATTGATCTTCTGAGACTTTTTAAAATGTCAATATAAGCTCGATAAGTAATTCCGATTAAGATTATATATACTTTTTGGGTGCAGAGACATATATAATTACTCTCAAAACACTCCTCTTTGTCCTACGACCATTCGTGTTGTGGGCGTTGTCCAAAAGTCATCTTTTGTTGTTTTATGTGACTAACATTTACGAAGTGTTTATATCTTCCTAGTTGAACATTACGTTTAATATACAGCCGCTTTTAACTGGAAACTAATGTCTTATCAGTGTAAATACGCAAATTATATTTTTGAATGCAAATATTTAAGTATAATATATTTTTAAAAATGCCATCACCAAAGTGTAAAGATGATAAAGCAAATGTGAATAAGTATAGGATTTACTAGCATTTCTTTTGACACAAAAAGTAACGCTTAGTGTTACAAGTATCGGTGCTCCAGATGCCAGTCGATCCATTTAGGGTCATGCATAGGGGGGTGTTTGTTCTTGGAGCAGTCAGGAAATTGGTATAGCCCACACGGGTTCCCTTGCTCTGCCACATATACCTGCTGACTGCTGCCTGATTTGTGCCCGAGATCCAAATTGGCTCCGTATTAAGTGTCATCAGATCAAACGTGTTGACTGTGCCTCGAATAAAGTTCATTATTGTGTCCTGTTCAGTAGATGTCGTAATGCTGGCGAGGGTGTTACCCTGAGAAGCACAATATTGCTCAGCCTCAAACCAATTCATCTACAAATCGAAAAAAAACTGAATAATTACACAAATGTTAAAATTGTTAAGGATTTTGATTACCTTAAACAGAGTTAGGCCATATGTTGCATCGGCATAGTCGAAGTTGCTTATAATTGGCAGGATTGCTGGTTCATCCTCCGGCGTGATTTTAGCCCATGCCAGCATCGTGCAGCAGAGCAAACCGAGTAGACCGAAACCAAGAGACTTCATTTTGTGAAGAGCCATAAGAGATGTCAGCCCTTTTATACAATTTGCTTGTGTGAATACTAATTGCTCATTGAATCCATCATTGTCTTAGACAACTAAATCAATTACTAGTAATTACATAAATTAAGTTTTTGAGTAAATACATATACACAGCCAGACGAGTGAGCATGTGAATTTTACAATGAATTCAACGGATGTCAGCCTAATTAAGCTGGGGATTGAAGATATATTAAGTCATATTTCAAATAGAAACATTATTCCACCTTGACAATTCTTGACAGTACTAATTCATCGTTAACATCGTGTAAAAAAATCGGTTCCATATCTATTGGTAGGGGTTCTTCAGCCCATGCCAGCACCGTGCTGCCCAGCAGACCAACAAGAGCAAAACCAATTGACTTCATTTTGTAAATGTCTTCCATTTGTTAGGGCTAAACACAAATTGCAGCTAATTGTAGGGTGCATTCATCAATGTCATTTGATAAGCCCCAAAACTAAGTGCATTTTTCCCTTTAAATATTTTTTTGTTTTACATTTGCAGCGATGGGATTTTTTTTGTTGGTCATAAATTGCGCTTACAGTAAATCTCAATTTTAAGCGTTGCGCAAATCCGTTTGCCATTTTTATGGTAAAGTTTTGCTCTAATAATGTTATCCAGTGCCCAGAAGCATTGGGGTGCCAGGAAATGTGGAAATTTATTGAAAAAATGTAAAAAGCATATCTCATTTAACTTTGCTGTCAGAAGGGGGCGACATTATGACGGGTCAAGGATTGGCAAATGCTCACTTTGGATGCGAATACTGTGGCACCCTCTTTTCTAGCTGTAACTTTTCATCCTTCCCCGCTCAATGTGCATTTTCCTTATACTTTTCTTTTCATTTTTTTTTTTGCTTGCTATCCAAAGTGTTTACGACTCCCATTGGGATTGGACAACACAAACGAAATGTGCAAGCACAGATCGTTGTATTCTTTTCTTTATCCATTTTTTCTTTTCGAGGGTTGAAGCAAGATATAAAATCAAAAATTGCTGCTGCTGCTGCTAGTGTTCCTCCTTCCTGGTGAGCAGGGGCGTATGGATAATATGATTTCTGTTTCTTTTTGAATTGCACGCCATTTGCATTTGCCAAGGAAGCATCAAAGTTACGTGTACTATTTGTGTGCAAGGTCAAACAGAAGGGAAAACTACTTCAACGGATAACAAAGTTTGGAGTCAGCTATTAAATGGTATTAAATGTTGGATACATGATTAAGATTTAATATCTTGTCATATTCCTAAAATTTATTTCTTTTATTTCCAATATTTCTGTAGCATAAACTATTTTAAGATATCAAATATTCTATTTTACAAACAAGATTAGAATTCACGTGGGTCCTGTGGCGCAATGGATAACGCGTCTGACTACGGATCAGAAGATTCCAGGTTCGACTCCTGGCAGGATCGAATTTTTTTGTGGAATATATATTTTTAATTATTAAGAAAAATTGTTTTAAACAAAAAAAAAGTATAAAATAAAAATGTTGGCAAAAAAATACATTCGCCCAACGTGGGGCTCGAACCCACGACCCTGAGATTAAGAGTCTCATGCTCTACCGACTGAGCTAGCCGGGCAATTGGCGGTATGATCACTCAAGCCTTTAAAGGATCAACGCTGAAGATCATTGGGTGGGCATTTAAATAATTGAATATATTTTGTTCAATTACTTTTTTTTACCCTCAAGAAAATCAATCGCTGAGCTAAAGTTATCTCTCCTACCGATTGTAGTATAAATTAAACGCTGGCTGTTTGCTCATGTTGAATGCGCGCAATTAGATTGTAAAACTTGTTGACAAGATGACATGATCTATTAGCTTTGGTTATTTGTCTTTGTCGCTGCGATGCTGGAAAAATGGCAATTAAATTCTCTACAGCAGCAGGAAATTGAGAGAGCAAAGTACGCAGACGACAAAGTCAATGCTTGAGCAGGGGTAAAAACAAAACTGACAACAAAAGTCACGCAGGATAAATGCGCCAAAGCGTGTCCTGGCTCTGGCTCCGACTCTAAGGCAAAAGGACCAATAGCTGCTGTTGCTGCTGTCGCTGTTGCTACCACTTAATTTATGCGACATGCTTGTGAGTTGGGGGACCCAGCAGGATGTGCTCCAGTGTGAGGGTGTCCCTCCTGCTCCTCCTCACCATTGCCTTGTGGCCATTTTCACAGCACGTTAAACGAAGGTCGTCAAATGCTGAGCTCACGCTTAGCTTTCGTTTTATAGCGTGGAGGAAATTCATCTTATTCCAAACACAATGCATCTTTACATCATTTCTTTCTATTTGATTTTACCCCTAGTCAGCCTTGCTCAACAAGGCTGCAAACAGTTCCAAGGTGGATTTACAGGGTTTAGACATATTAGTTTATTAGTATTTCCAATTGGTAAATTAAAGCTACCAGTCAAGGACTCAAATATTTGGAGTTAAATAAATTAACAAGCTGCAAAATTGGTGTTTACTTAAACTTCCTTTAACGACTGTCTTTTTTGCCAAATGATAGAACCGACATCCGCTGAATTTCATTCTAAAATTTAAATACTCTCTCGTCTGTCTGTGTAAATGTATTTACTTGACGACTTATGCATTTAATAATAATTGATTTAGTTGACAATGAGAATGACTGATGCATTGAGCAATTAGTTGCCACACATGCAAATTGTATAAAAGGGCTGACATCTCTTGGGGCTCTTCAAAAATGAAGTCTCTTAGTTTCGGTTTACTTTTTTTGCTCTGTTGCACGGTGCTGGTATGGGCTGATGACACAACTACCGACCCGCAGCAGAATGAAACAGAAATTTTTCCAATTATAAACCTTTTTAACTATCTCAACAACGCAGATGCAAGTGCTGCAACAATTGGCTTAAGTCTATATAAGGTAATCAAAATATTTACCGTCTTTTAACATTTGTGTAATTATTCAGTTTTTTTTCGATTTGTAGATGAACTGGTTTGAGGCTGAGCAATATTGTGCTTCTCAGGCATTCACCCTCGCCAGCATTACGACATCTACTGAACAGGACACAATAATGAACTTTATTCGAGGCACAGTCAACACGTTTGATCTGATGACACTTAATACGGAGCCAATTTGGATCTCGGGGACAAATCAGGGTGCAGTCAGCAAGTATATGTGGCAGAGCAAGGGAACCCGTGTAGGCTATACCAATTTCCTGACTCCTCCAAGAACAAACACCCCCCTATGCATGACCCTAAATGGATTGACTGGCATCTGGAGCACCGATACTTGTAACACTCAGAGTTACTTTTTGTGTCAAAAGAAATGCTAGTAAATTCTATACCTATTCATATTTGCTTTATCATCGTTACATTTTGGTGATGGCATTTTTAAAAATATATTATACTTAAATATTTGCATTCAAAAATATAATTTGCGTATTTACACTGATAAGACATTAGTTTCCAGTTAAACGTAAAATTCAACTAGGAAGATATAAACACTTCGTAAATGTTAGTCACATAAAACAACAAAAGATGACTTTTGGACAACGCCCATATTGACAGAGATATGACAACACAAAAATGTCCTTGCTATGAATAAAAGCTCAATTTGGGTAACTTAGGATTGCAGTGATCAGCATTATCAATCTGTTAAGGGGTGTTCAAAAGTAGCCTTAGCCATATGATTATTGATATGTCTAAATTTATCAGGAAGGCTACTAAGTGCTTTGGAGTCCCTGATAACTCGCAAACTGTCAACTTGATTTGAATGTCCTTTCTCTAATTGAAAGTATTTCTTATTTTGTCTTAAAATTTAAATACCCCTTCGTCTGGCTGTGTAGATGTAATTACTTGACGACTTAGGTAATTAATAGTAATTGATTGGGTTGTCAGTGACAATGATGAATGCATTGCACAATTAGTTTTCACATAGGCAAATTGTATAAAAGGGCAGACAACTCGTAGTGATCTTAACAAAATGAAGTCTCTTGGTTTCATTCTACTCGGTTTGCTCTGCTGCACGGTGCTAGCATGGGCTGATGGCACGACTACTCAAGAGCCTATAGCCCCACAGCAGAATGATACAGAAATCTTGCCAATTATAAACCTTTTTACCTATGTCGACAACACAAATGCAACACTAGTAAACTATGAATAAATTCTCTGAACTCGTTTGATTGATTAAGTAATCTATATCTAAAGCCTGAAGCTTGCGCATAGTATAAATTGTGAACGTGACAGTCTGATAGACAGATTACGAATCTGTATTTAATTACTATTGACAGATACTTATGCATAAATATAATATAATGAATTGGTTGCTTGTGGCATGAATTAAATAGTCATTTGCATATTAAGTGACTTGGTTGCTAATACACATATTGATTAACCTCAGCTTGATGATGTTCTACTGCGCATTATTTACTTGCAGTACGTATCTTTATTGTCAACAAACATTTCTCATATGATTTTCCATAATTTAAAAAAAAAAAAAACAGGTATACAAGATTTGACTTTAGAAACAAAGAAATAGCTTAGGTTAGGTTGTAACTTAGGCAAGTTTTGGTCCGTTGTGATACCGTAGATCTCAAAGAAGGAGTGATAAGACAGAGAGAGAGAGATAGAGAAGAATAAGAAGAAGACTTAACTGGCAAACAACACCAAACAACCATGCCTGCAGCGAGATGAATGAGTTTTTGCACACTCAACGCTTATGACCATCAAGCCGGCAAATTTGACTTTAGGAACAAAGAAATAGCTTACTGTATAATTAAATCATTAGATAACGTTATTGGATCCCAATTTGGAGATCTCCCTATCTCTCTATCTTACTTACTCTCTCTAGCAGTGGTTATTCCCTAAAAATCTCTCTCCTTTCACAATTTAAATCCGTTCAAATTGCAATAAGAGTTCATCCTTGGGCTGTATCACAGCACTGCCACTGCTAAACGTGATGTAGCTCTTGATATTGTCGTCCTTGATCACCCGATGATTCCTGAGTAGATGAGCCAGACCCAATTTGGCCTGCAGAAGACCCAAACGCATCCCAACACAGTTGCGTGGACCAGTGCCAAACGGTAAATAAGCATCCATGTTAAGATTATCTCGGTTCTCGGGCGCAAAACGTTCCGGATCAAATTTGTCCGGTTCCGGCCAGTACTGCAGTAATGGAAAGAAATGTTAGACGAGTACACATATTAAATACTTAAAACTAACCTGGGGATCACGATGTATGGCAAGGGAGGAGATATAGACGGGTGTACCATTGGGTAACTCAAAATCGTGGTACGGGGCCAGAGTGAATTTCTCTCCGCTCGATGGTTGGGTGCATTCACGCTCCACTTCCGGCACAATCGGATACTTTCTCAGCGTCTCGTTCACCACTTGAGTGAGGTAGGGCATCTGCTGAATGCTCTCATAATCAATGGACTCATTTTCGCCAAAATATTCGCGAATCTCTGTGTGCAAGCGTTGCTGTATTTCCGGATGATTGACTAACTCAAAGAGTGCCATTGTCATGGTCGAAGCACTCGTCTCATAGCCAGCCGTGTGGAAGATGGCTGCCTGTGCCACAAGAAAATCTAAGCTAAATTTATCCGGCTGTGTCTCACGTTTCATCGCCAGCAATATGTCAATTAGATCATTGCGACGTGTACCCGACTTCTCGCGCTCATCCAACACATATGTCATAATACGACGCATGAAATCTTCGGTTTTTTTGGGGAAGAGTTTGATACGCATCAACGAAACCAGCATCGGCATCATAAAGATAACGGCAAAGTCCATGCTCCGTCGCAAGGTCAATTCGAAAATCGCTAAGCTATTTTCGAAAAATTCATTTTTTGCAGTGCTCAACGCGGCGGACTTCACGCCGAAAGCTGTAGTCGATATTAGATCGGTTGTGAAACGACCGCAAACTTCCTTGATTTTCAACTTCGAACCCTTGGGATATTTATCCAAATACGTTTCCAAGTCTTTGCCAATCTGTGCCATAAATTAATACATTCAAATTGAAATCCATTGCAGTGGATGATGTCTGTTAAACTCACCTCCGCCATCAGTGGATACATTTGCTTCATTTTGCCAGTGGTAAAGAATGGCGACAGCTTAGTCCTCATATCTTTCCATGGCTTATCGCGTAAGAAGAAGACATTGTTATAGCCCAGTGCATCACGATGAGGATCGGTTTTCAGTGCGCGATTAGCGAAATGGTTAAATTTCTTGATCATCACTGTTTTGATCAGCTCGATATCCCTAATGATTAGAGCCGGACGATGTAGCACATAAAATCCGACCACGGGTTCATTCTCAAAGCCTTTTGCGTTATGTAAAAGCTCAAGCTGGTGGAAGAATGAAACTTTACCGGTTAATACACCGCTCACATTTCCAATTATCGGCAATGGCTTAATTTGCTTAACGCCCAACCTCTGCCAGAAGCTATATACGCGGCGCTGCCAGATATAAAATACGATCGCCAGCGTGGCGATCAACAAAATGAATTCAGTCGACATGTTGTCAGCTTCGAACGAATGCGGTGACTGAGTTTTTTACTGATTTTGCGTTCAACTTATAGTCGAAGCGGCGAATCGTCAAGTCATCATCACTCGGTTTTTTTTTCCGTTATAAAAATTTCGCTTACGCGCGATGACTTTGTAAAATAATGCATTTTCATTTATGAGAATTTTGTTGTCGCCATCGAGACGCGCGACAATCTTCCAGGGTATGACATTCTATGTATAAAGTTGAAGGAAGAAGGCGAGAGGAAAGAAAGCGCAGAGAAGCACAGAGAAGACGCATACCGAATCGTTCGGTTGGCAGACGCCGGCTTCTTGCAAGCAGAAGGCAGAGGCGAAGTTAAAGTGAAAACGGATTTGTGTACACTGGTGCTAGGCAACGTATTGTACGTGCCGAAGCTGACAGGCAAGTTCATGTCCGTTGGACAAGCCGCAGCAAAGAAGTGCATTGAAATTTTCGATGCAACGAGTGCACGAGTGTTTAAAGGCGGCAAATGTATACTCGAGGCCAAACGAGTAGGGAATCTGTATGCGTTTGAAAGTCATCGTAACAGATGTTATGCTGCTGTTAAGTCTGACGGCGAGTTGTGGCATAACAGATATTGTCACCTGAATTATGATAGTTGGCGTGAAATAGCAAACAAGGCGCTGGTGCGAGGAATGGAAAATGTTGACGTGTTGCAGCGGGTATCGTGCAGAGCGTGCATGCTGAACAAGGTTCACGAGCAGCCATTTCCAGGATCAACAGAAAGCCGAGCGCAGGACCATTTGGAACTAGTGCACACTGAGTCACTTGGCGGCTCTAAGTATTTCCTCATATTTATTGTTGACAAATCAAGGCGGAATTTTGTGCATTTCCTGAAGTGCTTTTGAGTCCCTGATAACTCGACAACTGTCTGAGTGATTTGAATGTCCTTTCGCTAAATGATGGCTCCGACAATTGAAAGTATTTCTTATTTTGTCTTAAAATTTAAATACCCCTTCGTCTGGCTGTGTAGATGTAATTACTTGACGACTTAGGCAATTAATAGTAATTGATTGGGTTGTCAGTGACAATGATGAATGCATTGCACAATTAGTTTTCACATAGGCAAATTGTATAAAAGGGCAGACAACTCGTAGGGATCTTAACAAAATGAAGTCTCTTGGTTTCATTCCACTCGGTTTGCTCTGCTGCACGGTGCTAGCGTGGGCTGATGGCACGACTACTCAAGACCCTATAGCCCCGCAGCAGAATGATACAGAAATCTTGCCAATTATAAACCTTTTTACCTATGTCGACAACACAAATGCAACACTAGTAAACTATGGCTTAATTCTTTTTAAGGTAATCAAAATATTTAAAATTCATAACATTTATCTAGTTATTCAACTTTTTTCCGTTTTATAGATGAATTGGTTTAAGGCTGAGCAATATTGTGCTTCTAATGGTTTCACCCTCGCCAGCATTTTGTCATCTACCGAACAGGACGCAGTAATGACATTTATTCGAACCACAGTCGACCCGGTTGATCAGATGACACTTAATACGGAGCCAATTTGGACCTCGGGCACAAATCAGGGCGCACTCAGCCAGTATATGTGGCAAAGTAAGGGAACCCGTGTGGGCTATAACAATTTCCAGATTAATCCACGAACAATCACCTACGAGTGCATAACCCTAAATGGATTGACTGGCCTCTGGAGCACCGACAACTGTAGAATTGAGAGATACTTCTTGTGTGAAAAGAAATGCTCATCGTAATGCCCATACTTATCCACATTTGCTATCATCTTTACACTTTGGTGATGCATATTGGAAAATATATTAAACTTAAATCTTTGCATTCAAAAATGTAATTTGTGCATTTACTCCGGTAATATATGTTATGTATATGTTTAACAAGGAAGATATAAATACTTTATAAATGACTTTTAAGTGTTCTACTTTCGGTTAGTTTTGCTTACATAACCAGTGACCCTTCCTGTACTCCCACCCCTTGACTAAAAAGCTTCTTTGTCAAATCACTGCAACAAAATCTAATGTTTCATTAAGATTTTATAGCGCTTTTATGTTTCTATTTTGTATACTCTTGTAGAATTTGACTATGACCAAAAAACCATCGGTTGAGCTGTGACAAATTTAGGGCATGAGTAAATGTGGAATTGTCCCAAAATGCAATTTTTTTGGATAGAATTTCGACCCAGATTTAAATGCAATATTGATCTAGTGTTCAAGCCATTTACAAATATACATTTCTTTTGGAAAATTAGTTACGTTTTGGCACAGTAAATAATTTTCATCCATCATTGATTGATTGATATGATTTTTTTATATGAATGACGACACAGATTTTCCAGTTTCCAGATTTAAATGCAATTATAATGTCTATGCCAATCCATTATTTAATAGTTATTTCTTTTGAAAATCAGTTCAGTTTTGACATGGCAGTGGGAAAACTATGAACATGGAAGAGTGTTAAATGTTCGGCTTGACGATGATAGTTTGCTGTTCTTAATTTGCTTTAGTCAATGTCCCGTCAAAGTAGGAGACATTAGCGAGGGTGCTCTCTCTTTAATTAACGAATGCTTGATGTGGCAACACAAGGTTCTGGGGTAAAGTTTCCAGTTAATTAGAGCAATGAAGATCCCCCCAATCCCCCTCGCAGAAATCCCCGTTGCTGCCCACGAAAGAACGATGCAATTTGCGTGTTTATTAATTTAATGTCGATTTGCATGCAATTTTCGCCCAAGGCAAAGCTTTATCTGAGTCTCAGTCGCAGTTTGGCTTTAACGATGGTTAATCTTAAGAAAAGACCCCAAATATTGAAAACTTGAAATGCCTGTCATTGAGTGGATTTTGTTGTTCGATGGCAAATGGAAATAAGGGAAACAATCTTAAACGTAATGTGTAAGTTTGCGTCTTATAGAGTCCTTGACTTAGAGAATACCTTAAATTATGTATTTTATTTTAATTTCAGTTTTATTTAGATATTATGAAAAGCAAACCACCAAAAGCAATACCCACCAAATTTGCATAAATTTTATATTCAATCATTGAAAATTTACAGATGATAATTTGAAATAAAAAAGTATCCAATTATTGTCAGAATAGAAACAAAATTTCCAATTAATTTGGCGTAAGTTGTTTGAATTTCAACAAACGTTTAAGTTACAGAACTTTGACTATCTTAGTTAAGAGTAATAAGTATCTATACTGTAATAACCTGAATGACTTATGTCTATGAATCAAAATTAATTGAACTCTAACCACCGTTTAGTCAAACATTTTTAAATATACAAGTTAAAATCAAAGACTTAATCACATAAATTTTATAAAAAAAAAAAAAAATTAGTAAAAAAATAAAATGATTTCTGCTTCAACAAGCAAAAAATTGTTTTGGACTATGCCAACAACACGCGGTGTTCCCAAGCGGTCCCCCATCTAAGTACTAACCGCGCCCGACGCTGCTTAATTTCGGTGATCGGACGAGAACCGATGTATTCAGCGTAGTATGGTCGTTGGCGAGTGTCGAATGCTTAGAGCAGGGTTTTATATTTGCTATTTGTTAATACCTACTTGTGAATCACATGTTAAACATACAATATTTTTGAGTTGTCTTTAATACCTACAGATTATTGAGAACGAATAATTCAATGGTTCTGAGGAATTTGTACTTTCCTGAAAGAAGCAAACACTTATTTAAGAAGGCCGATGAAATATTTAAAGCATAACCTTACCTGATAGATTATTATTATTTTTATATAAACACCATAAAATACTTCGCAAAGTAAAAGTCACGAAAGCCTAATAAGTACTCCGTCTGTTAAATTGCGTAAGTAAGTACTATTTGTTTACTCCAGAGAACGCATATTTTCATGATAAATTGTATTTACAATCGTTTCTCAAAAGCAAACAAATGTTAATGATGCTAGAGAAATGCGACTCAACTCAAATTAGCCAGATTATGTGGTTCGGATACTAACAACTAAGTAACTTCCTGGCTCCTCACTCTCCGCTTAGAGTAAATTGACAATTGTATTAAGTGTGTAAAGTGCTCCAGCTTTCAGTGTGTGTGTGTGTGTGTGTGTGTGTGTAATAACAATGAGAAGAACTACAACGCTGGTACAGGGATATTACATGGACTCACAGCTGTTGGCAGGGAATGCTTTTTATGTGTCAAAAACTTTTTTGCAGCAGCAGAAAAGCAACAACAATTGATGCAAGTCTTTGTGCAGCTATCCACATTTATGACACATTTGCTTCGAGGTTGCAAACAGCTTGTCTGAAGGATAATTGTCCACGGGGCATCCTTGCCATGTCACGCACGAGTTTCCATTACACTCTTCCCCCTCCTCTCCATCACTGCACCTTCGAGAAGGACAAGGTTAATTGACACAATAGTTGCAACTACCAACTAAATCCGTTGCGTAGCCTTTCTCACTGAACTCGTTTGATTGATTAAGTAATCTGTATCTAAAACCTGCAGCTTGCACATAGTATAAATTGTGAACGTGACAGTCTGATAGACAGATTACGAATCTGTATTTAATTACTATTGTCAGATACTTTTGCATAAATATAACATAATTAATTGGTTGTTAGTGGGCATGAACTAAATAGTCATTTGCATATTAAGAGACTTGGTTGCTAATACACATACACATTATTTTTTTGCAGTACGTATCTTTATTATCAACAAACATTTCTTGTATGATTTTCCATAATTTATAAATAAAAACAGGCATACAAAATTTGACTTAAGAAACAAAGAAATAACTTAGGTTAGGTTGTAACTTAGGCAAGTTTTGGTCCGTTGTGATACCGTAGATCTCAAAGAAAGAGTGATAAGACAGAGAGAGAGAGAGAGAGAGAGACATAGAAGAATAAGAAGAAGACTTAACTGGCAAACAACACCAAACAACCATGCCTGCAGCGAGATGAATGAGTTTTTGCACACTCAACGCTTATGACCATCAAGCCGGCAAATTTGACTTCAGGAACAAAGAAATAGCTTACTGTATAATTAAATCATTAGATAACGTTATTGGATCCCAATTTGGGGATCTCCCCATCTCTCTAACTTACTCTCTCTATCAGTGGTTATTCCCTAAAAATCTCTCTCGTTTCACAATCTAAATCCGTTCAAATTGCAATAAGAGTTCATCCTTGGGCTGTATCACACCAGTGCCACCGGCATACGTAATGTAGCTCTTGGTATTATCGTCCTTGATCATCCGATGATTCCTGAGTAGATGAGCCAGACCCAATTTGGCCTGCAGAAGACCCAAACGCATCCCAATACAGTTGCGTGGACCAGTGCCAAACGGCAAATAAGCATCCATGTTAAGATTATCTCTGTTCTCGGGCGCAAAACGTTCCGGATCAAATTTGTCCGGTTCCGGCCAGTACTACAGTAATGGAAAGAAATATTAGATGAGTACACATCTTAAATATTAAAAACTAGCCTGGGGATCACGATGTAAGGCAAGGGTGGAGATATAGACGGGTGTACCATTGGGCAACTCAAAATCGTGGTACGGGGCCAGAGTGAATTTCTCTCCGCTCGATGGTTGGGTGCATTCACGCTCCACATTCGGCACAATCGGATACTTTCTCAGCGTCTCGTTCACCACTTGAGTGAGGTAGGGCATCTGCTGAATGCTCTCATAATCAATGGACTCATTTTCCCCAAAATATTCGCGAATCTCTGTGTGCAAGCGTTGCTGCATTTCCGGATGATTGACTAACTCAAAGAGTGCCATTGCCATGGTCGAAGAACTCGTCTCAAAGCCAGCCGTCTGGAAGATGGCTGCCTGTGCCACAAGAAAATCTAAATCAAATTTATCCGGCTGTGTCTCACGTTTCATCGCCAGCAATATGTCAATTAGATCATTGCGACGTATACCCGACTTCTCGCGCTCATCCAACACATATGTCACAATGCGACGCAAGAAATCTGCGGTTTTTTTGGGAAAGAGTTTGGCACGCATCAACGAAACCAGATTCGGCATCATAAACATAACGGCAAAGTCCATGCTCCGTCGCAAGGTCAATTCGACAATCGCTGCTGTATTTTCGAGAAATTCATTTTTTGCAGTGCTCAACGCGACGGACTTCACGCCGAAAGCTGTAGTCGATATTAGATCGGTTGTGAAACGACTGCAAACTTCCTTGATTCTCAACTTCGAGCCCTTGGGATATTTATCCAAATACGTTTCCAAGTCTTTGCCAATCTGTGCAATAAATTAATACATTCAAATTGAAATCCATTGCAGTGGATGATATCAGTCAAACTCACCTCCGCCATCAGTGGATACATTTGCTTCATTTTGCCAGTGGTAAAGAATGGCGACAGCTTAGTCCTCATATCTTTCCATGGCTTATCGCGTAAGAAGAAGACATTGTTATAGCCCAGTGCATCACGATGAGGATCGGTTCTTATTGCGCGATTAGCAAAATGGTTAAATTTCTTGACCAGCACAGTTTTGATCAGATCGATATCCCTAATGATTAGAGCGGGGCGATGTAGCAGATAAAATCCGACAACGGGTTCATTCTCAAAGCCTTTTGCGTTATGTAAAAGCTCAAGCTGGTGGAAGAATGAAACTTTACCGGTTAATACACCGCTCACATTTCCAATAATCGGCAATGGCTTAATTTGCTTAACGCCCAACCTCTGCCAGAAGCTATATACGCGGCGCTGCCAGATATAAAATACGATCGCCAGCGTGGCGATCAACAAAATTAATTCAGTCGACATGTTGTCAGCTTCGAACGAATGCGGTGACTGAGTTTTTACTAATTTTGCGTTCAACTTATAGTCAAAGCGGCGAATCGTCAAATCATTATCACTCGGTTTTTTTTCTTTGTTATCAAAATTTCGCTGACTTGCGATGACTTTGCAGAATACGAACGCTAAGCATGGTCAACTTAACAGACATTTACCATAAAATGATGTTATGAAAATTATGTTAATTTACATTCAATATGTTAAGTCCCTCATTAATGTGTACCATTATGTTAAGCAACAGAATCATGTTAGGCAACTGAATTTAGACCAGAATAAACTTTGCTTGAGTACACGACGACGGTGGTACTTGGGTTTTATTATCTTATCCAGGCATTCCCTGTCGCGGGGAAACTTCGCTCCAACACAGTCTGATAGACAGATTACGAATCTGTATTTAATTACTATTGTCAGATACTTACTATGCATAAATATAATACAATTAATTGGTTGTTAGTGGCATGAATTAAATAGTCATTTCCATATTTAGTGACTTGGTTGCTAATACACATACACATTATTTATTTGCAGTACGTATCTTTATTATCAACAAACATTTCTTGTATGATTTTCCATAATTTATAAAAAAAAACAGGCATACAAAATTTGACTTTAGAAACAAAGAAATAGCTTAGGTTAGGTTGTAACTTAGGCAAGTTTTGGTCCGTTGTGATACCGTAGATCTCAAAGAAGGAGTGATAAGACAGAGAGAGAGAGATAGAGAAGAATAAGAAGAAGACTTAACTGGCAAACAACACCAAACAACCATGCCTGCAGCGAGATGAATGAGTTTTTGCACACTCAACGCTTATGACCATCAAGCCGGCAAATTTGACTTTAGGAACAAAGAAATAGCTTACTGTATAATTAAATCATTAGATAGCGCTATTGGATCCCAATTTGGGGATCTCCCTATCACTCCAACTTACTTACTCTCTCTATCAGTGGTTATTCGCTAAAAATCTCTTACCTTTCACAATCTAAATGCGTTCAAATTGCAAACAGATTTCATCCTTTGGCTGCATCGCAAAACTGCCACTGGCATACGTAATGTAGCTCTTGGTATTATCGTCCTTGATCATCCGATGATTCCTGAGTAGATGAGCCAGACCCAATTTGGCCTGCAGAAGACCCAAACGCATCCCAATACAGTTGCGTGGACCAGTGCCAAACGGCAAATAAGCATCCATGTTAAGATTATCTCGGTTCTCGGGCGCAAAACGTTCCGGATCAAATTTGTCCGGCTCCGGCCAGTACTGCAATAATGGAAAGAAATATTAGATGAGTACACATATTAAATATTAAAAACTAGCCTGGGGATCACGATGTATGGCAAGGGTGGAGATATAGACGGGTGTACCATTAGGCAACTCAAAATCGTGGTACGGGGCCAGAGTGAATTTCTCTCCGCTCGATGGTTGGGTGCATTCACGCTCCATATTCGGCACAATCGGATACTTTCTCAGCGTCTCGTTCACCACTTGAGTGAGGTAGGGCATCTGCTGAATTTTCTCATAATCAATGGACTCATCTTCGCCAAAATATTCGCGAATCTCTGTGTGCAAGCGTTGCTGTATTTCCGGATGATTGACTAACTCAAAGAGTGCCATTGTCATGGTCGAAGAACTCGTCTCATAGCCAGCCGTCAGGAAGAGGCCTCCCTGTGCCACAAGAAGATCTAAATCACATTTATCCGGCTGTGTCTCACGTTTCATCGCCAGCAATATGTCAATTAGATCATTGCGACGTGTACCCGACTTCTCGCGCTCATCCAACACATATGTCATAATGCGACGCATGAAATCAGCGGATTTTTTGGGGAAGACTTTGGCACGCATCAACGAAACCAGATTCGGAAGCATAAAGATAACGCCAAAGTCGTAGGCTCGTCGCAAGGTCAATTCGAAAACCGCTGCTGTATTTTCGTAAAATTCATTTTTTGCATTGCTCAACGCGCCGGCCTTCACGCCGAAAGCTGTACTCGATATTAGATCGATTGTGAAACGACCGCAAATATCCTTGATTCTCAACTTCGAACCCTTGGGATATTTATCCAAATACGTTTCCAAGTCTTTGCCAATCTGTGCAATAAATTAATACATTCAAATTGAAATCCATTGCAGTGGATGATGTCTGTTAAACTCACCTCCGCCATTAGCATATACATTTGCTTCATTTTGCCAGTGGTAAAGAATGGCGACAGCTTAGTCCTCAAATCCTTCCATGGCTTATCGCGTAAGAAGAAGGTATTGTAATATCCCAGTGCATCACGATGTGGATCGGTTTTCAGTGCGCGATTAGCGAAATGGTTAAATTTTTTGATCAGTACAGTTTTGATCAGATCGATATCCCTAATGATTAGAGCGGGACGATGTAGCAGATAAAATCCGACAACGGGTTCATTCTCAAAGCCTTTTGCGTTATGTAAAAGCTCTATCTGCTGGAAGAATGGGATTCTACCGGTTAATACACCGCTCACATTTCCAATTATCGGCAATGGCTTAATTTGCTTAACGCCCAATCTCTGCCAGAAACTATATACGCGGTGCTGCCAGATATAAAATACGATCGCCAGCGTGGCGATCAACAAAATTAATTCAGTCGACATGTTTTCAGCTTCGAACGCATGTGGTGACTGATTTTGTCTTCAACTTATAGTAGAAACGGCGAATCGTCAAATCGTCGTCACTCGGTTTTTTTCTTTGTTATCAAAATTTAGCTTACGCGCGATGACTTTCTAGAATAAGAACGATAAGCATAGTCAACTTAACAGACATTTAACATAAAATGAAGTTATGAAAATTATGTTAATTTAATGTTAAGTCCCTCATTAATGCGTACCAATTATGTTAAGCAACAGAATCATGTTAAGCAACTGAATTTAGACCCGAATAAACTTTGCTTGAGTACACAACGACGGTGGTACTTGGGTTTTATTATCTTATCCAGGCATTCCCTGTCGCGGGGAAACTTCGCTTCAACAGGTTATGGGTCCAGAATACGTGGCCTGACAAGATTGGTTAAAGTTTATTGACTCGATATCCTTAGTTACGAACTCGGATGTGTTAAAAGAATGAAAAATATATTAAACTTAAATATTTTCATTCAAAAATGTAATTTGTGCATTTACTCCGTAATATATTAAACAAAATGTTTAACAAGGAAGATATAAATACTTTATAAATGACTTTTAAATGTTCTACTTTCGGTTAGTTTTGCTTACATAACCAGTGACCCTTCCTGTACTCTCACCCCTTGACTAAACAGTTTCGTTGTCAAATCACTGCAACAAAATCTAATGTTTCATTAAGATTTTATAGCGCTTTTATGTTTTTATTTTGTATACTCTTAGAATTACTCGTAGAATTTGACTATGACCAAAAAACCATCGGTTGAGCTGTGACAAATTTAGGACATGTGTAAATGTGGAATTGTCCCAAAATGCAATTTTTTTGGGTAGAATTTCGACCCAGAATCGTGTTTCCAGATTTAAATATGCATTTCTTTTGGAAAATTAATTACGTTTTAGCACAGTAAATAATTTTCATCCATCATTGATTGATTGATATGATTTTTTTACATGAATGACGACACAGATTTTCCAGTTTCCAATAATGCCTATGCCAAAACCATGAACATGGAAGAGTGAACATGGAAGAGTGAACATGGAAGAGTGTTAAATGTTCGGCTTGACGATGATAGATTTGCTGTTCTTAATTTGCTTTAGTCAATGTCCCGTCAAAGTAGGAGGCATTAGCGAGGGTGCTCTCTCTTTAATTAACGAATGCTTGATGTGGCAACACAAAGTTCTGGGGTAAAGTTTCCAGCTAATTAGAGCAATGCTAAAGATCCCCCCAATCCCCTCGCAGAAATCCCCGTTGCTGCCCACGAAAAAACGATGCAATTTGCGTGTTTATTAATTTAATGTCGATTTGCATGCAATTTTCGCCCAAGGCAAAGCTTTATCTGAGTCTCAGTCGCAGTTTGGCTTTTACGATGGTTAATCTAGCGGAATGAAATTGACTGCACAGTGGGGCTAATTAAAACTAATGGCCAGTTATGCGTAGTTTCTGTGTCAATTATTTCATATGTATATTCCATGCTGCGCAGGTGCATAAGAAAAGACCCCAAATATTGAAAACTTGAAAAGTCTGTCGTTGAGTGGATTTTGTTGTTCGATGGCATTTTTGCCAATGCAATTCAATAATAAAGGAATACGTTCGTAATGCGAAGTGAAGGTAACAAGACTTTGATACTAAGCAGATAGAAGACAAATATTGACTAGAAGATACCCTAAGCAGCTCTGGGGCTCAAACGCATTTCAAATACTAAATTAATGAATTAATGATAATTTTAAAGTGTAGGAACGAATTAAATCGATATTTAATCTAGCTCCTCCACACACACAAACTGTATGCTCTACTGATCTATGCACTGACACGACATCTGACACACTAATTTAGTCTATACACATGGCCACCTCGAATATACCCTGTTCACGCATATCAACGAGTGTAGGGTATAAATATCGCGTGCGACTTACGCGCACTTTTCAATAGCACATGGGGAGAGAATAAGTTGAATCGTATTTGGTTTTTGCTTTCGTTGGGGCCCTTTTCACCCACAAGGTCAGTGCAAAGTCATTGCGAATTGTTGCCGCACTTGCAATCCCCACCCATAACCGTCTTCCAAATACCCCACTACCTCCCTAAGAACAAGTCAACTGTAAATTGGCTTAAATGCAGTATATCATTTAATTTTATGTCATTCCGCATTTTTCCACGTTGATTTTGATGTTGTTACGTAAGAAAGAACGCAATTCGGTTGGAAAATGCACAAGGCAATGTTTTCAAAGGGAAACAATCTTAAACGTAATGTGTAAGGGAGTGTCTTATGGAGTCCTTGAGTTAGAGAATACCTTAAATTATGTATTTAATTTTAATTTCAGTTTTATTTAGATATTATGAAAAGCAAACAAACCCACCAAATTTGCAAGTTTTATATTCAATCATTGAAAATTTACAGATGATAATTTGAAATAAAAAAGTATCCAATTATTGTCAGAATAGAAACAAAATTTCCAATTAATTTGGCGTAAGTTGTTTGAATTTCAACAAACGTTTAAGTTACAGAACTTTGACTATCTTAGTTAAGAGTAATAAGTATCTATACTGTAATAACCTGAATGACTTATGTCTATGAATCAAAATTAATTAACCACTGTTTAGTCAAACATTTTTAAATATACTAGTTAAAATCAAAGACAATTATAATCACATAAATTTTATAAAAAAAAAAAAAAATTAGTAAAAAAATAACATGATTTCTGCTTCAACAAGCAAAAAAATTGTTTTGGACTATGCCAACAACACGCGGTGTTCCCAAGCGGTCCCCCATCTAAGTACTAACCGCGCCCGACGCTGCTTAATTTCGGTGATCGGACGAGAACCGATGTATTCAGCGTAGTATGGTCGTTGGCGAGTGTCGAATGCTTAGAGCAGGGTTTCATATTTGCTATTTGTTAATACCTACTTGTGAATCACATGTTGAACATACAATATTTTTGAGATATCTTTAATACCCACAGATTATTGAGAACGATAAGATACATAAACATTCAACGGTGTTCTGAGGAATTTGTACTCGGCGATAAGACAACTTTCCTAAAAGAAGCAACGACTTATTTAAGAAGGCCGATGAAATATTTAAAGCATAACCTTACCTGATAGATTATTATTATTTTTATATAAACACCATAAAATACTTCGCAAAGTAAAAGTCACGAAAGCCTAATAAGTACTCCGTCTGTTAAATTGCGTAGGTAAGTACTATTTGTTTACTCCAGAAAACGCATATTTTCATGATAAATTGTATTTACAATCGTTTCTCAAAAGCAAACAAATGTTAATGATGCTAGAGAAATGCGACTCAACTCAAATTAGCCAGATTATGTGGTTCGGATACTAACAACTAAGTAACTTCCTGGCTCTCCACTCTCCGCTTATAGTAAATCGACAATTGTATTAAGTGTGTTAAGTGCTCCAGCTTTCAGTGTGTGTGCGTGAGTGTGTAATAACAATGAGAGCAACAACTACAACGCTGGTACAGGGATATTACATAGACTCACAGCTGTTGGCAGGGAATGCTTTTTATGTGTCAAAAACTTTTTTGCAGCAGCAGAAAAGCAACAACAATTGATGCAAGTCTTTGTGCAGCTATCCACATTTATGACACATTTGCTTCGAGGTTGCAAACAGCTTGTCTGAAGGATAATTGTCCACGGGGCATCCTTGCCATGTCACGCACGAGTTTCCATTACACTCCTCCCCCTTCCCTTAAGAATCTGTATTTAATTACTATTGTCAGATACTTTTGCATAAATATAACATCATTAATTGGTTGCTAGTGGCATGAATTAAATAGTCATTTAAATATTTAGTGACTTGGTTGCTAATACACATACCGATTAACCTCAGCTTGATGATGTTCTACTGCGCATTATTTTTTTGCAGTACGTATCTTTATTATCAACAAACATTTCTTGCATGATTTTCCATAATTTATAAAAAAACAGGCATACAAAATTTGACTTTAGAAACAAAGAAATAACTTAGGTTAGGTTGTAACTTAGGCAAGTTTTGGTCCGTTGTGATACCGTAGATCTCAAAGAAAGAGTGATAAGAGAGAGAGAGAGAGAGAGAGAGGGATAGAGAAGAATAAGAAGAAGACTAAACTGGCAAACAACACCAAACAACCATGCCTGCAGCGAGATGAATGAGTTTTTGCACACTCAACACTTATGACCATCAAGCCGGCAAATTTGACTTCAGGAACAAAGAAATAGCTTACTGTATAATTAAATCATTAGATAACGTTATTGGATCCCAATTTGGGGATCTCCCTATCTCTCTCCTTTCACAATCTAAATCCGTTCAAATTGCAAGCAGATTTCATCTTTTGGCTGCATCACAATACTGCCACTGCCATACGTAATGTAGCTCTTGGTATTATCGTCCTTGATCATCCGATGATTCCTGAGTAGGTGAGCCAGACCCAATTTGGCCTGCAGAAGACCCAAACGCATCCCAATACAGTTGCGTGGACCAGTGCCAAACGGAAAATAAGCATCCATGTTAAGATTATCTCGGTTTTCGGGCGCAAAACGCTCCGGATCAAATTTGTCCGGTTCCGGCCAGTACTGCAGTAATGGAAAGAAATATTAGATGAGTACACATATTAAATACTAAAAACTAACCTGGGGATCATGATGTATGGCAACGGAGGAGATATAGACGGGTGTACCATTGGGCAAATCAAAATCGTGGTACGGGGCCAGAGTGAATTTCTCTCCGCTCGATGGTTGGGTGCATTCACGCTCCATATTCGGCACAATCGGATACTTTCTCAGCGTCTCGTTCACCACTTGAGAGAGGTAGGGCATCTGCTGAATGCTCTCATAATCAATGGACTCATTTTCCCCAAAATATTCGCGAATCTCTGTGTGCAAGCGTTGCTGTATTTCCGGATGATTGACTAACTCAAAGAGTGCCATTGTCATGGTCGAAGAACTCGTCTCATAGCCAGCCGTCAGGAAGAGGCCTCCCTGTGCCACAAGAAGATCTAAATCAAATTTATCCGGCTGTGTCTCACGTTTCATCGCCAGCAATATGTCAATTAGGTCATTGCGACGTGTACCCGACTTCTCGCGCTCATCCAACACATATGTCATAATGCGACGCACGAAAGCAGCGGATTTTTTGGGGAAGAGTTTGGCACGCATCAACGAAACCAGATTCGGCAGAATAAACATAACGCCAAAATCGTAGGCTCGTCGCAAGGTCAATTCGAAAACCGCTGATGTATTTTCGTAAAATTCATTTTTTGCATTGCTCAACGCGCCGGCCTTCACGCCGAAAGCTGTAGTCGATGTTAGATCGATTGTGAAACGACTGCAAACTTCCTTGACTTTCAACTTCGAACCCTTGGGATATTTATCCAAATACGTTTCCAAGTCTTTGCCAATCTGTGCAATAAATTAATACATTCAAATTGAAATCCATTGCAGTGGATGATATCAGTCAAACTCACCTCCGCCATCAGTGGATACATTTGCTTCATTTTGCCAGTGGTAAAGAATGGCGACAGCTTAGTCCTCAAATCCTTCCATGGCTTATCGCGTAAGAAGAAGGTATTGTAATAGCCCAGTGCATCATGATGAGGATCGGTTCTTATTGCGCGATTAGCAAAATGGTTAAATTTCTTGATCAGCACAGTTTTGATCAGATCGATATCCCTAATGATTAGAGCCGGACGATGTAGCACATAAAATCCGACAACGGGTTCATTCTCAAAGCCTTTTGCGTTATGTAAAAGCTCAAGCTGCTGGAAGAATGGAACTTTACCGGTTAATACACCGCTCACATTTCCAATAATCGGCAATGGCTTAATTTGCTTAACGCCCAACCTCTGCCAGAAGCTATATACGCGGCGCTGCCAGATATAAAATACGATCGCCAGCGTGGCGATCAACAAAATTAATTCAGTCGACATGTTTTCAGGTTCGAACGAATGCGGTGACTGAGTTTTTACTGATTTTGTCTTCAACTTATAGTTGAAACGGCGAATCGTCAAATCATTATCACTCGGTTTTTTTCTTTGTTATCAAAATTTCGCTTACGCGCGATGACTTTGTAAAATAATAACGCTAAGCACGGCAAAGCACGGCTAGCTATTTGATCACATTTAACGAAATTGTGGATCAGCTTGCCGGAGTTGGAATGGCAATAGTTGACGAGCTCAATGTCATTATTTTGCTTTCCAGCCTTCCAGACACTTATGAGAATTTTGTTGTCGCCATCGAGACGCGCGACAATCTTCCAGGGTATGACATTCTATGTATAAAGTTGAAGGAAGAAGGCGAGAGGAAAGAAAGCGCAGAGAAGCACAGAGAAGACGCATACCGAATCGTTGGGTTGGCAGACGCCGGCTTCTTGCAAGCAGAAGGCAGAGGCGAAGTTAAAGTGAAAACGGTTTTGTGTACACTGGTGCTAGGCAACGTATTGTACGTGCCAAAGCTGACAGGCAAGTTCATGTCCGTGGGACAAGCCGCAGCAAAGAAGTGCATTGTAATTTTTGATGCAACGAGTGCACGAGTGTTTAAAGGCGGCAAATGTATACTCGATGCCAAACGTGCAGCCATTTCCAGGATCAACAGAAAGCCGAGCGCAAGGTGCTGGCATAGTGCTAGCATGGGCTGATGTCACGACTACTCAAGACCCTATAGCCCCGCAGCAGAATGATACAGAAATCCTGCCAATTATAAACCTTTTTACCTATGCCGACAACACAAATGCAACACTAGTAAACTATGGCTTAATTCTCTGAACTCGTTTGATTGATTAAGTAATCTATATCTATAAGTATAAATTGTGAACGTGACAGATTTCGAATCTGTATTTAATGACTTTTGTCAGATATTTATGCATAAATATAACATAATTAATTGGTTGCTAGTGGCATGAATTAAATAGTCATTTACATATTTGGTGACTTGGTTGCTAATACACATACACATTATTTATTTGCAGTACGTATCTTTATTATCAACAAACATTTCTTGTATGATTTACAAAACTTAAAATAAAAACAGGCATACAAAATTTGACTTAAGAAACAAAGAAATAACTTAGGTTAGGTTGTAACTTAGGCAAGTTTTGGTCCGTTGTGATACCGTAGATCTCAAAGAAAGAGTGATAAGACAGAGAGAGAGAGAGAGAGAGAGAGAGAGATATAGAAGAATAAGAAGAAGACTAAACTCACAAACAACACCAAACAACCATGCCTGCAGCGAGATGAATGAGTTTGTGCACACTCAACGCTTATGACCATCAAGCCGGCAAATTTGACTTTAGGAACAAAGAAATAGCTTACTGTATAATTAAATCATTAGATAACGTTATTGGATCCCAATTTGGGGATCTCCCTTTCTCTCTAACTTACTCTCTCTATCAGTGGTTATTCCCTAAGAATCTCTTACCTTTCACAATCTAAATCCGTTCAAATTGCAAGCAGATTTCATCCTTTGGCTGCATCACAATACTGCCACTGGCATACGTGATGTAGCTCTTGGTATTATCGTCCTTGATCACCCGATGATTCCTGAGTAGATGAGCCAGACCCAATTTGGCCTGCAGAAGACCCAAACGCATCCCAATACAGTTGCGTGGACCAGTGCCAAACGGCAAATAAACATCCATGTTAAGATTATCTCGGTTCTCGGGCGCAAAACGTTCCGGATCAAATTTGTCCGGTTCCGGCCAGTACTGCAGTAATGGAAAGAAATATTAGATGAGTACACATATTAAATACTTAAAACTAACCTGGGGATCATGATGTAAGGCAAGGGTGGAGATATAGACGGGTATACCATTGGGGAACTCAAAATCGTGGTACGGGGCCAGAGTGAATTTCTCTCCGCTCGATGGTTGGGTGCATTCTCGCTCCATATTCGGCACAATCGGATACTTTCTCAGCGTCTCGTTCACCACTTGAGTGAGGTAGGGCATCTGCTGAATGCTCTCATAATCAATGGTCTCATTTTCGCCAAAATATTCGCGAATCTCTGTGTGCAAGCGTTGCTGTATTTCCGGATGATTGACTAACTCAAAGAGTGCCATTGTCATGGTCGAAGAACTCGTCTCATAGCCAGCCGTCAGGAAGAGGCCTCCCTGTGCCACAAGAAAATCGAAATCAAATTTATCCGGCTGTGTCTCACGTTTCATCGCCAGCAATATGTCAATTAGATCATTGCGACGTGTACCCGACTTCTCGCGCTCATCCAACACATATGTCATAATGCGACGCATGAAATCAGCGGATTTTTTGGGGAAGAATTTGGCACGCATCAACGAAACCAGATTCGGCAGTATAAAGATAACACCAAAATCGTAGGCACGTCGCAAGGTTAATTCGAAAATCGCTGATGTATTTTCGAAAAATTCATTTTTTGCAGTGCTCAACGCGCCGGCCTTGACGCCGAAAGCTGTAGTCGATATTAGATCGGTTGTGAAACGACCGCAAACTTCCTTGATTCTCAACTTCGAACCCTTGGGATATTTATCCAAATACGTTTCCAAGTCTTTGCCAATCTGTGCCATAAATTAATACATTCAAATTGAAATCCATTGCAGTGGATGATGTCTCTTAAACTCACCTCTGCCATTAGTATATACATTTGCTTCATTTTGCCAGTGGTAAAGAATGGCGACAGCTTAGTCCTCAAATCCTTCCATGGCTTATCGCGTAAGAAGAAGGCATTGTAATAGCCCAGTGCATCACGATGAGGGTCGGTTTTCAGTGCGCGATTAGCAAAATGGTTAAATTTCTTGACTAGTACAGTTTTGATCAGCTCGATATCCCTAATGATTAGAGCCGGACGATGTAGCACATAAAATCCGACAACGGGTTCATTCTCAAAGCCTTTTGCGTTATGTATAAGCTCAAGCTGCTGGAAGAATGGAATTCTACCGGTTAATACACCGCTCACATTTCCAGCTATCGGCAATGGCTTAATTTGCTTAACGCCCAACCTCTGCCAGAAACTATATACGCGGCGCTGCCAGATATAAAATACGATCGCCAGCGTGGCGATCAACAAAATTAATTCAGTCGACATGTTTTCAGCTTCGAACGCATGTGGTGACTGAGTTTTTACTGATTTTGTCTTCAACTTATAGTCGAAACGGCGAATCGTCAAATCATGATCACTCGGTTTTTTCTGTTATCAAAATTTCGCTTACGCGCGATGACTTTGTAAAATAATAACGCTAAGCATGGCAAAGCACGGCTAGCTATTTGATCACATTTAACGAAAATGTGGATCAGCTTGCCGGAGTTGGAATGGCAATAGTTGACGAGCTCAATGTCATTATTTTGCTTTCCAGCCTTCCAGACATTTATGAGAATTTTGTTGTCACCATCGAGACGCGCGACAATCTTCCAGGGTATGACATTCTATGTATAAAGTTGAAGGAAGAAGGCGAGAGGAAAGAAAGCGCAGAGAAGCACAGAGAAGACGCATACCGAATCGTTCGGTTGGCAGACGCCGGCTTCTTGCAAGCAGAAGGCAGAGGCGAAGTTAAAGTGAAAACGGATTTGTGTACACTGGTGCTAGGCAACGTATTGTACGTGCCGAAGCTGACAGGCAAGTTCATGTCCGTTGGACAAGCCGCAGCAAAGAAGTGCATTGAAATTTTCGATGCAACGAGTGCACGAGTGTTTAAAGGCGGCAAATGTATACTCGAGGCCAAACGAGTAGGGAATCTGTATGCGTTTGAAAGTCATCGTAACAGATGTTATGCTGCTGTTAAGTCTGACGGCGAGTTGTGGCATAACAGATATGGTCACCTGAACTATGATAGTTTGCGTGAAATGGCAAACAAGGCGCTGGTGCGAGGAATGGAAAATGTTGACGTGTTGCAGCGGGTATCGTGCAGAACGTGCATGCTGAACAAGGTTCTCGTGCAGCCATTTCCAGGATCAACAGAAAGCCGAGCGCAGGACCTTTTGGAACTAGTGCACACTGAGTCTCTTGGCGGCTCTAAGTATTTGCTCACATTTATTGATAACAAATCAAGGCGGAATTTTGTGCATTTCTTGAAGTGCTTTTGAGTCCCTGATAACTCGACAACTGTCTGAGTGATTTGAATGTCCTTTCGCTAAATGATGGCTCCGACAATTGAAAGTATTTCTTATTTTGTCTTAAAATTTAAATACCCCTTCGTCTGGCTGTGTAGATGTAATTACTTGACGACATAGGCAATTAATAGTAATTGATTGGGTTGTCAGTGACAATGATGAATTGATGCATTGCACAATTAGTATTCACATAGGTAAATTGTATAAAAGGGCAGACAACTCGTAGGGATCTTAACAAAATGAAGTCGATTGGTTTCATTCTACTCGGTTTGCTCTGCTGCACGGTGCTAGCATGGGCTAATGGCACGACTACTCAAGACCCTATAGCCCCACAGCAGAATGGTACAGAAATCTTGCCAATTATAAACCTTTTTACCTATGCCGACAACACAAATGCAACACTAGTAAACTATGAATAAATTCTCTGAACTCGTTTGATTGATTAAGTAGCCTATATCTGTAAGTATAAATTGTGAACGTGACAGATTTCGAATCTGTATTTAACTACTTTTGTCAGATATTTATGCATAAATATAATATAATTAATTGGTTGCTAGCGGCATGAATGAAATAGTCATTTCCATATTTAGTGACTTGGTTGCTAATACACATACACATTATTTATTTGCAGTACGTATCCTTATTATCAACGAACATTTCATGTATGATTTTCCATAATTTATAAAAAACAGGCATACAAAATTTGACTTTAGAAACAAAGAAATAGCTTAGGTTAGGTTGTAACTTAGGCAAGTTTTGGTCCGTTGTGATACCGTAGATCTCAAAGAAAGAGTGATAAGACAGAGAGAGAGAGAGAGAGAGAGAGAGACATAGAAGAATAAGAAGAAGACTTAACTGGCAAACAACACCAAACAACCATGCCTGCAGCGAGATGAATGAGTTTTTGCACACTCAACGCTTATGACCATCAAGCCGGCAAATTTGACTTCAGGAACAAAGAAATAGCTTACTGTATAATTAAATCATTAGATAACGTTATTGGATCCCAATTTGGGGATCTCCCTATCTCTCTAACTTACTCTCTATCAGTGGTTATTCCCTAAAAGTCTCTCTCCTTTCACAATCTAAATCCGTTCAAATTGCAATAAGAGTTCATCCTTTGGCTGCATCACAAGACTGCCACTGCTAAACGTGACATAGCTCTTGGTATTATCGTCCTTGATCATCCGATGATTCCTGAGTAGATAAACCAGACCCAATTTGGCCTGCAGAAGACCCAAACGCATCCCAATACAGTTGCGTGGACCAGTGCCAAACGGTAAATAAGCATCCATGTTAAGATTATCTCGGTTCTCGGGCGCAAAACGTTCCGGATCAAATTTGTCCGGTTCCGGCCAGTACTGCAGTAATGGAAAGAAATATTAGATGAGTACACATATTAAATACTAAAAACTAACCTGGGGATCACGATGTAAGGCAAGGGTGGAGATATAGACGGGTATACCATTGGGCAAATCAAAATCGTGGTACGGGGCCAGAGTGAATTTCTCTCCGCTCGATGGTTGGGTGCATTCGCGCTCCAGTTCCGGCAAAATCGGATACTTTCTCAGCGTTTCGTTCAGCACTTGCGTGAGGTAGGGCATCTGCTGAATGCTCTCATAATCAATGGTCTCATTTTCACCAAAATATTCGCGAATCTCTGTGTGCAAGCGTTGCTGTATTTCTGGATGATTGACTAACTCAAAGAGTGCCATTGTCATGGTCGAAGCACTCGTCTCAAAGCCAGCCGTATGGAAGAGGGCTGCCTGTGCCAAAAGAAAATCTATATTAAATTTATCCGGCTGTGTCTCACGTTTCATCGCCAGCAATATGTCAATTAGATCATTGCGACGTATACCCGACTTCTCGCGCTCATCCAACACATATGTCATAGTACGACGCATGAAATCTTCGGTTTTTTTAGGGATGAGTTTGGCACCCATCAACGAAACGAAATTCGGCAACATAAACATAACGGCAAAGTCGTAGCTCCGTCGCAAGGTCAATTCGAAAATTGCTAAGCTATTTTCGTAAAATTCATTTTTTGCATTGCTCAACGCGCCGGCCTTCACGCCGAAAGCTGTACTCGATATTAGATCGGTTGTGAAACGACCGCAAACTTCCTTGATCCTCAACTTCGAACCCTTGGGATTTTTATCCAAATACGTTTCCAAGTCTTTGCCAATCTGTGCAATAAATTAATACATTCAAATTGAAATCCATTGCAGTGGATGTTGTCTCTTAAACTCACCTCGGCCATCAGTGGATACATTTGCTTCATTTTGCCAGTGGTAAAGAATGGCGACAGCTTAGTCCTCATATCTTTCCATGGCTTATCGCGTAAAAAGAAGACATTGTTATAGCCCAGTGCATCACGATGAGGATCGGTTTTTATTGCGTGATTAGCGAAATGGTTAAATTTCTTGATCAGTACAGTTTTGATCAGATCGATATCCTTAATGATAAGAGCCGGACGATGTAGCAGATAAAATCCGACAACGGGTTCATTCTCAAAGCCTTTTGCGTTATGTATAAGCTCAAGCTGCTGGAAGAATGGAACTTTACCGGTTAATATACTGCTCATATTTCCAATTATGGGCAATGGCGTAATTTGCTTAACGCCCAACCTCTGCCAGAAACTATATACGCGGCGCTGCCAGATATAAAATACGATCGCCAGCGTGGCGATCAACAAAATTAATTCGGTCGACATGTTTTCAGCTTCGAACGCTTACGGTGACTGAGTTTTTTACTGATTTTGCGTACAACTTATAGTCGAAACGGCGAATCGTCAAATCATTATCACTCGGTTTTTTTTCTTTGTTAGAATAAGAACGATAAGCATGGTCAACTTAACAGACATTTACATTAAAATGAAGTTATGAAAATTATGTTAACTTATATTCAATATGTTAAGTCCCTCATTAATGTGTACCAATTATGTTAAGCAACAGAATCATGTTAGGCAACTGAATTTAGACCAGAATAAACTTTGCTTGAGTACACGACGACGGTGGTACTTGGGTTTTATTATCTTATCCAGGCATTCCCTGTCGCGGGGAAACTTCGCTCCAACACAGTCTGATAGACAGATTACGAATCTGTATTTAATTAATATTGTCAGATACTTACTATGCATAAATATAATACAATTAATTGGTTGTTAGTGGCATGAATTAAATAGTCATTTACATATTTAGTGACTTGGTTGCTAATACACATACACATTATTTACTTGCAGTACGTATCTTTATTATCAACAAACATTTCTTGTATGATTTTCCATAATTTATAAAAAACAGGCATACAAAATTTGACTTTAGAAACAAAGAAATAGCTTAGGTTAGGTTGTAACTTAGGCAAGTTTTGGTCCGTTGTGATACCGTAGATCTCAAAGAAAGAGTGATAAGACAGAGAGAGAGAGAGAGAGAGAGAGACATAGAAGAATAAGAAGAAGACTTAACTGGCAAACAACACCAAACAACCATGCCTGCAGCGAGATGAATGAGTTTTTGCACACTCAACGCTTATGACCATCAAGCCGGCAAATTTGAATTTAGGAACAAAGAAATAGCTTACTGTATAATTAAATCATTAGATAACGTTATTGGATCCCAATTTGGGGATCTCCCCATCTCTCTAACTTACTCTCTCTATCAGTGGTTATTCCCTAAAAGTCTCTCTCCTTTCACAATCTAAATCCGTTCAAATTGCAATAAGAGTTCATCCTTTGGCTGCATCACAAGACTGCCACTGCTAAACGTGACATAGCTCTTGGTATTATCGTCCTTGATCATCCGATGATTCCTGAGTAGATAAACCAGACCCAATTTGGCCTGCAGAAGACCCAAACGCATCCCAATACAGTTGCGTGGACCAGTGCCAAACGGCAAATAAACATCCATGTTAAGATTATCTCGGTTCTCGGGCGCAAAACGTTCCGGATCAAATTTGTCCGGTTCCGGCCAGTACTGCAGTAATGGAAAGAAATATTAGATGAGTTCACATATTAAATACTAAAAACTAACCTGGGGATCACGATGTAAGGCAAGGGTGGAGATATAGACGGGTATACCATTGGGGAACTCAAAATCGTGGTATGGGGCCAGAGTGAATTTCTCTCCGCTCGATGGTTGGTTACATTCGCGCTCCACTTCCGGCACAATCGGATACTTTCTCAGCGTTTCGTTCAGCACTTGCGTGAGGTAGGGCATATGCTGAATGCTCTCATAATCAATGATCTCATTTTCGCCAAAATATTCGCGAATCTCTGTGTGCAAGCGTTGCTGTATTTCCGGATGATTGACTAACTCAAAGAGTGCCATTGTCATGGTCGAAGCACTCGTCTCAAAGCCAGCCGTCTGGAAGAGGGCTGCCTGTGCCACAAGAAAATCTATATTAAATTTATCCGGCTGTGTCTCACGTTTCATCGCCAGCAATATGTCAATTAGATCATTGCGACGTATACCCGACTTCTCGCGCTCATCCAACACATATGTCATAATACGACGCATGAAATCTTCGGTTTTTTTGGGGATGAGTTTGGCACCCATCAATGAAACGAAATTCGGCAACATAAACATAACGGCAAAGTCGTAGCTCCGTCGCAAGGTCAATTTGAAAATCGCTGCTGTGTTTTCGTAAAATTCATTTTTTTCATTGCTCAACGCGCCGGCCTTCACGCCGAAAGCTGTACTCGATATTAGATCGGTTGTGAAACGACCGCAAACTTCCTTGATCCTCAACTTCGAACCCTTGGGATTTTTATCCAAATACGTTTCCAAGTCTTTGCCAATCTGTGCAATAAATTAATACATTCAAATTGAAATCCATTGCAGTGGATGATGTCTCTCAAACTCACCTCTGCCATTAGTATATACATTTGCTTCATTTTGCCAGTGGTAAAGAATGGCGACAGCTTATTCCTCAAATCCTTCCATGGCTGACCGCGTAAAAAGAAGGCATTGTTATAGCCCAGTGCATCACGATGAGGATCGATTTTTATTGCGCGATTAGCGAAATGGTTAAATTTCTTGATCAGTACAGTTTTGATCAGATCGATATCCTTAATAATAAGAGCAGGACGATGTAGCAGATAAAATCCGACAACGGGTTCATTCTCAAAGCCTTTTGCGTTATGTATAAGCTCAAGCTGCTGGAAGAATGGAACTTTACCGGTTAATACACTGCTCATATTTCCAATTATGGGCAATGGCGTAATTTGCTTAACGCCCAACCTCTGCCAGAAACTATATACGCGGCGCTGCCAGATATAAAATACGATCGCCAGCGTGGCGATCAACAAAATGAATTCAGTCGACATGTTTTCAGCTTCGAACGCTTACGGTGACTGAATTTTTTACTGATTTTGCCTACAACTTATAGTCGAAACGGCGAATCATCACGTCATCATCACTCGGTTTGTTTATTTGTAATCAAAATTTCGCTGACGTGCGATGACTTTGCAGAATACAAACGCTAACCATTGTCAATTTAACATACAACGAGGGTGGTACTAGAGTTGGGTCTATTATCTTATCAAGGCATTCCCTGACGCTAAGAAACTGCGCTCCAACAGTGACTGTAACTATACGTAACTGTATTGCAGAATATTAAAATAATAATGATATGTTATTCTCAGGTATCAATTACTTCTTAATCAAATGAACTGCTTGCCCCATATCGATAAGGCAGTTTACAAAGTTGAGACAGTAATGCTTGCCGTAATTAATACGATTATGTCAGCTTTCTAACATGTGGTCCTGTGGCGCAATGGATAACGCGTCTGACTACGGATCAGAAGATTCCAGGTTCGACTCCTGGCAGGATCGAATTTTTTTATTTATTTTTTTCAAATTTAGGAAAAAGATTGATTAAGTTTTTTTAAATTATTGCTGGTAATCTGAAATCAATATAATTCAATAACTAATTTTTATTTGGTGTCCGTGTTAAATTACCAATTATTTTCTTAGGCTGAATAAATAAATACAACATATATAAAAATAAATAACTTTTGAATACAAATTAGTCAGTCAATTGCAAATTTTATTTAGTAAGCACATATTTTGTTCATAAGAAAACTCACGCCTGCGCTACTTAATAAGCATTTGGCACTCAGCCACCGCCGGTCCTGTGGCGCAATGGATAACGCGTCTGACTACGGATCAGAAGATTCCAGGTTCGACTCCTGGCAGGATCGAATGTTTTTTTATTTTTTTTATAGTTTTTTATTTAATCTACATAGAGCAGTTTCTCGCTCTTAAAATCCACAAACAGAACGTGCCAGAGAACTAATATGCATTTGGAATACGTGCAGCAAATACTGTGTTATTTTGTTGCATGATGTATTTGAAAAAGGCATGGACAGTGGCAGAAGGAGCAGGAGGAGAAGAAGGAGTTGCCTCCGTACCCAATGGCAAAGTTGAGCTGCGGTGGCTAAAAGCAAATCAAGTGGCATCGTGTGGAGTATGTGGATTATGTGTCGCCTTATGCTAAATAGAGGAAATGTCGAAAGTGGTTATTGGCAAAGAGCTGGGGGAGAGTTACAAATGGGTAAAGTGGCAGCTGCGTTTGCAAATCCCACAAACCAAGGACATTTAAGGTGACAGCTTTAAATGATTTTTGTTAAAGAAGTGTGCTTATAGGCGAGTGTGTAGGAAACGACTTCTTATCCACTCTGATTTTCATAATAGCAGAAGGTTGCAAATGGAGAATATGCAATTGTGCATTTGTGCAGTTACAAATGGGTAAAGAGTCAACTGCGTTTGCAAATCCCACAAACCAAGGACATTTAAGATGTCAGCTTCAAATGATTTTTGTTGAAGAAGTGTGCTTATAGGCGAGTGTGTAGGAAACGACTTCTTATCCAACCTGATTTGCATAATAACAGAAAGAAATTGCAAATGGAGAATATGCAATTGTGCATTTGCAACTGATAGCAGACAGAATCGGTAGTGATGTTAGTTGTAACTTAATAGCGTTGAATTCCTAGTGTTACTCCAATTACAAATTACAATTTTCCACAATTTAAAAATAATTGGAATTAATTACAGTTATTAAAAGAAAACAAAAAATTTCTTCCCATACCGGGAATCGAACCCGGGCCTTCTGGGTGAAAGCCAGATATCCTAGCCACTAGACCATATGGGAGGCGGTTGTTTTAGCTGCCAACAACACCATTTGTTATTACTTCACTTAAAACTGTACTGTTTAATCTTTTAATAAGAAAACGTTAAATTACTTAAAACTACAAACTGATTCTTAGATTCTACAAAAAGATAAAAACCCGTAATTCAGATATAAAATATACCTATGCGATCCTGCCAGGAGTCGAACCTGGAATCTTCTGATCCGTAGTCAGACGCGTTATCCATTGCGCCACAGGACCGGCTGATTGCATCGTGGCAAAAATGCGCTATTCCAAGCAGTCCAATAAAGTGCTCAACCGTAGAACAATAAAAGTTGCTTGTAAAATATTCCAATTTAAATGAGAACAAGTTAAATAAACAAGCGACGAAAACAAAATGTAATTCACACATTAAAAAAATTCGATCCTGCCAGGAGTCGAACCTGGAATCTTCTGATCCGTAGTCAGACGCGTTATCCATTGCGCCACAGGACCCGACGTGGACCAACAAGCACAAACCCGTTTAATAGTTAAAGCAATGTTAATTGTATTCTGAAAAGCATAAGCAGTACAAAACAAGCAGTGTTATTTACTTAAAGCATGTTACATTACTTGTAGCATTTCAAATAATAATGAATGTGGTGTTAACTCACAATTATTTTATTAACAGATTTGTTTCGGTGTTGTATTCATGTATAAATCCAAAAAAATATATAAATATATCCAAGTGCATATTAATTTACACACTTAAAATGGTAACGCTTTTGGCGCTCCCGCTATGGCACAGAGCGACGTCGTCTCAGCGTCTGCAACAGCAGCGCCAGCAGCAACTGCTTCTTGGCGTCAACAAAAAAAGTTTGTTTCAGTCTCTCTTTGGCACTCAATGTGTGCAGTTCAGTGGCTGCGCAAAAGCGACGACGTATTTGAACTGGACACTAAACAGTTGAACGTGCGCGCGACGTAAGCAAAAGCGAAACATAAAAAGAAATACGAAAACAAAAAGAGGAACCTCCCAACAAAAAATAATATAAAATACATACCCACAAACAAATTGCTTATAACAATATATATATATAAATATATATATATATAGAAAGGAGTGTGTTGGCCGAGTGTTCGTGTTTTGTGCGTGTGTGTTGTGTAAGTGCGTGTGCAATAATAAATAAATATTAAATAAATGCAAATGCAGGCTATAAATGTTTTTAAAAGTAAGTGCAGCTAAAAATGCCGACAATAGCCCCCATCTGCCACCCCTCTCAACAATGTTAAAATGTATACGATTTGCTGCCGCTGCTGCTTCCTCTTCTCCTTGCGCTTCTTTGCATTTTGTTCTCCGAGTTGCCTATTCTGTTTTTTCACATACTTTTTTGTTTTCATCGTCTGCTTCTGCCTCGGCACAAGCAAGCAGCGCCAAAGCCCAAAACCAAACCATACGAAACGAAACGAAATTGAAACGAAAATTTAACGAGAACAAGAAGAATGAGAAGGTAAAGCGGCATAGAAGCAAACAAGCGAAAAGCACAAAGATTGGGGCTAGGGCTAAGCAGACGCCGTTTCTGTTGTTGTTGTTGTTGTTGTTGCTGTTTGTTTAGCTGTCGTTTCTCCATTTACATATGTATGTAAAAATATACGTGTGTGTGCGTCTCTGTGTGTGTATGATATGATATATTTATTTCTCTTGCGCTGCCTGTCAGTGTTGCCAACTTTTCAGAAGCTAAAAAATTCGATTTAAGTTAAAATAGCTACACTTTTCTTTTTATTTACTCTTATTATTCATATTAATTTATTAGTAATTCACTGAAGTATTTTTCAATTTTCTATTTTATGAAACTGACATAAATTTCTTTTCTTTATTGTTTTTCAACAAAAAAAAAACCTCGCTGTTCGAATTTCTGGAATTTTTTACAGCCAGAAAAATCTGAATGGCTGCAACACTGGTTGCTGTCTACTTCTATGCGACGGTCACGATGTTATTGCTTTGGCGCTAACTGTGAGTGTGTGTGTGTGTTTGCGTATGCATGTGTTTCTGTAGGCCTCAACACACTGGCAACAGCAGAAAAGCGCGAAGCGACCTGCTGCCGCTGCCTTCACCCTCTCTCTTTGCCTCTTTCCTCCCTTTTGCTCACTTGATCTTTGTCTCTCTTTCTCTCTCCCGCTCTTTGTTGCTGTCTTTTAGTCGGCATCTCCATCTTGTGCTTCTCCGTTAACTCGTTTGGCGACTTGTTTTTGTTTGTGCTGCCTGCCATTCAAAAAATAAAAAATAAAATAAATAAAAAAGTACAAAATAAAATAAAAATAAATAAAAACGTTGTAGCACATTAAAATAGTCTGCCAGAAGAATTGTTGACTTCCCTTTTGACAAACGTACGCCGGCTAACAAATCGACGGCGGCGGCGTCAGTGTGTACATATTTAAATATCTCTAGTTTTGTACATGAATATAATCTCCGTGTACACCAAACTATATTTTAAATTACACATACACACATATGCACATCTATGCACATACCCTGGTTACATTTGCGGTTTTCTCGACTTTGCAAAGAGAACTTCCTCAAAAAAGTACATATGGAAATTTTCCGGTAATAAAAGGAAGTCTATTGTCTGTGAATGAATAGGCCATTAAGCCAACGTATACAGACAGATACTTATCTGAAGATGAAATAGTAGTCCGATTTAAATATTAATATAGTTGACGTTTTTTGTGCTCAGCTTTCATTTAACTTATTCAATAAGTTTAATCAAAAAATAAATAAATAAATACAGATAACGAATATATAAAAACAGTCAGAATATTGGAGTTAAATTGTATCGAATTTCTTAAACTCTGTTGCCAGTTTTCAAATAGGTGCTGAAAATCTTCTCCATAAATCTAAAATTAACGGTAAATGTCTTTGTCCTCTGTGATTTTACCGATTTAAATTGTTCTTTTCAGACTTTTGGAATAAGAGAGAGAGAGAGCTTATAAAAATAATTCCAATCAAACTTTTGGAAAGTGGGAACTGAACATTATTTCCATGAATATAGAATATGTTTTGAATTACTCTGTAGTCCATATCAATTATGACATAGATTGAAAAATTAAATAAAATGTAGATAAATAAATATAAATAAATAAATTTTCAAAAAAAAGCTGGAGGTTATAATATTGGAAATTGAAAAGATATTAACTCCGATTCCAACATATGTATAAGAATATAATAATAATTGGTTAGTTTTGAGTGTGCAAAAGGTATAAAAATAAAACTTCATAAAAAAAATGTTCTAAGAGTTTTCTAAAATAAATTTGATATTGGCTTTTTTTGTACAGGTCTGTGGTTACACATGCGTATAGACGACATTAATCAGCGCTACATTCCAGGCCTTATTTATAGCCCTATTATCTATTCTTTATAAGCCCGCATATCCCAATAGTCCCATTAACCTGCACAATTGCGAAACTTGTCTAGAGCATTAAATAGACGCGTCAACCATTTTGGGTTGCAGTTTCGTTGAAAGCGAAAATAGCGCAACAGAACGGGGAGTAAAAGAAAACCTGAAGAAAAAGAGTAAAAAAAAATGGTGCTAGGTGCTTGCTTGCCTGCTTGGACCTGAGAGAAGTTTTGCGAATGTGTCTTGCAGATACATATCTAAAATTGCCACATTGCATGCAGTAAGAACCAGACACAAGTAACTAAATATAACACAAACACACACACAAGCGCACACATACACACTTACTAATGTATGCGCGTCTGTCTCTAGGTTCCCGCTTGCAATTTCATTTTCATTGCAACTTCATGCCCCTGACATCGGCCCATGCCAGCAGCAGCAACAGTAGCAGCCTCTCCCTCCTCCTTTTCCTGCTCTGCCTCCTTCAACGACCCTTGCACATACCCACTGCTATTGCTTTACATTGCTTGACTTGGTTTTTTTTTTTTGCTTGTTTCGCTGTCTGCTCGTTTCTACGCTCATTCTTGTAAAATTGCAAGTTGCTGCCCGACGGCCTATTGAAGCTCGCTGTCGCTGTCGACGTCGTCGTCGCTGTCTGCGTCGCTGCTAGTGCAGTCGGCCATGCAGCTGAGCTGCCTCGTTGTCTGCAGGCTTCTCCCTTTCCCTCTCTCTCTCTTGCTGTCTGTGCACTGGCTCTGCTGCAAGATTGTGAGCGAGCGAGCGCTCTGCTTGCCCTAACCTACACCACAGAAAATTTATTGCGTCGGCTCCACTTCCACTCACACGCAAACACACACTCACACACAGTTCACTTGATTTCTCATATGCTGCTCGCCCTCGTATCTACGAGGCATACATACTTCAGTTAGCTTGTTGTTGTTGCTTTATTTTTATTTCTTCATTAGTTTTCGTTGTGGTTTCATTGATGCAATATATGTTTCTTTTTTTTGCAATTCTAATTTTCTGTATCTTTCTGTCATTGCAGAATTATAATCAATCGATGCGTTCAATTAATTATACGATTAATAGATTCTTTACAACAAATGCTTTCTTTCGGGTAAGCGTGCAATAATTAAAAAATAATACCCTTCGATTAGCAGGCCATTAAATATTCTTCTTATAGCTAAGGTGAGTATTATTATCTTTCCTATATGAATTTTCATTAATTATGTCCAGAAGTTCAGTTTGGGTAGTTTTCATCAGCTGATCGTAAGGCCCATTAGCTCAGCTGGTTAGAGCGTCGTGCTAATAACGCGAAGGCCGCGGGTTCGATCCCCCCATGGGCCAATAAGTTCTTTTTGTTCTAAGTTTATTTCTACAAACAGAAAATCTTTATTTTATGAAAGTTCTGTTAACGAAACGGCGTTAACATGGCCCATTAGCTCAGCTGGTTAGAGCGTCGTGCTAATAACGCGAAGGCCGCGGGTTCGATCCCCCCATGGGCCAGTAATTATTTTGCATTGATCCTTAAACTATTTAAATGTATGTGGTTGAAACATATTTAATACTATTTTCATTTTATAAATAATTATGACATTAAAAAGTGTACCTATTGATATTTTTAATTATTATAATGACATCCTCATTATTTATAAAAATAAGCGTTTCTAATGCTTTGTCAATAAAGCCCTCAAACAAAATGGCGTTCACATGGCCCATTAGCTCAGCTGGTTAGAGCGTCGTGCTAATAACGCGAAGGCCGCGGGTTCGATCCCCCCATGGGCCAGGATCTTTTTATTTATTTATTTGGCAGACTAATGTTTTTTTCATGTTCATTTATTGGATTTGGCTTAAGCCTAAATAAAATTTATAAGATAAATATATGTATAATTTACTTTACATTGAGTAGTTATAAGTTCTTTACATTGAAGCAAGCAACCAGAAAGAGCTATGAATATTTTGTTTTTAGTCTTAACACAAGTCTTTTTTAATACCGTATTAAATATTGTAGTAGGATCCTCAAAACATGTGTGGCTATTGTTTTCGAAAAAAAAAAGCTTTTGAGCAGACGCTCTGTAACCTGGCCCATTAGCTCAGCTGGTTAGAGCGTCGTGCTAATAACGCGAAGGCCGCGGGTTCGATCCCCCCATGGGCCAATTTAGTTTTTTCCTTTAAGATTTTTATATATGTTCAACCACCTAATCATTTTTATGCAGCTTAAAAATACCAACATCGATTTCTTTTTACCACTAATTTGCGATCAAAAACCAAAATACACAAAATCGTATCCGTTTTTTAAAAAAGTCAAAAAAAAAAAATTACAAAAAATCGTTAGTTGGCCCATGGGGGGATCGAACCCGCGGCCTTCGCGTTATTAGCACGACGCTCTAACCAGCTGAGCTAATGGGCCAGTTGACATGAAAGCGACAAATTCTATACTAAAAAGCCTCTTTTCATCTTTTGTTATTTTTATAAATGTGTAATGAAAATATAAGAGACAACAAAAAGCATAACTTCGCCCAACGTGGGGCTCGAACCCACGACCCTGAGATTAAGAGTCTCATGCTCTACCGACTGAGCTAGCCGGGCTTGGTGATGGCAGTTGGCGAACACTGGATGTAGCTATAAAGGATGAGTTTTGTGTACGTGGCAGTGACACGTTGTTTTTCTTTTTTTTTTTTTAGACTATATTTATAGGCATACGCCTGTGCCTACAGATTGGAATCTCGATTAGCTTTGCTCACTCCCTCTCTGTCTTTCTCTCTCTCGCTCTTTCGAATTTTCTGTAATTGTTTTCTTGTGCGGCGTATTTTACTGCTCTCTAATGGAAATGGTGTATAAAATTACGCGCCAACCTCAACGATGGATATCATCAACAATGAGAAAGGGGTTTATTGCTTCAGAAGGGTCTATTAGGAGGTTGGTTGCGGGGAGGGGCCTTTGCAAGAGCAGCCATCACAAAGTCCAACAGTCGCCCCCGCTACTGCCCTAAGTAATTTTGCTATAAAATATTAAAACGAAACAATGTGCGAAAGGAAACAAAACAAAATACATAAGCGGCGGCGGTAGCATGCATATAGAAACAGAAACTCAGACATTGAAGCGATGAGGGAGCTACAATGGAACCAGATACATAGAGAGAGAGCAGTGGGGAGACAGGACAGGCAAAAGAGACAGCGTGCAGACAGAGAGAGAGAGAGAGGGAGAGAGTGAGAGCAAGCAGGCAGATGATAATCAGCCTGGCAGACGGCTTCATGGTTGCACTACTTGCAAAAGAGTCGGGCATTCCGGAATGAATATGTTATGTATGAGGTTCATCCCTTAAAAACAAAGACGATGTGAATCGATGAATGATAACGAATATTATGCAAGATATTTGTAGGAAACAGCTTAATAATTTTATTATAGAAGGAAATATCTCTTATAACTAGGTTAATATATCAATTGCCCAAAACGAAAGTATTTAATTCAATCAAATTTCTCTAAGGCTATTTCTAAAAATAGTACTTCTGTAAGTTCATTTATGAGCAGGATAGGATATCATGTTAGTGGCCAGGCTGGTGGGCACAGACTTCCATATTCTATTGTGAACGAAAGAAATAATAATAGGGAGCATAACTAAAGCAAATGAAAGGCAAAAGCTTATTTGTGCAGACAAATTGTTTGTGTTTATTGTCGTTGTTGGCGACTCGGCGACCTCCGCCTCAAGTCTAGACCTAACACGCATAATGCCTGTCAAACATACGGACATGCTTACATAAATACTCACTCACTCACTCACTCACTCTGACCACCCGCTCGTTATCTTTATCTTTCGCTTGCTTTCGCATATTCCATGCCACAACCGGTGGCAACAGCAGTGTCTGCAGCAGACACAAGGCCAAATAAGTTGGGGTAGGTTATATTAGGCTTGTCAAATAATGAGATAAACAAAAAATATGTTGTTTGATTTAACAACAACAAAAACCATTTTGTAAAACAATAAACACATTTGAGAAGTTTTTAATTTAAAACAAAAAATTTGTTATTCGCCCAACGTGGGGCTCGAACCCACGACCCTGAGATTAAGAGTCTCATGCTCTACCGACTGAGCTAGCCGGGCAGTTGGCAAATCGCTGCAAATTTTGGCAGATGGAATCGCAGTGGAAATCTTATCTAAAATAGAATTGTTCTCTAGAATCTATGTTTGGCTACATACATATATGTAAATTGAGCAAGTTGTGAATAAAATAGAGTCAATAAAGATAAAATTGGTATGGATATATTTTCTTAATGCATACCAGTTCCAGTTACAATTCCAACTACCAGTTATTTTTGGCAAACCGAAGATTATATTCCCTTTGTAGATCGCAGTCTGCTGACATTTAATTTTTTGTGAATAGTTCGATATATTATTTAATTTTATTCGATTTTTACGAAAACAAATATTGATTAAAAAAAAATGTTAATTTGAAATGAAAATTAATTAGATGTTTTCTATAGACTGACAACTGACTGAATGTTCAACAATTGTATCAGAAAAGAAACCTTAATCTTTCGGTAGATTTTTCCTTTATATATAGACATAAATATGCATACTTAAACAAAATTATATCTTCCATTAAAAACTAATTATACATACAAATCATAATACAAATTTTTATTTCAGTTTTTTTTTTATTTTGATACAAAGTAACCAATGTAAATCACACCTGTGCTCATGGAATCTTGAATAATAATCGCTGAAAATTTATAAAAATAATTTAAAGAACGATCTTTAACGGGATATCCTGGCATTAAGTTTAGCTGCAGAAAGTTGCCAGTGATCGTCACCAAGCCCGGCTAGCTCAGTCGGTAGAGCATGAGACTCTTAATCTCAGGGTCGTGGGTTCGAGCCCCACGTTGGGCGAGTTTTAACTTTTTTTAATTAATTTTTTTTTTTTTATTAAAAAAGTTTTTTCCTCCTGTATAATGATTTTTATTCTTTATTGAACCTTGACAGCCGTATTTCTTACAGCGAGTGCACTTACAACGGCACTGCATTGTTAGAGAGTATGAAAAATTGATGCCTGTGGACTTGAAATAAAAATGTGATTTGAATATTGAAATGAAATGAGAGAATGAGAATCAATGGCAAGCGATTGATAGATAGATATGATGAAAGAAGGGGATAGACAAAGACCGAATACAACGACGACAATAGAGCAGCACCGAATGCAAATGTGAATAAAAGCACGTTTAGAAAATGCATTAATTTGAATGCATAACAAAACTACGCGTGCAACACTAGTGCATAGTAAAAATATTAAAAACGTTTCAGTTTGCCATGCAAATCAAATGAAACGAGGCGAATGACTGAACTTAACCTTAAAACACACAACACACACACACACACAGCCATAAAAATACGTCCATTAAAACTATGCATTCGTAATTAGCAAACTTGTATGTGTTATTTAATAGGTATCTGTATATATTTCCTATATGGAAATCGAATATTTTGTTTTGACTATGCAAATTGCGGTTAATGCACTGACATACAATAAAAACAACACAATATTTAATGCAAATGAAATAGTTTAAAGGGTGTAAAGCTATGCATTTAAATATGTGGATAGCTCTGAGATCATTTCTTATGAGATCATTAGGTTGAGCTGTGCCCAAACTTCATAGGGAATGTGCTTGTACATATTTTAAATTATATATTTTGTTCTACTAGTACTACTATATTTACCAATAATGGCGCCCAAATGCGCCTTTTAGTTGCGTTCAGTCGTCTCCCATATTGTCTAGTGGTTAGGATATCCGGCTCTCACCCGGAAGGCCCGGGTTCAATTCCCGGTATGGGAAAATATGGTGTTGAAAAGTTCTACATTTTTTTAAATTTAGAAATTATTTATTTTAATAGATATTTATGAGTATTTTCAGAGTTTAAGTGTAGCTCCCTCAAGTTCCACAGTTAAGTAGTTGCCACCTTGCTTCCCTCCCCCTTTCCCAAGCCATTTTTTCGCGTGTGACTTTTGGACTTATAGCTGTAGCCAGTTTTAAGTGTAAGAGGCAAAAAAAAACTCACTCTACAACTTGCCGAGTAAATTGAGCTAAGGAGTCGCCGCCCAACTAGTTTTATATTATTCAAATGACCTTGGCGAGAATTTATTACTGGATGCGGCGAGACGTGATCGGGAAAACTTTGTAAAAATGTAAATTATGCGGAAAAAAAAAGTATAAATCGCCCCCGGGTGGACTCGAACCACCAACCTTTCGGTTAACAGCCGAACGCGCTAACCAATTGCGCCACGGAGGCTGCTGACAATTCCGCGAAGAGATACTAAACATAGGCGGGGTTCTACAGTTATAAAATGTAATTATAAAATAATGTGTAGAATGCTAGAAAAATGAACATATTAGGAAATAAAGCATTTATCCAATATTTTAATGTAACTAGCTTAAAACTCAGTACAAATGGCTAACATCAATTTAAGTAAAAGCAAAAAAAAAGAAAAAGGTCTGCGATCCTGCCAGGAGTCGAACCTGGAATCTTCTGATCCGTAGTCAGACGCGTTATCCATTGCGCCACAGGACCGATTGATCTGCAGGGAAACTAATGAGCTACTTAAAGCTCATTGTGCCAATGAAAGCTTGGAAAAGTTCTAAAGGTTGTTTGTCACTTGTGCTTTGATTTTTTTTTGCTTTTGCTGTCTTTTTCAAACTATTTTTGTTTTTCTTGTATCGATCTAAGTGCTATTTGGTACTTTCATAATTAAAGCAAGTTATTGAAATAAATAACGTAATACTTTTAAGAAAAAAAAAGAACAAAACCAGTTTCAATAGCATAATAAAAATATATTCCCCTTCTTTTTTGCAGATAAAAAAAGAGAATAGCTTTAAAGTTTGATTATGAGGTGAGTAAACAAAATATTTTTCTTATATTGTAATTATTTGACAACATTTTCATTTTATTTTCACAATAATGATTAATATTATATTTTTATTTAAATACAACTAAAAAAGAAAACTATAGTTACAGTGTAAAAACAGTTGAAAATTTGGATTTTAATTATAAAATAAAGTTATTATTATAGAAAACATTTAACATTAATGTGGCTACATTTTTTATAAAGAAATAATAAGTGTTATTTTCACTACGTCCTTTAATATATTGCGTGCTGCAGCTGTTTAGTCACATAATTCCCTATTTCCCGCCCTGCTCAATTGGCAAAAACCTATTCAGCTTTCAACAACTTCATATCACTTCAAGTTGCGTGCTTTGACTTGGGCATAAAATTTGCAAAAACTTTTTAGCAAGTCATTTGATAACATGCTAACTGACCATACCCTCATACAAAGAGCGTGAGAGAGAGAGGGAAAAGAGAGTTGAAACTGAAATTCGCAGTCCCACCCACAACAATTTGCTCAAACAAAACCTTTTCATAATGCACGAGTGAAATTTATCGATTTTGATTTTTTTTTTATTGCTCCCTCTTGTGCAGCAGCATTTTCAATTCCATTAAACGGCGCGACGAGACACGCGTCCTTGCCACCCAAAAACCACCTAAAACATCGTCGTCGTCGCCATGACGGCAGAGCCAAGGTGGAAGACCTTTCCATTTCTCTCTGTGTCTCTGCTTCTGGTTGTGCCTCTGTCGCAGTCGCAGTCGCAGTCTCTATCTTTCATTCGGTCTGTGGGGGGTTCGGCGTTGGTCATTGTCAACGCCCAACCAGCCGGCACTGACTGAGTGCTATTTATGTCCCCTATAAAATGCAGTAAATAGAGTCTTATCAACTTGTGTGCTAAAGAATTCCCTACACAAAATCCCACGCTAAGCTTTCGACTTTCGCCAACGACCATACTACGCTGAATACATCGGTTCTCGTCCGATCACCGAAATTAAGCAGCGTCGGGCGCGGTTAGTACTTAGATGGGGGACCGCTTGGGAACACCGCGTGTTGTTGGCATAGTCCAAAACAATTTTTTTTTTCCACATTTCTTATTTTATTATTTATTTTATTTATGATGATGAGTTTAATTTGAAATGCAACTTTTTCCACATTCTTTAACCTACTGTCTGACTAGAGTAGAAGTTATTTATTATTTTGACTAATCAAATTTAAGTATTTTTTAAAATTAAATAAATCGAATTTAAGAGTCCAACAACCGGATTACAGGGTATCTGCGCATCGTCTCGCTTTCGATTACATCACGTCTATTCGTTTTGCTTGCATTTGCACTTAACTTTTTTGCGTCGTTAGGTTTGCTGTCGATTCGCCTCAGTCGCTCTTTGGCGCCTGCCTTTGGTGCATTGTTTGGGTCAAGGATGTTGTGGAAATGGCATGCTGTGTGTAACTTCCCGCATACTTTAACGGGGCATGCTACAGGGGTGTGGCGGAACTTCAGGCTTGCACATTTTTGGCGGCACTTGACTTGTGAAAGCTGTGAACTTTTAACAGTCTAGTTAACATTTCAATGCCAAAAGCAGTAACGTCCTTAGCATTTCCCCTCGCCTGCCACCATGGAGAGTTCACACTTTGAGAGTGTGCTTCTCAGAAATGCGGGCCAAGAAATTTCAATATTGTTTGGCTTGCAAATATTTGTGGATGTGCAGCATGCATAAAACATGAAGAAATGTCTGGCCCAAAAATGGTTGTCAATAAATTATAACCGGTGGGAATCATAATAATATTCTGAGATGCGAGTACAGGTGCCAAAAGGGACTGGTTAATATTACACCCAAATTGCATATTTAAATTTTGTTCCCTTTTGTTCTACCATAAACATTCGGCTTTCGCCAACGACCATACTACGCTGAATACATCGGTTCTCGTCCGATCACCGAAATTAAGCAGCGTCGGGCGCGGTTAGTACTTAGATGGGGGACCGCTTGGGAACACCGCGTGTTGTTGTTGGCATCGTCCAAAAACACTTTTTTGGATGGGACACAGTAGAAGAGTCACATGTTTACTCCAATGATTTTTTTTCGTTAACATATTCTTATACATTTTTTGTATCATCTATTGTTCTCTATGTTAAACTAATTAATGCAAATATTTTGTTTATTTTGGATAACGATTAAACTTTGACCACCAGATCTATACTGCATTTAGATATGAAAACTATTACAACTCTTTTCTCATTTTTTGTTGTTTTTGTTCTTTCTGGGCATGATTTCTAGATGACTGAGCCATCTTCAGCTTTTAACTTGCAAAGGCTTCTGAGTGTTATTTTTAATTGTTGCCCCAAATACCGTGTGACCCTATCGATCTAAATTTATATTATTTGCCAAAAATTTGTTCTTTGCGCTGTTTGGCTTAGCCATTTTGCCACCCCCTCACAACCAACAGCTGTTGAACCTTCTTTCTATCTCTCTCTCTCCTGCTGAAACAAAAAAAAAGACAATTTGACCTACCTGTGTCATTTACACAGGTGTTAATGGCATGCACGACATTCCACATACCAGTCTGATTTCCTCCCCTCGCCACCCCAAAACCCACCACCATCTACATCTCTCCCAGAGCAGCGCTCATGCAACTGCCACTCGTCGTCACATGATGCATCCGCTGACACGACAAACGAGAAAAACAAAATAAAACCACTCCCGCCGCCTACACTTCCGTTTTTGTATACAACAACGCCCTAAAACAAAAAGAAAATCTACTGAAACGAGAGTGAATGCAATTTTGTTGCCGACGCTGCTGCTGCCTGCTGTTACTGCGGCTGTTGCGTCGCTGCCGCGAGCGCCAAAAATAAACATGCAGCGTTAAATAGGCCGTAGCAAAACTACTCACTCAACTATACTCGACTAACTATTAGTTGTAGTTGTAGTTGAGTGCGTTCTCTCGGTGCTCTCTTTGCTCTGCTCTGCTTTGCTCTCTCTCCAAGTGCAAGAGCAGGCCAGTAATTTACGTCATGCACTGTGCATGGGCAAGCTTTTAGTTCGCTACCTCTCTCGCTCGCTCCCGTTCTTGCTCACACTCTTCATTTACTTTTTGGGCATTATTGCACATTGGAACGAGAGCTGACGTTTTGCTTGGCGCTTGCAACACTATAACATGTACACGCCTATGTATGTGTGCGTGTAATTTGTGACACGCTTGGGTGCTCTCGATCTCTCTCTCCGGTTGTCTTTCACTCTCTGCACAACTATTTGGCGGTGTCCGCGTGTCCATTATAAATTGCTGTAAGTTGCATGCGCCGCTCGCCGCTTACATTTGCATATAGCGCAGTGCATGTGCATGTGTGTGTGTTTTGTGTTTGTGTTTGTTTCGAGTGTAAAATTATTCTTTTTTTTTTTCTAAGGTTCAGTCGCAGAGTTGAAGGTCAGTTGATGTTTTATGTCATTCAACTTGCCGTCGTTGTCGTCGACGTTTTCGTTGTTGTTGTTGTTGCTTGTACATTTTCGTCATTGCTGCGCTTTTTATTATTGCTTTGGTTGTTGTTGTTGCTACTGTTTATAAATGTTTGCCGCGTTTCGCTTGCGTGTTAAGAAATTCAACTGAGGAGTGGGGCCCCGTATCCACTCTTCTTCCCATTCCCATTCCCTTTCCCACTCCCATTCTCTTTTCCTTCCCATTCTCAGGCCCCCACTAAGTGCATTTTTTGTATTTAGTTTTCGGAAATGTTAAATCAGCCAACAAAGCCTTAACTCAGTGCAAATATGCTGAGAAAGGGAGGGAATTGGATTTTTAAATGAATTTATTGCAACTTCTACCAACATTTGGCATTAATAAAAAAAAATAATAATAATGCTTGCTCTGCTTGGTTAAATAATTTTATAACTTGGTAAATGTTTTTGCCATTTCTTTGTGCAAAGCCTTAACTCATTGCAAATATGCTCAACTGGTGAGGGAGAAAGAGCAGAAGTTTGAGCAAATTGTGAGTTGCGTTTATTGCAACTTTTAATAACATTTGCTATTAATGAAAAATAAAAATAATTTCAGCTTTAAATAGAAATAATTTTCCCGGGTAGATATTTTTATTCTTTTTTGCCTTTGTGTTTTTCTGCACAGGGTCTGTCACTTTATTGGATTCCTCTTGGCTAATAAGTTCAATAGACGATTATTACCAATTAGTTAAGGGGTGTGTGTAAAGTGAGGTTAAGTGCTTGCCCCTTTGGCTTGCATGCAGGCAAAGTCTCGCCAAACAATAAACAATGAATAAAAGCAAGACAACAGTTAAGTCATATTATGTACCATAAGACTTAACTTTCTATACTCCTGAAACTCAAAATAAAAAAAAACAAAAAACAAAAAAATACAAAAAAACACCTGACCTTTTCACTTGTCTAAAGTGTTGAAAATAAACTTAAAAATATGCCAAATTCCCACGAAATGAAGAAACCAGCAACAACAACAACACGTGTGCGTCTCATTGTCAGCGTAATCTTAATGCACTCAAGACGGACAGAGACAGAAGAGAGCGACTAAGCGCAACAAAGAAACCAAAACGCGCAAAAAAGAAAAACACATACATACAAACAGACACACTTACATGCATACATGCATACGTACAAACATAAATTCCATTAACGAAAAAAAAGCATTAAAATCAAAAGTCACATAGCAGCAGCAGCAGCAGCAGCAGCGGCGACGTTGGCAGCGAAATCAACACAAAAAGTGTGTTACAAAGTCAAAAGCACAGCAACAACAAGTAGAGCTTAAATACCACAACGAAAAAGAAACCAAAGAATACCAACAACAATACCTACAGCAGCAGCAGCAACAACTACACACAACCAAAAGCGGCAGCAACAGCAGTAATAACCAGCCAGTCAAGCAGGCACAGCACACACAATGAGCCCAAGTCGAAAACCAGTTTTTTGAAAAGTTCCGCACGCTGGCCCCAAAGTTGTTGTTATGATGTGTGCACAGTGGTCCGCAAATGCCAAATTTGTGCAACCAAAAATCAGAGCATAACAACGAAAAACTAATATTCTTAAATAAATAACATAATAATAATATTATTTAAAATTACATATAAATATTTTGTGATTTATCACAAACAAAATAGTTTTCCATATGAAATGCACTGCACATACACCACTGTGCAGCATATCGACAGTGCCCGATTGCTGCCGCTATGGCTACTGCATGTCTCTGTTGTTGTTGTTGCTGTTTGTTCGCGCGAAAGTTGAGCGCAGCTTAGCAGTCAAAGCATTGCCAAGTAGAAAAATTGAGCAGAGCGCATGCGTCGCAAGCAAAAGCAACACAGCAATAACAATTGCAAGCAGCGCTCTCCACACTCTCTCGCCCCCGCACAAGAACAGAGAGAGAATGAGAGAGAGAGAGAGATAGAGAGGCGCGCCAAAGAGCGCCAAGAGATAGAGAGAGAGAGAGTAACAAGCAGAAGCAGCCGCAGCAGCAGCAACGGGCTAACGGCAACGGCGGCCTTTTAGTTTTAGTTTTTATGTGCGGCTCTCGTGTAATAAAAATTACATTGCGCGTCGCTTATGTCGCTGAAAAGTGCAGAAAACAAAAAAATAAAGAAACAAATTGTGTGTTAGAAATAACAGCACAAAACAAAACGTAAAGTGAAACAAATTTTAGTTTAATTAACACAACTCGCATGCTCCCCATGCCCCCACCCCTATGCCCTGTTTAAGTGCGTGTGTGTGAATTTGTTTTTGTCATCAATGCGAGTGCGTGTGTGTTTGAGCATGTGTAAGTGCCTCAAATTTGCTTGAGGAAAAGTTTTATGCGAACAACAGCAACAAAACAACAAACGAAATCATTTTCAAACAATGTTAGTTAACAGAAAATTATTAGTTAGCAGAGAATGTACATAAATAAACATGAATGTGTTGTGTTAAATTAGAAATATGTATGCAAACTTCTAAACAACTACAAAAACTGTGCCGTGCCAAGAGCTGTTGTTGTTGTTGTTGCTGCTGCTGCGGCTGCTGCCAGCGAGTGACGTTGCTCTCCCTCTCTCACTCACAATTCAATTCCATTTGTTGTCTTGCATTGTTTACTGGGAGAGCGCCGCAGAACCGAATTTGAAAGAGCGAAAATATAGCAGTATGTGTGTGTTGTTGTTGTTTTTCTTACTGCCTCTGCTGCAGTCCATGCCATGCTGACAGCGAGTGACGTTTACCTTCCTCCCTCTCACCCTTCTGCTCACCCACACGACATTTCTATGCAGTTGTTTGGCGCTCTCTGAGAGAGAGAGCTAGAAACGGTGGAAACTGTGCGAGTGCAATAATAAAAGACACAAGAGAGAGGTAGACAGAAATAGAAAGAGAAGGAGGCATTGTGTGCGTTTCATTGTTGTTCATGTTATTGTGGCGCGTATAATGTTTATCAAATCACATACATATAAATATCATTTAAATGCAAAAATTAATGTGCACATTGAAATTAATTCATTCAAACATTTTGCTGCGTTGTGTCTTTTTTGGTTTTTTTTGTTGTCAATAAAAATTGCTGAAATGCACGTGTCTGTGTCTTGCTGGGGGAGTGCAGGAGGAGGGGGCTGTCGGCGTTGCCATTTGACTGAGACCCAATTGCATACCGCGTTCTCTTTCTCTGTCACTCTCTCGACAAACAATCTCTCTCGCGGCTCGGTAACTGGAAGTTTTTGTGCTCGCACTCTCGAGCTCCGCTCTGTGACGCTCTCTCAGTGCAATAGCGCACAGTGTGTTAAATGTCATTTGAATAATGATTATTTGAAATTGAATACAGCTAAATATTAAAGTGTCAAAATTTAATTTGAATGATTGATGTGCCGACTGACCGACTGCTTATTGCCTTTATTTACAGATTTTGGTGAAATATTACGACATATGTACGGACAATTAATCTAACTTAAAAAAGTAAACAAAAATATTAATAAACAATAATTATTTGGATTGTATGACAAACGCAACGACATGCAAAACTGGTGAGTAATTTAGTAGGTGATAATTTTAAAATAAATAGAAGTTTATATTTTCACTGTAGACATGCATTTATTTAAGCACAATCAGCTAATGATAATTACTCATTTCAATTCACTTTTCACAACTATGCAAAAATGATTTTCCTTTGCATTTTCGCGACCCTCATTTTTCTAGCTTCATTCAATTCATTGCACTGGAAAAAGTAAATAAAGGGGGGAGAGAGAGAGAAGAGAATTTGAGAGGAAGAAGAACTGAAAGTCTTTTTTTTTTTTTTTGCTAATTGTAATGTGCATAAATTGCAGCTGTTTTGTGAGGCGCGCCAATTGGCAATGCAGATGAGTTCCCTCTCTTTTTTTTATTTTGTTTTATTTTTGCACTTTTCTTCCTCGCTTTTCAAAAATAAAACTGCAACGGAAATGCATCGTTTACAGCGTCGGTCCATCGGTCATTCGGGCAGAGAGGGGGCAGGGGCAGTGAAGGGATGGCAGTCAGTTTTCAGACAGTTTTGTTTAGTCATACGATAGATAGACAAACAGACAGACAACAATAATAACAATAGCAAATAACAAAAAACTACAGTCGGGATAATACTAGAATTGAGTGCAAGTGCAACATGTCAGCGACAAAAGGCGAATAAACTTTGCCAATTGCAATAACAGCAACAAACAGAAAATGAAATCAATTCTATTTTCATCAACTGTGTGTTGAATAAATAGATTTCAATTTGCCAATTTCTATCTATATGCCCTGTATTTACATTAATGGCGCAAGCCAGGTATAATCAGTTAAAATTGAATAGAAACTGAGCAGATTTTTGAATGCCAATAACTATTTGATAAGTTGGAGACTCGATTTTGGTTTGAGAAACCTTAACCACAATCTATTGTATATTGTATATATATATATATTCAAACATAACTCTTAGTCGAGCAATATCAATTTGATGTAGTTTTGAGGAGAGAGCCAGCATAGAAAAATGCATAATTTCTTTGTCAATAGAATATTGAAACTAGGTTGAATTCCGCAGCGACAGCCACAAGTGTGATAATCATGTTTATAACAAATCTATTCCCACACTCAAATAAAGCCCGTTGCCTTCCCGCTTGCCATGAATTCCCTGGGATATATGTCCTTATATAAAAGCGGAAAAGCTATAACAAAATTGGGTCAACGTCGGCGTGTTGAGCGACGACCTTATCAAGGATTCTGGGTCAATATGCTTACACCACGCACACACACACACATCTCCAACTAAGCATGTGTGCACGCGCTTATTGATAATTGTGTGCATGTGTGTGTGTGTGTGTGTGTGGGTGGGATGTCAAAAGAGGCGTGGCTATGCGTTCATTTGAGAATAGAACTAGCAATAATACAGCACAACAACAAAGAGCAAAGACAAGGGAAAGGGAGTGAGCGAGAGAGAAGTGGGATGGGTTTGGGTGGTTGCATGCCACTTGCAATTATTACGACGAGTACTTAAGGTGCATTAAACTGCTGCATTGACCCCGTTTAACGTCAGGTAATTGGCCTTTAGTCATGCGAACCATACAAAAATATAATATGTGGATAAAATGCAAACCCAATAATTAATTAAAGCAAAAAAGACTTTCTTGAAATTAAAAGCCTTTCATCAATGAAAGTAACCAATAACTGCCAATTACAAATATTGATTATTATTACAAGTAATACAAAAATGTATTAAAAAAAATATAATTCGCCCCCGGGTGGACTCGAACCACCAACCTTTCGGTTAACAGCCGAACGCGCTAACCAATTGCGCCACGGAGGCAGCTGAGACAGTATCGTCCAAAGTCGCTTTTTTAGTAAGCAGTGCAGCCGAAACGCAGTCAAAGCAGTGTTTGATGTAATGAAAGCTCTTTTTTAGCTAAAACACTTTCATTGAATAAATAGCCAGTCTTTTGACAGCTGGAGCTTTTTGTGTGTGCTTTTGGTTTGAAGTATGTATAAAATTTGCGCTGTAAACGCAGCCTCCGTGGCGCAATTGGTTAGCGCGTTCGGCTGTTAACCGAAAGGTTGGTGGTTCGAGTCCACCCGGGGGCGGGATTTTCTTTTTTGTTGATTTTTAAAAATAATAAATTTTTAAAAATATTTTTTAACTTTGGGTTTTCATTGCAGCTATAGGACAACTGACAAACTATGTAAAATAAAATGCTTATAGGCAACATGAAGGCGTGGCCATGTTGTCAAACGCCACCACAAGAAGAACAACAACAACAACCACAACAATTCACAGCTTGTAAAAAGTACATGCAGCAGGCAAAATGTACCGTTTGAATGCCACACAACAACAACAACAGCAGCAGCAACAACAACAGCCAACAACTGGACAACAACAACAAAGCAAACCAAAACAGACAACCCAAATACCCAGCCACATTTTGTTGCAACAACAATTAGCCGCAGCCGCTGCTGCAGCAGCCGCCGCCGCCGCCGCTGCCGGCGCTGGCAACAACAACATTAGCAGCAATGCCACCTTGACCCGTGCAAATGGTGTTGAGGATAAATTAAAGCTATTGACAACTGCCACAACAACGACGTCGACGTTGACGTCGACTGCCACGCCCGCAACAACAACAACAACAATTAAAACCGAACCCATGCCTGACGTCATCGCCTTGACCATCAACAACAACAGTAATAGTAGCAGCGGCATAGCATCAACGTCGGCAGCAGCGGCCGCTGCTGCTGCTGCCGCGGTTGCAGCATCTTCTTCCTCCTCCAGCTCCAATGGGCTTTTGGCTTTTGTGCCCACAAAGCGAGCGCGTCTCGATGCGTAAGTAAAAAAAGGAAAAAAGCTTTCAGTTCTCTCTTCCTTCCTCTTTCACACTTATTGCATCGCATTGCAGGCCTGAGGATTGGATGTCAACGTCAAGTCCGGGCAGTGTGCCCAGCTCAGCGCCGCCGCTGTCGCCGTCGCCCGGTTCGCAGAATCACAGTTATAACATGTCCAACGGTTATGCATCGCCAATGTCAGCTGGCAGCTACGATCCATATAGTCCCAATGGCAAAACAGGTGAGTGCGTGCGAAAGAGATGCGTGAGCTGTGCAAGCAGCGCCATCTGGTGTTCGTTTACGTGCACGGGCTAAGGTTATCAGTAACTTAACACAGATGGCGCCTTTGAGTTAAAAGCTTTTTAGTTAGCAGTGCAGTCAAAAGCTTTGTAGTTACTACTGCTAAATTATTTGGATAATGGAATTATTATAAATTTACGTACAAGAACAATGAAAATTGATTTATTTACACATGCATATAGTGGTGATAATACTTGGTAGATACATGAAATATTTAGTAAAGTAGACACAAAGGATAAAAGCAATTGCTTTTCTGGGAAATACTCATCAAATACAACGGTTTCATATTTTCTTTGATTTCTTTGTTATGTTCTGAACTATTAATCACCACAAAAACGTAAACTTTAGGAATTCTCAACTCCAAATTCCCAATTTGAGGCATAAAACCGTTTATTAAGCACTCGACTTTCGCCAACGACCATACTACGCTGAATACATCGGTTCTCGTCCGATCACCGAAATTAAGCAGCGTCGGGCGCGGTTAGTACTTAGATGGGGGACCGCTTGGGAACACCGCGTGTTGTTGGCATCGTCCAAAAACACTTTTTTGGTGAAGTTTACCTTTTATTTTATTTCTACAATACTATTTAATTTATTTATTTATCTTTGTTAATTTCTCTTACAAGTTAACAAGTTTTCAGTCTGGTCTTAAGTACTGGCATTTCCTTTGCAATGCCATTAATTTTTAATTTTGTTTGACAATTTGAAATTCTAGAACATCGCTTTGTAAATTCCCAGATTTTTTTTTGAACCTTTTTATTTTCTGGTATTATCTGCTCTTGCCTTTTTTCTTAACCAAATGCTGTTTACAAGCCCAAAAGTCTTGAGCTTCAACTTGTAATATTCTGTTGACAATTTGAAAGGGATAAGGGATTAAACAAGCTTTGCAGTTACGAGCCAGTTTATTAACCTGTTTGTTGTGTCTGGGAATATACATATATGCAGAAATAGAAATATTTGGTAAATGTGGCTTAAAATCACTACAAGGAAAACCGAAATTTGTAGACCTCAAACTGAATTAGACACGAGTTCAAGCGAAACACGCACACACAAGCGAACAAGCAAGCAAATATAAATGTGCTATGAACGTGCCTTTCACCTTTCACGTGAGAACGTGACCATTTTCAAGGTCGCGCATGGCAGACACCCGAAAGTGGGGCTTGCGCACAAATGATGAGCCGAAAGTAAGCCTTGAAATTACCAAAAATGTGCACAGACAAAGCAGACAAAGCAATAAAACGGGGACTGAGGCGTAGTGGGTGGTAGCTGGGAGTATGTAGGAGGTGGTAGTTAAGTGGGTGGCGCTCGGTCTAACTGACAATGCCAATAAAGTTGAAAGTTGAAGGTCACCAGACAGCGTCGCCGTCGACGTCGGTTTTTGGCATCGCGTCGCCCCAGCCAAGTTGAAGGCTAAACCCAGACAATAAACTTTGAGGTAGCGCCACTCAACCACTCACCCACACCTCCCCCCCGCCAGACGCACACTGTTCCCTCGCCGGCCTTAAGGCAACGCCCTGCGCAGCCTCAATTCCAGTCTGCGCCTCAGCCCCATTTTCATTTCCATTTCCAGCCGTGGCCCTGGCCATGAAAACTGCTGCTTTTCGCACTGAGTTACTAAAATAAAATGGCCAAAAAAAAAAAAAACGCGTGTCGCTTGTCGGCCCGAAAAATATCGATTGTTTTTCGGTTTTATTTTCAGCTTAGTGTTTTTTTTTTTTTTACTACATTGCGTTGATTCCTTCGCGTCGTGGCTATATTGCATTGTGCGTGTGTCCTTTTTGAACCTTGTCTCCTTCTGCTCGCTTTCACTTCAGAGTCACAGTCCCAGTTGCTGGATGTGTCTGGCGGTGCGCGGCGGGGCTAACGAAACGGGGCAGCGAGGAGCCCGCCCCAAAAGCAACGACCCATAAAAAGCCAGGCACACAGACAGAGACAGGGAAAGAGATAGAGAGAGAGTGAGGGGATAGGGGGAGGGAAAGAGAGCAAAAGTGATAAGAGAAGGAAAGCGCGTAATGTAATGAAATCATGCCAAGGCTGTTAGTCGCAATGCGAACGCAGACAAGGACGAAGAATAAAGGATGTTTTTATCGGATGTGGAATGTGGATGGTGTCTGGTGGATTGTGCTGGCTGTTGGGATGAGCTCAGGCGAAAGGCACTAAGCAAGCGGACCCACAAATGCCTAAAATGTGCCACGGGGACTCAATGACGTTCAGAGGCAAACAGTAGGTTTCTCGATTTAGAATACCCATTAAACAAAATGTGTGAAATGGGTATGATAGTGTAGCAGAAGGCAACTTTAAAAGAAAAAAACTTTTCAATAATTTCTACTCATTTCCCAAATCGATAACTATCGATATTATTTTAAATAAAACTCTGTAAGTGTATATAGAACAAATGTCAATTTTTAAATGCAATTCTCGATTTTCTGTAAGAATCGGGATAGAAGAGAAGAGCTATAACACTCAGAAGAGGGCGCAATAAATCTAAATAGGAAATCTGAGCACAGGGTATCTGCTAGTGCCCTCTCTCTCACACTCACACTCTTCCTCGAGGGACTTTTGCCTGTTATTTATTTGTGTGTGTGTTTTTTTTTTCCAATTTCACTGGCAATTGGGTCTGCAAGCTGCCTGCCCTCTGTCTGCTGCGTGTTCAATGTGGCGTATGCGCAATGTCTGCACAAATAAAATGCTCCCCAGTTAGATGATGATGAAGAAGAAGAAGAAGAAGGATTGGAGCAACTTGAAATGCTTGTGCTCCATCTGTTCTATGATTTTATGCCCAATTTTGCGTACATTTTCTTGACGTTTGCTCTTTGAGTTATGTATAGAATAAATATAAGTACGTGTGGAGTGCTGGTCTGGCATCTGTAATTGGTTATTTATATGTATGGTCAGCTTGAGTACACCCAATGCGTCGCTGTTTACCACATTAATCTTCTATATATTCCATATAGTATGTATAGGGTGTGTACAATACACATATGCTAATGGCAGCCCAGCCCAGCCACAAGGTCGACGCAGTTCACAACAGATGCGGCCATCTCCGAGAGATTCGATTGGGATTGGAATTGGGAAAGTCGACAAACTCGGAGGAAAGTTGACGTTTCAACGTGGTTGGGGGGTTGGGTCAGAAATGGTAAAAACGCTAGAGAAAAAGAAAAAGGTTTTGCGTAGTGAAATATGTGAGCGCTGAGTTTGAGGTTGAGTAAGAAAGAAGCAGAAAAAAAAACTGTATAATGATTGAGAAACTTGGTAGACATAACAAGTCAACAAGATGAAATTGGTAAACTTGAGTAGCTTGTGGCAAAAATAAGTAATTATAATAAAAGGCGCTCTTGCTTGTGACAACTTACTTAATGCCAAAAACTAAGCACAAATCTTGGCTTCAAAACGGGTGCACAAAGTTGAAAGGCAAAACCATTGAAAGGCAAGTTAAAATTGTAAAAGTTGGCATATTAAATATATATATTCAACATCGTTGAACGATATACAAAAGAAATTGAGAGAAATGTGGTGAAAGGGCACCGATATGAAAGTCTTTAGATGGAGAGCAAGACTTTAAAGATAAGAAAATTGTAAAGAGAACAAAAGGAAGCTTGTGGTCAGTATTAATATATATATATATATATATATAGTAAACTGCCGATATGTAATTTTGTAAATTCTTATCAACTTTTGAACACTTTTGCTTTCAGGTAAGCCATCGAATTCTAACAAAATTATGAAAGAGCTCTTGAGGTAAATATATATCGCATGCTAATATATCATATAACCCAATGGGTGTTTAACTGTTAAGTGCATAAGAAATTCTGCACCCAATTGTCTGCCTCAGATTTCAGCAGAGTGCACACAGACACCATAAATATTAGCATAATAAACTCGCCTCGGGCACTTTCCAGAGAAACCCAAATCAAAAGCAACAAAAACAAGAAGAGAATATGGAAGAAATGTGGCCAAAAAATCGATGGGATCGATTGAGCAATGACTGCAATTAGTATCGTACCAAAAAATGTCTAGACAGAGCCAAGCCCAAAGGCCCAAAGTGAACCAAACCCAGAAACCGATGAAGAAGAACAAGAATGAAATGAAGAAGCAGCGGTAGAAGAAGAAGCATAAACTGCTCTGTCTTAATCTGTGCAGGACACGCAAAACTAAAGTTAATGTTGTTGTTGTTGTTGTTGCTGTTGTTGTTGCTGCTTTTCAAGGTTTCCAGCGATGAATTTCAATTTGAATCATGTGCCTGAAACATGATAACGGCTACCCCTCCCCCTCTCGCTCTCCTTCTCTCTGCCTCTCTCTGTCTAACAGTCGCTGTCTGTGCTTTCAGTAAAAAGTAAGAAGTAGAAGGCTTCTTCTCTATATATATGAGAAACTGGTTTCCAGCTTGTTGTTTGTGGCTTGCATTTCCTGATTATGCCTTAGAATTTGACCAAAAAAAAAAAGAGAAGAAAAAACTAAAGAACTTAAACCGATCTCACGTCTCTTGCAAAAATTGGTCGCTGCGGTTGTTTTGTTGTTCTTGCTGTTGTTGTTGTTGTCTGGACTTTTGTTCAAGGTCTCCCGACAGCAGCTGCTTTTTTTTGGCTCTTGCTCTTCTGATCTTCTTGCTGCTGCTGCTTCTTCTTCTTCTTCTTATTGGTCTCTTTGGCAGGTACACTTGTCTGCCCATTGTCCACAAGGAACTTGATCATCGGCAACATCATCATTATCATTATCATTATTAACGTGCGCGGCTGGCTTTAGTGTGTCAAATGGTCTGCACAAAAAAAAGGGGTTGTTAAAAAAAAAAAATTGCCAGAGTTCCATTGTTTGTATGTGTGTGTGAGTGTATGTGAGTGTGTGTATGTATGTGTGTGTGCGGCGGGCACATGTTTGCGATTCTCCTCTGTTGCTTTCTCTTCTTCTTCGTTCTGCTGTACATAAGCCTCGATAGATATATACATATGGCTTGACCTTGATCTTGAAAACTTACATATGTATATATATATATATATGCTTATGCTTGTGGTGAGTATATGGGTAGAAAGAAGCGTGTGCAACCAATTGGTATTTGAGTACAGCAATACAGGGTGTTTAGAGTTCTTATTGGAAATTGAGGAAGGAGAGTGAATGAATATAAGAGTAGTTAACTAAAAACCTCAGTAATCAATTAATATACAACTGAAAAATGTTGGAAGAGTTTTTAATTTGATCTTACCTTGTCTACTTTTCTGTTATCCTCTTTAACTTGCTAAGAGAGATGTAGAGTGAGAGAGATTGAGGTAATCTCTAAATAATTGCAGCCTTAGCAAATACTTCTTAAATTATAATATAATAATTTTAATAAACAAAAAAACCTCCCAAACATAAATCGTACCACGATATTACAAAATCGATCGAATATTTCTAAAACAAGATTTCCGAACTTTTTTTAGGCGATACCCGAATGCTTAGCGTAGGATTTTCTAACTGTAATTTGTAGGGTGGATGAAAAACGACAAAATAGACAAGATTATTTGGCGCTCAGTTTGCATTGGGTTCAGCATGGATTCGGACAAGTCAAATTACACAAACAAAAGCTTAAGCTACAACCCTTAAATGGAACACCCTGTTAACCCACTGTGCTTGTAACCTAATTAACTTTCAGCTGAACAAATGGACGACAACGATTCAAAATGCTTGAAAAGCAACAAAAAAAGCAAAAAAAAAAAAAACAAACGAAAAAAATTGAAAAGTTACCCTGCGTCAGTTGAAGGGTTAAAAACAAATTTGAAACCCCCGGAGCGAAAGCGAAGCGCAAACGTTACCTAATATCCCAAGCTAAAGATGTACATATGTGTGTGTGTATGTGTGTGTGTGTGAATACGTGGAAGCATAAATAGGCCAAATGCCATTAGCACAAAGCGCACACAAGAAAAGATGACGCTGTGTCGGGCTCTGCTTCTTTTTTTTTTGGCTTTCCTGTTTTGAACAGGCATATATATAAACAAATACATATATACATATATATATAACTATATATGTGCACAATAAGTGCAACGTTTGCTTGTGTGCGTAACATGCAGAGAACCCGCACAATTAATTCCTGCAAAACAACAAAAAAATAAAAATAAAAAACAAACGACGGAAAAAACAAAACCCAAAAAGAGAGAAAAAAAACTCAGAGTTTGTCCTTGAAATTCATGTGAATTTTAAAATAGGATGATTATGATTGTGTGTCCCTAATGCAGATGATAATGTTCTTTCGCTGCTGCTTTTCTTGTGGTTTTTTCTGTGAGTGGGTTTTTTTATTCTGTTTGCATTCGCAGCCCCAATAAATAATGTTATATGCCACGCCCACTAGGTATTTTAGACCAGTTACGTGCGCAACGTGTCCACAAATGGATTTCTGGTGTTCGCCTTGCAGACCTATCATTTGGGATTAACACGATATACAACCAACAACTATTTGTTGTTGTTGTTGTTGTTTGAGGATTTGGAGACAGTTCAATTTGCATTTGGATCCATTTGCCATAAGCCTCTTCAGGCCACCCTCCCTTGAGGCGCCACAATTTTATGTCCAGTTGATTGTCACTTTTTTGCGCAGCATTTGATTGGCATTGGTGAGGGGAAAACCCTCGAAGCTGCAGCCACAAATTGTGGCTATAGTAAAACACTATTGATTTGTGCACATTTCGATAAATCATCAAATCAACATAAATAAAAGGGGGGAAAAATATGCTTGTTAGAATATGATATATATATATACGAACTTATTTGCATATGTCAAAGGAGAAGTTATGTTATGATTGTATTAAATTATAAGGTCTAAAAATAAAACAGTAAATTTTATATCTCATTATATCATTTTATTTCTAAAGATATTTCAAGTCGGAGTATGTTGAAGTTAACTTGATTGTAATATTTATTCGTACTTAGTTGTATTTTCAACTATAACTTGTCTTAAAGTTAATTTAAAAAATCAAAAAAAGTTGTTTTTATATTTAAGATGAGTTTTAACATAACAACTACTAAGAATAATAACTAAAAAATTGCACTTTTGCAAGTTTTTCTAACTCGAAAGTGTTTTTATGATTTTCAACATTCATTAAAAAGTCTTTCTTCAGTTATCTTATTTTTATTTTCTATTTGATCGTGTATTTCACAAATTCTTGACATGTTTGAACATGATTCAAATGTTGACTAAAAGAACTTTGCGCCATTGATGAATTTGCCGAAAATAGAATACAAATATAATATTATAATATACCGTTTAAATTTATATTCTATACATTCTCGTTCTCTTCTTATTACTTGCACTGCACTCGCTGTCTCTCACGCTCTCTGTCTCTCACCTCTGTTTTGTTGTTATTCTTGTTTCCTTTTATTAATTTCAGTTGGCGCTTTCGCTGTTTGCGTTGTATTTTTACTCGCAGTTCAGATCATATTGGCCATATTACTGTTCTTGTTGTTGTTGTTATATATGTGTATGTGTATATGTATGTGTATACAATATTTTTGCACTTGGCCTTGAATTAATACAGCGAACTTTGGCTTTTTGTCTGGTGCAAATGTTTATCGTACATCTCTGTAAAAAGATAATTAATTTCATGGCAGCGATTGCGACGGCGACTGCGATAATTGCGAGCGCATTTCAATTTTAGCTGCTTGCATTTTGTCAACGAACACAACAACGAACGAGCAGCAGCAGCAGCAGCAACAGCAGCAGCGACTTTCATTTCATCAATACATTCAAACAGACACACACACACACACACATGCACTCACACTCTCCCGCTCACTCACACACATTGACAAACTCGCGCGATAATTTCCAAAATGTGGCAACAACAAAGCAACCGTTTTCAAGGTCACGCACACACTGACGCACACACATACAAATGCACACCCTCACACATATACACACATACAAGCAGTGAAAAAAAAAACAGACGCCGTTGATTATTTTTTTTTTGGCATATTTTTTTATTTTATTTTGGATTGTACACGAAATTTGCAAAGAGGCCTGTGGGGTATATTGAACTATGATGGCACTGGGTGGGTGGTTGATTGGTTTTTTTTTCTTCTACAGCAAGTGGGCGTGGTCATAGCGACATTACTCATCAAAATAATAAAAATAAAACAAAATATATTAAATGATACAAATAATGTAGAAAAGCTTTTAAACATTAGTTGTGTCATATTTGAAAATTTGTAGCAATGTTCCATTTTTACAGATTTTTAACTACTGCTTTTAATCTTCATAAAAGTTTTTTAGTTTATACCTTTAAACTTCTTCACTTTACTGGTTCTTTGAACTTGTTCTTTAAGCTTGGAATTTAGAATTTTGCCTAATTGGATTGCCTAAGGGGATTCCTGGAATCAAAAGAATTTTAATTTTTAAAAGTAACTTATATGAAATACTTTAAATGTTAACATACATTTATAATAATTAATAATGTTATATTTATTTTATAGAGCATTTATTATTCGCTTATTTCCAACATACAATTTGAAATTTCTGTGCTTTAATTTCTTTATATATATTTTTTTTTTATTATTTTGAGTGCTTGATAAGACATTTTGTTAGCTTAATTTTGTTATTATATTTTTCGGTTGCCTTGTTGTTTATACGTTATACATACACATCCATGTATATATGTATTCTGCATTTTCATATATATATTTTGGGTTTTTATATATATATATACCCGAAAAATGTCGGGCTTTTGTTTTTTGAATTTTGTGTGATTTTAGGTGTAATTTTTCAAAATTCAACAAAAATGTGCTTAACCTGGTCGTAAATTCCAAAGAAATTATGGGACAGTAATTGCATTTCGGGCTAAGACATATTTTTAGGCTTATTTTTAATGGATAAAAACGTTGAGTTGATTTAATGCACTCGAAAGATATATAAAATATCTAGAATAAATTTGAATACATTTTTCAATATCTTTAAATTTACTTAAATTGTTAAGGGGTTTAGAAAATTCGTTGATATTTCCATAAATTCTGCCAGTTAATTTAAGGGTTTATTTACAACGTGATTTAAACAGTCATTAAATTAATCGGATAAACATTAAATTCAACCGCAACTTGAATTCATTGCAATTTTAAATTGTGCATTTCTGTTTGTATATATTTATTGCTCACACACACACACACAAATGCAAACGGGCCTGACATGATATTTATTATTATTAAATCAGGTCAGAGACCCATTAACACATATATACAAAAATATACGAATTTTCGGGGGCTCCAAACAAAAGCGACACGTGCTCATGTATTTGTGTATAGCTGTAGCTCTGCAGCTATAGCTGTATATATATATATATATATATGTATCTGACAGTAAGTCACATTTGTGGCCGCGTTGCGCGTCATCAAAAAATGGCCGCCAAATGATGCGAAAACAAGTTGAAATGCCATAAAAAAAAAAAAAATATATAACAAAAATATATATATAGATTTTTTCTTTTATTTTTTTAACTTTTTTCTGGCCTAATTGCCTAGGTGGTGTTGTGTATAGTATTTATCAATGAATGACTTCTCATCTAGCACATTAATATCACAAATGATGAGCTCATCTTACAGCCGATGACTCTGACAACGAAAGGGATGGTTAGTGAAAAGTGCGATAAAGAGACAGAGAAATGGATCTGATACAGAACTTATTGGGAGGCTCTTTGCTCTTTGCCTGATGGTGCAAAAGGGGCAAGCGAAAGATGTATCTGTTATGGAATTTATAGTTTTATTAGTTTTATAGCAGCTGAATATGTTGCCTACTTTTAGTTGTTTTCTAATAGTTGAATAATAGTTTAGCTTAGAAGAATGATTTTTGAAAGTAAAAGTTCTCTGGCTGTGTTAATATATGAATAACGGTTTTAAATATGTTATTTAAACGTGAGTATGAAGGTCATTTTGATTAATAATCCACAAATTATATAAATTAAATATCTGCCAAGCATTTGCCACACTTAAATTTGTGCAAAATTGCAATTCATTTTCATTTCTTACGCTATAAATCTTGTCTATTACTCATTTCGCTCATTTTTGGCCAGAGGGTATTATAATTTTGTCTTCAAGTTTGTAACGCATTAAAGTAGATGTATCCAATGCCTTAAGGTATATATATTCTACATATTCTTGATCATTATCACTAGTCAAGTCATTAGTGCCTTATCTGACTAGTTCCCTCTTAATGACAGTTGGAATACATTTAAATAATCAATGATCAATCAATAATCAAAAATACGAATACGTATGTACATGAGTACTAGATAAGTATTGTCTGATACAATACGTTAAACGAATACGTAATACCAGAATGCCTGACAATTCTAAGATATTTCACCTGACATGATTTGCAGCACATAACTCAGGCATTTCAGAGTGCCTGCCAAATGACTAACAAGACTGCAAGATAATTTTAACTAGACGCCCAGTAAAACATTATTTATATATTCATAGAAAATACGAGTGCATAGATGAATACATTCATAGATATATGCCAGCACTCGGTAAACATTCATGATGTGCTTTGAAGACTCTCGCTTTCAAATTGAAATGAATTTAACAGCTCGAAACGTTGACGCTTATCGCTCAACAAATGGCGCAACCGAGTGCATTGAATATATACACGAATCTACCCATAAAATAAATACACACACACACACACGCACATCAGTTCATATGGGGTATATATGTATACGTGTATATATATAGTAAAAGTTTTAGCACAAACAGCAAAGCAATGAAACAAAGGCCATTAATTAAAAGTAATCCAACTTGTGGAGAGAGAGAGGGAGAGGCGCAAAAAAAAGGGGGGCGGGGGCAAGATTTGTTTATTTATTTCTTTTAGCTCGATATTTGATTGATGTTTTATGGCCCTAACTGTATGCTTAGACAGAGGTGTGTGTACCATATATCAGATGATTAATAGCGGAATAATGCGAGGCAATGCACTCGCAGAGAGTTTTTGTTTTTACTCGTACACACATGCGAAAAATAGGTGGAAATGTGAATAACAAAAGGTGACAGATGTTCAAGGGATTACGAAAAACGATGTGAGTTATTATAATACGGTAATTAGAAGTAGCTTTTCTCATGGCGAAAGCTTTACTAGTTGGCTTTTGAGTTGAGGAGCGAGAAAGAGTTGAGGAGAGTAAATTGTAATTGAAAGAGAGTTGAATTTAAAGCTTTTACAGCACTCGGTAATGAAGAGATGGGATTTAATGTGGCAATGAGCTTAAATTAAAATTAAAGTTGCAAATAATTAACAAATACAAATATTATAAATCCATTCATATTTATTTATCAAAATCTTGTAAATCGCTTAGAGTCTTGAGCGCTGCTCGAATAAACACAACATTTTTGAATGCATTGCAAACACAAATATTATTATTTGGTCGAAGAAAAAACAGTGAACAATAAAGACGCAGTAAATTCTGATAATTCGTACCTAAAATAACAAAAAAGAAAAAAAAAAAGGAAAAGAGAAAGAGAAAGATGGCAATAAAATAAAAGCACACTCACAAAATATGTGCGAAACAAGAGCAGTAAAAAGCAAACTGCATATGTACCTAACACATACGTGTACTAACAGATACAGCTACATATACATACATACTATATATGCATAGGTACATATATTAATATTATGTGCATATGTGTGAAATTCAAACAAAGCTTTTCAAATCGCAGCCACACACACACACACGCACACACTCAAATAAATGTCAGAACAAAGGCAAGAAAAAACAAAAAATAAAAGTAAAACAAAATAAAACAACGAAATGTGAAATGAATAATCAGGCGGGGGCAAAGGAGCTGACTTGCAGCCAAAAAAAAAAGTATGTATATATATTTACATACAGCTAATGAAAATGTATACAATATTTATATGCAGATTTGCATTTGTACACTAGGAGAGAAACGATTGTCGAACGGCTAAGAATTGAATACAATTTCAAAAACCTGCTTCTTTAAAAAGTCCAATTTGATACAAAATAATCGAAAATGTGGCTTTTGAAGGACTTTGAACTGCCATAAATTTGTCAAAACTGACACGATATTCAATTCTGAAATCATAACTGGCAGCTGATAACAGGTGGCCAAAAGGTTTCTAGCCTGTCAGATTGGCTTAGACAAGCTCCCCAACCTTGAGCGATATCAAATTTCGCGATTTTTGGAGGCAGAATTCAATTGGGTTATCAGTGTGGCGACCTTACCTATGAAAAGATATAGGCATTTCCGGTTTTTGGTTTAACAGTAATCTAAACTTCTCTTCTTTAAACTATTAAATTGTAAGCGATAAACAATGTTGTCGGTTTGTGTACCTTCCGTAACAGAGTGTGAGAATTATAAATAAATCTTTAGCCTCACAACATGTCTAATATTTCACACATTTCTATTTGATTTGAAATGTGATACGCTCAAATGGTGGCAACATTCATTAATTGCCACCGATTACGTATATGCTACGTAAGAACAAACAAATATTTATGCGTCGCAGACAGCACGGCGTATGCGTAATGAGTCATACACACATACAAAGGCTCGCACAATACACACACACACACACATACAACGGCACGCACAATAAGCACACAAAAACCCACATATCTGTCTGCATGAAATATTTTTTTGCACTTGCTAAACTTTTGTGTCACAAACAAAAATGTTTGATTGTTATTTGTTGTTGTTGTGTGCGTAAAAAAAAGTGCGTGGCTGGCGGCGGCGCCGGCGTCGCGCTTTATCGCTAAAACTGAAACTCAATGAACCGCAGACAGAAATAAAATACCCAAAAAAAAAAGCAAAAATGAAACTACCATCTAAAGATAAGTGCGTCGCAGAGCTAATACCCTGTAATGTAGGGAAATTAATATGTATTTATGCTTGTTTGCGAAAAGAACTAAAAACAACTACAACAAAATTAAACACTAACAGTTGAAAGGCAGACAAATAAATAAATAAATAAATATATCTAGACAAATTTCGATAAATAAATAAAATAAAGTCAAGAGTATCGAAAAAAAAACACACACAAAAGCACAGTAAATAGCGAAAGAAAGCGGCAGCAACAAAAACTACACTTGAAATTTGCCATAAATAGTTGGCACTTGTTGTTGTTGTTGTTGTTTTAGTAGCTGCAGTCGCTGCCGGCGTCGACTGAGAGAGAGCAAAACAAAAAAAAAATACAAATGGAAGGGGGTATACATGAAAACTATTGCGGTGGGTCAGGGTGAAATGAAATAGAAATCTATGAATAGTGGTTGTAGTTTCGAGCGAACAAACGAACAAGCGAACGAGCGAGGGAGCGAGCGAGAAGGCAAACAATGAATGCGCGCGAATGAATGTGTGAATGAAATGCACAAGGCAAATTATAAAAAGCAGGCGCAACTGATTAAGTGTAATTAAAAGTGCAACTGCAATATAATTGCAATAGACAACAATTATAGGGGCGAGGGGAGAGTGTGTGGGGCGTTACATGTGTCGTGATTACAAGCACTCCAATAACAACAACAACAATGGGTATTACATTTCACTAATCAGAGAGAAAGGGAGGGGAACTTCAGAATACGCAGTCAGCTAATCAAGCATATTAATTCAATTATTTAGCTGCTAATTAGTTTCAACCTGTAGCTAAAGTCAACGAAATTACGCATACTCAGTGTGACCTCAATATAGATATATCTATATATACATCTGTATATATCCAAAAGTAAGTCGTGGGCGCTTTTATTATTTTCTTTCTCATGTTTGATTTGCTTGTCTGCTTTTGTTTATCTATGCGTCGATATTCTTCTGCATACTTCTCTATTTGCTTCTTAGTTCTGTAAATAGTTGTTGGCCTCCGTCTACAAATTGTATTTTGGCCAGAACGCAGACAAGTGCCCGGCTAGCTCAGTCGGTAGAGCATGAGACTCTTAATCTCAGGGTCGTGGGTTCGAGCCCCACGTTGGGCGACAAATCAATATTTTGCTTTTAATAATTACAATAATTGATTACTTTTTATATTGCTGTTTTTTTTCTTACTGTGTTTAAGGAAACACAGATTTTTATGTCATTACATACAGCTACCATTATATGTACCGTTTTTTTTGGTTTATAGCAGATTTTGGCTAACCTGAAACAATAATAACAATACAGTAACGCTTTTCAAAAATACTATTATTTGAAAACATAAATATTCAAAGTTAGCAATTTGCTTAGTCACACTGATTAAAAAAAATGATTTTTCTGCGATCCTGCCAGGAGTCGAACCTGGAATCTTGTGATCCGTAGTCAGACGCGTTATCCATTGCGCCACAGGACCGGTTAAATGCCTATGCCGCCAAAATAGATAATCAAATATTTAAATTTCAAAATACTCTTAAAAAATGTAAATATTCAGCTTTCAAAAAGAAACTCAACACAGCGAAACACAGTTTTGTAAAAAGCATAAATAAAATGCTGTAGACTGAGGCAGAAGCAAGAGAATTGCAAATATGTGCGCAAACAGAACATGAACAAAAAGTAACAACAACAAAAACAGCAAAATTGACGACACGTTTTTTCGCTCCAGAGAACAGCAACAAAAAGCGACGACGACAACGACGGCGTGGACGTTGACGTTGACGTCGACTTAGCTGTTGGTTGGCAGTGTGGTGGGGGGCGGGGGGATTGAGCGAGGCTTGCCAGCTGACGATGGGGGCGTCAAGGCAAAGGCGCGAGAGGCGTCAGACAGTAGACAGTACGTCAACAACAACAACAAAGCAGAACAATGGCAAAAATGAAATTGCCGAAAAAAGCATCGACACAGACAAAAAACAAAATGGCCGGCGGGCTGCAATTTTTTCGGGTGTATAGAAAATTGTTGGCGTCTGGCGCAAACAGAGACAGCCACATAGCGCGAGAGAGTGCGAAAGAGATAAAAATGCAGCCAGGCACTGCGAAATGTGTGTGTGTGTGTGAGGGGGATACAAAGAGAGCGAGCGCATTTGAGCTTTGGGGCTACATTTAAATGAAATTAGAATGAGAGTCATGAACAAACTTGCATTTATGTGCTTATTGTCTGGTTGTGCGACGCCGTGGGGCAAGACAAGCGGCGGGGCTGTGCGGCACAGCTAAATGTCTCAATTTGTATTCACAAAAAAGAAAAAATACATTTTTCGCTTTCGCATGACACAGATACAGCCACAGCCACAGCTACAGCTACTGATTTCCAGACAGCGGATAAGAAAGCAACCAAATATGTTCTATCCCTTTCTCTTTCTCTCTCTCTCTCTCTCTGTCTGTCTGTCTACTGTCGTCATTTGCCTGCTCTAGCCCTGACCCTAATTTTTGGGTAAACAAACATTTCATTGGTCTCACTTTTGTTTGTCGTTTGTTTCGTTGCCTGTATTTTTTTCACTTCACTTTTGTTGTTCTGTCATTGCGCCACCGACACCGTTGTTTTTGTTGTTCTTGTTGTTTTTTTCTGGGGACTTTGGGGCATATCTTTTAAGCCCTTATCTGCCTAATCGTTTTTGGTTTATGTGGCTTGTCCATTTGTTCCATTCCGGCTGTGAATGAACTGCTCGTTTAGAACTCGGCCTGCCCAAAAATAAGGTGTCAACGCTCCATGGACATATCGGACGGAATTTGTTCCTCTCTTTTTTTGTGCTATTCGGGCTAAATACTCGAAAAGCCTCAGCCTCAGGCTCTAGCACATTGACCCATAAACCCAAATGGCTGGAGGGATACCCAATGATTGACAAGCGTTTAAGGGAGTTTAGGAGTTATAGGGAAGGGAAAAAGGACATAGAAAGTTGTACATTTTGATAGATAAATATAATAAATAAATGGAGAGGAGTGTGTAGGTTGGGTAAGGTTAATTGGATGGGGATATAGGGTATATAATAGGATAGGATATATTGATATAAAATATACAGAAATTGAAGTCAGAAGAAAAGAGAATAGAAAACTATTCATTTTAATAGGTAGAAGGAATAATCCCATCAGGATATGGGATATTTGTTGTAGGTTATATGTAAAATTGAGTATGTGCTCAGAAGGTATTAGGTTACAGATAAAACATATAGAAAGTATTGTCAATTTCAATGACATCTATAAGTTTATACAGGGTATTCTGTGTTCCCTTGCCGCCTACATACATTTTTCTAAGCTACTTTTGGTGGGTTCGTTGTCTTCTCGATGTCATAATTAAATTATCTACAAATTTGAAAAAAATTTATTTGCAATTATATATTATTATTGACTGCAGCAGGTAGATTGCAAATAAAACACAAATGAAATACAAGTTATAATATATATATATATATATATATATGCCAAATTTGAGTTCAATGTTTTGTCAAATGACGCATTCGAATCTGTTGTCAGCTGTTTAGAAATTCCATCAAGTTTAGCATTTGCTGCGATGCTATTGAACTTTAGCTGCAACGTCTGATTTTTTTTTGGGCTGTTTTTCAATTGAATTTATTTTGCATCTCTTTTTGAAAGTGTTGATTGCATTTTTATGATGCCGTTTGTCAATGCTGATTTATTTGTTTCACTCTTTTATTGTGTGTATTATGCACATTTTGTATCGAGTTTATTTTGCTGTAAATTGTCAACTGGTTGCCCCAACAGAATTTTGATTTTTTACTCCTCTCTCTCTCTCTCTTACACTTTTTCTTTCACTTTCTTTCTCTTTTGCGCTGTGTTGATGACTGAATAATTTGACTACATTTGAGTTTTTGCAATGTTAAAAATGTAAAAAACGTTATGGAATTTCTATGGCCGGCTAAATTCGCGAAATATTTGAAAATCCCAGCTTAAAATAACTGAAATTGATTACAACAATTTGTACATTAATCATTAATCAACTTGGGGTTTTCTTTCCATTAAATAACCAAATGCAAAACATATTACAAGAAATATAAAATTAATATACAATAAAATTAATATATATTTTACATTTTTTCTTCTTTGTTTTCTAATTTCCAATTTCATTTGACTTCTTAAAAATGTTTTTGATTAATTTTGTTTAGCTGGCGATTTGTATAAACATCAAATTCTCTTTTTGAATATGTGGGTCGCTTCGTCTGTCTGTCCTATTTGATTGTTGTTATTATTCAATTATTATTATGCCTATTGTAAACATTTTATTAGCTAATTCCGTCGCTGCTGTTGTTGTTGTTGCAGCAGTGTGTGGATTCCTGGTTCATTTTAGCATTTAGCAGCTAGGCAAACTCAAGAATTTCCAAATAAATACCAACAAAAAATATCTGCATGAAATGAGGCCGTTATCTCAAGGTCGCTTTCAATTAGTTGTTGCGCTGCTCTTTGTACACCCTTGACGTAGGGTATGCCAGTTTTATCATTGAGTGTGTAACGCTTGGGAAAATATATTAGGCTAAATTTGTAAGGCATCTAGTGTTAAGATATACAGTTGTTTTGAAAAGTTTCCAAAATTATATTCTTTTTCTCAATAAATTTTAAGATCAATCAAGTTGCATCTATAATTGACTTTTTTTATTTACTCTATACAGAAATAGATTTTATGAAACACCTGAAAGGGTATTTAAGAGTCTGTACTCTAAAGATTACAAATCTCTAATTTTCTTATGCCTTTTTTTTGTTGTTAGATTCTGTATTGTTTGTTGGAGCTCTTTTTATTGAGGCACCCACATGCTTTCGATTTCGCTTTCGTTTTTTATTTGTGTTTGCTATTGCGGTATTTATTTCGTTTTTTTTTTCGTTTTTTTTTTTTTTGGCAAACAACCTTGATAAACTATTATTATCAGTGAAATAAAAATGGGGCCAATGGCAAAGGCAAAGCCACCGTCTGTTGCCCATTTTTGTTTGGGGTTAGTGTGCCAATTAACGATTAGATTTCGCGCTGCTCTGCGTTCTATACTAGGTTAATGGCATTTTGGTAAATGTTTAGCGAAAATTGAGATTGACCCATTGAGGGAGAGAGAGAGATAGAGAGAGAGAGAGTGATAAACAAATAAACTATGCAAATGCCATTAAAAACTCTTTTGCGTAGCGCAAATTGTGTGACTTTTGTGGATCTATAAATAATAGACATATGTGTACTGACTTTGATAATTGCGTAGTGTTTTTCAATGCAAGTGCTTCTGCGTCACAGTCTGCCACAGAGAAAGAGACAGAGAAGAGAGTGGGATAGTAGCTTAACAATTAAAACAGAACTTGGTAAACATACAATATATATATATATATATATATGCAGGAGGATGCGGGTCGTACATCGAATGACGTTGTTCACATTGTTTTAACCCTGACCCACAATGGATTCGTGCCTTACTTAAGCGTAATTGTTGTAGCAACAATGTGGCAATGTGCTCTCGAACAATGAAACCATAAATAGTTCGATCTATAAATGACAAATTCTAAATATAGTCAATAGTTAGCTGAGAGTTGTGCTGCTATATTTATAATTATAATAAAAGATAAATATCTAAAAATATTTGCAAGCATGTAGAGGAAAAAGTTGTGATAAGGTCAATAGGAAAATTAAGGGTGTAGGGTGGAAATTCGAAATTGTTTTAAAGGTACATGATTAAACTGCCTTCTTAACTCTAACCGATTGAATTTTGTTAAAACAAAAAATGCTGCATAAAATACAAGATAATAAATAGAAAAAATTGTATAATCAAATATGTTTAGCTGGAACTATTTCAGTTTGCTTCAACTTCAAAGTTTGAGCCACAAGCGAACTCACATTTTAAACATTATTTCAGCTGGCGCCTTTTTCATTTCGGCATTTATTAAACATTTTATAAAGAATTTTGTAGCTGTCACAAGTTTGTTTTGTGTACTTTTTAAATGTCAATCGCCTAAATCCTTCAGCAAATTAGCTAAAAAGAGACACCAAATGTGAAGAGGAAATGTCAAATGCAAAAAAAAAGAACAGAAACAGCAAAAAAAAACAGTCGAGAAATAATTTCTATTCTGAGACATCTGGCGGCCAGGAAACGAGCGAAACGATGACGTTTGACGATGACTTATCAAAGTCGCAGTTCTGCTAAGCCCCCCTCCCCCCCCTTCACCTCTTCCTCTCTCTCACTCTCTTCCCCTTTTTTTTTCTACTTTTACTTGCGCTTTGCTCGCCTTCATTCATTGGCGAGCAGCGCTGGGGTCACTGGCAGTTATCGGTGCAATTTTGTAATCAGTCGCCGGCTCAAGGTTAACGGCAACTGCCTCCTCCCACCCCACACCTCAACCCATCCGTTCACACTCTTGCCAGCTCCAGCTGCTCTCCTCTCTCGCTCTCTCACTCTCTCGCTTTATTTGCACATATTGATAGTCGCCATATTTGTTTTTGTTTTTGTTTTGCGCAACTGCGCTTTCAACTGTATTTCACTTTTCATTTGATTTTATTGTTATTTCATTTCAATTTTTTTTTTCGTATTTATTTTTTTTACGTTTTTCTCTTTTTGGGTCATTTGCCCGTCTGGGGCAGCTGTATTTTTTTAAATATTTTTCTTTCTTTTTTTTTTGGTATTTTTGTTTTTATTGTCACTTTTGTTAATTTAGATTTATTGCCAGTTTAAATGCACTTTCATTGTGTTTACTGTGGCACAGTTGCCACATTTTTTGTTGTGGTCGAGTTTCTTGTTTTCGTTTTGGGTGTCTGACTGTGTGGCAGGTTCATCGATTAGCGCTGATTGCGGCAAGTAGGCCTAATGAGCTTGCCAGACAATAATGCGTTTACCAATTCGACTCTATTATATATATTTGAAGTGAGCTTGAGCAGATAATACAAGCGAGCCTTGCTTTGAGCTTAAAGCCAAATATATATTCAGAATTGATTCAACTAAATTCTGGTTATCAAAAATCTACTACAAGTTGTGGAAATGTAATTTGTTTCCTTAGCAAAATTAACGCGGAAAACCCACTTGGCTTAGAGGATGGCAAATGGGAATGGTATTTCCGTTTCCGGTATGTAATGCGTAAAGGTTCCGATAAAACTTTATTTTTAATCCACATTTTTTTGGTATTTAGTTCCATATTGGTTCCTGAAACGGTAGCAAATAAAGACTTACAACATAATTTGTGCTCTGAAGTTAATACACTCGATTCTGGATGTAAATTCTCGATTAAATTCTGGATCAACATTCAATTATGTTTATTATTATTATTATCTTTGTCAATCACATACACAAATTGTATGTTATAATGTCGAACTATATATAACTATATAGTAAATATATAATTTAAATATTCTTTTTGTTGCAGCTTTTAATCTTTTCAAATTTCTAGTTGCTTTTCCTAAAAATATATTTTCATGCTTTTCCCTGCTCTGTTAGTTTTCTGATAAAATTTTAAAATCATTTAACTTATTTTTGATATATTTTTGGCACTTTTTCCTTCTCTCTCTCTTTCTCGCGTCCTGTCTGTGTCGCTCTCTGTATTTCTTCAATAAGCAAACGAAACAGTCGCAACTGAAGTCGATTAGAACATGCCTGTAAAGGAAGCCATTAGAAAAGTGCCATTTCACACAATTTGACCAGTTGAAATACCCTGTAATTGTGCCATCTGTTCGGTAGTCATTACAATTGGCTGATTATTAAGCACCAATTTGGGATCAGCCAATTTGCCAATGTAACATTTACGCATCTTCAAATATTGCACCCAAACATTCAGAGACTTCAGATTCGCATCGATATCCGTGAGTCCCTCGTTGAGGAAGACCTGTCGCGTCAAATGGATGTGACGATTGGTAATGTAGATATTCGCTGGCGATTGCTGATCCTGGACGCGTTGAGCCAGGCCCTGAATCTGTTGATCCTGGAGCACAGTGCGCATATAATTCTCGTTGATCAACTGTAAATTGCAATCGCGCAAATCCCGCATCGATGCCTCTAAACCACAATTCCTTTCGCGCAGCGAACGCATCTGTGAATCCAATTCGATTTTATCCTGCTCATAGAGCAACAGGGTCTTCTCCCACTCCTCGTTGAGTCGCAGCATATCGGAGCTGCGCTCCTTGCTTGCCATCTTGGCGTTTATATAACGCTCCGATAGTTCCTTGAACTTGGACAACGCATAGATTGCCGCAAAGATCCACAAGAAGTGCAAATAGACATCGATGGAGCTGCTCTGGCAGCTCTCCCCAACTGCATCTTCGAGTTCCATTTCCATTTCCAATGTATTATTAATATCCATGTTGGGAATGTTGTGCGATTTTGTTGTGTGTGCAACGTGTTGAAAGCAGTTTCAGTTTATATTTACTTATAGATCCATTCAAAAGTGGCCTACTGGGATTTTTTACTTACCTGTCTTGGCATTGTCACCTGTAAAAAACTGGGCATATTCAAAGAGTAGCCAAAGTATCAGAGCCAAGCACAAACATATTGCAAAATTCACAGCGCCATTCATTTGTGCAACTTGTTGTAAGTTTGCGAGAGTTTCGAGTTTTTTTTTGACTGAATTTGAGCAAAAATTTAGTAAAATGATTAAATTTAAATTTGGCAAATTTAGTTTTGTGGCTCAAAAAAACAAAGGATTGCTTTAGTTTTTGATTGAGGAGGAAAGATGATTTGAAACCCATTCTGCGTCTGTTTTGTGGGGGCACTTGGCACGTGGCTTGTCCTTTGTTGCATACATCTGCGTGGCAGGCAGAGCCCAAAATATTGTTTTGCTCCTGGCAGCGATGGAGGCGCTGATAAATCGATTCATCTTCTTCAGCTTCAATTCAAAAGTGTTTTGTTTTGGAGCGGGTGGAAAAACTGTTGTTGAAAGTATTTTGCATATGAACAGCAATTCATTTGGGTTGAACTGCCTCTCACTCTTGCGCTAGCTTGCCACTCTGTGGCATTGTCTGCAAAACCTAATTAATGACTTGTCGCGCTAATTTGCTGACTCCTTGTAAATTATGACACAAAAGTCGCGTAATCTTCAAACCTGAGGCGGTGGAGATAAAATCGACTTATTCCTGTCTGGCAGAGGCTTTATTAGAGACAGTCCAATCAGTTATCTCGACTTGAAGTTACCCTGTACGAAATGAAATAAGGTTTATCAATCAATGCAAAACAGAATGTGTTCATTTAGGAGAAGTTTGCTTACACTCTCTACACTTCTACCTCACTTACAGGGTATACAAACGCAGCGTTGCCCAAAAGTTCCATTTGGGGTTGAACACAGAAAAAGAGGCATCAAAAATGCATGCAACACTCATATAAAACTTTGATAAGGCTAAATTTGTTGCGTGTCGGGCATGTTAATCAAAACTGATGATATTTATCAGTGCAGACACCCCCAATCCCCGCCTCTAACACCCTGTATACGCCATTAAGTAGGCGGATCCTTTGAATTGATTTGTTATTTTGTTTAATTTGCTTATTTTACGGTCAATAATTGCATTTCAGCATTATTAGCTGTTGTTATAGACTCAATCGTTTATTCTTTGTTTAAATGTGTGTGTGTTGAGTGTGTGTGTGTGTTTGTGTGTTGAGTGTGCGTGTGTGCGTGTGCGTGTATGTTTTCCCCAGCACTTTGTTGATTTAATTAGGTAAAAACTTTGCGGCGCACAAAATGCCAAAATGAGTAACAACCGCAGCCGAGGAGGAGTCGTTCATTGAACTGGCGGCGGCTAACAAATGAATGTTGTTGTGTGCGTGCATGTGTGTGTGTGAGTGTGTGTGTGAGTATAAGGTTGAATACTTCTGGGCGGGGGTAGAGGGCAAAGGCGACATGTGGGGGCCTCTGTTTGGTGTTGAGACAGACGGAGTAATCGTCGGCTCTTATATATGTATGCATCAAGTATATATACTCAAGTTTCTACGACTAAAATGATTCACGTTGCTCTGTTTGCCATTTGCATATTTGTCATACATATATATATATATATGTGTATATAAATCGGTTAAATATTTGAGGCATTTTTACAACTGAAGTGCATCTTTTTGAGAAGGTTAACCGGTTTCAAGGTGTTGTTGTCAGGCTGCTCTCAAATGGATTGAATGTCTTCTTCCATATATATATATATATATTCTCCAACTAATCGATAAATTTGGTATATCATTTCCTCAGTGGGTTCAATCTGTATAAATCATTTCTAATTTATTGTCTAGATAAGTTGTCAAAGTGAATCCAAATTGAGTTCAGTTTAAGTTGAAGGTCATGAACTGATTCCTAATTTTTTTAATCGGTATACGATATCGGTTTCGTTATGAGACTATATCGGTTGCACTAATTGCTTCACAAGCATATATTAAATTTAATCGTTCAAGTTGCATTTCCAGTTTGCCACAGTGAAAACTGTTCAACTATTCCCATAAATGATGTTTTGGAATTGAAATTTAGCCTTAACCCAAGTTCAACTCGATATATTTTCAGTCAGGACTTAAGCTATATAAATTGAATATATATTGCTTAAAAGAAAGTGACGAATAAATAAATAATTTAATTTAGCATTTATGCTCGGATCTTTACAGCTGATTAAATATGTGCAATTTAAAAATAATTCACTCGCTGAGCTGAGGGAATTTGCAATGGTAGGGGTGGAGGGTGGGGGAAGGTGTGGGATTGCGGGGCAGTTGGTTAAGTAAAGCAGATTGTGTGTGACAAGTGCAGCGAAGTGCGTGACTATTTCAGTTACACTTGCCACAAGCAACTGTGGCAACTGCAACAACAACAACCAACTGTGTCCATCAATTGCGTCGTTATTTCGAAAAGGACCTTGAACTAAGAGCGAAAAGGGGGGAAAGCGTAGGTGTAGCAGCTGGGAAACTAGGCAGCTGGAGGCATGTTCCCGACCCAACTCTGATCCTGTAATCTAGTGCTGCAGGGCAGGTCTTACGACTGGAACTGAAAGTGCTGTGTAAACAAACGTTTCCTGCTCGCTGGAAGCTGCAACAGGTGGCATGCGGCACGTGTGCTCCACTATTAATAGTGTGTGTGTGTGTGTGTGTGTGTGTGTGTATTTGTGTCAAGCCCTGCTTAATATGCAATCATTGATTTTGAGTCGCACTGTCGTCGTGTTGTCAGTTTGTATTACAGTCTCACAGTCGACAACGAAACTGCGACACTTTATTCTACCTGTCCAGTTGGATACCCTGTAAATAAGTTGCAAAGAGGTGGTTTGAATAGTGCATGCGAGCTAGGAGTAGACTTAAAGACTGACTTTGAACTGTTCTGATATGATTAATTAGCAAACTTGGAAAATAATTTATTTATATATAATATATATATATATATATCCCAGATAAAACCATCTTTTATGGGATATTTATCATTCCATCAACGGATTCAATAGCTTTTTTGCCTGTTGATATCTATCAATCTTTATACGTAAAATTGTCACATTGAATGAAAGAATGTCACGCAAGTTGTCATTAATGATAAATAATATTTATAGCATGTATGCAGCATACAGACCGAGATATATATAGATATATATAGTATATATAAAAGTTATGTCTGTGCATATAAATCTAAATCAAGACAAGTGCGACACGCCAACATGTCTGATCGGGCGAGTTGCATATACATATATATATATCTATATATATATATATATAGATAATGTATATAGTGAGTTGAAGAAATTGCACGGCATCAGTAAATTATTTTAATAAAATTCCAGACAGCTAAATATCTGGCGGACATTATTTGTGTACCATTTACGCCGGACGTCTGGCCAAACACACACAGCACAGAGACAGCGACTACAAAAACAAATATATAAACCCAGACCCAGACCCAGAGACTCAACTGACCATTCATACATTCTTAAATAGTGCGCCGAGTGTACGTGTCTAAATAATGCAATTCGTGTGGCAGCAGCGGGTTCAAACAGTGCTGCCCTCTTTGAGGGGGGTGCAACATATAATCTATGTTCAAACATTGCCTCAAAGAAGATTCATTTTTAGCGATTCAAATTCTGAAGTGTTATCCTAAAATCATGTTCCTATTCCGATATTATTAGTATATATAATTTTATAGCGAAAGCGAATAGAGAACCAAATTTGGATATAATTCATAATTTTTACTCGAACATTTACACTTTAGGTAGCAGAATCGGAGCCGATTTTAGTCGGAGCTAATCTGATAATCTGCTATTGAAGTGATTTCCCCATTGAGATCTTTATTTATATATCTAAATATTTGAAAAAAGATTGCAATTTATACTTATATATATATCAAAATAGACTTGAAAAAAGATTTCAATTTATATTAATATTTACCTAAATATTTGATCAAATTTTGATTATTTTTTTTATTGCAATTTATATATATCAAAATAGACTTTATTATATATTTGCTTGTTTAGTTTTTAAAGCATTATTATTAACTTTTATAAGAAAATTGGGAAATTATATCAATTTCAATATTTCCATATTCCAAACCATCAATTAAACCCCCTTTTAGTAGTTGCTAGACGCCTCTGTTTCAAGCATAGCACATTCATGCATAGTATTCTCGACTATCTCGTTGAATGAATGTTTTTTTTCTGTATTTTTTTTTTTATTTTTATATATATATATATTATTTTTGTAGACAGCTCGTCAAGTGTCGGATCGTTGAGTGTCGCAATTTTCATATTCAATTTGAATTTGCATTTTGCATTTAACTTGATGTGTCGCCGTTGACATGAGAAACGTGCACAAATAATAAACTTATCAGACACAAGGGGCATAAAATTATAATGCAGAGTTGCGCTATGCTTAACAGACATCAACTGGTGCACAAAATATATATATATATATATATATATCTGGCGTTAATTTATGTGAAAAGTTAGATGTTTTGTTAGATAGCATTGCCAGTAAAATGATTGCGAATAAATATATAAAGCAGAACTTGAAAATCAAATGAGTTGCGAAGAGTGTAAACAATGTGAGAGACTAGGAAAAGGTGTAAATGCTTACAGAAAAAAGTTTATATTTAATCTTTAGATTATATAAAATGGAAGAGGAAGAAAATCATTAGAAAAAGGAAGAAGCAGAGCGGAGTAGAGCGAAGCAGGTCTCTTTAAAATAACTTTAACTACTGGTTATTAATAGATTTCTAAACAATACAATTTATATTTATTTATCAAAATACTCAATCGCATAAAAGACTTGTAAATAAGCAAACGCTTTTCACAATTTTTCCACATTTTCTTCATATTTTCCAGTTGCTATTATTATTGTGGTTGTGGCAGGGAAGCCAAATAAAAAACTGAACAAACGGAGAGGGGATTGGGGATTGAGAGGATTTCTTTGGTCAAAGTTTTTCTTAACCTTGAAATATAGAAAACAAAAAAGTTTCCAGAAATGTTAAGATATTATTTTTAGACTGCAAAGTCTGACATGTCGAGAGTTAATGCTAATTTCTATATATATACGAAATCCGACAGCTTTAATTAACACAAATAATTTACTTATTAAACTTTATTTGTTTTTTTTTTCTGTCTCTTTACAGGTGAGTTCAAACTGCTAATAATATTATCATCGTAAGGTAAATACATATATATATATATATATATATGTATATATAATATCGTAAGTATGAATAACAAAAAGTTGAACTTCATATCGAAAACTCAATCAACCCAAAGGCGACTTCTTGCTAGTTGGTGCTGCCCCAACCATGAGCCACATACAACAATGTGGCAGCCATAAAAAGACATGAAAATAAATTGCGCTGATAAAAAGCAATTGAAATGTCAATATGCAATAAAAAACAAATACATATATAGAAACGAAAAGTGGAAAATAAAAAATACAAAAAATAAAAAATAAAAATCAGCAGCTGAAGGAAATTCAACATGACATTTTCTTCACTTAAGTGAAAAATGCACGCACATAAAAATTGAAAATGGGAAATAATCGAAACGAAGCGAGAACGTTAAGTTTCCCAGCTGACGGTCAATTGTAGACGACCTCCTCCTGCCCCCGCCCCCTGCTACCCTTCCCGAACAATTTTCAAATTTTTTTTTACTGATAAGCACAAAATGCATTTAAAAAGTGGTCGACAGCATTGACAAATGTCAAATTATCGCCTGTGCAGTGGTAATTTTCAAGATATCGCTGTGCTAATGGGAAAACTGCCTGGGAAATTGAGTAGAGAACTGCTGCATTTTTATGCTAAGAGTCATTGAATTAATGGATGATTTCAAAATGGTACTTTGTCGTCCTCAAATCTCATCGAAATTTAAATTAAGCAATCTAAAAAACAATTGCTTTGATCTACAGATCGAAATTGAAACGATTCTATGTTGATTTCCCTGGAAAAACTTTGTCAAAGTTCAAACAATTTTCAATAGTAATAAATTGCTTAAACTCTAGATTTAAGTCTTGCAACACAATTCTGAGTTGTCTGATTCATGTAAAAATGATTCGCATATAAGAACAACTCCAATCTTTCCATAGCTCTATCAAAACTGAATCGATTTCCAATCCCTTGACTATTTTCTTAATCATTTATTCTGCCTACTTCTGTATGTAAATATCCTTGCTAAAAACACAGTTTAGTCAGTCAAAAGGAACTGGCTAAATAGGTTTGCTATGCTAAATATGCATGTATTTAATTGGAACTGCTTAAATAGATGGACTATGCTAAATACATGCTCCTCATCAGCATTGTTTGCACTGTTTTTCAAAGGGGGGATTCATGTCGAAAGCAACCACGATATTGGTTGCTGTTGTTGTTGTCTATGTGCATGCATACATATGTCCACAATCAGTCAACCCCCACCCCACCCCAGCCCACAACACCAATTCGTGGTGGCTGTCACCCTCCCTTGCTGCCTCCCCCGCTGCCTGCCTCAACTGCAAATGCCTCGCGCGCCACTGAACGACATTAAACCTGACTTTGTCATCATTGCCTCTCGCTCTCGCAACATGTCAAGCCTAAACTCCCGCTCTCCCTTTCTCTCTCACTCGCTCTCGCTTGGTCTGTCGGCCACGCAAAATTAAAAACCAAAGCAGACCAAACTAAACCTAAACGAACAAGGCAAACCGGGCAAAAGAAAATACAACAACAACAAATTATTATGATTATTATGTGCATGGTTTGCGGGGGGAGGGGGCACTATGCACTCATAGGAGAGAAAGACAGAGAGAGAGAGAACACACACACACACACACAACGATGTCAGTCGCAGCGACAGCGCAGCAGCAGCGCCGTTGACTGCATTGTCGGTCTCTCGTTCAGTAGATTTGTGTGTCTTCGCATAAATTTTGCAGCTTGTTTGACACGGCATGTAGACAAGTTTTTTTTTCTTCTTTCTTTACTGTGCATAGATACTGGCAACCAGATACAGCCTGTGTGTATCTGCTGGTGCTGCTGCTGCTGCCTGCCGCTGTTGTAGTTGTTTTATTTTATTTTTCCTTTTTGCTATTTGCCGGCAGCGAACTACCCCAACAAATGGCAGCCATGACATGCACATGCTGTCCCCCCACCCATTCCACAAACATGAATATATACGTATGTGTGTGTGTGACTGTGACTGTTGCACTCACACCCAAACTGCTCCAGTGTACTACTGAACGTTTGGCAGTCGGCCAAAGCAGTGGAGTCACACACACACACACATACACAGAGAGAGCTTCGTTTGATTTGCAGCGCGAGAGAGTAACTCGTCGTTCTCTCTCTCTCACTCTCTCTGTCTCTCTCTATCCCCCACAACCATACTCAGCTGTGTCATTGTTGATATTTTGTGTTTTCATCTTGAACTTTTGTGGTTCAATGTGTCTAGCCAACAAACCCGCCCTCACCTCCCTTAAAAACACATACATATATGTAAGGCTGCCTGCCAAACGTTAAACTCACCACACACCCAGTCAAATGCTAGTCCCCCCATCCCCCTCAAAGCTCTCTTGCTCTCTCGCTGCTGCTGCCCTTGCCTTTGCCGGCTTTTTTCTATGCGTATGCGTAGACGCTTTCGCTCTTTAGCGCTGCGCTCTCTGCTCTGCTTGCAGCGCTCTATTGCATTCTACACTTGAACTTGCCCAGCGTTAACTCAACACACAAGCTCACACATACACCCAGCCAGACAACTACATACACAGATACGCACATACAGTTGACTGTCTGACAGTGAGACAGTGTCTACAATTATCTGCAGGCCCCCCTCGCCCCATCCCTTGTCTAACTTATGGGGTATCTGTATCTGTGTTTGTTTGCTTCTGTGCTTACTTTTTAACCACATTGTATTTGAAATGTGCAATTTCATACGTCGCAGTCGTCGTCTCGCCGCTGCGTTACGTCGAATACTTGAGTTGGATTTTTTTCTGTTTTTTTTGTTGTTGCTGTTGCTATTCTTGTTATTGCTATTGTTGTTGATGTTGGCGCTGTAGATCTTTGCTGCCATCAATTACGACTCAGCACGTCGCCGTTTTCTGTATACTTCTTATTCTTATTATTCCTATTCGTATTTGAATTGAAATTCGTATTCGTATGTCGTTTCAATATAATCTATAACTAACAGATATAAAAAAATAGAATCTAAATGTATTTAGATAAGCTCGGTTTCTAATCGAAACACAAGCGGCAGTCCCAATAGTGGGGCATCTAAAGTTCAAGCATGATAGATTTGTGAATGATTTTAAAACGTAAAACGCTACCAAAAATGTGCATTTAGATAAAGTCACAGAGATTAGATAGGTTTTGAGTGGAATGCTGAATGCTAGATAATCTTATTTTAATTAATATTATTATTATTATTGTTAGTTTGTTAATTATATTTGATACCTATTCAGATCTATACAATTTTCATCATAATTTTATTGCAGTCAAGTATTATTGCTCAGTTACAAGACAGATTCATGAGTTCTTCTATCTATATATCCACCTCAACTCCTTGACTCGTAACAGAAAATTAATGCGAAATTTCTTAGCTCTCACTTGTTGTTGTTACCGACAAATATTTCCATTTCCATTCATTTTCATGCATAGCATGTTAATAAGTGTGTGCAAACAGATGTTCGTAGGAGTTTTCTTTTTTTTGTAATAGAAAATTCCGTTGTCTCGCGATTCCCAGCAGCAACTTACCAACTTCGCCTTTGGCTTTATAATAATCGCTTTTGTGCCACTGTGCGAACACATTTCGAATGTACGTGTGAATTTGCACTTGTGCACCCGACGAAGCGACAGCGGCAGCAGCAGAGCCAACAACAAAACACATACAAAACACACACACACACATAAACCGACGAAAAAAATCAACGAAAATAAAAAGAAAACAGAAATGAAAAGGAGGCAAATATAAAGGAAAGCGATGATGGCACTGGCACGCACACAAGCGCAGACACGCCTCATTATTGTGAATGTGGGTGTAAGCAGAGAGAGTGAGCGTCAATCTCTCTCTTTGAATTTATATATATGTGTGTAGTGTGAGTGTGTGTGTGCCGGAGAGGTGATACAAAGAGTAGCGCACGATTGCATCGGCATTTTCATTCAAGCCACTCGTGTGTGTGAGAGCGTAAAATATTAATGCGTGTGTGTGTGTGTGCTGCGCTTCACATTTAACTTTAGCGGTGATTCCGTTTTCGACTTTGTGAACGCTATTTGCATTGGTGTGGGTTGCCGATGTGCTCTCTCTCTATCTTTAACTCTCTCTCTCTCTCTGTCTCTCTGGTTGGTGGTGGGTTTTTTGTCATGGTGAGTTTGTATCGCACTTCATCCATTTTTGAGTTTAACAGAGCAATAACATTTCGTATTTGTTTGATCTTAACATTTAGTATTTGCTTGGACTTTGTCGTTAACGGTTCGTTCTCCCGTTCGTTCGCTCGTTCGTTCGTTGTGTTTTTTGCGGTTTGCTTTTGAACAAAATTATAATAATATTATTAAAAAAAGCAATTCTTGTTTATGACACGCGTTACGCCAATACCGAAATAATTCAAATCATATATGCTATAAAACGGCAAAAATTGTTAACACAACAAGTGCAATTTAAATACAAAAAATAAATATATATATAAAAATATTATATGTAGAAAAAAGTAGAAAACGAAACAAAGTGCAAATGCATTTGTAGCTGAACAAAAAGTAAAAAGTGCAACAGATATGAATAAATATTGAAAAATAAAAAACAAATGTGTGTGTTTTTTGTGCATAGATATTATATGAAATAGAAATTCTTAAGTCGCCGCATGCGGCATGCTCGAAAATAGCAACCAAAAATAAAACAAAAATACAAAGACGAAATGTGTAAATAAAAACACAGCACATGAATCTAAACATTCTATAGTGAAATCCAAACACACCACCAACACACACACACACACACACACACACACACACACACATACACACACATACACACAACTACAGCAAAGAACTATCAAACATCAACAAGCAGCGACGCTGACGCTGACTCTGACGTCGACTGCGCTACGTAATCAACGGGGCACAAAACACATTTGCCTGAAGAGGAGGAAGAGCAACAGCCGAGCGTGGAAAACGCCGTCAGACAAACGTCTACGGTTTGTCTGTTGTCTGTTGTCTGCTGTCTTCTCTTCTTCTTGTCTAGTCACAAACTCATGTCCTGTGCACAGGACGGAAGAGAGAACAACACACAAAACAAAACATAATAAAAACCACAGACTGACTAACTGACTCGCTCTGTCTCTTTCACTCGCAATACGCCCGCATCATCCTCAAAAAAATTAGAAATAAAAATAAGAAAAAAAAAGTGTTGCCCAGTTTAAACCAAAAGTGCTTCTAACAAATGGTGCAAATACACCAACGACAACAACAACAACAACAACGAAGCTAATTAAAAAGCCACAATAAAAAAGCGTTTACAGTGTTTTAATAAGTGTGCTAAGCCAAAAAGAGCAAAGAAAATAGAAGAAACAACAGTGGCAAAATATTAAGAAAATTGGTTCAATTTTTGTGTTCCGTAGAACAACGATAACATTTGTAAATGGATAACGATTTTTGTGGATTAGTAGCTGAATTGGCGCATTTCATAGATGCTAACGGTAAGTTTTCATAAATATTTTAAGCAAAAACATTGCTGGCAAACTCGTTGAAAATAGTTAAAGGGAATCTAAAACTAAAAATCAAATTGTGTATTGATATAGAGAACTGATATAAGGAACAGCTCCTCTGAAGAACTCTTAAAAATACAAATCCTTATTTATACATTAATGAATTAGAAATTTTTGTAGAACAAATCTGGATTAGTGATTTATATTGAGTGAAACTACAATTATATTTTATGGAACAGCAGCTCACCTCAAGAATTCTCATAATGCAAATCTTCGCCTCGGCTTCTCCCGATACCTCCCTTCAAACATCTTTTAGATGTGCTTCTGATAAAAAGCATAAACTTTTCAACTGAATTTGAAATTCTTATTTTAGCTGAAATTCTGAAACTTCAAATAAAAATAATGTAGAAAAAAAATGATTGTTATCATTGTAAATCCATTTCCAGCTTATCACATGTAAGCCAAACTTTAACCTTTCCCTCCCCCACTCTCTCTGTCTCCCTCCCTCTCTATGTCTCTATCTCTCTCAATTTGCAGACCTTTCTCAAGTGAATTAAGCTGTCAACGGTTTGACACTTGTTTATTATTTTTATTTTGGCTTCTGATTATTTAGAATTGAGCTGTCGAACACATTCGATCAAGCGAGAAACACGCATTCCACTAGCAAAACAAAACACAAGCGACGCATTTCCTTTTTGTGGCGGCTCCATTCGAGCAAATCCATTGGAAAACTGGCCAAGTGAAAAGCTTTGCCCCCCCACTCCCAATTTATTGAACAAGAACAGAACAAGCACAACATGCGTACTCATTTTTATGCCAAGATACACAACAGAGATACATTTTTTTTTTTATGGTGCAGATACACATGTTTTGGCAATACATTAATTATTGTCATGACAACTGACAGACGGCCAATTAAAGCGCATTTGCTGAAATGTAAATTTATACATTTCAGATTTGTTATACACAAATATATACATCTATAGATATATCCATATATATGTATATATACAGATTTGAGTGGTATTTTACTGAGCAGCACTTGGTAATTGGTAATTGGCATCGAACATCTTAATAAAAAAAATACACAACACAAATAAATTGCGTCGCTTATTGACTTTTCAAGTGGAGGTCTCCCTTTTGATTTTCGGATACAAATGTTGTTGCCTTGGTTAACTTAATTGTGTGACTTAAACAACTTGCCCTGAAGTATCTCTGAGCTAAGCATCACAATTTCATGTGAAATCCGAGCTGAAATTGTTTTACATGCAAACAATCTTTTTTTTTGTAGTTTGACAATTTTTTAGTAGCTGAAATTTATAGTTAGAAAGTTATTTGCAATAAGTTGTGATTACTTAATTATTTTGTTGTATCTCAAATATATATCTATATCTATATTAACAATATAATTATATTATCATATTCCAATAGAAAACTTAACAGCTATTTTTTATTTATTAAAATCAAAACAACTTCAGATGTCTTTACTTCTATGTCTTTTTTTTTTTGCTCTTTTCTATCAGAGGACAATCAGCTATTGTTGTTATAATAGGCCTGATAAAATTGAGTTTAATTATGAGAGGGTTTCTATATCCAATAATTTTGTATGTTAGTAAACTGATTTGTCAGATTTCATTTATAAATCAAGTCAAGTTGTCAGTGGACTAAGTTGAGTTCTGCTGCTGGAATGTGGATCTTTTAAGTGAATCCTCTCTCCAAATGTACCCAGAGTTACTTAACAGTAGATTTCCATAAGATATGTCCAATTCAACTGTATTATCTGTGTATAGTACTAATTGAACATTCAAGCTTAGAGTCTGTTTAATCGAGTACTAAACACAAGAAACAGGGACAGGGACAGAGACAGAGACAGGACGCTAGACAAGGACAATATTCGTCCATTCGATTTGGCCTGCTTGCCAATGGAAATGTGTAACGGGATATGATGGAAACATGGACAGCGCATATCAAATGTTTGTATCTATCTATCTATGTATCTATGACTAGACGGGGGCAACACAACAAAAAATTGTAAGAAAGCCAACAAACAACATTGACAGCCAATCCTCCAATTTGCGGGCAGGTCCCTTCGCTATAAAGGACACCCAATACTAATGATGATGATGACGTTGCTTACGTTCCTCATCATGATGTTGACGATGATGATGAACGTAATTGTTTTGGCTGCCTCGATTTAGTATACTTTGTATATATATCTTTCCTTTTAATTATATATTCTCGTTCTGCTTCTTTTTTTTCAATTACGGTCACATTTAAAAGCTTGTCTGTGTGCGTGTGTGTGTGGGTGTGTGTGTGGGTGTGTGTGTGTGTCTCCATGCTGTGCTTAATTTTGTGTTGTATTTTTTTGTTGTTTTTTGGTTTGGGTTTTGTGTTGCCTAATTTCAGGCGCCTAATGAGCCACAAAGTCACATTAACCAACTCGCATTAGTTTTTGGCTCTCAACTCTCTCTGGATTCTAGGCGCAATTAATTTGACTGACCCCTCCCCGACCAACCCCCCCTCACCCCACACCCCCCGCAAGAAGCTCCTCTAGCCACCTGTCTGCAAGTATTTTCTCAACGAACAAAAAAAAAAAAAATATTAAGTTACTTGGCGTCATTGTTGCTGTTTATTTTATGGTACATTAAAGTTGGCAAAATGGCAAAATGGCAAAATTTTAATGCCATTTTATGCAAATATATATGCTGAGCACATGTATGTGCCTGTGTGTGTGTGTGTGTGTCTGTGTGTGTTGCTCTAGGCGCACATTCCAAAGTGTTTTTTGTGTTTTGTGCTTTGTGCGCTGCTGCTGCATTGACAAGCTTCTGGTTTTAATGGATCGCCCCGCCTATGCATTATAATATATATATATATATATGTATGTATATCCATAAGTTGTTTGCCTATGATTATCATATATGTGTGTAGGTGTGTGTGTGTGTGTGTGTGTGCTTAATGTGCCGCAGCGATCTGTTTTTGGGCAGTTACTTATGCTTAGGTTTTTCATAATTTCGCTTTGCACCGCTGCCTGTGCCTCCAAAATTCCAAACTCCAAACTTGCCACACACAATTTGAGCAAGTTTACATTAAACTTTCAATGCTCGAGAAAGTAAATTTGGCAAGACAACTGAGAGAGAGAATATTATATTCATGTGGCAAGTTTATATATTTATTGCCATAATTAGCCATAAAAAATAACCTTGAAATAGTTGACGGTAAAACATTTGCAACTCAATTGAGCGCCACTTGTTGGGTGCAATTGATTGACTTGGAAATCAGTTGATCAGCAAACACACCTGTCATTTGGGTCAGCGCAAGTTCAACTAGTCAATCATGATTGACTGACTGACAGTTCGACTGGGTCATGAGTCATTTTCCCCACACACACACACAACTAGATTTCTTGAGCCACCCTTAAAAAATGCAAGATAAATTTCAACAATTGCACAAACGCATCAAACAGGTTCCTTTTTTTATATATTTATTTTTATGTTTTTTGTTTTTTTTTTGTTTCTTTCATTCTTCAAGCATTGTGCGTCTTATCTTGTCAGACGTTGTCTGCGTTTCCTGTGCGAAGACTACCTGTGTGCGAGTGTGTGTGTGCCTGTGTGTGTGTGTCTCTCTGTTTGCTGTTCTCTCTCGTTCAGTCTGGACATTCAATTGTGCAGCATTCGAGTCTGCAGCTCTTTTTTTTTTTTATCTGTCGCTGGAAAAACCAGAGCAACTTCTGCGGTCTCTGTTTGCATCTGTGTGTGTGTGTTAGTCTGTGTGTGCGTATGTGTGTGTGTGTGGCATTAATTAGCAAAGTCTTGCCATAAAAGCAACGCTCGAAACGAGTTTCATTGCAACGCGCTTTCACATTGCTCAATCCACAACAATAAAGTGCATAAAAATAAAACTGCCAACTGCAATATGGCTGTCAACACTTTCGCACACAATTTACCACAGACTTTCCACAGTTTTCCCATCAGTGGGTGACAAGGGGGCGTGGCGGCGGGGCTTGATGCTACTATTCCTATATTTATCTGCTGCATTCCAAAACTGAACACATAAATGGCAACTGTTGATATTGTTGTGCATTTCGCTGCTTGGTGTATTGTCAAATCGTGTCTGCCTAAAAAGTTGAGGCTGACATCTGTCACATTAGTTGGTCTTCTATTGAAGTCCATAACTGATATATAATAATCTGAGCTATCGTTATGTGTGTTCATTTTTGTTCTTCACCTCTTTCTAGACATGTTTCTGGCAGCATATTTTATAGGTTAGGTATAAATTTGAGTGACTTTCTGATCTAATTAGTTTTAACCAAAGCGTCGACTTCTGACAATATCTAATCTTTATACCAGTATGAATGGTTATAGCGAAGTTCTGGATAGGTATGTTACGGCTAAAAGAAGTATCTTTCATAAGGTAAATATATATATTCTTGATCAGCATTAACATCTAAGACCGTCTAGCTTATTAGTTTAGGATATCTACCAGATAAAGACAGCAGTCATGATTTCTCTCTCTTCTTAAATATATACAATTGATATCTGTGCAATCTGAAAGATAGTCTCAAAATGTTCAACTTAACCTTTTGGAATGGGCAACCCTTCGGCAAACCCCTCGCTAAAAGCTAATGACCTCAGCTAAGCTCGATTTGAAAAACCAGATTTTAATGAGTCATGATTATAGCTTGATAATTTGTTGTTATTGCCAATCAATGAATTAATTATAGATGCTGTTGTTGGTTAGAGCATATAGCAAAAATTTAATGTCAAATCAAGGCTATATTCGGCTATAGACATGGCAATTGCTATGGCTAAAAATTGTTTAGATAATGAATTAAGAATACAAAATACTTGATGACTTTTGCAATTTGAACATCATTTGCCTAAAAATTTAAATCATGTTAAATATTAAAATGCTTCCTTCCCCTCTCCACTTCCACTTCCCCTTCCACTTGCCCGCCACAAATTTGCATAAGTATTTTACTCGTTAGAACTTTCGCAAAGGTCAGCCCAAATATCAAGAGAATTTGTTGTAGTTTTTTATGCAAATCGCGATGATAATAAATGCAAGTCGATGATGATATATCACATATGTGTGTGTGTGTATTTGTATTTGTATAATACAAATATAAGAAAAATGAGCTGAAAAAGAAACGCGATGAAACCGGAAAAGGAAATGATTCAAGCGCATTTTGAGCGGTTGCCTTTTGACTAGTTTTTTTTTTTTTATTTGTTTCTTCATATACATATATATTTATAGGTATTTGTGTGTTGTGTTTGCGTCAAGGTTGCTGCCATTTGTGTGTGCGTTTTTTTCCTTTTCAGAGTACCGCTACTTTATGATATATATCTTTCTTGTCTGCGCATAATTTGTGCCAGTGCAAAGAACTTGAATATTGAGTATTGAACTTGTCTTATTCATATTTATTTTTTTAAGTTTTTCAACATTAATCCAAACACGTGCCGTGTCACAAACACATTTTGGGGCAATTAAGTGCTGAGGGGCTTTCTTTTTGGTGGTGTCTAATGAAAAGCTCCAAATTCGCCATAAATCTGTTTCTGTCTCTCATTTTTTGTGGATTAATTTTTGCTTTTTTGTGGTTTGGCCTGAATACATACATCAGTTGACCATTAAAAAGTTGATTTATGCTTAGGCATGAGCAGGCCTTAAAAAAAAACTTTTCTATTCAGCTGAACAAGTGCAGAAGATTAATCAAATGAGCTGGAGTTGGAGTCGAGATACTAAATGAGGAAAAACTGTTAAGCTAGGTGAGGCCAAAATAAATATGCACAGATTTTTTCCCCTTAAGCTGATTACAGAGTATGCCACAGTCGGTGAGTCCTCATTTTTGCTTTTTTTTTTAAAATGCTGCAGATTTTCTAAATTGCTCCACTGTGCTGGGGTATCTCAATTTGGTGGCACTTAACTTAGTGGCACAAATAGATTGTTTTTGCATAACTTGTTTTCATTGTTAATTGGTTTGGGGCAGAATAAAAAGTAAAATGGGGGGGCAAGCAGAAAGCAGAGCGCAGAAAGGACTTACATGCAAATGATTTTATGATTTGGGGCATGCTCTTTTTATGATAAACATAAGCTGCCTGGAAAAGGACAGCTGTGCTGTAAAATACAAAACAATAACAAAAAAGAGGAAAAAAGAAAACAATAAAAGAAAAAAAAAAAGCAAAAAGAATACATGACAAAAAACTAAAGACTCTGACAGCTGCTGCCCAACTTTGACAATTGCTCTAAGTGAAGTTTGTGGCAGTCCATATATCTATGTAAATACATATGTATATATGTGTGTGTATATGTATATACATATGTATTCAACCTGTTGCTGGCGACGGTTTGAACTACCTGTGTTTTTGGATATGTGTCAATTGAGTGACACAATTTTTTTTGCCATGTTTAACCAAATCAGCAAAAGACAAAAACAAAAACAAAAACAGAAACAAAAATAAAAACAAAAATAAAAATAAATGAAATACATACAACAAATTCGCGGAAAAGTTAAGCGCAACCAGTTTTGCGTTTTTGGGCTGATTTTTATTTCTATTTTTTCCACAACAAAAGACACACGAAAATAACAGTTAAGTTTGTCTGTCTCCCACGAATGGACAGTCTATATATATATATACATATTCACATATGCTTCTGCGGTTTGATTTCGGCACGTGTTTGCACAGACATATCCATAGGCAGATAGACAGAGAGAGAGAGAGAGGCAGTGAGAGTGAGTGAGAGAGAAATATGAAGCAGAAGAAGCTGGGAAACTGCAAACAAAAACAAAAGTTCCCTCAACAAATAAAAAAAAGAGTAAAAAAGTAAAAAAGCGAATCGAGGTCAACTCTCTGTTGTTGATATTGTCTCGATTTGGATTCTGATGAATTTCGAGTGGCTTTTGAGGAACTTTCAGTGGCATATTTTCGCATTCGATCAAACTTCATCGACTTCATATATATATATATATATATATATATATATATAAAGGTAAAAGGTAAAAATGCCTAGAGTTTTTTGTGGCTCTCGAACATATTTAATTTTGCTTACCTGCCAGATGGTACACGAAAGGTCTGCAGACCGACCCCACAGCAGCAAGTGATGGACTTGAAAATACCGGCACCAACAAAAGAGCAAAAACAATGCTTTAACCATATTTAATTGGGACAAGTTAACTTGTCAATAAAGTCTTGAGGTTTTTCGATAAACCATTGAATGTGGCTAAGAAGTGCAGAAGGTACTTCATAGGCAGATGAAAGGAACAGGAACTAAGAGCCCATCAGGTATATATATTCTTGATCAGAGTGGATCTAGCCATGGTTTTGTGTGTGTGGAAACAATCTGGAAACAGATACTAATCTCAGATAAAGAAGAATTCTTTTTTCTCATTAAAGTTTATTTCTTTTGGTAAATTATGATAGAGTTTTGGATACAGGGTATATAATCAAGTCGAGCTTGCTCGATTAGAGCAATATTAACTGTGATGACTCTCGCTCCAATTAAGCCTTATATACCTCATTGGAAGTGGCACACGTAATACTATCTACATGCTACATATGTTTTTATTGTTCTTGTGGTGGGTCACTAATACACTCAGCGAAACGCGAACAGGAAGTCAATCCCAATGACAGTCATTAGTGTGCAAGGCATAAAAGCCTTTTTATTTAGTTGCTCACAACCGGTGGGCGAAACATTAGCTTCAACTCGGACTCATACCCAGACCCGGACTCGGACCCGGACTTGGACTAATCGAGTCTACATGCACTTGGAGTCTATGCTTGGGTTTTTTGGGTGGTCCTTTTTCTCACACACATTATTATTAGATTACTTTGACTGCCTGGCAGAGGAGGGAGGAGGGAGTAGGGAATAGGAGAAGGCCACAAGCGTTTGCGCCTCTGCGACACATGGTGTTGTGTTTATGGGAATGTGCCACATGTGCGCAACACACACTCAACACTCAACATACACACTCAACAAACACACACACTGGTGCTGCTGCTGCTGCCTGTCAAGTTGTAAGCAAATGGAAATCACGCGGCGTTTGCGCTACGTGCATCAAAATAACAGCAGGAAATTAAAAGGATCCATGTGTATACATTTGTCACAGAGAGTGTATATAGCCTATATATATATATATATATATATATATATATATATGAAAGTATTTATTTATGTGTGTTTGTCTTTGTGCGTGGGCCTATCAAGGCTCCACGGCTCCATCGACTTGAACTCAACTCAACGGAAATTTAATTGGTTTTCTTTTCCCTCAGCGCGCTTTTGGCGGCTCAACCCTTCTTCTTCTTCTTCTTCTTCTACTTTTTTTGTTTTTGTTGGAGGAGACGTGTCCACTCCCTATTTTCTTTCATTTGAGTTGTTGTTGTGGTTGCTGCTGTTGCCTCACATATTTAATAAAGTTTATTGCATTTTGTGGCAGGCTCTCCTCTTCTGAAAATGACAATCGCGTGCCACAAAATTGACACACTTGTTGTATGAACGTTGAATACTTTTGGGTGCACTTAAATCAATTATTTAAAAGGCCTTTACTGGCTCCACTCATATTTGAAATAAAGTACGGAATATAATGTGAACATTAACTATATAGTTATGTCATAAAGTAAGCACTGCTAAACACTCATTAAATAGTCATAAACATCCGAGTTATTAGTCAAGTTAAACTGTTATTTAGAGCTCATCAGGCTGAAGATTTACGGCTTAAGCTTTGACTTTGACTTAATGGTCAACACTTAAAGGCTTTATTGTTGCTCAAGTTTGAAGAAGAGAATCTATTGACTCTCTACAAGATTCCATTCAAAATAGCTCAAATCTCCAAATATTTGAAAAGAATTCTAAATTTTCGCACATTCGTATGCAATTTATTTGCCATAAATCTTAATCTGGGAGCCAATTTAGAGAGGGGCATAATTTGGTTCTTTACTTTGAAAAGAAGAAGAATTTCGGTCTTTATTTTGAAAAGAAGAAGAATTTCGTTATTTACTTTGATATATGAAAAATCAGTTGGCATATTCAAATACTCATTATTCAGTTGCTTCTGGAATGTCGATTCAAGCTTAAAGTCACATTGCAAAACGCTTTTTTTAAACAGATTTTAGCCAAGTTCTCAAATCGTAGTTGCATTTAATTTTTAGTGCCTTTCTCGAGCTTTCTATGCAATTCTCATATGACGCAATGCAATCTAATATAAGCCATACAATTGCCACTTTTTAAGCCTGGCGCAAACGCATAACACGCGTAACAAATTGTTGCTTGAGAAAAAATAATACAAATTTCACAACAGAAGCGCTGACACATTACAAAAAGGAATAATAATAAAAATATAAAGAACTTTTACATGCTACGGCAATTACGCAAAGCTAGCGAGAAGGAGAGAGAGAGAGAGAGAGAGAGCGAGAGAGAGAGGGCGAGCAAGAGAGAGTGAGAGAGAGGGAGTTGGCAAGACAAAGTCGCCGGCGACTGCGTGTTTTCGTTTTTGCCTTCTTTTATTCTTCTACACTTGCCTTTTGGCTGTGCCTTTTTCTGCGCTTCAGCTTCGAAATAAAAGTTAAAAGTAAAATGCGCAAAAAAGCAACAACAAAAAGTAGAAGAAGAAGAAGAAAAAAATCCAAGACACGCAAAGCTATAAAAATGCCTTAAATGTCGTTTATATATCACATATATACACATGTTCAAATATGTATATGTGTGTGTGTGTCTGTGTGTGTTTATGCGTGTGTGTGTGTGTGTCTGTGTGTGTTTGTTTGTGTGTCTGTAAACTGGATGCGTCTTCTGCTGCTGGGCAAGATTTTTGTAGACAACAAAGCAAAAGCAGCAGCAACAATAACAACAGCAACAACAACATCCGCAACAATAACATCAGCAACAATAACAACAAAAGCAACAACAACCACAGCAACAACAACAACAACAACTAAAGCCAACAACAGAACAACCTGTTTTTTTGTTCATATTGAACGAGATACGTCGACGACGACAGGTTTTTTTAACGTTTCTTAATGCGGGCCAAAATCTCAGCAATGTGACGGCCAACACACACACACACACACACAGCAACAACACCCCACCAATCTGAAGCCCGCTCTACGCCCTACCTCGCCGCTTCACTCTCTCCCTCTCTCTCTCTCTCTCTTTTGCTGGCATTATTTTCAAAAGCTTAGACTGCTTTATGTTGTTGTCTTGTCCACTTTTCAATTTTGTTCTAAGCTGCCTGCGCAAGCGAGCTAGCAATAAGCCCGCTGCTCTGTCTCTCGCTCTTTCTCCCTCTCTCTCTCTCTCTTTGCCACTTCTCTTCTTTTGTTGTGCTGAAAAACCAGTTTTGGCGCTTTAAACAAAATAATTGGCGACACCCTTGCCTTGGGCATGATCACTTTTATAATACAAGATGGAACGTCTTGTGTATATATATATATTTATATATATATAAAATTAATATAATTAATAATTAATTAATTAATCAGCATAATTAGAATATACTTTATAGTCATGTTGAACTGTTTGCTAGCTAAACTTGATCTTTGTTTCTACAGTTAACTAAATGCTTAAGGCTGCAGCAGCTCAATTTATCATTTCGATTGTCGATTGATTTGCTAATTATTTATTTTGGTTTATTAATTACCATCATTATTAGCAATTAGTCAATAATTAAGTGAGGGTATTCACTTTTCGGCACACCCAAAAAAAATAACTTGTTAGTACTCGTAAAACTTTTGCTCTCATTGTTGTTGTTGATGTTGTTGCTATTGTTGTTGTTATTGTTGTTGTTATTATTGTTGTTATTAATGTTGCTTTTGTTGCCGGTCTCTGCTTTATATGCAGCACTTTGTTCGGTTCGTTTCAGTTTGGCAAATTGTATTTTTTTTTTGTTTCCACTCACCTTTAAGTTCAACTGTCAAATGATGAATCCGATGAATCACCTGTTGTTCACTTTGAGTGCTGCTGAGTGCTGCTGCTGCCTCTTCAGAAAATGATTCAAATGCATTTGCGGTTTTTTTTTTCACTCTTAGACACTGTAGACCATGACCGTATTACCTACAAATTGTTGGAGTGTTTAGCCAACTCTCTCAACTAGTTAGTAAGAAAAAAAAAACTTTCACTAATTAAATGCCATCAATTCAGGCCGATTACAGATGGTGAGCACTGTAATTATGCATTGGACACAAATGGTTGACAATACTTAAATTAATTGATGATTAATTAGATCGATTTTGATTGTTGCTTCGTGTGTGTGAAATTTATGCGAACAATGTGTTCAATCAATTGATTGATCAATCTTTATGAAACATAAAACCTTTTTTTTAAGGTGCAGCACAGAACACATATTTGGCTTGAATCCATTTTAATTGTTAGCCAATAAATCGTGAGTTTTGTGTTTTTGCAGATTTGCATAAGAGTTCAGCTCTTAAGTATATATATTCTTTTAGGCTCATTGATTAATGAGTTTAATTTAATTTTAGAAAGTTCTAAAGCGTGTTTAAAAATCCCTATATGTAGTTTTCTAGTGATGAATTTTCCCCATTACATAAATATACATATGTGATCATTGTCAACCTTAAATTGGATATTTTAGCTTCCCGTTCGTGTTTCAAAAATAAACACTTTTGAATTTAAATACTGATTTGGATTCCACTTGGGAGTTTCAAATCTTTTGCTGATTCCTAATCCGGTTTCATTTTGACACCTTGCTGTTTCCACATGGAAAACTTCTTAAGAGGAATGTCTCGACTTTTACCTACTTCCTGGTTAAACCATGCCTTTTTTTAAGGCCAGTGCTACGCATTTGTGTTCCGAATGTTGACATTGTTGTTGTTGTTGTAAAAGGTTTCCACTTTGTTGTTTTGTCGCATTTTGTTTGAGTTGGGGGGAACCGTGAATTAGACGATAGCCGATTGACAAATGTGTAAACAAATGATTGTAAAAATATTTAGATAAGTGCGACAAGTGTACATATACATATATATACACATACATATACGTAATACATAAATTCCTATGTATTACAAAAGTCACAATTTTGTTTTTGTCTTTTTTGTCTGTTTTTTTTTGTATGCGCCTTGTAAATAGGGAAATGATATTGATTTGGTTGTGTTTGTAGGGGTAGGAATACTTTGTCAGAGAGTTTTGATGGATTATTATTGTGTTTTGTCGACATACTATGCTGATAACCATCAATTACAAGTTGAGATTTGATCCTATTAATCGACTCGAACTCTTCTCCTTCTTTATCTAGCGAGAAATCCATGTCCAAGAGCAATGACAACTTTTTGACATTTTGACTTTGATTAATTCAAATTGGCCAGTGAAATTATGCTTCGGCTGGCAGCTTATGGCAATAAATTTTTGCTTATCATAAGTTTCGCAATTATTTTCTGGCCAAAACTGGTTCACAGCTGCTATTTTTATTTAGTTAGTTGCTGGCGGACTTAAGATAGAATCAACTACAACTTAAAGCGACATAAAAAACTAGAAATGAAAAAAATAAACACATTTGAATTTCATTCGACAATTAATTAAATTGTTTTTATTTTTTTGCCAAGTGGTTTTTGTTGTTGTTTTTGTTTTTGTTAAGTTCAAAGGAAGGCGACAATTTGCAATTAAATGAAAATGAAATTTTCATGAGTTCTACGCGGAATGGAGTGCATTGAACTGCTGCTGCTTAAAGCGGAGCATAAAATGTGCCTATTTTTAAAAGCATTTTTTTTTTGGTTTCCTAAAAAAACCCCTTTTCAACGAGCTTGCCAAAAGTTAGCTAAAAATATCGAGTGAAGCTAACAAAATTTGAATTATTTTTTTTACAGCGTTTAAGCGATGAAAATGTATTTCGTACGCCAGCAAGTGCGTAAAAAATACTAGAAAAAATACCACAAAAAACGAAAACCCACAAAAAAAGAAAAGAAAATAAATTCAAGTTTTGAAAAATTTAAAACTGAACATTGATTTTGGACAATTGAAATTGTCCCCCAACGATTTGTATTTGCGAGCTGAAAGTGTTTTGTAAGAAAAGGCAGCAAAACGGCGACCATCGGCTATCAAATGATGAAACGACGCTGGTCGAACAATGGCGGCTTCCTGCGCATACAGGAGGAATCCTCCTCGGAGGTGACCTCCTCGAGCAACGGACTGGTGCTGAGCAGTGGCATCAACATGTCGCCGTCATCACTCGACTCGCACGACTATGGCGAACCGGAGATGTGGCTATGTGGCAACGATGGCGGCGTCTATGGCAATGCCAATGGCAACACTTTGGGCCATGGCAACACACAACAACAACAACAACAACAACAGCAGCAACAACAACAGCAGCAACAACAGCAGCAAAGCGTCATCACGCTAGCCATGCAGGGCTGCTCCAGCACACTGCCCGCCCAGACAACCATAATACCCATCAATAACAACAACAATAACAACAACAACAACAACAACAACAATAATAATAATAATAATAATAACAATAATAACAGTAATGGCTATGTGCCTGGTGCCACCAATTTGGGCTCATTGACCAATGGCCACATGGGCAGCCTGGTCAGCAGCATGCAACAGCTGCAGAATGGTCACAGTCACAGTCTGATCAATTCCACAACACCCAATATGCAACAGAATGGCCTAAACGGTGCTGCCACAAACAACAACAACAATAACAACAACAACAACAGCCTGGCTCTGGGCATGCTTCAGCACACGAATGGCAACTCGAATGGACTCGGAGGGGGTGTCGGCACAGGAGTGGGAGTTGGCGTTGGAGTCGGACTCGGACTTGGACTCGTTGGCGGTGGAGGCGTTGGAGGAGGTGTATTAGGCGCCATGGGCGGACCCATGGGCATGCAGGCCATGCAACACACGCCGCGCAGTGATTCAGCTAATTCCATTTCATCAGGTTAGTGGGTTACACATTTATATCTATATATACATATATATCTATTTATATATAGATATATATACACATTTCTAGTAATAAACTAAAATCGCAGCAAGTTGATTGAGTTTTCGTTAGGCAGTGAAAAACTTACTTAAATTAAGTTTCTTTTTAAGCAAATCTTAAGTATTTTTATCTATATAAAATTAAAAATATTTTATTGATTATAAATTTCACAGGCCCATCACTATATAGCTGTCATCGGAAGCATTTTTAGTTAAAAAAAAATATGATTATATTTTATATATATTTTTTTTATATATATTATGCTGCGTCATGCAAATCGTTGCACTATATCCTATAGCTGCCATATAGGAACAATCAAGATATCCAAACTAAACTCTCGAATAATGCATTATATCCTTATCAATATCGGACTATTTACGATCGTTCGATTCTTTGAATTCCTCATGAAATTTTGATGTCAGCAGGTTGAGTATAGTTCAGTTAGGGTATTTAATATTCGGTGTGCCTAAGTTAGAAGTTTTTATTTGTTTTATGCACTTATTGATTGGTATTTAGTCATAGCAGAACTTTGACTTGGACATTCGCAAATCGAAACTTGACTTTAAGTGTTGTAAAAGTCGTTAAACTTGTTCAGTTCGAAATTTTGCCATTTGCAAATAGTGAGTGACTAGAGTTACGATCACTTAGTCAAATTATACTCTATTTTAATGAGAAGACCATTCAATTAATGATTTATATTCCACACAATCAACGCTCAAGTCAGCCCCTGCCCCCCCCCCCCCCCCCCTGCCGCCCTCCTGCCACCCCTCTGCCACACAATGCACTAATTAAATTTTATTGCGCACATTTTATGATGCGCCTTTTTGTTGTTGCGTTCTTCGTTTTTGTGGTTTTTTCTACTCGTTTTTTGTTGTTTTAAATAAAATGCACATGCAAGCTGAGGCAAAGTCCGCAGTGAAATGGCGCCCCAGCAGGCAAGAAGGAAGGTGGTGGCAGAGGCAGCAACAGCAGTAAAAAACACTTAAAGACAGCCAGGCAACAAAAAACAACAACAACAAAAAGTGGGGGAGAAGATGCATTTATTGTTGTTGTTGTATTTGCTTTCCACTTTATCAGCCTGCGTCATGGAAGGCTGCATTCCACATAAATACAAATACAAATACACACGCACACTCACACACACACACACGCACACGCACACGCTCGACTGCAAACAGGGCAATGTGCAGCAGCAATAAGGGCGGATTGTTGTAACTCGAACCTACCTCAAGTTGTTCTATATTTAGTGGCAAGCTGGGGCAGCAGCAGCAGCAGCAGAAACAGAAGCAGAAAGGAAAACAAAACACACACAAAACTGCAGCGATCGAAAAACTCCACTTGAAGATGATGATGGTGACGTCAGACAGCGTGTACAGTACAGCTTCCTTGAGCCTGACCTTCCCATGCTGTTGTCGGCGGCGCCCAGGCAGCTGTCCTCGTCCTCATCCTCATCTTCGTCCTCGTTCCTTGCTCCTACCTATCTGTGTGTCGTCCTCGTGCTCGATTGCAGTTGTGGAAATCGGGTCAGTGTTTTGTGCAGGCCAATTTGCATGCTTGCACTGTGACCCAATTTATTGTGTGTAAGGTCAGGGGCATAAAAAGAGGATAGGAGATGAGAGGAAAGAAGAGGAGATGCAACTGTGTCTGTGACACAGTTCTCCAAACCATGTTATCCACATGTCCCGTGTCCCGTGTCCCGTGTCCCACTTCCGAACAGCGAGCTGACATTGCCAAAAGCCATGTCAGGGTCAGGTCAGCTATTGTTTTCATTGCACCACAACTTAAATTCTTTAAATACAGTTAATTGTTAAATCAGTTATATATCTTTCCATATTTATTTATTTTCAATTAAACTAAATACAACAATGGCAAGTTGTTAAACCAGTTTTACTTTCAAATTTAAAGCTTAAATAATGGAAATGTTTTCAACAAAGGATGAGTTTTCCATCATTAATAATCTGTGTGATTATTAGGTATTGTGTTTATTGAATATAAATAATATATTTATATTAATTGCAGACTAGCCACAAAAACAGAATGCCGTTTCAGGTTGGGTTCTTTTGAAGAGCAAAACAAGTTTTTGTTGTGCCTTTTAAGACACATTTTATTGAATCTATAAAAGATAAAAAACACAAAATTAAAGCTCTTTCTCTCTGTCTCTCTCTAGAGATCAACAACTTATCCTAAACTACATTTAAGCTAGCAAAAAATTCCAAATGAGCAAATTCTTAATTGTAAACAAGATTTGAATCCATTATTTTTTTAACCTCAACGTAAAAGTCGTAAAAGTCATAAAAGTCAACCAAAAATATTAACGAGTCATGCGAAAAAAGCTCACATTTATTATTAGCACCAGACAAAGTGCAATTCATCTCTCTCTCTGTCTCTCTGTTAATTTAAGAGCAGCTCCAACAGTTGGATGCGCTTTACAGTTGTTGGTGTTCATATTTGTGAAGTGACTTTGAACTCAACTTGTAATTTTGGAGTAAATTTGGGTCACTAGTGCAGGCCCGAAAAAAGTGCCGTTGCTTACTGAAAACCGCAAGGACAAAGCTGTCGAAGCTGCTGTGTGCATTGACTGCACCTCTCTCCCGCTCTCTCTCTCTCTCTCTCCCACTCAGCTCCTCTCTCTCTTTGTTGATGTCTTGTTAGCTCTCGCTCTCTCTCTCTGCACAGCATTACGTGCCATTGCAAGCATTGCAAGCTCAAGTACATGATGATGACCTTACCCCTGCAAAAAAAGCAATACGAGATGCTGCCAATACGAGACGCGTCGACCGCTTCTGCTGCTGCTACCGGTAACGACAGCGACGTCTGCGTCCACTGTGACTGCGACTGAATTGTGTGCGTGCTTTTTGCACAACATTTGTTTTGTGTGCCCGGCTTTGAGCTTATTTTATGAATTTGCATTTCTTTTGTTACGTTTAGGGTGGGCATTACTTGATTTTAGGGTTGCTCTGTTATTCGACGCCGTTGTGTCCATGACGTAATTTTGTTTTGCTACTGCTGCTGCTGCAGCGATCCTCAAGGACAACAACAGAAATAATAAACGTACTTTTTTTTTATATGTATGGCAACAGCAAATAAAAGCGATAAAACAGTGCCGATAACAGTCACTGTTAACATTGTCAGTACACAACTGCAGCGCATTTATCATATATGTATGTGTGTTTTGTGAGTGTGTATTTGGATTCGCATGACGAAAAAAAATGAGGTCAATGATTTTGCGCCGTCGTCCGTCGTCAGTTATCGGCGTCGCGATCAAGAGCGAGCAACGAAGCGCACTTCGTGTGTGCAAGCGCCAAGAATCGAGCCCCAACAACAACAGCAGCAGCACTAGCTAACCAATGAGCGTAACAGAGAACTAAGCTCTCTCGCACTTGCTCTCTCCCACGGCCGCCCGCAAATTTAAATGGACTCGATTGCTGTGCGCTCAGTTGATTAACAGCGCTGTTATTTGTGCTGACATTGTTGCTGTTATTGTTGCTGTTAATGCTGCTGTTGTTGTTGTTGCATAGCGTGCACGAAATATTTTTATACATGCTGCTTCTGCTGGGCACAAGTGCAACATTGTATAAACGAGATATTTGTTGTTGTTACTGCAGTTGGTTTATTTTCTGTTTACATGTAATCCCGTCGCCGTCGTCTGTCGTCGTCGGCTGATAGACGCTTTTGACATTGATAAGCATTGCGCTTTTCGCAGCCGACTTCGCTGCCGGCTAGTGCTGCACGACTTTGACTTTTAGCTTTTTTTTTGTTTTCTTGTTTTTAGACAGCGATTTGTCATAGCTTATCAGCGCTGTAATTTGATCAGCTGCTGCTGCTGTGCTGCTTTCATTAACATTACATCAATTTAAGATTGTATTTAGTTTTTATTTAACAATGAGAATTCCATTTGGCAGATAAAATGCAACTGCGGCTGCGGCGGCCATTTTGAAAGTCACACTCACATGAGTATGTGACGTCAGCCTGAGAAAGCTTTGTCAGCGGCAGCTAATATGCAAGTGTGTACATGTATATGCATGTGTATATTTTGTATTTGCTTGTGTTTGTGCATTCTTAGTATGTGTTTTTTTTTTTATTATTTCGGCTATTTTCGTACACTTGGCATTAATTTGCAATCAAATGAGAAACGCAAAGAAAGCGTCGACAGCGCTGCTGCTGCTTTATTTTTAATTTCAACAACGTCAAGTGCATTAGCCGTACATGTTGACGTTGACGCTGACTTCGACGGCGACTACGACTGCGACGCAACTCGCATTAGTTTTAGATTGCCTCGTTGCGTGCTTGTATGTGTGCATTTAGCGAACACGTTTTTATAGGTTAATGACACAACGGCTGCGCGAGCAGAGCAGCGATTATAAACTGTTTTATATATAATTGAATTTAATTTTAAAAACAACTTGCAGCTGCGATCAACATAAAACTAAAAGTGAAATTAATTGCGCACAAAGATTAGCGGATAATCTATGTACAAACCGCAAGCATATTTATTTGTGCATATTTTTTCAACATTTTGCGCCACTGTGCTGCTAAATATATAAATGATAATTTTTTTGAAATGAAATTTTCAAAAATGAGAAGGAAAATATAATCATACGCAAACTATGTCAGTAGTGTGTATGCACAAATATTGTCCACACACAAACACACACACACACACACTTCTGAATATGTACATAAATAAATACAAAAAAATACATAAGTATTTTTTATTGGCCACCAAAAAAGCAGCAACAAATTGAAATAAAAGTGCCAGGAATTTGTGTTCGAAAGCGAACACTAAAAAAAATGCTAAGAATACACTTTTTCTTATTAGGCAATAACAGCAACAACAACAAGAAGCTGAATGCAAACAAAGAGTGAGAGTGTCGCTCTCTCAGCACAACACGCAAGAGCTTTAAACAGAGACAGGTAGAGAGAGAGATAGAGTGAGAGAGAAGAATAAGCAGACCAACTAACACACAATTTTTAAAGCTCAACTCAGCTTGACTTGTCTTGTCTTGTCTTTTCTTGTCTAACTGTTTGGCTCTGCTGCTGCATTCTGGCAGAGACTAAACAACTTTCTAACACGCTGTCTGTCTGCCTGTCTGCCCATCCATAAGCGCAGTTCGTCGTCAAACAAGTTTCGCTCGCAAGCTCAACTCTCTCTCTCTCTCTCTCTCTCTCTCTCTCTCTCACTCAACTCGTTCTTTACTTTCTTCTGGCTTTTAGCTTCTATGGCAGATTTTATGTCTGCGACTGCTGCTCACTTTCTTTCTTGGCGCTTCTAGAAATGCGTCGTCGGCTGCAACAAGTCGGGTGAAAGTTGTTGTTGCAGCTAAGCATGATTTTCCACTTTTTCTTTGGCTTTTGTTTTCTGTTGTTGCTTGCAGCAGCTCAAAATTGTTTTCATCTTCTCTCTCTCTCTCACTCGCTGTTTTTTTTTCTTGTGCAGATTGGTGGCAATTTTGATTTTTACATAAATTTCCCATGCACTCAGAAATTCAGAAATGATTGCGCCTTTAACAATTTTGAACTTGAAATCAGCTGCCAAAGCTGCCAATTAGGCACAAGCGAAAGGCGCTAAAGCCAAACCAAAAACAAAAAAAAAAACAATAAAAAAATAAATGGCGTGATTGCAATATGCATGTGGGAAAGTGTGAGAGGGAAAGGTAGCAGCTATCGATTATGCATGTGGGAAAGTGAGACAGAGAAAGGTAGCAGCCATCGATTATGATCAACGAATAGCGATCAGCGATCGGCAATCGGAGCTTTTGATCATCGACTGCGATAAGTGTGCAGCAAAGTGAATGCCTGACAGGTATAGGTCTAATTATATATGCGGCAAACGGAGAGATCACGTTCACAATCAATGATGAATAACTGTGCAACTGTTGCCCAAAAAAGCGGGTCAAAGTTGCAGCACGCTGTCAATATTCTCAAATTATATGTAATTGACATTAAATGTGAAAATGTTTAGTTTGGAAAAGTTTGAAATTACAGAATGATATAATACTTAATAGTTCTGATGTATAATTATTTGATATGCTCATAAAAATAGCTCGTTTAGTTGATCTTCCTAAACTTAGAAATAAAAACCCACCAATCGATATTAAATTATATATAATAAACTCGTTAATTACATCAGGCACACCTTTAATTACAAAACGATAAGTTTTGAGTACAACTTTTTTGTAGTCGCGCTTCGTAAAGTAAAAATGTAAACTTCTAAGCGTTGAACAGTTTCACTTTTGTCATTCACCCTGACATTAATTGGCGCCCACAATTATTTGCATTCAAAGGTTATTCAAACGAAACTATTTTTATAAATATATCTGTGTTGCAAATATTTAAATTGCCCCCAATAAAATATGCAAAAATCAATCATTATTTTGATCTCACATTCATTTCATATATATATATTTATAATTTTTTTTGCACGTCATCGCTGGCAATGAGAACTTTTGTGAGGCGGAAAAAAAAGATAAATCATTGCCGAAATAATACAAATATATAATAGTATAAAAAAAAACCACAAAAACAACAGCTGTAATTACACTGCTGAAGTTTTGCAGGTTTCAACCCTGTTTCTTTTTTTTTATTTATTATTTTTTATATATTTGGTTTTGTCCGATGAGCTCATTAAAATGATTTTCGCGTATTATTCGTGAGTTTTTGCGCGTGTCTAATTTCGAAATAGCCACCGTAGATAGTTTCTAATTAATTACGGGCAAAGCGTATCGCGTGAATCGCCTCCGCCGATTAAAATATAATCCTTAACCATAATGAACGCCGGCAACTCCTTCACTTTTAACCCATCTGACACGCAATACGCTTTGTCGCAGGTGCAAATGAGTTGTTGCCCCATTTGCGCAACCATTAAACCATATATATATATGTATATATGCTCCGATAGTTGGGATGCAGTTGGGCGGTCTTTACGATGCAAATTTAACGAGTTCTATAATAAGCATCGCTTAAGAAGCAAATGTCGGCATAGGCAAAATGCTGACAATTAATAATCATAAACTCGAATGCAGTTTTACGACACTGCTCGCTGCAAAATGTTTGCCTTAATGGTTTGCCATTAAATATTTACGATGGATCGAGCAAATGTTTTTTTCTATCTAGCTTCTGAGCTATAGGCTATATGTACACATAAATCATCTATGGATGATCATATTATGTGGCTAACCTGAGAGAGAGAGAGAGAGAGCGACAGAGAGAGAGAGAGAGAGAGTGCAGAAGGTGCTCAATTATGGGTTCAGTAAAGTAATTAGTAAGTAATTATTTGTTGACCATATAATAAATGGGAACATAAACAAATGGACCGGTTTAGATGAGCAAAAACTACCATCAAATTGAAGATGGAATTTTGTTGTAATTTTTTTAATGTTGTGTTAATCAGCTGCTCAAAATCGGATCTGTCTTAGCAAAGTTATGGCTGTGGAAAGTTTGGAACCGAACAGAATTTCTTGAGGCAGCATTTAACATGTTTTTCGATTCAGAATCGCTTTTAAACTATGAATTTACTATTAATATGTAGACCCAATCATGATCAAAGAGCCCTAGTTTTTGAAAATCTGATAGCTTTTGACAAAGTTATAGCTCTGGGAAGTTTTGACATATTTTCACTTGAATTTCGAGCCAGAAACGTGTTTCCAGATTTAAAAGCAGTTATGATCCAGATGCCAATCGCTGCAGAAAAAGGTAATGCTTTGGAAAAACGCTTAAGGTTTGACCAAGATATGGGAATATAAAATTTATTATTTGGCTATTAAAATAGTATTTTATGGCCACTTTACATTAAGTATTTATATATGTATCTTAAGCTATAAATGATTTAAATGTATTTCATTCATCATCAAGCTGTTTGATTAACCTATTTCTTTATCTTGCAGGTATGTGTGTTTCCCATATGCAAATGGCAACTTATCTAAGTCCAGCTAATTATATTTGTCAATCGGTAAGCTCAATAAACATTAAGCAGACAGCTAGTTAGAGATAGAGAGAGACTTTTACATATATATTATATATATTGGATAGGTAGATAAAGTGCGTGTGTGCCCAAAAGTAGGTCAACAAATTGAACATAAATTTAGCTTCCGCTCACTTCCGATACATTTATCGATAGGTTTTTTTTTTTTGGTTGGAGTCGTAACTTCACCTGTCAACTCCTGCGGCTCTTTTCTCCTGTTGTTGTTGTTTTTCAGCTTTTCCACTTTTCCACAACCCAAAGCGGCCAATTCGTCGCGTAAACAATTTAGTTGTATCTGGCTTGGGAAATTTATTTCAATTACACGCACAAATCAAACGCAATCATCTCCCGTCATGGGGTGTAATGAAATTCCATTGTCGAGGTACTTGAAGATACAGCTACACACATAAATAGATATATTGATGCCCCATCCCCAGTAATTTCGTCAATTAAAGCAGCCCCCAGTCTATATATATACATATATATATATATATATCAATTGTATTGTATTTCTATTTCTTGTGTGCAACCCAAAAAAAAAAAAAAAAACTGTTTAGCCCAGCAGAAAGCGAAACACATGACCCCAAAACAAAAAGCAGAAAAAGGGTAGAGGAACCCAAAACCGAAATCGAACAGAACTGGAAAGAAATACACTGTGCAAAGATATTGAATTCAATTCAATAAGTTTTATCTTTTAGTGCAGGCTTTTTTGAGTGCTGCTGTTTTATTTTGTATACATTTGCAGAAAGATATTCTATTCAAAATCTCCGACTTAATAATGTCTACATATATTCTTGATCAGCATAGTCGATTACAGTCATGTCCGTCTGTCTGTTGCTAGGCAAAACTAGTCTCTCATCTTTAATGCCATTCGTGGTATATCTTTTTGTTAGAGGAAGTACACATACACACATGAAGACGTACAGATCGGATCACATATATCATATAGCTGCCATAGGAATAATCAGTCGTAAGAGGAGCTCTTGTGTGAACAGCATTTAAGTTGTATTTGCTTAGTATCAAAATCAAATAGGTATATTATTAATATATAGAAATATATTTAAATAGTTTACTACTGATTGCATTCTCTTCAAAACTGAGAACTTAATAAAACTAAAACTCAATAAAAAATATGAATTTTTGCAACCCAATTGCAGAAAGTACGCTTCACTGCCTCTCAGCTAAGCACCATTTAGTTTATCGGTGGCAAAAATGCAAACTAAACATTGACCCAAATATGTCAATTAACCCAAATAGAGCAACAAAAGTATAAAAAAAAGAAAAACGAGCAGAAAAAAACAGAAAAAAAGGCAAAAATAGCTCAACGATCAAAATTGTGCACTCGTCACATAAAAATTGACCAAAAAGACAGCAATGAAAAAAAAAACGAAATTACCTACGCAAGGCTAGCTTATCAGGCGTTGCCGGCACTTACTTTAGGGCAATGGGGGTTGGTAGGGTTGTGGGCGGGGGGCGGGGTCTGGAAGTTAACATTATCAAGCCGGTCGCATCTCGCGGCAGAGACCATAAGGGAGCTGAAGGCAAAAAAAGGCAACAGTACAAAAAATATAACAAAAAGTTCTAATCAGCACAATTGTGCGTATGTGTGTGTGTGTGAGTGGGTGTTGTTGTGTGTGTTGTTGTGTGTGTAGGTGCGTGTGTGTGTGTGTGCGTAGACTGTCTCAGAATGTAGGGCAGCAAACACAAATAATAACCCAAATTTCGAACGCCGCACGCATTTCCGACTCGTGTTCACTGAAAATTCTCATTTGTGTGAAAGAGAGGCAGCTAATCAGGCAAAGGCGAAAGACAGGGAGAGAGAGAGATGGAGATGGAGAGAGCACGCACCTAGTCGCCTCTGGCTGGCGGCACTCGTCATCTTTCGCTTTCGTAATGCTAATGGGCCAGAATTTCGATTCAAATTGGTAAAGTTGGGGTAGACACCCCGTCCCTTGCCTCTTGCCCTGCTCCCCCACGTAAATAGTTTTTCTTTATTTTCGTAATCGTAAGGTGCGTATACCTAGGTCTGTCTTATTTAGTTTCCTGCTACTCACTCTCTCTCGCACTCACACTCTCACTCTCTGGCGCTCTCTCTTTCTATTTAGGCCTGAACAAACATCTCTCAACGAGCACTTTCACAATCGTTGCGTCTTTTTTTTCTCTAGTTTTATTTATTTATGTTTTTTTGTATTGGTCACTTTTCGACTCGCCTTGTTATCGTGATAAATAAATATAAATAATATAAACAAAAAACAAAAATAAACCGAAACTTGTTCCATTTGCTTGATGCTCCAACTTGTTTGCTGCCCGGTTTCAACATGCATGCTAATTCAAGGTATCGCCCCAAAAAAGTGCTAAAAGTCATCGTACTAAAACGCTGACCAACTAATTGGCTTACAAAACTCAGCCAGCTGCAGGAATTATGGGCTTGCTATATTGATGGGTTACTTCAAGATGGTAATAATAAGGGTAAACCAACATAACAGATGGAAATGCAGAACTGTTGAAATACAGAAAATGCAGGATCAATTATAGAAGTCGATCATGTTAGTATATGTAATATAGATAATATATATATAATCATAATGGAATCGACTAACGCAGATACATTTTTAGATATACTCGTATGCATAAGCTTGAGCTGAAGTTTTAGACTTGACGTACCGGAAACTAAGCCAACATACAATGCAGTTAATACCCTGTTCTCTGAACTATAAAAGAATTTATCAACTATTTTATAAAGAAATTTTCAAAAATTTTTTTTGTATTCAAGACTTTGGGAGGAAAAGAATTCAATTTGTGTGCTCTTATCTTCCTTATAGATATATAGATATATCGAGACTAACCGACATTCAATCTAGGAAACTCAGAAAGTCGGCTACTCATAAAGTCTTTTAAGCCTGAATCAGTTGATTTCCATTAACTGCTAAGTTAGACATGTGAAATTCCATTCACTGCTCTGCTAGCTAAAAATGTAACTCATGAAAGCGAATACTATTTTTAGGCAGCCAGCAAATATTTGGCTATAACTCTCAGCAAACACGTCATTATAAAATCCACTAACAAAATCAATAATCATATACCCAGCGACCTATTGGACTCCATTCATGCCTAACTAGTGCAACTAAACTACAACTAGTTTAGATGCTGCTGCTACCTGCTGTTGCTGCTACCTGCTGCTGCTGCTACTGCTGCTGCTGCTGGTGTTAAATAACCGGTAAAAGACAAATATCAGCAAGTACAAAAATAATTCACTGTGATATGTAAATATGTCGGCTAAGACAAGCCAGTAACTGTCTGGCTTAGCTAGCAACTGCTTTTTGCTAAAACTTGTTTTATATATATATATATATACAAATGTTGATTAGCTGTGTCTCGCTTTTGGTTCAAAAGCCATTTAGCCTTCACACTTGGCCAAAGAGTTCATGAACCGGCATGGAAATCACGGCAACTTCACTTTTTATACTCATTTTTTTGTTGTGTGTTGTGTTTTAATGATTTCGACTAATTTAAGCTAGGTTCAAGTTCAGGGTCAGTTTGCACTCAAAAAAAGCTTAGTAAAAAGTGTTGAATTTAAGTGCGCGGAAACATTTCAGCGAATCACAAACAAATAGACACAAAAAGTTCATTCAACTTTACAAACATTCACTTTGTCTTTCAATCCAAATTAATTTGCACTCATTTGTTGCTCGGGCTGACTAATTAGGGGTTTGCACCCGCTTAAGGGTTTGCCCTAATTGAGGCTGATGCGTTCTTTGCGTGCTTACAAAATCAATGTGAATGTGAATATATTTGTGAATGTGAATGCCATGAGTATGACTATGAGTACTCCAATTGTTGTGTTGCTTTTTTTTGGTTGCTGCTTATCAGAGCGGCCAAAAATGCCAGTCAACTCACAAACGTGGCCAGATAACACAGTGCCCCACAATCGGATGGTTCAAATTGAGGTTAATGCGCAAGTGTGCGTCTGCCAAACACACACACACGCACTCTCATGAGTACTACTCACCACTACCACGTTGTGCGGCTGATAATGCACATTTGTGCTATTTATTTTGCCATAACAATTTCAGTTTTTTTTTTTTTTTTTGTACTCAGCAACAACAATATACAAAATTTCTTGTTTTTTTCTACAGCTCAAAGCTTTTGCACTTTTTTTTCTTGTTTTTTTTTTTGTTTTGGTGTGTGCCGTCGCATTACTGATAAGATAAGCGGCCTGCTCGATGCTAGTTGTAGTTGTTCTTAGCATTTATTTATATATATATATATATATATATATATATATAGATTTATTTTTATATATACACATTTTTCTTTGCACAACAAAGCCAAAATGAAAGCGAAATTCAAATTGCAATAAACTGTAGAAAAGCAAATAGAATGCTGAAGTCGAGAGTGCTCGACTGGGTGATGCGGCGAAGCCAAGTCTTCAGCTATTACTGGTGGTGTAAGTCACAGATTTTCAAATGATCAATGTTGAATATATAAAGCCGATATTGATGAGATTTTTACGGGTGAACATGCTCGATTAGAGTTTATAGTTATGATCGATTCGTATATATATTATATATATATTTTTATTCTTCTTACCAATTTCTAATGGGTTCAGGTTACTCAAATAATTATTGACTAGCCTTAAGCTATCTGTTAGATTGATGCAACAAAGCAATCTTAAGCTTGCCCCCACATTTGCAAAAATCACTTTGGCAGAAAGTGCATAAAATATTTATATTTAATACTTTCAACACTAAAATTAATCATCAACAACAACATCAATTTGCAGACCCACTCCAAATAGAGAGCTACTCAAGAGCCTTGGAGGCATATTGATAGATAGATTGATTGAGCCCACGCCCCAGGCAGATGCCGAATTAGAGAGATACTTCAGAAGCTGAGGCTGCTGCGAGTATCTCATGTGTTTAACCGACTTACCAGTTTACTTTACTTATTTTTTGCAATTAAAAAAGAAAGTGGCTACGTCAATGTGTGTGGGCGGGGCAGGCTGGAGTGTGTGTGTGAGTGTTTGTGTGTGGCATGTGCTGCAATTACTGAGATTTCTTAATTGTGCGCCACACTTCACTTCAAGTGAAGCCGTAACTCAATTCAGCTCAAGTTAATCATCATAATTATATATCTATATATATATCAGTGCCAAAAGGAGGCCTAAGACAAGGTAAAAGCATAAAAAATAAATAATAAAAAAAATGGGAAAAATGGAAAATGTTTAATGAAACTATGCCACGCTTAACCGCAAGGCATTTGCTGCTTATAGCCGAAGGCTGCAGCACATTTCTCTGAAGCGTTTAAAAAACGCGCCAAAAATGAACAATAAAAAATAAAACAAATAATAAAACTACAACAATTTGGAGTCGATATTTAATGTTTATGTGGTGGGTGTTGCTTTTTTGTGCATGTTTTGTTTTTTACAAGTTTGCTTTGTGAAGGTTTCTCGCAATGCAAAAAAAAAAAACAAAAAAAGAGAAATACTTTTAAGCTAAACAAATAAAATAAATTGTTAAAGAGCACGCACTTGCGCCGTGCTGTTGTTTGTTTAGAAAACAAAAACTCAAACATTTAACAGACAGACAGACAGACAAAAAAAAATTGTTACAAGGTTAGACCCTGGCTGGCTGGCGAATTGTTTAAATTGAACAAATAAAAATTAATGCCCCAAAGTAATGAATACAGGTTGCCAAAAAAAAAAATTGTATGCGTATAATTGAGCTAATTGTATGGATAATACAGTTTGCTTTATATACATATATATAATGTTAAATTAAAAATTTATGGCAAAGATAAACTAATTGCTTAATATATTTTATACAAGTATATTATTTTATTTATATTATTTTATTTATTTATTTATTATTATTATAATTGGGGAACCAGCACTACGACCTATAAGGTCTATTGTGCCCCTTCTGAGCCTACAGCTCCGCCATCAACCACAGCTGCTGCACGATTGCTAGAGTCTTTGTTGGGTTGAGTGCTTCTATGTCCTTGGGCTTCATGACATGCTTCCCCAGGATACTGCTTCTTTTCCTAATTAACCCTAATTAATTAATTAATGTCTGTCTACAGTGTCCTTTCAATAGACCTCAGCCTATTCTTACCCATGGATAAATCGTTTTTGATTATAGCCAGCTAAAAGACTTCTGGCTTGTCGGAGTCGTGGTGCCTCTGCCCAGCTCCGTTTTCGCCTCTGTCTTTCTTCGTTTCTGAGTTGCAGCCGTATTGTGTGTCCTGCTATGCCACAATACGGTTTACGACTATACTTCCTATTTATTCGCTGTAGTTTTAACTGTTTTTAAATAAGCTTAAATTAAGTCAAAAGCAGAAATAGCATCAAAACAACAAATTTGTTTTTGTTTCAAGATTTTTGCTTTTGATCAAAAAGTGTTTCCAGACTTTGTGGCTCTTTAACAAGCAAATGAAGATTGAGTATCTGTTAAATTTGTATTTATAAGCATAAAATTATAGTTCCAAAAATATTAAACTAAGACAGAATTTACTTTTTAGTAGTATTTGTTGTTTTCTGATTTAGATAATGAACAGTTTATAAATCAAATATTTCCATAAATCCCTTTTCAATGCATAATTTCGACTTTTCTAAACTTCATTTACATTGTTTTTGGCCGCTTTTGTTTGTCTTTCGAGTTTTTGCTACCTTTTGTGACCTTGCCACCTGTCATCCAATTGATTAATTGCCACTACAGTTGCTTAAATAAACCAAATCAAATCAAGTGCCACATTTAATTAAAATTTAAAGCGTGCAATTTACAATGGGGGAACAAAAAAAAACTAAAAAGTTAAACAAATAGCAAAAATTTGCAAAGACAAATTAAATTAATGAGTAAAAAACCCACAAAAAAAAAACATAAGAAAACAAAACAAAAAACAAATTTGAAGGTGCTGGTTTTGACCTTTACCTTTAGCCGTATTGTGTCTCTGAGATTATTGTGTAATTTGATATGATTTAAGGGGTCTGTAAAGTGTTACAGGCAACAATCTGTCAAGTTGACGCGGTGCTCATGTTGCACGTGTTGATTGCAGCGCGTTAACTTTTTCGCACAGGGAAAAAACTCATTTCAACAATTGCTGCCTAAGAAAACAAAAGATAAAAAACATTAAAAAAAGCTGAAAAAAAGGTAGCGAATAATGAAGGCAAAGTCACAAAAAAAACAGAAAAATAACAACAATAAAATACAATTAAATTGTATTGGAGTCTATGTACTCGAATCACTCAAATCTCTACACATATACACACATATATATACATACATATATACATGTACAAAAATAAATGGATATATTTTATATAGTATATATAATTCAAGTACGAGTCGCGTATTTTTTCGTCAATGCGAATCGAAATTAATTGTAGGACCGTGCCGTGGCCGTTTTCTGAAGAACCCCCCCCTCTTGAAAGCGCTAGATGGGGGCCCGAGGAGTGGGGAGTGGGGAGCGGGGGCGGTGCCTCCTCACAATACACACAATTTATTCAACAACAATTGAAATTCACAGTAAATAAAATAAAAATAGGGAAAAAGCAGCAGCCGCCGCCGACACACAATACGAAATATTTTTGAAATATTTTTTTTTTCTTCTGTTTTTTTTTTGCTTATGTTTCAAGTACAATGAGCAAAATGGCATTGCCAAAATATCAAAACAAAACAAAAATAACAACAACAATCAAAAATATTGAAAGCATTATAAAAGCCAAAATATTGATGGAACAAGGCGCAGAAAAAAAAAGAAAATTTGGAAAAGAAAAATGAAATTGGCTTAAGAAGTGCGATTAGCTAAAGGAAAAGTTGGGAAAAAATTGGGAATTTAGAGAAAAAGCAGCTGATTAGTGAGCCAATATGTCCAGCTCCGACTTATGTACTGCCTGGTTATGAGTTTCGATCAAGCATCGTGTTGCCAACCTAGAAGATATATTGCTTCAGTTTCGGACCAAATTTTGAGCAAACTCTCTCAACTTACCTTTTGGTTCTTCAATTTTAATGATGGCATTATTCCAAATGCAAAACAATGCCATAATGAATGATGTAATTAAATATTGATTGATGAAGTGACGATGTAGTAAAAGAAAAAACAACATTTCACAAAAGGGCGTAATAACCAAAAAAAATAAGAAGAAGAAGAAGAAGATGAATAAACGCTTCAACTCTGACCCCTGCCGCTCTGCGCCGGCTGGCCCGGCAAACTGGATGAATAAACACAAAACAAATATTACGTATACGCCGCCGCGTCAAGCTACTAACTATATAAAAATATGCACAATGTTTTTTCCTGTGATTGTTGTTCTTGTTCTTGTTGTTGTTGGCAGCAACTAAAAATCGTTAGAATATTTGGCCAAAACGTTCATTGACCCTCACGTTCAAGGTTAAATACTGATGCGTAATAAACTACCAGCCAACAACTAACAACAAAAACAATGGTAACTACCACAACAACAACAGCTACAACAACACGCTGGTTCACACTTTTTTGGCCAAGAACACGTTGCCATAAGAGAGGCACAAAGAAAACAACAACAACAACGAACAAAAGCAATGAAGAAGAAGAATAATAGAAACTCATGCCATGTGCGTGATTCGGACTCGGAATTAGAATTGGACTTGAAATTGCTCGCTGAGAATTTTTACTATTCGAGTTTTACTATAAGACGTGGGCCTCAACACGTATATCAGTTCACTATATATATATATATATATATATGTATATATTTATGCTGTATATTATCATTGTTGGGGGAGTTTCTGCTGCGTCAGCGCACACGCAATTTCTCTATTCTCGAGTTTCTGCTCATTTTTCTTCTCTTCTCTTCTATTCTTTTTGTTTCTTTTGCAGTTTCGGTTTTTTGGAAATTTTGCTTGTTTTTTTTTTTTGTTGTTTTTTGGTTTTTTTTGCGTCCCCCTATTTTGTAATTTTCGTGCGGCGTGATTATTATGTTGATTATAATGATCGTTGGGCTGAAGCAAATTAAATTTGATGTTTACTTTGTGTGTTCTCGAACACGCGTCCACGCCCCCTTGCGCCCCCCGCACGAGTTGCTCTTTATTTATTTAAGCCATGTGCTTCAATTTGAGAAACCGCGCTTACAATTTGCCGGCTTTTGTTGTTTTCGCTGGGCTTTTGTCTAAAACAGCGTATTATTATTATTATAACTATTATCTATGTGTGTGAGTGTGTGTAAGCGTGTGTGTGTGTGCGTGCGATTGTTATTTTTTTAATTAAAATAACAATGCAGACAATCAGAAGTGATTTATTAAATTTTTCTAACATTTTCTGACGCCATTCCAAAAAGTTCTCGTTCACTTCTTTCAGTCTGTGTTTTATTTTTATGTTTTTTTTGTTTTTCTTTTGTGCGCCAAATCTCTTTTTTTGGGCTGCTTTTTGAGCTCGGCTGACTTTCAACTTCAAACTTTGTTTTGACAGCAGTTCGTTGCTTAAGTCTTTTGTTCTGTGAGCTGAGACGCGAAAAAGACGCTTAAAAACCTTTAGACAATTACTTGCAATAAATTGGATGAAAAAAACAACTGAATAGAGCAAGGAAAGTTTTTATAAATTAAGTAAAAATTCAAATACACAAAAAGAAAAAAAAAGATTGCATTTGTCAGAAGTGGGATTCGAACCCACGCCTACAGAAGTAGACTGCGACCTGAACGCAGCGCCTTAGACCGCTCGGCCATCCTGACCCGTTGTCACACACAGCCCCGTGCGGCCCATAAAAAAGCGAGCGATTACTATTTATAGACCACACACCCACATGGCTCTATAAATTTTTTGTATATTGAATATCAGCGTAAATAAACACAAACTGATCAATTTAATGGACGCATTTCATAATTTGCGTTAGCCACCCACCCATTAGCCGAGAAACTGGGTTAACAGCAATCGCATTAGACACACATACATATATATATATATATATATATATCTTTTTTTATTGCTCTCTGTACCAGCTGCGCAGGCGTTAATTGTTCAAATTTCTAAATTTTCGCAAAATATTTATTTGTTACAAGTTCCGCCCAAGCTGACAGCTGGGCGAGCATTTCAATTAGCGACTCAATCAATCTGCCAGCTGAGCTTAAGGCTTATTGTATTGTGTGTGTGAGTGTGTGTGGGATTAACTACCCACCCCACACTCCCCCACACCCTTGAGCCCTGCTTCAGCTAACGGTAAAGCACTAGACACTTTTATGGACATGTTGAAACTTGATTTGTTGCGCAGGTGGCCAATCAAAATTCCACTGGAAACAATTATTGTTTGGCCTACTGTTTAAGCCAAGAAGTCTTTGCATTTCTTTTCGAAAGCCATAAAAATGCCTTTAAAAATGAATTATGCATTTTTTTTTTTATATTTGTATTAGTGTTAACAATGAAAAAAATATATAAATATATTTGATGTCAGCTTGTGCTCAGCTCTTTCAGCTTCGTCGCTAAACAACAGACAATTCCCATTCGAAATAAAGTGATTAATATCATAAATTAACGATCCATTATCAAACATGACTTCCGTGCGTAAGCTAAGGCACAGTCCCCGACTGAATTATCTATTTAAATGCTATTCAGAAATTGCGTGAAAGAATCGTCGAAGAACTAAATTAATTTTTAAAGAAGCCAATTAAAAAAAGAAACTAAAACTTGTTTCTTTTCGTGCAAACTCTAAAAAAGCTTAATAAAAAATTAAATAAAATATAATAGAAATAAAAAAGAAATAAAAAATAAATAAAAAAGAAATAGAAACAATAGAAAAAAACTGACATAATTATGAATATAATTATTATTATATGATGATAATCATACTAAAAGCAAAATGGCAAATAAGAAGAAGATGATGAGAAGAAGAATAAGAAGAACAACAACAACAAGCAAAACCAGGAGCTTAGCAAAAGAATCTCACGCTGGTTTCACTCTCTTTCTCCCACTAGTTCTGTCGCTCTTCTCTCTTCACTTATCCCTCCTTCCTTGCCCCTCTTGTGGCTTGGCACGTTTTGCGAATTGCTCATATTGTTTTTTTTTTCTCTCTTTTCCTTTTTTTTTTTGCGTTTTCTTTAATTTCCGTCGTCGCGTAATTTAGATCTAGTATCTAATGTTTTTTATGGCTGTGTCTTACAAGCCGAAATGGTTGTCGCTGCTTGAAGTAATTATCTGCAATTTGGAATGAGTGACCAATGCTTTAATATGTGCTTCTTTTAATACTTACTTTATTTTTAGCTTACTTTTAATTGCTTTGTTTCAAGTTAGAACTTTTCAGCTGCAGGCGTTCTGCTCAGTTCTGTTCGGTTCTGTTCTGGCTTTAATTTGTTAGCGGCAGCAGCAGCAGCTGGCTTCGTTTCGGTTTCTAGCTTTTGGCCTTAACTCTTGTTTATTATCTCTCTTGTCAAAATATGTACAACAGCTTGGGCCAATTGCAATTGGTTAGAGCTAAAATGTCTTGAGCCCTAACGCTGCTATCGCTGCCAAAGCATCAAGCCACCTGCTGAATGAACATATATATATATATATATATATGTTTGGCCGGAACCGCAGCTCTTTACGCATTTTCAATGAGGCAGCTCTCCGTTTTTGGCCAAAGGGCAGAGCAGACCGACTGACAACAGACAGTCAGCCAGCCAGTCAGCGGCTGCTTTTGTGTCGTGTCTTAAAATTGCCTAAATTTATTTCAATCCTTTAAGCACTAATTTTAAATTAGATTCCAATTGCTGTTGCTGTTCTCTGCTGTGTTCTGCTGCCGTTTGCTGGTTCAGCTCGCTTCCGATCTGTTCTGGCCCTGTTCGCTTTGGTCTGTTCTGGTCTGTTTTTTTTGTTTTTTTTGTGTGTGCTTGTGGCAGCTGTTGTCTGTTTGGCCCCCGTTTGCTCCTTGGCATCTGCTCGAAAGTGTATCTGTGTATCTTTTGTCTTTTGGTATTATTGGCTGGCAAAAATGTTTGTGCTCGATTTTTATCGCATCGCGTCAAACGTTAATTGGCAAACAATGCACAAAATGCAAAAAGCGCTTCTGGAGTTTTGTCTCGGGGAATTCTGCTGCTGCTGCTGCTGCTGCTTCTCTTTAATCAGCTCATCAATCAAATGCAACACGCAAAGCCGAATTGTTTTGTTCAATTACTCATGCCATAAATAAGAATTATAATAAATGTATGTGTGTGTGTGTGTGTGTGTGTGTGGTACATAAGCGTATTTAAACGCACATTACGCATACGCCATGTGTGCGGCGCGCAAAGAAAAATTAATGAAACGAAAGTTGTCAGCCAACAAAATGTGAGAAATTGAAAATGAAATGAGTGACACATAATGAAAGACCACCAACACACATATATATATATATATATATATATAATATTCGCGCGAGTATATTATTTATTTTTAATGCCCAACACAGTAGACCTAGACCTAAATACTGCCACACTCCTCTGCCCTGCCCTACACCCCTTGAATTTGCCTTTACTCACTCATTATTCATGGACAGACATTGGGGCGCGCCCAAAATGTGACATAAGTGATATTTTTGTTGTTGTTGTTGTTCTCTTGGAGCTAACAGTCGAGAATGTGTGTGTGTGGGGCCTGCTTATGGGGCTTAGCCATAAACTTACTCTGAAACACTGCCTACAAAATGTTCTTTTAATAATAGTTCTTTCAAAAGCTGTTTGATCTTTATCTTTATCTAGTTAAAGATCAATCATTTAGCACTGCCTGCCCCTCTTCACTCAGTTGCTACTTCGTGGAATGCGTTCCCCAATTTACACTTTACACAAATGCAATATCTTAATTATTAAAATAAAAAAGGCCAAAAAGATCAAAACAATTTGTCACATGCAAAAGCAACGACAGCGCCCTTTCGACTTGAGAGTGGCATAACACAAATGTTGTGCCTCAAAGGAGTGGAGTACGCAGAGGCAGCACAAGGGGCGATGCAAATAAATGCCAAATGAGCCACGGTTTTTTGATTTATAGGCTCTGCATACTTTTTTACATGCACAAAAAACCAACAAAAAACAAGACAAAAAAAAAACCCCTCGAAATTTCAGCGTTGTCCATTTGTCCAGACAAATCCATAAGGCGAATGTGATTTTGGTGTTCAACAAGCGCGACAACTTCTTCACTTTTGTGCTTGGCAGATGCCGCTGATGATTCTCACTATCTCACTCTCTCTTACTCTCTCTCTCTCTCTCTCTTGCTTGCTCGTTCAGTTGTCGACTTGGGTCCGGCGATTTTTCACTACCTAAACGCATAATTTGCATTTCGGGCGAACTTCTCGAGCCTCGAGAATTGATAAAGCTCGTTGCCCCGTTGCTTTTTTGTCAAATGATTCAATTTCGTCGTTGACTTAAAATGCATTCGAAATCCCCTTCAACAACAACAACAAAAAAACACACACAAAAAAATAAAAGCTAATAAAAAAGTGTATTTTTTTCTTGTTAAAAATTTTTGGGTGTGTTTTTTTCCAAAATGCAAGCGGCAATCGCTGCGTTTCATTCGCTGTTGTTGTTGTTGTTGTGTGATGTGTGTGCCGTATCAAAAGTCAAACACACACACACACACAGAGTCCACTTCCTTCAGCCCCACCCCCTGCCGGCCCCCCCTTTGGCCTGTCAGAGTTTACATATGTCGGCTTTTAGCTGCCTTCAGTTTTATTTATTTTATGATTTTAGGAAGGCGCAGTTTTTGTGTCTGTTTTCGGTTTTAAGTTTTGTCTTTTATTTTTTTCTTTTTTTTTCTGCAATTTATTTCTTGTTATATGCGCCTGTTTTTATTAGTCATGTTGCATGCCGCTTGTCACGCCCCAAAAATGTGCGTGCAATTAATCAAACAACAACAACAGCAGCCAAGGGCGAAGGCCAACAAAATACAATCCACATTTTGCACAAATTTAGACAATGTTTAGCATATCAAATAAATATTGTTTATAAATTAATTAATAATAATAAAATGCAGTCTTCGCCTCTCACGTCTTGGATATAATCTTATCTGAGGCAGCTGCAAATGCAACGATTTATTCGACATATTTTCTGACCTTGTTTGGGCAATTTATAAAAATCTTTCATGAAATAATTGCCTGAATTTGCTTACACATTTTATTTGCAATAATAATAATAATAAAATAAAATAATAAATAAATAAATAATAAAATAATATCGAAAGCAAGTTACATTTTTAAATATTTAATAAATAATTTTGATTCTTGTATTTTTTGTCGCTTTTATTTTTAACAACTTTTTTTTGTCAACATTTATATATATATTTATGTAAATAATTTGTTTATTAACTCTCACTCGTCACATTTATGCAAGTTCTTCTCTTTTTTTAGCATATTTTTTTTTGGTGGCTTTTTCTTTTCATTTGTTTTCGGTTTTTTGTCTCTTTTTATTATGTTTTTTGTTGTGTTTTTGATGCGTGTTTTCTGCACAGCAGGCAGTTTTTGCCCACAAAATAATATATATATTTTTTAATATGCTAAGTTTAAAACTGATGTAGCATATGCATGTGTGTGTGTGTGTTGCTCTTTTTTTTCTTCTTTTTTTTGTTTGCAATTTTGTGGCAAAAATTGCGCGCGTTTATTCCATTAATCATTTTAGCATAAAAACAACAACCAAAAAAAGGCCGAGCCAAAGGTTTAGTATATTATTTCTGTTGAGCTCCAAGTTCAATAGAACTTGTTTGATGTTAACGAGTAATATGTGTGTGTGTGTGTGTCTAAAACATGACCAAGCAATTTCGAGGAGGAGGCGAGTGTTGAGTCTCGCTACAAATCGAGTCGAGTCGAGTCGCTTTGAGTCGAGTTGAGTTGAGTCTTTGGAGCCATGATCCATGCCTTGCTTGCGGCTTGTCTGCTGCGAAACTTGATTAAAAATTCAAGGCCATATTGTGGCAGCAGCAGCCGCGCGCGCATTTGAAACGAAAGCAAGCAATACTACGCCCCCCCTCCCCCCGCCACCCTGTCTTTGCCCTCCTCTCGCTCTCTATTGTATCTGTTGATGCTTTTTGCAGTTTGTGCATTTGCTGTTGTGGCATGTTTAGAAAGCGGTTGCTCGCCTGCTGCTGCTGCTGCTCCGCTTGCCCAGTGCACCACTCACTGCACAACACTCGTTGCTGTTGCTGTTTTGTGTTGCACTTGCCTCTTATTGCCCACTTTTTGCCACAAAAAACTAGTTGGCGGCTTTGACTCCAATCTCACTGGGTCTGCAGTTTGCTGGACTCCACTGAAAGTGGTTTGTTGTGGCCAGATATTTTTTTTTTTTTTGTTATCTTTTTGCCAATACCCTTTTGTCGTTGTGGCATGCAAAGTTTGTCATGAAATGTGTGAACAGATTTAGGTATTATTCAGAAAGATATAGAAAAAAAAGAAATCAATTTTTCGCTTTAAGAAAAATCTTGCTAAATCTTATCTGATTTCAGTTAGGGTATTCAAACTTCGTTACGCCTCGCACAACTTTCTTTCTTATTGCATTTGATTGCCGCTGCATCGCTCTCATGTATATAATACATTTTTTATGGCAGATTATTTGCAATTGTTTTATTACAATCGCTGGCTGGCTGACTGGCATTGTTTTTGTGCAGTCAACAGCTCAGTTTCATATCTAAATCAAATAAACATTAAGCTTTAGCTTCTGATTTGTGTTCGTATATATATATATATATATATATATATATTGCTCGATTCATTCATCAAGTTTTAATTGCCTTTAATTTAATTGCCAGTGGTGGTAAGCCGTGCTAGTAATTGAATGTGGCCATAAATAACTGAAATAGACTCGCTTTTCCATTAAGTTGTCTCTCTTGCCTGTGGTCAACGCCTAGAACAAGCGTTTATTTTATGGGTCTCCCCATTAACTCCAACTATACCCCCCACCACCCACCCCACCCAAAAAAGCGAGTTGGCCATATTTTAAAGTCTTTAGCAAAATCTGGTTATAATTGGTTTTCTGTTCGAGCCAGTTTGCAAAGATTGCCATCTATAATTTGAAGGTGTAATTGGCCAAATTGTTTGCAATTATTTTTTTTGCTTATCGAATTTATTTAGGTTAAGAATGAAAATTGTAGCTGTAGTTGTGCAGTTTTTTACAAGCATCGCATGCAAAATATATAACCAAAATCCTTAATAAAAAATAAGATTGCTGCCTTTGGGAGGAAATGCCTGCTGGCAAATGCCACTTCCTTTTATGATTTCCGTTTGCCTTTTCCTGCTGCATGCCAGCTAAATAAGCCACTTTATTTTGATTGTCGTTTATTATTTGTTGATTTAATCAATAAAAAAAAAAAACAATAAATAAAAAAAAAAATCTTAATTCGCTTTTCAATTGCTTGCATTTTACAAAAGCCTACAAGGAGTATTGGACCACGCCTTCTCAGGTGCTTAACAAGCAAATGACAGCCCACCTGTGTGCCCGTCTGTCTGTCTGTCTGTGTGGCAGCTTTAATAGTCGCAATCTCTTTCGTTCTTTGGTTTCTTAACGCTTCTTGCTACCAACTGCTGCTGCTGCTTGTTTTGCTGCCCCTTTTCTTGGGGTTTCTTCTTCTTTGTCGTTTTTCGCATGATGATCGCATGTTTATAAATAGTTGGGACGTTAAAGTAATATGTATATGAAATGTCGATTTCAAAGTGTCTACAATTTCCACACACACATGTGTGCATATGTGTGTGTGTGTGTGTGTGTGATTCTGCTGCTATTGCTGCTGCTGCTCTGTTCTGTCGGTGCTTTTGAGCTTTACCTTGAGTTTTGGTTTCATTTACCCAGAGCAGAGACGGGAGAGCAGAGAAAATTGTCGGTCGTTTGGCTTTTGCTTTTGTTACTTGTAATTAAAGTTGCCAGCGGAAGTTAGACGAGCTGTGAAGTTAACTTAACATACGTTAACACACACACACACACACACACACACACATCTGCTGCTTGGCATTTGCGGAAATGTAATGGGAACCAGATGCGCTAGGTCGAACTGCAAAACTTGTACATCTTAGCTCTTAGCATAACAATAATAATATTAATGGCAATCTGTCAACTATTCTACAACTATTTTTCTTCTTCTTTTTCTACTTGCAGGTAATAACATACAGCCATGCAGCAAATTTGCCTGGTCACAGGTAAAAGCCCTAAACTACTCGCTCACCATTTGTGAGCTGTGAGCTGTGAGCAGGCAAGCGAGTGTTGCAAAGCCAACAAAGAGATATTAATAAAAAAAATATATTGACGCCTACACTCTGTCGCACTCGCCGCAGCAGCCTTTGCGCAATTTCTTTTGCTCTTAAAAAATAACAACAACAACAAAAAAGAAGAAAGAAATAGCTAAAAAAAAAAAAAAAGTGTAATTTGACAGGCGCACAAAAATCTTATGACTGACAAGTTGCCCCTTGACACACTTTTTGTCATAGCAACAAATATTATAAATTGTTTTTACTCTTTTTTTGTGCCTGCCAGCCTAAAAAAAAAAATAAATGGCAAAAAATGTATTCACATTTTGGCCAACAATTGGCAATGGCCAGTTAGCGGGGGCGGCCACTAAAAAAAATTGTTATTGTTGTTGTTGTTGCATTTAATGAGCCAAACAATTTGGGCTCAAATTGAACCAGTTCCATAATGATGTCGAAGGGAAGTGAAATAGTCTATATAAAAACAAATTAGATGTGTGCAAAAAATAAAATAAATAAAAAAAAATATAAGAAATGAAAATAAAATAAAGTGCAAAACTTAAAAAAAACAAAATAAATAATTAAAAATAATAAAAATAAACAAAAATATAAAAATACATCCAAAAGAAGTGCAAAACTTTAAAAATCAAAAAAATAAAATAAATATAAACAAATTTGCACATTTACTTGTTGACATAAAAGTTAAAAAAAAAACTCTAATTAATATAAAAAAAAATCGTCAAATTCATATTTCTAATTTTATAAAATGTTTTGTTTTTTTTTGCCAAACTCAAATGAAAATAATTGCATGCCACAAGTAATTTAAAATGCCGGCCGACAATTCGCCCAAAATGATAGCTATTAATCAGAGTCAACAACGAGTCTAATAAATATTTCAGTAGCTCATCATTATGATGAATTTGATGTATCTGATGCTGCAACAACAACAACAACAACAGCAACAACAACAACAGCAGCATCAACATAGAATTTTGCGCAAAAAATTTATTTCGTTTATTTTTTTTTTTGCTGGTGTCAGGCAATCGTCAGCATTTTTTTTTTTGTATTTTTGCAAGTGATTTATTTGTCGTGAAATGGCAAAGAAATAAAAATGTGTTTGAAAGAGACGGAAGAGTGTGAAAGAGAGAGAGAAAGAGAGGGAGAGAGAGTGAGTGAAATAAGCAAACTGCGTGAAATGGACAGGTGTTGCAAAGTTGCCAAAACGAAAGTTTCTTTTGACAATTTGTCGCTTTGAGATTAATGCTCAATAATACAAAAAGAAATATATATATATATATGTATATATACGCACTTAGGCCTACAGCGGACTTAAATAAATTCAAGTAAATTCAAGTGAAATTTATAATTTCATAATTGTTAATACACTTAGCCGCTTAGCGTTGCTTTTGGCCACGTTTTTTGCTTGGCGTTGCAAAACAAAAAGCAAACAAATTGATAATCGCATTATGTTCATATTTATATATTATATTTATTTTCTTGCTCATTTTTTTTATTTTTGTTGGTATACAAAATTCCTGGAAATTTATTTGGTAATATTTTCTCGTATAGCTCCCCCGTACTTTTGTGCTCGCTCGACTTACAAGCTGCCTGCCAGCGGCGGTGGTGGTGGTGTTGGTGGTAATGTAATACCCCCAACATTGACAGCAAATACACTTTCTGCTGCACTCGACAAATGAATTTCCCACAATGCCAACCGCAGTCCAACAAAAAACAACAGCAACAAAAACAGAACAAAAAAAAAGCAAGAAACCAACGAACCCAAAAATCACGCATACGCATCGTAGAACACCAAACAGCCAGCGGCAAACAAAAGACGGGCAGAGAATAAAAAATAGAAACAAATAAATCTGCTTGACACGATTTGCCAACCAAAAATTTGATTGTAAACAGTGTTGGTCAGTAGGGAAGGGAGTGGGAGGGGGGAGAGTGCACATGCATATTCACATTTATAACTCTCGACGGCAGTTCAATGCCATTGGCAACAGAAAAAAAAAAAAATGCAAAAATTTCGAATAAATATGCATATGAAAGAAATGAAATATTGAATAACATTAAAGTGAAGCCACAATAAAAAGAGCGCCTGCATTGCATAACTTCCTCTAGGAATATTACAGCCAAAAAAACAAGCTAAATGCTTAGCATGAAATCGAGATGCCAAATTTAAGTGCAGTTTTCAACTAGAGATCAGTACAAAGTGGTGACTGTTTAGTTTTAACTTGATTTTAATCCAAAGTTATTTGGCCAAATGCAGCATTAATCTAAGGGCTAAAGCTGGAGCAGAAAGTAATTATAAAAGTAATTATAATTGTAACAGCCGGAACCCATTAAAATGGAAGGTGTGCAAAAGTGTGTAACAGGCAGATGGAAGCATTTGTGAACCTAAGTATATATATTCATGATCAGCATCAGCAGTCAAGTCGATTTGTTGAGTTTTCGTTTTTTTGTGCAAGTCGAGGGAATCTTAACGCATAATTAAATCGGGTTGCCTTGTGCCTAAGCTATATTTAGCTGGCTGTAATATTCACTTGGATAACTGAAAGTCGCCTGTCTGGACGCCTTATCCTGTGGCTTATGTGCATCAATACTTTTGCCTGGCTGTTGTAGTTGTTGTTGTTGTTTGTTGCTGCTGTTGTTGCTGTTGCTGTTGTTTTTGTTGCTGTTTGTTGCTGCTGCTGTTGTGTTTGTTGTTGTTGCTGCTGTTATGCGACCAGTTTTGTAGCCGCTATGCGCCCAATACTCCCTGTCGCCGTTGCTATCAGCCCGATGCATTATCAAGTGACGTAAATTACTTCAAGGACGCACAGTAAAGCTCAACGGCGCAGACAGTTATAATAATAATAAAAGACAACAACAACAACAAACAACAGAAAGCAGAACCAGAACAAGAGCAAGTCAAGTCAAGCCATGACGAGATGAGGTGAGATGAGAGGCGAAGGCAACGAGTCGAGTCGAGTCGCTCAATAAAAATCACTGACCATCAACAATGTGGCTGATATTTAATAAGTCTGCAGTGTCAGAGACGACAACAAAGAGAACCCAGAGCAGAGCCAGAGCAGAGATGGGGATGGGAATTGGGTTTGGGAATGGGAATGCAATGGTGTTATGGGTATGCTTTTCTTTTCTTTTCCTTTTTTTTTTTTTTGTTTTTCTTCTTTTGGTATAGAATGTCGTTGTTGGTTGTTCGATGATGCTGCATAACAAGTTGTGTGTATACACGCTTGTCGCACAGCATGCTGATAATATAATAACAATAAAAATTGTATGTAAGCCACGACCAGACGACAATGTTTGATAATACAAAAAAAAAAGGAAAAACGTTAGCCAACCTCAAAAGTGAGTACTGGGTTACTGCTTGCTTGACTTTAGCCATTACCACAAGGTCGTTAATGACTTTAAAGAGCTATTCTACTTTGTATATATAGATGTATAGATATATATATTTGTATGTACTTTTTCTCAACAATTTTTCATATTTTTCACACAACATTTAATTAAAAACTTCCGTTACGAACTTTTCAAACTCGGAAAAAAAAATCAGCAACAAGAACTGCACTTGAACAAAATATTTTTTATTATTTGTTTTTTTTTTTACTTATGTGTTTTTTTGCATACGAGCAACGCTTGACTGACTGCATTAACCAGTCAGTTTGTTGTGGAGGCAGTGAAGTGCGGCAACAGCGCATCAGGTATATCACAATGAGATGCTGTAATCGATACAACTCGCATCGCCATTGTTGTCAAACTTCATTATCAAAGCATCGCTTTCACATCACAGTGCATTGTTGAGGCAGTCCCCGCCTCTCAGAGCACTTCAACTTGATATATTTGGCAGCATTTTATTCTATTTAAATGCATTTCATAGCAAAAAACGTTAGTTTTTTATTTTTAATTTTAAAGAGCTTTTGCAGCAACATATATTTAAATAGCACAAAATTTAAATGAATGTTGTTGTAATGTGTTTAAATTAAGACAGCGACAAGGTAAAATTAGAATCAATGCGCTGTTGTCAAACTTCAGCAGATGTGCAATCTGCTTTTTGCTCGCATTGTTGCCCTGCTTCACTTTACAGATTATTGCCTTGCATTGTTGCCAAACTTCACTTGATTTAGTTGACAGCGCCCTTCCCCTTATTTATAGTGTGTATGCAAAATCTTGCTAGGTTTCCCCCCGAGGCACACACACAGCGTGCCCCCCATCCCCTGCCCCCTTCAAGCTCACCACATCATTCTCATCGTTGTGCTCTGGTCACACTGTCAGAGGCATTTGTATAGAAGAAGCATCGCTAGCAGAACAATCAGCGTTGCAACTTTTGTTTAGCATTTCCACGGAAACTTCTTCATCTATTTTAGCGCTTTTTGTGTGTGTGTAAGTGTGTGTGTCAGTGTGTGTGTGTGTAAGTGTGTGTTTGTGTTTGTTAATGGCTTCACTCCATTGCCATTTGTTTTAGCGCTCCATTGTTTTTGCCCGGCTTCTGGAATACATTTTTTTTTGTTTTTTACTATGCACTGAATGAAGCACAAAAACACACACATTCGCACACACACACACGCACACATCCCGCCTCGTTTGCCCTGTCCAAGATAGACACTTTAATATTTTGTTAAGTGTCGCCGCGACAGTGTTGGTAAACGAACGAATGACGAATGGGGCATAAAAGCAGCAACGCAATGTGCAAAGTGCAATAAAAGCGCCAACTGAACATGTCGAACATATGTTGGCTATAAAAAAAACTCAACTGTAAACAAAGCTATGCATTTGTTTCGCAGTGTGTGTGTGTGTGCCTGTGTGTGTGTGCGTGAGAGTGTGTTAGTGTGTGTGCTTGCAAACCATGTGCATGATTAAAGGCCCATAAAAACGGAATATGACAGGCTCCACTGGGGCACAGCGGGCATTGCAGCTGAAAAGAGAAAGAGGAAAGGATAGAGAGAGGAAGAGGGAGAGGGAGAGGGAAAAGAGAGGGAGAAGGCGAGTTTGATATATTGTGTGCAGCATGCAATTTAATGCTGCATAATTCAAGGCGCGCAGCTCAAAGGAAATCAAAGTTGGAAAACTTGCTGAAAAAAAGAGGCGGTTGAAAAGCTAAGCATTAATCAAAATTTCTTTAGTTAAAAAAAAAGTCAAGACTTTAAAAATAGAGTCTAAAAAAGCTTAATTTATGTAAATATTATAATTATTTATAATTGCAATACATTTATATATAATAATTATTAATAATTGAATTTATTGATCATAGCATAGCATGAGAGTTTATAAATTAAGCAGAATATAAATAACCTTAAAGTTTTAGAGTATATTTTACATATTTTTGTTGATCTTTAAATTTCTTTTTTGATTGGCAACCAAGGAAGTCCATTCAAAGTACAATTCACTGTCCACAGTCCACTTGGTTTGGCTGTCCCTTGTCGTGTCGTTAAGTCCAATGTCGACTGTCTGATGTCTGACGTCCGATGTCGGTTCGCTGTCCGTCCGTCCATCGATGTCATGTCAAATGCACATTTTTCCTTGAACTCAACTCGACTCGACTCGACAAACGGAAACGGAAACCATTGCAAATACTTTCATTTACCTTCGGGCAGTGGCTGCTGGTTTTCCGCTTTTCCTCCCCTGGTTCCTTCTCTGTGTAACTTATGTCTTGTGCCTGTTTGGCAGCCATTTTTAAAATTACAGACGCCATAAAAAATGGCGTCGTTTTGGCTCTGGCAACGTTGGTTTGCTAAATGTAAATTAGTGGCGCATTCTTCTTCAATTTAGTTGAGGCAGTTGCACGCCTACCTTTCCCCTACCCCTCGACCCCGCCACCACTGCCGGTTGCAAAGCCAAGGTATAAGCTCAAAGGTCATGCGGCGACCCTCGCCAAATGTCGACCTGTGCTTTAAGTAGGTTAAAAACCATTTGCAGCCCTGTGACGTGCTGCACTGAAATGCTGCAGCCCTGTGCTTTGCGTGCTATGGTCCAACAATACTGAGTGGTGAGGGGGTGAACAACACACACCCAACCCCCAAACCCCATCCCCTTTTGAGGCTAGGCAGCATGCCAACGAACTGAAAAAATCAATTTTGTTATGGTAAAACGTGCCTAAGAAGAACTGAGGCGAAACTCGTGCAATATATATTGCAGCCTTGCACTAGAACCCTTCTAAGCCAACATACCCCGGCCACCCTCTACCCTTCCACCTCATGAAACCCCCAAAAGAGAGCGGCGTTTGTGGTGAGAGAGAGAAATGGGAATGCATTTGCCATGCGCTCTGCTTGTGGTACAGTTTTTACAAACTCCAGCTAACAAACTGACGGCGGCAAGCAATGCAAGCCACAGCCACAGGCTCACCCCCCTCGCAACCTCTCCTCAGCACACTTACCCCTCGTAATTAAGCGGCCCATGTTGATGTTGGGCTTATAGCCAAAGCCAAAGCCAAAGCCAAGGTAGAGCAGAGTAGATTATCAGGTGTGGGTAATATGGGGTAGCTACCCTTATGCATTTTGGGGTTGCTATGGTTAGTGGGGGTGTTTGGGGCCTACTCAACCACTACGTTCTGAGTTGGGGTCGTCAGCCCTATTTATGCAATCGAGTGGTGTAGCTGGCAATTGGTCAACAAGCGATATGGATAAATGTGTCAATGGAATGCTTTTTGGCTTGCTCTTTGACACTTGTGACTCGTAATAACTCGTTGGGGGTTGCCTCATAAATTTCGCTGAGTAATGGAATCCACATGAAGCAGGCAGACATTTCGATAACAGAATGTTTATGATACCGAGAATATGTTAGTTATGAATTCACGTTTAAAAATAAATTTATACACATGCACTCCACATGGGATCCACTACTGAACTTGACTTTACCTAATCGACAATCGAAATTCCAAACTTAAGTTCCACACGCTATAAGCAGAGAGAATGTTAAATAGATTTTCAGAAACAACCACAAATCCTCAGGCTGAATAATAATTCACGAAAAATCATTGTTTTTTTTTTTTTTTTTTTTTTGTAATAATGACATACAAAGCAATAAATATAGCTATATACTATGATGATCCAGCCATGATTCACGACCTGACATTCGCAATGAATATGGCGCCATAAAATTGCAGCGCATTCCAAAAAACATTTCCATTTTCAATTCCAAAATACACACAACAAAAACTCTCGCATATTAAAGCAATTTGCAATTTGCAATTTGCACGATAAATATATATTCGCAGAGCAAAAAATAAACTCAGACTCGACGATTTATTTGATTTTTCATATGCGATTCGAGATGAGATACAGCAGAATGCATGTGTGCATGCCTGTGTGTGTGTATGTGTGTGTGTTTGTGTGTATTTGTGTTTATATTGTAGCTACAACTCAACTGCAAATCGTACAAGCAAACAAGCCAACAACTTTCTGCTTTTGTTTTTGTTGTTGTTTCCCAATCGTCGTCTGACTTTTTCATGACGTTTAGTCGACTAGATTTCAACTTGCTAATATAGCGGCAGTAGCAGCAGTGGCCGCGCCAGCAGCAGAGGAGAAGATGCGAGCTGAAAAAGCGCCTGGCCACTTGTGCACACACACACACACACACAAACATACATACATACTTACTTACAAATGTACACACACATGCTTACTTACACACACGTATTTATTTTGCTGCGATGAAGGCGCTGTTTGCACAGGCCCTCCCTTTCACACACACACACTGCAAAAAAGCCGCTTAAAAATATGCATTGAAGCAAGCACAAAAAATCGAGAGAAAACAAAACTCTTGCCATAGAATGAATACGACGGACTAGAGTAGAACACAAATAAAAAAAATAGATAAAAAAAAAGTTTCATTGCTTGCCATAGAACAAAAAGCACGCAAAACGGACGAGGAGAAAACGAGAAAAACAGAAACATGAAACAGAAGGGAGAACTTACCTATACCACGCTCAAACACAGTGTGCGACATGCAATTCAAACACACACACAGTTACGGACAGAACAGAACTGCATGCATACCAGGCGATGGCAAAAGAGGAGAGGAGAGTTAAAGTTAAAGTGGGATGGGGTGCATGTCATACAACGCTGGCAGCGCTGCTTGCAGTGACAGTGGCAATGCCAAAGGCAAAGGCAAACTGCATATTTCGAGGCCTACATCAACATTTTTCTGGGCGCACTCTTACACCGAGAGAGAGCGAGAGTAAAAAGCGCACTCCACAAACAGAGAGCACCATAGAGAGAGAGAGGGCTCCAGAGAGAGAGCAACGCTGCATGTGTGAGAGCGAGCTTGATGATGTTGCGGTTGCTGTGCAAGTTGTTTGGGTCTGCTGGCGTCGACTGCAGTTTCCCAGTTTGTGTTGTGCTCTCGTGGCCATAGCTATGGCTTCTGTCGCTGTCGCTGTCACTGTCGCTGCCTCTGCCGCCGTTGTAGCGTAGCTTTCGGACGTTTACATGGATTATGTGGGTATGTAGTGCGGCGTCGAGACCAAGAGACGACGACGACGAGCAGCAAGCAAGCAAGCACAATAACACAATGAACTCCAAATGTGGGCAGAGGCCGGGCTCTTGGCTTTTGAATGGCTGGCTGTGCACCGTGTGTAAGACAGAGAGAGAGCGAGAGAGAGAGTGAAAGGGAGAGAAGAGTGGAGGAATGGAGAGATGTATGGCTGTGATATTTTGTTGGAGGCCGCTGGCAGCCTTTTGTGTTTTGTTTTTGTACTTTGCTTGGCGTCTATTTTTTTGATTTCGTATTTTTCATTTTTCTTGTTTTTTTTTTTTATTTTTCCCATTGCTCGCCTTTGTTTTGTTACTTCATGGCGTTCTTTGGCGCTGTGTGCGAGTTGGAAAAATTGCTTTTTATAGGGAAAAAGCACAACAAAAATGAAATGAAATGTGGCTCTCTGTGATTGTTGTAGTTGTAGTTGTATATGTGTAAGTGCATGAAATATAATAACTCATCACGCTGATGCGCTACGCTGGAGAGGCACCTCCAACCTGCGCTAATTGCAAGCCCAAAATGGCTACCAATAAGTAACTGCTGAAGCGACTCTCCTTTAGCTGCTTTTACAATGCACGCCAGCGCCACCTGGCGCCAAAATATGAAATGTGTCCCATTATAATTGCACTGCTGCTTGTACACACATACACATGTGTATTAGTGAACACGATCCACAGATTGCTCGTCACATTAATATTAATTGAATACGACAATTGCATTGGTTTAAGTTGAGCCAAGCTGACTTGATTCCCACATAGAGTTGTGGCATTTGAGTTGTATATAAATAGAAATTCCACTTTGTCTGGAGTATAAAGAGATAAATATTGTATAAAATATAAAATATATAAAGAGCATATTTTCTTGTCGGTTTTTTGTTGCCAACTATTGCGCATTTGAAGCAAAGAAATCTTTGTCAAAGTTGTATTTTATTGTCCATTTAAGGATCAATTCTGTTTCGCATATTTACGTTAACAACTTGAGATTGAACCATAAGTTTTAACAACTGTAATTTGCATAAAAAAAAAACAAAGTTTAGCTAGTAAAAAGTCGCATTAGCGTAACGGTTCTCAAGTGGCCATTAAGTCAACAAATACTTGTCTAAATACTTGATTTATTATGATTAGGCCACTCAAGCTTCTGATCTTAAGTTGTGTCGTTCATGCTGGAACCATCAATATTCCTCTCAAACGAATTCCATACAGAAAATAATCAGCTATCAGCCAAGCAAACGTGGCGATTAAAATAAAGTTGCTTTTGTTGTTGTTGTTGTTGTTGTAATGCTTAAACAACCCATGAAAATGCCAAACATTGCATGACGTTGTCAGCGATAATATCCAATGCCTGGGGAACCTGCCACACACAGGATGGGCGGGGCAGGCGCGTGGAGAGGGGGGTTTGTAATGATTGGTTGAATGTGGCTGTGTGGCTGGTCAGGTTTTTACTTTTTGTGTTGCTGCTGCTGCTGTTGTTGTTGCAGCAGCAGCAGTTGTTGTTGTTGTAGTTGCTACACACTTTTTCTTTGCCGCAACAGCAATTTACTGCATTTTTCAGTTTACCATACACACACTTGCAACACACACACACATATATACTTGCCACACGTTGCAGTGAAAATTTGCAGTCAAGTTGGCGTCGTTGCCGCTGAAGCAGACGAAGTTTGCATGACGCCGCACTTTATTTATTTCATTTTATTTAGCGCGAAGTTTCCCCCCCCCCCCCTCTCACGCTCTCTATTCCTCCTCTCTCTACCTCTTCTCTGCTTCTTCTCCTTTTTTGCTTTTGCTGTGTGGCAGTGAAATTGAAACGCCATCGGAGGGAAAGTGGGCAGTGGCAGTGGCAGAGCCTGTTTCCGCGGCAGTGGCAGTGGAACAAGCAGCCAGCACGACGACGACTGGGCGTATGCGCAATACAGTGCGCACTCGCTAATGACAACAGCTATTGGAATTAACATAAATTGCTTAGGCTCAGAAGAAAGGACGAGAACTGAATTTTAATTTGGAAACAAATCGATGCAAAATGAACACTATTAAGGCTGAAGAGTATTCGCTAAGTGTAAACAATGCTAGGAGCGCATGCGTTGCAGTTAACGAGCTACCACTGTACTGCATTGGAACAGCAGCAGGTGCAGCTGAAAAGCTGAAGAAGAAAAAACAAAATAAAAAACTGTGTTATGCCGACAATGCACCGCGTTGCACTCACCAACTGTGTGTGTGTGTGTGTTGCAAGTGTGTGCGTGTGTGTGTTTGTGGAGGAATGGGTGGGCTGGGCGAAGCTTTAGCACTTGTGGCCAAGTGTTTTGGTGCCTGGGCTTTGGCTTCTTAGTGAAGTGTCTTTGCTGCTAAGCTGGTGGCCTGCCCGCCTGCTCGCCTGCTGCCTGCCTTCTATAGTTGCAGCAACGCCTCTTTGTCGTATCTACTTAGGGCGCGCCTCCATCTGCCCCGCCCATTCAGGCCATTCATCCATCAGCATGCCCGATTATTACTGTCTTTGCACACACCACAACAACATCATGCACTTGATATGCTTTTTTTTATTTTTTTTATTTTATTTTTGTCGCATGCCCCACTCACTCTCCCTCTCTCTCTCGCTCTCTTTCTCTTTCTTTTCACTCTCCCCTCTCTGTCACGCTGTGTCTGTCTGTTTCTTAATGTGTGTCCTGAACGTGACTATTTCTATAATGTGTCTGAGCCTCAGAGTCTGAAGGGCTCCACCGTTAGCAGTGTTAACATGAAAGTATAATCGATACGGCTCGAGTCAAGTTCTCTAAACCAAAAAAAAGTCTGGGAACATAATATATATATTTCCTATATATATAAATATGTTCCACACAGAATACAAATCAAAATAGATTGTTATCAAAAAGTGCAGAATTCCACGAACAAAAATCGCCTTTTGAACATACTTTTTTCTTGTGCTGGAGTTACGTATATATATATATATATATATATGGAGTTTATACCAATTTCAGCAGCTAACATTGACCAACTCTGGTTTCATCCATTTTTCACATTTGCGAATTCTGTCAGACTTTGTCGGTTTTGGGTTTTTTTTGGTTTTTTTTTTCATCTAGCTCGCGATTCTTTTTGTATTCGACTTTGAGCAAACGTTAATTGAATTTTAAATTTTTCGTGTGTGTATTTTCAGCTTGGAGACCCCGTTTGCAGATACAGATACAGATGTATACATACATCTATATATATATATATAGATATATATGTATATATATTTAACATGTGACAGTTGTGGAGAGCATTTTGTCTCTGCAATGTTTTCTTACTATTTTTCTATACGCCTATGCAAATTTTGCACACACCGAAATCAAAATTTATTTATTTGGGTCTAATGTTTTATGTAAGACAACAACAACAACAGCAGTAGCAAAATCCAAATCCAAACAACACCAATAAAAAACACTCGATTACTATTGAAAAATTCACGGAAATCGTAAAAGCAAAAAAAAAATTAAATTTAAATTGAAATTGAAATTTTTGCATCTATTTTTTGCAGGTCGCGATGATCTCTCGCCCTCGAGCAGCCTCAACGGCTACTCCGTCAACGAGGGCTGCGATGCGAAGAAGAGCAAGAAGGGTCCGGCGCCGCGTGTGCAGGAGGAGCTCTGCCTCGTCTGCGGAGATCGGGCGTCGGGTTATCATTACAATGCGCTGACCTGCGAGGGCTGCAAGGGATTCTTTCGGCGCAGCGTCACCAAGAATGCGCACTATTGCTGCAAGTTTGGGCGTGCCTGCGAGATGGACATGTATATGCGGCGCAAGTGCCAGGAGTGCCGGCTGAAGAAGTGCCTAGCCGTTGGCATGCGGCCGGAGTGCGTCGTCCCGGAGAATCAGTGTGCGATGAAGCGGCGCGAGAAGAAGGCCCAAAAGGAGAAGGACAAGGTCACCAGTTCGCCCAGTTCACAGCATGGCGGTGCGGGCGGTGGCGTCATCGCCGGCGGTGGTGCCGGTGGCAACGGAATCGGCCTTCATGGCACCCATGACTACGTCAAGAAGGAGATACTGGACCTCATGACGTGCGAGCCGCCGCAGCATGCCACAATTCCGGTAGGCTCAACAATCAAAAATACAAAAAACAAACTTAACTGAAATGAATACATTTTTTTTTTGCAGCTACTACCTGATGATATTTTGGCCAAGTGTCAAGCGCGCAATATACCTCCATTAACGTTCAATCAGTTGGCCGTTATATATAAATTAATTTGGTATCAGGATGGCTACGAGCAGCCATCCGAAGAGGATCTCAAGCGTATTATGGTAAGTGCCAATATTGATACAAACAGCTGGACAGTAAAATAGTTGTCAAGACAATAAATTATATATTTATAGCGAAATTGGGTCTTACAAAAATTTTAACTGATTATAATAGGTATTATATAGACTTAAAGGAGCTATAAAATAATATGAAAAGGGCCAAGGACATGACTACAGAGCTGAGGATAGAACAGAGATAAGTTCTAAGAGCAAGGAAAATATTAAGAAAAAAACATTTAGAGGCGTGTAGGATTCAAGAAAACTTCGTATTATTAGCAAATATATATCGAAATGTATATTAATATATATATATAGCCTCATCTGATCGACTGCTAGCAGATTATCCGGTAGGGGTTCCTTTGGTTAGAGCAGCAAATTGAAGATGAGCAACAATTTCGAACTTAGATCATTGGCACTACGAACGGATCGGAGGGTGTAAAAATAATGACTCAAACTTCTCGGCAATGATTAAAATCAGATCAATTTGTTTGAAAAGAAACAAAATGTAAAGAATGCGATCTTAAATTAAATTATTATCTTTACACTTACTTATTTGATGCTCGACTAATCTCAGGGTATGCTTGAGTCTTGAGTATTCTTCGCTTGCTAATCGATATACCGATATATTGTGTTGTTCCACAGAGTCAACCGGATGAGCATGAGAGTCAGACGGATGTCAGTTTTAGGCACATCACCGAGATAACCATACTCACAGTGCAGTTGATTGTGGAGTTTGCGAAAGGATTACCAGCGTTTACAAAGATACCCCAAGAGGATCAGATCACGTTACTCAAGGTGAGTATTGTACATCTATGTATAACGATCAATATCTAACTATCTGTATTACTTACTACTAGGCCTGCTCATCGGAAGTGATGATGTTGAGAATGGCCCGACGCTACGATCACAGCTCGGACTCGATATTCTTTGCGAACAATCGATCCTACACACGCGACTCGTACAAAATGGCCGGCATGGCGGATAACATTGAGGATCTGTTGCACTTTTGCCGCCAGATGTTCGCGATGAAGGTGGACAATGTGGAATATGCGCTACTCACTGCCATTGTGATCTTCTCGGACCGGCCGGGCCTGGAGAAGGCCCAGCTGGTCGACGCGATACAGAGCTATTACATCGACACGCTACGCATTTATATACTCAATCGCCACTGCGGCAACTCGATGAGTCTCGTCAATTACGCCAAACTGCTCTCCATACTCACCGAGCTGCGAACGCTGGGCAATCAGAATGCGGAGATGTGTTTCTCGCTGAAGCTTAAGAATCGCAAGCTGCCCAAGTTTCTCGAGGAGATCTGGGATGTGCACGCCATACCGCCGTCAGTGCAATCGCATCTTCAGGCCCAGCAGGAGGAACAGGACCGAATCGCACGAGCCGAGCGTATGCGTGGTGCAGTCGGTGGTGCAATCGCCGCTGGCCTCGATGCCGACTCGGCGTCCACATCTTCACAGGCCGCTCTGGCGGCGGCCGCCCAGCAACAGCAACATCATCAGCAGCAACAACATCAACAGCTCCACACGTTGCCCAGTCATACAGCGGGTGGTGGCGGTGGTGGTGCGGGTGCTGGTGCTGGTTCCGTGTCAGCAGTTAGCACCAGCAGCGATTATATTGGTGGCGGTGGTGCAATGGGTCCGAATACAGCTGCGGCCAGTAGCTCTACCAGCATCACAGCAGCGGTGCCGGCAAGCTCGACGACGCCATCAACGGTTGCGAACGGCAGTGTGGCTGGGAGTGGGGGTGGGGGTGGTGCAAATGTAAGCATGTATGCGAACACACAGACAGCGATGGCCTTGATGGGTGTGCCACTAAAAACGGAGCATTCAACGACGAGCAGCGCATAGCAGCAGCCCCTGCTTGTCGAGGGAGTCGCACTGCTGCTCATGGAATAGAATTCAAATAGTAACAGGCAGCTGTACACACACACACACCCACACACACATATACACACTCACATCCACATCCACACACCCACATCCACACACCCACACACATTTAAGCAGACAAAACTGTACCGTTATTCACTTGGTCTCTTGTAAGTTCAAAGCAATAGTCGACTACAAACTGTAACTGTACAATTTTGCATATATTTCAAATAGTTGGATTTGATTTTGTTTGTTTTTTTTTTTTGTTTTTTTGCATTCTTTCTTCTGGTTTTCTTTTCGGATTTTGCGCAAGCTATGTAAAAATTCCACGCGTGTGGATTTAATAAACAAGTGCGTAACGGCACAGTGGCTGCTGCTTAATTATACAGTTTATATATACGCCATATATATATATATATAAATATATGTGTATATATAAATTGGCGAAAGTCGCGTCTGGCAAATAACAGTTTTGAGTAAGCGTAAAATGCAGTTATTTAGTGTTAAGTCTGCAAATATTAGTTGTAAGCCATTATGAATATATATACAAAAACTATATTACTATACACTCACACACACACACAAACACACACAAACATATATATAACAAATTCTTAACTTAAAGCAGAGAGCATGCTTCAAATAAAACATAAAATTGGTCAAGCAAGCAGTTACAATAACAACCAATAACATAGCATACCCTTTATATGTATATATATTTATATATATACATATATATTTATATATATACATATAAATCTAAAGAAGTTGTATTAAAATTCTTTTGTTTAATGACCCGAAGTTAGAAGCTGCTAAACTGTCATGCAGAAAACAGAAGAGAATCAAGATTGTTTATATTTTAAAAATATATAAAAAAAATACAACCCTAATATTAAATGTAATAATTATATAAAAATAAATTGAAACAAACATGTGTATAATATCTAAATAAGTAACTGTACATCTAATTCAAAAGCAGCGAGTAAATCTGATTAAACACCTTGAACTATAAACAAACAAAACGTAATAAATAATAACAATTAATTTAAGTTATGTATATTTCGCAACAAATACCAACTCTAAACAAAAAAAAAAAAAACTAAATCTAAAAAAAAACACGCAAAACTTGGACTGATTTTATAAATATTTTTTTAATCATATTAACTGAGAAGAAAACAGCAACAACTGTATAACAAAAAAAAACAAAAAACAAAAAAAAAAATCAAAAACAAAAAAAGAACATAACAAAACAAAATGTTTAACAATTGAAAAAGAAAAACGACATAAAAATTTTTTTAATTATGCCCTCCTTATATTTTTTTTACTAAATGAGATGAGAATTTAAAATTTGTAGGCGCCGTCGTTTTTTATACAATTCATATACATTTTTGCAGTTTATGTTTTTTCTACATCTTCTTTACAAACAATTGGCGAAATTGTAAAAAAAAATTTTGAAACAAAAAAAGTGATTGGAGTTTTACTCAAAAATAAAAGGCATTAACGGTATTAATTAATTAAAACAAAAAACGCAACATAAACAAAAACAAAAAACAAAAATTCAATGCACACATTTGCTGGCAAAAACAAAAAACAAAAGTTTCAATCACTTGACAAGCACTCACCAACACAACACACACCACACACACCGCACACCACACACACACACACACACACACCTGCATACACACACCAAAAGACTTCAATATTAATTTATATAAAAAAAAAAGAAATTTTAATTCAAAATTTATACATATTTGTAAAGTGTAGCAATTAAATTAAAAACTATTTGGCATAATCAAAATTTTGTTTAAAAACAAAAAAAAAAAACAACTAACAAACGTGCAAATTACATAATTTTTGGCAATTTATTTCTTTATTTGGAATTTATGTTATGCAATTTAATTAATTTTTTTTTATAAGTTCTTTCTTTTGTTTTTGCTGCTTTTGCTTTTGACCTGTAAAAACGAGAAAGTAAACTAAAAGTGAAAAGAAAAGAAAAACAAATTGTTGGCCTTATTTTAACTTAAATCAAATTTATTCTAATTTTAGTAGCGATTTGTAAAATACGACAAAATAAAAGAACTAAAACAAAATATGTAAAGTTTAAACAAATCATTTTTAATTGTGTAAAAAGTGGCAGAGATATATTTTGAAATGTGCAATTTTTTTATTTTTACTACTATTATTAAATAATTATGCTAATTGAATATATATAATTTTCACCCACACATATATACATACAGTAAACGCCCACACACACACACACACACACACATACTGATACATAAACATTTAAGTAAATTTAATTTATAACGATTGAATTTTTTTTATACAGCAATTCAAATCATTGAAAATAGTTAAACAAATATCTAAAATTAATATAATTAGAAATTAAATGCTTTAAAAAATTCAATTATTTGTAAACTGCACTTTAAAAATGAAACGAAAAACAAAAACAAAAACACAGTGAATAATTTAATTATAAAATAATTAATACCAGCAAACCTAATAGTGGAAGAAATCCCTGAAAATAAATATAACAACTCACTCTTAAGTTTCTTTATTATACATATACATTTGATTTAAAGCTTAAGTTTTTCTAGTATGCATAAAAAAGCGTTTAATTATTATACATAATTTGTTTTGTAGTTTTACTATAATGTAAAAAACCAACAACAAAATCTATCGTAATATAAATAATTTTTACTATTTTACGTAAATGCAAAAATGGAAAATGCAACCAACAAAACAAAAATATACGAAAAATACACACAATATATATTGAAAATATGTTGAACGAAAAAAAAACAAAGCATAAACAGAAATGTGTTTTTATTTGACTTTGAATTTTCACAAATTTCATTTCACAATTTGATTTCTCCATGAAGTAATTGGCAAGAGAAGAGCGACATGTGAGCAAAGACTCGTTAGTGTAAGGATCGATAGGTCGATTAATCGATTGATCGACAGATCGATAGGTTGCATGCAGAATTTGAATAACATTTTTGCATATGCGAAGCAAACGGCTGTGAAGCTGGCTTTTCACTGAGTGTTGTTATAACAAATTATAATGAAAACGATATTGGAAAAGCAAGCTAAGAAAACTAAGTATGAAACATTATTATTTCGAGAGATTGGAAAAAACAAATTGATGGAAAAGTATTTCGAAACAGCTTGGGTCAACCAAATGGAAATCGACTTTAGTTATTTTTGTTGTAGTCCAAGTTTTAGTTTTGCCAAATTGGAAAAGCAGCAAAAACAAAAACAAAAACAAACAAAAAACAAACGAGAAATGATTTTAAAATGGGTGAATCTTGAGAGTCAAGCCCAAAAAAAATAATTGAAACATAAGACGCGCTATAAAATAGCTTTAGATGATACAAAATGATTTGCTTATAACCTTTTTAATAATTAACGAAAACTAAAACTAATAAAAAAAATCTATAAAAAAAAGGTACTGTCAAGTGTGAATTAAATATATAAGTTAAGCAACATAAACTAATCTAATGCAACAACAACAAAAAGTATATTATAAAATTAAACTCCTCGCGCCCTCGCTAATAATATTTCTTTAAACTTTGATAATACCAAACTAATTATAAAATAAACACAATACAACAAAAAAAAAAAAAAATACGAACCCTATACCTAAGCCAAACTGTAAATATGTATGTATATGTAACTCTCGCTCTATATAAAGCAGCATTATGACAAGCAACAAATACGAAACATACAAAAAAGCAACCTGACAAAATTATAATGATGAACATAAGGTATAAAGTAAAGTAAAACAACTTGTTGAGATATCCATTCATATAATATGACTAACAAAGCATAAGAACAAATGAAATGAAAAACACAAATCGTTATGTAGATTTTTGAAATTCATGAAACGAAACCAAAACCAAAAAAACAAAAAAAAAGATCAAGAACTTTATTTAATTTTTATGCACTGTTTTCTGTTACGTGTAACTTGAATAACTTGTTTTGCCCATAACTACTTACAATACCTAATTACCCCTAGATGATGATCTGTACTATGATCCGTAAATGAGAAGAAATGAGAAAATGAAAACCCCATATTGAGCACACAACTAAGCCTAATCCTTAAAACAAAAAAAGCAAATACAAAATACAAAATAAGAAGCAAAATTGTACGAGAGTTTTGTGTTCAACTTGTAGATATTGATCCTGAATTGAAAACTACCTCAAACGAAACATTTAAATGAAACACGATTGAAAGGTTTTTGAGCATTAATAATAAAACGTAACTACAAGCGAGACCTTAGCAGCAGCGCTAACCACAAATATACATACATTTAAAATTACTCACATACAATATGAACAAATATTTTCCGTTTCCAAAATTCGTTACCAAAATCAAAGCCCGATTGATCAGTTCGAAATATGATAGAAAAAAACATACTCCTTACGCCTTTTTAGAGGTACCTGTTTTGCAAATCACAAAAAGAAGAAACCTAAAGCACAACTCCTATTTTCCATGATACAAAAAAAAAAAAAAAAAAGATTAAAAATCTAAAACAAGATCTGTTCAGATAGCAGATAAGACAGCAAAATTAGTGATGCGAATCTCGAGTCTTTTTGTTTTTTTTTATATTGAGCTTGTAAACCTATCGAAATAAATTACAAAATATATATTTAAATAAATTGCTTCTCCAATCACACAGCTAAAGTGCTAAGCAAATAAAATTTTAAGTTGTGTAGATTTCTCACTGCCAAATTTGACAAAAACATATAACAATAATAATTACAACTTATATAATCAAACTAATTTACGTTTATTATTACATACAATTTGTGCAGGCATTTTGATTATTTTTTTTTTAAACTTAGCCATAATGTCGAAAAATGTCTAATTTCATTTGCAATGTGTAGCAATCAGTAAATATACGAGTAATTAATTATCTACGATATATAGAAATACTAAAAAAAAAAAATACGAGTACAGTTCAAGAAGTCTACATAGATTCTACAAGTAAAAATACTTACAATTAAAGAAATACAAAAAAAATATACGAGTATGCAAAAAACAACGCACATTTTTTCAAATGCAGTTAGCAGGAAAAATATAAATACCGGAAAAATACAACTTAAAACTGAATTGATGGCATTTTAGTGTTACGAAATACAAAACAAAAATATATTAATATATTAAATTACATATTCTAAATGAAAAGCAGACAGAACAACACAAAAAAATACGTAATAGAAATGAGAACTGGCAAGTTTTTTAAATTAAAAAAAAGAAGAAGAAAATCTGCATTTGATAAAAAATACACATTTTTCTTATCAATTATAATTTGGCACCGCAAATTTCGGGTTAAACTTGAGTCATTTTAGGATATTTCTTTAATTTTAATTTAAAAGCTGCACTGCCAAAAACTTTAAGTTATATCTTAGCTTTAATTTAAGGCGGCTTGTAATTTTCATTTTCAAAGAACCTGCTAAAAGAAACTTTTCATTTTGACCGATTTAAAACTGTTTTCGTCTCTTAAAGCCGTATTTAATTAAAATGAGAGAGATGTAGAGATTGTTAGCATTTAAACCGAACAAACAATTCAATATGCATACTTAATTATTATTATTATTATTACAATATATTATTATTAACAACCGTATAAAATATTTGGTATACTAACACGAGGGGTTAGCTTGTTGGTTTTTTTAAGAACTTAAGGTGCATTGATCTATCTACATAGACATATACTTACTTATACATATACTTATACTAACTTATCTATTAGTAAGTGCATCTATTTAACTGACATTTTATTTTCAAATACTTTCATACAAATTGCTAATCAGAAACAGAAACACACTTGAATTCTAATTACAAAAAAAATATTAAAAAACCAAAAAAAAAAATAGAAAAGAAGCTAAACTTTTATACTACGAGTATAACTTGACTTAAGTTTGAGAAAAAGTATATATACATCTATACATATATATATATATATGAACAGATACATGTACAAGTTAACGTAATTTGCTATTTACGTGTAAACTTTTGGGGCGAACGAGTGGCCATTGCATTAAACTACAACTGATTAATATGCCAGTCTATGGGGCGCATATATAATTAAATTTTTGAAATTAATTACATACATAACAAGAACAACAACAGATCTATATAGGCTTAGACTAACACACATACACTTTAAATAGTTTTAAAACTAAGCTGTACATATACGTATGAAAATAATAATAACAAAAAAAGTCTATATATATACGATATATATGAAACGTGTAATAAAAATAAAAAATATATATATATTTAAAATATGTTCAATGGATTTGATGTTCGTTTTGTCATTAATATGATTTGAATTAAATATTTGCTACTTTTCATCGACTTATCGATTGGAATTGCTGAGCAGCATTTGCTCGCATGGCAACATCTCAATAGTGTGGCAGCACTGCCAGTATCGAAATATCGATAAGAATACTATTGCCATTTCTCCAATCTATTTTGGACGCCGCACTGCAAGAAAAATATAATAGAAAGAGCAATAATTTAAGCAAAAAGGTAAGTGAGTGTGCAATATGGAGGCCATTTAGGCTGGAGCAAAAGCAATAAATGTTGGCAACTTGTGTTTAGTCACTTACTAATCGCAAATTGGCGCATCAACAACACGTAAGCGTTTTTCGCACGGCAAGATGGCGGCATTCGCTGTTCAATTAAAAAAAAAAATACAAGCAAGCAAGCAAAAGTTGCATCTATTGCTGATGGCCTAAATATTATTCGCATGGATGATGAGTGATTAGTGTACAAGTCGCCAGCACATACGCTATACTCTCAGCTAATTGCAATAATCATCTAGAGCCTCTTTGAGGTTATGTCTGAGGCGCCAAAAGTGTAACTTTCACTAGGAAACAATTGTTAAGCAATTAACAACTATTTGCAGACAACAACAAGAACAACCACCACCAATGGCTGAGTCTGACGATGAATACGACCGCAAGCGTCGCGACAAATTCCGCGGCGAACGCGATAGCTACCGACCCGAACGCCGGGACGACCGTCGACCAATGGGCGGCGGAGCTGGCGGCGCCCGCGATGAGTGGGCTGAGCGGTAAGTGGAGTATTGGAGTAATGAGTGCATCCACTTGGGCATCACTAATGTGCAATGGCTGTGCTCCATTTCCAGAAATCCATTTCGTGGCAGTGCAGCGGCAGGCGGTGGTGGTGTTGGTGGTATTGGCGGTGGAGGTGGCGCTCGTCATCGACCAGATTACAGTGACTATCGTGGATCGGGACCACGGCCGCGCTACGGCTCGCCGGGACGTGAGATGCCGCTAGCGAAACGCATGCGACCTGACTGGGGTGACAGCGAAATGCGCGCCAATCCGCGTTTTGGTAAGGCTTATGGAAGTAAGGAAAACATTCAGTTATCATCTTCAATATGTAGTTGATCAAGTACCCTTGCAGAGATATGGAAAATTAATTAATTTAGATGTTGGAGTAGTTCGCTTGTTTACCCTCTGCAAGGGTTTTTCACATTAAGACCTAACCAATACTTAAATCTGTGTTGTAATGATAATCCTTTTGCAGGCTACGATCCGTACCTGGTGCAAGCATGGAATGATCACTATCAATCACTGCACTCGGCCTACTCGCACTCGGGACATGCGCCATCTGCACGTGAACCGCCACCAAGCGCAATCAACAATAGCGACACACAAACGCAGCCAGCAATGCTGACGCTAAAGCAGTTCCTGGACACACAGGACGAGAACATATCCGACTCGGAGGTGATGCGCAAGTACACCGAATACAAGACGGACTTTAAGCGGCAGCAGCTGAACGAGTTCTTTGTGGCGCACAAAGACGAGGAATGGTGAGTAGCAAACCAAGAAGAAAGAGTCAAGCACCAAGAACAACAGCAGCGATGACGGTAGAAGAGTATCAGCAGCGAGACACTCTCTTAACTCATTGTACTAACTATTTACTCATCTGACTATTTTTTTTTGTTTGTTTCTCTATAAATCTAATTGCAATTCTCTCTCAATGCGACTGCAAATCACAAATCACCAAAAACCAAAAACAAAACAACAAAAAATCATAACCCCTTTGTATATTTATTATTAAGTTTTTCTCTGCAGCTTTATATGGGTTTTGTGGCGCTCTTGTGAACCTAGAGCCAGAGCCAGAGACGAGACACTGATTCAGCCTCTCAGCCTCTGTCTCAATATATCCAATACAAAGATAACTTAAAATTTAAATTACCCGGCGAGCAATGCCGTGGGTGTGTTTATATTTTTGAAACCGCGATCTATTTAAATTCGTTGCGAGCAAAAGCCTAAATATACAAAAAAAATATATATATACATAGAGCGTGTATATATAGAACGTATGCATATCACGCAAACACATATGTACACACATTAATATGAATGCGCTTGCAAAGGTAAGACTTTGGGTAGTATCCTTATCGTACATTGCAAACTGATAAACCTAAAAACCAAAAACAAAAAAAAATATATATATCAAATTTCAATGGAAAACTCTATGTATATTTTTGTATACCACTAATCAAATACTCGATTGATGTCCATAAGCCCAGAGGATGCGACGGAATCTATCTACATACTATATATATATATATATATATTTGTCACATATAGTCAACTAGCCAGCCATTCCTTTTTTTTCATTTAATCATACATATATTGTATATCATATATCTTTTGCCAAGCCTCCATGTTGATTAAGCTGCATTTTTTCTTTCGCAGGTTCAAGAATAAATATCATCCTGAGGACAGTGTGCGACGCAGCGACGAACAGCGCGGCTTTCTCAAGGTAAGAAAGTAAAATGTTTTAATTCAGTTGCAAGAGTTGTTACCATATTGATGTGTGTTCCATATACGTCGTACAGCGACGCACGGATGTATTTCTGGAGCTGCTCGATAATGGCTCCATTGGCAATGTCAAAGTGGACTCCTCGCAGGCGGATGCACTGGTGCGTGTCCTGGACACTTGTGTGATCAAACTTGAAGGCGGCACTGATGAAGATCTAAAGATACTCGACGAGAAGCCGAAGGATCCGGCGCCCGTCTTCGAGCGGAGGTCGGAGAGATCGGAAACGGCTGAATCGCTGGTGGTAACCAAGCGAGAACCTGAGAGTCCCAAGCACCAGACAAAATCAGAGAAAGACGAAGATGATTTGCCCGAGGTTGAGTCGCCGCACCGCAAGAATGTGCTGCCCGTTAACTCTGATGATGAGAACTGGGATGATGATGAGGAGATGCCAGCTGCCAACAGCGAGCAGAAAACGGAGCTGGCGGCTGAACAGCCTGCCAAGCAGTTGAACAATGAGGACTCAACGCAACCCGATAGCGATAAGAATCAAAAGAAGAAGAAATCCAAGAAACGCAAACGCACCAGCAGCGACGATGAGAGTTCGTCCTCCTCCAGCTCTGAGTCGGACTCCGATTCAGATGACGAGAAGCTGATAGAAAAATACGATGTGGAGGAGGGACTACGTGCCGATCAAAAGGCTGAAGAAAAAAAAGACAAGGAGGAGGAGGAGAGAGCGGCGGCGGCAGCAGTAGCAGCCGCCAGAGCCAAACAACTGCCGCCCGACAGTCCCACACCCGATGAGGAGGAGGGCGCCGTGGCTGCCGTGGAGGAGCAGAAGAACGAGGTGGTGGCCATCAAGACGGAAGTTAATGATGAGGAGTCAGAGAAAACGGAGCAGCCAGCAACGGAGGAGGAGAAGGCCGAGCTGCCAAAAGATGAGTCCGAAGCATCCTCAAAGAATGGCGAAGAGAATGGGGAGGAGAAAGCGGACAAAAGCGAAGCAGATACTGCAACAACAAAGACAGCAGAAGCGGCGGATGATGATACAGTGACTGAGACCATCGATGTCGACAAACTGAAGGATTCATTGAAGCCACGCGCTTTGCATCGCACCTCATCCATTTTTCTGCGTAACTTGGCGCCCTCGATAACCAAGGCGGATATCGAGACGATCTGCACACGCTTCAGCGGCTATTTGCGCGTGGCCATCGCCGATCCGCTGGTTGAGCGTCGCTGGTATCGTCGCGGCTGGATCACCTTTGCGCGTGACGTGAACATCAAAGAGATCTGCTGGAGCCTGAACAATCAGCGACTGCGCGACTGTGAAATGGGCGCCATTGTCAATCGGGATCTGAGCCGGCGTGTTCGTCCCGCCAATGGGATTACGGCGCACAAGCAGATCGTGCGCTCCGATATTAAACTGTGTGCCAAGATTGCCATGAATCTGGACGAGCGCTTTAAGCTGTGGAGTGAAGTGGATAATGCGGATAATGCGCAGCAAAATCAGGAGGAGCTCAAGGAGGCAACCAATGGCAGCGGCAACTATGGTTTCAATTCCAAGAATCCGGTGCTTCAAAACATAACCGATTACCTCATCGAAGAGGCCTCCGCCGAGGAGGAGGAACTGCTCGGCCTGGCCGGCGACAGCAAGGATGGCGAGGGTGAGCCCATTGAGCGTGATGAGCCGCTGATACACGTGCTCGATCGTCTGGTGCTCTATTTGCGTATTGTGCACTCGGTGGACTACTACAATCACTGCGAGTACCCATATGAGGATGAGATGCCCAATCGCTGTGGCATAATCCATGCACGCGGTCCCGCCCCCATGCGTGTGACCAGCAACGATGTACAGGAGTATATCAAATCCTATGAGGGCAAACTGCAACAGTTCTTGGCCAAGACGGTGCAGTTGAGCGATGAGAATATCAAGGAGCTCGGCGCCAAGAATCCCGACAAGGAAGTGGAGAAATTTGTGCAGGCCAACACACAGGAGCTGGCCAAGGACAAGTGGCTGTGCCCGCTCTCTGGCAAGAAGTTCAAGGGACCCGAATTCATACGCAAGCACATCTTCAACAAGCACGAGGAGAAGGTGGACGAGGTGCGCAAGGAGGTGCAATATTTCAACAATTATTTGCGTGATCCCAAGCGGCCACAGCTGCCCGAGCATCCAGGCAGCGCCAAGCGCACCGAATCGGAGTCAGGACGTGGCCCGGGAGGGTGAGTTTCGTATTGTGCTAATGTTAATTATATTTGTTATATTAATCAATATACGTTGCCACAGATATCGGCCGCCGATGTATCCCCCCTTCTCTGCCATGCCATATGGCTTTGCACCGCCCATGATGGGAGGCGGTGGTCGAGGTGGACGCAATTTTCCCCAGGCACGCAGGTCAGTTGCACAACACGCTTGAAATTTCCGTCTAAATATTAGTCTTAAGTGTGTTAGGGATATCAGCTGGGCTTAGCTCCTGATTTTTAATAGGATTCTTAATTTATAACCATTTCTGTCCGACAATCAACGAAACGTTATACGAAAGGATTCATGGTTCTTGTTTTTTGCCTCCTTCACTATGCCCTTTTCTTTGAACAATATAGAATATTCTTTAACATATATTACTTATTGACACGAAAAACAAATCAATTGTTGCTAAAGCTTTTATTCAACTTCAAATTCTGATTAGAATATTTATTTATTATTTAAGCTTGGGTTTTGCCTTAACATTTTTATTATATGGGCCGGAAAGCTTTGTTATAGATAGGAAAATGGAAAACCTATTTGAGCCACTTTTCAAAGATTTGTTTCTCTTGTATGCAAAAGCAGACAAGAGTTTTTACTGACAAAATTAGAGACTTAGTTTACTTGCCCCGATTTCTATGTACTTTCTATATTTTGCTATCATTTTTTGTTTTTGTTGTTGGTCTTAACTCGAAATTTGTCACAACTTTCTTGTGTCGCAAATATTTTGCAGAGAAATGCCTGTGGAACACCAACGTCGGCTTATCGGTTACCATGATTTGGATGCGCCCGTTAATTCCGATATCTTTGACTAATTAACGAATTGATTAGCATTAAAAAAAAAAACAGTTAACCACACAGATAACGCAATACAATAAAGTTTTCGAGCTCAGTCTATAAAAGCAATTCAAGCAATGCCAGGCTAAAAAGAAGGGAACTACAAAACTTATATATATAAACAGCTTATATAAAGTATTCCTTAAATTAAATTGTTTTACTCTTTTTCTTTTTTTTTTGTACAATATGGCGATTGTATTTTGAAAAAAAAAAGAAAAAATAGACAAGAGCGAATAATACATTTTCATATACACAAGTCTTCAAAAAGTAAAAATTGATGTCAATTCTTGAGCTCGCAATTATTCAATTTAAAAACCAGCCAACTTGCGACGAATTTCAAATAAATGTTTTTTTTACCGCATATGTATAAGATTTGTGTTATTTATTCCAAACTCTAAACAACATTCATTCTCGTTGCTTACAGACCCGGTGGTTTTGATTATCGCGCCAGATCACACTACCGGGACTTGGACGCGCCGCAAGAGCCGTACTAAATAATTTTAATTATAAAACAAATAATAAATAAAAAAAATATCCCACACCATAGACTACAATAAACACCGTTAGTTAATAAATAATTACAATTCACGCATTGAACAAATATGATTAACACAACCAAACAGAGATTTGTAAAGCCATTTTATAAACAATCATTAACTAAATTATTTAAAACAAACAACAACTTTCATATGAAACAAATTTTAAGCGACAAATGTTTTGCACACGAATTTTTGATGTATGCCAATTGTTTTGTATTGCTTGAAAAAAATGAAAACTTAATAAAAGTTGGTTATCAACATGGCATTTGGATTTTAATGATAGAGGTTGGAAGCGAAATGGATGCGTTGTGTCTGTGATATGCATCTTAAATAATACACCATTAACTTCGCTTATGTGGTATGTATAAATTCTTGCTAAAATTTATTATCATAAGAAAAGATTTAAAATCCATCTCACAAAAAAGTAGGCCAGGCAACAGAGGAGGAACTGCAGCAGCCGATGAAGTATGAGAAAGCTGTAAAGAAATGATTATGGAAATAATAATAGAAAAGTGATGATCTTAAATTTGTATTGTCAACTTACCGTCTTAATTTGCTGCGACCACGCTCGAAGGACTCCTCGGTCGGCTCCTCCTTGGCCAGATAGATGCGCATGCCGAACAAGGCGCGATCAAAGTATCTGCTCCAATCGAGGGACTTCATATCGAATTCAAAGAGCTGCTGATCGGCTTCTGACATGCTCGCCCACAGTCCATCCGTGTTGGGTGTTTCGAAGCTCCAGCTCTTGATCATAAACTGCTGAAGCACATCAATATTGTTGTGTATCTTATGGTAGATTCGGATCATCTTCGGTTTCTGACCATTTAGGCGCAACACCAGATCCATGGCGTATCCGGGTAGCAGATGATAGAAGATCGTCGCTAGTTTGTATAGCCACCAGATCTGAGTGGTGTGCATGAACGGATACCAGACCGCCTGGGTTAAGGGACAAACTTTGCGTTTCTCCTCCGCGAAACGTATCATATCGCCATTTAATAACATATTCTCATTGCTCGGCACATAGTTGTAGATGATTGGAGCAGGCGTGACTTGAAGTTTCTGCCTCCTCTCAGTTGCTGTACGCCAGGCACTGGCCAGGATCACATTGGCACAACCATCCACGGGCACAATACCCAAGTTAGCCTTCGGATTTAAGGGTGCGACTCGCAGAACACCGAAGCTGCAGCCGTATAAAACAGCAATGGGTCCATAAATATTATCTATCCAGCCTGATACTGGCTCCTTGTTGGTCGCAACAACTGATAACTTGTTAATTAATAGGAAATGTGCAGAACTTATATACCTTACTTGATCCGGGACGAAATATACAGAGCGGTAAACCGTCGGCCTCTGTCTGCACCACTTGCTCCGCCAGCGCCTTTGAGTACGTATATGTATTGGGAAACTTATCCATAAGAGCGGGCGCCAATCTGTCAAACTCCTTTGCATCCAGCATTTCTCTGATCGCAAGAACTTTAACGGCGCTGTAGTTCAAATGTTCCGGATAGAAACGTTCCGTAATGTGCTGGATGACGCAATTGCAGAAGGCCGTCGATACGTGCACGAAGGCAACCAAATGTGGCATCTCCTTGGCCAGCTGCATCATGTGGCGAGTGGCACGAGTATTGACATCCACCGCCACGTGAAGTGGCTCTGCAAAATTAACCGTGGCTGCGCTGTGAATCACTAGCTCCACGTGTCGCTTCAGCAACTCGCGATCCGAAGCACTGATGTCGAGATCAGCAGACTGACAGTCACCCGCTATGCCCACAATGCGATCCATTGCATTTGGCTTGGAGTTGAGCAGCAAAGCAAATAGCTAAAGAGTAAGTATTAAAATGAATCAGCTGTTTGCAGTGTTTCAGTTTGGTATGCATACGGGATCTGTTTTCCATCCGCTAATACGCTCCTGCATCTCCTTGCCACGTTTGGGTCGAAGCAATGCATAGATGCGATTCACCTCTGTGGAACGTAGCAGCTTCTCAATAACCACTAAAAGATTTAATTAATATTTAATATTCATTTCTAAGCAATCCATATACTTTTACTCAGCTGTTTTGCAGTATTACTTATAATTTTATTTATTTTTAAAATCATGTTTTCATACTTCTACCCAAAAAACCACTTGCACCGGTTAAGAAAATATTCTTATTTTTGTAAAACTTTTTAATTTCCGACTCCATTGTCACAATAAATTTTTCGATATAGAACCGATATTGTATTTAAGACGATGTTGAAATGACACTCATGCAAAATGTGTAGAACCTTTTATAGAAGAAAACGAGCCCACACTTTGGACAGTCGAATTAATGAGTATTTGTTTGCAATACATAATTTGAATAAAATTGACTTGATTTGAAATAGGTCAATCAGGCTTATAAATTCGTTTGGTTTGTATTAGTTTATAATTATAATCGTGCAAACTTCCTGTTCAGCTGACCCACATTATTCAAGCAAACACTCTTATATTTATGCGCTTATATTTGCCACACGCACAATTTCAAAACAGAGAGCTTTTTAAATAATTTGAGAAAGAGCGTGGCAAGAGTGAGAATTAAGTTGTGTTGCCGTTGCCGCATGGCAGCTGAGACAAATGTTTGGAGAAACGTGCTAAAAATAACATTTCTGTGCAGGGGCAGCGTGTGAAAAGAAAAAAATAATTTGAACTCAATCAAAATGAAAATTTCTCAGTCCACGTAACATCTCAGTGTGAGTTTGAAAGCCCTGAAGTGCGTGCGTAGTAGTGTTCATCAATTGGAATGACGATTCTCAGTACAAATTGCGCTGTTTGCAATGTGGCTGCTCCACTGACCTGCACCCGCTGCAAGCTGGTACGTTATTGCAACGGGGAGCATCAGAAACAGCACTGGCCTGTCCACAAGACATGCTGTAAGCCCTACAAGGTGCAAGAGGATCCCCAGCTGGGACGCTACTTGGTGGCCACTCAGAATATACAGGCCAAGCAGATTATATTCGTGGAGGAGCCGCTCGTTGTGGGTCCCAAATGGTTTCTCACCGACGACGAGAAATCGGCTAACATTGTGCCCTGCGTTGCCTGTTACACGCCCTGTCGCATCAACAAGCATCTGTGCCGCAGGTGAGTGCTCTTGTGCATATCTATTGTGCTAATTTATTATATTTACTTAGTGTAAATCTCTAATCTTGTTCTTCTTCGGCAGCTGTCGTTGGCCTGTTTGCAGTATCAGCTGCGAGCATGAAAAATTTGAGTGCAGCATTCTCAGCTTGGGCAGTCCACCCTCAGGAAAATCGGATGCACGTGGACTGCATGACTATTACAGACATGATGCGCTGCTGGTGCTCAAGTGCCTGTTGCTGCAGCATCAACATCCTGATCGCTGGGCAGCACTGCTGGAGATGCAGTCGCATGAGGAGGAACGCCTGGGCACAGAGCTGCAGCAGGAGGCGGAGCAGCGCATTGTTAGCTACTTGCAGCAACGGTTTCTGCAGCGCATCGAGGCGGCCAAGAATCGTGAGTGCCTGCTGAGAGAGTACGGAGCGGAGCTACTGCATCGGCTGTGCGGCATCATTGAGACCAACTACATGGTCATCGAGCTGGCCACGGGTGTTGAGCTGAGCGGCGTCTTTCGGCAGGCCTGCATGATGGAGCACGCCTGCCAGCCCAATTGCTACTTTCAATTCGATGCTGTCACGCAACGGATTGCCGTGCGCGCAGGCTGTGAACTAAAGAAGGGTGACCACCTCAAGATCACCTACACGAACATCCTGTGGGGCACACAGATGCGACAGCATCATCTGCGCATGACGAAGCACTTCAGTTGCCGCTGTTCGCGCTGTGAGGATCCCAGCGAGTATGGGACCTATGTGAGCGCCATGCGCTGCCTGGGCGATGTGTCCAAGTCGTGTGGCGGTGTCCAACAGCCCGTGGATCCACTGGACGAGCAGACACAATGGAAGTGCGACACATGTCCGATGCTCGTGGATGCTGCCTATGTGTCAGAGGTGCAGACACACATGACTGACGAGGTGGAGAAATTGCTCGCCGGCCAGCCGACAGCCTGTCAGGTGGAGCTGCTGTTGGCGCGCCTCTCACAGCTCTTGCATCCCAATCACTTTCATATGTTCAACTTGAAGCACACGCTGATTCAGCTCTACGGACACGAGCCAGGCCTGGAGCTTGCCACGTTGAGTGAGCAGCAGCTGGGACGCAAGCAGCGACTCTGCGAAGAGCTACTCAATGTTTGCCAAAGCCTGGATCCTTACAGCATCAAGTTGGCCATCTATGTCAGTGTTATTCTAATTGAGATTGCTCACACGCACGAGGAGCAGGCAAGACGGTCACCTGCAAAGGCAATAGCCCAGTTGGAGCTGGCCCGTTTGCGACTGCTTGAGGCGCAGGATGTGGTGGAAAAGGTGCAGGATTCGGTGGCTGGCAAGAAATTGCTCGAAAAACTGCAGCTGGACCTCTTTGAGCATGATAAATTGGTGCTGGCCAATAGCCATAGTCACAATAGTCACACTCAGACTGCTGTTTAACTAAAATGAATGCGATTTGTTTAAATTAAATAACAACTAATTTGTATTTATAATAAGCTAATTACGAAGCAGCATGCAGCTCCACGCGCTGCTGCTCCAGCAGCTGGGGATGCGCTTCGAGGACCGCTCGTTGCTGTCGCAGATTTTTCACGATACCCGGCAGATGCCAGCCATGTCGCAACAGGCTCTCCATCACATCAAAGTGGGCGTGGCGTATGCAACGTAGTTGTGAGCAATGCGCTACTGTGCGCAGTTCGACAGCCATGTCGTGAATCAAGGCTGCCAGATACTCCTCGCTCTCGTTGATGGTGTGCAGCTCGAGGGTGAAGTGCGGCCGCTCAAAGTGTATCAGCTTGATGCCATAGATGACTGTCTGGCTGTTGTCAGCCGGCCGCAACAGACCCTTGCAGGCCAGCTCATAAGCAGCCTGCGTCTGCAGATCAACGCCGCAGAGCTCGTACATCTTGCGCTGATGTGAGGCCTGCATGGAGGCGGCCAAGCCGCTGATACGCTCCGCCGTCACATACTTATGGTTGGCACGAACTGTGACCCGTGAATTGGGCAGGTGGCTTTCGGTGGCGGTGCCCATGCGAGCGGTCACATGATAGACTCTCACTGGCCGATTGCGCTGGATGCGACTGGACTGTTGCAGTCCCCCGTTTAAGCCAAATACTGTAAGCAATATTCGGAGAGTTAAGTTCGATATGTTTCAGTTAATATATCCTTGGCCACCTACACAAAACGCCGCTTGTGTTATCACCCAGGGTGGCAACAGCTGCGCATTTAATATCAGCCGGCATGTAACGTGGACCAGCGGCCAGGATGTGATCCGATAGATCAGCATCGGAGGCAATCTTGTGCAGCACGGTGTCCGCGGCAGTGCCAGTGCCCAGCAGAACTCTATCCTTGGCTAACTTACGTGGCTCCCGCTGCTCCAGCTCATTGAGTCCTAGTTAAATAATTACAATTTGTTGAAGTTAAATTTTGTTTGTCTTATTTTCTCACATTTAACGCACCTTTGCAAATGTTGCCCAGAATAGCATTCCTCACATGTTTCACTTTCATGCCAGCTGGCTTATACACATTAATAATGCCATTTAAGTGTTTAAATACAGTTGCCGCATCGTAGACCTTTGTCAACGACATATTTTAGAAATAATTGCATAAAAAACTCGTTTCGGCGTGTTTATGTTTTGAAATGACAAAAAGTCAGCTGTTTTCAAGTGATCTATCGCACAGCTCTATACGATTATTTGTGAGTGTTGGTAAATAATTCATGTTATCGATTAACGATAGTCATACTTTTACCGCTGCACGTGTTGCAGTCTTTTTCTTGATGTTTTGAGTAGTTTTATTGCTGAATAAGCGATTTAAACGACAATTAAAGAACATGAAGTGGACCACATCGAATCTTAAACATGCCAACTATACAGCCAAACATGAATTGTTCGTGGGCACACACACGGGCTCCTTCAAACGTAAGCCAAATCCCAAGCGCTCGCTTTTTGCCGCAGCTTATTTTTTGAACTTTCGCAGACTTGATGCCCGCTGCGGACAAGAGTCCATACGAGCAGTCAAATCTCAGTGATTTGAGTGGTTTGGATAAGGAATCACGTATAACAGCATTGGCCTTTGGCAATGAGGCACAAACAGAGATACTGCTTGGACGGGCTAAGAATATTGCAGAGCTGCACTCGCTGGGAATTAGCAGAGGAATCTCCACTCGTAATGTTAACTTTACGGCTGCTCCCATTGTGGGTTTGGCGCGCTATAACAATAACTTAATTGCTGGCATTGGTAATGGACAAATACAAAGCTTATCGCTTGATCAAGAGGATGAGGAAGAGGAGGAGCAAAAGGCGACACCAGTTGTCATCCAAACAGGCGATCAAATGGATCATCTGCGTCAGTGCTCGACGGCCACAAATATTGTTGCCACTGGCGGCAAGGCCAGACAGAATAATCTAAAAGTCTACGATCTCAGCGCCGATGGCAAGGAGATCTTCAACTCCAAGAATCTGCCCAACGATTACCTACAATTGGAGGTGCCTGTTTGGGACAGTGATATCGGCTTTGTGGATGGCCCCAGTGTATTGGCCACCTGCTCTCGGCATGGCTATGTGCGCATCTACGATACGCGCAAGCAGCGACGACCTGTTACCCACTTTGCCAGTGAGGAGCACGGCATGAGCTTTGCGACACTGGTGGCACGCGGTAACTACATCTACACAGGCACTACCATGGGCGCCCTGAAGGTAGCTTCACAAGTAATGCAGCCCTAATTCTGTTTAAATGACATAAATTGCTCTTTGTAGGCCTTTGATACGCGCAGCATGAAAACCCATTGTCATACCTACAAAGGATTTACGGGCGGCATCAGTGATTTGAACTTGGATGAGACGGGCAAATACTTAAGCTCAGCCTCCCTGGACCGCTATGTGCGTGTGCATGATGCCGATTCCACTGTGCTACTCTATCAGTGCTATGTGAAGTCCAAGGCAACCAAAGTGCTTATTAGGCAGCTCATTGGCCAGCAGCAGCAGCAAGAGCAAGAGTGCGAAGAAGATGTGGCAGAAGAAGAGGAAAAGAAAAGTCGCAATGATAATAAAAATAACAAGCGACAGCCTCAGGCAGTAGATGCCGAATATGAGGATATGTTTGAGCATATGGCCACCGTGGGGTAAGTTTATCAGTATACACAATATACTTACAATTCATACATATATATATTATATAAACATTGGATGCTAATAAAATGCTCGTCAAATACAGCGACAGCGGTGGTGATGATGATGATGATGATGACGAAGCGGCCGAGAAGCAAACGCCCGTTGCCAGAAAGCGAAAAGCGCCCAAAAAATCCTTGAAAACAAAAAAGAAAAAACAATAAAGGTGCTATCTTTAAAAAAAAAAACAAATTAAATTAAGTTTTAAATATACATACATGTTAAGTTCCAAGTCGACTATTTCCAAGCCTGTTTCAGCTGCAGCTGCTTTTGCTGTTGATAGTTTTTGTGCAAGCGAAAGATGCAGTAGTAAAAGAATTCCACAATGGATATCATGCTCAGACCCAGGCAAAGATTAAAAATGCCGCCCAAATCAGCTACAACGGATGCAAATGTACTACAAATTGAAAAGGGAATAGTCATGCACCTACACAGCAGTCCAATCCAGGACATAACAGTCACTTTCCTAATCACTGGCACCACCTGTTTGGCCAAATAGACGTGCAACGCAAAACTATCATTCCCAAACACCTCGGGTATGCTGAGCAAAAAGGGTTCAATTAAAAAAAACAAAGTATAAATTTAACATTAAAAGCTTACTGATAATTGTTCACGGAGAACTGATGCAATGCGAGATCCGTTTTGTATGATAGCGTAGAGTATGTGACGTCATAACAGTTTGGGAGGCATTGGTCACAGCGAACGCTCTTGAAATCGTCTGTAAATTATACAATTTTTTTATTTGGTTGTTAAAACTAAGACTTTTGCTTAAGAATTAAAAAGTTGGCTTAATAAAACAATAATTTTTTCAAAACTCTTGATGAGAATTTGAAAACTTACTTTAAAATGTTTATCAAATGATTTAACAGAACGAGTTCCAAATTATTTTAATGCAGACATTGCTTAATATGGATAAATATTATTGTTATCTTAGCGATATCTAGTTGTTAATGATTTTCAAGAATAACAATGAAGAAACTTGATTAATTTTTAAGAGATTTAATTTTAATATCTCAATCATTATCACATACTCACTTTTGATGGTACAAATTTCAATAACAGTTGTAACAAGTGTAACTCATAACTCAAGTCTAATATTCTCAAATACATTAATTTATCGTCAGCAGACCCGAAGCATGAAAACCCTAAATCATTATTTTATGTGCTCACTCTCTATGCTCATGTATGTTAACACCAAGAAACACGAAATACACTGTACAAAAGCCATTATTTAAGTAACCCAAACATGATTGTGTCTGTGGTTGAGTGTTTTGCATACCGAAACGCTTCGAATGGCAAAATTGTAGCTCCTCGAGACGAGTACCATCCAAACATCTCGAGCACATTCCTGTGTCAAGGAACACTTATGTGCACGGGCACGCATTTTGAATATTAAATACAAATTATAAATGATGTAACGGGAGGAGACACAGCACACACACACACACCACCACCACCATGGAGATAACAATGCACCACACAGAAACATCCACCAGCCAGGCACTAGCAGGAGCGTGAGATATGTATTGGCGTCAAAATGACATTGAAAGCGGCAAGGTAAGTAACTGAATAATTTCATCTATCTCAGGTTAAGAAAATAAATGCGCAAAATGGAAATTATAATAAGTAGTCAAGAATATGAATATGGAATTGTCACAGACATACAACCTATTCCATATAAATATCATATCATATCACTTACCATAATTATGCGAGTAGCAGAAGGTATCGTTAAGATTGCATTCCTTGAACTGGCCAGCGACAATGGGCAGCAAGTAGAGATGGCAGCCGCAGCGTTTGACAATCGCCTCCGTCTGGCAGGCTAACAAACAGGCAGCCTGTCTATAGTTGCGCTGATTCACATCATCCGAAATGAGGCAGTCCCTTTTGCTTTCGGACAGCTCCAGCACCTCTGTCGACGAGGTTTGCACCGTGGGCGAGATTTCGAGAAAGCTCTCGGACCTTGCAGTTATGGTCACAGACGAAGATGTCTCCGTCACATAATCCTTTGGATGATGAACGAGCACAATGAGACCAGTGCTCAGATTGCGTTCGGAGCCCTCGGAGCCAATAATCGTTAAGCCGCCATCCATGCCAAAAATATTGGAAGAGAAGGGCACGTAGCTGGCATTGCGCGGATTGTAGTTGAAGGAGCAGCAGGGACCAAGATATGCCGTTGTGGGTATAAAGGACAGAAACTCGTGCGATTGGTTGCACTTAAATTCCGAATAGCCCCAGAAACAGCGCTTCACAAACTCAGTACAGCCCGGACTGACAGCCCTCGCTGCATCCCAAATGGACACATTATTCAGCCGGAGCACTGCATCCGTTGCCTTGTAGCTCTTATGCGCCGGGGCCACATAACTCTGATCAGTAAACGCATTGAGGAACTCAAAGCCAGCTGCTACCTCATCAGCATCATATTCAGCGGGTATTTTGCTGCAATAGTTAACCAGGTGTTTAACTCTTTGTTGCTGTTAAGGGTAGAGTTGTTATTTTTATGACTAGTAGATACCCTGTTCCCAAGGCTAAATTATATTCATAGCTCTACCTAAGCGACTCCATCTCTCACTTGCAGTTCCAGCTTACACTTACAGCGTTTTAACATAGCGATGAGCGCGTTCAGTGCTGACTGCCTTGGGACTGCAAATGGTGACACCTGGAAAGGCCACATCTGTGATGGACACATCATTTGAGATTGTGTTTAGAATGGGATACGAGTAGAACTTTAGCCAGAGCAGCAGCGTCAAATAGATGCTCAGCATGAGCAGCTGCACCAACACCGATGACCAAATGAATCTGTGAAATGGGCAAACGTCTGGAAAATTGTTCGACTCTCCGTCCGTCCGTCCACCTCACCCACCTGGAGAGTCCCTGGGTGCGATTGCATCGCAGCAGCCATATGCCGCTCACCTTGGTGCGCTCCGTGTACTCCCAGAAGGTGTTGCCAATGGCCTGCTTTAGGGGATGGCTTCTCCAGCGCTGCAGCAATCGCTGTCTGCTGCTCTCCGAAGCGCTTCTCTTCGACATCCACTTGACATTCTGTGCCATTATTTTGTGTGTGTTTAAGCAGTTGAAGCCGCATGGCACACACTTTTATAGGCTACGACAGGACAAAGGCCGCCGTTCTAATGATTGCTGACAAGTTTAAGTGCTAATTACGGGCTAATTGCGTTCTTAATTTGTTCAGTTCGAACAAGCTTGCCACTTGTAGAACATTAGTTATAATTATATGTTGCGAGCCAGTCTAATGAGTTGGCTGAAGTTGACAATAACTTCGAAGCGTGCAATCTTAATTGACATACTTTCATTTTTTAGTGGTCGAAACTACTAAATAAAATTAAAAAAATAATCTGGAATCATATTACTTTCTCCATGTGCTTAAATGTATAAAATTAATATAAATTAATTTGTTAAAATTAGACTGCCCAAATGTGCCACTCAAAAATGTCTACAGCCATAACTTTCTAACAAGTAGCCCGATTTTCACAGAGTTTTTAGTCAAGCTTTGACCTCTAGCAATAACTTTATCAAATATGAACGATTTTCAAAAGCACAATATTCATATTCAAAATCATGTCTAAGCTCTATCCCAAAAAATTAGACGCTTCCAAATTCTCTACTACCATAATTTGTCGCCAGCCAACCAGTTAAACGATTTTTGTGGCACATCTGTATGATATGTATTAGCGAGTGAATTGTTGTATTTACCTAGTACTTCAAACTAACTAACAAAACAGAGAGACTAACTACTTGAAGTAGAGCACAGTTCCGCGTGTTAGTTTTGTGTATGCACTTAAATGGTCTATAGATGTCGTCCATTTCCGAGTCCAAGTCAACAAACTAATACCGCTTCAGCAACTAGTTTTAAAGTGCGCTGCTCAATAAAAACTGACTTTGGGTTTTTTCAACTTTTCGCTGCGGCAGCTGCTGCTGCTGTTGGGGACCAAAGTTGCTCGTGCACAAATCTGCAGGTCTTAACCAATGGCAATAAAAATCAAAATTTGTACGGCTATACTTAAACTGCAGACTGGCAGAGGAAGGAAGGATGCAGCCAGGCGTCAAGCAAACAGTTGGAAAAACAATTTACTCGTTGCTTAAAAAAGTTTGGGTTCGCATTTTACGAGTATTTAATAGGAATTAGTTGTTGACTCTCTACTCCAAGTTGTTTGCTGCTGTTGCTGTTGTTGCTGTTGTTGTTGTTGTCACGTACTAAGCAGCTGAGATTGAATTTTAATTAAATGCCATCGCTTTGAATTCTAAGAACTAATGCGCATACTTCAATTATTTGTATGCTAATTAACCAAGTTAAAAATCACAGCACAAATTGCAAATTACCTTTAGCAAAATCATGGTAAGAACTGCAATCCTCCCTCTCCAATTGATACCAATCAAGCGGCAACTTTGAACATGAACTACGCAGCAGGAGCAACTTTTAATTTCTTTGTGGACTAACGGAAACTCGATTTGGGGAGCGGGCAGGAGGACTGAGATGAAAATGCCTTTAAGTTTTTTGTTGCCTCTTTTTGTTATCAGAGAAATGCGCGCGTGTCGCGCCAAACATAAAACTTTGATACGGCAAAACACATACACACACCAAAAACACACACACACACACCATATCGCTCAGCCAAACTACCGAGCAATTTGGAAAATTTGTGATTCGACTTTAAGCATAGCTGATTGAAATGCGCGCGAGGAACTTCAGCGGTTTGTCAGCAGTGCGAATTTTCCGCCGGAAAACACAAGTCTCAGCCTACGGCTAGTTTTACTTCTAAATACGCATACAACTTGTTGAAAATTACATTATTTGTTAGCTTATGTTTTAAGGGTAACTAGGAAATTAATGATTATTTAAAAATTAACCTCATCACAAGATATCTACATATATCTGCAGCGCAGTAATTTTATCAGTCTTTCATTCTTACTTGTCTTTCATTAGTTTTTCTGTTTTACCAAATGTTCTTTTCCTTTTTAGTTGTAGGAGGGTGCATCAAAAAAGTTTGTTTGGTTTCAAAAGTTTGGCTTAACTGGTTTGCTGATGTTGAGGATGCCTCTTTTTCTGTGGATGCTCTGATGGAGCTTCAGCGTGTTGCAGCCACCAGGTGGTTGCAGTGCTGCCAAAAAAACTTTGACAGTTGTAAACTTTTAGCTGCTGTTTGACAGAGTTGTGAGTGCAAAATGTGGAATTATTTTGCATTCGCACATTTTTTCGGTTTGCGCTGAATGCGAAAAATTTTCACAATTAGTTTGTTTGGTTGACGTTTCGTGGAAAAAACTCACTGATGCGGTTAGGGAAAACATATGCTTGTTTAATTATTTGAATATTTAAATGCAAAGTTTCAACTTGTGATGTATAAATAATAATTTTTTAACTTGATTTAAAAATGTAAAATATAGATTAAATCTGAAAATTACTCATGAGATTTTCTCATATATCCATACTAAACCGAAAACTTTAATACCTATAAAAACTGCGCGAAAAACATCAACAATATTTGGCTAATGCTTATCTTGAAAAATAACAGTTTGGGCTAATATGAAGAATAGTTGTAGTCAAAGCATGACATTGACTAGAATATCTTTTGTCTTTATAGCTACTTTATTTTAACTGGCGAAAAGCTGTAAACAAATTTTAAAGGTTGACATTGAAAAGTTTAATGCTTAAACGCAAGTTGAAAAAAGGGATTCAACGTGCATTCGGTTGTAAGAGGCGCATTTGAAGTGCTTTCAAGTGCCTTGGGGAAATAAAAGTTTAATTGATGTCTGGCACTTGAATCGAATTTACTTTCGTGTGATTAACGCTGCTCGTAATGATAAGTCAACAAACATTGCCAGCCCAGTTCTGACAATCAGGCAAATCAATCAAATCATCGGCCAAGTGGAATGGCTCCGCTTATGTGCCAGCTAAGAAACATGACCAGAGGCAGTTATTTGGCGGTTATTATGGTTTGTTTGGGCAGCACTTGAAGATGTCTTACAATGCCATCGACATCGACATCGCCATCGGCAATCGCCATCATCAACATCAGCTGTCCGCACATAAAAAACCGGATGCCAATCGTATATTTGCATATACATTGAAATGTGAAAGCCACAATGGGCCCAGTCCATGAGCTGGCCGCCTTATTATATGACCCAAAGACACTGTCATAATCGTAAAATAAAAATAAATAATTCACTGTAAGCCTCGTCCTCCACATTCCGTCCGGACACTCGCAATCCCATCGCAGGCGGCACTTTACGCTTAAGTATCGCTCGAATATCGTTGGGCACTGGCCCAAAGCACAATAAATATATTGCTCGTTGCAGGCGCCAAGTAAGGTTTCTAATGTGTGTGTGTTTGCAATGTGTGCGGCTGCAAGTGGAGCATTAAGAATGTATGGACGTACGCCAGAGAGAACAGGACAGTGACAGACGCACCACAGATTTCCCAAGGCATCCGGGAGAAGGGTACAGAGGGAATTCAACAAAGAAGGCGTGGACTCGCCTTGGCGAGTCAGCTTTCGTGATTCGTGCCTGGTGTTGAGTCAGCGAAAATAGCAGCCACACACACAGACACACTCTCCTCCCACACTCAGAAAATCAGGCTAGCAAAAGGATTTGCTAAAAACTTTCATGCCGACACTTAAAGGCACCTATATTTCCTATAAATAAGGATATTGGATTCAAAGATTCAAAAGTAAATGACCGCGAGCTGTGTTTCCATTCTGCTCCGATAAGTATGCTATAGTCAGTCTCTAATAATTCAGTTTATATAATCCTGTTTTAAAATATTTCATAGTTAGCTAAATTTACAGATCTGAAATTCAATATTTATTTTGTATCCTGCTTAATTATAATTTATTTTTCTTTTCAAAGTATATTAGTTAAGAAAGAATTAAATGGGTGCCAAAAGACTTAATGCGAAACTGAAATGGCTCAAAGTCAGCTGAGGCTTAAAATGACTGTAACCCTTTGAAAGTGCACAAACTCATGTGTAAAATCGAAAAACCATTGCGGATAATGCCGGGGCGGGGATGAGTGTGGAAACTTGGCTTTTGGCCCATTTACGTAAAGTTGAGACTAAATTGAGTGGAATGCGGCAAGCTGAAGACAAAACACTTTTATTTATTTGGTTTCAGCGGGCCTCAAATTTATTTTTTGTTTTTTTTTTTTTTTTTGTGTTCTTCTCTCTGTATGAAAACACTTTCACATACGCGTTTGGATTGTTGTGGGCCAATTGATTGTTAATGGCTTTGTGCTGAACTCTGGAATAACAAATGGAACTTCAAGTGTTGTGCGGAAAACTTTTTCAGACCGCCAAAGTTCTTGCCAAATATTAGAATGACTTTTGGTCCAAAAATGCAAACAAACCTAGATGAGAGAGAGACTGGCTTGTTACTTTAGTATTATCCAATTTCCTTACACCCTTTTGCCACTTTTAATGGTATTAAAGGTATAAAAATAACTTGCCAATCGCTTGCGGCGCACTATTGGCCAACAACTTCTGTTCGAGGACTCCTCCAATGCGTTTGCTTTCTTTTTAATTTGTCTGTTGTTTGCTTATCGAACTCATTCGGGTTGAATGTCGCCCCGGGCTTTCTACAGAAATCTCATTAACGCTTAAGAAGTCGTTAATGGTGAAAGGTGGCAACTGCCGTTAACTAATTGAGTTTCCCACGGCTGCCGGTAAAGTGCGATGAAAAACAGCTTAATGAACTTCTATAGTAGGATTTTACAGAATAATGCACTCCATTAATGCAAGCATATTAAAGACAAGTTTAAGTTCAAACTTTCAGCAGACGCTTAATTCTTAGCCACTCATTTGGGCTTAAGTCTTTGATTAATTGGTATTTAAGAGTGAGAAATAAATAAATTAATTAATATTAAATTTTCAATTTGATGAGCAGGATGGCTTCCTAAATATTGCCCCCATTTACGGTATGATCTAAAAAGTGTGGCACGATGCTTGCAAGCTCTGCTTGGTTTGCTACCCTCAGTTGCTGGTTGCTTGGTTTTTGTGGCTGTCATTAAATTAACGCACTTTGCATTTAAGCCAGCTAAAGCTTAAGCTTATTAAATGTGCACCTCTCCAGGTGACAGGCAGGCTCTTACCATCATTGACAAGGGCCAAGCACTGCGCTAAAAGCTGCCAATTTGTTTGTCTTTTTTTTTTTAATTAAGCCGACAAAGAAAAGGCACTAACATATTTGTGGCACTTACCTTTCTGAGTGATGAGGCTGCATTCATAATTGCCTCAAGAGATGGGGTGTTTGCCGATTTGTGCCCACTTCTTAAATTTGAATCTATTAAGTTGGCCTTTGGGTACATTTGGCCAAATTAAATTTATCATTGACCCTTTTTTTCAAGCAATTTTCTCATGTAAGAAATTAGCTCATAAAATGAATAAATATTCGATTCCCAATATTTGGCCAAGTAAGTCGAGTGAGCTTGCTACGTGATACCCTTATTCTAGTTTTATTGCTGTATTACCCTTTAAAATTTAAAGTCTCCAGCACTTATAGTCAGTGGACAGACGGACATGGTCTTATCGACTCGGCTGTTGAACCTGTTCATTTTGCCAGTTGCGCTTCCTTCTGCCTGTTACATACATTTACATAAATCCATTAAACCTTTTTTACACATTTTCATTGGCTTCAGGGTATATAAATCCATTTCCATGCTGCTTTTTTGTATGAGATCAAATAGGTATTAAGTGCTAGACATAACTTAAACGGACATAGAATTATCCAGTTTTTGCCGTTGGAACCAAATTTGCCTTTGTGGCCTAATCAAAGAGGATTGTCTAAAATTGAGTTTCCTTTTTGGCCTATCGAATTTTGTGAGATGTGAGATGCTGTTGTTAAAAATGGCAATAATCATATTATTATAAATTATTGTAGTTTATGGCTTGCACTGCAAATCATTTTTGTTATTCGAAATAAGGCAGTTATTAGTAGAAATTTGCTAATCAAATTGAAACCCATTTCAATCGATCCTACGCTCAATGAAACTAATATATTTGATTATACGCAAAAGCCACAAATCAGCCCATCAATAAGCATATATCAGAGCCATATCTATACTCATAAATATCAAATGTCATAAAAACTCAACCCAAATAACAAAAGAGCAAAGAGAAAGGAAAAAAAGAGACAGAAAAACAAAAGGAAAAACAAAACAAAAGCAAAATAAAAACAATTTAAATCATCTACAAGCAAATCCAAGCCGGAATAATTCACTTGGCCCATGGACAAGAGCAGTAATAACTGGTATTGTTTTTGTAACTTGACACGTGCGTCCAACGGACCCGAAACGACGCACGCCACCCCCTCCCCCTGGGCCAGCCTGCCCCCAGCTTCCTGGCACGCCCTGTTGCGGCGCCTTTTGGCCCTGTCAATGGAGCCCAGCTTACGCGCAGCGCCAATTAACAAAAGCACCAAAGCAAAGCGAAAACATTATCAAAGTGGCCAAAGCTGGACAACAGCAGCATAAGAATACACACATCAAAGTGTGAGAGAGAGAGAGAGAAAGAGACACAGAGAGAGAGAGAGAGAGGGAGATGGACGGGCGCTAATCCCATACCAAAATAACAAGACGCAAAAAGCCCGACTCCGTTTGCCTTGCGTGTAAGACAAACATCTAAAAATAAAAAAAAAATCCGCCAACACCAGATAAGAATCAGCTCAAAGGACTAAACTCATTTTCATGGCACCACGCAATATCCTTCAACAAGGGCCCATAATGAGGAATTATGAATGCCCAAGCAGCGTAAATGCATGAGAGCTGCTGGAGATGCCAACTCGGTTTTAGTGCCATTTTAAGGCAAACTAATTGTTACATATAGTACCCGATGGCATTAAAGAGCTAAATAAACCGGCTCCGTCTAGGTTTGAGTTTGAGAATGGACTTGAATTGTGGTAGCCTGTCAGCCTGCAAGCTCCTGACTCCGGTATGCAGCATGATAAATCACTTTGGGCCACTTGAGAGTGCATCCTTGCATGAGAGTCCTGTTCAGCATTTGATACTCGATTATGCCAGTATATGTGTGAATGGGTGCATACAGAAGCACCCGTTCACACATGCTTATATGCAGCAACCACAGCTGGCTCCTTGCTTGACATTGTTGCTTCCATCTTACTCTGTTGACTTAGTGCTTCCTTGTATGCCTTATTTGCATACGCAAAGTTTCCATTGCGAATTGTCCTTACCTCAGGGCAACTGTTTCTATATGCAGAGCAGTATTAACACTTGATTGCGGTACAGTCAACAAATTTGTGTCCACAATATTCCCACGCACCTCACAACTGTTGCCGGCTTTTGTTTAATGTATGCCCAAAAATTATCTTTCGCTCCAAAGACTCGGATTATCCTTAATGCTGCAGGTATTAAAACATTGTCATACTGTGTAATCTGCCTTAATAACTTTACGTGAACGACTGCATAATAAACTGGTAAGATCTGTGTTGAGAATAAAAAATAATCCTAATGCTTAGTTAGGCGCAGAATCAATTTTCTTTTTGGCCCATCAACAAGTAAATTTCCTGTTGAGAGACTTTATTTGCTTGAGAAGCTATCTGCAAGAATCAACCCCTAATCACATCAAGAATAAGTATATTTATGGCAGTGATCCGAATCTCTGCTCTATAAACTGTGAAGCTAACTGTCTAAGTGGAGCCAGGCGGAAATTCCTGACCGACAAATTAGTTAATTGAGCCAAAGACATTTCCCGCAACTTCTGACAATGGGCTTGCCAAATGAGATGAGAAGTTTGGCTGGCAAAGGGGCAGCAAAGGGGAATTGCCAATCAGCATCAAAGAAAAAAGGAAGCTAATAGGCATGGGTAAGAATGGGTATGTTGTGGTGAGCTGGATGGGTCTAAAAATATATATCTTATATATATGCACATATTTAAATGTTGACTGTTCTTTACATAAATCTCCTGGTGCGATTCGACCCAGTTTGTCGCACGCTGCAGGCAACACAAATTAGGATCAACATAGGCATTACTACCTGTGGCCAAAAATGACTGGGCAATGGTTAAATGTCCGAGCGAAACATGACAAATAAATTTTTGGTCACTGTCCTGCTGCTTATCTGTGGGACCATATGCAGCTGCTGGCAGCTGGGCAGCTGGTCAGCTGGGCAGACAGGCCAACAATGTAAACTTGATTTAGTGGGCGTTCAATAGGTCACAGCTCATGTTCTGGCAGTTATGTTCAATGAACATGTCAGAGTGTAGTAGATGTGGTTGCTGGAATGTGTGTGTGGTTCGACAGATTAGCCACTCTGACTTCCAACATTTATTGGATGCCAATAACTTTTGTCTAGCAGTGTGTGGCATTGTGTGTGTGAATTTATGGTGTCTCTGACAATATCAGAAGTATCTGCAATATTTTGCCAATTTAAATACCTGTCGAAAAACAACTGGTTGCAGCTGCCTTTTGTGTATGGCAGCTTGTAATGGTTTTCCATGTTTTTTTGGCATCCCATTCCCAATTTCGCATATCTTTACTTGGTTTGTAAATGCAAATTGAACATTTTGTGTAATTTTGGAGTAATTGGCAACATTTGCTGGTCTTTGCCATGCGGCTTGTTTATTTCTCATCTGCAGTTTATTTTCCACAATTGGCAGAGCTTTAATTAAATTTACCATTTATTTAATCTGTTGCCAATAACTCTTTGCAATCGTAATAAATTTTCTACAATCGGCTTAAAGCATCTAAATATATATTTGAGTAGATAATTTATAGAGAAGTCATTTGAAGGTTATTAGGTTTATTATTAGGTCTACAGCAATGTATTTTTGAAAATATTTAAAGTACTCCATTGAATTGAAAAAGTCGTTTGCATATTTTCTAAATTTTATTTGCAATACATTTCATGCACTTTTGACACATCAACTTTAATTTTTACTTAAATATTTAAGCGATACTTGTTATTGTTTAATTTATAAACATTTAAAATCTTATTTATTAAGCAAATAAGAAACACAAATTTCTCTTCAAATGCTGCGTTTGGAATTAGCTTTGAGTAGGGGTATCCCATTCTTAGGAACTTTTCCATTTTTTGGTAGGGTAGGGTATAAAAAATGCATCATATTCATATTAGTAGCGTGCACGCTCCTCATAGCGTTTGATCAAACTGAAAACGTAGACAAATGGATAGATGGAAAGATTATTTGAAAAGTGGAACTTTAACCAAACAGGTGCATCAGTGCATAAGCTTCAATTGTAAGTGTATTGAACATATGCCCTTACCTGTGTGTGTGAAAACGCAAGAAATGGATATAATGCGGATTTTCTAGTTCATTTTATTTAGTTTTAAACATATATTTAATTAATATTTGCATTTATTGGAATTATCTTATAAACTACACGTTTATTTCATATTTAATTGGATATTTGTTCCAGCTAAATTGGAAATTATTTGAGAGCCCTTTAGCTGTGACACAAACACTGAAAACTCCACAAATTAATTGGCTTCAATTAAAAATGAATTCATAAATACATTAATTATAGCATATTCAACACTTGTCAGCAACAATAACTAAACATTCATTCATTTATTTCATTTATTTACATTACAATGCGCTCAACAACGAACCTATAATTACAATTATTATAGCTATTGATATATTGCCACTACACACGTTACAATTAGCAGGAATTATGTGGAATATAGATATATATATATGTACATATATATATGTATATGTATGTATATGTATGTATATATTCGAGTTACATCTAACACTAAATGTGCCACATCACATGGAGTACCCTCAAACAGGTAAAGAGTGTATCGATATAGTATATATAAGTATAGTCAAGTATTTACAGCTATTGCTAAAGAATTTACGTACTACTAATGAGTAAATACTGAGTAATCAGCTCTATATTGTATTGAAGATTCTTAGACTCTCCGAAGTCAAACACCAACTTGCCACAATCAAGTTTTCCGGTGTTTCTAAGTTTAAGCTCGAGCAAGAAATTATATAAAGTGTAAAGTCAGCTAATACAGTGGTTGCTCGATAATAAGAAAGTATTAGGGGGTTTCAGGGTTGCTTTGAGTTTCTTACATTTAAATATATTTCTTTTTTATAAATATTTGTGTACAACAATTTCAACAGATTATTTAAGACATACAAATAACAAGTATATCAATGCAAATACAAACAGTATTTGCTTTCGAGCAACCACTGTACAGGGGGACTTTCGAGTGCTTCTTCGAAAGTCAATCGATGTCAACATATAAAACAGGCTTTTGTACTTCAGCATTAGTCACAAACTGTTTGAACTTGGCCAACACCAAGAACCATCTATTTATGTACACGAACAATTGCTGGCTTAGAGCCCATAGAAATTTACATAGAGCCAATTGCCAAATGGCAACTGCCAATTTCAGCTACAGCTACAATTGATGACGAGGATGAGGATGAGGTTGAGGATGAGGATGTGGATGTGGATGGACGGTGGAGGGTGGTGGGTGATGTTGTGAGGGTAAGCAGAACAACAATTACTGTCAATTACTGCTTGGGTGCGTATTTGTGTGGTGTGCGTGTGTGCGGAGGTGTGTGCGAGAAAGACAGAGAGAGTGAGATCAGAAGCTTAGAGCTGCTCATCGGCCTGTTGGGCGGCCGAACCTTCCTCCAGCAGCTCCACAATCAGTGTGCCTCACCTTTTCTCATTGACGATTGAGGCGCGTCCGATGCCGCCCACATTGTGGGCATGCCCATTGCCGCTGCCCCCATGCTGCAATGGCATCGAGTCCTGACGATGGAAACTGCCTGCTCGTCCCGCACCAATGCCGTGGTTATTGTTCATGTGGCACGAGGCACGATGGGCGGCCAGGCTGCCAGCAGCAGCACCTGCTGCACCACCAATCCCACCACCCACATAGGTGGAGCGACGCATTGAGGTGACGCTAGTGTCCATGACGCCAGTTGCAGTCGAGTGTTGCCGAAGGTGTGGCTGCCGCTTGACGCAAATGCAGCACAGATAACGGTTGAAATGCTGCCGAAATACGCCAGAGACACAATACAGCGCCACAGGATTGACGCACGAATTGAGGAAGCTGCAAATTGAAAAAGACCAATCCACAAATTTAGTGCACAGTTAGGGATGTACGACTCAATTGCAATGTGGCATGCCCCAAATGTTTGTCCAGCTGCAGGTTAAACTGCAGAATGTGACCTCAGTTGTTAATTTCGCTAATGGTGCTAATAGCCCGGTTTCAATTACATTTATGCTGAAGTTGGTTAAGCCTTAGGTTTTTCTCAAATATCAACAGATATTTTTTAATTTTGATATCGAACAAATTTTAACATTTTCCCAATCCGTTTCTGATTTGTGGACTTAATTTAGGGTTCACATTTTTATATATTTAATCAGTGTGCTTATCTGACCTTTTGTTGAAAGTAAGAAAGCCGAGTCATAAAATATAAAATTAATTTCGCTCAAAACCTTTCTCTTATTTTGCTGTAAACCAATTTCGCTGCTTTTTGGGTGGTCTGCGAGTGACTTTGCGATTTGCATTTCCAATATTTATACATTTTTTATGAAATACGTGGGAGTGTTTTACCCTCTTTGCCTCTATTGATAAACTTCAAGGGTATCAATGTGAGTAAGCCGTTCAGCCAAATCCTTAACGCTGTTTGCCGGCATCAAAAAGCTGAGTTCATAATTTGCCGCATTTCTTTCGACTTGTTTCAATATGCTTTTGAATATTGCATGAAATAAAGTTGATCAGTTTTTTTTCGGGCAACCCTTTTGGTATTAAAATGCAAATGATTCTCACTGGAACTGATGACTCTCGCTGACACCATAAATTAAGTTGCCGCAAAGCTGACACATAATTCACTGCAATTTACTGCGCTAAGTAACGCCCCCCTTACCACTCCTCTTCCCTCAACTGAAGAGGTGAAAGCTGTCAACGAAAATAAATATACGACTTTTTGGCGCAAAACAGCTAAGAAATTAGTGGTGAGGCAAATAGTGCTTGTCTTTCAATTAAAAATCAGCACACGGAGAGCCAAAGTTTATATACCCTAACAGACAGGATTCAAAATATGTGTTTTTTCCACAGATGCAGTTTGAATCTACCTCAAAGCTATCGGCTTAAAATTAAAGGGTTTTTTCATTTTACTGCACTTTAAGTTAAAAATACTATTTTATGCCAATATTCATGTAAAGCTTCTACAACAAAATAATTCTGTTAAAGCGAAACAAAAACCAAAAGGAATTACAATATTTGTTTCTTCAACTACAAATATACTTTGCAAATTCAAATATGCGTCAAACTTTGTGACAAATTTATAATATTTCTCGGCAAGGGTATAATTATACCCTGAGGCACTGCAGCGCAAAGTCTAAAGACCGAAAACTTTTCATATGTTGTGAGCAGGGAATGCAAGGACTGCATGCGCCAGCAAGAATTTCAAACAGTTGTCGCCAAAGGCATTAAGCGAAAAGGATAACGTGTTTTACTTGTAGAGGGGGGGTTTAGACTTTTAGCCTTGGCTTACCTTGTGCAAAATCCCACGATGCGAACCATGTGCCAGAAGTCATCGAAATCATCCTCGGCGGTGGGATAGAAATGGTACCACAGCTCGAATACATGATATGGAAAGAAGCAAATAAAGAACACTGTCCGTGACAGGCAATTAGTATGCGATTGAGTGAACAGGAAATCCATCACTCCCCCAGTTTTAGAACAGTACTCACCCACTACGAAGGCAACGACCATGCGTGCCACATGACGACGAGCTCGGGCCTGACTGCGACTCTGAATGCTCAGCTGCTCGCCGGGCATGTCCCGGGCACTGATATGCAGACGCTTTGCCATCATTATGTATAGGACGCCAATGATGGACAGCGGCACAAAATAATATATCGATGCCTTGGCAACCACCATATATCTGCAAGAGAAGACCACACGCACAACTTAACCACAAGCTCATCAAATTGTTAGTCCATTGCAAACGGTTGCCACTTAGTTGCACAGCTTAGTTCATGCCACCAACAAAATATTTGCTCAGACTTGGTAATTACAGTCATTTAAAGTGCTTTGATTGATTGTCAAGCAGCAGCTCAATGCATCACAGCTTGTCTCAGATTTATCAGAAGTCCGTCAAACCCTTTTTTTTGCTTTTAATGCTCTGCAGATTAATTTATTGTCCTATTTATTTTTTATCTTTTAATATTTGTCTGCAGTCTTGACGGCACTTCAACACTAATTGGAAAATTGCCAAAAATTAAGTTCGGCTTTACAACATAAAGATCAAAAATATATAACAAAAATATTGTTGATTATAAAGTAGAAAACGAGAAACATTTGCTAAAGTTAATTTTCTATTCCATTCACAACAATTTATGTTGATGTTGCTGCAGATCTTTAAACTTTAATAATTTGATAATATATATTTTATCCTTCGAATAATAAAGTCATGCAAAGCGAAAAGGGTTTACGACTTGTGAAAGTTCAGGACTTGGGTTCAGGGTAATGGGGAAAAGCATTCCTAGTTTTGAGCTTGTGTGAGATATATATCTTAAAGGAGACTTTCGGGTAATCTATCCTATATCCTAGACTCACTCAAAATAGTTAAAAAAGGACGCAAAATGATGTCTGCCTGAATCTGTATGAATCATGTGTATTTAAATATTTACCAATTGCAACCCAAACGAAGTGTGTGTAACCAGAATAAATACATTATTGTCAAGCTCATTGATGAAAGCATTCTTGTTTGCCTGCTGCAGTAATTGATATATTTAATCTGTCGTGCAGCGGATATGCCCTTATTTATCTACGGACAGATTGGCTAACAAGCTGACAGCTTTTTATGCAATAATTAATTATCACAAAGTAGGATTACTTCTTTATCCGAATCTTACTTCAGGTTATTAATTATGGTAAATTCGAATAAACATTGCCATTGATTTACACAATTCAAGTGCGGAAATCATTTAAGTGTTGCCTATGGGAATCATCACATAAATTATAGAATTTAATTTAATGCTGACGCTCAAATTTCATGAAAACGAATTCGGTAATCGGATTTGGGCCCAAATAGCAACACGTCTAACCCATATTAAACAATTTGTCAGACTATTAAAATGCCTGTAGGCAGAAGACATTTACAATAAATCATGAAACGTGTCACATTTTGATGAGCAATGAAAACTGACTCGTAATCTTAAATTACATCCTGTTAAGAATGTTTTTTTTTTATTTTGTGGTATTTTTTTGTAATGAGAAAAGTTGTAGAAGAGGCTCAATGCTTAATAAAATTAGAGACCAGTTGACTAGAGCCGTGTAAATTACAGCAGAGGGAGATCTCAACAACAACACCTACATCAACACAACCACTAAGTGGCTGTTGGTGTCAGATTATGTGGCAACAGCTGCCGTTGTCCGGCATGAAAGGATTTTGAACTTATGGCAACAGGCGAGCAGGCACAGGCAGGCTTAAAAGCAAGAGTGGAATTAAATTTAAGTTGCTTATCAGCTGCTGAAATGCGACTCGGCAGCATATGGCCAACAAATAGGTATATCCGGTTGAGTGTCCGGAAATGTCTTCCGTTGAGCCACGGCATCTGTGTGATGAACTGGACAGAGTGGTATCTTACAGAATATAAGCACATTGAAAGTGACTCTAGGATGACAGTTTGCCATCAGCTTGCAAAATGGGTACAATTGAGACAGGCTAAACTAGCTAGGATTAGAAACTTAAAGAAAGACAACCATTCTCAAAATTAAATAAATTAATATAAATTTAATTTGATATAAGGCTACCAGTGTATAATTTTCACAAGTATACAAATATTTAGACATAATCAAATAGTTACCACATAGAAGGTAGATATTTTAGTTGTCTTCAATTTAGTGTTTTAATGGAAAATAAGATTAGATTTATTGTTGCTACGACAGCTTCTGCTTCATTGAATATTTGTGTTATTTTTTTGGGGACAGCCACTTCAAACTCAATAAAGGCTAATGAGGCGGACAAATGGGCAAAAATAATGTAACTGAATTCGGATTTTGGCTCATTGGCCAACAACTACTTACTTTGCATAAATCTTGGAGCGAAATGGAGAGCACACTTCAATGGTTATGTTCCCCTTGTTCGTGGGCAGCGTATAGCCCTGCAGATCGGAGACAACAAACGACGGCATGCCCAGCATTATGGCCAAAACCCAGATAATCACCGCCGTAAACACAGTCAGCGGCTTTGTCTGTAATTGTGTTTGTGTGTGAGAAAGAAAATTGTTTAAGTACCCGTAAGGGAGTTACGCTCTTGAACTTGCCGGCTCACCTGCAATTTGCGCAGCGGATTCACAATGGCACAATAACGTTCGCCTGAGAGTGCGGTCAATGTGAAGACGGAGACACCGATGGAAATGTCCTTGAAGAATTCGGATATGCGACACATATTGCGCTCAAAGGGCCAACTCTCCTGAGTATAAACAATTGTTGCCACCGGCACACACACCAAAATGACCAACAAATCAGCCAGCGCCAGCGAGAGTATATAACTGTTGGGATAATAGAATAGAATTGATCAGATCAAGAGATTATTACATTTTGAAAGGTATTCAATTCAGTACAAGCTGATTACCAAATAATAATAATATTCAACTTGGAGATACTCTAATTTAATTTGATTCTGATTCGTTTCATATTTGTGTATGCTCCTCAAAAAGTAGACTTTAAGCACTTGTCGATGTTTGTTTCTGTCTGATAACTAATCACACACCATTTTATTTAATGGTTACAGTGTATAACTGGCTAACTGAATACTCCATTCGTCACATTTTAGAGTTGCTTAGTTTGACATTTCATTCGTTTGATTTTGAGGAACACTTCAAGTTTTGTTCAGGAAGAAGTGAAAATAAAAATCAAATTGAATTTTCGGCCTATGCCCATGTATCGACTTTCAGGCTATAATTTTTACTTGTCTTCCGACTCAAAATCACGTTTTCAACTTTAAATGTACGATTGATTTAGGGGCAAAACTATGATCAAAAAGCCCTCGCTTTTTAATCTAAGTTGAGTTTTGACGAAGTTATGGCATTTTGAAGTTTCGACCTATGCCCATACATCGATATATGGATTTTCAGGCTATTATTTTTACTTGTCTTCCGACCCAAAATCTCGTTTTTAACTTTAAATGTACGATTGATTTAGAGATCGAACTATGAACTTTTTTCTTCGAGTTTTCGTATTGTTCCCCCACTAAAATAACAGGCGTACAGAAATGTTTAGTTAAACGATTTAACTGGAGAATAACCTCAAATACTCGCTCTTCAAAGTATGCAACAATTTCTTTTCAATTTAGTGGAACAAGCTCCTATGAAAATAAAAATCAATATTTCACATATGAGCGCTTTTTTCTTCGAGTTTTCGTATTGTTCCCCCACTAAAATAACAGGCGTACAGAAATGTTTAGTTAAACGATTTAACTGGAGAATAACCTCAAATACACGCTTTTCAAAGTATGCAACAATTTCTTTTCAATTTAGTGGAACAAGCTACTATGAAAATAAAAATCAATATTTCACATATAAGCGCTTTTTTCTTCGAGTTTTCGTATTATTCCCCTACTAAAATAACAGGAGAACAGAAATGTTTAGTTAAACGATTTAACTGGAGAATAACCTCAAATACACGCTTTTCAAAGTGTGCAACAATTTCTTTTCAATTTAGTGGAACAAGCTCCTATGAAAATAAAAATCAATATTTCACATATGAGCGCTTTTTTCTTCGAGTTTTCGTATTGGAGAATAACCTCAAATACACGCTTTTCAAAGTATGCAACAATTTCTTTTCAATTTAGTGGAACAAGCTCCTATGAAAATAAAAATCAATATTTCACATGTGAACGCTTTTTTCTTCGAGTTTTCGTATTACTCCGCCACTAATATAACAGGCGTACAGAAATGTTTAGTTAAACGATTTAACTGGAGAATAACCTCAAATACACGCTTTTCAAAGTATGCAACAATTTCTTTTCAATTTAGTGGAACAAGCTACTATGAAAATAAAAATCAATATTTCACATATAAGCGCTTTTTTCTTCGAGTTTTCGTATTATTCCCCTACTAAAATAACAGGAGAACAGAAATGTTTAGTTAAACGATTTAACTGGAGAATAACCTCAAATACACGCTTTTCAAAGTGTGCAACAATTTCTTTTCAATTTAGTGGAACAAGCTCCTATGAAAATAAAAATCAATATTTCACATATGAGCGCTTTTTTCTTCGAGTTTTCGTATTGGAGAATAACCTCAAATACACGCTTTTCAAAGTATGCAACAATTTCTTTTCAATTTAGTGGAACAAGCTCCTATGAAAATAAGAATCAATGTTTCACATATGAGCGCTTTTTTCTTCGAGTTTTCGTATTGTTCCCCCACTTAAATAACAGGCGTACAGAAATGTTTAGTTAAACGATTTAACTGGAGAATAACCTCAAATACTCGCTCTTCAAAGTATGCAACAATTTCTTTTCAATTTAGTGGAACAAGCTCCTATGAAAATAAAAATCAATATTTCACATATGAGCGCTTTTTTCTTCGAGTTTTCGTATTGGAGAATAACCTCAAATACACGCTTTTCAAAGTATGCAACAATTTCTTTTCAATTTAGTGGAACAAGCTCCTATGAAAATAAAAATCAATGTTTCACATATGAGCGCTTTTTTCTTCGAGTTTTCGTATTGTTCCCCCACTAAAATAACAGGCGTACAGAAATGTTTAGTTAAACGATTTAACTGGAGAATAACCTCAAATACTCGCTCTTCAAAGTATGCAACAATTTCTTTTCAATTTAGTGGAACAAGCTCCTATGAAAATAAAAATCAATATTTCACATATGAGCGCTTTTTTCTTCGAGTTTTCGTATTGTTCCCCCACTAAAATAACAGGCGTACAGAAATGTTTAGTTAAACGATTTAACTGGAGAATAACTTCAAATACTCGCTCTTCAAAGTATGCAACAATTTCTTTTCAATTTAGTGAAACAAGCTCCTATGAAAATAAAAATCAATGTTTCACATATAAGCGCTTTTTTCTTCGAGTTTTCGTATTATTCCCCTATTAAAATAACAGGCGTACAGAAATGTTTAGTTAAACGATTTAACTGGAGAATAACCTTAAATACTCGCTCTTCAAAGTATGCAACAATTTCTTTTCAATTTAATGGAACAAGCTCCTATGAAAATAAAAATCAATGTTTCACATATGAGCGCTTTTTTCTTCGAGTTTTCGTATTGTTCCCCCACTAAAATAAGAGGCGTACAGAAATGTTTAGTTAAACGATTTAACTGGAGAATAACTTCAAATACTCGCTCTTCAAAGTATGCAACAATTTCTTTTCAATTTAGTGGAACAAGCTCCTATGAAAATAAAAATCAACATTTCCCATGTGAGCGCTTTTTTCTTCGAGTTTTCGTATTGTTCCCCCACTAAAATAACAGGCGTACAGAAATGTTTAGTTAAACGATTTAACTGGAGAATAACCTCAAATACTCGCTCTTCAAAGTATGCAACAATTTCTTTTCAATTTAGTGGAACAAGCTCCTATGAAAATAAAAATCAACATTTCACATATGAGCGCTTTTTTCTTCGAGTTTTCGTATTGTTCCCCCACTAAAATAACAGGCGTACAGAAATGTTTAGTTAAACGATTTAACTGGAGAATAACCTCAAATACTCGCTTTTCAAAGTATGCAACAATTTCTTTTCAATTTAGTGGAACAAGCTCCTATGAAAATAAAAATCAATATTTCACATATGAGCGCTTTTTTCTTCGAGTTTTCGTATTGTTCCCCCACTAAAATAACAGGCGTACAGAAATGTTTAGTTAAACGATTTAACTGGAGAATAACCTCAAATACTCGCTCTTCAAAGTATGCAACAATTTCTTTTCAATTTAGTGGAACAAGCTCCTATGAAAATAAAAATCAATATTTCACATATGAGCGCTTTTTTCTTCGAGTTTTCGTATTATTCCCCTACTAAAATAACAGGAGAACAGAAATGTTTAGTTAAACGATTTAACTGGAGAATAACCTCAAATACTCGCTTTTCAAAGTATGCAACAATTTCTTTTCAATTTAGTGGAACAAGCTCCTATGAAAATAAAAATCAATATTTCACATATGAGCGCTTTTTTCTTCGAGTTTTCGTATTATTCCCCTACTAAAATAACAGGAGAACAGAAATGTTTAGTTAAACGATTTAACTGGAGAATAACCTCAAATACTCGCTTTTCAAAGTATGCAACAATTTCTTTTCAATTTAGTGGAACAAGCTCCTATGAAAATAAAAATCAATATTTCACATATGAGCGCTCTTTTCTTCGAGTTTTCGTATTATTCCCCTACTAAGATAACAGGAGAACAGAAATGTTTAGTTAAACGATTTAACTGGAGAATAACCTCAAATACTCGCTCTTCAAAGTATGCAACAATTTCTTTTCAATTTAGTGGAACAAGCTCCTATGAAAATAAAAATCAATATTTCACATATGAGCGCTTTTTTCTTCGAGTTTTCGTATTGTTCCCCCACTAAAATAACAGGCGTACAGAAATGTTTAGTTAAACGATTTAACTGGAGAATAACCTCAAATACACGCTTTTCAAAGTATGCAACAATTTCTTTTCAATTTAGTGGAACAAGCTCCTATGAAAATAAAAATCAATATTTCACATATGAGCGCTTTTTTCTTCGAGTTTTCGTATTATTCCCCTACTAAAATAACAGGAGAACAGAAATGTTTAGTTAAACGATTTAACTGGAGAATAACCTCAAATACTCGCTCTTCAAAGTATGCAACAATTTCTTTTCAATTTAGTGGAACAAGCTCCTATGAAAATAAAAATCAATATGTCACATATGAGCGCTTTTTTCTTCGAGTTTTCGTATTGTTCCCCCACTAAAATAACAGGCGTACAGAAATGTTTAGTTAAACGATTTAACTGGAGAATAACCTCAAATACTCGCTCTTCAAAGTATGCAACAATTTCTTTTCAATTTAGTGGAACAAGCTCCTATGAAAATAAAAATCAATGTTTCACATATGAGCGCTTTTTTCTTCGAGTTTTCGTATTGTTCCCCCACTAAAATAACAGGCGTGCAGAAATGTTTAGTTAAACGATTTAACTGGAGAATAACCTCAAATACACGCTTTTCAAAGTATGCAACAATTTCTTTTCAATTTAGTGGAACAAGCTCCTATGAAAATAAAAATCAATATTTCACATATGAGCGCTTTTTTCTTCGAGTTTTCGTATTATTCCCCTACTAAAATAACAGGAGAACAGAAATGTTTAGTTAAACGATTTAACTGGAGAATAACCTCAAATACACGCTTTTCAAAGTGTGCAACAATTTCTTTTCAATTTAGTGGAACAAGCTCCTATGAAAATAAAAATCAATATTTCACATATGAGCGCCTTTTTCTTCGAGTTTTCGTATTGTTCCCCCACTAAAATAACAGGCGTACAGAAATGTTTAGTTAAACGATTTAACTGGAGAATAACCTCAAATAGTCGCTCTTCAAAGTATGCAACAATTTCTTTTCAATTTAGTGGAACAAGCTCCTATGAAAATAAAAATCAGTATTTCACATATGAGCGCTTTTTTCTTCGAGTTTTCGTATTGGAGAATAACCTCAAATACACGCTTTTCAAAGTATGCAACAATTTCTTTTCAATTTAGTGGAACAAGCTCCTATGAAAATAAGAATCAATGTTTCACATATGAGCGCTTTTTTCTTCGAGTTTTCGTATTGGAGAATAACCTCAAATACTCGCTTTTCAAAGTATGCAACAATTTCTTTTCAATTTAGTGGAACAAGCTCCTATGAAAATAAAAATCAATATTTCACATATGAGCGCTTTTTTCTTCGAGTTTTCGTATTGTTCCCCCACTAAAATAACAGGCGTACAGAAATGTTTAGTTAAACGATTTAACTGGAGAATAACCTCAAATACTCGCTCTTCAAAGTATGCAACAATTTCTTTTCAATTTAGTGGAACAAGCTCCTATGAAAATAAAAATCAATGTTTCACATATGAGCGCTTTTTTCTTCGAGCTTTCGTATTGTTCCCCCACTAAAATAACAGGCGTACAGAAATGTTTAGTTAAACGATTTAACTGGAGAATAACCTCAAATACTCGCTCTTCAAAGTATGCAACAATTTCTTTTCAATTTAGTGGAACAAGCTCCTATGAAAATAAAAATCAATATTTCACATATGAGCGCTTTTTTCTTCGAGTTTTCGTATTGTTCCCCCACTAAAATAACAGGCGTACAGAAATGTTTAGTTAAACGATTTAACTGGAGAATAACCTCAAATACTCGCTCTTCAAAGTATGCAACAATTTCTTTTCAATTTAGTGGAACAAGCTCCTATGAAAATAAAAATCAATATTTCACATATGAGCGCTTTTTTCTTCGAGTTTTCGTATTATTCCCCTACTAAAATAACAGGAGAACAGAAATGTTTAGTTAAACGATTTAACTGGAGAATAACCTCAAATACTCGCTCTTCAAAGTATGCAACAATTTCTTTTCAATTTAGTGGAACAAGCTCCTATGAAAATAAAAATCAATATTTCACATATGAGCGCTTTTTTCTTCGAGTTTTCGTATTGTTCCCCCACTAAAATAACAGGCGTACAGAAATGTTTAGTTAAACGATTTAACTGGAGAATAACCTCAAATACTCGCTCTTCAAAGTATGCAACAATTTCTTTTCAATTTAGTGGAACAAGCTCCTATGAAAATAAAAATCAATATTTCACATATGAGCGCTTTTTTCTTCGAGTTTTCGTATTGTTCCCCCACTAAAATAAGAGGCGTACAGAAATGTTTAGTTAAACGATTTAACTGGAGAATAACTTCAAATACTCGCTCTTCAAAGTATGCAACAATTTCTTTTCAATTTAGTGGAACAAGCTCCTATGAAAATAAAAATCAACATTTCCCATGTGAGCGCTTTTTTCTTCGAGTTTTCGTATTGTTCCCCCACTAAAATAACAGGCGTACAGAAATGTTTAGTTAAACGATTTAACTGGAGAATAACCTCAAATACTCGCTCTTCAAAGTATGCAACAATTTCTTTTCAATTTAGTGGAGCAAGCTCCTATGAAAATAAAAATCAATATTTCACATATGAGCGCTTTTTTCTTCGAGTTTTCGTATTGTTCCCCCACTAAAATAACAGGCGTACAGAAATGTTTAGTTAAACGATTTAACTGGAGAATAACCTCAAATACTCGCTCTTCAAAGTATGCAACAATTTCTTTTCAATTTAGTGGAACAAGCTCCTATGAAAATAAAAATCAATATTTCACATATGAGCGCTTTTTTCTTCGAGCTTTCGTATTATTCCCCTACTAAAATAACAGGAGAACAGAAATGTTTAGTTAAACGATTTAACTGGAGAATAACCTCAAATACTCGCTTTTCAAAGTATGCAACAATTTCTTTTCAATTTAGTGGAACAAGCTCCTATGAAAATAAAAATCAATATTTCACATATGAGCGCTTTTTTCTTCGAGTTTTCGTATTATTCCCCTACTAAAATAACAGGAGAACAGAAATGTTTAGTTAAACGATTTAACTGGAGAATAACCTCAAATACTCGCTTTTCAAAGTATGCAACAATTTCTTTTCAATTTAGTGGAACAAGCTCCTATGAAAATAAAAATCAATATTTCACATATGAGCGCTTTTTTCTTCGAGTTTTCGTATTATTCCCCTACTAAGATAACAGGAGAACAGAAATGTTTAGTTAAACGATTTAACTGGAGAATAACCTCAAATACTCGCTCTTCAAAGTATGCAACAATTTCTTTTCAATTTAGTGGAACAAGCTCCTATGAAAATAAAAATCAATATTTCACATATGAGCGCTTTTTTCTTCGAGTTTTCGTATTGGAGAATAACCTCAAATACTCGCTCTTCAAAGTATGCAACAATTTCTTTTCAATTTAGTGGAACAAGCTCCTATGAAAATAAAAATCAATGTTTCACATATGAGCGCTTTTTTCTTCGAGTTTTCGTATTGTTCCCCCACTAAAATAACAGGCGTACAGAAATACTTGGTTAAACGATTTAACTGGAGAATAACCTCAAATACTCGCTCTTCAAAGTATGCAACAATTTCTTTTCAATTTAGTGGAACAAGCTCCTATGAAAATAAAAATCAATATTTCACATATGAGCGCTTTTTTCTTCGAGTTTTCGTATTGTTCCCCCACTAAAATAACAGGCGTACAGAAATGTTTAGTTAAACGATTTAACTGGAGAATAACCTCAAATACACGCTTTTCAAAGTATGCAACAATTTCTTTTCAATTTAGTGGAACAAGCTCCTATGAAAATAAAAATCAATATTTCACATATGAGCGCTTTTTTCTTCGAGTTTTCGTATTGTTCCCCCACTAAAATAACAGGCGTACAGAAATGTTTAGTTAAACGATTTAACTGGAGAATAACCTCAAATAGTCGCTCTTCAAAGTATGCAACAATTTCTTTTCAATTTAGTGGAACAAGCTCCTATGAAAATAAAAATCAGTATTTCACATATGAGCGTTTTTTTCTTCGAGTTTTCGTATTGGAGAATAACCTCAAATACACGCTTTTCAAAGTATGCAACAATTTCTTTTCAATTTAGTGGAACAAGCTCCTATGAAAATAAAAATCAATATTTCACATGTGAACGCTTTTTTCTTCGAGTTTTCGTATTATTCCGCCACTAAAATAACAGGAGAACAGAAATGTTTAGTTAAACGATTTAACTGGAGAATAACCTCAAATACTCGCTTTTCAAAGTATGCAACAATTTCTTTTCAATTTAGTGGAACAAGCAAGCTCCTATGAAAATAAAAATCAATATTTCACATATGAGCGCTTTTTTCTTCGAGTTTTCGTATTATTCCCCTACTAAAATAACAGGAGAACAGAAATGTTTAGTTAAACGATTTAACTGGAGAATAACCTCAAATACTCGCTTTTCAAAGTATGCAACAATTTCTTTTCAATTTAGTGGAACAAGCTCCTATGAAAATAAAAATCAATATTTCACATATGAGCGCTTTTTTCTTCGAGTTTTCGTATTATTCCCCTACTAAAATAACAGGAGAACAGAAATGTTTAGTTAAACGATTTAACTGGAGAATAACCTCAAATACTCGCTCTTCAAAGTATGCAACAATTTCTTTTCAATTTAGTGGAACAAGCTCCTATGAAAATAAAAATCAACATTTCACATTTGAGCGCTTTTTTCTTCGAGTTTTCGTATTGTTCCCCCACTAAAATAACAGGCGTACAGAAATGTTTAGTTAAACGATTTAACTGGAGAATAACCTCAAATACTCGCTCTTCAAAGTATGCAACAATTTCTTTTCAATTTAGTGGAACAAGCTCCTATGAAAATAAAAATCAACATTTCACATGTGAGCGCTTTTTTCTTCGAGTTTTCGTATTGTTCCCCCACTAAAATAACAGGCGTACAGAAATGTTTAGTTAAACGATTTAACTGGAGAATAACCTCAAATACTCGCTTTTCAAAGTATGCAACAATTTCTTTTCAATTTAGTGGAACAAGCTCCTATGAAAATAAAAATCAATATTTCACATATGAGCGCTTTTTTCTTCGAGTTTTCGTATTGTTCCCCCACTAAAATAACAGGCGTACAGAAATGTTTAGTTAAACGATTTAACTGGAGAATAACCTCAAATACTCGCTTTTCAAAGTATGCAACAATTTCTTTTCAATTTAGTGGAACAAGCTCCTATGAAAATAAAAATCAATATTTCACATATGAGCGCTTTTTTCTTCGAGTTTTCGTATTATTCCCCTACTAAAATAACAGGAGAACAGAAATGTTTAGTTAAACGATTTAACTGGAGAATAACCTCAAATACTCGCTCTTCAAAGTATGCAACAATTTCTTTTCAATTTAGTGGAACAAGCTCCTATGAAAATAAAAATCAATATTTCACATATGAGCGCTTTTTTCTTCGAGTTTTCGTATTGTTCCCCCACTAAAATAACAGGCGTACAGAAATGTTTAGTTAAACGATTTAACTGGAGAATAACCTCAAATACTCGCTTTTCAAAGTATGCAACAATTTCTTTTCAATTTAGTGGAACAAGCTCCTATGAAAATAAAAATCAACATTTCCCATGTGAGCGCTTTTTTCTTCGAGTTTTCGTATTGTTCCCCCACTAAAATAACAGGCGTACAGAAATGTTTAGTTAAACGATTTAACTGGAGAATAACCTCAAATACTCGCTTTTCAAAGTATGCAACAATTTCTTTTCAATTTAGTGGAACAAGCTCCTATGAAAATAAAAATCAATATTTCACATATGAGCGCTTTTTTCTTCGAGTTTTCGTATTATTCCCCTACTAAAATAACAGGAGAACAGAAATGTTTAGTTAAACGATTTAACTGGAGAATAACCTCAAATACTCGCTTTTCAAAGTATGCAACAATTTCTTTTCAATTTAGCATTTAAATCGAACCGCTTAAAAGTCTGCAACACTTCGTCAGTCAGATGATCGCAGCTATCATTCAACAACGGTTTCATTTGATTAATCAAATTCAAGTCTTGCAGAACAAGGTGCTAAGAGACATCTCTGGTGCTCCACCCTATGTGAGCAATATTACGCTGCACAACGACTTCCGTGTACCGTCAGTATTTAATCAAATAAACCGACATACAAGTCGTTACAATGACCGGTTGCATAACCATGTCAACCCATTGGCTTGCTCACTAGGGTCGAATACAACCCGTAGACGCTTAAAGCGCCTCCACACCAGCGACCTCTGGACAGCTGGACGCTAATTGTAACGTTAATGTGCAACAATGTTATATCTGATCTTATAATAGATGTTATGTGATTTTGTAATATGTTAAGCCCAGTTATATGTTTACGCTATTTAATTTTTAAATTCCCTGTTATTATTTATACTTTGCACAAAACAATATTTTATAACTTTTCATTAGACTGAATAATATTAAAAAAAAAAGAAAAAAAGGAAAAAGTGAATAATAAAGGGAATTTGTTGAGTTTACACACAGTTAAACGTGTCAAATTCGCTGCATGATTGCATTGGGATTGAATTTGAAATCGAAATTGTTATCACTATGGAATTGGGAACGGGTTTGGGAACGGGTTTGGAACCGGGTTTGAGAACGGGAACGGTAAAGGTAACAGTGCTTTGTTCCGTTCCTGTTGCTCGTTGTGCATCCACTTGGAAAGCAACCTTCGCACTTTTCCATTGTGTTCTTGGCCATTTTCAAGTGTCTGCCTTCATAATGGGTCTGTGCACAAATTCAACAGAAATTCCTTGACCCGAATGTCAAAAATGTATGTTTAAATAGGAGATATTGGGTCGCCTGTCAGAATCCGAAACTCGATTGTATTGCAGTTAAAAAAGGCAAATGCTGCCCTTTCTGTAGATTGTTGAACAAATTGTTTTGGCCTCGAGGTGCTTGAACCATATTGAAGGTGCCAGACTTAACACAGTTAAGGCATAACAATAATCCACAAATTGCTAGTTGTGACAGTCGATGCAGTCAATTGATGCTTGTCTAGACAGCCCAGCCGGACACGTGCACAATGGACCAGCAAACAAGTTAGGCAAATATTTTTGTTCACTGATTGTGACTGAATTGGAACTCAGAAATTCCATAGCCTCCTGAAGAGAAATACATCTTTCACCGTTATTTATATTTCGTATTTCTGTCAATTCTTCAATCTCATTAGATGTAAATTGTCGAACACTCATATTGACAATTGAAATGTGCTGACAATTTGTGTATTCTCACTCTCAGCAAAGATGCTTGTTATGCAAGCTACAACTTTCACCGATTTTGCTTGTCTGGCATAACTTTTGAATTGAATTTGCATTTGCAAGTATTTAAATGATTCAGGAGTCAGAGAGAGAGATACTAAAAGAGCCGCAAGGCTTAACATAGTTCGTCTTAGTTTGTAAGTTTTGCACAAGTTGGAAACTTAATAAACATTTGCATATGCCCAAATCAAAAGTCGTCGACATCTGTTCCATGCAATACTTACAGCTTACCAGCAGTTGGATGCTGAATACATTGTGGAAACGAATAAACACAATCCGATTTCCCTAACACGCATTAAGCATACGCCATGTGGCATTGTCAGTTGTTAAGAATGTTTCTTTTTTTGTTCGTGTCTCTGGCAACTGCTTAAATCGGCCTGGTCTTGGCATCATTTGGCCAAGAATTTAAATGGCTTAGCAAGCATTGACTTATTACTGGATATTAGTTTTCGTATCTTTTTAATCACGCAGCATTTTGCTTTAAGATTATTCTTTGAAATCACTTTTTAACTAATGGCATCAATGAATTCAAATGCTGCTTAGTATTCCTGAGGAAAAGGGCAAGCGCCTTCTGCGCTGAATACGTTAAAAGTTAAGAAACATTCCTTTCGAACTTTTTAATTTGGCCTGGCACGTTGACAGCTGTTTGGACCAAAGCAAAGACAGATCTGACTCGGATACAAGTGGCAATAAAATCAGAAATGCGACTCATAACTCAGCGCTATGAATGTTGAGTGGCAATTCTGTTATTTTTTGTTGCTTCTTTTCTTTCTTTCTTTTTTTTTTTTTGGCTATTTTTGGCACCACACAGCGCTCATTTGGGCCAAAAGATATTTATATGGAGTGTGTGCCATGATTATACACATATGGCTTAGCTGCATATATCAGGCTGTTGTTTGAGGGAGTGTGGGGATTGAGGGTGTGGGTACCTGCACCACAGGGGGGTTGGTCTGGGCATCACTTACGTGTTGGGTATGTTGCGCATGGAGCGATGCCGAAAGAATATGATGACCAAAGTGCCGTTGCCAAGCACGCCCACAATAAAGATGAGCGTATATAGCGCGGTCACAATATATGTTTCGGGGCGATCCAAAACGTTCACATACTGCGGATACTCCTCGGCGGTGACATTATGTGGAATTGATGTCGCTACCGTTGCTCCCATCGATCCATCCAGCTGACTTGAATTGCTGAGCTGGCTAACATTCATCCCAAGAGCCGCAGCAGCAGCATTTGATTCCTGTGGCGCATATGCCAAACTTGCCGCCAGTGTCTGGCTCATGTCCATTAGCGCCGCGTACATGTTTAAGGATGTGACACACAGCGTCCTCTAGTGTCCTGTCTCAGCACCGAGTTCCTGTCCTGTCTGTGCGTTTCCCTTTTATGTGCTTGCTCGTTTAGGCCACTTCCGTTTCCTTTTTGGGCAACTTTTGGTTGTCGTTCACGCTTTTGCACTCTTATTTTATTTTATTTTATTTTTTTTGTTTGGTGTTTACCAAGGGTATTCAGTTTATGGCATTTAGGTTTTCAGCAAGGTTGTTGTTGTTGTTAGTTGTGTTGCTGCCACAGTTGCGTGTTTTATTTTGCACATTTTGTTTCAGCTTGGACCACATTTGTTGTCAATACTTCTTGTTGATATTGTTGTTGCTGCTGTTTGTGGTTTTGCTTTGCAACTGTCGCCAATTGTAGTCACTCTGAGGGCGAGAGAGGAGAGAAGTGGAATGAGTACTTGTTAAAATCATCGTTTGTTGTCAGTGATTTAAGCAGCTTGCAACAAAATGGCGAAAAACACACGGTAATGCATAGTATTTTATTTTAATATATATATGGCTTAATTATGTTGCATGTTGCGGTTTGTTTTCGCGCAATTGACAACCCTTCTGCCCGTTTTTTTGCCTTTTTGATCTGATTATTATTTATTTGAAAGTCTACCCAACAAAAAAAATAAATAAAAAACAAATTGGAAGCAGCCCTTTTTATTATCCAATTTGTAGTGGATAATAAATGCAAGAATATTAATACAAAAAAAAATTTATGAAAACTTGGATTATATAAGCAGCAAAATGTGATCGAATCTGATGTAAAACAAATGGCCACAAGCTAATGTAAAATTAAATTAGGGCTCGGTTCTGCTTTCATAATCGAAAACTTTTGGAATAATTTAAAAAATACTTCTAACGATTTTTAATATATTTTTGTTTGGGTTTATGGCCTTTCTTCTTTCATCTTTTAAGCAAAATGAGTGTATGTATAGCTCTTAAATACCCTTAACAAAATACACAGATGCAATTTGAACAGGAAAAACCCATCGCTTACGCTAAATGGAACCCAACTCAACCAAGTACAACTGACCAGGAATTGTTTATATTATCTAGATTCAAATAGAGTTACATAGTATTTACATTTGAGCAAGTCAAACTTACTTGGCTTGTGCAATCGAAATGTCAGCTGAATGTGTTTTGGCCTTGTCTTCTTCTCAGTTGGTGCAAAGCATTCAATTATTCTTGGCTTGCCATGTATTGGCATTCTTTTCTTATTATTTTTCAAGGCACTGTTGTGATTTGAGCTGCTATTGCTTGTGGAGAAAGGAGCAATGGGGGGGGGGGGGGGGGGGGTGCATTCCTTGTAAAACGTACACTGAGAACTAATACAAATTCATTCGGGCAAACTTACAAAGACTTTCAAATCGCAATCAGTCGCCTTTATCATCCACACAGCAAGCAATCACAGTCTGTAATACATCTGATTTGGGTTACTTTCCGGGGTTCACTTCAGTTGTGTGTGGGTGTGTGTGTGTGTTTGTGTGTGTTGTGTCGTTTCAATTTCAATTGGATATTAGATTGTTTAGCAGGCGTTACTTGTTTTGGCCATATTGATTTCCAGGACTACATCTATGTTTATCCCTGTGGTGTACGCTACTTATGCTTGTTATTTATTCAACGCTCTAAATTTGTATCAGTTTCCTGGCAAATAGGCAACAATCTTCTCAGCCAATGTACTTATAGGCTTTGGCTTATCCGTAATCAGCTTAACAATTTTAAAAATACACGCAATTGCAGTGCCCAGTCAGCCTCAGCGTCAGAGTCTTCGTCTCTCTCACTCTCTCTCTCTTTCTCTCTCTCTTTCTTCCTCTGTGGAGGGTTCTCAGGTACTTCATTGGGCGGTCAGGTGCTTCTATTGGTAACTCGATACCTATTGCTTTGGCTTGTCCTAAAATCAAGTATTTATTGGACAGCTTCCTCAAATTATTGAACTGTGCAGGTAATTTGTGGCCGAATTTGGATAGAGTGGCTTAGAGTGGTTTAGAGATAGATAGTTAGAGAGAGGGAGAGAAAGAGAGAGTAAAAGAGATAGTTCAAGTATAATTTGAAAAACTATTTAAATTTCATCTAATCTGTCCTTTTCTATCAAAATTGTTGCAGTCTACACCACAAACGAGTTCAATCACTATAACCCCAAAACTATTAAATGTTTAATGTTTAATTAAAGCCAAATCCAGGTGATTACACGTTTACACGTTTTGGCAATAAGAAATTGGCTTCTTAAATTACACCAAAATGAAAAGAGTGAAACACGTGTCCAAAGTAATTTTCAACTTTTAAAAGAACTTGAAAACTATAATAAAAAAAGTGATTCCTAAACAGTTTTCCGCACTTGGGAATTCAGTCCCCTTCTTAGTGCTAACTAAAGTCTCAACTTATTTGCTTTTGACATTTTGTGTTTGACCCTTTTTCGAAAGGTCACCCGTCAATAAGTCCGAGAAAAAACTTTTAACATATTTTATAAATAGATTAAACATTTTTGCACCGTCTGGAATATTTAATGCTTGCTTTGGTGGATGCCACAGCCAGAGCGATAAATTACATTAATAAATACATTACAAAGTTTTCAACTCTTTTGTGTCCAATATTACAAAATCTTAGTAAAAGATTTATATATGTGTGTGTGTGACTGTGTGTGTGTGTGTTCTACACCGAGTTTAAAGTCATAAAAGCGTTTTGTTATTTTATGTGAGTACCACAAAGGTCAACAATGCCAACAATTGAGTTTTCGCTCAATTGTAACGGCACTTAAAGGACACACATGGAACATTTGCGGTTGTCGCTCCACAAAGGAGAGTTCAGGGAGCGCACACACTGAGAGAATTGATGTGCAATTAGCTGTGACAACAGCGCCACAGGCTCCATTCTGCGGAGTCAGCTGCTGTTCCACATCGAATGCGATTGCCAGCGTTTAGTGACAGACCTTTGGGCAATATATTTTCGAAACTGTCGACAATCAACACACCAGTGTGTGTTTTATGACTGTGTGCTTTAGTGGAAAATTCGAAATGTGACTTCCGGCTAAAGAAAGAGACAGAGACAGAGAGACAGAGAGAGAGAGGAGTGTCAGCTTTAAGTAAGAGAAACTTCACAATGTTAATTATTTTTCGCTTTTTGTGTCACTAAAAGTTTTCGAGCTGCCTCCGCCAATGGCAGACAGAGTTTTTGTTGGCCGCGTTGGGACTCCAGGCAATTATACGGGAGGCCCCCAAAATTCGTCAGCGTAAATTCATAAAATATGCCTGTCGATTTTTTGTGCGCATCGCCATAAAAAAACTTTGCCCCTGCACGGCATTTAGAAAAGTTTCTCAAATTAGTTGAGCCCACTCCCACTTCCACCTCCCCTCAACGTCGCCAGACGTTAAATGTCTGTCTGCGCATATCAAAAAGGCGGAATTGCCTCATAATAACAAGCGTCAGGCAGAGGCGACAAAACATGCAGCACTTGAAAGACAAGTTTCAAGAAAATTCCATGATACACATACATTTTCCCGGAAAAACCAACCACACTTAGAAGTTCAAGTGGCTGTGACAAAAATGTAAGAAGCATATTTTTTTTGTTCAGTAGCCAAAGAAAAACAAAATACAAAAAATGGTAAAAATAATTCAATCTATGGAACATGTCCTGCAGCTTAAATGCTCACCACCATCTGATCCCAATCAATTTAATTGAATGTGTACACCCCCCAGGGGCAGAGCAAAACTTCTCCGTGGTGAGCAGTCTATTGCTTTTTAAAAGTTTCGAATAAGCATTTGAATTGAGGTCAAAGTTAAAGTGATTTCTTAGAATCAAACGATGGACTTTCCACAAATAAATTGCTACAAAAATAGATAAGCTGTTAATCGTTGAAACATAATTTATCAAAATACATGTATATGTATAAAAATATATATAAATATGTAATATTATTTATTTAATGCAAAAACCTTTATTAAAGATGATTTTCGGGGGGTTGATGCTCATAAAGTCTATTATTCCATTTATTTTTATTTAGTCTTTTCTTAAAGATTTTAGCTTGTTAAAGGCGGCTTTGTAGCATCCGCCGAGCTGTGAAAGCACCGAACGCCATTACATTTGTCGGCAGGGAAAGTCTATTAAAATGATGAGGTGTCTGGGTGACTTGTTGCTAAGCGAAGCACCCCGTCGTCTGTGGGGCATCCCGTGGAGTCTATGACTCTTAGCACACCGTTCTCCGCTCAAGCTGCTGTAAGCAGCTAAACAGACAATGGCGGATATAACATATTGTCGAAATGGCGTTAGGAACATGGCCAACATTCTTCTGAGATAAATCATAAGGCAAACATAATTTAATGTACACCCTTTGTATATAATTCTATATACACACGATTTGAGCTCTAAATTCAGACTGCCCGCTTTGAGTTCTAAATTCAGACTGCCTGCTCTGACGAGCAGGCCCTTTATTTATATAAAATGCTTAAACCTAAATACATAGAAAAAATATACTATGCAGCCGCTTAAGGCGACTGCATTGGTCCCTTATCGAGTGCGGCCGTTTGTAAGACGACCGCTATCTCACTCCATCGAGTGCAGCCGCTTGTAGGGCGATTGCAGTCTCATTCCATCCGACATCTCTCTAAAAATAGCTTGACCCATGCAAGCCAGCCTCAAGTGCCTAATTTTGAGGGCGCTGCATGAGCCAGCTATCAGCAGCTGAGAGCGTCACATGTTCATACTCGAACATTCTCCGGGGGGGCATTAAATGTAACATTAACCAATTCTCTATTATATAAACATAGTATTCTTATCCTACGTTTTAAAAGTTAAGATTTAGATGCTGCTTGTAGTTTGAAGTTTATGCCCAGCTGTTATCCCAGGATGCGTGTCATGTAGTCCTGCTTTGCTTGTTTCGTTCAACATTTGAGAAGGCTGAATGAATATAGGATTCAACCTTCCTAGGTAATGTCCAGCGGTGCGAACATCGTCCGTGTCGCTCTCATTTTCCATTGGGATCAATGGCCGCGAGTTCAGAACTGCCTCTATGCGACATAGCAGCGTAGAAAACTCTTCATAGGTGCAGCTATTATTTCTAAAGATCCGCTTTAGACTATATTTCATAGCTTCAGCTCGAGGTTTCCATAATCCTCCCATGTGGGAACTCCCGGGGGGAATAAAGCGCCAGGCTCTTTTCTTTTTCAAGTCGTTGCATCGCGTCAACGACTCCTGTTCACTCTCTTCCAATTTGTTGAGAACATCCTGCATTTGCATTTTGCGGTTCTCCGATTGTGTCACGACTTTTTGTATTTTCTCTGAAGACTCTTTGTGTCGGCTCACTTGAACCTCCCGTGTAGCTTGCTCCAGTTCTAGTAGCGACTCCAGCTCCTTGGTGCGCATCTCCAAACGCTTAGACATGACAGCCAAAGAGGGATCACTAATATTTTCCATTGGGATCAATGGCCGCACCTCGGCCAGCTCTGCCTCTGCGGTCTTGTCAGATGCATCCGCCTTGAGTTGTTCCAACTCTGTTTGCGCATCCTTCAGTTGCGCTTTGTATTCCTCTTCGGCATCGATGCGAGCCCTATGCGACTTTTCGAGCACGGCCCGCACCTCGGCAAGATCCGCCTCTGCGGTCTGGCGCTCCTTCACGGCCAGCGAGCATGCAGATTTAGCATCCTTCAGCTGCGCCTTGTATTCCTCTTCGGCATCGCGATTCATGCGAATACAATCCTCCATGGAGCTGAGTTTGCATTCCAGTTTAAACTTTTCGCGCAGCAACCCTGTGCGCTGCTTGTGCTCCGTTTCCAGCTGACATTCGAGCGCATCGATCTTCATGTAGCTAATGACGCCTACTTCCTTGAACTCTTGACGCGCCTTCTTGAGCTCCTCGTCGCGCTGCTCCATGTAGACTGTGTCGTTGGTGAACTTTATGGAACGCAGTTCTTCGAGTAGGCGCATCTGCCGATCCTTCTCCTGCTGCTTCGACTCTCGACGCGCCTCCTCCTTGCTTTGCGATTGTTCTATGTAGACTGCGTCGTTGAACTTTATGGAACGCAGTTCTTCGAGTAGGCGCATCTGCCGATCATTCTCCTGTTGCTTCGACTCTCGACGCGCCTCCTCCTTGATCGGTTTCTTGTGTAACAAGGTATTGTGGTGCTTGTTACACTTTTGGCATCGCCATTCCTTAGCATCACCTTTGAACTGGGGTATATCCACCTTTTTGGAGCTTCTCTCATGAGATATTCCTGTTTCGACGCATTTGATAGATTCAATGATTCCATATCGATTCGATCCAACAAATTTTCAAATTCCGTCGAAAGTTCTTTCATGGCATCTTGATCTAATGCCCAAGACTCGTGACTCCTATCGATTGCTGATAGAATATTACGCACGGGCCTCATCCGAATCCTTAACCAGTTCTTCTGAGTCCGAAGCTTATCTAGCGTCGGATTCTCTAAGCAACTTTGGGCTATTTCCATTGCCTCTCGTAGCTGGCACTTATATTTCGCCAATTCTTCCAAAAGGACTTTTCCATCATTAGTTTTCCGTGGCGTTAACGGTTCCGACATCATAATCACTTTTCCAATTGTTTTTATACAGATTACGTATAGTGTAAAACTGTATTTCCAGATCCGACGATTAATTCCGAACTCTGGACACAACTTCGAAGGACCAAAATTCAACGCGAATTCGTTTTCATAGTCTACGTTTAATGTAGAACTATCCGGCTCGAAGGACCAAAATGTATATATAATTCTATATACACACGATTTGAGCTCTAAATTCAGACTGCCCGCTTTGAGTTCTAAATTCAGACTGCCTGCTCTGACGAGCAGGCCCTTTATTTATATAAAATGCTTAAACCTAAATACATAGAAAAAATATACTATGCAGCCGCTTAAGGCGACTGCATTGGTCCCTTATCGAGTGCGGCCGTTTGTAAGACGACCGCTATCTCACTCCATCGAGTGCAGCCGCTTGTAGGGCGATTGCAGTCTCATTCCATCGACATCTCTCTAAAAATAGCTTGACCCATGCAAGCCAGCCTCAAGTGCCTAATTTTGAGGGCGCTGCATGAGCCAGCTATCAGCAGCTGAGAGCGTCACATGTTCATACTCGAACACCCTTGCTGCGAGGCAGGTTTTGTAGCGGCGGCGTTAGACTTGGTGTATGTGTAATGCGGCGAGCGTGTTAATCATACGACATGTATGCGCAGCCAAGCCGAATAATAAGCTTCAGCACCGTTACTTATAGCAAAGGTTACCAATGTGTTCTAACCCACAACAACAACAACAACAGTGCCATGCCAAACAGTGACTAATGACCCTCTGCGCACATTATGCAGCTTGTTCTAAGCTATTTTAATCAAAACCCAAAAAAATATTTGTCCATTAATAAAAATACAGCAACACAAAGATAAACGTGGCTGATGCTCATTACATATGCGCTGAAATTTGCCAGTTCCCATCCCTCAGCTCCCAATCCACTTCCTTTCGTCTGAACATTATGCAAATTTCATGAGCTTCCATTTGGGATTCTGGTTCAGCGCCTCTCTCTCTCCCTGCCTCTCTCTCTCTCTTCGGCACTGTGAACATAAATATTGACAAAGTATCGCGCCGTTGCCGCCTTGCCTCGCCTCGCCTCGCCTCGCCTCGAGGTCTCCAAGCTAAATCAATGGCTGGCATCCGACAAGAACCCAGACTGACAGGCAGGCGGGCAAACGGGCAGCCATGAGGAAGGCTCAAGAGCCTGTTAGCTCGTACATTTCGGGTCGTAAAGCATTGCTATTCGTTTTGATTGAAGATGATTGAAAAGATGATTGCAAATGACCAGTGCCAACATGCCTACGCAGACATGCGAGTTGTCTGTTTACCTCGACTTTGCTTAGCCATCTATTCAGCTTGATTCTTGATGAGTCTGTGATCAAAGTTCAACTGTCAAACATGACCAGCAAATGAGACTGAAAATTTGATTCGAGTTTTTGACTTACTGTCAATCCATTTGAGAAATTAGTTTATGTTTAGTATTTAAAATTCCAATATGTCGAAGCGGGTGAGCATTCTCATGCCAGAAGAGATGGCTGCAGAGGGAGTAACTCCTACGTCAAGACGCTCATCAGCGGCATCGGTGAGAGCCAAAAGTTCGAGGAGTAGCTCGAAAGTTAGGCCCAGTGCTGATATCAAAACAGAGAGCGTAACTAAGCTGAAAAGTGAACAGGATGCGAATGTGAGCAGTGAGACCGCCTTGGTGAAACTGTCCATGACGGATCTGTTCTCGGATGGCTGTGAACGCTATAAGAAGGATTGCTGCTGCTGCCACTGTGTGGCTGTGAGGAAGGCCTTGAGGCAGGCAGCATATCTGAAAACGCCGGAAGGCAAAGAGCGCACGCAGTTGAAGATGCATCTGAAGAGCTTCTTCATGGACATCAATGCAATGACCCACGTTCGCCGGACGATCGAGGCGAGGCTGCATGGCGACAAGGAGCCGACACCTTCGCCAACCAAGAGTTTTCCCATAACCATAACTGATGTACAACCGATAGATGATCATTGCATGTCCATAGATTGGTATCTGCACGATGATTCCATGGTGACGCACTACGAGATCTGTGTGGACAATATGCGGCGAAAGCGCATATTCAATCCCTTGACAACGAGCACGATTCTCCTGGACGTGAACATGAAACGCTCGCACAAGATTCGCATGAGAGCGATGCCCAAAAAGTGTGTCAGCTCGAATACCGATCCCGTGGATAAGCTAGTGCGGGATGTGTGCTGTGGTGGCCTGAAAAACATCCTTGATTCCGACTATTTCTGTCAGTGTGCCAACAAATCGAAAATGGAGAAAATCGAGATGCAGTACAAGAGGAACTCCTGTCAGGTGCTGGTCGACTTCTGGAAGGACAGCGAGTTCTTTTACATACCACCCCTCTCTGCAGATTAATTGTAAGCCATCAATTTATCTCATTTTGGTAATCCCTTGATTCAATTTGTAAATATTCCAAATTGTATTTAACTAAGTTAATATTCAATTTGGTCGTTTCTGAAGATACTGATTAAGTTGTAACATATGTAAAATACTACGTACAATTGCAGCAATTTGAAGTTTCATTTACATACATACATCGTTCAAATCGTAGCAATCAGAATAAAATAAAACTTTTTTTAGTGCCGCTCAAGTGTGGAAGCTGCGTGTCTGCCACTCAAAGACACAACTTTCGCACTTTGAAATCAGCAACAGAATACTACAACTGCTGCACTTATAAATGAAGGAGCAAGTCGAGTGTCTGCGAGAGATAGATAGACAGAGAGAGAGAGAGAGATAGAGTAAGATTGAGTGAGGGGGAGACAACAAGTCATGTGTAGACAACTTCAGCTGTCGGCTTTATTTAAAAATTTATCATAATCTGCAAAATGTTTTCTTTACTTTACTGTTTGTGGAATGGTGAATGAATGTTTCCTGAAGAATGTGCGTTCATTTTATCAGTGGCCAACAGGCATTGGCATTGGCATTGGCATTAGCATCGGCCTCGTCATCGGGGGAGTGGGGCAATTGATGCTGACGTCGGCGCCTACATTCGGTGCCCTCTGACGTGGCGTGATTAATTATTTGGCAAATATTTGAAATGCCCCGGAGTGGTTTCCATTACAGCGCAATTGCTTCTGTTTTGTTAATGATGTCGGCAGGCATCGATCGTTATGTGAACGCAATTTTACGCAAATACTTCAGGCATATTTCAACTAAGCATACTCTATACATAGACTTTTAGATATTCATATATTGATGTATGTATATATTTAATTAAGTTTTGCACTTTTGTTCAATCTTTTGAAGTAGGCGTTTGTCCAAATGCCAAAATGATGTACATTGGCACATTTTCTATTTGGCATTTGTTTGTTTGTTTGTTTGTCTACGATATACAAGCAGCACTTACTGTACTTATAGTACTACAATTCAATTATTTTGATTATTTTTGAATACCCTCTGAAATACTGTAGGAGAGGTATTATGAACAAAGAATAAATCAACTTGGCATACATTGTTAAATATGCTTTTTCTGGAGATGTCTTGATAGAAATATATAATTGGTTTTTTATCGTTTTTTATCAAACTAATATCCATATTTTCTCTTGTTTAAAATGTTTTTGATACTCGTGAGCTGCTTCAAGACGAGCACTCCCGACGCGAACATCCTGCTTATATCTTTTAATGCTTTGCCATGTGGACCACGTGTCGTATGCGCTATTTTTATGGTCACATCCTATTAGTTTTAGCGCTCTACATTTTGTAGACCGAGTTTTACGTGCTGCGTGCTGCGTGCTGTTTGCAAATATTTTAATTGATTTCTTGTTGTGGTTGTTTCGCCTTGTACGCCACGCTATTTTGCGTAAATATTTCACTTATATTGCCAGGCCAGTTGCCAAATTGTTGTTTATCTCGCAATGTTTATAGCCCAATCGATCACGGACAGTCCACTGCCATTTAACAGGCAGCTGCACTAGTGCGTTAAATTATCAATTTTCGTTGGCAAATCGAAAACACAAAGTTTTCAGTCACAAAAAATGTTGGAGCCCATTGAACCTTTCCCAGCACAGGACACAAAGCCAAAAAAACCAAATAGCATACATCAAGTTCAGCGTACATAATTGACATTCTTGTCTGTGTGGATAGTGACAAAAAAGGAAACATAAAGGATAACCTGTTGTCCTGGCATAAATAACTGTCATCTACGAATAAAACACCATTTGTGGGTGTAAACTGGGTATTAATATGAATACTGTATGCAATGCAGCCAAGTGGAAAACTAAGACAAAACCAACAACACAAAAATAATGTGCAATTTTCAAGCGAAGCGGAAAATATTAAAATTGACTTTTCGATTAAGCGATTTTAAGACTAAAGACATAATAAATTTCATAAATAAAAAACGTGACATCGCTTTAAGTTTAAATAGCAATGGAAGCTTTAGGAAATTCGATTTAAATATGCAAATAAAGGCTTTAAACATTTTTGCGATATTCATGAGACACAAATACCAAAAACAATCTCAATTTATTTAGCTATGCAATGCTCAAGATTGAGGTAAATGGGTAATCAATAACAAATATCATGTTTACAAAACAAAAACAAGCTTATCGCTGATATAGGTAGATAGGTAAATAGGTAATCAATAATAAATATCCCTAGGTATGCTGTTAATCCGATGTTATTCGGATGTCGTATTGATATCCTGGGCCTACATCTAGAATTTATTACACATTGGTTAACTGTGACACATTGTCCTCGCGGGAGCAATGATTCACAGTTTGTTTTACAAGCGTCGCTCAGCACAGCCTACGTTTGTTTTCCACTTCTGGCAATCTGTCAGCGCAGCAGACTCTGTGAAAAATCTAACGAATTTCAATTGAAAGTTCGCGAGGATTTTTTTGGCGTCGTCGCGTTTGCTTTGGGTTTGCCACATGCAACAAAAAAAAAAAAACAGAATCGTATGAAAAAGAGTAGAGAACACAGAAATGGTGAAATCTAAATGTGATTTTGGAATTGCTGCTGCATTGTTTATGGCGCGACTTCACTATGTGTGCCCCTGCAGCAGCCCCAGCTGTGTGGCACACAAAATTGATATGGGAATTGTGGAGTTGTTTTAAGTGCAAAGGAAATACGAGCATGCAGGCTTTGTTTGGCATTTTTCAGTTCATGTTCGCTAATTGGCAAAATCACTGCCAAACTGGCGAAAATATATATGAGCAATATGGCTGGGAAACAAGATAGCCGCAAGCAGCTCGCAAATTCATTGTCAACATAATTCAATTTAGCGAAAGGACATTAACAACTTTCGGCAGCTCTAAGTAAATTACTTAGATACGATGAGAGAGCTGTGTTCTACGCTGAGCCTGATAACAGTTTCAGTTGCTAGAAGGAAGCTGATTTCCTGCGACGACGGGGTATAATTTAATTATTTACTTTGCGGTCAATGTCAATATTTGTCAGTTTATTAGCTCAATTTGCGCAAACCAAATGCTTGAGGGCTAACCAAGTGAGGATTAGACCACAAAAGAGCTAAAATATGTTATATGTCCATGTCTGCCATTAAAACCCTTATCAAATCATTTGCGTATGCAAATTAAATTATTTTTCTTCTGATTTACTTCTTCGCCAAATGATAAATGTAGCTCACTAAGTAAAATCACAGAGACGAACAAAAAAAAAACAAACCCCTAAATAAACTCGAGCTATGCAACCCAAAAAAATATAACAATAGATACAAAGATACAAAGATACAACATCTTTTTGCTTGCATAAATTCATTTTTGTTTTTGCGCATATCTTTTGCAATTTCAGTGCATTATTTATGGCAGTTGTGGTCAGTGAGGGGGCGTTGCGAGCCACTCGACACGCCCACCTTGTTCGGGGCCAATGATTTTATGATAAATGAGCCAAGTTAATCATCAACTCGTTGTTGCTTGCTGGTGCAAAAGTGCTCGAAGCAACTTCAAACCCAGAAAAAAAGTCAAGGGCAGGTGGTTGGAAAAAGGGGAAAAGTAAAGAAAATTGTATAAAAAGTTTGTGTGTTTTAATGCAGGTGGCAAAAATGATGTTCAACTATTTATAAGACCGAGATTGAAATGGTTATTTTGACGTCAATGCATACTCTATGATGCTGTAATGATTAAGGCAAAAATGGAGTTGGTTGGAGTTGCAGCAAAAAGCTAACTATAATTGATTGATATCGTGCTGCTAAGAGATTTATGTTGGGGTAGATATAAGCACTCACATTTCGCTATCAAAATTAACTATACTATAAATCTTATAAGCACTTCACAATTGACATTAGCATTAGCAATTGATAGAACCTACCAGGCCAAATCATTAATCACAACTAAGCAAACGAAAGCGAAGCAAAACAATGATTTGAGATACTTTCTTTGTCATGCCCCAAACACAAGGCACGCACTACACAAAAGACAGAATGCGGCACAACTCACGTATCTGAGCTTATGTAACACACATCAAATCCCCAGGTTGACTCGAAGCAGGGACTAGAATTACACACGTAGCCGAGGAGAACATTACCCGCATCAGCAGATTGAGAGACTATAACGCGGTTGCCGGCTCCATTTGCCATGTTGCATGTCATCGATTGACAGGCTGTCAATATGCATGGCAAGCTCTTCATTTATCGACATATTCAGCCCCAATGCCTTGTCATTGACTTGGATTTTTGACTTTACTGTGATTACGCCAGAGTCCTTGGTCCTCTTAGCTACTCTTCCGTCAACTGTCAGCTCTCTCGCAAGCTCATCTTTTGCATTTATTTAATTTCCTATTTATTGTATATCAGCAGTGGACGACTGACTGACTCTGTGCACAGCTGGCGCCATTCAAATGTTGAAATATAATTGAATTATCATGATTGCTCTTGCGAATGAAACTGATATGAGTTTTAATATGTAACTAACAAACAAAAACCAATAAATAAAGCATATGTTATATATATGTATATATACATATATGCTTTATTTCATATTTATTCATGTATAAAACTCTACTCTATAAAATTAATTTTGAGAATATTACCAGTTATCATCAGACATAATTTTGTTAAAACTGAGTAGATTTCCTTCCAACTTGTATAAATACTATGGGAATCTATTAAATATTCAAGTCTTTGCGCCTCTTCACTAATTATGCAATCAGTTAATAAGCACGCCCCTTTTTGGTCAAAGAGATAAATGAGCAGTCCTTTAAAAGCTGTTGGCATAATTGAGCAATTTGGCCAACGCCTGAGTTAAGGCCTGAGCATATGCCTCTTATGGTGAATCATTAATAACTGGCGTTGGCATTAATCAGCTTAATATGACGAATTAAATCAACGACTTTAAAGAGCAGCTCCAAAATGTGTATAATAAAAGTTACACACAATGAAATGCTGGAAATGGATTTAGCACGAGGGAACACGAGGGACTTCGAGTTCAATAATTAATTAATAAGAGGCTCAACGGAAAAGACAGAAAATGGCAGAAAAATACGAATGCAAATTAAAATTGGACAAGCAAACAAAAAAATTAAAACATTGAGGAAAAATAATTCAAGTAAAGAGACAAAAGAATAATAACAACAAAGTGCTTTTCATGGCAGGACCAACTTTAAAATATGATGGGAGGCAGCAGCAGAGTGTGAGGCTTACAGGCTCTTAAGATATGTGACTTATAGTGCCAAAGTACAGCACAAATCCTTAAACCAGCCAAACACAAAATAAATGTCACAAAGGGATTTACAATAAGAAGATTGAGCGAGTAGGCATTAAAGGGCCTAGTTATACATAAATCAGAAAGAAACCTTTAAGTTAACCAAACGGCAACAAAACGGAAGAAACCAAAATCACAAAAAAATGCGCACTTGAAAAGGCACGACTAGAAGTTACTCTGCTTAAAGTATAAACAGATAGCAAATATATATTTCTCTCTATGATAATTATGATTAAAATGAACATTTTTCAATGCCATTAATGAGTTTCGCATTACTGATACCTATCAGGAAAGCCTTCCAATGAGTAGCACAAATGATACCCCGCTTCAGTGATTTCCTGTGCACAGGGTATCAAAAATCGGAAAAACAATTTGAAGCAATGTCTGCGAACGCATAAATATCAATTTACCCAACCTATCGATAAGTCGCAAGTTGCGCCAAATGAAATGCAATATATTATTCGGTCCATATTGCTAAAGACATACAAACAGCGATAAAAACACCTGATAAATACTTGTGCACATAAATGATGGCCATATATATATATATAGTCCTGTCGACATTTACAGGGGATGTGATGTGATGGGATGGCAGACACATTTGTTGCCAATTAAAATGCGAAACGGACCCAAACCAAACTCCGGATATTGAGGATGCGATGCTATGGCCCATAAAAATGTCTACGCAGAAGTTATATCAGTAAACATCTAAGCAACAAAAGTTTTCCTTTACTAATTCCATTGATGACTCCAAATAAAACAAAATGTTTTGTATGTTGCCATGTTAATTTTCCCCGTCTTGGATATTCAAGATATACAATATATACTTTTAAATGGTCACCCAAGAGGTGACGAAGAAAACAATTTAACTTTGGACATTTGCCAGGCTCTCAAGTGTGCAACTTTCATAAGAGTATTAATTTGAGACCTTATTAAAAATTGCTGAACTGTAAATATTAAGCAACAACGCTTCCTGTTCAAGTCCACCTGACAGGAAGTTGTCTAGGAGTGCCAATTATAAACGTAATTGAACTTCGAGGTTCTCAAGGCATGAAACAAAGAGTCTTTCATTTGCTGGTCCAATGCCTGAGTAATTGGTTCACATTTCCGTAAGCAGGGTACGAACATTGTGATACACTAACCGAAGTTCTGCAGTCTGAGTCTTAAATTTTGTATACCTTATTACTAGAACTAATTAATTGTTGAAGTATTTGTTTTGTGGCAGCAGTCCAGATTACTGGCAGGCAGAGTCCTAGCATATGTATAACTCATCAAGAAGTTGGCTAAAAAGCTTTCGACAAAGATTCTGTATTTACACTGAAATGATTAAAAGCAAAAGTTTGCCGTCGATTTTACCTCGAAAAGTTACGAAATGAAAAAGGCTTACAAGTAGTTATTAAAGCAGAAAGTTAGCTCATCCAACAAGTAAGAAGGAAAATTCCATTAAGGTGATGCAAGCATTGCTTTAATTTATGTCTAATGTAAATGATGAATCCCAACAAAATGTTGCGTCCAACCAACTTTATGCCACTTAGAAAGCTCGAACAGTCCATTAACTTTAATCGCGTCCGCGCTGCATAAAATTTATAGTGGTTGCAACAAGGACAGGTCGTCAAATGCTTCAGCGCAACAGGATGCAAATGAGTTACTGTAAAACGAACAAAATAAATTTGTATAAACTACTCAAATAAGTAAAGAAGCAACGAAAAAGTTTCTACATAAAAGTTAAAGCTGAAAAAAAAATGAAAAACCATTTGAAAATGGCATTACGCGCATTTATCAACATAAAATACTTTATATATTTATTGGGCCACAGACCCGAATACAGATATAAACATATTTGTGTGTGTGTTGTGTGTGTTGGCAGCAGTTTCAATACGGCCACAAAAAAAAATAATCAAATGATTGTCAAGCGCACACAAAATGTATATGAGACCCTTTGGGCAAACGACGAACATTGTTACGCATACGCCACGTGCTCCGCTCGCCAATTTTATTAACCGCAGAAAGTTCGGCGTGTGTGGCTGCAACTGAAAAGCGACAGCAGCTAGACAATCAGCCAGGAGCACAAATTCACATATTTGTCTGGGGTTATCGTGAGGAAAATTAAGTCCGACGCTGTTGAAATTTTGAACACCCTTAGCAGATGCTTACAAAAGGTGTGAAATGATGTGATTATTATATGCAGATTGGATATGCAGAGGATAAGCAGATTTTTACCAATCAGCTGACTGCTTTTATAGTTTTCAAAACTTTAAGAACTTAAGCCTGAAAAGGGGGTACAATCCATCCAATAAATGCTTTCTCAGAAGTGCGATCCTGACTTTAACTCAATTCGCATATTCCTAGTAATTTTTTGTGTTGCCATAAAGCAACTATCATAAAGCGTTGCGAAATTTATAAGGTTATGAAAATACCTCCCGCAAGGGTATAATAAAGTAAACGCTGCTAACTTTTATCATCAAATTGAGCGAATGCTGCAATGCGGCGTTTGCGTGATAATTTCCAATGCTTTTTGGGCGCCGCACAAAACAATTATAAAACAAAAGGTACAAAAACAAAGAATACAACAGAAAACATGGGAAGGGGCAACATTAATTAAGCAAATTTGACGCTACAAAAAGGGCAAATGAAATGAAATAAGTTGAAAATGGATGAAGCTGATGAGGATGAGAATGGGGATGTGGATGAAAATGAGGATGAGTTCCTGGCTCTAAGCAAAGTTTGCGTTTTATCCGTGATTGCTAATTAGCCACAAATGCTGTTGGTTTTAACTAGACTGGGTTGTGACTGTACTGCTGAAAGAGTTGACGGAGTGATTGGACTGATTGTTTCGCTGTCAATCTGGTCACCATTTGGCTGACTGATTAACGTATGCTAATTTCGGATGGTGCACCAAATCGTTTGTCATTTGGATTGGACCCGAAACTGATTGAACTGATGGTAGGCGTGAACCTTGGAGATGGGCGTGGCGCGGCTTTTGTAACAGACTGTATTGGCAATTCCAATTTGCACCATTCACTCACTTTAATTACATTTCAGTTTTCCCCGTTTGCTTGTTGCTCATGGTTTTGTTTGGCTTTCATGGTTTTGGCCCTTTTAACCATAACTGTAAGCGGTGGCTTCAAACAAAATTATCTGCGGTCTCTCTGTTAGTGGGTGTCTCTGAGTATGTGTGAGTGTGTGTTGAGTGTGTGTGTGTGTGTGCGTATGTTATCTCATTTCAAAGAGATGCACAGAATCTCATTTATTTCATTCCATGTACAAAAATGGGGTTTGACCTTTTCCATTTCACAGATAATGCAGAGCGGAACACAATATTTAATGTGTACTTTTTGTTGAATACATTTCCTAATTGAATTTTCGATCGTCAGCATAGCTCCTGTTTATTCAAAATTTTCACACATTCTTTAAAAAAAAGTTTTTAAATTGTCTTTGGATTTTTGGTTGAATTTGTATTGCTTCCATTGTAAATAAAATCGCAATAAATCGCATTTTGCTTCAGCTGCAGACAGTTTTCTGGCATAGCAATGAGTAAATGTTTCGCACATGCAATTTGCTTTTCTCATTCATTCAGAAAACAGAAACAGAAAGTCTGCGAAAAGTTATTGTCGGAGGGATTTGTCTGGCACATCATAACTAAACAAATATGAAAATTCGAGAATTTGCTATGCGATTGCATGAAAAAGTTGTTATTTTCATTTGACTCAACTTTGTAATGCAAAAAAAATAATTATACAAAATGAACAAAAATCAACTTTTTCAATTGTGTGTCCAAAAAATAAATCTCAACGGTTCCAAATCAAGTATCAAAATGCAATGTAAGCACAATCAGTAAACTGCTTAATCTAAATCACGCTCATCAATATTTAGATTAAGTGCCATCAATTTAGTCAGCACTTAAACAGTTGACATAACACTAATTAATTTCACACGAAAGCTTTTAGCGTTTGCTGCATGTATGCAAATTACATGGCGGCATCTAAGCCAGTGCCGCACTGCATGCTAATCCAATAAAGCCAGCTTTTTAACTTTTAGCACTCAAACTAAAAGCAGCCAACTCAACCGCAGTGCATTATGTGAATTTCGAAAATGCTGCATTCATATCTAGCAAATGTGTTGAGCATGCTAAAAATTGTTGTTTTTGGTTTTTATTTTAAAAAGGAAACTTTTGGGTGTTAAAACTTTAGCTAGCAGAAGCGCAGGGCGTCATCTGCGTGTGTTGTGGCTAGCAATGATTTAAGCCAGGCTAAGCAACCATGCAAATATTTGCACGTGCAGTCCGATTGACGTACAAATGTCCCGCTGGCATGAAAAACACTTTTTCAACTTACGGTTCACTCACAATTAACCGAACAGCTGGCTGCTAGTGATGCGGGCATAAATAATTAAACCGATCAGTTTAGTTCTTTTAGAATTTATTTTTTTTAATCTATTTTAAACACTTGTACACTTCAGCCGACGTACACAGACTTGGCACACTTTTCAAAATCGAAAGTCGACCCAAATATTTATTTTTATTTGGCACGCGTAAAACAAAACGTTTTCCAAATTCTTCTTTTTTTTGTATTTTCCTGAATTTTTCAAAATTATCTTTTCTGTGGAACTTGGCGCTTGACGGGCGACCAGCGACCGTTTTGGACGAATCCGTTTACAGGACTAACTGAGGCTGCCGGCGCCCGAGTGCGCCTAGCCCCAAAAACCATCCACAATGAGCAGAAAAGCGCGCCAAACATACAATCCACAATGAACACCACAAATGGAAGCCACCACGTGTGCCAGTCCAAAGAGCGCAGACGCTGCTGAAACATATATAGAGGCATGCCCACTTTACGCGGACGCCAGTGTAGCCATTGGTGGATTATATTCATTTTTAGTTGTGGACGCTGTTTGGACAACTGTTGCATTTTTATTTACTTTTCTTTTGTGAATCGAGACAGTTTCCATTCATGATTTTGTTGCCAATTTTCAGTTGTGTAGATAATTGTCATATATTATTTAGCTGCTTGTGCTGTTCAGCTATTTTTTTCTCCTCTAAATTTCAAGTCACGCATGAAAAGACAATTTTTTTGCGATTTCCACTTGAGAGCGTTAAAGAAGTCGCTTTGAGGTACCACAACAAAGTGTTTCCGATTTGTCATTAAACGTAGCAAGGAGAGGTTGCCTTTAACAGTCAGCATATATAGGACTTCAAAATAATTGATGTGCTCACGAAACATTTTTAATGACATTGCAATATTTTCTAATAAGTGTTATATTAAATTTTGAGCAAGGAGCTGCTTATATATATATCCAAGATATATTTCAAAAGCAATTTTCACATTTTATATTGAGACTGCTGCCCAAATTAATTAGTTTTTCATATTTGCAATGCTATATTATATGTTTATTTTGGAATTCAACTCATCCAGTATACGGTTCACATATTTGTAGGTCCCTATTCCACACAAAGCCCGAATCGCACAGTGGTGTCGTTGTAAAGAACGGACACAACGGCGACCTCAATAGGCACACTGTCAGGAAAAGGGTGCCCTCTGCTGCGGGTGCACTGATCACCATCAGAATGGCCACAACTGCCAGATAGATAAGGAACTTGGGAGGCATCGTTGTAACTTTGTAGTATTCCCTCGACGTTGCTGCTCTCAACTGACTTTTTGCTGTAACATTGTGCACTATTTATATGGTTTCCAAATAACATATTGTTTATTTAATAATACTAGAGCAAAATGTTTACTAAATTATACATTGTAAGCGATCACGAGTTAAATGTGCAACTCAAAAAGCATTCACAAGTCGGCAGTATGTCAATATTTAGATTATTCAATTCAATAGTCGCCTTACTCCAATTTAAATAACATGTGTGTGTATCTTGCAGGGTTTAGAGGTTCAAATAGATCTAAGAAAAACAATGCCCCTAAAACATTTCAATAAAATAAAAATATGATTAATACCTACAAATATCAGTTTTCATGCACCTGTGCTTTATTTTGCCAAATCACTGAATTATTCCTTGAATATATCTTCGTAAATATGTTACTGGCTAGCTAGGATTATATATTATTCATTCTGTTTTTTTCAGTGTAACCAAAACGAACACTCAATTATATATACGAATACAGGCAGGGGATGCAGTAAAACTAATAAAATAATAATATTTACTTATGAAGCAGGTTGCCATTTGATCTGATACAAAGTATTTGGCTCGAGACATTTGTGCAAACACAATATTGATGTTGTCGTAGTGCATCGGTCTCATAAAAATCATATAAATACGACGCATCACTTCAGAGCAGCAACAGATCGTCCATAGCTTCTACGATGACTCCCAAGTTCCTAATCTATCTATCCCTGGTGGCCATGCTGGTGGTCTTCAGCGCACCTGCAGCCGAAGGAACATTTCTCATTTTTGCCTGCCTGACAAGATCACCTTTCTGTCCTTACAGCTCTACCACACCAAGGTGTCCAAATTCTGCTTCGACGTATAACCCGGTAACTAGACAATGTGCATAGGCTGACATGGGCTGCGTTGGAATGGATCAATTTGTATGTCCTGGCATAAAATGTGCAAAAGGAATCCAAATGTATTATTTTGAATTGTGTTCATGTTGAACAATATAAGCTGCCAACATTTTGTTATGAATTTACAACAATTTATCTAAAAATATCAACAAAAAACCATATACACCACTTTTTTGTATTATTCAGTGTTTAAGAACGTCAACTTGTATTTTCAAACATTTATTTTTCGTTCGGATTCCTTGAAAAATTCATAAATTAAAGTCAAAATATAAATATATTCAAAAGTTTTCTTGGTAATACATTTATTTCGAATAAAATGCATAAATAAAATTTATTTTTAACTCTGATTTAAATGTACCCAGTACCTAGCAGCCTTTTAGGTCATTTGGATTTGACTTTTTTATTTATGGCCTGAACTTGGCCAGAATGAAATCCAGTTTGGCATAATTTACCAACTTTGGCAGAGCTTTTTCTAATGCGTCCGATTTACTGTCAGTCCGAGTTTGTTTGGCTTCCGTCTCGTTCAGAGTGGGCTCAAGTGAAATCTATTTAAAATTCTGCAGTTTCATTCGTGTGACTGAACATTAAATTAAATTTTGCATTAAATTGCGTGCCTACGCATATTCAAATTTGGTTAGGACTATTTGTGTCTGCTGCCCACTCAACTTGCCCGTCGTGGCATGCAACATAGGTATTATGAGAATAATTATGTCAAAAAAAGCAAGCAGGATTCAGGCATTTATAAGGAACAAAAGAAGTTGCTATAAATAGCGAAAACTCAGCAAAACTTTGCTTAAACATTTGTTGTGTCTTCTACATTACATATCAAACTATACTTGCAGCAGAAATCTTAAATTTTCACTCAAAATAATGGACACTCTTAAGAACTTTTTAATAATTACTAAAAGGTAAATTTTTTAATAAAGAAAAAAAAATTAACTCATAAGTTGACTTCTTATGCGTTTTTACTTACATCGACCGCATTTTTGCATCTTTTTCACTTTCCAAAAAGCATCTAAAATGGCAATTCTATCCACAAGTTGCATATGCTCCGCTCCGGCTGCAAGTCACATCCTGGTGTGCAAATGATGACTATACGCGGGAGTAGGAGTAGGCAACGGCTCAACCCACGCAATCACACAGAAAGTGACGAATGAGTGATGTTTAATTAATTTGCCATTTGTGTGCTGACGTTGGAGTTAAAGCAAACGTTAACATAACACTCTAGACACAAGTTCAAACAAACTTTTTTGAAATGAATGGGAAGCTATCTGCCAACAGCTGCAACAGCGACTTGTTTGCCCACGTGGTGTTGAGCCCGTAACACCAAGTCAAAAAAAAAAAAAGGAAAACAAATTTTAAAGTATTCAGATATTTTGGCAGCTGCGCCCGAAGTAACACGGCTAAGAATTCTTTGGATACTTCGTCGAGTAAATTATAATTGGATTCTTTACACCCTTTAAACACTGACGATTAAAATTGTCCTTCTCTGTTCTCTGTGTCCCAATGATGGGAAACTCCTTTCTGAACCATTTAAAGCCATCATTTTATTTAGTTTGCTTTGCCATTTTGAATTCAATAATCCTTATTTCCCTTCGAACAGAATTAGTTCTGATTTCAACCATTTTAAATGATCATAAAGTTAGGTCGAATCAATACAAATCCATAAAAGTATAACACCCAAAAATCAACTGTCATTTTCCAGAGATATGCAAATTACTAGAAGCTGGCAAAAAATGTATTTCATCGATTCTCTGGGAAGCTTACAATTCCAAGTTGTCAGACAAACTCATATTTAGTTTACGCAACTACTTAGGAATTCAATTGCGAAACAATTGCCGCGTGCTCATATTTGATCTAATACAAAGTATTTAGATCGAGACATTTGTGCAAACACAATATCAGTCTTCTAAAACCCATATAAATGCGACCCTGCACTTGAGAGCAGCAACAGATCGTCCATAGCTTCTACGATGACTCCCAAGTTCCTAATCTATCTATCCCTGGTGGCCATGCTGGTGGTCTTCAGCGCACCTGCAGCCGAAGGAACATTTCTCATTTTCGCCTGCCTGACAAGATCACCTTTCTGTCCTTACAGCTCTACCACACCAAGGTGTCCAAATTCTGCTTCGACGTATAACCCGGTAACTAGACAATGTGCATAGGCTGACATGGGCTGCGTTGGAATGGATCAATTTGTATGTCCTGGCATAAAATGTGCAAAAATAATCGATAAACAATTTAAAATTGAAGTCCAAAATAAATAAATAGCATTGCATTGAATTAAAACGATATTGTTTAGAAGTAATTTTTTGTTGTAGGAGGGAGGAGTACCAATTCTATAAAATGGATAATCGCAATCAATTGAGAATAACTGTATTTACCTTGATGATAGCTGTAAATGTTCGTGTAAAATCATTGCGCCTAAAAGCGGGCAACAAAAGTTTTTTGTGCTTTGCTTTTCTGCTTAGCGACCGCAACAGCCCCAACGCAAGGCCACATCCTAAGGCTCCAGCCAAATGTAAGGTCAATGGGTCCTGTTTTTCAATCTAAGTTCTCATCCCTTCATTATTCTTTCGTTTCTGTTAACAGCTGTTATTTGCAGGCGATATTTTTTGTTTGGCTTGCCATTCAACTAATTAAATGGCAATTGATTTGTATGAATTGCAATTGTCCTGCCTGTGTGTGTGTGTGTGTGTGTGTGTGTGTTGGTGTTTGTGTGTGTGTGGATGTGTGTGGTTGTGTGTTTGTCCCTTTATTGGCTTCGCATTTTTCAAGGCATTTGTCAATAGCTTACAAGCATTTAACGGCCACTTTCTTTTGACTCTGGCTGCATTAAAGCGTCTGTGAATAATTTATTGATTTTCATTTTGAATCTGAGCTGGAGACATACTTAATTTTAAATTGATGGCGTTTCGTTGAATATTGGCCAAATAGGGAATTTATCTGAATTGACAAACATTCCAAGCGAATTCTTTATAATTAATAAATAGATTTTTCATCTTTATTCTTTTTTTCTATTTGATTTCCTTTTAATTTATGGTAGATTTATCATCTTTATATTTTCTTTTTTTCGATGTTTGACTTGAAAGGCGCATTAATTAAGTAAGTAATTAATTATGTAATTACTAACTTACGAAATTAAAGTACCCAAGACTGATGGAGCATTTTCTTTGGGAACCAACCTTTTCACTTGTTATTTATGACGAAATCCGAAATCTTTGCACCAGTCCTTGGGGGCTTCGATTAATTTGCCAATGTGCTGGAAAGCACCAACAAATTTGCGGCTTCTGCTGACGAAATGTTAATTTTTTGGAGTACACAGTGAATAGCTCTATTTGCATAGATGAGTCTGTGTCTGTCTGTGTGTTATTCTAGCAAATTTAATTTCACTGATTAGGGTCTACTTGGATCGCAGAACACTCTGGCTGCTTCGTCTTTTGGGCCGGAAATGCGCCGCTGGCATGTGTGAAATATAATCAAATGTTTTCGAATGCAATCAAATTGAGTAAAAGTATTCAAGAGGGATGCCAACTTACATGGGAATGCTTGAATTGAAGTGTTTTACGTGTCAAGCTCTCGAAATAGAATGCATAAATTACCAATTAATGTTGACCACTAAAAGTTATGTTTACGAGTATGCCGGTTATTATATTTGGAACGAGGCAAGGTAGCAGCAGCAATTGAAACCAATTATTAAGGCAATCGGAGCATAAGCTGGACTTAATCCCAAATTTTCCGAGCCTTATAGCAATGTACTCAATCGGTTAATATTTAACGAGCTTAAAATGAAATTTCCTTAAGTATTTTAAAGTTGAAGTATGTTGCTCAAAAGAACCATGTAAAATATTTGTCCAGCTATTAAATTTCGAGAAAAACAATGCACACTTTATTTTGGGATTGACAAAGCTGGAGCTGGGAGCTACGCAGTGATCTGAGTTAAATAATTGGTAATTCAAGACGACAATGTCATTTGCCTTTTGCCTGTCAACTACAACAATAAGAACCGTAACAAAAACAACAAATCAGTAATTAACTGAAAGCAGCCATTAATGTGGTCATTGTTCACTGAAACAGAGTCGAGTTCTGGATTGGGTTTGGGTTTGAATTTGAGTTGGGGTTCAGCTACTAAAATTATACAACACAGTCACGTAATGTAAAAAGCTCTCGTTGAGTTGACCTGGCTTTGATGAGCTTTGCACTTAATTACTGCAGATAACTAATGCCAAAAACTTTCTTCTTTCTCTGTATCTCCACTTTCGACCACTTTCCTCTAGTGAACTTGAGCGCTCATCGAAGCAGAAGAACTTTTGTTTGACCTGTTGTTGACGCCACTCGATGCGCCATCCATCGTGCAACTGGATGTGGCCACTTGTTGTCGTCTAGATTGTAATTAATATAATTACGTATTTATATAAAGCTAGCCAGGCATGGCCAATGAACTTGCACCCGAACTTCATTAGTCACGGTTTATTTTTAAAACAACAGTCACTAATGTTACCTGCATTCCTTACATAATCCAATAATTATACAGTTGATTGCTATTAAAGCACATGCAATACGCTGCAATACTTTGAGTCCTTTGTTTCCATATACCCATAAGTAAATATAGTTTTATTTACTTTCTTAACACTTGTCAAACTGCAGCTGCCAATTATAATCTAAAAAATATTTACATTGTAAGCAGCTACTAGTTAAAAGCAGTTGTTTTCAAAAGTAAGCACATAATTGTTATAGCTTATGTTACTGTTAAGTAAGAAGAGATAAACGATGTACTTAAGGAACACCTTATTTCTCACTTCTCATTGTGCTCTGTAAAGTATTCCTGATATGTATTTCGATTTGCGAAACTATATTGTAACAGCAGCTGCTATTATAGTAGAGCTATGACTTGCTGTGCAAACTCACGATAGATTATTTACAGCGTTATTGGTTAGATGATTAGAAATATCTTTTGAAGATTTTTTCAATCAAAAGTATACCCTGACTTTTGATATTGTGTTTAACTATAGTCGACATATAATAATCAAATTTGTATTCAAATTTGTATTCTTCTCTTCTTCTTGTAGGGTGTGTTCAAGTTGAACAAGCAGAGAAAGAAAATTACCATCGACTCAACAGCTGGCGAGATAAGGAGCAGCAGCAAGGACACCAGTAGCAAGCAGCGAGACAGTGTCAAGGACTTCATGTTGTTAAAATTAGATAGCACTGCACTTCAGAGTGGGTGACTTCACTCTTATCTGTGGCTTTGAATACCCTGTAGCCATTAAAAATGGGTATAATAAAGTTAAGCAAATTTGTGTAACAATCAGAAGGAAGCATGTTTGATCAGCAACAACCGCCAAGTCAAATTAGAATATCTTGGATTCAGGGTATTTGCGAGTCGAGCTCTCGCGACTGGTGCACTCTTACCTGTTATAGCCAGAGAATATTTGAACAGATGCGTACAGTTTGACAGGCAAGTTGACGCTGTCTTTGACCTGCATTAAATAGCCATTAACGTTGGCAAAATAATATTGACCCAACCCAGTTTATTAAATAAAGTTCGAGCTACTGACTAAGTAAATCAATTATGTGTGCAAGCAAAACAAAACCCAATTATGCACAGGAGTGCGTCTGATTAAATTAAGTAAATTTTACTTATTTGCCATTTGCAATTGGTAAATTATCCAAATATATTTCAAATAAAATTGCGCAATTGCCTCTCTGAGTGTTTACTGTGTGTGTGTGTTTGTAATCGGTTTACAATTTTGCAGCCATGTCAAATTGGACAAAATTTGATATTCAAATTAAGATAAATGTATTTGGCCCAAATTGCATTTTGTGTCATGCGTTGATGTTCTCCGATTATGTGCAAATTACATAAACTCAATGGGATTAAGCTAAATGTTTATTTCCCATAAATAATAGAAAAAGCATATTCTCAAATTTGAGTTGAGTTTTTTTCATTTTATTTTCTTTATTATGATGCTTATCTCTCTTTTGCCTTGATTATACTCTTTCGACAACAGTGACAAACGGCATCTGTAAATATTAGCTAGTCTCTTTATATATCGAATACATATATATGAGTTTAATTGGACTCGCATCGTTTGCAAAAAAGTTGCTTTGTGCTGACTGCGCATTCTTAAATAAATAATTAGCAATAATTATGAAGGCCAGGCAGCAAGCTGGCTAACTTCTATAATGCTTCACTGAATCCATTTCGGAGCCAAGCTGCTGTGAAGCCTTTTAGCGGTTCTTAACAGTGATTTGTTTGATTTTTGGCGCCTCGCCTCAATGAGTCCTGCCCCTAAATCAATCGTACATTTAAAGTTGAAAACGTGATTTTAGGTCGGAAGCCAAGAAAATATTCTAGCCTGAAACAGCCATATAGGCATAGGTCGAAGCTTCAAAATGCCATAACTTCGTCAAAACTCAACTCAGATTAAAAAGCGAGGGCTTTTTGATCATAGTTTTGCCCCTAAATCAATCGTACATTTAAAGTTGAAAACGTGATTTGAGGTCGGAAGACAAGTAAAAATTATAGCCTGAAAATCGATACATCGATATATGGGCATAGGTCGAAACTTCAAAATGCCATAACTTCGTCAAAACTCAACTCAGATTAAAAAGCGAGGGCTTTTTGATCATGGTTTTGCCCCTAAATCAATCGTGCATTTAAAGTTGAAAACGTGACTTGAGGTCGGAAGACAAGTAAAAATTATAGCCAGAAAATCGATACATCGATATATGGGCATAGGTCGAAACTTCAAAATGCCATAACTTCGTCAAAACTCAACTCAGATTAAAAAGCGAGGGCTTTTTGATCATAGTTTTGCCCCTAAATCAATCGTGCATTTAAAGTTGAAAACGTGATTTGAGGTCGGAAGACAAGTAAAAATTATAGCCAGAAAATCGATACATCGATATATGGGCATAGGTCGAAACTTCAAAATGCCATAACTTCGTCAAAACTCAACTCAGATTAAAAAGCGAGGGCTTTCGATCATGGTTTTGCCCCTAAATCAATCGTGCATTTAAAGTTGAAAACGTGACTTGAGGTCGGAAGACAAGTAAAAATTATAGCCAGAAAATCGATACATCGATATATGGGCATAGGTCGAAACTTCAAAATGCCATAACTTCGTCAAAACTCAACTCAGATTAAAAAGCGAGGGCTTTTTGATCATGGTTTTGCCCCTAAATCAATCGTGCATTTAAAGTTGAAAACGTGATTTGAGGTCGGAAGACAAGTAAAAATTATAGCCAGAAAATCGATACATCGATATATGGGCATAGGTCGAAACTTTAAAATGCCATAACTTCGTCAAAACTCAACTCAGATTAAAAAGCGAGGGCTTTTTGATCATGGTTTTGCCCCTAAATCAATCGTACATTTAAAGTTGAAAACGTGATTTTGAGTCGGAAGACAAGTAAAAATTCTAGCCTTAAAATCGATACATCAATATATGGGCATAGGTCGAAACTTCAAAATGCCATAACTTCGTCAAAACTCAACTCAGATTAAAAAGCGAGGGCTTTTGATCATGGTTTTGCCCCTAAATCAATCGTGCATTTAAAGTTGAAAACGTGATTTGAGGTCGGAAGACAAGTAAAAATTATAGCCAGAAAATCGATACATCGAAATGCCATAACTTCGTCAAAACTCAACTCAGATTAAAAAGCGAGGGCTTTTTGATCATAGTTTTGCCCCTAAATCAATCGTACATTTAAAGTTGAAAACGTGATTTGAGGTCGGAAGCCAAGAAAATATTCTAGCCTGAAACAGCCATATAGGCATAGGTCGAAACTTCAAAATGCCATAACTTCGTCAAAACTCAACTCAGATTAAAAAGCGAGGGCTTTTTGATCATAGTTTTGCCCCTAAATCAATCGTACATTTAAAGTTGAAAACGTGATTTTGAGTCGTAAGACAAGTAAAAATTCTAGCCTGAAAATCGATACATCGATATATGGGCATAGGTCGAAACTTCAAAATGCCATAACTTCGTCAAAACTCAACTCAGATTAAAAAGCGAGGGCTTTTTGATCATAGTTTTGCCCCTAAATCAATCGTGCATTTAAAGTTGAAAACGTGATTTTGAGTCGGAAGACAAGTAACAATTCTAGCCTGAAAATCGATACATCGATATATGGGCATAGGTCGAAACTTCAAAATGCCATAACTTCGTCAAAACTCAACTCAGATTAAAAAGCGAGGGCTTTTTGATCATGGTTTTGCCCCTAAATCAATCGTGCATTTAAAGTTGAAAACGTGATTTGAGGTCGGAAGACGAGTAAAAATTATAGCCAGAAAATCGATACATCGATATATGGGCATAGGTCGAAACTTCAAAATGCCATAACTTCGTCAAAACTCAACTCAGATTAAAAAGCGAGGGCTTTTTGATCATGGTTTTGCCCCTAAATCAATCGTGCATTTAAAGTTGAAAACGTGATTTGAGGTCGGAAGACAAGTAAAAATTATAGCCAGAAAATCGATACATCGATATATGGGCATAGGTCGAAACTTCAAAATGCCATAACTTCGTCAAAACTCAACTCAGATTAAAAAGCGAGGGCTTTTTGATCATAGTTTTGCCCCTAAATCAATCGTACATTTAAAGTTGAAAACGTGATTTTGAGTCGGAAGACAAGTAAAAATTCTAGCCTGAAAATCGATACATCGATATATGGGCATAGGTCGAAACTTCAAAATGCCATAACTTCGTCAAAACTCAACTCAGATTAAAAAGCGAGGGCTTTTTGATCATAGTTTTGCCCCTAAATCAATCGTACATTTAAAGTTGAAAACGTGATTTTGAGTCGGAAGACAAGTAAAAATTCTAGCCTGAAAATCGATACATCGATATATGGGCATAGGTCGAAACTTCAAAATGCCATAACTTCGTCAAAACTCAACTCAGATTAAAAAGCGAGGGCTTTTTGATCATGGTTTTGCCCCTAAATCAATCGTGCATTTAAAGTTGAAAACGTGACTTGAGGTCGGAAGACAAGTAAAAATTATAGCCAGAAAATCGATACATCGATATATGGGCATAGGTCGAAACTTCAAAATGCCATAACTTCGTCAAAACTCAACTCAGATTAAAAAGCGAGGGCTTTTTGATCATGGTTTTGCCCCTAAATCAATCGTGCATTTAAAGTTGAAAAAAAATTATAGCCAGAAAATCGATACATCGATATATGGGCATAGGTCGAAACTTCTCTATCTCACTCTCGCTGTCTTTTTCTCCAATGGAGAGTACTTTTATGAATGCTGTCAAGTATATGTGACTTTTTTGTTTTTTGGCAGCCTCAACTGACAATTAGCACGATTTTCATTCACAATTCGCAAGTTTGCCATGCGTAAACAATCATCCATGTCAATTTGTGCAGACGGAAACGGAAGTGCGCATAACGGAGTGTGTGGGATGGAAGGTGAGGTTGAGGGGAAAGTGGGTGAAGCACTTCATTTTTAACCGGCAATTTGCATATACTGTTCAAAATGTAAATATACATTTTATCTTGATAAGTATAACACTAGCAGACGATGCGTGGGCTTTTGTTGGTGTTTTTTTTGTCTCAGTTACTTGACAACTGCGTCATGTAAAAGCGAGGAACAAAAGAAGCGACGCAGTTTAGAGTAACCCTGAGCTATAGTCCCCTTTTCACCCTACTCCACTCATGTGTGCATATTTGTATATACTTTTTTTTGTCTTCTTCCGTGTTTTTGTGGACACGCGCCGCAGGAGCTCATGAATAATGCAACCAGAGCAGAGCAGAGGCAGACAGTTGAGATGATAAACAAGCTTTCAGTTTAGTGTTTATTCTGCATTGCATTTTTGCTGGCGAACAATTAAAGTCAAATAATGTTAATGCCAAGCGACAGCTGCTGCAACCAAATTATGCAAATTCAAAGACTTTTGATAAGGGTTTTATTCCAAAACAGACTCCACACAATCCACTTCATTCCATTCAATTACGGAAATGTGAATCATTTGACAAGAGAGCTTAGCCAACGAAGAGGCAAACAAAATAATTGAAAAACAGCCATTAGCATGAATTGTGAATGGTCTTAAAGAGTAACATGAACAGATGGCTATTGCAATTGACAATCCGAATGTTTGCTACGTTTTTTATGTTGCCTAGGTCGCATAAAAAATCTTTCCAAATTTTTTTAGAGCTGCATAAATGAAATTAAGATGTTAAGATGACGTTTAATAAAGCCATGTAGGCTGTGTATCGAAAGACTGAGGTTTCCGCATCTTTATCTTAAAATCAAAACACAATTTAGCTATAAATATGTACTGCCGGCAGCAAAGAGACGGTTTCGTATTGAAATTTTCATCAAGATACCCTTAAAGCCGAGGGATCATTTCGCCTGAAAACAGAAATGGCTTTAATTAAATTTATAACCGTATGGAAAGGTGTTTCAATTTTGTCATGAATCCTCTTAAAATAAGATAAATGTAGAAGACTTCAAGCTGAAGTTTTAATCAGAAATAATAGTAATAAAATCAAGAAAAAGTTGTCTCAAGTTATTCAAAATACACAAAATATATTGCAACTAAGGAGTGATTTAACAAACAATTTTTTTTTTCATTTTTTAATGTGTCAGTTGAAAGCATCCATCTGCTAAATAGTAATATTAAAAACTCATTTAACAATCAGAATATCATTTATAAGAATGCAATTAAATGTTTCAAAGTCTTAACACAGCCTACACCATCAATTTGATGAACAGAGTATAATAAATCAAACAAATCGCCCGACCATTTTTATAATTAACTGTGCGAAAGTAAGCAACCAAAAATGTAGCCGAAAATTCGCTCTTCAGAGGCGCGGGAAGCATACCAAATGAAAAATCCTTTGGAGTCCCTTGCGGCTAATTAAAGTAATACGAAGTTGACACAAAGTGAAATGTAATGCCAGCTAGCAAAGTCAATAAAGTAAAGTATTTTTGATGCAGAATTTTTATAATAAGTATCATTTAACTTTAACTAAACCACCAAAAGCCAGAAAATCAATTAGTCATACTATTATCTACTCTATCTACCATAAATATCTTAATCAGGTAAAAAGCTTTTGATATTTCATTTGTGGCGAACATTAATGAGTCAAACGATGCCTAATATAAGGTGCGTAGGCAAGAATGTTTTTAGGGGGTTGCCTTAAAAAAAATGGATTCAAAAAGAATAAGTTTAATCAAACCCAATCTTAGTATCATTCAAAATAAATAAATAAAATTAATTTTAAAAATAAAAATATAGTAAATTTAAATAACTCATAAATAATTTTATAAAAATAAATCACACGTTTCATAAGTAATTCACCAAATGAATTTAATATTTTCAATAATTGAAACAAATTGACCACCAAGCCAATTTTTTGTTTGAAGGCCCCCCCTGAACAAAGCCACTGACTGATAATCAATTTCGTTTATTTGCCAAGCGCTCAGCTTTGAAAGCTTTGAGCTTTTCAAAACTTTCGTTTCACAAAAAGAGCGCTTTTCGGTTTAAGCCTATAAAATGATTTCTGTTGTTATGAAATGTATGCGTTGAAAGTGTTTATATACGCTTCGCACAATTGGTATTATTATAGAATGTTCGAGAAATCGTTTCAAGCGCCCCAAATGTGAGGGCAATATTTAAATAATTCACGTCAAGTTTAACAAATAAATTATATTGAAAATGGTGAAGTTCTCGCTTGACGAAATACGTGGCTTAATGGATAAGCGGCGTAATATACGCAACATATCCGTTATAGCACATGTTGATCATGGTAAATCGACATTGACGGATTCTTTGGTCTCCAAGGCTGGCATTATAGCTGGCGCCAAGGCGGGCAATATGCGATTCACCGACACACGCAAGGACGAACAGGAGCGATGCATTACGATCAAGTCAACGTAAGATAAAAATTATAAAAAAAAATAATATCTCAAATTATCACTAATCATTAATCCCAATAACATATACAGTGCCATAACAATGTACTTTGAGCTACAGGAAAAGGATTTGGAACTCATTACACAGACAGATCAACGCGAAAAGGACACAAAGGGATTTCTAATTAATTTGATAGACTCACCCGGTCATGTGGACTTCTCCTCGGAGGTAACGGCTGCTCTGAGAGTGACCGATGGTGCTCTCGTCGTTGTCGATTGCGTCTCCGGTGTCTGCGTGCAAACGGAGACGGTTCTGCGCCAAGCGATTGCGGAGCGCATTCGACCCATTCTCTTTCTGAATAAAATGGATCGTGCTCTGCTCGAGCTACAACTGGACACGGAGGATCTATATCAAACATTTCAGCGCATTGTGGAGAATGTAAATTTGATAATTGCCACCTACAACGATGATAGTGGACCCATGGGTGAAGTATCCGTCGATCCAGCGAAGGGTTCCGTTGGCTTCGGTTCGGGTCTGCACGGCTGGGCCTTCACCCTCAAACAGTTCGCCGAAATGTATGCCGATAAATTTAAGATTGATGTTGGCAAACTGATGAAACGGTAAGTCAAACAAAATGTTTAAGATTTTCAATTATGCAGAAGAGCTTTAGGTATTTTTTCTAAATTTTTCTCAATTGCAAGTTTTTAAGTTTCACCATAGTTTTTTAACTTTAATTATTTAAGGAATGATATCAGTTTCAAAGTGTGGCTTTTAGACGAGTTATAATATAATAACTTAATAACATTTTATACAATTAAATTTAATTACAGACTCTGGGGCAGCAATTTCTTCAACACGAAAACGAAAAAGTGGCAAAAGCAAATGGATGCGGACAGTAAACGATCATTTTGCCTATACATATTGGATCCCATTTACAAGGTATTCGATGCTATAATGAACTACAAGACGGAGGAGATAGCCGGCTTGCTGGAGAAGATCGGTGTAAAGCTGCAGCCGGAAGACCAGGATCAGCAGGGAAAGGTGCTGCTAAAGACCGTGATGAGAAGTTGGTTGCCGGCTGGAGAAACGCTGCTGCAGATGATCGCCATCCATTTGCCGTCACCTGTGGTGGCACAAAAGTATCGCATGGAAATGTTGTACGAAGGTCCACAGACCGATGAGGCTGCGGTCGCCATTAAGAACTGTGATGCTGATGGACCACTGATGATGTACATCTCGAAAATGGTGCCCACAGCAGATATTGGAAGATTCTATGCTTTTGGCAGGGTGTTTGCCGGCAAGGTATCCACTGGGCAGAAGTGCCGCCTCATGGGACCCAACTATGTGCCCGGCAAGAAGGAAGATCTGTGCGAGAAGGCCATCCAGCGTACAGTTTTAATGATGGGTCGCAATGTGGAGGCCATTGAGGATGTGCCAGCGGGCAACATATGCGGTCTAGTGGGTGTGGATCAATTCCTGGTCAAAACGGGCACAATCACAACGTTCAAGGAGGCGCACAACATGAAGGTCATGAAGTTCTCCGTGTCCCCCGTTGTCCGAGTTGCTGTTGAGCCCAAGAATCCTGCTGATTTGCCCAAGCTAGTCATCGGTCTGAAGCGTCTGGCCAAATCCGATCCGATGGTGCAGTGCATCATTGACGAGTCGGGTGAGCATATTATTGCCGGCGCCGGTGAATTGCATTTGGAGATCTGCATCAAGGATCTGGAAGAGGACCATGCCTGCATTCCACTGAAAACATCCGATCCTCTGGTATCTTACCGCGAAACCGTTTTGAATGAGTCCAACCAGTTGTGTCTGTCCAAATCGCGCAACAAACATAATCGTTTGACCATGAAGGCACTGCCCATGCCGGAAGGATTGCCAGAGGACATTGATAATGGTGTCGTAACAGCCCGGGATGAGTTCAAGAAGCGTGCACGTTACTTGAATGAGAAGTACGACTATGATGTGAGTGAGGCGCGCAAGATCTGGTGTTTTGGTCCTGATTGCAATGGACCCAACATCATTGTGGACTGCACCAAGTCGGTGCAGTATCTGAATGAGATCAAGGACTCTGTAGTTGCCGGTTTCCAGTGGGCAAGCAAAGAGGGCGTCCTGGCCGAGGAGAATCTACGTGGTGTGCGCTATGACATACACGATGTAACGGTGCATGCGGATGCAGTGCATCGCAGTGGCAGTCAGATTATTCCTACCACAAGACGCTGCCTATATGCCGCAGCAATCACAGCGAGTCCCCGCCTCTTGGAGCCCGTTTATCTGTGTGAAATTCAATGCCATAATTTGGCCGTCGGCGGCATCCACAAAGTGCTGAGTAGACGACGTGGTCATGTCTTTGAGGAAGCCCAAGTGCCGGGCACACCCATGTATATGATCAAGTCCTATCTGCCGGTTAACGAATCCTTTGGCTTCACAGCCGAACTGCGCACCAATACACGTGGTCAGGCATTTCCACAATGTGTGTTCGATCATTGGCAAATGATGCCCGGAGATCCTTGCGAGCTCAACAGCAAACCCTATCAGATTGTGCAGGACACGCGCCTACGCAAGGCTTTAAAGCCAGGACTGCCCGAACTTTCACTCTACTTGGATAAGTTGTAGAGAGAAAATCAGTGATCCTTAAGTTGATTCATGTCTGGCTTTTTAATTAACACTCTTTATTCCATTCTTTTTATTTTAATTATTTATTCATGAACCACTTTTAAGCACTTGTGAGATATATAGTGATATGTATATTCATTTTATCATTTTAAGTAAACTATTTCTGTATTTTAATAAATTAATTTTATTTATTTTATTAAAATCACTTACACAACACTTGCAATATATTTTTAAAATTCAACATTTTGGCGCCTTTTATGTGCATTTGTCATCGAGCTTTCCAAAAGTATCGCTCGAATGCGCACAGCGATAGCAAACATATGCTTAAACAGTGTTGTAAATGCTGGCACCGGGACGTTTTTGAAGTCTGGGAGTTGCTTTCATAACATTCAAAATAAGTTAAATATGTCCGCTGTGGAACAGGATCCCGTCGAATTGATGCTAAAGAAAACCGGCTGCATTGAGCTACACTACAAGGTGCAAGAGTGCATCGCTGAGACGGGCGATTGGCGAATGTGCCAGGACAAGGTGAAAGAGTTCAAGGCGTGCATGCAAAACTATGTGGATCAGCAAACCAAAAAATACGCAAATGTTAAATAGAATCGCACAGAAAATTGTGAGCAGAAGTTTCGCCGCTGGAACAACAACAAAACTGGCTCTCATAGTACGCGGCGATCTCAAGATGGGCAAGGGCAAGACGGCGGCTCAGTGTGCCCATGCGGCAGTCATGTGCTATCAAAATGCTGCGCAGGGTAGCGAGGCACAGAACGCAATCCTCAAGCGCTGGTGCCGCATGGGCCAGCCAAAGATTGTGCTGCGTGTGGATAGCTATGAGCAGCTAAATGGATTGCAACTGCAAGCGGAGCAGGCAAATCTAATCGCTGCTCTGGTGAGGGATGCGGGACGCACACAACTCGACGCCGGCACAGCTACAGTTTTGGGCTTGGGCCCGGCAAACGCCAGTGAACTGGATAAACTTGTCGCTCACTTGAAACTCTTGTAAATGAATATGACAATTTATAATTTCTTTATGTACATATATTCAATTAATAATAATAATGAAAACAACAACAACCATCAGATTAGGGCGTCTTCTTGCCGCCTGACATTGTCGATATGGTTAAGGACACCGCTTGGCCAAACATTTCCACCAAATCGGATGTGACACGTTCCGTTATTTGACGCAATTTACCATTGGCTTCACCACAAATTAGACGCTCAATGCGCGGCGTCGGACACTGCACTAAAACTGAGGTGTAAACCACATCTGTAAATTATAAAAGATGTTGATTATGAACGACTAGCAGTGACCCTGTAACCAGCTGAGAACAGAACTACAAAAATTTCTGCTCTTAAGCCATTCCCAAAGGGATAAAAGGTAGCTAAATACATACGCTTCTCCACATTGTAATACTCCAGTTCGCACTTGAGATTATAGGGTATTTCCTGTGGCAGATAGTCGAGCAGACGAGCACGCACGCTCTCCACAATCAGCGATTCAGGCGATTCATCTGTATAAACATTGGCCGCAAAGCGCCAGCTTCTTTGTTTTGCAGCGCCAATTAAATAATCCTGCAGCTCCTGGAGTCCGCTGCCCGTCAAAGAGGAAACGAGAAAGACATCATTGAAGTGACTCCAATTGGTTTCACGCTGATTTAAAGCCGGTCCCATTGTGGCCAACTGTGGGGTTTCACTTGGAGTCGCCGTCTTTTTGGTCTTGAGCAGCGTATCATTTGTCAGCGTCTTAATTAGATCCAAAAGTACACGCTTCGATTTGAGGGCATCGATTTTGTTCAGTATCAAAAAGCTGGGCAACTGTGCGTAAGCCTTCAATGTGTCCAGCACTGTGGGATGCAATTCCTTGCGAGTCCAGCTATTTGAGGCATCTTGCATGACTGCAATGATATCCGCATGCTGGATGGCATGGCGGTAGGCGCTCTTAAAGCTCTGCTCCAAATGATGTTTCCTTATCTCACGCTGCGTCACCAGCCCAGGTGTATCATAGAAGACCAACTGCGTCTGTCCACTGGTTAAAATTGCAGTGTTCGCTTTGCGAGTCGTGTGCACCTTGGCGGATGTGGGGCAGACCTAACAAAAACATCTTGAACTGAGTTGATAATAGTTAGATTCACTCACCTTGTGATTGATGATGTTGTTTATCAAAGTGCTTTTGCCCACATTTGGCACTCCGATGACGGCTATGTGAAGGGCTCGCTGCTGCGAGTTTTTGTTGTTGTTTTGATCGTTGTTTACAACATCTGCGGTTGGTAGTGGCGGCGGTGGTGATGGCGGTGCATTCTCTTCACTTGTCCGTGTGGTGGCTGACAAATTACGCACACTTATGGCCAACAATTGGCTTTTGTTGCAATTAAGCAATTTTATGGAACTTGTTAACCAATAGAAACGCATTGCGAAACCGTGTGACTGACAATTTAATCGGTATGCTAAGCAACACTGATCCATACATTTGTTAATCGATTTCAGAAAAAAAATCATCTATCGATAAAAGGAGTTAACATTGTAAGCGACGTAATAAATTCAATTTTGACTTCGGTTATTTAAACGTGCATTTTTTAGTTTTGTAAAACAGAAACATTAATTCATATAAATATAATTACATATTGAAAATTTGAACTTAGGCCCTAACATTATTAAACTTAGTAATTTTGTCAATTGCAGAGCAGGTAAACATAATAAGCCATGCATTTTTGAATTTGTTTTTTGTTTTTGTTTACAGCTAAAATACCACAATAAAATTCGAAAATTAAGGGAATGGTGCATTATTCAACCAAAACAGTATCGTGCTCCTGCACCGAATAAAAATCAAGTGTCTTGGCACTGTTTTCCAAGCGAACCACAAGCTCCGGCCGTTTTGCATCAACATAGCAGAGGGTCGGCGTCATTCCGGCAATATGGAAACGCTTCATGATCAGTCCCTGGAGCGTCTGCACAGTTATCATGCGCGGCAGCTTCTTCTCCCAAATTTCACCAGTTTGCTGATACTGTATGCGCACTTTAATCAGATTCGACTGTTTGGTTTGGATGAGCGGCACAAAATCAGCGGGAGATCCATATTCTGTGTGGCAAGAAAAACAATAAATAAAACTTAAAAAAAAGAGAATAATTCTAATTAATACTTACTATTAACGATAGGTAAATAGGTACGATGTTTTTTGTAGAAATCACGCCGCGCATCGGCTCCCAGCTTATTTGCCTGCATCCAGTCCAATGCATATTTTTTCCATATATCATATTCGGCTCCACGTCGCTCCTCGGGAGATACCTTTGCCTTATTTACAAACTGGAGGCCCGCAATGCTGGCCACAGCCTTGGAAAACATTTCATCAAAATTCGATTTCAAATGCGGCGTTTTATTGAGCCGCTTCAATTGCGGCAACTTATCCAGCTCATTAAATGCATCAGCCTGCAAGTGGAAACATTATATTCGGTGCACGAAAAGAATCGTAATTTCTTACCTCATTCCATATGGGATTGTGCAGCAAATTGAGCTGTTCCAGAGACACAAATATATTAAGTTTGCCTTGCGGCTCACAGTCCGGCAGCTGCAGCTGCTCAATGCCATTCTCCATTAGATTGAGCAAGCGCAGCGTTCGAATGTTACCCAACTTGAGCACCTGATCGAAATCCATTAGCTTTGTGCGATGCAAGTCGAGTTCGCGCAACTGGCGAAAGATGCGCTCACAATCGACCACAGCCAATTGACTCAGTGCATTCTCCTGCAGTCCCAACGACTCAATGTCCGGCCACAAGAGCGCAGTCTGCATCACATCCTTCCAGTCGCTAAATCCGCAACTGCGCAAATTGATGTGCTTCAAATTGCGAAAAGCCGGCGCCAATTCAGCGATTTTTGTCTCTGTCGGCAACACCAGACGATTGGAGCTGCAGCATTCAAACGTAATACAATTTAATTATTTATTAGTATATTTACTTATTAATCTGACAACTCACCTCAAATTCAAATTATCGAGACTGGGAAGTTGTTGCGTAATGCTAGCCACAATTTCCCAGTTCCAAATGAGCGTGTGACTCAAATTGAGCGTCGTTAGCTGGGTCAAATCCTTTAGGTAGCCGGCCGCATTCACAGGCGTCTCATCGACACACACCTCGGTTAGCTGCTCGAATTTGCTCTGCTTGCGCGCTATCTTGTCCATGCCAACGACCTCGAATAGCGATGCCTGCAACGATGCTTGGGCCTCGCGTATCAGCGTTGCATCCACATTGCTCGCATTGTAGTTGAGATAACGTTCGCGTGCCTCATCCTCCAGCGTGGCGCAAGGCCCCAGCTTGCCGGGCCGTATGAAACTGCCCGCTGTTGGCATTTGCGTTTGGAAATAACGTTTGCCATCGACAATGCCATTGTGCTTGCCACGCATCCCGTCATCCCATTCAATGCCCAGCCAGGTGCCCATGTGTCCGCAGACCTGCGTTAATCGGGCGAAATCGATAAATCATAATGGGACAAATTAAAATTGACTTTTTCACCAGCTCACCTCGCCCACGTATTTGACGGTGCCATAGTTGTTGCCTATTTTGATGCGTGTGCCCAACGGATAAAACAGCTGCGCTTCATCAATAATACCAACCATCGTTGTTGTTGTTTTTATTGTTTTCTTTTACAACGCCTATTTCTTTGTGTATTTAGGTTGTAAGCAATCTTAATGGTTTTTTATTCGCAAGCACGGGGCTTGGTATTACACTGTTTAAAGTTTTCAGTGCTTGGAAGTGCGTATAAATATTGTTGTTGACACAGGTACAATTTAATTTCAGCTCAATTTTTGCACAGAAGTGACGAATTCTTTATTATTTGTGTATGATCAACTTTGCATAAAACAGGGTTGCTTATGACCAGGGCTACGAGTCACTGCTGAGGCTTTTTGAAATCAATCAAATTTAAATTAAAGTCGATTTAAATTGAAATAAATTTTGCACCTAATCTATATCCCTAAAATCTTAAATTAATTTGTATTTCATACATTTTGTACGACTATCGATATTTATTTAACGATAAGTGTTATTGGCCACGTAAAAGTTGGATACAAGTATTTTTTTCTTATCTGCAAGCAGTCACACAAGTTGAAAGCGCGTAGTGTAAGAGTGTGTTTCCGAAAATTAATTTTTATTTTATTATTTGTGTTATGTATATGTTAATACAATTTTAGTTTTGTTTAACGGTATATCTATGTGAATGTACTTGGCGAAATACAGACATTTCTCCAATTGTGTGTCGCGCTCTCAGGTAACATAGCAAAGAGACAAACATAATCAAACAATTTATCTGATTATACACATTAATGGCTTGTTGGCTGGTTACAAAACGGTACGTCCCCCGAATACAAATAGTCTCCGGCGCCATAGAGAAGACGATTTTAAAACTCAGTTGCCAATTGCCACGTCAGCGCAAACGAAGCAACAAAAAAAACATCGAAGGAACTAGAACAAAATCGCTGACGACTGCAAATTGCATTTGTGTGTTTTTCTTGGTTAGTCAAATAAGAGTGCAGTGCGTCAAGCGAGAAAATGGTCTCTGAAAAAAAGAAAGATGATAATATGGAGGTATGTGTTTATTGCCCAAGTTATGTATAACATTTATAAAATCCTGCCATTATATTTGAACTCACGTTTTGTGCAGGCTCGCGATTATCAGTTGCGCCTTGTTGAATATGTTGCCAAACGGAATGGAATTATTTATTTGCCCACCGGCTCGGGAAAAACTTACGTGGCCATCCTGGCCCTCAAACGATTCTCTCAAAATTTTGACAGGTTAGTACATACAAAAATTGAAAGAAAGAAATGTCAGAAATACAGAATGTATACAGTGAGAGACAGCTCGAATAGACCAGTGTCAAAGAAAAAAAAGTAACTATTTGAGCTGTCTCTCACTGTATATGCTGTGGGCATAAATCCTTTTCATTCAATTTATATTAGTTATATAAATAAAAGAAGTTTTCAATAAACAACAAGAAAAATACCAAGTGATAATCAAAGCAAGAAAACAGCTTTCAGCTTTGGAAACTGGCTTCACATTACATTCACATTCTCGCGATAGGCATACAATCATATCGTACATGTATATTTATTTGTGGTGTTCCATAAATAGAAGTCGTATTTGTTTTCACTTGGCAGATCGATCGTGGAGGGTGGACAAAGGGCTATGTTTATTTGCAACACCGTTGAGCTCGCCCGCCAGCAGGCCGTCTGTGTGCGAAGGCATACGAATTTCAAGGTTGGCTTCTACGTAGGCGAAATGGGCGTGGATAATTGGTTTCGCAAAAAATGGACTGAAGAAATAGAGGACCATCAAGTGAGTTTCTTCCACGTAGCTAAAAAAAAAAAAAAAATTTAAAAATTAATGTATATACACAATCTCATAAGAATCAGTTAACTTTGTTTATTTTATTTACCCCCTTTACTTTCAGGCTTCTCTCATGTCTGTATAATTTATAATAATCTTAAGCTGTGTTGATTATACTTTCTATAGTAAAATCAAAGTACAAATATATGTATAGAATATATATTATAAGTCGTCGGTTGTTGCATGAAAACCTGTTATTCGATGAATGTCTCAAAATTGATTGCTATACCTTTATCTTAGCGCGGAACTAGGCGCATTTTGTTTCAGTTGAAACCTTATTCTGTTTATGCCAGATAGTAAATGTTTGTTATATCAAATAAAAGAATTTTGGTTGAAATACAGTAAAAAATTATTTATTTATTTTTTATTTTCTATTAACAGGTCCTTGTGGGCACGGCACAGGTCATGCTGGACTTGTTCCTCCAGAAGTACATGGAACTGAAATCAGTGAGCATTGTGATTATGGATGAGTGCCATCATGGAACCGGCCATCATCCGTATCATGAGATTATGCGCCTGTTCCAATTGGAACAGGCAAATGCAATGCAACTGCCTCGAGTGGTGGGTCTTACCGGGGTGCTAATCAAAGGCAATGAGATTAAGTCGGTGGCCAAAATGCTGAAGCAGCTGGAGACAACATTTCGGGGTAATATTGTCACCGTCTCCGACACGGAAGAAATGGAGAATGTTATGCTGTAAGCAAAATAAAACAAAAACAAAAAGGTCAGATCATAACTCTTAACTCCCAATCCAAAACTTCATTGCAGTCACTCGACAAAACCAAGGGAATGCCTTATCACCTACCATGATAGGAATCAAACATTTTTAGTTATTGAAGAAATTCGGATGCTCATTTCAAGTTTCTTATCGAGTCTAAATCTAATCAATATTCCCAAACAGCCGGTAAGGATGACGAAGGGTTTGCAATTACAGCGTGATTCAAATAAGAAAAGTGGCATCAAATTGATGCTGAACGATTTCCTATTTCAACTGGATAACTATGGCATCTATGCGGGCTCCATTGCGATCCTGTCGGTGATCGTCGATTTCGATATAAAGCGTCGCCAGTCGGAAACAATCTCCGTACGCAACATGTATCGATTGGTTTTCGCACTCTGCAATAAGATTCGTCACATGTTGGTCAACCAACTGACTGATGACGACGATGATGATAATGGTGGGGTACCCATCACCGAGGATGTCATCCTGAACTTCTCCACGCCCAAAGTGCAACGATTTTTACTATATATGAAGTCTACGTTTGCAAACAAAAATCCCAAGGATGTCTGCTGTCTGGTTTTCGTAGAGCGACGCTACACCTGCAAATGCATCTATGGACTCCTCATCAACTATATTGCTGCCGTGCCAGAGTTGCGCAATGTGCTCGTTCCGCAATTTTTGGTGGGACGTCATAGCATTTTTCCTGATTTCGAGAGCGCTCTTGAACGCCAATGGCAGAAATCGGTATAGATATTCTATCTCTAATCATTGGTTGTCAATATAAAAAGGTTATCCACAAATATATTGCAGGCCATTCAACAGTTTCGAGATGGGGAGGCTAACTTGATGGTTTGCTCCAGTGTGCTGGAGGAGGGCATCGATGTTCAGGCATGCAACTATGTGATTATATTGGATCCGATCAAAACATTTAATATGTACGTGCAAACCAAGGGACGTGCACGCTCCAAGGATGCCACGTTCATGTTATTCTCGTCGGAGATGGATAAGCCAAAGGTATCGCAGCAGATACAACAGTATCGACAGGCACACGCCGAGATTAGCCAGTATTTAAGCGAACGTGTCCTGGAGCGCTGCGATCCCAAAATGGATGAGATAGATGAGCATTTCCAGGATCCCATAAAGCCATATGTTAATCAATATGGCGCCAAGCTACTTGCCAGCAGCGCTTTAGCTTTAATCCATCGCTACGCCCAACAGATGCCATCGGATGCGTTTGGCGTTGTGCTGCCATGGTTCCAGTTGGTCGAAAAGACCGCATACGTTGTGTCGGTCAATATGCCGCTAAATTCAGCACTACGCGATACCGTCTACGTAAGCTTCCAAATGTGCTCAAAGTCCAAATCCCAATCTATGTTTTTTGTGCTTGTAGGGCCATACCATGTCCAGTCCCCGATGGGCAAAAATTTCGGCTGCATTTAACGCTTGCGTCAAACTGTACGAACTGGGCGAGCTCAACGAACACTTTCTGCCCACAACGGTGAACGACAGGATCTCCGACATTGCAAATGTTCACTTTGAGCACTGGAAAAAATACGGGGATGATGGTGCGTTAACGATGACTTACTGCCTTACTCCATATACTATTTGTTGCCCAAGTTGTGTTAACTTTAGTCGTATACTGATTTCTGTCGATTTTTTTTTAAAGAGTTTTTTGTTTGTTTTGAGCATGTTTGTTTGCTTGTCAATTGTTTGCCTCTCAATTGTGATGCCATTCTGATCAACCTGGGAATCATTTCATCTTTTGGCTGCAGACAAAAATCAATAAGATCGGTATACTATATAGCTGCTATAGTGAAAGTGTATGTGATCTTCGGCGTATCCAATATAACAAATGTTTTTTTTTACATATATATATATATCCATATCTATATCTATATCCATATCCAAATATATATCTCTTGCAGTGACAATTCGGCGCAAGGATCTCGAACTGAAAACTACAAATATAAATACCTACAATACTCGTTGCCCATCGGAGCTATACGATGCGATGCCGCGTCTGGGCGAGACTTGCTATGCATATGAGATTATTTTGGAGTCGCAATTTGAGCGCAACGATTATACTCACCACATCTACGATGCGTTGCAGACACGTCGCAACTATGCGCTGCTGTTGAGGAAGCGTTTGCCACGACTGGCGGAGATGCCGCTGTTCAGCCACCAGGGCAAGTTGCATGTGCGGGTGGCGGAGCAGCCGCAGCAACTGATTATTAAGACGCAACAGGAGTTGGATCAACTGCAGCAATTCCATGTGATGATCTTTCGCGATATTTTGCGTGTTTGGCAGCCATTCTTTGTACTCGATCGTCGCAATGCGGAGAATTCATTTCTGGTTGTGCCGCTGTCAGCGACACCAGGTGCCGCTGTCGATTGGCCGCTGGTGGAGCAGTTTTACAGCAGACTGCCTAAGGTGCAGGCGACAACTGTGGCACAGCGCAAGGCAATGCCACCGCCAAATCCAAAAGATTTCGAGGGCAAAATCGTGTCACAATGGTATGCCAACTACGATGAGAAGCGAATGCTGGTCACCAAGGTGCACACGAATCTAACGGCCATGAGCATGATGGAGGAGAATCAGCAGCAGAATAGCTACTATAAATTCACCATGTCCAAATACAGTAGCTATATTGGTGACATTGTCCATAAGGATCATTTCCTACTGGAGGTGCGCGAGTTGACCGATCAAATGAATTTCTATGTGCAGCAGCGGGTGAAAACCACGGCGCTGAACAAGATACGCTCAAAGGTGATGCTGATACCAGAGCTATGCTGCAATTTTGGTTTTCCCAGTGATCTGTGGGTGAAGTTGCTCTTCTTGCCGAGCATATTGCGTCGCATCCACTATATGCTGCACGCGGAATCGTTGCGTGTGCGTATTAATAAATATCTTGGGTTGGATCAATTGCCACAGAATGGCAGGGATTATCGACCACGTCCGCTGGAAATTGATTGGTCGCTGCGCCGCAATGTCGATCATCAGGGCAATGCCATGCATGATTTGGAGAGCGAGGGTCCCTCCCTGCTCGAACCGCTGCCCACGAAGAGTATCGAAATGGCCATGGAGCATTTGCAAATCACCGATCTCGAGACGCCATGGCAACAGTATATGGAGCCCATTGACATCGGTCGCAATATTATGAACGCTTATCCCGTGGAGCTATTGTATTTGTATAAATTCACAAAAGGCGAAATACTTTCGCTGAACAAGCTCGAGACCGACGACAAGGATATGTGGACCCAGACACAGTTCAAGATGCGCGAGGGCAACATCTACAGTTGCCAGCAGGGACACAATTTACTGGCGCTGCCCTCCACCAGTAATGCGAATGATGGCAGCCGGTGGCAAGAGGTGCAGCTGTCAGTGCTGCAGCGCAGCATCTCCAATGAGCACATTACGCCAGCGGAACAGGCTGAGTTCCTGGCAGCCATCACGTATTCGGGCAGCATTGATGTCTTTGATATGGAACGCTTTGAGCTGCTCGGCGATTCCTTTCTCAAGCTGAGCGCCACTTTATATTTGGCCAGCAAGTATCCAAAATGGAATGAGGGCATAATGACCCAGGTGGGTCCTCTCCCTCTCCCTCTCTCTCTCTCTGATTATTATGAATCTGTTGTATATAATTATAATATTCTTTAATACAGGTCAAATCCACAATGGTCTCGAATCGGAACTTATTGTATTGCCTGAGGGACACGGATATTCCGTCTCGAATCTGCTCGACACTCTTCACACCGAAATATACTTGGCTGCCACCCTGTTTGAGTCTGCCCCAGAATGTGCAAGAATTGTGGCAGCAGAAACCCGAACTGGCAGCATATGTTGGTCCGCACAATTTGCGCAACTTGGCGATGAGCGAGGAGGAGGTGTTCGGCAACGGCAAGTGTGCAGAAAGTACCTACAATAGTTTTGTGGATGGCTGCCGAGCGAATCAGCAGAATAATCAATCCAACATGGATTTCAGCAGCGAAGTGGATTTCTGTGTGGGTCAGGTGAAGATGCCGAATAAATTGCTCGCGGATACGCTCGAAGCGCTGCTCGGCGTCGTCATTAAGAATTATGGATTGCAGCATGGCTTTCGCATGCTGGAATACTTTGGCATTTGCAAGCCGGACGTTGAGAAGCCGTTGACGCAGCTACTCGATCTGCAGCTGGCCAGCACACAATTCCGCACGAACATCTCGAAGCGAGAGATCGATGAGTTTCTGATCAATCATTCGGCTCTGGAGCGCAACTTGGGCTATACATTCCGGGATCGTGCGTATTTGCTGCAGGCGCTGACGCATCCCTCCAATCCCACAAACAGATTGACGGGCTGCTATCAGGAACTGGAGTTTATTGGCGATGCCATATTGGATTTCCTGATCTCTGCCTATATATTTGAGCAAAAGACACGCATGACGCCGGGTCAATTGACTGATTTGCGATCCGCTCTTGTTAACAATACGACGCTGGCTTGTATTTGTGTTCGTCATCGCATCCACTTCTTCATTCTGGCCGAGAACGCGCTGCTCGCCGAGTCCATACAGAACTTTGTTCGTTTCCAGGAGGCACAGAACCATCGTGTTACAAGTCAGGTACGCATCCTAATGGAGGAGAGCGATATTAAGCCCGGACCTCTGGACTCCGATGATGAACTGGAAATGGCTGAAGCGGCCGAACAGCAGTCCAACCAGCCAGCGACTGCAGCGGATGCCTCAAAGCCACAAATTGGAGAATTCAATATGTCAACGAATGTGGATGTGCCCAAGACATTGGGCGATGTCTTGGAGGCCCTGATAGCTGCCGTCTACTTGGATTGTCGTGATCTGAACACCACCTGGCAGGTCATCTACAAACTCTTCGAGCCTGAACTGTCCGAATTCTCACGCACCGTGCCACTGAATGCCATCCGTCAGCTCCAGGAACACAAATCGGCGAAGCCCATTTACAGTGCACCAGTCATTGACAAAAGCCAAGCGATGGTCACCTGCCAGTTTATCTGCATGGAGAAGACCATCAAGGTCTACGGCTTTGGCAGCAACGGAAAACTGGCCAAACTCTCTGCTGCCAAGCATGCTCTCCAAATAATCGCCAAATGCGAAGCATAAGTCAATTTTCGATCCACATTCAATTTTATATCCCATATCTAAATTTATTCATTTTTTTTAAATTCATTTTATTTTTGTCATTGATCGTACAAAAAATATACATGCATGCATTTAAACTGACCTGGTCAAACTGCAATACTTCGAATACTGTGAAATAAATATGGAGTTCTGATGATTAACTTGAATATTTATATTTTAGTATGCGTTTTTATTGACCGCGTGCATAATTTATTTCGATTTCTTTACAACTTGCGCTTTGTCAACGTTCAAAGTTGACGCGGCTTATTTACAAAATGCTGGGCGCATTAATTAATTAATTATTAAACGGGTTTTGTTGTTGTTATTGTTTTGGGCCCGCCACTGTTTGTTTACAATAAGTGCTTACAATTTAAAATAAGTAACGTCGTTCGAGAGAAACTAGTACAATTAATTCAGCAAATACAAAAACAAAAGAGTCACTACATCAAAAACAAAAACCAACACTTTCAATGAACTAACATCTTTTGGAATGCCACCGGATACGTTTCAGAGATTATACAATTGGAACAGAGTGATAGATAAACAGATAAAACAAACATTAAACTAAGTCTAATGCGATTGCGTTACAATTTAAATGAGATTAATTTTCTTTGCTTCTTAAACTAATACACAGTTATTGTTCGCGTGCATGCAATGCGACTCGGATGTGAAGTTGATCATCATCTGATCATCATCAGCTCTCTACACGCGACAGGTGCAATCGGGCTTATTTATACTGCGCTGTCGCGTTTGCAGATTACGCAGCGCGGCGCCTCCGTACTGTATGCCACTGCCAATGCGCTCTGGATCCAGTTCGCCCGTCTCTATCTTGGCCAAGATGGTCTTCGAGCATTTAAGAAACGCCTCCTCAACATTCTCGCCCGTCTTGGCGCTCGTCTCCAAGAAGATAAGTTCTGCAAAGTAATAAGATATAGTTTAATATAATAATAAAATAAATTAATAAAAAGTTGACGATTAGCTGGCGTGAACGCACCATTCTCCTGGGCAAAGGTGCTCGCTTCTAGAAATGTTACATCGCGCGCCTCCTCCAGATCCTTTTTGTTGCCCACCAGCAGTATAACAATATTCGGACTGGCCAAAGTGCGTGCATCATTTAGCCAATTGGTCAACGCATTGAACGAATCCCGCGATGTAGTGTCATAGACGAGCAGAGCGCCAGCAGCACCACGATAATAGGAACGTGTCACCGAACGGAATCGCTCCTGGCCAGCTGTGTCCCATATTTGTAGCTTCACCGATTTCCCGCCCACATTCACAATCCGTGAGCCGAACTCAACGCCAATAGTGTGCGAGCTGTCGTCCTTGACTGGAAAAGTCCACAAAATAAAATTAAAATGATAATAAGATAAGCAAGCATCCAAGCAGCAATAAATATGGATGATTTAAAGTTGTAAACAAAAATAAAGCAAACATATATAGATATGTATGTTTGTTATCTGCAGAAAGACGTCAACGTCGGATAAACTTATACGGGAAGTGCCACTTCCCACTTAAATAAGAAACGAATGTAAATTATAAATTGAACAATCGCAAGTTGATTTACATATTAAAATGAACGAAACTGTCTGAATAAAGTGCTGAATGCATTTGAATTGCTACTTACATTTGCTTTCGATGAAATGATGCAAGAGACAACTTTTGCCGCTGCCGGCGCTGCCTATTATTAGAAACTTGAACAGGTAATCTAGAATTGAGGTAAACACAAAAATGCAATTAACAATTGATTCTTGTGCAAGCTGCAAAAGTTTAACACAAACCGTATGTTTCAGACATTTTATTTCCTTTTGCGTCGTTGTATTATTGTTGTTTCTTTGTTACTTCGACTGTGTGTTTCCTTTTTTCTTATTGCTCTGTTTGCCGATGCTGCGCTGCTTGAAAATGTCCGAAAATCGAACTTGATAGCTAGAAAAACCTATTGTATTGTTTCTAACTAGAAAGTGTTGTTGTTCACCTGCTGTAAATGATCACATACAAACACACGTTCACACACATACATATGAACATGAATCATAAACATTGTGAACTGCATGTGAGCTGAACTTGTTAGTTCATGATTCAATTCATACTTTCGTTTTATCCAAATTAAAAAATTCTTGTACTTTTCAGAAATTGCAGTGAATCATTCAAAATTTATCAGCCGCACTGCAATAAAACTATGCAATCAATCTTATCTTTAGTAATTTTTAATACAGTTTTTGTTTAATACATTTCTTATCTTGCAATTGCAATTGGCATTTATGAATCCTTTTTCTGCTCCACATAGTTTTGATAACAATTGATTGGATCCTTGGCCGTATACACCGAATAAGCTGTCTTGCTGTTTTCAAAGTTCTACAAAAGCAAGATGTAAATCATATTAGATAAAATATCAACTGATTATTGGTGCATTCTTGCCTTAACATCGCTGGTTATTAATGTCCACAGATAAATAAAAACTGTTGGCAACACGCTGAACAGGAGGAACTGTTGAAATGTGTTCACATCGCCAAAAACAGCCAGCTTCATCTTAACAAAATTGATTTTCAATGTAATAGGAGCAGAAACTTTAAGGCAAATAAATGCAAACGCTGACGAATTGTTTGTTATTCACGTAGGCCACATGCAAGGGTTGCCAACGTTTGCAAAGATACTATGATTTTATTGTGTAATATGTGAGTTCCTAGTATATACTTATAAAAATGCAATTATTCTTAAGTACCTATAAGCAAACTTACGATTAATTTTCGACGATACATTTTATTATAAATTCAATAGGTTTCAAGCTACCAGGGCTGCACCAAATACAGCCGACGTAAAGCACTTTTTGCCATTTTTGTAGTAGCGATACGGGCACACTGCAAGCAGACACTGAATATTTACCTGCAAAAGAAACTAATTTAAATCGTAACAAAAATGGCTTTTCGCATACCTTTTGGCAAGAAGCACGCGGAAATCGCGACATCCTTGTAAGTAATATTAAAGTGGCACTTGTGCACAGATAAACTATTCTTGATATAAATGGGGAGCCACTCGCTTTACCATTGCATAACCAAGACTTGACGAATTTTGCAATTTGCAACTTTTCTACAATTTTTCAATTTGTTTGTTGTAGCGTGCGCTCTGGTGCGGGATTCGGTGGTGCCGCTGGCCTGGCCCTGCTGTACTACACGGACTGGAAACTGGTGCTGCAATACATGCCCATCTACGGCTCCAAGTTCGATAAGACCGATTGAAGACGTACCACTGCTGATATTTCAATTAGTTAAATATGTTTGATTGAAGTCAATAAAAATAGGTTCGATTCAAACTGTTAAACCATGTTAAACTGTTTTACCATGTTTTATTAATATATATATATATAGTATATAAGTACTATGCATAACGGGTTTGTTAGTTCTATGTAGAGTACAAAATTGTTTCGTTGTTTCGATTTCACTAACTATTTAAACGTTAAATGTCTTAAGTACAATTGTTCACTTATTTGCTAGCTAGCTAGTATTTTGATTGAAAATCGTTTTAAAACTATATAATCGAGCATTTGTATTCGAGCGCTGCAGTATCAAAAGTATTCAAAAAGTTCTTTTTCGAAAAGAGATTTGCAAGTTTGGCAAACATTTTGTGGAAGCACAAATCGACCGGCGATTCAAAATTGGGTAGAATTTTGTTGACAAGTGTTTTTTGTGTGTAATTTCGAATTTCATCACGAATGTGTATCATCATCATCAGGGAATGGAGATTTACTAAGCTAAATATCCGGTTCTACAAAGGAAGCGGGAAATAAACCAGTTTTATGGGTGCGCGCATGTGTGCCCTTATACCATCCATTCTTTTGCTTGCGCTGCACATAAATAATATCTCCCGGTCGCAATTCCAGCTCAATTTCACTATTCGGCGGATACGGCACAATACACCGAAAGCGACTGAAAATTAAATGCAAATTAAATAAGGATCTCTCAAGGGATCAATCAATCTCCACGCTCCAAGCTCACCTCTCTCGCGTGCAGTAGACGGACTTTGTTGTGGCACTGGCCTTGATGGCTGCCTCAGTGATCAGGCTGGCGCCATTGTTGCCATTTATATTGCTGTTGCTGCCACCGAGCACATGTCCAGCATCCAGGCTTTGGCTCTTGCGATGATTGGGCGCCATAATCATGTTCGCATGCAACTGCGTTTGGGTTTGTGTATGGCTTGATGCTGCTGGCGGCACCGCATTGCTGTACATGCTCTGAAAGGTGGCAGCATCCAGAGATTGCCTAGCGCTGTAGAGCGAATAAATTACATAAATGGGGATTCCACTTTAAGTTAATCAATATAACTAACCAAAGCAAATGCGGTCGCTCCTTGTTGCTCTTGATGCGCTGGGAGCCGTAGGATATGTTGCTGCTGCTGCTGTTGGGCTGCAACTGTTGTTGGCCAGCAGCAGCAGCAGCCACAGCAGATGTGTCCTTCAGTGGCTGACTCTGTTGAAGCTGGCTGGGACACGAACCGGATCTGTGAGGAGACAAAAACATGAGCTGGACATAGTAAATTGTGGGTTGGACGCAAACTCACCTGACATGGACTGGATGCAGTGGCGCCGCTTTCACATTACTCTCTATTGTTGTGCTGCTGAACTCTTTTGCCGACGGCTGCTGCTGCTGTTGTTGTTGCTGTTGCTGGAGTGGCGCACCTGGTGACTTTGAGCGCGTTTTCATATGCGTTAAACGTCGCATTAGACCAACAGCGCCGGACGAACTGCTGGAACTGGAGGAGTCCGCTTTGCCGCTGCTCTCGGCTGTTGTGCTCGATTTGCGATTGAAGAGCGCCTCCACTGGCTTGGTCCACACCGAGCAGCTAGTAGTAGACTGCTGTTGCTGCTGCGACTGCTGTTGCTGCTGCGACTGCTGTTGCTGCTGCGACTGCTGTTGCTGCTGCGACTGCTGCTGTTGTCGTGGCGGCAAATCAGGTGGCTGTGTAGGCAGCATATTGCTCAGACGCACATCCAAAGATTGCACCGTTGACGTTGGCGCATTCGCATCCGCTGCGGGCATCACATATTTCCACTGATGCATCAGCTGCTGCTGGTCGCGTGTGCGCAGCGGTGTCAAATAGTTGCCCGGAAATACGCCCACGATGTCCAGCCAGTTTTTGCCCTTAAACCAGCCATCGATGCAACGTTCGGTGACAATATAAACGCAGCCCTTCTTCAGCTCCAGTTCGTCGGATTGGCGTGGCTTGTAGGGGAAGAGGGCAAGATAGCCCCAGGGCAACGTTGGCGGCAATTGTTGTTGATGTACATGAGTTTTGAGCACTCGCGATGCTGCTGCTGCTGTGGCTGCAGTAGCAGCAGCAGTTGTTGTTGTTGCCTGTTGCGAATTGAGCTCGAGGCGACTCAGCTCATGTGGTAAACTGAGTATCTCGGCGGAATGGCGATTCGTTTGCAGCAAACTGAGTGGCGCCGACTGGAGTAGAGCGTTCAGCGAGTGTCGCTTCTCTTTGGCGCCCTTGTCGCGATAACGCACCGAGCCACCACCAGCAGCAGCTAGAGCTGCATGCTGCGGTGTACTTGGCAGCGATTGATGATTCGGACTGCAATTGTTCGAGCTGCAAGTGGAGCTCGAATTGCTGCTGCTGTTGTTGATCGAGGAGCAGGACGAGGAGCCTGTGCTGGAGTCATTTGTATTGTTGTGCGTGGGATCAATTAATGGCACCGCAGGTAAAGCACGTTGTTGCTGCTGCTGTTGCATTAGTGGCGCAGGCTGTGGATTGCTGGCACCGCTTTCCAGCAGCTTCTTAGCTGCCGCATTCAGTTCAACGAATGCAATGGGAAATATGCCAATTGTTTGCGCAATTCGTCCCTCTGCCCAATTGTGATCGACACGGCGCAGCACATGGATAACGGTGCTCTTCTTGAACTGTAGACAGCCCTCCTCATCGCTGGGACCCATCTTGAAATCGTACATGGCAATGCACTGCGGCATGGGAAGCGCCACAGCCACCTTAACATAATTAATGGGAAATGTTCCCTCCTGCCCATTCGCCTGGCCCACAAACCAGTTGTTGTCGATGCGCTGTTTCAGCAATATTAAATCACCCTTTTTAAACTTTAAATCGCTCGCTTCGCCGCTGACAAAATCGAACAGGGCATAAGCGTGTGGGAGGAGAAATCTTCGCTGCTTTTGACGTGTTGTTTGCTGTGGCTGCTCCGCTGGCGGTGCCTGCTGTACTGGCTGAGATTGTTGCTGCTGCTGTTGTTGTTGCTGTTGCTGCAGTTGCTGCTGCTGTTGGGCTTTTTGTGTGGCTGACAACTCCTGCTGCAGTTGAGGTTTGGCATTTGGCAACTCTTCGATTTTAGTTTCATTTTTGCCAGCCGTTTGTTTCATGCCTATTTGAGTGGGTGAGTTTCAAGTATTAATACTGCCCACAATTCAACACAACACCTACACACAGACAACACACATACGACACTTACCTTCTAAAATTCTCATGAGTAATACATTTGGCGGCAGCTCGTCGATGCGACAATTGACCAAAACACGACATTCCGGACACCGCAACTTGTGCTGGCTGGCAACGATGTCCTGCAAAAACAAAAACAACAACATTAACAATGTACAACATGTTTAGCTTTTCTAACGCTTACCAGCAGGCACTTGCGACAGAAGGTGTGTTGACATGGCAACACCTTGGATGTGGTGTCCAAGCGATCCAAGCACACCGAACATTCCAACAGGTCATTCAATGTGTGCTCATCCATTTCTTTTTTTTTTTTTACTTTAATTCGCTTTTATTATTCATAGTCTTTCTTTCTTTCGCGCTCTCTCTCCGTCACTTAATATTGCTGTATCACAAAAAATCTCAAGGATGGTCACAATTTGAATTTCGTGCAAAGCAACATTCCAAAAAGCACACATACACACGTACACAGTCAGACACCTACACACGTACACAGCAACAGCAAGCGAGCTTATGAAATACATACATATGTTTAATCGAATTTCGCGCTTTTTGCGTACTAATAACAACACTTGATTGCTATATTACTAATTTACATGTTAACTGTTTTAGTTTTAACTATATTTAAATTTCGACTTTATTAAATGCAGGCAGCGTGCAGCTCGTGGCCATCATTGAAATGTACTACAACTACAACTACAAATATGCATACAGCCACACGGATACAAACCAGCTTACTTCTGAGCTACACAACTGGTCACATGAATATGAGCACCTGCTAAGAAAAACATTTATAAGTCGCTCTCAATTATTATTGTATGGCAGTTATAGCATATAGAAGTATGCTTTAAAAGCTTGTCAGAGCATAAGAATGTTTCTTTTAATTAAATTGCTGAATATACATGGCTTAAGTTATTAACTCCGCAGGCTGTGTTATTCATATTTATTGTTATTTGTAGCGGCGTAGAAAGAAAGTGACCAGACTTATTGTGTTAACTGGAATCATATTAGTCTGGCAGCACTCCAGTTACTCCAATTCAAAGCCTGTTTTCATATCGAGAGGAAATAATAATGAAAAACTCCATAGAAAAAACGGTAATTCAGATATTACTATACATTTAAATTTCAACAAATAAGAGCATAATTTGTTTGCAGCTAGCATTACTGAGACCGATTGCCTATTGCTTATCGATAAGCAAAGTGTTGCGAATATCGATAGTGCACCGAAATAAAAACAATCCTTCAACCTAACCTTTCTTTTGAGTACGGAACGTGTTTGTTTTGATGCGTGCGTGCTTCAATTGCAGCACTTAAATTAAACTAAATCGCACGTAATTGAAAAAAAAATACACACGATGCCGAAAACGCGTAGCACAACGGGCAAGCCCCGCACACAGGGATTCAATCATTCCAATCACTCCATGAATCCGGAGCGGCCGAAAAGTGGCCTCAAGGGTGTCGCGCATCCGCGCACCAAGGGCACCATCAAGCGTCTCCAGATGTATCGGAATTTTAAGGCCAAACGTGATCGCACTGGCAAAATTCTTACCCCGGCACCGTTTCAGGTAAGGATTCTTAACGATGAGGGAAATTACCTGTTTGTTAATATTTTATTATATTTTTAGGGTCGTCTGCCTGCGGGAACAATGGCCAGAGTGGAGCCGACACCGAAATGGTTCAGCAATTCGCGTGTTATCTCGCAGACGGCACTGCAAAAGTTTCAGGATGAGATTGGCAAAGCTGTTAAGGATCCCTATCAGGTTATAATGAAGCCATCACAATTGCCAGTGACCCTGCTCAACGAGGCATCCAAATTCCAACGTGTTCATCTGTTGGAAACGGAGAGTTTCGACAGTGTCTTTGGACCAAAGAAGCAGCGTAAACGTGTCAGCCTCAATGTGCGCGATCTGGAAGATTTGAGCCGTGCCGCTGATGAGAAGGCCGAGAAGTATGATACCACCAAAGATTTGGATCTTGTCCGTGAGGATACTGGCGAGAAGAAGTTGGTGCGTGATTGGGTTTTCGGAGCGGGTCAAAGCAAACGCATCTGGAATGAGTTGCACAAAGTTGTGGATGCATCCGATGTGCTGCTGCAGGTGCTCGATGCACGTGATCCCATGGGCACACGTTCGAAATATATTGAGGAGTTCTTACGCAAGGAGAAGCCACATAAGCATCTCTTCTTCATACTGAACAAAGTGGATTTGGTGCCAGTGTGGGTAACACAGCGCTGGGTGGCCATCCTCAGTGCGGAGTATCCAACAATCGCATTTCATGCCTCGATGCAGCATCCCTTTGGCAAGGGTGAGTAGTGATCATCTCTATATATATAAATATTATATTATTATAAAAACAATATTTGACAGGTGCACTGATCAATCTGTTCCGTCAGTTGGGCAAGCTGCACATGGACAAGAAGCAGATCAGCGTTGGTTTCATTGGCTATCCGAATGTGGGAAAATCTTCCGTCATCAATGCGCTGCGCTCCAAGAAGGTTTGCAATGTGGCACCGATTGCTGGCGAAACGAAAGTCTGGCAATATATAACGCTAATGAAACGCATATTCCTCATCGATTGTCCCGGCGTCGTATATCCCACCGCCGAAACGGACACTGAGAAGGTGCTAAAGGGTGTAGTCCGCGTGGAGTTGGTTACCAATCCGGAGGATTATGTTGAGACTGTATTGCAGCGTGTACGCAAGGAGTACATTGCCAAGAACTATAAAATTGAAAGCTGGACATCATCGACACATTTCCTCGAGCAGCTCGCTCAGAAGTCGGGCAAGCTACACAAAGGAGGCGAACCGGACATAACAGTTACGTCGTGCATGGTGCTCAACGATTGGCAGCGTGGCAAGCTGCCCTTCTATGTGCCGCCCGAGGGCTTCGCCATACCGAAATCCCAAGAGGGCAAACCAACACCGGAGGAAGAGACAGTTACTGCTGTTGAAGACAAGGCCGATGGCGATGGGGATGCCAAGTCGGAGGCGCCCACATTTGTCAGCGAGTCGGTGAAGAAAGCGCGCGAATTTAAGCAGATTCAAGATTTCCGCAAGATTCGCGTCGGTCTGGAGTATGAGCAGCGAGATGAGCGCGAACTGGAGCATATTGACTTGGAGCTGCTGGAGCAAAAGAAAGCTGAGCGTGCTGCCCGCAAAAAGGCGCGCATGGTCAATCCCGAAATGGAGGATGACTCGAGCGATGGTGCCGATAATTTCTATTCGGAAGATGAATACGATGAGGATTTGCAGCGTGTTGTCCACAAGAAAGCCAAAACGAAGAAGACCCAACAGCTAGCGATCACATCGTCGGGTAAATTCCGTGTCTCCAAATTGCAACCGGGTGATTCCGATGAACTGGACGACAGCGAAGATGATGATGGTCCGGGAACCTCGAAGAAGTCACGCCTCAATGCCAAACAGAAGCGTGCGCTGGAGCGGAGTCAGAAGCGCAAGAAAATCGGCAGCAATTTCTATGAGGCAACCAATGTGAAGAACCGCAATCGCAACAAGAAAAAGGACACGTAGAATAGCAACCGTTTTATCCTCTAGTTTATATAATTCGCTGCAGCAAACGTTATAGTTAATTAATTAATTATGATCCAATAGAAAACTGTGTTGTTGTTGTTGTTGCCCCCTATACAAAAACAAAAATACACACACACACAAAGAAAATTCCTCGATTTTTGATTTACTCGGCGCACTGTTTCTTCTTGGGCGCCTTGCGACCACACATGTCAACCAGACTGCCGCCATGATCCTCATCTTCGGTGCTCGATGCCGAGTCGCTTGAATCCGTATAGGATGCGATGCCCGGCAATATGGCGATGCATTTGAGGCCGCCCACATCGTGTTTGGTTGTGCTTATGCGACTGACAGCGGGCGTCGATGCAGCTACTCTTGGTTTCTCTGCTGATGCAGCTACTCTTGGTTTCTCTGCTGATGCAGCTGGTGTCTCTTGCTGCTCTTGCTCCATTCTGGACACTTTGCTGGTGGTCGGCAATTCACCATTTTTGCGCTTAATGCCCTGGGCCAAGAGTGACTTTTGTGTATTGCGCGCTGTGATCGGAGCACCAATAGATTTAGCTGTCGTTTTCAGCTCCGCTTGCAGTTTCTAATATACATAAAAAACTAACGTTTAAATAATCCATATAAAGAAACTTTAATCAGAAGTTACCTTATCGACGCTCTCCTCGTGCAGTTTCTCAACCCGATTGCGAAAATCTTTTAGCTCCATTTCCTCGTCACGCATCTGTTGGCGCTCCGCGTTCATTTTGTGAGCATCGACTAGCTCCAGGAACTGCACCTCGTCATCGTCTAAGCCGCGTATTAGATTCTCTAAATACATATATGACATTGTTACCAATTGTTGTTGTTGTTCACATTGACACAATGCTCAAGTCTCACTCAGTTTGTGTGCCTCCTCAAATTCCATATCCTTTTTGGATTTCTGTTCTTTCAAGCGGTCGTAGAGAGAGCGGCCGTCGTATGGCTCCTCGGGTCTCTCCATGGGATCTTCGGGCTGGCGGACTCGTTCCCATTCTTCCTGGCGTCGCTGGCGTACTTCTGCCGCCTCGGATTCAGTAACAAATCCGGAACTCATTTTAACTTTGTGCGACAAATCTTTTTACTTTTCACACAATGTGTTGTCGCTGCATTGCAGTGTTGATAAGTGTGCGTTTTTTCATCGATAATGAACATCGATGACAAATCACGCGAAAAATGAGCGCCAACGTAGAAAATTTATTTATTTTTGTATTGTATATAGAATTTTTTTACATTTCTGTTATAATTGTGTGTTTTCGTTTACGTGCATCTCGATTCCTTTGTGCAATTTCAAAATATACAGCCTTTTGAGAGCAGCACATTTGGCGCCACTTCTTACCAGCCGCTCGAGCCATGGTGGTGACTTTAATATTCCTCAGACAGATAAGGGATAAACAGGAGAGATAAGTCTCCAAATTTCACTTGAAACTGCAATGCCTGAGACAGAGAGAGAGATAGTGTGTTCAACTTTTAACTGAGATAAGATGAGCAAGAATGCGCTCAATGAGTGGGTGCGTCAAAATTGGAGAACGTGAGAGTAGAGTTTTTTCAATCCGCATAGCGCACGATCGCTGTACGTGTCTTGACACCCACGTTACGGTCGCCTGCGCCAACGTCGACGACGACGCTTCGTAATCTCGAGTTGAAGCACAGGTACGCTGTCAGTCAACTTGCGCGCTGACATTTTGGAACCGAAATCAGTTGCTTCGTAGGTCTCCAAATCAACGAACGTTACGGTGCATTGTACAATTGAAGCGATAAATTCGGTATTGCTGTGAACCCAATTAATTAATAAATACGAATAACGACAAGAACAAACAGCTGCTGCTAACAAGGTAAGTGTGTGCACGAATAGGGGACTTAGTAAAACAGTTGCTAATTTATAAAGAATACTCATTTAAGTTCAACTTGAGAATAATGCGCAAAAGAAAATGTTTACAAAACAACAATGATTCGATTTTTAATTGTTTATTGAAACAATAATCTGAACTGGTTTCGCAAACAACTAAAACCTTCATTTGTTTTGGCGTACATTGGCCTGTCCTTGAGTGTGTGTGGGTTACTGTAACCAGTTTATAATTTTATATATACCCGAAATTTACAAGGAACGAACAAGTATTAAAGCAAAACTGCAATTTACAGTTTCTTTGACGCTGCATCTGCGCCTTAGCTCTAGTTTCTCTTGCTAACCAACTTCGAAGAAGAAGAAGAAGAAGCGAAACTCATTTGACAAGTGTTTACAATTTGAAATGGAACCCAGTAGACAATCTATGTAGCGTTCTTATCTAACATCACTCTGAAAGCTTGTTGCTTTTAAATATCATTAAACTAACATCGTTTTATTGTGTGCAAATTAGAGATTGACTATAAAGCACATCTATTGTATTGTCTAAAAATAACAAAACAAATGACTGTAAACAGAAATTTACTATGCGAATTAGCATCTGAGAAGTTCAGGGTCAGCTGAAATGCTTATACAAACATAGAAAAATAATATACATATAAATACTCAATGATTCCATAAATATTCACTTATCTGAGATGAGTTAAAGCGATGTAAAAAATTTGTTATTATTCAGGAAATAACTAAACCATGGACGAATTAAGAAATTAATAATGAAAAGAGTTGAGAAACGAAAAAACTGTAGAAACCTTTAAACAATTCAACAAATTTTTCTACGCATACAATTTCTAATTTCCTAGACCATATTTATTTACTTGTGAAAGAAAAGTTGAAGTAGTTCAAGTTGATTAGGGCAACCTGGGTGATTAGAGCTAGTAGTTAGTATTTACTGACTAATGACAGCAATCAGTAGAACTAAAAGCTGTAAGTAAACAAATAGTTCATTATTTGTTCATCAATCAAATTTGATATATTTGCAATAGTAACTCAAACCCATCCCATCTATGTTCATATAAGTATATATTTAATAGCAGCCACAATTGCTGTAAGTGCTGGCAACGAGGCAATTTCGAGCAACTTGGCTCAATATAAGAACAAAAACAATAATACTTATCTTATCCATGAGAATATTGATTTGCGTGACAGTCTGAAGTATCAGAAGTATCTATGGAACACATCATCGTGTAACAATTTATTGTGGCAAGTCATTGACAACTTATCCGTAGCAGCTTGATGATAATCACTACAGATCCATTTTAAATAATACATATGCATTTCTGAAAGTAAAGACTCACTCAGAAATGTCAGTTGAAAAGTGCGTAAAAAAAATAGATTGTTGCTTGGCCTTCACGTAACCGGCAGCAAAAATAACAACTACTTGTTGGCCATCCGCACTTAACCCTGTCGTAAAAAAGGCTGTATTAATTTACTTGTATATAGAATGTGCATGAATGAAATATGTATATTAAACACTTATATAATATTTAAGCAATGTGCATGACCCACAAATCGTTTCGTCAATTAAGGTTAGGCGCTTCAATTCCGCACACACGGCAAGGCAACTAAGTAAATAAATATAAATTTTAAACAGCTGATTGCACTTTAACTGAGATGAGCGAGCTTATATACTAAATCATCACTTTTACTTACTTAATGTAACCTAAATCACAAACCACACAAATCTTTTAAGAATTTAAAATAAAATTACAAATTAATTGATTTAAAATGATTGAGGAATCCTAATAAAATAACATGAAGGAAGTAAGTTAAGTAATACGCTAAAAGTAAAATACATTTAAATAGAGAGAGAAAAAGACAGAGAAAGAGAGTGAAAGCAAGAACTAGAAAGAAGATTCAAAAGAATATATAAAAGATAAAACAAATATTATGTAAGTGTTAGTTAAATTTTTCATATTGATGGCAAAAGATAGAGAGAAATTGGGAGAGAGAGAGAGAGAGAGAGAGAAAGAGAGAGAGAGAGTGAGAGTAAGAAAGGGAAAGAGAGAATAAAACATTTAAGACAGTAATATTATTTTAGATAACTGTTACTTCGGTATATCAGCACTGATATTGATTGAATTAATTTAGTTAGCCTTCGAAAAAACTAATTTTAAATTTCAAGAAATGTGTGATACTAATTGACACTATTTAATCATTTTACTAGCCAAATTGATTTGTTATCTTATCCACATCCACAAATATAGATATGAATGATAGGCAATATTTTACTCAAGTAATGTCAGTGATTTAATACATGGATCATCTCTGATGGATGTGTTTGATACACGAGAGAAGAGAGTAATGAAAATCTCTCTCTCTCTCTCTCTCTCTCTTTCACTCTTTTTACTCTCTTTACCTACCGATCACTCAGATGAAGGTAGCAGAAGCGGTGTCAGAGGCTACCTCAAACGTAACTGTCCAGCACATTGAAAATCAGCATGGTGCGAATGAATTCTATATATAGGAATAAAACCAACTAATATACACATATGAATGCTGTGTGATTTGTATGTTGTTCCATCAGTTTATGCTAAATTTATCACTCGTTTGAATTGCAGTTGAAAATGATGCGCCTTCTAATCATCAGCGTGGCCCTCTGTGCCACACTCGCGAATGCAGCCCAAACTGTGAGTAGCTAATAATATAATATTAATAATAATATTAAGTACAATGCAAATATAACTCGCTTTAGCGCATTTCGCCCATGGAGGCAATTGCGTATGTGACTGGACCCGTGCAGCCGGATAATAGCCAGGTGAAGGGCAATGTGACCTTCATCCAGAACGATTGTGGTCAGAATGTGCATGTGCGCATCCAGCTGGAGGGTGTGAAGGAGGGCAAGCATGGCTTCCACATTCACGAGAAGGGGGATCTGAGCAATGGCTGTGCCAGCTTGGGCGGTCACTATAATCCCGACAAGGTCGATCATGGTGCCCCAGATCACGAGGTGCGGCACGTCGGCGATCTGGGCAACATTGAGGTGGGCCCCAGCCGTACGATCGACATCACCTACACGGATCCCGTGATCAGTCTAAGCGGCAAGCGTGCAATCATCGGACGCAGTGTGGTCGTCCACGAAATGGAGGATGATCTCGGTCAGGGCAATCACACGGACTCCAAGAAAACGGGCAATGCAGGCGGCCGAATCGGTAAGGCCCAAACAAATCAACTTTATTTACCTCCATTTTAAATAATAACACAAATCTTTTGTCTTCTTTTGTTTTATTTCAGGCTGCGGTGTTATTGGCATTAAGTAAATATCCACGTAATACTTTTAAAACGAATCCAATCAATGTTTTCCATATTTTAAATTACTTCTCTCCCATTTGTGTCAGCTTCAAATAAACTTTTGTTTTTAACCCTCGCTAAATGTAGCTGTAAATGTAACTGCAACTGTAATTGTAACTGTAATTGTAATTGTAACTGTTCTACGTTACTTTCAGCACCCACTCCTTCCACCATATTTGTAATACATTCACACAACTTTTGTGAGCATGTCCTTTATATTGAATATGACTAGACTATTTCCGGCTCTCTCCCTAACTGTATCTGTGTGTGTGTGTGCGGGCAACACATATGTACTATTTATATACTATATGTACTACCATCCGAAAGTAACCTGTATTTTCCAGACAGTCATTAATATTATTGTCGGCCTACATAAACGTCTATTGATAAGTTTTTGGCTTGAAGGGTAGGTAGTCAATAAGGGTATTTGCTTTTGTACACGTACAGTTGAACTCCGCTAACTTGAACTACCCAATTACCAATTGAAAAGGTATTAAAAAGGATTAAAAAAAAGGTTGAAATTGTGTAAAATTATGTAACAAACTAAATGAAGCTGCTGCGGCCCCATAATATATACTTTATTCTTGATCAGCATTAACAGCGCAGTTGATATTTCCTGCAAGTGTAATATAATCAGTAACTCGAGGTCTCCATTCATTTGTTGTGCTGTGTGTCTGACTTAGCGATGATTAACTGTCTTCATGCTAATGTCATTAGCAGCGTACTAATAAATAGCCAATCTAATTCGATTAATTGTGTTTTGGTTAACCTGTCTTGAGCTCATGGCATGCATACTAACTGTTCTTTCCACACACATCGCACTGAATGCCGCACCGAAACATACCAAATGTGCCTCATTGTACACCACTCTCCTTTTGCCGGGGCAACTGCTTTTTGTTCTTGCAGCTCGCTTGCCACATACGAACAGCCAACAATACAACAACAACAACCAGAACAACCCGAACAACTTCAATATCAACACCAACATCAACTTGAAGCATCAGCATTGCACAAAACAAGTCGCCAATCAGTCGTCAATCAGCCCACATTTTATGTGCCGCACGATCAGCCTCACGATCATGTTATATATCCACTTCTGCGTCATCCATATCCATCATATCCATATCCGTATTATCTATAAAGTGTGTGTTTGTTGTCTCTTTGTTATCGTCCCCCCCTGGTTCCGCCCCCTAAATACTGTGTTTGTCCCAGCTTTATGGCTAACTGTAATAAATCTACTTGTAGGTCGGATGTGGATGATTGGCCCTGTACTCGGGACGGTGCTGGAACCCTGCACCAATCCCTATCCATACTGATGTTCGTAGTTGGTGTGTTCATTGTCAGGGACGGCATGTGATCGCTGATCAGTCATCAAGTATTATAATAATCTTATATCATCCCCAACAGTACTTAAATAATTAACAAAAAAAAAAAATACTCTCACTCTCTGCTTGTAAACTTGCCTGAAATGTTCATCAAAAATAAAATCGAAATTCCTCTTATATATTACACATCCATTTTGAAATACCAAATCCGCTTAACTCACTTCATTTCTTGGGAAACTGCCATTTTGACCCATAAAATCCATATCGAGATTTCTGCGATACGATAGCGATTTCTAGGTGCTAAAACTGAGCCTAGCCAAAATTGCTAAGCACACACACACACACACACAGTCGGACACATTTTGTGTCTTGGGAACACGCAACATTGAAATCAACTCAAACTCAAACAAAATTACTGACGATTTACCACCCACTCCTTTGCCCCTTGCAAAAGTAAGGTGCCTTGGCATGCTTCTCTAGGTGCCAAGTTGAATTTCAAGCGCAAACATTTCCCGAAGTTCTTTAACTATTCGCACAGTCTGGCATTTATTTCATGAATAGCATTTATAACTTTTGGCCCCGTTCTTCAAATGACAGCACGCAATTTATTTGGTTCTTTGACATCCTGAGTAGGCTCGCCGCTCTGCCCCCCGGTTGCATTACCTGGTAATTAGCTCATTTATTACTGTGGACTTGAAACAAGTTATGCTGTTGAATGTGTCACAATTTTACATTTGCAACATTTTCCATTGAGCTATTCCTTACTTGTCCTAAATTCTTTTATTCCGATTTCGTGTTTTTTTGTGGGGTAAGTATTTGTTTGTTGGCAGCAGCAACAATATATATAATCCAGCTTAAATATATAATTTTCTTTCAGAGAGAAAAAAATAATGCTTAAAATCGTGTTCATTTTCTTTTACTAAAGTTTAACGCGCCACACAATTTAAGACTGTAGCAACATACAACTTGCAACGCTGGAAAAATGAATGTTTAGCGATCATTGAAAAGACAGATCTTAAAAGTCTACCAACTGTGTAAACATTTGCTAATATAATTAAATATTTCATAAATAAAATAAATGACCATTTGCCAAATGTCTGTTTTTCGCACTACTAAAAAGAGTCCAGAGCATTATAAATCTATTGAGCAACCCTCGTAAGTAGCTCTCAAGCAGTTGAACTTTAAATGTAAATATTCACTTGTGTAGTTTATTGTACTCGCACTCTTGGATTGAGAGTTTGTCTAATGAGTGCATTGACTTCTTGGCCACTTGCCACTTGCCACTCCTACGATGTGCTGCCACTTCTTCTTGTAACTGAGCGGAAGCCGCAGACGACCCAGAAAGCGAGCGTTAGTTGGTTAGCTTCACGTCTGGGAACTTTGCGCAGCCGCTGGTCAAAGTTGGAGGAGACCTCAAACTGGCTGTGGCTACCCCAACACGCAGTTGTAAATTCAACAGAAATGGGTTACAGAAGCATAAAAGACGAGAAACGAGAGGCGATAGGCGGGGAGCTGGGAGCTGGCTTTTCCACCCGATTCTATCGACCAGTCCCTAATCGCATGGCCTGAATAGGCAAACTCGATTGTTTCCTCGAAAATCGCACTTTCACTCACTTTTACTTTGGCATTCGTAGTTGTTGCCTATTGTTGTGACCAGAGAAGAAAATAGGCGGCTTGGGTCTGGGAGTCTAGCGTGCCCGTGTTCCCGTTGGTGGTTGTCAGCCTCGGTGTTGTGGCCACAACACAAAGCCGACTTGGTTGCCAACATTTATTAGCTTGGCCAGCACCAGTTAACAGCAACCGGTCAGTTACAATTCCAACGCCATTTTGTCAAGACGCGTACGCGCTTCCCAAAATAATCCGTGTACCCCAAAAGAATCCCAGCATACTTATCAGCATTGGCCATCGAAGTGAAGCAAGTTCTATTTGTGGCATAATACGTGGCAGCATTTAAAAGTGATTTATTTTCGTCGCATTTGGGTCACTTCTCAATTATTAAATGAGAATCAAAATGCGCTCCTGCGGCCCCAGTTTAATTAAATACGTCCTATTCGCCTTCAATGTCCTTTTTGCGGTAAGTTATGACTCAACTCAACTTAATGGTTGGGTTATTAGTAGTTGTTAATCTACCTATGATTGAGGGCTTGAAACTTTAATCAAAAAATAACATCTGACTCAAAGGTTTAGTTTACTTATAAATAATATTTAATTCCATGACTAAACTTGAATTTCACAAGAGGTCTCGAACCGGACTTAAGTCTGCATTAGTTATTGTTCGGAATCGTTTTGCCAAATATTTAAAATATATATTATTTTTGCAATATATTTGATTATCTCAACTGTAATTATATTAATAAAACTTGTTAAAAACTGGTTTTTACCCAAAAATACATTTTGAATTCATCTTTAGTTTAGCATTTGTATAACGAAACATTTATTTAAGTCCAGAAATATATAGTGGATATAGGTACAGTCCGTAAGGAAGCTAAAACTAAAATGCTAGACTTAAACAAGTCGAAAATTAGATACTCTTGCAGACCGTAGACAAACTGCTAACTTCAAAATTGCATTAAAAATGTTGATAATCGACGGATTTTAGCTATATGAACGATATGATATAGAAGTTCTATATTGAAGATTATTTATAGCATAAAAGATGAATTTACTTAGGTTAACTTGGTAGGCAAAAAAGTTGTAATTACAAGGAACTCATCTTGCGACCATTCGTTCCTATGAAAGATATATATTGGAATAGTCTGATCGCAAGGATTATGTTTCTAGAAGTTAGTAGTATAATAACATGCATAACTGGTGAATTGGGTTTAAATAACTTGAAAAACAAATAAGTTTTTCATACCAAAACTCAGCCTTGGCCCAATCGATAATATGACAGCTATATGATATAGTGATCAGATCCAGAAGGCTCCAATATGCGTACTGCTGGCAGCATATAGACTCTGATTCTTCATACTCTATCTAGTTATCCAGTTATCCACAATTTAGCAACTAAAAACAAATTTAAAATAAATATTCACAGCTTTTCACAACGACCTGTACAGTATTGACTCGAATTAACTAATTTAGATGTTGACTGATTGCGAAAGACATGTTCAGTTTTGACATTGAATGCAATTGCGTGTTGCAGCCCAAAGTGAACTCGCCTGTGAGGCAAGAGGCATGAGGCATGAGGCATGATTATCTTGCATTGCAAATGACAGACTGTAAAATGGATTATATTGATAATGGTTAGTGGACAATTTGCATTTGCAAAGCAGGCAGCACAATTTTCATTGCCAATGAGTCTATGTGGCCTTAAGGATGACGACATGGCAATGCCAATGACCAGTGGCCAATGTCCTGTTGTGTGTGTGTGTAGTTGCGCCACTTGCTGATGCCTTATCGAGCAATTAGAGTTGGTTGTGGCAAGCGTAAACACGAATACCAAATGAGGCCTACGAATCAAGGTGCGTGGGTTTTTTTACTTTCTAGTCTTTGATTGGGGTCTGTAGTCATTAGGCAAATTGTGTTGTGGATTATATATGATATGGGCCATTAAATGCGTTTCTAGTTTTCAGAAAATCGATTATGGTTTTTATTGTTTTTATTGGTTTTATTTATTGCTTGCAGCTTTCGGGTCTCGGCATTTTGATAGCCGGTTCCGTCGTCCTAGCCGATGTCAGTGAATTCAATCATTTTGTGGAGGGACGTGTTTTGGCACCACCAATTGTCCTGATTGTCACCGGTCTTATCATCTTTCTGATTGCATCGCTCGGCTGCTTTGGTGCCATCAAGGAGTCACCCACGCTGCTTCTGACGGTTTGTTGCCCTTTTGCTCTCTCCAACATAATCCACTTTTTTCACCTGTAACACTCTCCAATCTCTTGACAGTATGCCGTGCTGCTGGCCATCATTTTCATCATTGAGCTGGCCGTGGGCATTGCGGCGAGCGTGTTTAAGAAGGATCTGGAGGGCATGATCAAGAACTCGCTGCAGGAGTCCATTAAGCGCTCCAACAGCGAGGACACCATCGCCTGGGACAATGTTCAGCGCAAGCTGATGTGCTGCGGCGTGGATACTCCGGCAGATTGGCGTGCCCTCAGCTTGAACAAGACGCTGCCGGCCAGCTGCTGCCAGCCGCAGTTTATCGATACGGCCGTCGGCCATTGCACAGAATCTCCGGCTCTTGGCAAGGATAAGTACTACCAGGAGGGATGTGTGGGCAAGCTGAAGGATCGCATCGATAAGAATGCCGTTATTCTGATTGGTGTTGGCATCGGCATTGCATTCATCCAGATCCTGGGCATCATCCTCGCTTGCTATCTGGCCTCGGCCATCAGGCACGCTCGCCAGGCCAACTAGAGAGCGACAATCCCTCACAGTTCAATCTTATCTTAAACTTAATCTTTATTATTGATCTCATGTCAATACACCCAACATGAGATTTTTTTAATCACTAGCTAATTTTATGAATCACAGGCAGACATAATCTAATCGAGAGCTAATCGAGGGTTGCTCAAAGTATTCTGCAAAGTAATTGCAAGAAGTGAACAGCTTTAATGAAAAAGTTTTAATCCCTTTCTATAAGATAACTTGTCATATTTATATATTTATCAAAAAACAGTTTGCATTTCACTCGTTAAAATAAAGAGTCTTTCGGAAAGTATAAATACAAACCTAATTTTTAAAAACATTTCCACCTTAGAGATATTTTATATTAGGATAATTTGCATAGTAATTCTTCAAATTATTTTTCACATCATTTTCTGAGAATACTTTCCAATAACATCAGATACACTTCATAGTCAAAATTTATTTGAATACCTTAGAAACTGTTCATAAGTTCATAAGCATATCAAGATTGAGCAATAAGTAGAATTATTATTTAATAGATATTTCGAGCAACCCTCGCACTTAAAAACGCAACAAATCAGACAAATTTGAAAGTTTATTTACTTTAATTCAAGAATATATCAGCTATTTTCAATAGTAATTTACCAGCTCTACCAAACGGCTCCCCACGTGTCTCAGACAGATGCTCCAGTTTTTATTCTATATATATATATATATATAAATATATAACTGTAACCTATTGCTTTGTATGCATTCAAATAAATCAAATGAATTTGCTCCACAGAATGTGAGTTTTGTGACTAGAATTTATTTGTTGTTAGCTACTAGTTGCAGTTGCGATTGGCCAGCACAACGTCCTTAAGCATTAAGATACTTGCCACAACTACAACTACAACTACAAAGGATGCGTTGCGACGTTGTGCCTCAGCAGGGTGACGGTTAACAAGTGCTCTCAACTACGACTACAGCTGAAGATGCTTCCGCAGCGATTGGAAATCTTTTGAATGGGGCAAATGCATAATTTGGTCCACTTCCACACCGGATTTGGTTCCCCTCACTCGCGCTGCAGCAAGGACTCGGAGAGGCGTTCAATGGCCGTCGCCGGGGTTTTCTTGGCATCCTTCTCAGTGAGCGACGCCTCCGCCTCAGCATCGGCGGCTTCCTGGGCCTTGGCCTCCTCGTGCTCGCGCTGCTTTTGAAAGTGCCGGAATTCCGTGGGCGTCAACATGCCACGCAGTACGGTATCGTAGCTAACACTCACGCCCTTGGCGCACATCTTCTGATGCAGTTTCCAGCATTCGCGCTCCTTGATGCTGCACACGTACAACGGGAAATTGTAATCCTGCTGCTGCTGTTGCTCATGCTGCTGCTGCTGTTGTTGCACATTGCAGTTGGACGAATTGTTCTCCTTCTTGGCCTCCTCTGTGGGTGAGCCGGGTGACTCTGTCTGCTGTCGGGAGTCCATTTGATTGCTCGGCTTGCTGCCCGGCTCGCTGAGAAATATATTAACGGGCGGAGCCGTTGGCGGCCGATTGGCTCGAATTCGCGCTGCCAGCGGCGCAATCGATGCACGGCGTATCATGTGCGAGTACTCCTTGGAGGCCAGTTGAAAGGTGGGCGGATAGCTGTCTTGAAACGAGACTGCAAAACAAGTTAGTCCATCTGCTGGCAACAATTTTAAGCCCATTTTAAATAAGTCTAATCAAGTTGCGCCTAGGGTAGGGTATCTCCTAGTAGGGTACCTCCTAGTCGAGTTCTATTTCCAGTATTCAACTTACCCGATTTGCCCGTTTTGCGCAACAGCGGCGCCCTTCGCTGCGGACTGCGCTGCGATGTGGATGTGGATGAGGAATGCAGCTGCTTCTTCTCGTTGCCAGTGGGCGTGGAATGGGTAGATGAGGAGTTCTCCTCCCGCTCCGAATCGCTGCCCTCGGAGCTCAGCAGCGAGACGAGCGTAATGACATCCGGTGCAATGACGCTGCGAGCACGACTCAATGATTTCTTGTTGCTGTTGTTGTTGTTATTGGAGCCGCCGGCATCGGCGCTTAGAAGTGGACTAGCATCGACAGTCACCGCCACCGAGGAGGTGGCACGTGTAAAGATCTTGCGACGGCGCAACTTCTGCTGCTGGCTGCGCTTGCCGGCAGCCAGGCTGGCCAGGACACCACTCTTGCTGTTCTCGTCCAGGCGCACCGGAGCGGACATAGCACGCACCAAAGGCGGTCGCCGTTGCACCGTCAAAGCGGACGAAACGTTCTCCCCGACTAGACTTGGACTGAGACTTGCACTTGCACTTGGAATTGGAATTGGATTTGCAGTCGCTGTCGCTGTTGTTGGCGTTTCCTTGCAGAGCTCACTGGTCTCGTCGAGATCACTGTGTAGCGGCTCCAGCTCGTTGGTGGCACGTATTGTTTGGGCCAGCACAATATTCAGATTGATGCGATTCTTGGCGCTGTGGATACAAATACCAAATGAGAGTAACTCAAAGCTCACCAACTGTCTGTCTGTCTGTCTAAACTGGCCGAGTGACCTACTCGGCGGGGCAGGTCTAAATTTAAATCAAATTATTTGGCATTAGTTGGATGCAATTTATGCTGTGCTCGATTTCCCCATATATACAAATTGGCCGCATGCAACATGCAGCGACCCCAAAAATAGAAATTAATTCGTGCAAATGCGAAGGCGGCAACGCCAAAATCAACCAACTTCCCATCCCCTCCACCCCTTATCTTGTCCCACTCCACCCCTCTCCAGCTCGGAGCTGAGCGAGTTTTGAAAAACGAAACCATGTCAAATACATTTACAAATTCGCGCCCGAAAATAAAATAAGTGTGTTTTGCAGCCAGGTGCTTCAGCGCGAAAGTGAATCTTTTGCCAACACTGGCCAAGGTTCAATGAACCAATTGGCAACTGGAGTGCAGCTACACTTAAAAAAAAGAAGTATAAACTACATAATAAAATTGATATATAAGATTTGAGTTTGCATTTAGCAAGCACATTTTTCTTCGAGTGTATCCTTATCTAGTCCGTCCGTGTCTGTAGTCCGTGCTCGTGTTATGATCGACTTAACTGTGTCGCTACGTGGGCACAACCTGAGTGACATGGAAAGGTGTCCCGCACTCCCGCACTCGAGTAGACGGATGGATGGATCCCACTACTCCGGGCCGTGTACGGGTGACTTGCCTGCGCCTAATCGTATGCAATTCACATAAAAAAAAATGGAAAACTTTGACGTTGGTGTCAAGCATGCAAATTGCGCAAAGTATCAAAAGTGTCATTTAGGCATATTTTTAGTGCGGTGGGTGTGGGTGTGGCAGTGTTTGAGAAATTGTAATGTTAGAACCCGATTTAACATATATATATATATATATATACATGTACGAGTATATGCATATATGCAAATGAATAAATACGCTTATGGAGTTGCAAATATGAAAAGGTCAAACGAAATATTGATATTTGTCATATTATCATATACTAAGCATAAATATATATATAAATTTAAATATATATGTATATATATTCTACATTTGAACAATTTGTCGTTGATTATTTTTCTAATTTTCTTCTATTTAAACTCGATTGAAGGTAGCTAATAGAAATGCGAAGATATTTGAATAGACAATTGTTATTATATCTTAGCTTTACTTTGTTTTATTATCTTATGTCAGCTTCTGCTTTTCAGTCAACATTTTGCGATCATCAACTCATTGACAACATATAATTAGGCCTAAAATGTTAGTTCCTTTGGTCGTGCTAAACCGGATAAACGAATACATTTCATGCGCCGATTGTCAGGCTAGAATTTTTACTTATGTTCCGATCTGAAATTTTGCTTTCAACTTTAAATGTACGATTGATTTAGAGATCGAACTATGATCAAAAAACCCTCGGTTTTTTAAATAAGTTAAGTTTTGACGAAGTTATTGCATTTTGAAGTTTCGACCCATGCCCATTATCCGATTTTCAGGATAGAATTTTAGCTTGTCTTCCGGCCCAAAATCACGTTTTCAACTTTAAATGTACGATTGATTTAGGGGCAAAACTATGATCAAAAAGCCCTCGCTTTTTAATCTGAGTTGAGTTTTGACGAAGTTATGGCATTTTGAAGTTTCGACCTATGCCCATATATCGATGTATCGATTTTCAGGCTATAGTTTTTACTTGTCTTCCGACTCAAAATCACGTTTTCAACTTTAAATGTACGATTGACTTAGGGGCAAAACTATGATCAAAAAGCCCTCGCTTCTTAATCTGAGTTGAGTTTTGACGAAGTTATGGCATTTTGAAGTTTCGACCTATGCCCATATATCGGTGTATCGATTTTCAGGCTATAGTTTTTACTTGTCTTCCGACTCAAAATCACGTTTTCAACTTTAAATGTACGATTGATTTAGGTGCAAAACTATGATCAAAAAACCCTCGCTTTTTAATCTGAGTTGTGTTTTGACGAAGTTATGGCATTTTGAAGTTTCGACCTATGCCCATATATCGATGTATCGATTTTCAGGCTATAATTTTTACTTGTCTTCCGACCTCAAATCACGTTTTCAACTTTAAATGTACGATTGATTTAGGTGCAAAACTATGATCAAAAAACCCTCGCTTTTTAATCTGAGTTGTGTTTTGACGAAGTTATGGCATTTTGAAGTTTCGACCTATGCCCATATATCGATGTATCGATTTTCAGGCTATAATTTTTACTTGTCTTCCGACCTCAAATCACGTTTTCAACTTTAAATGTACGATTGATTTAGGTGCAAAACTATGATCAAAAAACCCTCGCTTTTTAATCTGAGTTGTGTTTTGACGAAGTTACGGCATTTTGAAGTTTGGACCTATGCCCAAATGCCTATTTTTAGGCCAGTATTTTTACTTGTCTTCCGACCCAAAATCACGTTTTCAACTTTAAATGTACGATTGATTTAGGGGCAAAACTATGATCAAAAAGTCCTCGCTTTTTAATCTGAGTTGAGTTTTGACGAAGTTACGGCATTTTGAAGTTTCGACCTATGCCCAAATGCCTATTTTTAGGCCAGTATTTTTACTTGTCTTCCGACCCAAAATCACGTTTTCAACTTTAAATGTACGATTGATTTAGGGGCAAAACTATGATCAAAAAACCCTCGCTTTTTAATCTGAGTTGTGTTTTGACGAAGTTACGGCATTTTGAAGTTTGGACCTATGCCCAAATGCCTATTTTTAGGCCAGTATTTTTACTTGTCTTCCGACCCAAAATCACGTTTTCAACTTTAAATGTACGATTGATTTAGGGGCAAAACTATGATCAAAAAGCCCTCGCTTTTTAATCTGAGTTGAGTTTTGACGAAGTTATGGCATTTTGAAGTTTCGACCTATGTCCATATATCGGTGTATCGATTTTCAGGCTATAATTTTTACTTGTCTTCCGACCCAAAATCACGTTTTCAACTTTAAATGTACGATTGATTTAGGTGCAAAACTATGATCAAAAAACCCTCGCTTTTTAATCTGAGTTGTGTTTTGACGAAGTTACGGCATTTTGAAGTTTGGACCTATGCCCAAATGCCTATTTTTAGGCCAGTATTTTTACTTGTCTTCCGACCCAAAATCACGTTTTCAACTTTAAATGTACGATTGATTTAGGGGCAAAACTATGATCAAAAAACCCTCGCTTTTTAATCTGAGTTGTGTTTTGACGAAGTTACGGCATTTTGAAGTTTGGACCTATGCCCAAATGCCTATTTTTAGGCCAGTATTTTTACTTGTCTTCCGACCCAAAATCACGTTTTCAACTTTAAATGTACGATTGATTTAGGGGCAAAACTATGATCAAAAAGCCCTCGCTTTTTAATCTGAGTTGTGTTTTGACGAAGTTATGGCATTTTGAAGTTTCGACCTATGTCCATATATCGGTGTATCGATTTTCAGGCTATAATTTTTACTTGTCTTCCGACCCAAAATCACGTTTTCAACTTTAAATGTACGATTGATTTAGGTGCAAAACTATGATCAAAAAACCCTCGCTTTTTAATCTGAGTTGTGTTTTGACGAAGTTACGGCATTTTGAAGCTTCGACCTATGCCCAAATGCCTATTTTTAGGCCAGTATTTTTACTTGTCTTCCGACCCAAAATCACGTTTCCAACTTTAAATGTACGATTGATTTAGGGGCAAAACTATGATCAAAAAGCCCTCGCTTTTTAATCTGAGTTGAGTTTTGACGAAGTTATGGCATTTTGAAGTTTCAACCTATGCCCAAATGCCTATTTTTAGGCCAGTATTTTTACTTGTCTTCCGACCCAAAATCACGTTTTCAACTTTAAATGTACGATTGATTTAGGTGCAAAACTATGATCAAAAAGCCCTCGCTTTTTAATCTGAGTTGAGTTTTGACGAAGTTATGGCATTTTGAAGTTTCGACCTATGCCCAAATGCCTATTTTTAGGCCAGTATTTTTACTTGTCTTCCGACCCAAAATCACGTTTTCAACTTTAAATGTACGATTGATTTAGGTGCAAAACTATGATCAAAAAGCCCTCGCTTTTTAATCTGAGTTGAGTTTTGACGAAGTTATGGCATTTTGAAGTTTCGACCTATGCCCAAATGCCTATTTTTAGGCCAGTATTTTTACTTGTCTTCCGACCCAAAATCACGTTTTCAACTTTAAATGTACGATTGATTTAGGTGCAAAACTATAATCAAAAAGCCCTCGCTTTTTAATCTGAGTTGAGTTTTGACGAAGTTATGGCATTTTGAAGTTTCGACCTATGCCCAAATGCCTATTTTTAGGCCAGTATTTTTACTTGTCTTCCGACCCAAAATCACGTTTTCAACTTTAAATGTACGATTGATTTAGGTGCAAAACCATGATCAAAAAGCCCTCGCTTTTTAATCTGAGTTGAGTTTTGACGAAGTTATGGCATTTTGAAATTCATGCGAAAGAATCCACTTTCATTTTCGTTAATTTTTAGGCCTGTTTTTGATCCCGTCGAAACCAATCATTGTATGCATGCGTATATGTGTGCCCGTCGAGAAACAAAGAATTTCGTTTGTCGAGACAATGACACCCTGTTTTAGATTTTCACCACACATTTTGCGGGCTGTGGTCACAAAATTTGTCAACAATTAAGCAACCCCACTTAACGAAAGATTACTCATCACGCTCAAAACAAAAGAGCATTCAAAATCGAATGCCAGCGCGCACACATACAAAAAGACAAGAAGTGTTGCTGATATTTACGCACACATTCAAGGGGTCTGTGCGATCCGTTAGCAATATAGCTGCTTCTTTCGCACACATTAGAGCCTGCCAGAAACTATGTGTAGCAGCATAAAAGGTTGCATTTCGAATTTACACGCGAAGTTGTCGCAGCGATTTGTCGATTTGACACCTCTTATTTATGTCTCTTTGTTATGTCTGCCTAGTGACATTACTCAGAGACGTATTCGTCGTTGACAACCCGAAAATAAAATTATAACACCCTCTACTAGGATATAAATAATAATAAATGTGAAATATGTTTGCCATTTTGAGTAAGTAAAGTTAAGTGAAGTTAAGCAAAGAATTGAATCCAGAATATTTCTAGCACAAATCTTACATGAAATATGAAAAGTTTGATTTGCAGATTGATTGATTTCAAATTGTATTTCAAATCAGTCATTTATTTATTTATTTATTTTTTGAACTCACTTGTCCGTCTCCGTTTGATCTGGTTTGTGGTCTTCCGGCAGCCACTGCTGCTGCTGCTGCTGTTGTTGGTGTGGCGCCCCGGTTCTTTGCAGCGAGGTTGTGGATGACCAGGCCACCAGAGTTTTATTCCTCAAGCGAACACCCAGCTCCTGTGTGGCCTCTGTGGATGCTAGCCGGCCGGCAAGTCTCGTCGAAGTGGACTCGCCCAGGGCCAAGGATGTCTGGCGACTCAGGCTGCCCACGATGGGCGTTGGGGACGCATAGAGCTTCTGGCGTATATTCTCTATGGAACGGCCAACGGAGAGACCACGCGATAGATAGCCACGCTGCTGGGCCGTATATCTGGCCACGTTGCAGTGGGCGTGGCTGGATGCCGTCTCAATTAGAGAGTGTTGTTTGCGAATTGCTGATGTTGTTGCAGATATTGTTGTTGGTGGTGTTATTGTTGTTGCTGTTGTTGTTGTCGCCGGCGTCGTCTTGTAGCGACGGCGACTTGTCAATGACAACGACATGGCCAGAAGTGCTTATTTTACGTTGGCCCGTTTGATTAGCGTCGGCGCCGCTGACTGAAAGCCAAATGCTATTCACAATCTATAACTCAACTGCTGTCGATTTGAATGCAAATCAATTACTCGCCCATTAAAACCCACCCAAAAATAATAAAAGCAATAACTTTGTCAACAAAAGAGGGTCGAAATCCCTCACAGTCAGAATTCAAATCGAAACCGAAACCCAAACTAACCAAAGAAATAACAAAAAACCGGCTAAAGTCACGAAACAAAAAAAAAGTAGCAACAAAACTGCTGCCACTTGAGTCAAGCGCAACTTTCACTAATTTTGGCAACTGTTTATGGCCAGGTGCGGCGACTCTGTTTGTCGTTCTCTTCGTCGTCCTGGTCGTCCGTCTCACTCTCTCTCTCTCTCTCTATCTCTCTCGGCAACTAGCCACGTGCACTTTGTTTGCCTGCCGCGCGATAACTGCTAACTGCTTTTGTGAATGAAGAATGAAAGGCTTCAGCAGCAGGAGCAGCAGCAGCAGCAGCAGCAGCAGCTTCGCTTTATGTTAACAACAAACTAGCATACAAAACCAACTGAAAACAAAACATAACGTTGCCAACGACACCGCACACCCGCACACAGGTGCACTCTCCTTGCCCCCTTGCCACCTGTGCCACCTGTGCCACCTTGCCATTTCTGCGACTGTCCTCCAGGCGGTGCCATCGCCACCGTTGCAACAGCGACTTTTATGCTCTCTGCTCGACTTCCACTTTGAGTTGGACTCCCACGGAGTTTGTTTGTCCCATTTCGGCCAGCTCACACGTGTGTCGCAACTGCGAGGGTTAATCCAGAAGTTAAACAACTGTCTTTAAAAACCCAAAGCCAATCAATCTTAACTCTTTAATGAATATACATATATTTATATGCTGAATCAGCATCGACAGCCGAGTGGATATAGCCATGATCCAGCTGATAAATGATAAAGCTGATAATAATGATCGCAAGAAATATGACTTCTGGTTTGAAGAACTGTTTTAATTACTAAGATACTAATTTATATACCATTATATATTATATACTATAGAATATAGCACCTATTGACATATAAATATTATTATTTTTTATATTTTTATTTTTTATTTTATAAAGATATTCCAATCAAACTCACCAGGTAGGCGTGTTATTATGTGCCACAACTATTTATAGATTAAGAGTTAAATAGATGTCGTCAAGTCATTGTATCTTGTAGATAATATTTTGGTTCCAGGATTACTACTCAGATGCAAATTCTTGGAAGAGCCCTCGTAAGTAGGCTAGGTTAGTTTGCTGCTTGGCTGCTTGGCTGACTGGCAACGTTTTTTGGCCGAACTCAATGAACTCGCACGAACTTTTGTTTTCATTTCGACGCCCGCCCAACAAACACACACGCCCACTTCGAATGTAATCAAATGTCCTGGCGACAACACAGAGAGAGACAGAGAGAGAGAGAGAGAGAGAGAGAGTAGGTTGACAATTTAGTTATAGGAAATCCATAAGCAAATCCCAATCGAATGAGTAGAGTTGGATGAGTGCGTGAAGTCAACTTCTCGTACAAGTCGCTCAATGTCAGCGCGAATGTTAGATGCAAATTTCATGCATGAACAGAGACAGATAGAGAGAGAGACGGAAAGAGAGAGAGAGAGAGAGAAGGAGAAAGAGTCAGAGGCAGAGTCAGCGATTTGATTGGGATTGTGGGAGTAGTACGAGTATCTGATGGCAAGTGAAAAACTTTCACATTTGTGACAATTTCAAATTCATCAAAGACATGCAAAGTTGTAGAAAAAGTTTATCGTGCGCGTCGGCAATCAAAAAGTAACGAACATAACTGCCCTAGCCTAGGCACCCAAATGGAATACCACCAATAATAATAATAAAAAAAAAAACAGAAAAAAATGGAAACGAAATAGCAACAACAACAGCAAAAACAACACAACTAACAACAGCAAATGGCATCAAGAACCAAATCAAGCCGATTTCAGGGTCACATGCCATACATATATGTATGTATATATACTCCATATACCATTACGAGTACCCGTGAATACGTTTCCAATTGAATATAATATATACTCAAATATTTAGATATTCTACACTCGACGAAAGAAACAAAATTTATTACTTCATTTTATAATGGTAAATCTAGAAATGAAGTATTTCAACTTTAAACTATAATCACAAATCTAAAATCTTAAAATAAAATATATATATATATATTTATTGAGGAGCATCTGATTTTTCCAAGTGTAATTTTATGGGGTATCAATGTTCAAGAGAATGTCAGCCAAAAATCATTGCGAGTACTTAAAACAAAGCATTTGAATGCCAAACGAGGCGGCATTAATCATTTCATGTCGATATTTATTGGATGGATGGCAGAATTACCTATTTGCGTCACCTCATACCCCTCTCTCTCTCTATCTCCCTCTCTCTGTCTCTTTCTCACTTGGCAGAAAAATTCATTTGTTGGCTTTTTGCAATCTCGACTCAATTATATGAGAAATGAGCTAAGCAAAGCCGAGCGCCAAATAAATTCATATTTGTCAGGCGGTGTCAAAATGCCAAGCGGTACCAACAGGCACCACTTTCACCCACCACACATTTGACGAGATCCAAAACTATTTCAATTAACTCGACTCAAATTTCAGGCATTGAGATGAGCACAGCGCCGAGATACCCTGCCCATGCTAATGCTGCCAGCCATTCAAAACAACAAAATATACGAAATATATTTTAATATATTTACAGTAAAATCAGCTAGAAAAGTGTTGGTAGCCAAACATTTTCTAAAATGGCATTTGATAAGATCGAAACTCGAATCAGCTGAAAACTAATTTAATTGAATTTTAAGTTATAAATTCTGCATCAATTGTTAAAAAGACGTATTTGGAAGTTAAATCGAGAAATTAACATTTTAAGTTTTTGTTTCAAATTCAAACTATTATATAATTCTTGCCTTTAACACCACATTTATAAAAATAAATATATTCAAATTCAAATTATACCGCCCAACTGTTTTGTAGCACACAGTTTTTGTATGCGTGCGCCAAACAAATTCACAACTATCCGGCAACTCTACAAAGCCGCTGACGTTCCAACGCTGTCATCGCTGTCATCGTCGTCGTCAACTGTCAAGTGACGTTTGCTGTCGTGGCGCTGAAAGAGATAGAAAGTTTGTTGGTCGCCGCCGCTTCAGCTGCAGAATTCGTTGCATTACCTTTTTTCAATTAAAACCATAATAACATAAAACGCAAAATGTATCGTGAAATGCTGGCGCTGTGTCTGCTTGCCGTTGTGTGCACAACGGGCGTCTATGGCAGCTGCAAGGCGACGGTGAACGCCTTCAGCACCCAGGATGCCACAATTCTGACGCAAGTGGCGCATGTGGCCGAATTTTCGCTGCAGTGCAGCAACTCCGCACAGCCCAGTCTCTTCGCTGAGTTCCCCTGCGGCAAGGTAGTGCCCGTTGCCAAGGTGGGCGACAACAAATACCAGGTGAGCTACACTCGTTGGTTTTTTTTAGGTGATTCCTAATCGGATGGCATTTCCAGGTCAGCTGGGTGGAGGACATCAAGGGGGGCAGCAGCGGCAATGTGCAGGTGCGTCTCTTCGATGAGGATGGCTATGCGAATGTGCGCAAGGCGCAACGCGATGGCGACAAGGTGTCATCGGTGAAATCGCTGCTGGACATCGGTGTGCCCACCAAGGGCGCCTACAAGGGACCCTGGATTAAGGCCGAAATTCTGGCCGCCATTCTCGTTGGCGGCGTTGCCTACTTTGCCTTCACCACCAAGGGCAAGGTGCAGTCCTAATGCAACGTTTTGTTGGGATGTTTCCCAATCGAGACTTCTTGAATGAAATTCATTCACCAAATAATATTCACATACCAAGTAGCAACAAATTGAATCGATTCCCAATCCATTTTCTAGAGATTTCCCCATAACTATATGTTTAAGCTACAAAGTCGTGTAAATAAAATGAGAGAGTTCATCAGAAGACGACAAAATATCTAATTTAGTTTACTTAAAATTTAACAATACATGTTTTTTATTGTGTAAGATTAGCTGATCATCTTCCTCAGTGGACAGCTCCAGCGGCCGCAGCTGGAGTCGCTGTCAAGCCACCATTCATATTGCTCTCCTCGTCGGATGAGATGTCGATCATGCTCTCCACTCGCGACGGCGACATTACATATACAAAATGCTCCATGGAACCCTCGTGACCCATTGTCGGTGCCGAGATTGTCGCTGAGCCGTCGAGCGATGGCTGTGGCGGCGGCGTATCTGTGCAATATTTGAGATTCGCTGTGCTGCCAATGGATTCCTCGGGCGGCGGCACACCATTACAATCGAAATTCTCCAGCTCCAGCTCAATGTCGCTAACGATGCGCATGCAACGCATCTTTGCCAGCGATTGGAATTTCATTGGCATAGCGCGCACCTGTCGCGCCAAACTCAAGAAGAACAGCGTGTTTGCGTCCAGCTCTCGATTCGCCTGCAGCACAGCGGACACATCCCAGTCGCTGGGGTAACGCGGATCGCTCATCTTGCGCGTCTTTGCAGGGGAGGGCTGGGAACAGGAGGCGGCTGCTGCTGCTGCAGAATTAGAACAGCTGAGATTTATGGCAGCGGTTTGTGGCGAGGGCTGAACGCGTCGTACCTTGGCGACGCTGGGCGGTGGCGGTGGAGGCGGTGGCGTCAGCGTGCCCAAACCCGGTATGACGCCACCATTCAGATGACGATTGGCCAAGTTCTGGAAGAGACCCAGTGGTGCACCAGCCGCCGCCGCGGCACTCAATTCCTTCTTAAAGTTGTCGGCGGCGGCAAACAAATGCGGCTCGATAATGAGGCAACCCACATTGCTATTCGCCGTGCTGCTGCAACTGCTGCTGGTCAGTGATGTGGGCAAGCCAGCGGCAGCTGCGGCCGCTTTGAGCGTTGCCAGTGGAAACATTTGGGCAGCCGCAGCTGCGGCCGGCAAGCCACCTATGCCCATGGGCAGACTGGCCAAAGTGGCCAGAGCAGCGGCATTGGCGCTCACCGATGCCGCCACAGATGCCTTGAGCGGCATGGCTGACAGGGGCAGCATGCCGCTGTTGGAATTGTTGCTGCTGCAGTTCGTCGTTGGCGGCGTCAATGCTGAGTGGCTGAGTGTAGTGTTGAGTGGTGCAACGGCTGCACAATTGCTACTGCCATTGCTATTGCTATTGTGGCACAAACCGGCCGGATTGCTGCCCGGCGAGATGAGGCTGGGTGGCGTGGCAGCCACACTGGGCGTCAGTATCGGTGTCGTATAGCTGTTGACGGTCTGAGTGCTGAGCGCTGATGTGGATGCCGCTGTTGCTGTTGCTATCGTCATCTTCAAATCATCGTCGCCACCATTGCTGGCCGCCTTGGCCAGCACCTGGTAACCAAAATCGCATTCGGTGTCATCCTCATCGTTCGACTTGCCATTCCCATTAGCCGAATTTCTGTATGGGAATAACAATTGTTAATAATCATCATTTAATGTTAAAAAATGTCATTTTAATTTAGGATTGGTAATTTTTTGCGTTTACCTGCCAGGTCCTTGGAATGGCTTGAGAAACTCCATGTGATCGGCGTGCGCCCAATATTGATATTTCTTGGAAGTCTTTGTGCCAACGCGAAAGGAGCGCAAATATTTCGTATAACTGTCGCGCAGATTTTTCCATTTTCGCTTCGATGCTTCTGCAAAATACATACAAAATAAAATAAACTATTAATATTAATTGAGTTAAATCTATTTATTTTTACTTTTTGTATTATTTTTGTTTCGAATGAATGTAATTGACTTTAAAAAAATAAATGTTACAATTGATAGAAAATTTTAACTGCATACTTTTAGTACACAACTCATTTAAACGACTTAATTCATTCATTCACAAATAAACACTTATGTATGCACATACATACATACGCACACATGCATACATATTATAAACAATCTATTATAAGCAAATAAGATCCACTTGAGCGCACACATTTATGTATGTATTGTATGTCCTGGCTGTTGTTTTTTTTTCTTTTTTTTCCCCCCCTCTGGCAAATTTGAACAGATAGTGTAGACGAAAGCCAACACAAGCGTAAACGCTAATTTCTAACGGGATCCGCACGAAAGCGAATGTCAAATCGTTTACAGTGGTTGCCAAAACACTTTCATGATATGAAAATGTTATGCAAGTGACTTAAATCACTAAGCAGACAATACATAAAGGCGTCAAATAGACACAAAAAAAATGCATTAGGTTGAATCAATCAAACTTAATTCTTTTTGAAACCGCGAATTAGTGAAACATAAACTTAAGAAAAAAATCAAGGCATCCGCACTCATAAAATTATACACTGTGTATTCGTATTTCATACAATTTGATACTCTCGTCGTTTTGTTAATATTTTTTCAGTCGCTCTTCATAACATAAACAAATGTGAAGCAACCAAACTCCCAGTTGAGCGCGACACTCACACTTAGAAATTCTAGGCAATCACAATAACCGTTTTGTTTATTTGCTCTTAGTGATGGGTGATTTAGTCGATTAATTAACTTTGACTCAAATTTTATCAATGTGTTCACTCTTCACAGTCATGATCAATAAAACCGAATAAATGATCGACTGATCAATATTTAATTAGATGGTATGGCTAATTAAGTTAACTGATGAATAGTCTTAATCTAAAAAGACACCATTACAATTCAATTTGAATCGCTTTACTGCTCATCTCTAGTTGTCGGGCTCCTCAATTTTTGTCGACATCTTCTTTTTGAATTCTTACTATCCCTATCTCTGTCTTGGCAATCGAGACTATTTCTTGCTCCTTAGGTTTGCTTTTCAGTTTTCGATTTCATATTTGCATGTTGCTTCAGTTGATCGAGTTCTATTGTTCAGCGCGGATGTGTTCGAAGTAATTTTTGAGGATAAGCAATTTGCATATTACTGGCCTAGTTTTTAATGTAAGTTAATGTGTATAAAATAACAAAAAAATTCAATTTTTTTTTTTAATATTCATCTGAAAAAAAGCATTTAAATGTGTTATAAATTTTTAATGAAGAGTGTAATTTCTGAACAATTCCAATAACTGTCAGTTCACATGTTCAAGTGATCACTGTGTGAAAACAAAAAAACAAATGGTGGATAAATATTACGTAAGCAACGACTTCTAATTGGCTTTGCAAGCACAGTTATAACTTGGTTTTATTTTCCGTTCACCATGGATACTTCTGTGGCGTGCCAAGATTTTTAAACTTAAATCACACTTTCAATTACACACTACATATTTCCATTCATACCCAGCCACATGTAAATAAGAACTTACAATTAGAAATATTTCGACAGAACTTGAATGAAAGTGAAGTGCAACAGCCGCCGACAACAAGCTCGTCTGACGGAAAGAATAACAACAAAATGGCAAAGAATTTGCGTCGGCATTTGTTTTTATGCTGACATTCGAGAACACGAACTGAGAGGTGGCAGAACTCTGTAGAGTGAGAGAGAGTGAGAGAGAGGGGAGCGATGCGCAGAAGCAACAGGGTGCCACAGCTTGTGTTATTATTTAAAACTAAACCACTGAATGTAAAATGCTGGTTAATGTTGTTAATTATTGATGTTAAACAAAAAAGAGGGATTTAAAACTTGAGTGTGAATCACACTTGAACTGCATTCAGAGGATTTGACGATGGATGCGTTATCCTGTTCCCAATTCAACTACATTTCTACTCTCTCTCCCGCTATCTCTCTCTCTGTCAGCATCGCTCTGACAATAACAATAACAACAGCACGGAGCGCGCAGCTTGTATCAATTTCGCTCTTGTGTTTTTGTTTGCTTTTTCTGCGTGTTCGTGTTTTCATTATGCTCTTTCGCAAGATATTCGAATTTGTCATCTAGTTTGTTTTGTACTCAACTTGAAATCCTTACTATATAGGCTAGAAAAATTATTAAGGATTTTTTTGTTTTCAATGAATTGATAGTAGTTAATATTGCAGCTGGTAACTTAATTTATGGTATATCAAGTTGAAAAAGAAGTGCAAGTGTGAGGCTGGCAGGGTATGCAGGCTTCGTCAAGCTTGGCCAGTTTTCTTCTTGTTTTTGTCTCTCACTGCAATTCGCCGACTGCGGCCGCCTGTATTCTGCACAGCGCCATGCCATCCGCCCCGCACTCGCCCCCACACACAACACCGTCATCGCCATCTGTAGGCGCGCTCACACTCTACACATGGACGTACATAAATACATAAGTATGGAGGTGTGTCTGTGTATGTGTGCATGCGGAGAACACACATACACAAAATAAAACGGCCGGCGGTTCAACGTCGCAGCGACGACGGCAAACCATTTGTCCGCTTTACTGTGCGACGCGCACCGCTGGTTGAGTTTCAGTGTGTGTGTGTGTTTCGCAGTATATATACATGTGCATTTATGTAGGCATGTATATATTTATATGTGTATGTGTATGTGTTGTGTGTGCATGTTTCCCTTGCACGTAGTAATTGAAATTGAGCGAACAGGCGGCCGCCGCTGCTGCTGTTGCTGTTCGCTGTTACCGCCGCAACTTCCTTTTTTCGTAGATTTTTCAGGCAGTCATCGTGTATGTGTGTGTGTATTAGCATTAAGTGTTTTTTTCTTTCTTAGTAGTATAAAACGACTCCTTACCCACAGATAAACCAATCTCGTCCGCTATTTGGGTCCAGACCTTCATCTTTACCTCAACGTTTTTGTAGTCCGGATTATGATTGTTGTAGACAACATCGTATTTCTTGACAATATCAATGAAATCGGACGTATTATCGGATGTGGTCGAGGATTCGCTAATCGCACGTGCCACCTTTAATTCCTTCATCGCGACTAAGCTATGACTTTTCCTAACGGTTTTTCAAATCAACTTGAGCACTTTGTAGGACTAAAACTAGTACAAAAGCACTCACACACACGTACGCACGCACGCACGCACACAGTGACAGGGACAGCGAACAACAAAAAATCTTTTTATAGGCGTGTGGGCGCGATATTGACCGTTGACGGTGCCCCGCCCCCCCCTTCCACGTTCCCTTCCCCGCTTTGAACAGAAACAGAACAGGCAACGAACGAACAGCAGCGAACAGTATGTGAGAGGCGAGCGAACGAGGCGAAGCGAACGAGCGACTGCCGTTTTGTATGACCGCCTCGACAAAAGTTGGACACTTGAATGAGAAGAGCGCACATGAGCTGCATGCACACAACCTAACTGAAGGCAGCGGCGGCAGCAGCACCAGCAGCAGCAACAGCAGCAGCAGCAGAGACCGCAGCTGGCAGCGGCGCCAGCGACGCGACAGCAGCCAGGCCAGGCCAGGCAAGCAGCCAGGCAGGCAGGGCAACAACAACAAGAAAAACAAACGACAGCAGCGTACGAACGAGAAGCGACAGTGAGGCGAAACCGTTGTTGGAGGACGTGTAAAGAAGAACAAGAAGAAGCAGCGCAAAACCTCATCAACACAACAACAAAAACAATCATCATCATCAACATCATCATCGTTGTCGTCGTTGTTGTTGTTGTCGCTCAACAGCAGCAGCAGCAACGGCGGCAGGCAGTCAGCAGCCCCATGACATGCACACAATCACACACAGGCACACAAACACACATTCACATACATATGTATATACACAGAAGGAGAGACAAGAGGGAGAGGTGGTGTGGGAAGTGGGGTGGGGAGCCGTACATACAGCGAGACAGCGCAGTTTGGCGCTCGCAATAAGCGCGCAACGGTTTTGCACCCGGCCGCCCGTCTGCCCGCTACACACAGCGCAACGCTCCAACGTTTTCTGTTTCTGTTCACAGCCGCCCACATGCGACGCCCGCCGCTGCTCCGCACAGCAGCAGCAGCAACAACAACAACAACAACAGCAAAACTCAATTTCATGACTACGTTTCGTTCGTTCGTCTGTTGTTGTCGCCGCGACCCACAAGGCAAAAGCATGAGTTTTTCGTTGTTGTTGTTGCTGTTTCAGTTTGTTTTTGTCGTCGATGTCGATGTGTGTGTGTGTGTATGTGTGAATACCGTACGACTGGCATGCCAGAACTGACGAGCTTCTTACTCAAACCACCAAGCTCCACTCTCCACTCTGCCCGTTATACGTTGTTGCTGTTGAGGCGGGGATGGGGGTGTCCTATTTGCCGGAGTTTGTACAGAATATTATAAGTTGAAGCTCCTTCCTTGCATGGGAACCAAAATGGATCTACACAATTTTTTATAATAAATAGTTGTTTGATCAGTAGAAGTAGATGACTAAATACTATTTTACTTGCAGTTTCCTTGCTTCATTAAAATGCTGAGAGATGTTGATTTACCGTTCGCTTCCTCTTAGCAGCTAACAGTTGAATGGTAATAGAAATATATATGCAGAGAAGATTCTAGCTGTTATGCTGCTAGCTCAATGCAGGATCAATGCACTATGTAAAAGTCTACACTCAGCTTTTGGCGTTATCTAACGGCTGTTCATTAGTGGGTTATTTTGTTCAGTTAATATTTCGTTGCTTGCCAAAAAGTTCACAGCTGACATTTCTTAGGTATGTGTGTGTGAGTGTGTGTCTATATGCGAGTGTGCATGTAATCTGGACAGCCACCCGCAGTGGCAACTCTGCAACCGCAGTCAGCCTCATCAGCTTATTTCCATAACAGCACAATACATATGCAAGTTTGCCTATATGTGTGTGCTTGTAATTTAAGAAACTGTTGCACCTTCATTCAATGCGATTGCAGTTAACATAACATTGCGATTGCAGAAACTGAAGTTCAAGGTCATTACATAGCATACTTATGTATATGAGTTTATTTATGTATGCACACATACATATATACATACATCATTGCACTGCATTCGATTTTGACACCCGCTGTTCGAAATGATCGCTGTTGCTGCATTTGCACTGCTTCCGATATATATATATATATATATATATATACAAAAATATGCGTTGTTATTGTTGTTGTTTCAAAAAGTTTAAATGCTCTTATCAGTAGCAGCTGCGGCCACCGCCCTCTCCTCTCCTCTCTCTTACACGCTTTGGGTCGTTGTTTTTTTTTTGCTTACGGTCTCTCTCCCTCTCTCTCTCTCTGTCTTGCTATTTGTATTTTTGCAACACGGCAGCTTTTGTTGTTGTAAAATAACTTTTGCTGCCGTTTGCCTCTTCTGCTTTTCTTTAGCTTTGTTTTCAATGTTGTCGTCGTCGACGTCGTCGTCGCTGAGCTGACTCGCATTTAATGTTGTCTCTCTCCCCCCTCATCTTCACTTATCTCGCATAAGCTGCTTTTTGGCGAGCGAGCGAACGAAACGAACGAACGGCCGACCGCCGCCGCCGCCGCCGCTGACGTTGAGCAGCAGCATCCCAAAAATTGTTGTTTCCATCGATTGTAGAATTTTGTGCGCCATTGCCAGATACTCCTCCCCGCAACCCACTCTCTTAGCGTTAGCATTTCATCTCTTGCTGCTGCGGCTCTCTTCCTTTTCCAAGTTGTTTTGTTGCCGTTGCCGACGTCGACGACGCCACACACTTGGCCCACTCAGCTGCTGCTGCTGCTGCTGTTGTCGACTGTAGCGAACCTACGACCAGTTCCCTTACCCAAGCACTGCGTCCCGCCCTCACTCCTTCTCATTCTCCTCCTATTTCTTCTTCTGCCACCACAGCATGTGCGTCTATCTGTGTGTATGTGTGTGTGTGTGGCGGACTAGCGTGCCCCAAACTAAAACGTAGAAGTCGTCGTCGTCGTCGTCGCGCCTGCATGTATATATATATATATATATATATGTGCTATATACATACACACATATACATATATATTTATGTATGTTTGTGCGCTTGTATCTCTTCAGCTTGTGCGCGTTTTTGTTGCTTTTATTATATGTATGTATGCATGTATGTGTGTATTTTTTTCGCTTTTCTCTATGTCCCGTGCTTTCAGCCAGCGCGTCGGCAACGGCAACGGCGACGGCCAACAACAACAACAACAACAGCAAAAACAACAAGCACCTTCCTTTTACCAGCTCCTACTGCGAATGAGACTGCCGCCTCCCGCCGCTCCCCACCCCGCACCCTATTAGCGCGCCTTCCCGCGTCCTTGTGGCCTTCCCCCCGCCCGTTTGCCCAGTCACCAGTTTCCATCATCATCATCATCATCATCATCATCATCATCGGCGTCATCGTCATTATTATCGTCAGCACTGCCATCAAAAGCCCGGCAGCCAGGCAGGCAGTCAGCCCAGGGACGGCAACGCACGTCTCACACCACTCCCGCCCCGCCTCGACCCACCCCACCCAGTCTCCCTACCCTTGCCAAACAGCTAGCGCCAAATGGCTGAGCGAGCGAACGAACGGTTGATGGAGTGCCAGCAGCAGAGGAGGAGCAGCGGAGCAGAGAGAGAAAGAGAGAAAGAGTGTGTGCTGTGCTTGTGCTTGTGCAAGAGAGAGAAAGAGGCGTGAGGCGGTTTGCGTGCGGAGGCGGCGTGAAGCCGGGGGCATGGCTCTGTATATGCATATGTGTGTGTGTGTGTGCATGGGCGTGTAGAAGTATGCATGAATTGTTTGTGTATGTGTGGGCTGCTGCTGTTGTTGTTGTTGTTGTTGCTGCGGCTGCTGCTGTTGTTGTTTCTGCTGATTCTCTGCCGCTGCTGCTGCTGCTGCTGTTTGGGGTTTTTGCTATCAATGCTGAAGCGGCGCGGCCTACAAAGAGCGACGACGAAGTTGCCGCCGCCGCAGCCGCTGCTTACATTGTGTGTCTTGTTTTTGTTGCATTTGTTGTTGCTGTTGTTGTTTCGCAAATCGATAAACGATGTCCGGGACTGCGGCAAAGCCAAGCGCTTTGCGTGTATGCCTCTATATATGTATTGTGTCTATATATATATATATATATATATATATATGCTTGTACATATATATGTAGATAATTATGTATGTGTGTGTGTGTATCTATGTGTGTATGTAGGACCCCAAACATGTCCCGTGACTGGTCAGCAGCGTTCAGAATTTTGATGCAGTTATCGCTGCGCCGCTCACTATGTAATATATGTAAAGGAAATATATATACCAACATACATGCATACATACATACATACATATACATCAACTTTGTTTACTCAAGATTAGTAATAGCGCTTTGGATGCAAAATTCCATATAATTTACAATTCAGATCTTTATATTTCAGTATTTGCAAACATTAATCATATTTTCATTTGTTGGTTTTTCTATATATGTTTTGTAAGATCTTAAAGATCTTCAAGTATCTATTTAAAATTTGGTTTCTAAATACAGACAAAGTTCTGTAGAAATAATCAATCCATAATCATGACTTATGGCTAAATGTTGCATTTATTATTATTCATGCATTTATTATTATTATAGATGCACCCACAGAATGTTGCCCGTAATATTCGTAATCCCAATCACTATATCTGAATGACTTTATTGCTGTCAAGGATATAATGCGCCAAAAGGATTCGTACTTTGCGAAAATATGCCAAAAGGATATACTCATTGGTTAGTGAGAATATACTCGATATATAAGAACATATACAAATATATATCTATATTCATATTCCAAAAGGGAGTATGGTGCACGATATACGTCTCTATGATGACGATGAATCGAATCGGAAATAGAGGATAGCCTAATTTTGAAAAATCCCGTAAGGAGTCGGAAAAGATCAAACTATTTTGCATGAAGCCAAGCCAAATCCCATATTCAAAATATTTTCTGTAGATCTGAGTTTTGTGAACATAATTTAACTTGTTTGCGAAGTTTTATTAACATATAAATAATATATATTGTATATGGGCTTACAGACCAATTTTTTGATGAGTTATTGGACCGAATGGCCTTATTAGCTCCACATCTTCGGGTACTGGGATCGTGTGCGTCTGATGCCCATCCTTAACTTGTAGTTGAAATAGCAATTGCACCAGAACAATTACGCAATTAGCCATTCCATTGATGAACTGAAAGATATATAATATTTATTGCATAATACAAACGATTTTTACTTACTAACTATGAATAAATAAAGGATAAAAATAAGAAGCAAACAAGTTTGGATATATGTCGTATAAATATTTATCGAATAAATAATACTTTGAATATGGGAATATGGGAGTAATAAGCATACCAAGTAGATCATGGATATATTGATGGGAATACTGGCGCCGGTGGTAGCCATGTGCTTATTATGCATACGCCAATACTGAAAGCATTCCACTTTATCCCGTGCGCTCGCCAGATTGCCAAAATGTGTCGCATAGTTACTCAGCAGACGCAGGCAGTTGCGTTTCTAGGGAGGATTAAGGCTTGGTTAAGTTGTAATAAGGATTTTGTGTAAGGGGGATTTCTTACCTCACGCTGCAGCAAATGGCCATAGATGCTGGTTATTATTAGCTTGTAAATATAAGTGATCAGATGCAGCGATATAAATGCATATTGTGTATCCCACGGCTCATGGACGAGCATCTTCTGGCAGAGCATATACACAAAGCCGCTCATGTGCGTAAAGTCGTAGAGCATTGCAACGGATGCCACAAAGCCACATATAACATTCAAATCCTTCAAGAGCTGGCAACAGCGCTTAGAGAACTCAAAAAGCTTATCCATGTTCCGCTGAAGTTCAATCGAATCGACTCCTTTTGCTCTTCCGGCTGCCTGATACTGCTGACCCACCAGCTTTATGATTAGACGAAAGCGTAAGCGCAGATAGTCCATGAGGACAATGTGTATAAAGCCTATCCCTCCGACACTGGAGGTCAACACGGAGTAAGTACTGGCAATCAGTACAGTGGACACATAGCCACAGGCGCAGCGCGTCGTGTCAAACATGAGAGCCAGTGCAATGACCAAATAGACAGAGCTAATAATTACAGTGCCATTCAAATATTTAGACCGACTGAGCTTATAGCGCCAGCGGACATGCGGAAACTTCGCTGAGATCTCCGAGTCGAGGAGCTGCATGCTTGTCAACAATTTAATATGATGGGAGCGATGCGTGTCCATCGAAATACAGTGGACCACGTAAGTGATGATAGAGGAGATGCACTCCCAGCTAAAGATGATCTTTTCCAGCGGCGACAAGTGGCTAAACATCGCCTGCGACATTTGCGGATCGGTCAGCTTAACATAAATCCCAGCCAGGAAGCCGAAGATTAAACCGAAACGCATACCGAGCACGTAGATGACGCCCAGCGGCGTTGATTTGGGTCCACCATCGTGATGACTATGCAAACGAATGGTAATGATGCCCCAATAGAAGATAATACTATACAGGCTGTTGTAGCAGTACACGAATCCGTCTGTCTCAGACGACTGCATCCTTAAAACTGTGCGGCTCCAGAAACACGCACTCGAGCAATTAGCTCCTTAATTGCCTTACGATAAAAATCGCGTTTTATTATCAATAATTGAAAACATTTTTGCCATATTGTATCGTCTATCTGACAGCTATATAGATACTGTTGTAATTGTTATTTTATTAGCTCCACATCCTCGGGTACTGGGATCGTGTGCGTCTGATGCCTATCCTTCGCTTGTAGCTGGAACAGCACTTGTACCAGAACAATTACGTAATTAGCCATTGCATTGAGGAACTGAAAGTTATATAATAATTATTGCATAATATTTTAATAACTTAATATTTCGATTATGGGAATAGCAATAAGCATACCAAGCAGATCAGGGAAATGTTGATGGGAACACTCTGGCCAATGGTAGCCATGTGATTGTTATGCATACGCCAATACTGAAAGCATTCCACTTTATCCCGTGCGCTCGCCAGACTGCCAAAATGTGCCGCATAGTTACTTAGCAGTCGGAGGCAGTTGCGTTTCTGGGTAGGATTAAGTTGTAATACGGACTTTTTGCAAGGAATGATTTCTTACCTCACGTTGCAGCAAATATCCATAGGTGCTGGTCATGATCACCTTGAAGATGGAAACGATCAAATGCAGCAATAAGAATGCATATTGGGTATCCCACGGCTCATGGACGAGCACCTTCTGGCAGAGCATATACACAAAGCTGGTCATGTGCGTAAAGTCGTAGAACATTCCAGCGGCAGCCACAAGGCTAAATACGTCATTCAAATCTTTTAGGAGCTGGGAGCATCGCTTAGAGAACTCAAAAAGCTGATCCATGTTCCGCTGAAGTTCAACGGAATCGACTCCTTTTGCTCTTCGTGCTGCCTGATAATGCTGACCCACCAGCTTTATGATTAGACGAAAGCGTAAGCGCAAATAGTCCATAAGGGAAATGTGTATAAAGCCAACCTCTTCCACAGTGCTGTTTAACACGGAGTAAGTACTGGCAATCAGTACTGTGGACACATGGCCACAGGCGCAGCGTGTCGTATCAAACATGAGAGCCAGCGAAATGAGCAAATAGGCAGAGCTAATAATTACAGTGCCCCAAAGATATTTGCCACGACTGCGATTATAGCGCCAGCGGACATGCGAAAACTTCGCTGAGATCTCTGTGTCCAGGAGCTGCATGCTTGTCAGCATTTGAATATGGTGGGAGCGATTTGTGTCCATCGAAATACAGTAGCTCACGTAGGTGATTGTGCACGAGATGCACTCCCAGCTAAAGATGATCTTTACCAGCGGCGACAAGTGACTAAACATCGCCTGCGACATTTGCGGATCGGTCAGCTTAACATAAATCCCAGCCAGGAAGCCGAAGATTAGACCGAAACGCATACCGATCACAAAGATGACTCCCAGCTGGGTTGATTTGGTTCCACCATCGTGGTTACTGCGCAAGCGAAAGGTAGCGACACCCCAATAGAAGAGAAGCCGGTACATGGCATCGTAGCAATACACGAATCCGTCTGTCTCCAACGACTGCATCCTTAAAACTGTTCGAGCACGGAAGCACGCACTTGAACATTTAGTTCCTTAATTGCCTTGCGATACAAATCGCTTTTTATTATTTAATAATTGAAAACATAATCTGCCAGTTCGGCTTACTTAGCGCCCAATACATATACACACATATTGTGTCGTCTATCTAACGGCTATATATATATATAATATTACTTCATATAAACGTATATAATTGGCGTACTTTAGTTCTAGTTCGTATTGTTGTTGATGTTATAGTTGTTGCTAAGCTGATGATTTTTTTTCGCCTGCTGTTGTTGTTGTTGTCGCCGCTGTTGTTGTGGAGGATGCGTGGTGTGTGTGTTGGATATTAAGGAACATCAATCAACTGGTTGTGTGTGTTGGGTGTCCCTATTCAAGTTCGACGATCCTTCTTGTCACTGATAGCACCATTGGTATGCGCATGATTGTGCAAATCGGATTTCTTGCGCCGCAGCGTCTTCTGCAGGACATGCGCATCCGCTGGCTCGATGCGTTTGTAATATTGCTCTTTGGTGTCGACAATCTCAAAGCCAAATCTCTTGTAAAACTCGATGGCACCATCATTATTAATTTGCACATGCCTATGAAAGTAAAATTTTTTAAATATATCTTGTGGTTATTATGATTATTTGCATTCTACTCACAGAAAGATGCTATCGAAATTGCCATCCTTTTCCGCGTAGCTCAGTATGTGCTCGAACATGACGGTGCCGATGCCCAGGCGTCGATATGGCGATAAACAGCCCAAGGTCATGATGTAGAGGCGACGTTGATTGTCCGTCGTGTCGATGCGACAGCAGACGGCGCCAACAACAATATCGTTGTAGTAGGCAAGCTTGGCAAGTTCACCGGCTTCCAGCACGTCCACGTAGAATTTGTCATTGTAGCTAACGGGGAAGACGACAGTGTTGAGCTTCTTCAGTTGCTTGATGTTGTGTGGCGTTACGTCGCCCAATTCGATACTGGATCTGTAAGAAATACGACAACACGATGATACATATTTTTTTCTCTTTTTTGGGTTGCCTCGTTCACTTTTAGGTTAGGGTTTTCGGCGCCTTTTTGGATGGGATGTGGTCTCTGCGCGAGCTAACGCACTTACCTGGTCATTGTTTTTGTTTGGCTAATTATTGACGCTTTGACAATGCGCTTGGCGCTTTAATTTTGTGCTTAGAACTGTTCGAAATTGGAATAAAACGCTATTATCTTGTTAAACTATTTTTACGCGTTCATCGATATGTATATCGAAAATGGTAAATATCGACAACAGAAAACAGCTGTATCTGTAAGAAGTGTGACCAACTCAAAAATACCAATTGTCAATTCATTTTTATATGTTTTCTTATAACAGGGTGATAATTGTCACCACAGGTCACACTGTGTCGCGTTTTATTGTGAGAATTTTGATTGAATTGAGGACAAAATGAATCCGAATATGAATATGATGCAAATGTCGGGGCCACCCATGATGCAAGTATCGCCCATGATGCAGTCTTCGCCACAGCCAATGATGCCAACCGGTCCACCCGGTCCCGTATCCCTGCAACACCAGCAACAACAGCAGCAGCAGCAGCAACAACAGCAACAACAACAACAGCAGCAACAACAGCAACAACAGGCGGAGAAACTGGACAATATATCGAGAGTGAAAAGTCTTTTGGGACCGCTACGCGAATCGATGTTTCTCACCATACGCTCAAGTGCTTTCACACTGCAGCAGAACAATCTGGCCGACAATTTAAAGCGCGACACGGGAGGACACGGGCACATGCCGCGCTTCGACAAGCACCTGGAGGACTTCTATGCGTGCTGCGACCAGATGGAAGTGCATCTGAAGACCGCAATTCAGTGCATGCAACAATTGACATCGTCGCAGCATTATCTGCCCGGCTCTGTGTATCCCATGCGCATGGATAACTTTATTACAGACAATCCCGCCGGTCCCATAACATATCCCACTTATTTGAATACGGTTCGGGTGCACGTGCAGTCTGCCAAGGATATTCACGATACGCTGATCAGCGCTGCCCAAAATATATCACAGGCCGATTGATAATTGTAGTACGCTTTATGTTTAATTATAATGAATTACTATTAAGCTTATGATTTAAGTGAAGTTATACTAAACTCGTAGGGTTTTCCTATCTTACAAAAACTTTTAAATAAATATTGTTAAAAGAAATAACTATATAACTTGACATCATTAAAGTTGATCTTTTAGTTCGCACAATTTTCAAAACAAAAACCGCCATCTATACGTTAAAATCGTGAACTAAGAAATATTAACAAGACAAAAAGCAACCAGTGCTGTCAGCATGTTTTGGAATATCAAGTAGTTATTGCCTCTGGTCACACTTACATGGAACAACAGCTTGTTTCGACATTTAGCGCCGTGAATTCTTAGTTGCGTCGTGTGATTTTCTGTATTTCGTCAGCAATGTCGAGGGTGCGCATAAGGGAAAAGCATAAAAAAACAGAGAGGTAAATCGCATCTTTAACAATTGTTACAACTCGGATCTGGATGCATTTGAAGTTTTTATTTGCAGTGCGCCGCCTCCAGTTACATTCAAACAATTTAGCAGCGTAGTAGAAAATCTGCCGGACATCGCCTTTCAGATACAGTGCATTGAGATTGGTGCGAACAGTATGACGTTGGATGAGTGCGCTCTGTGGTATTACAACGCCTTCTACTCTGATCCCGCTATTCGCTCGAGATACGAATTCCGGCTGAGATCCTGCCCGCTGAGTGTGAAGGAGAAGTTGTTGCAGTTGCCGGATGGAGTTGTTCCAGCAGATGTTGAGAAGGATACTGAACGGTTGCAGACCGAGAATTGCGTTGCAATCGAAGTAAAGAAGTAAGTTAAATAACATAAATAATTTAAACATTTTTTAATAATTTTGTTTGATTTTCAGACGCGGACTATTCCAATTTCCCGTTTCGTTGGCCACATTCGAGCAGTACATCGATAGGAAGAAGACGCTCGAGTACTATGTTCGCAGGAAGACCGATAATGTGAAACAGCGTGCCGTCATGTTGGGCGATGAGGCAGCGTGCCGGAAGATCGTGTACAAATACTACACTAGCTACTACATCTTGCGAAATGTGCCTAAACTGGACAAATTAAATTTTAAGAAAGCGCCAGTGGCACTGAAGAAGCAGCTGCTGAAAATGGCCTTGCCGCTGGATGAGTTAGCAGTGGAAACACTCCGTAAATATTCAGAGTAAGTTGCAATGATTTAATCCCCGCATAATTTGCTGATATTTATTTGAAATTCCGCAGAAGGAAACAGAGCAAGGTGACTGAAGAACTGCCCCAATCCACAAGTCAGCCGAGTGCCAGAGAGCAGAGCCAACACTTGCAAGCAGCATTCCAGCACCAGGTTGAAGCGCAAGTGGATGATGCAGACGTTGCCAGGCAACCGACAATCCTAGAAAATCCTAGCAATATCCAGCAGAATGCTGCTGCGACTGAAGAGCAGGCGCCTCTCACAGTTACGCCTCCAGTTCCATTCAAAGTATTCAAGCGTTTCGTCAAAAATCTTGATGAGATTGCACAACAAATGTTAAATTGCGAGGAGTATCGAGGCAAATCGAAAGATGAGTGCGCCTTGGAGTATTTTCAGCAATTTTATGCTAATCCACAAATACGTGGTCGCTTTGAGTATGAGCTCAGAGCGTGCCCGGCCAAGATGCGAGAAAAACTGCTAGGCTTGCCAGAAAAAGCTGCCGTTTCGTCTGATAAAGTGATGGGCGCTGATAAGGACTGCAATGATAATCAAACTGGTTTTCCATCTGAAAGAAATCTGGTTACAATCATGGGTATTACATATGAATTTCCAGTTTCGTTGGAAACATTTCTGCGCTATATCAATTCCGATGAATTGAAAACTCAAATTATTCAGGCATTGGATAAGCAAAGAGGAAAACCAGCAGGCAGCAATTCATGTGATGAGCAGTTCATTAAACGCTTCTATTATTCCTTCTATTTGGATGATAGATTGCGCAAAAAATGCAAAAACAATTTTAATGAAGCCCCAGCAGAGGTAAGCGAGAAATTAATGCAGTTCGCAATAGCAGTGGGCAGCGAGGGTCAACAGGAAACGAACAACGCACACAGGTAAGATTCTCATTGTTAATCGAATTGAGTGGACTAAGAAATGCCAAATCTATTACAGAATGTTAACTGAGTTGGCAACGGAGCTGGCACCGGAGCAGGCACTAGAGAAGACAATTGAGGAGACACCGGAGCAAGCACTCGAGCAAGCGCCAGCCCAGGCATCTGAGCAGCCACCGGAGCAGGCTCTGGAGGAGACACAGGAGCAAGCAACGGAACAGCCACCGGAGCAGGCACAGGAGCAAGCACCAGAGCAAGCAGAGTCTGAGAAGAACTGGTAATTAATTAAATATATACTGAAAATTTAAGATCAGTTTGAGTTTGGTGACCAATTGCAGTGATGTGGAAGTGCTTGAAATGACCAGTTCTGGTTACGTATTCGATGTCGTTGAGGATCTTGGCAAGTATGCGAACTCTTCCTTCTTGTGTTGAATGTATATTAAAAGGTTTTATTCTCTATTTAATAGCGCTGGTCGGTATATGTTTCCAGTTTCGGTTGAAACGTTTGAGTGTTGCATAAACTACGATGAACTAATTAGGCCATTATTGATGCGAGTCACAGAAAATGAGTCAGAGTTGGCGACGATGATACCAAATCGCCGTCATCCACAATGCCAGAGTATCTTCCGAAGATATTATCACTCGTTCTATGTGCGTCCAATAGTTCGTAGCCAATATGAATATCGCTTTGGGAATGTGAGCGAGCAGTTGTTGTCCAAACTGTTGGCCTTCGCTGTGCCGCTGAATGAGATTGCCAAGAAAGAAATGGATAAAGCTGCTCAGGATGTGGCACAAAAGAAGGCAAAGGAAGAAGAGGAGCAACTATTCAAAACCTTTCCAGTCTCGTACACAATGTTTAAAAATAGCATTGAGAATCTGAACGAAATCGTGCAACAAATGCTGAGCTGTGCGGAGTACAAGGATAAATCTGAAGATGAATGCGCCTTGGAGTACTACAAAGCTTTCTATACGGATCCACAGATGCGTGAAAAGTTTGAATACAAGTTGAAACCATGTCCGGCTACATTTCGAATACAACTGCTACAGATGCCAGAAGAAGAACAAGCACCGGAACAAGCACCGGAACAAGCACCGGAACAAGAACAGGAGCACGAAGAGTCTGAGAAGAACTGGTAATTAATTAAATATCTACTGAAAATTAAAGATCAGTTTGAGTTTGTTGACCAATTGCAGTGATGTGGAAGTGCTTGAAATGACCAGTTCTGGTTGCGTATTCGATGTCGTTGAGGATCTTGGCAAGTATGCGAAGTCTTCCTTCTTTTGTAGAATGTTTATTAAAAGGTTTTAATCTCTATTTAATAGCGCTGGTCGGTATATGTTTCCAGTTTCGGTTGAAACGTTTGAGTGTTGCATAAACTACGATGAACTAATTAGGCCATTATTGATGCGAGTCACACAAAATGAGTCAGAATTGGCGATGATGATACCAAATCGCCGTCATCCACAGTGCCAGAAAATCTTCCGAAGATACTATCACTCGTTCTATGTGCGTCCAATCGTTCGCGGCCAATATGAATATCGTTTTGGGAATGTGAGCGAGCAGTTATTGTCCAAACTGTTGGCCTTCGCTGTGCCGCTGAATGAGATTGCCCAGAAAGAAATGGATAAAGCTGCTCAGGATGTGGCACAAAAGAAGGCAAAGGAAGAAGAGGAGCAACTATTCAAAACCTTTCCAGTCTCGTACACAATGTTTAAAAATAGCATTGAGAATCTCAACGGAATCGTGCAACAAATGCTGAGCTGTGCGGAGTACAAGGATAAATCTGAAGATGAATGCGCCTTGGAATACTACAAAGCTTTCTATACGGATTCACAGATGCGTGAAAAGTTTGAATACAAGTTGAAACCATGTCCGGCTACATTTCGAATACAACTGCTGCAGATGCCAGAAGTTGCTGCTCCTGCTGCTGCTGTGCCAGAAACACAAAAACCAACTGAATTTGAATCGCAGCCCGAACGAGTAGAGGCTGTGAGAGAAGTGGCTGAAATTGGCACCAGCAACGAGGATATGCTGGTGCGGAGCGAGAGGATTTTGATAACGTTGAAGGACATCACCTATGAATTTCCAGTTTCCTTTCAGACGTTCGCACGTTGCATTAACTACGACTCGATACTGTTAAATCTATCAAATGCGCTCTCGCAAAACAAACGAGAAGGCGAAGAAATTTGGGAAAATGAGCGCAGTGATCTGCAAATGCTAAGACGCTTCTATCACTCATTTTACACCGAGGAGCGAGCACGTCATTTGTGCAATTATAATTTTAATGCGGCTCCAGTTGACTTGCAACAGAAACTGATGCAGTTTGCCATACCCTTGACGAGGCAGAGCGATAATAAAGATTCAAACGTTGCAGTCACCGAAAGTGCTTTAGCCTTGGCAAAGGATTCACTCGCAGCAATTGGAGAAGTAACTGAGCCAGTGCAGCCGGCAGCAGTGGCACAGTTGCTACCCAAAACGCCCATTCAATATCCCATATCTTACAATGTTTTCGCAAAACTACTCAATTTGGATGAGGTTGTCATTCAAATGCAGCTGGAGCCGCAATACGCCCAGATGAATGATAATGAGTGCAAGCTCGCCTACTTCGATGCTTTTTATCGCACGCCGGAGATACGAGATAAATACAGGTGCATGCTGAACCCCCCGTGTCCGGCTGCATTGAAATCCAGATTGTTGCAAGTCCCACAGGAGGAACCCGGCCAGGAACTGGCACTTCAAAGTGTCGCTGCGCTGTATGCAGCCAGAAAAGCAGAACTTGACAAGTAAATAATGCCACTCAACTTTATTTAATCCTCATTTAATAATCTCTTTTTTTCAGAATGGAAAAGTTGAATGTGGTTCGTTATAGGCCCTACAATCTGTCAACTTATATAGCGCGGCGCATAAATTGCCCCAGGATGTGCGCTCAGTTGGAGAAACATTTTGTGGGCACGCAGAAGCAACAGAAAGCAACTACAGAAAAGGAAACTGTTGCAGATGCGCTTGCAAATTGCGCTAAGATGGTTGTTGAAGCCGTGGCAACATGTACATCAACAACACCAACAAAAACAGGTACAATTACAACAAACGCAGCAGCAACAAAAGTTGCAAGTGTTGTAAGCAAAGCGGATAATACACTAGCTCCAACAACTGGCAACACAGCAGTAACAGTTGCAAAGAGCGCCCCTACAACAGCAGCAACTGTAACAACAACTGCAAGCATGACAGCAACAGTTGCAACGAGAGCCTTAAAAACACCAACAACAGCAACATCAACTGCCAGCACAACTGCAACAACAACTGGCAACACAGCAGCAACAGTTGCAAAGAGCGCTCCTATAACTATAACTATAACTATAACTGAAACGAGAGTCCCAACTACACCAGCAACAGCAACATCAACTGCCAGCGCAACTCCCAGCACAACTGCAACAATAACTGGCAACACAGCAGCAACAGTTGCAAAGAGCGCTCCTACAACAGCAGCAACTGTAACAACAACTGCAAGCATGACAGCAACAGTTGCAACGAGAGTCTCAAAAACACCAGCAACATCAACTGCCAGCGCAACTCCCAGCACAACTGCAACAACAACTGGCAACATAGCAGCAACAGTTGCAAAGAGCGCTCCTACAACAGCAGCAACTGTAACAACAACTGCAAGCATGACAGCAACAGTTGCAACGAGAGCCTCATCAACACCAGCAACATCAACTGGCAGCGCAACTCCCAGCACAACTGCAACAGCAACTGGCAACACAGCAGCAATAGTTGCAAAGAGGGCTCCTACAACAGCAGCAACTGTAACAACTGCAAGCATGACAGCAACAGTTGCAACGAGAGTTTCAGCAACACCAGCAACATCAACTGCCAGCGCAACTCCCAGCACAACTGCAACAACAACTGGCAACACAGCAGCAACAGTTGCAAAGAGCGCTCCCACAACAGCAGCAACTGTAACAACAACTGCAAGCATAACAGCAACAGTTTCAACGAGAACCTCAACAACACCAGCAACATCAACTGGCAGCGCAACTCCCAACACAACTGCAACAACAACTTGCAACACAGCAGCAAAGAGCGCTTTTACAACAGCAGCAACTGTAACAACAACTGCAACGAGAGCCTCAACAACACCAGTAACCGCAACATCAACTGCCAGCACAACTGCAACAACAACTGGCAACACAGCAGCAACAGTTGCAACGAGCGCTCCTAGAACAGCAGCAACTATAACAACAACAGCAACGAGAGTCTCAACAACACCAGCAACAGCAACATCAACTGCCAGCGCAACTGCAAATAAAGCAACGGCAACCACTACTGAGGCAACGGCTGACACAAGACCAAATGAACCACTTTTAAGTTTGCTTAAAGAAGAGGAAGACAAAGCAGCTTACACCTTTTTCAAGGACAGCAGCAAGGTAATAATTAAAGGTTTATCAAAGACCATTATTAATATGTTATTTGCATGCAATAGGAGCACAATCTGAAGTATCTGATATACTCGAGTCATGGCCTAAGGAATACCATTTGGCGCATAATCTCGTCTCTCAGCTATAAAGAATTCGAGTTGTATACGGCCATCTATTCAGCCAAATCGTTCCACAAGGATGCGAATGTGTTGAGGAAATGCTATCAACATGTGCTGAGCAAGGGAAACTGGCCGATTAATCTGCACGTCAAGTTGCAAATGTTGCCGCAACTGTTGCATAGCAAAGGTATACGATTAGAGTCCTTCGATTTGGCTCAGCTGTCGCCGAAGATGCTGCATTGGAGCGATCTGTTGCGGTGCACCAATTTCTCTGAGATTGTTGAGCAGGACTTTAAGGCACGCACTGGCCAGGACATTGAAGATGTGCAGGTATTGTTCAATGAGATTGTGGAACACTACACGCTGTGCTGGGCACACGATCAGTGGCTATATCAGGTGCCCCAAATAACGGCTCAGGAGCTAGCTGAGTCAATTAACTCGATGCAGCAGGTCTCAATAGAATTCTCTGAGCCACCTTCCACAAGTGAGTGTAAATAGTTTTTAAATGTTAAATTGGTATTAACCAATCTCTTTATTTCAGTGCCCCTGTGCATGATTGAGGATTGCATTGGATCATCTGGCGAAGTGGTCGCCAATAGCCCAGAGCAAAATCCAACAGATCCTCTTCCCAGGGCAGGTCAGATTGATGGATTTGTTCTTAAAATGTTGATGAAAATTAAAAGCAATTATTTTCTTGCCTATAGCACTGGAGGATTCCAATTGTCCGGCCACACAACTTGATGCATCGCTCTGCCCGCCCTCTTTTGTGGACATGAATAGTGTCTGTCCGGCCTCACAAGCGGCGGAGACCCAAAACGATCCGCTCAATCAGACCAACACGCAGCAGGCAATTGTCATCAAGAATGAGCCAGTCAATTTTCTTAACATGATGCGCTTCTGGCCCAATAGCAACATAAGTAGTGAATTCAATTGCGAACTAATATCCTCGGATGATCAAATTATCAATATCGACAATGATGATGAACAAGTTCAACAGCTTTTGTCGGAATTGCATCTATTGGCTGAAGAGGTAATGTGGGAGTCTCCAAATCCACCATCGGCACACTCATCTTACGGGCAACCAAGCCCACAATCAGCTGCAGTGCAACCAGCAGCCGCGCCAAGTCCAGCAATGGCTGCAGACCAACCAGCAGGCGAGCCAATTCCAGCATCGGCTGAAGTGCTACCAGCAGGCGAGCCAATTCCAGTATTAGCTGCAGTGCAACCAGCAGGCGAGCCAATTCCAGCATTAGCTGCAGTGCAACCAGCAGGCGAGCCAAGACCAGCATCAGCTGCAGTGCAACCAGCAGCCGTGCCAAGACCAGCATCGGCTGCAGTGCAACCAACAGCCGAGCCTGCGCAAGCGCCAGCGCCAGTCAGATCCGTGCTAGGCAAGCACAAGCCAGCAGCAGCAGCAACAACAGTGGCACAAAAAAAAATACGTTTGATGACGGACAATGTGCCACAGTTGAGGCATGAGTTTCGTCCATTGCCGATTATAGCAATGGTACGCATCGAGCGGGATGGCATTGCACTGCATGTAAACAAGGAGATGTCAACGCAGAGTCTGCCCACAAGTTCGAATTGTGTCAATCACGAGCCGCAAGGATCCGTCGAGCATACAAACAACGAGTTGCCAACATCCCAACAACAGCAGGAGTTGTCCGTGAGTTCCAATCGTGGCAGTCAGGATCAACCAGCGATGACTGCATCCCAAGCACTCTCCACAGACAATACACTGATGGAGTCATCGCAGCTGCAACATTTGCTGGACGCTCCATTTGTTAGTCAGCGCAAGGTAAATTTAGTAATAGACGAGATTTGTGTTAGTAATAAGCAGCAAGAGCCCCAGGCGAGGACACATGTCATGCTTCAGAAACCACAGAGCATTGTATTCCGCAGTCTGCAGCGATTTATGTATTTTGGCTGCCTGACAACTGCCCACATTAGCAAATATCACATTAATAGCCTTGCTGTGGGTGCTGCTTACCAGCAGGCATTGATCTCTGTTCATGGACAGCTCTGCAATGTCTATGGTCCACTGCTGGAGTCCTTGTTCTCGTATTGTACGCCCAGCTTGCTAGCTGATCTCCAGTATCTGCTGTCGGATGTTGGCGAGCTTAGCTATAATTGTCGCAGTCCCTTGAAAAAGGATGCGACAGTAGATTTACGTTTGCGTGTCCTCGCCATGTTCATGCGTGTCTCGAGTCCTTTTGCCCAGTTTAGTCTGGAATTCGAGAACGAGACGCGGGAATGGGCTACCTGTGGTGTTATTAATAAGCCAGAGAGTGAATCTACCAAACGAAATCCCAAATGTGATGTTAGCTCAGTAATACGACCTGAAATACTCGAACGCATGCAGCAAGTCAAGTGTTTACTATAAAGCCTATTTATTATATCATTTTTATAAATAAAAACAAATTGAATTTATACTCAATAGTCTTACATGTTTGTTTCTCTCTTTTCAGAAGCGATAATGATAGTATTTGATGTCATTAAGTAGCTGCTGTTAAAGATTGTGAATTAGACAGTTAAACCTCGATAATAGTTACCATCCTTCAACTATACTTTATATACTTTTAAAGAATAATTATGTATTTTATTTGTTTTCGAAATAAAAGAGGCGAAAATTACTGTGTTTATTAAAATACAAACTCTAAACATAAATTATTTAAAAATAGTTCAAAATCTTGTTCCTACACAGCCAGAAATCGTTATATTAGAAATTTTGAGATTTTATTGCTATAGGTAATGGGAGATTGATCTTTGATTTTCATATGTACAATGCCTCCGATTTGAACACTTGCAACTGAGAGGCTTCAAAATAATAATAATGCTAAGTGGTAAATTTAAAGGGAGGATTATTGTGTTGTTGTTGCTGCTGTCGGCAAGTGTATTTATTTGAATTTTCCTCTGATAATATTATAAATGCGATTAAGAGCGTTTGTATTTCTTATAAGATAGTTTCATCGGTAGTTTTCATTACTTTGTTCTCGAAGGCACTAGGAGCGCCAATTTTGAATTATATGGTTCGGCCACACAGGTAGACAAAATACAAAAATACTTAAAATACTTTTTTGACGTTTGCCATTCAGATTACCACCCACGTAAACACAGAGTTGCTTTACAGTTTTCGGCAGAGTTGCTGTCATAGTTAATGGTTGTAATTGGCGCGCATTTTAAATATCCTAGCAGCAGCTTTTACGGTGTAAACTAAAATTATACTCAAATTATGTTAAATTAAGTCAAACGAAACTATTTATGTATATAATTGTAATTGAGAATAATTATGTTTATAATTATTCAATAATTATATTTATTTGACGATAGTTTGCTGTGGCACTCACAAATGTCAACCTAATGAGCATCTATATCCAACATGTTGATAAATGTATTAACCTTAACCCTATCATCGGTGGCATCTCGCATAACCCTTGCCCCGCTGCCCACAAACATGCCACACACACACATACACACACGGAACACAAAACAAATAAGCAACCGAAAGGAGAACAATTTAATTAGCGATGACATGTTGTCATTTAATTTTCTTGTAAAAAGTGTAATTAAAAATGTGCGCATCGCAGCTGGAGTGGCAGCTAGAAACAGTTTCAACGCCAGTGGCAGGGGCAGGGACATTGTCTGTAAAGTTTGCCGCAACCGTAAACAAACATACACAGTGCGATCGTATATCGGTTTGGTTGGGTTATAAATCATATTGTTGCTGCCTTCTGGGCTGCATATTAGGCTCTAAACGACGAGATAATCTATGGGCTATGGGACCCGTCTACAAAATGTTGCAAGTGGCAATAAATTTGGAAAATACAAAACACGCTGACAAAATTTTCCACATAAAAGGTGTGCGGCGAGTGTGGGGCACTACTGCTACTACCACTACTATTGAATAGTTCTGTGTGTGTGTGTGTGTGTAAGGGACTCTCTGTGTCCTGTAAGGACGAACTCGCAGTCACGTCAACACTTTCAACTCTTTTTCTAACTATAAGCTGTTGTTGCCTTTTGTTTTGTGTGTGTGTCTTTTGTTTTGTTTTTGTTGTTGTTGTTTATTTTCATTCGTATCCTTTCGGCAATAAAAATTCCGCTTGCTATTTATCTTGATTGTCCCTTCGCTCAAGTCCAAGTCCTTGCCACGTCGTGGGGCACTTCAATGTGGCATACATTGTGTTGCCAGCCAGCCCGAGTTGTGTCGCGTCGCTAGAAATTTTTTGCTTAATGAAATGTACATAAAACTAAATGAAATTAAGTTTCTGACGTGCTCGTTTTCCAAGAGGCAACCAATCCACACCCCGCCTCCCTAATCCTTGCTTGCGTTTCGCGTTTACTGCGTGTTTATTACCACAACGGGCATAAAATGCAAAAACGCGCGTCCACCCAACATAAATGGCACAAAATGGCTGCCAACGCTGCCGCCCCCAACTTGAAGTTGCCAACCCTTTACCAGGCCAGCCCAGACAGTCCAAGACTGTCCAAGAACTGCGTCCAAGCTGATTTTATCCCCCCCCCCCCCCCCATCTCTCCCACTCTAATAAAAAGGATTTTTCAAGCACTCGGCATAAGGGAGGGAAGCAGCCCCTTGCAGTCCCTTGCAGACCCTTGCAGCTGCAAAAAGCTCATAAAGTCGAAATTAAATAATTTGTCTTCTTAATTTTCAAATAAATTCTTCATCATCCAAATAAAGGAAACCCCAAGCAGATGAAACAATTGTGCGCAAACAGAAAGCAAAAAAACAGCCAACCAGAAGCGTGGCGAAATCGCCGACAACAACAAACAAAACAAAACCAGTAAAACCAAGCCACCCCCAACCACGTTTTCACCCACCCACACACACACACACATCTGTGTTCGCCCATCCGCCCCCATCCCGTTCAGGGCAGTCTCGCACTCGAGATGTTGCCGCGCAGGGACTTTTATTAAATTCGACCTACGCCATGCCATGAATATGCGAGCACTGCCTGTCCTTATGTCCTCATCCTCATTCACATCCACATCCATATCCGCATCCTCATCCTGATTCCCGTGCCCATTCCTGTTTGAGCCGCCCTCGCGACAGTTTTCGTATTGTATTTTTTAATATGTTTGTCTGTCTGTCTGTCTCTCTGCTCCGTCTGACTGTCTGTCTGTCGCCAAGGCACAAATAATCGTGTACACCATTAATCCTTATTTCACGGCATTGTTCTCATTTCCCCACCCCGCCCCGCTGCCCAACTTAGCAGCATCCCCCTCTTCTGCGACGCACAAGTGGCATGTAAGCGATTATCGCCCAGATAAATGTATGAAGCAGAAAAACAATAAATGTAAAAACAAATAAAAGGGTGTCAATGACTTTTGATAATAGAAATGATAGTCAAAAAAAAAAAAAACAAAAAAAAAAATACTAGCACCAATTTCGATGATGCACTGCACAAAATCACCTAAAAGTTATGTTAAATGCTCCAGCATCGAAATGTTGAAGCTGAAAGCTTAAAAATTATTAATTAAAATGTAAATATTGAAAAATATACATATCAAATAAGCAGTTCATTAAACTTTACAGAAATTACTGTTAAAAAATAAGTAATTGTAATTTTAATTTAATTAAATTAATTTAATACTCTAACAATAACTGCGCAAAACAAAATCCTAGCTTATAAGAGCCACAGCAAAATGAATACACCCGATAAGCAGTACTCCAAGGTATAGATTAAAAAGTAAAAGACTTCTAACAAACTAAATTCTGTATTTTTGTAAATTATAATGCTTTTTTATTAAGCAAATTTCCATAAATAAAATATTTCTTATTTAGTGCTGTTTGCATTGATTGCTTCAGATTTTTCTCTGTGTGTAGATGAAATCTCGTGGCAAGAAACCAATAAAGTCCAACGACAGCTTTCAGCAATCACAAAACGATTTGTAGCACACGCACAGCCGAAAGCAACCAAACAAGGAGCAAGCAAGCAAGCAAGCAACCGACCCCACCCACAACCACCCACTAAATGTCCTCGTGCTTAGTCCTGGGCCAAGGCGCCCTCTTTCAATAGTTGCGCACGCTTTCCGCTTGGCCTAATTGCCAGATCAGCAGCATCAAGATGCTTGTGCTGACAATGCTGATGATTATGATGCTGATGATGATGATGATGATGAGAATGAGAATGACAATGATGATGGTGATGGTGCTCTGGTCCTGCTTGGAATGTTGGACTTTTTGACATATACAAATTTTCGGGGGCGCTGTGCAAAATGAAAAATGACAACATTGCCCAGGGTCGAGTGAAGACCGCACGCACAGAGGGTATAGAGTAGTAGTGGGTTTGGGCAGAGGGGGAAAGGCCATGATATTCGACTGTGTGTGTGTGTGTGTGTGAGATCCCTTTTGCATCCTTTTGATGCTGCGAGGGTGCGAAACGTTTGAATGCGAAATTAAATGATAAAAGATAGCAAGGACACACGCAGAGCGTATGTTCTGGCATCGAGGAAGGGAGTACACTCAACCCCACCCTCCCCTCCCCACCCACCGGGCTGATGATGATGGGCCGCCCTTCATTTACGCGCCGTCAACGTTGAAGGTCGAGCACCTGTTTTATTAAAAAGCAAATAAGCGAATTGTGCGCAGTCCAGGACACCGCAGACAGCAACAGCAACAGCAACAGGAGCGGGATAAGCGGGAAAGGAAGGGCATTGTTAATGTTAATGGTCGGGTGGTGGTGGATTTGGTTGTGGCGGCCAGCTGGGCAGGGTGCGGCACAACAACAGCAATAACATATCCTGTATATATTAAGGCTCATGGACTCATGGACTGTCAAGTGGTTGGCGTAGCATAATAATTGTGCATATTTGGCTTTTTAATAAAATCTAATCGTCATGGCAAGCAGGGTGTGGAGCTGTAAAGGGGGGTGCGGCGGAGGGTGTGCGACTGTGCTTTGGATGTGGGTATTTGCGAGTGTGTGTGTGTGTGTGTGCCCCTGTGTGTGTGTGTGTGACTTGGCCAGCCATTAGCGGCAAGTGAGCTCATGGCTAAATGAAATTTTAATTAAATTTAACCAAAATACACATTTTTCGGCTTAGCTGCAAAGGGTGGGCTATGAAGAGGGGGAGAAGGGGGCCAGCTGCATCGTTGCAACGTTGCAACGTTGCATCGTTGCGGCAAATGCTGTGCTGCAATGCGGATGGCCCATACTTGTTGGCTAATAACGCATATCAACCGCAAACGGCTCAATGAGCCAGGCACAAGCCAATTGAATTCGAATGCTGGTCGGCTTTGGAGGCCTGGTTACACTTACAGCCTGGTTACACTGGAAAAAAACGAGATCATTTGATATTCACTAAGTGAAAAATTGCTATCCACGTTTGTAAATATATGCCTGAAAATATATTTGAATTGATTGAAAAAGATAAATATTTTAAGATAAAAAAATTATGGTATCTGTTGCAAAATGAATTTCAAAACTACAATTTGTTAATAAAAAATAAAACAATTCTTTTTTTATGCTAAGCAATATATATATAACTGTATTTACTTTCTTATTTGCATTATTTTATTTTTAATTTGGATAATTCTTCAAATTATTCAAAAGAAATAAGAAATAATTCAACAACTTGCCAAAAATATATTATGAATTCCGTCGGGACTTGAAATAAGTTAAACTTTTTGTTGATTTTCCCAATTTTTTTCTGAGTGCAGTGAAAACTGCAACTGCAATTGCAACTTCGACTGTCTTCGGGCTTTTGGCTTTTGGCTGCTGCGAAGGCAGGCAAGTAAGGAGCTTGCATAGAGGAAAAAAATGGCTAAAAAAATAAGAGAAAAAAGAAAAAGGAAAAAGGAAAGAAACCCAAGCAAATGCCGAACATGAAATTTTTCGAAATTAATTTCTGTTTTTCTTATCGCGCTGTGGCGGCTGCGGCCGGCCACATTGGGAAAAAGACGCCGAGCTCGAGTCCAAGTCCCCAAGTCCAAGTCCAAGTCCAACGACCGGATACTGTGCTAAACGTGATGATGCATTTAAGATTCTTCCGATTGGTCATTATTGCCAGGCATTTAATGCTGCTGCCTCCACGCTGACGGCGTTTTTGATTGATCTACTCATTGACGTTGTTGTGCCCTGTTCGCAACCGCAGATGACAGCAAATCATCATCATCATAAGGCAATCGCTGCCCCAAGAGCAACAGGAGAGGGCGACAAACTGGGGGCAAGCTGACAGCGATCAATCGATAAATAAAACTGACTGCAACTTTGCATTGGTGTTGGTGCCTGCTGGCAAAATGGATGATGATTCAAGGTGAACTAATCAATGGCTGCACCATAACGTATCACAACTCTCTTACTGCTTGAGCGGATTATGAGATTGATTTGATCTGCTATTTAAATTCATAATAATTGTGGCTCAAGTCTTTATTATAATAATTTTAATATTATATTAAATAACGCGAGAAATTTGTGATTACTTTATAGAATTAAATGATTATTGTTGTTTAACTGGAAGCGCGGAGGAATCCTCAATGCACATCCTAGCAGAATGTGTTGCCTTAGCTAGCTAAGATGCAGCATCCTGGGGAAGCATGTCGTGCAGTCCAAGGACATAGAAACCCTCAACTCAACAGGAGCTGTAGGCTCAGGAGGGGACACAATAGTGTCGCAGTGCTGGTTCCCCAAATATAATAATAATAATTGTAATTTCAACTTTAATCATAATTATTATTGTTTAATCAAAGATAATATTTAAAAATTCATTTATTTAATTACTTTGAGCTTTGCTTAATTTATTATTATTAAACTTAAATATCTAAGTAAATGCTGCAAAGTTAAAGCCCTGTCTTTTAGAAATGTTGCTTTAGTTTTCTAAAATTGTTTTTAGTTTAATTTAAAGTTTGAGAATTTGAATAAAAAAAATTAATTAATAATAATTAATAATTAATTATTATTTGTTCTGTGACATATAGGCTACAGCTAGTAGCAGGGATATTTGAGCCTCGACCCTTCTTACTTAGAAATTTGTATTTTTGAAATTGTGTATTTAGTTATTTCAAACATCTCTAAATATATTAAAAAACATTTCTAAAATAAAGACACATAATTAAATATATATTAAGGATGGTTGGAAAATTGCAAATTGCATTTTGGCATATTTTATTTGTACATTTTCGATGGTCTTGCAACTGACTTTCACTGAGTCATGCGCCCACGTGGACAACCATTGAGCTGTGGGTCATTTGTATTAGTTGCCCCTGTCACACGGTCATCGTCATCGACATCAACATCGACGTCTTAAACGTCAATCGGGGCATGGCACAAAAGCAACAATAACAACAATCGTGTTGCATGCCCGCGCGTACACGGGAGGCATGCAACAGCGTCCCTGCCATTACCAACTGCTCTGCAACTGCAACTGCTGGCAACAACAATGACTTAAAAGTTTCTCAAGCCTGGGATTGGGATCGTGCGTCATGTGTGCGACTGTATAGAAATACATTTATATATATATATATACACTTAGAAAAACAGTCAACTAAACTTGACATCATTTACTTGATTTGAGTAGAAGATTTTCCATTATTTTTCATTGGATCTTTGTATTTTCATCAATGAACTTAGACTTAACTTTTGCACTTGACATAATTACACATGTTATACAAGCTCTTTAATTTTTCTCTCAGTGTATGTATTTTTTATAAATGCATAGTAAATGTATTTGTGGGTTTTGTGTAGTTGCCGTCATCATGAAACAAATTTGGTTGCTACTCGTTCGTTGGCTGCTTGTTTCGAGCTGCTCGATCGATGATCATTGTTACGGCAAGGGAGAGAGTGGAGAGAGGAGGGGGTGTGCTGTGGTGTGTGTGTGTGTGAGTGTGTGTGTGTGCGAGGGGAGGCGGAGTCACAACGGCTGCTGCTAACAACTGCATTCGCCAACCTCGAAGCTGCAAAACGCAACGTTGCCAACGTTGCCAACGAGCAAAACAAAAACAAAAACAACTTGAAAGCATTTTGCAGTTGAGCCGCCGTGGACTTCATCATCTTTGGGTCTGAGTGTGCTCTCCATCGATGGCCGTGTGGAAAGTGGAAGGGGGAGAGGCAGGGGAGTGTGTTGGAGCTGCGATGGGCAATTTAATGCCTGCTGACGAGCGTCGGCCGTTTTGTTTGTTTTGGCCATTTGCCGACGCAGATAAGAAATTTGCGATTGCTGGTGAAACGAGCAGAGGCGACCAATTGGGAAAAACTAGAAAAGCAACAATTTGATTATCCGAGTCCAAGTCCGAGTAGTCGTTCCATTTCCAGGTATTGCCAAGCGCATGCCTTATCAGAGCCAGCGACTGCGACTGCGACTGCAACTGACGAGCACAAAAGCGATCGTGTTCGATATCGAAAAACTGCGCTTAGAATTTCGTCCTGCTGCGATTGCCCATCGTGGCTTGGTTGCTTTTGATGCTGCTGCTGCTGTTGCTGGTGCTGCCTGTGTTTGGGCTTTTGTCTTTTGCCCAGTGCCGCCGCAGAGAAGTGAAGAGAGAGAGAGCGAGCGAGAGACCAAATGGTCTGAAGAGGGGGACGAGGATAGCAAAGCAAAAACGCACACCGAATATCGAAGTCAAAGCGAAGACTGCAAAACAGAAGCACGCGCGGAATGTGAAAAGTTGGTTCCCATGACTCCATGGACGGAGGCGCTGTTCAAAGACACCGAAATTCGTCGTCGTCGTCGTCGTCGTCAGTTCGTTCGTCCGTTCGTTCGTTGCTTGGGTTTGTCTGTCGTTTTGTATTGTTTTGTTTGTTGTTTTGCTGCTGCTGCTGCTGCTGCTGCCAAGTTGGACTCCAAGTCGCAAAAGCCGCAGTAGGAATCGGAATCGGAATCGGAGTCGTAGTCTGTTGTCCCTCTGTTTGCCTCTGCGCCGTCACTTCACAAGTTGTTGCTTTATTTTTGCAGCGTTTATCAGCGATTTGGAAGCATTCAACATGCTGTTGGAAAACATAAAAAACATATTGAAACATTTCGCATTGCGATAGAAAGATGCGATCTGGACCAGAAGGTGCTCTGTTGCGGCGGAAGATTCTCATTGTTGTTTCATAACTTTTTGGGATATGCAATTTGACTAATTCTGCCTCTTTTTCATAGCATACTTCTGAGAGCCCTTTCACACCCTCGCACACACACACACACACACACTCGTAGTGCTTTTCGGGCAAGTCATTCGCGATTACCTCAAAGTAAATTCAACTCGAAAACATTTTCATTACGTCAATTTGTCGTCGTCATCTTGAATCCAGCTGCGTGCTGGTTGCTTCTTTGGTTCGTTGATTCGCTGGTTGGTTGCCTGATTACTCCTCGGCATAATCCATCCTACTCCATCTCTATTCATAACCGGGCGCAAGATTGTGGGTGTGGCAGCAACGTGCGCACGCGGCATCCCAGCGGTGTGTAATGAGTCCGGCTTCCATGGCAATCCTTGTTGGTAGTTCATCAAATTGTTTTTTTCTCCTTTTCTTTATTTTGCCTTATTTCTTGATTTTTATTTAATTTGTGTTGCATTGGAAGCTATTCAAAGCTAAGCGGAAGTACTTTCCCACCCGCTGTGAGGCAGGATGTGGAGGTGGTGACCTTGTAAGCGCAGTTTGTGAACTGAGGACAACATAAATGATCCGAACAAGAATTGGGCAATTTGGCATAAGCATTAAAACTGTGTAGAGAAGGAAAAACCTTTGCAATTTTTTACAACGTAAATGGAAAATTGAACAGTGCAGAACAGATTTAAGCCAAGTTTAAATATAATAAAAGAGTTTAGAACTAAATATAAAATTGCAGTAAGATTTTCAACAAGAAAAAATAAATCAATAAAAATAAATACAAATCAAATTGAGCATTTTATTAATATTTTATTGAGATATGTATGTTGATGATAGAATAGCAATTAAAGTTCATTTTTGAAGATTATTATGGCAGAGGTTTTTAGTAAGCAATCGACAATAAAATAAATAAATAAATTTAAGTTTTAGGTGTCTTAGAATGTTAATAATTAAAGATAAGTTTTTAAGAAACTGCTATCAAAGGATTTTGTTCACAATGAAGTGTGATAAAGTTGAAATTATTATATTTCGTTATTTAGTTTAAAATATAATATATAACAAGACATTTCTATGTCTTAAAAAATGTAATGCAATATGATATTTACAAATATATATATATATATTGCAATCAGTCTGTGCCGAGAATATAATTTGATATGAATGGGAACTGCGAATTGAGGGGTGGTCCTCCCCACACATACAGCATTCCAACTTGCTTAGCACTATCTCACTGTGTCAAGGACCATTTGATGAAAAATGAAATTTAAAATGAAATTTTCAACAGCTGCACACATAAGATATATATATATATATATATATATATAGACGACATACGTGCATAACAAGCATTCATAATATGTGAGTGTATTCAGTCGTGTGTGCATATATTTCCAAATAAGGCATAATGAGTGTCGACAGTTGTTGTTGCGACTACTGCCTTAAAAATGCAAATCAAGTTTCAAATATTTGAGCAATAATATTTGTGGAATGCCACGAAATGCCGAAGGAAACCCCAAACTGAAACCCAAACTGGCGAGAGCATATTTAAAATGTCGCGTGCCGTTAACTGTGAAATGCCAGAAGTCGTCGTCTCTCTCTCTTTCTGGAATACATTCTAATTAATAGTGCTAGCGCGGAATGGGTATACAGAATGGCTATTGAAATGGGGGACGCAAAAGCGGGGCAAAATGAAAGGCTCGCTGGCGGCATTAGAAAGCCGAAAGCCAGATGACAATGATGTGGCAGCAACGGTTCTCGCTTTTGCAGGCAACGCCTGTCAAATTAATGCATTATGCAAACACACTCGATCCGGGTGCATCGCTCTCCATATCAAAATGTTGAAGGCATTTCCGTCGCTCCTGCTTGTGGTGGTCACTTAGACGCATCCGTCGTTCCTTATCAGCGGCATTTGAACACAGCTACCGGCTGGGCCAGCAGCAGCAGTAGGAGCACCACCACCAGACACTCGAGTGCCAGGCCTCGCCATATTCTCGTTCCCGTTCCCGTTACCGTTCCTGCTCCCATTCTCGTTCCCATACCTGTTACCACACTTCACGCACCAGAAAAAAAAAACGTTTACTAAATCTTTATAAACATAATGTTATTTACTTATTTAAGCACAAAGTTTGATTTCCTACAAATTTAAATTTAAACTTAGTAAAAGACAGTTAATTCAAATATAAAAATAAAAGTTTATTTATATTCACTTCTTCGCAAATTCGCTGGCATTCAATAATTTCTCCAAGTGCAATCTGGTTTCCCAGGCAACGTTCGCTTTGCGTTTTGGGGGCGCTGATTTAGCTGGCCACCGGGTGCGTCCTGCTATCGACGACACATTGACAGGACATTATCGGCACACTTGTAAGCGTCTTATCTTAATTGCTACTGACCTGCACAACGTTCGAGGACGGCAGAAGTCGTCGTTCGCTTGTCGTTGCTGTTGTCATGATGTTGGCCAAGTTATTTTAAATGCGTTTTTCGAGTGCCTGCATACGAAATGCCAAATGTGACCGTCAAGAGAGACATATAGAGCGATGGAGAGAGAGGCCCTCTTGAGAAGAGGGTGCGTCCTCTGGCTGTGCGTCATATTTTGCATATTTGTGGCAGCCTTTTTTTAGGGGCTCCGCTAATTGGAGATTATGCCTAGCGCGTGTCCCCAACATTCCACAGATCCTCTGCTTTGATCAGCTGCTCGCTGCTGTTGCTGCTGCTGCTTGTTGTTGCTGCTGCTGGGTGGGATGCTTCGACAACGGGCTTCCAAACCTGAATCCAAACTGGTTAGACATTAGAAGCATACGTTGTGGTTTCTGCTCCAAAATGGCAATTGACTGTTTTGTATTTCTTATATTCCGCAGAAGTGTAAATTGCAGCTCAATGTGCGAAATTATCATTTCCATATCGGGTCTAGGAATTTTAACGGCCATTTGTGTGCGCAGTCAACAACTAACAACAATAACAACAATAACAACAACAACAACAACAGAGACAAAAAAACCCCAACAAAATCATGTTGAGTCGTAACTCGCAAGTCACAACTTCGTTGGCGGATTTACGTGGAATTGCAAGCGGCTATCTTCCTGCGGCTGCTGCTGCTGCTGCTGCTGTTGGTTGCACGCAGACAGACAGGTGGACACCCAATATGGCTATTGAGTTATTCACTTTGACATGCCGGCATTTCCACTGTGAGCCAGCAGAGCCAGCATTGCCACCAGCTCCAACCCAGCTGGGCGGTCTGCTAAGCTGCAGCGTGCGGAATGCGTATTAGCAATAACACTGGTGCATATTTCATATTTTGGTCAGGCAGGCAGCTGAGGAATTATGACAACGTTGCATAGTTACCAAAGTATTTTCGTGTGCAGCAATTAGCAGTGTTGCTCATTCGTTTCGCTTTTGCATGCATGTCTCCACACACACACACACACACACACACACACACACACATAGAGCTGTGTAACCACCCTGTCACAGTATTTTGGCAGCCCTGCAATGTGCCAATTTTCACCATAAGGTCAGCAGTTTGAGTGGTTTGCTGTGTGCATGGAGTTTATCAAAATACGCCAGTGTCCCTGTCTCTCTGTGTGTGTGTGTTTGTGTGTGTGTGTGTCTGTGTCGGTGTCCTTTCGCCATTATTGTGTGTATAATCCCCAACACAGTGAGCTAACTGTTGTTGCTTTTGCTGCTGCTGGCCAAGTCCAACCCTTGGGAAAAGATGTCTGCTTGCGCTGCTTGCTGCTCACACACACACACTCACAGACACGCTCGCAATGACAGCAAACCGGTTTGCACACTCACACACACGCACACACACATATAGTTAAGGGGTTCACGCTGAACACTTGCATGGGGCGGAGACTTTTCTACTACTGCTGCTGCTGCTTCTGTTGTTGTTGTTGCCTTTTTACTTGCTCTTATCTGATGGCAAATAAGCCGAAACCCGAAGCCTGTCCCCCGCCCCCCTCCCCGCAAGCTCTTGTTGTTGCTGATATGTTGCACGAAATGAATTGTTTGCTTGCCAGGCGAATACATCACGCCAGCTACGCACACCACTATGGTCGTCCCGCTCGCACGCACGCAAAGCGCCATGCCATTGAGCTGCACTGAATACTGAAACGGGAGCTTTAGTTGTAGTTGTAGCTGAAGCTGAAGCTAAAGCTGAAGCCATAACCAAAATGTGTTGCTTTTGGGCAAATGTTGCAACTGCTACTGCTGCTGCTGCTGCTACTGTTGTTGTTCTTGTTGTTGTTGTTGTTGTGAAAGGTGTGTTTGCTGGTTATTTTTTTTTCCATTTTGCTCGCATTTGTTTCAATATTAAAATCGATCCAACGAAGTGAACTGCATTTGCGGCACTTGCACTTGAATGCATTTTGAAGCAGCTCAAGCGCATATTTTTTTGTTATTTCCTTCTTTCATATTGTTGTTGTTATTGTTGTTTGCCTGTTTTCTGTTTTTACCGAATTTCAGCAATTTGAACAATTTCTGTTCGCATACACGAAGCATTTGGCGTTATGAACTGCATATATGCGAGTATTTCTCTCTCTCTCTCTGTCTCTCTCTCTCTCTCTCACACACTCTGTATGTTTATGTTTGCATTATTAACCAAATATTTTATATTCATCTCTGAGTCTGTCTCTTTGTTATTTGGTTGGCTTGCGGTCTTTTTCATGGCATTCGGCGGCTCTCTCTCTCTGTTTTTCTATTTGGGGCACTTTGTTGTGGGGGGGGGGGGGGGCCGCGGGGCGCAACGGATTCCCTTTTAATTAACTCAATTTCATGCAATTTACAATTTTTTTCGCTGATCTGCACATATTTCATATCTGTTTTATTTACACTCACTCTCTTTCCCCCTCTTTCCATCTGCGTTAATCAGTGGAAGCGTTTTCCATTTTATTTTATTTTATTTTTTTTTGCACAAAATAAACGTGAAAACATTATAGCCATGCATGTAAAACCATAAACTATGTAATACATGTTTTAATTAACTCCATTAATTTTTTCTGGCTCTTACTACGAACATGAACTATGCTTAAAAACCACATGTATTTAAATTCGATAATTAATATAAGCTAACTGGAGCGGAAATAGCTACTGAAATGCCTTGAGGGCTGTAATCATAAAAGTTAGTTTTATTATAATGGATTTTATAAATTAACATCGCAATTGCATATTTAAACATCTAGGGATTCTAGGGCGATTTCTGCTAGTTCAATTCGAGCTCAATTCAAAAATTGATTTCTTTCGATTTAGTTTAATAAAAAGCACATTGAAGTTTAAAAATTGGAAATTGAACCCCTTAAAATATGCGGAATCTACTTGCAAAAAAAACCCTGAGTTTCCCGTTTGATGTGTACCGGTGGTGTTCCGGTGTTTCTGGGTGTCCTGGATTGCTAACATTCGTTTCCCATTTTATTAAAAAAATATTCCACTTTAAATAAAGCGATATAAAATAATATATATCTCATTTGCTTAGGCTCAGTGTCTTTTATATTGAGTAATCATGTTTAAAGAGCTTAAAATAAACGGAAACTGTGTTTAATTAAATATAAAGTATTGGGCTGTATTTATTACTAAATCATAAATGGAAATATCTACTATAGTTTCGATACTACTAGTTGTAATTACTGACATACCAGTGTTAGTAAAAACAATTTAACTATTTTCTGTACTGCAATAATAACTTGAAGATGATTTTCTTGAGATATCTTTGAGCTTTATACTTTGCTAAATAGTCGAGCAATCACTATAAAACAATTCGATTACTATTACTATATAAGTGGCTAGTGTTTCACTTATTCCTCCACTCAACCAATATGCATGATTGTTTGGAAACAAATATATTAAATATTGTAAATGTTGGCTTAAGCCATGTAAGATTCCAGAGCAATGTTTATAAGATATAGTCACAATTTAAAAGTACGAACTGTTTTACATAAATACCATCTTCGGGCGTCTAATAAGTAGATCCTTATAACTTGCTTTATCCCGGGAAAACTAATTCGCCTTTATTAAACAAGTCCATTTTCGATGGCTGCTGACTATATCAAGGGATGCGAAAGTTGTTTGCTTTTATTAAGAAAACGCGCCGCAATATTTTCCCCATTGAGTTTATAACCGAAAAAGAAGTGTAGAAGGAAGTCCAGAAGGAAGGCAGGATGAAGCCAGATAGCACGAGATGGGCTTGGGACTTAGGCCAGACCAAAAACTAATAAACTCGGCTATATTCATTCGGTTAAATGTTGCCCACATCCGCATGGACTCTCTTTGTCTTTAGTTGGAGGAGTGCGCGCTCCGCTCTAATTGCTGTTTAAAGCGAGGAGGGTCCCATTTCTTTCCACTCTCCCTTCTTCAACCCCCCCTAAAACAAATTTACCAAAGTGCAAATGCAGCAACTCGAAGTGGAGCTGAATTTTTGTAAATTATTTTCCCATTATGAACAGATTAGGTTTATTGTGGAGCGTCTTGGCAACGGGGCGCCAAAGGAGTTTCCACCCAAGCGAAAGTAAAACGCCAGGAAACACAGAAACTCAGTTCAACCCAATCCGAGTCGCCTTGGGGCTTTGGAATATAGAAAGGACTCCAGCCCAAGCAGTGGCAGAAGGTGCTTTAAGGGAAGAGCTGTTCTTCGACTACGTTCTGTTGTACCATTTGTCTCTCGTCCTGCCCTGTGCTGTCGACAGGACGTCCTGTCGTCCTGTCGGGTTGTCTTCTTGTCATGTCGAAACGGTGAAAAGTTCTCCCGCTTTGCCGGTTGGCCTTTGTGAGGCAAATTGTAAAGAACAAAGGGGGAAAAGTATTTTAACGCGGTCTGAATTTCAAAAGTTTGCCAAGGTGCTCAATGTGAGAGAGTCTGTTTGTGGGAATGGGTGTTTGTTTCACTCTGTGTGTATAGGTGTGTGTGTGTGTGTTTGTATGGGATGATGTTGGAGCAAGTGAGACACTTGAAATTCCCGCTTTGAAGCGTCTGTTTTTATGCGAATTTTCCATAATTTTCCCTTATTTGTGTAACGTGTAAATTACTGAGTAACTGACAATGTCATTCCTTGGGTCACAGTACGCAAGCACAACGAATATCTTGATAATTATGTATATACACTTGCCAAAAAAATGTGGAGTGGTAAATGCTTATTCTAAGAAAGTTCTTAGTAGTCACTTCATCATTTAATCTTAATCTGATATGTGATAAACTATAAAACAGTCTTAAAATTAAATTAAATCAGATTAAACTAAGAGTTGAAGTTCATAGAGCAAGCATAACACAAGAAATTCAATACGAGTCTTACTTGAGTTTCGTACAGTGTCTTTTTCCAAGTGTAGTACACATGTAAGCATGTGTGCTTTAAGATACATTAATTAGAATATCAATGAAGCATGCCTCTTTTCCAATATGTAGATGCTTGTTCCACAGGAAACGTCAATTGCGCCACCTTAAACAGCATCAGAAGCCGATTCAGAAGCTGGGAATGGTTTTGCTGAGGATGCCCAGAGATCAGACAAATAAATCACAATAACGCCAGCAACTGACGTGACCGGCCAACCTACAAAAACCGCACAAACAAACACAAACACACACATGCACATATGGAGTTGCAGCACAAATGAACCCAAAATGAGAGAGAGATACAGAGAGAGAGAGAGAGAGAGAGAGAGTGAGAAGGAGTGAGACCCGCAAGGAAAAATGATGTATTGCTTTTTTAACGCTGCTGATAGTCTGCGCAAACGCAATCGCTGGAGAACCGGGAACAGGGAACAGGGAGCCGGGAACAAATGCCACATGGATATATGCGGATGCGGCTGCGGCTGTGACTGCGGCTGTGGCTGCGACAGTAATATGAAGAAACTGGTAGCTGGCTGTGGGGATTTGGGTTGTCTTTGGACGTAATCAGCGCTGCATGTGGGATCAATAAACGGGCAAAATGAGCATCAGCAGCAGCATGAAACATGTGGTCGAAATATGTTAATTCCACGTTAATTATAAATTGATTTCGGTCTGCCAGAAAAGGACATGAGCAGCCCCAAAGCACCTCAAACTGAAACTCGAACCACAGCTACAGCTACAGCTGCAGCTCCATCTCAATTAGCAGACAATATAGAATTTGATCGATTTTACGATTGGCCATTAAGCATTTAAGAGCCGCAGCGACTAATTCACGGGCACGGCTAGGGCAGCGAAGAAAACCGTGAAAAGTGAAAAGTGTATCGTGAACCGTATACGGGACGCACTTTGGATGCCCCGTGCAATGCCCCAAAGAAAACACTCGCAACTCTCGCTGGAAAAGTCGTTGTTTATTTATGTTTGTGGCCAGTAGAACGGTAATGGGGCGTGCGGCGTGTGGCATGCGGCACGAGGCACGCATAGAGAGATCCATGGGAAACCATAACGCACTCGTTGCCCATAAAGTGTCAAAGTTCCAATAGTTCGACACTCGACACTCAAACTCGCCCCCAAAAATATACCTTTTTGTTGTTTCAGTGTTTTTATTATTATTGCTTTTCCATCTTATTTATTATCAACTTTTGGTTTTAGTTCTCCTCCGTTTTTGGCATTATTTAACAGATCGACCGATTTGTTTGCGTTGACATTCTTCGGTTCTTTTTTTGTTTATCTGCACCAAAATTAATTTCCATTCAGCTTGAAGTGAATTTGTTCTTCCATATAGTTGGCGATATAAATAGATTTGTTAGGAAGAAGGCAAAGTGACGGATACAATGGAGAGAGCTGAGTATATATAAATAAAAGCAATAAATAAATATAATACCCATATAGTAATAAGTAACTAGTAAGAATGCTCCATCATAAATCTTACATGTCTTATAATACAATCCATAACTTTTGTCCTAACTGATTTTCAGAGGAGAAACAGCAACTTTTTCACAGAAGATTTAATAAACTTTAAGGTATATTCAAAGTGTAATCAACTGAGGATGTTCCTCTCAAAATGGATAAGGAATATATATATACTGTATAAGTTGGGAGATGTTGCTTCACTGACAATAATATAATAATAGACAATAACCTCTACAAGCATGTAAAATTAATTTTATGAATGAACAAACGCGTTTTAAGCGTTTTTATAGAAGTTAAAAGTCCCATTCCCATATCTTTTTTTTTATCAAAACCTGTCAAAATTAAATGTAAAATGTTAAATGTAAATATGCAATATTAAAAAGTATATTGAAACCTTGCAAACCTCGCACTTCCATATTATTTTACACATAGCTAAAGTTAATGAAGTAATTTTAATTTCATAAAATACAAAAAGCTGGTTCAGATGCCCGCCGCAAAGTCTGAAGACTAACTAAATTTGATGATAAAGAACTAATATGTAAATTTGTTGAGGATCCTTTCATCTTACCTTCTTGGTCATTCAGCCCGATATGAATCTACATTGCATAACATAATCAAAAACGTTGCTTAGCTCGTTTAAATGAAAGCAGTCATAATTTATGCCTAATGATTTCATTCGGAGACTGAGCTTGCAGAGAGAGAGAGATGGAGAGACGGAGGCAGAGCGAGAGGGAGAGATATGAATCAAGAAACAAATTTAATAATCGTTAACTTCACATGTGCATGTTTTCCACGCCATTTAGCCAGGCGCCTTATTAATCTCGGGCTATTTATCATCGGCGTTGGCGGACTGCGTTCCCCGAGACACCCGAAAGCCACAGAAGATGCATAATTAATGAAAAACAAATCTCAGATAGTCGCTCCGTCATAAATAAGACACAATATTTGCGGCCGTGACGGGAACCAAACGTTGCCAGCTACTGGGAGAGCATTGGGCCATTGATACTCAAAGATACATAAATACTGGTATATTCAAACAGATATAGATACACATACAGCTACAGCTACAACTACAGCTACAGCTACAAGGGCCTGGCACTTCCTGAGTTGTTTGGCGACGTTCATATTATTGTTATTGCTATTATACAATACGGCTTGGAGGGCGCTGGGCGCAGGGCGCGTAACATATTATTGACTTTCAATGACTTATCGCACAGTTGGTCAACCGAAGCTAAACAAGCAGGGGATGGGGGAGGGGGAGGGCAAACGGGGGCCGTTCAAGCTGGCAGCCGTTCTCACCAAGAGAACCCATCCTCTGCAGCTCTGCTCTCTGCTCATGAATTAAAGAAATGGACAAACGTGCGACAAGCTCCCGTGTGCGTATTTACATCAAGACTTTTTGCCACACTGGCTGACTGGGCAACTGGCTAACTGGGCAACTGGGCAACTGGCTGACTGGTTTCAGTCGAGAGCCCAACTCTCGAGTCACTGTCCGGCTGTGGTCTGTGGGCAGCAGGCAGCAGGCAGCTCAACAAATTTATTACCGATCGCTGTCGCAGTTTGTGGCAGACGTGGTCACATTATTTTAGCATAAGAATTCCATAATTCGGTACGACGACGACAACTTGAACGTTTTTCACTAACTGGGCTAACTGGGCCGCCCCTGTTGGCCAAGGCACAAGGTGTTCAACAATTGGCCAATGCGTTTGCTTTGGGTTTATCGCTTTTTAATAACTGCCACGGCAACTGCTTAAATTCATTTCTTTTTTCCTGTTCTCCTCTCTTCTCCGGCTTTTGTTCTTGGACGTTGTCACTCAACACGGCAACGCGACAGATGGTTCCGTTTCTTATTCCCTTTTTTTGGCGGTACTTCCTTCTTCCGTTTTTTGAGTGCTGAGTGAAAATGGAGAAGTGCAACAGCTTTGGCGGTATCCAAGTTTATTGTCGCATTGTGTGTTAATGAGTTGGTTTTTAGCCAAGTCCTGCATATCTTTAACTAGTCTCAACTCTGGCTACATGTTTGACAACTGGCTCAGAAGCAGCAAATGTGTGAAGAAAACAAGTTGTTGGACTCCATATCTAGTAAATCTAGAAGGACTTCAGACTAAAGGGCTACCTTTGGTGTACAAAAAGCTGGCTATGAAAAAGAAAATTAATTTTTGTTAGGGCTAATTTGGATTAACAGTTCCATGTTGATTTTTATGTTTATGTTGCCAAATTATGCATTATCCATAAATTTTACTTAAATCTCCATATTTTTACATCACAGCAAAAATATATATCCATTTGTCTAGCATCAGTTACTTTGCCCATAATCAATAAAAAAAACAGCAGATTTTGATTGTATTCAAATTGGTTTTTCTTTTTTGTTTTATTTTATCTCATCTTTAGTTTTTGTTTTTTTTTTTAATATATATTTTTTTGTTGTTGTTGCATTCAATTTGTATAACCTAATTTGTGAAATTCCAAAATTGAAGATATTAAACAAAATAAATTCTAGCTTTCAAATTTTATGTCCAAGTCGTTAACTATACAAGAAATGTGGATTATTATCGTTAGTGTTTTATTATCGCTGTAGTAAATTGTTACCAAAAAACTCTAACGCGGATTATGCATAAGAATATATATATGCATATATATATAGATTTAGATTTATATATATATATTTATTATTTATATGTACGCTTGTCTAACTTGCTGATATGGGATGCTAAACTTATGGGGTGTAGAATACAAAAATTACACAATTTTTAATACGCGAATTGTTTACAAATATAAGTGTAGAAATAATAATAAATTTAAACCTCAAACAGACTCACAAACTTTATAAATTACAAACAAATTGCATTATTTATTATTATTATTATTATTATTATTATTAATAAATTCAGCCCAATAATTATCAGCAATTCGTTCAACAAATAATATTATTTAAAACAAAACTCAGCTTAAATTCTTTTTGTTTTGTTTTTGTTTTTGTTGGTTTTTGTTTAACATAAGTTTTGCATAAATTGTAGATCCTTTACTTAATTATTATTGTTTATTTGTTGGGCTGTGCTGCGGTTGTAATTTATGATTATTTTTTGTCTGTTGAGAGTCGCCTTCCTTTTGCCACCAAGCATCAACGAGAAATTCCCCTCACACCAGCTGGCTGCGTGGGATAACACTGGAGACCGTTTCTAGAACCAATACAGATCCTTTGACGATTCCTGCACTTGAGCTTCCAGACCTTTTTTTGTTGTGTATGCGTGTGTGTGTGTGGACAGCAGACAAACAACAAAGAGACAAACAAAACATATTTCATTAAAGCACAGGTCAAACGTTGTAAGTCATCCCATTGTCATGACAATGGCACACAAATGGACAAATGGACAAATCGCCAAATGGCCAAATGCACAAATATGCCACAAAAGTGCTTAAGGATGAGGAGTCGAGGAGTCGAGTACGCACCTGCCATTGTCGGGTAGCTCGAGTAGGCTGCCGCACTCTCCAGGGCATGGGCCGTCTGCTGGTCATGATGTAGTCTGCAATGAGGCACGAGACAAGGGTCACTAAAACATTAAGTAAGCTACTATATATAAATACATATATGTATATATTTGTTTGACCTTTGGCTTGACCTTTTCAATAATACTCAAGTAGCATTCTTAATCTGCCTTTCTTATGCAAATCTGTTCAGTTTAAGTCAAAACGAAAACAATTAAAATTATTTTAAGCATCCGTTACTGATAGCGATATATTATAAGTCTATATACTACCTCAACGGAACTAAATACCGTTAACAATCCTTAACATTTACTGCTCTAAAATCCGACTTTGAAACGGTTTCAAACTTTACAAATATTTGTCGTAAATTTGTCTAAACTCTAACGATTTTCGAAAGCTATACAATATTAATCATAGTTTGTCCACTAGATTAATGCTTCATTTAGATCTAGAAACACTATTTTCGCTTGGAATTCATTACAATACAATAACTTTGGCAAAACTGAACCGATTTCTAAAAGCAATGCCTTTTTGGTCATCTACATTTAATAGGCTTAAATTTTAGAGAGTACACATAAGAAAAATAATCTCCCGACTTCAGCTTATGTTTGTTTTTGCAATGCAATCGATATATATATATATATATATACTCCGATTTAAAGTTTTCCAACTTTCTTTTTGTCTCTAAATGAAATTAATAGTTATTTGATCACTCAATTAAAATAGCTAAAAACCATTTCTAAATTTTCTGAGCGACTTTTAAGGCAGCGCAAGTTGCTGCTTGGGCTTTTGGGGGGAGGCGGGCGGGCATTTGTGGACTCACCTTGTGCCGTGGCTGTATTGTTGGGGCAGGCGCAGCAGGCTGCCGTACTGGGCCATGTTGTGGTGGTAGGCGTGCGCGTGGGCCACATGCGCATGTGCGGCGTGCGCGTAGGAACCATAGTGCGCGGCTGCCGCATGTGGCACCCAGGGATCGGTGGCGTAGCCAGTGTCTGTCGCTGTCCCATACAAGTCGCTAACCTGCATTTGGATATACAAGCAGAGAGATTGAGCAGTGCAGATATTGGCCCGAATTACAACTTATTCAGAGTGCGTGCTTGCTGCAACTCGTAATTGCGGCACGTATTGCAGCTTAATCGGTTTTTCTAGCCGATGCACACACTTACCTGTGGATGTGTGGGGGCGGGAATGGGATGCACGTAATTGCTGTTCCAGAACGATGGTGGGAAATTGCGACTGGACATCGGATTGCTGCTATCTGCAAGCCAAAAAGAGTATTGTTTAGTCAGTGTTACTTTTACGCTTAAAATAGCCGACAATGCACTCAGCCAAAAAATGATGGAGTTTGCTAAGAAAATAAATGATGTTCGACACCTTTTTCTTTTATTAAACATTTACATTTAAAGTCATAAAACATTTATTCTAAAAGGTACGAAAAGTTGCGACATTTTCTTAATTTTATTTTAGGCATATTTTTTGTTAGATTTTTTTTTTTATTTTAGAAAAATTGTAAATCACTTAAAAATAGAATTAGTAAATCCCAAAATGGTTGTATTAGTTTTATTTTGATTCACTATTTGTAGTTATTTTTAAGGAAATTAAAAATTGTGAGTTGATATTTGTTCTAGTCACCGAAATCAAGCATTATTTATTTTTAAGAATTAAACGCTTCAAATTCTATTCAGTTTGCTCTTAATTCCATAATAATTCTCAGAATATACTTTGCGTAATGGGGCCTACTTTGGGAGTGTCAACAGCAACAGCAGCAACAGCGACAGCAGCAACAATTCAAGTGCATAATGATAAACTGTGCATCTGCTTCTGCATTCGCGAATTGAAGCTGGGGGCACAGTGAGAGTCAGAGTCAGAGTCGGAGCCTTAGCCACGTACTTAGTTGTTGTCGGCGCCATGGCTTGTTGCAAATAACTGAGCGGAATGTTTGTTGTCATTGTCGTCGTTGTTGTTATTGTTGTTGCTGTTGGCGTTGTCGGTGCCGTGTTCAGGATCATCACTTGTATTAAATGGTTGTAAATCTACGCGTTTATGAAATCGCAAAAGACGAACACGAAGACATCTCCATTATTGTGGCAAGCAGCCGCAGCACTCTTGGAGTCGAGTGTAATGGAGAGCTGCTGCTGCTTGAAAATTGTTGCCGAAAATAGCAACAACTTTTGGTTGGTTGACTGCCTGCCTGGCGTCTGTGGCATGCACATGTGCCAAGGACTGCAACTTGGGACTGAGTGGACTGGGCACACTGCCTCTACCACTGCCACTGCCACTGGCACTGGCAACTGCAACTGCCTCTGGGTACTTGGGACATAGGCGCATTTGCGTTGACAACATTCCAAACTCAATTCAAGAGAAAAATATACAACAACTGCTGCTGCTGCTGTTCTTCTGGGAGGGGCAATGGAAATAGAGACATGCGGCTTATGGGGCACAAAGGAGGCAGTTACTCTGGGCAGCTCTACACTCAGCAAAAAAGATTTGACCTTGCCTTGATTCAAAATACGAAATGTTCTGTTATTTGTATTTTTTCTTCCTAGGAGTAAGTCGCTGTAAGAGCTGCACTTGCCACCTAAGGATGGAAATTGTCCAAGTCTAGCTATGTTTTTTTCAAGTGTAGCTTCGAGGATATGCTTTGAACTGTTTGCAGCAGTCGCGAGCTGCAACTGAGAACTCGCAACTCGCTGTGGCACGTTGTGAGTGTGCCTTGAATGCTGATGATGTGGCTGACTGGTTGGTTGGCTGGCTGACTGGCTGGCTGGCTGACTTGGTTGGTTGGTTAGCGATGCCGCGTGCCCCATTCGGCGGCGCACAATAAAAAAAACAAAAAACAAGCGGCTGGCAAAAAAGTCGTCATCGTCGCCATCTTCAGCGTCATAGTCATTCACTCACTCACTCGCCCAACTGACGGCCAGGAATTCCCATTAAAGTGCAAACGAGCAAGTTGCAACAAAGATTTGCGAGCGCTTCCTTGCTGCTGTCGCCGCTTGTTTTCACTTTCAATTCAATGCGGCACGCAAGGCTCAAAAGACGCAAAGAGCTGCAACTGCTACCTGTTCACCTTTCACCTGATCGCTGCCGGTCACTAATGAAGTTGCACCTGAATCGAAATTGACTGCAATGCTGATAAGGACCACACACACACACACAAGACAAAAAAGGCGTGTGTCCTTTTAACTATATATGTGTGTGTCCGTATCCCTATAGAGAACACAGAACTCAACCCAAATGGAAATAGCCAAAGAGCGAGCGAGAATCTCGAATCTACTCTGAATATTTTGCTCCTCTTAGGTAGGTTTCATGGTACGGGGTGCGGGGTATGCGGTACGGGTTGTTCGCTGTTGCATCTGCGCCAGCGGCGGGTGCCAAGGAATTTTAAATCGAATTCTTCGGGGCATCTAATTAAATACGCGTAGCATTCGAATATCATATGAAAGTGCCACAAACACCGCAAACGAGGCCCAGCGTAAACACACAAACTGAAGGCTGCAGCTGAGGACATCTCTCTCTGTCTCTCTCTCTCTTTCTCTCTGAGGCCACATGCGTACACAGCGAGAAAACAGATTTTGCAAGAGACTGCCAGCGTACTTAAAAAATGAAAAACTCGGTTAAAATGTTATTCATAGCCAAGAAAAGTTATTTTTAAATTGAGAGCAGTGCATACTTAAATCAAGAGTCAAGAACAACATCACTGCATTAATTTCTCACTGTGTATGCATGTGTGGATCTTCGGGGTGTTTGGTCGCACTGATGACGGCGATATATTTTAGGAGAACAGAACCGAAACAAACCGAACCGAACAGAAGCCACAACAACTGAAAGTGCAAGCGTGCCACTGAGAATGTATCTGTATCTGTATCTGTATCTGTGTGAGTGTATGCATCTGTAGCAGTATATGTATCTGTGTGCAATGCGATGCGATGCGCTGCAATGTGAGTGTATCTCGAGTGAGCAGTTAATTGAAATGCATTTTAAAACCGTAATGAGGAATCTATGCGGCATTCGGCATTGGCACCGCCAGACGAACCACACAACGAACAACAACAACAACAACAACATCGACCACATCGCATTCCGGCGACATTTTATAGCACATTCCAACTAGATATATACACACACACACACACCACAACAACAACAGCATTATGTATGTGCACATTCAAAAAAAAAAAAAAAAAACTGCACATCAAGATAGAGAGAGAAAAATCTATATAAATGCTGAATACTTTTTAAAGTACCCCAACACAATGTAAGCATGTGTGTGTGTGTGTGAGTGTGTGTGTGCTAACCACTCAAATAGACAAATGGCCAAAATGAACTTTAAATACCATTAAGTAGCGTCATACCACAAAAAACGTGAACAAACTTTGCTGCTTTTTTTTATTTATATTTTTTCTTGTTTTCATTTTTGTTATTTGAATTGCGCAAGTTTCACATTTTGCTTAGTGGGTGAGTGGTTTGGCTGGTGGCTACAACAACAACTATCATATTAACAACCACAATTTGATATAAGCGGAAACATTTTGAGTAAAACTTATGCATAGCTCAATTAATTTGATGGATGTTAGCTTCACATATTAATTACACATAATGTTCAAACGATTGTTTTAATCTTGTTTATAATAGATTTATGAATTTAAAAATTGTTTTTAGTTTTTACATAAGTTAGTTTATACATAATAAATAGATAAGCAACAAACTTCAATTGCATTTTCAGAATAGAAAAAGGTGTGATTAAAATTTCCACATTCATTCTGCAGGTTTTATCGATGCATTCAAACCTCGTCATGTCAAAACTACACAAAAAATGGCTAGCTGCAATAGAAAAGTAAATAAAAGCAATTTTGGCTTCATAAAAACCCAACTCTACGAAATTCTGGCTTATTGTAGGGAAAATCACATTGAATGGAAAAGCGAATCGAATTTGATTGAATTAATCGGGAAGCATTTGTTGGCCAAACTATAAGCGTAAATTTTCCAATTAACGCGCATCAAATCAAAAGCGTACTAAGCTGAAATTGCACAATCAGCGTGCCAGGTAGACAAACCGACACACATCAACGCCCCCCTTTGTTTACCTACCCGCCACCCCCGCAGCAGTTTCTGGCAGCCACACACAGCAATAGAAACTCAATAAAACGCAGCTGGAGCAATAAATGCGATTGCGATTGCGAATGCGAATGCGATTAGTGGTGAAAAGAAAATACACCACAAATTGTTTGGGTGCTCGTTGATTGGCCAAATTTTGTGGATGGAGTTGGAGATGATGCTGAGCACCCAATACAACGACACGTACGAAACATTAGCGTCACCTGGCGGCAGCGGTTTCTGCTTAGCATGCAAATGTGTTTGGTGTTTGCAATAAAAGCGATAATTGATTGATTGAGCAATAAGCAAATGCATTTCGAGTGGAATTCTAATTAGTTACTAACTAAAATTGCAGGTAAGTTCTAATCAAAATCAAAAGGGAAGAAATTAATCATAATTAAGACTATTTGTGAGGCTTCCAGTTGAAATAAAAATGAAATATTTGCGAGCGATTCAAAATTGAAGTGATACTTTTCGGTTGTTGTTTCCAAACAGATGCAAAGAGGCAAAGAGGCAAAGAAATGCTTACACTTTATAAATAAAACGGAATATTAAAAGGAACACTGTGCGACAGCAGCCAAAAGATACAACATGTTGGACAGACAGACAGACAGGGGGTGTGGGGGAGAGTTTGCGACAGGCATGAACAAACGAAACGTTTATCTTCATTAAAGGAGGTAATTAATTTTGAAATCGAAAGAACAACCGAGTGGCAAGTGGCAACTTGATTTATTTGGTTTATTGTGCGACGCACTGGCATTCAGCGAAACAACGATACAACCAAGTGGAAGAAAGGGCAAGGGGATTGTTTTGGTGGCATCGGGGGTCTTCGGAAGGAATACGTAGCAAAATATGCGAGGTACTTTTGAATAGTTATCTAGGATTAGGCCACAAATAGTCTACCGTTTTTGAACAATTAAATATTAATTAAATATATTTGAAAGTTTTTTTTTTTAATATTAATTATATATAAATATATGTAAATAAATATTATTAATTTTATTCAAGTTCTATGCTTAACTATTTCATGAAAACTATCCCAAAGAAGAGTAGAGCTACACTTAAAAAAAAGCATATCACCTTGGATTGAAACTTATTATTAGATTCTATATAAATATCGAATTCTTAATCGAAATAAAGAGGAATTTATATACACAAAATGATGTATTTATATTCCTTTCAAATCTTTTTTTACATTATTGTAAACAATAATTGTAAATTGCATATATGGTTTCCTAGAAACTTGGAGCTGCTATTTAGAGGGTTACATTTTTCTTATTTCCATTCCTCAACCCACATCCCCCCCCCCCCCCCCTGCCATTCCCATTTGCACTTTCATGAGCAATTGCACGCGACATTTTAATAACTCCGCTCTGATTCTTGGCTAATTATGAGATTTTTTTCGGCCCGGCCCGGCCTGGCCTGGCCTGGCACCAGCATTCTGGCTCCGGCGCTGTGAAACTGATTCTGGTGGTGGTTCTGGCTCTGGTTCTGGGTAATTGTGAACGCCAACACGCAAACTGACAGCTGGGACAAGTACATGACATGAGCGGGTCTTTTGATCCACATGTAAAATGTGGGATTGGGGAGTAACACATGACATGGATCATTTATATGTGTGTGGATAAATATATGATTGGAGTAGTAGCTACCTTTAGCATCCTTGTTGCTGTAGTTGAGCGCCCGGGAGAAGTGCTCATCCACAACGCTGGCCGTGTCGCCGGAGTAGTTTGTGAATACAACGCAGGTGGCCGACAGATACTGAGCGCGTCCTTGATTTCCTCCTCCTCCTCCTCCTCCTCCACTGCTGCTCGCGTCCAGTGGCAGCTCCTTGGACATGGCGCCCGTGCCAGCCGAGACGCCCCCCGCGGACCCACCCCCCGCACCGGCGTGCAGCGCATGCGGATGATTGGAGTGCGGATGGCGGGGCGAGTCGGGGCCAGAGGAGCAGGATGATTCATTATGATGATGATGCTGTTGTTGGGAGCCCACCAGGCGCGCTGCAATTGAAAACGCATTTCATTATTGGCAACACAATGCGACAGAGAGCGACAGACAGAGATAAAAGAGAGGGAGAGAGAGATAGAGCTGCGAAGTTCATTGGTTCAGTTGCAAGTTATTCGAGTTGCATATCCATAATAAAATATGATATAAATTATTAAATGTTAACCCGTCGGAATGCCGGCGAACAATCTCAAAAATGTGCAAATTAATTAGCCTGTCGTTCTATCTCTCTCTCTATATATATTTATGTATATACATGTCTCTCGTTCTCTCTCTCTCTCAGTCTGTCTTTCTTTCTGACTGTATTAAAACGGCAGCACATTCCACAGCCTTGGCAAACAATCGATCTTCGATGCTGACAGCAGAAATGTGAACACATATTTATCTTTTAATGGGCTTATCTTTAACTAAAGTAAATGTTAACGAATAAATTCCACAAATAAACATAACTGCCGATTAATGAGGATTTTACTATATCTAACTATGTCTTCAACTCTAACTAAAAACAATAGTAAAAACACATTTGAATAACAACAATTAAAGCGAGGCGCCTAATTTCGCATTAATCTTTTTAATTGAGCATTTTTGGAAAGATTTATTTTGGATCTTAATTTTTATATACATTTTATACATTTTGTATTTAGTTTAGCGCTGGTGCCAAATTTTAAAGAAGATTTATTTCGGATATTCATTTTTACACCAGTTTAGTTATCAATTAAATTATAAGATATTTAATATTTATATGTTTAATAATAATATTTACTATTATTTAAGTTAATAATACTTTAGAGAGCACTAAAGCTGAATGTGTTTTTTTTTTAAACTATAAAACTGGAAGACTATAGCAACTTCTTAAGCGTTTTTTTTATATAACTTATCAAATCAATGTTTAACTGCTTTTCTGGCTAATAATGTTTGGATGCTATAAATATTTATTTTATAAACAAATAAATCCAATAAATACATAAAGAACAACTCTTATCAATGTTTTCTACCATCAGTCATCGCTAGAATTGTGATCAAACTCTAAATATATCTATGGGATTAGAATTATCAACTATATCCAGAAACTTATGTATCTGATTGATTGGATGGTGTCATATTAAGGCTAAGACTCACCTTCAGCTTCGCTGCGCGGCACAATGAGATCCTCTTCTTTGGTTTGATGTGTCCGGCTGTGGCTGTGGATGCCGTGTCCAACACTGCCGGCGCCGGCGCCACTGAGCACCGGACTCATGCCCAGACCGGCGCTCGGAGCCAGATTTGAGCCGAGTAATCCGCTTGCTGGGCCGCTGCCAACCACTCCCCCACCAACTCCGCCGCCCACTGCACCCAGTTGCAGGCCGGACGAGGAGGCTTGATTCGCTTGAACCGCTGCAACGGCTGCTGCAGCTGAATTGTGAGCGGCGGCGGCAACAGCTGCTGCTGCCGCATTGGCGCTCACCGACGGCGGCAATATGGGGCTGCAGGGGGAGTGAGAGCTGCCGGAGGCGCTCGACGAGGCGGCCAGCTGTACGCCCGAGGACGAGTACAGATCCTGGTTGAACTGTAAAAGACACAGTGAGCATTAGTGGAGTGCGCAAATTGAAAACTCAAAATTGAAATTGAAATTGAAATGAAAATGGAAAAGTGAGAAATGAATTATGAGGCGCTTTGGTGCAAATTGAAAATGACACAATAAGTAAATTTATGCCGTTGGGAAAAACTGAAAAAGTGTTGTGAGTGAGGCCATTAAATTTACGAGCGTTCGCATATTGTCACGCAGGAAATTAGGGCGGCCGGGGGGGAGCGTTGAGGGCGGGGAAGGGGGTCACAGTCTAAAGCCGTTCACAGGGCAGCGATAATCACGCCGCAATCTTCCAGCTTGGCGACGTGTCAAACATAATGCGGCGCTCGAGACAATTTACGAGCACAGTGCGACAGACACCTACACCTACCTATCCCTTCCCCCCTCCCATTGCCTATGCCAGCGTTGCAACTACACGCAGAGAAAACACTGAAACCTAGCAGCAAAAGACCAAATTTCTTGAGCTCATTGGCTACACTCTGACAGCTAGAGAGCTCTAATCTGGAATGCTCGTATAACATAGATACAGTTTTGATAGATATATTCTTCAATTGATATATATGTATTATACCCAGACATATATATATTATATATTATATTTAAATATCTTGAAATTATTGCTGGAAATAAGAACATTTTTTCTGGTTTTCAGTGCGATTTCCATTTCAGCTCGATTCTCATTTTAGATAAATCTGAATCTGAATTTTTCAAAGACATCTTCAAAAATCAAAACCAATTTTCGCGAGTGTATTGCACGGCGTCTTTAATGAGCCCATTAGGGCGAGCGTTCTATAAGTGGCCGATAACCCGACGACGAGGGGCACGCTGCCGTTTCGCCACATTTGCGAGCGCCCCGAAAACGCTTCTAAATTTAAACACGCTCCCCCCACCCTCCACCAAACCCCCACCTACGACAAAGGGAGGGGCGGGAGGGGGTCGCACAGCAATTATGATGCTGGCCTCGGGGTTAATAATGGGTTAACCAGCACGATCCATTTGAGAAGTGCAGCGAGCATCGACAGCTCGATCCATTGGTAATGATTTATGTGGAGCAACAATGCGCCGGCTGGCGGCGTAGGTGTCGTCTGAAGTATCTCGTAGATACTTACACTTGGAAAACCAAATGATGCAATGTTTGAGTAAGTCGCTTGACAGTCAAACTAAGTTCAAGTTCCTATAAAAATAACTTTAATATTGCATAACTGGGAATAAAATTCAATTAAAGACAAGAAATTGATTTTCAGCATTTTGAAAATTTATTCGATTTCAAAATTGCAGAATTTTAATATTATATTTAAGCTGACTAAGTTTGATTTTAAATGATATTTGTACTTTTTAAGGAACTCAGCTATCTAAAGTAAACAAACATTTTGCTACCAATAAATATGAAATATTTTTGGCTTAATAAATAGCTTAACATATTTAAAAAATAAAAACATTTTTCATTCTCTATTTTTCGGATTTCAAGCATAGTTTTGAGAACAACGTAGTCTAAATTTTTTTTAAGTGTGTTGAGTATCTTGTAGATACATTCCACAGCAGCAGCTGACACTTGGACTTTTATGCTTGCGGCTTGTTTACAAAGTCTTAATTTGTTTGCCCCCAAAGTGCTAAGGGGCGCCCTAATTAGGCTAATCGAAAAGCGCCAACTCATTGCGGGCGTGAGAAGGCAGAATCGTAGGAGGATACGTTAAGGATAGCAGCGTGTTGCATGCAGCATGCTGCACTCGAAATAAGTATCTCAATATATATGTGTATCTGTATCTTTATCTGTCAATCGTTTTAAGCACATAATCAATATGTTTGCCGCTGCTCTCGGCTTATCAGGCGACACGATCTGGGCCAAAGTGCAGTAGCCAACGATGTGCGAACAATGCGCAGATACAGAAAGTATCTGGCCGGGATGGCCTGGCCTGGCCTGGCCAAGTCGTCTCTGCTGCAACTGCTGCATATAGTCACTGTTATTAGCTGCAGCGATATTTCGATTATGCTGAGCGATCAACTCGGCTGCTCACACGGCATAAATCACCAACTTGGACGAGGAACCTGTGACATCCCTTCCCAGAGTCCTCCACACTTGGTTCGTTTCGCTTCCTTTGTATACCCTTGCAAAAGGATCGTATTATTTTCTTATGGTGATTGTAGTGAAATGAAGCCTTTATTGATTCTTGAATACTCATATCGAAGTCGGCGGATATATGAAACTCCCCTGGCGGTTAATAATAAGGCTAAGACGAAGCTAACTAGTTACGAGTCTTGGTCTTACTTCTGTTAACTTTTGACTACTATAATACAGATAATATAGATCTCAGCAGGTGTTCAGCAAGGGTATCTCAGCTTCGGCGTGCCTATGATAGATGTTTTTTATTTTGTTGGTTTTTTTTTGTTGGTTTATCTGATCGTTTTTGATGTGCTCGGCAAGAACTAATGGCGATACACGCAATAAATTAAGAGAAAGGGAACACAAAAAACCAAAAACAACAACAAAAGCGAAAAAAGCAAAGTGTCGACGGGACGACAAAACTGCCAGGGAGCCTACTTTGTAAGGGGCTTTGGGCAAATAAACCGGTCACCTCTTAGAGCCGCTTACCGGTCAGCGGTCACCTGGTCTGGTTAGCCAAGAGCCAAGAGCACAGACTGGTCTCTGTGCTGCTGACTCAATCTGCGATTGGCTCGAACCCCAAAACCCAAACCCAAAGGCAAACCCAAAGGCAAACCCGAAAGCGAAACCGAACCCTTTACCCTTATGGCTTTGGCTTGACTTGGCCCCGGAGCGTTGTGCGGTGATCTTGGGAGTTTATCTCTCTTTCTGCGTCCTGTTTATGGTCATGCAAAAGCATAGAATCAGAATCGTGTTCGTATCGGTTACTTACATAAAAGGCCAATTTCGATTTGGGTGCCGCGGCCTTGTATAATTGGAACTTGCGACACAAGAATTTCTTTGTGCCACAGCGACATGCAGACAGTGGTGTCCAATGGAGTCCCGAAACCCAAACACAAACAAAAACCCAGTTTCAGATTCAGATTCAGCATGAGCTTGAGGCTTTGCTGTGTGTACCTTTTGGGCCAAAAACTGTGAAGCTCGAGCTGCGGCCATCGTGAGAACTTTTCTGTACTTGTCACAAAAAAATCACCAGATATCTTCGAAATCAATGTTTAGCAAAAAACTACAAAAAAACGCAAAAAACAAAAATATCAAGAAAGACAAACGGCAAACAAAAGCGACATTTGCTTGGCGGAATTCCTTGAAATCTTGCGAAACGCATTCACATTGAAAAACGATTTGCGTTTTGCGTGAATTCTTATGATTTGTTTCAGTGCATTTAATTATACATTTGCCCCAGGTCTTCAACGTAAACAAATTGCCAGCTGAAGGAGAAGCTGCTGGCCCTCGAAATTTTGTGCGTGCTCATTTGCTGGGGGGTTGTTAACATATATTAATATGCACATTTAATTAAGCATAGTTAACTAAAAGCCACAATTAAACAAATTATAATGTGAACAGTTATTGCAATGCGAATGTAAATAAGATAAGATATTTAGGCATATTTTACTTGGGTCTAGTTTTAATATTTATAATGTTTATATGTATTATTTTTTGATTTGTTTGATGACCTCATTTAATAATTAAAATATATTATTGCTGGCTCAAGGTCAGATTAATTAATGCACCTATGACATTTGAACACCTTAGCTAGAAACTATTTTTAGGATAGAGCAAGTATAGATAGATGTTTTAACATGAAAACAATTTGTATATAATTTATTGCAATTTTTCTTGCCCAGTGCTACAGTAGCTAATGAAAAATCAGTTATAGATTATGTTAACAATATTAAGAATCTACATTTTGACGAAATATAGTAATGATAATATGATTGATGACTTTTATCATTATTATTATAATTGGCGACCTATAAGGTCGATTGTGCCCCCTTTCCGAGCCTACAGCTCTTCCATCAACCCCAGCTCCTGCACGAATGCCAGGATCTTTGTTGGGTTTAGGGTTTCTATGCCTATGTCAAGGATGGCGACTGGAATTCTCCTATGTAAAACCAAATGTGAAACGCAGAAAAGTTGAATTTTGAAAGTCCTATTTCATTTCAATTAACAACTTTTTGAATTCAATTATTTAAATGCAGAAAATGAATCGAAATGTATCAGCTGCTTTGACAAAGGATTTTTAGTTTCAAGACTAGATAAGAAGATAATATTTAAATGGGAACATTTGCTTAATGTCCTTAACAGGAGCTATACAGTCAATAGCTGAGAGATGGAGGGATTTATTAGGAGGGGAATTATAGACACGCCTCGAACTTACCCTCTCATACTGATAAAATGAACGACTTGGTCCTGCGCGCCCGTACAGATATGGATAATAGGCACCGTACATTACTTCTGGGCAGGACACTGCCATCGTCGCAGTTGCAGTTTGCAGTGGCAGTTGCAGCACTCAAAACACCCAATCTATCGTTTCTAATTATTACACACACACGCACACACTCGCGCACAATAATCACAGTAATCACAGTTTTTTTTTTCTCTTTATCTTTTTTTCAACTATTCCACAATTTGCCGTTGGTTGTCTTTGTGTTTTTTCTGCTCTTTTTTTGCCGTTTTCTGTTGGCTGTTTTTGGAGTCGCTTTCAGCCGTTGCAGTAGCAGTTGCAATGGCCGCGCCTGCGCCTGCGCCTGGGCCTCAAAGCCTCGGCCTGCAACACCGACAACAGCAAATACAAAAAAAAAAATTGTTATATTACTATTAAAAAACTTAACCGCCGGCCAGTCGAGTGATGTGAAGAGTAATTATAAAACCGGCTCAGAGTCGCAGTTGCAGTGGCGTGTTTTTTACTTTTTTTTTAGTTTGTTTTTTTTTTTTTGTATTTTTTGTGCCGCCAACTCGATTGGCAATGGCGAATTCCAGGAATGAAAACTCCGCTCGGCTAATTATATTTACATATTGTAAAACACCATCGCGTTTGTTTCAAGAGCTTTAATTACTTTTCATTTGTTTGGTTTTTTTTCCGCTTTTCTGTTGCTGTTGTGTCTCTGTTGCTTTTCTTTGATTTGTTTCGCTGGCTCTGCCGATTGTTGCGTTTTTCTTTTGTGTGTGCAGCAAACTTCTTTTTCTATGAATTTTCCTTGATTTTTCTTGTTGTTGTTGTTGTATTTTTCTTTTCTTTTTTTTCAACTTCAACTTCAACTTTCTTCACCCGCTTTGCTTTGCTTTGCTTTTGTTATGCGCAGGCAATTGCAATTATCATTTCCACATTGTTGACTGCTGTTAGATGTTGTTATTTTTATTATTCTTGTTGTTGTTGTTGTTGTTGTTGGTAGTAGTTGCTATTGTTATTGTTAATATTGTTGTTGCTACTGCTGCTGCTGCTGCTTTCCGGGCATCCATGATGGGGCCGGGCCGTTCCCTTGTCCGTGTTTCCGTTGAAAAATTGCAAACTGTGAAAATAAGACAAGGCAATGAAAGGTATTAAAATTGTTGCTTGTGTCAAAAATAGGAAATTCAACACATATTTTGTAATCGTTAGATGTTATGTAAAATGCCCCACTCTTAATAATGATTCTAATTGTGCATACATTATCTTTAATATGAACTTAATGCATTATTACACCCACATATAAATACCTCTACTATACATCAATATATATAATATAAATGGGCCACTTTCCTAATTTATTGCAAACAATGTTCCATTTGCCACATTAATCTTAATCGTTGGCCATTCATTTTAACTGTATATTTAATATAGATCTGTTATTATTGACTTTGTCAGAATGTGCTTAAAATTTTATTAGTCATCAATCGTTTAAAAACACATTTTGCTGACAATGATACTATATTTGCTCTCTTAAATTGTTGCCAAAGTGACGCACTTGAATTAAGTATTGTATTCAGACTATTTATATAGCTTAAATCGTATTTATCAACTATGTATATATATATGTATATATCAATCATTTAAAACTTCTACGTAATAGATTAAGTTACTTCTGTAATTTCGTTTACCGCTGTCAATTTGATCAACATATAACAGTATCCATAACTAATATATATGTACATATGTATATAATAATATATACACATCAGTTATTGATTCATATATATAGCTATGTTTTGTATTATTTTCATTTAGTTTTCTTCAGCAATTTGATGATACTTTTGAAAGCTCAATGTGGCCGGCGGCATATTTTATTTCTTTTTGTAAGCAAAAATAATTTGATTTACTTAACCCATATTTTCCGATGAGTTTATTAAGATCTTAACGTCTTAAGCTTTGTTGCGAAAACATAAGACTTGAACCTAATTGCGATTATGCTATATAACCTGTATCTTCCAAGTTATTCATTTAAGTTTCCCCTTTAGACATTAACATTTTAATTTAAATAATCGCGAAGTACTCTAAATAAGATGAATGCATAATCCCGTCAAATATGCACTTATTTGCTATTACTAGATTATCTATAATAGATGTTAATGTGAATCGTATAAGCGTGCCTGAATAGAAGATGTAAGTCAGAAATATAATATAACCAGTTTATAGTTATATAAAGTAGCAATTATTGACCGATTCATACACAATTGTTTGAATCTTTATACTAAAACCCGTTCCACTCAGCAGTACTTTAAGTAGATTAATTCTAGCTACTTACCACTTAAAGTCTTTCGTTTTATAATCCAATTGTTCCAAAAAGTGTTTTATGATTTATGCACTTTAACAATGAGCAGAGAACTTATATTCGGTATTTTAGATCATAGATTGAGAAAACACTTTTCTTGTTGTGAATCACATTTATGTGGTTTAGATTTTCACTGACAGGGACGGTTTTCTTTCACCGCCGTCGAAAAAGCACGCTTTTTCTATTTGTATTTTCTTTGATTTTTTTTTTGCACGAAATGCTTTGCAGTTAATTTAAATAGTAATTAAATTTGATAAGCACCGAAATTTTCACGTGAATATTTAAGATTTTAGCGTTGCCTTTACGACTGCAACAGGGGCGACTGTGGCCAGACAATGAGGAAGGGAGGGTGGGGGTATGCAGGGCCAGCAGTCCCTCAGCGCAGCGAAAGATGTGAAAAGCGAAGCGTACACAAAAACATTTGCTCGCGCACTCAATGAAAATATTTTCGCTAAATCCACAAATGCCAAATTCCATAAATTCTTTGCGAGTTGGCAGCGCAGCGCAAACGGCGACGGCGACCGAAGACGGCGACGGAAACGTACGAGAACGTAGAACGTAAACGTATACGTTGTTCACAATTCACATTAGTTACGTTACGTATGCAGCATCACTTGAGCTTAAAATGAATGTGCATGGCAAATAAATCGAATAAATCTTTTAATTGCCAGCGCATGCACTCAGAAAATGGAACTACTATGCTGCACTTGCTGCGATCGCTCACTTCGGACTGTGGTCGCTCAGAGAGAAGAGTTCGCGGAGCGTGTGGCGTAATGCGTAACCGCCAAACTGCCGCTCGATTGGAAGGGAGAAAACAAACTGCTGGCTGGCTGACTGGCTGCCTGCTTGCTTGCTGTTCGATGGATGCAGTCGCGACAGCAACAGCGTCGCAGCAGAAGCGCAAACAAAATGGCATTTCAAACGCATGCCATCTCCCTTGCCGCGGACTTAGCATGTGTGGGTTAGAGCGAGACAAGCACTGTGCACACGATGTGCGAGCACTCAGCGACGCCCACTTTGAACGCGCATTAGTGTGTGTGCCTCTTACGTGCAGCTGTGCAGTGGTTTGTTATTGTTGCTGTCGTCGCTCTTGTAGTTGTTGTTGTTGTTACGGTGTCTGAACTAACGATGCCGCGGTGTGAAAATAAAATGGAGTGCGTCTCAATTGTGTCTTGAAGTAGACAGACTCGCACAGCAGCAAATATTTGCTCCTGGCTGGCTGCCTCTGCTTGCTGTGTTCGCCTCTCTCTTTCTGTTCTGTTGTGTTCTGTTTGTGCTTCTGTTTATTGTCTGATTTTAAAGTTCGCTTGCCGATAGCTGTGGAATCAACATCAACGCACAGAGTTAGTTGCTGTGCAACAAACAACACACACAGATTGAAAGGAATTCTCGTATTCGTATTCGTCCTTTTGTGTTTGGCCTGAAAAGTATTTGCCAACTGTGTCAACAGTGTTTCTCTTGGACACAACGTGACGTATGCGAGAAGTACACACTTGTTTATTGATAATAATCTGATTGAGACCGAATACAATTTATTGTGTGTGGCTATTGTTGTTGCCTTTCCTGTTGTTGTAGCTGACAAGAACAGCGAACACTTGTCCGATAAGTTCAATACATATGCTTGTGTGGACATCTGCATGTATGTCAAGATTCAGAGAGAAATCTTCGTCATGAGGACAATGCATTAGCTTGATTGCTTTATAATGAACTCTTCGTCAGTGGCTGGCACTATAAACTGCGATGAGTATTAAGAATGGAGACTTCATTAAATCAATTAAAATGCATTTCAAAAACCAAAATAAATGTTGAATAAACAAGACGGCGACAAATCTGCCACCTTAATTTCACAAGGTAAACTATAAGATAACTTTTGTGTGTTGCTTAAACGAGTATTTGATCTTAAGACATAATAGGGATGCCAGCATATATATATATTATAAGGCCAAGATTTGCAGAGCGGTAGATAGTCATAATATTCCCTGGTTTAAAACATATTTTGTCTAAGGGTTGGTGTGTGGGCCTCATTCTATATAATAATAATAATTGAAATATTTTCGAATATTTGTATTGGGTATCTGAAGTGTTGCTCCTCAGTTCCTCGGTTATTCACCTGTATTCCGTATTCCAAAACCGGGCTACCAAATATTGATACATTTTGGGTAAGTGTCCAGCAGAAATGTGTAGCCAACTGTTGAAGATACAACTTCCCAGCTTGATTAACAACGTCCTCAAATCGGACAAGTTTTCTCCTGTTAGAAATCTTGGAAGCGCCTTTCTCGGGAGTTGCAAATTTGACATGTCAAGAGTAGAGTATAAAAGTTATGTGCTTACATTATATATGTAGAAAACGTCTAGAGAAGAAATCGTGAGCAAATTGATATCGAGATTTTCAATTGAGTCCAAATTTTGGTTTGGAGCTTGAAATCGTAACGAGGCACTTCAAAAGAAGATTTTTAAATGTTTATTTAAATTTTCAGAAAAGATTTTAATTTTGGTGTTGTTCTTAAAAAATTATGAAAGACCATAAGATATATGTTGTTAAAAGTACAATAATTATTCGCAAATTGTAGACTTTAATGCCAACTTGAACTCAATTCCATATTTATTGTCTTCACAGTGAAAACCATTGACAGATACGCTTCAATTTTAAAAACTAAGTAATATCGACTATTGTCTGTCCATCCTCAACCATGTTGACCCATCTGCGATTCACCAATGAATTAAGCACAAATTAATTACTAAACACACTGGCAAAGATTTATTTCATACGTAGTAAACAATTGTGACTCTAAGCAGTCTTTACAGTTCTCGTTGTCAGACAACTTTGCAGCATGCAAGTCTTAAGAAGAAGAAGAGCGTACCAACAATAACTGGGATGGGTTCTGGGTTCGGGAGTATATAAAAATTAAGATATTGAGTGTTGGGCTCACAGTTATGGAAAGTTGGAGAAAATCGTACAAATTGCTGCGAATTTAATTCATTAAGATAGAGTAGGCATTATTGTTATTATGTTATTGATGATGTGCTGGCCACATTTAAGGTGTTAACCGCTTGGGATCACGTGGGAACATTGACGTCTTCCTAATGTTATCCAAGCCCAGATACAACATAACGACTCGCTCCATGCCAATGCCGCCGCCAGCGTGCGGTGGACAACCATAGCGGAAGGACTCAATATAAGCCGCAATTTTTGTGGTGTCTGCAAGCAAGATTGATGATGATTAGATTGCTGAGGCTTATCCTTCAAGCATGTCGAGACTTACCAATATTGTGATGCTTGGCACGCTCAATTAAGTACTCTGGATCGTGGATACGTTGCGCACCCGAGAGGATCTCCTCGCCACGCATGAACATGTCATACGAATTGGAATAGACCGGATTGCTGGGATCGGGCATTGTATAGAACGGACGTATCGACAGCGGAAACTTGTCGAGTATGTAAAAGTCCGTATCGTATTTGGCCTTCACCAGACGGCCCAACAACTTCTCGTTTGGTGTGGACAAATCCTCTTCATCACCGGTTTCGATGCCAGCCTCACGCAACATTGCCACACCCTCGGCAAACTGCAGGATGAGCGGCGGCTCCAAGAACTTGAACGCATCCACTTTGTACTGCTGTCCAACAGCCTCAATTTCGCGACTGTACTTGTCGCGCAGTCCCTTAAAGATGGCCGTAAATGTGTTGCCAATTGTGTGCAGCACTTCGTGGTAGTGGTACTTGAAGGCCATCTCCAAATCGAGACCAACAAACTCCGTCAAGTGCCTGTGCGTGTTTGAATCTTCGGCGCGGAACACAGCTCCAACTGTGTAAACCTTGTCGAAGTCAGCTGCGATTGCCATCTGCTTGTACAGCTGCGGCGACTGTGCCAGATATGCCGAGTCTGCAAGAGAAGCGGCATAAATTAGATTCAGAACAGAAAACAATAGAGGAAAAGTCCAACTGTTGAAGGCAGTTTTCACCTCACAATGGAAATGTGATTAACATAGATTTTTTTTTAAATAGTTTGGTCGAAAAGCGATCAACTTTTGATCCTATAAAAATACTAAGCCTTCAATCCCAGAACTTACCCTTAAAGTAGCTGACGGTAAAGACGTTGGCGCCACCCTCACTGGCAGCGGAAATGATCTTGGGCGTGTGGATTTCGGTGAAACCCTGATCGGTCAATATATCGCGGAACAAACGACAAACGCCGGCCTCCAGGCGAAAAATGGCCTGATTGGCTGGTGTCCTCAAATCGAGCACGCGATTATCCAATCTAGTATCCTGATTGACGCGTATATTAAGTCCATCGGCATCATCTGCATTCTCCGGCCTGGATGCATCTTCAATTTGTAGCGGCAACTGTGCCTTCGCTTGTGAAATGACAAAAATCTGCTCGATGAACAGCTCCAACAACTGTTCCGTACACGACTCGATGCGATTGGGCACAGCCACCGCTTTGGCCTGGATATCAATGATGCTCTCCTTAGGTATGCTTGGATAAGTAACAATATTTTATTATTTAATTGAGGAAGTTGTTTAATTTTTATGCTTACTTTCCGGCAAACTTGACCATTTGCTTGGAGATGACATCGTCCACAGCGAGAATGCATTGGACGGTGCTGCTCTGCTGGCGCAGAATGAGGAAGCATTGTTTGCCCTTGGCACGTGATGTATGCACCCGTCCACGCACCCACAGCAGATCCTTGTCATCCACATGCTTGCCCAGCTCCGACACAGAGACAAATTGACGTTCGCTGCGCTTCTCCTTGGATTGAATCATCTCGGAGAGACCATAACGATCGGCAGCATGATCGGTGGCATTATCACCAGCAGCATCAACGGCAACGGCAGCAGCTTGCTCTGCCTTCTGCTCAGCTTTCTACAGAGCGAGAGAGAAAGAGATAAAGAAGTACTTTAGATGACGTTTATCAGTTTTATAAATTCAGCCACGTAGCTCACCTTGGCGGCCTTTGCTTGCTTCTTGGCGCCTTTCTTGGAGACCTGCTCCTGCCCCGCATTGGCTATGTTCTCCTTTTCCTCGACCATTCTGGAATGCTGTAATATAACAATATATTTTTTATTATTCGTATAAACCACAACATGATAAGCAACAGGCGAGCGTGTGGCATAGGTAAGGGGAGGAGAGGGGAGCACGCATCCGCTACTCAACTATTGCGTCACGTATATATACACATACACATGCTTGGGCATATTAATAGCAGCACTAATTTAGCATATTGCACATTTAGAATTGAAAACGGTTTTGCTGCCGGTTTTCTCTTTGCTGCAGTTCAATCAACCTCGTTACATATGGATAGACAGGCAGAGAAAGGGGAGTCGCCTCCGTTTCATTGTCTACTGCGGCACACACACATAACCTAAACGCAACACATTTAGTTGACAAATTTCAGCATTCACCGTTTACATATTGATTTTGTGTTGGCACTTGCAATTCGGCTTACCAATTCTTGTCCCTTTTAATACACAAATCGAACGAATTTCACGAGTGTCGGCAACTATTGCAGCATGCTCGGCCGCAATGCAACTCGGTATTATTTAGGTTGTTTTAATAAACCATTATCGATAGTTGGTACCGATATAGGTGACATTTTAGAGCATTTCCTTACACTTGAGGGCGTTGCTTATACGTGCATGTTGATAGCTTATACCGAGCAACAGGTGATAAAGAATATTTATATTCATATATTTATATTAATGTACTATACATATTAACACATCTAAAGTTTCTGCCAGTGATATTTTTGACAGCGATAACTATGAGCTGCATACCCAACTTTATTTAAGAATGTATCGATGTTTTCCGAGGGGGATGCTGTGTATCGATGTGCTCTTCTTGCATCACTAGGAAACACAATTTTCTAGAAACCACACAACAAAAATACAGTTGTGTGAATTCATTCTCTTGTTTATATTTTAATTGTGCGCAATAAGGAAGGTAAATTTCGGTGGTTTCTCTATATTTAGAACACGAACAGTGGTTGCAAAACAAATACGAAACAGGTGTTTTCGTTCTTTCCGTTCTTTCTCAACTAATTAGCTAAGTGGCTGAAGCGACGCGTGAGTCACCAATCGTCGAATCTCTTGCTTAACCCCCGGGGAACTAATTTATGTTGGATAAGAACTGTGCAAGAAATACGGACACTTATAGTATGCTGACGTCGTCACTCATGTACATTGGAGCGACACACACACACATTCAAAAGTGTATATTTGTGTGGGAGTGCGTCGAAGTTGGCTAATTTTTGCATAGATTTTTGTCTAAGGCCCCCTCCTGCGCACGCCTGTGTATGTGTGTCACGTCATGTTTACCATTTGTTTTTGTGTTGCCACAACAAACCACGCATTTCATGACATGAAATTAATTTAGATCTAAAGAGACCCGACCGGTTATTAAAAGTGAATTTTATTTAAAATGGTGACATATTCATCTCTCTCCATCACTTATCATTATATTCTCTTTCTCATATTGCAGGTAATCGAAATCGAGCTATATCGATAAGAGACAACAAAAAAAAAAATGCACGGTGAGTCCTGATGAACATACTCAACTAACTGACAGTTTCTTTGGGTCTTTATTTACTTCACAGCGGTTGGTTGATCCTCCCTTGTAGCTAATCTGTAGGAGCAGAGCGTTCAGTTCAGAAAAGCAAAAAATGTCGTGGCAAAGTGTCCCCCAATATCCTCAATACCAAGGTTTACTTTTTATTGACGTTTCATATGTTGGTTACTTTTGTGCATATTAATTAAATTGCTGTCTCGTTTCGAACCCTTTACGCATGCTTCTGTTGCCATTAATTAATTAAGTCTTACAGTCCATTTCGGTAAATTGATGGTCGTCATGTCTCATCTGTGGGTTCACTTCAGTAATCGTGCATATTTATCATTAAAACATATCTATAAATGTAATCAAATTTATATTTAACTGCAAGGGTTAAAGTTACTGCTTCTTTGTGTGCATATAGTGCAATTATCTTGAGTTAATATATCACCATTCAGACCCTTAAGCATTTGTTAGCATTTAGAATGATTTGTATTTGCAACAGTCATAATATCATTCACCTTATTAGTAATTGAGGAGCCATGTGTTGTGTATTGGTACTACATCAACGTCATAAATTCGTTCAGTCATGGAAACATGACGCAAATAATGGCAAATGAAATATTATTTCTTATCTTTACCGCAGAAATGCCCACAGTATTTACTCATTGTACTTTACGTTTTGGTATCGAAATACAATAACATAAAGTAAACAAGTTAATGTTTATTTAAAAGACTTGATTTCGTAACAATACCTTCACAATGACGAATTGTATATATATTATTAAAGTTTTAATTAGAAACACATAGAGCGTGCAATAATTATGTTGTTCCTTATGTACGATTTCTTCAGTTGTTCATTAGGATCATAGTTAATTTAGCTTTTCTTTAGGATTTATCTAATTTTTTGTTATGAATGTCTTGCAAATATACTCATGGAATTTACTTAATAAACATATTATGTGTTTGGCGCTCGGAATGGAAGAGCAAACCCATTTTGTTTTGTCTGATGTAAATTAAGTGCCTTTTTCCCATACAGATCCCAATCAGCAGTACAACTACGGCGGTGGTTATCCACCACAGGGCGGTTATCCGCCACAGGGTGGCTATGGCGGGGGTTATCCGCAAGGACCGCCACAGGGGGGCGGTTATCCGCCTTACGGTCAGGGTGGCGGTCAGCCGTATCCGCAGGGACCATACGGCCAGGATCCTTATGGTCAGGGCCAACCACCCGGTGGATATGCACCCCAACCGGGCTTCATTCAACCACCGCCATCGACTGGCTACGGCGCCTACGATGATCCCGAGGGTCAGCCCAAGAACTTCTCTTTTGACGATCAGAGCATCCGTCGCGGCTTCATACGCAAAGTTTACATTATTCTAATGGTATGTACTGATAAAGATTCACTTTTCGAGGATGTTTCTAATTTAGTTTTGCATTTGGATTTGCAGGGTCAACTCTTGGTGACGTTTGGAGCTGTTGCACTGTTTACCTTTCACGAGGGCACCAAGCAATTTGCAAACCGGAATGGATACCTTATTTTTGTGGCTCTGGGGATTGTGATTGTGACAATGTTGTGCATGGTCTGCTGCGAGAGCGTTCGACGCCAGACACCAATGAACTTTATATTCCTCAGCATTTTTACAGCGGCGGAATCGTTCCTCTTGGGCGTGTCGGCCAGTCGCTTTGGTCAACAAGAGGTGCGTACGCTTCTTATCAGCAATTAACAACTGTCATTTCTAAATATATATATATACATCTGTTTCATCTGGCAGGTTCTAATGGCTGTCGGCTTAACGGCTGCAGTTTGTCTCGCATTAACGATCTTTGCCATGCAAACCAAGTGGGACTTCACCATGTTGCGCGGCATCTTACTCGCATGCATGGTCGTCTTCCTAATCTTTGGAATTGTGACCATATTTGTAAAGGGCAAAATTATAACGCTTGTATATGCATCGTTTGGTGCGCTACTCTTCTCGTTTTATCTGATATATGACACTCAGTTGATGATGGGCGGTGAACACAAGTACTCGATTAGTCCCGAGGAGTATATTTTTGCTGCACTGAATCTCTACTTGGACATAATCAACATTTTCATCTACATTCTAACCATAATTGGCGCCTCGCGGGACTAAGATCAGGCGCAGAATCAACAACGTTTTGGTTAGAATTTATTTTGATTTGAATCGGATGCTAATTAATGTGTTTTTGCTCCGTATAACTAGTTACCGATAATCACGTAATCTCATTCGAAAGCGTTCAGATATTATTGTATTAATCTATTTGGTTGCAGTACACATTAAGTATGCGTTTTCAGTGCATTGTGTTGTAATTTTCCTTATATAGATTGTATTAATGTTAAGGTGAAATGAATGGAAAAAATTCTTAAGTTGTTATGCATACGAGTACATGCAAAAAAGATATGCATCTTTTTTATTTTTAGTTTTCATATGATATAGTAATATGTACTTCAAAATTTTTGATAAAGCTCTGCATACCTGATATTGATGATCGATTGATGGATGATTCCAAACCAAATAATTACCACATACAATAAATAGTCGTATACGTATTCACATAATACAATAATTATACACATACCTCTACATATATATTTATGCAGCGTTGCGCGTCGGTTCGCTTGCCGTTGTTAATCATATACACAGACAAAAAACAATGTTTATTAAATGCAGATTTGTAAGGAATAACAGAAAACTCCCCTCCCCTCCCCCCAAAGAATATTCCACTTATATACTGTGCAACGACACTGCTCAAAAGTCAACAATAAAGCGAATCTATTTATTTATTTGAAAAAAACAGAAATGAATAAACAACTTTAACCGACGACTGGAATGCGACTGAAAGGCAAACCTCAAAGGGGCGAGACTTGTGGGTCTTCCCCGCAATGTGGGGCGTTGACAGCCACAGCAGCGCTACTGCATGGAGTAAATGCAACAGTTAAGTGGCAGCAGTTACTTGCCAGCACTGGATTAGTCAACAGGCAAAGCAAAAACAGTCGCAACACCGCATCGCATATAAAAACTTATCATAGTTGGGCAACTTTCTTATCTAGCGATAAGTGTGTGAGAACACCAAAAATTATTTGGAATATTTGCGCTACCCACGCATGTGAAATACAAAAGTTTGTCAGTTTTATTCGGTAGTTAAAAGTCGTGTGTGCGTTTTACGGCCAGGAGCAACGGAAACATAATATATATCTTCGATTTCTTACAGTCATCAAATGTATCAGTACCAGCAAGGCAAGTATCTGAAGTAACTGAATCATAATAATGATAATATTGTGAGAAACAAACTTGAGATAAGATAATTGCCTGGCAATTTGTGTATCCAATGTGACAAATACAGTCCAACTTTGATAATCTCAAAATAAAATTGGACTTATCTACTCTTTGAGTTGACAGACCTTTATTGTTTCCCGACAAAATCCCCAATTGGGGGACCGAAACAGAAACAAAAGTTCAAGTTAAAAATCATAGAGTTGTTCAATTTCGAGTTTGGGTATCAAAATTATATAGAATTTATATCGAATTTAGTTGGAATTACAGAAAATTCGACTTGCCAATGTTCGTGTTGCAGCAGCTTGACTGTGGTCAGTGGTAATCCCAGCTGAATGTGATTGTGTCTCCTCTCTCTCTTGACTCCCTTTGCACAACTTACCTTTCATAATTAAAATCAGTTAAACATTTTCTATGCTTATCTCAGCACTTTTATGCTGATAAGACAAGGATTATATCTGTGGATGACTCACACCGAGAGAGAGAGAGAGCGAGAGAGAGAGAGAGCGAGCGAGAGTGGTTTACATAATTTTTCAATCAGTTTGTTGTATTTAACATGAATGCCAGGTGTGGTGGCACACTCATTATCAGCAGCACTTACACACACACACACACACACACCATTGTGCTTATCAGCAGGTGCAGAAGTGTTACAACTGCTGTCCACACTCTCCCCTCCTTATCAACTGGTGTGCAATGGTGTGCGTCTGATAGCGAGGAGCTAATCTGCAGAGATATCGGAGCAAATATGGGCTAGCTGAAAAGGTCTGCGTCAATATTCAGTACCCGAACGAACAACTCAGACGCATTCAGGCTTTATCCCGGTCACAATCACAACTAACTATAGTCATGGGTGATACACACTTTCAATATGGTCGGTTGGGCTGATCAAATCAACTCTTGTTGCTCTTCACTTAAACACTTCCATTTCCAGGCGATGGCAATGGCGTCTACTCGGATGCGGAGGCGGACAAGAGTTTCGCCTTCGATGATCAGACTATTCGCAAAGGATTCATACGCAAGGTTTACCTCATACTCATGGTAAGTGTCTGATTAATTCATACACTCAGCAAAACTAGCTAAACTTTGACTTGTTTTGTTTGTTGTTCAGGAATTTAATCTCTTCAGTTTAAACCGACAAAGTTTTAGTCATGTACATGATTCATGTTCCTATTTATATCACATTGGAATCAATAATGATTTATATCTATTATTGGCAACGTTTTTCGCTGAGTGTATGTAAGATAATTACTTATTTATCGATTTGATTATTCGCAAATAGGTGCAACTGCTGATCACCTTTGGCTTTGTGAGCGTCTTCACCTTTTCAGAGGCAACACAGAAATGGGCACAGACTAATTATTGGCTCGTATGGGTGGCACTGGTAAGTTCTGTGGCTTCATCTGGATTTTCACAACTGTTGCATTTAATTGATGTGATTACTTTTAGGCCGTGCTAATTGTGACCATGATCTGCATGGCCTGCTGCGAGAGTGTGCGCAGGAAAACGCCGATAAATTTCATCTTTCTGTTCCTGTTCACGCTGGCGGAGTCCTTTCTGCTGGGCGTCATTGCCGGCACATATGAGGCGGATGAGGTCCTCATGGCTGTTGGGATCACAGCAGCTGTCAGCCTGGGCCTAACCCTGTTCGCGCTACAAACCAAATATGACTTCACCATGTGCGGCGGTGTTCTGGTTGCCTGCCTGGTCGTGTTCATCATCTTTGGCATCATTGCCATCTTTATACCAGGAAAAATCATTGGACTGGTCTACGCCTCGCTGGGTGCCCTGATCTTCTCGGTGTATCTGGTGTACGATACACAGTTGATGCTCGGTGGCAATCACAAGTACGCGATTAGTCCCGAGGAGTACATCTTTGCCGCACTCAATCTGTATTTGGACATAGTCAACATCTTTATGTACATACTAACCATCATTGGGCTGGCCCGCAGCTAAGTGAGGACTGGACTAGAGACTGAATGTGGTCGTCTATCTAAAACTATTTATTATTATATAACCTTACAGAGATTACGTATTGGAATTGTTCAAGAAATACAGTTACAGCTGACTTACTCATGTATACAAGTCTACCTCATTTTACATTGTACGTTTCTATACCCTTTCCCAAAAGAGAAAGGGCATTATACAATCGTTGTGAGATATCACAGATATATATATATATATGTCAGTCTATTTGCAAAATAGTCTCTCTAGTGAATAATTTCTGTTGCTGGTATTATATATGGCGAAATCGGCTATATATGCGCCATAAGAAAGTTTTGGAGCATTTCCATAAACCATATTTGTTTGTGATTGTTTCAGTTATCAGTTATCAATATCTACATATATATCTATATCAAGAGTATATCAAATTCGATGGGTTTTCTGGTATTCTATTGTTTTTTGGCGACTGTTGTTTTGTGCTTTGACCGCTGAGCGATCTGGCAGAGATTTGTGATTTGGTCGCGACCCTGTCTCACGCAGCGGTGTCCAATTAATTAAAAGCATACGAAAGGCCGTAATGTAATTATGTCCAATTGAGATTTAGCCGCGTGGCGGAACCCAGTGCCCGGATTATTGTGGGGCCTGGAAATGCGCAAGGCCCCCTTCGCGATCAGTTGTGCGCGATTTGGAATCGGGTGCTGACGCGGATTCTACAATGGATTTCGATGAAGTACTTAAGGAGGTGGGAGCTTTCGGTCTATATCAAAAGATTATCATTTGCTCGGTGCTGCTGCCGGCCGCATTGCCCTGCGCCTTTCACGCCTATAGGTGGGTCGGATAATTTGATCCACTATCTGCTCACAGTTCCACTCTCTTGGATCATCTAACACCCCTTTGCAGTCAGTTGTTTATTGCAGCGACGCCAAAGCATTGGTGCCGCATTCCGGAACTGGAGCCATGGACACAGGATTACATACAGCTCGTTCAGAATCTGAGCATACCACGCGACAAACACGGATCCTTTGAGGAGTGCACCATGTTCGTTCGCAACTACAGTGAAATAGTGCGTGAATTTTATCACCATGATGTACATATATGTATATATTATATATATTATCAATCTTATGGTGTATATACACACATACATAAATCCGAGTGGGTTCCACGCAAGTGTCTTGAGTTTATACTCCGTTACTAGACAGATAAAAGCACTAAAATATTTTATTTTGAATACTTAGATACTTTTATTATTATAATCGGAAGTTCTAAATACAAATCAGAGGTAGAATAGACAATATAGCTATTTAGACCGATTTTATTGAGGAATATTTTTCAATCTCTGGCAACACATTCACTTGCCAGACAAATATGCCATATAATTGAGGTTGTTAGAAAAGAAAGCAGTGCACATAGTGCAATTAAGCAGTTGGCAAGCAGTTCACGCGCATAATGCATCTAAAACTGTGGAAATGTTAAATTTTAAATAAAAATAGATTTCAATGGATTTGGTAGTTTTAGATATAATCACGTCTGTCTTGTGTTGCATAGGTGCGTTACTTGGAGTATCGTACGCCATATGAGCTGCAAAAGGAACAGGCGTCCAAGCTGTTAAGGATAGACCAAAATGCAGTAGTTCCTTGCCAGCATGGCTGGCACTACGATAGATCCATGTATCCCAGCACCGTGGTTCAGGAGGTGAGTCTAACTAAACTAGGATAAATTGGCTTTTTTTAATATTCTGCTGGCTCTTTGCAGTGGAACCTGGTGTGTGACAGAAGCTTTTACGTCACCCTGGCACTAGTCATTTTTGGCCTGGGCGGTCTAATTGGCAACTATGTGTTTGGCTATATGGTCGATCTTTGGGGACGGCGTCCTTCCTTTTACGCCTACCTGCTGCTTGAAGTTGTGGCGTGTGCGGCGAGCGCCTTTGCCTGGAACTACTACTCCTGGCTGGGACTTCGCTTCGTTGTCGGTCTCACAGTGCCGGCTATTTTAGCCAGTCCCTATGTCCTGGCAATTGAGCTTGTCGGCCCGGAGCGTCGGGTCTTCTGCACAATCGTTTCCAACATTGCCTACTCCTTAGGTCTGGTCTTACTTGCGGTAAGTCTCGTTTTTGGGATTGGAGATTAGTTCGGACGAGGAGCTTGCAGGTTAAATGTAAAAATATTGATAATATTTTCTAGGGTGTTGTCTACTTGGTGCGCGACTGGCGATACCTAACGTTGGCCGTATCCCTGCCACTGCTGATGCTCTTCTCCTGCTTCTTTGTGCTGCCCGAATCGCCACGCTGGCTGCTTGCCGTTGGACAGCCAAAGCGGGCCGTTCGCATCCTAAAGGTGATGGCTCGTGTCAATGGGGTCCATGTAAGCAGGGAGTTTGTGGAGCGACTGCATCAGCGGTTGCATTCAACACAGCCGGCGGAGGCGACGCACTATGGTATTATGGATCTATTTCGTGGCCCTAACATGCGACGCAAGACGCTAATTGTGACCCTGATCTGGTTCGCCAACACTAGCGTCTATGTGGGGCTCAGTTACTATGCACCTGCACTTGGTGGCGATGAGATCTGGAACTTTTTCCTGGCTGGAGCAGTGGAGCTACCAACTTACTTACTACTCTGGCCGGGTCTAAGTTATTTTGGACGACGCTGGATACTCTTCATATCGATGCTTGTCGGTGGTGTGGCCTGTGTGACCACGCTGCTCTACCAGGAGCAGGCGGATGTGATGCTACTCCTCTACTGCATTGGCAAAATGGGCATCTCATCGGCATTTGTTGTCTTGCCTCTACTTGCCTCCGAGCTGTATCCGACTGTGGTGCGTGGATTGGGCATGAGCTTCAGCTCTGTGGTGGCCATGACGGGGCCCATCATTATACCCATTATCAATCATATGGTGAGTAGGGCATAAGATATGAAATATTATAGATATTATAGATTATTTTTAATGTATAATCAAATGCTTGGATAAACGTGCAGGGCCAGCAGATGCTGGTGTTGCCCCTGATTGTGATGGGAGCCCTGTTAATCGTGGGCGGCTTTGCCAGTCTCTTTCTGCCCGAGACGCGTGGCAAGAATCTGCCACAGACCCTGGAGGAGGGGGAGGCGGTGCCGCTCAGCTTTCTGCTCTGCTGCTGTGTCGAAACAGAGAAGCGACAGCAAAATAGCCGGAACACAGGACTCGGCAGGAGCAAGCTTATGTTGCCCGAGGAAGCCGCAACTGTCTATCACAGAGTCGGCGTTGGCGGTCCTGCAACCTGTAAAATTGTCTGCAGTATTTGTAAAAAAGAAATGCGTACATTGTAAATGAATAAATACGCACAAATTTAATATATAGGCAAAAATTAAATACTTGATTAGTCAACAGATGGATTGCGATTGTGCAATTTCACTTTTTATTTCAGCCCAAAAGTATGCTTTAAAATATTGCAGCTGTATTAAATCGAAATGTGCCACAGATATTTTGAGAGTTAGCAACACAAAAGGGCGTGTAGCTTATCAGATCACATTATTCGAATCAACTATATACATATATATAAATACTTCATTCTCATTTAAGCATGCAACCAATTTTATAATTTGCTGATTAATTTCGGCTTTGATTATTATAATTTTGAGACATTTTCGACGCACCAATATTAATTTTCACATATTACAATTTTCTGTTAAAAGATTAATCAATCAAATCGAATAGTTAAAATGGTATATATTCAAGGAAAATAATGTAAAAACCACGCTTCTTACGACAAGCTGCCTTTAAATTTTCTAGAAATTTAATCTGTATTTGTAAATATCAGATAACTAACCCTTGAACGTGGGAAGATTTTAATTACTTGCCTCCAAGGGCACTCCAAAGACAACAGTATCATTCTGACAGGAAGCACTTAAGCACTTATATATTTAAATATAAGTATGTATGGGTTAAAGAGTATTTTCGAGTCGATTTTATATGGCTATTAGTGAGGTACAGCTTAAACTTCACATTTCTGTCAATTTGTTGTACTGCGTTCATTTCAAACTCAAACACAATTCACATTTGCATACATAATTTGTATGCATATATAATTCATTATACTTGTCATTGTGTACGCTTACGCTTACGTAGTATCTGTAGTGCATGCTGCGTACAACGTGTGCTTGAGAGTGTAAAAGTGTAAAGTGCAAAGTCCAACAGTGCAGTGAGCGGGCGAACGTTTCTCTATATATACATACATTTATATACCCTATACATTTACTCAGTCGTAAAATTGTATTCATCTTATCAATGACAACAAATGGGTTAAGAAAGTACTCGATTGGCGGAAGTGTGGCAGTGCGACAGGTATTCGTTTAAATATATGGCTACAAATACATGTATATATATATCAACTTGTTTACAGTATTCTTACGGTACAGTCAAATAAAAGAGACAAATGCGCTTAAAATTCACTTAAAATGTATATGTATAATTATATATGTATATTTATACTGGGTGAGTTTGACTATACGAGTACGAATAGAGACTAATTCAGTTAGCATATATTAATTTGTATATAAATTATACGATGTTATACGTGCGAATACAAGCATGACATGCAAATATATTTTAGAATTGTCTCAAAAGCTAATTAAGTTCGTGGCATTGGTATATAAATTAATTTGTATCTGCTAGGCCTGGTAAATAAGTGAGCAAAATAAGATGTTAACGATATCCAAGAATAAACTGTTGTGTGTAATTTAATTGATATTAAATATTACAGCTGCAACGAAACACACCCTGTATATGTTGTCTGTGAGTGACATTCGAGTACTTATATATGTATGTACACTGAGAAACAACGATCACAACAAACAAGAAAAACTGCTCCAACCAGGCCGAAAAACATAAGTCGACAACACCAAAAAAAAAAACAGTGCCTGATGTCGACAGACTCGAAGAAACCAATGTACATTTGAAAACATAATATAATCTGCTTGGGTATCTACACACCCACAAACACACACACACACAATACATATACATACTTAATAAATACATTCAATGTTGTGTTTGTGACGCCTTCGCAATTGATTAAATGGTACAAAGCCACCGGCATCGAGCATCGAGCATTTAACAACGGGCCTCGTTGTCGCTACGGCTGCTCAGTGTTGCATACTTTTAAGCGGTTCGATTTAAATGCTAAATTGAAAAGAAATTGTTGCATACTTTGAAAGGCGTGTATTTGAGGTTATTCTCCGTCGGAAGGCAAGTAAAAATTATAGGCTGAAAATCGGTATATGGGCATAAGTCGAAACTTCAAAATGCCATAACTTCGTCAAAACTCAACTTAGATTAAAAAGCGAGGGCTTTTTGATCTTAGTTTTGGCGCTAAATCAATCCTACATTTAAAGTTAGAAACGTGATTTTGGTTCGGAAGACAAGTAAAAATTATAGTCTGAAAATCGGTATCTGGGCATAGGTCAAACTTCAAAATGCCATAACTTCGTCAAAACTCAACTCAGATTAAAAAGCGATGGCTTTTTGATCATGGTTTTGCCCCTAAATCAATCGTACATTTAAAGTTAAAAACGGGATTTTAAGTCGAAAGACAAGTAAAACTTATAGCCTGAAAATCGGTATATCGGTATATGGGCATAGGTTGAAACTTCAAAATGCCATAACTTCGTCAAAACTCGACTCAGATCAAAAAGCGATGGCTTTTTGATCATAGTTTTGCCCCTAAATCAATCGTACATTTAAAGTTGAAAACGTGATTTTGGGTCGGAAGACAAGTAAAAATACTGGCTTAAAAATAGGCATTTGGGCGTAGGTCGAAACTTCAAAATGCCATAACTTCGTCAAAAATCAACTTAGGTTAGAAAGCGAGGGCTTTTTAATCATAGTTCGATCTCTAAATCAATCGTACATTTAAAGTTAAAAACGAGATTTTGGATCAGAAGACAAGTAAAAATTCTAGCCTGAAAATCGGTATATAGACATAGGTCGAAAGTTCAAAATGCCATAAGAAATTTTTGCATACTTTGAAGGGTGTGTATTTGAGGTTATTCGCCAGGTAAATCGTTTAACTAAACATTTCTGTTCGCCTGTTACTTTAGTGGGGGAACAATACGAAAACTCGAAGAAAAAAGCGCTCATATGTGAAATATTGATTTTTATTTTCATAGGAGCTCGCTCCACTAGATTGAAAAGAAATTGTTGCATACTTTGAAATTCGTGTATTTGAGGTTATTCTCCAGTAAAATCGTTTAGCTAAACATTTCTGTGCGCCTGTTATTTTGAGTAGAAACGCGTGCGTTGACGCGTCAACTGCCAAAGGAGTTCCAGCTTGGGGTTTCGTAAAAAACAAATGAACATTTTTTGCTGCTACTCATAAAAGAATATTTCGTTCAATTATAAATACTTTTCTCGTTATTTCTCTGATGTAAGGTAAATAAATATATAAAACAACAAATTAAATAAAAAGCAAATTGATTTTTTTTAGTTAAATTAAATGCTAAATTGAAAAGAAATTGTTGCATACTTTGAATAGCGTGTATTTGAGGTTATTCTCCAGTTAAATCGTTTAACTAAACATTTCTGCTCGCCTGTTACTTTAGTGGGGGAACAATACGAGAACTCGAAGAAAAAAGCGATCGCATGTGAAATATTGATTTTTATTTTCATAGGAGCTTGTTCCACTAAATTGAAAAGAAATTGTTGCATACTTTGAAGAGCGTGTATTTGAGGTTATTCTCCAGTTAAATCGTTTAACTAAACATTTGTGTTCGCCTGTTACTTTAGTAGGGGAACAATACGAAAACTCGAAGAAAAAAGCGATCGCATGTGAAATATTGATTTTTATTTTCATAGGAGCTTGCTCAACCTCTGTCGCGGGTTGGCCTGGTATTGCAGTACCGCCAGGATTCGGCCCATGTTAATAATAAATGAAACCGTTTGTTATGAGTTGAATTGTATTTTCAAACTGACTTTATTTCTTAAAATCCTAGCCTTATATAGCTAACAATGTATACTTAGTTGCTACCTGCTGTACAGATAACGCAGGACACTATCTCTAACCCATGCAAGGGTTGTGTTGTTTTCATCTATTTTTACTTATCGGATACTCAAGTGGACACAGCTGCCGCTTGATCACTTGGTATCCTTATATATTTTTATCTTTACTTAGTGTTCATTTTTGAACAGTATTTGTAAATATCAGATAACTAACCCTTGAACGTGGGAACATTTTAATTACTTGCCTCCAAGGGCACCCCAAAGACAACAGTATCTTTCTGACAGCACTTAAGCACTTATATGTTTAAATATAAGTATGTGTGGGTTAAAGAGTATTTTCGAGTCGATTTTATATGGTTATTAGTGAGGTACAGCTTACACATCACATTTCTGTCAATTTGTTGTATGGCGTTCATTTCAAACTCAAACACAATTCACATTTGCATACATAATTTGTATGCATATATAATTCATTATACTTGTCATTGTGTACGCTTACGCTTACGTAGTATCTGTAGTGCATGCTGCGTACAACGTGTGCTTGAGAGTGTAAAAGTGTAAAGTGCAAAGTCCAACAGTGCAGTGAGCGGGCGAACGTTTCTCTATATATACATACATTTATATACCCTATAAGTTTACTCAGTCGTAAAATTGTATTCATCTTATCAATGACAACAAATGGGTTAAGAAAGTACTCGATTGGCGGAAGTGTGGCAGTGCGACAGGTATTCGTTTAAATATACAGCTACAAATACATGTATATACATGTGTATATCAACTTGTTTACAGTATTCTTACGGTACAGTCAAATAAAAGAGACAAATGCGCTTAACATTTACTTAAAATGTATATGTATAATTATATATGTATATTTATACTGTGTATATAAATTATACGATGTTATACGTGCGAACACAAGCATGACATGCAAATATCTTTTAGAATTGTATTAAAAGCTAATTAAGTTCGTGGCATTGATATATAAATTAATTTGTATCTGCTAAGCCTGGTAAATCAGTGAGCAAAATAAGATGCTAACGATATCCAAGAATAAACTGTTGTGTGTAATTTAATTGATATTTAATATTACAGCTGCAACGAAACACACCCTGTATATGTTGTCTGTGAGTGACATTCGAGTACTTAAATATGTATGTACACTGAGAAACAACGATCACAACAAACAAGAAAAACTGCTCCAACCAGGCCGAAAAACATAAGTCGACAACACCAAAAAAAAAACAGTGCCTGATGTCGACAGACTCGAAGAAACCCATGTGCATTTGAAAACATAATATAATCTGCTTGGGTATCTACACACCCACAAACACACACACACACAATACATATACATACTTAATAAATACATTCAATGTTGTGTTTGTGACGCCTTCGCAATTGATTAAATGGTACAAAGCCACCGGCATCGAGCATCGAGCATTTAACAACGGGCCTCGTTGTCGCTACGGCTGCTCAGTGTTGCATACTTTTAAGCGGTTCGATTTAAATGCTAAATTGAAAAGAAATTGTTGCATACTTTGAAAGGCGTGTATTTGAGGTTACTCTCCGTCGGAAGGCAAGTAAAAATTATAGGCTGAAAATCGGTATATCGGTATATGGGCATAGGTCGAAACTTCAAAATGCCATAACTTCGTCAAAATTCAACTCAGATCAAAAAGCGAGGGCTTTTTGATCTTAGTTTTGGCGCTAAATCAATCCTACATTTAAAGTTAGAAACGTGATTTTGGTTCGGAAGACAAGTAAAAATTATAGTCTGAAAATCGGTATCTGGGCATAGGTCAAACTTCAAAATGCCATAACTTCGTCAAAACTCAACTCAGATTAAAAAGCGATGGCTTTTTGATCATGATTTTGCCCCTAAATCAATCGTACATTTAAAGTTAAAAACGGGATTTTGAGTCGAAAGACAAGTAAAACTTATAGCCTGAAAATCGGTATATCGGTATATGGGCATAGGTCGAAACTTCAAAATGCCATAACTTCGTCAAAATTCAACTCAGATCAAAAAGCGATGGCTTTTTGATCATGGTTTTGCCCCTAAATCAATCGTACATTTAAAGTTAAAAACGGGATTTTGAGTCGAAAGACAAGTAAAACTTATAGCCTGAAAATCGATACATCGATATATGGGCATAGGTTGAAACTTCAAAATGCCATAACTTCGTCAAAACTCGACTCAGATCAAAAAGCGATGGCTTTTTGATCATAGTTTTGCCCCTAAATCAATCGTACATTTAAAGTTGAAAACGTGATTTTGGGTCGGAAGACAAGTAAAAATACTGGCTTAAAAATAGGCATTTGGGCGTAGGTCGAAACTTCAAAATGCCATAACTTCGTCAAAAATCAACTTAGGTTAGAAAGCGAGGGCTTTTTAATCATAGTTCGATCTCTAAATCAATCGTACATTTAAAGTTAAAAACGAGATTTTGGATCGGAAGACAAGTAAAAATTCTAGCCTGAAAATCGGTTTATAGACATAGGTCGAAAGTTCAAAATGCCATAAGAAATTTTTGCATACTTTGAAGGGTGTGTATTTGAGGTTATTCGCCAGGTAAATCGTTTAACTAAACATTTCTGTTCGCCTGTTACTTTAGTGGGGGAACAATACGAAAACTCGAAGAAAAAAGCGCTCATATGTGAAATATTGATTTTTATTTTCATAGGAGCTCGCTCCACTAGATTGAAAAGAAATTGTTGCATACTTTGAAATTCGTGTATTTGAGGTTATTCTCCAGTAAAATCGTTTAGCTAAACATTTCTGTGCGCCTGTTATTTTGAGTCGAAACGCGTGCGTTGACGCGTCAACTGCCAAAGGAGTTCCAGCTTGGGGTTTCGTAAAAAACAAATGAACATTTTTTGCTGCTACTCATAAAAGAATATTTCGTTCAATTATAAATACTTTTCTCGTTATTTCTCTGATGTAAGGTAAATAAATATATAAAACAACAAATTAAATAAAAAGCAAATTGATTTTTTTTAGTTAAATTAAATGCTAAATTGAAAAGAAATTGTTGCATACTTTGAATAGCGTGTATTTGAGGTTATTCTCCAGTTAAATCGTTTAACTAAACATTTCTGCTCGCCTGTTACTTTAGTGGGGGAACAATACGAGAACTCGAAGAAAAAAGCGATCGCATGTGAAATATTGATTTTTATTTTCATAGGAGCTTGTTCCACTAAATTGAAAAGAAATTGTTGCATACTTTGAAGAGCGTGTATTTGAGGTTATTCTCCAGTTAAATCGTTTAACTAAACATTTCTGTTCGCCTGTTACTTTAGTAGGGGAACAATACGAAAACTCGAAGAAAAAAGCGATCGCATGTGAAATATTGATTTTTATTTTCATAGGAGCTTGCTCAACCTCTGTCGCGGGTTGGCCTGGTATTGCAGTACCGCCAGGATTCGGCCCATGTTAATAATAAATGAAACCGTTTGTTATGAGTTGAATTGTATTTTCAAACTGACTTTATTTCTTAAAATCCTAGCCTTATATAGCTAACAATGTATACTTAGTTGCTACCTGCTGTACAGATAACGCAGGACACTATCTCTAACCCATGCAAGGGTTGTGTTGTTTTCATCTATTTTTACTTATCGGATACTCAAGTGGACACAGCTGCCGCTTGATCACTTGGTATCCTTATATATTTTTATCTTTACTTAGTGTTCATTTTTGAACAGTATTTGTAAATATCAGATAACTAACCCTTGAACGTGGGAACATTTTAATTACTTGCCTCCAAGGGCACCCCAAAGACAACAGTATCTTTCTGACAGCACTTAAGCACTTATATGTTTAAATATAAGTATGTGTGGGTTAAAGAGTATTTTCGAGTCGATTTTATATGGTTATTAGTGAGGTACAGCTTACACATCACATTTCTGTCAATTTGTTGTATGGCGTTCATTTCAAACTCAAACACAATTCACATTTGCATACATAATTTGTATGCATATATAATTCATTATACTTGTCATTGTGTACGCTTACGCTTACGTAGTATCTGTAGTGCATGCTGCGTACAACGTGTGCTTGAGAGTGTAAAAGTGTAAAGTGCAAAGTCCAACAGTGCAGTGAGCGGGCGAACGTTTCTCTATATATACATACATTTATATACCCTATAAGTTTACTCAGTCGTAAAATTGTATTCATCTTATCAATGACAACAAATGGGTTAAGAAAGTACTCGATTGGCGGAAGTGTGGCAGTGCGACAGGTATTCGTTTAAATATACAGCTACAAATACATGTATATACATGTGTATATCAACTTGTTTACAGTATTCTTACGGTACAGTCAAATAAAAGAGACAAATGCGTTTAAAATTTACTTAAAATGTATATGTATTTATTATTTATACTGGGTGAGAGACTAGTTCAGTTAGCATATATTAATTTGTATATAAATTATACGATGTTATACGTGCGAATACAAGCATGACATGCAAATATCTTTTAGAATTGTATCAAAAGCTAATTAAGTTCGTGGCATTGATATATAAATTAATTTGTATCTGCTAAGCCTGGTAAATGAGTGAGCAAAATAAGATGCTAACGATATCCAAGAATAAACTGTTGTGTGTAATTTAATTGATATTAAATATTACAGCTGCAACGAAACACACCCTGTATATGTTGTCTGTGAGTGACATTCGAGTACTTAAATATGTATGTACACTGAGAAACAACGATCACAACAAACAAGAAAAACTGCTCCAACCAGGCCGAAAAACATAAGTCGACAACACCAAAAAAAAAACAGTGCCTGATGTCGACAGACTCGAAGAAACCCATGTGCATTTGAAAACATAATATAATCTGCTTGGGTATCTACACACACACACACACACTATACATATACATACTTAATAAATACATATATAAATACATTCAATGTTGTGTTTGCGACGCCTTCGCAATTGATTAAATGGTACGAAGCCACCGGCATCGAGCATCGAGCATTTAACAACGGGCCCCGTTGTCGCTACGGCTGCTCAGTGTTGAATGTTCGGTGTTCAGTGCGATCGCAGACATTGTGCAAACCGGTTCGTCGCATTGTTGATTGGCTCTGGGCTGTGCGCATTGGCGGTATATTGGAATTGGAATCTGTCGCTGGAACGTATAACTGTGTCAAGCCAATTTTTGAAGCGTGCGGAAAAGGGCGTCAACAGAGGCGAAGAATACCATCAATCATTTGATTCCATTACAGCAAAAGCAAACAACTGCCTGTGTGAACGAACCTTGAGGTAGGTCCGATCTGTCATACTGCTGAACATATGTACATAAAACCACATGTAAGATTATTAACCCCATAGTGGTGCTCAAAAGCTATTTGAAGGACGCGCCACGTTGCTGAAATTCGCTCTCCCATATCAAATAAATTGTGTTTAATTGTGGCGCGTGCTCAAGGCTTGGCTGGTTTTGGGCTGTCGGCTTGTTATCAATGGTGCGAAGTGATCTGTTTTGAACTTGTAGTGTGACTAAGTTCACTAATTGATAATGTACAACGAATCAGTCAGTATATATAGGCGCTAATCTTGATAAATTGCCCGCAGTAAATCTAAGACGCATTTTTCAAAGCAACCATTTTGATTCTTCTTATCATATACTTTCTTTTTGCAACGCAAGCAAAATATTTATATGGCAAATATGGCCGTCAAATGCCACCAGCAAAGTTTATCATTGAATAATCTTCCATTTGCATCACAATGGTATCAAAAACTTCAAAAGTGGACATATACGGAACGATTATCTCGAAAGAAACACACTTGGAAACAATCAACAAACCACTTTAATATATTCATATATTTCTATATACACACTAGATGATATATATATATTTATGACTTGGCAACGAGTCCACTAAAAACCCAAATTCAAACAAAACAAATCATTTCTGTTATATTTTTAGCTTTTTTAATTTGTTGACGATTCGGAGGCTCGACATATTTCTGATATTTGCGCACAAAAGAAAATAAAAATAAGTCATGGACAGCGTTCGGTCGTTTTTTGCCAATACAAACAAAGAAAACAATCTTGGGAATCAGCAAAATGGCGTAAGTGGACGTTGGGCCACCTGGAATAGGAACATGCAATCGGCATCGGATCCGGGTTCGGTGAACGCCTCAATGCGGGATGTTAACCGTGGCGATGTCAAGCCCAAGGACAAAGATAATTACTTTTACATCATGTAAGTGGCAAAGATTGGAATATCTGCAAGTTTAATCTACAGATATTGCCAAAAATGTATGACTATAAGAACATTTTCTAGTCAACAAAATATAAAAATGTTCAGAGATATCTCTTATCATATTTTCCATGATTACTTTGCGTTTTCGTTGTTCAATTGATAACGACCTATTTCCAAATGAACTACGGCGACAACAGGCATTATTAACATTTTAGTATAGGAAGGTAATTAAAGCTTTTAAATGTTCTCTGCTAGCTTTGGTAAACCAGTTTTTTTGTTTTCTATCCGGTCGTTGGCGTTGCTATTGTTATTGCCTTGAAATATACCAGTATTTTATATAAAACCCACTTTAGGCTCCAACGATTTCCAATTCACAGACAAAAGCTTTTAGCGCACACGCAAAAAAAATATACCATTAAGTTTAAAAAATGTATAAGCTATGATCATGACTTCTAAACTACGCAGAACCTTTTAATAAAAGTTTCCATATAAAAACAAATAAATCTATCAGATTATAAGAAATTCCAAATATTCATACCTAAAAACTAAATCGTCAGGAAAATTTTTTAAAAATAAAAACAAAAATTAATCTTTTATTTAAAAAACCAAGATTTTAATTGTTTTCAATAAAAATTAAGTTTTAGGTCTAAAGCTACATTTTTCTGAGTGTATGCTTTAGAGCTGAGCAAATGAGTGGCTAATATTCGCATATAGAACGTTTGTAACGAGACAAAGCAAGAGAGAGAGAGTGAGAGAGAGCGAGAGCGAGAGCGAGATAGAGAAAACCAGCTTTTGGGGGATTACGACGTTCTCTTGATCCCATCTCATTTTGGAATTAGCTGGCACGAGCGTCAGATGTGTTATTTTGGTAAATCCCCGATTATAACTGTGAACTGACTGGGCATATATCCAAAAATATATAATTCTGGGCTGGCCGCTGATGTATAAAGTGCATGATTCAGCACAGCAGCTGCAACAGTAACAGTTTACCAACGGGCAGGGAAAGATTACTTGCAGCGTAAGTTTGAAGATCAGATCAATTTGGTTATTGGCGAATTAAAGTTATTAATAAATAATTAATTAAATATTTACAATATGTAAATCAAACTAATGCTTTCATTCTATCTTCTTTACAGGTGGCGGGCTTGAAGTTAAAACAAAATCATTTAGAGATTAAGTTTTTAAGTGAACTATCTAATTAGAAACATCGGTGCTGTAATAGGTGTATCTTGGACTATTACACAATCTCCAATACCCGGTGTTTAGTGATATTAGTTATTTAATTTTGTAACTTCGTAACTTGTGATTATACAAACCACATTGATTATTTGTCTGATCGAGACTGGCATTCATCCCTAAAGCACAAACACTATATATTTATATTTATGGACGCGATAACCGTTTTTGAGTTGATTTACTGGCTGATCTGCATGATACTATTTGGACCCTTGATGTTCTTTGTCTCCGTTTATCTACCCGAAGTGCCAGTGCGATATGTGAAGAGCTTGAGACAGCAAACATAGGTCTTTTTACACCCTACTTAATTGTTTATACATACACACATAGACTATATATATATATTATACATTGAAAATACTGATATTTATACTGATGTACTCGTATAATCAATATAACATCAAGCTCTACGTTACAATAAAAGCATTGATGTGGAATATTCAAAAGTCATACTCAATTTATTCTCGGCACTCAACTCAAGGCTATGATTTCAGCGATCTAGTGAGAGGCTTACTTGTCTGGGAGCGACGCCTTGTTTGAACCCATGTTTGACCTTCTATGGACCACATTTGTGATTTTGCTCAAGACTTCAACTTGAGAGCGAGCATTGAACTTTAGTCGGCCAGTTGATCGATTCTGATCAATAGATACATATGACATCATTAAGTAATACAAAACCATTTAAAATGGGTAACTAAATTGATAGAAATATCAATAAATATTAATTGCTGTTGATTTTTTATTTTTATTTTTTTATTTTATGTATTTGAATATACACCAGTTGGAGCAATAGCTACAAATTCCTTCGACCAGTCTCAAGAGACTAAAAGTTGTAACAAAAGCACAGCTCTGTGCCAGGTTTGTTGACACTACCAACTTTTTGTGTTGCCAAATCGATATGCAAATTTTGCAACTAGTGCGTGAAACTGGCTAGTCGCATAAGCCAATTTCTATAGTAACTCAAATAAACAAATCAATTCTCATATCGAAACGAAAAGCAAGCGGCGCATTCTATTGTTCTAATTCACAATTACGTAAAGTTTAGACTGTGAAAAGCAAAAAATTGTTAGTAGCCACACGAAGGGCCTTTGATAAGTGTTATTAAATACCACTACAAGAAATTATACACGAGCAATCCAGTAACAATTAAAGAAACAGCTGCAGTATGCCGGAAACCAAAGTCAAGGAGGGCAAACACAAGAAGGTAAATCAATTACAAAAGCAATTATTGTGACACAGATAAATATATATATATATATATATATATATAGCACACACTGCACAATTGCACAATTGAGCGTGGAGTCCTGTGCTCCGCACATCCGAATACTTTGAGGTCTGACAGCATTGTGATTTTGCCAAGGATATACATACATTGTATATGTCAAAAAGGCTCTGTCGTCCTTTGGCGGCCTTCGTTATATGTTTCTATTTTCGTATTTAAAAATTTGCGATTACTTTTTAATAAGTTCGCTGAAACGTAGCGTAGCAAAAGTTATTGGCCCTCTGATGGGACTTTGTCACGAAACATAATTTGCAATTTGCTCAAGTTGGCCAAAACGGTGGGCCGGTTGGCGGAAGGGGACGGTTGGCATTTTGGCATGTGCGTGCTGGCAAAAGGAATAAACAGAAAGAGAGAGGGAGAGACATGGAACTGTCAGAAATTTAGGCACACAGTAGATCAAATTGGTAAATTCAACTTTATCTAAGAATATCCAAATTTTTTTATGGATACCTCAACTAGCCAGGGCCAATTGAGTGTCGATAGCAATCAATGTCGCCTTCGTCTGCACTTCTGATCCAACGCAATAAAAAAGTCAATAAATCAGTTTATGGATATATGACTCTGAGCGCACCTTTATTGTGGGCCCATAAATAAATAAATATGTTACTTAAACTGACGCCTGATGCACTCAGAAAAATCGAAGATAATTAATAATATTATTATTATTAACAACAAAATATTTTATCCTTTGCAAAACCAAAAAATAAGCTTAAAAGCTAAAATTGAAATTGAAACGACAAAGTTTTGCTTAAATTGAAACACGCCTAAATGTGTAGGCATAGATTATGTACGATTTTAAAAAATGCTTCAAGATCATAGTTACTTTAAGATTTAGTTCTTATGTAAACTACCAAAGTTTTTAAAAATAACTTTGAGTTTTATTTGAAAGCGAATTCAATTCTGTTTGTTCTCTGAGTGTTGGTATTGTAATTGACTTTGGTAATAGTTTAGATGGTTCCTTTTGGCCCAAGTTGACTCCTCTACTCCATGTCTCCGGCGTTGTTGCGAGCTTTAATCAAGTTGTGTGCAATTTGTTTATTTACGCGCCCAGCTCCTAGCTTCTGGCCCCAAAAACCCGGAAATGTCAACACCCCGCTACTCCAATCGCATCCTCACCTATGACGTGCTGCAGAGACGTCAGCGAGGAATGCTTTCCGTTTCCTTTTGTTTTTTGTTGATTGCGAGTCGCAAGTTTTTCGCGAACGTCAATCAGGTTCGTTTCAAAGGACCTGAGCCGTGTTGAGCTGGGCTGTTGGCAGTATTCACTCGAGACTGTTCTCGACCAGGTCTCAGTCGTGTTGCGCTTTTGCACAACGAGTTGTCATCCACAACGCCTTCAGGCACGTCTCGTGTTTCTTAGCGTGCTCCTCTCCCCTAACAGATTATTGGTCAAGATGTGGAAGCTAGCTAACAAAGCCATGGCGGTATATGCATGAGTATTCAATTGTAGCGATCTCTAAACGCATCTGTATCTGTATCTGTATCTGCATCTCTGAGCAGTTTAGAACGCAAAATTGCTTTTATCGCAAAAAGTAGTGCAAATTAAGTGTATGTGTGTGTGTGCGTGTGTGTGTTTGTGTGTGTGTGTTGTGTGTATTTGTGTATAGGTATGAAAGTAGCCAAAGAACATGTAAATACAAGCCAGACTCTGAATCATTGCTCCTACTCTGCCTGCAATCTGTAAATATGAAACCAATTTTGAATCTCAGTAATTTGTAGATCTACTCATTCAGTCAGCTGATCGACAGCTGATACTGCATACTGTATATATATCTATTTTATTCAATCCATAAGTAGCTTAACCACGTCTTCCAGCTGTCTGTTTCGCACTCGATCAATTAGTGTTTTACCACAGTACAGTTTAGTTTTTGTACAGTTGTTGTAAAAAATAAGAATAAAAAAATGTCAGCCGCTGATCTGGCAGAATTACCGGTGGACGAGGCTCGTCCTTGTGCCGGTAGTGCAGAAGAAGAGGCTGTCATGGAAGAACTGCAATTGGACGAGGTAACTCTAAGCTGTCAACGCGCAGAGAAACGAGCAGAGGAGTGCTTTTATTTCGGTACACCGAATACATATGCCCTTTCCAAATGTTTTCATTCAAATAAATTACTTCCGACTTATGAGCGATACGTGATAAACCCCATTGCTTACTTCTTATTTAATATCATATATATATTTGCTTCACACCAACTGTACTATGGTATTTCAGGGTATTTGAGATCTTCTCCGTAGTAAAAAAAGAAAATGGAATTCGAGCTGTTTTCCATAGGTCTAAAATGACCTACCCTCAAAGACTAAGGTCCAACTGATATTATGTAATTTTCACTATTTATTAAGATCTTATAACAATAGAAAATATTGTAATTAAAAAAAAAAAAAAACAATATTAATTTATATCATATTATTTACCTAATCATAAAAGCAATCATCTATCAATCATTTTGGAAAGAGTATATGATAATATATATGCTATAGTAATATAGTTAGATCATACATTTAAAAGATTTGCATGCTGCATGGCTCTGATTCTATTGTAGCAGATGAATGAAATCCACACAATCACAAATGTACTTCAAAATCGAAAGCACCTTTTATTCCCAAACAATTGATGTATGATTCGATTCCTGTAAAGTATCCTAGCACTGAAGGTAAGTCACTGACCAGTTCGCCTTGTGTCCTGCTCCTACCAGTTAATTAAAGATTCGCTCGCACTCTTAACAATACTGCATAGACACACTTTACACTCGACCTAATCCCGTTTCCAATTGATCAGATCATTAAATGGTTATATTAATTATGTATATTATAAATAACAGAATAGAGGGTCGAAGACAAAGGGAGAAGGTGGCGGCGGTGGCGATGCGGATGACTTTGATGCCTGGATGAAGTCGCGCCAACTGGTCAAGCCGGATGACCAACTGGATCTAACGGAGGCCGAGCTGGGCGAGGAGGTCAGCAAGATGCTGACACCGACCAATACAAATGTGCAGCGCAATTTGGTTGTGTACAGCTTCAAGGAAGGCGAATATGTGCCTGCACCGCTGCCGGGCAATACGGTGACCCTGATTAGCTTCCCGGGCAATTCGCTGCACATTGACTCGGAGGAGGCGCGTCGTCAGATTGAGGAATCCGATGAAATCGGCTATCCACTGCCCATGCCCAACTATGCAGTGGTGGAACAACGTGAACCCATCGCTGAGGGCGAGGAGGAGGGCGAAGGCGAAGAGGATGAGAAGACTGACATGGACGGCAAACAAACTAGCACCGGCGAAGCTGGCGAAGAAGAGGAAGGCGAGGAAGAAGAGGATGAAGAGGGCAAGGCAACGGAAGGCGAACAGACCACCGAAGCGGGCGGCGACGATGAGGAGCGAGGAGGAGAAACGCAGACGGCAACCACTGCTCCTGGCAAGAAGCGAAAACTCATCAACCAATTCAACTACTGCGAACGCGCCACTCTCACCTACAACTTTGCCAAGCGTGTAAGTAGTAACTCTGTGCCCCTCCCCCAATCTCCGCTCTACGTTCGGTGTTCTGTGTGCTTCTAGAGCGTGGACACCCAAACGATTCCACCGCCACGTTCATCGTTTGGGGGCAATGTGCTGCAGTGGGTCATCTATGATACGTATCAGGAGGATTACGAGGCGACACAGAAGGCGACCAATCCGCACGGCGATAACAAAGCTCGTTCCAGCAAGAAGAGCCACAAAAAGAAAACCGCTCTGGCCGAGCAGCTCAATCGCAAATATATGCGTTGCTGGCAGATCCTGGAGCGCATGATTAATCAGAATATATTCGATGAGATTGGCAACGATTATCGCTACTGGGAGGATCCGGCTGATGAGTTTCGCGACGGCGAGGGCAACCTATTGCCCCTCTGGAAGTTCCAATACGAGAAGACCAAGAAAATGAATGTCACCGAGATCACATTCAATCCATCCTACTACGATCTATTTGCCGTGTGCTTCGGTTCACGTGAGTTCCCACTGTGTAATCCAATTGGAAATCCAGACTTATTTTGATTTTATGCCTGGCAGATGATTTTCTTAAGCAGCCCAACGAGGGTTATCTGTGCCTGTTCACCGTCAAGAATCCCTCCTATCCGGATTACATCAGTGAGTTGCATTTTGTTGTTTGTTTCTCTTCCGGCACTTTCTCATAATCCTTTTGGTTGTAGTTCAAGCCGATTGTGGTGTCATGTGCTGTGATATCCATCCGCACTATCCGTTCCTTGTGGTCATTGGATTATACGATGGCAATGTGGCTGTCTATGATCTACGGGATGGCTGCAAGGAAGCCATGTATGTCTCGAGGGGAGTTAAATGCAAGCACGGCGAATGCGTCTGGCAAATCAAATGGGGACCGGACATGGCGGATGGCGAAATAAACTTCTTCTCGGTATCCTCTGATGGATGCGTCTTCAATTGGATACTGATGCAAAATAAACTTTGGGTAACGACCATAATTACGCTTTATTTAGAGAACGGCATTGCCGATGGACCGGATGGCACTAAAGTGGTTCTCAAGAGCGGCGGCTCCTGTGTACAATTCCATCCGACGAATCGAACCGTATTCCTTGTTGGCACCGAATGTGGCTTGATCTACAAATGCAGCACGGCCTTCAGCTCCAAGTATCTGATGACCTACAATGCACACTATATGTCCGTGTATCGCATCGATTTCAATCGCTTCGACTCGAATATATTTGTGTCGTGCAGCGGCGATTGGCGCGTCAAGGTCTGGGAGGATATGCGTGCGGATCCACTGTTCATATTCGATCTCGGCTCCGCTGTCGGCGATGTCAAATGGGCGCCCTACTCAAGCACCGTATTCGCTGCCGTCACCAACGAGGGCAAGGTGCATGTATTCGATCTCAATGTGAATAAATACAAGGCCATCTGTGTCCAGGCTGTGGTGCCCAAGCGCAAGAATAAGCTCACACGCCTCGCATTCAATGAGAAGCTGCCCTTCATTGTAGTGGGCGACGAGAAGTGAGTATGCAGTGAAACTCCCAAAATTCCCAGAAGTAGAACCTGTTGAATAACTCTCGTTCTTTTTCATGTCCAGGGGAGTAACCACCTCCTTGAAACTATCACCAAATCTTCGTGTCATGGTCAAGCCGCCAAAGAAGCAGCTCTATCTCGATCAGGCGACTCTGCAGAACGCAAAGCTGGAGAAGCTGTTGTCCCTGGTGCGCGAGCTGCCAGAGGGTCCTGTAATTCCAGATGCTGCCACAACTGTGCGATCCTAGAGGAGAGGGGCAGTTCATGTTGTGAAATGTGTATTATATTTAATAATTTTGCATATGTATATTAGAAGTACGAGTTTGGTACAGCGATGTTTATTGTACGGCTAAGTATATATTACACAGACATGTATTCGGTTGTAGTTAGTTCCGAGAACTTTGGCTTAAGAAATTGTACTCACTAACTTAAATGTATCTGTATGCCTAAGCGAGCTGGCTAAACAACATAATCATGGAAACGCACACAAGAAATGAAGGAACACATAACCTCAATTTAAAAATACATACATATACATATCTTAAAAATAACAACCATATAGTACACACAGAATGTATAACGTAAAAAAACATTTTAAAAAATGTATAACTACTTCTAATATCCTTAAAATTCAAGTCAACACAATTTATACTAAGTGGAAAGGACATGCTAAAAGGTATATCTACTCCTCTTCAATGGGTACATCATTGGATTGCACTCGAATATTTTTGGCATCCAGATACTCCAGCACATTGTTGGGACACATGACGCTCTTGCCGAGAAACAGCACCGTTGACATTGGATGCAAGTAGTCCGACGAGAAGGTGGATGCTTTCCAGCCAAAAAATCCACTTGCCCGAACTTCATTGCCATTTATCTCGTAGGGCAGCAGATTGACCCCAACTTGATTGACCTTGGAGAACTGCACGCGAAAGTAGTGGCCATCGGTGGCCTTTATCCAGTAGAAGCCCTCACCATCCACATGCGGCTTACTCTGCGATTTCTTCATTGCATTCGATCGCTCCAGATCCTGGACATTAAAACTGATATCGATATCGTAGGCAGCCAGCGACAGTTGATTCGTCTCGATGGCACTTTTGAGGGCATAGTTATCCAGCCAGTAGCGAATGCCCACATTCTCAAATTCCTCGAGTACATGGTTAAAGGTGGTCTTCAGTTTGTCCAGGCAGCACGGCGGCGTATGCTTGCCCAGATAATAGTAGAAAGGACGATTGTTGTACACTTGCCCTATACACGATTTGGTTGTTCTCTCACAGCCAAACAGATCGATATCCGTGACGAGGGGCAGCGAGAAATTTGACGAGGAGAATTGGGCATCTAGGACAGGACTATGCGGCTGCCAATTGCCCTCTTGTCGTCCTGTCACTTTGCCACCAATCTTGTGGGTTCTTCTCACCAATCGTTTGATCTGTAGCTTCTTGTACATCTCACGAAACTGACGACGACGCAGCTCCATTCTCCTCTGCTTCGTGTGGAACGAGGCAAACAGACGGCGTCCCTCCAGAAAGGAGTGCGGAAACACACTCGTCTACAATGCGAGCAAATTAGTCAAATGATAAACATGGAAGAGTTGGTGGTTAGCTTACCGTTAGATCAGCAATCTTGGCCTGCACGTAGAGCATCTCCGGAAAGGGCAATGCGAAGGGTTCTGGCATAGTTCCAAGTGCAGCAACGTCTATTAGAATCGCATGCTTCTGCAGAAACTATCGAGGGAGAAGGACAAGATCATTATTATTAACTTGTCATACTTATGATATATGTTCATATGTATGTACGTCATCTACATCTACCTACCAAGTCACAATGGGTGGTATCATTGCGAGCATCCAGCTTCATCGTCCAGTTGGGCAAATCGAGATTGAGTTTGGCGCAGCTGCTGAATGCTTTCTGATTGCTGGCAAATGGAATGATTAACAAACGACGCACTGTCTCCTCCATGGCGACAGTCACTCGTTGTTGCTGTGTTCCCGATTTGGTGTTCATCTCACGCAGTATTTTCTGCAGCAGATTCTTGCTGCTCAAGCGGACACTGTCCGGCATTAGCAGGGCATACTTTGTGTGTATGGCGGCCAAGGGATTCAATTGATCACGTGTCCGGCGCACATCGAAGGCGAGACTCATAAAGTGCACCGTCTGCTCCTCGCCCGTGGTCAGATTCCGCTCGAAGGTTATTGGTGGATAGGCGTATTCGGAGGTGCCCTCTTGCAGCACCAGAATGGGCATATTGGGCACCACATCCAGTATGCTAATAATAAAATGAATATACAATATATTTGCCAAAATTCATTGATATACGTATATTCGAAATTATTACCTTTCGATGCTGGGTCGCAGATCCTGCTCAAAGTTGTAGTGGCCAAAGAACACAATTGTTATGGACTTGCGTATGTGTTTGTTGGCATTCCTTGCCTTATCCTTTGGCGAAAGCTTTGCACCGTGCACCGCATCCGCTTTTGGCTTCGTCTCGCTGGCCGCACTGCCACCAAGTGCTCGGGTGATGCGTCGCCAGAGCAGCGAGTTCCATGTGTAATACAACAGGATCAGATTGACAATAATAAAACCGAAAAGCAGCAATTTAACCAGACGCAATCGGAATATTTTCATCTTATTGCTGGATGTGTTCTTTGGGAACTGTTGTCGGATGCTGGCGATGATTGCACTAAACAGGTTGCACTTGTAGCTTTATCTAGATTCTACACTCTATGTCGCCACTTTCGCGTTGGCCATGTAGCCTATCGACAGCAATGGAGTTCTCTCGTATTCACTTGAATGTATATTTTCAATTGCAAACACATTTCATTTAATATTTTCTCACTTTTGTTTTTGTTCAGTTTCCCTTTTCGCTTGCAGCTTTGCAAAGATATTTTCCTAATGTCAGCAAAGCTTTTATAAGACGCCAAAAACAGCTGATTCTCTGCAGGGGTTGGCCAATTAGACCGGTTTGTTGCCGAGCTAAAATTCCGTTAAACATATCCTTGCATCAGCTTTCGAAGCGAGCTTTCGCAAAACATACCCTTAACTTTTGTATCCCTTAAATATGTGTATGGATGCGAAGCGATACTTACAATTTGCAATTTGAGCGATTTAATCGATATTTTAAAATATTTTAATATTTTAATTTTAATATATTTAATTTTAATTTTAATATAATTTCTATATTTTTATAAATTTGCCCTTTAAAATATTTATCGTTGATTTTTGTACTTTCTTTCCCAGTATTAAACGAAATATAAGAGTACATCAAACAAATTTTAATATGCTCAAAATAACATACATAGCTTATAAAAATTAAAAATACACTCGAAAATATTTAATATATAGTTGTGGTTTATATATATAGAGTCAAGTCAATTTACTCTAGTTTACAGTTCAAGTACTCTTTTATTAAATCGCTGGACTTAAAAAATAAATATTTTATTTTTTTCTTTGCCAATCGAAATACAAAGTTATTAATTATTTAAAAAATACATAATATAAAAAAAAATACCCTTTATAAGCATATAAATGTAATGCATATTTATATGCATTACAAAATAACCACAGCAACAGTTATACACATAATATGAATACATATTTGAATACATCAAAAAACATCAAAGTGTAAGGATCAACTTTTCGAAGATCTCTTAAGCTATAGCGCCCAGATCTTTCAGATTGTTGTGATTATTAAATATGTGTGTGGAATGCTTACAGAAAAGGATGCATTTTTTTGTTGCTATTTTTAACATTTAGTTTTTTCACAGCGCCTTTAATTGTTGACTATTTAAAATACTTTGATCTTTTTCAGGTAACATTAACTATTTTCAAAAGTTGATCAAATAGAAAATCAAAAAACAATTTGAGCAACTATTTGGGTACATTAAATTCGAGAGCCATTAATCTTGAATAAACAGAGATCAAGCTAGTTTTGTACTTGGCATACTTTGGTTGGCACTTAAAGCATATTCGGCGGCAATTTCCCCTCACTTCCCCATGCCGGCAAAAAGCAGCGGAAATGGCACCTCATCGTTGGTTAATTGCGGCGGAGTTGGAGCACGTGCCTCCGCCTCAGTGGTGCTATTTAGCCAGTAGGTGGTCACCGTACCCTTGCCCTTGAGCTCCACATCGCCCCGGTGCTCCAATTGAAATGTGCCAAACTTATCCAAGATCGCCTTGGTAGCCGATGAAACATGAATCTTGCCAGCTATGGAAACAATATTGTCAAATTATGCACAAATATATAGATAAATAAATTGGTGACATACGCATTCCCGTGGTCTCCAAGCGTGAAGCGGTGTTTACTGTATCCCCAAAGAGACAATAATGGGGCATCTTCTTGCCGACAACGCCGGCGCAGACAGAGCCGGAATGCATTCCAATACGTATCTGTATTTTATAATCGGGCTTGTGTCTCAGATTAAAGGAGCACACTGCCTGTAGGATGTCCAGAGCCATCAAAGCGATTTCCCGGGCATGCTTATCACCATTGGGTTCTGGTAGACCAGAGACCACCAGATAGGCATCTCCAATGGTTTCCACCTAAACAATAATATAAATATTAATTAGCAGTCTTGTCTCTTCAAATCCAATCCAAGTCCAGTCTCAATCCACCTTGTACACATCGTAGAAGCCAATAATGCGATCGAAGGTGCTATAGAGATCATTTAGAAAATTGACCACATCCATGGGAGTACTGCGAGCACAGAGCTCGGTGAAGCCCACAATGTCGCTAAAATAGATGGTCACGCTGCTGAACTCCTCGGGCTCCACCATATCTCCGGCCATAAGCTGTTGAGCGACGGGACGTGGCAGAATCTGATATAACAACTCCTCGGTGCGCTGCTTCTCCAAACTGAGCTGACGGGTCTTCTCCTCGACGAGCGTCTCCAAGTTGTTGGCATAGTGTTCCATGCGATTCAACAGATCGTCCATTAGATTCTCACAGAAACCTCTGAAAGACAGAACAGAGTTCAATAACAAAATAATCAACCCAAATTACATATATATATATAGCATATATATCAATTAATATTCGGAGATTCACCTACTTCATAATGGTGCGTATGTTGCTTCTTATTATGGAGAATGCTGGACGCTCCTCCTGGTTGTCAGCCCAGCACTTCTCCATAAGTACAAGCAGATCCGGTGGGCATTCCCTCTCCCGTATGAGTGGTCGAAATGGGGGATATTCGCACTGGCGCACCTTATGCAGAATTGTGTGCACATCCATGCCCTGCTGTCGTGCCTCCTGATAGGGTCCACCTCGATTAACAATCTCCTCCAAAATAATGCCAAAGGAGTAAACGTCGCCCCGCTGAGTCGCAGGACAGCCGGGAATCGAGGTCATCGGCAGCAGCTCTGGGGCTATCCACAGCAGCTCTGAAATATTAACATCATTATAAAGGTTAAGGGAATCCTCAAGAGTGTGGTGGCAATTATCGTACTGGTATAATAGTTCTGATCACGCACAAAATCCGAAGGAGTGGTTAGCGTGTTCAATCCAAAGTCGGAGATCTTCAGGACGAATCGTCCGTCGATTAGACAATTGCAGGAACGGAGTTTTCCATGGGCGACGACATCGCTGTTGTGCAAATAACTCATGCCCTTGACAATGTCGTGTATCAGCGACATCCGAAAGTTCCAATCCAGCTCAATGGCCTCGTTCTCGAGCACATCCCTCAGGCTGCCCCTCGAGCAGTATTCGGTTAGGATGAGGACAGTGGGTCGCGGCAAATCGATGCAGGCACCCACAAATCGCACCGTATTCTCGTGGCTAACATCGCGCGCCTGCTTGATCTCCCAGAGCAGCGTTGAGGTCACCTCCACCTTCTTGACATTCACCTTCTTGATGGCCACCCGTTCGCCCTTGAATTGTCCAATCGTTGTGTAGACTTGGGGCGGCAGCGAAGCAAAGCTCGCAATCGACGCTCTGCCCGAATGTATGCCAAATTGTTGCAGCGATATATTCTCCACATCCAGGCGCTGTAATCCACCCTTCGAGCCAAACATGCCACCCATTTCGATCAGTACATCTTCGGGTCGCACTCTCCACGACATATTGTGCAGCTCCTTGCTGAGCTTCATTTGCCTTGGACAAAAAAGATGAACAATGATTCTTGTTTAGCTTCATTCATCATTTGAGCTCTTTCTACTCACTTCTGCAGCAGACAAATGACGAGGAGCACCAGACCCAGGAACAAAGCCAGTCCAAAAACCGAATACATAATTGTGGTCCCTGCAGCAGGTCACTGATTAACAATTCGATACCAATGAATAATTAACGTAGCTTACCATTACCATGACAGCCTGGAGCATTGCCCAAAAAACCGCAGGGTGGCACATCTGGTGGCGGTCCCTCCCAGCCACCCGGCCAATGAATCTTCTTGCCATGCGCAGCAGCATATTTCCTGCAAGTCCAATCAAATAATGAACGAAAAGTATTTAATGAAATCACTAAAAGCAACACACTTGTGAAGACCGTAGTAATGTGCAACCACTGAGAATTTGCCATTGATGGGATCCAGATCGAGAATCGAGTAATCTGCATCCCGATCCCCATTGTCATCGATGCGAACTTGTCCTGTTATCCCTTCGAATGTGCGATTCCACATCCGTCTAGTGATGGTCAGCCCATCGCGTATGTCACCGCCCTCGGTTAGAGTCTCATTCAGCGCCATGCCGAGCAGAAAGACGCCATCGTAGAAGGCACCAATAAAGAAGTTGACCTCCTCACCCTCGACAAACGTGTAATTATACTCGGTGAGGGCAATGGCGCGGACTTTCTCGGCAAAGTCCTGATAGGTGGGACTAGTTGGCTGTAGCAGGGAGACGCGCAACAGTGCCTCATAGGCCTTGCGGGCACGCATATCATTCTCATCGCCCAACTCCCAATCCTTGTCGCCCCAGTAGGCGCTCTGAAAGATCTCCACATCGAGGAACACCCATTCCCCGTTCGTCATACCCAAACTGTGTGCGGCAAGCATAAATTTGCGCACGAGAATACCTCGCACCGACAAGATGACCACTGCAATTAAACACGTAGTATATATTGAACCTATACTATGTATATATATATATATATATCTATCTGAATAGTTACCACGCGCATACATGCTGGCATCCCTGAGATAGTTCTCATAGATCTCCTCCTCGTTGCCGTTCAGCTCGCGCACAAAACTCAGGAGTCCCTCCTGCAGCAGACCGTATTCCAAGTTCTTGCCCACGGTCAGGGAGTACAGTTCGGAGCGATCGACGAGCAGCGCCACATGCTTCCACTTGAACTGACGGAAAACGCTGGCGAAGACCAGCTTCAGACGACACTGACAGTAGGACATTCGCGTCAGTGTCGGATACTTGGATTTATCCTTGAACATGCCCTACAATTCCATTATTGATAAGGCAAAGTATTAGCTTGAGATTATGGCCAAAAATATTACGACATCCATATCACTACACTCAGAAAAACTGGGAATAAATAATAAGTCCAAATATAAGTAATTTTTTTCTAAGTGTAGCTTTGGAAATGAGTGATGAGTGAAACAAAAATTCTAAACAAATTAGCAACCAAACCAAACTAAAAGCCTTTAAATTAACTTCTAGTCGGGATTAATTAATTAATTAATTAAGTCATTAACTATGTAATTAATATAGTTGTGTGTTAGTTGACCTACCGTGCTCTCGTTCTTCCACTTATTATGAATTCTGCCCAGCATTCCCGAGGTGACAGTAAGTTCGCCCTCGGATGAAGGTGGCTTCGTGGGAAAAGAAAAGATTGAGATATGTTTATGCAATGATTCAACGGTAAATGAGCACTTTTTGTGGAGACTGCTAAAGCTGCTTACAGTCCCGTTTAATTGTTAAGTGTCGCAATCAATGTGGCTGGAGGAGGGTCGATGGATTTGTTCCCGAGCGGAGCATATAATTGAAAGCCACTTGCTGTGCGGTGTGCTCAAGGAATACGTGCTGGCATGACAAACCGCATGCAGGATTGCCTCACACAAACACACACACACACCGATCCAGATACTCACCTGATCACCCATTCCCGTTATAATGGGCGTATTCCAATAGGCGGCCAGGCGGGCAACCGGCTCCAGAGCAAATGCGCACGCTGGTCCAATGAACGCGATGACATCGTCCTTGAAATGCATATCCGCTGCCAGTCCCGGCGCCTTGGCACCCGAGCACGATGGGTAACTATCACGGAGTGAAGTGGAGTGGAGTGGAGGCGAGGAGACGGTAGGCAAAGGCGAAAAGGTAATCGTTTAAGACCGGTTAGCAAAGAGCGCGTGGGAAAAGATACAAACCATTTTGTGTGGAAAACATGCATTGCAAACAGCTGGGGGTTGGCAATGAGCATGGGGATGGGGATGGGGATTAGGAGCAGAGTGCGCCCATGAAATTCGAGTAATTAACTCGACTCGTGCCGCACGCAACAAGCTGAGAGTGTTTGTATCTTAGAGTGCACGCCGAAAAAAAAAACAAATAAAAAATAAATAAAATAAATAAGCCTCAAGATTGTGGAAAATCCCTGCTTTTCAGCAAACAAAAAGTTTTGTTAAATTAATTTCAACAAAATATAAATAAAATACAACAATTCCATAAACATTTTTTAATATTTTTCAAGAAAAATTAAAGAAAAAGAAAAACAAAGACTTATTTTCGTCATTACTGCAATTCGAGAGCATTTTTTTTTTTGTGAGTGTAGAGCGCACTAGGAGGCGGAGAGAGGCTCAAAAGTAATGGAGTCATTGATGGAGCACAGGTTCAATTCACGCAAAGTGGGAAAATGAGGAGTGGAGTCAACGATGGGAGCAGCCACCGAGCACTCACCTGGCCTTCTTCTTGACCAGCCTGATATTATGTGGAGCGAGGAATTGTTTGTTAATTTGATCCAAGGCCAAATCGACAGCAGGTCCGCAACGTTCCAGATCAAAAGGTGAATCTGAAATGCAAGAAAATAGACTCCAGTTGCTGTCTCCAATTGGTTCCCCCCAAAAACCAACACAGTTCACTTACCCAAATGGGAGGCCATTAGGACGCCAACATTGTAGACACGCATCTTGCTAATGTCCCCTTCGTTGAAGGAGGACTTCTGATTTTTGGACTCTCGGATGCGCTCAAAGACATTTGTATCGATGCTTTCACTGCCATTACTGGATCGCGCCTGATACATAATGCCATCAATGTTTGGTTCCCTTTGTTCCTCCCACGACTCTATATCGCTGCCCAATGCATGGGGCATCAGAGTAGTCAGATATATAATCTGTTTAATCCACAACATATTGTACAACGTGCTATTCAAAATTATGGGTTTAAAGAGCCGTACATTTAATATCCGAAATAAAATTTACACTTGGCTGATTTGTGCTTGAATCAAGTCTGAATATCTTAAAGACTTTTCCCATTTTAAAATAGACACAATCAATATTTGGATACAAAGAAGCAGCTTAAAAATTATAGTTTTTAATAATTACTGCAATGATTCCATTTTTTGAAAAGTGCTTAAGCATCAAACATTATTAAAAACTTTCTGAATTTACTTCTTAGCAACGAAATTCAAAATTATGCTTAAATTCAAAAGAAAACAATAATTGTATGTATTCGACTAATTCACTTTAATGAGAAATTAATTCAAATAACACTTACACAAAGATAATGATGCGCATCTAATTTTTTCGAGCTGTTGCTTTAAAGTGTTTCCTAACCTTTTGACACTTTAAAGAAGGGGTTTGTATTCAAGGAACGTAATCCTTTATTTGTATTGGCAATAATTAAACTTTGCATTAAATTTTTCAATTCACTTCTAATGAAATGCAACAGGTTCAGCTTTAAATAAAGAAAATATTCCAGCAAATATTCCAGAAGGTTGTTGCTTTAAAATGTTTCCGAAACTTTTGCTACTTTAATGGATGATAGTGCTTAAGGACCGTAATCCCTAATAGGTGTGGTCAATAATTAAACTTTTTCACTTTGCATTAAAATTTCCAAATGCAACAGGTTCCACTTTAAAAGAAGAAAATATTCCAAGGCAAGGATTTGACTTATTCCGAGCAAAGTTTAGACCGAACATTGAAAGGCGCGTTTAACGAATGAGACCAGAGGAAAATGCCTGGACCCTTTATATAGGGACTGCTACTCGGGGCGGCTGCAGAAGGAGTTAGAGCAGGATATACGGAGAGGGCAAGCATTGCAAGCCGAGGCAACGCAGCCAATGGCTGGCGTTCGTTTCAGTTCGGCTTCATCGTCAGTGGGTGGCGCCACAGTAACTGAATTTCGGTGCCGGCCATCGTCAATTTAAATGCGAAAGTCGAAGGTTGCCACCAGAAGACACAATGTCAGCCAACAACAGACACTTGGGCAACTGCTTCTTTTTTGTTGCTGTAATTCTCCATTTGAATTTAAAACGTTTGCCAGTCGAAAGGAGCAATAGTCTAACAAAAAAAAAAAACCTGTGTCGCGTGCCACCAACAATTAAAGCGTCTCGATGTTGTACGCTGCGGGTCTCCAGTGTCCAAGCAATAATCGTGTCTGCTTCAGCTGTGTTTATGGCCCAGTGAATCCTGTGCTTCTGCCTAGTTTGACTGGCATTTTGAAATGTCTTTAGAAACACTCCATGATTTAATGTTGAGAAAAGTATACAATTAATTATAAATGATTTACAACATATCTTTTAGCTTAATGTTCAATTATTATTTCAGATTGCTTCGTCCGAATGCTGGAACTTTATAAGAAACCACATCCAGAATATCACTGTGTAACCTCATTTAAAAAATCTAATTGCGAAATAATATTATTATTATTATTATTTATTCTATAATTTTTACATTATTATTATTTTTTCATTATTTAATTTGTATTATTTTAATTATTTATATTATAATTGTCTCCATGACATATTTAACAGCCGACCAGAAACACATAAATAACTTAATAATTTATTAAAAGCATTTTCTATTACCAAACAGCTTAGATTTTAGCCGCCAATCACAAAATCTGCAAGCACAACATACAAAGTAATCGATACTTATTCGCATCCATTTATCGATGAATCCACTAATTGCACATGACGCCGTATATTTCTTCGTCTAGTGACTGCAAATACATCGATGTCTTCTCTAACAATCATAAATCTAAGCAACGCTGACAACTCTGATCGGGAATGACAAGTCCAATTTGCAGGGAAAACATTCGACGCCGCAATTTTGCTTGATTTCCACAAAAAATACGTAAATTCCAAATCTAATACAAAATGGTAAGTTCACTTAAGTGCGCAACTAATTACAAGTGTATGTAATGAGTGCATTTCAATTGAAACAAACACGCACTTATATCTAGTTAATTTGCATGTGCAATTTGCTTAATCACGGCCACAATTTGTTTTTTGGTGCTTAAATTTTTCTTGTTTAGGCGCGTCGCTATGATTCTCGCACCACGATCTTCTCGCCGGAGGGTCGTCTGTATCAGGTGGAGTACGCCATGGAGGCGATTTCGCATGCCGGCACATGCCTCGGCATCCTCGCCGAAGATGGCATTGTGCTTGCCGCCGAATGCCGCAGCACTAACAAATTGCTGGACAACGCGATTCCATCTGAGAAAATTTACAAATTAAATGAGTAAGACTTGAATCCCAATTCCGAAACGTGAAATATTTATTGCTAATTTCATTTTAAAGGAATATGGTCTGCTCTGTCGCTGGGATTACATCGGATGCTAATGTACTGACGTCGGAGCTGCGTTTGATTGCCCAACGCTATCAGTTCAGCTATGGCGAGGTGATTCCCTGCGAGCAGCTCGTCTCGCATCTGTGCGACATCAAGCAGGCCTACACCCAGTACGGTGGCAAGCGTCCCTTTGGCGTCTCGCTGCTGTACATGGGATGGGACAGCAAGTATGGCTATCAGCTGTATCAGTCGGATCCCAGCGGCAACTATGGCGGCTGGAAGGCCACTTGTATTGGCAATAATTTTGGCGCCGCCATTTCCATGCTGAAACAGGAGTTGGCCGATAAGGATAACATTAAGTTGGAGGAGGCCAAGGATTTGGCTGTCAAGGTGCTGAGCAAGACATTGGATACCACAAAACTAACGACGGAGAAGGTGGAAATGGCCACGTTGCAGCGCATCAACAATGCCACCGTTTACGATGTCCTCGAGAAATCGGATGTGGAGAAGCTAATTGTGAAATACAATAAGTTGGAGGCGGAGGCCGAGGCGGCCAAGAAGGAAAAACAAGCCCAGCAGTCGAAATCATCCTAAGCATTCTTCTTTACTCTCCTTGCTCCTTACTTATCCTTGGTACATATTTTATTTGTAATTCTAATGGCAAACTGATTTCATTTTGTGTGTGAAATAAAATTTCAAAATTATGGGATAGAAAATGCAATTCAAAAGGCAATCATGATAATACTGCGTCGATGTGGCAACTCTAGCAATTCGAGCGAGTTGGCAGCTCTTGTCGCAAAAATGTACTAAATATTTCCCTTTTATCGTATGCACCAAAAAAATACCGTACAAAACATTTTGTGGAAATTCCGTCGCTTTTTGCAGTTTTCGCTCCCAAAAAAAGTTAAATATATTTGTAAAATTAGTAAATAATCGGTTTCCCATGACGGAATAATACGCGTATAGATTGCGCGCATCGGAAAACCAGTAAAAACAATCGCAAAGCCATTTTTCCTACGCAGCAGATCATCATTGAGCGCGCGTCTGTATGAGCGCGTGTGAGACAGTGTGCGTGCGTGCGTGCGATTGTATATGTGCGTGTGTGTATGTATGTGTGTGTGTGCGTGCGTGTGCCACAGAAAGTGGCAATCAGGCAAGCAGCAGCAATAGTTAAATGTAAATATATACATACATATTTATATATATAGAAAGAAATATTCGTAAATAATTTGATATTTGTATAGATTTATGCAATAATAAAATGTGCATGTGAAATATGTGAATATGTGAAACCAATGGCAATATCTCAATGTTGTCAATACAGTGAAAAGTTGTGTAGAAGCAGCTGCAGCAGCGACGACATCCGCAGTAGCCGTCAACGTTAACAACGTATAAAAAGCCAAAAGAAAATGAGGAAAATGAAATAACATCAAAAGAAAAAAGGAAAAAAAGAGCTGCGCTGTAGCGAGCAAGTAGAAGAAACGCGAAACACAAGCAAAGAAAAATCGAAATAATAAAATACACACATGCATACATAGATACGTGTACGTGTACGTGTGCTGTATATATGTAGAAATTGTGCTTGTATGTGCTCTGCAAGTGTATATGTGTGTCTGTGTGCTGTGTATGTGTGTGTAAGTGAAACGTATAAATAAAATTCAGCCAAATGCAGAAACCAACAACAAAATGGATAACAAAACTACACAGTTGGATTTTAAATTACTGGTAATTAAATAATGTTTCCTATTAAATGCCCTGACCCCCTACCTCCCCCTGCACCGACTACATAAATAAGTACATTTAGACATACATACGTACATCCACACACACACGGACACATGCTTGTTTGTATATGTAAGTCTACATTCCGTGCGACTATCAAATGAGAGAGTGGCAAAACAACGTGTAATGCGTAGGCAAAGAAGAGAGCGGCAGCGGAGCACATAGAGCAGCCAGCCGAAAGCAAAGAGAGAGGGAAAGATAATAAATAAAGTGAAGTACAGTGTGCACTAGCCGCTTATATTAAACAGTATTGTATTTAAATAATTATTGTTATGATAAATAAAAATGTGTAGCTTTTTCTATTTATTATCAAATTACGCCAAATTAGACTGGATTGTAAATATTTAAAAATATTGTCAGCTTTCTAAAGTAAAAGATCAGCGACCGTGAATATAAACAAAACATGAATCGTGATCCATATTTTGTGAGTTTACGGAGATAAATACTTATTATTTTATATGTTAGCCCTGCTTTTGATATTGGATTGTCTTATTATTTAAAAAAAAAATTTCGTCTCTCAATCGCTTCTTCTTGCACAACACCAACACACACACGGACACATTTTGCTTGCGTTTGTATATGAAGAACTTCCGCAGTGTTGTGCGCCCTTGCCCCCCTCTACATCACCCCCTCTCCTCTCCCAGCCATCCACCTACTAACCCGTAGCACTCCCTTTCCTCATTGCCTCATTGCCCAAACCCTTGCCACACATAATAGCATTCTTCTTCTCTTCTATTTTTTTTTGTTCTAAAATGAATTGTAGTTTTGTTTCCCCACTCCTCCGCTTTCCCCTTCCTTAATCCATAGAAGCCAGTCAGTTTTAGGTTTTAGTTCTCCCACTTTCGACCCATTTATTCATTATTATTGTTGTTGTTATTATTATTGTTGTCGCGCTGGCTATTATTCACTTTTGTTTTGTTTTCCTCGTCGTTTTGAGAAAATATTTATTTTTATTTTTATTAATTTATAACCACATTACATTACTTGAACACATACACAAACATACACATGCACACACATAGCAAGCAATCTTATGCTTAATATGAACAATGACATTTACATACTATTAAATATGTATGTATGTATGTGTGTATGTTTGTTTGAATCTATATATGTGTACACAAATACTACGAATACTACGAAATTCAACTTGTGCGCGCCACTCTGACTACAAATACAATAAAAATAACAACAACACAACAAGAGCAGCGGGAGAGAGAGAGAGCATGAATTTGATTGTGTTTGTGTTTCTGTTTTGTGTTTGTGTTTGTGTAAGGGGGAGAGCGAATGGACGAGCAAAGCACAAGTAAAAAATTGTAAACAGCGTGCACAGTGGTACAATAACAGGCGTCTAGGCTCTAGTTTCTTTTTCTGTTCTTGTTGGAATGCACTTGAAAAAGAGACTTGTGTTTCTCTTTCTGAGAAGGAGAATAAAATTGCCAATTGGGGACTCCCAAAAACCCATTAAACTAGATGGGAGACCAGTGTCGGGTAATAGAAATACATTGCAGTTTCTTGTTGTTTTTTTCGTTAATTGAGCTTCCCAATTAAAACTTTTATCGCTTCTAATTAAGTTTACTTCGTCGTAAAGGACAGGCAGTTTTTTTTTCCGGCTTTAATCTATTTTTAACACTAAAACTACAGTTGAACAACTTGATAGAGAACTATTAGAAAAATGCATATAAAATTCCTTCTATAGAAATATTACTTAAAATCTTAATCTTAAATATCACAATTATTTTCCGCTGTGTTATCTTTGTTGATTTCTGATAAATAGTTTGGGACACTTAAACTATGGTCCACTGTACATACACATATATACATGTATGCATTCGAATGTGTGCATGTGTGTGTGCGTGTGTTGCTAGTTTTGTTTCGCTTTGCGCCAATTTCATTAATAAAGGAGGACAACGTAAATGCTATTTTTATTTGATTAGTAAAACTACATAACTAGATATATATATAAATATTTATATACGTATGTGTGTCAGCTTAAATGCATGGCTGTGTGTGTGTGTTGGTACACGTTGTGCATGAGCGCAAAATGTAAAACATAAGTTTTTGCAAAAATGCAGCCGCTATTCTTGCCCCACTTCAGCTACAGCTGCAACGTTTACAGTTTGGCAACCTAAATAAGCATGTGCTATGTATGTAAACAAATACAGCTCTGTGCTCTCACTCTTTTTCTATTGTATCTCTCTTCCCCTGTTGCTTTACGGTTTGTGTGTTTGTGCGTATGTTGAACAGGTATATAACAATATATTAAAATGAGCTAGCAGATAATGAAGAAGCGGCAGCACCAGCCAAGTCCAATAAATCAAGACCAAATGCATTTATGTTAAGAATTAAATCTGTACATAAAAACAATCGTTTATTGAATACCCTAATCTGAATTATTTACCTTATTGTAAGGTTTACCATAGTTCATGTTTCGTTCTCTCAGTGTAGTTAGTTGTACGTATGCACATACGGTAAATCCCATTCTTTACAACTTATCTTGATAAATGACCGACACCCACCCCATTCCCACTTCCCCCTCACACAAAAAAAGGCCGATAAAAGCTAAAATTTAGTTTCGTAGCAAATGCCAGTGCTTTGAGCTACGTGTTACTACTTAAATACGATAAAAGAAGGAAACAAAGATCGAAAGGCCCATAAATTTTGTGTAAGACAAAATAACACTAACAACAATTTCTGTATATGTTTCTTTTGTTGTTGTGTCGTATATAGATTTTAAGCCTTTGTGCCTATGTTCAAATATACATTTTAATGTATATATGTATGTATGTGTATACTAAATATACATGCACTAACACATACTCATGCACTCTCATTACTTATGTGTATATATATATATCTTTTGTAGTTGCTGTGCTCAATTGGATTCAAAGTTATTTAAAGAACTTTTTACATGCAAATTTATTTTATTTTTGTATGCTAAGAAAAGAATCCCTTGCTAGCTAAAGTAATTAAATTTTTAGCTATACGCAGTAACAGGTATTTAAAAATAGCTATTAGTCAAACTTAAATCAAAGAACCGGTTAGAATTGCATATAAATGTTTTTTTGCAATATTTAAATATTTTTCTTAATCCTTGTCTCTCGCTCTCTTTGTCTCTCTCTGTTTCTCTTTCATATTGTTCATATTGCATATTGTTAGGCATATAGCAACTCTGTAATGCGTACCAAACGCACGTGGAAAAATTAAAATTTGGCAGCACTGTCCAACTGTCCATTACGTGCAGAATGCAAACAACAAGAGAGTGTTCTCACCCTGACAGAAATATTTTATTAATTTCTAATCAATACATTTCGGAAGCAATTCCTTCTTTCTAATCCATTTTTTATTTGTTCTTTTAATGCTGCTTAAATAAACACAACGGGGATTTGGGAAAAAATAAACATTTTACGAAGAAATAAATAAGTTGTTTTACTGCTAAACATACAAAAATACACTTATCTACATAGTTAGTGTTTATATTCCTTCATTTTAAATTAAACTCGGTCCTTTATTTTCTGAACTCGCTCGTAATTAGTTCTCGCAGTTTGATAAACATCGAATTAATTTAATGTTGCTGCCAAAATAATATGTATTTAAAAATTGCCGGCGGGACCCCGAGTTATGTTGCTCAGTGCCGCTGTCCCCATCCCGTTCATACCCCCATCTTCTCAGTTTGCCGCTCGTTTACTCTCCCTCTAGCTCCGTACACATATATATATTTTGTGCCTTCTCTTTCTCCCTCGCTCTCTCAAAACAAATGCCAGCCAGTGGGTGGGTTGTGGGAGAGCAATTTAGAGAGCGCCATCATGTTTTTACAACTACAACTACAATAATTTGTTGACTCGCAGCTTTAACTCACTCATACACATACACAAACACATGCGCATACACACAGGCACACATAAATATAAACATACGAAGCACACATATATACATATATACAATGTGTACATAATATACACAGAGAAGAGATGGCAACATTGTGGAATGGGGAAAAAGTAGCACAAATTGTGCGCTGTTTTAATTTCTTTGCTCCCCCTTTTCGTTGCTGCCATCGGCGCTGGCAGCGAGCTATTTTTTTTATTTTTATTATTATTGTATATGTATGTGTATGTGTGAGTGTCTGTGTATATGTAGTCTGTTTTTATTTTCCTGCTATTTTTTATACACTTTTTGCCTTTACCATCTTCCTTTTTGCTATGTTGTTGTGCTGTGCGCTAATCGTTTGCGTTGGCAGCGCAGTCGATTTCGCTGTCGCCGCGTTGTCTGCTGACGGGTTTCACTGAAGTCGACGTTGACGCTGACTGAAGCTGAGCTGAGCAGAGGCGCGCTCTTCCCGCTCTAATTGCATTAAATTGTTTGGAAAATCATCCTCAGTAATTGCATTTGATGACAGTTTTTTGAGAGAACATGTTTATGCATGTGTGTGTGTGTTGGTGTGTGTTGGTGTGCGTATATTATCTCTGTTCAATTTAATTGGAATGAAAAACAAACAAATATATTAAATTACATTACATAAGTTAATGTACATAATTATTTGATTTAATTGGAGCGTTTTATTAATTCGACCACGTGGCAACTCTGCAGCTCTGTTATTTATCATCTACATTCGTTGTGGTTACAAATTGGGACAATCTAGCGGAAGTTGGTCATTTTTTTAACGCGAAATTGTAATTAACATTTAATTGAGATGGTCAACAAGCTGCCGCACCTGGAAATCTGCCCGAGTCACTATAGGAATGAAAGAAAAAAACTATCAATACTCATTTCAAATAACAGGTTAACATTCACATTGAGTTCAAGTATCTTGTAGACATATATTTGTATATACATATATATTTGTATACATTAATTCCCGCCTTGAAGACAGTCAGAAAATCGATACGAAAAAACCAGTTTAGTCGATGGTGTCACGGAAATCTCTTTCAAACGAAATTCCAACCCAATTCCAATTATAATTCGCATTCACAGTTAGATTATAAATCTGACATATTTTATTTAGAAATTCTAGTAAATTATCTAGAAATTTTTGATTAAATTTGGAGAGCGTTCTTAAGATGTCTTATTTATTGAATGTCAACTAAATAACTAAGTAACAAAAAAATAATAATTATTTACAACATTTATAGAATAAATAAGATGATGAAATTTTATACATACACCAGTAATAAAGTGGGGCTGTATTTTAAATTCTATAGCATACACAATCTAAACCTAAGAAGTCTGATCTCATACCTAACTTAAGAGAGCTGCTTAGAATTAAACAAGCTAATCAAACATATATAGCTCTTTTATTTCTCTATTATTATTACTCTATTTTGATCTGATCCCAACTTTTATTATGTTTAAGTAACATAAACTGCCTTTTGAAATTACCCCTATTCTTATTTATTTAATCTATCTTGCCTAACAACTTTAACACTGACACAATATTTGTTTCCTATATTTGCAGGTGGATCAGTCAGTGAATCTACTGGACAGTCTGAACGCAGCGTCGCGGTGCGATGCAATTAAGTTTCTGCTGCAAACGCTTAAGTGCAAATATCCAGAGACCTGCGACAGAGTCGTCAGGAGTCTGTACATTAACAGTAGTCACAACAAGCCGACGACTGGCAATGGCGCCGGTGCGGAGGTGGAGGAGGAGCAGGAGGAGAAGGACGGAGTGCAGCTAGCGAAGAGCGAGCAGTTGCAGCTGCTGCTTGCTGCCACCGCCTTGAAGAAGGAGAAGCCGGAACCGGGCACAGGAATCGGGGTTGTGAAAATCAAGCTAGAGAACGAGGATGAAGCATCCGCGATCGATTTAAATCAAAACTTTGAGAAAATTCTCTGCAAGGAGGAGTTTATGTGCCTCGACGAGGAGGATGATTTCCTCGATAATGATGTGGCCGATGCTGATGCTGATGCGGATGCCGATGGGGATGTCGACACCGAGGAGAACTCATCTTCCATTGGCAAACATGGACTGCATCACTATCATCGCAACAACAATGTGAATGCCGGAATTGCCGGACGACGAGGTGCCGGACACGGTCTGCTGCACACCACTGATGATCCACTCGATCTGATACACACGGTGAAGCGACGCTATGCGGCCACATTCGCTGATGATGATGACGATGATGAGGAGGGGCAGGAGCAGGAGCAGGAGGCGGATGAGCTGCTCTCGATGCGGCGACAACAAAGGCTGGCGAAACGAAAGCGCAGCAATAACAACAATCACATTAACAACAGTAGCTGCAGCAGCAGCAATATCATCTCACCATCTGTCCACCTGCTGTCCACACGATCCACACATCTGGGCGATGGCTATGTGTTCCACGAGGACAGCCAGTACACGTTGCGCTATCATCACAGCAGCGGCGAGTTCAGTGAGCGAGCATTCAAGGCACAGTTTCGTCTGCTGTTGCGTCTGGCGCTGAGTCAGCATCACAAGCCGTTCCTTAAGCAGTTCTATGAGAATTTTGTGATCACCGGCCGGCTGCTGGGCACCACGCCCTCGACACGGGTGCTAAAGGAGCTGCGCGAGCAGCGGCTGGATGAGTGGCGACGGCAACGCGAACGCAAACTGTTGGCGAAGACGGTTGCCGCCGCCGCCGCAGCAGCAGCAGCAGAGGAAGCGGCAGCAGCAGCAGCTGCAAAGGAATCGGCAGCAGCAGCAGCGACAGTTGCTGCACGGCTAGCGCTGGAACAGCAGCAGGAGCAGCAGCAGCAACAGCAGCAGCTGGAGCTGGAAAAGCAAAAGCACAGCCAGCATCAGCAGCAGCAGCAGTTGGAACAGCAATTGGATGTGGCAGTATCGCCGTTGCAACTGCAGCCGGAGCATCAGCTGAGATCCATTTCGTTTGGTGACTCGGAGCTGGAGTCGGAAACGGAATCGCAGCTATCGTCGGCGGCACAGGAGATTATGAAGTTTGAGGAGTTCATTGATGATGGTGTAGGCGCAGGTCGTCTCATCGATGGGCTCGAAATGGAGCCGGAAATAGATGAGATGATGCTAGCGGGTGCCGGTGGCAGCGCCGGCGACGTCGGTGACGGCGGCGGCAGTGGATTGGGCAGCGTAACGGGCACCTGCAGCGGCAGTGGGAACAGCAATAGCAACAGCAGCGCCGTTCACGACAACGGCATCGCCTCCCTCCTCATGGACACCAGCCATGGGCAGCAGCTTCATTCGCACCATCTGTAAGCATAAACAATTGACATTTAAGCAACCAAGAAGTTCTCTAGTCGAGGTTTCTCAGAATTGTAGATTCAGCATTTTTCTAGTAAATTCTTATTAACTAAAAATCGCGCTAAATTTTAGTAAATCGATTCGGAATTCAAGAAATGCTTGTGGATTGGGGGATTTGTTTTCCTTCCTGGAACTCTCAACTAGAGAACTTTAGCTTCGTTGTTTATTTGATTACATTAAAGAATTCAATTATACAAATATTTTTGACATTTAAATCAACAGGAGCAGCAACAGCAGCAATAGTGGTGGAAATCTTGTGATCAATGGCCTTACGTCAAGCAATATGCACAGCAACAACATTAATTGTAACAAGAGCAATAATGCGCTCAATCCACAGCAGCAACTGGCGGCTGACCATCCCTCGAAGCAGTCCGGGCCGCATCAGGATCGGGAACGGGATCATCAGGCGCAGATGCAGTCCCAGTCGCAACAATTATCGATGCCTCCAATGAGGAGCGGATATGGCATCGATGGCGTTGCGATGTCGGCGACAACGCAGCTAATGGCTGGCACTGAGATTCAGCTGCAGAACGAATCGCAGAACCAGTCACAGAATCAGAACCAGAACCATTATAATTCAAGCAATAATCCGCTCTCAATGCCGCCCATCATTGAGCAAATGATGCAAATGCAGATGCATCAGCAGCAGCAGCAGCAACAGAGCCCATTTCCCCAGCATCAGCATGCCCAACTGATGAACAATCGTCAGTCGCATCTGCATCCGCATCCACATCCGCATCCCCATCCTCATCCACTTCCCCAGTCACATCCACATTCGCAGTCGCAGCCACCGACGCATTTGGGTGCAGCGGGTGGCATGGGAGGATCATCGCAGCTGAACTCATCACTGGAGCTGGACGACAATGAGTTGTCGGGCGATGAGGATGACGATGACCTGGATAATGAGATTGACGAGCTGGATGCGGCCAAGCAGCAGCTCATTGATGGCGGCAGCAGCAGCAGCACCTCCCTGCAAGCGCCACCCTCCCAGCTCGGCGGCAGCCATACGCCCGGCGGCAGTAAAAAGGACAAACCAAGCTATAATTGTCTGCTGTGCCCCAAATCGTATCGGAAGCGCAAATCGCTGCTGGATCACTACAAGATGCATCCCGGCTACTGTCACGACTGTGGACAGCCCAATGGCAACACGCTGGAGGTAAGAAAAACGCGACTTTTAAACCATTAATCTTGACTAATATATTTCGAATTATTGCAGGAGATAATTCAACACAATCGGACGATGCATGTGAAGGAGTTCCCTTTTGTGTGTGAGACCTGCGGCGAATCCTATTCGCGTCGACAGCAGTTCCATGCCCATGTGGAGTCCCACAAGAAGGATTTCAAAAGTGAGTCGAGCCGAATGTAAATTTCACCAATGCCACCGGCAGGCGAGAGCGCATTTTCTTTTTATTTTATTGTTGTATTTTTGAGCTCAACTAAAAAGCATTTTCAACTAATGCCCAATTTTTGTATTTGGATTTGCAGTCTTTCCGTGCGGCGAGTGCGGCCTGAAGTTGTCGCAAAAGAAGCTGCAGCAGCACTTTGAGGAGACCGGTCACAAGGCCGATGGCGCCATCTGCGAGGTTTGCGGCGCCGAATTTCCCTCGAAGAATGCCCTCTACCAGCACATCATACGGGTGCACAAACGTGACAATTTCTTTGAGTGCCACATTTGCCAGAATCGATTCACGCTCAAGGCCAATCTGGAGCGGCATGTGCAGCTGCACACGGAGGTTAAGCGCACGTATGTGTGTGATATGTGCGGCTCCTCCTATTTTACATATCCCGCACTCAAGGAGCACTATAGCAACGCCCATGTCGATGTCTCCGAGTGCAAGTGCACCCTATGTGGCAAGAGATTCGGTTCGGCCAAGTCACTGCAACGCCATTTGCCATCGCACTCGGAGGAGCGGCCGCATTGCTGCAATCACTGCGATCAGGTAAATAGAATCTTGCAACTTGTGGACAGTAAAAAGGCCTCCGAACTCACCAAAATTTGTGAACAATATTCATTATTATAATATTTGTATTGTGCAGACTTTCAAGTGGAAGACGCATTTGGTGCGTCACAAACAGACAATGCATGGGAATCAGCCGCCGCCACCCAAGAAGGGCAAACAGCGTTTCCCCAAGTCCAACGAAGAGGGTAAGTGCTGAGATGCGTCCTCAATTCATGCACAATTTGTAAACTATTCATCTTTGTAAATATTATAGACATGTTGCCACTGCCTGATATGCCAGGGCCGCCGCCGGTGAAGGCTAGCAAAAAGTCAGCGGTCAGCAAGGCAAAGTCTCAGGCAGGTGCGGCAGCTGCAGCCGCCACACAGCAGCAGCAACAACAACAGCAGCAGATGCAGTCGGGCGTTGGGAAGGGTGGTAGTGTGGGTGCCACGCCCACACCGCCGCCACCATTGTCGACGACACCGGGCTGCTCGCAGCAGGATCCGTTTAATGCCGCCATTGTGAGCAGCAACAGCTCACAATCATCGACGGCTTCCACGTCACAGCACTCGGTCTCCACGAGCGAATCTCAGCAGAATTCCATGTACAATCAGAGCTTTAGTGCGGACAAGTTGCAACAGCAGCAGCAGCCTCCGACGCAGCAACAACAACAGCAGCAGCAGAATGCGTTGCATCAACATCAGCAGCAGCAGCAGCAACATGCGGCAGCAACGCCACCACCAACGCAACAGCAACAACAGCAGCAAGCGTTGCCAACTGCACAGCAGCAACAGCAGCAGCAGCAGCCGCCGCATCATCGCCATACGCCGCATACGCCGAACAACAGCACGCCGGAACTACATTTGCAGCGAATGAACAGTTTTGGCGGGCCGGAGAGCCAGTTTCACTTTGAGCCCACCGGCAATCCAGCTGTCGGCTATCAGCAGCATCAGGTCTTGAATCAGTATCAACAGCAGCAGCAGCAAGCGCAACAACCGCAACAACAACAGCAGCCGCCGCAGCCACAGCCACCGCAGCAGCAGCAGCAACAGCAGCAGCAGCATATGCGCAGCCACACGCCACAGAGTCCACATCCGCATCCACATCCACATGCGCATGCACATCCGCATCAGGCACAGCAGTTGCAACAGCAGCAGCAGCAACACTTTAGCTCGCCGCATCACATGCCACCAATGCATCACCAGCATCAGTTGCTGCTGCAGCAGCATCGTCACAGTCATTCGCCGCAGCATCAGCAACACTCGCGCTTGCAATCACCACAGCCACAGCCGTCGCCGTCGACCGCTGCGTCAGCAACACAACAACAATTCTTGCAACAGCAGCAGCAGCAACAACAACAAGCGACTGACTCATGGGGCAACATGGGCTTTGGTGGGGCACCAAACACTCAGCCGGTCGAGCTGAAGGATAACAAGTTCTACATTGTCGACTCGACCGAGTTTCTCGGGCTTCCAATGAACGTGGGCGCACCAGCGCCGCCCACCCAGCAGCAAGCCGCTGTTGTCGTCGGCAACAAGCCGCAGCAGCAGCAACAGGCGCCACAAGATCCCGCCTTAGCTGGCGATCTATTGGGCTTCCAGCACATGTGGCCGCAGCAACAGGCACAGCAGCAGCAACAACAACAACAACAACAGCAGCAGCAGCCGGCAACAGCAGCGCCGCAAGTGAATCAAGTGGGGCCGGGAGATGCGCACAACTACAATAATATTGGCAGCATTCTCACGAATCTCATCGACACTAATCCCACGCCTTTGGAGTACAACTTTGATTTACCCCAGCAGCAGCAGCAACCACAGCAGTCGCAGCAACAGCAGGCGAGTCAGCAACATCACAATGCTGCTGTTGCTTACGGTGCTGGCTTAATGCGGCACGGAGTTCCAACGGGCAACGTTTACTACGAGCAGCAACAGCATCACAATCACAACCATAGTGCGCTGAGCGAGCAGCAGCAGCAGCAGCTAGTCAGCGAACAGCAGAAGCACAATAGCTTCCAGCCATATCATCCACATGCGCATCCACATCCGCATCCACATCCGCATCCGCATGGACTGCAACAGCAGCCGTTGCATTCGTTGGCGGGCGCCACACATTTGTTGCCACCGCCACCGCCGCACGGCAGCGTCTATGAGCGTACAGCACCACCAGTGGGTGTGGGTGTTGGTGTTGGTGGTTATCCCATGCTGGGCGATGATAGCAAGTCAGTGTTGCCGCCGATCAATGACTATATGCATCATATGCAGCAACAACAGCCCGATCTAATCTATTATCCAGTGAAGAACGATTGACAACCAAAGTAGCCGGCGCTGGGTGGTGCGCAAGGGCAACAGCAACAGCACCACCTGCAACAAGAACAACAACCCAACCACAACCAGCATCATCAGCAGCAGCAACACCACAACAACCACTACGCGCATAATAATCATAATCATAATCATACGCGCTGGTGGCCAGCACCAGCAGCAAGTTTAGGCGCCAAGAGAGGCGATGTTTTTCATTGAAAAGCATTCACAAAATACAAAAACAAAACAAAAAAAGCTAAAAAAAAAATTATAAAACAAAATTATAAAATACACATTTTGTTTAGTCTGTAAAGTGTGGAGGATATCAGGATATCAGGATGTCAGCAGCGAGAAACGTGCTTGTGTAGATAAGAAACAAAGGAGGATTCTAACTAGATAAGGTTTTTATCATAAGGATAACAAAATGTTATGCAAAATTCATAGAGCAATAACTTTTGAAGATTGGGGGCTTCGATGCTCAGTTTTATCTACTCCGACCGAACGCTATGTTACAACTTGTATACATGCAACAAACTGAATTCAAATACAAAGAATAAAAAAAAACAATAACAACAACATCAACAACATGACTACAGACATATATATATATATATATAAATAGTAGCGTGTAAGCTAACAAACAAACAAAATGATGGAATAAAACACTATAAATAATTAAATAAATGAAATGTAATAAAAATATGTAGCCTGTAAGCATGTACTAACTAACAGTAACGGCAGACCACAACAAACAAACAAACAACCAACCAATAAGCAACTTTCGAACAAATTTTTGCAACATAGTTTATGCTTACTTTAACTTTAAACGAAAATTGAGATGGACACAAATACGTACGTTGTTGATATATAATCAAAGCAACATATACATACGCATACAATGTATCCACATATAAGTCGCAACAGATTGTAGATTTATTTTCAAAGAATTAACGCATGGGGCCTGCATCACATAGTAGCATATTTATATATGTATATATATATATAAAGGATAGATGATTGCCAGATCGTGAACCCAGACACAACCATATCAATGAGGCCCTTTGCCGTGACAAAAAAAAAAAGAACATTAATTATCTATATATAAATCAATCATATATAATTTGGATACTGCTTGTTATTTTCTATTTAGTTGAACAATCAATAATTATACATACATACATACATAAAAAGATACATACACATATTTGATTAACATGATCCCCAATATGCCGATGGAGCCCTCTTAATTGTAGCGCCACATTTTTGTTAGATTAGTGCCTAAGTCTAGTTGATATATATGTAGATATATATATATGTATATATATCTATATCTTGTATGTATACCCATTTTGTGGCTTTTTACACCCGAAACTTCTGTAATTATTATTAAATCATGCATGCTGCTATTATATATAATATGGTATGCCCTGCCCCCTCTGCTCCGCCGTCTCTCAGCCTCGTTTACCCCGTCATAACTGCGTGTATGTATATATACATAGCAAACCTTTACTTCCTTCGCTTCCAAACGCAACTAAATATGTTTATTATTGATTGGTATGTATGTATTTCCTTAACCAGCCCCCTACTATTTCAGACCCCTTAAGTTTATATCATAAACATATTAATTATAGTGTTGTTATTGTTTACAAATCGTGTATTCAATTCAGCTAAGAAAAACATTACATAAGTGAAAGAAAGTTTAAAACGATACAAGTGTAAGGCTACTTTTATGAACAAAAAAGCAACCAACAACTACATTAAATTAAATTTGTATTCTGGATACAATAATAAGCAACAAACAAAGCAAATGCAAATGCAAATGCAAAAGCAAAAGCAAAAACAAAACAAAAAAAGGAATAAAAACAATTAAAACACAAAAAATATAAATAAAATTTGTATATTTAATAAAAATAGCAAAATAAAAATAAATAAAATTCTTTTAAAACAAACCTTTTGATTTCCTTTAGAGCTTACGATTCAATTTAGCCATTAACCACTGTACTTCTTTCAGCAAATTTATTTTTTGTTCATATGTTCAACAATTTATTAGCACTTTTATTTATATACATCTATAAAATGATCTAGTTAACACCGCCGATCAGATTCACCACACGATTCTTATAGCGTTTGGATATATCCTTCTCGATGTACGATTGCAGATTGCGGGTCTGCGCAATCAGTTCATCCAGGACGGGATTCAATTTCTGACGCTGCTCGCGAATTTCCACGGCACGCTGCTTGAGGCCATCGCGCGTGTTGCGCAGCTTATCCACCGCCTTGGTCATCTGCTGCAGCTTGCTGGCCAGCAGATCGGCATATTTGGGTGAATGTTTCAGCTGGAATAGATGACGTGTCTGCTCATCGGACACCTGTTGAATGATCTTCTCCACATCGCTCAATATTTTGCCAATGCTCTCGCTGTCGTGCGTCGCAATGTTATCCATCAGGGAGAACATAATGTTGTTCGACGACTCCAAATGCTTGAGCTCATAGAGGCGCATGAGCAGGAATGCCTCCAGTTCGTGGATTTCGTCCAGAAAACGATCGCGATAGTTGGGCGAGTCCAGGAGCGTATAGGCCTGGTCACCTAAAAAAACAAGTAAACATTAGTAAATGCTAATGGAACCATTAACTAGTTAATGCCAACCTTTGGCAGTGCCACCATCCATGCCGGTACCCTCGACAACAATACCGTATTCCTCGACGGGTATATCGAAGTTGATTTCGACAGCATCTGTGGGTGCACTTTCGATGCCCCAATCTATGTTGCCGCCGTCTGCTTCCGGAAAATCACCATAGTCGATAATCTCCGCTGAGACAGTGGAGGATGTGCCGCCATTGTCATCAGTGCCAAAGTCGATTTCGTTGCCATCGTTGCCATCCTTACTGCTGCTGGATCCGCTGATGCTTAAACGCAGCTCAGGCTCCTCAATTGCAAGTGGCGCCTCTTTATGGATGTACTGATAAACGGTTGTGTTGCCATGCTCCACCAAATGACGGAGTATGGGCAAACATTGTTGCTGTCCGCTGACCTCGGAATACAGGTCAATGCCAGCCTGCACGCGGCCAATGTTCTGCAAGGATTTGGCATATAGATTCTGCAGGCCTGCAAGCACCTCAACAAATTCAGCATGTAGATTTTCGCCTTTGACGCCCAGCTGTTCGAGCAGAGCAGCATGCTCCGCCAGTAGTTGAGCCTCTGGCTTGTGCATGTCATTGGCACGCTTCAGGCACTCATCCGTCTGCTGTTCCAATTTTATCATTTGTTTGCGCACGCCGGGAATCTCATAGTTGACATTCCTAACGAAGATTTGCGCAGTCTCCGCCAGATATGTGGCATTCTTCTCGTACAGACGACAGATCTCCTGCCAGTCTTTCATGCGCTGACTGCCATAGGTGCCGAACACGCTCTTCGTATCTTTTTCCGTCTGCTTCAGGATCTCGATGATCTCTTTCACGTGCAAATAGTTTATATCTGCAAAATAATGCAACCTTTAGTTGTAATCTAAAATATATATCCATATGGGGAGCACCTACTGGATCCGGACAAGAGTTTGATTAGTTGATCGTTGGCTGGCATATCTTGCAGCGCATTGCTAATCCTTGAATGTATATCCTTGATTGGTGCCTGGATATTCTTGGGCACAATCCGTCTGCTGATGAGCCAATCCTGCAGCTTCAGCGTGTGGATATCTATGGGTATCTCCGATTCCTGGTTTTTGGGTTAAGAAGGGAAACATTTGAGAGTCGCACACATAAAGCTCCACAATTTGGAAATATTATTTATGATAAATGTGTGATATATTTTTTTTTTTATTATTATTTTTGCTTACATTCATTTTAATGTTGTTGACGTTGCTGCTTGTATCAAGTGTCTTAAGTGCTCTAAGGTTGCGCACGATACGTCACAACTTTCGATGAAGATGTGCTGCGCACTCATCGATATGTACACAACGCTTATCGATAATAATTCGAATTTAATAATTAGTACAATTGCTTATCATATGCTTGTATAGTAATCATTGGTTATTGTTATTAGTTATAGTGTTCTCTAAATCTGGTGTAAGTTGGTCATTAATAATCCTTGAATGTAGTTCGATAGGGTAGGTCATATTTATTTATCTAACGCACCTTGTCCTTTGAAAACCTTTAAGGATTTGGACGAGCTTGAGCTATTTAACTGCAAAGCCATCGTCCTGGCCTTTTGATTCACCCTAAAAATGCTTTTAAATAGTTCCCATCTCAATCCATAAGAAAAACTGCAGATGCATGAATTACATTTACATATATGTACGTATGTACATTTTATTTAAATATTTCATAAAAATGTATTTACAATAAGCGAGGGATAATTATATATTCTAAAATACGTTAGATGTATTTGGAATGGCAAACGGATCCGAATCCTCCCTCAGCATTTGTGAGACCTGAGCGCTGGGGAGCATCTTTTGCGAGCTGCCCGTTTTCGTTTTACGCCAGTGATCCCATTCGCTTGGATGCATTCGTTTCTTGTGCGAATGCATATTGGCATTTGAGTTGAATGTCCTCGTACAGAAGATACACTTATAGAGTGGCTCGCCCGTGTGCTGTGCCATGTGCTCCTGTAATCGTATATTATTTATAGTAGTTATAAATATTTATATTAAATATATATAATTAAGTTTGCCACCTTAAGGCTGATGTCCTTTTTGAAGGTCTTGCCGCATTGCTCGCACGGATAGACTGTGTTCGAGTGCGAGTAGCGCTTATGTCCGATTAGAGCACGCGAATTCTTGCAACTCTTCCCACATTCGCTGCAAATGAACGTTTTGCCCTCGTCATTGTGGCGCCTCAAGTGCTGCTTCAAATTATCCTCGTCCTTGAGCCAGCTCTCGCAATCTGGCCGTGGGCATTTAATGCGCGGTCCACTCTCCTCAAAATGCAGTCGCACATGTTTCTCAAAGACAGCCTTATCCTTGATTTCCTTGCCACACACATGACACACATTGGCCGCCTTACGATGCTGCATGCTAACATGCACCTGCATGTGATATTCGGTAGCAAAGCTGCAAATACAATTGAAATTTTATATATAAAAGGCTAAATGCTATATTTGTAGTTAGACGTACGCATTATGCTTGGGGCACTCCTGGCAGATGAACTTGCGTTCGCTGACCGGCACATGCGAGCCCTTGTGCAGCTCCAGGAGATTTTGTCGAGAGAATCGCTTGCCACACTCGTCGCACTGAAAGTCGCACTCCTCGTCCGGCACATGGTGCACCAGCCAATGTGCGCGCAGCACGCTCGAATTGGCAAACACTTTTCCGCAGTCGTCGCACCTGGAAGCAGACAGATAAATGATTATTTTATCGTAATTGAGGGAAGTCATGACATGGCTATATATACAAAGGGTACACCATCCAAAATAAAAAGATGCATACTTAATATACTCTGGATTCTCGTGACGTCTGGCATGCTCGACGATAAGGCAACGTTTGCTTAGCTTTCGACCGCAACATTTAATGTAGGGTCGCTCGTTGGGATGTTTATCCTTGAAATGATCCCGCATGCCTTCAAAGTCATCGGCCAGAAAAATGCACAGTTCACAGCCCATAACAATATATTGCTTGATTAGATCCTCGTCCTCCTTGCAGAACGGTGGATATTGATGCTTCTTAAATATCCGCTTGGTTGGAAACTTGCGTTTGTCATGACCCTTGGATTGCAGGGATTTCTTCAGTTTGACTGGTTTTAGCTTTTCATAAGTATCCGTTTCCCGCTTCCACTTGCGGCCACTGCGTGTAACAATCACATTCTCATCATCCTGGTCCTTGACGTAATCATCTGGCGACAGTCTTTCCAGCTTAATGTCCGGCTTACTATCTGATTCTGTGTCCGCCTGATACGTGGACATCTCGATGTCCAGTTCATCGAGAGGGTTGTTGCTGTTGCTGCCATCGTTATTGGCATCGCCATCAATTGTTAGCACCTCCGCTGGCATCATAACTTCCTCGGGCCATGGGGTGCACATAATTTCGGGATCCGGATCCTGTTTGAATTTCGGTGCACTGGCGTAAATCACATGTGCGTCTTGGATGGATACATAGAACTGATGAAATTCCGAGACTTGCGTCCAGCATACATTGCACACCACTTTCGATATGGCATCGTTTGGTAATAGCTGTAAAACAGGCAACGAGAATATATATATATATATATTTGTGTGGGTGTATGGGAGTGTTATTGTGTAGCTGTGTGTGTGTGTGCAGCTCACCTCAAACCAAAAGTGCTGGCGCAGAACTTCGGCAACATTTGGCACGTTACCCGCAGCTGCTGTTGCACCTGCTTCACCTGCATCGCTATTAAAGATTTGAAGGCACATCTGGGAACCACAACCACGCAGGCAGAGGCGACATACTTGCGGTTCCATTGCTTATCATTAAGTTGCAAGCGCTGCAGGCAGCGTATGAGATCTGACAGTCTTATTTTACTGTATAAAAAATGTTAATTTAATTGTATTTAGGTATGGTCAATTCCTATCAACCATCGATAGATGACATCGAAACATCTGATGTTATCGATTTGTTCTACAATGTCGCTTCATGCAGCAGACTGTCAAGCAGCTTATGCATGATGCACTAGGGTTGCAGGAAAACAATATCGACTAAAAATTCTTCGGCTGCAATATGCAGGGCGGATGTGTGAGAAACAAATAAAGAACATAAATATCAAAAGAAATCAACAACTTTGCATAATGAAGGTAAACAAATGAGACACAAACCACTTCCAAGTATTTAACAATCTTCTGTATTCAGCGAATAAGTGACAAGAAGCTGGAGGCTTTTACGGTTGGCACATTTTCCAAGCGGCAATTGGTAGGTTCTGCGTAACGCTTGATTTATTTATTTTACCAAATTGAAAAAACCCTGTTTTTAGTCCAAAAAAGAAATTGAAGAACAAAAGAAGAAGGAAGATGAGGCAGCTGCGGCACATGTGAGTGAGGAAATGTTGAAGAATTGAAACATGTTATTAGCAATTCTGTATTTCAATGTGCAGGCGTTTAAGGAGTTTGTGGAGACGTTTCAGGAGGCGCCGACTGCCTCCTCTAAGGTGTGGGTTAAGGCCGGCACCTATGATGCGGGTTCTCGGCGTGAGGATAAAAGTGAGAAGGGCAAACTGTACAAGCCGGGCTCCAAACTGATTGAGAAGAGCGCCTCCGAAAAGGCGGAAGATTATGCCAAACTCTTGGCGTCCGATCTCAAGAAGGATCCGGCGCCATTGAAAAAGAAGAACCAGGAGAAGAAAAAGAGCAATTTGGAACTGTTCAAGGAGGAATTAAGACAGTAAGCAGAATTTATTTTATATTTAGAAGAGATAATCTCCATTACGTATGACTTCCACAGAATTCAGGAGGAGCGTGAGGAGCGGCACAAGTACAAGCATATGGTAGTGCCAAGTGCGCCGTCCTCTTCCTCCCAGCAGCAGCAGCAACAGCAGACGCAGCAACAACAGCAGCAACCGTCTTCGAGCAGTTCCCAACAGGCGAACGCTGCTCGAGATGGTGGTTCCTTTGACACAGGTGATCCGAATACGACCAATCTGTATTTGGGCAATCTGAATCCAAAGATCTCCGAGCAACAACTAATGGAAATTTTCGGTCGCTATGGTCCGCTGGCAAGCATCAAAATCATGTGGCCCCGCTCCGAGGAGGAGAAGCAACGTGGTCGCAATTGTGGCTTTGTGGCATACATGAGCCGCAGGGATGCGGAACGTGCACTGCGCACCCTCAACGGTCGCTACATTATGGGTTATGAGATGCGTCTGGGCTGGGGCAAAACGGTGCCCATTATGAATACGCCGATCTTTGCGCCACAGGCACTGCTGGAGCTGACACTGCCTCCGCCGCCGTCGGGTCTGCCATTCAATGCACAGCCACCGCCCAGCGAGGCGAATACGTTGCCCAAAAAGAACTACAAGGATTACGATTCCATCGAGGACAAAGAGAACATGGAGCGGGTAAGTCACTTAACCCCTTAAACCATCAAGTCTTTTCATTTTTGATATATATTTCAGATTCTGGGCAAGTGCGTGGTGAAAGTCTTCATACCGACGGAAAAGTAGGATTCATTTGGATTCAATTTATGTTATTGGTTATAATTGGGACGCTTGCATTTTAGATCCGTGCTGAATATCATACATCGCATGATCGAGTTTGTGATACGCGAGGGACCCATGTTTGAGGCGCTAATCATGAGCCGCGAAATGGAGAATCCACTCTTCTCGTTCCTCTTCGATAATGAGAGTCCGGCGCACATTTATTACCGCTGGAAGCTCTACTCCCTGCTGCAGGGCGACACACCGAGCGAGTGGCGCGAGATGCAGTTTCGCATGTTCAAGGATGGACCCGTGTGGACGCCCCCCATTGCCAATTTCTACACGCAGGGCATGCCCGATGAGCTGGTCGTCGATCCTGATGCACCCGTTGTGCACAAGGGTGCCTTATCTAATGCGTAAATCAAATTTTCCTTATATATCAAGCTTATTGATTTAACGATTTCTTGTGACTGGCAGGCAACGTGATCGCCTCGAAGACTTGATACGCCAGTTGACACCGGAGCGCGCCCGCATTGGCGACGCCATGATTTTTTGCATTGAGCATGCCGATGCCGCCGATGAGATTTGCGAATGCATTGCCGAATCGTTGGCAAATTTGAAGACTCCCGCTTCGAAGAAGATCGCTCGTCTATATCTTGTTTCCGATATTCTACACAATTGCACTGTGAAGGTGTCAAACGCTTCGTTCTTTCGCAAATCGTATGTTGACCATGGATAGCTCGATGATTCACAGGCTTTAACTGATTTATTTATTTACAGCGTGGAGAAACAATTGCTGGATATATTCGAGAGCTTGCATACCTATTATTTGGGTATAGAGAGTCGCCTGAAGGCGGAGGGATTCAAGACGCGCGTTTGCAATGTAATACGCACCTGGGAGGAGTGGACAATTTACCCAAAGGATTTCTTATCCCAATTGCATGCGGTATTCTTGGGTCGAACGGTATGTGTACATCTATGGCTAACCAAATCAGATTCATTTATTTTGTTTACTTTGCAGGCTGTCTCCCCGGTCCAAGCAGATGAGTCGCGTTCCGAGGAGACTCTGGATGAGGACATAGATGGGGCGCCACTGTCGGGCGAGGAGAAAGATGATGAAGATTTGGATGGTGTGCCCCTGGACGGTGCTGCATTGCTGAAGAGTGCACTGAAGCTAGCTCTACCAGATGCCACTGCTCAACAGCGAGATACGCCCAAGCGGGACCAGTATATTGAAGAAATCGATGGTGTTCCAAGTAAGCCTCTCTTTCCCATAGATATCTATACATGATATACATGTTTCTAATTCTGTTAGTGGATGATGATCTCGATGGTGTGCCCTTGGAGTTCGTACAGAAAGCCGTAGACAGCAAGTCGCATACAAAAATGCCCGGCTTTATACCATCCAAATGGGAAACGGTTGATCCCACACAAATTGAGGCACAGGCCATAACGACTAGCAAGTGGGACACGTTGGATCCACCGGATCCGCCCAAATTCTTCAGTTCGGACGAGGAGAGCGATGATGATAACTCACAGAAATTCGATGACGAGAAGCGTCAAAAGTTGCGTGAAATCGAACTGAAAGTTATGGAATATCAGGATGAGCTTGAGTCGGGCAAGCGGCGCCTGGAATCCGGCTGGACACTACCCGAACAGGTTGAATACCATCGCAAGCGTCTGCTCAAGCGGGTAAGCACGCTAATGGAGTGAAACTATTTTTTTTAGAGCGAACTCAAAACATTGTCGTGCTTACAGAATTCACCCGTGGGTTCTGTGGACTCGCCGTTAAGCTACATGAACACCAAGTCGAGGAGTTCACAGCGCAGCGAGAGTCCCGATGGCCGGCATGCCCCCGGTGGCCACTACAGCAGCAGTTCCCGTTCGAGTCCCGGCCTGCGCACCAGTCGCAAACGATCCCATTCACCTTTCAGTTGCGGAGAGAGCAGCGGTCGCAGCAGCAGATCTGTAAAGCGCAATCGTTCTCGCAGTCAATCGGATTCACCCAAGCGCTACTCGGAGCGTCCAGCTGCTCGCTTATCATCACGCAGATCCCCATCACCGCCGCCCGCCTCGGCTTACAGTTCGCGTGGGGGGCGACGAGTCAGCGTCTCTCCACCAGCTCGCCATCGTTCGGACAGCAACAAACACAAGCACAAACATCGCCATTAGAAGTTCTTGCTGCGCATTTTAATAAAGTATATAACATTCAGTGTAGTTCAGTGAACAGCCAAAAGTCTTAATTTTTTGTAAATTAATAATTTAATTGGAAATGGCGAAAAGTCGTGGCAATTGAGGGATTGGTTAGCTGTCATTTAGGGATGCCTCCTCTCTGTAGACCTCAATGACATCATCAATGATCTCCCACTGATTCTCTCTGGTGAAATCTTTCACCAGTGGCTTATACCACATGGATGCCTCGTCCGATTCGTCGGTCAGGGGAACCTGCACCCCATAGGTTTGCATTGCCAGCGACAGACAACCGATTGCCACGTGCGTGGGCTTGTATTTCAAGATATTTGGGCTATGGTGAAAGTCCTGTAAGTACGAGGCAGCCGTCTTGGCAATCGGCACAGAGTTCCACACATCCGCACCGACCCAATCTTGTAGTGTCTTCATGTAGTAGAGCAAATACTGCCAAACGAAAGAGAAAGTTGAAACATTGATAAAAGAGTGGCTTGAAAATTTGGTAACAACTTGCAGCTTCCTACTTTGTGCGCAAGCTCAATATTGAGATCAAAACTCAATGTGCGTGTTATGAGCAACTCGGCCTGGACAATGGCATCCCGCATTGCCCAATATTCGTCATTTAGATCCAATGGTTCACTGGCCCGATTTAGGGTGCCATATGCCACATTGATGACGTCGCGAATTTTGACACTGTCATCGTCTTTGATTTTGCCAGCCAAATAGAGAGACGAGGCAGCAATTAGCTGTAATAGGAACACAACACATTTCATATATGGGCACCGGAAGGAGATCAACTCAATACTCACGAACTCATCGTAATCCGACGACTTGACCTCCTTGAAGAAGCGATGATAGACGATGGCAGCACAGGCAGCAGTCAGTGGCTTCATTTTCAGCTTGGCAGCGCACTCGAATATGTAGAGTGGCACCAGACCAGGTTTACTCGAATTGCTGCAACATTTAATTGAAATTGATGTTGAAATTATTGCTGCTGCTGCTGCTGATTGAATTGTTGCTCACCGATAATCAATGGGCTTCATATTTTGTACTTTACTCGTTTCCACGTGCTGCTGCAACGACATGACATCCAAAACGTTTTTCATGTTATTACGTCGTAAAATAATTCAATTGTTTTAAATTCTAAGGAGTTTAGAGAGTTCGTTGCCACCCACTAAACAAGTAGAAAGACAGAGAGAGAAAGAGATTTGCAAAGCGCACTGCAATAATTCCAATAATGAACACCGTCCCAGATCAGCTGTCTGAAAGGCACTGCACGCAAAAAAAAATAATCAAGAAGCAAACGCAACACGTTGAAACTTCGAGGCGCCGAAACACGAACGCAAAAAAAAAGAAACCCGAAACCGGTTTATCGCCAGAAGCCGAGCACACAGTGGGACGCTTGCGCTGCTGTGAGAACCATGAGCACAGTGGTAACACAACTCTTGAGCGAGAGCGTTCATTTCCTGGTGTTGCAATAAATTCCGCATTTTATTTGCTTATTTATATTGCAAATTCGCATTAAAACAATGGAGTCGCATTTTTGAGATGCATTTTTATTTATTTATTAAATATACGTATGTTATTAAGAACTAATGGGTTTATAGATGCGTTTTAGTTTCGATTTATTTATTGCCAATTTATCTAAGGAGCAAACTGAGTTAAGGAAGAAGCTGCCGCTAAAGGAAAAAGTAAAAACCAACATTATCAGCCGCTGACTGCTGCTCAACCTCGAGGCAGGCTCACAATTTTTATTAAATCGGATTATATAATTTGTATAATGATTTTTAGATGTTATCTTTTATGTAATTTTTCATGGGCTATGCATGGTTAGTGTTAGGTTTATAAATATATTAAAAGTAAATACGAACGGCCTCCTCGGCATTCTGTTCAACGGGACAATAGGGACACTTGAGGATGTGGCCATTGCTCAGTTTGTGCAAGGCATCATTGGAGATGACATGACCGCATGTCAGCTTCTTGGGTGGATTGTCCTCTGTTGTCTGTTGCCGCAGAATGGGACACGCGAAGATCGAATGAAACCGAAACTCTGGCTGCAAATCAATCTCAATCGGCAACTCATCGCAGCCATTCCACATGCCGAGCACCTGGCGCGATTGCATCACCTGCTTGATGTTGAGCAGGGCGGGCAGAGCGGTGCAGCCGGCATTGACCACCACGGAGAGGGCAGAGTTTTTACTGATGCCCAGCAGTTGGCAAGCATCGTTGAGGAACGTGAACGATAGCTCCGTCCACATCTCCTGTGCCAAGAAGATCTTGTAGGGTGTCTTCTCCAAGCCACCCGGCAGATAGATAAAGCTGGCCATTAAGTTGGCAATCTCGTGCTCGTAACGTTTGGCAAACTTCTGAAAATTAGTCCGGGCATACACAATGGCATCGTGCTGCGACTCCAGACCATTGGAGACCAGCTGCATGAAACGCATGCGGTGCAGCCGAAACTCGATTAGCGAATGACGCTCCAAGAGCTGAGTGGAGTGACGGACAGCCCATTTGAGGGCTTCGGTGAGTTCGCGCTTCTGTATCTGTATCCAGATGCTGTAGATTTCGGCGAACTCACGTTCCGAGTCGAACACATCCTGGGCATCGTTGTCGCTCATCTTGCACTCCTTGATCAGGGTGCGGGCCACCTCGTCCATGCCCTGGCGGCAATAATGCTTGGCAATCGCCTTATTGAGCAGCATCAAGTTGTCCTCATCCTGCAGTGCATCCACACGCATTGTGGAACTGAAGTCGGAGTTGAAATTCCGATCGATGGCTTTGCCAATTTTTGAAACAGCACCATGCGAATCCCGATGCTCCGTCGATAGTTTCTGGACGCGCACATTGCACTTGGAGATGGCATCACGGATTATCTCCATTTGGCTTTCGGTTAAACGTTGTGGAGCTGACGGCTCTGTCTCCACCTGCATGTTGACAGTCTCGCCCATGGGATCATCGACGCTGCCCGGTGTACCTGGTGCATTCATTTGCGTCCCAGTATTTAGAGTGGTGACCAACATTTGCTCCGCATTCTCCAGTACATTGACCAGTTGCGACATTAACGATGCGACATCCCCGATTTCGGCAGAGGCGATCTCGTGGAGCTGCTCCAGCTTGCTGACGACGCGATCGAGTTCCTTCTCAACGGTCACACATGCCTCGTCGCCCATAATGGCCAACCCACTCTGTGGCTCAACGTTAAATTTGGAAAATTTGGAGCGACGCCAATCGACAGCTCGCATTAGGTTTTCCGTCAATTACAGTTTTCAAACTTTTAACACGCTATTCTTTTTTACGCCAAGAGCAATTTTCACTGCAGGCTAAATGTGATAATTTTTCGATTATTTCGTTAAGTTCGCAATTTTATTTTAACTTTTGTCTACAATAATAACACAAAGAAAACATCACTGCCAGAGTTGCCCATCAGTTCACCTTATTTTTCGTAACACATGATGACAGCTCTAGTCTGCTGAACAGCTGTTTTAATGTGGAACCGAACACAAACATAAAATTTGTGTGTATACGAGATTCCTAGAGAGTTTACTTACCCTTCTATTTCGAACTTTAACGTAGTAATTTTAATGCCTTTATTTTTTGATTAATTAATTAATTATTACTTTTCAATTTAAATGAACTAAACACGCTTTGACGTTTAAGCCGGGTGATTGCAGATGCCAGGGTTGCGTTACTCACTCACAAACCCCAGTCGTACCCAGAACATGAGCAGAATGTTTGTTTTATTGCTGTTGGCTGACCGTGATTTTTTTGCTTATTGATTATAGTAAACACAAGTTTTTTAGATGGTGTCATTAAGAAGGTGAAATTTTCGATTTATTACAGCTGGAACCAAATAAGATTTCAAGCTTGCCAATTTTTTTAATTGTCTTCGAATACTTTAGTATTTTACATTACTTAGTTGTTTTACAGTACTAACTGCCTATCGATTATACTGCCGATTAATTGTGGTGGTAGCCCAATAAATTTGTCTGCATTTCTATTGATTTTCCGACCCACTTCATAACGACAAACTTGTAGTTTGAATTTAGCATTTAAGAGTTGACGATAAACCTATTTAAAATTATGGTAAATGTTGATATATTTATTGGTTACTATTCTCAGTGTACATCGCATAAATTACCAAAATATGTTCGTTCACAATCGCAGCATAAAACGGTATCTAGTCGAGCGTTACAAAAATTGTGGATATGTATTTATAAATAAAATATGAATAACATTTGTGAACTGTGCGACATTGAATTGTTACAATGCCACTGGCACTAAAAATAAAACTAATTTGAGTGCTGGACATGGAAAATGAAGAATGTTTGTTAACCATAGCAAAAGCCACAGTGTTTTTTTTAGATATATCTGTTTGCCATGCAACTTGTGTAAAGTAAGGCAAAGTAAAAACAATGATGTGTATAAGTATGTGTGCAATGCACTTTCAATACTTTCGCCAGTTAATGAAAGCGAAATGAAAGGAAATTTGCTTGAGAGCCGCCGGACAACGTCATTATGATGTATATGCTATATACATGAACGATTATACGATAATACGACTATATATGCAACAAAGCTCATCAAAAGAGTCAAAAGATCATACCGTGAAAATGCTGGTAAATGGTATAAAAATAAACAATAACAAATATACATAATACAAATCGGTGAAAATGCCGACGCACCCAAAATGAGGGTGATCAGCGCGTGCGCTAATTATCCGGGACCAGGGGACCAGAACCGGGGTTCGCCAAAATATGCGCGACGAGTGCAAGGCGAATTGTTGCAAATTATTTTGTCGCGTTCATTATATTTTTGATTTCAGCGGCTAGCGGCAAAAATAACAGACAAACGCTCAAATTATGTCCGACTGGGCCCAAGAAAACGAGCAGCAATGCGTCGTCGTCGCTGTGCTGTATTTAAAAATTCGCTAATAGTTTCAAAAATTTGCTTGGCCAGTTCGGAAACAACATTGGAGCTTTGCGTAAGCATTCGTCGTTTCACAGTTCGCTTAAATTTTATTCAGATACCACACTAATTTCCATTTATTTTTATTAGAATTGTGTTTCATTATTATTTTACTTATTTTACCCCATTTGCTTAAATATGCTTGTGGTTGATTGTGAAAAAATCGCTTATGGTTTACGGAAAAAATAAATTATTAGCCAGTCAAAACGACTGAAAAGTGTGAGCGCTAAAAATAAAATAATCGGGACCGCTATTTATGTAATAAAAATGGTTGTTCTTGTTGTTGTTAAAAACATCAATATTCACATACGCTGTGAATTGTGATCATTTAAAGTGATGTGTTCTTTGAGTTACAAATGAGTTACAACATATATATTTTTAAATATATCCATACATACATATGTATATATATTTGTATATATATATATTTGTGCTTGTGTTGGGATTATACAGATTTATATGTGTATTTTTCAGATAATGCAATATCAAGGCAATAATTAATGAAGAAAATTGCATAAATAAACCTAACAAAAATGCGCCTACGCCAAAGTTAACCTCAAATATTCGAAAAAAACTAAAAAAAACATCATTCAGCATCAGTTAAAACACCGTTATAATTCTCAACTTGGAGTTCAAGCACAAACGGAGAGTTGCCTTAGTATTAAAGCTTTAACAAGGAAACGGTAAAAATGTCCAAAACAATGTCACAACAACAAGCGGCAACAGCGGGGAAGGGGAAGCATCGCACCGGAACGGAGATGAGCATGTCGCCCAAGAAAATGGGCATCATTGCGATCGTAACGGTTGTTGGTTGCATTGCCATTTTATGGCCAAAGGTATTCCATCCCATGATGTTTGGCTCAGCGCCGCCAACCAAGCCAAACTTTAAGGATCAGCAACAGCGCGGCGGACCAGGCGGTAAGTGTTGAGTCCTTGTTCCTCTGTCATATTTATTTTTAATTAAATTATCGAATTTATTTATCATTTAAATATTGTGTGTGTGTGTGTTGGTGTTGTCTTGCTCGCTGGGGTCAGGTTGTTGTGATGTCGTGCTTGACCGGGAACAGTTTATGAATGCCTCAAAGCCGAGCCCCGAACCGTTTGGTCCACATTTGTATCGCAAACAGATCAATTTGTACACAGGCGAAATAAGTAGGTGGCGCCACTGTGCAAACCGTTTAATCGTTAAATGCGCTTTCAACTAACTGTTTAAATTTTGCCTCGAACAACCTAACAAGTCTAACTGCTTTTGAAACTGTATTTGTTTATATACATAATAACAGTGGTCGCTCGATAAATATAATCAGAACTGATTCTGATTTGTATATATTTTCAATTTGTGGCAATTAAACCAATAAAATGAATGAAATTATAACTGTTGTAATTTTAAAGTAAAAAATTATAAGATATTAATCCATAAATATTTTTAATTCATGATTTTCTACTGATATTAAAAACATGTTCTGCATATAAAGATTTCTTTTAAAAATAAATAGAATAAAATAAAAAATAAAAATAAAATAATAATAATAAATAAAATCATAATTTTTTCTACATATTTTGGTATTAATTATTATTTTTTTAATAAAAAGCAGTAAAAACATGTTCTCCATAATCAGAATCAGACATTTCTGAAAATACATAATTTGTATATGTTCTTATTATTATAATTGGTTAGAATCAAGCGACCACTAATTGCCTTCACTCAAAGATAAACATGTTTGATTGCTGCCCCCAAACCCATTTTGTATAAAAGTCCAAATCGTTGCAATTTTAATTGGCATTTCAAAATTTCGTATATAGGTCTGCGTCAGGAACGGCCAGCCCACCTGCATCCGGAGTCCATATATCAGGCGATGCGTGAACGTGGGCGGGCAATACCCGCCACGCCCACCGTCCCAATTGTAGAGCGCAAGACTTCGCCGAGTAATCCACCGCCACGGATCGTCGACGGCCGTGTGAGTTATGACTTCAAATTTGCAGCTCATTTTCCATTTTCCATTTCCATTAACGACGCATTGAAAAGACGCGTCGGCAAACATTTGATTTCGCATTGGGCATGGACGGACGCGTTGGGACGTTTGTGGATGAGACATCGGCCAATTGCTATAAATAGACACGTTTGGTTTATTTGGATTTGGGTTTTTGTTTTTATGACACTGCACGCAAATTGAAGGCGAAAAGACGAAAGCAAAATATACAAAGGAAACTGTAAGGGAAGAGTGGGCACAGTGAGCACAGCAAAAACAAAAAAGAAAATAAATAAAAATAAAAAAAAATATTTTTCATATTGAACTTGTGCCAAATGTTATACGCCACCTTTCCGCGCCTCTATTTGTTGTACGATTCGACATTATATGGGATGTATGTGGTTCCGATATGCTACAAAGTGATACATATGTTTGTTTTTTACATAATATAGCCTGTCAATTTCAGATGTCCCATTTGAAATGCATTGTAAAAATAATTCCCGTCAAATTATAATCGAAAATTCATGTTTTCATATTTAAATAGATATTAAAAAATGTTTACAAACAATATTTCTTAAAAAGAAGAATTTGTACAATGTAAACATTGTGTTTCCATATGTTACTGAAAGATCATTAATTTACTTATGAATGATTTTTATTTGGATTCAACTAGCCTGGACCGATTCCGGGCATGCGACCACCAATGGGAGCGGGTGCCTTTCATCAGCCCCAGCAAAGAGCTGGAAGCAGCATGGGTTTCCTGATGCCACTGTATACCATTGGAATCGTTGTCTTCTTTGGCTATACAATTATGAAGGTTTGGCTGCATTGATAATTTGCATTTGATGTGGCATAACTAATAAACGGAAATGAATTACAGATTGTGTTTAAGAAGCAAGTGCCAAATGCTCCATACGGACCCGCTCCAGGGGATCCAAGTTTCCGCCAAGAGGTTTTCGGACAGCAGAATCACAGTCAAGTGGAGGATTTGGGCGGCACCAAATTGGGTGAGTTAAGATTAAAGATAGAATTACATTTTTGTATAGAGTTATAGAACGATTTCTTGTAGTTAGGCATACTGCATCCTTAAGAACATATACTCTACACACACACACACATACACCCCAGCAACACACTTACTTAACTCATAATCGAAAAAAACTAACCTGAAAATCGTTCACAATTTGCTTTTTTTATACGTATTTTTCTGCATTGACATTTTGCGAAACAACAAAATAAAGGTTGGCGCGAACATCAGACAAGTAAGATAGAATTTATTTTTGATTTTGTTACAAGACTCTCTAAGAATTGATCAATTTTGTGTGAATATTAATATTAAGTACATTAAGTACGCGAGAGTTGGCTCTGTTGTTGAGTTTTTAAAATATGTCCTCTTCATTTGGTGTGCTTAGCTGCTAAACAAATGCATTTAAGGCTCAAACTTGATTTTGTATTTACACACATATAGATATATATATATATATTTATATATAAATATATCCTTAAATGTTGTACTTTTTTTATACGTATTTACTATTTAAGTGTCTACTAATTCACCAGCCGTAACAAAAACTTTTGAGTAGTTCGTGAATATTTTGTCATACATTTGATAGTTCGAAACATGATCACTTGTTTATTAATTTGCTGTAAATACACTTTGTTATGCTAGTTGTTATCGTTTTCGATTATCGTTTTTGCCACAATCCACAAAACTGTCAGTTAAAGCAACAAATCCTACGAACACATTTTTAGGAAGTGCGACGAGCGCAGCAAATGGCAACAGGCGCAACAACGATAAGGAACTCTACAATGCCACCTTATCGGCGACGGCATTGGCCGCAAATCTATCCACATCGATGAGGGCTCACCAGGAGCAGTGTCACAGTGCTCCGACTGGGCCAAAGAGCCTCGCTGAGGTGGAGAAATCGCTGTTCAATAAGGAAACGCAACAGTTGATGGAAATTGAAAAGTTGCGACAAAAACTCGAGGATACGGAGCGTGAGATGGCAAAATTAATTGCCGAAATGAACGCCGATCAGTGTGAGGCAAAGGTTAGCATCATATATCAAAAAAAAAAACTGAAAAAAAATCGTAGCTCTCGTGGCAAAATTTTAGTACTCCATTTATCCTACATTTTTATCCCACAAATCACTTTAGATTTCTCGAAGAGATTTTAGTTGATGCCTTCAGTAGTGTTCAAAACATGCGCATTATGATCTCATTTATTAATATATGCTATATTTTATTTGTATTCTCATTTTCAAGATGATTGCTCTGAACTTTCTCAAGCGGCAGCAAAATTTCTAATCCAACCAACTTTTATATACTCAACTAAAAAACAAACCAAAAAAAGTCAATCAAATCATAGAAAAAAAAAGACCACAACTAAGTACAAGCCATACAAGTTCGTTTCAACTTTTGATTTCTAGTAAATAATGTACCCGAGTTCTTTTGTATCATGTACCATGTATATAGCCCCAACTCCTCGGAACGGTTTAACAATCAAACAGTTGCATATCGGTCAGCTCTGCGTCGTGCATGCGAGAGCGCAGCCAAAACAAGGATCGTTGCTATGAAAGCGTTTGCGTTGCGTTGCGTTCTTCTTGAAGCCTGCCTTCACCCAGTATCCCAATGTTATATCTCTCTCACGCTTCAACTGTTGCATGTGTGTGTGGGCTTCGATTCAACTCTCTCTCTCTCTCCCTCTCTCTCTCTCTCTGTCTTTCTCTCTCTCTGTTGCACTCTTACTAAACTATACTATGCTAACTTTGCTCGTCTGCTCGATCAGCATGCGAATATTGTAGTCCTACTAACTATCCAGAATTACTAAATATATTTATACATTATTGTGTCTGTAGCTTTCTTTAAAAGAATATCAATACTTATGATGGGGACATATTTTAGAAACCATAACAAAACGGTTGAAATACAATAAACCATACATACATCCATATATATATATATATATATGCATATGTATTTATGTGTATAATAGCAACTTTTCGATTCATAGCTCATGTTCATGCCATAAATTAAACAGCAATTTCATGCCAACATCGAAGAGTTTTAGCTAAGCTTGATCTGAAAAGCAGAGCAAATGCCAAAAGCCAAAAGCCAAAATTGTTTATAAAATCTACTTTATATCTCTCTCTGTCGTTTCCTCGTTTTCATATAACTATATACATACAAACCTATATATGTCTCTCAATCTTGTACTATATAATGTACCGAAAAAAACAAAACAACAACAACAAAAAAAAAAAAATGTTATGTTGCACAATTTACCGTATATGTAGTTGTAACGGCGATCCAAGGTCTTATAGACGCTGCCGATGAGCAATTGAACGTTCGAGATGTGAAGGGGGCGAGGAGTGCAACTGAAACTGAAACTGAAACTGATACTGAAACTGATTTAAATAAGGTTAGCGCCGAAGAACGGGCCATGTTGCAGCAATCGTTTGAAATTGTTTCTTAACTCTCTTTCGTTATTCGTTTATTAACCACCAGCAAATGTAACTGAGTACTTCCCCCGTAAAATTAATCTATTGTTTCTGTTGCGTTTTGTTAACCACAATTAAGTAAATATTGTTTTCTTCATAAAATGAATTAATGTTGATTTAACAAATTTGTATTTTGTGTTTTCTTGCTCTGAGCCAAAACAAAAACTAGAAATGCTCAATTTTTGGTTAATTGCATATTACAAGTCTTGGGCCACAAATAATAAGTTTCAAAATTGTACTCAAAAAACAAAAACAGCAAAATGACGACAACGAAAAAACGAATTTGACAAATGTAGAAAACCAAAACATTTCCAATGGGCAAAGAACAACAATAACAAACGACCAAGAGCAGAACAAGGCTAAGACTAAGCAGCAACCACAACAACAAAGGAAGCAACGCGACATCAGCGCTGAGCGCGAAATGACGGTGAGAAATAAATATGAAAATAAAATAATTAAAAATAATTACTTGCCATGATTTATGTGTACTATATATATATATGTGGTGCAGGTTCTTGGCATGGAGTTAACAACAAGTTGCGAGGGCGGTCAAAGATGGACCGGAAGACCTCCAACGCCAGTTTATCGCACAAATAGTGGATATGTAAGTGTGCCTCGACAGCCGCAAATCCTGCCAATCCACACTCAAAGAAATTTCCAAACAACGAAACACTTTGAAATGCCGACAGTGCTTATGACAACAATCAGCCAAAACAAACTTATTAATAATATTTATGGTTTTTCATTAATTTCAGTCCAAATTGGAAGAAAAACTACCCGAGCCGCAGTCCATTTATTTGGAGGGCGCCTTGGCACACGACTCACAGATTTTGGTGGCCGATTCACAGACGAGACGTGAAGAGGTCTATGACAGTGAACTCAATGGATCCATTGATGAGCCGGCCGTAAGTCGACAGTTTGTTGACAATTTAAATACTCGAATTAAATACTATCTTTTCCTATTTACTAGGTCATACTCAGCAGCAAGATGACGTTATCATTGATTAATTTGGATGCAAATCAACAAAATGGTAATGAGAACAAACCAGAAATCGAGAGTCCCTTGGCTGATGACATTGAAATAATTGGACACGACGAACACTAAATAAGTGTAGTGCTCATATATATATATATATTGCAAGCTATGTATAATATATATATATATATTTATATATTTGTTATGCTCATATATCGTTGTTAGGGCAATATGACAATGCAGTCAACAATCGCATTGTCTTTTCAACAAAAAAAACTAATGCCACACGTTTGGATGATATGAGTGAAATTCGACAAATTCACCGCAAATATTATGACTGATTAAACAAAGAGAAAAAAATAGAACCTGATCATAATTTGACATTTGATTTGTATATAATTATTGCTTATATATATAAATATATGTATTGTGCGTGTTTATTTAATATATCGATTTTGTTTTCGAAATCATTTAGTTTGTTTGCTTTGTATCTGCTCCAATTTGGTCAACTCAACTCCTAAGTGTATGCCAAAAAAAAAAAAAATAATTCATAGAATGGATATTTTCAATCCTTATTTAAATCGCAAGATATTATGTGTATATTATTTAGTTGAAATGCAAATTAAACTAGTCTACCCCCCATCGATTTAAGAATTTAATGTATTCATATTTAAAATCAAAATCCTATATAATTATAAATGGTCGTTTTCGAAATAATTTACATCCTAACATTGAAGATCATACAAAAAATTTCAATTGCACTTCATGTTTAACGAATATGTAATTAATATTAGTGCGTGCCACAGAGTTTTTTGAAATAAGTTTAAATAAAACAGAATACGTATGAAATCGAAATAAATTGTAATCTTGATTTGACAAAACATATCTGGCTTTTAAAGAAAATGTAGCCATCCATAGCATAATAAAGTATTTGATTTCTTTCAATTTGAAAAAGTCGTTTTATGAATCTCTGTTACTTAACATTGTGTTAATTTGGACATTATAGTTAACTCAAAATGGCATGCTAGTATTTTTTGGTATAATACTTTTTTATTTTTGCCAATGGGTACACACTGACCAACAGCTGATTTGTCAAACTATTTTGCGTTTGGAAATAATTACGTAAATTCGGCAGGTTAGCAAATGATTGTATTTAACGTGAAATAAACAACTAAGCAACGCACAAGTGATACAAAGAATTGTCTAAAGTATGCTGCAATGTCGAAAGCGCACCGTGAATGCGCTGTGCTCAATGCTTGAGCGATAGACAAATTTCAGTTTGACTTGGCAATTGCTTGTGATGATTATTTACATATTAAATAAATATATTTAATTTACTTATATTTGTAGCCGAGGATGTCGATCTTACGCTCCAAATACTACGACCATCCCGATGGCGAAGATGCCTTTGGCAAGATTGTGGCCACGAACAGATACGCTATTGCCGCCGGCCTGGCGTGGTCCACAGTGGATGTGCTGACCCTCTCCAAGCCACAGGGCTACATACCCACAATTGGCAGATTCGCGTACAATACGGGCCCACTGATGGGCATGGCGACGGCATTTACGCTTACAACGCTAGCTGCCACAAAATTCCGCGGCAAGGATGATAAGTGAGACGAGCCTTTGCCTTTGGTTTATCCAAACAACTTTTAACTCTTTGCTTTGCAGAATAAACTATCTGATTGGTGGGTTTGCTGCTGGTGGCGTCTTTGGTGCATGGAAGCGCAATCATGTAGCTGGCCTGTGTGCTGGACTATTCCTTGGTGAGCTAATCTATATATATAAATTATGCTCGCTCATGTTTAATAATATACTTTACTGCTCCAGGCATAGCCGGTGTCATCAAGAAGATGTCCATTGAACAGGGCTGGGAATTCTTTCCCGATACACCGACGCATCAATATGGCACAGTGAATGTTGCCCAAAACGATTTCACCATAATGGCAGAGCGTCCCAAAAACTGGACAACGGAAAAATAGGAAAATGACGCAAAACATGTCGCGTTTTGTTTTTAGTTAATAATTTACCGAAAAGAAACTGGCCATTTTGTGTAGCTTAAAAAACCAAATGCAACCCGAATAAATGCCATGTGAGAAGTGATATCGAAAAGCATATGTCAGTCTCCAAGAAAGCGAAAGATATGCAAAAATGTATAAATTGCAACATGTCACAGAAAGCTTATTGACGCCCATAAGCCGAAGATCACATAACAGACAACAACAACAACAACAGCAGCAACAACAACAACAACGATAAGAGACAAGATTCGAAATCCAGTCACGCTCACAGTTAAGCCAACAGTTTTGTCTTTTTTTTTTTGATTTTTCGGCGTCCCATTTAAAAAACCATGAATGTGCACTTAGTCATTTTTTTTGGTCTCTTTTCTCTCATGCTTTTTTACCTTTCTTAAGCGTGACCGTGAGTCATGCAGCATATGTGTAAATATGTATGTGGCATATGGGTACATGTACATATATATATGTGTATGTATAGACAAGACATGCACGCATAGCTTTGAGCTGGAGTTTTTCGAAAACTCTACATAAATCTCTTGTGGCTCGGCTTAATGCCTAAGTGCACATAGATAAACAAATAAGCTGCTAACGTGTTGCAAAGTAAATATTATTATCAGCTTATTCTAGCTGACTTCAGCCAGCAAGCGTGTGACCAATGGACGAACAGGTTTTCCAGCGAAAATCTTTGTTCGCATCTAAGCAGCGATTTTTCACGCACACACACCACAAACAGGAAATACCGTCAAAATGCTGAGAAATAGTGAGGCAGCATTACTAACGTTGCATTTCCTGTTGCCAGCTTTTAAACTTGACTATTTTATTATATTTCATAATTGTGCGTTTCTTTTTGGGCTGCTGTTCTGCTGCTGCTGCAACATGGAAATTTGCAATACGCCAGCCAACCAAGATCTTCTGCAAAATACAACAAAAAAATCACATCTCGGCTGCGGTTCGTTTAGCTGAGAATGAGAAGCGCTGAGAGAAAGAGATGGAGATAGAGACTGAGACGGAGTCGGAGTTGAGACTGCGAGAGCATGAGGGTTAAGACCTCTTCATTTTTAGTGTTTCATAAATTATGCGGTTTCATTGTGTTCTCCGTTGATTCTTTTATTTTTTGCTGATGGCAGGAAAATTTTGGTTTCTGTGAGTGACCTCTAAGCTGCAAACCGTTAAACTTCCATTGCGTAAGATCAATGTTGTTGTTGTTTCTTATGTACATAATAAGATTTATATTTTTCGCGGTTTTTGATTGTCTAGTTGTAGCTAATGTGCAGATTTCTCGAAGAATTAATTCGATTAACTAACAAACACGTATAATATCTTGAGGAGACACAAATACTATAGAAAATTGTCTTCTTAATTCCTTTTAATGAGTGTTAAAGAAATGCCTGTTTTTTTCTAATTCTAAACTTACCTTGATCTCTGTGCACGCTGCTCCCCTTCAACTGACGATCTCGGCAACCAGCAAACCAGTTGAGCAGCTTGGCTGCTCCCAAGTGATTTGAAGTGCGCCAGTCACTAGAACTGACTAATCTCTGGCAGCTGCTCCACTTCCACTGTCCTCGACTCTCTTGGCGTGCAGCCACAGACTTAGCTGGGCATCCAGCTGTCAGAGAGCATGAGCATGAGCATCATCTTGCCGATCGCAGCATGATTTATTGGATGCTCGGCGAATGACATCATCCTCATCATCATCATCATCATTGCCAACAAAAAGAATTCATTAAAATCTTGAATAAATTGCATATTTGTACAAAACATTTTGCGTATCTCACTTTTCAGTTCTCCGCACGCGCTGACAGGGAATATTAAAAATCGGACGTAAATGCTGCGAATTGGGGCGCAAAAGAGTCGCATTTATAATATACATATTTAATATTTTCGAGTAGAGTTTCCTACACTCGGAGAAAAACGCTAATTCTTCTTCGATCCAAACTTGAATAGTACATTCAAGCTTAATAAATATTGAAGATGATACGAGGACTGATTTCAAAAGTTTAATACTTAAATTTCGTAATGGAAGTAATTTATTTTTGGCCGTTTAAAAATCATCTATACATTTTTTTGAGTGTACCAAGCTACACTTCCACACACACTCAGATATTATTTAAATATTTTGCTGCGACCCTTAATGGCACTTTTTACTAATTGGCGTAACGCTGCCGCAGAGTCCGGCCCTTTGTTAAATGTCAATTATTTGCGCCCCTGATGACACTTATCCTGGCCACTCTACTCTGGCACAACCTTCACCCTTCCCCGTGGGTTCGCGTGTCAACAGGATACAAAACTTAAGTATGCTAATGTCAGGCAAGGATTATAGGGCAATAGTCCCTGGGGGGATTGTTCGAAAAGTATTGTATAGTTTATGGATGCGGCTGTGACCCAACTCCCAACGATCTTAAGGCTTTCAAATTAATGAGACACTTGAGGCAACAATGTCGGAGCTCAGTTTTGTAATTGTCGTGTCAAAACATTGTACCACTGTGGCACTTTGGGACGATGCGTTCGTAATTAATCTTATTACGAGTTGCCTCCTAGCATTTATGGAATTGCGGCTCCAGCTGCCGCCTCGCACATTCACATCTTGTAATCCTTTTAATAAGCCCGCGCAACTGACGCGACACCAGCGTCAATTAATCACCACAGATCGGAGGCGCAGATGGGCGGCGGATGGGCAACGGAGTAATGCCCGGCTTGCCACAGCCACAGCCACCGTCACAGTCACATTCATCCTCATCTATGGGTCGGCAAACACAATTCTGCAATTAAAGATCAGCGACGAGGCAGGCGAGCACACACAAAAGAAGCTACACACACACACACTCACACTCACACCCGTAGGTACGCACACCAACGTGTGTGTAGAGCTGTGGGTATCTGCATCTGCAAACACAGCAACACACATTTGTTGTTGTTGTTGTTGTTGCTGCTGTTGTCATTGAATCGGTGTCAAACTCCAGCGACTTGCCCAGCGCACAGTGGGTCAAAGCAGATTGTGCTTAGGTTAAGCACTACGAAAAAAAAAAAAAAAAATTGTGACATAAAAGAAATGTTCTCAAATCATAATAAGCAGGCCAAACATTAAAAATTCATTTTCCTTTAAAGTGTTTTATAATTTTTTAAATTTATAAATAATTATTTGCCATGTTATTGTGTTTTCCATTAATTTAATAATTTTTTAAATATTTATCTGATAAATATTCGCTTTTATTTTATTTTAAACGGTAAACTGTCTATTGTGGTTTTCTGTCAAAATACTGTTGTCGAACCGTGTGCTGTGAGTACTATTTTGGATGGCACTGTAAGTGTGCTCACGATCAGTTGATTTCGCTACTGCCTTTGTAGACACATACATACACACATACATATGCATGCATATGGGGCCAGGGACACAATCCATCACTTTATGCATTCTAAAGTATCTTTGCAGCTGCAGCATGAGCTTGAGGTGCTGCGGACGATGCTCCACAGAAGAAAGAGAAAGAGTAGGGAGAGGGAGAGAGAGGGAGAGTTTTCCTTCGTGATTGTCATTTGCAATGACATTCTGAGTGGCCGCCGGCTAAACAGACAATTCGACTTCCAGCAACGCTTTCGAAATGCAAATGCAACCAGCAACAAAATCCGGAGTCCGTATCAGATTCACTTCACCCGATCGGCGACAAGCAGCGCCTGGCATGGGGGTCATAAGTGCAGAGTAAATAAAATACAATTTTTTTTTTCTTCTTCTCTTGAGTTGAGCCAGAAGATGGAAGACGTAACGAATGAAGTGATTGAATGCATTTTGCAGCTGTGGGAGAACACGGGAAAGGGTTGGAGAAAGAAACACAGAAAGAGAGTGAGAGAGAGAGAGGGAGCGAGATAGGGGGTATAACTGAATGGGAAAGCTATTTGGTTGTTATCCAGCGACAATAGCACGCGTTGGGGTCTCCTTACCGATCATTTATTTGAGTCGGGAAGTTGGATAACAACATAGTAAAACCCGGTCCCCATTCCCCCCTGAACGACAGATTGATTTCTTTTTTCGTTTCCTTTTCGCATCCATCAATTGTGGCAACCACTTTTCAATCTACTTATATATCGTAGATATACATATATGTTTGTTTATATGCACATATGTTTTATTGTTCCGTCGAACTCGAGCCGTGGAATGTTTAGGGCCTTGTCGAGTGGGATGATGCTCATGCTCCAGTTGTTTTGATTGACATCTTTCAATGGACCGAGGGCATATCTCGTTGACAATAAAATGTTGCAACCCAACAAGGAGATGTTCAACAGTTCATGCAGCTCATCAGGGTGGCTCAGCACTCAAAGTGTTATATCAAAAGACTTGCCATACTGAAGACATTTTAATGCGTTTTAGATTTGGAAAATATTCAATATTCTTTCAGATTGCACCTACTTATTAGACTTTTAGTTTTCTTGGCTTCCTGTTTTGAGTCACCCTAATGATGGGAATGGCAAACAGGCTGCAGATGGAAATGTTTATGGGATCTTCTTTGGTTATAGCGTGTACCAACTTTGTAATGAATTGTTTCTGATTTGGTCATAAAGTCGCACCAGCAACACACAGTGGTAAGAGGAGACAGAAGAGGGGGTTAATGTGGCACATAAAAGAGGCAATGCAAATGCATAAATCAAGTTTAAATTCGTCACACACGACACTTTGCTTGGGGGCAGACACATACAGATCTGGCGTCTGTCTCGCATAGACACGCAACATTTGTTGCAAATGAAGTGCGACACTTGGCTGTGGGTATGCTGTTGCAACTTCTTGGCTAGATCAGACACCAGCTCCAGCTCCTACTATCTGTGTCGTTGTATGCAACCGGAGGCAGAAGACAGCGCCACAACACTCGTTTGTGGGCACTTTTGCCAACTTGCTGCATATTCAATTATGAGGCTTGTGGCAGCTGCTAATTTCCATTGTTGGGTGTCTGTTGCATGCTGTGCGTCTTCCTGGCCACTCGATCCCATCTCTCACACACACAATCGAGCGCGAATTCTGAATACGAATACTTTGTGGCGTCGTTGTCTGCTCAAGTGGCATTCTTGGGCTGCCCCATTCCTGTGACTCCTCTTCTGTCGAGTGGCTTCCGCTCTGTGGCTGGAGCGGTCGCACAGTAAATCTTTAGTGGGCGAACTGGTCGTGACGCATGCCTCCTCAAGCGTAACCTAAGTCGACGCGTAAGAAATCAAAACTTTTAAGTACGCGAAATGCATTTTTTTGTCTGTTTTTATTGTTGGCCATTTAAAATCAATTCCGAGGCTGCGTCGTCTCCGTTAAGTGCCTCTAATGGCAGTCGATTGACATCGATCCATATACACAAGTGCTGCGCAGTCGCAGCGTGCTCCATGCCCCATGCCCCCATCGATTGTTGCTGCACAGAGACTTGAAATCTCAGCAGCTTTGTAAGCTTTCAATTGAAAGTCGGCTACTTCTGCTACTGGAGCCACTTGAGAACACTCCCTACTCACTCCCCACTCCCACTCCCTACTGGTTGCTACTCCCTTATTTATTTGACTGCATTTCATGCCACTCATTTGCCCATTTATGCTGGCGATGGAAAAATCTCTGCTGCACATTGTTCACAGTTCCATTCGCTGGCCGAATTTGTTTGAATGCATTAATTATGTACTTATAATAAAATACCCAGCCTCAAACATAAGAGAGAGCATATATAGCAGCTTAAAGTACAATTTTCAAATATTCTAAAAATATTCTCAATTTTATTTTTATAGGAAAAATTCTTTATCGCTGCTGCAGTTAGTCGCAACTACAGGGTATTTCTGCGCTCAGCAACTCTCCTTTTACATTTCGAAAAAAATACTCGGGTAACATAATATTTTGGGTTCTGCTCGACTGTCAGTTAATTGATTCAATTATGCAGAGCAAATCATAATTTTCGTTTGATAAAATCTCACGATTCAATTTCAATTGCCCGACGGCTACCACATTAAGCCCATAAGAAGTCGGGTCGGGCCTAATGGAAATTCATCAGCGTATGACAGACAGTTTTTTGACTGCTTTCATTATCATTTCAGAAATTTGTGAATTATGCGCTTAAAGGCCACATTGAAGTAATACAGTGGACCCTCCATTTGTTAACAGAAGTTAACTGTTGTTGTCACCATCAATTGGAAAAGGGAGAGTCGCTGATGGATCACCCAGTTCAGTGCTACGAATTACTTCATTTGTGCAAGAATAAAATTTGTTATAAAATATATAAAATATTATATATATAAGAAAGAAAAAAACCAACTATTTTAACTATTTAATTGAACAAAATCCACATCCCATGAGAGTTTAAAGTCTTTGAATATGTCTGGTGGATTATTCAACCTAAAATCCTACTCTATTTCACCCATAATTGGAGTATTCAATTTTTCGTGAGCTTATTATTTCCAATGGAATTTTAGTATGCGCTGAACTGGGCAATTTTCCAATCAAGAAACAACTGCCAAAGAACTGCTTCTGGAGTAGGAAACAGAAGAAGAAGAAGAAAAATGCATATGTGCAGCATTATTCATAGCGATATCGGATTCCGGCATCTCTTTGGAGGCGAGTCCATTTCAATCGACACAATTGGGGCGAGGGCGACGATTGTCGACTGTCGATTTGTGTCTGCGAGACTTTTACTTTGTGGTTACTGTTGTTTGTGTTTTCCACAACTATTGTGGAGACCCACTTACACATGGCCAGACACATCCACAAGACAACGTTCAATTTGCGGTGCTTCACTTGGATCCCCGGGCAGTGAAGCTATCTATTGAACACATTTAGCTGTCTCCAGCTAGCTAGCTTTTCACTGTGTCACGCTTTAATTGTCATTGTCTATCTGTCCGTCTGTCTGTCCGTCTGCCTGTCTATCGTTTGTTTTGTGGTACTATCTGTCGTCAGTTACTTCAATTTCGGCTAGCTTCCGTTTTTGTACGCTGCTATTTTGTACCCAGTACTTTGGGGCATGCGGAGGGTTATTATATTTTGTAGCAAGTAGTGAAAACGTGGACAGCACAAAGATATGATAACGTAAGAAATCGGGAAGATAAAATGGATTCTACATGTTTCTCATATAGCTATATTAATTGATTTCTCTTTATCAAATCATAGTTTGCTTAATATTTCATTTTTGAGTGTATTTAACAGATGATTATTTTATTATTATTCAATGAGTTATGTTTACGAGGTATCTCTTAGTCGACTTTGAGCACAATTCATTCTAATTTTAGTGCGCCAATTTGGTATTGTTTGGCTGTTTAGTTTTGATCGCATTGTATCGTTTTTATTATCACTGGGTGCGCTACTTATTAGATACAGTTTGGGCATTTCTGTGGGGAGTGACGCGAGTGGGTGGCCAGGGAGGGGGTACGTAATATTATTGCGTACTAACAGACGCACACAACCACACACCCACACACACACACACGCACACGCAAAATACGCATTTAAGTATTGTCTCGCTTTTATGCTTGCTCCTCCCTCATTCGCACAGGTGACCATGTGCGCAGCAATTCGTGACAATTCCCGTTTCTTTACATTCATGGTATTCATCTCTAATTTACAGTTTTCTTGTTGTTCTTGTTGTTATACTCTGCCCGACTAATTTACAGTTTTGTTGTTGTTGTTGTGCTGCTCCCGGCTAGTGAGCTTGCCTGCCTGGAGGGAAATTAATAAACATCTGCCGCTAGATTTTTTACAGAGTAGATTATCACTTCTCGACATGCTTTTTCGAGTTTATGGCCAGCATCGAAGATTTGTCGCTGACAACTCGTGGCGCATGTGGAACCCCAATGTGGTAATTACTGCCATCACGCACATCTCGCATAAAAACCAAACACAGCCGCCAAGTTTTCATTTATTTTACGGACAATTTAATAAAAACGCACGTAAAGAAATACTCGAGTTTAAAATTTTATTAGACTTTTTTTGTTTTGTTCAATGGAAATAATATTTTTAATTATAATAATAATGGAAATGTGTATATATATAAAATACTCATCAGATTTCACTTTTAGATTTATTACATTCTGTGTATTGCCATCATAAACATTTTACGATATGAACTTATTCAAATGTATTTTTATTTTGAGTTCCATTGTAAAACTTATTAAGATTGCTCACCCTCAGATTCTGGCTATAACTGCATTTGTTAGTTTTTGTTTTGTTGTCGAAAACATTATCGAAATTGAATCACTCGAGCAATTTGTAACGCAATCCGCCCCAGCAAACAAGCTGGAACAGAAGCTGTCACAATAACAAAGTAAATTAAACCAGAGCGCAATTGGAGTACATATATATTTCATATACTAGTTGTACTTTTAGGAGTAGGGTAAATCTGGGCCGGTCTGGATAAACATGACCAGAAAAATGTAAACATACGCTGTTTATTCTAAACTCTCCCTTAATTTTCCAGCCTAGAGCACACTCGACTCGAAAATAAACTAAATGAAATTACTGGCACGGCATAAGGTTACTACAGCTCTCCGGGGGCATCCTGCGGCGCAGCCTGTTGAGTAATGCGACTGACGCACGCGCTTAGCAAAAACGGAAGCAAATTTAACCCCAGAAGCAGCTGCCGGAGCAGCGAGAGTGAAAGGGCTGAAATTGATGTTGCATTTGTTGTCGTGGGGGCAGACCATCTGGATTCAGATCCTGGTCTTCGATACAGCTCGCTGATTTCATTACTTGCTGAGTTGCATACACTAAGCCCATGTTGGTTGCCATGCCACGCCCGGCCCTTGTTGTGACAACCCCTGATGGTCTCTCCCCCCCTAAGCGTCTGGCCTTGTGGCCTTTTATGTGGTGGTCGACAAAGTTGCCGCTTATCAGCAGTTAAGTCCTCTCTGCTGCAAGTCAACATAAACAAATACAACCCTTGGGACTACTCCAGAACTGTCTTCGGGATGTTTATTGCCTCCAAAGCCAATTTAATGCTTTCAAATTCTATTCATAACATTGCTTTCAATGCGACTTAACTTTATGATTCTCTTGCAGATTTAAGATGTTTGTTTTTTAAATAAACAAGAAACGAATCTCTCTGATTTCCATAAATCAAGAATTTCAAAACCTAATTCGAGTAGAAAAATGTATAAATATTTAAGCGAAGTAATACTTCTTTCTTATTATAAAAATAATTTATTTTAACAGGTTTTTTTTACGGATTTTATATGCAGTTAAAATTTTAAGTACAAAAGTACCAAAATTCTTTCTTCTGTAACAAAAGCGAAAGTTCACAAAGTGAACAACCAGTTGGCCAGTCATAAACATTAACCCATATTAATTATAATCATAAACTATAATTTTCACCCCAACATGCGGCAAGCAAAAATAATCACTGACCGGAAAGACTGAACTTTTTTGCGGGTCCGTTGACTGGAAAAGAAAGCGAGTGATGCCATCTACACTATACAGATGTAAATATATATTTTTGTAGATATATATGTATATATATATATATATATATAGTAGGATAAACTCTAATCCGCCAAAAGAATTTCGCAACTCTGCTGTTGGCAATTATATGCGAATTGTTTGTCAGCCAAGTCACATGTCACATGGGTCGGAGCACATTGCTAACCTCTGCTCGGCTTTACTATGTTCTGGTTCCAGTTGAGCACCTTTCGCGTGCTAACAAAAAACGTAAGTAAAAAAAAGAATTTGAATTTTCTGCATTGCAAAAGTTTGTGTGGGTGCCCAAAACTTGACTTTGACGCTAAGCTAAAATCGTATATGCCAGTGGTATATCTAAATTTGGGAGCTGAGTCTTAGGGCGTGACTAACACAAACAAACGTGTCGCTAATTTGCTTAACATTTAATTGGTTCTGGCTTAGTTTCAGAGTTAGACTGAGACGGAGACTGGCTACAGGGTAAGTTGTAGTCACGCGCTTGTGACTGCAGCACTCTTGTTTATTTGAATTTTAATCTGAGCCACCTACACACACATGTTCAAGATGCATTTCGACACTTCTTTATGTATGAATGTTCATATTTACATTTATATATATATACATAAACTCTTTCTTCCGTTGCAAGTTCACAGTTTTGAACATCATCTTTTGCAGTTTACACGCAATTCCGTTGCGGAGTTGGAACTGGATTCCATGGTATGTCATGCGTAGGTGTGTGCGTGTGTGTTGCATTCAACATTGGGGTCGCATGTCCGTGTGCATGTTGTCGGCGAATGTGACACTTTTTCTCTTTTATTGCATTAAGACATTTATTTATGATCGGCTCTCCCACTAAAAGTCACAAAGGGAGTGTTGAAAAAGTGACAAGAAACGAAAACAGGGTTGTTTCTTCCAAGTGGTCACTCACAAATGCAGACTTGAAAAGTGCATTCACTTATGTTATTCATTTAGAATTCTTATCAGTTAACTTGAGTATTGTTATTCATGATTAATTCTTTATAGTGCATGCTGCCCCACACACTCTCTCTATGGAAATTGTCACGTACATGGAATACATAAATACATATGCATATGTGCATATTTACTTGCATGCATATTTATTATTATATGCCAAATGCCAACTGCAAACCGAAGACTGAACTTAGAGCTCAAGCTGAATCACGCCTTTGTTGCAACGTTGTTTTTGAAATTGATAAATGAAAACTCACATGCAACTACACACACACACCTACGAACACACATGGATTTCCAGCAATATGCATGCGTCAAACTGTTGCCGTGGCTAAACGAGATCTGATCATTGCTCTGGGTGTGACATTGTGCATAAATCACAATAAGACACACAAGCAACCAATGCTTTGCCTTTTACTCTCTTTCTCTCTCTCTCTCCCTCTCTCTCTTTTTTGCATAATTATTTTTCAAGAACAGTTAACCAAAAACTTACGTAATGCAATTAAGACAAAGGGCGAGAGAGGGAGAGAGAGCGAGAGAGAGCGTGTAAGCCCTTGACATCAATTTGAAGATCAGTCGCTAAAAAGAGATGGCAGCTGTCAGACGGGGAAAGAGTCTATCATAATTGCTGACGATGCGCAGAACAATTTAAATTCATTTAAAAACAACTCGTAAACCTAATTAATGTAAAGAGAGCAACAGCAACAACTAAGTGTGGGTCACAAACAGAAATGGGCTGCAAAAAAATTACATACTAAATAATATTCAGTGTCAATGTGAAGTGGGGGGAGCAATTTAAGATTTTAAGTATGTGTGTGCATGTGTGTGTATGTGTGTGTATGTGTGTATATGTATATTTGATGTGTGACTGTATTAAGTGTGTAGAAAACAATTACCAAAAAGCATAGTTGCACGTATCTTATGAATTATTATAATGAATAGTGAGCATTAACAAAAAAAAAAAATTGTCTTGGCGTGGCTTAAACATAAATATGAATGAATATATAAAGTATATATATATATATATGTATATATGATCATAACATAAGCGACATATTTATAATGAGTGAACATTTGGTACCCGACCCACTTTCACATTTGAGTTTCTTAGATATTATTCTTAAAATTTGCTCGTTAAACCAGTAAAGATTATATGTAAGTTTCGTAGGCTTATCCTACAGATTATGTTCACGTTTTAAGCATAGATTCAAATTTATACACCGATTTTTGACTTGGTTTATTATTATAAATGGGGGAAAAAGCTAGCACTGCCCCCTTCCCTTTGACTTAGCTTAGACATATTTTTAATTTTTATATTTTTCTACATCTAAATAAATATATACAATTAAACTTCTTGACTTACCGATATCATATTTGTACTCTGAGTACTCCATTTTTTTTTTTCTAAGAATGTTTTGTACACTTTTAGATTTTTTCTGTGCTATAGTTTCGAAATTTGGTGCTGTAAGTGCTCTAAATAATTGACCCAATATTTTGTTGCTTTATTTTCTTTGAACTGCAACTGCGCATTGGCCACGAAGGTGCCTTAACGGCTCTGGTACGTGGTGTCTGGAACATTTGGGATCGAGTAATCTTGCCTGGCGGCAGTGAAACTTGTGCCGGTCAAGCCGAGAGAAGGAGGCCCTAAAGTGTAAATTGGCCATGTCCAGCGCTAATGGATCGTCGCATGCCAGCGCAAAAGGAAAATAGAAAACTGCTTATGGGCAAATGCAAGCACAAATACACTCACACATACACACACTCACACACACACAAGCAAAGACAGCATATAAATGGCAATGAATTGGCCAGCAGATCGTGCAGGAAAAATACCATGGAAAACTTGTTCAACACGAAAACACGCGCCAAAACAATTCCCAATGCGATGGGAAAGTTGAAGAGGCCTTAGCCTGGCTAACAGCTAAACTGGCCAATTGCAGCCGCAGCTGTTGGGTGAGTGTGAAAAGCTATTATAGATTATTGTTAAAGGGTTTTTTCTTGCCCTAAAACATTGAAAATCCTAGCATAAAAGAGCGACTTTCAACTTGGTCTTTGTTGCCAGTTGAAGACGAAAGATTTCAAGCTCAAGTAAGCCACGATCACTCGCATTGTGTCAGGAATGTGATGGATTTCCTACAGCCAGTCTGATAACAAAGTTATTTTTATTAAAGCGCACACACAACAAATTAAATTCGTGTACAAAATGCAAAGGCTCTGAAAAGACAGGCTTGAAAGAAGAAGAGTTGGAAAAAAAAAACTGCAATCTTGAAAATATTTTTATGTATAAACAAGGCGCAATATAAATATGATGAAAATAATTAACGACGAATTGCAAATACTCTGAGTCTTTAAAGGGATCTTAGTTCAAGTGAGACTCGAAAAAAGTATGGGTAAATCGAGTTAGCCGTTGATCTAAGTGTAAGTTTGCCATACTTGATCTCATAAGCCAATTTGGAGTGAAAGCCAAACGATTCTGCAATACAGAGAAACCAAATCGTTTAGCATTATTTTTTATTTTTTTTTGTTAATATAATTAACATTTTGTGAGGGTGTTAAACTGAACTGTGACTGCGTCGAGAGTAAGTTAGTCAACAGTTGGTCGTGTTAACTTTTGAGCCATGTTGTTGTTGGTGCTGCTGCGGCTGCTGCTGCTGCTGTGGCTTTCAAGCTGGCCAACAAGCAACGCAAACAGTAAGTAAACTTGAAAACTGGAAATTGTTGGCTCAAGGAGTGGGGAAGCTAGAGAGTGAGAGAAAGAGCAAAAGACCGGTTTGGCGAACTTAAACAAAATGCACAAAACGGAAAAGAGACAAGCAGCAGGCATAAACATAAACGCTGGCAATCAAATGAGGCTTGGCAGTTGCAAAAGAGGTCAAAGTTGATCACGGCATTCACAGTCACATACAAAAGGAAATCATACATACATATTACATGTACATACACATATTTACAATATACCAAGAAAAATCGCCTCATTAATAGATATATAAATTAATTATTCATTACTTGCCTCACAATGCAAATTGCATTGAGCATCTATTAATAATCTTGATAGACAACAGAGAACGTTAAGTGCCAGTCCAGACTTTACATACTATATATCGTCTATATGCATATTGGAATATATTTATGGATTCTTATATCAAGCAGCAATATATAATTTTGCTGTGGTTCTGCAGTTGTCTGTTTACCAATCGAGATATTATTCTGAAGTAAGCCAGAATACCTGATCAGTTCTATTTTTATTTGAAATACTTCTGGGGTTCTCAAACTCAACGCCCAAAGAGATATATAATTACCAAAACATAAAATTAAGTTATGAGATTGTTATTAAACGCTTATAATTTATGATCATTTTCCCCGACACCTTTTCAAATTACCTTTACAAGAGTCTCAAAAGGCCAATTCCATAATATTAGATGAATCATACTAAAAACATTTTTTTTTTTTTTTTCTGATTTTGGACGACAGATGCGGGCGTTGCTCTGAACATGTTCATGCCTGGCTCAACTCGTTAAATATTAAAATTAATCAAATGGAAACTCGATAGGGGGTGGCCCGAGTAAATCATGCAACCACAATTAAACAATTTTTGTTGTTAATATATTAGAAATATGCCACTAAAAATGAGATATTGTTGTTGCAGATAAATCATCAATTTTCCAGTCCGTTTGAGAACTTGAAACTTTAACCTTACATGGAACACTGAATCTAAATATAAAAATAATAATAAATAATTAAGAGTCAATTGAGCAAAGTCTTAGAAATAAAATCCAAAAAAAAAAGCATTGTGAAACGCAGCCCTTGGAACTGATGTCGGTGTCGCGGTACACAATTTGAAGCGAACTGAAACGTCATTGAGCTGTCAAGCTGAGGCAGTCAGTCGAGCAACTCCAACTCCGCCAGACACACTTACAAACATGATTAATTCAAATTCAATTAAAACTCGCCCTGATTGACAGACAGGCTGCTTGCCACAAAATCGTATTGACACAGCACAGGCAGGCGCGAGTTGTAAGGAGTTTTCGATTCTACGAATTTTACCGAATCTATTAACAGCTTCCAGCTTCCAGCTCTCAGCTCTCAACATGGCGGCATATTGTTTGGAAGTATTTCGCCTCTAATTCCATTATTCGCTAGGGAAAATCTCAAAATCAACCAAAATCAATTTGCATTTGTGGGAGGGCTGTGCGCTTCTTGTGTTCCAGTTTGTGGCTATTTTTGGGGTCATGCCCGCTCTGAATGTCTATAAAAATCATATTAATTATCAAATATATGCTGGATATTTATCAAAAATGAGAGAAGTAAACCAAATCCAAAGCGCATTCATTTACCAAAGTGTCAGTGAAATATTTCACACAAATGGGCAACCAAAGCCAATATAAAGATTTTAATTAAGAACCCTCGCCTCCCCCCTGCCCCCCTCTTCATATTATTTATGAGCTTGTGCCCATTTACAGAGAGGGAAGGGGAGGGGAGTGGACTGCCTGGTGGTGTATGGCAGACTAAAACTCGAATCCAATTCATTTATTTGTCGATCAAAAGCTTTGCATTTTTTTAATAAACATTTTTTTGGCTTATTTATGAAATTTTTGTCAGCCACCTCACGCATCTTGGCATCCACATCCTCATCCTCATCTCTAGTGCGATTCTCTTCCGCACACGCACGGGATTTGTAATTGCCCATAAATCTTGCAGCTCCCCGTTTGCCCCGCCTCTATGCGCTGACAGTGGCAGTTGCCCATTAAGCGACACCAGGAATCAAAACATTCAAAGTAGCGGTAGCCATTGAAAAGCAGCCGGAGATGGAGGAGGAGCAGCGAATGGAGATGGGGAAGAGCGACGACTTTGTCATCTGGGGTAGCACTTGCTTTCGTTTTTCACAGACTCAAAAAGACAGGGGTTGCCACATGCAGCATGCAGCATGCAGCACACAGCATGTCTGCCCTTGTTGCCAGCTACTCTGATGCATCTCTCAGTTTGTTTACTTCTGTGTCATAAAATTTAAATGCGCACTTTAGCCTTAATTTAGATGACGTTGGCGTCTGCCGGATTCGCCACATGATTCAGATTCTAGAACCTAGTTGTGTGTAGTTGAGCATGTGCTTAATTGAAAGTGCTGTCGACCAGTTCCAAATCCATAAGATGCTCACTTACCCACACCAATAAGTCTGGGTCTATTTTGGTTAGATTTTTGCTCCGTGTGAAAGTCATTGCCACTTGAGCGTCAACAAGGTGTGAAGTTTCTGGTGTCCAGTGGCAACAGACAAAAGGGAAATTGTGACTAAGCAATTAGTATGCAACAATTACAAAACTTTCTTTTCATAACATTTGTACAGTTATGCAAATACACATCAATTAAAATAATTATGTATTTATTACGAAAAATCTAGATTTTCACTTTCGTTGTCAAGTTTTTGGAGTGACTTTGAGATTTTGGATAGTAAGGGGTGTCGGAGAAGTTATATATTGTGCATATTATTTATTTAAGGTTTGAGCTATTTTTTTAAAAAAGAAAAATTAAACATTTTCATAGTTTAAAACTGTAAGATATCAGTTTGTAAAGAGAATTTTGAAAACTAGTTCCATATCGAAATTTTGTGGACATTTGTAGAGCAACCCTTTCTATGATTTATGTGCATATATATTGATATATGTATATATGTATATATATATATTTATATGTATATATGTGTGTATGTAAGACTAATTGCAATTGCTCGACAAGCGCAGCTGCTCCTGATTTGATGTACAGCGACGAATATTCGAATATGTATTTATAGTCATTGAAGTGGCAGCAAAAAATACAAATCGAGTGCAATAAGTGCACTGAGGGTGACCCTGTGGCAAGGGGAGGCGAATGGTGTGGTGTGTGTGTGTGTGTGTGTGTAACAAATAAATCTGCAACGGTAACAAAGCAGAATGCGAAAATAAACAAAACAACAAACTAAATGCAGCCAACGGCGACAGCTGCAGCCAAATCAGCAAGAGCCAAAAAGCGCCGGACTTGTTGCTGTTATTGTTGCTAATTATGCGCAACTGCAACAGGAACAACAACAATAACAGAGTCCAGTGTCGAGTCCAAGTCGAGTCCAAGTCGAGTTGAAGCCAAAGGAGGTCGCGCATGCGCCCCACGCCCTGATTGCCAACGCCAAAAGGGGCAGCAGGAGCAGGAGAAGGAAGCTTGAGTGCCTCACTCCACAAGTGATCGGGATCTGGATTGTGGCAAGAGTAACGTTGCGTCGGCTGGACGGGTTAATTGCTGTAACTCAATTTCAATGCAGTACACTGCGCATAAAACTGCTCTACATTTTAGAATATAGAAGAAAGCTTATCAGTAAATAGCAGTCGCAAAATATAAAATATAAAAAAATAAAATATAAAAAAAATAATGTTTAAAATTATTTCTGTTAAATTTTAAAAAATGATTTTTATATTTTATTTTGTTTTTAGAATGAAAGAAAAAAATGTTCTTGTTATGTTATTATTATTTTTTCAGTGTACAAAACCTGTTTGATGACTCATTGGAGCGCAGGACGCTCGCAACGGAAGTCGAGTTGGCACAGGAGCATAGCATATGTTGCATGTCGGTTCAAGCTTGACCCCTCCAGCCTGACCCGACCCGAGCCTGACCTGCACCGTTGCCTGTTGCTTTGCCTCTCATTTTGTGTTTCCAGTATTGGGTTTGGGTTTGGGTTTGTTGTCGCTTCGTCGCGGGCTTTTGCATTTGAATTTACCCCTCTGGGTTTTGGTTTTTAGTTTAACCAGTTTTCATTTGTTTTATTATTATTGTTTGCCTGTTTGGCCTGTTCCTAGTTAACTTGGTCGGAAGTGGCGGAGAGTTCGGGCTGAGTTGAACGAACTAACAAAGAGCTGCAGCTGGGTGCAGCGGATGTTGATTGAATGAAACGGCACCCATGTCCAACCCAAACGCTTGTTAAAAACTGTTTGTTCAAGATATGATAAGATATGATTCCGAGTGTGCTCATAAACTTCAACATAAACATCCAAACAGCAACAGTCACTCTTTTAGCTACTCTTGCCAATCAGTGTTTAAACAACATTACCCTTACCTGATAAGTACTGCCATTTCAACTCGAACAGTTGAAGCCAATCTCATCTGAAGTAGTTCTGATGATATCTCTCATGATGTCATGATGTCATGATGATATCTGGCCCCGTCGACGCCATTTCTATAAAAAGAAGTTATCACATTTTGCTGCATTTTTAGATATCAGATATCAGATATCATGAGTGATATGCTCCTACTTCAGACGAGATTGACTTCAACCGAACCGCTGCAGTTAAAGTTCTCAATTGAAAATATTTCTACGATATGAAAATCGTAAAATAATTGTCTAAAGATATAAGTGAGGAAGTAAAGCTATATATATATAATATGTATATATATATATATATAATATAATGGTAAGAATTATGTTTTCATGGCTTTCAGATAGTTAAATCCAATGAATAACTCTAAATCAGTTCAAGCGATGTCATAAATTTCACAGAATTTCTGACTTCATTTAAGTTTTACCAAAACGGGACCATCAAGATGCTAATTCGAGTGACGATAATATCCACACAATGGAGCTGCCAAAGGTGACATAATAAAATAACAGTAAAGTGCGCAGGCGCAGCGTGTGAAAATACGCTAAGACATTGTCTCAGCCCATAACCCGTTTTTGTCGAAAGAGATTTGTTAGCTGTCCGAGAAAGAAAATAATGAAATCGAAATTTCGCAGATTGAGTCTTTTCGGTCGTTTCTGGCTGATTCACTAATTAACATTTCATTCAAATTCAACGTCGTCGACATAGATATAGATATAGTTATAGATGTGGATATAGATACACATATAGATATAGATATAGATATAAATATAGATATAGATATAGCTATAGATATAGATATAGACATAGATATAGATATAGACATAGATATAGATATAGATATATATATAGACATAGATATAGATATAGACATAGATATAGATATAGATATATATATAGATATAGACATAGATATAGATATAGACATAGATATATATATATAGATATAGATATAGATAAAGATATATGTATATATAGATATAGATATAGATATAGATGTAGATATAGATGTAGATATAGATATAGATATAGATAAAGATATATGTATATATAGATATAGATATAGATATAGATGTAGATATAGATGTAGATATAGATATAGATATAGATAAAGATATATGTATATATAGATATAGATATAGATATAGATATAGATATAGATATAGATATAGATGTAGAATTAGATATAGATATAAATATAGATATAGATATGCTTCGATGCAAATCAGTACCTCATATTTAATCCTATATTGATCAAACTAAGCATATATCCATCAATGCAGCCCAAATCTGTGACCTATATCATATAGCTGCCTTGGGAACAATCGGTGTATAGTTCGACGTCATATAGCTCACATGGGAAAAACTGGTCGATTTTTATTTAATTTATAATCAACTTTAGATGAGGCTAATTTGATGCCGATCTGCAAGGGTATGTAATATTCGGCGTGCTAAAGATAACCGCTCTTTCTCCGTTTTCTTTATACCATCCTCATATTAAGAGATAACGAATTCATTTCTTAATTATTCGCTGGCAGTCACGTCAGCACCGTACGTAGTTTTAGCTTTAACAATGGATCCATAAAAGTTGGTTCACAAACTTTGTTGTTGTTGTTGTTGAAGTTGTGCAATGCTCACAAAAACAAAAAACCAAAAAAAAAAGAAAAAAAAGAAAAAAAACGAAAATAAATCAGCAAAAATGTTGACGCTTAGTTAGAAGTATCAAATAACTGAGTTGTCGAGAAATACGATCGTATTTGGAATGCGATTGGTGTTGCCTACTTTCGAGATGCAAGCCAAAATTAATTACGAAATCCAGATACTATGTAGCTGGCAACCAGATAAGCGAAGGGCGCACAAAATGTGGACAGGTGAGCGCAGGTGCAGTCGAAGCACTCAAAGATACCAGGCTGAACAACGCGGATGACACCTGTGCCGGGCATGTGTGTGTGGGAGTGTGCGTATGCGTGTGTGTGTGTGTGCGTTTGTGTGTATCGCTGTTTGTCATGATAACGACAGACATGAACTCATAAGAGAGGAACTAGAGCTACAGCTAGGGGTCCAGTCACCGAAAATTTGTAGCTACATACACTGAGCAAAATAAAACGATGTGTTTCTTATTTTTTTGGAAAGTGAATGTTTTTATTATCAATATTTTTATTTATCCATAATAAATAAAAGAGTAGAGAATTTATATAGTAGATATTTATAATTTTATGTAGATTTATAAAATAGGATTTTCGATTTTTAGAAACATTCTTAAAATACGAAAAGTATTTCTGAAAAGTAATTCTGAATCGAATATTTGGGATATCATGGATTAAGCACAAACGTGTCTACCTTTATGTATATAATATATATAAAATTCCAAGTAATCAGCTAAATTACATTTTATGTTCATTATTTTGCAAAGTGTTGAAAAAAAGTAACAAAATTGCAGCGCGTTGCTGCGGGAAATGCACTCGACTGTGTAAAGTGGCGTTGAGGTCGCGTGAGGATGTGCAGGGCGTGGCCAGGTTGGGTCGAGTGTTGCAAGTAGGGGAGGGGGCTAGTGGATTCTTTGGCTGTGAGCCCTGTTGGTTCGCGCTTCGCTTCGTTGGCTTTTGGGCCTGGGAAAACTGTTAAAGTGAAGTCGCGTCAATTGACCTTTTTCGGTTACATTTCCACAGCTCGAATGAAAATGGAATTTCAATATATACAAATAAGCAGCCACGCCCACAACGAGGTTGTTAGCTACTGTTCAATTGTCAAGTCCCCAAAGCGACTTATTTTATGGTTATTTTACAACTGACTTTTGAATGTCGCCACTTGATTTGCATAACAAAAAGGCGACTCACTGCTGACAGATTTGAAAAAGCAGCACAAATATTTACAAGTACATACATGTGTCCATATATGTATGTGTGTGTGTGTGTGTGTGTATTTAGCTTTTGTTTATCTATTGGCAGCTTCAGGCAAGCGAAACTAATTATATGCCCAAGCAATATGGGGGCACCTTTTGGGGGCATGGAGTATAAACAATTCGGTGGGAATTTGGATTTGCCAACACTTTTTGGCCGTAGAATTTATGTGAAATTAGCAAGAACTTTATTCGAAAAAACAAACTCTTCTTCTTCTTTTTTGTTATGGCTATTTTTCTGATGTTTGTTTAGCATCCTCACGAGAGACGCTATTAAAACTGATCTGACATACATCCACAATTTTGTATACAAAAACTGCTTTAACTAAAGGCAAATTCTCTGGAAAATAGTCGAAAATTATGTGAAAATCTCAAGCATATGCAGATTATGAAAGTATTTCGAAAAGTTTTTAATACACTTTTGCGTGGGCTAGTTAAACAAAGTTGAAGAATGTTTTTTTTTTGAGTTTTTGTTTGCATAAAGTGCGTGTGAATATTTTCTCAAGCGTTTTTTTCGAGTTTCACGCTTCATTTGCTGACGGTTATCAGTTTTCAAATTTCCGGTTCGGTTCACAATGCGAAGGCAACCATTGACAACAAATGCTTTGTTGTGTTTCCAATGGCCACTAATTTGTTTAAATGCTCTTCATAGGGAAGCAATTGAAATGCGTGCAACGCATAGCTGCTCCAAAATGTGCCGTGAAATGTGCGTGCGCACGCGCCAATATACGACTTAAACCCACCCACGCCCCCTACCCCTTCCTCCCCTTTCTGCAACCGCCTCCAAACGGAAGTGCATTGTCAGCTGGTTTTGGCCCCTTTGAAGCCGCCGTCTGTGGCGAGCAGCTGTGCTTTTGGGGCAAGCACGTCCAGCTCCAAATTAACACACACACAGCGAAACGGCAAACTTGAAAAGATTTGTTTTTGTTCATTTTTTATGGCAGCACCACTTTAAAGCTACTAAGTTTTTTCCCCCCCCCACATAGACAATTGCACTTTGAGTCATTGTCACTCAACTGCAGCGGAACTCAAGCTCAGTCCCAAGTGACCTCATTCTTGGCTTCAAAGCTGCGTAAAATGCAATTTACGCAGAAAATGCAAAATGCAATGCCAAACGAGAATTAAATGCAAAAAAAAAAACTATTGTTAGTTTCAGATATATAGTATCTGCAGCACACAGAAGTGAGGCAAGCTTGAGTTTTATTATTTATTTTATTGTGCATTGTAGTTGATTGCAACATAGATTTTTCACATCATACATCATACTAATGTATAATTTATATAGTTATATAGTTTTATAAGTATAAAAATCTCCTTGAAGCGGAACTCGAATAAATTCGACATTATTTTGAAATACTTTTAAATAAAAGACTATCAAAAGTGTATGTAATATGGAACTCTTACACACTTCTCAATACGTTGCAACTGCAACTGACAGAAGAGCTTACAAAAAGTCTGATGTAAAAGCAATTTGTCTGTTTTGCGTGGTTGGGCAACGTTTAGTGGTGGCACCAACGATGGTGGTGCAGCTTAGTAAATACTAAGCGGATTCGAAAAATGCACGCATGACTGATGGATTCTCAGGTCTCTCACACCCTCTCTCTCTCTCTCTCTCTCTCTCTCTCTCTCTCTCTCTGTCAATGTCTTGAATAACAATAGAAACTCAATTCCCAGATGACATGTAGAAACACGATTTTCATGTTCAAATTCTAGCATTTAAAAAATCTTTCAGGGACAGAAACTATTCTCAAAATCTTTTTAGAGAGTGTATATATTTTTTATTTTTATATTTTTTATATTGAGAACTTTACATAAAACATAACAACAATTAAATTAAGAAGGATATAGATAAAGATGCAATGTCCAAGACTGTATTTCAAACATTTCCAGTTGCATTTCACACATCTTGCGGTTGTTAGATCATGCAACATGTGTGTGTGTGTGTCAATTATAAACTGCCCCATTGTCGATGCACTCAAGTTAATCTATGTTCTGTGGCAGCATTCGGTGTGAGATTTCGCGCTGTGTGGCCCCAGCTGGGTTAAGTGCCTCATAAAACGGGTCTGCGGTAATTGAAATGCTTCCAAGACACTCTTCAAAGAATGTTGGACTGGTTGTGTGGTACACGGGTTTATCTGTACAAATAAAGAAAATCGAACTTATTATTGTGCAGCAGACTCATCATACAAAGAGGCAACTTACTTATTTCAGTCTAAATACTTTTGCTTTGAACTTTGACCAGCCAAACATTGTGTGGCCTCCGTTCCAGTTTATTGGCAGCCTTAGAAGCGTTCAAATTTTGGTCTCCTTATGCACTCTGTAAACTGAATCTTTTGTGTCATTTGTTTTTTTTTTTTTTGGCCTACAGGCAACAGTTGTGCCCCACTCAGACTTAAGTCCAAGTCCAGAAATGAAGGCTGCTTGGTCAACGACTATGTCGCTGGTTGGCGGCTGGCTTCAATTCGCCGACTTCTCTATTTGTTTTCGCTGTTTATTGTTTTTTATTTGTTTTTTAATTTATTTTTTTTTGTTCACTTTGCTGTCTCAAATATCTTTATTTTGTTTACTTCCAGTTGTCGTCGCAGTTTGTTTCTTTTCTTTCAATTAAGCAGCATTTTGAGTCTTTGTATTTTTGCAGCGTTGACGAAACTTTTCGAATATGATATTTGACAGAAACAGATTTTGAAGAATTTTTTACTCAACTCGTGGTCGTATGTACATTGAGCAATTAAATAAATAAATATAGTTACTTAAGCAAAGCCAAAGTCAACTTGATTCTTTTCAAAATATTTCACTACCTTCAAAAGATCAAAAAGTGTAACTCGACAATGAAGTAAAATAATAAATTTATCAGCTCAAATATATTAATTATTTATTACTATCATTATTTATATTATTTATTATTTATTTATATTTATTATTATTTATGGTTATATTTTTAGACATACACTTTGCAAAAATCGAATAATAAATGCAGAATGTAGAAGGAATGTAAGTGGACATACAGGGTATCTTCCGGGGTCAGGCATTGTTTTGTGTCTCAGATAGAAGCCCTTCTTTCCATTAACTTGAATTAAGCTGTAAAATACAGGCAGATTTGAAAGTTCCCTTTGACTTACCTGATTAGAGAGTTTGGTTGGTGCCTTATCGCCTTCACTTTGAGGGTTAGCCATCCATAACCACATCATTTACCGCTATTGAACTGCAGCACGTCGCAGCACGTCGCACTCGGCGCTCTTGTCACGATGCGGCATTTATCAAAGTGGTGCACATTGTCAAACACATCCACAACCACCACACTTATCCCCTGTACATAAGCCAATCCATGCAGACGAACACACATCCAGACGAGCTCAACAACTGAACAGGCGACATCTAGATAAAGGCAACTAGCATGGAATTTCAATATCTTTTTCGCAGTTGTCAAATACACTGATGTGTGTGTGTGTGTGTGTGTGTGCACCTAACGACCTACATATCCGGTGCTCTTATCAGTTATCACAACTGCCAACAATTGATTATTATCATTTATATTTTTTTTTTGAGGCACCCAATGAAATAGTTTTCGCTCGCATTCAAATAATAAATTTACCTTTTTCTGGCCAAGACAGGGCATTAATTGTGAATCGCTGCTCATGCGCAAATCGATTCGCATTCGAATTCGAATTCGTTTTTCGATTTCGAGCAGACTCATAAATTTGCAGCCCTTTCGATTTTGGATGTTGCTTGTTTTGGGCTTGGCATTGTTGTTCATGAATTATTGTTTATGGGCTGTTGTTCGTCTCCTTTGCCGAGGGTTGCTACTGCGCTTTTGTGTATGTGTATGTGTGTGTGTGTGAGTGTGTGTGTTGTGGGGGGACTCTAATTTGTATTAGGGTCATATTTCACTTGTAGGGTTTCCAGCGAAGTTTCATTTTAATTTTATTGTTGTCGCTCGAGCAGCGCTGCGAGTGCATTGTTTTTGGTGTGCTACGATTTTAGTTGTACAAAATATATATATATATATATATATTCCACCCTGCGGTCTCTGGCGCTATTTTTGGGCTCATTCTTGTGGCACGGAATAAAACGGAGGGTGCAAAAAGCATTTCGTGGGTTTCCGCATTTTTCGACAGACTCTTCACGTGCATTTTTTCCCATTTATTTTGACTATTGTTAACGCACATTTATAGCCAACAACTCTCGACAGCTGGCATATTGATTTCTATTACTATTTATTTGTAGATTATGTCAGATATTATGTCATGCTTAATTAGCTTACAAATGCACACAAACAAAGTATAAAATTTCGCAATTGGTTTACAAATTGCAAATGTTCATTTCATGCTTTTTCCAATATTTATATATATATATATGTATGTTATGGATTGTAGTTTCTATACAATTTCATATATGACTCTTCAAGTTTTCAGTTTAGTATTCAGTCAACTTGAAACTAGTTCAAATCAATGGATACATTCATATATCTATTGCGTTTGTGCAATATTAATTGCTCAACTGGCTGCATTTGCATCTCTTTCCCAAAAGCATCTATTGCAAGTGCCAATTATTGGCCAACCAGCAGTTTGGTTATGGGAAAAGGGTTCGACAGTGAGAAGCTAAGGCCAAAAGCAATTCATGGAATTCCAAATTCTTTGTAAGTCGATGCAAAAAAAAGGTGAAAAAATTCACACTCTATGAATGCAAATGAGCCAGAAATACAAACAGTAACAGAAACAGAAACAGAGAGAGAGAGACAGAGAGAGAGAGAGACAGATACAGATACACTAGCCAGGTGCAAAGTGCTGCGATATTGCCACTTCTTGAAATCAGTGTTTTGTTGACTGGCCGCAACTGAAAACTGAAACAGTTGGCCACAATGCAATTTAAGCAGAAAATATGGTCTTAAACTAGTTTTGCCATGTTTTCACCTTCAGTTTGCGCTTGTAAGTGAAAACTAACGCTAACGCTAACAACAAAACAGACTAAACAAAAAACACACAAAGGCAACACCAGCAACAACAGCAAATACAATGAGAGTTAAGACCACAAACAGCTTTCGAACGCCCTTAAAAATAAACAAAAGTTTCTTAACATTTGCCAAAAAAGGCAATACTTTAAAGCAAATACTCTCAGGATACATATATCTTTAGTCTTTATTTACTGGGAAATAATAATAATATTTGGGCAAAGAAGTGTGAATATAAATAAAGTTTTAAGTTTGACTTCTAATGCATTCCATATTATTTATGTCATACGACGCAACTTCGAACCTTTTTTTGTATTTGCTGATCCAAAGACTCATTTGACCAAATATGAATATTTATTTTTTTATGACTCAAACCATATGTGGCTTAAACCACGCTTTATTTTTGACGTTTAAAAGCATCGCGTCCATTGAAAATGGCCTGTTGCTTTTGTCTGCTCACAGCAGCGACTGCTGCATATCGTCCATATATACTTATATATATTTATATATATATATATGTATTGTACGTGCCGGTAATGGCTAAGCGGTGGCTGGACGAGAACCTCAGGACGGCACGTCCGAGTGGACAGCATTTCTACGACCATACAATAGGCTTCAACAGTCAGCAAATTGAAGTTGAAAATTTCCCTTTATGTGCGATCTGTATTATTGACCAGGCCTGTTGGCTACCTGTTGGCATGTTGGCCAACTAATAGGCGACTTAATACAACAGCCACGTATCTCGCCACATAGAGTTATTAGTGTCGCCTCCATAGACACCAGACCAAGTGCAGAGGCAGGAGGCGAAGAAATCGAAGAGGAGTAGAACCCGTCTTGGGTAATTGAAATGCTGATCAACTTTGGCCAAATCGATAAAAAATTATGAAAAAACAAAAAAAAAAGAAAATAAATACATAATTATTATTTTATAGTTTACAATTTAATTAAAGCTAAATAAAGATTAATGAAAACAGGTAAATGAAGTTTTATAATGTATTAGTTGTTCTTTTTAAGGAATAGGCTAGCTTAGCTTAAAAAATAAAATAAAATAAATGCTTTCCATTTTAGAACATTTTATAATTAGAAGTGAAATCACATTTTAAGCAAATCCAGAAAACTAACTGTAGAAAGCAAAAAGAAATCTTCAAGACTCCAATGTTGATTCCAAATGAGTAATAAAATCAACATGTAGATAAGTCAGATGTGTATTTTAGACAAATATAGTTAGTGTCTAGAACTATGAACAATGAGCGGGCATTGTGCGATTTATATGAGTAGAAGAAGAAGAAGAAGAACAGTGTCAGCATCTCGGCAACGCCAAGATAATTGAAATTGTGATGAATAGTCGGACGAGTGTTAATGGCTAAGTTCAGTAAGTTAGTTTTTTGCTCTGAGGCAACCGATTCCTTAATGGTCAGTGCGGCTGGCTACTTGGCTATTATTAAGCTCGAGCCGCAACCAAAAGGCAAAATTGCAGCAATGAGCGAGCAGCGGAGACTATGCTGAACAGAGAAACAAGCAAGCAAGTCGTGGGGGAGAAGAGAGGAGCAGCAAACAAGAAGCAACAGCAGCAGCAGCACCAGCAGCAGCATCCTCATCAACAGGTAGTAAACCGCCAAGACGTGCCCATCAATAACAATAGGAATGGTTTCGTGCGTGACATGTTCGAAGCTTCAAGCTCAACGAAAGAAACAGCGAGAGAGCGAGACTGAGAGTGGGAGAGGGAGGAACAGCGAGAATGAAAGAATCTGTGTAAAGGCGAAAAGAAGTTGACAGGCAGCTGGCGAATGAGCGGACAAGCGAAAAAAAGCAAACACTGAAAACGAGTGCAAACTGCGAATGCACTCAAAAAACTACAACTTCACTCAAGAACACACAACAAAAAAAAGAGAAACAAAATACGTTCAACAGATACACACCTCGAAAAAAAAATACTGGTTTCAGCAGCAGGCGGCCAAGTTCGTTACAAAGATTTGCTTTCATTTTTCCGTTAACGGCCACAGCGAGTTCGTGTGTGTATCCGACAAATACACACACACAAGACTACACGTATATATGTATGTGTGTGTGTATGTTCGCCTTCAAACTGCAGCAGCTGCGATTGTCCCAGGTAGTCTCTGAGCCGCGTTCTCAACTTGGCTTTGCCTTTCTTTCGCTTCGCTTCTGCTTCGGTTTTTGCTCTGCTCTTCTTTGCATGGTTCTTTCGCTGCGGCTGTTATGTTAATCCACTGGCTAAACATCCCAGCGAGACTCTATTCCATTCCCAATCCCGTGCCAGACAAGAACACACACACACACACACACAGAGAGGCACACCTGAGCGGCAGCTGCAGCTGCGCACAGCTCTTAGTTCTCAGTGGACAGGTAGTCAAAAAGGTTATTTGATTACTCAACAGCCATTTTTTTCTGTTGCTTCCTCTCCAGCGTGCCCTGCACACTGCCTACCTGGGCTCTTTTGCCTTCTGCTGAAGCCCAAAAACCTTGTCATGTTCATCAGAATTTTTGCAGTTTTTTATTTTACGTGTAGTCGCCTTTTTTGTGTGTGTTTGTTATAGGCATTTGGCCGAGATAGAAACGCATCTGTCGATAAATTTTTCGGTCCTTCCGCAATCCACGAACACCTTGAATACTTTGACCATTCCGTAGTTTTTTTTTCCTTCAATTTACTTTTAAATTTTGAGGCATTTAGTAAACTGATATCAAATTCTTAAAACTTTTTTAAGGCACTAAGACTTGGCAGCAGTTTTTATACATTTAATATCAGATAAAAAAAAATATTTTGGCTTCAGCAAAAAAGAAAGAATTATTCCAACGCAGAAAAAATAATGTATAATTTTTAGGCTCCCGAATCAATTGGAAAACAGTATAAACCATAAAATAAAAAGCATTTGATCGCGCTACAAAAATCGTAAAAGTATAATAAAAGTTAAAAAGCTATATGTTCGATATGATAGAAGATATGTAAACCAGTTGCATACAAAATCTGCTGTTTTGAGTCGGAAAATCGATGATCAACCGCAACGGCAGCTGCAATCGTGATCTCAAAACTCAGCTCACAGAAATGACCCTGTTGCTTAATTATATACGTAAATAGATGTAGACATAAAAATGCAGTCAATTGATTGGTGCACCTGCATTCGCTTCAGACTGCACTCAATTATTGCTCCCGTTCGATATTCTTTCCTCATTCGTTCATTTGCTGGTAATCCATTTGTGCTCGTGCCGCAATCGATTTGTTCACAATTCACACACAGTTTTGAAGCCGAGGCGACATGGCGGCCTACTTTCGACTGCGACTCGCTGATAAGATAATGGGGCTTTTCCTCTCGCACCAAATGAATGACAGCAAACGCAGTCCACGTTGGGGCACACACACGGAATGCAAACGCAACAAACTCCCCTCTACTTTCCAGAGTGTAAACAGTGCCTTTATAGAAAAACATTTGCTTAGTGCTCGGCTGTATTTGTTTAGAATTTTGTGTCGGTGTTTATTTTGGAGCTTTCATAAGTTTGAACTTATCATGGCATTGTATGAGTGTACACTCAGAGAAAAGCAATTCCTGACTATTTCTAAAAAATGATCAAATATAAATAAAAAACAATATGTTGGGCACAGTGAAAAAAATAATCTTTGCGAGGAACATTTAACTGTTAATAATTGTAAAATTTGTCAGTTTTTAATTAGAATTATGTTCTTAGTTTTGCCAAGTGTATGTCTATGACTTCTGGCAATCTTATCGATCTTTTGGAGGGGTGCGTTTATGTTTATGTGTTACATTTAAAAGTAGGTCTATTCCCAACACGACTTTGCTGTTGAGCTTTTTCAAAAATGAACAATTTAAATGCGGTACAGTAATCCATATTTCATTCCTGTCAAGAGTCGTTCGACTTCCTATATACTAGGCATATGTATGTGTAAATACTTACTCCCATACCTTGGGCTTATCTCTCACGGGTCACATTTGAGATGCTGTTAAATGGGAAATCGTGAATGTAAAATGCGTAAATGATTTTTTTTTCTTTTCTTTTTAATATTTCTTGTTTTTTGTTGTTTGTACACAATTGTTGTGTGTATGTGTGTGTGTCTGTGTGTTTGTGTGTATTGATTTTGTAAATTTATTTGTATATAAATAAATTTGTCAGTTATTCATAATGCGTTGGCATGTAAAAAATTCGCTTAGTTTAGGACTCTTTCACGAAAAACGACTTATAAAAATACATATCGCATTTATTTTATTTAAACATTTTTTCACATAAAACTTTGTTTTCTATTTTTATTATTATTACTAATTGTAATGTATTCTTATTTCGAATTCTTTCTATATATGGAACACACACGCCTACATATTAATATGTAAATATGTAAATTTGCATTTGGATTAATTCGTAATTACAGCGATTAACTATAAACTGTTCAATTCGATAGATTTGATTTTATATAATTTATATATTTAAATACAAATATATATATATTAAAAGATATATGTATACGAAATGTACAGATGTGTGTGTGTTATTTTTTTCGTATCTTCTGCATATAAATTAGATCGACTTGTCTTAAATTAATATTATTTTAATACGGAAGTGTTTTAATTAAGCTCCAAAGTATACATTTGGAGCTGGTTAGTTTTCTTTTTCTTATATATTTTGTATATTTTGTTTTGCCTAAATATAAAGTTTCTAAAAATGCCTTTTGTAGTAGTTGAACAATTTTACTTATCGACTTAAATCAAGTTTAAGAACTAAAGCTTAATATATATATTGTTGGGAATATGCAAATCAAATGCACTGTTAAATATATATGTCGTAGGAATATTTGTTGAAAATTTTGATTTTGTTAAATATATATAATTGTTAAATTAAATATATCTATCTGATCAGTGTGTATGGATTTTGAATGTACTCCAAAAAATACAGAAAACAATTTGATTTGTTCGCAATTGCTTTTGCTAAACCTAAGCTTGGATTTTGTTTTTCCATTTTCAATTTGTTTTTGTGTTTTTTTTTTAGTTTTTACGTAAGATCAAGATCACTTTTTTGCGATTACAAATGAAAAAAGTGTTCCTACTAAATGCTCCCTTGCAATGCGCCTCGACAATAGTAAAAATCTATATATATTTGCAATGTCTTCCTCCCGGGAGCGCATGGACACCGTTGATTTGGATACGTTCCGGCTAAGCCGGCGTACCGATGTTCCGGGCGCCAAGCCTACTCCTCCTCCTCATCCTTCTCCTTCTCCTGCCTACTTAGCGTAAAAAAGTCTTTTCGATTTCGTACTCGCTATCTACGTACTCGTTTTTTGTATTTGTTTTTTGTTTTTTTTTTTTTGTTGTATTTCTGCTCTGTTCAAATGCGCCAGCCCTGATCGTCGTCCACATTGGAATCGGTGTCGGAGGGCTCCTCGCCGTACATATCGGCAAGTTTGCGGAATCGTGGCCCAAAATTGGACAGATAGTCGAAATTGAGATCACCATCGTCGGTGCACGAGGCCAAGCTGGACAAACTGCCATCGGAGTTGCCATCGCCCTCATACGCATAATGCCGTACATCGTCCACGGTGTTGGCGCCCGTGTCCCTGTCACAGTTCTCCTTCTTCCCACCGAGGAAGTCACCAATATCGGGTATATCATTCGGATCCCGCATGCCCGCAGCAGCATGCAACGCATGTGGATCCTTATACAGTTTCTCTTCGTAGAAGGGCTGGGTGCGCAGCACATTCAGATCATAGTCGGTGTCCCGTTCGCCGCCACCCTCATCCTCATAGTTGATGATCGTCTCGCGTATATCATCAATATCCTTCTCGTGCCAGCCATTCTTCTGTTTCTTCTGCACCACCACCGCAAGCAGGATGATCAGCAGCAGTGCGATGCATGTGATGATCGCTATGATGAAGTTCCTATCGATGCCAAAGCTAACGGCAACAGCCACCGCCCGCTGGCAACCGCTGTCAATGTTGCGGGAGAGCGAGGGCATGCCCAGATTGTAGGTGCGCTCATTGATCGTCAGATTGCGGACACAGCCGAAGAAGCCCTGCTGATTTGGTGTATGCGTCCAGTTGAGTTGACGGCCCAATTGCGCCAGATCCACGGGAGTACCGCCCAGCTGCAGGGGTGAGTTGACGTTGAGGAACTCATTGGGTCCCTGGGGTGCACCCAGACTCATGCAGGTGGAGAGACGACAATTGTCCACGGTCATCTCGATGCTTGCCCGCTGCAGTATAATGTCCAGTTGATAGGATCGACCCGGCTGCAATTGGATATGCTGATGCTTGATGCGCACCATGCCCGATCCGTAATCCACACTGAGCACCGGATAACCCTTGTCTAGTTCCAGCGAGAGGAAGTCGGTCAGCGGCAACAGCGGATTGTAGTTTAGTGGGCCCAAATACATGATCAAACCCTGTTCGTGTTGTGGGGCAATCTCCAGACTGATGCGGGTGTTGTCGCACGCCGAGATTGGCTCATAGAAGGCATACCCATTGCCATAGAAGCCAACAGAGACGAGTTCGCAGTGAGGACCCGTAAAACCATCGATGCAATCGCATGCATCATTCTCGCCATAGCGACGGGAACCTCCATTGAGACAGGGCGAGATCGGAGGCAGTGGATCACAAACGCACTGCGCCTGAACAAAGGCATTGACGCCGACAAAGGAGCTGGTGTTGGAGTAGATCATGTAGGGCACGGAGCTCTTGTGCAGCTCATTGGTGCAGGAGCTCTCGCACTTGAGGCGCTCAATCAGACACTCATCGATATTGACCATAAGCATCTGCAGATCCAATTCGTTCTCGAGCCGTTGCTGTGTCTGCGCCACCATCCCGTTGAGCTTCTCCGGCGCATAATAGGGTGAACCGTGGGCCGAATAGCGCACGTCCAGTGTACGATTCTCATTCTGGAGCACCGTGAAAATGTCCACATTTGAAACGGATGTGTTGAAGAGTTTGGCCAGCGAGTGCTGCAATCGATCCTTGAGCGAGAAGGCATCGTCAGCGAGCACATCTCGCGGCACACTGATGAACTCCTCCTTGGTGATGTTGTAGAAACGAATGCTGCCACTCCTATCCACCGCCTCCTCGGGCAACTCACGCACCATCACAGTCACATCAGCATCCACAGAGTGTCGAGGGATTTGCGTTGAATCCTCGGTCACAGTGAACTCCAGCATGTATTCTCCCTCGCCGGTGCCCTCTAGTACGGTGATCATTCCTGTGCTGGGATTCAAACGGAACTGTTCGTGTGGAATGCCGCTCTTCCACTCAAAGTGCTTGTCATCCAGATCCCAATCGTCGGCATCATCGACAAAGACTCGTCCAATATCCGTGTCGGGTGCCTCGCCCTTGTAGTTGTACATGAAGATCCGGGATGAACCCTCCGACATGGCATTATCGTTGACATCCCCGATAATCAGATGGAGAATGCTCACCGAGCTCTGCTTCGGAATGCCCGCATCACTGATCCTTATGGGTATAAAGTATTCCTTTTGCTGTTCCCGATCGAATTGAACGTTGGCAAACAGATAATCGTTGTCGATGCTGAACTTCGTTTTGATGTCAGGCGAGGCATCGCTGTCGATGCCAAACGTGAAGGGTGGTCCATTCTGGGGCTCATCGTAGTCATTGGCCAGCAGCTGAACGACCTGGCCGGGATTGCGATTCTCCTGCCAGATGACGGGCATCTGATTGATGAGGAACGGTGCATTATCATTGATATCCTCCAGTGTGATAATCACGGGCTTCACCGACTTGAGGGTGGTGCCAACGCCATCCTGATCACTGGCCGAGATTAGCACCTGCCAGCTCTTGTGCCCGTTGGGCGGATCACGATCGAGGGGCTGAATGAGACGCAGACAACCGCTATTATCGATGGTCAGCAGTCGCTTGTGATCCTCCTTGACGATTGAGTATGTTATGTGCTGATCTGCAGTGCGATCCTTGATATCCGGATCATATGCCTCAATGATCAGAATGCATTCGTTCGATTGCACGGGTCCCTCCTGAATCGTGATGCTGTACTCCTTCTTGAACAGCGGCGGATTATCGTTGACATCCTCGATCTTCACGACAACCGTTGCATAATCATCGTAGATGCCATCAAAAGCACGCACTTTCAGTTCATATTCCGTGATTGTTTCGTAGTCGAGTCGCTGATTAACCGTAATCTTGCCCGTTTTCAGGCCAATCTTGAAGGCATCGCCCACATTGCCACTCTCGATGCTGTACACAATTTGAGAGGCATTGTCCTCATCCTCCGCCTTCACCTCGATCACCTCGTAATTGGTATTCGCATCCTCGAGCAACTTATCCGCCAGATACGTCGCCTGCTGGAAATGCGGCTTGTGATCGTTCTTGTCGCCAATGGAGATGCGGAACACCTGATAGCCATGATTGTGATCCCCGTTGTTGAACAGACTCGACGGCGAATTATCCGTTGCACTTACTTTCACATTGTAAAAATCACGTTCCTCGCGATCGAATGTGGTCAGCGCCGTAATGTTGCCCGTATGGGGATCAATGGCAAAGTAATCCGTATTATCAGCCAACTCGAATGTGATGATATTATTCGCTGGTGTTCCATCCATGTCGAAGGCTCGCACCTGCATCACTGGTGTGCCGGGTGGTTCATTCTCCAATATTGTGCCCGATTTGACTTCCGTAAAGAAGGGAATATTATCGTTGACGTCCTCCACTTTAATCTTGATCTGATGCTCGGTGGCCAATTCGAATGTGTTGCGTACACTCATCGTCAGCGTGTAATCCGTGATGGCCTCGTAGTCGAGCATCTTGCCCAGCTTGATGGTCACCTCGTTGCCAATCTGATTGAACACAAACGTATTCTTATTGTTCGTCGGCTCCGTTCGACCCGTGATCAGCTCAAAGATCACCTCCGGTTTGTCGGGCATATTGGAAACGGCCCGCAGCGTTGCGATCGGTTGCGAGAAATTCTTGAGATCCTCCTTAAGGTAGATCGGTTCGTCAATGGGATCAACAAATGAGGGTGGCTTTATCGATGACTCCACGACACGGATTCGCACCTCGATGTGCGCCTCCTGCAACGGATCCGGCACAATATTATAGGCGCGCACATTTATCGTATATGTCTGGCCGGGTCGTCGATCGATCGGCCGATGCAGATAGATAATGCCCGATTCCTTATCGATGCGGAAGTATTGGAAGTCACGCTCCCTCAATATCTCGTACTCCACAATGCTGTTGTTGCGATCATCAAAGTCGCTCGCACTGATCGACATGACGACAGCGTCGAGCTGTAAGTAAAAAAACAAGCAGAAAATTCGATTCGAAATTCAGTATAAAAAAAAAACACCCTAAAAAACCACTAAGCAAAAAACACACAACTGATTGATTGATTTTTGCACTAAGCAAATGATTATGTAAGCTCTGAAACTAATTATTTAATATTCTTTTTTAATTTTGTATAATTAAATAACCAAAAATACATTCCTTTCTCAGTTGAAGCCAGTACACAAATATGCACATTGTTTTTAGCACTTTAATTAAGTTCTGATAAATTCGTTTCAGTTCTACATTCACTGGACAATTCAAGGCGTCAAACTGCACTGAAAGCTCTTGACCGGAAAACAGTCCAACGAGCAAACGAAATCCCTCGACAAATGCAATGGAAATGCAGAAATGCAGAGTGCAACAACTGTGGTTGCTTTTCTCGAATACTAATTTGCAAAAAAATATTGATTTATTTTTTATTAGATTCGATATCTACCATAAACCTAAATAAGCAATATATATCTCAAATGAGTTATCTACTGAGTTGGACTATTCATTTCAAACACCTTTGACTATAATATCGGAATGCGACCACTGTATTCGCATTGCATCAGTTAGTTCTAGCTACTTAAATGAGTCGAACACAATTCGCAAAAATCAATATTAGCAGACAAAACAGAATAGCTATAAATATATATATAATAGAAGAACTCATAAGACTAGTTCAAGGTTTAAGCATAATAAGTATACCATCACTATGAATATATAATAGATGTCCATCCACAAATTAAACTTTGCATATTATTTTTATAAAACTGGCTTCAATTTGTAGTCCTCCTATGCCTTTAACTATTTGTGCAACGCGATGGGGATTATGGCGTGGGAGTTGTGCGTTCAACTGGAAAAGCTGGTCTCCATTTTGGCCAGAGGTTGAGTTCATTGTTCGCACTCGTTGGAGTCGATGAGTCAATCGCGAAACCTTGAAGCCCCTTGAACCTCTCTATCTCTATCTCTATCTCTATCTCTATCTCCATCTGTATCTCTATCTCTATTTGTATCTGTTGCAGTTCATGAAAGCTGCCAAACGAGTCTCGAGTCTGTCTGAAAAACTGACTCAACTAACTAACTATTTGTGTGTTGTGTGGCGTGCGGTTGCTGAGTTGCTGAGAGGCCCCTACAATTAATATTGTAGAGCTACTTTAAATAGATATTATATATACTGGTTGATATACTATATATATACATTATTATATATTATATTATATATATATAATTGCTGCTATACTTTTAAAATGTATTTATACATTTATTCATCACAAATAGAGTTAACTTTTGCATTTCTACTTTTAATTTTTTTAATTTAAGAAGAAAAATGTTCTAGTTTTCAGTCGGTTTGTTTTCTGAGTGTATTAATTACAGAATTTCTGTTCTAGTAGTGTACCGTTGCTAAATAAATCACAAAAATATATTTTGGTTTTTTCAGGTACAAAAAAGTCAAAGAACTAACTTAAGCAATTTTCAAATAAATAAGCAAAATATGACATCACCGAGAGATGAGCTCTCCGAGCAGGTCAAACGGCAGTAATCCGAGGTCCACACATTTGACCCGCAACAGAGAGAGACATTGATATAAAATGAAGGGATTGGGAGTACTTACAATGGTATTCTCGGACATGGATTCGTCGTAGCGCGCCTTGTTGAAAACGGGCGGATTATCGTTGATATCCTCGATGGTCACATTGAAGGTGCACACATCGTCCAGCGGAGGCAGTCCATTGTCCGTCGCCTGCACGGTAACAAAGACGAACTTCTCGTGGATGGGTTCGTCCCGGTCGAAAGTGTGTGCCGTCATAATAACACCCGAATTGGGATGAATCACAAATTTGGGTCGATCGAAGGCGGACTGAACGAGACTGTACGTTATCTCCTGATTCGGATCCGGATCCACTGCCTGCACGGTGAACACGTACGTATTCTCCGGCTGTTCCTCCTTGACGGATGGCGCATACTCCGCACAGTTTTTGAAGGCGGGCTTTCGATTATCGCCCGCAAAACTATCGTATCGCAATGGACTCGAACTGGAGACGAGGGCATCGAGGGCGGGAATTGTGTGTAGCAGGATTATTAAGCCTAATGTCAACAGTGGGCGTTGCATTAGTGGGCAGGTGCGATTTGTTGTTGTTGCAGTTATTGTTGTTTGCCGGCGACATTTTCGCTTGTGCTGCTGATGTGGTTGTTGTTGAGCGGGATTCGCATTTATATTATTATTATTATTAATTTTATCATTATTATTATTGTTGTTCTTGTTGTTGCTTTGTAACGACATTTTGTTGCATTACTTTCTGTTTACACACTTGCGCAAAGAGGCGGAAGAAGGGGGTGTGGGGGCTTTGCAACGTTCACGTAGTTGAATTCATCGTTTGGTTTTTTTTATGAATCACCCAGTATTTTTTCTATTGGTATTTGATCGTTGTATGTGTGTGCGTGTGTGATACGATCGCAGGTTCACGTTACGTTTTCTATTGAACTTGCGCTCTTTGTCGCTCGCTCTCTTTCGCTCTCTCGCGCGCACTTTCTCTCTCTCTCTCTCTTCCACTCTGTTAATTCACCTCAAAGTGTAACGCAACTCAACTCACGAGTATTTGTTTGTTTGTGTGTGTGTTCGCAGTTTGTTTAGACTGCATTTTCATGGCAACCGATGCCAAACACAAATACTACAACAATTACAAACCGAACCAAACCAAATCAATTAATTTATGTGCATATATATGTGTGTATTTATATATATGTGTGTTATTTAATTTAATTTCGTTTTGATTCTTTCACTTTTTTGAATTCTGCTTTGCTCTGCTATTCATTTGCGAAGTGCGCTTTGTTCGCTGCTTCTGCGGCTTATTACTAGCACAAACAGGTAAATCCAGGTAAAAAGTGGTTTCACACACATACACTATGTGCTTGAGTATGTATGGATGTGTGAGTGCTTAAGAGCGTTGGATTTGTTACCAACACACATACATGCATGTATGTGTGAGTACAAAGGCACTTTTGTTGTCGGTTTTTAGTGACGTTTGCAAGTCACAATCACGTTTCGATTCGTTGAATTGTGTTAACAGCATTTGAATCAGTCGGTTTTTTTCTCGGTATTTTTGTTTTGTTACAATTTTTATTCACAACACACAACAACAGAGAGCGTCACGATCGTGTTTGAAAGCAACGGTTAAAACAACAATTCCCGCGTAATACGCACGAGTATCCGCACGAGCAACCGCACAATTCGACAGCAACAGACAGAATGAGCGGCGAGTGCGCGACGTGTGAGCGAGCGGCAACCCTATGAGATGCTAGCGAAGCGGCAAATCGTCCAGATTTATCGAATAGATATCGCCATTATTTTGAGAGGGGAAGTCAGTAATCGTTAATGTTAATTAAAAGTCTCCTTCGAATCGGTTAACATATATGTAGCGTAACGACTATTTAAGCCGCTTAAATTCAAATAGTACTTGCATAATCTAATTTCTTAAATTTTTTTTTTTTTAATTTTTTGCGAGTTGTAATAGGTGGTTAAATTGATTGAGCACACAAGTTGTATTATTGAATGAAAATATCGATGTCTAAATAATTTTGTGGTGGAATAGTACAGTAAGGGAAATTCGGAATTAACATATCGATACATACGATAGTCAGTGCAGACATTTTGGCCTTTTATCGGGGAGATGTATCAATGTATGATTTGAAATTCGGGAATTTGATAATTTTTTCAACAACTAACTGTTGCTGAATGAATTTTGAAACATAATGAGCACATATGATTTAAATGCCTTAGAGGATGACGAGCTGAACCGATTATATCGAGCTGATTAGACTATTAATAAAGATTTACTCTCATCATTATCGTCAACAGTTAATTTAAAATGTAATTGTTTTCGTGCTTTGTTTTCGACATATTTTCTTGGCGATCTGTCCTAAGTACTCGATAGTTTTGGCAGCCCTGATCAGAGTGGCCAGCAAATATAGTAACAAAAAAAAATACCAAGCGAAAAAAGAGTGTCATCGTCATCGTTCATTGTCTTCTAATTAATTGGTTGAAAACGAAAAGAAAAAAGGCCGGATTAACTTTTATATTACTAAAAAATCAATGAACTACAAACTAAATAAAAGCAAAAGCACATGTGCGAAACACACAATAAATACTTAAAGTTTCGATAACTAAAGCGAAACTACAACAACTACAGCAGCAGCGAGAAAAACCAAACACTGCCCCAAAAATCAGTCGTGAATCACCCAACGAATTAATCACAATAATAATAATAATAATAATATAAAAATAGAAATATGGAACAAACACAGATTACAGACACGGAAAAGGTGCGCATTGTGTCCGATTTTATATTGCATGCGCCGCCCGGCGAATTCAACGAGGTGTTCAACGATGTCCGCGAACTGCTGAAAAACGATGGGCTGCTTAAGGATGGCGCCAGCCACGCCTTCTCCCAATACAACAAGGACCAGTTGACGCCAGTTCGCGTTGAGGGCAGCGAACACAATGCGATCATCTCCGAATATAACGATTTGGGTGCGTATGCCAACAACAGTTATTCACCAGCTGGCGATGGGTGGGAGGGGGAGTTTAGAGTTGCCTCGTTTCGATTTTGATTTTGTGGCGTTTACCATAAATGGGCATAAATAGAGAAAATAAAAACACACTTGAATACTCTACACACAAATGCACTATGAACTGCAGGGTTGCCTTCGAATACCAATTTAATGTGATTGACAAAATTCAAAAACCTAAGTTTAATTTTAAAAAAATTCAGATTCTATTAAAATTTAATCGTATATACTAAAAATTAGAGATTACTATTTATTATGTACGCTTTAGGAAATCTACCTAGAAATTGTGGAGAATATTGTTGATCGAAAATCGAATTAAAATTAAAAATTTGTCTTATTTGGAATACTAAAAATTAGAAATTAGTAATTTGTACCAAGAAATAATATTAAATTTAAACTAAACAAAATTAAATTTATAATTTATTAGTTTTCTGGGGGTATTTAAATGCAATTATTATTATTATATATATATTAAATAAAAAATGCAGATATTGTTAATCATTTAATGAATAAGCAACTATGTTTGCAATTTGTTAAGGTATTTGAGAGTCGGATATAATAGATATTTCCATTATGATATCGAATTGCACACGCTTATCACTTTTATTTATTATCATTTCTCATTTACTGATATGGATTTTTTGTTTGTTTTATTTTGCAGGGAACGGTCGCTTCTATGATCCTCGCACAAAGCAATCCTTCAAATACGATCACCTACGCAAAGAGGCGTCAGACTATCAGGATATGGAGGCCGATGCCAATGCGGAAACGTGGCGCGCTGCTCTCGATCTCGCAGCGCTTGCATATACAGCCAATCACTATCGACATGGCGTAAGTCAATCAATATACGTAAAGCTATAATTTGTTCATATGTATTTTGATTCCTTATATAGGTGAGCTCGGTTTTTGGCAGTTCGCAGGGCAATCAGGTGACGCTGACTATTTGCATTGAGGATCATCAATTCCAGCCGAAGAACTATTGGAATGGCCGGTGGCGTTCGCAGTGGCACATTAGCTTCCAGCCAGGCAGCGGCACAGCGGAGCTGAAGGGTGTGCTGAAGGTCCAAGTGCACTACTATGAGGATGGCAATGTTCAGCTGGTATCGTCCAAGGATTGTCGCGATAGTGTCGTTGTGTCCAACGAACAGCAGTTGGCCAATGAGGTCATCCGGGTGATTGAGGAGGCCGAGAATGAGTACCAGTTGGCCATTTCGGAGAACTATCAGACGATGTCGGATACCACGTTCAAGGCGATGCGACGACAATTGCCCATCACTCGCACCAAGATCGATTGGAGTAAAATTGTCTCGTACAGCATTGGCAAGGAGCTGAAGACGCAATAAGAACAGGAGCAGCAAGCGGAAGCCGGAGGAGAAGGTGGATGTGGATGTGGCACGCCAGCATCTCCGTTGCCCAAGAGACCCAACAGTCTTCCACTTGCGATAACAAAGCGAGAGAAATAATGATCACTGATCGCGGAACCATAAGAAAAACACTATTTACGATCGTTAAATGTTTGGCGCTTGTGTAATAATTGTCTTTGATTTTCTTATTCTTTTTATATATATATAAACACACACACACATACATATATACATATATATAGAACACATGCATACATTTCTTATCTGTTATATATATTACGATGAAAGTGGATATATAGATATATATATATATATATGCAGAAATCTACTATGAAATCAATTCAACTTGGTTGATTGCATCTGCATTTTACAGTCACAATCGCCGCCAACAGTCGCCTTTATCGTTTAATTAAGCGCATGTTTTTAATACGAAAACAATAATTATAATATTATTAATTATAATAATAATAATAATGGAATGCATGCACTTTCAAAATAATGTATTATAAATTTAGAAGAGCTGGCATCAGCTAAATCTTAAGTGAGACAGCACCTTGCAAACAAATAACAGTATAAACAAAAAAAAGAAAAACAAAAACAAATAACGATAAATACTCTTTTATTAAAAACGAACAATAATTTAATTAATTCAACAGCTACTAAAAAAACAAACATAAATGACAAATCAAAACGTTCTTTGTGTTTGGCAACAAAAGACTTTGGTTTTGTACTGTGAACGTTTTTTTTTATACTAACAATGAATATATTACAAGTTTAAGAATGCTTGCATAGTCAAATTTAATGAAAATAAATTAAACAAATTTCAACAACTATTTTTATTTCAACCCATGCGACCACCATCCGCCGTGTGGACATATGGCATAGGTTCGTCCGGCTGGTGCAATGGTATTGGCTTTGGATATTGCTGGGCTGGAAAATTCCGATCCCCTGTTGGTAATTCTGTGGCACTTTGCTGCTGGTACTCCGGATCTGTAAGCGATGCGGAGTCATTTGGCTTTTTGAGCAGAAAACGCTTGTTAGGATGCTGTTTCGTCTCCAGCTCCAGTCTATCGATGAGCCAGCCACTTTCCAGCTTGTTTGTGGCCCAGAAGAAGACGGTGCCCTTGTCCTTGGGTCCACGCACCGAAATCTCGAATTGTGCCTGGTTCGCGTCACAAGTGTTACTCACATTGGACATGTCAAAACCGGATTCCTTAATGGGCTCGCCCAGCAGTCCGATAGCTCCTACAAAAATTAAATATAAATATTCGTATTTGTTTACATTTTCATTGAAGTTTTGCGACTTTTACCCCTGTGTTGGCGCAGTGTTTGCAGTGCCAATTTATAGTATTCGGTTGAGCGGACGCGATCCTCAAGCCGCCATCGCATGTACATCACAGCCGAAATGGAGATGACGGCGCCATAGACGCAAATATTGCCAAGCGTTCGATTCGACGGCAGTCGCAGTTTTATTGTCGGCATTTTAGTGCATGCAATTGCATTTGCTGTTGACTTTTATAATTTTGTTATCGAATTGTTTGCCGGTTCAGGGTTGATTTCGATAGGTTTTCGCAAGTGTGACCGTTTTCACATTGGTGGTCTGTTATACAACAAGCGTGTGAACGACGTTCATTTTCCCCGTAAATACAATGAAACTGTAATATAAATACAATTAAAATTGAAGTTGAATGCAAAGCCAACACAAAAATGAACAATTTAACGATGGCATTTAATTTGATGCGACAGCGTCTAACAACAACAGTAACAACAACAGCTGCTCGCTGCTATGCTGTCAAGCCGGCGGCTGTGGGAACAGGTGAGTCCAAAAACGTGTGTAGAAATGTGGCCGGTGTGTTAACATTTTTATTCGTTATTAGCGGGCAAGAAGAAGAAGCTCGGCAAGCTGGGACCCATCATGGAGAAGAAGATAATACCCGTCGAAACGGATGCCAATAAGCTGGTAAACTATGTGTGTGGCAGCAACTATCTGAAAACTGGCGAGGACATCAAGGTGAGTCTGATCGGCGCATTCCAGGACCATGATCATTAAATGTGCTCTGTTCTTGCAGCTCAAACCTGACGCCGAATACCCTGATTGGCTGTGGACGCTCAACACAGATCGGATTGTGCCGCTGGATGAGCTAGACCCCGATACCAAACAGTATTGGCGTCGCTTGCGTAAAATGGCTTTGCGTCGCAACAATCAACTATCTAAGCTGAAAAAGTTTTAATTGCAGCATTTTAGCGTCGTCAGTGGCTGGTCACACTTACCAGCTTGGCGGTTTGGCCTTCAAATCGTGTAACTGCCTTGTCGTTGTCTTAGGTCATCAATATTGTATTTGCCTTGCTGTTGGTGCAAGAATAAACACATTGATTATATTTATTGCTACGTTGTTGTAGCATTCTTAAGTACATAATAATACCAATGTAAACAATCGTTTTTATTTTACAACATCTTGCACTTAACGCGAGTATCTTGTTAATATTGTAAAACGTATAAAAGGCGGCCATCAAGTTGAATTATGAACAAAGTTTCCAAAAGATTCGCTTGAAATGCAGTCTTTTATATTACTAATAATAGCAATGCTGCTTAATGCAGTTGCAGGAGCAGCGGAGCCAGAAAGTAAGTACTTTGTCTAACTTTTAATATTAAAAATATTAATTTATATGTTCACTTCCAGAGCACGTTGTTTGCTATCAGGGAACGTGGAGCGTTTATCGGCCTGGTGAGGGCAAGTTTGGTGTGGAGGACATTGATCCGTTTCTGTGCACCCACTTGGTATACGCTTTCCTCGGCATCAATCAGACTGGCGAGCTGCGCATCATTGATCCCTATCTGGACCTGGAGGATAATGGTGGCCGTGGCAATATTAAGAAATTTAATGCGCTCAAATTGAAGAATCCGACACTGAAAACACTTGTTGCTGTTGGCGGTTGGAATGAGGGCTCCCAGCACTTCTCGATTGTGGCCAGCGATGCGGAGAAACGTGCTCGCTTCATCGAGCAGATCGTCCAGTTTATGCAGCGTCATGGCTTCGATGGACTCGACTTGGACTGGGAATATCCTGGACAGCGTCACAAGTCCTCTGAGAGTAACGACCGCGAGAATTATATAATCCTGCTCAAGGAGCTTAAGGAGGGACTGGATCCCTTTGGCTACATGCTTAGCGCTGCCGTGGGATCAGCTGAGTTTTCGGCTGAGGTATCCTATGATATACCCGCCATATCGCAGTATCTGGATTTGATTAACGTTATGGCATATGATCTACACGGTTCCTGGGATGCGACTGTGGGCATAAATGCGCCCCTCTATGCTGGAGCAAAAGATGCAACGAAACGGGAGCGCCAGCTGAACGTGGATGCCGTGATAAAATATTGGTTAGGTGCGGGAGCACCGCCAGAAAAACTGCATCTCGGCGTGCCGTTTTATGGACGCACCTTCACCCTGGCTACCGCCGAGGATCATCTGCCAGGAGCTGCACACATTGGTCGCGGCATTGCGGGACCATTCTCGAGGGAGCCAGGTGTCCTGGGCTACAACGAGTTGTGTGGCCTAATACAAAAGGAGCAGTGGACGCAGGAGTGGGACGCAGAGCAGCAGGTGCCCTACGCATACAAAGATCGCCAGTGGGTGGGCTACGAGAACGGGCGCAGCCTGCAACTGAAAGCACAGTATGCCATGGAACAGAAACTAGGCGGCATTATGATCTGGTCACTTGAATCCGATGATTTCCGAGGCAGCTGCGATGGCAACCAGACTCGTTATACCCTGCTGCGCGAAATCAATCGGATGCTCTTTGACAGGGAGACCCCAACAGGCCTGGTGAACACAGAGCAACACAGCGAAATCGAGGATTATAGTTGCCCCTCAGACGTGGGCTATGTGCGAGATGCGCACAACTGTTCCAAGTTCTACTACTGCAATGCTGGCACCACTTTCAAGTTCGATTGTCCCACAGGTCTCCACTTCGACTACAGCTCAAACAGCTGCAACTATGCCGATATAGTAAAATGCTGAAATCCAATGTACACGAAAAATTTTATTTTTGTCTATCAATATTGGTAGGTGTTCACTGGACAATCTTCAGATTCAGTGGCAGGTTGCGATAGTTGTAGCCAGCATCGCCTGGTCGCCAGGTGACAAAGTTCTGGTTGCATTTCACTTGCTTCGAGGGCCGGCACTGAGCATGCTCCTCATCAAAATAGTCACCGCCAAGGCATTCATAGTCGGTGCGTTGAGCGTGACGACACTCGTGATACAGCTGACAGTCCCATGGATGCCTAAAGAATCCATCCTGTGGACACATGCCGAAGCCTTCGGTCGTTGGCGATCGAGTGGTGAGCGTGTTCGGATCGCCAATTAAGGCGATGATCACTCGTAGCAGTCCAAAGGGTTCACCGCATCTACCCTCGAAGTCGTCGGCATCGATGGACCAGGCCATGGCGCCACCCAAACCATGTTTCATGGCCACATGCAACTTTGCACTGAGGCTGCGTCCATTCTCATAGCTAGCCCATTGGTCATCGCTGTAGGCATAGGGCACCTCGGCCAGCTTATCGTATTTCTTGTCCCACTTGGCTGCCTGCAGGCAGAACTCGCCAACGGTCATGAATCCCGGCCGGCTGGAATACTCATGCTGGCGACCAGGTCCCTTGCTTGCAGCGCCCACCATCGTATTGCTCAGTTCGTCCAGGGTGTAGGTGTGCACAAAGAGCGGCAATCCAAGCAGTAGCTTCGCTGGTTTCTTGCCGTGCTTCACCCAGTGGAGGACACTGCGCTCCACACTCCGACTGCCATTGCCATAAAGCGGCGCGTTGTAATTAAGTTGACGGCTATACGGATCGAGGGCATCATGGGTATTTAGGACAATATAATCAGCATTCTCTGCTATTTGGGCAATGTCATAGGCAGCCAGCGTCACTGCATCCAAGCGGGCAGAGACCACAACCATGAGCATAAGGTGATGCTCGTGTAGACTTTAGGGCAAGGATATTACAAATATTATCGCTTTTTTTTTCAGTGCTTTGTTGCTTACATTATTTGGAGCTCCTTCAGTAAGATTGCAAAGTTATTGCGATCGTGCTGCATTGGGTACTCCCAGTCGATGAGGATGCCATTGAATTCCCATCTGTAGAGGAACTTGATAAGCGATGCATAGAATTTATCGCGCTGCTTTGTATCCGCTGCCATCTTGGAGAACATCTTCGATTGAGCCTTCCCACCGCCAACGGAGAGAATTGTCTTAATATTATCACGTTTCATATTTACGATTTGCTCCAAGAGTCCTGATTTATTTCAAATATATAACTTTTACTTTTCAGGATATTTTTTAAATTGTTCCTCACCATTTTGTACTAGCAACTCATCGTTGCTAATGCTTAATTCACCGGAACCCTTTGGGTCCAAACTTGTGGTGGAGCCAAAAACAATATGGTTGCAGAGATTTGTGTCAATCGAGTATAAACCAAAGGCGCTAAGGGACCACCGATTGTTCGACTCAGTATCCCAGTGGCAAAATACCTTATCTGCAGTTGAGGCCCGCAGTTATTCCATTCAAATTGTCATATATATATAGTCGACTTACACTCTGGATCTGCGGCATGACTGGAGAGCAGCGTGCCTGCGATGATGAAAATTAAATTTACGACTTTCATAATTATTTGACAATCAAAAACTCATTAAAACACTTAAGAAACACTTTTAATTTCAAACTGTGGCTAAAAGTATCAATTCTTATGTGATTCTCGTATATATTGTTTTTTAAAATTATTCCTAGCTAAACAAATTTTGAGTTCAATTAATGAAAGTTTTCAACTTTGTATTGCAATGCTTGCTACAACTTATTTTGGATTCAAAACTCAATCTAAACTATAGATTGCTATATCTTCCAGAAGATCAAGTCCATAGATATATATGTATATCTATGGATACGTATTTTTCACATCCACAATCTTTTCAAAAGAAATACTTTTCAAGTCACTGTTTGGCAACTCGATAAATATTGCGATCAAATTTGAGAACATGATTTATGGTTGAAATTCATGTAAATGTTTAATCCAAAAAAATGCACCACTTAATATGTTGAACTATGTACCGTGTACTGTGTACATATGTCCTTATAAAGATACATATTCTTACAAAATGCATATTTTATGTGTGTGTGTTAACATTGTGGCAATCAAAATTTTAATGGCTTATTAAATGGGGCAATAAAGCACGACGCAAACCAACAGGCAATATCAATTTCATGGAAAAGCCAACTTCTCTCAAAGGTACATTTCAGCTTGTTTTTCCAATTGACGGCACGATGTGGCCTCATTCTCGTCCTGAATGACAATAATAACAACACCAACACAAAACAAGGCCAAAGGATACAGATGTCGCATCCGGCACTTTATGTGTCAACATTGGAAAATATTTTACGATTATTACTGATTTCGAAAAACAATGTCATATCGATTTTATATATGTAAGTGAGCACTTGCAAAAATATATGTGTAGATATAACAATAATAATACACCCAAGAGGTGTAAAAAGTTCCCAGGCAACCCAGTTAAATATATATATGTATAAATAGCAGTCCTGCAATAATAATTCAATTTAACACTTGAAATCTATATTTGAACTTAATACTTATTTAGATCAACCATCCATAAAATGCATACAATTCGACAGAAGGACTATCACCTTGTAGATTTTACCAAACTATGTGAAGAACTGCAATCCTCTGTCACAGAGGTAAGTCTCTAAAAATTGGACTCCTTCATTTAAACATTTTAAAAAATAATCAAAATTTGTAGGGGCTAACAACAGCAACGGCAAACAAACGCCTAATTTTAGATGGCAAAAACAAATTCACATTGCTTAGGCCAGAATCGAGAATTCACAGTTATTTGAGAAACTGTTTCTATGGCACTGGCTGCATAATATTTGTGGATATTATTGGATGCTTCCTGCTGTACTACATAGAGCTGCAATCGCCAAAGGAAACGGACATCGAACATGAGTTTTGCGTCATTGGAATCATTTTCGTTATGTTATTTTTAGCCGTGGGCTACTTTCGTCAGATCCAGGCCAACGACGATTATGGAGTTGCCCTGGCCTTTAATAACCTAATGCCCATGTATTGCACGGTCCTCCGAGATGGCCGTAACCAGATTATAAGAGCCAAAAACGTTGTCGTTGGGGATATATTACAGATCGCACATGGCGAACGCATAGCGGCCGATGTCCGATTCTTTGAATCACATGCCCTGGAGGTGGACAACGTGGCCCTCACCGGATACTCTGTCTCTGTCCTAATTGATCCCGAGTTCACGCATCGCAATAAATGGACCGCTAGGAATGTGGGCTTTGCCTGCAGCCATGTGACAAAGGGGCGTGGACAGGGCATTGTGATTGCCTGTGGCGATAAATCCGAAGTGGGAATCATGGCCAGTTTGAGCATGGAGACACGTTCTCGAAGCAGATCACGCAAGCATATTCAACAGGTTAGAGATACTCTGTGTAATCTAAGAACAGAAATAGGGGTTTCTAGCCATACATTTAAGCTAAAACTCTACCCTTACTGAAGGGTTCAGGGGTGATCCTATTTTCATTGCTGATCATCGTAGACATCCAGTCTAGATAAATTATATATTTAAGGGTCGAAAAGTGTTTCTGTTGCGGTATTTATGTTAAAATAATACACTCAAAAAGTGGTTCTAGAAAACATACGTTAATTTCCCCAGTGTTCAATGGAGTTTACATCATTTACTAATAATGCTAAAAACCCTTCCACAAGTGCCACACAAATTTCGTATGTGCAACTTGCCTGGCCTTTTAAGGCTTCTTTGTAACTCGAGCAGATTAAGCTTTGCCGTCAATTGGCAATAATAATGGTTTCATTTATTATTAAGTTGGGCCGAATCCTGGCGGTACTGCAATACCAGGCCAACCCGCGACAGAGGTTGAGCAAGCTCCTATGAAAATAAAAATCAATATTTCACATATGAGCGCTTTTTTCTTCGAGTTTTCGTATTGTTCTTCCACTAAAATAACAGGCGAACAGAAATGATTAGTTAAACGATTTAACTGGAGAATAACCTCAAATACACAACCTTCAAAGTATGCAACAATTTCTTTTCAATTTAGCATTTAAATCGAACCTCTTAAAAGTATGCAACTCTTCGGCAGTCAGTCAAAATAACAGGCGAACAGAAATGTTTAGTTAAACGATTTAACTGGTTACATTTATTATTAAGTTGGGCCGAATCCTGGAGGTACTGCAATACCAGGCCAACCCGCGACAGAAGTGGAGCAAGCTCCTATGAAAATATAAATCAATATTTCACATATGAGCGCTTTTTTCTTCGAGTTTTCGTATTGTTCTTCCACTAAAATAACAGGCAAACAGAAATGTTTAGCTAAACGATTTACCTAGAGAATAACCTCAAATACACGCTATTCAAAGTATGCAACAATTTCTTTTCAATTTAGCATTTAATTTAACTAAAAAAAATCAATTTGCTTTTTATTTAATTTGTTGTTTTATATATTTATTTACCTTACATCAGAGAAATAACGAGAAAAGTATTTATAATTGAACGAAATATTCTTTTATGAGTAGCAGCAAAAAATGTTCATTTGTTTTTTACGAAACCCCAAGCTGGAACTCCTTTGGCAGTTGACGCGTCAACGCACGCGTTTCGACTCAAAATAACAGGCGCACAGAAATGTTTAGCTAAACGATTTTACTGGAGAATAACCTCAAATACACGCTTTTCAAAGTATGCAACAATTTCTTTTCAATCTAGTGGAGCGAGCTCCTATGAAAATAAAAATCAATATTTCACATATGAGCGCTTTTTTCTTCGAGTTTTCGTATTGTTCCCCCACTAAAATACCAGGCGAACAGAAATGTTTAGTTAAACGATTTAATTGTAGAATTACCTCAAATACACGCTAATCAAAGTATGCAACAATTTCTTTTCAATTTAGCATTTGAATCGAACCGCTTAAAAGTATGCAACTCTTCGGCAGTCAGATGATCGCAGCTATCATTCAACAACGGTTTCATTTATTATTAAGTTGGGCCGAATCCTGGCGGTATTGCAATACCAGGCCAACCCGCGACAGAGGTGGAGCAAGCTCCTATAAAAATAAAAATCAATATTTCACATATGAGCGCTTTTTTCTTCGAGTTTTCGTATTGTTCCGCCACTCAAAATAACAGGCGAACAGAAATGTTTAGATAAACGATTTACCTGTCGAATAACCTCAAATACACACCCTTCAAAGTATGCAACAATTTCTTATGGCATTTTGAACTTTCGACCTATGTCTATATACCGATTTTCAGGCTAGAATTTTTACTTGTCTTCCGATCCAAAATCTCGTTTTTAACTTTAAATGTGCGATTGATTTAGAGATCGAAATATGATTAAAAAGCCCTCGCTTTCTAACCTAAGTTGATTTTTGACGAAGTTATGGCATTTTGAAGTTTCGACTTATGCCCATGTATCGATACATCGATTTTCAGGCTAGAATTTTGACTTGTCTTCCGATCCAAAATCTCGTTTTTAACTTTAAATGTACGATTGATTTAGAGATCGAAATATGATTAAAAAGCACTCGCTTTGTAACCTAAGTTGATTTTTGACGAAGTTATGGCATTTTGAAGTTTCGACTTATGCCCATGTATCGATACATCGATTTTCAGGCTAGAATTTTTACTTGTCTTCCGATCCAAAATCTCGTTTTTAACTTTAAATGTACTGCAAATACCAGGCCAACCCGCGACAGAGGTGGAGCAAGCTCCTATGAAAATAAAAATCAATATTTCACATATGAGCGCTTTTTTCTTCGAGTTTTCGTATTGTTCTTCCACTAAAATAACAGGCGAACAGAAATGATTAGTTAAACGATTTAACTGGAGAATAACCTCAAATACACAACCTTCAAAGTATGCAACAATTTCTTTTCAATTTAGCATTTAAATCGAACCGCTTAAAAGTATGCAACTCTTCGGCAGTCAGTCAAAATAACAGGCGAACAGAAATGTTTAGTTAAACGATTTAACTGGTTTCATTTATTATTAAGTTGGGCCGAATCCTGGCGGTACTGCAATACCAGGCCAACCCGCGACAGAGGTGGAGCAAGCTCCTATGAAAATAAAAATCAATATTTCACATATGAGCGCTTTTTTCTTCGAGTTTTCGTATTGTTCTTCCACTAAAATAACAGGCGAACAGAAATGATTAGTTAAACGATTTAACTGGAGAATAACCTCAAATACACAACCTTCAAAGTATGCAACAATTTCTTTTCAATTTAGCATTTAAATCGAACCTCTTAAAAGTATGCAACTCTTCGGCAGTCAGTCAAAATAACAGGCGAACAGAAATGTTTAGTTAAACGATTTAACTGGTTTCATTTATTATTAAGTTGGGCCGAATCCTGGCGGTACTGCAATACCAGGCCAACCCGCGACAGAGGTGGAGCAAGCTCCTATGAAAATAAAAATCAATATTTCACATATGAGCGCTTTTTTCTTCGAGTTTTCGTATTGTTCTTCCACTAAAATAACAGGCGAACAGAAATGATTAGTTAAACGATTTAACTGGAGAATAACCTCAAATACACAACCTTCAAAGTATGCAACAATTTCTTTTCAATTTAGCATTTGAATCGAACCGCTTAAAAGTATGCAACTCTTCGGTAGTCAGATGATCGCAGCTTTCATTCAACAACGGTTTCATTTATTATTAAGTTTGGCCGAATCCTGGCGGTACTGCAATACCAGGCCAACCCGCGACAGAGGTGGAGCAAGCTCCTATGAAAATAAAAATCAATATTTCACATATGAGCGCTTTTTTCTTCGAGTTTTCGTATTGTTCTTCCACTAAAATAACAGGCAAACAGAAATGTTTAGATAAACGATTTACCTGTCGAATAACCTCAAATACACACCCTTCAAAGTATGCAACAATTTCTTATGGCATTTTGAACTTTCGACATATGTCTATATACCGATTTTCAGGCTAGAATTTTTACTTGTCTTCCGACTCAAAATCACGTTTTCAACTTTAAATGAACGATTGATTTAGAGATCGAAATATGATTAAAAAGCCCTCGCTTTTTAATCTGAGTTGATTTTTGACGAAGTTATGGCATTTTGAAGTTTCAACCTATGCCCATATATGGATATACCGATTTTCAGGCTAGAATTTTGACTTGTCTTCCGATCCAAAATCTCGTTTTTAACTTTAAATGTACTGCAAATACCAGGCCAACCCGCGGCAGAGGTGGTGGAGCAAGCTCCTATGAAAATAAAAATCAATATTTCACATATCAGCGCTTTTTTTCTTCGCGTTTTCGTATTGTTCCCCCAGTCAAAATATCAGGCAAACAGAAATGTTTAGCTAAACGATTTACCTGGCGAATAACCTCAAATACACACCCTTCAAAGTATGCAACAGTTTCTTTTTAATTTAGCATTTAAGTCGAACCGCTTAAAAGTATGCAACTCTTCGGCAGTCCGATGATCGCAGCTATTATTCAACAACGGTTTCATTTATTATTAAGTTGGGCCGAATCCTGGCGGTACTGCAATACCAGGCCAACCCGCGACTGAGGTTGAGCAAGCTCCTATGAAAATAAAAATCAATATTTCACATATGAGCGCTTTTTTCTTCGAGTTTTCGTATTGTTCCTCCACTAAAATAACAGGCGAACAGAAATGTTTAGATAAACGATTTACCTGGCGAATAACCTCAAATGCACACCCTTCAAAGTATGCAACAATTTCTTATGGCATTTTGAACTTTCGACCTATGTCTATATACCGATTTTCAGGCTAGAATTTTTACTTGTCTTCCGATCCAAAATCTCGTTTTTAACTTTAAATGTACGATTGATTTAGAGATCGAAATATGATTAAAAAGCCCTCGCTTTTTAATCTGAGTTGATTTTTGACGAAGTTATGGCATTTTGAAGTTTCGACTTATGCCCATGTATCGATACATCGATTTTCAGGCTAGAATTTTTACTTGTCTTCCGACTCAAAATCACGTTTTCAACTTTAAATGTACAATTGATTTAGAGATCGAAATATGATTAAAAAGCCCTCGCTTTCTAACCTAAGTTGATTTTTGACGAAGTTATGGCATTTTGAAATTTCGACTTATGCCCATGTATCGATACATCGATTTTCAGGCTAGAATTTTTACTTGTCTTCCGATCCAAAATCTCGTTTTTAACTTTAAATGTACGATTGATTTAGAGATCGAAATATGATTAAAAAGCCCTCGCTTTCTAACCTAAGTTGATTTTTGACGAAGTTATGGCATTTTGAAATTTCGACTTATGCCCATATATGGATATACCGATTTTCAGGCTAGAATTTTTATTTGTCTTCCGATCCAAAATCTCGTTTTTAACTTTAAATGTACGATTGATTTAGAGATCGAACTATGATTAAAAAGCCCTCGCTTTCTAACCTAAGTTGATTTTTGACGAAGTTATGGCATTTTGAAGTTTCAACCTATGCCCATATATGGATATACCGATTTTCAGGCTAGAATTTTTACTTGTCTTCCGACTCAAAATCACGTTTTCAACTTTAAATGTACGATTGATTTAGAGATCGAAATATGATTAAAAAGCCCTCGCTTTTTAATCTGAGTTGATTTTTGACGAAGTTATGGCATTTTGAAGTTTCGACCTATGTCTATATACCGATTTTCAGGCTAGAATTTTTACTTGTCTTCCGACTCAAAATCACGTTTTCAACTTTAAATGTACGATTGATTTAGAGATCGAAATATGATTAAAAAGCCCTCGCTTTTTAATCTGAGTTGATTTTTGACGAAGTTATGGCATTTTGAAGTTTCGACTTATGCCCATGTATCGATACATCGATTTTCAGGCTAGAATTTTTACTTGTCTTCCGACTCAAAATCACGTTTTCAACTTTAAATGTACGATTGATTTAGAGATCGAAATATGATTAAAAAGCCCTCGCTTTTTAATCTGAGTTGATTTTTGACGAAGTTATGGCATTTTGAAGTTTCAACCTATGCCCATATATGGATATACCGATTTTCAGGCTAGAATTTTTATTTGTCTTCCGATCCAAAATCTCGTTTTTAACTTTAAATGTACGATTGATTTAGAGATCGAACTATGATTAAAAAGCCCTCGCTTTTTAATCTGAGTTGATTTTTGACGAAGTTATGGCATTTTGAAGTTTCGACTTATGCCCATGTATCGATACATCGATTTTCAGGCTAGAATTTTTACTTGTCTTCCGACTCAAAATCACGTTTTCAACTTTAAATTTACGATTGATTTAGAGATCGAAATATGATTAAAAAGCCCTCGCTTTTTAATCTGAGTTGATTTTTGACGAAGTTATGGCATTTTGAAGTTTCAACCTATGCCCATATATGAATATACCGATTTTCAGGCTAGAATTTTTATTTGTCTTCCGATCCAAAATCTCGTTTTTAACTTTAAATGTACGAATGATTTAGAGATCGAACTATGATTAAAAAACCCTCGCTTTCTAACCTAAGTTGATTTTTGACGAAGTTATGGCATTTTGAAGTTTCGACTTATGCCCATGTATCGATACATCGATTTTCAGGCTAGAATTTTTACTTGTCTTCCGACTGAAAATCACGTTTTCAACTTTAAATGTACGATTGATTTAGAGATCGAAATATGATTAAAAAGCCCTCGCTTTTTAATCTGAGTTGATTTTTGACGAAGTTATGGCATTTTGAAGTTTCGACTTATGCCCATGTATCGATACATCGATTTTCAGGCTAGAATTTTTACTTGTCTTCCGACTCAAAATCACGTTTTCAACTTTAAATGTACGATTGATTTAGAGATCGAAATATGATTAAAAAGCCCTCGCTTTTTAATCTGAGTTGATTTTTGACGAAGTTATGGCATTTTGAAGTTTCAACCTATGCACATATGTGGATATACCGATTTTCAGGCTAGAATTTTTACTTGTCTTCCGACTCAAAATCACGTTTTCAACTTTAAATGAACGATTGATTTAGAGATCGAAATATGATTAAAAAGCCCTCGCTCCATATATGGATATACCGATTTTCAGGCTAGAATTTTGACTTGTCTTCCGATCCAAAATCTCGTTTTTAACTTTAAATGTACTGCAATACCAGGACAACCCGCGACAGAGGTGGAGCAAGCTCCTATGAATATAAAAATCAATATTTCACATATGAGCGCTTTTTTCTTCGAGTTTTCGTATTGTTCTTCCACTAAAATAACAGGCGAACAGAAATGTTTAGCTAAACGATTTACCTGGCGAATAACCTCAAATACACAACCTTCAAAGTATGCAACAATTTCTTTTCAATTTAGCATTTGAATCGAACCGCTTAAAAGTATGCAACTCTTCGGTAGTCAGATGATCGCAGCTATCATTCAACAACGGTTTCATTTATTATTAAGTTGGGCCGAATCCTGGCTGTACTGCAATACCAGGCCAACCCGCGACAGAGGTGGAGCAAACTCCTATGAAAATAAAAATCAATATTTCACATATGAGCGCTTTTTTCTTCGAGTTTTCGTATTGTTCTTCCACTAAAATAACAGGCGAACAGAAATGATTAGTTAAACGATTTAACTGGAGAATAACCTCAAATACACAACCTTCAAAGTATGCAACAATTTCTTTTCAATTTAGCATTTAAATCGAACCTCTTAAAAGTATGCAACTCTTCGGCAGTCAGTCAAAATAACAGGCGAACAGAAATGTTTAGTTAAACGATTTAACTGGTTTCATTTATTATTAAGTTGGGCCGAATCCTGGCGGTACTGCAATACCAGGCCAACCCGCGACAGAGGTGGCGCAAGCTCCTATCAAAATAAAAATCAATATTTCACATATGAGCGCTTTTTTCTTCGAGTTTTCGTATTGTTCCCCCACTAAAATAACAGGCGAACAGAAATGTTTAGCTAAACGATTTACCTGGCAAATAACCTCAAATACACAACCTTCAAAGTATGCAACAATTTCTTTTCAATTTAGCATTTGAATCGAACCGCTTAAAAGTATGCAACTCTTCGGTAGTCAGATGATCGCAGCTTTCATTCAACAACGGTTTCATTTATTATTAAGTTTGGCCGAGTCCTGGCTGTACTGCAATACCAGGCCAACCCGCGACAGAGGTGGAGCAAGCTCCTATGAAAATAAAAATCAATATTTCACATATGAGCGCTTTTTTCTTCGAGTTTTCGTATTGTTCTTCCACTAAAATAACAGGCGAACAGAAATGATTAGTTAAACGATTTAACTGGAGAATAACCTCAAATACACAACCTTCAAAGTATGCAACAATTTCTTTTCAATTTAGCATTTAAGTCGAACCGCTTAAAAGTATGCAACTCTTCGGCAGTCAGTCAAAATAACAGGCGAACAGAAATGTTTAGTTAAACGATTTAACTGGTTTCATTTATTATTAAGTTGGGCCGAATCCTGGCGGTACTGCAATACCAGGCCAACCCGCGACAGAGGTGGCGCAAGCTCCTATCAAAATAAAAATCAATATTTCACATATGAGCGCTTTTTTCTTCGAGTTTTCGTATTGTTCCCCCACTAAAATAACAGGCGAACAGAAATGTTTAGCTAAACGATTTACCTGGCAAATAACCTCAAATACACAACCTTCAAAGTATGCAACAATTTCTTTTCAATTTAGCATTTGAATCGAACCGCTTAAAAGTATGCAACTCTTCGGTAGTCAGATGATCGCAGCTTTCATTCAACAACGGTTTCATTTATTATTAAGTTTGGCCGAGTCCTGGCTGTACTGCAATACCAGGCCAACCCGCGACAGAGGTGGAGCAAGCTCCTATGAAAATAAAAATCAATATTTCACATATGAGCGCTTTTTTCTTCGAGTTTTCGTATTGTTCTTCCACTAAAATAACAGGCGAACAGAAATGATTAGTTAAACGATTTAATTGGAGAATAACCTCAAATACACAACCTTCAAAGTATGCAACAATTTCTCTTCAGTTTAGCATTTAAATCGAACCTCTTAAGTGTATGCAACTCTTCGGCAGTCAGTCAAAATAACAGGCGAACAGAAATGTTTAGTTAAACGATTTAACTGGTTTCATTTATTATTAAGTTGGGCCGAATCCTGGCGGTACTGCAATACCAGGCCAACCCGCGACAGAGGTGGCGCAAGCTCCTATCAAAATAAAAATCAATATTTCACATATGAGCGCTTTTTTCTTCGAGTTTTCGTATTGTTCTTCCACTAAAATAACAGGCGAACAGAAATGATTAGTTAAACGATTTAACTGGAGAATAACCTCAAATACACAACCTTCAAAGTATGCAACAATTTCTTTTCAATTTAGCATTTAAGTCGAACCGCTTAAAAGTATGCAACTCTTCGGCAGTCCGATGATCGCAGCTATTATTCAACAACGGTTTCATTTATTATTAAGTTGGGCCGAATCCTGGCGGTACTGCAATACCAGGCCAACCCGCGACTGAGGTTGAGCACGCTCCTATGAAAATAAAAATCAATATTTCACATATGAGCGCTTTTTTCTTCGAGTTTTCGTATTGTTCCTCCACTAAAATAACAGGCGAACAGAAATGTTTAGATAAACGATTTACCTGGCGAATAACCTCAAATGCACACCCTTCAAAGTATGCAACAGTTTATTTTTAATTTAGCATTTAAGTCGAACCGCTTAAAAGTATGCAACTCTTCGGCAGTCCGATGATCGCAGCTATTATTCAACAACGGTTTCATTTATTATTAAGTTGGGCCGAATCCTGGCGGTACTGCAATACCAGGCCAACCCGCGACTGAGGTTGAGCAAGCTCCTATGAAAATAAAAATCAATATTTCACATATGAGCGCTTTTTTCTTCGAGTTTTCGTATTGTTCCTCCACTAAAATAACAGGCGAACAGAAATGTTTAGATAAACGATTTACCTGGCGAATAACCTCAAATGCACACCCTTCAAAGTATGCAACAATTTCTTATGGCATTTTGAACTTTCGACCTATGTCTATATACCGATTTTCAGGCTAGAATTTTTACTTGTCTTCCGATCCAAAATCTCGTTTTTAACTTTAAATGTACGATTGATTTAGAGATCGAAATATGATTAAAAAGCCCTCGCTTTTTAATCTGAGTTGATTTTTGACGAAGTTATGGCATTTTGAAGTTTCGACTTATGCCCATGTATCGATACATCGATTTTCAGGCTAGAATTTTTACTTGTCTTCCGACTCAAAATCACGTTTTCAACTTTAAATGTACAATTGATTTAGAGATCGAAATATGATTAAAAAGCCCTCGCTTTCTAACCTAAGTTGATTTTTGACGAAGTTATGGCATTTTGAAATTTCGACTTATGCCCATGTATCGATACATCGATTTTCAGGCTAGAATTTTTACTTGTCTTCCGATCCAAAATCTCGTTTTTAACTTTAAATGTACGATTGATTTAGAGATCGAAATATGATTAAAAAGCCCTCGCTTTCTAACCTAAGTTGATTTTTGACGAAGTTATGGCATTTTGAAATTTCGACTTATGCCCATATATGGATATACCGATTTTCAGGCTAGAATTTTTATTTGTCTTCCGATCCAAAATCTCGTTTTTAACTTTAAATGTACGATTGATTTAGAGATCGAAATATGATTAAAAAGCCCTCGCTTTTTAATCTGAGTTGATTTTTGACGAAGTTATGGCATTTTGAAGTTTCGACTTATGCCCATGTATCGATACATCGATTTTCAGGCTAGAATTTTTACTTGTCTTCCGACTCAAAATCACGTTTTCAACTTTAAATGTACGATTGATTTAGAGATCGAAATATGATTAAAAAGGCCTCGCTTTTTAATCTGAGTTGATTTTTGACGAATTTATGGCATTTTGAAGTTTCAACCTATGCCCATATATGGATATACCGATTTTCAGGCTAGAATTTTTATTTGTCTTCCGATCCAAAATCTCGTTTTTAACTTTAAATGTACGATTGATTTAGAGATCGAAATATGATTAAAAAGCCCTCGCTTTCTAACCTAAGTTGATTTTTGACGAAGTTATGGCATTTTGAAATTTCGACTTATGCCCATGTATCGATACATCGATTTTCAGGCTAGAATTTTTACTTGTCTTCCGACTCAAAATCACGTTTTCAACTTTAAATGTACAATTGATTTAGAGATCGAAATATGATTAAAAAGCCCTCGCTTTCTAACCTAAGTTGATTTTTGACGAAGTTATGGCATTTTGAAATTTCGACTTATGCCCATGTATCGATACATCGATTTTCAGGCTAAAATTTTTACTTGTCTTCCGATCCAAAATCTCGTTTTTAACTTTAAATGTACGATTGATTTAGAGATCGAAATATGATTAAAAAGCCCTCGCTTTCTAACCTAAGTTGATTTTTGACGAAGTTATGGCATTTTGAAATTTCGACTTATGCCCATATATGGATATACCGATTTTCAGACTAGAATTTTTATTTGTCTTCCGATCCAAAATCTCGTTTTTAACTTTAAATGTACGATTGATTTAGAGATCGAACTATGATTAAAAAGCCCTCGCTTTCTAACCTAAGTTGATTTTTGACGAAGTTATGGCATTTTGAAGTTTCAACCTATGCCCATATATGGATATACCGATTTTCAGGCTAGAATTTTTACTTGTCTTCCGACTCAAAATCACGTTTTCAACTTTAAATGTACGATTGATTTAGAGATCGAAATATGATTAAAAAGCCCTCGCTTTTTAATCTGAGTTGATTTTTGACGAAGTTATGGCATTTTGAAGTTTCGACTTATGCCCATGTATCGATACATCGATTTTCAGGCTAGAATTTTTACTTGTCTTCCGACTCAAAATCACGTTTTCAACTTTAAATGTACGATTGATTTAGAGATCGAAATATGATTAAAAAGCCCTCGCTTTTTAATCTGAGTTGATTTTTGACGAAGTTATGGCATTTTGAAGTTTCGACTTATGCCCATGTATCGATACATCGATTTATAGGCTAGAATTTTTACTTGTCTTCCGACTCAAAATCACGTTTTCAACTTTAAATGTACGATTGATTTAGAGATCGAAATATGATTAAAAAGCCCTCGCTTCTTAATCTGAGTTGATTTTTGACGAAGTTATGGCATTTTGAAGTTTCGACCTATGTCTATATACCGATTTTAAGGCTAGAATTTTTACTTGTCTTCCGATCCAAAATCTCGTTTTTAACTTTAAATGTACGATTGATTTAGAGATCGAACTATGATTAAAAACCCCTCGCTTTCTAACCTAAGTTGATTTTTGACGAAGTTATGGCATTTTGAAGTTTCGACTTATGCCCATGTATCGATACATCGATTTATAGGCTAGAATTTTTACTTGTCTTCCGACTCAAAATCACGTTTTCAACTTTAAATGTACGATTGATTTAGAGATCGAACTATGATTAAAAAGCCCTCGCTTTTTAATCTGAGTTGAAATTTGACGAAGTTATGGCATTTTGAAGTTTCGACCTATGTCTATATACCGATCTTAAGGCTAGAATTTTTACTTGTCTTCCGATCCAAAATCTCGTTTTTAACTTTAAATGTACGATTGATTTAGAGATCGAACTATGATTAAAAAGCCCTCGCTTTCTAACCTAAGTTGATTTTTGACGAAGTTATGGCATTTTGAAGTTTCGACTTATGCCCATGTATCGATACATCGATTTTCAGGCTAGAATTTTTACTTGTCTTCCGACTCAAAATCACGTTTTCAACTTTAAATGTACGATTGATTTAGAGATCGAACTATGATTAAAAAGCCCTCGCTTTTTAACTTAAGTTGATTTTTGACGAAGTTATGGCATTTTGAAATTTCGACTTATGCCCATATATGGATATACCGATTTTCAGGCTAGAATTTTGACTTGTCTTCCGATCCAAAATCTCGTTTTTAACTTTAAATGTACGATTGATTTAGGGGCAAAACTATGATCAAAAAGCCCTCGCTTTTTAATCTGAGTTGAGTTTTGACGAAGTTATGGCAATTTGAAGTTTCGACCTATGCCCATATATCGATGTATCGATTTTCAGGCTAGAATTTTTATTTGTCTTCCGATCCAAAATCTCGTTTTTAACTTTAAATGTACGATTGATTTAGGGGCAAAACTATGATCAAAAAGCCCTCGCTTTTTAATCTGAGTTGAGTTTTGACGAAGTTATGGCAATTTGAAGTTTCGACCTATGCCCATATATCGATGTATCGATTTTCAGGCTATAAAAATTCCCTGTTATTATTTATACTTTGTACAAAACAATATTTTATAACCTTTCATTAGGTTGATTAATATTAAATTAAATTGCTACATTAAAAAAAAAAGAAAAAAAAGAAAAGAAACGGGTCAAAACTTTCCAGATCCATAACTTGGTTAAAGGTGACTCGATGTTCAAGAGCCCGGATCATGGCTTAAACTCTAGATAAAGCTTACATTTAAAGTTGGAAACGCATTTCTGGCTCAAAGTTGATGTAAGCACTATACTTTGAAAAACTAGAAATTTTAATATAATTTTCGATTTAATGAGCTCAACAAATAAGTAATCCGTAGAATAAATTCCTATTTCGTCGCTGCTAATCTTAATCTCCTTCATACAGATCACTTATTATACACATATCATCTGTATTCTGATGTTTTTTACATTGGTTTGTACGATTTCGCTGGAGGGTTTGACTCTGCAGATGCTGATCGAGTTCAATGTGAGCTTGACGATCACCTTGGCACCCATCTATCTGCCCATCCTGATGTACTTTGGACTGTGGCACACAAAAGCCACGCTGCTGGAGAAGGGTTGTTATGTTCGGAACATGGAGGCAGCCTCCACACTGGGATTAACCACAGTGTTGTTTAGCAGTCTAATTGGCACCATGACAATGCGGACCTGGCGAGTGTCGGATATATATGTGAATGGGGCGCTCGTACCTGTCCATTATCGTCAAGAGTTTGATGGGGACGAGCCATTTTTGCAGCTCATTCATGCGTCAGTGCTGTGCAATCGAGCTACCTACACTCCCGGCCAGAGGGGTGTGCCCCGCATGGAGAAGACTCTGGACGGTAGTGACTATGACAGGGCCTTGTTCGCATTCAGCACACGCATCATTTCAGATATTTTATATTTTCGTAGCCAGTATGAGAGATTGGTTTCTAAGGCCTACGATACTCGAACCCATGTACAGCTGAGCGTTCACAGGACCCCCAATGATGAGTATCTGCTCCTCATTCGAGGTTATTGGAGTGTCGTATTGAGTTACAGCAGTACCTGTTTTATGGACAATGACGAAGTGGAACTGGATGAAACTCAGCGAAGAATGGTTTCCAATCTGGGCTTTAAGCTAGAGCGGGCGGGACGACACACTTATGCCTTTGGCTCGAAGATCCTACAGCCTGATGATCAAATGATGGCTCTAATCTCCGAGGACTTTGATTGCAACAACAAAAAGACATATGAACAATTTATGAGAACATATTGCAATTCGTTGCGCTTCTTGGGTCTTATTGCCACCTACGATCCGCCCAGCCATAATGTGAGGAGAGGAGTGGATCGTTGCCGCAGTGCTGGCATCAAGCTGGTACTTATCACACGATCCAAACTAATTTATGCCAGGGCCATAGCCCGGGCGGTGGGCGTCATTGGGCGGAACAGTGAGACCGTTGAGGATGTTGCCAAGCGCTTGGGCATACCTGAATCGCAGGTGAACAGCGGCATGATCACAGCAGCGGCCATTGATATGATGAATTGGCAAAAGAAATTGCATCATCAGCGTTGGTATGCCAGGCAGCTGCTGCTCGCCCATGCGGATCTGGTCTTTGCGGCTATCAGTGTGCAGCAGCGCTATATGCTCGTCGATCTCTGTCAGGAAATGGGGGCTATTGTCACCGCAATAGGCACCTCTGTCCATGACTCTGCCGCCATTCGGCGTGGGAATGTGGGCGTATCCAAAGGGGCCTCCACGCAGACAAGTCAATCCTGTGCCGATATCACACTGTTGGACAGCAATTTTGAGACTCTTGTGGATGCCATTGAGGAGAGTCGTCTGCTCTTCGAGAATATGAAGAAGGCATTGGCCTACACCCTAGCACCGAGTATGGCCAGTTTACTGATACACTTGTCATTCATTTTGCTGATGATTCCATTTCGCTTGTTCTTGATCGTTTCGTTGATTTTGAATTTTTTGATTGGCTTGGTAGGTGGGCAAAAATATCTGAAAATCGACTTTAACATTTGTTTCTAGTTGCCAGCCTTTTCGCTGTTTAATGAACCGCCCGAAGAGAACCTAATGGAGCACAAGCCCAAGATCTATGAAGACTTCCTGATCAACAGACGGTAATTGTTGGCAATCGGAATCGGACTATATATTTCCTAACAATATCCACTTTTTAGCGTTATCTTTGTGGCCTTTATACATGTGGGTTTGATTGAGGCCAGTGCCGTCTTTACCGCCTACTTTGTTTACATGGCTCATAATGGATTTCTGCCAAGAACTTTGATTGGCCTCAGCGTTGAGTGGTACGACGATTCCGTCAATGATTTGGTCGACTCATATGGCCAAGAATGGGCAAGTTCTCCTATGCTATTCGTGGGGTTCTTAATTTTTAAATATTTGTAAACCCTTTTTGCAGACCAGTGAGGCTCGCAAGCTGCTGGAGATTAAGACTTTAACCGTTGTGGTCATCACCTTTACAATTATGCAGTGCATTAATCTCATATTGTCCAAAACAGGACGCGCAAATCTATTTAACCATGGCTTTGGCAACATGCGCTTAAACCTTGCCGTCGTTTATATGGTTTGCCTTGGTTATTTGCTCACCGTCTTGGATTATCCAAAATACTTGCGAATTTCGCCAGTTGAGTGAGTGGGTTTCAATCTCCAAAAACCAAAGTCAATAATTGTTACATCCTTTGCAGTTATTTTCCGGTATTTTGCTATATTTGGCCCTTGGTGTTACTGCATATATTTTTAGAATCAGCTCGTCGTTATGTATTGAGGAATTTCCGTGGCAGTTGGTTTGAGCAACAGACCTATTTTGGATATATATAAGCCAAAATCAAAATAAATCAAATATAAATAATCCTTAATATTCATTTTGGGTTTCCTCAGGCTGAAAACTTTAATCAAATAATCATCAATTAAACTACTGATTTCGATTGTATTTTTAAAATATTGCATTTATTTTTGAATAGCTCGAAGCTGTGGTGGTGTTGCTGCAATTACTCACATCAATATTGTATGTGTTGTCTGTGTGTGTGGGTGTGTGTGTGGGTGTGTGTATGGGTGCGTGTTGTGTGTGTGCGTGTGTGTTGAGTACCGTTTTAGTTATTTAATTATTTAAATTTGCATATGCGTATTTGAGCTTCTACATACAATTATTTATGTAGGTACGAGTAATCATTTTTTTTTTTAGGACTTTACACGGTTGTTTTCATTCAACATCAATATCAATATTTGGTTTTTTTATTAAATGTTTTATTTGTTTAATATATTTATTTTGCTTGTAAATTGTAAATATGCCATTTTTGATTAAACTGTTGAACATTAATGCATATACTATTTATATTTTGTATGTATTTGTATTTGTATTCGATTTGTATTGAGATTATACTTATCTATGAATGCATTAAGTGCACATTTCGATTTTTTAACTTGCTTCCTCAATTATTTATCGTTTTTCAATTATTTGTATAACGAGTATTTGAAATCGGCTTCTTCGTAAGCAGCTCATCATCAATGCCTAACATTTGAGTAAAATTCCTTTCATTTAGTGCAAAATAGATAACGTTTCGTCAATGCTTATCTTAATCATATCAATCAAGAATTATTTTGTCATTTTTTTGTGTGCAGAAACTCATTGAAATGTGAAGGGTTTTCAGTGAGAACATATAACGATAAGGATGATCTGAAGAAGGCACCCATTTAAAAGAATTTAAAAATGAACATTTTTGTAGCTATTCTCAGAGAACTGTATATATTTTCTTGACTCGATGTGTTGAAACTTCATTTGTGTTTTAACTGAAACCGAATATGGTTTTTTTTTTTTTTTTTTTTGCTTGGGGCTCAATATTTAAAAAACAAGCTGAAGGCGGTGGGATCACTGTGATCACTTAAATCCAAGATTTGGAATAAGTTGTGTTGCATTCAAATATTTGTCTATGCAAATGAATTTTGATTATCCCAGATGGGATACTCGATGCGATAAAAGTATTTCTGAATTATGTGGTTTCTTGTACTCAACTCCGTCGATGCTTTTTGTTTTTCTTTCGAGTTTCATATTAATTCATTTTTAAAATATGTACTCCAAAAATTATTATCAATTTAAGTGGCGTGTTTTGTTTAGGTTTGTTTTGTTTTTTTCTTTCTTCATTTTTTATAGGTTTACTTTAACACATTTTAAATATAGATTTAAGTACATATAAGTATGCATAGTGTATATATATTTTTGTTTTAACTTTATATATATATATGTATATATATATAAATGGTACTTGCAATTGTGTGTGTATATTTATTTAAAGTAATTTATTTAAAGTAATTGCGTTTACATTTTAATTCTATTAAAAGTTGTTCGTTAATTTGACACTAATTTAGTTTGGTTTTTATGCATTTTAGATATTTACTGGTTAAGTTTTTCTTCAATTTTTTTGTTTGTTTTTTTTTTTGGTTTTTTTTTTTTGGTTTCTTGAAATAAAACATCGCATTAAAAATACTTGTGTTATTTATTTATAATTCGCTTAGAACAAATCGTGTGTAGACAGGCTTTCTGGTATTTCAGGGAAATCAGACGCTCCCCAGTTTCCCTCGGGTGCTTCCTCAAAGACGTACAGTTGTGTACCCAAAGGGGCACAATAAGCGCAAAGTATTCGCTGACGTGTGTGTGTTTGTGTGTGTGTGTGTGTGTGTGTAAAAGTGTTTCCTAGTCGATGGACTCGATTCGAATCTTCTTCGTTTTCATAAAGTGTTTCTGGTAATCCTAACTTATTTGTGTCCGTTTGTTATTTGTTTTTCCTGTTTGTCGTGTCTTTAGAAGAAGGAGGCGGGGCAAATTGTAGTCGGTCAGATGCGACCATCAGTGCTGCGCAGCATATAAAAGTCATAGGGTTAGACGCCTTGGGCGAGACTCTCCTTGGGCAGCGCTAAAATCGACTGATCCATGCCCTGGTGCGGAATGATGAATGGTGATGCCAGCATCTGCAGTGGCCTGCACACATATTTATTTTGTTGTGTACATTTTAAATACATTTTTTTCAGACAACAACTGAAAACAACTTACTCGCCAAAAGTTGAGGTGGTCACCATGGGCTGACGTACTGTGTGCAGCGCCTGGGAGTTCTTCGCACGCGCCAGCAAACTCATCACGGTGCGCTTTGTGGGATTCATGCCGGAACGGGGTACGCCCAGCAGCGGTCGCTTGCGTCCCAGTCCGCCGCCTGCAAAGAATCATCAGCGACCAGTCGTGCCGTTGTGCTTTTGGACAACTCACCTATGTTGATGGTCTTCACGTTGCGCAGTGCTGGATGCAACAGAGTCCCGGGTGAGTCGAGCAGCGTCAATGTTGATGTGTTTGCATCATTATCGCTGCCCGTAAGCTGTAGCGCTGTGGCGCTGCTCTGTGTTGTAGCAAGCCCAGACATGGCTCCGCCCACGCCAACGCCCACGCCCTGTGCCGGCTTCAAAAGTCCGCCTATGCCCGCGGCAGTCAGTTGATGTTGCAGCGCCACAGCCATCGCTGTTGTGTGTACTGGAATATGACATAGATTGAGAGCAGTTGGTATGAGCAGTAGAAGTGATCGACTAGTAAATACCCTTTGCTAGCTCAGTGATCGACACACTTATAAGTTAATAGTATTTTCAATTTTTTTTCATGGTCTGATTGGGTACATTTTAATAACTATATAAAAAATTAATTCGAAATATATTTAAGATTAATAAATAAATAAATATATTGAAAAGGGGTCAGAATAAAAATATATTCGAGCAGTAAACATAATCGTAGTTAAATGATAATTTGATATACCAGTGATGATAACTTTTTTATTATGAACATATAAATTTTATATGCTGCAAAGTGCAGAAGAGAAACGCTTTAAACTGAGGTGCCCCATAATCTGTTATAATTTAACGAGTTTCCATTAATGCCTCAAATTGCAATTGATTAAAGGGGATTATAAAGGTGAACATTATCTTGGCCAATTCGCTATTTTCCTTTGCTTAACTAGAATATACTCACGAGCCGCTGCTGCTGTTGCCGTGTTCGCCTGTCCAGCGAGATGATCCCCACAGGCCAAGGCGGTTGCAGCAGCGCTGGCGCCTCCATGCGTTTGGAGGAGCTGATGGAAATGCGCCGGTTGGTGGTGATGGTGGTGGTGTTGCTGCTGCTGCTGTTGCTGCTGTTGCTGTTGCTGCTGCTGCTGCTGATGGTGGTGTGGGTGGTGTTGGTGGGTGTCGCTGCTGCTGCACGACTGACCGCAATCGAGCTTGTCCGGCGAGAGGCAATCCATGCCGCTGGTATCGTTGTCAGACTTCTCATCGTTCGATGTGTCCATGTCAGCCAGACCACCGCCCAGGCCGCGTGTGGTATTTGTCGGACTCTGCGAGTCATCCAGGTGGCTCAGCGTTGGCGTCGATGTCAGTGCCTGCATCTCCCACATCTGCTCCTGCCGTATATCGTCATGGTAGTCCTGAGTGCAATGCAAGTGAGTTAAGTATATACACCAAATACAAGCAATTAAAGTATAAACATTCCCAATAGAGACACGCCCCACATTTCGAGTGGATGTGGGCTGGGCGAGGCAGTTGCACGAATGGAGACTGCAATTTGCAACGTTGAGCAATTAAATTTAGTTCAGGCATTCAGAGCGCAGAGTGCGCGCAATAAATGCGAATTTTATTGGATGTCAATTAAAAGTTCGTGTGACACTCGTCGCTGGTCTACAGACTACCCCTACTGCCTGCTGCCAACCACAAGCACGCACACATCCTGGCTACCCCTGCTCTGCCAAAGCAGCTGATGTATTTACTTCAACATATGTGTGTGTGTGCTTAATTCAATTATGCTGAAGCAGCACCAGCTGCACAGTCGGAGTCAGCGAGGGGAGTGGGGAGTATCGACGTGTGAAAAGCTATAAACTTGTTTTTTGGTATGCCATCTAGGGGAAAGGGGAAACGGAAGTGTATGTCAGCAGCGAGAGCGTTAAAGGTGCCTGCGAGCGTATCTTTTCATGGCCCTAATTAAACGAGTTACGGTTAGTGCAACAGCTAAGTGAGTATGTTTCTAGTTTGTTTTTTACCATCTGCCCTTAAGCAATATTTCAGTTGAAACTTAAAGCTGTCAGATTGAAATTAATATTTGTTCTTTACTTTGTAAGGCGCCACAAGTCCAAACAATAATTTCATTCATAAAAAAGGCTGTCTACTTTTGGGGCAATATCCCCATAAATCGCATTGTCAGCTGCCATAAACAATGTCATATTTCAAGGATTGAACAGCTTGCGCACATACAGATACTCCTACACTCACACACACTTACACACGTACAAGCATAAGCTGCACATATTTTTCAAATTGTAACAGTTTATGTTTTCAAGTGTGAGCGAAATTGAAATAATTTCCATGCAAATTTTTCCAGGGTAATCAGATCAGAAAACTCCATCAGCCACAATTTATGTTTTTGACAGTTGTATGTCACAGGTTTGCTAGTCCTTAGTGCGTGTGTGTGTGTGTCTGTGTGTGAGTTTGTGTCTGTTTCCCCCCAAACTCAATCCATTTATTGTCGAAACAGTGAAAGCCACAAGGCTCCCAAAAATAATTTTCAAGTTGTGAGGCTGAGTGGGTGGCTTTATCTTGATGCTGGTCGACTTACGAGATTTACATTTTAAAGGCAATTTTGACGCATAGCAGAAGGCATCTTCAAAAAGTCAAGTAATTTAATATGATAATAAAATTTCGTGAAACTTGCAAGCGATTTCAAAATATTTGTAAAAGTAAAATTAATATTTATTTAATTCTTGTATGCCGATATCAGACATTGACCATAATCAAGTTATACATTTTTCTAACAAAGCTGTAATTTAATATTTCGACTCAAGTTTAAAGCATTATAAGAAATATATTTGTGTTTGAAGAAAATGGCAGATATCTGGGTCACCTATGCAGGGCAAGCGAGTGGGTTGAGCTGGGGCGGAGGTGGAGCTGGAGGTGGAGGTAACTGTAATTTAAGCTGCAAACATACGAAGTTTTTCATTGAAAGCGCAAAAATAAATAAATAAATATCCTGGCGAGGCACGTGAACATGGCTGCATGACGCAAGCAGGTGCATTGTAAACGAGCACCGAGGATTGTAAACGGTTACCGTTTGTATTCCAAGTGGTCGAGGGGTGAATGGGAGCGAATGGGAACGGGAGCAGACAAAAACCTGGAGCTATGCCGGCACACAAGAGTTGAGCGAGAATGCAATGGCTACAACGATGGTGATGACGATGGTGCCAGCAAATGGAGCTGGTGCTGAAATGGTGATGGTCATGGAGCCTGTGATGGAGATGGAGTTGCAACGGCGATAGCGTGCCAAGAGCCCACACAATGGACAGAGCTGATAGCAGTTGTACGGCCGAGCAACGGCCACACTGTAAAAAAAATTATTTCACTGAAATTTCTCTTTCGAAAAAAACAGCGCCATTATTTTTCTAACCTTACAGTGAATTTTAAATTGGTCGTGGCGTGTTGAAGGACCCCAGGAGCTTGTATATTCTGGAACAGCGACTGGTCTACAAGGGTATTTAATATTCGGCTAAACTAAGCTAGTCAAATTTTATGTGTAGAAATTTTTTAGAAGTTAGTTTTTAAAAAATGTACAAAAATAAATGAACGAATTTCTAAATGTTTATTTATCAGGCACGCGCCAATTTATGCCAAACTTTTTCGCTTTCGCCAAATTGGCGCATTCTGACGCCCACTTTGAAAATGAAAAGTAAAAGCTTTTCCGTTAGCGCAAAATTGGAGTACGCCTGTGTGTGTGTGTGTGTGTGTTATTATATAAATAAGTTTGCAAAATCATATAAAAATATTCAAAGTCAAATAGTGAATTAAAGTCCTTAAAGTCGTTTCATATTTTACTGAGTTATAAAAATAAAAACCCAAGAAAAAATCTGAAGAAATAATATTAAAATATCATCGTCAATTAAGTTTTATCTTTTTCAGGCCATTTTCCAAGTATTTTTCAGGTATTTTTCAAGCTCGTCTTTTGTTTTTCGATAGTTAAGAAGTTGTTTCCAAGGGAACAAAATTTGTCGAAGCTGGTGAATTTTCTTAGCTTTTTTTTTTCGAGTGTACGGAAGTTTATGGAGCACTTGTCGAGTGGTAAAGGGAGTGGATGGGTAAATGTAATTACAACACAATGCAATTTAGTCAGCGACGCGTGGTGGCATGCCTAGAAAGGAAGCTGATGGTAGATGCTGCTGCTGCTGCTGAGATGCATGGCAGCTGGCAGCTGGCAGCTGGCAGCTAGCTGCTGGCAGATGCCAAGAGTACACGGAAGCTGAAGTCGATAACGAGTGCAACCTTGGAGCAGTATAATCAGCCAGTGTGTCTGCGACCGACCATTAAGTGTCTTTGCTCGAGTAAATTTAAGTTGTTTCACAACTTGAACTTGCTCAAAAGTGAGCAGCAGCTGAAATGCCAGGCAACATTAAGTCCCAATTGGGATCTTTCGAACTCACCGGAACCAGAAACCGCCGCACTTCCGCCAATGCATAGGCAATGCGGGCGTGAGCCTCGGCCGGTGCCGCAAACGTCGAAATCTCGACGTGCAGGTCCTCGAAGAGATGGGCGTAACGACTGTCGCCACTGGCCCGTAGTTCCTCCTCCTTCCGGCGGTCGCGCATCGAACCGCGTCCCAGCACGGCCATTTTGCACATTGTGTCCTCCTGGAGGCGTTTCATCGAGTTGCCTTTGGGCCCCAGCAGCTTGCCAACGAAATTGAACTGGCAATAGAAAGAGACAGACACAAAATGGCCAATAAGTTATTGAATCATAAACATGATTACCATCCATCTATGACCCAAAGACTCACCTTGGGGTGATCCCGCACAGGCACAGCCACTTTAACGGATACCTTAACAGGCTTGTCTCGCGTTATATCCAGCATCTTGAGTTTTTCTGTAAAACGACATTCATGAATAAATAATAATGTACACAAACTGAATAACGCATAGGGACTTGTTATTTAAGTAGCTGAATGCATCAGCGTCTTCTCTCTTCAAAGGATTTATGTCCTTTGAGCATAATCATTTAATCAAATAAGATTTTTGATAACAGAATATGGCATAAAAAGCATACGTTAAATAGACTCGGGCTACATAATATATATCTGTTTAAAAACACTGATGCTCTTTATAAGAAATGTTTGAAAATGTGTCATAAAGTCAGCTTCAATATTGAATATAGTAAATTATTTATCGAAATCAAGGATTTTATGAATTCAACTAATGCTTCGATTAAACTTTGCCTGTTGCCTTTCTCCATTTTAATAAAGTATTAAAACACACACAAACCTAACCTCAATCTGTGAACACCAAAAGCTGCATAATAATTGAAAATTGTTATAGATGACATGTACAAACTCAAATACTAAATACACAAGCTATACATAAGCCCTTTATTAGAATTGAAGCATAGACAACAAATTGTGTATTTGCATGGCACAGTATACGTTGCTCGGAACATAATGCTTTTAATCACACTAAAATGTCATCAGCAATAAATGGACTTAAGACCTTGATACAAATATGGGCCGTTTATGAACAACTGTCAACGCAACAATTTGTAAATTTGGGTAAATCCAATCTTTTAGTTTCCAAACAAAATTTGAAATATAAATCTTATGACAGTTTGACTTTGACAACGAACTCACTTGGGTGTCATGTGTTAGTGTGTGAGTGTGTATGTGGGTGTGTGTGTGGGTGTATATTTATCAGTTCGTTATCTGACATGGCCTTAATCAAACTGGCAGAGTCAGAGAGCTTATCCCAGCAGAAGTTTTACGAAACTTTTACAAACATGTCCCTTAAACTTAGTCAGTGTCGCTTTGTGCCTGTAGCCAGGTAGATAATTCCGTTTTAGATTCACCGTTTTTAATGTTTGTAACTAATTAAGCAAAATGCTTCTGCACACAATAAACCCAGGCATAGGCTCTATGGCTTGTTGGGGTTGGTGGGGTGGTGGGATGATGGGGACATGGTAGGGACAAATCTGTTGACATGCCCAAACATGAAAACATTTGTGTTTGCTCTTCAGCTTAAGTCTCGTCAAGGCACGGGCAGGGTAAGCCAAGACAAGGACTTGTACACACACACACACAAATACCTGTACACACACGTACACACACACAAATACCTGTACACATACGCACAAACGCTCGTCTACACTTTTACACCGACACTCATTAGCAGGCGAAATGGCTTTCTTAACACCTTTGCTGCTTCTGATACTGCTGCTCCTCTGCCGCCGGCATAGCCAACCCCCCTGCCGTACAAGTTGCAGCACTGCCCCGCTTCCGAGTGCTAGTCCCGATGATGACTGACTGCTCTGTCGACTTGTCAGTGGCAACAACACACGGTCTAAGTAGTTTGCAGTTGTATGTACAGTGAGTGCACTTTCCCAAACATACATCTATACACTAACACTCACGCGGAGTTGTTATGTGCATACACTGCAGAAAAAAGTTGAGGTATATACAGACCCTGAAATCTGTTCGACTCGTATTAGTTTAAGTACAACTCGAATCTGAATTCGAATTAATTTAAATGTACTTAAATGAAGATGTCACATTTATGAATGAAGAACTTGAATACCAACCAGAACCATATTTCTCAAAGTAAAATCGTTAAAGAGCACTACTGTTTGTACTTGAACTTAGAACAGCCTTGTTTCTCCAAGTGTATTGATATTCTCATATATGTCGGTGAGGTGTTTTGATACTGACAAAAGCATAAACATTCAAGCGGTAAGTGCAAGACCAGCTGAATATGCACATTTCCTCTCTTTGAGTGTGTGAGTGTGAGTGTGTGTGTGTGTGTGTGAGTGTGTGTGTAAGTAAGTCACTTTGTGTATATTTGTATGTATGTGCTGCTATTTGTAGCCTGTTTGTGTTAATTGTTGCCACTGCCACATCAAAAGCATGCCTCATCATCATCTGCAGTCTGCGTGATAAGAAAAACATCCATCGCCGTATCTCAGCCACATATAAAGTCGTACATATTATATATATATATATATATATACATTCTCGTGTACAATATTTTGCATAATTTAACTTGACAAAAATCGGGCAACGTTGCGTATGTGTGATTATTAAATTAAGCAACATAAATGCATAAATTGGAAAATGAGGGTTGCAAATTATGCTTAACACATCCTGTTAATTAATTACACTCGAAAAAGACTTTTGTGTTCATACACTAAGTAAATAAATTACGCAAAAATTAACGAACCTTTCAACGCGTGTGCGAAAGCAAAATATTTAACTTTAATCTCTGGTTTTTATTTCTTACACAAATATTTATGCATTTTTTAATTTAAAAAGTGCAAAGTGAACATATTATTTCAACTGCATAAAACATGTCCTTTGATGACAGACATTTCAGCCAAAAGTTAAATATTGCATTAAGGTATGCATTGAAGGAGAGACATGAAATGGTTGCATAATATTGTAATTAATGTCAACTGTGGCACGGTTTTAATGGGATGCTTTAACATCAATTCACTTGGTTTGGACGTTATTTATATGCGATTCGGTTTTGGCCAATTAATTTTCGCTTTATGCATTGCACAATTGCAGCCATTTATTGATTTTCAACCCGACCACATCGATTCTAACAATTCATTATTCGTTATTCACAATTATTTAATATGCCACACGTTGCACGGATGAAAAGCTTCGTGGTTCAAGCCTTCTATTTTGTTGGTGGCCAGTTTCAGGTGAATGCAAATTTTTTTGGCGCTCTAGTTTAGCATAATTTATGGCCAAAACGGGCCATTAAGCTAATTAGGTATGCATTCTGCCTCCTCCACGCCATTACGCTAACTACTGTTCCAACTATTTTGTCGCCTCTTCCACGAAATTTTTGATCAGATTGCACTAAGTGCCTTCTTTGTCCCATTTTTTTTCTATGGACAGCCGTAAAATTACTTAAGTGTTTTTGGCAAGCTGCTGATGCCAAAACTGCCTCCGGAATGCTGCAACATTTGCGGAAATGCCTTTGATAAAATCAATGAAAGTCTTTCACTCCGATAAGCATTCGATGAGAATTCAAACTTAATTTTCTAGTTCCGACAACGAGTAACGAACTAAACATGCATGAAATATACTTGTGAAGGAGCACTTCCTGTGCCGAGTGGCCCCAGGACAGATGCTAAACATTTGCTCAGTCATTGCAATTGTTTCCGTTTGCCGACTCGTTGTTGATATTTTCACTATTGCTGTTGTTGTTGTGCAGCATTCAGCAGCACTATTTGCTCCTTGGTTCTTTTACTGCCATATTTTTCCAGTTCTTTTGTATTTGCCTTCCTTTGGCTTTTCCAGGTCATTTGTTTGTCCGGAAAACTGTTCCGTGTACCGCACTCTCTACCTCTCTCTCCTGCCTGTTGCCCGCCTACATTTCCGCCCCATGCCCGAGGGGCAGACACTTGTCTTAACATGAGGCTTTGGTCCCAGCATTACCTTTGCCCTTCCCCGCACCCAAACAAGCCCATCACCCCCCGGTCATCCTATTTATTATTCAGAAGAACCCTCTTCAGTGTGATGACGCCAACTTGAGCATGATTTATTTTCATTTAATAAAAAGCACACCTGCACTTAAATCACATTTGGCCAAATCAAAGGTGCAAATACGATTTGATGAAAGTAGTCTAGTAAGTTCCACACTGTCATTTATTTTATTATTATTATTGAATTTTATTTGATTTAAATTTGATTTCTGGAAATGCAGATTTCCAATTTGATTGGCTCGTAAATGTAAAATAATAAATAAGGCTTTTAAAAACTTAGTTTTTTGCTGTTTTTTTTATACTTTGATAATCTGAAAATCAACATAATTGACATCAATTGATCATATGCTTGTAGCAGAGTATTATGCAGTCGTTTATGCCCGACTGATACAATGCTTTGTTTTTGTTTGTGAAGTGAGGTGTAAGGCAAAAGATAGCAAACAAAAGTAAGGAATTTAAGTGTAAACAGAGGATGAGCTAGAGAAATGCGGAAAACTAAGAGATTATTCTCATGTTGTTGCACTTTTTTGCTATTTTCTATTGAATCAATTTTACATTCGAAAACACGTTTAAGCTCTCTTATAAATTTCAATACTCTATTTAAGACTAGTAAATTGTATGTTGGTGAACAACTCAATTATGAATTAATTGAGTGTGTTCTTTGCCGATTTTCAAAAGAGGTTTCAAATTCCAGTTAAGTATGGAAAAGTGTTGATTACACGCACACAGATAACACAAGTTAAATATACACAATGTGTTACAGCAATGTTGGCATTAAATTCATTTTCCCCTTTCTTTCGGTGCTTATCTCGAACATGGTCGTATAAAATATAAAACACAAAATAAGACCCCAAAGGAAACCAGACGCTTTGGGTCATTGCCATGGCAATGGCCAATGGCTCATTTAATCGTTTTGCGAAAGTCGTTTCTTTAGCTTTGCTTCTTTTTCTTTTTTGTTTTTTTTTTTTTGCAAAGAGCTCATGAGAGGCGTTTCTACGCTGACACTGACTGTGTGACTGACACTGGCTGCTTGCTGGTTTAACATTTCCATGTGAAACACCCAAGGGACGGATTACCAAAATGCGGCTCGTTAGTCAAAAAATGTGCTGCCCGAGCGCTGAGAGGCCGCAGATGACGGCAACGGCAAGGAGCACGCCACGGAGGATATCAAGCATTCAAAGAAACAGTTGCTTCACACATATACATATGTATCCTTTTTTGTGTTTTGTTTTCCCTTGGTCCATTTCGTCTTCTTTAAATGTGGTAGCAGCAGGAGCAGCATTGTTATTTTAAACTTCTCATCGTCTCGTTGAGATTGAATTTGAAGAAAAACGAGATTATTTTTTTTCTCACTGGGACAGTGATTGTGAACCTCTTGTATATATATGTGTGCTAGACAAAATGATCAAAAAGCTTAGTATTTCAATGTGAGACGCTTGGAAAGGGGGGTTCTTTAAAGCAATACCCCTAATGAGCTCAAATGGAGACGGGGCCGACGACAAATAGTTTTGTTTTTCGTTGCTTATCACTGCATGACGTAATCTTCTTGTATGTTTATGATTAAATTTGTACGAGTGTGTGTGTATGTGTGTGTGTGTCGGTGCGTGTGTATATCGGTAACAGCCAGTGTGACGACAGTTTTTACGACGACAGGATGCCAGTCGCTTTATGTCCTTGCTTAACTTTCGCACAAACAAGTCCAAGTCGAAAAGGTAGCGCTGAAAACGTAAAAGAAAACCACGCTGGGAAAATTCACATCTCTCGTTTGGCGTTTCCCCTTTGCTTAGCTCAGCAGCACGATAAAACGGTGGTGGAGGAGGTGGAGGAGGTGGCTAAGACAACAACACAGTTGGCATGAGGTTTTCTCAATACACCGCTCCGTAAACCCCTCAAGTTTGCACACAATACATAAACTTTGTTGGTGCAAAAGTTTACTTTATTCTGTTAGAATTTCTTTTGCACCCCAAACGGGGTACTTGAAACTGCTGAGCATTTGATTGTTCCTCTCTGCGCCATCGAGCTGCTCCGGTTGCCTTTGCATACACACACACATACATCTTTCTAGTGGCGCCTCGAAACAATTGAAAAGGTGATTTAAAGGAGCCGCATAAGGCTCTCAACTTAAACGTTTACGCAAAGTAATTAGTATAACAATATTAATTGTGATTTACATAAATTAAACAGTTTGTACTGATTGATTGATTGAGTGGTGACAGCTGGTTAGCTTCCTTCGAGGAATTTAAATCTTTTCTTATCCACTGACAAACTTCAACTGAACTTAATCGACTATTTATAAGCCGCTGTAATTGTTAGCTTTAAAATCGATGTTTTTCATTTTCAGCTCTAATTTTTCTATACTTACTTTAAGAGTCTTTCGATGTTGTCTTAAAATATTTAAAAAGACTTAAATTGTTTAACAACGTCAATATGCTATTTCAATTTTGTTAAGACCACGGCATAAAATCAGGTTTATGGTTATAAAATTAATGAAACATCTTAAGCAACTTCAGCCCGTCTATAAAAAGCTGTGAAAGTGGAATTCAAAGTTGTACTTTTATTGCATACCTGAACTTTTAAGAGCACGTTCCTCCTGTGTGCTTAAGCTGGATTTGGGTTCCATTTTGAGCTTCAAGTTTCAGCCACTGCAAGCAAAGAAGATGCCAGAAAATATTCAATGTAACTCCATAATAATAGTAATCTTTGGAATTGTTAAGCTTTCGCCTCCAGTCGAAGTCTGAACGAAAAGTTTGCGTCATTTTGTTTTGCTGGCCAAAATAAGTAGTAGCTAAGCAAATACAATATACTTTTATCTAAAGGAAAGACACATTTTGCAAATAAATAGTTTAGCCAAATTGCTTGCCTCTTTTCTTTTGGGGTTGAGTGAGGTGCTAGTTTTGAGTCCACATAAATTTCAATGAGTCATGTAACGAAAACAATTCGTGTCAAGTGGTGTGTACAGCATTTTGTAAATAAAGTTATCGTAACTGTTCTTGTATAACAAAGACTGAACTATGTTTGGCTACACAACGCCTAAATGGCCCAGATGCCAGAGATTGGCCAAGGAGCATAGTTGGCCAACAGCATCATCAATGAGTAACCGAGTCCATTTGAGAATGTCAAGTATCCAAGCATCCGTTCTCATTGTAAGCAAATACCAACAGCGGGCAGATATATACATACACACATATACATATATATATACATATATTTGCATGTATACATATATACATATATTTGCATTTATACATGTATTTATGTGTGTAGCAAAATTAACCCGCATGCATATTTGCTAAATCGACAACTGGCGCAATGGGATTGGGTTTGCCTGGTTGACGGGCGGCTTTTGATGTTCGCGGCATGCGGCCCAATTCACCAATGTGTAGCTGCTGTATAATTGCTGCCACGCCCCATTAAATTCTAGAGTACGGCAATATAAATACGTATATATCTACGTGGCATGTATTAAATTATAGGTAATATACATTTTCACAGCCATTAACTGGTGCGTCATGCCGCCTAATTGCCTTTTATGATGACGCGAAACATTTATTGTTGACTTGAGCAAAAAAACAAAAAAAAAAAAACACAAGAATAAAAAAGAAAAAGAAAAGAAAAAGAAAAGCTGGTGAAAGTTCAGAGCTGCGACAACTACCTGAGAAATTGACGAAAGGATAAGCGTGGCACAAGTTCTTAAAATTAATGATGGCATGGGCCTCAAAATCTCTGACAATGTTGTTTGTCATTGTACGTTATTTTTTATTATTGTTGTTGTTTTTATCGTTGCCTTTGTCTTGCCAACAACCAACAACCAACATTCGGCATCCAGCATCCAACATCCAGCATCTAGTGCTTCGAGTTTGACGGATTTGTGCGCATTTTCAGATTAATGCTGCGATTATTGTTTACCGTAGGAATTGTGCACAGTGGAGCGTATACGTAATATCCCATTATCTACCGTTATTTTTAGAAACTTTTCTGATTGAGTGATAATTGCTTTTGATATTCAAGGTATTTGTAAGCACTTTGCAGTATTCCAACTTTGTTGAAACTTAACCGATTACGTATACGTAATAAATATTTATCTATTGCTATTCAGACTTTATATGATATTGTACTTTATATTGCTCGAACTATGTCGACACCTATCCGATTATATAAACGTGATCTATATTTATCATAGACACTTTTTTGCCATTATATCATTTTATATTCGTATTTCTATTAACTTTCCACTACTCTACCGATTAAATTATGTGTTGCTATTCATAGACAGACATTACATTTGCATATTTGCATATATCACTCTTAATTTGCATATCAAGCGATTAACTGAGCGTATACCCAATGCAAATTCCCGTTTCTATTTTTGTGTATATTCATCTGTAAAAGATTGTGCATGTTATTCAAGGATATTTCTATCGCCACAATCGAAGTAAATATTTATAGAATTTGACTGGCAACAGATTCGATTCGGAATGGAAACAGTTAGTTTTGAGGTTTGCCAATATGCAATTGATAACCACTGTGCAGGAGAAGCAAAGACGACACTCGCAGGAGCGTTGTCTTTTGTATGCAAAATTTAACCCAGAATGAAGTCCCGTTCGGTTGTTGGGTTAGTGGGTTGTTGCTCGGTCGGGTTGGAACTGGTAGCCGACTAAGGCTGTGGGGGATTGTGGGTAAGCCGCCTTCTTCATTTGCCCGCGTTCCTGTGCACTCTCGGCATTCGCTTTGTATAGCTTTGCACGCACGATTTAAGGATAACGAGGAAGGAATGCAGGAAGCGAGGCAAATATTTACACAGTTGGATGATTTAGATAAAGAAGACATGAACATGAACCATAAAACGAAGCAGCCGAACACCGAAGCCGCAGAACAGCTGAGAGTGGGCGATGCCCAACCGGAAAGGGGGAAGGGCTAGAGGCTAGAGAGAGGTGGGGGAGGGAAGAGGGGAAATAAGCTCAAGACATTATAAAAGTGGGTTGGCATTATAAAGGATAACGAAATTTGAATACAATGAAGAGGATTTGGGAGAAGCCGTGATTGGCGAGCGTCACTTCTTTGGCTTGCTTTTGTGGCTGCCAAGCAACAGGAAACCAACAACAACAACAACAACAGCAACAATAATGATAATAACAACAACAATAAATACAAGAAATTGTTAGCAATATTAATGCAAGTATCGTGTTATTTAGTGGAATTAATAAGCATCCTGTCCATAAGCAACAAAGCCTGTCAATTCTACCAATTAAATGCGAACAGTTTGAACTAGCTGTCAGGAGCAGGATGTATACAGCCATGCACACATACATATAAATTATGCGTGTATTTACATGTATGTGCATATACCTTGTAGCCATATTTATTTAGGACTACCTGCACGTTGCAGTTTTTTGCTTTAAAGTCCAGATCAGAAATGCAAAACAAAACACACCTGCGTAATTTATTCAAGCGAACAGTGTGCACATAAAAAAATATAAGCAAATAACACACACAAATGGAAATGCAAATGCAGTCAGATGTGCATACAGGAATAGACAGGGTATTAACAGCACCAGCATGCCATCACTCACACAGACACTCCTCAAAGCTGCATCCGGCTGACTCGACTCGGCTCATGTTGGGTGCCCATTTGAATGATGAAAATGGGCTCACTTGAATTTCATGTATGCAATGTGTGAATGCCACTGAAAAGCTGTCGGCTCAAACAAATGCTGTGCCACGTGCCACGTGCCACATGCCTCTGCCGAGTTGGCAACAAGGCCAACGGCACGCATAATGTATGAGAAATTTCCTACGATTCCACACAGCATTTCAATTATTTGTGCCTGTGTCAACATTTGGAATTCCATAAATTTTGGCCAGTCGATGCATGCAAAATCGCATAAGAGCTTGCTGCACACGAGTTCAGCATAGCGTCAATTGGTAGCCAGTCCCCCCAACCCCCCAATCCAAACTAACTAGCTAACACCCCCCCTCAAGCCCCTAACCTCGTTTGAATCCAAGTTTATTTGCCAGCTTGTTTGTTTATTTGCTCATTCGTTTGTGCATATGCGGTACAATATTGAAGTAAATGCGAATTTTCAAAAGCTATCCCCAATTGGCACTATATTGGCACTCTCTAACTATCTCTCTCTCTCTCTCTCTCCCTCTCACTCTCACTCTTTCTCTCTCTCCCTCACACTTTTTCTGCAATTTTATCTTCCTCCGCTCGGTATCAGTATCTGTTGTTATTGTCTTTATAAATGCAAATGAAATTCCTGACCGGAAATTGTTTCACAACTGCTAGACAATTAAAACTAATGGAAAAACAAGAAAGAATGTTTTTCTTAGGTATGCCCATGATTATCAACCCTTGTGGAATGGAGTTAATCTTCAGGCTTCTGAGAAAATTACAATTTTAATTCCTATTTCAAAATATTTTCACATTTTTGTACGTTTTACTTCTTATTGTGCACTAGTCTAATAAGCTTACATCAGTAGGGATTTTGCCTGTCTCGATCTATAAACTGAAAACTTCCTTTATCTAATCCGATTAGGTCCCATATACACACGCACCTGACGCACCCTCATACATTATCTTTGCAATTGCAATCAGCATAATAAAATAATATAATTTTTCACATTATCCTTCTGCTTTTTCTAGAATAACGTCAAAAAATGTTTATTTAATTATGCTAAGCTCGAGAGAGCTCGGCATAATTATAGAAATACAAATTTATACTTTAAGGGTTCGGCAAAGTCACTTTTAATGCTTGAAAGTGGATGGGAATTTTCCAATATCAAACTAAACCAATTTTGTAAAGCAATGCGTGCTCTGGATAAATATTTCATTGAAATTTGCAAGCCTAATTTCCGGTCAAAATTTATGACTAAATTTAACTCCCGACTTGAACAATATGTAAATTTCTGCCACTGGTGTGTATACATTTACATTGATTAAAACAAAAGCCCGAACCTTACCATTATTAGCAGCAGAATTTGCTGAATTGTCAGTCGAGCTGTGGGCAACTAAATATGTTTATTATTGTAATACAATATTTAGGCATAGAGAAATACATATCCACAAGTCAAGTGTTGGAAAGTGTCACACAGCTTTGCGGCTAGCCGCCTGAAATGAAGCACAAAAATAGTTTAGAAGCTTCCATAACCTTTTGAGGCAACCGAAACTTGGCCCAGACACACACACACACAGATACATACACGGACACCATGCATATAGTATGAGTACAGTTGGGGTAATCATATGCACATACATTAAAAAGGTCATGTTTTTGTTGTCATACAATAATATATATAATGTGCATGTATAAATGGCCGCAGAAAGTGAAACTTTTGCCTTTATTGTCCGCAATGTGGGCTGTGGATGCTGCCCACAAGAAAGAAAATGCCAAAATGAGAGACCTTTGTGGCAACAACATACATACATTATGTACATGTATATTCATTAAGTTGAAATTCAACGGAAATCATTTTTGTGGTTTTCATAAGTCAGAAGTTTTGCGGTCGTTGTGAGACCAAATATTATATAGAAATAGAATACTTGGAATCCCTTGGGACGATCTCATATTCAGTTCCAGCAACTAATAAGCAACTACTTAATGCGAACGCCGTGGAAATTCAAGCCAAATTAGAACACATCAATAAGCATTTCGGCCATAATTTATCTAAATTAGTTTTATTCCATCAAGCCTCAACAGAGATCAGCAAATAAATGACACTCCGCTTCACATTCCACCCCAGGCTCATCCTTGTCCACCCTCGGAGCTGTCGGCAGTGATAAGAGCGAAATAAATCAAAAGCAATTACAAACATCCATTATCGCTTACACTGCTCCACCCTAGGGAGTTGTTTCCTGTGAGTCCAAATGGATAAGTGTGGATATATATGTGAAGTTCTTACATGCCCCCACACAGAAAGTAGCCGGCCATTCAATTTATCTGGCGGCTATCTATATGACTGCTGAGGCAAAAATAATTAAGTGGATTTCCCAGCCGTAATTGGGTTGTTACAGGTGCACAGCTTTATTTCATTTAATCTTTAATGCAAACACACTCCCAAACATTGCCCCAAAGTTTATGTTTGATATCTAATGCAAATAAGTAAAGTGTTAAGCAAGCAAAAGTTAAGCAAATTATTTAATCTATTATAAGTAAAATAAAGCAAAGTGCAATGAGCTGATGTAGCCCTTAAGCACTGACAAGGGCAAGTTTAATTATTACTATTTTGATTCGATAGTCAAATAATTGAATTTTAATAACTTAATTGTAGTCAACAAATAAATGAACTTATCAATTATGTTTGTAGAGTGAAAATAGGCAGAAAGTAAACAAAATGCAAGAAAGTAGTTTTCAAATGTATCTCTTTGGGATTATTAATGTAACTTACCCAGATGATATATATATGTTTGAATATATATGTAATTTGAATCGCTTGCAAGTAGTGTTATTCTGCAAAAGTAATCCAGTTGAGATGTCGCTTTAATTGTAATACATTTATCTCAATATTCACGCGTCGTTTTCATTTTCATTTTCACTGTGCTGCGACAATTGCCTGGAAGTGCTTATTTAATGCTTTATTCATTCGCTGCAAACATTTGCACATCCACCAAATTCATCAGTGCTGATTAAAGATGCATGATGCCCCCGGTTCAAAGGGGGACGGAGGAGGCGACGGCAAATAGTCGGTTGAAACGCGTCGGGGTGCCCGGAGGTGCCCGGGGGTGCCCGAGGTGCGAAGAAACAGTTCGCTTTTAATTTAAGTCTGGCTGACGACAAAAAACAACAAAGTAAGCCACAACCACAACAATAACAACAATAAGACCAACAAGAACTCTTCAGTTATATCCCGCGGGCCTCAGATAATGTCATCCGATTGGGGAACCACACGAGAGAAAAACGCGCGCGACGAAATCAGCAACAACAAATACGTGAAACAACAATAACGGCAAACAACGGAGACGGTGTCGGAGGCGGAGGCGGGTGCGTAGGAGTATGGCAACGGTAGATGGAGCGTCCCAACTGTTTGGCTAAGTACTCCGCAGACGGTGCCACACGGCACCCACTGAAACACAGAACCGCCAACTTTCACTGACTAGCAGTCAGGCTGAGTATTGCGATGGTACAACTGGGGCTGTCTAATAGGCTGGTACTGGCCTGCCATGGGCCTATATGTTCCTAGCACACTTGACACAAGATAAATAATTTGTCTCTGCACCGCGTCGAAATGGGCAGCTGCTTGGCGCCAAACACCTGCAAATGCAACTGGAACCGCAAGTTGGTGGGGCCGCGGGGGCCTACAACAACAACAACAATAAGAATAACAGCGCTCCTCTCACTGAACCGGAGCTGTGAACCGTATGGTATGAACCGTTCCGTCAAAAGTCCAGCGCGCAACTAATGCGACCGCAACACATTCTGTACTAACATGGCTTGAAACACAGCCAGACGAAGAATCCCATCGCATCTGTGGATGCTGAGTTGCAAAGCCTCCCAATATTTATTCAGATTCTGCGCACGAGTCCGTTCGGGCATCCATCTCTCCCTCTGTCTCTTTTATACTGGGTACGGTTGATATTAATGCTTCTGCATTTCCGTTATGCTGTTCAAAATCAGCTTTGGCAGATTTACCTATTAGGAACCAACTGACAGGTTGTGATTCTGAAAACTGCTGCTCATCATTGAAAGAAGGCACACTCCACAAAATATAACTCTATTAGTAATACTTTACTTGAAGTTGAGCCTGAAATTGCACTATATTTAATAATTATACTGATTTTATATTTTTCTTCTCACTTTTCTATAACGATTCTTTGGTATTTGTCTATCTAAAATGAATTTCTTAATAGCAGTCTGTTCCTTAATGGGTTGAAAGTTTTCCAGCAAAACTATTCTATTTCCTTAGTCCACCGAGCAATCATCTCAATTTAATATAAGATTCTGTTTTCTTTTATCAGGAATTGCAACAGCAGTTAACTTCAAAAACTCCTTTTTCGAGTCTCTTACACAAAAAGTTGACATGTGGTTACCATGTAAATATTGTTGCAATTAAAAAAAAAATTGTATGTGTATTTTAAGTTTAAGTTTGGCTTCATCGAATGGACAAAGCCTGGACAAAGCCTTAGGCAAAATAAATTTACATTCAAGTTTGTCAAAGGTAAAAAAGGAAACCAAAAAAAAAAGAAGGAAAACAATCATCCGTGTCGCTGTGGCCACAACGGCTGTTCACGCTCCCATCCTTGTAGTGCGTGAGTGTGTGTGGATGTGTGTTTGTGTGAGTGTATGCTCTGCGTGTAGCCATCGTCCACATATTCGCATATAGTCAACATCCTCCACAGCATCGAGCACAATACGCTTGGGGCTCCATTTGGATACTGTTCAATGCGCCAGAGACTTTCCTATGTATGACAAACAAACATAAACATTGTGTGCTGAAATTGAGATCGTTCCTCAGCTCCAACTTAACTGGCTTAACCCGAACCGAGCCGAACCGAACCGGACTGGAGCGGAGCGGAGCGCAATGCGATGCTCCAATGCGATGCGATGCGATGGATGGATGAGTGCAAGTGTAAGGGTCGCTTTCCATGTTTGCGTGGCGCACTCTAATTAAAATTTTTGCCGGGGGGCTGCATGGCCCCCAAAATGTTTTACGAGGTTAAAGCCAAAAACGAAAGAAAGAAAAAAACGAAAACAAATAAAAAAAAGAGAGAGAACACCAAACTAAACAAGTGCCAACAGCATAATTTGGTCAAGTTAGCAAAATGTAATAAACTCGCGCCGAAGGCGTTTTATTACGACAGAAAGTGTTGAAAGTTAGCGTCGAATTCAAAATGGAATATTTTGTGCACTTGTTGTGCACGTAGCGTGTAGCATGTGGCATGTTGCATATTAATTCCAATTTGTGCATAACCTAAAGCGAATTAATACTGGCATTAGATACTTTGAAGGTATTAACGGATTAATAAGATGACAGTCTCTGTTTCTCTGTAATTATCAAATAATCAATAATATAAAATATGTGTAACATATTTCATGCTGCAGGGTTAATACAGGGATCAGCGAAGGTTCAATAAATTTGCGACATATGTTTAGAAAGTTGCACAATTAATTCGCGTACAATTAAAAGTATATATATATATATATGTATATACATATATGAATTCTAATTCAGTGTTATTTTGTGATGATTGTGTAAAAGTGATATAGATTTAATTGCTGGATATGTTGACCAAAATGTTATACATATTCTTTGACCATTAATTCATGAACTTAGCTGGGCTATACATATAAAATGATAATAGTGCAGGGCAACATAATGTAAGACTTATGTCACTAATTGTGCTTTACAAAGTGTTTAATTACCTTTAACATTCACATCATGTCAAACACGTCCGTCGCAGCCGTTGACATGTTGTGAATGGTATGTTGAAAGCTCTGGAGCCGAATGAGACATGAAACATGACCAGGTTGCCACAGCCAGAATCCCCAGCAGGGCCATTGCCTCGACAGTGACATGAGCAAAGTTGTAATTGATTTCCTGCAGCGACAGCAGGACGTTGCATTGGGACCAGAGACGACTACTGCACTCGAGAATGAAATGGAGCAAAACTGTAATTCATCAGAATCAGGCACACATACATACATACATACATACACATACCCCTATGCATACATGTGATATGCAATTACTTGGTCCAACGGGAGTATAACAATTTTATGCCTGCTGTAAAGTCAGTCAAGTTTTGTAGGTGCAACTCTATGTGCCTGCCCCACCTGCCACACTCGTAAAGTTTCGTTTAGTGCAGTGCATTTCTTGCGGCTCAGCTCACAAAATGAAGGCAACAAAGTGTTTTGTGTTTTGTGTGTTTGCCACTGTGGCAAGCTAGCGACAACACACATAAAGTTGTCAAGCACTCGAGCATTGCCAAGGCCTGACAGCCTCATGCTTCATGCCTAATGCCTCAGCCAAAGACATTGCCACAGTCGCAGCCATACAGCCAAATAGCCATGCAGAAATACTAGTACAGCCACATAGACCCATAGACTCATATAGCCAAAGAGGGATATAAGCCAAATGTGCCATTTATAATTTAAGCGGGATTAAAGTTTTCCTACAATGGAAAGTCTGCTGCCGGCTGAACATGCCGCGCGTCAAAAACTTTTTATGGCCGCTTGGTCGACTGTGGTGGTGGTTCTACAACTGCAAAACTGCGAAACTCAAACTGAAAACGGCCCGAGAGTTGCTTGCAAATTTGACATCAACGGCGCACCAGACAAACCAAAGCGGATTAAGTAACCAAGACAGCAGTCGTGCAAGTACGGTGGTGGTAGCAGTAGCTTCCCGAGACGGGGGAGTGGTGCTGCGAGGGGGCGGCCAGTCCGCCCAAGGCGGCTTTAAAGTGCTCTACTCTTTTTATACACAGAACTCATTGAAAATGGGCAAAGTTGGGTATAATAAACATGTGCAATGGCAAATATATATATATATATTTGATCAGGACCAAAAAATCGAGTAATCTGTCCCTTTCCAAGATGACATCAAAGGCTATAAGAGCTAGACTATATAGAGTTGGAATAAGAGTTCTCGTAGATCATACGCAAATCGAGCTTCTTAGATATCGATTTAAATCTATTTTCGATAACAATAAAAGACACAAATTTGTATATATAATACACCATAACCATATAATATACCATAACCATATAATATATCATAACCTATTATTGGTAAGTTTGATTGTTGAGGGTATCTCTTAGACGATCACTCTCCCAACTCGAGCATTCTTACTTATTTCACTTTACGTTTTATTTTTGGACTTCTTTGCAGTGCGCAGAGATTTAAGTTGCTACTGCTAGTCCTGGTTCTGGTTCTGCTTCTGTTTCTTTTACGGCTGCTTCTGCAACTGGTGCAATGCAAATTGCAGGTTTGACCTCCGTTTTGTTGAGGCGCTCCGGCTCCGGCTCCGGCTGCACAAGAGCTGTCGACCAGCATGCAAAAAAGCACGCGGCAAAGCATGTGAACAAATATCAAGTAAAAGTGCTTTACTTGAGACGCCCCGACTGCGAGATACCCTGCTTTGTGGTTTACCTGTATGATGTATTAAATCTGTCCTGCTTTGACATTTGTGGAGCATAAGGATTTTATCAGAAATCTATATTGATTTTTCATAGGTAAACGAAACTTTTTGTGCATTTGGTTTACATAAATCTACATTCAACATTTCCTATCCTAAAGAGGTATACGACATCACGTATGCTCTCGATAGTCCCTGTAAAAAACAACATTTTCTGATTTGATCTACTTCCGCTTACTAACCCGAATATTCCCTGAGCATATATACATAATGGGGTCGAAGGTGTCGCATTCTCACTGTGACACTCTCTATAATACGCTACAGGGTATACAAAAATAAAAATACAGCAACAAACAGGCACACAGGCAAACAGGCAAAAACAGCACCTGCAATTTGGCAAATTGTCTTGAAATGGCTGAACACTCAAACCACCCACCACCAACGTGGCAACCGAACCACCGCAGGCAGTGGCAAAATGCTCGGAAATGCCACCGGCAGTCGTTGGATTAATTATGAAAAATACCCACCACATCCAACACGTCCACCACGTCCACCACGTCCACCATGTCCACCATGGTGCGGCACTTTGCATTGTTGTGAGTTGTGTACAGAAAAATGGGCCCACGCCTTCTCCCTCGGCTTCTGTAGGTCAGCGACTTAATTGTCTGTTAAGTGTTACAGTGCGCACGCAAAGTGAGCGGACAGGTGGGTTGCCTATCCATGGAATGGATGGGTTGCATACGGATGCCAGTGTCTGTGTTTGTGTGTTGTCAGCTAGAATGTTTTTGACACTTGGATGCACTTGCCACACTTCCGGGCACTTGGTGCACAGCTGTCGCAGATTCCAGCACTCGCTGTCGCGTTGCACACCAAGGCCGATCGGCCTAATACGACGTGTGCTATTTGCTTGAGTGGAAGATTGCACCGTTGCATAAAGTAGAGCACGCGGGTCCTACACAGCTTGATTTGTGACTAAGTTAGGTGGAGATGACTAACTTGGCACACAAGCTCAGATGAGGCCACTAGAAAATAAGGGAAATAGTTCAAGGATCAACACAATTTCCAATCCAATTTTAGCCACAACGATATTAAGTTGAATTTATATTTAATTTATAAAACGATAGGCAATATTTGCATGCATGCAAAATAGTTAAGAATAAGGCATATTAATTTTAACACAACAAAAGGAATTAATATAAGCAAAAATCCATTTTTCGATTATATAACCCAAACCATTATTAATTCGTACATTGATTATGTGACAGTATCCATTTCATTTTATGTATGAAACCCACTCACAATTTACATGATATTACTGGTCATTAAATTAAGTATTAACTTGTATGTGTGGTAATCCAAAATATATAAATAAAAGTCGGTCCTCCAATAAATAGTTGATTGTTTTGCTCATCTACAGTCGGCTCTGAAGCATCTCTAAAAGGTTTTTCCTTTCATCTATACTCATTGCATCTGAAAATTGCAATAACAGCCACAAAGGTATTATTTTTTGTCATTTTTGGCTCTATCCGAATGTGTTAAAAGCCTCAAATCGATTTACTGATACTGATTTCTTGACTGAAGCAAGCTGGTTGTAACTTAAGTAGCTTTGATTTTCAATTACCTCCACTCGATTCATATGCAATGAAAAACTGTCAATGGCAAATGCTGTCAGTTGAAACAGACACACACACGCACACATCCATGCATACTAAAGCACTCTTATGTATGTATATATATCTATGTATGTACATATGTGTGTATGGAAGTAGTTCATTGAGTTGTACGTGGTCGACATGGAGCTAGACAGTAGCTTGGCCTTGGGTAAATATTACGGTCTGCGATGGACATGAATGATGAGCTTTGTGAGAGAAAGAGGCCATTGTAAAACACTTAACACAGTCTGAGCCAGCAAAGTGTGTAGTCCTGTTGATTTCGTCAGCTTTCGCCTCCACCTCATCCGGCACTGCCTTCATGCACATCGACATCCCAAAGACTGAAAGACTGTGCGCAATTCATTGTCGGCTTGATGAAGTGGCAAGTGGGTTGGTGGTCAGCTGTGTGTGTGCACAGCGCATATAACACACTCCATTGAGTTCTGACCAACACTTCACACTTTTCCACAAATTACCGAAGCCTTGATTAACTCACCATCAGCAGCAGCAGCAGCAGAAGCAGCAGCAAAAGCATCTCCAGAAGCGACCACAACTCTCAGAAGGGACAAACCTGAAGGGCATTTTTTGTGTTTGCCGGGTTAAATTGAAATGCATTCTCTGGCATCTCGTCTGTCACGTCGACATGGACTGATTGTTCAATGGACCAAGCTGAAATACTTTTTTTTATTAATTAAATTCCACAAAGGTGGTTTCCTTAGGTATTCGTTTGTGTGTGTGCTTCTGTTTCTATAAGGACTGACTGTAAGAAGCCATAAACTATTTGCAATAAAAAAAATATATATATATAAAAAAAAAATGCAAAGCATTTCTCAGTGCGATTAACACTCTCATTAGCTAATGGCTTGGAATCTCTGCTTGCAGCTTTAAATGCTTCAATCTCTGCCTGGCAAGAAACCGTTCTGGCCGCAATAACCTTTCCATTCAACTCTTTCCGAGCTTTGCAGTGGGTCTCATTATTTTTTGCTGCTGTTCTTACTTGGGCATGCTTAGCTATCAGTCGACAGTCAGGAAATCATAATGTCATTAAATCATAAAAGAGCATATACACTTCGGTGTTTGTTTTGACCATGTTTTTCAATATTTATTTGCTTTGAAAGTGTTTACATGGATTTTTACTACCGCAGAAATAAAGGTAAACGGGCCTCACAATCATATTTTTTGGTTGGCTATTGTTCGAAATGAATGGCAGAAATTCAATGCGAATGCAAACAAAGCGTAAATTCTGTGAAAACATTCCGACACTGAGCCTATTTGCAGCGATTGCCCTTTGCATCGAGACAATTGGTCAACATTCTAAATAACACTCCATATAAGCCCTTGTGGGTGATTCTATATAATACTTGTGCTCTATTTACCAGTGAAGTGGATACTCATAGCTATTGACTTATTTATTTATCTATTAAATGTAGACTAATATCTAACTTGTTTGTCTTATTTATATTCAAGATTTAAGAAATAAAATGATAAAATAAATCTTACAAATTGAATGCTTTTCAATTAAAAATGAATAATAAAATTACAATTGAAAAATTTAAATAAAAATAAAAACAAAAATGTTCTCAAATATATTCAAAATATATTCAAACAAATGCTAAGCTCTAAAATGGCAGAAAAACATTTTTGCACTAAAAAAGGATATTAAAAAATTAGACCATATAAATTTTGTGTATACGTGGCAGATTTAGATGCAATTTCGAATTAAGCCTTGTACAAATATATTTATTTGCAATTTAATTAATATTTGAGAGATGTACGTTTGCATGCAAATCGAACAATCGCACTTAAGCCAAGTTTTCATGTCAATTTGTATATCAAATTTGGAGTATATAATGTATTTAAGTGGGTTGGCCAGTTAGTTCACATATGAGTTGCATGCTGAGTCAGCATAAATACATAGCATATATGGATTTGTACATACATGTATGTACATTCTGGAATCTGTTAGATTCAAGCACATTAATTACTGTTCAATGGATTTTGTGCATGGAATGCATATTGCTTTTGGCTCTGGCCATCTCTTGACGTGTGTATAATTGATTTCACAATGCTTACCACTTGAATAGAATACACTTCAAATCTGTTTTCGATCTGAAGCCAAGTAATCCAGAGATTTAATTTTTAAAGTATATTTAATTGTTCAAATTTGACCGTTATAAAATTTACTAAAATGATTTTTGGACAGGACATTATTAAAAAAGCAAAAAGCAGGTTGTCTTACTTAGGTGGCGCGGAGTGTATATTGCTATTGATACCAATGCAAATTAAAGCTTCTACCTGCTGATTGAGTATACATCGTACCGTTCATCAATAGTAAACTTAATTCCAGCTAACTAGTCTTATTTTGGAAATGAGGTCGTGTTGCTGTTTCAGACTCGAATGATTCAGATGCAGATGCAGATTTCATCGCCAACGGCCATTGAATCAATGGAATTGATGCACAACGCTTATGCGTTTGCCATTCAAAACTCAAAATTGTGGCAATTAAGACTGCTGCAAGCTTAAGTGGCATTCACAGAACCGCAAATCAGATCTGCTCAGAGGCCAACAAATACAAGTGTTACAAAAAAAACATATAATAAAATAAAAGAATAATAACTATGGCAGCAGAGCAAACTGTATTCACTTGCCACAGCAAGTGGCACTCACATTCCCATTCGCATGAATGTACATATGTAATTGCGGTTATCTGACTGAGAGTCTGCTTGGGTGGCGGGTGGAGGAGCGATGCAAACAGAGAAATGCTCCGTTTCAATAATTCAAGCAATTTCACACGTGCGGTCAGTTATTCCCAACGGAGTGGGCGTTGAATGGCCCTGCTGCGAGCATCTACTTTATGTATTATGCAAATGTCCCATTTGCTGCTGAAACTAAAGCCAAACAGCATTCACAAAACTGACAGTAATCAATGCATCCTGCTCGGTATTTATATTCCAGAAAATGCAATCAAAAGAATTGCATATTTTTTGTGTGTGCAACCAGTTAACCAAATATCCATAGAATGTATGGATTCTGTTTAAGCCTGTTTTGTTTGTTTTTTTACTAGTATTGCATAAAATTTAAATATTTTGTTGCACGTTTGCCATTTATTGTGACCCAGTTTATAAATGTCCCCAAGTTTGGTTTGTCATTAATTTAATACAAAATGCAAATTAAGCAATTGCTCCCCAAAGGCTTTTATTGAATTAAAATGCGGCTGTTGACTTGAATCAATATATATATATATATATGTATATATATATATGTATATAGATTTAAATGTCAAACCCCGCAAATTTGTCTTTAAAAGCGCATTAGCCTCATGATTACTGCTTATGTAAATATGAGTTAGAGGGATCTAAGGGATATTTGAATATGTATGAAGTATAAATTGATTTTTGATTGTATCTTATTTTATTTTTTATATACGTCGATTCGATTTTTATTTTATATATATATCAATTACTTTCTCTGACTGCAATCGGTTTAAGAATTTTGGTATTCATTTGACAAAATGTCCAAATTGCAAACAGCAATTAGCCACAACAAGCGACTGTAAATTGACACTGAAAACTTTACAATGGCAACTTTATCCCAAACGAACCGTGGCTAACACCCACTTAACTGTTAATGCTTGAATGGGGGCACTTCGGTGGTGGAGGGGGGTGGGGGTGATGAAGTTTAGGTCGTAGTGTTAAGTATTATTGCTGATCGCTTCATTGAAGTGACTTTTGTAATGCAATTGAACTCATTTTAAAAATGAAAAAAAAAAGAGACGAATCGAAAACGTGAGTTTGCCCCGCAACAGTTCCTGATGAAGACAAAGTGAGGCAGAGAGGAAGAGGGGACGAATTTCATTGAATCCATCAACTGTGAATGGAAAGGAAATACAAAAGCAAATGTCAAGTGCTCAATACTTGCTCGCACATTTAACGAAAAATCAGCAAAGAGCAGAGTAAAGAGAAGTTGACTTTTCATAGCCGACGTGCTCGACGTTCCTGATTCCCGCCGGCCCATCGCAACTCATCCCTAACTTTGGTCACGGAAGCCAAATGCCAAGCGAGGTGCCAACTGTAGGGCGCAACCCGGAATAGGGAAAGCAGCAAAAGCTGCTTTTGTTCGTTTAGTTGCGTGATATTTCTCTATGGCTGGCTGCTTAATCATGTTATGGAACAGACGAACGTGGAAGTAGTGCGTTCTCTCATGGTGGTGGTGGTGTTGGTGGTGCTGCTGCTGTCAAAAGTTAATGCCAATGCGGCGATTTCCATTTGACCTCGTTGCTCGACTTTCACTACACAGTCGTGGAATCAATGACAAAGAGCATTGCAAATTTCATTGTTTGGTTTGCCATTTTTTTTCTCCCCCTAAACCCTGAGCTCATTGAAAATGGGCATAATGAAGTTGTGCAATAGTATGTAACCAGCAAGAGGAATCAACTCCGACTGGATAAGGTATATATATTCTTGATCAGCTTTAATTGCCGAGTTGATTTCTATGATTGTTAAGAGTATTTAGAAGCTATTTAATACAAATTTGGAATAAAAGTGTTAGCACAGATCGAAAGAAGTATTATTATTTCCAATTGAAATGGATTAAAGCTCATCAAGATCATTTCAAAACACGGAAGAAACATCCATATTTAAGTTATTTGAACACCTATACATACGACTAGTGGTAGATATATGGATTAAGGGTATCTCCTAGTCGAGCTGTCTCGACTCTCGCATTCTTACTTATTTTCTATGGGTTTTGTCCGTGGCTCCATTGTTTGAGTTTAAAAATGTTGCTCACAGTTTTTATGTCACCTCCGTCAAATGACATCCATGTGCCAGATATGTGTGGAGCATAAAGAATGTAATTCTACAAATTCTACAGTTCAAATAGTGTTTGTGGAGTCATTTGGTCACGAATTTTTGTGTGAACTTAGCAGAAATGTGGAAAAACCACAGCTTGAATGCTTCAGCATTTATTCGCAACTCTAACGTGTCATTTTGGGATGTCCTGCGGAGCTATATAAAGCCACTTTGTTAGTTAGAATTGATTTTAATTGCAGTTACATTAGGGTTCTAAATAAAATGGTTTCTTTATTGTTTGTTTGTTTTCGCAAACGCACTTCGATAATTCTTTGCATTGATTGTTGTTTTAAATTTAGCTGATTGATTTTTATTTAATCGTTTTTTTTTTTGTGACTCTGCTGATGACAATCCAATATCGCATGGATTACATTTGAATGAATACGGCTGCTCAGAATCGCACGATTAAGCGTCCATTGTGCCTCCATCTGAATGAAGAACTGACTGTTTTGGAAATACTCTCAAGCATTTTATTTTTTGATTTGACTTGTGACAGCATTAAGCCAACTTGATGATGGCAGTGACATTCATAAGATACATCTGCACGCTGTATACACTAGGGCAGATCACAGAGATTGTCTGACATATGACTCTGAGTGTGCATATGTATTTTGTTTGTGTTTCAAGTCAGCGAACAGCGAAAAACTCATACGCCCCGTTGCACAAAGCAGCACTGGAATTGACAAGGCATCCGCAATTGCGCAACAAAACCCTCACGATTTACATTTGAGTACTCGCTCCCTCGTACATATTTGTATATATAATTTGTAATTGGTACGAGTGGAACGGATGAGATGGGGGGGCTGGAGTTGATGAGATGGCTTATGCATGGCAAGCAACTTAAATGCTTATTGTGATTACCAAATTGTGGCACAATTGCGACGTGGGGGACTGGGGCCAGAAATTAAAAACTGGGGACAGTGTTTTAGCCGATTTGATGGCTTTATAAGTAATTCAGGTCGACAGCTGCTGGCTGACTCCCAAGCTGGCTGGGGCATAATTTCAAATTGCGTTCGTAAATTGATGCTCAAATTGGCGTCGCATTTTGTGCTTCTCCACATTACCTGGCGCATCATTCAAATTATTTTGAAGTTGCGTCTCCTCCGAGTTTGCGCTATCAAACTGAAATTTATCTCGTTAGCCCACTTGCCAGTATCGTCCCAGACAGCTGTCACTGCAGCCGAGGCAGCCCCAGGCAGCAAAAGCTATAGATGAGCGGAGCCAAGAGACAGATACCGTTTGCGATGAGTTGTTGCGACACCCGGCGACAATTTCCAACAAGCGCAAATTATGAGCAGGAGTCGCAATCGATATCGTCCTGGATGAATCTATATATATGTACATACATATATATATATATGTAGGTAGGTGGATGATGTCATCGACAGATGCGTCCATGACACACTTAATGAAATCAATTTAATTTTTTATTTTCTCATGTCTCATTTACATATTTATTAAACAGCATTTTCAACAAACAATCAACTTTATTCAAGTCTTATAGCACTTGCCAGCCAAGAAATCAAATTTAGACCCACATTCACTCATAATCGCATTTCCATTATATACACATGTATATAAAAATATATATATACATAATAATATTTCATTTACACACATAATTCAATGATAAACTGAAAACATTGCTTTGAAGAGGCCGAGGCGGAAAAAGTAGGCTGGCAATGTGTAATCAGCCAGCCAATACCCTGTATTATATAACTTTGTGGACTCAATGGAATTTTAAAAATAAATTTGGAATCTCGAAGGATCCTTAAAGACTCATCACAATATGCAATACCATACTACATACTACTACTATTGAAAATATTGTGTCGTGATATTTTTTACTGTCCGTTAAGCTCGAAATTTGTAATTTACTTTGGAATTCAATTCTTTATGACCATAAGACCATAAAAATGTCTACAGCCAAACATTATTAACTCTTGCACGTACCCCGTGAGCTGTTTGCTCTGCACGGTGTGTACTTGTGGGTGTGTACGTGTGTGTGTGTGTGTGTGGGGGTGTGCCGTAAATTCCTGATGCCTTTTCAGAAGAAAAAAAAATCGTTGCGCGCCTTGCACAAAAGGAATTCCATATGAAATTCCACTAAACGAATTTGTGACTTTTTTAATGAAGCTAAACAACAATTATTACAAACAACAAATTCACAAGCAATGCTTGGATGGGGCACATAAGGGGTGCCCTCTGGCAGCAGTTGAATGGCAACAGAATGTTTTATTTCATTCCCTTTTTTATTTTTGTAGCACTGTTTTTGTTACCTTTACATTTGCCCCAGGGCTTTTGCGGGTGCCCAATCATCCAAAATTGTAGGTGACAACTTGTCGCCTACCCCATTTTTGGGTGTGTTTTGGGTGGGTGTGTTTGTACTGGAGTTGATATGGGTTGGCTCTGGTATCTGTGATATATATGACCGAAAATTAAATTTTAATTATTCATGTATGAATGTTCTCTGGTAAATTTTAATTAAACGCTTTTATTTGTCCTTTCGCTCCCCAGTCGACAATTCCATTACACAAAACACGGTTCGGTTCCGTTGTTGTGCTTATTGTTTTGCCAAGGATTATGCGAGAGAGTTTTTGCCACGTTAATAACATGCATGCAAATATGTATTTACACGCATGTAAATATTTATAACTTGGCACTCTACTCTGTGCAACGAGATCATAATTGATTCAGAGCACTAAGCTAATAGACATAAGCTGCTTTATAACTTAAAAGCGTAAATATTGTGTAACTAATTTTATTATATCTAATTGGTAGACTTAAAAAAATTAATATTGACTTTAATATGTTAAGTATAAAATATGCATATACAAGGTGTGTTCAAAAAGTATCGCGAATTTTTATCGCGATACTTTTTGAACACACCTCGTATATAAATATAGAAGTTTCAAGGTGTGTTCAAAAAGTATCGCGAATTTTTATCGCGATACTTTTTGAACACACCTCGTAACTGCCGGAGTGTTGCATACTTTTAAGCGGTTCGATTCAAGTGCTAAGTTGAAAAGAAATTGTTGCATACTTTGAATATCGTGTATTTGAGGTAATTCTACAATTAAATCGTTTAACTAAACATTTCTGTTCGCCTGGTATTTTAGTGGGGGAACAATACGAAAACTCGAAGAAAAAAGCGCCCACATGTGAAATATTGGTTTTTATTTTCATAGGAGCTTGCTCCACTAAATTGAAAACAAATTGTTGCATACTTTGAAAGGCGTGTATTTGAGGTTATTCTCCAGTTAAATCGTTCAACTAAACATTTCTGTTCGCCTGGTATTTTAGTGGGGGAACAATACGAAAACTCGAAGAAAAAAGCGCCCACATGTGAAATATTGATTTTTATTTTCATAGGAGCTTGCTCCACTAAATTGAAAAGAAATTGTTGCATACTTTGGATATCGTGTATTTGAGGTTATTCTCCAGTTAAATCGTTCAACTAAACATTTCTGTTCGCCTGTTATTTTAATGGGGGAACAATACGAAAACTCGAAGAAAAAAGAGTTCACATGTGAAATATTGGTTTTTATTTTCATAGGAGCTTGCTCCACCTCTGTCGCGGGATGGCCTGGTATTTCAGTACCGCCAGGATTCGGCTCAACTTAATAATAAATGAAACCGTTTTTGAATGATAGCTGCGAACATCTGGCTGCCGAAGAGTTGCATACTTTTAGGCAGTTCGATTTTAATGCTAAATTGAAAAGAAATTGTTGCATACTTTGAAAAGCGTGTATTTGAGGTTATTCTCTAGGTAAATCGTTTAACTAAACATTTCTGATCGCCTGTTATTTTGAGTCGAAACACGTGCGTTGACGGGTCAATTGACAAAGGAGTTCCAGCTTGGGGTTTCGTAAAAAACAAATGAACATTTTTTGCTGCTACTCATAAAAGAATATTTCGTCCAATTATAAATACTTTTCTCGTTATTTCTCTGATGTAAGGTAAATAAATAAATAAAACACCAAATTAAATAAAAAGCAAATTGATTTTTTTAGTTAAATTAAATGCTAAATTGAAAAGAAATTGTTGCATACTTTGAAAGGCGTGTATTTGAGGTTATTCTCCAGTTAAATCGTTCAACTAAACATTTCTGTTCGCCTGTTATTTTAGTGGGGGATCAATACGAAAACTCGAAGAAAAAAGCGATCACATGTGAAATATTGATTTTTATTTTCATAGGAGCTTGCTCCACCTCTGTCGCGGGTTGGCCTGGTATTTCAGTACCGCCAGGATTCGGCTCAACTTAATAATAAATGAAACCGATGTTGAATGATATCTGCGAACATCTGGCTGCCGAAGAGTTGCATACTTTTAGGCAGTTCGATTTTAATGCTAAATTGAAAAGAAATTATTGCATTCCAGGTAAATCGTTTAACTAAACATTTCTGTTCGCCTGTTACTTTAGTGGGGGAACAAGACGAAAACTTAAAGAAAAAAGCGTTCACATATGAAATATTGATTTTTATTTTCATAGGAGCTTGCTCCACCTCTGTCGCGGGTTGTCCTGGTATTTCAGTACCGCCAGGATTCGGCCCAACTTAATAATAAATGAAACCGTTGTTGAATGATAGCTGCGATCATCTACAAGGTGTGTTCAAAAAGTATCGCGATTTTTTAACACACCTCGTATATAAATATAGAAGTTTCAAAGTGTGTTCAAAAAGTATCGCGAATTTTTATCGCGATACTTTTTGAACACACCTCGTACATAATAATTGGGCTTATTAAAATGTAAAATGATTTAAAGATTTTAATAAACAAAATAATGTATTTGTGCGTGGCTGAAAAAGAGGAAAAGCAAATATTAAAGACGAAATGGACATTTAAATCTCTTATCTATTTAAATCTCTTATCTATTTAAATCTCTTATCTATTTAAATCTCTTATCTATTGAAATCTCTTATCTATTTAAATCTCTTATCCGGTCTCAGTGTAGACTAAGGGGTCACCCCAGCTAAACTAGGTATAATCAGTAGCGGAATCTGTCATTTTTTGAAAAATAAAAGTCAAAGGACATCATAAAGTATTTGTGTCGCCTTAAACAGAAGAAGTTGCAGTATCCTTTGCTCAAATACTCAAACGCTTCAAGTCGAGAAAATTCCAGAAGAAAAGTCTAGAAAATTCCTGTATTTATCGTCCAGTGGCAGCCACGAAAATAATTAAACGGTAGCCATTTTGCGGCAAGTGCCGTTGGTTATTTCCCAGCTGCAGCTGCAGCTACCATTTTTCGAATGCGTCTATGCCACAAAATGGTCAGCCGGACACTTACATACATATACGTCGATATATATGTTGCACAATGCGCCTGCATGTCCGTATTTTGTTCTTGCTATGTTTGGCTTTTTGTTCGGCTTTTGTTTTAGCCGGAGGAGAGCGAATGTTTTCTAAAACTCGCTTTTGTTGTTTTTCTTTTTCGGCGCGTACTGCGTTTTACGCTTTGTGTACAATTTTCAATTTTCCGCCAGCGCTTTTGGCCATTTCCATTTCCTTAGGCAGCCCATTGTGGAGACACAAAGGAGGAGCATCAGCCTGCGGGCACTTGCACAGAATAATCGGATTCGACTAGTTAAATTCATTCCGCTTTTTCTTCATTCCACTGCCGAGACTCGTATGCCGACTTTCGAATGAGCCCGCACCGCAGCCGAAAAGCAAAACTTGTCTAGCTACCCATTAAATCTCAATTATGTTGGTTGCCCGAAAAAAAAAAAGGACCAAACATTAATGTCATTATAATGAATTGAATGCCGACATCGTCTTTGAACCTTTTTATGTGCAAATAATTTAAACTTATGTATTGTGAGTCGATGCGAATTTCCGCATGGCTACCCGTCCACAAAAGCCAACTAGCCAACTAGGCAGCCACCCAACCGCAACCATCACACTTTGATGTGGAGCTGGGTGGGATTTCTTGCACCGGCACTGATACCAGAACCAAAACCTATCCGCACAAGACGAGGGTGCAAGTTTTCCTTTGAAATAACAGACGTTGCACAAACAGTGCCACAAAAAATCCAATAAAAATTTTCTTGACTTGCTGATGGCCTGGAATAGATCTAGTTAAACAAATTTGCCTACCATTATCCAAACTTGTACAGTTTGTGAAACTATTTAATTTATTTTCAACTTTTTTCATGTAATTTTGAAACATATATATATTATTAAATTAGATGCCAGAACTCTACTAATTATTTTAGCATTAGTTTTTCCAAGCAAATCAATACGTCTATTATACCCCTTAAGGCCCTGTTGCTATACCCCTTGTGGCACACAACTTGCTAATAGAAAGAAAAGTTTCTTTTGTGTAACTTTTACGCTGTGTTGTGTTTTAATAGGAACACAAACTTGGTTGCTGCCAATTTATTTGTGCCTTTGTTTTTACGCCAAATCATTGTGGGTGGTGTATATATATATATATGAGTGTGTGTGTGTGTATATACCCCTCCGACAAATATTTGGTTTGAAAGGGGTAAGTTGTGACCGACGGGCATATTGATAACTGAATTATCCGTGGCTGTGCCATAAATTTAAAAGTGTTTTATTGCGCCTAATTTGGCCTAAACAATAGGGTTCGTGCCGAATCGCATTACTCATGTTTGGCCATTTAACGGATTCAAGAGTTATCCGCATGAATAAAGCGAATTGGTTTTGGGGCGCGTACATATTGCTCTCAAAGGATTTAATGTGTGTTAGATTGCTCCTTAGCGTAACTTGTTTTTTTTCTTCTATTTTTTTTTGTTGCTTTTTAGTACTGCCGCAGAAAAAAAACACATCCATAAATAAAAACTTTAGCTGCACTCAGCGAAGTTGTACCAAGTCATGGTGTTCCAGTTGTATTGCGAAACTTTCACAGAACCTTGAAAATGTCTAAGTGCATGGCAATTCAAGATTATATACCATGTCGACAACAGTTGTGCCGCTTTCCGATTTCTTCTCCCAACCGATTTTGTTCCTTCATTTTTTTGTGCCTTTTTTTTTATTCTCTCTAACTTTCTAGTTGATGTCGAAGGGTTGGAACGGATGGGGGGTGTTTGGCGAATTCAATTCTTTTGAATGTTTGCCCTCATAACTTTCAACTTTGCTATCTTTGAAATTATTATTATTCAATTGCATAACTATTTTGTATATATTTGAACATTGCGATATACTTTGGAAAACTATTTAAAATAGTTTCAGTTGAGTTTATTCTGAACGCTGCAAAAAAAACCAAATAAATAGCTTGTGTTTTATTAAAACGATTCTTTTACAAATCGTTGAACACTAAGCAGATATCTTGGAAATATATTAACATTATTCAATTTCCACTGGAGTCAGCTAAACTGCGAGTTCGTTGGCCAACTCAATACTATCTAGAAAGTGTACGAACGTAATTCAATTGAAATAAATATATCTTCGTCTGTCTAGGCCAAGTCATCTGAGCTAAATAAATGAGAGAAAGACAGACAGAGAGAGAGAGAGAGCGAGAGAGAGAGAGAGAGAGATTGTCAGCGGGAGAGTTCAAGAGTGAAAAAATGGACATCAGGCTGTCCATGGTTGAACGAAAAATATTGCATGCCACTTGGATATTTAATGGCGTTCAGTGCAAATACAAATACAAATACAAATACACAAACAGAGCTACAGATACAAATAAATGTGTGCACGAGCACATACAGTGAGGCCATAAGTATACGTGAGAAATCTAAAATGTTGCGATAAGCACAAGGACTACTTGCTGTGTGTGTGTGTTTTGGCTTTCCGCTTTTCCGACTGCGAATCGAAAGCCAAATGCTCGACAGAGTACGGCAGGATTATCGAGCACGTACGAAAAATCGAAACGAATCGCATGGAAAAGCTTCAAATTTAGATTGAAGTGGCAACAACAACAGAAAAAGAAAATCGAAAAAAAATTGCAAGAGAAAAAGTGACGCAAGCCGGGCGAAGCTTCACCTTGTTAGCGGTCTGTTTGTTTTTCAATTTTTGTGGCTGATGCCAAAAACGGCAATAAATCTAGTCCCAAGTGGTCGCACAAAGTAGCCCTAGCATCCTTCACAGGCTCGTCAAGTGCAAGTGAATGCCCCAGCAGCACAACACCGCTGCCCCCCCTTTGGCAGCTGCATGAATTCAAATGTGCCGCTCGGCATTGAGTCTCCAGCGAGCTGATCCCAAAATGAATGTTTCTCACTTCGCCAAGTGCCTGCAGTTTTCTAGTGCTCGGAATTATTCGATGCGCTTTCCATTTGGCCAATTTGAGTCGCAGTTTGCTACCTTTTTTGCAGTATTTATTATTATTACAGATATTAAGCTAAAATCGCTGACTTATGGCCAAAACAGATTTAAAGAGTACAAAAAAAAAAAAAACATATTTGACTGAAATGTTAATTTAATCTGCATTTTTCTTTTACTTACGGGCTTGGAAACTTTTTGTTTATTTATGTTTATCAAAATTAATAACTTTAAATTGTGGAAACTGGCCTTAAAATTATTTAATTATTTTATATTACTTTTTCTATTAAGTTTTTCTTATTCCGTACCCTCATTTGTATTCAAATATAAAATCGCATGCTTGCTGCTTCAAGAAAAGATAAACTAAATTCGTTTAGTCCCTTTTTTTTAGGGGTAAAAATAAATTGAATTTGTGGCATGGTAATAGTGAATGCGAGCGTGCCTCTTACTATAATAAACTATAGCAAGGCAAGTCTTGCGGCAAGTCCATGCTCGCAATTTAAAGTTTACATATATGGGGCAGGCATTTCCTTAGCTTCTCCGAACTAAAATTCGTATTCATTTAAGATGCGTTGAGTACGCGACATGGACGGGGCAATAAAACAGTTTGAGAATGTGCCGAAGCCACACGAAGTCCATCAATAGTGGCGATTACTTGGCTGGGACTACAGTCTTTGACTTTGGCATTCCACGCCAGGGAATGTCCATTGAAGTAAACAATTTATTTGCAGCCCAAACAGTTGCCACTACTTAAGCCAACCAATAAATATTGCAGGCATCATTTGTATGCCATGCCACGCCGCGTGCATTTCCCTTTTTTCGACTTTCTGGTGAATCTTTCTTGTTTTTTTTCCAGCATTTTAACCAGGATGAGAAGACCAGCTCCCACAGTCTAATGGCAGACAGACACGTAATAATGTGATGCAAATTTCGTGTAATCATATGCAAAGTTTGGGGGCGTACACAGGCAACGTGGATGAAGCTGGCAGCTGGCAGCTGGGTGGTGTCTTGAAGGTGGGCGACTGTCGGAGGTGGAGCAACGTCAACGAAAGTTTATGTTCTCAACGTTGGGCGTGTGTCAAGGGTTTACGAGGTCAGTGAGATGTCAAGAGGTCGCTGCTGTGAGAGTAACTGCCAACAACAAGAACAAGAAAACTAACAAGTGCATCCCACACACACACACACACACTTATGTACGTGTCCGCATAAATATTCATTAATTTGCGTCAGAAGTCCTTTTATGTTGTAAGTAATACTTATAGATCTACTTGTCTGCCTGCATACATACGCTTACATGTAATCATAGAGTGCAAGCTGGAAAATGCACAACGAACCGGCCTTAATGCAAAATTATAATTGCAGCCAATGTGAGATGTGGAGGGGAATTCAAACTTTAATCGTTCAGTTTGCAAATTTGAGTTAAATTGTTGCGCAGCCAACCGAAATTTTTCAGCTTGCAGCGCATCTCATTAAAATATAATTTCTCAACTTGTTACTAGCCAAAAAAAAAAAAAAAAAAAAAAGTCTGTCAAATTGGGTCAGGGCCAGCATCATCAGCAGTCCCCATCTTCAGAGCTGAGCTGCTGGCTGATTCTGAGGGTGACTTGACAGCTTGAAGATGCGACAGTTAAGTGCAGTCCACTTGTCCACTTTCTACCGCCCAAGTGTCCACCATTTGGATGCGCCGTGCTAAAATTTGCGTTTTCAATTAGGCCGCAAAGTGCAGGCGTTAAATTTTGATTAAGCGCATAGCGTCAACACAATTAGGCTTGCCCCTGCAGTTAATTGATATACAGATGTGCAAACACCACCTAATGCACCACCTGCCGCGCCACATGAAATGCTGCAACAACCGCAACACAAATCTTTAATGCCGAATCAACCGCATGTGCGATTGCAAAGGGTGCACCGTGGTACACAGAGATCAAAGCTTAACAATATTACTCTGACCTTTTTTTAGTATGTGGCAACTCACCTGAAGATATTGCATAAGACGTGTTTATCAAAACTCTGAAGTCAAATTCAACTTGTATTGTATATGTCTTTTGAGTCTTAAGAAATTGTTTATCGTACACTTTTAAAGTTTGTTTTGTGCCTTTAGTTTTCAAGTCGATTTTCATTTTAAGGCGATTCTTTTCAGGACAGCATTTTTTATGACTGTAAGAAGCTTAAAGAACAAAGAACTGTTTTTTTTTTGGTTCGGCATAAAATGACCTATATTCCAGGTGAAGTTGTCAAACAAAAATAGCAGTTGACAAATTCAAAAGCGGTTTTCACACACAAACACACACACACACAATTAAAAAGGTACAGCCCAAACTCGATGCTAAGACTGCTATTATTTTTTTAGGGTACTCTGCCCATTCGCCAGGTGTTCTACCCCACTGTGCAAGGAGCGGGCACAAGTACAAAACAAGGACCAAACAATTGGATGCTGACCGCAAATTTGTATTGAAATTTGCGGTCAATGCAAAACAAATTTCAACTCCATTGCACGACTGAGCAAACAAGGAGCTGGGATGCTGCGGATGAAGGTTGCAGGTTGCAGGTTGCAGGTGGCATTTGGCTGAATGAGAAGGTAGCCCCAATGACCGTTGAGAGAAAGCCAATTGCAGAATTGTGCTTTCAATTGATTTGCTTGGAATTGCATTTAGTATTGCACTCGGGCATTTGGCAAATAAATAGGCCGCAATCGAGTAGTAAAGCTATGCAGAAAGTGTGTGTTAGCCTTCGACTGTGTCTCTCTCTGTGTGTGTGTGGTTGACTGTTAATAAAAGAGTAGCTCGAATGAAACACGGCTCCCGGCGAGTTGTGAAAGGCATTTTCCAAAATGCAGAAAGACAGGCATCCCTAATTTATAGGCAACATGGCATTAAGTTAATTATTTATGCTTGCCCAGTCCCGGGATCCCAAACAAATATTCTAGCGCTTGTTCCTAACGTATTTTGTTTTTTGTGTTTGCCCTCCTAACATAAAATATATATACAGTGAGATAGAGAGCAAAGAGGCCAAGCGGAGTTTTGTACTGAGAGGACACCACTCCACGGCCAAGTGTTGTTCTTTAATTTCAAAGTGATAAAAAATTAACACGACAGCAAGTGAAATTTGGGCTGGCCTGCCCACGCCTCACTTCACAAGGGTGTCCGAAATACACACACACACACATACACACACACACATACAGCCACAAACATACTGTGATGAGAAATGGCCTCTTATTGGTGTCTGCCACTGCCATTAGTGCGTCGTTTCTTGGACGGTACACCAAATGTCTCTCATCCGCATCCGCTCACTTGAGGTGCGAAAACGGAGAAGGAGGCGCCGGAACAAGAAGAGCGGGAGTCAGTGACGGAAAGCTAAAGTTTTGTCGGTGTGTGTGGGCGTATTGGGCGTGCTTTCAGCTGTCAGCTCTACGAAATGATTTATATTTGTTATTAAATTTGCAGTGAGCATTTGAATGCGGGTAGGCTCTGGCATTTGATTGCTATTATTTGCCGACAGAATGAGGGCAATGGCGCCAGCCTGGGGATTTTGTAAGCCAGGCGGTCGTAAAGTTCCCGGTCAGGACACTCATATTGAAAAGTTGCAATCGTAACAGGGGACAGACCACACCAACACCCTACCTCCCCCCACGCAGCCACGACTGTCCAATTGACAAATGGAAAGTCGCACAAATTTCGCTAATGTTTGTGCTACTTTAATGCCAACTGCTTTGCTTAAATAGATATACAAAAGAGACAATAAGAAAAAGTAGGAAAAATCTGAGAAATAAAAGACAAAAAATGTAAAGCCAGCTTAGGGCAGGGGTAGATTCTTAATATGTCTTATACATTCAGTTTGTGTTGAGGGCAACTTAGTAAAGTAAACAATCAGGCTAACAAGTTCTACACACAGCTGCCAGCTGTTCCTGTCATCTATCACTTGGCCTTCGTGTCATGTACAAATCCCATCCTAGACAAGACTTTCATGATGTTTATTTAAGAGGTTTGTCAAGTTTATCCAACTGCTAACCAACTGAATGAATGGATTGACCAATAGATTGATATTTATATATCAAGTGTGCACTGAGATCAGCAGAAATTCATTTCAATTATATATAGCAATATAAATAATTGAGGATTTCTATGGAAATTACACAGTTGCACAAATTGCTCACCACTTTTTCATGTATATAAGTTTTGTATATATACATATATATATAACTGGGCTGCACGTTCGCCTTTAACATTTGCATACAAACGATGAACCTAAATATTTTTTTATTTTCCCTTTTTTTTCCTTATTTTCACATGGCACACACGTTTGATGCTTTTATTGGCCAAAGTATTTCACACGGGCGTTCCTTTTATTGATCCCATGGCACAGTAGCACAAAATAGACAAAAAATGGTTTGGGTAAATGCTCAATTTTGCCCAAAAACAAATCCACTGTGTATTGAGTTCTATAAATATTACAATGCGGTTTAAGTCTGAATGCGTAAATTATGCATTCTACTTTGTCGTTAAAATGGAGATTTGTGTTAATATCGTTTATTCATATCTATATTATAACTATTATTTCAAAGTAAATTCACAAGATAGAGAGAGAGACTTAGTAGCTCTTTTTTTAAAGCAAATAACCCACTGTACTGAAAATTGGAACGACTTTCGGCCATCATAAAATAATAACAGCTTCCACTCTGAGCGACGCGAGCAAAGTGTTTAGAGAAAAATTTCCGACAAACAAATCATAATCGTGTAACAAATCAAACTTATGAGCTCCCTTCTTAAGTCCCCTTTTTATGAGTCTCTGTCCGATCTGGGCAATAGCAGCAAACAATCCAGCTGAGCTCTGTAATCCCGGGACTCCAATACGTGGACATACATTCGAGACATCAGGCAACAACATAAAGTATACACTGTTGGCCATTATTTGATTTGGCTTATTCAAGGGGAGCAAAAGGACACTGGGGAAATATTAAGAGGAAAGCGCAACCAAAATAGAACAGCACGTAAAAGCACCTACAGAGGGGTCACTCAACTCTCCTCTCAATGCCCGAAATATGCTGTTATGATTTACAAACAAATGTAATCAAACAAAGTTACAAGAACATTTATTTACATAGTGCTCCTGGTACAAGGGAAATTGTGAATATCTTAAGTGCACTGCTAATCGATTTTCAATGTTTTACATCTATGTAATTTTTGCAGCCAAGTCAACAAATCGATAAAATTAATCGTATTCATTGCTATTTGACAGATGTTTACTTAGCCGGCTGTCGGCATAGGCATCTTTCCATTACGGGATTTTCCCGAAAAAAGAGCGAAAAACTTTCTCTATTGCCAATACACGCAGCACGTACAATCCCTAAAAAAAAGTTTGTGATTTTCTTCAGTTTTTTCTTTTATATATATATATATAATCTGCTCAATTGGTAGCTGCGGGCAACATAAGAAAATGGCAGCAATATGTTGGCAATGTCTCATGTTGACGCAATTTCCCAGAGACAACAATACACCAGGCCAGAGGCACACTTGCTGCAAATGCACAATAAAGCTGAGCAAAATGTGTCTTAAAAATATAGAAAGTTCACACAAAACAGAAGATGGCATTCCTCAGCGGTTCACAATTTTAAACTGGCAACAACCTTTGTTAAAACTGATCCAAATGGAATGGCTTTTCAATTTTATTCTTACTCTGTCAAAAGAAATACCCGGAATCCAGCAGTTATTCTAGTGGAATTACCAAATTTCCACTTAAAAAGATTTCCACATTCAGCTCTAACCTAAAGTCAAGACCACGAACCGGAACCGTACAAAGGCATTTGTACAAATTATCATGAAAAATGACGTAGAGTAATAGCAGCTCAAGTAGCAGCTTGCTATCAGCTCAGAGCAAAAGAGGGAAACAAATATGCGATTGCTATAACAGTAACAGTAGCAGTAGCAGTTAGGCTGCTTTGCTCTCGCTCGGCTCTTGTTCTCTCTGCACTTGCTAAAACTACAAAGAGCGCACTAGAAATTGCTACTGCTATTGCTCTTTTGGATGAGATAGTTCAGATACCTGATACTGGCTTAGCTATTGCTCTCTCAAGTTTCGTAGCATATTATATTTCTTGCTTCTTGCTGCTGCATAGTACTAATTTCCTACAATGCTTAGATGCTTATTTTTTGCAATCGGCTTATTCGACTACAGTAATTATTCACCATATTATTCAGTGTGCACTTGACATAATCGGCTCTTACAAGTGCAATTAGCAACACATATTGTAGTCGCTGGAGACGCCTGTTTGCTCTGTTGAATATAAATGAGATACATGCGTTGTTCAAATGCGAGAAGTTTCAATTAAGTCTCGTTTGAAACTGTTGACTGCTTCAATCAGTTGTAGGCCGCCCAAGATGGGTCAAATGGCGTACAATCAATAGGCCAACAACAACGACAGCAAAGAACAAGGCCAATGCACATCCTTTAGTTATTGCGCAGCAATGGTTTCTGCTCGTAATTACCCAACCGGGAGGACCACTCCAGCATGTCATTGTTGCCAAACTCTCGTTTGACAGATTTTTGCATAGTTTCAGTGGTGCTGAGACCCAGTTTGAAGCCCGAAGAACGAAGCTTCGTCTAGTCATTCAGTCATTTCCATGTGCCGACAGGAGCTCACTTCTCGTCGAGTGCTGCGTGAGGACAGCAACGAGGACCACAGACTAGGAGACTAGGTTGGCAGAGGGAGCAGGGCAAATGGGAGGCCAGGAAACGAGGCCTGGCATTTACACAGTCGAATGATTTAGATAAACATAACATGAGCTGTCAAACAAAGCTAAAAAAAAGGAAGTTCACATACGAATGCTATAAATGAAAGCAGATACCCTGTAAATATTCACTTATACTAATTTACTAATAATAATTTACTAACTGAAATATGATATATGATAGCTCAAAATACTACTTACATCCAATAACTATAATCATTTTTTTCTTTTTGGTATACCTTCTTGGTAATTTTAATGGCTACAGGGAATAGAACAAAAAAAGAAAGATATAGGCAGCTGGAGCAAGTGAGTCAGTCACAAAAACAAAGTAGTAGTTATTATTACGCTGGATAAAGCAAAGAGATTAGGATAAATCTGTGATTGTGATTGCGATTGTGACTGTGATAGTGACTGTGATTGCAGTGTCAGATGGCAGCTGGCAAATGTCAGGCGGGGCTTTGGGTTGATTCACAGAAACTGATTTAATTAAATTTAAATAGCTTGCAAATGAACTTTAATGAAAAACTTGCAATTGATAGCTTTTATTTATCAGCTTTGATTTTATTGCAAATTCAAATGAATGATAATTCAGCTAATGGCCAATAATAAATGTGGTTTCTGTTCACTATAAAACCCGGTTGCCAAAATCGATCAATAAACATTGATACGCTGAAAATCGCAGTTTAATTATAAACACGAAATGTTTCATATTATTTCAAAAATAATTAAATACAAATAGAAACTTTTTGTTATCAATTTGGCTTACAATTGAATTACAATTTGCCATATAAAATAGAACAAATGTGAAATAAAAACTCTCATCTTGAAATATTATCTTTATTGCTACAATTCAAGTAAGTGGGAATGTGGAAAGTAGCAAATCCCAAGAAGTAATGAGATTTGCCCAAGCTGTGCAGACGATAATAGATAAGTCAAGGACTGTTCTCGAATGTAAAATGAGTTTGGCTTATGCATTTGGCTATTAAAATTACGAGCTGCATAAAATGAAAAGTAAATAAGTGCGAAATTAAGAGCCTTAGTTTTACTTGAGTTTGGACTCGCACTAAGCGCTCAACTTATATGTTTATGGGTCAATTAGGTGTTAAGTGCTTGAACTGCAGGAATCTGCAATAGTTTCGCCATTTCTTGGCTATATATATCTATATAGCCGCAACCTGTTGGCAAGCGGTATGTGGTATGTGCTTGGCTCTGATAGCATCAGCAAACTGAGCAGTCAACAATTCGTGCAACGGCATTACGGAATGTGGATGCTGTGCTCCTTTTTAGCAGCTTGCAACATTTTGCGGGTCATGCGCAGAGAAAGCAGTCACACAAACACTGGGAACAGTTTCAGCTTTGTTTGGCTTGTTGTAAGGGGAGAGCAAAAAATGTGAGCATTGCATTCGAGATAATTCACCTGATAATTAGCACTGCTGGACGATCAATCTTGTCCGCGAAGACAGACACAGACACAGACACTGACACAGAGCACACATACTGCAAAAAAGACCAGTTTCGAATGCTAAGCCTTTCGTCAGTGCACAAGACCAAAAGTCAGCTCGTAATAATGAAATATTATTAAGCGCATGGGAAATTGTGTTGCGGCCTTAGCCCTTTTGACCGAACTCTGCTTATCCCACCCATGCTGCGCCTCTCTGTCCGTCTGTCCATCTGTGCGTCCGTGCGCAATTGTGGGATTAAGCTAATGAGGTGTGTTGGGCACCCAGTGGCCAACTGATTGATGGCCATGATTATTCAGCTTGACAGGCTTACCAGTTGTCCAGCATTCGCCCATCCCCCCCATCCCCCTGCCCCTCGCTACAAATCCCAACTCTCAACTCGTATTCAACGAAGCGCGCCAAAAGCAACAGCAGCAGCAACATTCCATGCATGAAAATTATCTGTCCAAGTGCAAACCAAAATACATTTATCGTGCCGCCTTCGGCACTCTTTGCATATGCAAAATTACCCAATTCGAAATGCATTTCACTGCATTAGGGTGCGGTGATAAGAGGGGTTCTTAGAACCCTTTTCTGGCCATGCCTCACCTGGCCGGATAGGCGCCCATTCGGTTTGGGCGTGGCGCTGGAGGACAACAAGCGGCCAAAATGCTCGCTCGTATAGGTTCCATTAGCCAAACGTTAGATACGTTCATATTTGGCTGTAGAATATTTCACCCTAAGTGGTTGGCCATTAAATTTAATGCTGTGATCAACTTTTTTGCTGAAAAACAAGTTTTTTCACTTACCACATAAGTTAAAAATACAAAAAGAAAAAACTTTACTTATAGGTAAGAAAAAATACATTTCAAGGAACAATTTGATTCGGTATGTCGAAAACGGTTCACATGAAATAATCATAAATAGGTTAAAAATCATCTCTGTTGAATATCCTTTTTAAAGTGAGCCAAACTGAAACTCTACTTAATAAATGCGTTCAAATTGAAGCGAACTCCAATGCGAACAAGGTAATCCACCAATTTTCCATCCGGCTGGATGGATTTTCCGAAATTAATTAAATCAACTTTCACATGACAGAGAAATGAGGCCGCAACGGTTGGAAAGGAAGCTTGCACTTTATTTATATGACTACGTATCTCTATCTACACAGAAGTAATTTGTATGCCTATGCTTCGACTTTGAGCACTATCACTATTGAGGAAAACACATCATAAAATATGAACGAACATTTCCGAAACTGACGAGAAGTTTTAATTGCTTTTCCGTATGCAACTTATGAGCATATATATATTTATATATAAATCTGTGTGAGGAGGTATAATATGTATTTGCAGAATCTACAAGTAGGTAAGTAGTATTTGTACAAGCCACATGAGTCACCTCGAAACCCACACTGGACAGGTACGTGCCACAATGTGTACTGTGTGTAAGGACAACGAAGAAGACGTTCTCCCAGCTGCACAACAAACTAGATTGTATTTGTGAATATGTACTTGAGGATGTGCATAACGAAGTCGTAAAGGAGCCAAAAGTTCAGCTTGGAATGTCATAAAGTTGACAATGCTTACGGTTGACAGTCAGAACTCCCCGGGACACAAGCACGCCCACACACACACTCGAATACTATGGTGCATAACAAGACAGCATAAATTATTAACACCTTAATCAAACCAAAGTTTAAGTTGTGTGGGGTGAAAACTTTCGTTTATGCAAATTTGAATGTTAATTACTCGAACTCATGTGCATTCACCATCAAACTTGTAAATTATTTTGTAAACAAATTCATACAAAATACTGTCGTGTAAGTTTATGCATTTTAGATGTATTGTTACAGCCAGATGGTTAAGGTTGCAACTATTGCTATTTGCAACTCGGATGCAGTTTATTTCACTTTCAGCTACTGCAAATCTAATGTCATCATTTTTCATTGAAGTCTAAATCTCTGGCCAACGACACCAAGGAGACCAGGGAACTCGGTAACTCGACGAAATAAAGTATTGAATTTAGTTTTGTTTCCGACATTTATGTATAGAGTTCCACGAGCACGTCGTAATCATTTGCGGCAGTTGTCTTAACGTTGAAAGCTGTCTTCACTTTGCCCTGCAACCCCAGCCAGTCACATAAATTTCAGTTTCAGTTTTAGTTTTTCTTTCTCAGCTGCAATTGCAGTTTCAGTTTCAGTTTCAGTTTTAGTTCTTGTTCGCATTGCTGTTTTGGCCACATTGTTGACTTGCCATAAAAACGGATGCAATGCACGTGAAAGCATCAAGCGTTGCAATTTCGCAAATTGTCTTGAAATGCTACAATGCATTTCATTTCTTTTGCTCAAAAAACAGCGTTCACGCCCTTCTCCCACCGCCCACAGCCCACAGTCTGACTGCAATTATGAAAATGGGCGGGGCAGGAGCTTAGCACACGCCAGCTTCCGAATTTCACAGATACACAAATCAAGCAGCTGCGAGGCTGGCTGTAAAACTTTGATTTTTACTTTACTTTAAAATTTTCTTTAGAAATATTTAAAATATGTATTTATATAAATATATTTTTCTTTCTAATTACGCAATTTAATATAATAAAAGAAAGACGATACAATAAAATATTTTATATATAATATAATAAAAAATTTTGCAGTTCAAGGTTTCTGTATATTTCCATATATAAATATCAAATATATTCATAAACAATTCCATGTTAAATACAAAATAAATATTTGCTTACTTAATGGTTAAAGTAAACGCGAGAATCTGAATCTGAATTTTATGCATTTAAATTAAGTTTGTGCATAAATTAATTTCGTTCTCGAGTTCACTTTAAATTTCGCATATTTTGCGCAAAATACATTTTAATATATGTATATATACATATATATATATATATATGCCGTTGTGCTGAGTATATACGTTATACTATATAAATTAGTCAAGCAGCTAATGTTGCACAGCAATAGAAAATCCTTGGTGTGTGCTGTGTTGTGGCACAGTCTTCATAACTGTTGCCGCAGTTGTTGGCCATAAAAAAGAAATGCTCATGTTGCGAGTTTGTGTCTCGCAACTTCAAGGGTAAATTAAAGGGCTTGTACTGGCAGTAAATGCATTTTAGCACAGACTGAACTACAACGAGCGTACACTTAGTTGGAGAAAAGTAATTTAGGCAAAAGCGCTTATATCGGCATCAAATCAAATAATAACCTCAGTATGAGTGCCAGCTGGAAAAGTCGGCAAGGTTTGCCTATTTAATAATGTAACCCTCTTAATTGAAATCAGCAGTTTCCCAACATTACAAGTAGTCAGCATTTTGGACATCTGTCGGCTCACATACGTAATTTACTTGCACACATACATAGGACTGGGGCTGGTCTATGGAATCAGAGAAAAAATCTTCAAATTAAACTGAAAGCCGTATCTTGCTCCTCATATTGTGCAGACCTTTAAATTGCATCTGAAAAGATTTCCAATTTCAATTTATACAATGGAATACACAATGGAAATATGCTGAACTTGTACAACTACAATATAATTAAAATATGAATAATAAAGTTAAAGTTCCATTACGAGTGCTTATGTATTATTTATTTGTTTTTCGGACACTTGACATTTGTACCTTGGAAATGACGCACAATATTTAAAGGACAGTTTTTCTTCTGGATTGAATGATACAGCAGTTTTTATACTCTGATACCGAACACCGTTGAAGGTAGAGACTTATAGCTTGGGGTCAGACAAAGTATTTAAATTGGAGTGCTGTGCCAAATGAGAGATGAGGAAAGCTAAGAGCCAAAAAACAGATAAAATATAACGGCCTCCACCAATCCACTCCATATCTGTTACAGGTATCAGAGTTTATCGCGGTCGGTTAATCCCGACTGAAACGCTCTCACTTTTTGTCTACTACCAAACTCACTCAAAAGATGTTTTCAATGGTTGTCCTTTGATCAAAAAGTTTCTTTTAGATGGCTTGTTCAAGTAAATACTTCTTGGGGATATTCCCTTGGGATACAGTTCTTTAGTATGCCATATAGCTTGGTTTGGTTTAAATTGTTGAACGTGTTCTTTTACTTCGATTGGCTTGGGTCTGGTTCTGTCAGATTTCTTGCCACGTTTCCAAGCTATAAACTCCCAAATGGGTTTTAGAATCAAGAAATAGAGCAGTTCAGCAATTGAGATAACGCTGAATCCCATAAACAAGCCCATAACACCGCCAATGTTTGCTGCAAGGGAAAAGTGTCACATTAAAATTGGATAGAGTTGAACTGGGTAAGTAACTTACACAGAAACTCTGTAAAGCCAACGTACACGTTTTTCATAGTCCCATAATAGGCGGACTCCCTGTAGTATAAATTCATAACTGCAATGTTTTCCAGCAAATACGTTTTGCTTATATTCGCCATCTGATTATTTGCCATGATAAAGTCCACTTTGGACAGTGGAAAATATAACGCATCCGCCTTGTATGTCAGATCGAAGCAAGTAGGCAGGCACTCCTTTCGACATGTCTCCGTCTCATTTCTTATATCAAGACTATTAGCTCGAGCGAGACACATCGCATCCTTCGCACTGCAAGTGGTTGCATTTTCCAAAATTCCCTCAAAACTGTCCCCAATGCAGCCGCAGGACTTTAATATAAACATTTTCTCGCATTCCCTTTCACAGGCCACAAGTGAGTAGATCTTGTGATATACCAATTTCTTCTCATTCTGAAAGACACACTGACGATCCTTCTGAGGTATGGATCGAATTGCTGGCGACGCCTCGGATTTGCTAAACTCTATGCGAAAGTTTGTTTCGTAGCCAACGCCCAAGACAAGACCTTCGTCTTTAACATTTGGAGCTACCATGGGATTGTGGAATAAGACCTGCAAAAAATGTGTGATATTTTCAATTCAATTATTCTCACCAAAAATATTTATTATTTTTCGATTAATCTATAATGCAGACCTTGAATCCAGGTCCGTTCGTAGATGAGCAGTAGTATTCGCTCAGCTGAGCATCGAGAACTGCAGAAAATCCCATTGATATACCAGTACCTTAATAATATATAATGTATGTGCAAATCATAAATTATGTTTAATGATTTAGTTTACCAATGGCCGGTACTGGATAATATTTTTTTGGTAATTTCAAGGGATACCCGTTCTCCGGATCCCAGGCCACAGGCACATACCCATCTATGGTTAAGTTTCTACTGCTTTTCAAACTAAGATATACCATTATTACTTCAATTTAGTTTGGACTAGTTAAAACACTTACTTATATATAAGTTCCCGCGGTACCAAATTAGATACACAGCACAAACCTTCATCGGTGACTATGGGTCGAAACATTTTGGCACAATCGTATACGCCACCATACAGCCTGCAGTATCGGAACATTTGCTCACAGGGCTGGGCATGATTAATCAGAAAATCGGTTACTTTCAGATTGTTGTCTCCCAAAGAATTGGACAACGGAATCGGATCTGAATCGGTTTTATCCGCGTTTCCGAGGGGTTTTTGTAAGCAGATTAGTTTCAACAGATTTTTCTCATTGGACCCTCTGGATAGGTGTACGTCAAATCAGATTATGTAGTAAAGAATGTACTATATGCATGTGACTTACTCCTGATAATGCTCGACTTTACTGCGTTGCACCTGATTCATGTTGCATATAGTTATGGCCGGAAATGGCACCTCCAGAATCGACGTGGCATGTGGACTAATGCCAATAATAACTGGTGTACTATTCCACTTGCCATAGATGTTTGATATCAGCTGGCAAGTCAGCACAAATGCGACCACAAACGCAATAAGGAAGAAGGATCTGTAATCCATCCGACGTAAGGTATATCTGTAGTCAAATTAATTGTTAACCTTTACCTTTCCCAAATTCTTAGCGATGAGTCGCCCACAAACTTCAGTCCATGCAGTCCAGTTTCCTTAAGAAACTTACTGAGACTTTTCCTAAAACTATTCAGTAAGAATGAAGAGTTTTTTTTACTTTTCCGGTTGACTTCCATTGCGACAATTTCCACTTGTAAGCAGCTACTTATTAGCTTTTATAGTCTCTTGAGCCCATTGAGCGATTACTCTTTGCTAATTGAATGCGGTCAATTAAACGTAGTTCTTTGAATACTAATTACAGCATTCTATTGATTGAAGCATTTCAAGCAATTCCTTTGATTAATTTGTGGTTCCTGTTACACTAACTAAGGGGACTAATAAGTACGTAAGACACTCAATGCCAATGACCGAGTAAAGCCCCCACTTGGGCAGAATATGGTTTGACCTCGTTTAAATATGGAAACAGAGAAGATGGTTGCTGGGTGCGACCTATCATTTATGTTCATAGGTTTCGAATTGCGAAATTGATGTGAAATGTATGCATTGGCATATATACATGTATATATTGATTTTTGTGGATAACATTTGCAATCACTTTGCAAACAAACAAACGAGATTAAAAATGTATTATTCGTTATTGGATGCAAACTACAAAACAGCCAGCATTAAAGTAGAAAAAAACTTTAACTTATGATGATATAATTTATATAAAGCAAATTCAGTAAGTCATTGTGTGCATATTTGAATTGCTATTCAAATAAGAAAATACAATGAAATTTAATTTTAAAACATTTGCATTCATCTTCATATTATTAATCATTGTTCATTGTGAAAAACAAACGCTTTTCACACAGCAGAAGCTTCAGCTCGCCCAAGTGATCGAAAGACAAATAGATTTTATTCGTAATGCATACAATGTATGTATGTATGTATGTATGTATATATATATTTATGTTATTCAGTCTCATTGGGGGGCAAGCATTGATAAGAAAGCTTTGCTCCACACAACAAACAAAAAGCTTCTGCACGTGATTCATAGACCGGTTAGGGAGAGACGCGACTGTTTGTTTGAAACAGTTTCAATTGAGTGTGGATGGAATGAGGGTTCGACGCAATCCGCTGCCACGCCGGCTGGTGGACATCTTGTGTTACTTGGTCATTGGCGTATTTCTGCCAATTGTGTTCATATTTGAGATAATTGTGCACCTGGCAGTCTGCTACACAGCTTCACCTTTCTAATTGCCATGTTTATGGTGTTCAATATTGAACGTTTTTTAAAAATGTCATTGAAATTTACATCAGACACAAATTTCGCAGCTGCCAATCCATAAAAATCAATAATATATTATTTGTTTTTTCTTAATTTTATTACCGGAATGAAGTATCGCAATCCACTACCTCGCAATCCATGGGATATCGTATGTTTTCTAATTATAGGCGTACTTCTGCCCATGGTGCTGCTTTTCGATATCATCGTTGTGCTGCCTGAAATCCATGAAACGGGTTCTTTCCAATACGATTTCACAATTCTAATGGCCCTGTTGATATTTCTCAACATAAATGGCAATATGATAGCCTGCATGATAGTTGACACCAGCGTTGAATGTGAGTAATCTGAATTCAATCAGAGCGCAAAACATATTCAAACAAATCCAATCCAAAACGGCAGCTGAGAATGTGGGAGAACCTTCAGCTGGGGATGCCGAACGCTTGGAGTGGCGCCACTGCAAGACTTGCGATCGATTGGCTCCTCCAAGATCATGGCATTGTCGATACTGTGGTGTTTGTATTCTCAAGCGGGATCATCACTGTGGCTTCACCGGCTGTTGTATTGGCCATCAGAATCATCGTTATTTTGTCTGCTTCGTTTTCTATCTGTTTGTGGGTGCGATTTACGCCCTGGTCTACAATACGCTGCACATAGTTGTGTTCAATGATGCCGTCGCCAACTGCTGGAAAGATGCGTTAGTCGTACGCTTTCCAGCTCACATGCCCAGCTGCAGTTTCTGGGTTAATGTACAGATCATGGTCTTTGGCCTCAACATATTCACACTCATCTGTTCGAGTATGGCATTGATTCAACAAGTATCCATTGTGTTGCGTGGTGCGGTGAGTGCCAAATGTGGTCGCCATCACAAATACAATTGCGGAGTCTACTACAATTTGAGAAGTGTTTTCGGTATGCGAATGCATCTGGCTTGGATATGTCCCCTAATCGAAAGCCAATTGCCAGGCGACGGTTACAGCTGGAAATTCAGTTCTAATAAAGACCTAAAGCAAATCACAAACACAAAAAAATTTTAGCCAACAGAAAAACAAATTGAAAAGTTAGCTATAAAAAAAAAAACCTATGCAGTTGGTACTTTTAAAATTATATATATATATATATATAGATATCAACCCTTGAAAATAAACGGCAAGATTTACTTTCTTCAGTCTGTTAATGTCTGCTAAATGTTAACAGCGCACTTCTCCATTCGATGGCCATCGATTAATGCACGCGAGCGTTATCGGTTTCCGATATATGCGCCAGCTGTTCGTGCAGCTCTTATTTAATACACACGCTCGAAGGTAGCAATTCAACTTGAATTAAAAGTTGTAAATTATTAATAAAAATGTTTCGCAAACAATTTGTGCACCTGTCGCGTGTTCCGACTCACCTGCAACGCAATGCAATAGCCCCTTGCTTTGTCAGTCCTGCAACTGAGATGTCAACAAATGTGGCACCGGCTGCTGCAGAAGCTCCTCCTTCCGCAACGAATGAGTTTCGTACTGGTGTAACTAAGCCAAGTTCTATACGATACCCGCTGAGGAGAAGAAGCAGATTTTCAGTGGCGGCGGCCTGCCAAAGCAATACGAGCAACAGATCAAAACATTTACAGAGACCTGCTTGATGGTCAGATCTCCAGCGCTGGAGCTGCTGGACTACATCAAGAATACGGATCTGACGAAGCCAGCCGTCCGTTACGTTCTCTATGGTGACAATGGTGTGGGCAAGACTCTGACTATGGCGCATGTGTTGCATTATGGCGCGATGAATGAGTTTTTGTTGGTGCATGTGCCCTGGGCACCCAACTGGATGAAGCGACCCAAGGAGGCAGCCAATTCAGCGAGCCAAGAGGGCTTTATTGATCTGTCATTCGATGTGGCCGCTTGCTTGGTACACTTCAAGACGCAAAACGCCAAATTGCTCGGCAAACTGCAGCTGAAAACCAGCAAGGAATATGTCTGGAGTAAGCGCGAGAGCACGCCAGCAGGAGCTCCACTTATGGAACTGGTGGAGCATTACGTTGACGCAGCCCTTCCTCGACATCACCAACTACGACTGGACGAATGGTGTGTGTGTTCTGTCTGTGGATAAAATAGCGATGACCGAAGGATATATGGCTTCGTATATGCCACGTTATCTGCTTTGCAAGGATGGCTTCGAGCATTTGGATCCCTTTGTGCCCGTCCATGTCGGAATTCTTCAACTATATCAATTACTATTTGGATCGCCACTGGATCTCGAGAACGCTGGTCTATGGAATCAGAGAAAAAATCTCCAAATTAAACTGAAAGCCGTATCTTGCTCCTCATATTGTGCAGACCTTTAAATTGCATCTGAAAAGATTTCCAATTTCAATTTATACAATGGAATACACAATGGAAATATGCTGAACTTGTACAACTACAATATAATTAAAATATGAATAATAAAGTTAAAGTTCCGTTACGAGTGCTTATGTATTATTTATTTGTTTTTCGGACACTTGACACGCACAATATTTAAAGGACAGTTTTTCTTCTGGATTGAATGATACAGCAGTTTTTATACTCTGATACCGAACACCGCTGAAGGTAGAGACTTATAGCTTGGGGTCAGACAAAGTATTTAAATTGGAGTGCTGTGCCAAATGAGAGATGAGGAAAGCTAAGGGCCAAAAAAACAGATAAAATATAACGGCCTCCACCAATCCACTGCAGATCTGTTACAGGTATCAGAGTTTATCGTGGTCGGTTAATCCCAACTGAAACGCTCTCACTTTTTGCCTACTAGCAAACTCACTCAAAAGATGTTTTCAATGGTTGTCCTTTGATCAAAAAGTTTCTTTTAGATGGCTTGTTCAAGTAAATACTTCTCGGGGATATTCCCTTGGGATACAGTTCTTTAGTATGCCATATAGCTTGGTTTGGTTTAAATTGTTGAACGTGTTCTTTTACTTCGATTGGCTTGGGTCTGGTTCTGTCAGATTTCTTGCCACGTTTCCAAGCTATAAACTCCCAAATAGGTTTTAGAATCAAGAAATAGAGCAGTTCAGCTATTGAGATAACGCTGAATCCCATAAACAAGCCCATAACACCTCCAATGTTTGCTGCAAGGGAAAAGTGTCACATTAAAATTGGATTGAGTTGAACTGGGTAAGTAACTTACACAGAAACTCTGTAAAGCCAACGTACACGTTTTTCATAGTCCCATAATAGGCGGACTCCCTGTAGTATAAATTCATAACTGCAATGTTTTCCAGCAAATACGTTTTGCTTATGTTCGCCATCTGATTATTTGCCATGATAAAGTCCACTTTGGACAGTGGAAAATATAACGCATCCGCCTTGTATGTCAGATCAAAGCAAGTAGGCAGGCACTCCTTTCGACATGTCCTCGTCTCATTTCTTATATCGAGACTATTGGCTCGAGTAAGACACATCGCATCCTTCGCATTGCAAATGGTCACATTTTCCAAAATTCCCTCAAAACTGTCCCCAATGCAGCCGCAGGACTTTAATATAAACATTTTCTCGCATTCCCTTTCACAGGCCACAAGTGAGTAGATCTTGTGATAAACCAATTTCTTCTCATTCTGAAAGACACACTGACGATCCTTCTGAGGTATGGATCGAATTGCTGGCGACGCCTCGGATTTGCTAAACTCTATGCGAAAGTTTGTTTCGTAGCCAACGCCCAAGACAAGACCTTCGTCTTTAACATTTGGTGATATCATGGGATTGTGGAATAAGACCTGCAAAAAATGTGTGATATTTTCAATTCAATTATTCTCACCAAAAATATTTATTATTTTTCGATCGACCCACAGATTAATCTATAATGCAGACCTTGAATCCAGGTCCGTTCGTAGATGAGCAGTAGTAATCGCTCAGCTGAGCATCGAGAACGGCAGAAAATCCCATTGATACACCCGTACCTTAATAATACATTATATATTTGCAAATCATAAATTATGTTTAATGATTTAGTTTACCAATGGCCGGTACTGGATAATATCTTTTTGGTAATTTCAAGGGATACCCATTCTCCGGATCCCAGGCCACAGGCACGTACCCATGATCTGTGGTTAAGTTTCTACTGCTTTTCAAACTAAGATATACCATTATTACTTCAATTTAGTTTGAACTAGTTAAAACACTTACTTATATGCAATCTCCGGCGGTACCAAATTAAATACACAGCACAAACCTTCATCGGTGACTATGGGTCGAAACATTTTGGCACAATCGTATACGCCACCAAGGAGCCTGCAGTATCGGAACATCTGCTCACAGGGCTGGGCATGATTAATCAGAAAATCGGTTACTTTCAGATTGTTGTCGCCCAAATAATTGAACAGCGGAATCACATCTGAATTGGTTTTATCCGCGTTTCCGAGGGGTTTTTGTAAGCAGATTAGTTTCAACAGATTTTTCTCATTGGACCCCCTGGTAAGGTGTACGTCAAATCAAATTATGTAGAAAAGAATGTACTATATGCATGTGACTTACTCCTGATAATGCTCGACTTTACTGCGTTGCACCTGATTCATGTTGCATATAGTTATGGCCGGAAATGGCACCTCCAGAATCGACGTGGCATGTGGACTAATGCCAATAATAACTGGTGTACTATTCCACTTGCCATAGATGTTTGATATCAGCTGGCAAGTCAGCACAAATGCGACCACAAACGCAATAAGGAAGAAGGATCTGCAATCCATCAGACGTAAGGTATATCTGTAGTCAAATTAATTGTTAAATTTTACCTTTCCCAGATTCTTAGCGATGAGTCGCCCACAAACTTCAGTCCATGCAGTCCAGTTTCCTTAAGAAACTTACTGAGACTTTTCCTAAAACTATTCAGTAAGAATGAAGAGTTTTTTTGACTTTTCCGGTTGACTTCCATTGCGACAATTTCCACTTGTAAGCAGCTACTTATTAGCTTTTATAGTCTCTTGAGCCCATTGAGCGATTACTCTTTGCTAATTGAATGCGGTCAATTAAACGTAGTTCTTTGAATACTAATTACAGCATTCTATTGATTGAGCATTTCAAGCAATTCCTTTGATTAATTTGTGGTTCCTGTTACACTAACTAAGGGGACTAATAAGTACGTAAGACACTCAATGCCATCAATGACCGATTAAAGCCCCCACTTGGGCAGAATATGGTTTGACCTCGTTTTAATATGGAAACAGAGAAGATGGTTGCTGGGTGCGACCTATCATTTATGTTCATAGGTTTCGAATTGCGAAATTGATGTGAAATGTGTGCATTGGCATATATACATGTATATATTGATTTTTGTGGATAACATTTGCAATCACTTTGCAAACAAACAAACGAGATTAAAAATGTATTATTCGTTATTGGATGCAAACTACAAAACAGCCAGCATTAAAGTTGAAAAAAACTTTAACTTATGATATAAATTATATAAAGCAAATTCAGTAAGTCATTGTGTGCATATTTGAATTTCTATTCAAATAAGAAAACACAATGAAATTTAATTTTAAAACATTTGCATTCATCTTATTCATCATATTATTAATCATTGTTCATTGTGAAAAAACAAACGCTTTTCACACAGCAGAAGCTTCATCTCGCCCAAGTGATCGAAAGACTTTATTCGTAATGCATACAATGTATGTATGTATGTATGTATGTATGTATATATTTATTTATGTTATTCAGTCTCATTGATAAGAAAGCTTTGCTCCACACAACAAACAAAAAGCTTCTGCACGTGATTCATAGACCGGTTAGGGAGAGACGCGACTGTTTGTGTTGCGCGTTATCACAATTGAAACAGTTTCAATTGAGTGTGGATGGAATGAGGGTTCGACGCAATCCCCTGCCACGCCGGCTGGTGGACATCTTGTGTTATTTGGTCATTGGCGTATTTCTGCCAATTGTGTTCATATTTGAGATAATTGTTGTGCTGCCACAATTCCATGCACCTGGCAGTCTGCTGTACAGCTTCACCTTTCTAATTGCCATGTTTATGGTGTTCAATATCAAGGGAAACATGGTGGCCTGCATGATGATTGACACCAGCGTTGACAGTGAGTTACACAAGTGCTCAATCAAATATATATATATATAAAATATATTTTTATAGAGCTCGTCGAGGCCCCGCCAGTTGGGTCAGCTGAGCGTTTGGAGTGGCGACATTGCACAATCTGTGATAAATTAGCACCGCCCAGATCGTGGCACTGCAAAATCTGTGGTGTTTGTATATTGAAACGAGATCATCACTGCCTCTTCACCGGTTGCTGCATCGGACACGAGAACCATCGTTATTTCATGTGCTTCATATTCTATCTGTTCATCGGATCGTTGTACGCCCTGGCCTACAACTCCGTGTTCATGTGGGTGCTCAATGGCGACATATACTGCAAGTGGCTGACTCTAGTCAAGTTACTGTGTCCCATGTCTATGGTAGTATTGGGCAGCTTTTGGACAAATCTGCAACTATTTTTCTATTGCCTGAACATCTTGGCACTGTTATATGCACTTGTCATGTTGTGGTATCATGTTCCCATTATGCTGCGTGGAGAAGTCTGTGCCGAGAGTGGCAAGCCACATAAATATAATAATGGACTTGTGCCCAATCTGCAAAGTGTTTTTGGCCAACGAATGCATGTTGTTTTGCTATCTCCACTGATCAAAAGCCCCTTGCCCGATGATGGTTACAGATGGAAGGTCAGCTCTACAGAGAAGTTAGTGCCTACCAAGAAGTCAAGTTAGCTATAGCATCCCGGACAACCTTTTAAATGTTACTTATTTATAGAAAAATTATAGAAATATAAATAATTTACATGTTACTAGAAGTTTTCTTTTATTTATCTTAAGTTCAAGCTCTGCACATTTGATCTGCATATATCCTCATTCACTATTTCAGTTTGAAGATATTTTTTTTTGCAATTCCTAATCCAAAATTGTGAAATATAAACAAATAAAATCTTTGGAATCTGTTTCAATATAAAAAGTGTTTTTTTGGCCAACGTTCGTCCTTTCATTATTTTCCTTTCGATTCAAACTTAAATGGTTCATGATGTTATTACTCTAATACATTTATCGGATCACTTTTTTTAGGCCATAGATGAGAACAGTTACTGTGGCATTTCTTGGTTGAGTTTTATCCGATTCAAAGCAGCTCAGTCCAAAAATTGTATAATTGAAACCAAACCCACCATGGATAATCGATGCATTCACTTTCGATTCCAATTGACTGTCATCAATAACTAATATCTGGTTAAACTTCATTTCATCCTATAATTGAAGGGAATATTTGTATTCACAAGGTACACGAATTTAATGTATTTACCTCAGTTATTGCTGCTTCAGCACGAAAGAAGTTAGAAGAGGAACAGTTCCAAGCAATGTGAACCTCAGCAATGGGCACTGCTGAAGGACTCAATAGGCCAAATTGAAACGAGTATCCGAAAATAACAGCGTTAAAGAGAATACTGCAAACTGACAGCAATAAAAATGGAGACATTTTCTCATTCCAAACTACATTACTTTCTATAACAAAAATCGTATCGAGAAAAAAAAGCCCTGGGCTCTATGTCTATTTGAAATATTATCTAGCTTCTGTACTTTTAATGTAATTGATTCTACTTGTATTAATGAAAATAGATATGCATCTATGTAGCAGATTTTTTGTCTGATAAGAAACTAATTTAAAAATGAAATTAAAGATAATATCTTTCGATATTGTATGTTTTTTAAAATTGTCATTGAAGTGTTTTCGGTATGTGAATGCATCTGGCTTGGATATGTCCCCTAATCGAAAGCCAATTGCCAAGCGACGGTTACAGCTGGAAATTCAGTTCTTATAAAGTCCTAAAGCAACTGAAAAACAAATTTGAAAAGTTAGTTCTAAAAAATAACCCTAGGCAGTTGGTACTTTTAAAATTACATTTATATATATATATATAGATATCAACCCTTGAAAATAAATGGCAAGATTTAATTTCTTCAGTCTGTTAAATGTCTGATAAATGTTAACATCGCACTTCTCCATTCGATGGTCATCGATTAATGAACGCGAGCGTTATCGGTTTCCGATATATACGCCAGCTGTTCGTGCAGCTCTTATTTAATACACACGCTCTAAGGTAGCAATTCAACTTGAATTAAAAGTTGTAAATTGTTAATAAAAATGTTTCGCAAACAATTTGTGCACCTGTCGCGTGTTTCGACTCACCTGCAACGCAATGCAATAGCCCCTTGCTTTGTCAGTCCTGCAACTGAGATGTCAACAAATGTGGCACCGGCTGCTGCAGAAGCTCCTCCTTCCGCAACGAATGAGTTTCGTACTGGAATAACTAATCCCGGCGAGCACTCGGCGCTGCATGTGGCCAAGTTCTATACGATACCCGCTGAGGAGAAGAAGCAGATTTTCAGTGGCGGCGGCCTGCCAAAGCAATACGAGCAACAGATCAAAACATTTACAGAGGCCTGCTTGATGGTCAGATCTCCAGCGCTGGAGCTGCTGGACTACATCAAGAATGCGGATCTGACAAAGCCAGCGGTCCGTTACGTTCTCTATGGTGACAACGGTGTGGGCAAGACTCTGACTATGGCTCATGTGTTGCATTATGGCGCGATGAATGAATTTTTGTTGGTGCATGTGCCCTGGGCACCGAACTGGATGAAGCGACCCAAGGAGGCAGCCAATTCAGCGAGCCAAGAGGGCTTCATTGATCTGCCATTCGATGCGGCCGCTTGGCTGGTGCACTTCAAGACGCAAAACGCCAAATTGCTCGGCAAACTGCAGCTGAAAACCAGCAAGGAATATGTCTGGAGTAAGCGCGAGAGCACGCCAGCAGGAGCTCCACTTGTAGAACTGGTGGAGCATGGTATTGCACGTATCAAGTATGCGTCAGAGACAACGGCGGCGCTTCTCGCGGAACTGAAGCTGCTTGCCAATGCCCGGCAGTGTAAGATAATGGTGGCCATCGATGGATTCAATGCATTCTTTCATCCCATTACCCGCATATTCTCCGACAACAAGCAGCGTGTGACACCGGAGCGGATTACGTTGACGCAGCCCTTCCTCGACATCACCAACTACGACTGGACGAATGGTGTGTGTGTTCTGTCTGTGGATAAAATAGCGATGACCGAAGGATATATGGCTTCGTATATGCCACGTTATCTGCTTGGCAAGGATGGCTTCGAGCATTTGGATCCCTTTGTGCCCGTCCATGTCGGCAACTACACGGACAAGGAATTCTTCAACTATATCAATTACTATTTGGATCGCCACTGGATTTCGAGAACGCAGCCAGGCTTCGAGGAGCAACTTAAATTCATGAGCAATATGAATCCTTACACGCTAATGCAACTTGTCAGAGGCCTATAAACAATTTTGATCATCAACGAAGCTCTGTTTTTAGTTTGTAAAATGTTAATTAAATTAAATAAAGGATTTAAAAATATTTAAGCGGACTTCAAATATTTTCAGACGCAAACTGTAGATCGGATAAGGCAAATTATAATGAAACATTTTTGCGGTTATAAAAAGTTGTTTGTTTTAGATTTCGAGCCAATATTTGAATTTAGTGCATTTATATCAAATTGGAAATCCTTTCAGTATATATATAAACTCGTTTTAATCAAAGACTAAAAATATACTTTGTAGTCTTTGGGGACTTCTCCGTCCTTGAATTTAGCCTTTGGATTGAAGTCTTTTCGAAATAAAACAGAAAATAATTTAGATTCAAGTTTATTCAACATATTCAATTCAAATTGTGAATTTATTTAACGATAATCAGCAATATATAATAATGCACTGTAAAATAAGAATAATGTGTGTGTGGGTGTGGGAGTGTGTTTGTGTGTGTGTGTATAGGTATAGAAATGATGTTTTAGTCGCTTCATAAGCTCGCAGTACGCCCAATCATCACATGCATAGAACATTACAAGTGAATATCTCGGCTTACATGTTGTAGTTGTAGTTTTTGGAGAAATGCATTAAAGAAACTCAAACTCAAATAATGGCGCTTTATAACTAACATGTACCGTAATCCGTATTCTTAGGTGTTTCTTTTTGGTTTTTTTGGCGTTCGGTCAAAAATCGAGTGTAGCTCTTGCATTCATTTCATCCCAATTCTCGTCTCTACAAATAATATGGTAAGCTGCAATTTAACATTGTCATCATATTTTGTATGTATATTTGCATAATTCTATTACAATTTTAGTTGCGTTCAACAACAATAACAATTATGTGAGTGGGGTTTTTGCATTCATTTTCATTAAATGTATCTTTGTTGGTTTTATATATATATACACATATATATATATATATATATGTGTATCTGCTGATCGTTTTCTGTTTGTTTTGTATGATGTGATAATGCTAAGCTATGTATGTTATGTATCGTATTATCCTAGTCATAATCGCGCTTTCACCGATATATGTTTAGATTCATGTTTGCATTAATTATTTTTGTTTTTGTTTTTTTTTTATATTTTTGGTTTATATATTTTTATGTAAATATGTATTGTATGCTTGATTATATGTAGGGGTATATGTATCTTTATGTGTGTGCTTCAGTGTGCATGTGATTAGCTACTACACGCAAAATTAAAAATGATTTATTTGTAAATTTTTACTCGACTTTTTGTTTTAAATATAACAGATAAGGACAAAGCGAATAATAAAAAAGCCTCCTATAAGATTTGTATAATTGTAACATCGGAGTACAAGATTCTAAATAAAATTGCATGCATCAAATATATATAAATAAATATGAAATGATCTTGTAAACAATTAATAATCAATTTAAAAAAAAAGAAAACTAAAAAACTCAAAGATGAGCGATCCACAACTGCCAAGAGTTGGTTTCCGTTCTACACAAAATGCTCGTAAAAAACACACAAGCGAAAAAAATGGAACAACAAAACAGTAAGCTTACAAAAATGGCATCTAACGAGTCTTCCTCCCCCTCAAAACAATCGAAAGCCCAATCAGAGTGTTATTTAGTGTGTGTGTGTGTGTGTGTGTTCGTGTTCGAGTTCATTTGGAGCATTCGTCTACTTAGGCTAATTTCTTAAACGTACAATTTACTCATTTCATTTCATTTCATTTCGTTTTGTTATGTTTGGTTTGGTGTGGTTTTGTCTCCTCATTGTTTTTTCTTTCCACTTTTCGAAATCTTTTTTGTTAGAGTCAAATGTGTGAACATTGTGTGTGTACTTATTACATCTACCTTTGGAGCAGTGTGTGTGTGTGTGTGTGTGTGTGTGTGTGGTGTGGGGTGTGTGAGTGTATGTGTGATTCCGGCTCTGGCCTGAAAGCGACCAAAAAAGCCCAATCAAATGGCGGCGCATGCACATGCATAATATACTAGAGATGTATATATATATATGTTTGTATGTATGTATCTATGATTGTATATATATGTATATGCACATTGCTAGGCGGGGCATGCATTTGGATGAGATGACGATGACGATGACGACGACGATGATGATGATGTGGATGACGATGATGATGATGCGGATGTTGACAAAATGGTGAACAAACAGCGAGCGGCAGCAGGCGGTGGCGGCGCATTGCTTCTGTATTATTTCTTGACAAACTGATAGGGGGCGGCGGGACGATAGTGCCGTATATTTGGCGGCACAGTGCCACCGGTGGCAGTTACAATAGTGTTGGCCATAATGCCACCACTGGCATTGCCAAGCGCAGCATTGCGTCCATTAAAACTGGCCGAACTGACCAGCATGCAGGGCGATTCCCGCACAATAGTCTGCGGCTGCAATGCGGTATGCATTGCATTGCCCCGTTGGGCGGCTAAAAGAGATGAGGATTAGAAAGAGATTGAGAGGGAGATGGGAGGCAACTGGTTGACTACTCACCTGGCACATAGGGCTTTGGCTGGTGGTAGCCATTGTTGTGGGAACGATAATAGACAGTCTCGTCGTTGTGATGATAGTGCGATTGCTGCTGAAACTTTTGTCTGCAAATTAATTGATAGATGATTGTTAGATGCATGATTGCTTGATTGATTGACTGATGATAATGGTCACCTGTAGTTGCCGCCGGAGCGATTGTTGCCATTGCCACCGCCGCCACTGCCACCAGCTAATTGTTGTTGTTGCTGCTGCTGCTGCTGTTGTTGCTGCTGTTGCTGATGTTGTTGTTGCTGCTGGCGAAGAGATAGCTTTTTGGCCGCCTCTGGATCCTCCATGAGCTCCCTATACTGCTCCTGGCGTATATCATCATGTTTATCGGGTATCAGATAGCGCCGAATCTCGGCCAGGGCGTAGGCAACGCGTGCATAGGCTTCCGCCGGCGGCGCTATGGTCGACACTTCGACATGGAGCGGTAGATTGAGGTGGGCATATTTGGCGTCCGCTGAATTGCGCAACTCCTCCTCACGGGCTCGATCTTTCATCGAGAAGCGGCCCAATATGACAATCTTGCACTGTGTCTCCTCCTGCAGCCGGCGCAGCGAGTTGCCCTTGGGGCCAAGCAGTTTGCCAACATAGTTGAATTTCTTATCTTTGATCGGCACGTGCACCTTCTGCGACAATTTAATCGTACGCTGCTGATACACATCGGCATACTGATCTCTCGTCGGTATCCGACCATTTAGCTGCACCCGCTCCAATGCTGTAAATTTTACACACAAACTCAGATATACATATATATACATATGGTAAGCAGTTGCATTTCATACCTTCGTCAATGAGTTTTAGTGCTAGTGGATATTGGTTCTCCATGCGGGATCGTTCGCCCATCAGTTCCTGCATATATTTCTGTGCCGATTCGTTGAGACGCGCCGGCTGCGCCTTCTCATTATCCGCTGCCGCATTGTGTTCATTCTCGTGCTCGCCGTTGGCGGTGCCAGCATTTGCCACTCCCACGCACGATCCGCCAGCTGCAGCTGCTGCTGCTGATGTTGACCCTGGGCCGACACGCATTCCGTTTTCCGCCATTTGTCCTGATTTCGCTAACTGTGCACGCAGTTGAATTGTTGTTGGCGCTTATTACCAGCTTTGGGTGTCGGCACAGTGCGTGGCGCGTTTTATCTTGTTGGCACCGTCGCCGTGCAATCGTATTTATTTGAATTTATCAAATATGTTTGCAACCTTTTTGTGGCCCTAATTTTTTTCTCTCTCTTTTTCCATCAAAGTGTGTACATATTTAGCAGAAAATGGATAAAACGCGCTTTCGCATCGACAAGTGTCCAACCCTGCCAAGCCCATTTTGACCATCTCTAGTCGCGTACATGTTTTGCATCGATTGTATCTCATCTCGTTGGCGTTTGCATCCAGTGTTACCATTCGTTGTTGACAAAGATCTACCATCACGTATTTTTACCTGAAAAGTTTAAATATCTTTTTATATACTAACTTTAAACATAAGGTTAATCAAAATAAATAATAAGATTTATCGGAGGCATGTAACAGCTCAAAATGTATTATGTTAATAACAATGGTAAAATAAGCAGAAGAAAAAATACTAAATACTATACTCTGGCAGAGAAACAATAAAAAGAATGGTCACACTCATTACCCCATACATAAAAGAAAATTTTTTTCAACCACATACATTTTTGCAATTGTACTTTGACGATTTTTACGTTTACCAAACCGTTAATTAGTGACCTATTTATTGTTAATAAGTGTGCTCTCAATTAATTAAAATGCCGCGCGACTACGATAGAGACTACAATGAGGACACAGCCGCCGACTACAAGCGGAAGCGACGTGACGACGAGACAACCGGCACCGGCAGCGCAGCAGACGCTCCCGAAGTGGATGGCAGCCACGGGCACACCGCCAGCCACGCCCCCCTGCACGATACACCCCAGTTAAACGAGAAAACAAATGCCTACCTGCAGGAGTGCCTTATGGAGAAGAAGTCACTGGAGAAGAAGAACATTATCACAAAGCGACTGCTCGATGATGGTGCGAATAACGAGTTGGAGCGGGGGGGACACGTAAGTGAATTGTGAATCACAAATCGTAATTCGATTTTATCTCATTTGCAGAGGTGGAGAAAATACTGGTCAGTGGCCGCATACCAAAGCCCGAGATCTATGCGAATGTGTACAGCGAGAAACCGATTAGGGTGGCCCAAAAAGTCCTCTTCCCCATCAAAGAGTATCCGAAATTCAATTTTGTGGGCAAAATACTTGGACCCAAGGGAAACACACTGCGCCAACTGCAGGAGGAAACAATGTGCAAAATGGTCGTAATGGGTCGCAACTCGATGCGTGACCATGGCAAGGAGGAGGAATTGCGCAGCTCGGGCAATCCAAAATATGCACACCTCAGCAGGGATCTGCATGTGGAGATATCGACAGTGGCACCGCCAGCTGAGGCCTATCATCGTCTGGGGTATGCCTTGTGCGAAATACGCAAATTCATGATACCTGATGCCAACGACGACATTCGTCTGGAGCAACTCCGTGAAATGGACGGCAAAGAGCGCATGTACAAGAAATCTCATCACTACTCCAAGTCATACGGTGACCATGGCGCCTACAGCACTAGGTAGATATAATAACAACACTTTCGAGCTTCATTCGAAATATTAATTTGTATTTAAAATATGTCTGTTATCTTCAAAGGACGCCTCCGCCGGCCACATCTAAGCCCAAGGTGTATACCATTCTGGAAAAGGCGCGCTACGTAATGGACGATCCCAATTATGGTATTGTTAAGGCTCACAGGTATGCGGGAATAACCCAAGGAAATAGCTAAAGAACGTTTATAATTGTTTGATTTCATATGTATTTATTAGATCTAGGGATCACGAGCTATATGATCATCATGGTGAATACGATAGATATGCTACGCCGCCGCCGCAGTCGTCGAAACACTCGAGTCACCATGCCCAATATGACAGTACCTCCTATGAGCGGGACTATCGACGTGAGTATCATCCGCACTCGTCTTCCTCAACGTATGCGGGGGCCTATCCAGGTAAGGTCAAACGTATTTAGATATAATTAATATCTTTTCCAGCAGCTGGAATGTTTTCGCATAACGAACAATTCATAAAAACCGCGCGCAACAGTTGACGAAAATCAAATAATTTAATTGCGATAAAAAGCACCAGAAAAAAGTAAAAAAAAAAAGCAAAAAAAAAGTAACGAGAGAAGCAAATTAACTACAAAAATATATCAAAGTCAAAAACGCGAATATCAATTATGATAAAAGGAAAAAAACGGAAGCACATATATATATATCTATATTTAACGAGATTTTAAATGCACTATGCCTGCCAGAGGCGATCGATCAACCAACTCTCCATTCTGACAAACGAAAATCACGAAATTCAAGACAACTGCTAACAACTAACAATATATTCGTACAAAAGCATTTCTTAAAACACACATTCGAAGCAAATCTATCTACAATTACTCATACATCGAATATAAACAACCAATTTCTACCTACTTCAAATTCAAATTTTAAAAAACCTGTGATAACACATCAATTTGTAATTGCATTTTTGTATGCAAAACGCAAAAATGAAAAACCAAAAAAAAAAGAAAAAAGAAAATATATATGTATTAATTAAATTACTGCTGGGGCTAGTGCATTCAAAAGCGGTTAAGCAAAATGAATATCTTTTTTTTTTGTTATCTATCTTAAGACCAATATATAAAATGAATTTAACAAATGAATAACAGAAAGTAAAAAAAAGAAAAAAGCAGAAAACAGAAAACCAAAAATACAAAGTACAGAGACAAAGAAAAACAATTAAAATCTAAACAACAAATGAAATTCTTTCCAAAATAGCAAAACCAAGCAACGGTCGTTCATCATCGTCATATAGACCAACGACATCGGGCTCGGGATCACATTCATCGGCACATTATGAAACTGGATCACGTTCTCGTGAAAGCGTGCGTTATCGCTCGGCTCCATATCCAAAAATGCGCTAATTTATTTCACAATAATCCAATCAACCAACAAAGTTAAGTAGTTAGTATCCAGCTAAACAAAACAAAAAATTCCATGCAAATATATAAAAAGAAGAAAAAAAAAAAATACAACAAATATCAAAAATATTTAAAGTCCAATAATCCAACCAATAATACATAAACAAATCTATGCATACACTTACCTAAAAATATATATATGACCTAAAACCAAACAAAAATTTCAAATGCAAAACCTATTTTATAGTAATTGTTGTTTAAAATATTTAATTTGTGTTAAACCCAAACAAAACAAAAAAAAAAAAAAAAAAAAAGAAAATGCAAACCCACAAAACAAAAGTTAATAATAATAATGCAACAAATCTAGCAAAACAAAAAAATATATAGATATATATATTAAAAAGAAAACACATCTATATCAAACTTGAAAACTTTGTAAAAATCGTAAAAAGCAATTCACATAATCAGTTAACACCTAAGCAAAGAAAGAACAAAGAATAAATAAAATCATTATACACACACCCTTATGCAATCGAAACAACAACAAACCCCTAATTATTCTAAACAAAATGTTAGCGTAAGTTTTTGGAATTATTTTTCAATAATAAAAGTTAATATAAAAATAAATAAAAAAAAAAACAGAAATACCCAACGACAAAGTAAGTATGAAAACGGCTTCAATAAACAAACACACAAACAAAAAGAAAAGAATGCAACAAATAAAAATAAATATAAACTTTTCCGGCTTCGTTGCTGATCAGAGCGTTAAACGTTATACTTTATATAAAATAAAATGTGTATTATTTTCTTGTAACGACGATAAATGAGAAACCACAAAATTCCAATATACTTGATTATTATTTATAATTATTAACAAATTCATGTGCGCTTTAAAGAAATGGGGTGAATAACAATTAATACTTAAAATCTACTACTTTCTGTTCGACGAAAACACTATCCCAAATAAATAAACAATTATAATAAGAAACAAAACAAATGTGTTTTTTAAAGTAAAACTTTTTTTTAGATATATTATTATCCCTCTTGGGGTTGTTCAAAAATTCAATGCACCATCCAAGAATATTAAGCTATCGACGGCAGATATGGCGAGTTCCACATCCCTCTTTTGTACGGTCTTCTTCTTGGCCTGTGCTGTATACGTGAAGGACTCTCGTGCCAGCGATTCTATAAACAATTCCACCGCCTTGGTAACGGCAAAAACGGCTTCATTCGATGCAATGTGTAGATCAGGATCCAGTTTCATAATATTTCGAATGCGTGCCATTGGCAACTGGGTAAGTTTGCCATCGGTTTCAGGTTCACACGTCTTGCTGGCATTGCCTGTAAATTATAACAGAATGATTACACAGCTCTGTTAATTCGCTCTGTACGCCTTTTACTTATTTTGTTCGCCGGTGGATTCATATTTGTTGTCTCATTTGGGGCAGGCGCTGGCTCAACATCTTCAGCATCGGATTCAGCAGCCGCAGCCTCTGTGTTCATTTCTTCGTCCTTATGCAAGTCTTGTCCCAAGTCTGGCTCCTCGGAGTAATCATTTTGAAACAAATCCTCGCTTGCCATACTTTGCAGTTTATTATTGTGCTATAAATATTTATTCTCGACTGCGTCTGCTGCCGCCTAAATAGTATCGATATACTGGCATCGATGACAACGTGCACAAGTATCGATCACTGTGGTGGTCACTGATATATCAAACAAATTTAATCGAAGAAGCAGAGAAGCGTTTGCAAACTATTATACACAATTTTCACGTGAATTAAATAAGGAAAAACAAATATTATGGATACTTCAAGTAGTGAATTCAGCGAAAAGCCGGCTGCACATGAGCATCAGCCACGTCTGAACGAAGTGGCCCAGAAATTTCTGGCCGATTTGGACGAGGAACGCCAGCGCCTCTCAGCTGAGTTTCCATTGTGCGCATTGCTCATCGACGAAGGTAATTCTTGAAAAATTAATAGAAGTGAATATATCTAAATATAAGTATATGTATATATATTTAACAACAGCCGTGGATCGTGTTTATTGCACTGGTCGCATACCTGGACGTGAGTTTTATGCCGATGTTTACAAACAGAAGCCAATGAAAATCACACAAAAAGTGTTTGTGCCCGTCAAGCAATATCCTAAGGTGAGCTCAAAAGTAATGCTAAAACTTTATATAATTATATCATATGTATGCCATATGCAGTTCAACTTTACTGGAAAGATATTGGGGCCCAAGGGAAACTCGCTGCGTCGCCTACAGGATGAAACGCAATGCAAGATTGCGATCAAAGGGCGCAGCTCGATACGCGATCGCAGCAAGGAGGAGCAGCTGCGCAATTCTGGAGACCCACGCTATGCTCATCTGCAGAAGGATCTGTTCCTCGAGGTGAGCACGGTTGCGACACCAGCTGAGTGTTATGCGCGCATCGCATATGCCCTGGCCGAGATCCGTAAGTATCTAATTCCAGACAAGAACGACGAAGTCTCCCACGAGCAGTTGCGCGAACTGATGGAAATGGATCCCGAATCGGCCAAGAATATACACGGGCCGAATTTGGAGGCATACAGGTGCGCCGTACCATCTAGCTTTAAAGTATAGATAAATATTAATGGTTCCTAATCCTTAGATCCGTTTTCGATAAGAAATTCGGTGGTGGGAGCAGCGGTGCACCGAAATACTTGAATCTTATCAAGAGAACAGCGGAAAATCCGCCCGAGTAAGTTACTCGTAAAGTATAATTTTGAATTTATTTTCTGTGAGCGAACAAATTTACAACGAATGGATAAGGGTCTTAACGGATCAGCGTAAACGACAATTGAAATTTGATTAAATTTGTTATCTACCAACCAACTATCTTTAATTTAATCTAATCCAATCTTTTAGAGCTGAGGAGTCTGAAGAGGTGGCCTACGAGTACGATCATCGGATGCCCAAGCGTGGAGCACCATCGGGATATGAATACAACAAACGTAAGTGGATGCTGTTGATTTGTGGTTGTGTTTCTTACAGATCCTGATATAAATCAATACTTATTTTTGGGGGTATTTCCTATTTTTGACATTTATAATAAAGTAATATTAATTGCATTTGGACAAACAGTGCAATTGTTATAATATTTAATAATGCATCTGAGGCGATGACTAATTTTTATAAATAACAAAATTTCTATTTATAAACTATATAACTATATACCTACTCAAATTGTTGATAACTATAACATATTAAAAATGCATAAATTTTATAGCACGCCCATCAATAATACCAACAAACGCAGCCGCATATAAACGACCTCAGCCATACCAAACTGACATGAAACGTATGCGCGAACCACCCATCAAGTCTTATAAACCGAATACGTACACCATTTTAAAAAAGTATAAATAACACTATAAATGCCCTTAAGAAATAATAAGATGAAAATATATTATATATATATATATATATGTATATATATATAAATAAACAATTAAAAACGATGTAATAGTTACAGCCAACCTCTTAAGAATATGATTAATTGGAAAATCAAGCAAACGTTTCAATTTGTTTGTGCCTTGGGTGGAAACATATTTGGAAATTACGAATGCCCAATGCAAATAAAAATATGAAAAATAATCTATATATATACATAAAAGTAAAAAAAAAACAAAAACGAAAACATATTTATAAAAGTTTTCAATTTAATTAAATTATAATGCTTACGCGTTATCACAGAACCTGTAAGTTTTGTGTGGTGAGAAGCCATACTTTCAGATAATTTTAACCTACTATTGTGCAGTTAAATAAATAATAGAAATTATAAATTTGAATAAACTGAAAGTCGCATATAAAATTCGATTATAATAGAACTTAAATAACGCCTTCAAGATGAGATTGTTACTAGCAATAGACAGACTATATATAAATCAAATAAAACCTATACAACGATGACACCGGCAATCATTAAGTACAGTCTCACATTGTTTATAAAGCAATAAATTTGGATAAATTCACTTATATTGAATATCAACTAAAAATCTAAAGTGTATAACAAATAAATATGCGCATATTATACAATAAGATAATAAAAATACAAAATAAATTTATAAATTACTTAAAGTTGAATAAATAAATAATATTATCAGCACAATAACAATTATTCTACATTCAATGTAAACATTTGCAACATTAAATTACTTTTACAGCAAGCTGAGATCATTTATTAAGATCCCCGCGAGTCTCGATGGATTACTTCCGACGTCAGAAATAATTCAGTTATAGCACTAAGGACATTCGATTTCTATGTCCAAGGTACGCACAAGTAAGTTATAGTTATAATTATTTTATAAGATAATTTCTAGAATAATAGTTAAGATGCTTAAATATTCATACTTTAATTAAGATATGTCCTTAGCAAAAAACTGATATGTACAAGAGATATATAAAATATGGAAAACATATTTTAATAAATATAAATAAATAAATTATTACCGTTTTTACTGGGTTGAATGTGGTGTTAATTTGAGGTTTTAGTCAACTCTCAATGATGCAAGAAATGTTCCGTGTCAATAAAAACACTGCATACTTTCAGGAGGAAATATTTTTGGCGTGCTCGAAGGAGTGGTTGCCGCTATTTATATGGCTATTTTAATAATTTTTAGTTAATAAAAGACCATCAAATTTTGTTTTGTTCAACGAACTCTTTTATTTAAATATTTATTAAAATTATTTATTTTATTTATTTCATTTCACTCTCACGGAAAACATTCTTGCTAAACAACTTAAAGTTCAAATGCTAATCCTGATTGTTGGGGCTACGTATGATAATAGATATTGGCGCCTGTAAAGCTGGCAACCCACATCTGTTTCAATACTTCTTCGCAAGGATTAGGGTCAAAGCTCTGAGTGTGCTGCTTCAGCATACGCTTTACTATTCTACGATATACTTGGGCAGCTGTCTGGAGCTGATTACAGCGGCTTTCCTCACACAAATGCGTGCTGCTCGACCCAAAGCTGTCCTCTGCTGTGGCTATGCTCTCTGTGTTGGGTATCATCTGTAGAAAATATAGGAAATATTGTTGGTCTAAATACATTTTGATAGATGTAGTTTACAACTTACTTTCTTATATGCAGCACTGATTTTTGGTATGATGACTAGAAATGTGTAAGTCCTGCCTGACGGTGGTGCAGTTGTCGACTGGCGTGTTGTCTGCAGGAAACTAAACATGTTTTCTGAGCCACGCTTGGCTTGTATCGCCGTTGGCATCGACGTCATCGTCAGCGTCGCTGTCGACATCGGTTCCACCACCCTTGGCCGAGTGTTTGTGCCTGCCAGCTTCTGCTACCATATGGCTGGCATGTCCTGCGCACATTGCGGAATTCCTACCCACAACACAGCTGCAGCCGCAGTCGGCCACCGAACTCGTGCTGGTGCGACAAAGAGAGCCAGCGATTGAATGCATTGTTTCTGCTCTGCTCTGCTCTGTTCATTTTAGCCGCCCCTATCCGCTCCACAAAATACAATTCGGCTGTCGTGCTCTATGGAATTGTATAAACCTTCATAAGGGTGGGTCGTCATTGCCATCATCATCGTCACAGAAGCACACAGAAACATTTGGGAACGGCAGCAATTTAAAGTTTTCAAACGGTATTCGGCATTGATTGCCTTGCAGCAAATATAACTCTTAATGTTGCAATTAAATTAATTCCGGGTGTTTTTTTTTTCCCAAGGATCGCTTTTATTTTACTTGCTTTGCGAGTTTCAAAACATTTATTTTCAATTGTTTTTGTATCAATTTAAGACACTTGTTACCGTACATTTGATGCATTTGTTTAGTTACTTTGTTCTAAATATACATATAGCTCAACAAAATACAAGTTTATATTCAATTTGATCATATTAATATATTGGTTTTTAACGCAAACTCTTTTTTTGTAGATATATATTCTTGTGCTGGAGTTGTTTATTTTAGCTAGATTGTTCTTAATTGCAACATTTTATATAATAATTTAAGCTGTTAACTTTCAATTTACTTGTGCATCGGACTTTGTAAAATATTTTCGAATTCGCTGCTCTATTTAACATTGTTCTCTAGATTGGCATAAGCAATACTTTAAGATCAAGATTTAATAAGTTCAAGTTGTCTAGTTGTTATATAGATATTTCCTATAGCTCAGTTTACCTGATATTCCAAATTGTTGTTCATCATAAGCATAATTTGCATTTATTATTAAAGCAGTTAAAAGCACTTTGGATATTTGTTAAGAGCCTGTCTGATGGATTCGTGGATCCATTTGTTAATCGGGAAAGTGGCAGCTTTAACACAGTAACGTATTTATATACATTCGTTCAATCTATATATATATATATATATATTTCTTAGAGCTAGACTACAATAATAAAGCAACACCTAACATAATTGAAGCTACACTTGAATTGGAAATTAAACCAAGGAATCTTTAACTCAAAATCAGCACACTTAACAACTTAGATTCAAGCTCGTCCATTACTGTAAGTCTAATCCTTCTGCCAAAGGACATCAAGTGCCGGTGGTGCAATCTTTAAATGTGTGTGCTCCACATTTGCAGTACGCTTAAAAGCGAGCTGTTGCCTGCTGGATGAGTGACAGTGCTCCAAGAATCAGGCAGTCGACAGCTCTCGGCCAGCTTATGGATGAAGCTGAGCTGGAATTCGAGCCGGGGGTGGGGGCTGCACCCAACTGGATGGTAATCAGGCGACCCACATTTGCCGGCATCACGTAGCAGGAGAAATTGTGACCGGTGGCATTCTCCAGCGGCACATTGAGGACGAATTGACTGTCCAGACTGTAGATGGGGATGATTGGCTTATCGCCATTCATGACGAGCGTCTTGTCCCGATACCAAAGAATCACATGACGTACATCTGAAAGCGAGCACACGAAATAGGGCAATCAAGGCCAGCTGGCACACACACACCCTTTATTCAAAATTACCATCATAGTTCTTAACTGGGCAATCGAGTTTTGCGTTGGTCTCATTCGGCAGCACGTAGACAACTCCCTGTTCCTGATCCTTCTCAAAGTATGGCACAATTGCAGCCGCTGTGGGCTTTGCTAAATTACCCGGCGAATCCGACGAGAATCCGTCTTCATAATAATCTGGACTTGGCTCGCCGGCGTGTGCTGAAGTGGGATAAATAATAAAAAAAAAAAAATAAATAATGTAGAATTTTTTTTTTTTTTATAAATTTGGCAATCTTAAAAATAAATGCCAGCAAAAGATATATATTTATTTAAAGGTCAAAGAAATGACCCTCATCATAAAAAACGAGTCTCAAATTTCGTGAATATTTCTGTTAACTGTGATTCATTAATATTGGTGTCATTTTGCTGTCTGTGTTCGCATTTAAGATGGGCGCGGCAAGGTCAACAGTCAACACCCTAAACATAACAAGTCAACACACCTGGATAGCGTAATAAAGGCGCAATTATGCATTGGTTTCTCGTGTCGAGCAATAATCGAGCTTATCCCTAAATATATATGTATATATATATATATATATATATCGAGTAGGCCTAAGCTTCTAGATTCTGTGCATAGACTCACTCAGCACGACGACAACATAAAACCATTAGGTAAATGGGCGCAGCCCAAAGACTGGCAGCGTGTCAACGCCCATTTTGGATGACTACAGACTACAACTACAGACAGAGAGATATGCTCGTCTATGCTCGTGTTTGGCTCTTCCTTCAAGAGTTCCTCACATGGCAACCAACGCCTCGAGTCTCGAAGCTGCTCGAGGTCATTATAGGTTTATGGGAACAGCCATTCCAAAGCACACGGGAACTGTTGCCAGGCAGAGTGAACGTTTTCGGGATTCCGACACGGACACGTTGTACATTGCATACATCTATTGATTCATGTCAAGGATAGCTATTCGAATTGCTTGCGTCATTTGCACTTTTAGTTCCTCATCGTGTGGGGTCCTGAAATTGCTATATACGCATTTACACATCGTGCGAAAAGTTATTATTTTTATTTATTAACACACATTGAGTGTGGAGCATATCCTGTGTACTTAAGACTTGTGGTAGTCACCGCAAAGTGGGTCAGTGTCTTAGCAAGTGGGAATGTTGCAATATACTTGAGATCTATTATAATAAGTATAAACTAGCATAACTGTTGGCCATAAAGTAGGGCATTCAAGTCCTCCTCCTCCAAGGTCAACGCCAGGCATAAAGATGAGTCAAGAACTGACATATCGTGCAACAGTTTTCTAACTACAAGATACTCATTTATTAATATCTCAAAATAACAATTAACAATTAGATGGAAAGCTATAAAAGTATTGATAGATAATGCTTTGGGAAGCCATTGGAATACCCAAATATTACACTCATTTCATCGCTTTGATACACTCATCGGCATCATCACTCCCAGTTTAATTATTCAAAGTCACTTTAATCATGCTGATATTTTTAACAATGTGCTCATTCATTCCTTCAATGGATGACTCTGCTGTGCCACTAATTTGTCCATTTGCCCCAAACCACACACATGTACATACATATGTATGTATTTACCCGGCTCAACGGTGCCACAAGCTACAAGTGCGTAACAAAATAAATATGTATATATAAAAATATCATCGTTTTGGCAGCCAAGACGTGTTTGTGTGTCTTGTAAGGAAAGTATCTGTATCTACATACATCTACCTATAACTGTGCACATACGTGACAAGTATTTTATGGATTTCAGCCCATAATAAATAAGTTGCCAATTTGTAACTAGTTGAATTATTCATAGATATTGAAATCCTTGAATAAAATACTGCTGAATATTTATATTATAGCTGAGCAACGAAACAAAGAATATATTATATCAATATATAATATAAAATATATAAATTCCATTCCAGTCTTATAGGTAGTTTTTTGAAGATATTTCAAGATATTTTTATCATGCAGCGTTTTCTCTGTTTTATGTGCAAAACTCAAAGTTCCTTTTTTTTTTATTGGATTATTAAAGTGCAGCCGCTTTTCATCTGTTCAAATGTTAGTGTCGAGGGTCGAAAGGAGAGTGCAATGCTCTTGAGAGAGAGAGAGAGAGGGGGAAATGGAAAGGGGATGTGTTGGGGTTTTAATCCATCGATTTCTTGAGCGTTGCACAGCCAGCGCATTTTGTTTGGGCCTGTATGCAGTATGCACTCGGCACTCGGCACTTAAGGACTCTTGGATTATATAATTTGAAGGATTGTGTATACAGTAAAATATTTTATTCATCAGCATAAGTGCCATGTGGCAAGCTTATCAGAGGCAAAACAACAACACAAAAGCTGCGTTGTTATGCAAAAATACTTTTTATCCGAGAGTCTGATAAGTGTTCTCATCAATTTTGCTTCTATTCATAAATATATATAGCTGAAATTGGGAGATCAGTCAACATGACGTATGATTGATAAACTAAAAATGTTTTCAGTTCATATTCTTGGCATTTTTATTGACAACGGCAAATGGACAACGCAAAGAGGCAAAGCTAATGGATTAGCATTTCGGAATATGAATAGTTTGAGAAATAGTTCCATTAAGCAGACGCCCAGATGCCGCATATATAATATATATGTACATAATGTATGTACATGCAAGTTGTATTAAATTGCAAATATATATTATGAATATATCATGGCCAAGAAAAACCGATGCTTCTAAAAATAAGCATTTGATGCGTGAGTGAATTTGGATAATTCATTGAAAAATGTACAAAAATGATGGGGCAGACATCCATCATCAGATTTGAGGAGCACACTCTGAATGAATTTTAATAATAATACGTTGAATAAAAACGTTGAATTTGTACCTGACAGCGTATTTAGAGATCCGATGATAAATGCCAGCAATAAGAGACGAGTTGTCATTGTCATTGTGCTTGCGGCAGATATGGAGAATGTAATTATGATAATGTGGAGCTCTTTGGCAGTTGTCTCGTTCAACTCGGTATCCTTTGCACTTCAGATAGACAGATTTTATATGTATTTATATGTGTATTGCGAAAAAAACGCGAACCGCGAAACCCGTTCACACTGAGCGACACTGAGACACTAAACTTTGCGTGGGTTGTTTTGGTTGTTTGGTCGGTTGCTGCTGCTGCTGCTGCTGCTTCTGCTTGTGCTTCTGCTGCATGCCTTTGCTGCGAGAGGAGAGCAAACTGAGCACAACAGCGACGAACAGAATAGGACTGCTCTGAACTGCGAACTGCTCATAACGCGACGACGACGACGACGAGGTGCAGCATAAAAACAAAAATCAACAAAAAGGAAATAAGCGAAAACTATGCGAATGCTGATGATGACTCACAGGCGACTTTGGCTGCCCAGTTGGAAATTGGCTCGCGACTCGCGCAACAATTTGCACAGCGATGCGAGTTTTTTCTGACATCTCTTTTTGCCTGTCTGAGTCTCTTTGGAGTTGGTTCTTTGCGTCTTCATTTACCATTGGCATTCATCACATGCCCATGCGCAAAATGATTTCATCCATTGGGGCAGAAAAGCAACCACAAAATGAAGCCTGAAACGACTCGAGCAAACTCCGCAGTCCGTGGCCTAAATGTCGTAAAACTTTTAACTTATGGAGGGTGTATGGATATGCTCCATATATAAATATATATAGAAATTGCATATGTATTGCCATATATACATATTTGCCATTCTACACTGTACAATTTGCTGATAATCATCAGCAGCTCATCAATATAAGTGGGCGTAGCTGTGCGTATCAATCAAATTTTCGCTATAAATTCACCCAAATACTTTGGCTAATTTTTAATACAGCTGCCCCCTATTAAAAGCTTTTATTTTATCTATTTAATTTTATATTGTATTAATATTTAAAATTCAAATTATCTTTTTTTATGTGTTTTAAATGTATTTGATTTATTAAATTATATATGAGTACCAACGAGATTTGCCTTATATCGGAGTACAGAGTAGAACAGCGAAAAGCATATTTTAATTAAAAAAAAAAGAGTTCACCAAACAAAAAACAATTTTTAAATTTAATTATGATAAATCTTTTAAATTTTTTGTATCTAAAATGCATTATTGAATATGAATTCAAACAATAACTAGATTAAAAGTCATTTAACTTGAAAATATAATTGCAAGAAATAACTTTAAATAAACTGTAACAGAAATTTGAAACTAACTTCTTGAAATTGTTTGTAGCTGCTTCTGCGCCTCATTTTCTGCGCAGTGTAGCTTTCAACATGTATTTTATGTCAAAGATTGAAATTCTTTAGCACATTTGCTGACACTTTCAATTCGAAAGCGTTTTTCGTCATAAGTTTGTGTCCTATTTCATTCAACACTCGCTGCTCTTTTGCACAAACACATCAGCAAAAACAACCCCCAGCAAACACTAACACACCCACACACACACACACGCACACAAATGGAACTTGTTTGGCTGTGCAAATGTATGTGTGCTTCTGGTGCCGCGTTGCCAACTATGCCAAGGAATTGTAGGCATATTAATACGTAAAGAAACTATTTCTAATTCTCTTTCACTCTCTCTCTCTTAAATGCGTCTTGGCGCTCTCTTTGCTGCTGCTGCTTCGTGCAAATGGAGTCTGCGCGGCGACAGAGCAAAAGGGATACGTGTGTGCGTGTGCGTGTGTGTGTGTGTATTTAGATATCTTTCATGCATTTTATGCTGACAGCGCACAGCTTTTAACACACACACACACACACACATAGAAATCTTGAATTGTCGCTTGTTGTTTGTTTGATTAATTTGTTTCCAAAGTTGTAAAGAATGAAAATTCCCAGAAATTCGGTGAATGCCGCCGACGCCGTCGTGCAACACACAATGTGTGTGTGTGTGTGCATGTGTGGGTTGTCTACGTGTAAATATAAATATTTGATTAATATCCACCCATAGCTTAGCTGCAGGCGCGAACATGTGCAACAACAGCATCTTCAACTCATCAACAACAAAAAACAAAAATCAGAATTTTTGCGGATGTTTACAAAGTTGGCACCCAAAGGCAACCCCAGGCAACAGAAGACAACAAACACAAACAACAACAAGACGAATACATAAATATGAATATATATCTATATATATCATAATGCATCCACAAGATACTCACACTCACACTCACACACACACTCACAGTCGCACTCGATGCACAATACACACTTTGTTTTATGGTCGTAGATTAATTTTAATTGTTTGTTTGTCTCGCTTCAGCGTGCAGCATATCATATCAGCAAATGTTGCATTGCATGGCGTTGCACACATTACACATTACACATTGCTACATGTGTCCACACGATGATGAACACAAACATTTTTCTGTTACTGCCTCACAGTGGCCGTCATATCTTTTACCGCAACTACAATTGCAACTGCAACTGCAACTGTGGCAAGCTCAAGCGCACAGCAGACAAGACAAACACAAACGCGACCCCTAAAAGCAGTTGGGGCAAGTAAATCACAGTGCTTGCCCCAATGCAATCAACTGGCTTCCCATGCAAAATGCTGGGAACGTCGCCTTTTCATTAACCAAACGGCAAAATGTATCTCTCGGCTTGCCAATGTATCTGTGCAACTGTGTGTCTGTGTGTCTGTGCATCCGCAGCTCTCTTCTGGGAACTTGACAGCACAACAGGAGGAGCATATTAAAATGGAAATCGCCAGAATGCGCTGCAAAAAACTCACCAATAAATTCACAGAATTTAGCACAAGAATGCCTAAATAAGATAAACATGATATAATTACATTTTTTGCTCTTTGCTTGTGTGTGTGTGTGAGTTGCATACCAAATTAATTGCTTACCGATTGCCTTTAATTTAACCCACATTTCATGCCCATATGCATGCTTATTTATTTATAAGGTATTGATGTTGTATGCTGAAGGAACTTTCACTTAAAGAATGAAAAACTGCAAATTTAATTTTAGTTAATCCTTGTTTGATCTGCAAATATAGTTTGCCAAATTGTGCGCTTAAGGTCAAAATTCAGCTCTTTTCTTTAGACATAATTTGTGTTAAAAGTTCTTTGATTATTGTACAACTACTACACAGATATTAATTAGGCCTTATCAAATAAAAGTCAAGCTGATTTGAGCTGCAAGTTCAGCTTCAAATTTCCGCAAATCAGGTTTACCCAAATTCTTAAGTTTTAATTATAGATTTGTTAACTAGAGTCCAACTATTACTTAACTAATTAAGCCTTATAAAAAACGCCAAGCTGATGGCTCGATAATCATAATAATTACTACCTGCTTCAAATTGCCGCAAGACACATTTTTTCCACACCCAAAGTAAATTTGCATAACTTAACTGAGTGCAAAGATTGCATGTGGCAAGCTAATGAATTGGTGATTAAATAATTATACTACTTTACAGCGAGTCAATCAAACGCCCTTAAATAAATATAGCACTAATCAGCGGTTAGAAATAATAGAAAGATCGTTATATTCACATATGTTATACATATAAATATATATTTTATTTTAATTTGATAAGTTGAGAAAAATTGAGTGTTCATTTATTGTTTCCTATATAAATACGATTGTTGCTTAAAATGCTTGTTAAATTTAATTGGAGCAGCGCGTTTCTCTTCGCTTAAGGTGTGCCGCTCTTCAGCCAACTCTCTGAGCATTGCCTGGCTGCTTTCCCGCTCTCAGTGGCTCTCTTGAAAATAACGCCGGTGTTGTCTAGTCAGAGGTCGACGTCATTTCTTTTTGTACTCTTGTCCCGACCGGTTGCATTTTGCCGAGTGTGCAGCAAGCAAAGCCGAAACCGAAAAACCGAATCCGAGCCGAGAGTGTTTGAAAAAGTCATTTCATAAATTCGCGCCCCCAAAGACAAACGAACTCCAGATACAAATGAGACGTGTTCGTGCTGTCAAGTTTTGTGCGGAGATCGGAAGCGTTATCGGTCAGAAATAAGTGGTACCCTTTTCACCCAAATTAATTGTACTTATAACTGTAGTTCGTAATTGTGTGCGTAGCAAAGAGTGCTGAGTGAAAGAACCACAAAATCAAAACATACAACTGTAATTACGAATATCGCTGGATGAAAAGTGCTGAATATGTATATGTAGACCGTTAATTGGGACGCTGAACTCTTTGAATTCAACTGGAAACTAATTACTCGGCAGTAATTGTATTTATTTTATTTTTTGGTCAAATCACAAGAATAACAAACAAGCAAACAAAAAGAGGCAACGAGGGAAACGCAAACGTGCGACACATTTTAAACACGACTGTCGACAATATCAGAATATCAGAATATATATATATAATCCCAATATACTTTCACATTACTTGCGTGTCTCGTGCAGTCAACAGCGGATAAAATGGTATCGAGCAGAGTCTTCAATAAGTTCATAATCTCGGCAGTGCTGCTGCTCGCAGGATGTTGTCTGGGTAAGTTTGAAAGATGATCGTTTGATGATCTATTTAAAAGCAACGGAAATCGGTGTCTTAGATTTGTAAGGTTTATGTACAAGTTGTGCTCTATCTAATCTCGGTGATTATTTGGGACCCTTTGAACTGACTTAATCGCTTCCATCAGATTCACATGCATTCCGTCCGAATCGAAATACTTTTTTTCGAGCATGTAAATAGAAATGATTGTGCGCGTCTGGGGAATGTGGCATGTGTAGAACAATTTTTGACCTACATACTATACGAATGTCCATTCGGGTATTCGAATGTCGTACGCATTGAACTTTGAGCACAGTACATATATCTATATATATAAATATTTGACATAGTAGCATTCTTAGGATTTTCAAGTGATTCATACTCATTGCAGGGGATGAAGCACTGCGCTTTAAATAGATCTGTATGATCAGGTATAGTTAGTAAAAATTTTTGTATCTTTTGTGTTGATTCATATTTAAATCCAATTTGTCAAATTCAGGTAAATGATTAACATTTGGGTATTTCGCAACATTTGCTGAGTGTGTTGTGTGTCTCATCTTTGACCTGATGCGAAGCTGTTGGCATCAAACGAGTTCCGCATTTAAAGGTTAATCAATATGTGATCTATGGCTCAATCAGCTCGTACATTATGTATTATATAGTTGAGTGTTATTGCTACCTGATTGAATAGTAATATTTGCGTTTCATTTAAAAGTGAATGCAGCTCACCGTAAAATGTACAATTTATGGGCGAAAGCTGTCACATTAATGCAGTTATTTATCACGATCAATAAACAAAGTGCAGCTTGCACACACACACACACACACACACACACAACAAGCACTCCCTCCTTCAATGCGGCACTCAATCAATAGGAAGTGAATATGCCAATTTTGCATGAATGGAAAATGCCGCCAGCTTGGAGAGAGTGAGAGAGAGAGAGAGAGACCCCCCGTTGGCCCGTGTTTAGCAAACCATTCGCATATCGGTTACGCTGTTAATTATTCCATAGGTGCCTAATAGGCGACAACACAATAGCAACAACAACATCAACAACATGAACAACAACAACGAAACAAGCTACAACAAACAAGGGAAGTGAGCAACAAGGCACTGCAAGTAACCAGGTAGTTGCAACCAGGTAGTTGCAACTCCGAGTGCGAATCTCAACACACCACAGCTCTTTGCTACGATTTCGGTTTGGGCAAGCGTGAGAATGTGGGTTTTGTGCAAAAAAAAAAAAGAACAAAAAAAAAAAACCCCTCCAAGTGCCCTAAGCTCCCTAGCCTTTATGCAACATAACCCCTTGGCCATAAACAATGCGATTGCAATCGGTTTGATTGGATTGCCGAGGGTGCCATGTAGGGAATGGAATTAGGAAGACTTGCTCAAGGCAACAGATATTGCTTGAGATATGCACATCAATTTCTGCTTAAATGTAAGACTCCAATTTTCCTAGCTTGACATGGGTAAATAACCAAAAGAAGCAAAAAGAAAATGATCATCACAACCTTATCTGCTGCCATTGTTTGTCTACCATTTTCTACGGTTTCGGATGGGGCATTAAATTTCACGAATACACCAGAACCAGAAGAGATCCTCTTGCTGTGTGTCTTTTGCATAATTCTCTTGCTGGTATTTGCATGCATATTTATTTTGAAATCTGTGACTCATGCGCCCCGATAATACGCGTCTCTGGTAGATGTTGTGATCGGTTGCAGCTTGCGTGGAATTCGTGAGCATTTAACCAACAGATACGAGATGCAGATACGAGTTTCGTTGGCTTTTGCAGTTGCTGCTGCGGCTCTTTATGTAAGCCGGCCGATTCATTCGCATTTTCATGTGCCTCATTCTCATTCTCATACTCTCTCGTTGTACGACTCGTTCAGCAGCATGGGGGCATTGTGGGTTGGGGTAAAGGGGCATGCCGCGAAGCGGCAAAGCGAGTTAAACAAACTCGTAACCAATTCTCGACAATTAAAGAATCAATTTACTTAACAGAGCTGGCGAATTGGTGGCTCATGCTGTTCATGCCACTGCTGCCAGCGCTTCTGTGTGGTGCGGGTGCGGGTGACGCTCTGAGTTAGAGGCAGGGGATACATTCTGTATATTGGTGTGTGCGTGTGTGTGTGTGTGTGCACTCAACTGGGGCAACAACAGCCAGTCAGCCAGCCAGTCAGCCAGCCAGTCAGCCAGCCAGAGGCGGGTATTATTATTATTTGAGCATGTGTTGTCATGGTGACTCCCATGTGCATGCCTGCAACGAGTACTCCAATGCATATGAGTGCGCATGAGTACACTCATAAGTGTACTCTTCTACATAATCGTATGTACATATACATATATACAAATTGTGCCACATTGAAACATAAAAATTAATCGTTTTGATCACAATGATAATGAAGAGCTCTTCACATAGATGATTCAGCTGCAGCAGAAGCCAAGAAAACACAAAATTTAAATAAATTTAAATAAATGAAAATTTTCACTGAGCAATTAAATTATTCTAGAATTTCAGATGTTTCCGACTCTATTAATTGAAATCAACTAAAATGTATTCAACGATAGTTCAGTAAAGTATGATATTATTGAATAAAAATCTTACGCTGAAAAGCTGATATACACAAAAAATGTGATCATAATTGATGAAAATTGTGTTTATCAAGGGTTAAGCTGCAACAATGAAAACAAATGCCACATTTGTTGGAGGCAATCAAATTTCTATACAAAGTTTTTGATTGATTTTTCTCAGTTTCAGTTTTGCTGTGTTTTCGTTTAATTGAATCAACAAACATGAATAAATCATTGATTGTTTTCAACTGATCTTTGTGGAGACCAGCATAATTCAGGAAACTTGAGACTGATGCGTAAGATAAACAAAAATTATAAGAGTCAAATTCTTAAAATACTATTTTCAATTTGGAATTAAAAATGTTGAAATAAATATAATTTCGCCAATAATTTGTACTTCAGACACAGTTTTCCAGTGGTCCTAATTTCATTGACCTTAACTCCAGTGGCCATTGGATATCGCTGTCTGTATTGGATATCGCCACCAGTGTTGCACACTTATGTACAGCTACTCAGAACACATGAAAGGGAATGGCCGAAGCATAGCCATAAATAACACTGGAGAATAGAAAATAAAAAGCAAAATAAAAGAACTTCTTTTGCCTTTTGCGCTAAATAGTTGGCGGTGCTGGAAAAGGAGTGTCGCATATTAATTACATGCCACAACCACTTGAATGGAACACGAGACCTGAGCCAATGCAAGCCACGCCAAGCCAAGCCTTGCCCCAATCCCCCAATCCCCAATGCCCTGCCTTGCCCTGCCCTGCCCTGTCCCCCTCCTCATACAATTTCAATTATCCCCAAGACAACCGTTGGCATTTTCCACTTGGAAAGAGCGATTTTAATATGCATTCCGTGTAGAAGCCTCGGACTCTGCAAAGTTTCGGCCATCGACATTACGAGTGTGGTCTATCGGCCTATTTGATTTGCTGTGTGGATCTACACTTACAAAAATAACTTTGAGACTTGAAATAATTTATATAAAATTATGGAACTGGACTCAATGAGAGTTTTGGACTATAACTTGGGTGTATCCTATCCAATCTTGATGAAACTTCTTCAAGAGCATATATTTCTCAGAGTGTATATACACTATATCTCTATAGATATGCCAGACGGTGCTATATGGCTTTTGGCTATGTGCCCGCATCCCTAGGCACTTGCCGAGGCAGCAGCCTCGGACTCCCTAAGTGCCGACACGTGCACTCTGGGCAAAAAACGGGAAACATGCTTGTCCATGCCTCTCTCTGCTGCTGCTTCAACTTCTTCTGCGTCTCCTTCTTCTGTGTGAGTCTAGTTTGTGGCCCCTGCTGCCAGTTGAGGCAGTGGCCTGGCGCTGATCATAACCATGTCGTGGCACGCACACAATGGGAAATCAAATGGGTCTGCGGCCAAGTAAGTGAAATCAATGTTCTCGTAATGCACAATAGAAACGAGTACTTCTATATTTGGTTGGACGCTTTCGAATGCATAAGCGTAAGTGCATATATATATATATATATATATATATATATATATATACACTCAAGTAACCGGAGTGTCGATTTGTAATTTATGTTTTGAACACATTCATTTGCATTTCTTGGGGCGGCACTTGATCGCATTTGTGGCTTGCTGCAATTGAATTTCGATTATGACAAAGTACGCTCAATAAGCATTTTTTGATTTGCATTTTGAATCGAACAGCTTTCGGTAATTGCCAAAAAAATTGGTTAGACAACATCTGTCGATTTGTGCAGATATAAATTGCAATCCCTTTGGCAAGGCGCAGGACACGCGGCCTTTCAGCCTCTCTAATTGAATGGCGAATTGGTTGTATGTGTGGGTTGTGTTTGTCAATGGCTGTCTCCCTTTCTCTCTCTATCTCTGCCTGTCTCTTTCTATCTGTGCCACTGTGGTCGGGAGTTTGCGTTGCACATCTGCCCTGGGCGAATGCCTTGCGTAGGTAGACCTGGTTTATGGGTGTCCCTTGCGGCTCGTAACCTGATCGCTTTCAAAGAACCAGAATGCCATTATCATTATCCGCTTCGCTTCATGTCTCTATCTGCCACCATGCCACACAAACACAAACAGCATAATTTTCGGCTCGTATAACGCCAGACGGGCTAACCTGGATGGGGAGTGGGACCGGGTCCGGGACAGCAACCGTCAGGGTCAGTCACGTAGGGGCAGGCAGCCCCGGCCCGAAAAACCTGACAACAAGCAACAACAAAAAAAGAAAAACAACAACAAACAGTCAAACAGACAATCAGACGGAGGGACAGACAGCCAGGAGATCAAAGATCAGAGCTGCTGAGCGCTTTTAGGCCGCTGGCCCAAATGAGGCACTCGCGGCTTATCAGGTAGTAAAAATGCGGCACTTGGATGACTCCGGTGACTGGCAATAATGCTGGACAGGCTGCACTAACCAATGGTCAACGTCATCTTCATCCGCCTTCGGGTCAGCCCGACGGGGTTATTAGCTGAACATTTTCCAGAATCATTCTGAGTATGATAAATTGTTGTTGGCCTAATTCTGAGTACCAATTAAAACAGGAAAAACAGATACAAAAAAAAAAAAAATAAAATGAGCAATTGTTATCTTAAGCATTGAAAACATTAGAAATGTTTCTCATGGGAATTATACAGTTAACTTTGTGGAGCACAAATCTGGAGCATTACATAGGTATTTTTGATCTAACACTAAAAATGTTGCATTAACAACCGAATTCAAATTTGTAAGCATCATTTTTGAAGGGCGTTATCTAATCAGGTGTTAAGCTATAAAGAATTGAAGAATTCAAAATGTGTAGCTGTTAAGTAGTTTATCATTTCCAAGAACTGAACTCTCTCAAATCACTTTAATATTTCAGAATATATACTTTCAAATTGTTAAGCAAACCTTTTTACTTGGCTCTTCGTGTCCAGAATAAAAAAGAAACATATATAGATAAGTATATATAAGTATATATATGTATATATGTACGTAACCCTTAAGAGACTTCATCTCACAAACTTCCTCTGCATTCTTGGTTCATTGACTTTTTCGCGGAAGCAGTGGAAACGGATTTTCTTTGGTTTTATGGCTCAAGTTTACGACAAAGAGTAGTCGCTGGGGTCAATGGGTAAGTGTATTTGTGCACATTTGTTTGTGGACTTGTATCCGCACGACTTGCCTCCAATTGGAATGCAACTCAAAAATGTTACAATTCGTTAAAAATTCTAGAATCCGCCCCCCGCCCCCTTCAACTCTAGAGTATACCAATTGCCGATTCGATGTTCACTCATCCATATTGTGGCACATGTTTGTGGCAGTGGCTGTATCCGTATCCGCAATGCATTAACTGCTAAGTCCACTGAGCGTTAATACCCTGTACTCCAGACTAGAGTGGGTGTGTTAAGAGAAAGAGAAGGAGAGAGAGAGAGAGAGAGAGAGAGAGAGAGAGAGAGAAGTTGTGTTAACAAAAACTTACTTTTCGATATAATTTTTAAAAAGAGTTATTGCCATTTAGTTGCACTGCTTCTTCCACCAACTTTACAGGGTATGCAGATGTACGACTACTAATGGAGAACCGTTTGTTATTATGCCAGTGTCCGATCTGTATGGCAAGTTACAATTTCAACACGCAACGCTGAGCAAAAAAAGCGACAAAAGTGGCTATAATAAAGAAGCATAAATAAATAAGTTTGTGTGTGTGTGTGAGAGTGTGTGTGTGTGTGCGTGAGTGCGTGTGCGTAAGTGTGTGTCAAAGAATAACACATAAAACACAATAGCAACAAAAATAACAACAATAGCACACACATAAACAAGAAGCCAGAAATGGCAGAAGCGAAATACAAATGTAAATTTAAACTTTTTCACAATCATCATCTGCGGACTCTGACCCTCCCCCCGTCCCCGTTGCCCCGTTTCCCTCACCACTGTCGACATTTTGGCTGCAACGCGTAGCGAGGGTGTGATATGCCGGTCTGTGTGTGTGTGTACAAGTGTGTGTGTGTGCGCGAGTGTGCACTGCAGTTGCTAGAATGAAAATGGACATTGTTGTGAAATGTTTCTCGATTTTGTGTCCACTGTCGACACCACTAAAACAAAGTAGCACAAAGTGACGACGAAGCCGTCAGCGACGCCAGCAGTGGCAGCTACACAGAAAAAAAAAGTAGCTTTAGTTCAGCAAATGTCAGTATATTTGCTTTATCAGCTTTGATTTACTTATAAATATTTATTTAAAATATAAAATTAATTAAATATAAATTATTTAATTAATTTATTTAATTAACCATTTTTCCGTATAATTATTTATTATTTATTAATTCACTTCAGTTATTAACAAATCAAATATGACAAAACCTCCTTAGACATAATAATCCCAAATACATTTTATTATGCACTTCTAAGTTTCGAAAATTTTAATAATTTCCTTTATTTTTCAACATTTTATTTGAGTTACAAACATTTTTTTCTTTTTAAGAAAAACTGCTTTGATATTGAGAAATGATAATCCCAATTTATTAAATAAACAAATCATGCGTTTTCCAAATTTATGTTTAAATAAATAAAGGCGGGGTAGCAATGGCGATTTTTCAAATTCTAGGGCATATTTTTGGGGGAGTGTAGTTTGTCGGGTATAAGCCATGGCAGCAATGTTGGCCGCATTCCCCGCCCCCTAATCAAGACACATGCACACATGTGGGTGCGGCGATCGGCCGACCGACACGGGAGTGGGTATGAATATGGGAAAGGGAATGAGAATGAGAATGGGAATGAGAATGGGAATGGGAATGGGGACTACCGCAGTGTTTTCTCCTTCCATTCGCTTATTTTAATTCTCGCGTTTTTCGTGTGGCCCGGCCCGTGCACCCGAGTTTGTCTGTGACCCCATTTCCGTGAAATGTTTTCGTACGACTTTGACAATATATATATATGTATATAGAAGCGATATAAAGGAAACGATGAATATATGAAAATGTGAAAGGGGAAAAAGAAAACATGCGGATTGCCTTAAGCCGACAGTGCAGCTGGTGCCCAATGTCCCTAGCAGTATCTGTATCTGCAACTGCAACTGCAACTGCATCTACATCTGTATTTGTATCTGTAGCTGTAGTCTGTAGATGTATCTGTATCTGCATCGGAAATGGCGGTGGTGGAAATGAATATGAGCTGCCAACGTACTGTTTAGACAAACATATCAGCTCGCTGATGAGCTGACCTAATGCATTGCCAAAACACAAACAAATACAAAAAAAAAGCGTTTTTAATTTCAATTTAACTTGGAAAACAAGTGATTAGCATAGCAGCAGGAAATGTGGGTCGTAATTGTAAACAAGCGTGTTTTTATAGCCCTATCTTACCACCAATAAGTTTTTTTATTTTATTTTTATTTCGAATACAGCCCTCCGTGCAAGCTGCCTCGTTAAACTTCCAATTATTTGATAGTAAAATGATTTTAAATTCAAGGTTGAATGCATCCCGCCCACATTTTTACTGTCTGTTTGACAATCTCAGAGATCGTTAAATAAATATAAAACTCTTATAGAGATTTTTTATGACTACAAACATCAGCAGGAAATACACCAGCTGAATCTTCTAAAATCTTTTATAACTATTAAATCGTTTAGAAACTTTTGAAGGAAATATTTTTATTTTTATTTTTGAAGAATACACTTAGAAATTTGTGCGATTCTTAAGTCAACAGATGATAATGTTAATAATGAACTTTAATTTCTCTTCACAGTCCTCTCATACCCGTCAAGCGCGGAAGATGATGAGCTGATGATGAAGGACGATTACGACTACGGGTCCGATGATCAGAGTAGTCCCACCCAACAGAACAAGCCCTCAAGTATTGCCAAGGCAACCTCATTACGATCCAACAGAACTATGACCAAGACAGGACTTATCGGCGAGGATGTTGTCCTCAAGTGCGATGAACCAATTACAAAGAGTAAGTCAAATACAACAAATGATAAATGGAACCAATTTACAATTATCTTGATCGTTTTAGGTAATGTCTTACTGTGGTACAAGGACTCCAAACTCATCACAAATGGCAGAAATGTGGTGCTGCCCGATTTCAGTCTGGATGAAACCACCTTTGACCTAACAATACTGAAGGCGAGTCCCCAAAATGCCGGCAACTACTATTGCCACATTTTGCCCGAAAAGGTAACAATACACACAAAGGTTATACTGGGTGATCATTCAATGGATGTCATTACGCCGGAGAGCTCCACATCCGGCCAGATTAGTTTTCATGGGTTCGCATTCATCTGGCTCCTGTTTGTGGGCCTGGTTCTGCACCATTAGTTTTTAATTAGTATTAAAGCGAAATTTTTATAATGTCCCCTGGGTGTGCTTAGATAAGTGCGCCAAAATTGCATTTCTGTCTCCCAATTCTGTCTCCAAAAAAAGAAAAACAAAAAGAAAAAGAAAAAGCTAAATAAGTAAGTCTTGTTAATCGTGTATTTTTCATTTTTTGTAAAGACAAACGATTTTATTTATTAAAAAACCAAAGTATACAAAACTATTTTGAAACTCTTTCGATTTTCAAATCTTTTTACAACAAAATAAACAAACAAAAAGGCATCAAAGGAACCAAATCGATTCGATTCCGCATTTTCAAAAACCCAATTGGAAAGTAAACAATGAAATTTTTGTTGATTTGTTGCTTTATTTGTATCGGTATGTATATATTCTTAATGTCGCTTTAACTAAATTAAAATGAAGAAATTACAATATTTGTTTAAGACACTGACTTTTCTTTAAATATGTATTTTGTATGTTAACATGTCGGCTCTCAAAATTAGGTTTTGCATTATTGCAAAAATTCGTATGGAACTTTACTTGAAGGCAATCATTTGCATCGATTGCTGCAATTGGCACATTTATATATTTCTTGTTTCAATACTAATATTATGATTCTTAAATAAAATATAAGTATACAAAATATATTCCTATATTCATGTTTTGATTGTAAGTATCAACGATTCTATATGGACAGCAGATTGCATTTATTATGGCCAATGGCAATTTCAGGTATTGTAGCGAACATATTTCAATCGAAGCCAAACAAATAAGCGACTCTCTTCCTCTTCCTCTCCTTCGAACTGATTATCGATCTTGAATATGATTACATATACACATAAGTACTGTTTAACATTCTTGCTTAATAATAACTAAGTATCAACCGGATTGCTCAACGTCCCCAAAAATTAAGCCAAATTCAAAATTGAGAAATTTACTCGTAAAAAATAGTGCACATATGTATGTGTGTGTATGTGTGTGTGTGGGAAGGTACACATGTATATATGTATTTCTAAGCTTTGGTCTAGTGTTATCGTAATATTTGAAATATATATATATATATATATATATGTATATATTTATTAAATAAAAAGTGTTTTATATCTTAACTCTCGATCATACTCTCGTGGCTCTATACAAAACATGTAAACCCGTCTCCAAATCACTAGATCCTCATTTACCCATCTTTAATTTGTTTTTTAATTATTATTATTTACATTCGTAAGTGCTTTTAAGTTCAGTATATGTATGTGTGTGTGTGCTGTGCTTGTTCATCTGTTCAGGTAATTTGGGAAGTTAATCCTTCGGATTCTATCGTCGGATAAATCGTCATATTACGCGTACATACAAACAAATAAATATTATAAGCTAGGTTTTGGGCGGTTTTTAACCGATCGTCGCAGTTATTTGAATCATTTACTTTAACTAAACTAAGCTATACGTAATCCTTACACTCGCCTTACTATTCTCCTTCCACCAGCTCCTTCTGTGGATGCTTATTATTGGCACAAAAGTTCGTTTTGCATTTTGTTTTTGATTTTTTCGTGTTGCTGTTTGTGCAATTCGCCTATGCGTGATTTTTTGATTTTGATTTTCGATTAACATTAACATTAACATTAACATTAACATTAACATTGACCCCGCCCTATTGGGGCGCATTAGCGTTTGCCTGTATAATTAGAATACTTGGGTATTTGCGATGGCATTCTTATAATTAAGCTGCTGATTCGTCGTTGCCGGTGCCGGTGCCGGGTTCGAGGCACACAAGCCAAACAAGTATGCGTATGTAATGTGTAACTTGAAATACGTATTTGGATGTACAGTGCCCAAGTGAGTACTGTTCCTGAGCCGCAACAATCCTTAAAGTCGCAGCAGGACTGTGCTGCAGATGGCGCCCATCATCATCATCAGACCTGGCAGCATATTCATTGTACACGCCGCATTCGCCTTTGCGCTGCCCACTCCAAAGCCGGCACGCACCAAATCATCTGGGGGCACGACTACATCTTCATCTTCATCGGTCACTGCAAATGGAAGAACTTATTACAGTTGCAATTGTCACTTAGGCATCTCCAATACCCACCTTCGTCGTCTTTAATGAAAAACTCGTGATCTGGCGAGAAGTTGGACCAGCCCTGTGTGTTCTTCGTCTTGACATGCGCATGCCAGCGTCCGGGCGTCAGTTCCATCTGATGCGTAATCTTCCAGATGCCGCTGTCCCTGTCATGGCGATGTGTCTTTATCACCGCCACAGTGCTCCACGTGTACGACTGCAAATGTTAAGCAAATTAGTAATTCTCTAAAATATTGAACATGAGAAATTTCATTTGGGAAATGTTCCTAGAAAGGTTATTAAAGTAAAATAATATATCCAAATAATCTGAACTTCGAATCAATTCCACATAGTATCAACTAAGTCCCAATTTATGCTTTCTGACACTTTGCGGAATTGAAGTGTTAATTAAATTCAGAGTATTTCCGGACAGATGGTATTCTTAAGATTAAAGTAAATCCTTGCTTAAGCTTGAACTCACCCCTGTCAACTTGTAGTCGAGCATGGCTTCGGAGAGCGGCTGGAGACTGCGAACGAGCCAGTGCATTGTGACCTTGTTGCCATCGATGGTGATGTTCTCGAATTGGGGCGTCTCTGGGTGGTAGCTGAGATGAATGCGCACATCGCTGGCACCAATGGTGTTCTCCACTTGGCACAGATACTCGCCCAGATCGCTCTCTTCCACATGCTTGATGAGCAACGTGGTGCGGTTTTGCTCCTTGTGCAGGGAGTTCCTTATGGAATACTTGTCGGACAGCGCCAGTTTCTTGCCATCCTTGATAAAGAAGCTGATCGCAATGGGATTGGCACGATAGTTACAGTAAATCTCCGCCGTGCCACCTTCGATGGTGTTCACATGGTGTCTATGTGTGGAAGCCTTAGGACTGAACTGCACATCGACGGAGACGCTTCCATGAGGTGGAGCAGCACTTCTATCTTCACCCAGACACTGATAAACGCCAGCATTCTCTTCATCCACGTTCTCCAAAACGATGACGCCATTGTCGTCGGCCTTGAGCCGCTGACCCTAAAGATGTATGAGATGATTGAGATTTAGGCAACGATCAGAAAGTAAGGGTAAGCTGTAATGAGTATACACAGGTGAGGGAGGATGAGCACATACATTGAATGACCATATAATCTTTGCACTGTCGGGCAGATAGGTGCGGCACTCGAGCTTGTGATTGTCGCCCTGCTTGAACGTCTGCGAACGATCCGTAACATCGCGATCGTCGCAGAGGATCGATAGCCGGGCGCCAACACTCAGCGTTGTATACTGCTCCACTTTGTCCGGCAATATCTGACATTTGTAGAGATCCGCATCGTCCGACGACACATTCTCCAAAAATAGTGAATTATTCGGCATGATTTTCACCCGATTCCTAATCACACTCTGGCCACTTGTCAGCATAACGTCGTTCCTGTACCACATCGCCACGTTGTTATCTGTGTGGATAGAACAATGTTGTTCAATTAACTGCAAAGGGTCTAAATGACTCATACGTACTCCTATAGTTGCGGGCATCACAAGTGAGGGTGACATCATCGCCGGGCTTGGCAGCAACGGTAAGATTTGACTTCTCAAAGTAGGGTGCAGCCACATCTTCCTGGATGGCCGGGGGGGAACCTTCCGAACTTAATGAATCCTCTTTATTATCGTAATCATAATCATCGTCAACAGGATCATTGTTATTCTCGTCGCCAATTGGTGTCGCCCGACATTGCTCTGAAAGAAGCAGGAGAAGTTTGTGGCACAGTCAGCTGATGTCGTTCGAGTATCTTATGTAGTTAATGAGTCATTTCGAGTTCGCTTGTAGCCAGCTCAACATGTTTGCCATACTTGTTTACATGGCCGTTGCAACTTTAAATTGGAATTGATAATAATCACACCCCATCATCAGGGGGAGTGTTATCAACAAGTTCAACACACACCGGATGTGAATAGAAGGGTGGGCGAATGAATGCATTCGAGTACTCAAATTGAGCGAAAGCATTTGCCAATTGGAGTCTTTATTTAGATAAAGTTTATTTCAGTTTATTTTTGTAATTAATTTAAGTGCATTGTAAATTCCAATTCAATCGGAAATCTAATAATATTGTCTTCAAATTGCAATCAGTCTTAACTCTTGGCTCATAAAAAGAAATATAATTAAAGCTCACATAATAAATATTTAATACAATAACAATTAAATATTTAATGGCAATTTTAATTTGCAGTTTTCCAATTACAGCCAAAATTGAGCCATAAAAGAAATGAGTTTCTCAGTTAAGGCCACTGGAATCGTAATTACCAACGATAAAGACAATGGCTTCGACTTTCGACGATTCATTACCATTGTGGGTTAATGTGGAATTTTGGCATTAGACACACGTAAGCAAAGCCAGTCATAATATGTAAATTGAATGACTAATTTATAGCTGCCGCTTTTATTATCGATAACAATTTGCATGCCACACATAAAATGCTGTCTTTGGACAAGCTATGAGTAATTTGATTCAATGACATCTAACGGCAATTCCAAACTCACGACTCTGTGTGCCCACGTCAATGAGTCATCGCGATGCTATCGTCATCTAGCTTAACAACTCTGTGCTGCATCGTTGCTGATGTGTTGCAAGGTAAGATTGCGCAATCCACAGCAATGGCAACTTCAGTTTTGCTTTTCAGCTCGTTATCACGAGTAGATAAAAGTTTGCTTTTCGCCTTAAAGAGCTGGCAATCAACTGGCAAAGATACTCATAGAGTCAGAGCCACTTATCTTATCCAATCCCCCCCCCCCCCCCCCTGCCTGACCACTCCACAGATAGGCAGTTACCCCTTTTATGGCAGTCGGCTATGAAAACGAAAACAGCTTCTGTCATCTGAGAGTCATCGTCGGCGACGTCGCCGTTGGTGGCCAGCCAAATGCCATATGGAGAGTAGAGGCCGGAGAGGAAGACGAACACCGAGGCCGTCACAGACACGGTCAACCAGACCAAGACCAAGAGCAAGACCAAGAGCAAGAGCAAGACCGAAACCGAGACGAAGACCGAGACCTTCACCGCCACCAAATTGCAATCGTTTTTCGTTGTTCATTTTTGGTCGCCTAAGTCAAGGCCAAGCGGGTCTATACACTTGGAGAAATAGCAGAGCCTTAATTTTAAATTTATTTCTTTTTAAGTGTGCTTGACCTCATCACACTTCAGATTTATTGAGCAATTATTGCGCTGTTGTCCATGAATTTCAATGAGCCCCCTTTTTTTGCTGAGTGTATGGTCTCACAACTTAGCCCCAGTTGGTCCACTTAATTTCCCAGCAGTCTATTTGCACTCGCGTAAGTGGGTCAGCTCAAGGGGAGATGTTGCATGGCTGGGCGGGGCTGCTCTCCACATGCGTCAGCTGCCGCTTTGAGAGTCCTCACTCTATTGCAGCATTGTCCTTGGATCGATGTCTGGGGCAGCCTCAACTCAACAGTCTGCCATATGGATGCTTCAATACTTAGCCCGCCCCAACTGCCAGCTGCAATTTTAAATGTGGGACAATGGCGTCAGGACGTCGCGGCGCCAACGAGCCAGAATCCTTTACACACTCCAACCCCTCCACACCACTTGGCCCAGAACCACCCTGCAAAGTCACTCGAGAGTTTGCAATTCTTAATGGGGCACGCATTGGGAACACAGACTGACGACATTTTGCTTTTGCTGCCGTCAGCAAACTGAATTTCAGTCTTTCTCCCTCACTCACACTCTTTCTCTCTCTCTCTCTCTCTCTTTTGGTCTTGAAGTCCTTAACTGCTCTGTAGCTGTGCCAAGGGATGTGAGTGCAATTCGTTATGGCATCAGAAAAGTATATTTATCAGGAGACCAAATTCAATGCCACTTTTATTGCATTACTCATACGCAATGGGTTCCTCTCAGTTGTTGGCTTTGTTAGGATCAAAAGCATATAATAAAATGTTCATGTTTATTTATTTTGTGGTAAGCCATTTATCTTATCGTGCCCCAGCATCTGATATAACCTTGTACATATTTGTCATTGCTGGGAGCAGTTATTTCTTAGATTTAGTGAGTTTGGAATAATTTTTGAACATTTTTATGCATATTTGGTGTATTTATGGGCAGTAAATTCCCCGATTTCTGTTCCGCTCCAATGAACAGAAACTGCATTTATATGTGTCTGACATATCAGTAAGGTCACCAAGTGGGAAACGGCGCCTCCTCTGGCAGATAACAAGTCTGACATCGCATCACATCGCATTCGATTCAATTCAAGATTTAGTTCAAGCACGTATATATAATAAATGAATGCGTGATTATCGCCATGGTTGATGATGATGATGATGATGATGATGATGCGCCCACCTCTTGACCATAGCTGCTGCACACACAACCACAATGCAACCGATGTGTTATTCCATGTCCTACATATGGTGCTCATACTATATGTATGTATATATGTATATACAGATACCGTCAAGTTATGGGGTCAGATCGTAAACAAATAAAATGCCATATCTGTCTCGGAGTGTGTGTGTGTGTGTGCTTATAAATAAATATGAACTGATCGCTGTTGCTAATTCCATGTACAAATTTTAATTTGCTGATTCCCAAATCCGCAATGGCAAACATTCTAGCAAACGGGAATTGACAGCCTCTGCTGGGCTCATAAAAGTGGCAAGCAGTATACACTATATATATATATATATATATATATGTATATGGACTAATGTTAATGGTTGATCAGCCTACATCAGTTTTCGATTGTACATAATTCGATTCGAAGAATTTGCACAGCGACTTGGATGAAAATGCCGCAACAGCAATAAAGCGAAAACATTTAAAATTGAAAAATTGAATTGAATTCAATTGATTTGCCAGAAATACACATATGTATGCAAATACATAAACACATATGTTTATATACATATACACGGATCAAACGGTTGTCTGACTTGGATGTAGGAAATCGCGCATTTTAATTTCTTGCGGCGATTTTTCAAATAGAATTTTCGAACGTGTCCAATCGGCAAGTGAATAAGTAATTTGAGAAGTTTTTGGCTTCAATTCTTGAGCAAGTTGAGTTATTTAACAGATGGGTTCAGTTATAATCAACTATAATCTAATCAACTATAATTTTAAATAGTTCCAAGAAAAAAACATTAAATTAAAACAATTTCAAAATGTGGAACAGGATGCAATATATCCGGATTCCATTAAAATTAGACCTTCAAAAATAGTTAGGAGTACGGAGTGCTCGAAGGGCAGATACCCTCTAAATGTAATGTCAAAAAAACATAATCATTGAGCTGCTTATAAGATGAACATGCACCAAATTGTGTCTGCTGGTAATTATTGATGCAACAGCCGAATTTCAAAATATTTACATAGACATGAGAAATATGCTTTGAACTTATGGTTGTTGCTACATGCTACATGCCCATTTTGATGTATTTATGTTGTACATTTTTCAGCATTAGTTATGCACATATGTGCAAAGTTTTAGCCGGAATTCAATATGGATGTTTACTATGCGTTTGCTTTAGCCAGATTTCGACATTCGCCATGTTGGCTTATCGCATGGCTAAAATTGGAAAAGCGAACATTTAATTAAAAATTTTCAATTCGTTGGTGGCCCCGGAAAGGCAATATGTTTGTGCCTCGATTGTGACCCCTAACCGCTAAAACTCAAAACCCCGGCAACTGGATCATAGAGACAGAGGCAGGATGGAAGGCAGGCACTGGCTGCGTGTCTGGCATTAGCAAATATCTAACATCAAACTGCCATTCTGTGCACAACAAATATTTGCTCAACGAAATGGACGGTTCCAGAACCGAAACGGGGAACCAAGCGATGTCGAGCGGAGCAGCATGGCCCACAGCTTCAATAACATTGGTCACACACTCAGAGAAAAGTTCTTGAGTTGAAATTTCGATAATCGTCACAAAAACTAGAAAGTTTTTCTGTCTAAGAATTAGATAAAAGAGAATAAAATATTTTTTAATACTATGTTCTACTATAAAGTAGATATAAGAAACGCTTCGTTTTAGATCAAATATTTTCTGAAATTTAAAAAATAATAATGAAATTTATAAACTATGTCAAAGTATACATCTAGTATATGTGAAATCTCAAAAAATATACAAAAAAAATAAAAATAATAAATAAGTCATATTTTTTCCAAGTTGAAGAAAAGAAAAATAGATTTTCAAAATAATAAGTAAAGTTTAAAGAATGGCAATTTTCCAAAATGCAGCATGATTTTTTCTGAGTGCATGTACTACAGGCAAGTGAGGCGTGAGTATCTGTGCTGTGAGGCATGTGGAATGTTAAACGTAATCAACATTTTGCGCCATAACTCTAAACGCATATGAAAATTTAAGTTTCAACAATAGATAAGCGTTCTCTCCCCGATAAGATATGCTGCTGGCTTCAATTTACTTTGGCTTTGGCTTTTGCTTTGGCGCAAACAAACGGTAACCCACGTGTTGCCTCAAGTAAGTACTCACACACACACACACACACACACACACGCACAACATTTGGTATGATATGTGGGCTGGCTCATGCCTATTAATATGGCAGACGCAACTCGGGTAATTCATAATTTTGACACAAAATTACAAACCTACATTTCATTAACAACGCCTCTCATTAAAAAATTGATACTTTTGTAAACAGTTGTCGTGTCGAAGAAATATTTTATTTTACTAGCCCTTTTTCTTCTTCTTCTTTGCTACCAACCCAATAATCAGTTATTATTATACAATAAACGTTTCGAATTTTAAACGACTTTTCATAATCAAAAGTTATTGAGACATACCGAAAAATGCCACAAAGTAATTAAAATTTTTTTGTAGATATATTACCAATTTATGGTAAACACGAATTTATGGCTCAAACTTCTGTAACCCAAAATACTCTTTGTTGAGTCTTTGATATTATACAAATAAGTCTAGAAACATTACATTATCAACTGGAAAATTGAACACGAAGTCTGATCAAATCTGATCAAGCTGGAGTTGATCTGATTTGCAGAGTTTTTCAAGCCCCAACTTAATGGTCTCCTTGTTGTCAAGGCAGTTGGTTTCCCACACGCGCACAAATCAAAAATATTAATATTATTTCATGTATATATATATATATATGTTTGAGTACAAATTGCAAAAAAGCAGCTTGCCACAATCTATGATTTTTGAGGCATTAATTGTTAACAATCAGAATTGTGACTCTTAATTATGGGGGCGTATACCCGGGGGAGTCTGCGAATAATTGAAAGTATATATTATCAAATTTCTGGGTAGCCTTCAGCAAATCAGTTGTGTCAATAAAAATAACTCTGTGGCATGCAGAGAGTAACAGTTTAGTTAACTTACCGCCATAAAATAGTCCAATTAGCAGACAAGTGAGTAGCATCCACGTCGTAGCTCTCATTGTTAACGTTGTTGTTATTGTTGTTGTTGTTGTTTTATTTGATTTTTTTTTTTGGTATACGTATTTGTTTTTGGCAGCACGCACTCTCAATTCGTGTGTGTGTGTGTTGTTGTTTGTTTTTGAATTTGCTGCCGCTATCGGAGGTAGATCGTTAACTGCAATTAATATATTAATTTTTTTTTTTTGGAAGTCGATTTAATTAATTTGGCACCAAATTGCTACAACCAATTGCGGCCCCAATAGGGCGCCGCAAAGCCAACGAAATAATTGTTTCTCTTTTTATTAGTTGCGTATTATTTTTTATTTGTATTTATATGCGCAACGTGAGTGGCATGCAACCGGAAACCCGAAATTGCCCAAAGCCAAAAATCAAAGCAAAGCGCGCGCATATTTTTCAGCTAATGGAATTCGAAAACAGTTGTCAAGACCTCCTAACCCAAAGCCTTCAATTCGATTCGCAGCTGTTCGCTAAAAAAAAAACGAAATGAAAAAAAATCACAGCTTCCCGCAGAGAGCAAAACAGTTTTGCGCTGATTGGCAGCTAAATGGTAAACATGGCTTTAAGCAAGTCGCTTTGGTTATGCAAGCGAGCAGAGGCTAACTCAATGGATATTATGATCTCAGTGCGAAACTTGCAATTTGTTGTTGCGGCAACTCCGCTCGATGGTCAACAATGTTGCCCCAAGTCACTTCTCTCTCTCACTCTCCTTTTTGGCTCTCTTTGCCTCTGCCTCTGCCTCTGCATCTGCCTCTTGGCTCTGCTCAATGCCACAGAGCGCTGCAAAGTGGGTCGTGGCGGGTCGATGGTGTTGAGCCAGGAGTGGTGGGGTGGGGCAAGTCGAAAAGCATGCAAATATGCATGCATATTCTCGTACATAAATAAATAAATGTGCAAATGCGAAAAGTCATAAACGAACAACTGCAGCTAAAAAAAATTTTACAAAATATTTGTAAATATATTAACGTAACGAAACCTCGACACCCTTTCGATTGACATTTCAACTAGTAACTCCGATTTTTGGAATCTGACAGACAAGTCGATTTTGGCTTAGACTGTGTAAAGTTCAAAGCTAAACTTTTTGGTAACAATTCTTCCAAATTGTGTAGATCTATATAGAAATTTGAGAAACATTCAATATGTGTATATTTTTGCAAGTGCTGTGGCACACTTATCCGCTCCTGTGGCAGGGCATTAAAATGCAAACATTTAAATAAACATGTATGCACATAAATGTTTACACTTGCTACACACACACATACATATGTGATGACATATAAGCAAATACATGTATGTAACACATACATATATCTATATATATATATATATTTTGTTTTTTTTTGCAATTTGCAATGCTACGCGATCAGTTTGTAGTTGTGGCAGCTAACGATTACTAAATATACACTCGTATATTCACTCACATATTCACATTACGCGAAATACGACAAAATGTTTGATGAACAGGTAAATAACAACTTAGCAGCCGATTCCAACAAAATTCAACTAATCAGCGACCTTTTTGTGTTGACTTCAACTTTGTTAGTCAGTCGTCATTTGGACTTGGTGTGAGCTCTTTCCAATTGCCGCAGTCAGCTGCAGTTATAACAAACACCTCATGTGACGGCGAGTGTGTCGTTAACACTCACAGTTATCACAAATGAGTGTTTTTTTTTTGGAATATATATTTATCAATGGGTAAGGTGCAAATGCGACATGACAGGGGCTTTTTAGCTTTTTTCGAATTCGATTCTAACGAGGGACGCTCGAAACAAATCTCTTTTTTTTTATCGAGCTCTCTTTTTAATGAGCAAAGTTATTTCCAACAGTCAAATTCGAATGAGACAGTTAATATAAAAAAAATATATATGATTGTAATAACTGAAAAAACAGCTGAAAATAATTATTTTATTGGTGGAAAATTAAGTTTCCCCTTTCCACAGAATACTTATTTCTTGAATTATCATTGCTAAAAACTTTTTCAAAAGTTGCAAGAGCTGATTTATTTGTATAAGCGCAATATTTGTAATAGTCGAATATCCTTTCTGGAAGGATACCCCTAAAATCTACAAAATACGTATTTCTTGGATTATTATTTGTTATAATTTTTTTTTTGTCAGTTTTGTCAGACCTCGTAAGAGTAGTTGCATTTTTTAAAAGTTCTGAAAGTCATATTTCTCGTTATAAAAAAAAAGTATGATTTGGAATGGCAATAATTTTCATTCTAATCATTTCTCTATGCAACTTCAAAATGTGCAAGCACAGCAGAAAATACAATAATTATTCGATTGTTTGAAAATTGAATTTCTCATAATTGCAGAATGCAATGTTTGTCAAAGTCTGAGAGGGCTTTTCACTTGAGAGCACTGCCAAAAAAAACCGAAGAGCTTTTTCTCTTTTTCCCATCGCTTAACTTCAAACAGAGATCAAATGATATTTGTTGGAATTACAAAAGGAGTTTGCGATTGCAATTCCAGACACGAATATTCTCCGAACCGCTCTCGCTCTTGTGCTGGAAATCGTTCGTTCGTTTGTCTTTTAACTTCGTCTGCTTGTCTTTATTCTTTTTCTTTTTTTTTTTTTGGTTTTTGTTTTTTGTTTTTGTCTTGATGTTGTTCTTGTTGCCGTTTGTTTATTTACATTGCGCTCCAAGTTTACACACACACAAAAGCAAGGGCTGTGTGTGTAGCAGCTGCAGCTGCGCTCAGTTTGCTATTGCAACCGATTTTTATTCTTTTTTTTCGTATGGAATGGAAGTTGAAAATGCTTGAAAATTGAATTGAAAACTTTTGTACTGTAAATAAGAGCAAATCAATGTTTTGCCAGCGGCGTTTACTTTTCAGCTGTCTGTCTGCAGACCAGCGCTCCTCGACTCCCTCTGCTTCACCAACTGACCCCCCATCAGCAGCCGATTTGCTGCTCCTTTCGCCGCCATATGCTCAATTTCCTTTCTCTGCCAACTTTTTTGGTGCATTCAGTTGTCGTTTTCGCTTTCGTTCGCTGCCCGGCAAAAAAAGAGAGACGACAACTGCAAATCGAGTATTTTACATATTGCACAAACATATTTATAGAATGCACATTTGCATATTGCACAAGTGTTTTTTTTTTTTGTGTTGCATCTTTTTATTTTTATTTTTATTTCTGTTTCTAATTGAGAGTGTGCCAAAATGGTATTGGGGGCCACAAATTCGAAATTTGTAATTCGCATTGCGAATAAATAGTCAGATTTATTTTTCTAGTTATTATGAATCACTCAACACATAAAGTGGAGTTGTGTGTATGTGTGTGTGTGTTGGGGCAGCTGCACCCGCCGGTGGCAGGTAAAAGAATGGCTTAAAGTGAAGTGGCCTGTGTGCCATTTACACGAGGAGCATAAAACTGGTTTGCTTTTTGTGCGACGACTGCTCGAGATGGCGATGGAGTGCGAGAGAGAAAGATAGAGATGGAGAGATGGAGAGAGATGAAGAGGCAACAACAACAAATATTTCGGTTGAAGCCGCATTACAAAAGGGCAACCTTTACTGAACTGAACCAAACTGCCAGCGACGACATATTGTACGAGGTGATTTTGATTTACGAGCAGAGGTAACCAATTCAACAATAAATTCGAATTGATGCAACTTGAAGCTGCTGTTGTTGTTGTTGTGGTTGTTGTTGCAACAACACTTGCACTTGCAAGCGCTTTCTTTCGCTGCTGCAACATCGTATCGAATTCGTTGCCCCCTTACGAATTCATTTGTTTTAGCTTTTGCTTGGCCCAGCCACAGATAAACTACACACATACACACACACACATATATACAATATCTACTGTCTGTTTGCGAGCACAAAACAAATTGAAGTTTTCAAGTACTTAATGGATAGGAGTTGAATATTATTTGTATTATTTTTAGTGCGCTGTGCGCTCTTTGCGTACCCGTCGCGATGCTTTTCAAGCGAGAACTGAATTTAAGTGTAGCGCGTGCTTGGGGAGCCCATAGCAAAGGCAAAAAGCACACACAGGAACGTTTGGAAATGAAACACATCTCAACAGCTCTCTCTCACAGTTGATATTGTTGGTGCTGCTGCTGCTGCTTGGGGCTGCTTACTGCTGTCGCAGGTAAACAATTTCTTTTCCGCGTTCCTCTAGTGGCGCCAATTTTATCTGAGCAAGACACGGAACGAGACTGAGAGAGAGAGAGAGGGAGAGAAAGAGAGATAAATCCAGAAGATGCTTACAATGTCATTGTCAATTGCTGTTGGCGGTTTTCGCTCGAATTGATTTGAAGCCCTACACCGACTAAATACCCTTCATTTTACCACCCAAATAGGGGAATCTTGGTACGTACAACTTTTCACTTGGTGTAGAAAAGTCTTCAAGACTTAATTTAGAGAGAAACATAACATCATATTTTTTTTTAGAAAGAGATAAGCCTATCTATAAAGTTTGATGAGTTTTTATTTTTTTTGGAAATTATACTTTGTCTTATCAAATGTAGTAATAATTCCAACGGATGTTCGTAGCAGCTTGATTCACTTATTTATCTCTGATATGAGGTAGACAAAGTGACTAAACCAAATTATTAATCAAATAAACAGCTTATTCACATATATTTTTAACTTAAGACTAAATTTATTAGTAACTATTTTATATATTATTAGGCAAATAAATGACTGTACTGCAATAATCGTGCGAAACGATAAAATATTTGATATTTGTAATTTAAATGTATTTCATGCAACCTTTAAATATTTAATATTTTGTTTTCATTTACTGGGACTAATAAAAAATGAAGTTTAAATTTATAAACGTTTATTTGAAGCGACCACATATCGATAGGTCGATAACCAATTTTTGCATGCGTCGCAAATTTGCAGCACTGGCACTTAACAACACTGCACAGTCGACTGCGCGAATCTTTGTTTACAAACTTGAACAGAAACAAACAAAAAATGGAATTTCCTCTCTCTGATTTCAATTCGCTTGACTTGGAGCGAGAACTCTACGCTCGCGCACTGGATACCGAGGGCAGCAAGCAGGAGCGCTATGAGCGTCTGTTGGCCGCACGATCGAAAGAGACGCAGCGTCCAAAACGCGGTTCGGTTGCAACGCTTGGAGCTCGTTTGCAACTAGAAGATTTTGCTGAAATTAAGCTCTACACACAGGCTGAATTTAAGTTGTTGTCCAGCAAGTTAAAGTGGAGACTGGAGTATGTTCGTCGCACAGAAGACGGCGAGAGTTTGGAGTACTTTCATCCGGATGTGCTCAGTCGCATTGATCGTGCCAAGACATATATGCTGAATATGGATGAGTTTCTGGTGCGACAAGAGCCATATGTTCACAAGGTAAGCCAAAGCATTAATCTTCCAAATATAAGTTTTAATTATGCACATCTTAATTACAGATCTTTGCTATATTCGTATCACGCACTGGCGGTCAGGAGCCACATCTTTGCTATGCCCGAAGCCTGGCCAAATTGCGCAGCTGGGATGAAATTACCGAGGAGTTCGAATGGCCAGTGAGTGGGATTACGAATTACCATGATGATGATAATTATTAATAATATTAATTAATAAACTGGCAGCTGATTGAAAGTGAACACATTGCCAAACCCTTGCCCAGCGGCGAAATTGATAACGCTGAGCTGGAGACGAATGTAAGTTGGAAATGGAAATATAATTGTAGTCAAATAATCCTTCTCCCTTCCTAGCTCATCACATCCGAGAACATTGCCAAAGCGATGACGTACATATTGACTGTAATTCGGGAGAAAGGATTGATGAACTTTGTGGCTATAGCTTGTGATCAGAATAGGCTCGGTTTGGCAGCGGTGACAATGCTGGTGGAGGCCAGTGGACATGTAATGCTGCCGTGTGTCTTTGATACAAGCGACCTACAGAAGTCCCTCAGAGACATGTTCTGCTCGGCCTGTGTGCGTTGCTCGGTGCGTGTCTCCAACGAGCTGTATCTACAGAGTAGCTACGAGGAGCAGCTGAGCAGGATATGCAATAGCAACAGTACGAAGAATATGAATGCAGTCCTGCTGCTCATGGACTATGTGAATCGATTGCCACAAATCCTGCTCGCCATGTGGCACTTTGAGGAGCATCGCGATAAGCCAATCTCGCTGCTTGGCCTCAACAATAAATTGGTGAAAATCTATGGTTCGCACTTAAGAAGAGAGCTGCCACCGATCACTTTTGACGACTGTGCGGCTGGCTCGGGTCTGTTGCAGTTGCTTGTCTTCGACGCCTTGTGGCACATATCACCAGACCCCGAACCAGAAGAGCTGCATCCAAAAAAGTAGTTTTTATATATTAATTTATTTGTTGGAACATTGAAATCAGTACAAATGCATTTATATATTGCTTTATGTTATGTGTAACGCATATTGAGGCAAATTTGGATAAATATCGCTAGATATATCAAGGCGCTATATTCACAGATTGTTGCCCCATTATGTGTCATGCTCGCTGTGAATATCTGTGATCTCTGCGTGATCTCATTGTCAAAGACCTCCTCCGTTGCATCATACTGCAGTTCCGATTCCGTCGAATAATTCGGCAGCTCAACTGAAAGTTTGAAAAATATCTAAAATTATTTGAAAATATTACTTTCATTATAATTATGGTTACCCTCGCCGCCTGTGGCGAATCTGACAATTTTACTGCTGTCGCTCCAGCCAAAGCTGTTCCGGGCCAGAACCGACACCTCAAACAGACTCGCAGGCTGAAGCCCATGTAGCGTATACGATGTTATATAAATCGGACCTGAAATGTATATAGCGAAATTTATTTCAATTTATTTTGATTTTGTTTGTAAATAATTTAATTAGCTGGCAAAGCAAAACCCAAATTCTTGCCAGCTTTGAAGTAGTTTTTTGATTGTTTACAAAAATTTTATTTTTTTAAATATTTATATTTTGTTTATTGTAACCTTAACTGACTTGAGATAATCGATCATCGGATAAATTCTAATTTATGTTATGAGAATAAAATGTTTGGCAACAGTTATTATATATATTATGTATATATATTTGAGTTGTGCTCACCGATTGTCACTTGGGCTGGAATCGTCAGCTCAGTCCAGTTGGTTCGAATGGTCCTTGTTAGATTCGCTTATGGAAGATACAATTTGTTAATGGTGTTAACAAGTGAAAGTAAAGGTAACTTTTCCAACCTGATGGTATCTGTCGGAATTTCAGCTTGAACTCCATGATGGGCAGCATGCTCTCCGTTTGCCAAACGAGCACATGCGAGGTGGAGCTCTGGGTGCCCGGATTGATCTTGAATACACAGGGCATGGGTCGACCTGTTAGCTCCACGGTGGCGCTCTTGAAGCCAATCGAATTGCTCGCCCGGCACTCATATTGACCCATGTCGGATTCACGGACCTTTTTCACGGTCAGCACGTGCTTGATGAGGCTGACGTAGCTATCCAAGGCCTGATTGACAACGCCCAGTTCCGTCTCCTGGCTGCTAATGTGAGCGCCAATGGGCACGGGGACACCATGATGAAACCATTGCAGAGTCGCCAGCGGTGCTGCCTCCACAATGCACTCCAGATGTGTCCGATCTCCGACCCGGGTGTAGACAACACTCTGTGGCAGCGTCACCTCCGGAGCAACTAAAAAGATTTGGATTACTCGCTGGGTAAGGCAATTGCAGCAGAGAACTTACACAGGACTTGGAGCTGAACGCCTGCCACTGCTGGCTGACCCACTCCATTGTCCGCCAGGCACTCGATCAATCCCGCCATGCTGCGCGACTTGATCTCAAAGATGTGACTCTGGCGATTACCCGAGTTGCTATACTGATCCACTGTGTTGCCATTATGGCGCCAGCTAATCGATGGCTGTGGCACACCCTTTGCCGAGCAGATCACCTCAAAGATGGCGCCAATGGGCAGCTCGAGGACGCCGCTTGGCTCCGTGGCAACACTCGGCTCGTACTGCACCTCAATGGCATGCACCTGGACGGCTTGATTGCTGTTCGACATGATCTCGCAGTAGTAGTCGCCAGTATCCTCGGCTTTCAGATTGGACACCTGCAGGCTGCCATTGCCCCAAAGCACAATCCTTTCGTTCGGTGGCAAAATCTCCGGATGGCGAGAGTCCACCAAAGTCTGATCATCGCGATTCCAGCGCACATAGCGAAAGGGAGCTGTAGTTTCGATATAATGAATATAAAAAAAATAAATCCTTATTTTGAAAGTCGAGCAAATATATTAGAATAATTTCGAGTTATAGTCATGAAGATTTAACTGCTTTTAAGTCTCTGAAATCTCTTTTTAATGACATATTATTCAACCCTCTTTTGGGGTTTAATTAACTTGTTCCCATGTATCCAATTTCAATGGGCGCTGTCAATAACCCTTTTTAATTGACGTGACCTACGATGGCTGTTAAGTAAATCAGTTAATGAAGCTACTTCAAAAACATGCAGTTGACATTCAATTAATAAAATCCGTTTTCGCGTCTATTATGAAAGAAGAAAAAAAAAAAAAAAAATTATAATAGGGAAGAAAATCCATTGTGATAAACGAATTTCCTTGGCTGCCTTTTGTGTAGTCATTCAAGGCGCTTTATGATATCAATCTAGAGTCATCTTTTGCTGGCTTCCAAATTAAATGCCATTGTTGTATCAAGTTGCACACAAAGCAGCACTTTCAAGGCCCATTATTAGATGAACAAATTTAGTCATGTACATTTTGCTTCTAAAATTAAACATTTAATCTTTATAGTTAAATTAGCTTACTATCCAAATAGCAGGGCAATAGAACTGTATCATTTTCGTAGGATTTGATGGTGGTTGGAACACTTTTAAATTTTTGATTGTTCTCCAGATCATTGTTGAAATTGAGCTCGGCCCGTGAGGGATGCAGGCCAATCAGTAAAAGCGATATTAACAAATCAATGGAGCACATTTTGCGGTCACTTGGATTTTAAATTCAATTAGAGAGCCGCGATATAATGTTTCGTTATCTTCGAATCTATTCCAAGCTAACTATTCCCCTCGAGGCGGACGCGTGTCGCAATTTTTGTTCCGGCGCGCTTCAAGTCACGAGCCCAACTGAACGCTTGAGCTGACGTTGTGAATATGTTCTGGCGAGGCTTCCCCTGATGGACACTTGAGGCGCAGCAGAGAGGCAGTGGCAGCAGACAGAGCCAGCGAGAGAGGCGTTGATGAAAAGACAGCTCAGAAAGTCACTTGCTCTTTCTTTGGATGCCGGTTGATTAGCTGACATTTAATGTACAGCAACGCAGTTGCGTATTGTGTATTTTTTTTGAGTGCACACATATGTGCAAGCTTGAGGTACATATACATACATATATATATATATATATATATATAAATATTTGTATCTATAGATGCATCGAAGCGTTCCAAACGCCCACCACACCAAGCATGTCCATTTGCCATGGGCCATGCATCGCTAGTTTTTTTTGTCATCATTCTAAATCCGATTCTGATGCTGCCGCTGCTGCTGCTACTGATCTATTACATTCTCCGCTTCACAGAACGTGCTTCTGTTGCATATTCTGAGATAAAATGTCATTGTGCCACAATGGGAAATATGTGTTTGGCCATCATCATTGTGATCGGATCAGACACAGACAATTCACACATTCACATTTGGTCACAATGTGTGGCTCCAAATTCTCCCCCCCTCCCCAGCACAGATGGCAGTCAGTGTCCAAGTGGGCAGAGTTAGGGCCAGGTCCTCCCCTATGTGGCATCGTTAAGCATGTATTCTGAATCTGCATTTTTAATAAAAAAAAAAAACTTACCGGAAGTGCATTAATACACAAAATGTTGCATAATAGTAAGTAAATGTGGCACGCATTCATTATATTTGCAATTTGCATTTGGAAATGGCTTCAAATACTCCAAAGACATTTTTCAAAACTGATGCGATATTAAAAGACGATCGATTTTACTTTTAAATATACCTTTTGGATTCGAATTTACAATGCCAAAACTCTACGAAAACTAAACCGATTTTAAAAGTAAATTTTCAACGTTCTACTTAAAAAATTGACTTTGGCAATGGATCAAAGCTTATCAATATCTCTTCCAGATTAAGACTGCATATATAGATAAATAAATAACATTTGTTTTCAAATTGAAAGATAAACTCAACCCATTTTCAAATTTCCAACTCGATTCGGTTGTGACCTTTAACGGCTGGATGTAGTTGAATTTGAACTGCCCGCGAAAAGATCTGAAATGTGATCGCTTTCAATTAAAAGACAATTTCATCGAATTAATTAAATTACATGTTGCGGACTTTTTTTCGAAGGGGTCTCCAACAGCTGCGCAAACAAACTGCAAACCAATTAAAGACGCGTCCGAAAGATATATATATATATATATATATAAGAAGTCATTAATGTGCTCATCATCATCGTCATCTTGGTACAGTTGAGCAATTTGTACTCATTTGGGAAACCCGGGTTGTTCATTGAGTATAGTATTTATTTATGTTTAACCTGGGCTACATTAGTTGTTTTTCTGTTTTTGTTTGTTCAGTTTAAAATTAATAATCCGCTGAATGCTTACAACCGACGCATTAGCAACTTATGTTTCTTAAGTGTGTGTGTTTAATATTATTTTATTATTATTATTATTATTATTATGTATAGTAGCGGGCATTAAATCGAAGTTTATACGATTCACGTTATAAGAATGTATGTTTGCATGTGTGGCAATATCAAATATAAGTTAATTTATAAAACAATTGATGTATATATATGCACAATTATATATGTATGTAAATGGTAACTAATAGAACTTTTCTTCTTATTATTATTATTTTTTTTTTAACTTAAAGCTAATTGAATTACAAGGGATATGTAATCCGATGACTATTTTGTGATTACAATAAAATGAGTTTTGTATTTTTAAAAATTTAGCTAATTGTTGTTCATAAATTATAATTAATGAAACACAGACAAACACATATACACACACACACACACACACACACACACATACACATGCATGCAACACACAAATAATCAGGGATAGTTTCCATCAGTAACAGTTATTGGCTTGTACAAAAAAGGAGTCTTCAAAAACGCAGCTGAACCGTCTCCAAGAAGATTTCTTCAACAGAAAATATTAATAATAATAATTTTGGATCGTCTATATATCCAGCACAAAGCGATGTATTCGTAAGCATAATACAGTTTTGCAAGCGTTAACAAAACTTGTCTCTTACAATCATCGATTGCGTTTAATTACTCGTAACTCCTACTACTAGCCTAAGTGGGCGATTGGGGGGATGGGAGATAAAGAACGTCGTCATTAATTGGGTGCAACACTAGATTAGGCCGCGCTTCTTTTTGTAATCTTCCAGGTTGAGTGAACGCTTGGACACCGTTTCGGTTGGTTTGTTCGCCGGTTTGGGCAACGCATTGGCGCTGTTCACTGTAAATGGTAAAATATTGTCATTAAATATATATTTATATATATATATTTATATGTATATTAAACAACTCACCTGGCAGCGGCACATCGAGGTCTATGTCAAAGTCGTGCAGCGAGTACAGACTGTAGTCCTTGCCATCGCTTGGCTTTGCATTATTGGAAGTACACGTCTCATTCGGTTTCTTTTTGCCCGGCGGCGGCGGCGGCATCGGCGCCAACAGCATATCCTCCTCATCCTTTTTAATGCCACCCTTGAAGCCCATGCGTGGCTGGGTGATGCGACGCGTGAATGGATCCGATATCTTCTGACCCTTGTTGGCACGCGCCTCCTCCATGATGGCCTTCTCGGCATCCTGCACATTGCGTTTGCGATTGCGATCGTTGATGTACGAAATCAAGTTGAGGCTGTGCGAACGCCGCTTGTCCAATTCGGAGGCGCGGCTCTCCAGCTGATCGATTTGCTGGCCCAGATCGTTGGCAATATCGTAATCGCCGCGCAGCATCGCCGCGTCGCGTTCCTTCATCAGGCAGGTCTTTTTCATGGCATAGTTGGTGGGTCGATTTCGAAAGCGATTCTTCTCCTCAACGATCTTGTCGACATCCTCGTCCTTGTACTCATAGTTGAGGGCCTTCTTAATGTCGTTGGCCTTGATCTCGATGAGATCAATTGTGGGCATCTGCACATGCGACTGCTGGCAGATATCGACCCATTTGTTGAACTCCGTTTCGGTGAACTCCTGATTCGAGATGAACTCCAGCCGAAAGACGCGCTCCTGTGTGCCATGCTTCAAGCGCAATCCACGATTCGTCCGCGTCGTACCCAAACTGTAGATTTTTCCAGTTTCCACAACGCCAACGATTTCGGCAACGCGATACACGGGCTTCTGCCCGTTGTTGCCAATGCTGATCCGCACAAAGCAGTTGACGACGGTGCTCTCAAATATGGGCAGATTAACGAAACGCTCCATTTTGAAGCGTGATAATCGCAACTTGTTGAGATCCTCACGTGTAGTTATAAACACGGGATCCTTGGTCGTCTTGTCATCGTCTTCCGATTCGCTGGAGGCTTTGCTGCTGTTCGAACGTGATCTTTTGTCCGTCGGCTTCTCATCGTCATCCCAGTCACTGCTGCCGGAGTCATCGGAATAGATTTCGGATGCTTTCAGTTTCACAGCCGATTTGCAACCGGAAACGCTCTCCAGTTCCTCTTTGTCATCATCTCGATCCCGTTCCGCTTGTCGCTTCGCTTCCTCCTCCTCTGCAAAAGGAAATGAAAGAAAGATTCGTTAAATATATTCTACGGAAACGTTTACTTTGTTTTGTTGGCTTCACCTCGCTTGGCTTTGCCCTCTCGCTTGGCTTTTAGCATGGCCATTGCGTTGCTGCGCTTGTCATCCGTTTTGTTTGCCTCGACGTTCTTCTTGCGTTCCTTGGAGCGCTCCTTGTGATCAAAGTAATCGGCCACATCGCTGGCCCTTTGCTCCTCGGAATTCCGCTCGGCGCTGCTGCTTCTTGGTGCACCACCACCCGAACCGGAACTTACTCCGGATGTGGATGGACCCTCGCGCATCGCGGTCAACGGCGGCGACGGACTCTTGGCCATGGTGCGTAGTTCTGCTGCACCACTTTTGCTCGGATCGGTATCAGCCCCGATGGATGCCTGATGCATGGTTGGGGCTTCAAGTTCTTTGGCCCTCTTGAGTCGCTTCTCCTTCTTGGACTTCTTTTTAGCCCGATCGCCCTTTGTCTTCGACTTCTCATTCTTTTCGCCACGGCGGGCGAGTTTTAGCTTCCGCTCGATCTCCCACCGGGTGCGCATAATGTCGCGCTGTTCGATTCGCTTGAAGAACTCCGTTTCGCGCTCCTTCTCCGACAGTCCGTTGAGTCGCTTGCGATCCGCCTCATCGCCCATCAGATCATCATCGTAGCCATCGTCAAATTCAGAATCCGAACTCGAAGATGAGGAGTCTGAGGAATCTGTGCCAGAGCCCGAGCCCGATTCCGACGACGATGCTGACTTCGGTTTCGATATATCGTAATCCGAATCGCTGTCGGAGACTTCTCCCTCCTCCTGTTCACTTTGATTATCTGCCTTCTTATGCAGTTCGGCTTCGGGACGTTTTTCGATGGGAGCGGGGGCATTTGTTGGCCCTGCCTCATCCTGACTATCATCGTCCCAATTTTCCTCCGAGGAACTCGAGTCCCTGCTCGTCTTCTTTTGGCGCTTCTTTTTTGAGACGGGCGCACCCGATTTATTATTGGCCCAGTCCGAGTCCGAATCGGACTTGGAATTGGTGGCTTTTGTGACATTGCTTGGCTTCTTACGTTTTCGGGCTACCGACAGCAAGTCCTGCATGCGAAATACAAATACAATTTCAAATATAGATTTTTACATTTAATTTTTGCGTCGCATTGATTTTTGTTGCATGGCGTCTGCATTTTTTTTCGGGGCGTCCTTCCATATTCCTAACATTCGGATTACTCACCGATTCAAGGTTGGTGTCTGTGTCGCTGTCGCTGTTGCTTGAATTTGAGTCCATTAGAGATTGCGTTCGACGTTTTCCCATACTAATTAAGTAAATTTGTGCCAAACAACAAAGCTAACCTGCAAACAGGGTGAAAATAAATAACTAACATGAACATACATACAAAAAAACATATATATGTATACATATATACCGCGATAGGCCATTTACATTTTGCTCAATTTATGTTAACGTTAACAGCGACCACTCATTTTTGCGTGCAACAACAACAGCTTCTGCTTATCTCGCGAAAACTTTATTATTATTATGCAATTCGAAGGAAATTTTCGAACAATCACAATATTTAGTTTTCGTTTGCAATTTATTTATTAATTTGACAATTTTTAAATTTAAAGGCGCACAACTCAATATATTACAGCTACATACTGACTGTAATTCGCTTCTGTAATGCTCGATAACAGACCGCTGCCAATTATCGATTAGGAAAAACTGATTACAAACAATCGATAAGCTGTATGCCATTGGTTGCTGACTCAATGCTGATAGCTATAAAATCAACGCGCCAGTTTGTATTTTGAATTTTTAAATTTCTCACTAAATTATTGTACTTGAATACATATATTAAAATCTTATAAGCAATCATGTTGAGATACTATGATTAAAAGGGTTATTATATTCAAATATGTATTTACTTACAACTCCATCTTCTACAAACATATGTTTGCTCTAATACAATCAAATAATGAGATGGTAAATAAAAAAAAAAAGAATTTAACATATATGCCAATTCCATTAATTGGTGGAAAAAAAGCAAATCAAATTTGAATATGAATATGAATTTTTTTTCATTTAGTTGGTTTTTGTAAATTGATTTTTTCCGAGTAATTTAAGGAGCTGCGTTTAGATTGCAAGCTACCATGTTGCAGGCCTGGGTACGAGTTCCGGTTCTTACTATTTTCAAGATGGAACTCTCTCAGTAGATCTGTGAACGGATTTCTTATTTTGCCAGTGAATATACATATTTATAAGTGTAATTACGACATATAATAATGTACTTGCGGACTAATCAACTTATCCATTGTATCCTTGTAAAAATCGTATAATCCTTGTGTAATTTTCTCTCACACACTCTCAAGCATCTCTCATCAATTGGTAATGTGTAAATATGGGAGGGCACTCGAGGACATTTTAGTGTTTTTACGTTTACCGCGGTGTATGTCTTTAGTATGCTTGTTTGTTAATGGTTGTGGTAAATGACACAATTAATACGCTTGACTGCTCCGTCGCTCCGTCACTCCGTCATCGCAGTGCGGTATTTACTGTACCTGAAAACAGCCTTGACACTGAATGTGGTGCTTTTCTGCATTTTTATGGCATTAAAAATTGTTAATGTTTTTTGCTCAACGGTCGGTCGCTTGAGCTTAAGCACCCCATTTATTATGGCACACTGGCGATGTCAGCTGCAGCGGCAACTGTAAAAGTAACCAAAAATAACGAAGGGGGTGGCGGAGGGGAGGCAGGGAGGACCAGACTCACCTGAAGGGGTCTCCATCAGTATGCGGGTACAACGGGCAACAATGCGACGTCCACTAATGCAACAAATAAATCATGAAAAGTGTGTGACTGAAAGTTGCCAGCACTGAGAAAAAGTTACCAGCAAAAGCAGACTATTTTTTTTTGCTGTACTTAGTTAGCTCTGATGGCCAGAGTTGGGAATAGATTACACATTAGTGATGTGCTGAAAAGCCAGGCATAAGGGTGGGTAGGTCTGATACTAGGAAAGGTTTATGCATCTCTTGGTATATGTTTTAAACTTAATTATTTTAAGACTGAGTCTCTATGAAAGGAATCTGAATCTGCAATGTGAAAACTGCGTACAAAATTGGATTGTTTTTTATTTTGTTTATTAAATCTCTATTAACTTTTTTTGTGGAAAAGTCTTAAATAAATATAGTATTAGTTGTATTGGAACGTTGTAAAATATATTAAAATAAAGTAACAAATAAATAATTTTTATTAGTAGTGTATTTGATTACCTTTATTTTCAACAGTTTCCTTGTTACACTCCTGATAAATGCCTTTAAAATTGTGCTGGCCACTTGTCAAGCGTTTTTTGGGCACATCCTGGCTGCAGTCCATATATGTATATTCTTCCTGCAGGACATTACATAAAGTATCGGGTATTGAATTTGAATTCGCCAATCGAATAGTGGCCATTTCTGAGACAACTTGAATGCGACTGAACACTCACTGACTGCAATGGCACTAATAAAATAAATAGACTATGAAACTCACACACACACACACACACACACACATACACACACACACACACACACTAGCAAACAGTGACTACAAACGTGAATTCGAGCGTGTGAGAGTGTTTCAAATGAAATGCTAAGAATTTCATGCTTATGCGTTACGCTCAATGGATTTTGGATGACAGACGGAGTGAGTCGATGGGTGAGCAGAATGGTTCACGGATATGAACATCAAGATTGCGGAATGTGGAAAACGCAATGACATTTAATGGGATTGGGTCAACAAACGCATTAGTATGTTGATGGACTGGGAATGAGGATGGTAACTACGCCAGGATAAGCACTTTATGGTCTGCACAAATTGTAGCGCATAATTTGTGTGCTTTATTCGTTTTAAATAAATACAAAATCAAATAAAGAATGCTAAATGGGAGATGAACTTCAAGAGATATTAGTTGGAAACTAATAAAGTTCTGTAATGGATTAAGTTAAAATACATTTAAGACTTATGTAAAAGGTAACCACAAAAGTAAGCTCTCAAATAAAGAGCTGAACGGGATTATATATATTTGTATATTGATATTCGAAGCTTCACATTTTATACTATTATATGTGTTAGTATATATATATTTGAAAATAGAGAAACTATTCAGAATTTACAAGGTCTCGTCACGTGCCCGGCTAGCTCAGTCGCTGAGCTCAGTCCCTGTTCGGGCGAAATTCTTTTTGCCATATCTTACCATTCGAAACATCTTCATATTGATTTATTTAAGTTGAGTGCAGTAATTGGATACCAATAATTAAAATGTACTTGCAAAGATAAAGTCCCATTTCAAAATGCAATTAAATCGAAATCCATCAAAATATCGTAAAAATGTTTCCTGCATTTGAAATCACATTGAATTTAATTCGGTAAATTGAAATGCTAAGAGCAGTCACATGGAATGCAACAGAAATCTATACACACACACACACACACACTCATACACACCCTTGCACACACTCACACACACACACGCAGCGACTTCAATGTCAACAAATGGAATAGAAAAAACGCAGTCGACTTCGTCCTACTCTGGCAACAGCATGCATAATATAGAAAAAAATATGAAAATATAATCTTAAATTATATTATGATAATGTTTGGCTGAAAATCATGTAAAGTTTTTACTACAGCCGTAACTTTGTTAAAACTGAGCCGATTTGAGATTGGAGATTGAGCTTTGATGTGGGAAATATTACAAATTTTCAAAAAATAGATAAATTCTTGCACGATGCTTTTACTGTTAGTTGCATATAAGTTTCAACTAATTTTAGGAAAGTAAAAAATCCTACTCCAGCATATACTCTACACAACTTTCAGTGTCAGAGTATTAAAAGTTTCTAAACTCAAGTCAAGCTGTGGATGCCAAAGTCGAAAGCGAAAACTTTCACTTTGAAGGACACGAAGAAGATACTTTAGGGATACGCAATCAAAGTGACTGTTAGATATATACATATTTATACATGTATGTACATAAATATGTATAGTCTGATAATATACAGACAAACGTGCAGGACAGGCTGTCAATCTCAGCGAGAGTTGGTTCGCCGTTCGCCATTCGCAGCTCGGTGAAGCGAAAAGCGGAAATCAGACGCCATATCAGGCGGATATGCTCGACAAGACCGGACGGAAATGAAACGTAAGTGAACATTGCAAAAACAACAAGCAGCCGAACATTGAATTAAATGTTCGGAGCAGCAGCAACAACAACAACAACAACAATAACGAGAGGACAACTGACATTGACAACGATGTTGAGATGCCATTGAAGCTGAGGTAGGATGCGGGCGTAGGATCCAGGATTGGGATATACAATAAATAGGAATAGGTAAATATTGAGTATACGCCATCGTAAACAGAACGAGATTGTGTCAACAGTGGCAATAAAAATGCAGTGCCAATAAAACGCATCAAAGAAATCTTTACTGTTTTCGTTGCTCCAATTTGACATACATAAATATACATACATATACATACATTCGTGCATTCGTACATTCATACATAGATTTTGTGTGTAACTCACACTCAGCAAAACGTGAAATCGATTTCGCATTTGCAGTAAAAATGCAAATGCAAACAGACAGCAATAACAAAATAAAGTTTCGTTAGTCGAGTGTATCAAAAAACACATTTATGTAGATAATAGCTGCAACTAGATGCGGCAACATTCCCATTGCAGATTTATGTGGATATTCAAACTAAGCATTCATTTCTGACAGATGCCCCAAAAAGTGGTAAGCAAAATTATTTATGTATGTGCGGATAAAATACAGTTCACAGCTACTTATAGCAATCTCAACAAACATAAAAAATTCTGTTTATATATAGCTTTAAAAATGGTAGATAAATCCTTAAAATAATCTTCGTAGATTCATTAAATTAAATAAACTATAACTTATAACTTAGGTTTTTTAGAATACTTTTGAAAGTGGCAAATTTGATACACTTTAGTGTGATTTTTAATAAAGTTTTTGTAGAAGAATTTGATTTGAATATTACTAATTGGTTTAACATTTCTACTTTCTTTGAAACTGCTCAAAAATTTGTAATTTTTTGTTTGAATACAGATATTTTCAAAATAGTAAAAGTTGTATTTTCCAAATGAATAACAATTGCTTGGCTTCTCTGGTTTTGAAACCAACATCACAAGTCTTTATAGTTTTTGCTGTCTAATTTTAAACATTATTAAATTAGCTTAAGTCACATAGCTGCACTACATATATGTATATATACATAATATATACATATATATATATATATGTCAATTGACTTGAGTTGAATTCGAGTGTTTCTTTAAATGGTTTAACCAAGCAGAAGCGCAACTAAATCGCTTTGCACTGCATCGTTGTGTGTGCGTGTATATCTATATATCTATATATATATATGTATATATTCACATACGCATATCTGTATGCAAATTGAAGCAAAGTTTTTCTGGCGGCTGCCTCTTCGAGGGCTAACTGCAGCGCTTTACACGATTTCTTTACGCCATGTTGCACATTTTGCGAGTGTTGCAAAGTTCAAATGACTGTGAAAATGCACACGGGCGAGGGGGAGCCATCTCAATATGCAATGGAAGGGGAATGGCAACAACACCAACAAACAATGACAACAACTATGGGGTTATCGAAACGGCAGCGGCAGCAACAAAAGGCTGCTGCACGTGTTGCAAGTGCTCACTCGAAAAACTTGTGTATTTTCTGCACAACATTTTTTTGGTTTTTCAGTATAAAAGAAAATGCAAAAATGTGAATAGAAAATATTCAGGCCACTTTTGACCTTGAACTCTCTCGCTGGGAATATAAAAAATATTTAAGAATTTACTGAATAAATACGTATTAATTTTAAATTTATAAATGTTTATCTATGAAATATGCTAATGATTATGAAATATAGAAATATATCTCTATAGAGATGGAAATATATAAAAATAGATCTTGAGATATGATATATATTTCTAAGTTTTAAGTTATTTTCTTTATAGGATTATTTTCTATCTAAAACAGCAAATTTTTTAAAATGAAATAATAAAAAATAATGGTTTTGATAATAGATAAAATATATTTTATATAGTATAATTTTTAATTTTTAAGAAGAGTTTCTTTATTTGATTTGAGTTTTGTAGAAATGATGCCCGTTAAAGCTGAGGGAAAAGTGGGCAATATTAACTTTGAGAGATATTTATTTTACAGTTAGAATAACCGTTTCAAACGCAACTGTTGCCCATCAAAAACATCGAAAGACTGGGGAAATTGTGCTTGGTAGCAGATAAAGATAACAAACGGTTAAATTGGGATAACTCGCACTGCGCAGTCGCCTTGCAAGAGAGCGAGAGAGAGTGAGAGAGCGAAGGAGAGCATTTGTCCCTATGTTGTCCTTATGCTCTCTCTTTTGGAGTTAGCTACGCTCAGAAAGCTCCTTTTGGCACATCAAAGGCAAAATGTTCATTTAAATCAAAACATTTGGGGCACTGTGTTTTGTGATGTTTTGAAGTTGCCCCATCGTCTACCCCAGCGCCCGCCCCTCGAGCTCTTTGTTATCGTTATTTGTTGCCATTGGTACAATATTTCCATAGACGAACGAACACGCGCTCAATTTGATTGAATTGTTATTGTTATTTGACTGTAGTTGTTGAACTGCCTGTTTTTTTCTTCCTTTGTGGCCACTGCTAGTATGTTGGCCATTTAGCCAAATGCACATTTAGGCCAAATAGTAGCAAATTTTTACATGCATGAGTGTGTGTTAGTGTGTGTTTGTGTGTGTGTGTCAGTGCTTGAGCCTGCTTGTGGGACTATGCCAGTTCCATTGACTTGAATAAATAACGAGCACTACGTGAGTTGATTTTCGAGTCTTAGAATTGTTTGTCTTTTGCACGTGGCGGCTGCCAGAAAAAAGATTTGTAAGTGTGGCCGTATTTACATTGTACTCGTGTGCCGTCTGTCCGTCTGTCTGTGTGTGTCTGATTTACTTCTTTTTTTTTTGTGTTTTTGTCTTTGGGTCAGCAAATGACTCGTTTGTGGCTCGCACAGCGTCAGCAATTTGAGGCCGGAGTGGCTGCAAAGCTAGCGGAAATTGTTGCCTGCTTTTCAGGCAACCCTGACCTACTACTTATATATGTGTGCGTGTGTGTGTAACACTCAACTCTCGATGGCATTGTCGTACAGTTAAATACATCAGCGTCAAAGCTCTATTTACGAATTGAATGCATTTGCATTTTATGCACAACAGTCATGGCCTTCAAACAAAACACACAGAGAAACACTTACTTTGTGCGACAATGTTTGCAACAGTTTTTATCGTTGCAACTCAACATTAACAGGCAACACGCAACACTTGCCTCACTTGACTACAAAGCAGTTGCACCTTAAGTTAAAGCCATTTTAAAATGGTCGACTTAATAAAGTTAAATGCTCGATTACCGTTTGAGTTGATGATGGTCAATAAACATGTGTACAGGGTAACTGCTCGTCGTGCTATCTCCACTCCAGCTGAGTAACTAACTGCTTGTCGTTTGTTGACATGCACCGTGAGCTGTGCGATGTGTGAGGCAGTCTCTGTCTCTGTCCACGTCTCATTCTGCCTTTTACAGCTCGCACAGTTGCTGCTAAACTTAAAGTGTGGCAATTGCAGGCGAGTGTCAGGCAGAGCTTTGCAATTGACATAATTAGCTGACATCTATGTGTGTGTGTGTGTGTGTGTGATATAAGGGTGTTGCTCATTGAAGCACTTCCAAGTGCTTTGTTTGGCCCAACAAATGAAAAATACAAAATAGACAATGAGTTGTGAACAAATGAAGACAGCGCAATTTTGTCGAACAACAAGAGTCAAAGAAAGAGACAGAGTGTAACAGAGAAAGGGAGAAAATAAGTTGCACTCATTTCAAACACATTTTTTTCTGAGTGTATGCTTGTCCAGAAAGTAGTACGTGAAATGGAGTTCATTGGCAAAGCATAAAAGTTATTTTAATGTTCTACAATTAAGAATTTCTACGTGATTTTAGCTCGGAATGTGAGTAAAAATTCCAGACTGAAAATCGGTCGACTTATTTTAAAAAGCGAGGGCTTTTTGATCATAGTTAGATCTCTAAATAAACCGTACATTTAAAGTTAAAAACGAGATTTTGGGTCGGAAGACAAGTACAAATTCAAATGTTAAACTGATTTTTGGAAGTAGTAAATTCAAAAGAAATTGTTGCATACTTTTAAGAGCGTGTATTTGAGGTTATTCTCCAGTTAAATCGTTTAGCTAAACATTTCTGTTCGCCTGTTATTTTGACTGGGGGAACAATACGAAAACTCGAAGAAAAAAGCGCTCATATGTGAAATATTGATTTTTATTTTCATAGGAGCTTGATCCACCTCTGTCGCGGGTTGGCCTGGTATTGCAGTTCCGCCAGGATTCGGCCCATGTTAATAATAAATGAAACCGTTGTTGAATGATGGCTGCGAACATCTGACTGCCGAAGAGATGCATACTTTTAAACGGTTCGATTCAAATGCTAAATTGAAAAGAAATTGTTGCATACCTTGAAGACCGTGTATTTGAGGTTGTTCTACAGATAAAATCGTTTAACTAAACTTTTCTGTTCGCCTGTTATTTTGAGTGGGGAAACTTCATAACTATAACTTCATAACTTCGTCAAAACTCAACCCAGATTAAAAAACGAGGGATTTTTGATCATAGTTTTGCACCTAAATCAATCCTACATTTAAAGTTGAAAACGTGTTTTTGGGTCGGAAGACAAGTTAAAATTCTGGCCTGAAAATCGATGTATCGATACATGGGCATAGGTCGAAACTTCAAAATGCCATAACTTCGTCAAAAATCAACTTAGGTTAGAAAGCGAGGGCTTTTTAATCATATTTCGATATCTAAATCAATCGTACAATTAAAGTTAAAAACGAGATTTTGGATCGGAAGACAAGTAAAAATTCTAGCCTGAAAATCGATGTATCGATACATGGGCATAGGTCGAAACTTCAAAATGCCATAACTTGAATGATAGCTGCGAACATCTGACTGCCGAAGTGTTGCAGACTTTTAGGCGGTTCGATTTAAATGCTAAATTGAAAAGAAATTGTTGCATACTTTGAAGAGCGTGTATTTGAGGTTATTCTCCAGTTAAATCGTTTAACTAAACATTTCTGTTCGCCTGTTATTTTGACTGGGGGAACAATACGGAAACTCGAAGAAAAAAGCGCTCATATGTGAAATATTGATTTTTATTTTCATAGGAGCTTGATCCACCTCTGTCGCGGGTTGGCCTGGTATTGCAGTTCCGCCAGGATTCGGACCATGTTAATAATAAATGAAACCGTTGTTGAATGATGGCTGCGAACATCTGACTGCCGAAGAGATGCATACTTTTAAACGGTTCGATTCAAATGCTAAATTGAAAAGAAATTGTTGCATACCTTGAAGACCGTGTATTTGAGGTTGTTCTACAATAAAATCGTTTAACTAAACTTTTCTGTTCGCCTGTTATTTTGAGTGGGGAAACTTCATAACTATAACTTCATAACTTCGTCAAAACTCAACCCAGATTAAAAAACGAGGGATTTTTGATCATAGTTTTGCACCTAAATCAATCCTACATTTAAAGTTGAAAACGTGTTTTTGGGTCGGAAGACAAGTTAAAATTCTGGCCTGAAAATCGATGTATCGATACATGGGCATAGGTCGAAACTTCAAAATGCCATAACTTCGTCAAAAATCAACTTAGGTTAGAAAGCGAGGGCTTTTTAATCATATTTCGATATCTAAATCAATCGTACAATTAAAGTTAAAAACGAGATTTTGGATCGGAAGACAAGTTAAAATTCTAGCCTGAAAATCGATGTATCGATACATGGGCATAGGTCGAAACTTCAAAATGCCATAACTTCGTCAAAAATCAACTTAGGTTAGAAAGCGAGGGCTTTTTAATCATATTTCGATATCTAAATCAATCGTACATTTAAAGTTAAAAACGAGATTTTGGATCGGAAGACAAGTTAAAATTCTAGCCTGAAAATCGATGTATCGATACATGGGCATAGGTCGAAACTTCAAAATGCCATAACTTCGTCAAAAATCAACTTAGGTTAGAAAGCGAGGGCTTTTTAATCATATTTCGATCTCTAAATCAATCGTACATTTAAAGTTAAAAACGAGATTTTGGATCGGAAGACAAGTTAAAATTCTAGCCTGAAAATCGATGTATCGATACATGGGCATAGGTCGAAACTTCAAAATGCCATAACTTCGTCAAAAATCAACTTAGGTTAGAAAGCGAGGGCTTTTTAATCATAGTTCGATCTCTAAATCAATCCTACATTTAAAGTTAAAAACGAGATTTTGGATCGGAAGACAAGTTAAAATTCTAGCCTGAAAATCGATGTATCGATACATGGGCATAGGTCGAAACTTCAAAATGCCATAACTTCGTCAAAAATCAACTTAGGTTAGAAAGCGAGGGCTTTTTAATCATATTTCGATATCTAAATCAATCGTACATTTAAAGTTAAAAACGAGATTTTGGATCGGAAGACAAGTTAAAATTCTAGCCTGAAAATCGATGTATCGATACATGGGCATAGGTCGAAACTTCAAAATGCCATAACTTCGTCAAAAATCAACTTAGGTTAGAAAGCGAGGGCTTTTTAATCATATTTCGATCTCTAAATCAATCGTACATTTAAAGTTAAAAACGAGATTTTGGATCGGAAGACAAGTTAAAATTCTAGCCTGAAAATCGGTATATCCATATATGGGCATGGGTTGAAGCTTCAAAATGCCATAACTTCGTCAAAAATCAACTTAGGTTAGAAAGCGAGGGCTTTTTAATCATAGTTCGATCTCTAAATCAATCGTACATTTAAAGTTAAAAACGAGATTTTGGATCGGAAGACAAGTTAAAATTCTAGCCTGAAAATCGGTATATCCATATATGGGCATGGGTTGAAACTTCAAAATGCCATAACTTCGTCAAAAATCAACTTAGGTTAGAAAGCGAAGGCTTTTTAATCATATTTCGATATCTAAATCAATCGTACATTTAAAGTTAAAAACGAGATTTTGGATCGGAAGACAAGTTAAAATTCTAGCCTGAAAATCGGTATATCCATATATGGGCATGGGTTGAAGCTTCAAAATGCCATAACTTCGTCAAAAATCAACTTAGGTTAGAAAGCGAGGGCTTTTTAATCATATTTTGATATCTAAATCAATCGTACATTTAAAGTTAAAAACGAGATTTTGGATCGGAAGACAAGTTAAAATTCTAGCCTGAAAATCGATGTATCGATACATGGGCATAGGTCGAAACTTCAAAATGCCATAACTTGAATGATAGCTGCGAACATCTGACTGCCGAAGTGTTGCAGACTTTTAGGCGGTTCGATTTAAATGCTAAATTGAAAAGAAATTGTTGCATACTTTGAAGACCGTGTATTTGAGGTTATTCTCCAGTTAAATCGTTTAACTAAACATTTCTGTTCGCCTGTTATTTTGACTAAGGGAACAATACGAAAGCTCGAAGAAAAAAGCGTTCATATGTGAAATATTGATTTTTATTTTCTTAGGAGCCTGCTCCACCTCTGTCGCGGGTTGGCCTGGTATTGCAGTACCGCCAGGATTCGGCCAACTTAATAATAAATGGAACCGTTGTTGAATGATGGCTGCGAACATCTGACTGCCGAAGAGATGCATACTTTTAAGCGGTTCGATTTAAATGCTAAATTGAAAAGAAATTGTTGCATACTTTGAAGACCGTGTATTTGAGGTTATTCTCAAGGTAAATCGTTTAACTAAACATTTCTGTTCGCCTGTTATTTTGACTAAGGGAACAATACGAAAGCTCGAAGAAAAAAGCGTTCATATGTGAAATATTGATTTTTATTTTCATAGGAGCCTGCTCCACCTCTGTCGTGGGTTGGCCTGGTATTGCAGTACCGCCAGGATTCGGCTCAACTTAATAATAAATGAAACCGTTGTTGAATGATGGCTGCGAACATCTGACTGCCGAAGAGTTGCATACTCTTAAGCGGTTCGATTTCAATGCTAAATTGAAAAGAAATTGTTGCATACCTTGAAGACCGTGTGTTTGAGGTTATTCTACAATTAAATCGTTTAACTAATATTTTCTGTTCGCCTGTTATTTTGAGTGGGGAAACTTCATAACTATAACTTCATAACTTCGTCAAAACTCAACCCAGATTAAAAAACGAGGGATTTTTGATCATAGTTTTGCACCTAAATCAATCGTACATTTAAAGTTAAAAACGAGATTTTGGATCGGAAGACAAGTTAAAATTCTAGCCTGAAAATCGATGTATCGATACATGGGCATAGGTCGAAACTTCAAAATGCCATAACTTCGTCAAAAATCAACTTAGGTTAGAAAGCGAGGGCTTTTTGATCATAGTTCGATCTCTAAATCAATCGTACATTTAAAGTTAAAAACGAGATTTTGGATCGGAAGACAAGTTAAAATTCTAGCCTGAAAATCGGTATATCCATATATGGGCATAGGTCGAAACTTCAAAATGCCATAACTTCGTCAAAAATCAACTTAGGTTAGAAAGCGAGGGCTTTTTAATCATATTTTGATATCTAAATCAATCGTACATTTAAAGTTAAAAACGAGATTTTGGATCGGAAGACAAGTTAAAATTCTAGCCTGAAAATCGGTATATCCATATATGGGCATGGGTTGAAGCTTCAAAATGCCATAACTTCGTCAAAAATCAACTTAGGTTAGAAAGCGAGGGCTTTTTAATCATATTTTGATATCTAAATCAATCGTACATTTAAAGTTAAAAACGAGATTTTGGATCGGAAGACAAGTTAAAATTCTAGCCTGAAAATCGGTATATCCATATATGGGCATGGGTTGAAACTTCAAAATGCCATAACTTCGTCAAAAATCAACTTAGGTTAGAAAGCGAAGGCTTTTTAATCATATTTCGATATCTAAATCAATCGTACATTTAAAGTTAAAAACGAGATTTTGGATCGGAAGACAAGTTAAAATTCTAGCCTGAAAATCGATGTATCGATACATGGGCATAGGTCGAAACTTCAAAATGCCATAACTTCGTCAAAAATCAACTTAGGTTAGAAAGCGAGGGCTTTTTAATCATATTTTGATATCTAAATCAATCGTACATTTAAAGTTAAAAACGAGATTTTGGATCGGAAGACAAGTTAAAATTCTAGCCTGAAAATCGATGTATCGATACATGGGCATAGGTCGAAACTTCAAAATGCCATAACTTCGTCAAAAATCAACTTAGGTTAGAAAGCGAGGGCTTTTTAATCATATTTTGATATCTAAATCAATCGTACATTTAAAGTTAAAAACGAGATTTTGGATCGGAAGACAAGTTAAAATTCTAGCCTGAAAATCGGTATATCCATATATGGGCATAGGTCGAAACTTCAAAATGCCATAACTTCGTCAAAAATCAACTTAGGTTAGAAAGCGAGGGCTTTTTAATCATATTTTGATATCTAAATCAATCGTACATTTAAAGTTAAAAACGAGATTTTGGATCGGAAGACAAGTAAAAATTCTAGCCTGAAAATCGGTATATGGGCATAGGTCGAAACTTCAAAATGCCATAACTTCGTCAAAAATCAACTTAGGTTAGAAAGCGAGGGCTTTTTAATCATATTTTGATATCTAAATCAATCGTACATTTAAAGTTAAAAACGAGATTTTGGATCGGAAGACAAGTTAAAATTCTAGCCTGAAAATCGGTATATCCATATATGGCATAGGTCGAAACTTCAAAATGCCATAACTTCGTCAAAAATCAACTTAGGTTAGAAAGCGAGGGCTTTTTAATCATATTTTGATATCTAAATCAATCGTACATTTAAAGTTAAAAACGAGATTTTGGATCGGAAGACAAGTTAAAATTCTAGCCTGAAATTCACCATATGGGCCTAGGTCGAAACGCGTGCGTTGACGCGTCAATTGACAAAGGAGTTCCAGCTTGGGGTTTCGTAAAAAACAAATGAACATTTTTTGCTGCTACTCATAAAAGAATATTTCGTCCAATTATAAATACTTTTCTCGTTATTTCTCTGATGTAAGGTAAATAAATATATAAAACAATAAATTAAATAAAAAGCAAATTGATTTTTTTTAGTTCTCAATAGATTTGCTGACAACGGGCGATTTTCTTTGATCGAACAATGGCTTTTAGCTTTTGGAATTTATTAATTAAGTTTACTCCGCAGCCAGGCCAATTAATGAATGTCACTGTATTTATTTATATATATACATACATATGAGTGTTTGTGTGTGTTTGTCTGTTTGGGCTTGCGGCTGACCGGCGGGTCAGGGGTCAACAGCCATGCAGTGCAAAGTGCGTCTTTCGTGGCAGCCCAACTCAACTATCGATGCAGTCTGAACTCTTGAATCCAGCCCACATTCAACATTTGCATGTACATATATATGAAAGTGTACTGCACCCACACACACACACACACACACACACACGCACGCACACACGCACACACATAGAGCAATTTGCATATAGATTAAAGGAGTGTAATGCTGTTGGAAGACAAACAACGGCAGTCGACGTAAGTCGCCCATAGAATCTTGTGCAAAATCCTTTTGCATTTGCCCAACCAACTTGCTGCAGTTTTGTGGACGTGATCGACGGATGTTTTTTTGCCGTTTGCTTCCGTTCTTGTGCTCCCATTTTCTTCTTTTTTCTTTTTGCCGTGAATAATTCAAGCGTAAGGGGCGCGATTCATGTTGTTTGTACTTTTAAATATGTTGTTGCATAATCTTGCAGCCCTCGATGCGCATTTGCATTGTGTTTTTTTGTTGTTGTTGCTGGTTTTTAGTTTAATTGCAGTTTTGCATACGCCTGTTGCTACCACATCCAACTAGAAGTAAAGTGCCTTAATTAAGTTGCTCTTCGAGTGGAGTTAAATTGATCAAAGATGCCACAGCGACATTCAATTCTGAGAGTTATATTTAATATAGTAAATCAAATTTAATGAATTATATATTAATACAAATAATAATAGCAATACTAATAATAATAAAAGTAATAATGATAATAATAAAAATAATAATAATTATTATATTTATGAATAAAATATTAATTCTAATTTAAACTTAATCTGCTAATGTGTAATAATTAATGTTCCCACTTTAATTATAAATTTCAATTTGATAACTTAAATTAAAAATGTTACATTTTATTTGGAATATTACTTTTATCGTTATTATAAGTGTTGGGATACTTTCAGTGCTTCAATTCACATTAGGGAACATCAGTATGCAACACAACAGGAGCAAGCTGTTGTGTGTGTGTGTATATTGGTGCCCTTGGCAACACTTACAAGAGCGACACCCCAAAAAATGTGGTTCATGTCTTTGGCTGACATTGTTGTTGTTGCTGTTGTCGTCGGGGCTGCTTTCGCGTTCGTGTCTCGGACATGAATTACGTTTACCGACAATTAATTTCAAGTGAAAATGTGCTAAAACTTTTAATTGGGCTACCAAGTGGCAGGCAATGTCTGCACAGCGAGGAGGACCCGAAGAATTTCAGCAGCCATAAAAATGTCGACAACATGCCAGCCAACAATTTTTGCAGCAATTTTCGCCGGCATGCCACCAGAAGCAACAGCACAAGCAGCAGCAGCAGCAGCAGCAGCAACAGCAGCAGGAGCAGCAGGTGCAGGTGCAACGGGCAGAAGGATAATCAGGCAGCAGCTTGGCCGCAACTTTAAGTCAAGAACTGTGTAGCCGATTAGTAAGCAAAATGAAAACTGACTTCCTGCACAATAACAGGTTGCGTTCATTTAATGAAAGCATAACATGCGAGTATCCCTTTCTTGTTGCACAGCGTGCATGCAATGCAAATTGGCATAACGATTGCCACCTCAAACCCGACTGACTTCATAAAAAAAAAACAAATATTTGCTTATCAAATGATGCAGTGAGTGTAAAATCGCAGCAGCAGTAGCGGCAACGGCAGTTGGGAACTATCCAAGCCCGCTTCGAGGCACACCCGTCAAAGTCAAACAAAACAAAGGTTATGCGAATTATGGAAGCGTGCAAAATGCTAGCAAAACCGCCAAACAAAACCGCCAAACAAAACTCTTCACTTCAAAATCACGCCTCGACGCACAGTGCACGCAAAATGTATTTTTCACTCCAGCTCCTTTTGTGTTCCTCTTTCTGCGTACGCTTTTGTTACGCTCGCTTCAGCAGCTTCACTTTAATTAAACCCAGTTGCTGTTATTGTTGTTGTTGTTGCAACACTAACTTTGGCGACCTGCTGCAATTTTCAAATTGTGAGTTCTTAGAAATTTCTCAGTTATAGAAATGGACGAAACTAAAGTCAACTATAAAGCCCAAACTTGGTTGGCATATCTTCAAGAGTTAGCCTCCCAAAATTATGAATACCTTAACCCAAATAAAAACCTCTAGATTGAAGATCCAAATGACGCAGCAATGTTTAAATGATATACAGATTTAATGAAGAGAAGTTGAAGTTGGAGCAAGCTTACTCAGCATGAATTTTGCTGCCACAAAAACAATTTGAGTTGCTGCAGCCATTGATTTTGTATAAAATGAAACTATAGAAATGCAGCAGCATCCAGTGGGAAATTGCCCTCATTGAATGCAGCTACAACAACAACAAGAACGGCAACAAATGTGCTCCTTTGCTGGCAGGCTGGCATCATAAATTACACAGCTGCCATTAGCTAACACAAAATGAAATTTTTCAATTAAACTAAAGGCCATTGATGATAGTGGCAATGTCATTAGCAGGCGCACCAGACTCTGGTGCAGCAACTAGGACCTAGGCACTAGAAACTGCTTCTCTCTCTCTCTCTTTCCCTATCTGGTTGCACAGGCAGTGGCGCAGGTAAATCGGTGGCATATAAATTAAAATCGAAGCCAGGATATTTTATGTGCATTTAATGCGAGTCGATGAACTTTACGCCCACACAATGTTGAAATAAATGCGCTGTGTTTTATGGCAGACTCCGGCGGATTTTTGGTTGTTTATGCTATCCGCGGCTAATTGACAATTGAAAATGTTGAACATTTGCGAATAGCGACAATTCGACAGCCAGTCATAAAGTTAATAAGCAATTTGCATAACAAATTTAGCTAAAACGTTGACAACATGTCGCATGCAACGTTACACGGGACGCATGCATAATGTGCGTACTGCGTACTGCGGCACATTGCGTATACGCCATACGCGGACTGGCAGGCAGACAGACGATCAGACAGGCAGACAGACGAACAGACAGCCCGACAGCCAGGCAGCCAGCCTTGCATGCATTTAATTGTTTTGCAGAACCAGAGCGTCGCTTAAACAAAAATGTCATTGCTCGTGTGCTGTGTGTGTTGTGCGCTGTGTGTTGTGTGCTGTGTGCTCAGAGCATTAGCTTTATTTTGATGCAACTCCCGCACCATCGCATTGCCACAACCCTCAGCCAGCCAGTTAACCCAAACACAGCCCCCGGCGCTGTTGCATTTTTCAAATGCAATGTTTGTAATTTATTCTTGGCTTGTTAATTAGCCTGGCAGCAGCAGCAACAACAGCAACAACAACAACAACAACATGCGCAACACGCATTGCCGGCCTATTAAAATAGTGTGGCTTAAAAGCTGCTTCTGGCATTTTTGGTTGGAAAATTGTTACTTTTAGAGCTCATTGACGTCAGTATTACATATTATATTTTATTATGAAATATTTTCATTATCGGATTACATCAAAAGAATTTATTAGACACATTTTTAAAATTGAATAAATTGAACAACTATAGATTGGCGAGCTCAATGTCAGATTCTGAATTATCCTCATTATCAGATTCACTTCATTATATTCAGATTTCACTTTAACTTATAAAGCGAGATTACTTAGTAAATATCAATAAATAAAATGTTTTTCTAATCAACAGACATAATTAGAGTACATATTTTGTGATTATTGATTGATTGATTGATTGATTATAGAAGCAGAAAAACTCGAATAATACTTATCTCCTTTTCAAAATCAATTAATTAAAAAGTGAAAATAGGCTTGGCTTGACTGTGAAAATTTGTTCCACTTTCGAAAAATGTTTACTTGTATTCAATTAATTTCCAAACAAACTTGAAACACACACTTCGAGCTGGAGGGCAAGTTGGCAGTAATTTACGAAGACGGTTGGCTTAATTAAGGTTAATGGACAATCCTCAAACAAATGAGTATAGAACTTTTCCTATAAAATGTGCAACTTGGCCACAAATCACAACTAACAACTAACCCAACTGGTTGCAGTGTAATAAAATAAAACAGGGCCAAAATGGTTATGGTTGCATTTAACGGATTTTCCAGTGCAATTAGCCAGTGTCAATTGTTCCTACAATGTGTGTGCGTGAGTAGGCTCAAATGTGTGAATGCAACATTAGTGGCTTGTTTTGTTTTTCGTGCTGCCTAGCCAATACATGCAGGCATGCACACACGCACACACACACACACACACACACTCACTCAGTAAACATACACGACTTTGTACTCACTCCTAACTGCCATTTGCATCTGTTTCTACTTCCGTTGGCAGGCCACAAAGCATTGGTCCTCCGTCAAACTGCTCCTCCTCTACTCCCGTGTAGCCCCCCCCTCCCCCCCTCGGGCACAACATGATTTGTAATTTGATGCTATGTACACACACACACACACACACACACACAAATAAAGAGAGAGCGAGAGCGAGAAAGAGCAGCTGCAGCTGCCGTTTCCCGGTTGCAAGGAAATGTGCCTCAAAGTATGCAACACATTTGCGGCCAGGGCCATTATAATTGCGCACACGCACGCACAGCACAGCAGCACACACATGGTTGCAAGATGGATGCAAGTGAGATTGCATTGGACATTATGCTTTATTATAATTAAATGATAATCAATTTGGTAAATATTTGAATTTCTGAGATATTTACCAAGCAATGCAAACTAATCAGGCGTGTCTTCGGATCTGCAGCAGTGGCCATATGGCCATAAGGAAATGCTAATGCACATACCCCAAAAATATGTGTGGAGTCAAGTATTTGCTCTGGCAAAATCAATACGAGTCTCTGGCAAGTTGCATGTTGCATGAAAATCACCAATAAATAAAAATTTCCTTCCAATTTACTTGAGAAATGAGTCGATTTTTTCTTTTGGTTTTGCTTCTCTTTTTTTTTTTTTTTTTTGGTTTTTTTAAGCAGAGACGTCTCCAACAACAGCAAGCAGCAGCCACCACCAAAATCAATTCCCCAGCTATTTCGCAGCATGTAATTTCTCAATTTTTGGTAGCAACGTTCGCTGTCCAACACAGACTCTTTGCCACTTCTTTCGTCTTCTTTAGCAACGTACTTAATTTCGAGCCACGACAACGCTGCGGGGGTGAAGGGAAGGGGTGCCACAAAATATGCTGCGACTCAGCTATTTCTATTTATAAGAGAAGCCCATAAAGATGCCTTACTTTTTCCTTTTGCCCTCCTCTTTGTTCCATTTAGCTGCGTTAATAGTTGCAATAAATCTGCCGTTTTTTTGGTTTTGTTTTATAATGAAGTTAGGAATGGGGAATATGGGCTGCATTAGTTAGTTAAGTATCTATGCAGAGATTGGATAAATTTAATGTATTTCGAGGAAATTTGGTTTATTCGCATGCATTTGTCATATTTATTGATTTAATAAAAAATAAGTGCAAGATTTGAGTTTCGTTTGAAAGCAAGATTAAATAAAAGCTGCTCTCGAATTGATGTGGATTTCAAATGGTTAATTAATTATACAGCCGCCTCCAGATCAAAGCCCAGTGATTTGGCCTTTTCATTGATCCAAGGGCGCAGGTAGGGCACATTCGCATAGACCGCCGGCACATCCTCCTGGGCGCAGTCGACGCCCCACGAAACGATGCCAGCCATCTGATAACGATTCTGCTGTCCGGGCAGCGTGCAGAATAACGGTGATCCGCCATCACCTTTGCATGTATCCTGACCCTTCATGCCGCCGGCACAGATGAAACTCGGACGCAGCCGGAAACGCTTGCCCACTCGTGTGAGTCTCAACTGTGCCTGGCACTCATCTCTGCTGACCAAGGGCAGCAAGATGCGTTTGAGTAGGTGTTCGTTCCTACTGCTGTTCAGGTGTCGGGCACCCCAACCGGTGGCGTAGCAATCAGCCTGGCGGAGATCTTGTTGCACCTGAGGCGTCTCTGGCGGTGGCAGGCATAGCGGTTGAATATGCGGCTTTATGTCGATCGGGGTCTCAAGCACCAGCAAAGCAATATCATTAAAATACGAACCGGGAGTGAATTCCTCATGGCTAATTATCTGCTTGATGCGACGGACCTGACGCTCGTATGGTTCATCGAATCCATTCAGATCCCAATCGCCGGCAAAGACAATCAGAGTATCCACCGTTTGGTTAAGTATATTGTGAGCGCTCGTCAGCACCAGCTGTTGATGGATCAGTGTGCCGCCACAGAGATACTGATTGCGTCCACTCATGATTGCCACCATCCACGGAAATTCGCCAAAGAGCGATGTATCCTCCTGGTACTCGAAGCCATCCTCATCGGGTATCAGGCCTTTCACATTGCTGTGCCCGCAGCCCTGGTACTTGAACTTCGCCAACCTGGCAACGTACGGACTATCAGTGGCATTCACCTGAAGTAAAATTACTTTGTTAACTTTCTGAATGGCCAAAATTATTTATGAAAATATCCAAAAATGCTTGAATATATCTGAAAAGTTTCAAGTGAATGAGATATTTATTTATTCCATCATTTAAGTAATTGATTCAATTTCGAAATAAATATTAAATATATATATTTTTTCTCACCCGCTGATCTATGGCACAGCAGCGATGCAAGGAACGTGTGCAGGGCAATTGACCAATTCGTGGATTGAGCAGAAAGCGACCATCTTCGACGATGATATTGTCTTGACAGAGATTCCTGGGCACGCATTCCATGTTCAGGCCGCAGGTATCGTAGCCGCTGGTTTCAGAGTCAGTGCTAGTGGTCAGAGTCGCTTTGTTTTTGATGTCGATGGATGCGGGCGTAAGCGTTCTTGTCATTTTCTGTGTGGCATCCCAGCTTTCCAGTTGCTCGCGATCGCAGCACACCAGACCCTGACCACACATGCGAGCGAGGCGTGGCCCAATTACACCATGTCCCGAATCATCCGTCTCCGTGCAACGCTGCTCGGTGACGCACAATTCCACTGTGCCACACAATGAAATCGATGCAGCGCTTTGCTGGCCATTTAACAGCTGACTTTGTGTCACAACAACAAAGGCCAGCAGCCAATAATTAACGGCATCCATCAGCTGTAATATATAGTATAAAACAAGTTGCAGTTGTGTCTCAGTCGAGAGAGAGAGAGAGAGAAAGAGAGAGCGAGAGTTATGCTGATAAGGTTCAGAACAGTGAGAACAAAGGCAAACCGCTTGCAGTGCGTAGGTTATCAATGAAGCTCCCTAATTCAGGCTAGTTTGCCTGGGATCTCAAAAAATGAATTCACTTCTTATCTATTCAAATTGTGTATTCCATTTTATATTTATTTTATATTTCTCTTATTTTGAATTTTAATTCGATACTTCGTTGGCATCTATTAATTAACTGATGTGATTTTATGTGACGAGCTCATTTTATAACCGCATCCGCAATTCCGCATCAATTTGCCCACAATCTTTTTAATGGTTTGTTTTCTCGTTGTTTCTATTTTGTTCACTGCCTACGCATGCTTATTTAATTATTTTTATAATTCGCACAAATACGACATACACTTATATAGATATATATATATATATATATATATATATAGATAGTTTTGTCAGATTCAATAATAATTCGAAGCGCGAACAATTGCAACTGAGTTGTCTCAAGCAGATTTCGTTTATATTATAGAACCGGCTTCGAAGCAAACGGAGAGCGATGCTGAATTGTTGCGCAAATAAGCATCTCTGGGAGACAGAGAGACAGAGAGACAGAAAGACAGAGAGACATTAAGTCGGCTGAGAAAATTTCAAGCCAAGCTTCAACTCATTTCAATTCTATTCGTTAAGTTTTTCTTTAATTTACAATGAATATTCGAAACGGAGAGTCCAGAGCGCTGAATCTCTGTTGATAATGCCAATAAAATATGTGATCTGAAGATTGGAGAACTCAGTTGAATGTGTTTACTCTGACGGAACGTAACTCGAACTAATCGTGCATTATTACTGATTTGTGTTGTTGCTCTTATTAGCTGTAGTTTAAATATGTAAATATTTATGTGCGACATTGATTGCTCACTTAATTAGTACTAGACAGACAAATATACCCCTATTTTTTTCCCCCTAATTTATTGCTTATAATATTTATGATTTCCTAGTCTTGAAAGTTAATACTTCGAAAACCACTGTTCGAAATTTCAGTACAATACAAAATCAACAAGTACAAAATGTACAAAGTTCACATGGAATTTGATTAAAACAAGTGGAAACATAACCGTGGGGCATAACTGACTGCGAAACACTCTAGATAACAGTGTTGTGGAATTTATTTGATATGACGGTTTTTGGGAATGGACTTCTGTATGAAAATTTAGAAGGCTTTAATAAAGGGACGTTGTCTATCGTCCAAATCAAATACCGTCGAGATCGGAGTATAAAAGAAACCAACTTTGAGACTTATGCCATTTATGTGAACCCATTAAAAATGGGTTAAAGTGGTATAATAGTTTTTTGCTAAAGTATGTAACAATAAGACGAAAGTTTCTCCAACTCCATAGAGTATATATATATTCTTGATCATGGCCAGCTGAGTCCTTGAGCACGAGAGGCTTATAATTTGTGTATATTGTAGTTGAGCTCCATCGAATGCAAGATTGAAATTGTATTGATGTAAATAGCTGCTAAGATAACTGGTTAACAATGCATCCCTTCGTAATATTGAATATTTCAGACAGTTCCCAAGATGGGTGATTTAGTAGAGACGCTTTCGCTGCTGATACTCGCCTATGCCACCGCAGTGCTGTGCTTATGTAACGACGAGCAGGTTTGTGTAACGGAACAACGCTGCAATGAGTCAGATGATTCCGGTGCTGGAATACTCGTAGCACGGAGTCTAAATCTTAGGTGCGGCTTGTCCCTCGTCTGCTGCGACAAGGAGCAGCTGGAGAGCTATGCTCGAAGCCAGGCGAATGGCAAAAAGATACCATTAACAAGACAGCCAATCATGATGAAGAGCCAGACCTCGGAGAAGCCGTACGATGCTGACTTCATGCTGGGTTACGACACCTGTGGCCAGGATAGTCTCTGCGTACCCCGACATCTCTGTAAAACTGGCCAAGTTAATACAGATGGTCGCTTTATAATTCAGCCCAAAATAAGTAATGCCAGCAACTTGGGTTGTTCAGTTTTCGCGACTTGCTGCCCATTGAATGAAAGGGTAAGCAGAATAAAAAATAAAACTATTATATTATAATTATACAAATAAGATAACAATTAATAATAGATGTACATATATAAATAATTTAAATTGATTAATTAGTTAATGATATTCAGCCACGCATTACATTAATTAATTACATTTGCAACTTCTGCTGATGCAGATAATGGAGGCCGAGAGTCCCGTGCGACGCGATGCGAAGGACTTCAAGTATAAGGGCTGTGGCTATAGCAATCCCGGCGGACTCTACTACGCTTTGGAGGGCTACAACGATCATGAGTCGCTCTATGCCGAGTTTCCCTGGATGGTTGCCCTGATGGACATGCAGGCGCATTACGTTTGCGGCGGCACATTAATACATCCCCTTCTGGTGCTGACCACTGCCCACAATGTGGCGAACCACAGCACGGACACACTGTTGGCCCGTGCCGGTGAATATGATTTGAACAGCCAGGGCGAGCCGCATCCCTTTCAGACGCGCCGCCTGCGCGGTATATGGCCCCACGAGCTCTATAATAAACTGAATTTTCATAATGACATCGCACTGCTGGTGCTGGAGCAACCGTTTGACCTGGCAATACATATCCAACCGCTTTGCCTGCCGCCGACGGACAGTTCACAGCTGCAGGCACAGTTGCGCACAGCTCAGTGCTATGCCATCGGTTGGGGTAATTTCAATATCAGCGAAAATTTCATGGCACAGATACTTAAACGCATTGATCTGCCTATCGTGGAGCATGAGCATTGCCAGCGGCTGCTCCGCGGCACCGTTCTTGGAAGACGTTACTTGTTGGACGACAGCTTCATTTGTGCCGGCGGCATAGAGGGCAAGGACACATGTAAGGGCGATGGCGGATCACCTTTATTCTGCACCATGGCGGGGCAACGTGATCGCTTTCAGCTGGCAGGCATCGTCTCCTGGGGCATTGAGTGTACAAAGAAGGACATTCCGGCCGCATACACGAATGTGCCATATTTAAGAAACTGGGTTGAGGAGCAGGCCTGGAAAAAAGCCAGCATTGTGTTGACCTAGGACAGGCAATAACACTGAAATAACTATTATTATATGATGGACAACAAATTTGATTAGTATTGTAAAGAACTCATTTACATAGACTTAATCATTATTTGAAGTCCTTGGACTTCAAAACCGATTTACATATTTAATAGGTTGTGGATGCTTCAAATAAAGAATACAAATAAATGAATTCTGTCAACGATTTGGTGCCAAATGCATATTTTGTTTCAACAATAATTTTGTGCTCTTGCAAATTGTCAAATCCGCCAATATTTCTTTCAATACGTGAATATTTATGAGTTGTGCCAGTCTGTGCCCGGTCTGATTTATACGGCTTCGGCTTGCGATTTTGATTTGTAGTGCCATAAAATGTGCCGGTCAATATTTGGGCACAAAAATTCAAGCGTAATCTGTCTGCCTCTATCTCTCTATCTCTCTCTCTCTCTCTCTCTCTCTCTCTCTCTCTCTCTCTATGTCTCTCTTTGGCTATGGATATTGAATTTGAAAAAGTGGCAGCACTCTTGCAGTTACTGTTGCAACCAACAGTGCGTATGAGCAATCAGTCAACCAGCCACTGACTCAGTTAGTTCCTACGTACGATATCTGCATTTATGCTTCACCTACTCTCAATTTCAGCAGTTGCACAAGTATCCAACAATTGAAGTGCTTTAAAATAACTACGATGAATAAATTCGATAAAATTAAGCTCCAAAAATGAGTAGTTTTATTTTTGCAACTTAATTTAAGATTGATTCAAATTTGATTAGGCGAATAGAAGATTAGAATTCGGATAGGATCGGTTAAAGGTTTAGGTTAATTTATGGCGGCTGTCCGATGCAAATTTGTTCGTTTCTTGCAACATGAGCAAAATATATCCTGTCATCATTAGAAAAAGCAAAAATCCAAAGTTTCACTAAAAAGTCAGAGCTTCATTTAGTTTTTGCTGTGGTGAAACTGAACAAATCAAAGTCAGGCCAAAAAACTGTTGATTGCTGACTGTGTTTTTTGTATAGCTGAAAAGTTAGTTGTGAATTAAATACTAACCAGGTCTGATCGCATAAGCTGAGTGGTAGCTTAAGCAGCGCAACTACAATAAATTTTGCCAGATTGCCTTAACTGCAACTGTAACTGCAACTGCAACAAGGAAGGCAGAACTTTCACCTGTGTCGCCATAAATTTTCATTGCATCCATGCGTCGAGGCGCAGTCAATTGTGCTTAAATGTTCGACATTCACGATAACTCATCGATGTCGTTGGATTTCGGAGGGGTGAGGGGGAGGGGGCAGTAGGGTATTAAAATCAACCCCTTTAGCAGCATTTTGGCAAAGTTGTTCCTTTTCTTTTTCAGCGACTATGAAACCGGTAACAGTGCTAAAAAGTTGAAATTGCCACGATGATGGATGTGAATTATGACAAAGAACGAAAGGGAACTTATCTACATAAATATCATTAGTGAAGGGAAAAAAGGAGAAGGAATGAATTGTGATGGATCATTTGAAATACCTATTAAGGACTTGTGAACATTAAAGTCTAATTACAGCTTCGAAGAAATATTGGGAAACATTTTTATGAAATTGACTCATTGACTGAAAGACCAAGGCGATAAAATTGAAAAAACTTAATGAAATTCTTTATTCAGTATTAAAAAGAATTAAGATCGGGTTGTTTATAATGTTGGCTGGCTAGTTTCCTCATAATGGAGCTGTTAACTCCCGGCGGCCGAGAACCGAGCGAACATCTTTCGTGAAGCGAAGTGCGTCCAGAAATGGTAGCAAATTCAGCAGTTCCTCATCATTCAGATCATAGATATAGCTCTTGATGGGTATAGCATTTTCTGGGAAGTCGCGATATGCACTCGGCGAGTTGTCAATGATGAAAACGCTTGCCAAATCCTTGTTGACCCCAACCAGATTCTTGCTGACATTTGACGAAGCGGAGACACAATGTTGTCGATAGAAACGACGCTGAATTATTCCGCGGCCATCATCCAATTTGTCCACCACACTTGAGGCGTAGGCCTCAATGCTGGCCGTAAAGATGACCACATCGTACCATCTGCCCACAAAGTTGAGAAACTCATCGACATATGGCCGTTTGAATATATGGAATTCAATTGGTGGCAAATGGGCTAGAATCGGTATGTTTATCACAAAATCTGGAACAGCGGCTTCAGGCACAAAATTACATCCAATCAAATGGTTTGTGTCCGGATCGACATAGCATGAATGCACAAGCGTTTCATCCAGATCGAGTACGAGTGTCTTCCGTCCAGCCACTTGCAACTGCGCCTTGGATGCCGGCGAAAGGGGTGCCTCGTCATAAATGATAATTTGATTTGGGTAAAATAAGTTTTGGATCATAAACGCCAGATAGGCGATGCACCTCTTCACGTACTGGCCCAGTTCGTCCGTCCAATCGTAAATACGGGAAAAAGAGTTTAACCAACTTATTTTTGGGACAGGAATTGAATCTGTGCTTGTTTCAACTACTTGTGCTTCCTCGATTGCAGCTACCTTGGAGACGTTTGGCTGATCAACTGATGATGTCTTAGGTTGCTCCAAGAGGTGTTGAACCATTTTCGCACATTAACCAAAAAACAAATTCTTTCTATAATTTTGTTCAATTTATAAATGTTTAGTTTACGATACTGTTTCTATAGCTTGTCAGTGTTCTCAATATATATCTAAAAGATACATTGTTTTGAAGTTTGTGGCAGCTTACATAGAACTAGAATACTTCATTTCAATCAGTTTATGTTTGAACATAAAAGTTAGAATTCGACAACAAAAGAATATTGACAAATTATTGCTCAATTCATCGAACGATTCTTTATGTGTGCAAATGCATCTGACTTGACTTTCATTTCCGCAGAACATGGCTCAGTTGGTTAAGCCCACAAGTCGACAATGTCAGCGCAATCTTTCGCACCTCTTCATTGACGATGACTGCCAAACGGTGGCAAAGTGGAAGTCAAGTTAAGTCAAGTGTAGTCGGAGCTAATTGCAGCCAAGCCACAGACGGTACTGGGTACTCGTGCTCCCAGTGCACCAAACGGGAGATTCATTAGCACACAAACACCAGGACACGACAGTGGAGCAGAGGAGCGACGTGGAGATGGGAGAGGAAGATTGCTCAGCCTAGCAAGTGATATGCAAATCAGGGAAAAGAGAGACATGGCTAACGGTGAGTGCAGTGCAGAGTGGACAATAACAACAACAAAAGCACACACAAACCGCACCACCCCTCCCCCCTTCACCCAACACATTAATTAAGGCTTGAATAATTTATATGTAGCTGTTTTCTGTAAATGTCGCTGCTGCAGCCAGCTTCCTTCCTTCCGGCTCGTGCAGCTAACATTGCGTATACGCAAAGTACTTTCTCCGCTAATTGAGTTATAATACTAAGCGGCCATTTATTGGCCAGCCAGTGAAGCGTGAAGCTTAACTGGACTCTCCTTTTAAGTAGTTTATTTAACATTTGTTTACGATTCGTTTCCATTTCTTATTTTTAGCTTGCCAGCGGAAAATATTTACTTAATAATGGAAAACAAGTAACAAAAAACTTGGAAAACTGCTGCAATTTGTGCTCTTCGATTTTGTGCTGTTTAGCTTAAATATATAACAATAGCATTTCCAATTGTGAATCCTATTTGACCATTAAATATTTGATGACTTTCGCACCAAGCGAATCAGTGGCAAATAGAAGTTGGCATTTCAGCGCCAATATGCAAAATAGGAGAGAAAAGCAGACAAAAATATAAAACAATTTGGTAACAAGCAAAATGCATCAGGGCTCATTGCATAGCATCATGGAACATGGATAGTTGTACACCAAATGTTGCCATCACTTGTATACCCTGGCTCCACAGAAGGTATTTGATTGATGAGAAGTAAAATTAATTAAATTTAATTATTATTAATGAATTGAAAAGGTTGGTTTTTCTTTAGGACCGCTAAAAAAAATTATAAAAATAAATTGAGTAACTTTTTATAGTAACTTTAATTATATAAGTCTACTAGAGAGCATCTGTAAGTCGAGCACTTTTCTTTGAGGCTTGTTTCACTTGTTATGCTCGACAAATGTGCTGCTGAGTTAAGGCAGGAGCTGCAACTGGAGTTGAAGTTGCAGCACAAAACCGAAAACTGTTGCAAAAACATGTCACAGTAAGTGCCACAGACAGCAATAGCAATAGCAGTAGCAGTAGCAGTAGCATCAACATCAGCTTCAGCATCAGTAGCAGCAGGAAGTCTATGGGACTTGAGTGCTTTTATTGCTGCCGGAATTCTGCGGGCATTCGCTTTGAAGTTGAAGCTTGCATTTGGCTTCCACTACTTCCTTCGGAATGGAACGGAAGTTCTTTTTTTTTGGCATGCGGGAGTGTGTTGCACTTGTTTATGTTTTATATGCAATTGCACTTAAATGTAATGCTAATGTTTTGAATGGCTTTATATATCTGGGCAGCCATTGAAAACTTTACATTTTGGCACATTCAAAATATTGCATTCGGTTGCCCATAAAAGATATTCGTTTGATTTGCATGTGTTGGCTTTAGATTAATCAGCCCAATTAGCTGTCTCTCGTTGTTGCACGCCGACAATCAATTAGATGCTCTAAATGTTGAACCCAAAGCTGAACCAAATTCCGTACCACTTTAACCCTAATTAACGGCAAGCTGTCGGTTGCCGTTGCCGTTGCCTTTGCCTTTGCCTGTGAGCTTTCTTCATAATGTTGAACGCTTTTTATAATTAAATAGAGCCGAGATAACCGAGACGTTGCATGAAACGCTTCACTGCCTTTGAAAGGAGCACAACGACGAGAACGCTCGAGTCCAGGACGCCTAAGACTTTCGCGCTTTTCCTCATGTCAGCGTCAAAGCTGAAACCATTTTTCACTTTTGGTTGGAATTTTAATTATGATACTTTATTAACGTAATTGCTCTTTGCGGCACACTTACAATGTAAATCACACTTTGACTGTGCTGGTAAAACTCTGCCATTGTTCTTAATTGTGGTTGTCATACATTTTGTCGATGTCGCAACTATTTGATATTTATTATGAAGACTTTAAATATTGATCCTGCGAGGACGGCAGTATCTCACTTCTTTATTAACGTTCTGTATTGAAAAAATACCAAATGTCAAGTAATAAGTAAGAACGAAGCTTCTTTAGTTATAATATCTTATTTGTCCGTTTTTTCTTATATGGGCTCAAAAGCAGTATCCTTTGAAAATTCATGAATAATATCCCACTCAATGAGCACGGCATACAAAAGAAATAAAAAGTACAAATTAAATGCAAAAATTCCCACTGAACGACGGGCAAAGAAATTGAATGTTAAAGCCCAGAACAGAGTTGAGATAATTGTCAGCATAAAGAATATATATGCGGTATCACTATGCTCTCCAAAGTGATAACCACTTGTGCCCTCAAATTGCACTCCAACATCAAAGAGCAGCGGAATACCCAAGCCAATTGTGATGGCTAAAAATGAAATCGAAATTGATATGAAATTTTGATTGAATAAACAACTCACCGAAAATTGGTGCACCCAAGATGGCAGCATAGGCCATTTTCTCATAGCCCGTCATGGCCAAGTCGACGGTGAATACCAAATCTGCGAGACCAGCGGAAAGCGAACGAATGCTGGTATTGGCAAAATCTTCGGTCATGTCCAAAATCGATCCAATAATCGTGCAAAGCAGCTCAAGCTCATTGGCACAAATGGTTAAGAGAATTAATGTGGTGCTAGCTGTAAGTATGATAAAGAACTGCAAAAGTTCACAATGAAAACTACGAATTTCCTACACTCGGAAAAACCAATATACATTCGAATTTAGTAAATCAAATATTACAGATTTTATGCCAAACATTCTTTCCTTAAAGAAATCTAGATTTAAGAGAGAAACTCTCTGACTGATTTTCTAAATTCTGAATCACATTGTTTTCCCGAGTATAATCGTAGAAAATCGTTTACTTTGTGGTACGCCGGAGGTTTATCTGTGCGTGATATGAGGAATACGATAATGGCCAGTGGCACCGTTAAGCATAAGGACCATATAGTATATGTATAAAGCATTTGGGACAACCAGTTGCCACGCAATTCGTAAATCAAGGCTGTAAAGAGATACTTAATTCGTTAACTTAATTCCATTTGATAGTTAGTATGTGGGGCAAACCATGAATCAGAGCACTATTTATAAGCGGACCCGTTATAATCTGCGAGCAGTTGAGCAGCTTGCTCCATCCATGCTTATCCAGCGTGTAATCTATGTTTGGTATAAATATCGTACAGCACAGCACAACCGGTGACATTAGGATAAGACAGCATCTACCCAACCAGCCCTTTTGCTTCCATTTGTTCATATCGATGGGCATGAGAGTCTCAAGGAAATCTGTGAATAAGCATAAATTCTTGGGATTATCTGGATTATACAAAATATTTCGAGTCAAGCTAGACTCAATTGCAGTTGACTGGTTATCCGGTTGTTCTGATTCTTCGCCGTGTCGTATGTACGATCGAAAGGATTTCCGATTGGAGGAGGTGAGGCCAGTCGTCCTTTTGTAATGTATTACCAGTTTATCATCAAGCTCCAGCTGAACCAATTCGTAATGTTTTTCCTTTAAGATACGACTTTGAGCTGGCGATAAGGGATCTTTGTCTAGTTGATCAATTTCTTGCTTCAATTCTGGCGAAAAATAACGACCCAAAGATTAATGTCGACCTTAAGATAAGGTACACCTACTTTCGATATTTTTTTGCCTCAAATGTAGGTCCATAAAGTTCACACCCAGGTAAATAAAATACAAGAATATTAGAGCTGCAAATGAAAACGGAAAATTAAAGGAAATGCCACACCGATTTAGTCTTTGAGAGATATAGCAGGATATAGCGGTACGATGCTAATCAATGCAAAGATTCTTCTTGATTCGATCGATGTTTGAATGAGCTAATCAGTAGTTTATCACGGATATAAATAGCACGGAGGATTGTACACTGCAAGAAAATTGTGTGACTTACCCAATGCTTTTAAGCGATTTATTTTCTTTTCAGCCTCTATAATATAGACGAGGAACTCACAGGCCAGCACCAGAAACAGAAGATCGCGTAGCGCACAGTGTGCATCGATTTTGAAGGGTCTCAGAAAGCAGATGATGCCGCCACCCAACAGAATAATGGCAATCGAATTGGCAATGGTCATGGTGAAAAGTGATGCATGATGGTGAATGGGCAAAAAATTGGTCATCAATTCTGGCCAGCAGCTGCCAATGCACAATAATGTTACGCCAGCCAGATACTGATTCATCCCGAGTCTTATCGCTATAATTTTGAGTATTGGGTCATAACTAAGTAATCCTAATAAGTTGCATTCATAATTAAATAATAATGTTTACTCACTATTTGGCAGCTAAATGTCCTATTATAGCGTAAAGATATGGCACGATCGTGAAAATCACAATCGCAAATGCATATTCCTCATTTTTGCTTCGAATGTCCAAATTGCAATACATGATTATGAAATAATTGAAGAAGTGCATGATACGGGTGCAATGCGTAATCGATTCGGCCAAGTAGCAGCGGGCTTCGAAGTCGACCTCCATCACACTGAAGCAGCTCATCTTTGAACGGACGGATTAGGGAAAGGGAAAGGTTCGCAAACATATTGCCACAATAACTCACCTCTTCGAATACTTTCGATAGCAAAAAAGTTCGATTCATTTTTTTCTTTATTTATGTTATGCGACTTACCAAATCGAAAGTGTTTTCTGGCTTACTAAGCTTTATAATATTTTCAAATAATCAAAGATTTTGAAAAAAAAGCATCAAAAAGGAAATTTATTTAGCTTAATTATTACGAATTGTATTAATCGAAGAAATCAAAGGAAATATGTCGAAATCACAATATTGGAACTGGATGTAACTTTGTAGAGTAGACTTGCCAGGACCAGCAAGGATGATGACGATTGAGCAGTAATTTTCTGTTTATAAGAATCAGTTATTTCAGCCATTTACGATTTTTTTTTGCTTCTATTGTCTTAAGAACTATTTTTCATTAATCATATGATGACGAAGTTAGATATCTTTCGATTTTGTGTAAATTATTGGAAAAATAAGAAAAGTAATAATAGTATTAGGTAATAACTCTCATATTACTTATATTCATAACATTTTAAGTATTATTCTATAACTATAATTAATTATTCCTTACGTTTTCTTATCTTATGTTTGTTAACTGCATGATTAAGGATAAGGCGACAAACTTCAAGGTTATTTCTGATTATTATTAGGAACATGAGTTGATTTCGGTACATATCTATGAATGTACACCTCCATATTCATTATGTGTTATCAATTTGTGTGGATATTTCAGTAAATGATTACCATAGCATTCACATATTCGAGTATTTTTGATTTATCCGTTAGACCGCAAGATGGTTTCAACAAGATCTTAAAGTTGTCGATGGAAGCCAGCAGATTTGCTGTCAATCCAAGTTGCGGTGTCTTTAGCAGATGCTCGATGAGGCAAGGATAGTTGTCCGATTTGGCCGGTTTAATTAGCCACTGCTCAAAGGCGTGCATGTAACACTTGAAGATGAAGGCATAGGCATTCAGCGAGTTATCTGAGTCAATCGAATCCACAGCCTCCGCCAGCTGCTCCATTACAACTCGGTCAATCCCATGACGAATGGCGTCGCCCAGCAGTTTAATGGCCTCCAGCGACGAAGACTGCGCGAGGAGCTATAAAAATAGAAACAAAACTGGTATTATTTGTGGATATATTTAATAACAAAGATCGGATGATAAACATGAGAATTTGAGGGGATTTACTACAGTGCTCTATGAATGATGATCCACTCTCCTGTGTCATAATCGATTATTTGGTTATCCTTACCATAGCGCACTCCTTGGCCTGCGGCGGCTTATTGACATTTAGCAGCAGTGCCAGGTGCTCATCCTGCCACAAGTGCTTGTGCTGCAAGGACGTGTTCACCAGATCCCGGACTTTGCCAACCAAATCTGTAAGGCATAAGGATTAATATAGTTATATATATAATTAGGATCAGCTACGTGGTACTCACCTGGATAATGTAGAAATGAGAGCGGCATGCTTTTGATGTACGATTTCATGACCAGATCGAGGACAGTAAGGCGCGCAGGCTCAAAGGTGTCCAGCTGCGGACGCAGCCGATCCATGCAGAGAATCAACTGTGAGATGAGTGGCCAGTGGCTAAGGCGCCACATGTACAATTTGCCATGCAACGCCACATATGTGCGTGCCAGACGAATCTTATCGCGAGCCTGTTTCAATTCCTCCTGGTCTGTGCCGGCGGCACCTTTCAGCAGCTGCGACAGACGATGGCGCTGCGATTGCAGACATTTGCGGCTGCATTTTATGAGGCGCTGCTCGACTTGTGGCAGAAGGAGCAGTGTCTGCATCAGTTTCTCCATGGCGACATAGTTGTTCGACTTGGAGAACTTGGCCAGGCCATCGGCACAGGCCGATAGATAGTTGGACTGAGCCGACTGCAACTCAGCGACACTGTAGGGCACTGCGGACACATTCAAATTAAGGGTCAGTTGGCGTTGGCGATGCAGCCGATGGTACTGCATGCCGTTCAGGATAACTGGGTGCTCGTAGAGCGCCAGCAGCAAATTGAAGTCGGGTTTCTGGGTGAGCAGACGCTCATCCTGCATCAGTTGTTGCACCGTAAACAGCACATGGTGAACGGCATGCGGGCCACACTGGACACTGGCGACGTGCCAGTAGAGGTGCGCGTAGGCGACATGGGTCATGGCCAGCTGGGCAAGCGATAGCCAGGTCTGTGCCGGCTGCTCCCAGCAGAAATCGAGGAATGTGTGCAGCGGAAACTGCTCAATGGAGTCGCTCAACTGATTGAAGAAGTAAATGCGGCGCGAGCGGTGATCCTCCTCCTCAAAATTGTAGTGTTCCAGCAGCTGCAACTTGTCGCGATAACAAAGCAGCTGCAGCTTCTCCGAGGGATCGGAGCATGCCACATATATGGGCATCAGCACTTGCCTCAACAGCTTGCCATAAATCTCATTATTATCATCCAATTCGTTTTCATCAAAGTCCTCCAGCTGCCTTTGCTGCGCCTGGACCAACAGCACTTCGGACAAATGATCCAAGATGAGCTTGGCATGCGAAGGCGTCAATAGTTTCACATGCTTGGTCATGCTCTCCACGCACTCGTCGTTGCCAAAGCAAATGTTTCGCTGGAGCAGCTCATTGAGCGCGGCGTGCAGCTGATCAGCACTCACATCGCCCATTTCGCCATCGAGGAAGCCAAGCAGCTCGCCGAGCGTAAGCATCTGTAGCCGTTGCTCAACGCTCTGCGCGCCCTGCGTGAAATTGTTGAGCATGGAGCGGAGGCAGTGCGTTTTTAGTGTCTCATCCTCGGCGAGCAGTGGCACCAGCTCTCCGCATTGATTGCTGATGTGAGCCTGCAGATGGAAGAGCAACTGGCCCGAATCCAACTCCTGCCACGCCATATACGTGTCCACACTGACGCAGACGAGCAGTCGCTGAAGCCAATCCATAAGTTTGCCAGCAAACAGACGCAACTTGTCATCGCTGGTGGTGGCCTCCACTTTGATGTTGGCTTCCAACTTACATATTGTGGGTGAACGCAGTGCATAGACCGGCGCATAATCGGGCAGCTGGAGCAGCTTGGATCCATCAAGGGCATGCATTAGCTCCAGTAGTACGTCGAGCAGTTGCCGCATTGCCTCGCCCAGATAGCGATTGCGAGCGGCGCGAGAACCGAGAGACTGTTGCCGTTCCTCAGTGTCCACCAGATTGCGCTGCAGCATTCGCATGGCGTTGTCCATGAGAAAAGCATTCGAGGCGTTGCCGTAGCAAATGGATTTGGTGACAGCGCTCAAAGCGCCGCAGATTAGCGGCAGAGTTTGCCGCTTAGTGCGCAGCACCTGATGAGCCAGCGTATCGTTCAAGCAGTCAAAGTACTGCGATGCCAGCCAGTGGGGACTACATGCAATCAGCTCGAGCAGCTGCTGTTGCAAGCCACACTGCAGCGCCACGCTGACAGTGACGAGCTGGGGCAGCGGTGCTGGCAGCTGTTGTAGCAAGTGCACACACTGCGGATTATAGCGCCCCAAGTCGCCCTTCTCAATGCTGCCGTCGGCATTGGCGCTGTTGAGCACCAGATACATGAGGGCACCACGCAGCTGATCGAGATCTGCGCCAGCTGCAGGCACTGCGACTGCCTCCTCCTCATCATCCTGCTGAACGAGGCCATGCTCGAGTAGCACATTGAGCAGGCGTTCCGATAACTTTTTGATATGCTGCTCGTTCCCTGTGGGGAGAAGTGTGTTAAATTCCCGCAATGATTTTCGAATGCGACAACAAAACTTACCACCAAAGTAGAGGAAGCTATTTAGTTTCTTGGTATGCTGATGGTAATTGGTGAATTCAACGCGTATTTGGTTGAACACCTCGCAATTATTCAAAGGCCGCAGATCCTCCATTGTAGTCTCGGAGTGTCTTCAGAAGTGAAAACGCAAAAAAAATTTGTTTAACAAATTCTCATCTCACTTTTGCCGGCTACTAACGCTGTAAATGTATCGAGTTCATATCGTAACCATCGATACTTTTGGGTTTGTAGCTACTATCGATATTTTATTGCGATAGTGTACGATATTCATTTGGCGCGCAATTTGCGTAATTTTGTTTCCTATCAAATTCTGAAAGTCTCAAATCAATAGACCTTTCTTCGCAATTGATAAAATGCATATATTTTCCCTTAGATATGGCTTTACAAAATGTAATTTCTGATAATAAGTTTATTTTTGCACGTCTTTAATTAATTAAAGATTACATACTCTTTTGACCAACGCTTGAAAATGGCACGCGAGTATAAGTGCTTCTGATTGTCTCCGTATAAAATCCCCTCTCATATGAGGAGGTGGACATAGAAATATTCGTACATAACAATAGTCTCTTCAATCGACAGAGATAAGACACTCTGCCAGATTTATATAAATAGAGCCACAGCTGTCGATTATAGTTCAATAATCAATTGCAAATCATGACGAATAAGGCAATCATTCTTCTGGCTGTGGTGCTGTGCGCCCAGGCCGTCTTTGGTGTCACCATCATCAGCAAGGCGCAGTGGGGCGGACGTGCTCCCACTGACAAATCCTCTCTGGCCAACTCACTGGCCTACGCTGTGATCCACCACACCGCCGGCAATTACTGCACCACCCGAAGCGCCTGTGAGGTCCAGTTGAGGAACATACAGTCCTACCACATGGACAGCTTGGGCTGGGCCGATATTGGCTACAACTTCTTGATTGGCGGTGATGGTAATGTCTATGAGGGTCGTGGCTGGAATGTGATGGGTGCCCATGCTACCAGCTGGAACGCCAAGTCCATTGGCATCTCCTTCCTCGGCAATTACAACAACGATAAAATCACATCGGCTCAGATCACGGCCGCCAAGGCTTTGTTGGCTGATGCCGTTTCCCGTGGTCAAATCACGTCCGGCTACACACTGTACGGGCATCGTCAGGTCGGCTCCACGGAGTGCCCTGGCACCAATATCTGGAACGAGATCCGCACCTGGCCCAACTGGAAGGCATAAATTGACTACTCAAAAAATTTCTACAAAATAAAAACTATTATTAATACAATAAATGCATAGGTAATCCAAGGAAATATTCAATTAATTTTGTTCGAAGGAGTTAAGTTCCGAATATACTTGCAAGTTCATATAGAAAAGTAACATTTTCTCTGAGTGTATGCTAATTACACTCCTCGGGTGTTTTTTCCAGGGGACTTCCCCACAAATCGCAGCTTGTTTACTCTATGACTAACAGATTACCAAGATCAAAATGTTTATACTATAAAATACAATAGTATAGAGATAGCCAAGGGCGTGTGCATGCTGATAGGGGCAGGGAGATTGGTGGAGGGCGACACAGTGGCTACAGATACAAATCCCATGGCGTTTTCCTGCTGTACTGTGGAACAGGTGTTCGTATCGCAAAAAGTACAAGTATGGCCGGTGCTTATTACATATTTCTCGTTTTCAAAAGCAACAAGATAATCAGTCTGCTGCAAATAAATTAAATATATGTATATATATATATATATATATATATATTTTTATATATATAATTTATAAAACAAACAATACCACAAAGAAATTAAAATTTAACTTTCAATTACCTATGCGTACCCTGATAATTCTCCATAGATATCTGGCACATTGACCATTGCGCATCAGATTATCATATTTGCAATAAAATCATTGCAACTAGGCTGCCCTCCGTCTATTCTGTCAAAGACTATATAGATACCCGATCTAAATTATCTTTAAACTATCTGTTTAGTTTTTGCTTCTGCACAAGTTGAATTGATGGAGTAGAAATGGAATCAATTCATAATTTCCTCTACTACTGTCAGCTCCCAGTAGACAATGTCCATATTATTTGATACATATCGGAGATCTCTAGAAGATTACTTCAATATTACAATATTTTGTATATGACGGAGCTCTCCGATATTTAACCAAGGAAACTGGATCTGTTCATCCTTCTTGATTGAATCAGAAAGTTATATAGCCAATATCTGGCCAAGCCATACCCATTACATAAATAGTTCAGGCAGTTCGGGGAGCTGCCGGTGGTGTGATCAACAAAAGCATAAGTCTGGCCCCATATATTAATGATATTCTTAACGCAGCCTACTTAATTATATTAAGTACATTTCATAAATTAGTGTTGAAGATAGCGATTTGATCAATTTATGACTGCTGTCAAACAAAAGGTTAGCAATGCAAAGTTTGATTGTAGTAAATATACTACACAAAAAACAATGACGTAGAAATCTAATCTACACATTTCCGACAAAACTAGTAAGCTATAGTAAAAGTAAATAATTAAAACTACAAGTTTAATTTCCATCGATATGCGAACGCAGCCAACAACCAAAACGATGTCCTAGATTTGAAAAATATTCTGACACTTGTTTATTAGATATTATTTTGCAATCCAGACTTAGGATTTTTTTATCATATGGAAACTAGTTTCAAATAAAATTGTAGTTGCCCGATTCTAAGAAAGAAAGATTGTCTTTCATAAGGTGTTTTAGATGTCGCAAATATGATTTCAGTGGGGTTGACTTAAGGGGTTGTTTTGTGGCTAAACAGACTTGAATGAAAAGTATCGAAGGAATGCTTTTAACAAATGTAGTTTATAACGTGTATTGTATATTTTTATGAATTTTTATTTTGCAGCAGTTTATTTAAATTGAAATTTAGCAAGTAATAGCTTAGGCCTTCCAGTTGGACCAGGTGCGGATCTCGTTCCAGATATTGGTGCCGGGGCACTCGGTGGAGCCGACCTGACGATGACCGTACAGGGTGTAGCCGGACTTGATTTGACCACGGGACACGGCATCGGCAAGGATACCCTTGGCAGCGGTGATCATGGCAGCGGTGGGTTTGCTATTGTTGAAGTTACCCAAGAAGGAGATGCCAATGGCCTTGGAGTTCCAGTTGGTGGCATGTGCACCCAAAACATTCCAGCCACGACCCTCGTATACAGAGCCATCACCACCGATCAGGAAGTTGTAGCCAATATCGGCCCAGCCCAAGCCGTCTATGTGGTAGGACTGGATGCTCTTCAGCTCCTTAATGCAGGCATCCCGGGTGCTGCAGTAGTTGCCAGCGGTGTGGTGGATCACAGCGTATTCCAGGGAGTTGGCTAGAGTTGACTTGCTGGTGGGGTTGCGTGCACCCCACTGCGCCTTGGTGACGATGGTGACACCAAAGACAGCCTGAGCGCAAGCGAGCACTGCCAGAAGAATGATTGCCTTGTTTGCCATGATTGTAGGATCGAATCTAGTGCCAACTTCAAGAATTCTGGCTCTTATATAGTCGGGGGTGGTTTAGCTGTGATCAGATAGGGGACTATCACAACGCGCCGCTGATACGAGTATCAGAAATTTGGCATTCGAAAATTATATATATTTACGAAAATAATTAAATTTACAATGAAGATAGCGAACTGATCTATTTATGGCAAATGGCAAGGAATCTAACCGTAAACTGATGACGCTTTTGCTTCATAACTAGAAGAAAATAATATAATAACAATCAAATAAAATAAAATTCGGTTTTTTTGTTTTTGCAACAAGTAATGCTCAATATTCGATTAGGCACTTAGACGAACGAAGTCCTCCACAAATATTGATATTAGAAAATACATTGTAATCGCTCAGTGGCATGTGGCTAAGTGATAAATGATTGTGAGCCATTAATAATACTAATAATAATGAGAGGGGGGACGGACAGCTGTATCATTTAATGCTATCTTAAGATTGCAAAACTCAACAGTTTGTTGTACTTTAAACTAATATTTATTAGAATATCTCTGCATATTTAGTATACAGTATACATATAGATATTGTACATACATAAAATATTGATTTTTTCTCATTTTGTTTATTTTATTTTTTATTTTTTTTTTCATTTTTTGGATGCCAGTGTAATTTAATAATTGATACACAAAGTAAATTACAAAATATATTTAATTATGTATCCATGTATTAAACATACACAGAGGCTTACAAGTTAGCTTAAACCATAAGTAGAACATACGTTTTGCATAGATAAAACTTCCCATTTAGATTCTTGTAACTTCCGCTTGACTCTCGTTTGTTTTGCATTTTCATTTTTCTTTTTTCATTTTCTTTTTTTGGTAACAACTACTTGCGCTTAACTAAGTAAAATTCACAGGTTAACTAAATTAAAAACCAGTGCCAAACGGAATCGATTTATAATACAGAGAGTGGCAAATCTATAACAAAAATTGTTTGCCAAATATGCACGACATAAGCATACGTATATATATAGATAGAAATGTCTAGAGCAAAATTCAGAGAATATTCGTTTATATGAGAGGGTATTCTTGATTTCTTTTTCTTTTTCTTTTTTACGTTAAACAACAATATGCGACTGCTAGTGGCTTACATATTTAAAGGTCTTTTTTTTCTTTTTGTTTTTTTTTTGTATTTTTCATTGATAATATTCAAAAACATTTTTTTCTCAATATGTTAATACATACAATATTGGTATACGTTATGCGTACAAGTGTGCGGATTATGTATTTCAAAAAACGAATCGGAATTGATAGAAACTATAGAATACATATCTACTGCACGTTTGGAATATTTTGTATTGGAAACAGAAATCAAAAAGTTGTGCTGTTTTTGGGCAAGAGAGAGGAAGAAGCGTTTCGGTCGCAAGGGGGGCGCGGGGGGAGTTCATGTTTTCTGTTTGCTTACAACACAATATAATAATAATTTTAAAAAAAAACCTTAATGAAATCACAACTTAGGCCTGACTCTCGTTGTGCCCAGGCACCACCTGACCGGGTATGTTCACCTGGCGATTGAGCGCCATCTGCATCTCCTGCAACTGAGCCTCGGCAATATTATCGTTGTTGTACGGTGGTGGTGGCACCACACCTTCGACTACATCCATGCCAGCATCGATGATCTCCAGATCCGTATCATCGTCATCATCATCGTCGTCCTCGTCCTCATCATTATCACCAACATTCTCATTATTATCGTCGGAGACGGTGGCATCGCCAGCATTGGTTTGCTCACTGCGCCGCATTGGTGGCGTATTGGCATTCACATGAACCGTATTGTTGTTGTTGGGCGAGTCGTTGTTGTTGTCCAGGTTGTCATCCAGATTGGCAGCGCCAGCATTGACAGCATGCCCATCCAGTGCTACAAAGAGCGGAGTGCTGCCACCATCGGCAGCAGCATGCCCAGAACCACCGCCAGCGGCTCCTTCGTCCTCATTTTGGTAGTTGGACATGGCCACCTGATAGGATGGCGGCGGTGCCTGCTTCAAGTACTGAGCAATCGCCTCATCATAATTGGGCAGCAGCGTCGAATAGGCACGCTGCTCCTCCGAACCAAAGCCACCTCCACCACCAACACCACCATGCACAACCATTTCAGGCAACACGCAGGGCAGCAAACTACGCAAATGCTGCTGCCGCAGAGTCAAGTACTTGTAGCAGCGCCAAACGATGCCAATGCAATACGCCTTCAGAAACACAATGCACACAAAGACGACGAGAACAACGACAACCAATTCCTCAGGGGGCAACTCCAGCAACTTCTCGCGCCACGGCAAACGATGCGATTCGGCAATAATGCGATGAATGGCCTGCAGATAGCAGAGGTAACCAGCAGCGGTCAATCTACAAACGAGATAAGAATATAATATATAAATATGCGAGCAGGAATCGAGGACGATTATTGTCACTCACGTGGTAATGGCAAAGTCAAACAGTTGCAAACAGAAGAAGGGCAGCAAATGTGAGGGTTTTCCCTTGATGGTGCCATAGATCATCATCAGCGTTATGGCTATCATGCAGGTGCACACAAGTCCGCCCATATCAAAGTTCTCTGCAAGTATTTTATCAAATTAGTTAAAGTATTGAACGAATATTTGGGTGGGGGGCCGGGGGCTTCTTACGGTAACGCTTACGATAGTTGAGCGAATGATCGCGATACGCATAGGGCGGATCCACCTTGCTCAACGGTGTGGGCAATGCGGGTGCATTTAGATCGACGGTGAAATCATGACTGCCACTCTCCAATTCATCCATCATATCCGGATTGCGCCAAATGACAGCCAAAACGCTTAGGGCCAGTATGTTAAGGAACTGCAATTAAACGAAGAAACGAAACCATAAATAACTTCTCTGTTTGTTGTTTGTCACATCAAAGATTACAAAGTATTAAATTACAGTATAATATATATATATATATGTACAATCTCCTCCTGCCCAGCTATACAGCCCCCGTCTCTTTTGGGTTTTTGCTGTCAGCTGTCAGCTGGCTGCAGAGACAACACTCCCCCGAGGCATCCACCGGCTCCAGGGAGCGCCAGTGGTCCTTGTGCTGCTGTTGCAACCAATTCAGATACTGCAAGAAGGACTCGTATGTAAACTCCTCAGAGATCTGGCAATGGAGGCGATGATGGTAGCTGCACAATCGATCATAGATCCAATTGCGCTGCATTGGTGGCCGCATTCCACTTCGCTTCATGTGCAACTTGAACGCATCTCGTTCGGAGCCGTAGCGCAGTCGGGCTGTGGTGTAACCCAGACCATCGTGCAGCTGCTGCAGCACCTCTGGCTGTGTGGTAATGTGTTGCAGCTGCATGAAACTGGACTGTTTATCCTGCAACCGAATTAGCAACCACGGCGGTACCAGAGCAAAACGGATGCAGGAGATGAGCTGGGCACTAAGTGGAAGTCGTTTGGGCCACTGATAGTTGAGCCAGCGAACGGCGGACATGAAGACCTCCATTTCGGCGTTGACCCCAATGCCGTTGGAGTTGAGCAGCAGGCAGACAGCAGGCATGGACAGCTGAAGGAACTCCTGAGAGGCGACGAGAGTGAGGAAAAAGCAACCCACACGCAGCAGCAAAGGACGCTGAGCAAGTTCCATGCGCAAGAGCCGCGCCTCGAAATACAGCAGTGCTGCTGCCTCCTCCTGGATGCCATGCATCAAACACATTTCGCACTGCCTCTGCAATTGGGGCACACGCAGAAAATTGGCAGCGCGCAGCACCTCGAGCAATCCGTGACGCGACAGGCGCGGCTCATCCTCCATCATCCAGTTGTAGACGAGGTGAAAGGCACGCGGCGTCACCCACTGCGCGGGCAGCTCGACATTGACGATGCTTGCCTCGTTGTCCAAATCACAGAACAGACCCGAGAAGCACTGCAGCACAATGAGATGGACTTCAAGACGACTATCGGAAATTGTAATCACAGCATTCGTTCCTCGACCCTGCCGCATCAGCTCCGACAGCAGCTCGTAGAGATTTGGCTTAAAGATTCGCCTTTCTCCCGTCTCCGGCTGAGACCATTTCTCTGGCGCTGCATATCCCAAGGAGAACAATGTTCGATCTGCCAGTGTGTTGTAGGAATCGTTGGGCAGATTAACAGCCTTATTCTCCTGCTCTCGATCCTCATCCTCATAATCAGACGATTCATTTAGTGAGCTGGAGGAGGAGCTGACTGCATCAGATTTAGAAGATGTGGAATCACTCGATCTGTCTGGCTCTGTGTCTTCCTCGTCTGTATCTGAATTTGCTTGGTGCATTGCATTGAAAATGTGTATACAAATTTATTGCCAATCCATAATTGAGTTACTTTTCTACACTTGTCAATGAAAAGAGCGAATACTTAAGATACAACAAACAAATAAGTCAAGGCAACAGAAAAAAACTTTATACTTAAAATACAATTGGCAAATAAGTCAAGGCTATAGCAAATAATGACAAATACTTGAAGGTAATAGATAAATATGAGTAAGCGCATGTAAATCTAGTAATTATCTTAATCCCAATGTAAACTTCACATTAAGATAGGTTAAGTTTCTCTTAAAATAAGTGGCAAACATTTGCTAACTTTAGGCTATTCAGATAAATCATTTTGATAGTAGGTAAGCCAGATAGTAAATTAAATATACTCCATAAATAAGTGAATCATATTGTGGAGTAGAACTATTAATAAATTAAATATAAATAAATCATATTGTGGAGTACAGTTAAATTACTATCTGTAAATTAGCTAAAAACTGAAGAGTATCGCTTATAAGTGATTCCACTTTTTGATTTCAATTCTAGTATCTTTCAAGTGTTTTCACTCGATGCATTGTTGCCACTTGAACAAAAGGTACTCCACTTGGGCAACTTTGTACATATCCGACAGAGATAAGGGGATGCTTTGCGGGTGCTCTTTTGTTTACTTTTTTGCGACTGACGGATATTTGCAGATTTGCAACTCAACAAGAAACTAAGAAGCCAACAAAAAACACAATAAATATTTACTTGGCAAATAAGAGGAACGTTTTCGTTTTGAGTAACCCAATAAAGATATATTTTTTTTTTGCAATCACCTTACCTCAACTCAGTTATTCAAATTAGCTGAACTTGACGCTTGACCTTTACGGCTATATGATACGAATGCCGTGGCCATCAAACTACCGCACATTAATCAACATTTCTATTTGAAAGTTTGACCAGCACTGCTCAAACAATACAATTATAGTTATATCAATGCAAAACGTGCGTTAATTTAAAATAAAACAAACAAAGAGAAACTAATAATATCGCAATAAATTGCAACACGCCCCCATATCAAAACTGTGGCGCAATTGCTCTCAAAACCACCTTGTTGCGGGCCAGCTGCGATGGGTTTGATGTTGTTTTGCAGTTTGAGAGTAATTGAATGCACAGCGACAATTGATTTTTCCCTACTTGACACTGAACAGGGTCAACTTGAATGTGTCTGCATGTGTGTGTGTGAGTGGGCGAGCGAGTATGTGTTAGAGGGAGAGGATGCGGCAACAGTTTCTAATTGCAGGAAAACAAGGCTAATTTTGCTTACCAGATGCCAAAGACCAATCATCAGTGTGGCCGTATGCACATGCAGGCCAAAGCAGCAGGTCCACTCCTTGTTGACACGGGCATGATTGCTATTGCCATTCCCGTTATTATTGTTGTTGTTGTGATTACGTTGCGGACCCATTTTGACACGGATCATGAACATTGCACGTCCGACGACGACGACGGGTTGATCGCTTTGTCGGATCGCACTAAGCTGAAGACGAGACGAACGGCATTAATTAAAAAAATGAGCTCTATTTTATATTCATTGCTTGACTCTCTTTATGCATATGTATGTGTGTATACAAACACACTGGCAAATTTATCTATGTATGCATGTGTGTGTTTGTGTGGGTTGTATGTATTTATTTATGTGTCACTTTTTCACTCTAGATTTCACTGGATTTTATCACACTACGTAAAGTATATTGTATTTAATATGTTGTTATTTTATAGGGCTATCTATTAGAAGCATATTTGTGCAAATTTTACCAATTTCAAATATTTATTTACTCCGTATTATTATTTTTACGCAGAGTTTCGTGTTCTGGCTGCAGCAAAAATCTAAGCAATGATTTGGGTGACCATACGCTGTGAAATAATTGGGAGCACAATCGATATTTGCAAATGGAAAAACGTTATCGATGGCATTGCGAGGCAAGTACGGTATCTATATATATTTATACCCTAATTCCAGCACTAGCTGAAGCTATCGATAGCGTAATCGATAGGTAAGCACCACAAGTTTTCAGCTGCATTCTTTTTGTTGTTGCTTTCCTCAGTTGCGTCTCGTCTCGTGTGCCGTTCTTTGCGTAACGTTAGATTCGGTTTAATATTATTATTATTTCTTTAAATAAAAACATCACTTAACAAGATGGTATTAACGAAAGAATATCGCGTTTGCATGCCACTCACCGTGGATGAGGTGAATAAAAACCGGTGCCTACTTTTTAATATGTGCACCATTCACAATTCATTCATTTTTTTGCAGTACAAAATCGGACAGCTGTATATGATTGCGCGCCACAGCCTCGAACAGTCCAACGAGGGCGAGGGCGTCGAGGTAATTGAGAACAAACCGTGCGAGGATGCCGTGCATGGCACCGGCCAGTACACAGAGAAACGGATTCATTTGTCCAGGTTTGTTCGGAGAATGCATTTCATTTAATGTACTCATATTTGTATACCCTGTATTATTTGTGCAGTCGTCTTCCATACTGGATACAGGCAATTTGTCCACGCGTCTTCTATGTGACAGAAAAGTCCTGGAATTATTATCCCTACACGCAAACAGGTGAGCCTTCCAAAATGCCCATCTCATTCACTCTTCCATTTACAGCTCGGCTGCTTCAAATAGTGTATCTTTTTCTTTCTTCCTTTGCCATATGGCACAACTTGAATTCGATAAGCGTAAATCTAACAATATATGTATATCTATGTATGTGTATGTCGATGTGTATATATTTGACAACATCGCACTTGTCAAGCTAAATAAAAATTACGTCACTGATAAGGCTTACAACGGCTGAGTGGAAATTGTTGGCCAGATTACATTTTGTCTCTGTGTTTGTAAATTGATTAACAGTTCTCTCAATGCGTTTTGTGATTTAATTCCACTTTCCGTCGAATTTTCCCTAAAATCATTGGGAACACAGACTGGCTTTAGTGTCTGCAATATAACAATCAGTAAATTGTTAAGATTATTGTTTTGATTTTGGCAAGTAAATTGAATTTGGAATTTGTTGGTAAATTTTTCATATCTGTTCATCAATAATTGAAAATACTGTCAAAAACATGAAAAACAATGCGTACCATAAAAAAGTCTTCACTTGTTAATAATGAAGTCTCTTATAAAATATTTATTTTGTTTATTTATTGAGACTGGTAATTTCTTAGATTCAAATGTATATATAATAAATCAAGCAAAAATAGATTTTTGTTTCGCTCTTTAATAAATCTATCTGTCGGAATATTTCCTGAATTTTGTTGTTAGCGAGAATTTCGTTTCAATCAATTTAAATGGAATTGTATCTCCATTCATGCATGCATCATAATTTTTCCAATCAATTTCGTTTATTTTTGTATGATAGCTGGCTAGCTATATTTATTTATAGCTATGCAGCTATATTTATATATATCTATGCAGCTATATTTATATCCGGGTATTGATTTTTTTCTCCTTTAAATAATATTTTCACGGTCAATCAATGCGCCCTTCAACTGGCTGGTCACACGACCAGAATACACGGTAATTAAGCAAATTGATATAGATTATTTATGATATGTATTTATACATTAACTCCTTCATATTACAGTGTTCCTTTATACCAAAACTCAATGTGCTAATCAAGACCAAATATGAAAATAACAATGGCAGCACCGAAAACGTAAGAACTAACTATAAGCGTAACTGAATACACATATACCTAATGATTTTTGCCATATAAAGTGCTTGGACCTAAGCGAGGATGAATTGAAGGTGCGTACTGTGGAGCACTTGGACATTGCCTTCGATGAAGTCAACGCTAAGCATTACAAACGCGAGGAGGATCCCAAGTTTTTCAAGTCTCAAAAAAGCAGTAAGTGTAAAAAGAGACGTTATTCTGCATAAGCCAGAAATGTGAGCAACATTCTTTGTATCATTTTGCAGATCGCGGTCCACTCGTTGAGGGCTGGCGTGAAACTGACACGCCCATCATGTGCTCCTACAAGGTGGTCCATGCCAGCTTCGAGGTCTGGGGATTTCAGACGAAAGTGGAGGATTTCATTCAACGGGGCATTCGGGAGATTCTGCTGCTGGGACATCGTCAGGCGTTTGCCTGGGTGGATGAATGGCACGGCTGGACACTGGAAGATGTGCGCTCGTATGAGCGTCAAAAGCAGGCCGAAACCAATGAGAAGGTTCAACACGGAAACAAGGACGCAGAGTGGGATGTTAGTGATATCAGCAGTCCAACGAGCGAAGTGGACTCTCCAAATTGTCAAGTCGATTAGGTTAAAATTTTGTGACCTTTATACCAAATTGAATGGCCAATCGGGGCAGGCAGACACTTTTAGTTCTTAGCTCAAATAAGATAATTAAATCGAAGAGGCATCGAATGGCGAGCTTATCAAATTTCTCAAGTCATATCCATAAGAATGTTACATTTACATATTTTAAATGCATTGATATGGTCCAAATAAGCTCAAGATTCTGTAACTAAATCCAATATGGGCACTACTTGACACCAAAAAAAAACAAAAGAAAAACAAAAGATAACAATCAACAAACTATTTATTAGACAACTTAACTACCTAGGCATCCGTAAGAAGATGTTTACATATATGTTTTAGATGTATATGTGTGTGTAGAGCACAATTATTGGTGTTTTGTTAACTATTTTCCTTAGTTATGATATACATTTGTGCTTTGCAGAAGCTTTAATACCAAATGCGTTGTTGAGATTGATGTACAAACTGCAAAAAGAACAAGAATTAAACAATATTTAAATAATTGTCCAAATGTACAAGAAATTCATTTGAATTATTGTGGGTTCAACGATTTGGCTGTCTTTTTAATTACCTGAAACATAATTAAAGTTGTATAAAATGTAGTCGCTTATATACATATAACATAGACAACAACTTTATGGACAACTATCATCACTTCTGCCAGCAATTAAGTTTAAATAATCGAATCCAAAAAAACATTTATTATGGGTAAACGAAAAATTGAAAGCAATTAGTATGCGCGTCCAGCATCGCTTGAAAAGGTTGTCTAACATTTTTTGCTTGGCTTAAAAACGCACAACAATCAGCTGCTGATACTTATACACACGTAAATCAATCTTATACACACACACACAGACACATGCACATAGATCCCCCTCAGAGAAAGAAAACAAAAAAAAAACGGACTCTCACCAAAAGCGTTCTCTTTGCACGCAAAAACAGCTGATTTTTGATTTGTGGAGATCTTTTTATTGCCGCCAAAAAGCAAAAACAAAAAAATAAAAAGAAAGAAAATGACAGCGTTTCGCATTTACGCTTCATTTGAACTTCAAACGCGAGAAAAGTAGCACATTCCGCGAGCGAGACAGATACGGATGCGCGACGATTAAAAAACAAAAAAAAAATACAATAAAATCACCAAAAAAACAAGCATTTAAATATGTAGCAGACAGCATAAAAATATCAAAATAATACATATAGATAAATGCCGGGCGGTTTGTTTCGTTACTTGCTTGACAACTAACAACATGTGCAAATTCATAACTCGGAAAAACATTGGAAAACTTTCGGTGCACGAGTTTTAAAGCCGTTTACAGGCAATACACACAGACGTAGTTCCGGTGGCACTCTGTGATTTTTATGTGACACCTCTGAGAATGGCAATGAGCAATCGAGCCGTTTATTTTGATGGCAGTGCTTATGTGATTTGTCTTTGCCTGCTACTGGTTATTTTCGGAAGGTGTGCTATATATTAATTAAAAATCAAAAGTGTTTCAATTTGAAGGTGCTTTCGATAAGCAAGTTCAAATTTTCTTTGCGCCCATTGCGTGTACGCAATATTTATTATATTATCAAAATGTAGCTTTATTTCATTGTTGTATTTTAGGCTTATAACTCAACGTAACGTTCAATCAATTCGTATCAATGGCAATATTTATCTTTCTCATAAATCGATCTGTTCACATTTTTATCAACACAACGAGACAAACGAAACAAATGCGCTTATCACAAAAGCCATTTACATGAGCATCATGTGCAGGAAATCACTGTATATTGAGTACTCAATCACTTGGACTTAACTTCTTTGATTTATTAAATGGTTTAATTTATGGATTAGATTGTATTTGACGTTATAGTTTTACCAATCGGCTCTTTTTGTTGCTATAAATATACTTGCTGCACAGTTGGAAATTCCAACAGTGATTATAAACTGAAATCACATAATTAGTTAATTTAAATTAGTCAACAGATCGACTAATAATAGCGCATAAAACGTTGATAAATATATATAGATATTTTTTTGCATATTCTATTCACTTAATTAAATATTGTTTATAAGCTTGTTGAATTATTGTTCAAATTGGGGGAATGATTAATTCTTTTTCTCATCATCTTTCTTCCATGCTTTTATTCATTTTGTTAGATTCTCTCGACCTTAACAACATAATCGGGATTTATGGTAATTAAATAATCTCACTATCTTGCTTCTGTCATATCAGATCGCAGCTCTGTTTACCTTTTTAATTTCGTACTAGTTTTGCAGCGACTTTTATTTGAAATGTGTGCCCATATTATCTCTGCGACTGGTTTATATTTGCTGATGTGTATAAAAATAGCGTAACGAATATTTAAGCACATGAGAGATAAATAATTACGGATACAGGTTCTTAACTAGACCGGGGCACTCTTTTACCCTAATTGTGCACACTGCTAAGCAAGAAAAATGGGCATACCGGATTGACACATTGCGAATAGAGTATTACCGAGCCGAGTGTCAAAATGTCAAAAGCAATCGAAATTTGCCCAATTGATAAACCAAAAACAACTAGTTATTAAAGTTGTTAAAATGTTACTCGTTAAAAGTTAAAGTCTCTTATCAATGGAGGTGTTTAACTAATTACTTCAGCAATTACAACTTTCAGCAGTCACTCTGATTGAGAATTTCGGAGAATTATCAATTAAGTGCGACTGTCAATTTCTTGTACTGGGTTATGCAACAGAAGAAAAAGATAAAGCATATTCAACACATGAACAAATATCTAAATTTTCCCAATTTTTCTTTTGCTCTCTGCGCTTCCCAGAAAATTATAAGCAATTTTTTGTTTTGCCTTATTTCCGTTGCCACATAACAAAGTAATAAAAACGTATAAAATGACGATGCTAAATATGTATATATACATATGTCTCACATACTTTGTTAATTAACAATAAATGCGACCACGTGTTGGTTCAATTTTAAAGCCAGACTCTCTCTCTCTGTGCAGCTGGTCCACAAATATTGTAGTTTAATTGCTTAACTTGATAGAATCTGCAAATAAATGCTCGACAAAATTGAAATACAGTCTGAGCCAATATTTGTTTATATTCTCACAATTCCTGTTCAACAGATACTTTAAAGTGGCCAAGTACACATATGAACTACATGTTTTGCCACGATTTTTTGCTGTAGATTTTAAAATAAATATTTTTGGTTTTCGCTGCTTTTTTTTATTTTTTATTTCGTGTATACTATTAATGTTAACACTTTTTCAGCGACCATATGACCAAAGAGTTGCTAATTGCAGCTAAATAAATTTAAAAGGCATTCGTTACGTAAATACAAAATGCATTTTAAATATTAATATTAAATATTTGCTATTAAATTGCAACTAAAATTAGTCAAGGTAAATCTTTCTTAGCACTCTTAAAATGTGATCTACTTTTATGCATGTCTAGTGTTTATCATTTACTTTCCTAGATAATCCATCACATCAGTCATTTGACAGCACTATTATACTCTGGTGCAGCAGGTAGAAGAGTATATTAGTTTTGCGTGATCTGTTTTCATTATTGATTTGATATCTGGAGTGATGAACTGATAACACTGGGATCAGAGTATCCAGCTGTCGGTTACGTTCAAAGTTCTCGTATATAGTGTCCATACAAACTGATCTACCAAGGTGCCAAGTGGAATCATCACCTGTGTTACTAGCCGCTAATTTGCACAGAAAAAAATCAGTATTAGCTCTAATATGTGGCACCTTGATTTTTGATGGACCTACAAAAGTTCTTATGAACCATATACAAATGATATATATAGATCGGATTCAAAAAGACGGACAAAGCAGGAATATTGACGAAGATGGACCAAAAAAGTAATACAAACCAATTACTTTACTTGGCCATCTATATAATCGAATATATATATTGGAAAATAATGTAGTAATATTTTTAAATGATCACTTAAATATGTTTGGACTGCACTCGTTTAAACTAAATAAATTTAAAAATACAGAAAACTATTGATTTATAACCGTTAGTAAAAAGATTCCTGAAATTTAACGATTCAATTTGATATACTTCATCATTTTTTATGGACACACGCGTAAAAAAGGTAGCGAAAAGAGATAAATTTTTAATAGACTAAATCTCTTCTTATATGATTGAGAACTCCATAAGCAGATAATTAAGATAGTCGCTGTGTAAAATCTGAAATCAAGTTTAGCTCTTGCCATTGACATAAATAAAATGTATAGCACCTCTCAAAGGTGGACTCATGAGTTGTATACGGACTCTAATTGCGTGGATTAGCGGCAGGTTTCCAATCACGTAGTCGTGCCAGTTATAAATAGTCGCTAATTTATGCACGCTTTTGCACACAGATATTGTGGCGCCGCAGATCCCAGCGATGAGTTGACGACTCTAACCACAACATCCACATCAGTGGCACCCTTGGCAGTGGCAGCTTTGCCCACCTTGTTGCAACGCCCCATCCACAGCTGCGTTAACTGGACAGCAGCGCCGGAGGCAGCAGATGGAAACTGCACTCGCTCCACAGGAAATGGATTAATCCGATGCTATGGCGGCATGAACAATCTGGCGGTGCTCAAGTATGGAAAAGTATGTTATGAACCCAACTGCATTCTAATTGAATATGTCTTGTATAGCTCCAAGTTTCCTGCTCAACAAATGCTTCTCTGTGGCTGGCCAAAGGTGGATTTTAATCCGCTTGGAGAGCTGCCCAAGTTTCCCAAGCTGCGCTCCTTGACCATCGAGTATAGCGGCTTTATGAAGTTCACATGGGATTTTCCGGATATGGACCAATTGCAGGCAATCAACATATCCTGGACGAATCTCTCGCATATCTCGGCACGCACCTTTAGGCGATTGCATGCGTTACAAGTTTTGGACTTGCGCTGGAATCAGCTAATCCAGTTGGATGGTCCGCTGATACTGCCACGCTCCTTCCAACAGCTGTATCTGGCGGGCAATCCGTGGAATTGCACCCGTAACTTCAAGTGGATCCTGCTGCAGCCGGAGAAGGGTCGCCTCGTGGCCGATCGGGAAGAGCTCATCTGCACCGATCGCAAGTACAAGGAACGACAAATGATTCTCGTCATGCACTACAAAGTGGTGGGTATGCCTCCTGACTCCTGGAACTTTACCTCACTGATAACCTTTTACTGCTAATTCCAGGTGCTGAGAAGAGAGTGTCAATCGCATATAGATCTTTTGAACTGCACATGTCTGATGCATCACATCATTCCCAAATCATACATTCCACTTTACACCGTCAACTGCTCCCATCTGGAGTTCCACAGTCTGCCCGCCTATTTGCCACCCAATACAACCTCATTGTATATTACGGATAATCAAGTAAGTGGAGTGAACTCGAATTGAATGTTGTCTGATATATAGAAGTCATTCATCATTTATAGATCAGCGACATAAATCCACTACGCGATAATCCGCACTATAAGCACGTGGTCGATGTGCAGCTGGAAAACAATCGGATCTCGAACATTGATGTCCTGGAGGACACGTATTGGCTGGAGAACTTTCGCCTGCTCAACTTGCATGGCAATCAGTTGAGGAAACTTCAGGTCTATGCCCTGGATAATGCCCTAAATGACAATGTGAATGCGAATCTCCTGCTGCTGAGCAAGAATCCTTGGCACTGCACTTGCAAGTTTGGGATGCGATTGCGTGAGCTGCTTACCAAGTACAAGGATATTGTGAGGGATGCACGGAATGTCACCTGCACCTATATGCATGGTGATGAAATGCGGCGTGCCAAGGTCCTGTCGCTGACACGGCACGATATGTGCAACATTACAGTCGACGATGATATGCTAATCCATCCCATTGACTGGCTGAACTGTGTGCTGGCCAGCCTTATTGTCCTGATACTGGGCAAGCTGGCATATGACTATTATTTTTATAGATTTCACGGACGGGTTCCTTGGATAGTCATGAACATGCCCTAATTAATGCTATCTTATCCAGTACTTAAGTTAATCAAAGTATTACAACTGTGTTATATTTAAGCTGTTGGCTCTAAGTTTTAGACTATGTAAAGTATTCTTGATAAATTATGTACTTATGCATTTGTCTTTGTTTAAGTAAGTTGCCCAATCTGTCCAAGTATTTATATAATATGTACTTAAATCTGGCTGTTAAGCTATTTACAAATCAAAAAATACCTACATATATTTGCAGATAATAAATATTATATTAGAAACTTAAAAATAGTAATTAAACTTAATCTAGATTACAATTTATATTTAATCCTCGCTAAAAATAAGTCAATTGCTTCAAAGGGAAACTATTATTGGGCGAAACTTCTGTGCCAACCAGCTTCTGCAAGCCAGCCTGAAAGCTCGATTGTTATAATATATGAAGTGCTTTATTCGAGCTTTGTGAATTAAGCTTTCCCAGTTTCTCAATAGTTTCCCATTATTTATTTGCCAAAAAGTAGGGAATTGTTTTTGCTATCCTTTGTATTTTTGTTAAAATAATTTAAAATAAAATATTAATTAAAATGCATATAAGACAACATTTAGAATATTTTATTTATAAAATTTTATGTGTGGATAATTTACAAATAACTTAAAACAGATTTCAAAATAGCTTTATTTAACACCTTCTTCATTTTTGAAGAAACCTTCGTATCTCAAACCCGCTTCTTTCCTACGTTTCAGATCGAACTGCATTAGAATGATGACATATCCCAGCACTGAGGCCATATAACCCAAACAAGCTGGTTTGTCCAGGACGACACAGTGGCAAATCCTGTAGATAAGTCGATTACCACGCAAACGAGTCATGAAGATTTCCAACTCCCTTTCCGATTCCTTGCCCAGTCTAGGTAGATCGTTGAACTGTCGAATCAGTTGCACTGTCTGATTGCACGAATTAACTGCATAATCTATCATATTCATAAGTAGGACAGAATTCCAAATGTTGAAGGCAACGAGTCCATTTCCCAGAATAATGGCCAAGTAATCGGATGCAATTGTCTTATTGACAAATTGCACGGCATGATAAAGAATATTCACATTGGACACGAACATATTCAAAAATATGCTCGCATTGGCCACATCATAGAGGATGAAGGCTCTCCTCGCCAGCCGCAGGCACTCAAAGTGGACGGCAGCAATTCGCCTGAGGTTCAGCACGAACACTCTCGATCTTGCCTCTTCTCTGAGTGCCTGCAGTGCTAGCTGTACGGCCTGAAATTGATGACTGAGAATCAGAAGCACCGTGAAGAAGGTGATTCTTCCAACGGAGATAATCAGCATTGGTAGGAAACGCATCAGCAGCTCGTGCATTTGGACCTCGGCGAGCAGGCGAGTCTGCATCATTATCGAGCAACTGACCGTTGCGTAATTAACGCACAGTTTGAGGCACAATTGAAACGCAAGCTGCAATTGCAATCGCTTCAGTGCATCCTTGCCGGCAATGCAGCGCAGGATGTGCCAGTGGGTCGTCCAATGCACCACAAAGTCCGTGTAAAGTTGTCCGAGCCGACGGCGTTGCAACCAAACGAGTCCATAGCAACTCAGTATGGCAATAATGCGCATCATCAATGTCGCAATTAGAGTCCATTGCAGCACAATGTGGTTCCTCATGTAGACGTCGATAAGGGGTTGGGTCATCATTAACGGTACGTGCAACAGTAATATCACACTCACGCACACACTATATATCATATATCCGGTGGATACTTTTCTGATGCTAACACACCCATTTTCCAAGCACAGTCTTCGCGGCACTAAGCCGAAGATGAGCATTTGGTAGTAGCTTATTTTGAGCAGCAGGCGCAGTCTACGATGCAACATGTTTCACCTTCCGATTAATACCAAACATAAATAACGGGAAACACACCGAAATTACACCGGAACAAATTAATTTCTTAAAAGTGCTTGTTATCTGATAATAGCCGATGATAGCTTAACGAGCCCCAAAGGCCCATCGATTTGTGTGATAAACCCCAAGACCAAAAATTATACACTATATCCAATTGGGTACATTCAAATTTTCACTAATTGTGTGTTGAGTGACAGCTAGAAACACACATTCAAATATTGTTGATCCTTGATAATCATTTGAAAATGTTTTGCTTTTCAATTTGTATTATTTTATTGATATTAATCAAGAATATGTTTCTTATATGTTTTACTCGTTAACATTATTTGCACAATATATCAATCAATTATTAAGTGTTCATATTAATGGGTCATGGAAGACAAACAAATATTCAAAAATACTATTCGCTTAATGCATTTTTTTATGTTTATTACACACATATTTTTAGTTCCCAATTAAAGACACAAGCCAAAGTAAACATAAAAAGGAGAGAAAAAACCGTTATAGTTTGACGGCATTTGCTTTTTATTGTTTGCACAAATTTTATAACCGAAAGTTTTTTAAATGGTTTTTGGAAAAAGTGTGAAAATGAGTTGTTTATTGCTATTTAGTGCCATTGACAGCAATTGAGTTCCATTATTATCAATATGCCACAACTTCTCCTCTCGAGCCTTGGTTTAGTTCAAGTTTTGAAGTGAATATTGTTTTTTTCATTTTTTATGGGCTTTTGCGTGTGTATTTTTGTGTGCGGCTTAATTTTGGGTGCCTGTGCAACAAACGCTTGTTGTGGTTACTGCTTAACAGCGCGTCGCTTTGCATAAGGTTATTAAATATCAAAAGCCATTAATCAAATGTGGTAACATCGTTGGCGATTTTATGTGTTTGTACAGTCAAGCATGGAAGAAGCGACAGCACAGCGAAGAAATGAGATTATAATGGACATTCAAAAGGTGAATATAGTTTTTCAGTTCTCATAATTTACCTAAACTGAAATAGTTATTTTGCGAAAAGGTGTCAGTACTTCGCCCAGCTAGAGTTAGTTCTAATTCTAGGTTTTATAGTTCAGCCTGAAAGTATGCTTTAATATTTATTAACAATGTTTTTAGGACAACTGAAAGTCAGTCTGTCACACAGATTTACTGTTCACACACATCCATCCAGTGTAATGGTTAATATATTCTCAATACCCCCTTGGGGCGCCACAAATGAAGCTTCTCTGGCCACGAACAAAGGACACAATACGTTGACTATTTTGTTTTCCTGCTAATTGAATTAAATTTCATAAACACTGGCTATCCAAGCAGGATGTAGTCTCTAGTAATCCAGGACAATCCACACAACAACAGCTGGCTACGAATGTCCAGACTTCAGCTTAGGTATTAAATATGATACAGCAGCAGCTAACCCTATCATTTCCCTCGGTCTCCGCTAACCTCTGCTCCTCTTCCCCCCTCTCCACAACCCAACAATATTTCTCAGCTGCTTTTTGTATTAATTCCAATTATACGCACGACTGGGGAATTTTCATTTGGATTGATAGAATTTTGGGTCATTATGTGCTTCGACCGTCTGTGAACATACAATCAACATCCGCCAGCCATTTGGACACACACACACACATGCACATTGCTGCCATATGTTTTGTTAAATACCCTATCCTTGGGATTGGGTTAGGCAGATGAGTTATGCAGAACAGCGCATCAAATAATTTGTGATAATAAACGGAGAAAATAATAAAATAAGATAATAAAAATTACTCTGTAAATCTGTAACAAAATTGATATTGATGTGTGTTTTTATGATGAAGGGTATCTGCATGTCGATTACACCCATCTATGATATACTAACTCATTGTTATTGTCATTGTTGTGACTTTGGCATTGGTTGTTTCGTTTGGGGCATTTAATTGGCAGGACATGTGTATTGATTGCAAAGTTTTCGCCTATGACATGCGCCCGAGCACAACAAACAAGATTTCTTGGCCAAAACTAATTAGCAACGGGAATAGTTCATTTAGCATCCAACTCTCCATTTCTCATCAAGTTTTGTCGTTTGTGCGTCATTGTGTCTAATGAACCTTTACTGCCGATTATTTTGTGCTAGAAAATATATTAAAAATGCATTGGGATGAAATATTCACATGCAGCTTGCAACAGGTTGTTAATGCTTAGTTGCATTTTCATCGTTTTGCTTAAGTAAGAAAAAACAATTATTTAGTTTAAAAATTGTTGTTGGGTTTTGTTCAACAATCCGAGCAAGCTTTTAAATAGTAAGCATGGAGAAGTTTCTCAGGCAATTATCAGCACACCACACACACACAAAGTGGGTCGAGTAGATTTCCACACTTAAATAAAGGGTCCTGCCTCCGTCTCCGTCTCTCGTCCTTTTTCTGACTGTGAGCCAACAAAATGCTGGACCGCATTTTCTTTGGCATTTTCGTTTTTCTGGGTCATCGTCGACGCCGCATAAATATAAATTGTATTGTTTCAAAAAGTTTTTACCAGTCGAGCTTCGCGGCTAACGGAAAATGTAGTTAAAGTTTTGTTTTCGCCGCTAGTTTATTGCGTGATTTCCTCTCACAATGACACTGCCCGGAGCAGGAAAGGGGACGCTTGGGGATAGGTTTCGCATCTCCGCGTCACTTTCGAGGTGCTAAAACATTTCTCAAAATAATTTACAGTTTTTGCTGCTGCACTTGCCACGTTTTGTTATCCACCAGTCGCTTATTTGGGGGCTTCTTGGGCATTTGCTGAAATCCTGAATTTGCTGACTAGAAAATTTTACATTTGCAACTTAATTTGTCAAGTAACATGTTGGGTTGAAGCTCGCATAAACGGCAGGGACTAAAGTATCCTTTGCCTCAACTTTGTCAACACAGATTAACTGATTCTTCAATCGAATTTCATATTCTGTTGCAGAAATAAGTCAAAGCCATAACTCCATGAAAGCTTAACTGATTTTCAAGTACAATCGATTTTATAACTGTTTTCAACATATATCCTTATCAGCGAGATAGAGTCCTTCGATTGTGCAACTCGAGCACCAATTAAAAGCGTAACTATCTAACCATCAAGCAATAAACTGAATCCAACTTGGGAAAGAGCCATTGTCGGCGACTTGCTTCACAATCGAGTCACAATGCGCAACTAGATTGCAAGCATTATGCACCATGTCGATTGTCTATTGCGAACGTGACCAGGACGGGGCATGGGGCGTGGGGCATGCGGCTTGAGGCTGCCTTTGGCAGTTCGACGTTTTACATTTCCTCTGACTTTTGCCTGCCACTTCTAATTGCATTTTTACTTAGTGCCGGGCGCTAAAGTTTGCCCACGTTTGTCACGCCCCCACTTTGGCATCCCCGTCGCGTCCTTCGCGTCCAGTGCCACGCGCAAAAGTTTAATTAAACGTGTTTGATTTATGACTTGTGTGTGTGTGTGTGTGTGTGTGTCTATGTGGGCAGCTGCTTGGCAGGAGGTAAATGAAGGCTTGCCAGCTGCAACCGCAATTCCCATTCAAAAACCAAATGCGTTTATTTTGGACTGGAGTGAGACTCTTTGCTCTCTTCCTCTGCGCTGGCCATAAAAGCTGAGCACCTTTATAGCAGCTGCAGCTGCAGCTCTTTATGTGTCTCTGTGTGTGTGTGTGTGCCTGTGCCATTTGTTTTCCGTTTCCGTTTCAACACACAATTTCCGAAAATATTTGTGCTCTTATACGTTTATTGATTTCAATGCAATTAAAGTTGCATTTTTACGATACTCAACAAGTTCATCAATATTATATTTTCGAGGCCGCAAAAATTGCTGAAGAAAAGCTGCCCCAAATCTGGGTCGCAAATCCCTGTGGCTTATGCCTTAAATCAGGTATAGGCCACAAGCGAAAATCTCTTGCTCAAAATATTCTACGATAATCAACTTTGATAGGCCTCCAAGAACTTCGGCCTCCGTCCGTCTGTCCATCCGTCCGTCCGTTCGTCCGTACGCTCGTCCGTGCCCAAAAAAGTGATTGAGAAAATCGCAAAACAAACGGGATTGTTGGGTCGTTTTCTTGTGCCGCCCTTTTTCCATATTTTTTTTATGGTCTTGCGCGCAACGAATGAAAATGGAAAAGTTTCGTGTTAAGCAGCTAGCAGCATTTCTCGATGAACTGCCGGATAATCGCTGCCGTGCCATATTACCCAACGCTTGTGGCTTAGACTTGGCCTAGCCACAAAGCTGTGTGCTGGTTACTGGTTGCTGGTTGCAGGTGCCTTGTGAATTAAATCCACAAGCAAAAAAAAGTGAACATAAAAACGTGACCCTGATAAGCCTTCAATTAGGTGTGTATTTTATGCGCCACGCAGTTGCAGCTGAGTGTTTTAGTTAAAGCCAAAAAAAGACCGACAAATTGCCGGCTTAAAAGAAATTGGCCAAAAAAATGAAATATTCTTATTTTCAATCAAATTGGTTCAATAAATAATAATCCCAAAGCTCATCCAGTTTGGTACAGCCATGTACATTTAGTTACAGCTAATGCAACACTCTATTTAGGAATAATATGCTGATCCTTTTAATCCTTAAATACTAATCCCAAAAAAAAATTACACTAATGTTGAATCCACATCATGCAAAATGCAGAACACGTAGCGTTCAAATTGAATTTTATTCGTGATTGAAAGAATGATTGAATGATTGAATGAGAACATTTGTATTTATTTTTTATGTGTTTCGGTGTACGGGCACTAAGTAAATTTCACATTTAACATGAGCAATTAATGTGTGGCAAAGCCGCAAATAAAACCGCTTAATTACGTGACTCTGACCAAACTGGATGGCAGCAGGACACACACACACACACACAGTATAAAAAGTTAACAATAAAATCAACAATTTCAAATGGAAACTTTTGCATGACACATTCAACGAAATGAAATAATAATATGGTTAATAAAGTCAGCCGCATCAGAATCAGATTCGTATTCAGTACGAAAAACACCGGACGCCGGACAACGGACAACAGACACCAGACAGCAGACAGCAGAGTCCGGAGCAGAGCCCAGGAGCCAATTATCGCACTTATTTCGCAGCTAATTAAAATGCAATTATTTGCTTTAAACAACATAATCCCATTGACAGGCGTTTTATTTGCATGTCGCATATAAATAGGTACATAAATAAATCGATTTCATTTTCACGGCAACCGCAACGCATTCGCATCATCCCCGCCATTGCCGTCATCCCCGCCATTGCCGTCATCCCCATCATCCCTATCAGAATCCTCATCATCCTCGGCGGTGATGTGCAGACGTGGCGCCACAAAGCCGACATTGTGGGCAGAATGCCGATTAAATGCCACTGCCCCCCCATTGGCAGCCAGATTGCAGCCCGCCTCATCTACATACTCGCATATGATCTGCCAGAGGGACTGGCGATCCGTGGTGCCACGACTGCATGCCCGCAAATAGGCGGCTGTGGCAATCAGCGTAAAATTCAGTATGCCCACATTGAAGATGTGCAGCCAATCAGTGAGCTGGAGCTGACTGTTCGCCGCATCTTGGAACAGTTGCGTTGGCAACGGTAAGCCCACGGACGTCACTGCCACCGGTTGGCCGCTGTGATCCCGTTTGGTGGGTCGCTGCAGCTGCGTAGACGGAGACGCATTCTCCTTGCCTGGTCACAAAGAGTACATGAGTGCATGAGTACATAAGGTGCACAAGTGCATAAGTCGAGGGTGCATCTCCAACTTACCCTCAAGCATGGCACGTGCAATGCGCATATCCGCCCGCTTAACCCAGCCGCGCACCGTCGACTCCGGCACGCCCAGTTCCCGGGAAATACTTGCCTTAGTTTCGCCATTGCGAATGCGCACAATCGCCAGCTCCTTGCTCTCCTGGGATACCTGCACCCGCGGCCGTTTGCCCCGTGGCATAGTTCCGCGTTCCATTGCCATATTTTTTGGTTTTCTTTTTTTTTTTTTTTATGCTGTGCGTTTTCAATTTTCAACAAAAGTTGCTTTTTCTCACGCGCCTCTGTTTTTCCAAATCGGTTGCTTTCTGACGCTGCGATTTGTGGATTGGCTGACATATAAATCGCTGTGGGTTTCGATTTCTTCGCGTTTGTTTGCTTTCCCTTTGAGCTTTCCATTTAGTCATTTAGCCAAGTCTCGTTGACACTTGGCAAACAGGGATGCATTTGGCGGTGGGGAGGGTGCTGCCAACCCGCCTTTCATTTTCCATTCAAATGCCACCGTTAGTTTTCTTCACATTGCGTTTATTTATGTTTTTCGGTCTGTCTGTGTGTCTGTGTGTGTGAATCATCGAATTCTTATATGTAATTCTGACGTACATCTAAAATATGTGTTCTAACTTCATTTTGCTTTTTTGCTTTATCATTTTTTCATTTGTTCTTTATTGTTGTTTATGTTTCTCTCTAATTCATTTTGTGGCACTGCAGCGGCGTGTTTTGGGCTTTTTTCTTAACAAAAAGCATAATTGTTAAGTGTCAATTGAAATCGGTAAGAAGCACATCAATATCTAGGGTAATCTTAAGTAATTTGTATCGAACACAATCAAACGGATCAATCTGATCACTATTAGATCAGAAGTTCATTTATTTATATATAGAAAATGGATTTGTTAAGCTGCATTTGTTGTTCAAGTCAATCAAATCCAATGAAACAAATTGTTATTTATCGATCTACTATATTAACATCATTAAAACTTTGTGTTGAGCATCTCATTCTACTTTTCGACAATTATTGTAGAATTAACTATTTACTTACGACATTGATAGGCGAAATTGAATTGATATCAAAATGAAATATCCAAGTTTCTAATACTATATATATATAAATTTATATATATGTATATTCTGTATATACTTGCGAGTATCGATCGGTATTCATTGCTGGCACCGCTACAATGCCTTTTAAACTCTGTATATATATATATATTATGACTTAAGTCTATATAATACGACTTAATTGCTAAAACCATTACGGCAGAACTTTACAATTTTTTCATCTGGTATTTTGGGAAACTTTAAAGGTATTTAATACGGTATTTTTTTTTTGCATTTCTTCGCAGAAAAGTCAGCCATTTTTTGCCTCCAATTATTCAAATGGAATTTCATTTTGTTATGGTCTAGGTAAATCTATGTGCAAAAAATATATATATATATATATGTATTGTATATCGTACATTATATACATAATTATTCAAGTATGTATGCATTTACTTATGTACGCCAGGTTTTTTCTTCTTCTTTTCTCTTTTTAGTTTGACAATTTGCCAATTATAAATACATTGTATTGTTTTCATACATATAATAACTAATAAAAACCACCAACAATTTATTTTTTTGTTTTCTTATTTGTTTATTTTTTGTTGTTATTAATTTATCTCTTTTGTCATTGTACGTGTCTACCTTAATTAATATCTAATTTATTAATGCTCGTTAAACTATACTGTGTTCGTTTTTTTTTTCTTTCGTTTTATTTATTATTTATTTTTTTAACAATTATCACGTGACAATTTTACGCTTAATTAATTTATTCAGGGCAGTTAATCATTTTTCATTTTGTGTCATTTTTTGTGAGTGTGTGTGTGTGTGTTTTTTAAACATTTATATGTTTCGAGTTTGTTTCGTATAATTATTTTAATTAATATTCAATAGCTGTCACGTTGCTTACATAGAAAAAATTGATAGATTTTAGTTTTTTTGCATACATATTTTTCTTTGCTATTAAGCATTTTCTTTTATTTATCGCGAAATGTAACAAGGAGAATAAACAAAGTTGGAAGAGGGGAGGGGGGAGGAATACCGATGAAAGGAAAAGGATTAACAAAATGGCTTTAAGGCTGGGCTAAATACTTGGTAAGTTCTTTCATAATCTTTTACCCAAGTTTGTCAACAAAAGCTTTTTGTGTTTAATTGGAAAAACTTCAATTGAAAATATTTCAAGAGTTTTTGCATTGGAAACTTTTCCAATTTAGGGCCAGCACCAGATGCATTTTCGAAAAAGTGATAGAGAGAGAGAACTACTTGGAGCCGAGCAGTTAGTAATCTTCCTCCAGGTGCTGCAATCCCGGCTGCTTCGGCGCTCCGCTACACATGCGTCTCAGGACGGCAATGAGCAGGACAAACATTGTACACAGTCCCAGAGCGATGAGTGCCAGTTTGCCTAAGGGCAGCTCGCTGAGATTGCGTCGCAGGCAAATCTCTGGGGACTCGTCGTGCAGGACGAGCTGTCGATACTCGTTGGCCTTTTGGCGCAGGCCGAGCTGTTCCAGATTCCACTCAATGTGCCGCGTTAGTTGGGCCAGCGTCGAGGTGTGCGTCACATTGGGGCAATTGGCAACCCCGTTGCACAGCAGATGACGCGGAATGCAGACCTGGGTGTCGCCAGGACAACGGAAGTCGCAGCCGCCATCCTGCAACAGGGACGCGGACAGACTACCGTCGGGATTGCGGGGCAAGTGGAACAGCTCGGTCCAGACCAGTCGAAAGATATTCTTACCCGGCTGACCATCGCCCGTATATTGAATGAGCACCGGCAACGGCTCCTGATCGGCGCCAGTGGCACCCAGTTCGGCAGTTGTCAGGATGGGCAGATCCCTGGCCAGTGAAATGTTTTCGGGACAAACCACAAAACGCGGCTCCAAACGACCAGCCAAATAGACCTCAATCTTGGCACTCTCACAGCTGCTCTCGGCGAAACGCGCTTTCTCCAAATTAAGCCAGAGATCCCTTTGCGATGCCACCTTCAATTCCCAGATGCATTTCTCCCTGCGATAGTGGTGCTCCGGTGGTGCCATCGGCCCCGCCACCATCGCCAGCGCCTTCTTATAGGGAAAGACGAGCTCACCATCGGGTGAGGGTCCCAAGGTGATGGGTCCACACAGCGGACCATGTGCAAACTCATAGGTTGCCTCGAACAATGGATTGGGATTCTTAAAGTACGACGTTATGGCATGCTGTCCCTGAACAATCATCTCCAGATTCATTTGATCCGCCGAGGATATCACACGCACCGCCCTCGGTATATTGTCACAGAAACAGGCCAAATTGTTTTGGAACTTGTCGCGCTCCTCCCAGATGACCAGCTTGTCCACACGCTCCTCGTGGCAACGCGTGCATGCATTGCTATTATACGGCAGCTCCTTGAAGGACACCGAATTCACCTCAATAATGGCCCTGGCATATAGACGCCTGTCGGTCACGAATTTATATTGACATCGGACATCGCTGCCTCCCGTTCGCTTGAAGATGAGTGAGTTGAGGGGGGAGCGCAGACGACCGCCGGGATGCTTCCAAGCGTACATCACCTCGTCGCAGAGAGTGTTGGGCACCGGATCACCGAAGCGTGTGTTATTGAAGAAGTCGTAGTGCGCCCAGTAGTACAGTGAACTGCCGCTATAGCTGCCCGTCTTCGAATCGAACTGCACATAGAGTGATGGACTTGTGCTCACAAAGTCCACCTTTTCCATCGGTCGCGAGAACGTGTCGCAGAAGGTCTTGATAATCCGGGCAGGATCCGCATGATCCGAATCATAGATGGTCAGCGATTCACCACAGTCTCCCTCGTACTTCAATATGGGCGATTCAATGCGATTGATGCGAAAACTGCAATAGGAAAAGAGATGAAGGGGAAAAGGGTTTATCAGACTTCCGACTCATAATGAAAATGCCACAAACCAGCTGCGGCCCACAAAAATTGGCTTTGGCTCATTGCCAGGACCTGCACCCAAAAACGCGGCCACAATATTGGGCAACATTTTCGATATTTTCGCATCGTCTTTTTCGCGTGTTTCGCGTCCTTCCACAGTTTAATATAAATTCCGACTGCGCCAACAGGTAAAATCTCACTTTTTACTGGCACACGTGGCACACGTTAGACTGTTGCCCCATGTGCCATGTGTGTGCGCTGCATTTTGTTGCCAAAAATGAATGCAAACTGCCTTGCAGCTAGGCTCTATATTGCTGGCACGTTGCAACTTCTCACAGATTATTGGGCAAAATGTTGGAATGTGCCTCGCTCTCCTGATGAACTTAAAGCTTTTGGCTTCTGCTAAACTGAGACTCATCCGTAAACCCGATGGCAATCATTTGCAATAATTTTGGTTTTTCCAATCAACATTTGTCATTTTTATTTTTTGTCTGATTGGATTTGGAAATGGAACGTAGTTCGCATATAATATAATAAATAAATATCTAAATAAAAATTAGTTTCGTTCTGGGCAATGGAATCTCATCATTCACAGCTTTAATCTATGCCCATTAATAAAAAAAAAGAAATGCTTAGCATTTGGGGAGATAATTTTAATGATTGAAGTTTGCAAAGTTTTTATGCATGTCATTTTAGTTGGTTTTTTTAAGGAAACTATTTTCTAGTAAATCATTTCAGCTAGCCTTAACCACATTTATAGCTGCCGCGCAAAACTTTTCCAATTAACTTTTGGCAATTGTCCAAAATCCATTGTAGCCAAAAAAAAAATAAATATATATACATATATATAGTAGTCTACGTAACTAGCGCCATCCATCCTGCTAAGCAGATTTCATACAATTACATTTGCGCTTCCCAAAAAATATGACATAATACAACATTTTATTAACCCACACAAAAGTTGCCAAAATGTCAAAACTGCGACAGAGAGAGAGACAGAGAAAGAGAGAGAGAGGGCGAGAGTAAAAAACCGGTCTGCATCATGAGGTGCGAGTAGAGGCATGCCATTTCATTCCAGCCACGGCACAATTTCATTTTTGTTTCGTATCATTTTTTATTTGCCACATTACTATAACATTTTTTTTTTTTTATCTCATCCTCTTCCTTTTTGCTGCTCTATTCATAATAGAGCAGAGTTACTATTTTTGCACCGCACTGCCATTCCACCAACTACTTGCCCCACGATCCCCTTTACGTGCCCATGCCGTTATTCACGTACGCCGCTTCGAAAACTAAGCCTGACGCCCTGCGGCATGTCCTCATAATCCGTTTGCAGCCTAGTTCTAGTTCTGCTGACTCAGTGGGGAGTTTATTCAGAAACGCTACCAAAAACAAAAAATACACAAAAAAAAAAAAAAATACAAAATCACAAACACAACAAAAAAAGAAGAAGAAGAAAAAAAAGTGGTACGCCCCGTTATAAAATATGCAATGCAGCAGCAGTCGGACGATCTCTGTCCGCCCCCTCGTCCGCCTGGGTCTCTTGTCAACTGTTTGGGGAGCAACTGCTTAGTTATGTGCATATGGCAGTCAATTGGTGTCGTCTCGTGTCGAGGTCCTTAAGCCGTGCGCGTCAGTTTGTGTACACATACAGATACATATATATATAGAAAAATGCTTACATATAGTTGCGACTTGGGAATTTCTTCGGTGCTCAGATTTATTTTTGAATATATATTAAAAATTTGAAAAATATGTAATCCTTCATGTCTATCGATGTACCAATGATTCAAATTGATATTATACCTTCACTACTCTCAATACAGGCTAATCCATTTAATCAAATAAAACTAAGCGCCTTAAATCCGTTTTCTCAAAGTTAAGTTGCAAGTTTGATTAAATAATCCGAGTTAACATTTATAGCTGTTAACTAAATTTTGACTTAAATTGAAAGGCTTAATTAAGCTGAAAGCTGTTGTTATTAATGGCAATACTAATTTGAGTTGCAAATATTTAATAATCATTATATATATGAAAACAGACACAGTCCAGAATGAATTCAGAAGATGTATTTGAAGCTATTTAATTGCTGTAATTACAGGTAATTCCCTTAGTTACTTTCCCAGTCGAATAACAAAACATATGAAGCAATTTTAGTAAATTGAAATGCCATCTCATGTGTAACTCCATCCAAAAAGTAGACGCTTACACGAATTAACTACAGCTGGACCCCCCCAAAAAAACGAAAACAAAAAAGGAAAGCAAAAAAAAGGCAAACCATTAAATACCACAACTTGGGTAAAGAACGAAGAAAAAACGAAGAGTAGCAGATACTTAGTAGAGGAGAAAAAAGCGCAGGCATGACATGTTACTTAAATGAGCAAGTTTGTTGGAAACAATGTCGACAGTGTCTAGACGCGCAGACATCAGGCTGGAGCAGCACGAACAGCAGGAGCAGCAAGCAGGAGCAGCAACAGTTAAGGCAAGGAGCAAGTGTAGATCTCAAGGATTGCGAGAAGGAACTGTTAGATACAACGACTAAAAGAGGTGAACGCAAACAGACAGACAAACAGACAGACAGACAGCCAGACAAACAGACAGACAGACACGTCAGTGTGCGTGCGCGTGTGTGTTTGGGGGTGTGGTACTTTGTGTGGGCGTGCAATTGTTGTCATGGGCGTTGCACCAACTTTAGTAAAGTTGGCAGCAAGCAGCAACAGCAGCAGCAACACCAAGAAGAAGCATGACATGAGCAGCGACAAAAACTTCAACCAAACGTTGCACGCAATTTTGTTATTGCATTTTTCGTCTACTTTTAACTTTTTGGTGCAAGTGCACTTAAAAAAAAAAGAAGAGAAATTTGTAAATATATTTTCGCAATGATTAGTCGAAGAGAAACTCAAAAACATCTTAATTGATATTCAAATTCTTGCAAAACTTGTGCAACATTTTATTGGCTTGAGCGAATATGCGAATATTTTTGCGAGTGTCGCCTACAAACAGCGTTGCTTTTCTCCAAAAATGACACACATACTCGTACAAAAATGTAAGGTGTGTGTGTGTGTGTAAGTAGTGTTGTCTCTGCAGTGTTGCATTTTGTGCACTGTAATCACGCAATCATGTTGCCCACTTCTGAACTCTTAATGGCAATCGGTGTAAACGTGCTCGCAAGTTCCCCATTCGTCGGAGGGTCCTGAGATCCTGGGATCCTGGCGTTTTCTGTTTCGGACTTAGTTTTGCACGCCTTGTAGGTGGACATAAATATTTATCTTTTGGCAAAAACTTGTTTGATATTTTACCCCTCCATGTAGACAAATGCATGCATGTCGGTGTTTGTGTTTGTGTTTGTGTTTCTGTGTCTGATGTTTGCCCCACACACACACACACACATACACACAGAGTTTTTCTTTGCAGTTTTTAGCCAAAACTTGGCAATGTTTTGCAACATTTTGTGCATAAATTATAAGGTTGCAACATGGTCAAATGTGCTGAAATAGTTGCAGTTCCACTCTGACTAACTTTGGAACGTTTCTGCAACTGTATTTCCAGCTGCAGCAGATCACAGCAAATAATGTCTGCGAATTTACATGAGAAGTACGTACTTACTGAGGCAAAGTGGTAAATTGGCAAATATTTGTATATATTTGGCATGTATGTGGACATTCGCATACATATTTCATAAGCGATAGGTTTGCCTTGGGCAATATGGAATATACTTGCTTATAAAGTAAAGAATTTGAAGGATTTTTCGATTCAGCTAAAATGATGAATATGCGACAATTACAGTAAGGCATCATGGATGGACTTGACTGTTGTTACTGCACCCTTTCTGGATTTAAAATAAAGTTTACTGTTAGCAACGCCCTCGTGCAGCATTCTATTTGGGAAAACCAAGCCATCAGTGCCCCCAAAATGTCAGCATCTCAAAACTTTGGTTTCGCCTTGGCGACTAAGCTGAAGCCAGCCAAAAACCGCTGCACAATAAAATATTTTCGTACCACAATGGAGAATATTCGGAAAACGCAAAACACAAAATGCAGCGACCAATGCGACACTTGCACATAAGTTTTGAGAAGAAATTCAAATTCAGACACAAACAACGGACAGAACTGGGAAAGAGCGGCGCGGGGAGGCAAGCGGCAAGCGGCAGGCTGCATAAAGTAAAAATAAAAAATATTAAGAACAACTTCAACTCAACACGTTAAATTAAAATGTCACATAAATCTTTGCGGCAAATTTCATTAAAATACGCTTACAGCAAAGAACGCAGGGCCAGAATAAATTCAAGCTGGAGGGGAGTGGGAAGTGGGGTGGAGTAGAGTGGAGTGGGCAAGGATTGTGTGTGGATTGGGGCAAGGATGCAAAGCCGTTAGCTAGGCGGCCACATTGCCACAAAACTTTGCACTTTAAGTTAAATGTCGACGACAGCGATGGATTTTGCATAGAAACCTCTCGGACTACAACAACGCCCCTACATATTTATATATATACATATATATATATAGAATTGGTAGGGTTATGTCGAGAACTAAACAACGAGATGCAGACAAGCAGACCACTAGACAAATAGACAAAAGTAGAGCTCAAAATAACAAATGCCGAAGAGTAAAACAGAAATGGCATAAAACGTGAACGAAGTTGAAGTTGCGCTCATTTTAAAGAACAATCAGTTATGGAATAAAAAATATTTAATATATTTATAATTATAATTATATTCGGAAAATGCAGCTAACAAGCATAAGCATAAGCAAATCCCATCAACATTTTGTGAGCAGATCCAGCCACTGATTTAATCTAGGTCGCAAAACTATTCTTGCTGCTTTGTGGCTGGCGGCGATGTGTGCTGGTTTTGTGTGTATGCAAATTGAATAGAAAACATTCGCATGCGAATTAAAACATCTGCACACCTTGAGGTATATCTTCAATTAATATGGCAGTCGAGTGCGTTAGGACACCTTAGGCCTCCATTCAAGTTGCATATCTTTCAATGGAGAATTTGCGGCTAGTTATGATTTAATAAGTCAAGCTAGGGAAATAATTGCTAACCTGGGAAAATAGAGTCGCACGATTTCGCCGGGATGTCCTTTGATGTGGTAACTGCAGGAGGTGTTTGGTGGATACCAGTGGGCAATGCTAAGGAAGATGCCCTCGCTAGCGCTGCTATCCTTCAGCGAATCGGAGCTAAGCAACCAGTCACAGACACCGTGCTTTATCCCGGCAGTCTCCACATGTCCTGGCCAGTTGCCAACATTGAAATGAAAGCCGGTATTTAACAGCGGACCCGCCGGTGATGTAACAAACTCCACGTACATATATTGTGAGGTGCCTGCAAGGCAGATTGTATTGGGTTATCATCATTCAGCCAGTTTGCCCCTTTGTACTTACCAATGATGCTGAAGGGAAACTTGCCCAGGCCACAGAATTTGCCTATCAGCGGTGAATGCTCATCGCGACCATCATAGACGGCCAACCAATCGTAGGGGCAATGCTCGTTACCCGACCCTATCGGCCTTATGGGGCAGGTCATCACGTTCTCACACCTGTAAAGAGTTTGCAACAAATACACAGAAAACTGATGATGAAAGTTGGCGGGTTAAAGATAAATTTAAAGTGAGATAATCCTTCCTCTTAATTCCGTTTTTGAGCGCGTAAGAGGGCGCAAATTAAATTTATTCCCGCACACAGACGTCAACTGCATACAAATGCAACAATTAAAGGTTGAATGCTGCAGAATTTCAAGTGTAAAGACCTGACCATAAAATATGAAAATAAAAAAGAGGCAAAAAAATCTCAGTCTGAAATTCAATGAATGACAGCTTTTAGTGGAAAAGTATGCAGCAAAAAGTTCATAAAAAAATAATAAAAAAAAAAACTGTATGCAATCAGCGAAAGCGTTTATATAATATTTAAAAAAAAAAAGAAGATGGATCGTAAATTTTAATTCACTTAGTATTTGTTTGACAAAGGAATTTTATTTATTTGCCCCTTTTAGCATGCCACTGAATATGACATTCATTTGCACTTGGGCAGCCCAACACTCAAACCGTCGGTTCTGAAGTATTTTGTAACTTTTTTTTGGCCGTCTTTTGCTTTGGCATAACCCTGAGTATATGGCCCAGACAAAGTGACCTTTGTGCAGCGATTCACTTAATTTTTGGCCCATTGATGAGGTCTGCAAAACCGACTGGCCTTTTTCAACCATTTGTTGGCAATACAATTTGCCAGAAGGCGGGGAATTTCATGCCAATTCAAAAGGCAAACGAAATGCTTTTTACCTGACAGTGTGTCTATGTGTGTGTGTGTGTGTGTGTATGTGTGTGTGTGTGCTTGTGTGAACTTTCTAATTGAAAGCTAACTTTGGCAATTACGACCCTGGACTTTAATCAAATGCGGGCCGAGAAATGCTGAAGGCTGATGCCGAGTGATTTGAAATTGTAACAAAAAATGCCAATTTAATTGACATTTTATTGAGCCTTTGACTAGCGGATGAAAAACTTTTCTGAAGAAAAACTTTCTAACCCAAAGTTTGGGATCCATCCGTATCTGTATCTATTAGCCAGGCAGTTGTTCGGTGCGGCTCTCTCGTTTCAGTCAATTTAATCACTTTGTCAGCAAGTTTTTCCTTGCCCCTCTTTCCGTTGATCTGCTTTTCGGGGAACCTAATCTAACTTATTGATAATAAATGCGTAGGGCAAAAAGTTGATTATTTTTTACTTTTTTTCGTGAAAGATATAAACGTTGGAGAGTGAAAGAGATGAGGATAAAGGGCGAGAGATAGAGATAGAGAAAGAGAGACATAAACTTGGTGTCTGGCGAAAGTTTCGGCCAACAGACATATCAAAAATAACTGACTGGTAATAATTTCGGCATATTAAAAAACTTTTTTCTGGATGACTTTTGCATTTATTTCGTTCCGAAAAAAGTTTCACTAAAGTTTGTTGTGTGTGTGTATGGGTGTGTTTGTGTTGTGCTTTGTGGAAATATGCCACGTTGGCAAAATATTTTCGGTGTTTGCCAGGCAGAAATTAGAAAAATGTTTTGGAACATTGGCAGCCAAAGAAGCATCGCCATCAAAATAAACTCAGCTGATTTATAAAGCAGCAATGGCAAAGTTGCCGCTGACTTGGCAAAATAACCAGATACGCCTACACAAATACATATATATGTATTTGTATTTGTATTTGTATATGCTATATACATATATATTTACATCTGTTTAGACAGGTCCACTCTAGTCTGATAATGAAACTAACATCGCAACAGAGACTCGTGAGTGTTTTATGAACTGGATTTGATTGGGCTTTGTGCGAAGCTTAGATGGATTATGGTGATTGGTTGTAAATATTAGTAATGCCCCCAAAGGCATAATTAACTAAATGGAGCTTGCTGAGAGGTATTTGCACTACCTACGCAGAGGCAGAAGCGAAACAGGAGTGATAATAATCAATATTCGAGGGTATGTCACGAAAGAAACCAAATTTCGCAAGGAGCTTTTGCAGCTCAATGCATTTGAAGCACTTAAGCTTAAAGGATTTTCAGGGATGTGCAGGATATCAATGAAATAAACAAGCACAATATATATTCAGTTTTCTTAACATTTTATTTGTTTAAGCAATTGATATAAGAAATGTAATTTACTTACTTGGATTACAATTTGCTTGCTGTCTTTAACTTTTTATATTTTTTAATATTAATCTTTCATGTCTTACATATATTTTCATTATAATGCCACAAAATTTAATTTCACTTCTCGAATTCCATTAAAATCGTAATCTCTGATTAATACCCTGGCTGTGCGTTTAACTTTTGGATTACTTTGCCAAACACTTTGAATATTTCAAGTATTTTGTCCTGCTTGTAACCCCAAACGAACCCAAGCCAAACACAAACAACCCGCCTCAAACTAAACATCATTAATGGCGTTGCAGCATTGAAACCCTTTGTGAAAAAACATTCGATTAACTTGCCTCTCCCATCAACCTATCTAGACACCCAGCGATTAGCTCGTTTGTAGCGTTTTTGTTTAACTAATCCTTTTCGGCACGCCTCCTGCTGCTGCTCCTGCTGCTGCTGCTGACCCGTTTCTCCATTGACATGGGGGGGACTAACTTAGACTTGCAAATTAATACGCACTTAAAGCGGATTTTCAACTAGTTCGCAATGGGCTATCCCTCCCTAATCCATCCAACTACACCCTGCCCCCTCTTATCACTTCCCAGTTGCCAGTTCCCAGTTGAACTGTCAGATCCGCACAAGCGTTTTAAACTCGTAGCTTTGCATCTTGTGCTGTCAAAGTTGGCACTTTGACGTGGCTCGTGCCTGTCCGGACTTTGCAGCGCTCAAAAGGTAAATATTCAAATTGAATCTATAAAAATAAATTGAATGTTGCTTATCTAATTTCAGCTCGAAGGCGCCACTTGATGTTGCACGTACTGGCAAAGTTCTGCAAGATAGTCACCTAAAATATGCTGACTGGCATTTGCACTTCAAACAAGCTTTAAGACACACAGATACACTTTTGACTGCCCATTCGCAAAGTGTCTTCCCCGAAGTGTTAAGACCAACATCAAGAGCTAACGACTCGCTTTTATTGTGCAATTCAAGCGATTTAAGAAGCTGCCCCTGCTTCCCTGCTTCTCCGTGCCCCCTCGAATTGTGGGAGTGAAATGAGTTTTTTAATAATTGGCTGCTGCGTTTGTGAAAGGTCAGCGAATGGCCGAAATGTAAATTATACTCAAGCAGCAGATAGCTCAGGTGAACTCAAGGGTACGCTTTGCTCAACCCTTTATCTACATAAAATATTTATGCTCTGATTTAAGCCCAAAACACAGCTGGCAGTTTGCAAATGTCCCCACGGAGTTTCTAACACTCCAAAGAGATTTCCCTCGGATTTCATGGAATACTCGCACTTTACTTTTTCATGTGAATGGCTTAACCCAAAGCCTTGAAGCCCTCAAATGAAAATTCAAAAACAGTTTTTGCTTCTCTTGAAGTTCCCTGAGCTGCGATTTGAATATGATATGAATAGGTATCACAGAGGGGGGGAGCGAACATTATGCATTTAAATTTCTATACAATGAAATTTGACTTAAACAGAGTAAAGCGATAAATTAAATTTTGTTTAACATGTACAACTTAAAAGAACTCAAACTTAAAGACAAGCCAACAGATCGAAAAAGTGAAATAAAAATGAGCTAGACTTTCAGTCTTTCACACGGATTTAATGGGATGCTCATTACGTGACCAACTGGAGATGTTCTTTCGTTCTGCTCTCTTTGAAAATCATTCAAAACGTAATCCTTTAGCCAATTTGAATGCAGACAGCCCAGCCCAAGTACAAGCCAGTGGCAGAAGGCAGCCAGGACACTGTTGGTGATTGTAATGCTGATGGTTGCTGTAATTTGGAAATGGAAATTGGGGATGGGGATGGGGATGGGGATTGGGATTGGGATTGAGGTTGCTGCTGGGGTTGGGGTAACGGGGAATTTGGTCTGTGACATCGCCAGCGTTTTCCATGAAATTGGTGCCAATTTTTCCAGGACGCTGTGTCAAATTGTCATTGTCAGCATGCCAAATGCATTTCAACAATAACAACAACAACAACAAAATGTTGGCTGTCAAAAAAAAAAATGAAAAAAAAAGGACCACAGAAAAATGTAAAAAGCATATATATACAGTTGGAATTTGAAATTGCAGTCGATGTCGATGTGCCAAGATGACAAATTACAGGGTGTTAACTTGTCGCTAATTTCTCTCGGCAATTTGCATTTGCATATATTGGTTGGTTGGCTGGATCTGTCTGAGCTGATTCGCTTACCTTTGGCCATCGACCGCGAACTGTTCGTTCTGCAGATATAGTTTGATGTACGGCTGACGGGTGTGCAATTTGTAACGGCAGTTGAGAGCCCGGGGATACAGGCCCGGATATGCGGGGGACTGTACATAGCAGGTCTGCAGGCGGCAATCACGATACTCACGCTCGCAGTACGATCTGTAAAGTAATATATATAAATTAATATATTTTATAGCGTATTTTTGTAATTAAATTTAATTTGTTTTCTATTTGAGGAGTCGTCCTTGTCCAACCCATAAATGTCTTCAATCTTTTCTGTCTAAGATCTCTCCTATTCCCGCCTCAATTGCCGCTTTTCTTGTCTTGGGCATAAATCCAGCGCATTAATCGCTGGCAGCCCAGCGAACAGCGAAATAACAAAAGCGGAAAATTGTGTTCACTGATTTGGAAATTCTTGTGCGCTGTGTGCCTTGAGAGAAAACCTTGTAAAATTTGCTGTTGAATTACAAAAACAACTGCGAAATTGTTGTAAGGAGAGCCGTGCGTATAATTTTCAATTTGTTCGAGTCAAACAAACGCATTGCCAGGGTTGTCAGGGCTGAGCAAATCCGAACTTGATGCCTGCACAAATATGATTACCATTTCCCATTTTATTTGCACACTAAATTTCTGTTATTATTATTTTTTTTTCCCCTCTTCTTATTGCTCTTGGAAATTTGCCTTTCATTTGGGTTCAGTTGATTTCCATTTGAATATCGATACCCTTGAGTAAAAAATGCTCATCAATTGGGTATTATGAATATAGCAGAGCTAATTGATATACCTTATCTTCTATGCATATCTATATCTATTGGCATCTTGATAATAAGCACAGCAGCTATGCAAGTAAGTTTTGACAATCGAAACGAGCAGAGTCAAATTTATCCATTTGTCTTTCATATTATTCATTTATTATCTATATACGGAGTATCTTCTAGTCGCGCACCCTCCACTAGATGGGTTATACTTGTTTTGTGGTAGGTTTGAATTGGTTTTGGGTCTGTTTCAGCATCGATGTCGATGCGCGTGACCACAAATTAGCATAAAAATCATATTGGCCAAGTGGGCAGCTATTGGCTTTGGGAATTGCAGCAATCTTAACGGTTTGGTTTACGAATGATGCCTGCCTTTGGATGGTTAAATGGCTTAAAATGCTCAATTTTTATTATATTTTAGGCTTCTGCTAAACCAGATGAATCCGCCTTGAACTAGACTGATTAAAGTGCGCAGATTGCCGGAATCTACAAATGCAATCTATTTCAAATAATTTGGATTCAACATTAGTATAAAGATATATTTTGTATCTCTTATTTAAAGTTAACTTTGTTCATTCAGATACATACAGCCCTCACCTTAAGAACTATCCACTTTATCTCAGTGTCTTAATCTAACCTTGGCTCAATTTTAAATTTCAATATCAAAAATGCCCGTCACAAAAGTGCCACAACAGCAATAGGCATAATATCTACAGTGCCTCTCCTCACTATCTATTCGCACTCTGCACACAATCTATGGAATGATTTCAACCAATGCTTAAAACTTGCAACTTATTTTATTAAGATAAAAGTTAGACGCTTAAGGAAAAAAAGATGAAAAAAAATTCAAATCAAATGAAATTTAATGTCTGCAAAGTTTTGGGGATAACTGAATGCTCGTTTTGGTCCTTGTAGTCTCTGTCTCGCTTCTACTCACCCCATCTCTCTCTCTCTCGCCCTCTCTCTCTCTCTATGTACATTTTTCGCGAGTTTATGTTGCCGCAGTGCTTTCTCCTGCCCCAAGTTGGCTTCATCGCGATGTTTGCTCTATCTCTTTCTTTTTGACTGGCAAATTGTAATTCAATTTTATGCGACCTTCTGTTACCGCCTTACCCAGCATTCTCCTTTCCAACTCCCTCCACTCTGAGGCAGTGTTTCGCATATGATTATGAAATGTTCTCCTTCTGGGGCAGTTCAACAAAATTGTCAAAGACATCGCCTGTGCTCATTGTGCGTCCCCTTTCAAAACCCACTCAAGTTGCGTGCAGCATAATAAAATTAAATGAACGCATCGCTGGCTACAAACTAGTAACTGTCTGTTGACAACCGCGCCCCTTTTGCCAATCCACCGCCCCCAGGATGGGCACATAAAAACGGGGCACAAAGGGGCTAAACATTATCGATAAGCATGGTGCACAGCGGGCAGTTGCTCATTGCTGATGCTCTCCTTTTGTATATTTGTACATTACATTACGTATACGCACCCTTGGACAATTTCGCCACGACGATTTGGATATAATTCAGGATGCTGGCCATAGCGCAAATAGACTTCAGTTTGTTGTTCGGCGCGTGAATCGAATGTGAAGTAGGTCTGCAATGAGAAACAAGAACGTTCACTAAGTGAGTTGAAATTCAATGCACTGTTATTGTTTGGGGGGGTACTTTTGATTGCTTTTGTTGGCCCACGCTACGCAAATCACGTATTCGCCCTGTTAGCCGAGTCGAGTTCTTCTCTTTTCTGACAATTACACTAACCCATTGCCATGCCCATTCGTACTCATGAAAATCTGCAGTATCATTTCACTCGATATAGTGAATTAACAACCCAGGTGACATGAAGACACTGCTTTTTTGTCCATCCGCCTGTTTGGCAAACTCGACGCATCTCATGGCTGTTAACCGAACCGGGTTTTACAGTCGTACTCGTACTCGTCCCTATACCACATTATGTGGCCCCATTTCAGCACCAGACTAGACCTCATCAACACTAATGACCTGCTGCAATGACGTAAGCAATGCTGTTGTCTAAGGGTGGGAACAGCCCAGTGGGAAATCGCTGCTGAAAGGATTGCCAGGAAATAAATTGCAACGTCACTGATTCTAATTTATTGTGAGCGGAGCTTTAATTCGAGCCCCTAAACAGCTGTGACTACTTCAAAATAATTTAAAATATCAATATAATAACGACAAGCACATTTTTTCCCTCATTAATTATTTTTTCACCATTTAATTATGTATTTCCTCTCGATTTATTTTTTATATTTATTTTACTTTTTTAATTTGATGACTTCTTATTCATTTTAAATAATTTAAGTTGTTGCTGATGAAAATGTATATCATAAAACCCCAACATTCATTAGTTTAAGTATTCGCTTTACATTATTAATCATTTTTGTACAGATAGAAATAAATCTCTATTCTCTAAGCTGGCTCAATATTATTTTGCTTGACGTCTTAACTCTCTTTTGCCCCAAACTAAGCTGAGAAATCATTATATACAGCAGCATCAGAATCCTTCGGAATGCACGTTGTGACTTCTGTCTGGCTGCAGCTCCGGTTCGATTCGAGAGCGTAGTGCACATGTCAATATTAAATGCGTTACCGGCGTCAATGACGTTAGCGCCACTTAACGAGGTGAACAATGGCAGACCGACAAGGCTCACAGCCTGGCAGAGTGTCTGACCAGCAGGCCAGCTGGACAGCTGGACAGCCTGGATCGGCAGGCACACAGTCACCGACACGCCCCGTCGACTGTCAAATGGGGAGTGTGAGCCAAAAGTGTATATTCCCAGATCATGTTTGACGCATTATGTGACTTTAAATGCATTGAATATTTTTGAAGCGCTGACGTTGCATACTGATGCTGTTGCGAATACGGATGCTGATGCTGCTCGTGCTGATGATGATGCTGATGAAATGCAGCGTAGCTGAGCAAATTCGCCATGGCAACATTCCCCTCGTTCTGCCTTTAATAACCATTCAAAATTGTGCTCGAATAAATTAAAAATCAATCAGATTTCATTTGAGTATCCTTTGGGCTTTTGTTTCTGCTATCGCAGGATTAACAATTTGTGCAAATTATATTTGATTTATTCGCGCTAAAGCGAATTTACTTTTTCCACTTGATGTTTTACTAGTTGCAATGTTGCTTTTGCTGCTCATTAAATTGTGTACGTGGCAAAGTTATTACTTACTACATGTCAGCTCTGTGTTATTTTTCTTATTTATTATCAAGGACGATGGCACATACCGCTAACCCCGCGAAAGCTGAATGGATTTTTCAGCGCGCTCGCGCAGAATAAGTGGCAAAAATTGTGGAGGCGACGAAGAAAACTGCGGGCAAATCTGCGTGGCGAGAAAACAAAAGCGTTGTTAACTCGCAACTTGCAACTCGCTGGCAAACTCGAAAAATGTCTGTCTGCGAGCGCAGAACCGGTCTGGGGTCGAGTTTTCATAAATATTTATGACTCCATTAAGGTGTGCATAAGACAGTCTGGAGAGCAGGAGCTGTAGCTATGGAGCTGAGAGTCTATCTCCTACATAGAGGACATAGAGCACTCGTTCATGGCATTAGTTTAGTTTTGTGTAGTGTTTGTGCCGCATGCAACTTGAAAGCTGCACCATGAAGTTAAGCCATGAAGCAAACAACGAACAGCGGAACGCGATGCAATAATGAAATCGGCTTCACTGACAGCCAAAAGCCATTGTTTGCGTATGTGCCAGAGGAAAGATTAAAGATCATAAATAAAATACATGTAAGAATCATAAAACTTATTTGTGCTTCTCAAATACTCTTCAAATATTGTATTTATGTAATTGAAAATTTAGAAAGCCAAACTTACATACACAACTGATGTTGATTTTGAAATGTGTACTAAAAAACAAACGATTTTTTCGTCTGAAGAATTCACTACTTAAAATCGCATACAAATAAGTTATCAGCAACCGAAAAAAGTACTTATAAATATTAAAATTTTCGTATGATCTTATCTCTCATTTTGTGAATGCAACTACCCCATCAAAAATGCAGAAGCGCATGTGAAAGAAAAAAAAAACAATGAAAAGAAAAGAGCGAAAACAACTAGTGGGAAAAGGCAACTTCTATGCAGCAAAATAAAATTCAAGTTGTGAACGGCATTTTCACATATAAACCTGTAACCGGCAACGAGTCGCCAGCCAGCCAGCCAGCCAGGCCAAAAAGAATGCGGAGACAGGAGACAAACAGGCAGCCAGACAGACAACAGGCAGACAGACGACGCCCACTCGTCCACTTCCCACAGACGTACCGCTGAATAATGCATACACGAATATGTATGAATATACATATAATATATATAAATGTGTAAGCTTGTATTGTATATACATACATATACCCATGCTACTCGTATATAGAACGCTAAGTGCGAAAGTGAGTTGCATAGATGCAGCAGAGCAGATAGAGCAACATGGGGCACAGCCAAAGCAAACGATGAGAGCAAAAATGAGACAGAAAACGTACAAACAAAATCAAAATAAAACACGTTAGCAGGCACTGCTCAACTAGAAGACACCCCTCATTCAGCCTCTGTGTATTACCATATAATTTTCGAACTTCAAAAGATTTGCAAATAATACAAATTGAACTGTTTCCAGTGATAGGCAAATACTTTGTTCGGCAAACTTTGTTATTAGTCAGTTCCACAGGACGCTATAAATATCTAATGGGATTCGAAATATATCGTAATATTAGAAAAATAAATATAAAGAAAATAGTTGCGTTTTTATACCAGATAAGCTCTTTGCTACAGGGTATAGCAATATGTATAATTTGAAGGCGGCAACTGAAGACGACGACAGCCAAGACTTGTGTGTAGTAATATTTTCTTTAAATTATGTGATAAATATAAATAGATGTATATATGAGAGCTGAATGTGGAACGCCCCTGCGAAGGGACACGGATAAGGTCGAAGTTGGGAGGGTACGTGACACATGTGACACGAAGAACGGTTGGCTGGGTTGTAGGGTGCTAAGGTTTATTAGCGTAAGTGCGTCGGCGTCTGCAAGCTGAAGATGGTGGATGATAGAAGGTAGAAGGTATAAGCTAGAATAGAGACTTTTTACTGTAATTGGAATCAATCGTACATTTAAAGTTACAAACGAGATTTTGGGTCGGAAGACAAGTTAAATTTCTAGCCTGAAAATCAATGTATCGGTATATGGGCATAGGTCGAAACTTCAAAATGCCATAACTTCGTCAAAAATCAACTTAGGTTAGAAAGCGAGGGCTTTTTAATCATATTTCGATATCTAAATCAATCGTACATTTAAAGTTAAAAACGATATTTTGGATCGGAAGACAAGTAAAAATTGTAGCCTGAAAATCGGTATATCCATATGTGGGCATAGGTTGAAACTTCAAAATGCCATAACTTCGTCAAAAATCAACTTAGGTTAGAAAGCGAGGGCTTTTTAATCATATTTCGATATCTAAATCAATCGTACATTTAAAGCTAAAAACGAGATTTTGGATCGGAAGACAAGCTAAAATTCTAGCCTGAAAATCGGTATATCCATATATAGGCATAGGTTGAAACTTCAAAATGCCTTAACTTCGTCAAAAATCATTTTATGCTAGAAAACGAGGGCTTTTTAATCATATTTCGATATCTAAATCAATCGTACATTTAAAGTTAAAAACGATATTTTGGATCGGAAGACAAGTACAAATTCTAGCCTGAAAATCGATGTATCGATACATGGGCATAGGTCGAAACTTCAAAATGCCATAACTTCGTCAAAAATCAACTTAGGTTAGAAAGCGAGGGCTTTTTAATCATATTTCGATATCTAAATCAATCGTACATTTAAAGCTAAAAACGAGATTTTGGATCGGAAGACAAGCTAAAATTCTAGCCTGAAAATCGGTATATCCATATATAGGCATAGGTTGAAACTTCAAAATGCCTTAACTTCGTCAAAAATCATTTTATGCTAGAAAACGAGGGCTTTTTAATCATATTTCGATATCTAAATCAATCGTACATTTAAAGCTAAAAACGAGATTTTGGATCGGAAGACAAGCTAAAATTCTAGCCTGAAAATCGGTATATCCATATATAGGCATAGGTTGAAACTTCAAAATGCCTTAACTTCGTCAAAAATCATTTTATGCTAGAAAACGAGGGCTTTTTAATCATATTTCGATATCTAAATCAATCGGACATTTAAAGCTAAAAACGAGATTTTGGATCGGAAGACAAGCTAAAATTCTAGCCTGAAAATCGGTATATCCATATATAGGCATAGGTTGAAACTTCAAAATGCCTTAACTTCGTCAAAAATCATTTTATGCTAGAAAACGAGGGCTTTTTAATCATATTTCGATCTCTAAATCAATCGTACATTTAAAGCTAAAAACGAGATTTTGGATCGGAAGACAAGCTAAAATTCTAGCCTGAAAATCGGTATATGGGCATAGGTTTAAACTTCAAAATGCCATAACTTCGTCAAAAATCAACTTAGGTTAGAAAGCGAGGGCTTTTTAATCATATTTCGATCTCTAAGTCAATCGTATACTTAAAGTTAAAAACGAGATTTTAGGTCGGAAGACAAGTACAAATTCAAATGATAAACTGATTTTTGGAAGTAGACGGAGTGCTAGGAGCTTGCTCCACCTCTGTCGCGGGTTGGCCTGGTATTGCAGTACCGCCAGGATTCGGCCCAACTTAATAATAAATGAAACCGTTGATGAATGATAGCTGCGATCATCTGACTGCCGAAGAGTTGCATACTCTTAGGCAGTTTGATTTAAATGCTAAATTAAAAAGAAATTGTTGCATACTTTGAAAAGCGTGTATTTGAGGTTATTCTCCAGGTAAATCGTTTAACTAAACATTTCTGTACGCCTGTTATTTTAGTGGGGGAACAATACGAAAACTCGAAGAAAAAAGCGCTCATATGTGAAATATTGATTTTTATTTTCATAGAAGCTTGCTCCACTAAATTGAAAAGAAGCTGTTGCATACTTTGAAAAGCGTGTATTTGAGGTTATTCTCCAGTTAAATCGTTTAACTAATCATTTCTGTGCGCCTGTTATTTTGAGTCGAAACACGTGCGTTGACGCGTCAATTGACAAAGGAGTTCCAGCTTGGGGTTTCGTAAAAAACTAATGAACATTTTTTGCTGCTACTCATAAAAGAATATTTCGTTCAATTATAAATACTTTTCTCGTTATTTCTCTGATGTAAGGTAAATAAATATATAAAACAACAAATTAAATAAAAAGCAAATTGATTTTTTTTAGTTAAATTAAATGCTAAATTGAAAAGAAATTGTTGCATACTTTGAAGAGCGTGCATTTTAGGTTATTCTCTAGGTAAATCGTTTAACTAAACATTTCTGTTCGCCTGTTACTTTAGTGGGGGAACAATACGAAAACTCGAAGAAAAAAGCGATCGCATGTGAAATATTGATTTTTATTTTCATAGAAGCTTGCTCCACTAAATTGAAAAGAAATTGTTGCATACTTTGAAGAGCGTGTATTTGAGGTTATTCTCTAGTTAAATCGTTTAACTAAACATTTCTGTTCGCCTGTTATTTTAGTCGGGGAACAATACGAAAACTCGAAGAAAAAAGCGTTCACATGTGAAATATTGATTTTTATTTTCATAGGAGCTTGCGCCACCTCTGTCGCGGGTTGGCCTGGTATTGCAGTACCGCCAGGATTCGGCCCAACTTAATAATAAATGAAACCAGTTAAATCGTTTAACTAAACATTTCTGTTCGCCTGTTATTTTGACTGACTGCCGAAAAGTTGCATACTTTTAAGCGGTTCGATTCAAATGCTAAATTGAAAAGAAATTGATGCATACTTTGAAAGGCGTGTATTTGAGGTTATTCTCCAGTTAAATTGTTTAACTAAACATTTCTGTTCGCCTGTTATTTTAGTGGGGGAACATAGGGCTTCTTGATCATAGTTTTGCCCCTAAATCAATCCTACATTTAAAGTTGAAAACGTGATATTGGGTCTGAAGACAAGTAAAAATTATAGGCTGAAAATCGGTATCTGGGCATAGGTCGAAACTTCAAAATGCCATAACTTCGTCAAAACTCAACTTAGATTAAAAAGCGAGGGCTTTTTGATCATAGTTTAGCCCCTAAATCAATCCTACATTTAAAGTTAAAAACGTGATATTGGGTCGGGAGACAAGTAAAAATTATAGGCTGAAAATCGGTATCTGGGCATAGGTCGAAACTTCAAAATGCCATAACTTCGTCAAAAATCAACTTAGGTTAGAAAGCGAGGGCTTTTTAATCATATTTTGATATCTAAATCAATCGTACATTTAAAGTTAAAAACGAGATTTTGGATCGGAAGACAAGTAAAAATTCTAGCCTGAAAATCGGTATATCCATATGTGGGCATAGGTTGAAACTTCAAAATGCCATAACTTCGTCAAAAATCAACTTAGGTTAGAAAGCGAGGGCTTTTTAATCATATTTTGATATCTAAATCAATCGTACATTTAAAGTTAAAAACGAGATTTTGGATCGGAAGACAAGTAAAAATTCTAGCCTGAAAATCGGTATATCCATATGTGGGCATAGGTTGAAACTTCAAAATGCCATAACTTCGTCAAAAATCAACTTAGGTTAGAAATCGAGGGCTTTTTAATCATATTTCGATCTCTAAATCAATCGTACATTTAAAGTTAAAATCGAGATTTTGGATCGGAAGACAAGTAAAAATTCTAGCCTGAAAATCGGTATATCCATATGTGGGCATAGGTTGAAACTTCAAAATGCCATAACTTCGTCAAAAATCAACTTAGGTTAGAAATCGAGGGCTTTTTAATCATATTTCGATCTCTAAATCAATCGTACATTTAAAGTTAAAATCGAGATTTTGGATCGGAAGACAAGTAAAAATTCTAGCCTGAAAATCGGTATATCCATATATGGGCATAGGTTGAAACTTTAAAATGCCATAACTTCGTCAAAAATCAACTTAGGTTAGAAATCGAGGGCTTTTTAATCATATTTCGATCTCTAAATCAATCGTACATTTAAAGTTAAAAACGAGATTTTGGATCGGAAGACAAGTAAAAATTCTGGCCTGAAAATCGGTATATCCATATATGGGCATAGGTTGAAACTTCAAAATGCCATAACTTCGTCAAAAATCAACTTAGGTTAGAAATCGAGGGCTTTTTAATCATATTTTGATATCTAAATCAATCGTACATTTAAAGTTAAAAACGAGATTTTGGATCGGAAGACAAGTAAAAATTCTAGCCTGAAAATCGGTATATCCATATGTGGGCATAGGTTGAAACTTCAAAATGCCATAACTTCGTCAAAAATCAACTTAGGTTAGAAATCGAGGGCTTTTTAATCATATTTCGATCTCTAAATCAATCGTACATTTAAAGTTAAAATCGAGATTTTGGATCGGAAGACAAGTAAAAATTCTAGCCTGAAAATCGGTATATCCATATATGGGCATAGGTTGAAACTTTAAAATGCCATAACTTCGTCAAAAATCAACTTAGGTTAGAAATCGAGGGCTTTTTAATCATATTTCGATCTCTAAATCAATCGTACATTTAAAGTTAAAATCGAGATTTTGGGTCGGAAGACAAGTTAAAATTCTGGCCTGAAAATCGGTATATGGGCATGGGTCGAAACTTCAAAATGCCATAACTTCGTCAAAAATCAACTTAGGTTAGAAAGCGAGGGCTTTTTAATCATATTTCGATATCTAAATCAATCGTACATTTAAAGTTAAAAACGAGATTTTGGATCGGAAGACAAGTAAAAATTCTAGCCTGAAAATCGGTATATCCATATGTGGGCATAGGTTGAAACTTCAAAATGCCATAACTTCGTCAAAAATCAACTTAGGTTAGAAATCGAGGGCTTTTTAATCATATTTCGATCTCTAAATCAATCGTACATTTAAAGTTAAAATCGAGATTTTGGATCGGAAGACAAGTAAAAATTCTAGCCTGAAAATCGGTATATCCATATGTGGGCATAGGTTGAAACTTCAAAATGCCATAACTTCGTCAAAAATCAACTTATGCTAGAAAACGAGGGCTTTTTAATCATAGTTCGATCTCTAAATCAATCGTACATTTAAAGTTGAAAACGTGATTTCAGGTCGGAAGACAAGTAAAAATTATATCCTGAAAATCGATGTATGATTTTTCAGTAAGTACAGTTGATCGTAATTTCTCAATTTCTTAGTGTTGCCCCGAAATTAGATTAAACTTTTCCAACACTTTTGACTGAAAGCATTTCGAGAATGGAGAAATTAATCTCTATTGATAAAGTGCTATAATATCGATTTTCTGCACACTCTTTACGTGTACCCTTCATATTAATGTTGAAGATTGTTAATTGCTCTCGTACTCACCTGATCCGTAAAGTTGTCCGTGTGGAAAAGGACCTTCACGTAGCTCGTCTCGCTAATGAAGGTCTGTGGCTGTTCGGCTTCGCCACAGAACATGCCCGGCTCACGGCGATTGGAAACGTCTGTTTTGGCATTGCCATCAACAATCTGCGAAAATGGACAACAACAACAACAAAAACGAAAGCAACAACAAGAGTATGAATGCCACATAAAGTCAAATCAAATGATAAGCCACGACAACAGTCGCCACATAGATTGCTAGGCGAAGCGCGAATTGTGTTCGACGGCAAGCAACTTGCAACGCTGTTCTGCCACATAAAGCTGTCAGCTGGTGCGGTACATGCAACGCGTCGCATGAATTACGCCGATGCATATGTCATCATTTAGGCGAGGCGAAGTTATAAATTAGATTTGATTGCAACGATGCCCATAAATCAGTGGCTGCTTTTGTGGCGTTGTGGTTGCAATTTGTGTGCGCTGGTTGCACTCACCTGCAGATAGCCGCCATCGCAGTGGGTGGCATTGAGCAGTTGGCCCACTTTGAATTTCTTGAAACGCAGCCGGAGCACAAAGTCGCGTGGTGCACCTTTGAGGGTGCGAAAACGATACCAGCAGGTCAAGGGACGTCCCAAATTCTGATTGCTGACCTCCGGCGAGCTGATATCCTCGAATATGTCCACCGTCTTATTGCAATGATCTTTGGAGATGTCCGAGGAGCTGCCACCACCACCGCCACCACCGCCGCCACCGCTGCCACTGCCGCCTGCAAGTAAGAAGAAAAAAAATAATGAAAACATAATCAAGTTAGCTTATTAAGACCAGAGCACAACCAGTACCACAAGCGCTGAAAATTCATTGTGCCTAATTTATACAGCGAATGCATAAATGACAAAGGGACATTGTGCTGAATTTGTAATTCTCGGTCTGGCTGTCATGCCCCCCGCCCCTTTACCACTAACCCCTACTCTTGCACCACCCCCGCTAGCAAAATGCAAAAGACGCAATCGTCCGTCGTCGCTGAATCTAACAAAGGCCATGGGCAGGACCTGCGTGTTGCTCACGTCTCTACGTCTCCACTCACCTACCAGCAACCCGCAACTCACGCCACCACCCACACCGCACCACTGCACGCCCTTGGCACCACTTCAGCAGTCAACGCGCGTAAAATTTTGAGCACTGAGTCGACTCGAGTCTCGAGTTTTGAGTCGTTGTTGTTTTTGAATGGTTTTCTTATGAAATTGCCCAGCCAGGCATATTGCAAGTTTGTTCCATGCCCAGGCTGATGACTATGATGCAGACCAAGCACAAATATTCTATAGTTCTGTTGCTCAACTATGAGCTTACTTACAGCAGACGATATAAATTAGCAACTTTATGCATTTGAGATTAAGTCGAATTTTTGTTACACGCTTCAGCTGAAAACATTAATCAGCCTTGAGCTCAAAACACACATTTCCTTCAAGTTTGGACTGATTATCCAAATGGCTAATAACTTTACAATTTTATGATGAATAGCATCTGCCATGTACGACAAACTCTTAACTTTGATATGAAAGTTGTTTAGTCTTGACAGTGTAGGGAATGTCCTCTAGAATGTCCTTAGAGTATTCGCTCTTTCACTTTTTCTCTTTTTTGGTCAGCCTTGAATTATTCTTAATCATAAGTTAGTTGGCGCAGGAATTCCTGCTTTGTCTTCGGACACAAACAAAGTGGTTACGTGACCAACATTTTTTTGCTCTACAGCGTTTCCGTTGATTGTTCTGCTTTTCTTTTGGGGCATCCTTGATTTCGGGACAGGGTTGGAAATTAGTGCTCGTCAGTGTGGTCGCCAAACAATTGGCAACATCCAGCCAAATTATGAATGCCAATCTGGTATTTGTTTTTAACTTGGTTTTAAATAGTGGATACTCTCGGACTCTTTTGATGACAGTTTTCAAATTCAACTTGGGTTCAAGAGACATAAGCCTAATATCAGTAATATTTCATAATATATATAATTACATTATTAATTATAGATTTTGAAACGTGTTTCGCATTTTAAAAGACTTCATCGTAAGCCTTTAAATGTGCCACCAAACTTTAACAAATTCAACTTAAACAGGCACAATATTACTCAACGTGATTTAATGCTGAGTATCGCCTTTCTCAAAGTTAACTTTGTTAACTCTGGAATTACATTGCCACTATAATTAAATGTACAACTTAATCAGAATGAGGCAAGGATGACATCAAAGGCTTAATGGAAATGTAATATATGCTTTAATTTAGCTTAAGGACGCCACACAAAGCATGCCTCAGGCAGATAGATTTCAAAGAGCTGGGCGAATCGATAGACGGAGAGCTCGTCAAAATTTGACAAACGCAATGCGCTTAGCTGCAGGCGGTGGCCGACCCACAGAGCCACCCAGCTACCCTGCTACCCACCCCAAAAACCACCAAACCACAAGTCGACGTCGTCGTTGGCCCCTAAAAGCCACGAGCACAGCACGCTCTGTAGCAATGCCAAGAGCCGAGGGAGAGGGAGAGGGGACAGATGGAGGTTGTCAGCCATTTATTTGCAGTGGAAACATCATTTCATATAAAATGGCTGCCAAACTGAAGGGTGCAGAGCGGTGCTGGGGAGCGGTGCTGCGGAGCGGTGCTGGGGAGCGGTGCTGGGTGGGGTGGAGTTCTGCCAAAAGTCGACAATGAAGGCAAAGCATAATAAATCTGTTTAATGTATCAACGTTTCATTATGGAATAAGTACGTTTCTCAGTCTATGTGGCAGGCTGTCAAAAGATAAACAACACAATGGCTAGCTCCACTTTTGGTAATTAGCAGTGTGGCAAGGACAGTTCACGGAACCACAATTCGTATCTGGTTCAGTTCGCTGTTTGTGTTCTTCCCGAATACACAGGGACATTAATCAAAATTAATGACACTGGCAGCTGCAAAAGAATTTACGAAAAAACATTAAAGATTCCATATAATAATAATATTTGCGAAAAGCCATGATTTATTCCTATTTTAGAGAATTATTATTGTTATTGAAAATGAGGCTAACAAAGGCTTTCTTAAGAATTTCGTTAGATTTTTTTCTTTTCAATTTCAATTCATTAAAAGAATTTTACATTGCTGTCTGTATATTTGTTGAACGCTTTGTCTTATTTATTTTACATTCCTGCCTTTATTTTACCTAACTCCATAAAAACCATTTCCAATTTCTCAACACAAATAGAATCTTGAACATTGAAGGTTGGATTTTTGAAGCACTCAGAAGGCTTTCAACTGCCTATTAAACGAAGTGCATATCAATTCACTTCTGCTTCTACCTTTTTCGGAATACATTTTTAAGTGTAGTGTTTTGTTTACTGATCTGAGTAGTCCTTTCACTCACTGCACTTTCCACTTTTCACATTTAAAGGATTTACGTCTGACCATAGCTGCCGACAGTCCCTTCACCAGCCCCAAACATGAACCATCTATCACTCAGCTCGAACTCTGTGCACCCATCCACAGACACAGACAGAGACTGTGATTTATACACTACTTTAACGCAACTGGTGCGATTCACATGTTTAAAGCCTTCACTGCTTGTGTCTGTCCTTAATCTTCTGGCTAAGGAGGGAGTGTTCACAAAACTATTGTCACATACGATACGCCCACTAGACGGGTTAGAGACAGATTGCGCAGATGGAGGAAAAAAACAGCATAGTACAAGCAATGATAAAGACGTGAAGTCAGACCCCACTAACCTGCCTCCAAACCTCTCCCTGTCCTTGCCACCTAGCATGGCAGACTAGCCTGGCTCATCGATTAGACGCGCTTTGCTGACTTCAAATGGCCAACGATTGGAGCAACGACAATCGTTGTACACTCATAGAAAAACTTGTCTTCGAATGAAGAAAAATTTCTTTATATTTATCTTTTTATCTGTTAAAAATACTGAAGTCAGTAGTTGATTGACCACCACTTGCTACTCATTATAATCCACTTACAACTTGAGACATTGGAGGTAGAAATGCTGTCTTTGCAATAATAAGAATAATAAAATAAATACCTTAATATGATTATTTTTGTACATTATCATAATTAAATGTCCAAATGTTCATCCATCATTGACAGTTAAACAATATTTTGTTCGAGTGTAGAAACCGTTGCCCGGAGAGCCGAGGCATCAGACACGTCATACCATAAAGATTACTTGACCTGGCGGCACACAGAAAACAACGACAGCAGTAACAACATCAACAACAGGGAAATATCCAGAGGGGGCAAAGAAGTCAAAGTCAAGTAGAAAAATTGTAAAGTCGGCTTGTCGTTTGCATAAAAATATATTTATATATATATATATATATATATATATATACATAGATATATATTTTGTTAGCAGCCAAGGACAGTCGCTGGGTCTTTACGCCCACCATCCGCCCGCATTCCACATGTTGATATATTGTCAACAGACGCATGTCGCATTTGTCTCGGCTTTACTGTCTGGCCTCTCCTTCCCAACCCCGCTTGAGTGCCTCTTGCACAAGTATATCCTTTTTTTTTTTCTTTTTTTTTTTTTGATAAAGGTTGACAAGCGTCTGCCCCGCACCCACCACAAAATCTAACACCCAATCTGCTGTGTGCTGGGTTGTCAACAGTCATTGAGGAGGCAGTGAAAATCGATTATGAAAATCGTTTGCTGAAATTTTCTCACACACACACAGACAGAGAGACCTTTTCAGCTTTCAAAGCTGGCTTAAATTGTCGCCTCGCAGCTTTTTGCATAAATATTTTAATAGAAATTCGTGCCGCTTAGGCTTCAACTATTTGCAGCTGGGCGCCGCCAGTACGTGGGTCACCACTCAAAGATTGATGCATGATGTGCTGCCTTTATTTGGGTCCTTCCCCAACGCGGAGTCCTCCTCGAGTGGGGAGCAGCACGAACTGTTCAATTCACTTAGCAGCTGCGAGGCGCAATTCATGGGTCGACCTTCGACATTGACTTATTCAAATAACTGATTTGAAATTTGATGAGTACCCAAGTAATAAAATACCACATTACCAAATTTGCATATTACGCAACAAGAGCGGCAAATTTCCATTTGGCATTCAATAGAAAATGGTTACCTTTTCAATGATGGCAAAGGATTTCGCCGATTTTCATAATGGAATGGATTTATAATCACGACCAGGTTTCTAGATTAATACTACATTTAAATTTGAAAACACGATTTTCGATTGAAAAGGGTTTTTAGGCTTGATTCCACATGAAATGCAAAAATCCATCTGAGTCTCGCCTGAATATACTATACAGTATCTTCGAGTTTTTTGAGTAGAGCATTCCTTACATATACAAATAATAAAAATTCTTGGAATTCTCGCAGACACATACACATCCGTCAATTACTTTAACAATTGGATACATTTTCAAGTCGTGCCACTTCAATCGCTAATGATTTCAGTTCAGTTCAGTTCAATATCCATTGTTTGGGTCATTACGATTAGCCATCAGCACTTGACAATCAAGCATTCGATTTCGAAATTGTGTAAACGCAGTTAATTCAACGTCTCAGATATACAAATGAATATAAATGACTTAACGCCTTAAATACTAATGGCCAGCAAATTTCCTTATCTCAGTCAAGAATACGGCAACAAACGCCAGCATTTTTCAAACATTTTTCCGGTCACTTTTTATCTGGTTTTCGCTGTTCGCTTTTTTCGACGAGCCAAAATAAGAAAACTTTTAACAAGACAATTTGTTAAAAAAGAAATCAGTATGTATGTATGTGTATAAGTATGTGTGTGTATGCATACTTATAAAGAAAATGCTCAGCGGTCTTTATAGCTGTTTCCCGTCTGTCTGTCTGCCTGTCTGTCTGTCGGTGATAGATTAACTGTAACTGTGATGGATCATTTACTTAAATTATTAAAATTGCCTACTCAAATTTCACACACAAACAAACTGCAAACAATGTTGCGAACATCCCCCCTCCCCTCCACACAGCGCGATGGTTTGAATGATTGACTGACTGATGGACAGATTGAATGCCCAACTGACGCGGAGAAGCTGTAAGAACTGAAAGCGGCAAATCTGTCAGTGAAATATGTAGCTAGCATCAAATCCAAATAAGCCAACGACAACAATAAAGTTGCCGGCCAACAAATTTGAAATATATTTTGAGAAGGCTCGTTGGGAATATTGTGACACGGCTATGTGTAAATTCGAAAACCAATTTCCAAAATTAAAATGTCTCTCAAGAAGTTAATTTTTATGTGTTTCTAAAGACGGTCGACAGCACATTTGAAGTTTAACCGCTCAAAGGAAAGTTCACATTTCCTAACAATCATTATTTCCGTACTTGGCTCAAACAGGGTATTTCAAGTTCATGGGATTCTGCTTAGCACTTTTGAGCCGTTTCTCTGATAATTTCATCAACATGAAAAGCCATTAAAAAGTTTCCCTTTGGCATTTCCTCAGTTTAAGCGCAGTGCTCTTTGGGCAAAACAAAACAACAACAACAACAACAACAAAATGCTCACAATCAGAGCGATTGCGTGTTTTATATATGGACTTAGTTCAACTGGACCGGATGCGAGAATTCCGAATTTAAGCTACCCGGAGTAACTTTGTGCTGCGATGCGTAAAAGTTTTTTTTATACTCGAAAAATATGATTAGAAAGGGTATAATGAAGTCGTGCACAAGTATGTAACGGGCGGTAAAAAGTCTTCTCTCATTCCATAATGTATATATATTCTTGATCAGGATAATGGCCATGTCAGAGACTATGAGAGCTAGAGGATTCAAATTTGTTCATATAAAAGCTTCCTTAGATTTTGCGATTATTTTGAGATATACTCGCAGTTTCATATATATTTATTTATATATAGTTACGACTTTTGATTGGAAAGGACTTTGGTTCAGGACATCTCCTAGTCGAGCAGTCTCTCTCAACTAGAGCGTTCACACTGGTTCTTATAGATTTTATTTGGGGGCCAAACTTCATGGGCATATTTATATTGCGCGACCTTACATATTTTATGCTGACTTTTGCATTTGTGTACAGCAGAAAACCCAATTTTTTGACATTTGCATGTTTTGTGGGTGTGACAAATAGAAAACTGAGCTGGGCATGACAAAAAGAAAAATCAAGAATTTTCATGCATTAGGTAAATGAAGCTATTTGAGGTTTGGTGGTGAGGACGAAGCAGATCGAGGTCGCTATCTGCAGCCGGCGGGCCTGTGTCATGGCAAATGAAGGGTTCAAAGTAAAGGAGAAAATTGATTTTGTGGCAGATGGAAAGAAATGGCGGAAACTCATCAGCATCATGCCCGGCACACTCTTATTTAGTTCTTGTATATTCTATATCAAAAGCAAAAGCAAAAGATTCACAGCACATTTTCTGAGCTTTAATTTTTCTCACTCATTTTCATTTCCAAGTTAAAGTTGAAATGATTGCCGAGATTGAGCTGCATTTTGCTTTAGGATGTTCGACTTAAATTTGAAGACTGTGTTTCGGAAATTAATAAAAATTGGTTCGTTTGAAATATATGAATAGATTGAAAAGTAATATATTAAGATACTCATTGAGAAAAGTATCATCTAAAATCAGTTGATTGATGTGTTTACGCAACAAATGAGCACAAACTTGTTTTAGATCCCCAAAATCAAATGAAAAAATTCAACATTCGAACTGCTGCTGAAAATGTGACACGTTTTTGATTGAGTTGGGTAAAATTGGCAGCAAATATGTATGCCCAGTGAGCATATATTTTGGTAAGAGCTAAAAAGTTAAGCTGTTTGCTTTCAATTTATCTAACCCCAATGAAATAAGCAGATGAAAAGCCGTTCAAGGAACATAAATAGGCAGACCCACAATCTGGCAACCAATTTACATTATAAATATTAGAGGAGCCGAAGAGCAACCTCAAGCCGGACAAGGAACCCTGGCCTGGCCTGGCCTGCCTTCAATGATTAATTACCAGGCTTCAGAAGAATTTTGTTGAGCCATCAATTGCGAAAGAGAAAAGGCAAACAAACAATTTCAATGAGCAGCTACACTTTGAGGTGCCCACTCTCCAATCTCGGGACTGCCGTTGTAATCCTCAATCAATCTGTTGACCTTCAGGCGGGGTACACACCCACACACACAGGCAAATACAGACACACACATACACCACTCATATAAACGGGAGCCATTACAAGATTCCTGCCATTAAGCTGCAATTAAAGAGCTTCAAATGAATTTATATACACATCCATAAATTAAACGAGCCTCACGCACATACACAAGTACACATTTACACACACACATACACACACACCTCTCATACAGCCCACACACACACAGACATATATTGCTTGGGGGCTTGACCAAGTTTTACGAGTTTGCCAGACGCATTTGTAGTCTTCATTCATTTCATTTAAGTTAATTAGATTCAATAATTTTGAGGCCTAAAGCGAGCCAAGCCCAAATGGCTGCTGCGTGCCCAAAATGCCTAAATAGCCCACATAAATTGAGATTTATATGGGCGCCTAGGTGGAGTCACTTTTTCCAACCGACCATCTGCCAACACAAAGTCAAGCAATTGAAATTTTGCCAATTCCTAGATTTTATGTGTGTACTAAAAATGAAAATTTAACGCGCCATAAAGGGACAAATTCATGTACTCGTAATGCCAATGATGTCTATGATTCACTCCCACTTGCCCATTTTGGCCTCATTTTTCTATACATTTACATTACAGAGCGGAAATCCAGAAAACCGCTGGTCAGAGCAAGAACAAAAAAAAACAACAACAACAAAATTGCCCATATTAAACGCTGCGGAAATTGTTTCATCAATTTGTTAATAAAACGGCACACAGCACACAAAAACGTACACGTTCACACACAGGCAGAAACACACACAGCAGACACACACACAGCGCACACAGCACATACACTCAACACACACAGATAGATGGAGAGAGAGACAAATGTTTGACTTAATAAAATAAATTGTATAAATTGAAGTCTGTCATTTTGTGATTCCCATGCGTAACATTCGAGCTGCCAGCTCGCCCCCATCAGAGGCAGAGTCGAGAGTTGACTTGAGCCGAGTTGAGAGGCTGCCAGCCATACAGACGGGCCACATAAAACATAACAAATTGCATAAAATTTACGTGAAGCGTGTGTTTGCTCTTGGCTTCAGCACTCCCCATCCCTGCCATGCCCCTTCCACCCCCCATTCCGACAACGCTCCTTGAGTGATCTCCCTTGGAAAATTGTCATGCTTGGCATTCACTTCACATGTGAGAGGAGTACATCAAATTTGGCTGGGTCGTTTTGCTTGCAGAAGACAATCAGGCAGCAGGCTGTGGCAAGTCTGACGAGCTGACTGCCACATGACAAACGTCTCGACGACGTCTTGTCAGCGAGCCAAATGTGTCAAGCCTAAAGCAGCATTTTGGCTGCGACACACGATTCCCCAAATTAGATGAAAATGTTGCCCCCGAAAAGATGTCTCAATGCCCAACCGACGACTGAAAGTATTTTGTGGACTCTTCACAAAGTGAAGAGTTAATCAAGAAGCATTCAAGTAAATATCGCTTAAAATATTGTTTATAGTATATATTTATTTACAAATTAAAATAAATTATAGTGAGTGAAATATGTAAAGAAAGATTAGTTAAGCATTAAGTAATAGAATTAAATTAAGTGATTTATAAAAATAATTATAATGTTGATTTACTCCCAAAATGTGGCTCATACTCCACACACGTATAAATCAAGCCGCCAACTTAATGCTGATGGCTTAAACTAAGCCAGCTGAACTATAATTATTAAATTGACTCTGTTTTGCATACTCTGTTATGGATTATTGTAGATTCACACACATTGTTATTTAATTGGCATTAAATGTTGATCACTTGAAATGTGCAAATTATTTATGCACTGACAGATACAGAAAAGAGACACAATTAAAAGCCAGCATTTATTGTCACGATAAAAAGGGCACATAATAAAATGTGAAGAGTATGAAGGCCATGGTGTAATCTCGCCTCGCGTGTGTGTTGTAATACGCAGTGAGGATGAAACTTATAGCCGACAATTTAAGGCACAGCCAACGGCAGGACGAGGAGCAGGACGAGGAGCAGCAGCAGCAGTAGCAGCAGCTGTAGAACCAACAAAAAAGGAAAGCAACTGAAACTGAAGCTGGCTGTGGAAAATGGACTCGCTCACGTACTGATAAAAATAACGGCAGAAAAATGACTATGGGAACAACAACAACATCAACAACAATAACAACAACAACAACAGGCCAAACAATAGTCAGAGGCCTCAGTTCTCAACACACGAGCTAGCAATTTAATACGCAGATAAATATAAACACACGAAGGTGGAGAAACAACAAAAGCAACAACAAAAACAACAAAAGCAACAAAAGCAACAACAAAAGCAACAACAACAACAATGTTAGATGGTAAAAATAGAAGATGAACTCGCTGGCACGCACATCGCTAAATTTGCTCATGAGTTGCGGCACACATACACTAAAAAAAAAACAGACAAATTAGTAATTAAATGAAGAATGAAAAACATGAAACAGAAAAAGAAATTCTGATTTCCAAATGAAAATTGACATAAATAATAATTTTTCAAAATTACTTATGATTTAGTTGAAATTGAAGTGGAATTCTGCTCAAATTCCTGGCCTAATTTTTCGCCCAGTGTACACATAGATCGTTGAGATGTATATTGAATGACAAGCGCGTGCTTCAACTGTGGACCAAGTCAATGCTCGTCATCAAGGGTTGTGTTGCTGTTGTTGCTGTTGCCATTGTTGTTGTTGATTATGTTGATGATGCATGTTGTAATGTTTAGGGTTATGTTCTACAGTCTGCTCCACATCTCTCCAATCCACCCCTGTCTGCCTGTCTGCCAGTCGTGTTGAAACAAAGCCTAGACATTAACATGAACGGAATACAAGCCATGCAACGAGCTGAGCAAATGCAATTTGTCCCAATTGTAAGACGCCTCCAAAACTCAAAATGTGCTGCAGGAGAGATGAGCCTGAGCCTAGAGGCAGGCTGCACTGTGGGTAGAGTGAAGAGGGGAGAGTGGATGGGTGGTGTCGACGCACGTTCCACGACAGCGATGTGGCATGCCATTTGAAACGTTATTAATATTTATACAGCTCTTCACATTCACAGAGAGCTGCCAGCCGATTAATGGATTCGTTTAATTTAACGCGGCAATGGGGGGAAGTGAGGAGGTGAGGTGGGAGTATGTACATAAGCCTGTATTATATAGGAGAATAGATAGATTGATGGTGTATATATTACATATGTGGTTTCATTTAAAGTGTTCGGTATATAAAACTGGAAACCAGAAACTCTGAATAAAAGTTAACTTTCAATGAACTTCATTTATTGCTAATTATACATGACATCACTTTTGTTATGCGTTCAACAATATTCGTCGATTGATTTTATAATTACATATAATTACATTAGAAATTGGTATTTTTCTATATGATCATTTTCATTTTCAATTGATATCAAAATGAAATAAATAATAATTAAAAACAAATTCATTTAAACTATTACTTTAGCGATGAAACCTTGATGTATCACTTACACAAATTGATGGCGGTGCTCAGAAGCTGTTTCTGCTTTTCAATTATCCTAATTAAATGTACAAAAAATCACTTTTCACTTCGTAATGCGTATACTTAATATTATGCAACAGCAACAACACATCACGCATAAAAAATGAAATTTATTTATGTTTTAATTATAATTTCGTGGAAGTAGCTTTTATTGCTGAAGAAGATTAAGCCGAGTTGCGAGATAACACCAAAACTTTTTGAGACAAATAAACGTTGCTTGTTTTGGCGGTTTTCCGTTCTCTCATAGGTAATATTATACAAATGTTAAGAAAAAGTTGTTGCATGTGGCGTGTGAAAGAAATTATCATAAATTTTCATTAAAATTAAATTAAAAAACTTAATTTTAGACAGGCGATGGCGAAGGCGAAGGCAGCGCGTAATAAACAAGTTAAAAGTCTAACCATAATTTGGTTTTTGGCCAACATGAAAGTAAACAAAAACAACGAGGAAGGAAGGAAACAAGCCAGCCTGCAGATGCTGTGGAAGCCCGAGGACTTTATAAATTTATGCCACAACAAACATATGTTGCTCTTGAACTTTATGAGCCACCAGCCAAATGGGAGAAACCTCTTTTTCCCCACTTGCCACTGCTGCTGCTGTTGTTGCTTACAGTTTATGTACAAGTTCTTTTTTGAGTAGCTTCCTCAATTGCGGGCCCTTGTTGGCAACGTGGCTAAGAAGCAGTAGCAGCAGCAGCCGCAGCAGCCAAGCTCTTGACTTGGATTGGGTTCGTTTGGGTTGAGTTTGCGATAGCCTACGCAACTCCCTCGGGTTAAGCGAAAAAAACAACAATAACTAGAGAAATATATATATATATATATATATATATACAGATGGCATAGTCAAAGTTTTGCCCTTACGCTCAATTACAATGCAAAAGTTTGACAAGAAAATAACCGCATGGCAAACTTGCGAGTGGTTTGTAATACTTTTCAGTCGTTCTAGCTTCTATGCAACCTCATATTAATTATATACAGAAAATCCAAAATCCTTTCCAACGTTCATTAACAACGTTCCACACTACCAGTATACCAATGTATTTGCAACACAACATTTATTGGAAAATACACAACATTTAGCGCGCAACAATTTCATAGCCAACGATTTTGTGTGTTGAATAATTGCAAACAGTTGGTCGAGTAAATCTGGTTGTATAAATAAATCAAATTAAAGCTCAACGCCGAATAATCATAAAAGTAAATAAATATGCAAATAGACGCAGCTGCATATTGCAACGAATAACGAATAGCCCCAAATGCATACAAACATATATATTTCGATATTTACTTTAACAAATTGCTCACAATCATGACAAACACGACACACACAAAAAAAGGGCTTTGCTTTGCCACATATATATACAAATTTATTGCATTTGAATTTGTCGACATTTTGTTGTGTGAACAAAAGGACAGCAGCCGAGGAAAATCGACACACCGATCCATAAACAAAACGCTCCAAGCGTGATGAGCGACCATAAAACAATTACAATAAAAAATACCTTTCTCCACTTTTCATTTCTTCTTCATTGGTTGACTTTTTTCCCAACTCGTTATAAATGAAATGAAAACAAATATGATGTCAGTATATAAAAAATTCGACGTGATATTTTCAGCAAAAAGTTGCAGCAGAACGCATAAAACAATTTTTGCACATAAAATAATATCTGTGTTGCAAACTTTAAATCTGATGAATTAATGCGCTTTTCGTGCATGAAAATGCATTCGTGTGCTTAAGGTGTGCAACTGCACATAGACACCAAATATACATATATATATATATATTTAAATATGTGTGAGTGGCAGCATGTGATACAAAAAAGGAGTCAAAGTAATGGGAAATCACAGAGAATCGACAGATACATTTCATATATGTGTTGAGCCCCATTCTTAATTTGATATCCTTAAATAATGTTCACTCTTAAGCACACACATACATATATTCATCAAGCCATGTACTCATTTATTTATATATATATTTGCTTGTTAGAAATTCGTGTAAATTGCCTGTTCTTAGCAGCCTTAAAGACTCGGTTATTCGTAATCATTTGTTTTAAGCATCCTTTTCACCATCTTTATGGTCCACAGGAAAAGGGTTCACATAAATAACGGCGAACAAAAATGTGTTAATTTACATTAACCGGCAAAATGAAGGAATATTTGATGTATGCTATTTACTCAGAGCTCTATAAAGTTGCTGGCTTGCTTAGCAGGCGTAAAAATTCCTTTTTAATTGGCCCGAAAGCGAAAAAAGCTGGGATCCCAAAAAAAATTCAATTGTTTAAGGACAGAAAGCCAAGTCAATATAATGCCAAAAATTATGCATAATAAGCGCACTCACAGCAATATACACATACACACACACGCACACTCGAGCAGAGACAGAGAGAGTGAGAGAGACAGAGAGAGTGAGAGAGAGAGAGAAGGGCTGCTTGGCAATTACCGCCTCGTTTCATTATAAAATTTATCGTATTACGTTGATGAAATCATTTGAAGGTTGCCTCTGGCTCGGATAATTTCCCCATTGGCTGACTGAGCTATGGCTGTAGCTTTGTATATAGTGTGTGTATGCACGTACACTGAGAAAAATAAAAATCAAATTAAAATTAAATATTTAATTCATCACTTTTATTTCTTGATTCTTGAATTTCAAAAACGAGACTAAAATTATTTTAATTAGAAAAAACATGCTTAAAATAAGTAAAAAATGTTGAAATCTTGATTTTAGAAATGTTTGCACATAGCTTAAAAAATTCAACTGTTGAAAAAATCATATGTAAATAAAATCGTAACAATCTTAAGTTATCAAAATTTGTTCGAGTGTATCCGCCTCATATGCGTGCGTGGGTATTTGTGATCCCATTGTGGCTTGGCAGCGAGACGCATTCGCTGCTCGGATTGTTTCATGTGCCGCACGCAACAATTATGAGATGTGGGAGTGTGGACTCCTGTCCTGGATGGTGATGGCATACAGCCTACAATCTGCGTCTGCTAGATCTTTTGTGTATTGTACACATGCCGTGTACATAATTACACATGAATTTCAATATCCTGCGGCTGTCTGCAATCTGCTCGACTGTTATTCCAGTGTTTGGTTTGAACTGACAACTTTGCTTTTCGGCTTTATGGTGCCATATATGCCATATTTGACAGGACTTTAAAACTTTAATGGCCATGTTGCCGTTTCTATTGTTGCCGCACTCGTCTCTTTTCTATTTGCCATTCGTATTTATTTGCTGTTGCCATTTCTTGTTCCTTGCTTTGGCGCAATCCTTTCGCACAGAATGCCAATCCAAGAATCCTTTAACAGTTTGAGGGTCTGCGAGTAATTTGCCAAAAGTTTTAATGTACTCGCTGTGTTGTGGCTATATTTGTTTTTGTCTTCAGTGGGTGGTCGTGTGGAATGGTGGGCGTGGCAGATGCCGCCTTTGCCTTGTAATTGAGTGTAAGCGCTAATTGGAATTTTGATGAAGTTCGGCGTGAATTTCGCAGCAGTTGCGCGGATAGCGGTCGAAGGGGGGGAGGGCAGCCATCGAGTGGGAGGGGCAATGAATGGAACCAGTGTGCAATTATGTAACTAGCAGTTGAAAATGTTTCGAATTTCATGTGGTCGCTTCAATGTATTCAACATGACCTCTTTCGCTCTCTCTATCTCTCTCTCGCTCCCTTTCTTCGTCTCTCTATCTCTGTCTCACTGTATACATGTTCTAAGTAGGTGTGATAGAGCATCTTGTAGGCACTTGAGCTGGTTAACAAGCATACGCCAAGTTGCACAGCACCAAATACTCTAAAAGCTAGTGCCACAGGCACAGCAGGAAGTGGCAAACAACTTTTAGTTGAACTTGCAGCATATTAAGAATGCTGATCAATAATAATATATATATATATTTCAAATTAAGTTCATCAGCCAACATTCGAATGGTTAGCCGCCGATCTTGATGCACGAGAGTGCGCACACGCTGAACATTGTTGTCAGTTCGAGCTTCAACCGGCCTCCCACTTCGCGGTTCATCCCCGACGCTCTCACACCTGAGCACGACTCAGGGCTTCATCACCGAACACTTTGACCAATTTACCGTACGTTTCCGTAACAGAATCGCCGAGTTTAACGCAAAATTTAATCGCGTACCGCTGTTCAATATTACGTCGTTCCATATTCGTGACACGCCTTACAAACACGTTGTCGAAAACACAACACAGCTGGAGAACTATCGAACGTACGAAAGTCGCGAGCACATGTATCGATAGAGGAGGGATGGGAGATTAACCGACCGAAGTTTCAGGTTCGCAGTGTTACCACAAGCGCGGCTACAAAATCAGTCTCATTACTTATTGGTCAGACCTCGTATAAATGATATAAGTTAAATTAAATTCAGATTCATAGCCTGACTGACTAGTTTTGACCAATGTTTGGCTTTTGCAATACTGTTTAAGAACTCTTGATGTGATTGCAGGTTGCCTCCAATCAAATTATGCAAAAATGGAAAATCCATAGAAAACTCTTTTTTGTTCCGGCCACTGCGGCAATTTGTCTAATTTCTGCAGCAAAATGCAAACAAACATTCATAAACAACAGCAATAGCAACAACAACAACAACAACAACTAACAACAACAACAACAACAACTAACAACCAGAACGGCAAGCAACTTTCAGACTTCCAGTCAAATGGACATATGCATATTGCAATGGCAAAAACTTTTAGTAAACCTATTTTTTGCAGCCCCAACTTTGTTCCTTTTCCCCTCTCTCTCTCTCTCTCCCTCATTCTCTCGCTCTCTCCCTCTCTCTCCCTTCCTCTGTTTTTTCTCTTTGTATGTGCGCTGAGTTGATGGACTACTGACTACTGCCTAAGAGTCGAGAGTTGTGCACAAACGCAAATGCAATACAGAGCTTTTAGCGGAGTGGGAAGGACATAAAGGATTGAGGGACACGGCCTGAAGAGGCTTTTAAATGCAGGTTCCCTTTTCTTAGCAATATATGTATATATGAGAACTGTGCTTCTAGTCGCTGTCTTGGAAAATGAAAACATTTGCGAGGCATAAACTTGATGTTTATGATGTTGTTGTTGTTGTTGTTGTCGTTGTTGTTGTTGACAAAGCATAAAGTGCTGGCTGCTGACTGTTGGCAACTGCAGGTGGGTCCACTGTTTACATAGACCCAGTCATACAGCAGGCATGGCTGGCAGGCTGGTTGGCTGGCTGGCTGGCTTGCTAGCTGGCTGGCTGCCTCCTGTACATAAAAGGCTACCACGACCGGGCAGAGTTTTTATTATGTCACACAAGTGCTTCCTATGACACACAACTTCCTCGTTGAGGTTGAGTAAAAATAATAAAAAAAAAAAACAGCTGCAAAATAAAAAAAAAATGAAAGGCAACAAAAAAAAAAGAGGAAAATAAGCAAGCCAGGACATCCATATCGCTGAGGGAGTATCCTTGTGTACGTCCAAGTCGCTGCACTTGAGCAACTGCCAAGGAAAAGGGGTCCATTATGAATGCCACGCCCACCACCACCATGCACACGACTTGTCAACTCTGTTTGTGTGCATTGTTGGGGGCATAGACAAACCACATGCAATTTCCTTGTTTATGTATTTTTTAAACTTTATACGCAGAGAGGCCAGATTCAGTCGGTGGAATGTGTCCGTGACTGTCAAAACATTTTAATGAACAACATACGTAATGTATGTGATACATACTTACTATGATCTGCATACACACTACACTTCATCCAGGGCAAACATATTTTATATCTAGCAAATTTTAGATGTCAGCAGTTTTCTTAGTCAAGCTGACAGCAAGAAATTCGAATAAGAATGAATATTAAATGGAGATTTAAGATTTAAGATTTAAGAAATTGGGGCAAAATTTGCTGAGCTGAAAAATCTATTTAGTTTTGGCAAAGATGTGAAAGTTTAAGAAACAAAGCGAATTGGAATTATTTAAAGGCACAATTTTAACATAAATATTATTTTTACTTTCATTTAATTACTAGAAATTAGAGTTACAAATAAAGACTTATCTTCTATGATCCAAAAATGTATTTCTTAATATTTCTGAAAAGCTCAGAGGGAAATCACACAAATGGCGAATAAACGATCGCGTTTGATAAATTTAAAATTTAAAAATACAGCATACACCGAATAATAAAACCGTTGATTGAAATATGCCTTCTGAATAATAGGGTAAGTTACCCTTTCTCTAAGTGTAGCCCTGCCCCATTCCACCACTTTTATCGGATAACGGATATTCAATGCCCAATTTTCAATCAAGGCAAATGCATTGTTCGCGTCGTTGTCTGTCTTCAGTCTGAATGTATGCCAACAATTCTGTGTGCCTTCCATATGCGAGTTGGAAAACTGCATATGTTGTCAAAACTCGAATGTTGGCGAACTTTTTGGGGCAGCATTTTCATTATACTTACATATTTCAGCATCAAACGAGCTGAAGTTTGCCCCACCGCTAATTGAAATTTTTGTTGATTGCGAGGCTGCATACAAATTGCAAGCGAATCTCTAGAAATTTATGAAGCCAAAAACTTTTCGCCTACTGGCGGCTCCAATTCCTTTTGCCAATTTTATGGCTTTTCTTTCAACAACGTGCATAGGCGCGTTTCCCCATTTTCCGAGGGCCTTGCCGCCCCCCCACTCTCGGTCTCTTTCACAGTTGCAGTCACAGTCAGAGAGAGATGCTCTTAAGTTCGCTTCGGCGTTTTTCATTTGGCAATTTGCATAGTTCAAGGGCTTTCCTAACTCAGTTTAGGCATCGTTTCCATTGGCGCTTGCCAGCAGGCCATGGCCTCAAAAAAATGCGTTGAGCCCCTTACAAAAAAACAGCTGCCAACATTTTCAGCTGGATCGCGTGCAGCGAGAAATGAAATTGTTGCTTGCTGCAAAATATGCAGGCAACAAAATTAGATTATCCTTTAAGTGAGAAAGTCTGAACACTTTTTTTGAACGCTCTGCAGTTTTTTGGAGGGAAAGTCATCTCTCAGCTTGAGCCAAACTGTTTTTGTTCTGGCTTTCATCTTTGCATAGCCAATATATGTTAGGAATGCATTACTAAGCGCAAAACTAGAAACCAGAACTCTTCTATTAATAATATTATATTATTATATATTTATATTAATACGAAATAATTAATTTTAATACGAAACTTAGGGACTTGAAGCTGAGACAAAAGTATTGCCTTCTTCTAGGAAAAAAACATTTCTTGTCCATTTCACTCGAAAATTTAGAGCTCCGAAAGTTAAAAGACCCTTTTCATTAATATTCATTGGTTTCTATATATATATATATATATATATATATAAAGAAACTATTATAATAGATCAGTTATTGAATCCTTAGCGTGCAAATGCGCTTTCAACTTTCGACAAATGAGTAAATGATAAGTTTAAATTAAATGTGGTCCGATTTACTTTGGGCTCTGAGCTGCTTTTAATGCACAGCAACAGCTTGTAGTCCTGCACCTGTATGTGGCAACAGAACAAACACAGGCCACTCAACCTCCAGCCGCCCACGTTGCTGCCACAAAAGGCCAAAAAATGCAAGTTGCTCGTTCGCGGAAAATACTCGCAGACCTTCAGCTCGAGCCTGGCATCGTTGCATGTAAATCCCTTCAATGATTAATGTAATTTCACGCGCCACTTAACGTTATCCTTGCAAGGACATTATACTTAATTGCAGCGTCAGTTTGAATTTAACCGACTTTCGCCTCACCTCGCCTCGCCTTTGCATTCGCCTTTGCCTTGCTTCCCATTTTTTGGGTTGGAGTTTTCTTTTTTCCTTTTTTTTTTTGTGTGTTAACTGCTTCGCTGCAATCACCTGAAATGTGCGGAGGGGCGGGTTGCGGGGGCGTTAAATTTTTTTGCCAGAATGCTTGCGGTCGTTTGGCGCCATGTCGAGTATTCGTATGAATTTATGAAAAAGATTTGCATGCTTGCGGGCATTTAAAGTTAAAAAGCGCACACATCATTTGCTTCCGCTGCCAGCAGCAGCAGCAGCAGCAGGTCGAGGAGGGGGACGGAGCAGTCGTCTTGCCTCAACCTCTGCCACTGCTACTGCCATTGTTGTTGTTGTTGTGCTTTGATTACTGTGCCCGTGCAGTCGAGCTGGAGGCCAGAGAGCTGCCAGTTACCTTTATGTAGCCATACCGAAAATGGGTTAATTGCATAATTTGCGAATTTCATGTGCAATCTGCGGCCTCTTCTCAGTTTGTAGTTACATCTAGCCTCCTTAACCCACCAAAAGAGGGGTGGATGTGTTACATTATTTTCACTTAAAGCTCATATTACCAAAAACTTGATGAACCCGCTGGGATTTTCTAAACCATAATTAAATTACTTTACACTAATGCATTTTTGGCTAAAACTTTATCTTTGCCTTTTTAGGAGCCATAAATCTGAGTAGAATTTATTTATATTTTGATGAGTTTCCGACATACCTGAAAAGAGAGAAAACATTATTTAATATGTGAGTCATTTGTGGCAAGTCTTTCAAAATGTATATAAATTCAAATAGGTTTCTTCGCATTTTAAAATAGTCATTTATATTTGCTAAAGCAAGTCAAAATAAAGACTTTATCTATCCTTATCTTTAAGCATTTTTCCTGCAACTAAAACTAGCTAAAACAACCCACAAAAAAAGCTTAAAAGCAATTGCATAATTCAAATCTCAATTCTTTTGCACACTTTTAAATGTAAGAAACAAATTTTGAAAATGAAATAAATGGTTGAATGCAAAAATCAAATGTTGAAGAACAATACTATCGAAAATCAAAAACTGCTCAAAAGCAAACACAAACACAAATCACACAATGTCAAACAACAGATTTGAAGAAGTCTCTATGAAAATGCCGTGTGTGCATGGATTTGTTTGTGTGTGTGTATGTTTTTTGTGTTCTGTGTTTGCATTGGACAAATCTAAAAGGATAAACATGACAATAGAAAAACACTCGTAAATGAAACACCGCTCAATGTTGTCGGATGCACCTGAAAGGGAATTGAATAAAATTCCAGTTTGTAGCTGCAAATCAAATGACAAGCTGCAGCTCACTTTCCATCTTGTAGCTGCTGTACTCAAATAGCGAATCAAACTGCACCAAGGCAAAGGACAGCAGACATAAAACAGTCCAGTCTGCTCCGAGCTTCACTTTTGATTCCGCTCCACTTCGCATTCGATTATTGAGCGAGTACCCTGTAACCATTATGAGTTAGAGGTAGAGCCTGTAGGCTGCTTAAACTTTTAAGAAATAACCCAAAAAAACCAATAGTTCAGTTTAGATTCAGTAAATATTTTTGAATAAATGCTTGCTTGCAATGAGAGCCAATTTAATGTGTATCATTAACAGATCATTTCAAGTAAATATCTGCTGAAAAAGTTGGATATCTACTATATACTACTACATATTTGTAGATTGTCATTTTATGAACTTAAGGCAAGGATACGCTCACAAATACATTGATACGCACACACACATATTAATGCTGGCCACCCCAAGTCCTTGGCTCGGAATGACTTTTGCCTTTTTGCGGTGTGCTGCTGGTCAAAGCCAACAATAATAACAACAACAACAATAAAAACAGTAACAACAACAACAACAGCAGCATCAGTAATAACAACAACAACTTGAACATGAACATGAACACGAACAAGTTTATCTAAATTGCTGCTGCAGCTGGCCCAAAAAGAGTAGCCAGAAGTACTTTAAGCTGTGGTCGGGTTTTTGCTCTGTGGCTCGTCCTTGCCCAGTCCTTATTAAAAGAGGTTATTTCTTTGGCTTCTCTCGTATTTACTCGTCGAATGGTTTTCCCAGTTTTATTTTGTATCTTTAACTTGCAGCTGAACGTTGATTTGGGTCAATGCTGTTTGTTTCTATGGAAAGATTCCAAGTTGGTTGTTGCTTTTTGTTTGTCTACCTTTTTTGCAATACGCTCATCGAAATAACGCAAAACTAATTGGTTTGTTAATTAAAAAATTGAACTCGATTCGCATTTGTTTGGTATTTCCTTTTTATTTGTCGGGGTCTCAAAAGAATTTTCAACTTGGAGTTCAGTTGGACTTGTTTCGTATCTGACCTCTGATTGTTTTTTGAGCTTGGCTAAAAACAAAATGAAATCCTTTGGCTATCTTTCAGTATACTGCTCTTTTCACAAATAATTAAGATGCTACGCTTGACAGTTGGTCATAACGATGATATCAGATTGCTTTTTCTTTACTTTTTGGGATAGTTGTTGTTTTCTTAAAACGAAAACATCAAATGCACAACAATATTACTGTCCGGATTGCAGAGCGGAGTTCAAGTTGGGCAACTGAGGACAAAGTAATCACAGAATAGGTATTCAAATCTAAAGGTGGGATCAGATGAAATAGTTAAGTCAGCATTTATGCTCTTGTTTGCATTTAATAGCAAAGCCAAATAGTTGTAATGAATAGTTCAAATCAAGCATTTTACTTACACTGCTCACATTCTCAACACACTTGGTTGCAAGAATCGGTGTCTCTCTATGTCTTCACGGGGCAAGTGCAAACAATAGAAGCATGTGACATGGGACACAAAACCCACATCAACTCCAACTGTCAACTTCGAGCTGGCCAATTTGAATAGATGAGATTAGCAGCAGCAGCAGCAGCAGCAGCACCAACAAACTGGCAAGGGCCTTAACCCATGCTTAAGTCCAAACCCAATCCCAAATCCAATTCAGACTCATTCTGTGGCATTGTCTGGCGTTCAGAAATGTTTTGTTAGTCAGGTGAGTCGTGGCGCTCGTATGACGATGACGGTGCCAAAAATAACTGTTAATTCAAATGCAAAGCAAAGGTAACGTGCCAATAGACCAACGGACGAGAGGACCAAAGGACCAAAGGACCAAAGGACTAAAGGACCAACGGACTGAACGACCAAATGTCAATGCAAACAAAAGCCGAACCAGTTTCGAGACTAGCCCGGTTCTGTTCTCCATTTTGCCTTCTATCTATCCATCGGCTTGTGGCACTAAGCAGGCGGCTACTTGATTAGATGTTGTTGCCATTGCCATACATTGGTGACGTAACATTCTTCGCTTATGACAATACACTTGTAAAAAATTATATATATAATATGTTATTTGCTTTTTTTTATATATGTTTTATGTTTATAACTTAATTTACAATTTGTATATGCGGCGCACATAAGCATAAAGATTTTTTAATTGTGCTGCATGAAAATTTTGTTGAGTGTAACTTTGCAGGTGGGCTACGCTTTCCACTCTTCATCTCCTGTCTCCAGCATTGTTGTATTTGTGTTTTTGCTGTTTGCTGTTGCTGCTATTGTTCTTGCTATTGTTGCTGTTGTTGTTGTTGTTGTTGTTGTTGCCGTTGCTACACTTGGCTTGGAACGTGCTGCCATTAGCTTGCCACTACAATATGCCATTTGCCATTGAATTTTCATTGACAGCAGCTTCAAACAATTCCAGATGCTTGCCAGCCATTTGCATATTTGTTTTTACCTGGGCATGTCGGAATGCATTAAACTAACGGTACTCTCGGAAGGGGGGCTTTAACGGTTTACCCTCGTTCCAATTTAAGGCCAATACAAATTGACATGTGAACAGCCAGCAATTATGCAATACTTTAAGAACGAATTTCTGAAAACAATATTTATTTACTCACTGCAAAGTATTTAAGTTGTCAAACAAAACAAATTAAATCGTTCAACTTCGGGCGTATTCAATTGAATTTTGACCTGTCATTCATCAGCTGGGACATTAGAAGCAACCCTCGCTCGGACAATACGGTAAATAATAAATTGACAACCTGCAAATTGTGCTTGTAACTGTGAAACGGTTTCAACATCAAATGTCTATATAAATTGCACTTGATTGGCCTGATTCTGTTTACCGGCCAATGGCATAAATTAAAATTGAGCTCAATCCGAATTTCAATATTTAAGCTCCAGTTTCTGCCCATCACTCATACGCACACGTGTGTGTGTGTGTGTGCGTGTGTATCCTTTCGTCCTTTTCTTGTATCCATTTTCCTATCTGTCTGTCAGCCACTTTGCCATTATTATTTATACTTTTTCTTGTTATTTATTTAAAATGCATCCGTTCAATTTTTTGGTTTGTGTGTTTGCTGTTTTTGGGTTTGCTTTCGATTATTCTACGAAAATTGTCGCAGCAAATTATTTTGCCTGCGAAAACCATAAAATTTACATTCACATTTATTAGTTTGCCATTTTGAGAAGAGCACCGTAATCGGAGTCTTAGTTGTGTTGCCCAAGCGGAAGCTGTAGACATGTCTAAGCGGCTTTTCATGTCTTAAGTTGAGGCAATAAGGCCAAGACTGGCAAGTTTTGTTATTTGCTTTTACTTTAACTTGTTTCTGCCTGTTAGTTTGGCTACTTTGCGGCTCCTAATGACCTGCAGCTCGGATATATCGCCCAACAAGGACATAAAACTTGAGTTGTGTCTTGTGTCGTAAATGAAAATTTGTGGAAACTCTGGCAGCTTGTTAAATGTTAAATGTGGCGCAATGGTTTTGCTGCACAGAAAAAAGAAAAAAAAAACACAAAAATTAAGACTTAAAATGTTCAAGGCATGAAGTTTCCAGATCTATCAGAAAACAGCATATAAATGAATGAAATGCAAAAATAATTGCTTGAACTCAAGATTTGAAGAATGACACTTGTTAAAAAAAAATATTGTTAAGTAATGTATTTGATTTATTCTATCTTATGTAGGAATCAAAGATTTACAAGTGCTGCCAGCAAGAAAATACAGAAATGCTTTGATTAAAATTATAAAAATGTTGCACATAAACCTAACTAAATGAAGGAAATCGAAAATTGTGCTAATTATAATCACACCAAATATCTAATCTTACATTAAACAAATTGAGTTGATTATTTAATACTGCTGCTGTCAATATATAACTGGGTCGTAAACATTTTTTATGCACTGTGCTGAAAATTACACAATTTGCCAATTTGGCTTATACATCTCGGCTTACTATTGAGTAAACAACTCAATACAAATAAGTTTACCAATTAGTTCAATAAACAACCAATTGCCATAAAAGCGAAATTCACACACCTCCCCCCCAACCCTGTCTGTCCGTTTATCCGTTGCTGCCGGCAGCTACTAATAAAAGTTAATCAAAATGCATGGACGATGACAGGGACTCAAAACGGAGAGTTAAGTGCTTGTCGCAGTGGCACACGAGTTCTGACCGAGCGATGCCCGGTGGGAGGGGGTCAACGGCAGACAGACAGGCGCATAACTAACTAATTAATATTAATGCGCAGCGAATGCTAATTACCAACACTCGCACACACACACACACACACACACACAAACACTTACAAACAGACACATGAAAAAGAAGAAGAAAATTGAAGGCAGCAAAGTATTTTGCACACAATCATATGGAACGTGAGCAGAAGAAAATGCTCAGCGCATGCATAAAATAAAATAACAATAACAACAAACAACAACAACAAACAACAACAACAGCAACAGCAAAAGGAACAACAACAAGGACGAGCCCAGGACGAGCCCGAAATGGAAAAAGTTTGAGCGACGTCTGCATTGAAATGCACGCAAATTGAAATGAGCTGACTCCCACTCTGACCCTGGCCAGAGAATCCGTCGACACGTGTTGGCCATTTCAAAATGTAAACGTTAGCAAATATAGAGAAAGAGCGAGCGAAAGAGAGAGAGAGCGAGCGCGAGCACGAGCGAGAAAGAGTCCATTAGTTGGATTTCCAGAATCCGGATTCTGCTACCATATCCGCCGCGTTGGCAACTCTCTGTAGGCGCTTATTTGCTTATTCATAAGCAAACATTAACTTAATTTCCATTCGAGAGAGTATGTGTGCCTCTCTGTGTGTGTGTGTGTGTGTGTGAGTATCTGTGTGAGTTTGAATTGTAAAAAGCATTCGCGAAATGTGATTATCAGCGAGAAAAGCGCAGAATGCACACACAAAAACACTCGCAACTGCCAACAGCTGCTTAATAAAGAGACCAGTCAGTGTGTGACTGTATGTGTGTGTTTGTGTGTGTGTTTGTGTGCACATATGTGTATACAAACAGTTGTATCTGCTGTCAAAATGCATGAAACAAAAACAGGCAGCAAGCTGCAAAATCGCAAACGACTTTAAACATGAACATGTTAACTCATTGCAATCTGCCCAAACCGACTGTGGCATACTCTATACGGATTTATATTATTGATTACAAGCTGCACTGCACCCGGAATATTCTTACAATAGCTCGTTTCCTCAAATATGTTGTCATTAATCAACCTTTTCGCTCTTAAACTGTGAAAGAATAGGTTTTCCCAAATTGTGAAAGCTCTAAAACTGTGAAAGATAGTTTCGAAACAATGTTCGTAGCGGATAATCATAATCTAACTTGAAAATTCAAAAACTTTGGAAGAAATAGGCTCTGCGTGTTTTGGGCGCGTATGATTGACTCTGACGCAAAATTTCTTATCAATTTTAGAAAGAAGTTCCAAGTGGTCTAATCTCAAAATTTTGAAAGATTTTGGGCTTGGACTCGACAATTCTTACCCATCTTGGAAGGAATTTTCTAGTCAACTACGTTCCAAGTTTCAAAAGTGTAACTATGAAATTGTGTGAGATATGGAATCCTGCGATTTTTCAGTTGCTTACCATTTGTATGCTTATATGTATTATTTTACTGACACTTTTGGATGTTATCGATTTCCCAGCACCCCCTTTCAACACTACCTCCGATAACAGAGTATGAAAATGTTTCGTGTGTGCAGCAATCATTTTCAATAAATCTGATTAAAGGATGCTGATGCCTGAATCAAAATAACATGCCAGCATTTAATTGAGAACTGAAGAAAACAATATTGTGCCATTTTAAATCACTTTTCACTGGAGCTGTTGAACTGAATGAAAATGTATAAAATTTAAAAAATAAATATCATATATAAAAGTAAGAGTGTGAAACAACTTGACTAGAAGATACCCTTAATCCAGCTCCGTAATGATAAAGATATCCTTTTAGACTGGTTAGTTTATTAATTTTTGTGCTTACTACGCAACCGAATTTGATATGCTTTTCTTAATATCTGAATGTAGGCGTTATATAGTTATAGAGTATGTGTTATTTTATAGTGTCATAAAGTAACACTTGGCAATTTTTCTATGCACATAATATTGGCAAAGGCACAGGCAGAAAAGTCGAGTTTGGGCGGCTTCTAAATACTCTGCAGTCACAGTTAAAATAGACCAAACTTTCTTAAGCTAGAAATTGTTTTACTTTGCTCTCTATTTTCTGAAGAAATTTTGATTAGATAGATTCAGGGAATTCATACAAAGGAATTGCGTTAAGCCTCTGAATTAGCTGTAAGTATAGAAACATGACAAGATTTAAAAGAACTGTGTGTCTTATAAAGTGTATGATACCCACTTTTACGAACTTCACTCAATCTATATATATATATATGTATATATATATATCATCGCGTGCTGCAACCAATAACCAGCAATGCGTCAGAAAAGCAAATAAACTACATCAACAGAAAAAATTGGTGAAACAAAATTTGCTGAGCAAACAGTGACGGCAGACGCAACATTGTTACTATATACATTTGTAAATGAAACACATGTATGCCGAACAGACACACACACACACACACACGGATGTATGTATGTATAAGGATAAAGCACAAAGTTTACATTCACTCATACGCCGTGCTGAACATTGAGGCCATTTTGTTAATATTTAATATCAAATAAAGGTCCGACGCGGCGCAAAAAAGGTGGTGAAAAAAGCGCCGGCGGTCAACGGAATTGAAACTGAAAATGGGAAAATGTATAATGGATAGCCAAGTGTGCCCCAAACTTTGAGTTTGCGTTGACTGAGTGAGTTTTGAATAAGAGCTCACCGTCCGAGTTGCCCTCAGGCCAGCAACGAATCCATCAAAACTGGTCGCACGCCCCCCCGAGCAGAGTAGAGCTGAAATCTCCACTCAACTGGATGCGCTCTGCTGCTGAATGCTGGGGCATTTGAGAAATGGGCAGCACTTTTGGACCCATCTTCGAGTGCGGTGCTTCCGACGTGCCTTAAACTCTGTCCATTTATTTGGCTTGTTCTGCTGGGTTAATACCCAATTACTGTGCAAATTACTTAAAGTTTCTGCCAAAACTTGTCCATGGACAACGCAATTTTTGTGCTGCATGTGTGTGCGTGTACGAGTGTAGGTGTGAGTGTGTGTGTGTGTGACTATGTGCGTGTGGCATTAAAATTTTGCATGTGCCTCAAGCTGAGACACGTCCTTTTGCAGGCAACCACAATACACACACATGCACACACACACATACACACGCACACAGCACTTAAAGCATTTTTAATAATCGCCATAATTTGCTTAAAGTTTTCCCATAACCAGGTGTAGAAAATTTTAGTTTAGCTAGTTTAGTTTCCTTATCTGAGCCAAACAATTTTCTAGTTACCTTCATTTTCTCGCATTTATCAACATAAAGTTGTGAATATTGTATTGCGCGGTTACCAAATTTGGTCAATTTTGTGTGAAAAGGGAATTATTAACTAGTTTTGTTTGCATGGCGACGTTTGGGATTATACATCTTCGCTGTTAGATGTTAGCTCTTATTCACATATTAAAGCAAAGCATATTTAATTTAGTTTTGGGTAGGTTCTATTAGTAGTTTATCAACGGGCTCCATGTAATGTAGATAACAGCCTGCTAGTGATGGAATTTTAAGACTGTAACTTAACATCTGTAACCTAACATGCCACTAGGTACATAACATAGATATCGATGTCGATCGATATCAATTGTGTGATCACCATCTTGAAGAAGAAGAAGAAGAGAGGAATCGTGAATAAAGTGAAGTGTAAAAAATATCATTTTATTTTGACTGCCACAATATAAAAAGAGGAATAAACGACTCGAAATAATGTAATTAACTTTTTAGTTTATTCGTAATTAATCCAAATATAGAATAATTAAGCTTTGCAGAAATACTTAAGTTCTTCCTTGGGTCGTAAGTGTGTCCGGCAACAACAAAATCTCACACATTCGGTCGCAAATTAAGTTCTCTGTCGCATTCTCATTTATTGCATATTTAATTGGATTAATTGTAGAATTCGCCATATGCAGCACAGTAAATAACCAGAAGCCAGTTAAGCATCCAATTTAAACGACCACAAGCACCGAAAAGAGTCACCATTATAAAAGAAATTTATCTCTGCAAAGCACTCCCGGGACTCATCAAAAAAAAAGGGAAGAAGAAGAAGAGGTTGAATGTATATTTTGCAGAGTGCAGGTTTTAATTTTGTGGTGGTTAACAAAAAATAGTAAACCCGACTGCCAAGCACAATATGTGATATTCTGAGCAGTTTCAACGTTGTGTCGGGGAGGGGGGGAGGAGGCGGTGTGGCAGACTGTACGTAACTGTGGGGGGCACCCTGGGGCCGTAACTGAAACAAAATCAGAAGCGACTGCGCTGACATTCAATGTCGAAATGCAAAACAGCGGGCGGAGATTACAGTTGGCGCCCAAAGGAGCGCGCAAAACTTTTTACTTTGACATATAACAAACAAGCACACACACACACAAGCACACACACAAATACACACACACACAAATACATGCACACTACAAAATAAAATAGTTGAGAGCGAACGCCAAATGCCCGGCGCTTTTTACATTGACCGCCGAAGGGCACTCAAAATGCATATGAAAATGGGGGAATTCCCAAAAGATTTCACTTTTGACTAAATCCACAGTATATGCTACTTGTGTGTGTGCTTGTGTGTGTGTTCATGTTGATGTTATTTGTTTGTTCTTTAGCTAGAAAAGGCAGCTGCATACGCGCAACTAAACACACTCAACACACACACTAAGATGGAGAAAGAGAGGGAGAGAGAGAGAGGGAGAGTTTGGTTCTCCATGTGGACCTCTTAGCAAACACATTTCACTTGCTTTTTGCCCAACTATTTTGTACTTTCTTTTAAAAGCAAAAAAATTGCACTTCTACTACAAATCTTGTGCTCAGTGCACACACACACAACAACAACAACAACGGTCCCAAGTAACATCAGTAAAAGCGCAATTTCCTTTTTGGCTGCTGTGTCGATTCTATTTCTCGCTACGAAACTGTGCATTTTCCAACTTTGAATTGGCGCAAGGAAAAATAAACTAAAAAAAATAAGCCAACGAAAGTCGAAAGCTATGCTTAGTTGATAATTGGATGCAGCGGATGGCGTGAAGTAAATTCGATTTTTATGCCATGTACCCAATTTAACAAGCAGTTGCATGAAATATTCATATTCATTCCTAATTCATTCATTCAGTGTTTTTTTTTTTATTCATACATAAATAACTGATTTTAAGTTTGTAAAAGCTTAGCAACATAATTGTACAATTTTGAATGAAAATTGCAAATTAAATTTGAACTGTTTGATTTTTTTAAGTTATTCCAAAATAGTTTCCTTCCACTAAACAGTTGGAAAAGTTAGAAAAGCCTTGCCAAAAATATATCATATTTATTAACTATCTTTCATGCTGCAAAATCGTATCGTTGCTGACAACATTGATCAACTGTGCCAGCATAAATATTTCAATCCATGTTGAAAGCAACAGCAGCCATAAAATTTACTGTACTTTCAGCACATGAATCAGATTTTCCAAGCTTTTCTCTCTAAACAGTGACTGTCAACAGTTCATGAACCCCCGCACAAACATGCCGAAAGATCTACATCATATGCCATTATATCAGGGTCAGTTTGTGTTCAAACCGCTCTGTTCAGTTAGCAAGCGTGTTATTTGTACACCCACACACACGCACACTAGCAAACACACACACACACTCGCACACTTGCAGGAACAAACAATTTTTTTTTGTGCAGTTTTCATTTAATTATTGCACATAACACAAAATGCCATTTATTTATTCAAGTGCTTGTTGAAGTTTACCCCGCTTCAGCAACACACACATAAAAACAAAAAGTGGTAAAAAAAAAAATATGGAAAGAGAGCACAAAATAAAGGAACAACAAGAAGAACAACAACAACAATGGACAAACACTAAAATTTATGGTCATTTGGGGAATTTTACGCTTTTTCAGCTTTGGAGCGCCGCATTAAATGCTTACATGTTGATTTAACAGCCAGCAAAGGCAAACGAAACAGGCTACAAGGGTTCAAGGATTCGTTCTCTTCTACCGCTATCCCTCCATCTCTACCAAATCCAATCTTCATCCTTCTGCCAACTTAAAATGCTACTTTGCATGCACTTTGGCCAGGCAGCTGTTTTGTTTTAGCGCCCAGTTTCGTTTGTTTGGGGCTGCCTGCTGCAAATCTTTGTTTATTTGCAGCTAAAATGCAAGGATTTATTGTAATTTTATACACCCTGGAAAAAGTGAAGATAAAGTCTGACTTCCACTCTTCGTCTGGTGTTGCTGCTGCTGCTGCTGCTGCTGCTGCTCCTGCTGCTGCTGCTGCTGCTCCTGCTGCTGCTGCTGCTGCTGCTGCTGCTGCTGCTACTGCTGCCGCTGCTGCTGCTGCTGCTGCTGCCGCTGCTGCTGCTGTTGCTGCTGCTGCTGCTGCTGCTGTTGCCATTGTTGAAAATTATGGTACCAACTCTCGAGCAAATTGCCAGGCGTTCATAAACATATGCCAGGCGAAAGGTTTATTTGAAAGTTTTTTGGTGTACAATAAAGTAAAGCACAGCTTGAATGCCAATTGTTCTATATGAGGATCGCAGAGAGGGAGTATTAATATTATTGTTACTGTTGTCAGCTGATAAATGCTTACCTACATTAAGCTCACTCTGGAACTTTAAAATAAATCTCGATTAGCTGACAGCCAATACAATACTTTAACTGTTTCTATATATCATTGCCTGAATGTGGTTGCAGACTGAACAATACTTATATATATAAGTTAATTTATTGCTAAGCTTTGGAGTGGTTAGTTATACGTCATGTTGTCATGTTGCTTTCCTTAGTTGCGGCTAAAACAAAATGAGTCTCTTGTGGGAACTACACTGAAAGATAGATGTCAGTGTTGATGTTTCATTTGGAAATAGTCAGTAATTAAGTTGAATCTGCGAAAACTTCTTTGTAATCATTTTGTATGTGTCGTTAGAAAGGATGGGTTGTCAAATAGTTTGTTGCAAAGATATAGTGACAAATGTATTTGAATACTAGCAGCAAAGTGTCAGAATAAATGAATCAAAATAAGTGTAAGTCAATTAACTCAGAATTCCATATATACGCTTGGCAAGACTGTACCTGCTGCTGCTGGCGGTTTTCTTTGCTTGTTTTTGGCAGTTTGTTGTCAGTGCAAACTGGCAACATATTTGACACGACGCTGATTTAAAGCCAGTAAGGGGTGCTTACGCACACAAACACACACACCCTTGCACACATCCCTTGCCGTTGCGGTAGGGTTGTCAACTTGCCATATGCAAATGACTTGCTTATCAAATAAAGTAGGGCCAGGGGTGTGCACTCTGCTCTTTGCAAGCAGCACAAAGTGTCGGGTGTTAAAGTGGCACAACTGTGCGTATGCGCAATTTTCACATTGTTTCAATATTACACATACATTAAACAGTCCACATATAGTTTTGGGGTGTGAGTGGATGTTGGAATGGGGATGGGAGTGGGCGTGACACCAACGCAGACTGCTTTCGGTCGTCTCGGGTTTTTGGGTTTGGGTTTTTTGCCTGCGGCCTTTGCAAGTATGCACAAGTAATGTGAGAAAATTAAATTTTTCGTTGCCCCCGCAAATGTCGGTGTTTGTGTGTGTGTATGTGTGTGTGTGCTCTTGCGGATTACTCAAGCGCTTACAATTGTGTGCTACGTGTAAGCAACGAGATCCCGCTCCCCAACAAACACACCCCTCAAGAAGGGGCGTCAAAAATAAAACTTAATCCCACACTGTGGCACCCGAACTGTGCCTAAGTACGTTTCGCCTCTCAGTCAGCTTTAAATTAAATTACGCATTTTGTTGAGTTTGATTTTGTTGTTGTTGTTGTTGTTGCCAAACACATTTTCTTAATTGAATTTGTATGCAAAAGTGATTATCATTGAATTTTCCTTGTGATTTATTAGAGCCCGATTTGCAAGAGCCTGTGACAAATGCGCTGGCGTGAAATTACCAGTTGATGTTTCCCGTCTTACGCACCTTACGTCCTGACAAATGCACAGCATCTCTAATAAGCATCTTATAAATGCAGATTAGACATGAGGTTGACTGTCTTCCACTGCTGAATATTAATTAAGCTGACTCTTTGATTGCATTCCCAATTTTATAATTATAATGTCGCAAATCTTAAATCAGCAATGAAGTTAAATAGAAACTTTAATTAAATATGCTGATGGGCAAAGCAAGCAGTAATATTAAATTAAAAAGCGCATTGAATTAAAATTCACTGCTCATTTGATTATTATTGTGACCTAGTTTAACTTGTTCTGTCCCTTAGCAACCCGGATTCTTGCACGTTTCCCTTAGGTTCTGCCTCTGCCCACTTCATATCATTTTCATATCTTTCCTCCATCAATACTCTTTAAATTGAGTAATTATAACACTAATTAACATCTCAGTCTATAGTTGACTCCAACTCTTACTCGCTTAATGTTTTATTCTATGCAATCACTTAATATCTTTTTAACCCATCTCGCCACAATAAAACCATTCCCGTTGAGGTTATCTGTGTCATATCTCTGTCCACACATTGCTGATGAGTAGATAGGAGCAATTTCCCTGTTAACATACTTTTTGCTTATCGCTCTCTCACTCTAACTGTCTCCCTCTCTCTCTCTCTTTCTCTCTCTCTTTCCAACTTTTTATTTTGTTGTTCCAACTATTTCTTTTTTCGCCTCATTTGCCAGCCAAATAATAAGTAAATGACGCAAAACGTTCTCGGACTTAACTTTGTCAAAGAAATGTTTTGTGTGCATATTATATACATATGTATCTGTATGCATAGGTAATTGAACAGGACACTAGCCCCTCCCCCCCTTACCAGCAATCTACACATAACGCCCCATTAGGCACAGCATACGCATCATTTAAATTCAATCAAAGTCGTTCGATTCAAATGTCAATGGTCGCCAACTGACAGCCACAAAAGCCGCAAAAACTCTTCTCAATCTCAGCAAACGGTACACACAAATGCCAAATTTCTCATGACTGTGTGTGTGTCTATGGGGGTGTGTCTATGTGTGTGTGTGTGTGTGCTTGATTGGTGGTGTGAGTTGGAAAAGCGCTTAACCAATAAAGCCGCAAGCACTAGCTGAAAGTACCACTACGACTAATTGAGTCGCACGGCTAACTGAGGAAAGGAAAAACTCTGGCGACTGTTGAACCAATCTGCCAATTAAAGGACACTGTATGTTGAAGCCTTATATATATATAGACATATTTATATATATAGAATAGATTGGTGTTATGTGTAGCTAGCGGCTCTCTTTAAATCAAAAATAAAGAAAAAGCAATTGAATTTGACAGCATTCATCATGAAATTTGTTCAAAACATTTTCCAAACGCAATCACATTTGATGCATGTTCTGAATGCGAAAATTGTGCCAAAAGGAAATGGTGGAAATTCTAATGTGAAGTTTATGGCAACACATAACGAAATTTTCGTAGCAGGACAGGAAAATGGCTGGTTGCCCAAGGAGCAATTGCTGCTTCTAAATGCTCCACAATGTCAGGCCACTTGATGCTGATGCCTTGCCTATCTGTGTAACTTTCGACCTGCCTCTGCGGCGCCCCGCTTCTTTGCTACCACTATCTATTCATGTACCGGAAATGCTTGGCATGCCTCATTGAAGCTCGTTAGCTGACTTATGCCAGCCGAGCCGGGCCGGGCCGACGCAGACAGCGAGCTCATGTTGACAGCTCATGGCGGGCAATTTCAATTGAAATAAATCTTTACACAAAATTTGCCAATTTGTTGTCATGGGCACAAGCACACACACACACACACACGATTACTTATGTATACACGTATCGGCCTCACATGTAGCCACGCCCATTAGCCCATTACACACATCATGCACGAGAGAAACGCCCATTTGCCTCGCCAATATCCTTGTTGCCATTGTCAATACTTGAGCCTTTTTTGCAGCTCATTCTCAGCCGTTTGTTTGCCTCAAATTCTCGATTTGCTTTCTTTTCGCTTTGCCCCACAACACGCCCCCCCATCTCTCCCCGCTTTCATCGCTTGTGCTCAAGTACTTTGCTCAAGTGCAGATTAGCAAGATTTTACAGCAATGCTCTGAGCCCTTGCTTGTCACACTTAAGACTACTCGGTTTTTTTTCCAGAAGAGGTTTTTTTTGAAAAAGCCCAATGAATCGATTGGATAGTGTGCAAATTAGTTGGCTTATTACTTATTTTCAAAATAGTTTAATAAACATTTTAATATTATATTTATATTTTTTACAGTTTGTTTTAAGCTGCAAAATCAAGTCAAAAATAGTTTATTTTAACTGGTCGAATGTAAATTTCGATGGTGCCCAAAAAAGTAGGCAACACAAAATTTGTATTTGCAGCCTGCTCGGTTTGTGTGACGCACAAAGTTTATGGTAATTTCTTAATTTCATACAGCTACCACAGCTCTAGGCTGTCCACACACACACACAGCAACGCCCGCGGCGCCCCACATTGCGTCACGTGCGACAATATAAAAATTAGGCTAATGCGAGCCTTTGTCGGGCGGGCCAAACGCAACAAAGAATGGAATGGATAAAAAAGTTGGCCGGGCACCGGCTGAAGCGAAATCATTTGCACCTTTAAAAAGGCATTAAAATGCGACTAGGACTGCAGAGAGTAGACTGTAGACTGTAGAGGCAATCAACGCTACACACGCAGAAAACTGCCTAGCGTTTCCCTGCTAGCGTTTCCTTGCCAGCCAAACAAATTAGAGCACGCACGAGTGCATTGGCCACAAAAATGATTTGATGAACACAGCCCACAATCAGCTACACGGCTAAAGGGAATGATGTTAGTGAGAGCACACACAGGTAAATGTCACGCACGTGAAACTTTTCGTTTCGGCCTGCTTTCCTGGGCGTGTCCAAGTCGGCATGATAATAATTGAGTAGCTGGCAGCCAACCAAAAAAAAAAAGAAACTAGAAGAAAAAGTAAGAAAGTGTCCAAAAAGTTGCGCCCTGAATGTGTGTGCGGATGCTAGAAATGCAAAATAAGTGACTACAGTGAAGCAGCACTGGCACACATTACAGCCAGGCACACCATGGGGGCGTATACGCAATTTAAGCCGCTTAAAGCTACACTGGCCAAAAATATGAACCGACAACGAAACGAAACGAAATCTGTCGCCCGACTTGAGTATTTCGGAAGTCCGCTAAGCTGCACGCACATCATATATCCAGAGGCGGCGGCTCCAAGGAGACGACAACGCGACGCAAAAAGTCCTTAAGCACGCAAGAGAAAACAACAACAACAAAAAATAGGAAAAAAAAATAAAAAAAGCATTTCACACTACCGTCACAGACTTTGCCGCTTAAGAGCGTCGATGTCAGCGCGATGATGATGATGAGGATGTGAATGAGAATGCGACTGCCGGGACGGGAGGGAGGAGCACGGAGCATGGAGGCCGGAGTCAAGTGTCGGCTGAGCACCACGCGTGGCTTAAAAAGTAACTGTAGTCGGCTATGGCGGTCGCAAAAGTGTTGCAAGGGGGAGGCGGGGGGCGTGTTGCCTCCGTCTCAACATAGACATGAAGTTAAGTGGCGTAAAGCGTGTACTTAATCGCTTAAAGCATTAGAATTTGAAATTGAATATCATAAAAGATATTCGAAGAGCGCGCGAAAAACAAACTAGCAAAGAAAAAACAAACAAAAAAATATAGAAAATGAAAGAACAAAAACAAAACCAACAAAAAACACACAGCAAATAGTTGTAAAATGTTTGGCCAAAGCGCAAAAGGGAAGGAAAACCATTTAACGTGGCCATATTTAGCTGGCAAAAGGGTGGCGGAGGGAGGGGAGGGGATGCTAGTTGGTCTACACATCATGTCCTGTATAATCTGCTTTTGTTTGAAATAGTTGAGTGTCTATCGTTGTCGAAGGAGTCGAGTAAACGCTCAACTCAATGGCGGGATGCAAGTTATTTAAGATATGCAAATTTAACTTGGCTTAGACAGAATAACAATTTGAATATGCTGTAATTCTAGCAAACGGCACTTAATTGAAGTGCGCCAAGTAAAAGTTCATACTTAATACAAAGTTTTCGATTCTCAGTTTGCTTTCAAGTGTTCTTTGGTTTCCTTTTATTCTAATAAAGTTTTTGAAAATCGAGTTACTTTTTACATAGTTAAGGCTTTGAGCCTTTTTGACGCTTCCCATTTTTTAGCAAAGAATTTTAACATGAATTTCGAGTCACAATTTCAATTAAAATTTCAAATAAATGCTAAATATTTGGTATAATTTGGCAAAGGATTTTCCTCTTTGAACATCAGTCGAAATATTTCAAAATACTCGTAATTTTTTGACATTTTTTTTTTCATTTATGAACTCAGTTGAAAATTGGATTTATGCCAAATTTACATACATTATTTTGTTCTTTGTTATTTGAAATAATGTTTTTGGTTTACTTAAAAATGAATTCCCAATTAAGCCCTTTACCAATAAAATCCATGGAACAATTATTTAGCACTTGTGCGTAATTGGATTACGACCGATCCATTAAAATATGAGCCAAAATGAATTTTTTTACTGTATTTTTACTATTTTTTATTTCGATTTCAGTGCATTGTGCGCAAGTAAAAACTAATGAAATTTATTTGCCACATTTATTGATTTTACAGTTTTAATGTTTGCATTGTTGTTGATAAAGTTATAAATTGCATTTGTTCGCCATTTGTTTTGTAATTAAAGTGCAATTTGGGGCGTTGAATGTTGGAATTAAAACACTGTTTGCTTTTTAGAGAGCACACTTCAAAACGTCGAGTCCCCAATGGCATTAAAAATTGATGACATTTTGACAATTGATGGCCGCGCCCCGAAACCAAGGAATCGATAACATAAAATATGCATTACGCCCGATTGTGAAAGCAGATTGAAGAGGGTTGGACAGGAGATTGGGAGATGGGAGATGGCAGATGGAAATGGAATGGAATGCATTTAAGGGAGAGGACTGGGCAGGACTGAGCAGGACAGCTGCCAATTTGCAGATTGCTTTTATCATCTTAATTTGATTTGAGTTGTGTTTTGTATTTTTGGCTATTTTGAGTTTTGGGTGGCAAATGCCTATCAAAGTCCCTCAATTAGCAGTGAACTCAATTATTTATTATGTAATTGTTTAATGTAGCTAATTGCAATTCGATAACCGTTGGCTATTCTACCAAGCCGAGCATCCAATCAAAAATGTACTTTAATCAATTATGGATAATGACAAGTCACAGATAAATGCTTCATCTTCATTTGTAAATCGATGCTAATCAAATTTACTTCAATCTTCAATTTGGATGCAAATCAAAATAAATACAAAATTTAGTTGCTTCAAAAATTGCTTAAGTAATGACTCAAGTTACTCAAGTTTCACCTGTTAATCTAAGCATTGTTATTTTCAATACGAACAACTCGAAAATAATTTTCAAAAATGTTTGCATTTTTCATGTGCTTTTTACTTATTTTTCACGTTGTTTGCGGTTTTCTGATCACCATCGATTCACAGGAAACGGTTTGTTTCTTTGATCGTGCCCAGGAAGAGGACAAGATCACAATTAGCTTTGAGGTGATGGAGGGCGGCTTCAAGGACATTGCCGTGCATATTTCAGGACCAAACGATGATCGACTTTATCAGTCGGAATCGGAGACCAGTGGCAAATATACTTTTGCCGCAATCAGCGATGGCCAATATACGCTCTGCTTTGACAACGAAAAGTCCACATTGACGCCCAAAATCCTAATGTTTCATTTCATGGTCGTCCGGGATCTGAGCCACTACAACGATCCGCTCAAGCGCAGCGACGATGTCATCGAGCAGTCCGTCCTGCAGACGAACATCAATGAGCTGTCCAGTGTGATGACGGGCATCAAGCACGAACAGGAGTATATGCGCGTGCGCTACAAAGGACATCTGGAGATCAACGATAGCGCTCACTTTCGCATTATGACCTGGGCCATCTTTGGATCAACGCTGCTGCTGATCATGACGCTGCTGGAGATCTACTACCTGAAGCGTTTCTTTGAGGTCAAGTGTGTGGTTTAAGCAAAATAAATTAGTCCAGCGAAGCAGTCAAAGAAATATTTAGTATAAAATTTCCTTATGATGATTTCCATAATGAATGTGCCATTAATTAATTAATTATCTCTTGATCAAGCAGCATAATCCTGTTGAACATTGCCATGGCAACAATCAGTTGAGAGGAATTATCAGTTAAGTTGAGATATACTTGTAGACCAGTGTCAATGACTCATTTCATTTGATGTGGTTTTCTTTGCATTGATTGCAGTGCCAACTTTGAATTATTTACACCAATGTCGAACTTTAGGCTTGAGTTGCAATGTTGGTTATTCAAATCACAGTTTGGAAATTTGTGCAAGTGACACATTTTGACCATAGCTTTTGACCACAACTTGATTATGGTTGAGCCGCAGCAATTGCCTTCTGCTTTACGCTAGCATCTCATTTAGGACAAGTCAAGTTATTTGACTTGGTCCGTATTAAACACATCATTGAACAATTTCCAATTTCAATCTGAGACTCTCTCGCTTTCTCAAGTTATCTGTGAGATACAATTTGTTGCACATTTCATGCTTCACAAGCCATAAAACTTTCAAAAGACTTACAGCAACACACACAGTTAGACACACCCACACACACTCGCACACACATTCGCACACATCGTCTCGCATATATGCTATGAGACATTCATGCATATGAAGAAACTGGATAAAGTATCTACAACTTGGCGCTCAAGTATCCATAAAGTTCACTTCACCTATAAACTGTGCCCACATTGGATTAGCACGAAATTTATGGCACCCATTCCAGCCTCAGTGCCCCCTAGCATCCATAACAACAACAACAACAATACGACGTGAGGCAACAACAACAACAAACTTATCATATTCATTCACAAGTTGTTCTTTTATGCTTTTTTTCTGCATTGTCTCTCTGATACCAGAATACAAAAAGAGACAAGTCTGGACAGAGACAGTGAGAGAGAGACAGAGAAAGATGAAGTCAGAGTGTGTGTGAGAGAGATAGAGAGAGAGATGGAGATTGAAGCCAAAGTTTTTGCCTCTTATTTACGACAATGTCGCGTCAAGTTTTTGTTTTTTTGTCTTATTTTGTTTCGCTATGTAGCTATATAGTATAAAGCAGCAGCAAGTTTTTGGTAAGATACTTTTTTTTCTTGTGTCTTGCATAATAAAATGAAGCATGTTGTTGGAATTGGCAGCACTCGAGTCGAGTCGAGTCGAGTCGCGGCATCTGTGACGGTCATGGAGTCAACTTCTTGCCACGGCTTACAGCAAAAATGACCAAGTGGCAGAAGCAGCAACAGCAGCAACAACAAAAAATGTCGCCCAGCTAGGACAACACAATATTACTCCCCAGCGTCGAATGAAAGCAAAAGTTCCATACAGAAAGCAAACGCAAGGACAACAGGACGACGGGACAGGAGAGGTGAGGCAAGCGTCGTCAGTTGATACAGTTCAGCTCAATAAAGTTCACAAGACAAATGGCACAGGACACAGGAGAAGGTCCAGCAGGACCCTACACTCTTTCTGGACAGGCCAAGTTCAGGCGAGGGGAGGCGAGGTGCCAGTTCAACTTGAATGCGCTCTCCTGATTTTTGCATAATTTAAGTAATTAGATGCCGCTTAATTTTACTATAAGTTATCTTTTAAGTAAATCTGAACAATAATGAAATTCCGACAGACCAGATGAAGAAGATGTGACTAAATAGATGAGATTACTTTTGAACTAACAGGAAATAAAAGATCATTTTGAGGCTGAAGATTGGAGAACTCGAATATTGTCGACGGGAAACTTTTCTCTGTCGCCAGCTCAAAAATAAAAAGTGGCAAGCGAAAAGCAAAGGCTGCGATTAGATTAATTAACTGTGTACTCAATGTTTTAGCTGAGTCATGTTTAACATTTTTAATTACTTTTCTAATTGTTTTTTTCAATTATTAACCCGCCTTTAGAAGAGGCTCTAATGTATTTGCCGCTCATTCGGAAATGGATTTTCTTTCGTTTGCAATTAGCAATTAATTAGCAAAATATTAGTTATGAAAAAGTTTCAAGTTTTTTGAAATTGCTCACAGTTGGAAAAATATTTAAAATGAAATGTTTAAAGCAAGTTCTTGGGCACTAAATATATATACAAAATATTAATTATCTGTAAATTCCCATCAGCTATAGATATAAATAAAGTTTGCACAAAGAGAAAAGTGAAAATGCAACAGCAACTTGCAGCTTGCAACAGTTTCAATTAAACTTATTTACATTCCTCACTTAACCTGATTCACTTGATGATCAATTGTGCCACTTGCAACAGCAGAAACAATAACAACACTGACAACATCATCATCACCATCATCATCGTCATCATCATCATCAACATTTGCGATTATCTATGCTATGCAATTTACTTGCCATGGCCTTAATTATGCTTTGCATCCTTCAACGCTGTTCACATAATTGCATCGCTACCGAGTCGATGGTGAAGTCCTACTTAACATCCCTCCACTGCACCCATCCACCCTGCCGCCTTTCAACTTGCAGCAATCCAATTTTCTATTATGTCAGCGTCAGTGGAAAGCAATGCAATGTTAATAAAATGCTACCAACTCCCCTGTGTGCCCCCTTACCCCAGCCCACTGGGTGGCTTAATATCAATGGCAAACCCAAGATGTCAGCGGCAGTTTGGAGCTGCCTGGGCAGGGACAAGCAACAACAATAACTGAAGAAAATCGCGTATACGCAACGTGGTTCGCTTTTGTGCTGACGTCTTTTGCCTATTTACCCACCATATACACCCACAAAGCATACACAACAATGGCCAATATCTCGAAACATGTGTGCAGCAGCAAGGAGGAGCAAGCAGAGAGGGCCTTGGGGTGCTTGCCACTGTTATTTGACATTTATTTGCCATTTCCACGAGCCACAATGGCAACGGCGACGCTGTTGCCCGCCAGCAACAGGAATAAAACGACAGAAATGAAACAGCTATCTTTTTTTAGATGCTGAACTATTTAGATACTCTATAACCCGAATAGGCTCAAGCCGCTTACAGAGCATATATAATACACTTATCATATGCTGATCACTCTTAGCCACAATTTTTGTGGGTTAAGATAACAGTCAGTAAGTAAGTTTGCAGCTGAAACTAACTTTTTGAGATGAGTGAGTGAATGTTCCCATGGAATGCATATGATATACTCATCAGATATTGATTACTATTGGCCATATTTTCGGGTTTATGGTAACACACATTAGCTGCTAAGTAAGCCGCAGAATTGAAACTCCGTGCGCTAAAATGAAAACACCCACTGCAAAATAGTGTGGAGAAAAGCAAAGGAAGGAAAATGCGATGAGATGTCTTTGTGCTCACCTCTCTTTTGTGGCGATTGCATGGATGAGGGCGAAGGCGTTGACTGTGTCTCCGCCAGCAGCTGGAGTCCAACGAGCAGCAGCAGGAGCAGCATGGACTGCGTCCGCAAACCAACCAATCCGCAGCTGTAAGCTGCACCGGCAGCGCCATTGTTCTGCCTCATCGACCTGGCGACTCTGGTTGATCCTTGGTTGCTCCTTTGACTGTGATTCGCTTGTTGATTCTGCATCTGTAACGGTTTCCTTTGCTTTTGTTGCAGCAGCAGATTCCGATTCCGATTCTCGTTCTGGTTCTGGTCCTGATTCTGATTGTGTTGCCAGTTGCAGTGGCTCATTTCTCACTTTCTCACTTCGCACTTGACACTTTGAATGCTTCGATTTTTTCACAATTATAATTTATGTATTTGACTCGCTTATTGTTGCATTTCCAATTTCGCATTCAAATTAATGCGTGCAATAAAATGCCGAGAATTAATGCTAATAATAAATATGAAATATGCAAAAAGTTGATTTCATAATCCCTAATGTTATCCGATGTGCAATATTTGTTATTAATTGTTAAGCAATAAATTATATAAAATGTGTCATGCTAGTGGTTACAAAAATATATTGTGACATTTAGCTGTATACTTTGGGATATTATCTGGCGAGATAATTAATCAATTTAATTATTCAATAATTTCATTTACATATTTAAGCGATATTCGGATTTTGCATAACTGAAAGTGCAGCGACTAACTTTTATTTTATTATTTATTGGGTATTTAAAATTAAACTTCAATTGTACAAATTCTGCCTATATTTGGATTTTTACTGATACGTCCTCCCTTTAATAAAAAACATTCTGTCGCACGTTAAAAAAGGGCAGCCAAAAAATAGGTGTCACATATTTCTTGGGTGTGCACAGGTTAGTTTTGGCCAGATTCATTGGCTGCTATGCTTTGCCATGGTTTGGTTCGTTGGTTGACCTCCAGGCACACTAATTGTTGCAATTTTTCAAGCTCTAGAGCGCACCGTTTGCTTGCCGCATGCTACACCGATTTTTTTTGGCTCACATTTTTGCGCTTTGCATTGCAGTTTTTTCCACCCATATTTATAGCATTTTATTTTTTGCAACTGAGAAAATATCAAAAAGCGGCCAAAAATTGTGCGGCAGCTAAAAGTCCTTGACATGTCGTTGCTCTAATGAAGAATGATGTGGCAAACTGAATGAGGGAATGATTGAAGGACAGTGCCAGAGCTGAACTGAACTGAACCGAACTGAACTGAGCAATGGCTGTCATTTTTATACTGGAACTCGAGTGGAACTCGAGAAAGTTGACTGATGATTCGCAATGAGATGGTTTATTATACATTATACCACAAGTCCTGCATTAATTTATGACATTCACACGCAAGGGGACATTTATTTGAGTGCCGTTCAAAAACATTCAAGATGAAACATTTTTTTAGGAATGACATCTAAATCCAATAGATGTGGATAATTAATGATGACCTCCTTGGAAATATTTATGAAACTTGCGCTATAGATATTAAAACTGCAAAATATTATTTATATTATTTAAAAAAAAATTTAAAATATAAAAAATCACATTTATTTGTGGTGAGAGTTATAAAATATTTTCAGAGCACAAAATATATAAAATAAACACCAAAAAATAAAAATGCAAAACTCATATTTATTTATTAAAAAGGGAATTTTGGCTAGTCTATTTAATATACATACAAGTTCATTTAATGTTTATATTGTAAACCAAGAAACATTTTCTTCTTGTGTTTGGATCTTTTGCTGCGCTTGAGAGAATTTTCTAAATTTTCTCAGTTATATTACTAACGAGTTTGTTTTTTTTTAGTAAGCCAGCTGAACTTTTATGTGCTACAAAAAAACCTTGTATTATTTGTTGCCATATGTTAAAATATAGCTACGTAAATCTGTCACTGGTAAAAAAAAAACATAAACAGTGCAAAAATAATTACAAAGGAGCCCAGCTTTGTGTATGAGAAGATGACATCGGTTTTTATTGCAGCAACAGCATAATTTATGCAAAAGTTAAAGGACCCTCGATGGGAGGATGAAAAGGATGAAAAAGGGTCTAAAAGCGAAAGTGCCAATAAAAAACAGGAACATCAAAACAGGACACACTTCAGGGATGCAGTGCAAGTGGCGAATATAAGCAATATAAAAACAAATCAAGTCAAGTGAAACACAAATTACGATTTTGCACTTTAGCTAATTTTTGTTGGGATTTGTTTTTACATTAACATTAATATTTTAACAACACATGGCAAATTATTATACAATGCGACGGCTGTCGACTTACAGAATGTATTTTACTTGTTTTTTTTTTATTTATTTTTTTGTTTGCACAATGATTAGCCGGACGCAGAGAAATAGGAGTCAATGTTGTCGTGCCGCCGTTTGCACAAGGACTGAGCGCGCGTAGCGACCTGCACGAAGCTTTAACAATGTGCGAGGGCAGCAATTTGACAAGCGTAAAACGATAATAATAATAAGCACACGAAGACCTTAAGCTTTGGCTTGCAACGGCAAACTGAACGCGACAGCCGAAAAGCTATCACTGCTGTAACTGTAAAATGAAAGTGAAGTTATTCCTCAGCGCTGAGCGAAACGGTTCAAGTTATCTGAGCGCTTGAAAGCTCTGCATGAGAGCAAAGAGAGCCAACACATTATTCTTCACTCTCTGCATCATATGGGGTTTGTTTACGTGCCAACAGCTGTTCGGCCGACAGCACGTGCTGCTTGCTGCTAGATAACTCTCTTTGCATAGTAGAGTGAGACAGGTGCAAAAGCTACGTCTATGTTTTGATTTGCACTACAGATTGATAGTTAAGCAAGCAGGCCATTGATAGCTCAGCAAGATAATGCAAGAGAGAGACTGAGAGAGAGAGCGACTTAAAAAAAAAACACGTTTCGCATTAATAACTTCTAATGTTTAATTGTCTTAAAAGCTCTTCAGCTCAGATAGCACCGAGAATAACAGTTATAGATGAGAAATAACGTTTTTTGGAATGGATCCTTAACAAGGATTCGTTGCAAACAATGATGGCAAGTGCCAAGTGCCACAATTGGCGTGGGGCACTCAGTGACCTGCAGACGACCTTTGCACGCCAATTAGACGGGCAATTTGGAAACATTTCGCGCGATTCGCTGCACAAACGTAAAAAGTTAAAGGCGACTTTAAAATGCTGTCCAACTTGGGTTCTTTTATCGTCACAGCTATCAGTGAACCCGTGCTTCCCCCCCCCCCTCGCGACCCGCTCGTTTTTACCACCTTTTGCTCGTCTGTCGCTGCTTATTTTCTAATTTCCCGTCTTCGAGGGGGGAGTTGGGGCCAACTGTGTGCGCAGGTGTCAAAAACAGCACCGAATGTTGCCGCCAAAAATTCTTTCCTCTTTTTTATGTTTTAACACCGTACACCAAATGTGCCCCTTCAGCCTCCTCCCTTGTGCAACCCCCCACAACTGCTATTTGAACTGACACTTACAACTTTTCCTTGTCGTCGTTGACGTTTTTATACATCATCTGCTTCTGCTTCTGCGTCTGTTTCTGTTTCCTTTTTTTGTACCTGTTTTAGTTTATGCCTCAGTTGCTGCTTGTGTCTCTTTGTTGGTATTCTTAGTCGGCCTTTTATTTAATTTTCCTTTGTATTATATATGTGGCAGAGTCACGGGAATCTGGCTGCATAAAGTTTATGGCTTCGTATAAAACAAAGTGCTTTTGCATTTATTTTTATTTTACTAAGCGTATTAAAATGGCCTTTATTTTGTGCATCATGCGATGGGAAATTGGCATTAAAAGTGATAAATATTTAATGACAATCAGACTGATAGTTTTTTCCACAATTTTTCCACAAAACATGCAGATTCTTAAAGCCAGTAAGAACTTCTAGAAAGTGTGATGAATTAAGATCAGATAAGATCATTTTATATAAATTTTATATTTATAATTCTATAAATTAACTAAATTCAAACAGATTACCAAATTATAGTCAATTATTTCATAGAGGAAATGCGAAATTGTAGATGTTATTTATGTTGAACCATTAATGAAATTACTGCATATGTGAAACATTTGATTTTAGCCAATTGAACACGTCTATTTCAATTACTTCCGCTGGAAATATTTACACATTTAATTTGCAATATTCACATTAATATTTGCAATCATTTGCATTATTTTTAATAACATATTTGTGCCGTGGCAATTAGGACAATTGGCAACTAATTTGCCATTTCAAAATCTAATCAAAAGCAAATTGAATTAAATACAATGTGGTTTAGCAATAAATCACATAAGAAATAATTTTTAAAATCATAATTACTGAGCATAAGTGACCACAGCACTGTCAGCCACAAATAAATTAAATTTATCCACATATGTATATTAAAGCTGCATTTTGCTCTTCTTCTTCACATGCTGCATGTGAATCAAAATCCAAACAAAAATCACTCATACGACGTGTGTGTGTGTGGACAAAGGGAGCAACAACGATTGCCGTTGGCAATCCAATTGAACACACAATAAATATTTATGCAGACATTTTGTGTTGTGTTTTTGTGTGTGTGCTTTGTAATTATATACACACCTCACACACACACACACACACGCACACACATATGTATACTCAGAGTATTTGTGCATATTATTCAAGTTATTTTCTTTCCCCCCAAAAACATCATCTTTCTTCTACTCTACCTTTCCCCAGTGCTCTGTAAACACGTGTATATATTTACATTTCCATGTATACACTCCGCTGCTTAAATGCCACATACGTATGTGCGTATGTATGTGTGTGTTTGTTTTGTTGTTGCAAGCAAATGAGTTTGCCACCACGTCAGCGGCATTTTAAATATTTACAAGCGATATTATTTTGCATGCCGTGTTGTTCATAATTGAGCCAGACACGCCCACTAAATGCTGTGCCCAGGTGCGATCCGCCCCCTACAACCCGAATTGTATATACACAAAAATGCCAGCCTCCACTCCCCAACACTGCCTACCTCCCCCATTCATTCAAGTCGCTGAAGCGTGTCGGCTTTTAATTAAATTTAAATTTAATTTATTGCTAGTTTCTTATTGGATTTCAATTTTCATTGTTTTCCCGGCTCAGCGCCTCTGACTTTCATTTGTCCTTTTGTCAATTTGCCTCCTGTTCAGCACTCGTTAAAGCTGCCACAACAACATTAAAGCGGTTGCCATTTATTGAGATTGAATCAGCTTTGAATGCCGCTTCCCAATGAAAGCCATATCGAAATGAACATTTTGTATTCATTCAAACATTGCTTTTTGCATTTATTGCCATATTTTTTATTTATACATATATATATATACATATTTATTCGGACCGTATTAATTAATAAGTGGCTCATAAAGTCAGAGTGAGAAGCGGAAAGCAATGCATTCAAATAAATGTATTTGTTGCTCTTCAAATCTCATTCAAATAAATCAAGTCGAATGCGAATCGAGTAAGAAATATCCTGAAACTGTAACTATTCCTGATCTGATAGCGATGAAATTTGTCCAGTTGATTAATAATATGTCAATTGATTAAATTGAGTTATCAATTAAATGAAATAAACTTGATCTGCTGGGAACATGCGACATTTATTTATCCATCCCTTATAGTCTCTGAGATCCGCATATTCAAAAGACAGACAGATGGATATGCTAACATCGACTGTTGATCCTCATCCGGAATATATATATATATATATTAGTTAAGTTTCAGTTTGAATATCTGTCTACAACCAAAGCCAAATGGAACTCGGAGTCTCTAATCGGACTGTTCAAATGCATTCATTCAGCTTGACGCAGCATATAAAAAAAAACGAGATGTGCCACGCTGAGCGCACTTTGACCACAATTTAATTACAGTTGCAACTTGCAACAATGGATACCTCCTCCCACTTTCCGCTCTGCGCCATTGTTCGTTGAGACACATTAGAGACTCGTTTTGGGTATTGAATTAAACTGACATTTAAATGCGACCAAAAGTGTTGGGCACAAAAAATGCAGCGCTAAGATTTCGTTTAATGCAGCAGCAACATAATAAATGAGTGGTGCGGGGAGAGTGGTAAGTGGGGAGGGGGAGAGTGGTAAGCGGGGAGCGGGAAGTGTAGTGTGTATGTATAAAATCCACCACAGAAAACAATGCACAAATCCTATTTGAGCGGGGCATGCAATTAAAATCAGGCGGGCAAAGAAAACAGCTGAGTGCCCAGTGTCCAAAGGATGTGGCTCGTTTTGGGATTGGCAAAACACACACACACTCACACACACACCCAGATGCAAACGCACACATGCAACAGCTCCACTCCCGACTGTGATCCACTAAGCTGGAAGTACACAAATCGCATAAAACACAACGACAACAACGATGTCTGTTGCTGACGACAACGACGACGTCGAATGGAGTCGCCACTGGTGCTGGAGCTGGTGCTGGAGCTGGAGCTGGCACAAAAAAGTGGCATAAAAAGTAAACAGCCTCGACACTGATTCAAAAATGTATTCAAAATGCGCGCGAAAAGTGGCCAAGGGTAACAGAGAAAAACAAAATAGGAAACCCAAATGGAAATGAAAATGGAAATGGAAACTCCCCCAGATGGGTTGACGCCATAAAATGGTGTTCCCTTTTAAGCCGCATTACAAGTGCAGCCAGCACAAAACCGGCCAGCGACGGGATTACAGGCGACGAGCGCAGCTGTGGCCAACAGCACTGATTGGGTCTATATATATATATGTGTGTATGTGTGTGTGTGTGTCTGGGTGGCAGTGGCGGGTGGTTCAATGGGTCAGGATTGCATGGCGAGTGTAAACAAGCGACTTTGTGGCGCTTTTCATGTTATCAAATGCGCCCATTTGAATTCACTGGCAAATTTATGCCAAACTGGCTGATAATTGAAATGGTCAAGTTAACAGAGAGAGACAGACAGACAGAGAGAGGGAGTGAGAGAGAGTGAGTATGGTGATAATTAAGAAGCACTCAAAGAATTAAACTAATTCCTTTGTATTATTTTAATTACATTTTTTATATTGGAAACATTGACCAACCAAACTGGCCGACAATTGAAATGGCCAAGTTAACAGATAGACAAAGCCAGAGAGGAAATAAAGAACACTCAAAGAATTAAGTAATTATTTTATATTAATTTATTTATCCCTATTTAAAGGGTTATATAAGATTGATTTCATTTAGGTACACAAATCACAAATCAATCAAAGATTTTCAAAATTATAAAAAGGGTCAACAAAAATTCGAAAAATATAAAAGTCCATTTCAAGGACTATTTGTATGGAGTATGGAAATAAAAGAAAAGCAACTTAAAAAAATACATAGCAAATACATAAATACAGATCAAATTAATTAAAATAAAACTTTTGCTAGATTTATTTAAATACCAGCAGTTTGTACTAAGTATATGGCCAAAAAAAAATAAGCAGAAAAACATGATTAGGTTTTGCGCTTAAATCTGATAGACTAGGAAGCGCTGTGATGTGAAATCAAACCCGTCTCGAATCCGATTGCGAATTTAAAAGGAGTGCCACTCGAACAGCTCAGATTGTAGCCGCACAAATCTTTTGGCTTGCCATCCTTGAAAGCGTTGAGAGCACAAAAGGCGCTTGGCTTATTTCCGTTTCCGTTTGCTGCCATATTTCTACCACCCCCCCCTGCTGCTAAGCAATGCGATTTTCAATTCCGAGCGCACATAAAAATGAGAAATGCAGCAGAGGTTGCACTGTCGGGGCACTGTCGGGGCACTGAGGGGCAAAACAAAACTGCTTTGCTTCCATTGTGTCGCCGGAAATATTCAATTTTCAATTTTCATTTCGCTGGCCAGAAATTGGCAAGCGAAAACAAAAGAAGAGAAATCTGTTAAGCGGAAGCGGGAGGGTATAAAGAGAGAGAGAGAGGGAGAGGGAGAGATCAATTCAATTATTCTATAATTTTTTATATATACCTAACAAGTTGATAAATTGATGTATTGGGGTTATGCAACTGCACTTAATTCCAATGAAAATGTGCAGCTCGATTTCCTGCTGCGACTTATTTGATTTTTCCATTGACTTTAATGTGACTCAGTGGAAATAATACAATTCATATAATTCGCCCTTGAAATACACTTGAAAGCGAAAGCGAAAAGCCAATGAAAGTGTAACATAAATTTATTGAAATATAATTTATGGGCTTGAAAATTGCTCGAGGTCCTGGCATCTCTGAGGCCTCCTGCTGTGAGTGGGTCTTTCTGCCTTTTTTGAACAGCACTTTGGCTCATTAACAGCTACAGATGACGATAAATGCCACAACGATAATGATAATAATTTACATTCATAATAATCATGTTGCACGAGTCTGTTAATGGTTTAACGAGCTGAGAGAACACAACTTAAAGATGCTCTGAAGCGATTTGCTAAAATAAATAAAGTACAAGAAAACATTTGAGTAATCTTAACATATATATATATTGGGGAAGAACAGTGTATGTAAATATATTATAAACTGGTAGTTTGTTGCGAATTTAAAGCCCCTGATCCTAATATTGAATGTCAGCATTCAGATTCTATCTAAAGACACCAACGCTAACCACAACTTCATAAATGTATATTTAATATGCATGAAACTGAGAGAACTCCAGAGCTCTTTTGCACAGTTTCAGCTCTCATTAATTGGCCTTAATAAATGCCTTAAATCACATGAAACGCGCTCAACACTTTCACCATGGAGAGAACTATCAATTTTGTGTTTATTAATATATAATAAGATTTTTATAAGGTTCATAGTCAGGCAACTTTTATCATCTAATGTTTCAATAAGTAAACAAAATTTGCATTCTATTTTTTATTTATTTATTTATACATAATATAAATACTAATACTATTTTATTTAAGTATATAATATCTGAATAAAATGCATTTCTTATAAATAATTTGCCAAATGAGTTTTTATGAACTCTACGACCATTGTATCTGTGTGGAACTATCTTATCTTTTGTTGCTGCCTTCTGAGGCTGCTGAACTCTTTTATAAATTACCTTTTCAACTCATTTTGCACTCGCAACACTTCAACGTCAGCGCCAGGCAGCCATACACTGAAAACAACCAACCCAACCAAACCCAACCCATCCCAACTGTGCCAAATAAAACACAATGACAACTCTGGCAGCCAAAGGCACAGCGCAGACAATGCCACCACAGACGTCAGAGGGTGCAGAGTTTCAAGAAGTTGCCACTTGCTTTAAGCAAAACAGCCAACAGTTAAAAAGTTTTTTTTATTTTTGCCTAGATGACATTTTGGCTCAATGCGTAGAAGGGAATGCATTCTGCAGCAAACAACTTAGTGCCACGCCGAGTGCCCATTAAAGTTGGCGGCATAAAGTGTGTGTTTGATATTTGCATAAGAGATCAGCAGGGCTGCAAAGACAAGTGCTTGTTTTAATTAAAATTTTAATTTAATTTCTGTGTTTTTTTTTACATTTTTTATCTGACGCCCGTCGAGATGAGAGTGGCTGACATCAGACGTCAAGTAGCCGAAATAAAAATCTGCTGCAAAAACACTGCAGACAGACAGGCAGACAGACAGACAGGAGAAAATCCCAACGAGTCGTTGTCATTACAAGCAGCACATAAATGAAAAGTTACGCATACGCCGCGTGTGGCAAATGAGAAAAGAGAGAGGGAAAAATTAAAACACGCAATATATTGAGGTATGTACAAGTATGTGTGTGTTATAATGTTGTTGTTGTTGTTGTTGTTGTGTGCTCATTAACACTTTGTTGGCCAACGCTTTGGTTGAGGTTTGTGCCACACCAGAGTCTGACGGTTGAAAAATGTGCCGGACTGTCTATCTGTCTGTCTGTCTGCAGCTAACTAAAGTTGAAACACGCTGGATATGATAAGGACAGTGCTGTTTACAGCCAATAAATGCTTAAATAAATAAACTACTTTAAATGTTTTTAAAGATTTCGAAATCAGAGTTTAATTAAAATGATATTGTCAAAGAAAATAATTTAAAAAAATATTCCATATTATTCGGATTTGATATCATTGTTAAATAAACTCATATTCAACAAAATAAAACAAACAAAACTATGAAAACATTTCATCAAATAAGTCCAACTCGTTTAGATTACATTTGAATGAGATAAAAAAAAGATTTTATCAAATAAATTCGTTTTGATTTTATTTAAATTTATGTCATATAATGATATTTTTCCATCTAAAATGTTAAATAAACAACTTTTTGTACCCCTTGTCAACCACAATTTTAGTTTAGTTGCAGTTGTTCATCAAAAGTTGGAATTTTTTTATTTTTAAGTTTCAAATATCCTCGAGCTAAATAAGATTGTACGAAACAAAACTTGCAATTTTTCGTTATTTCCGTAATAATCTCAACGTACAGAGGAGTTGAGTGGGTACTCAACTCACTCAAATTGCCAGCATTTATGCTTAAAAAGGACATTCAACGACTGTTGCACATCCTAACCGCAAAGCATCTCAGTTACGCTGCCCCTCCCCGTGCACTTGTCACTTTAGAGTGACATGCGGCTGCCCCTCGAGACAGTCAGTCTTCAAAAACTGTTGGCAAACAAGTTTTACATAGTTTTCGGATACTGTAATGCGTGGCATTTAGCAGCCACTTGACAGATGATGTGCAGTGGCAGAGACCGAAGCAGAAGCTGAGGATAGCCGCGTGTCCTGGCAGCAGGCACTTGCTTGCGTCGAGGACTCGTTGCCAGCAATAAGCATAATGATGTGTTAGCGAAGAAATTAAGTCGCCCAATGCCACCCACTGAACGACTGACAGGCAGACACTGCTCTGACTATCGTTGCACCACGCGGCGTATGAGTAATCTCTGGCAATGTGAGCAGAAATCACACCCAAAAAAAGAAACGAAGCCATTTCTGTCTCACTCTCTCTCAACCACTCTCTGTGGCTAGCAACAATTTAGCATTTTAATGGCCTTGGACGCAAGCACAGATACACACACACACACCACACACACACACATACCACACACACACACATTTACATTGAGGTTGCCGAGCCAGCGTCGACGTCATTCCCATTTCGATGAGCTGCTGTTCATCCTTTTGGAACCGAGTCCTTCGACTCGAGCTCAGTGCTCTCTGGTCTTCTCCGTTTCCTGGCTGCGTGCATGCATGTGTAAAGTTTAAAATAAGCACCTCATTAAATTGAAAAATGTGCACAATTTGCAGGACATTATGTCGTCTCTAATACATATCGCATATATATATATTCAGATACATGGCGTCATGGCAAACCTAGTGCAGCTTATGGCCGACCCCTGACCTACAAATTGCTTAATTTGCCAGCAGCTGCACAATATGCTCTATATATATACATACATGTACATATATATCGAGCAAAGAGCCGATATAAATTTACAGTTATGATGCAGTTTTAAGCTGCTTTATTAATCATTTTTCATGATTTACTTTTTGCTTTTGGGCAGTCCTGCAAGTTGCCTGGCAGCACGATGCATGCCACCAGCCAACAAACTGACTGAAGAAGCAAAAAAAAAACAGTATTCAAGTCGAGTGTGAACGACTGACACATACCCTTTTTGTATTTAATTAATTAACTGTTAGTTAAACCGTTTTTTACTGTCAATCCTTGAACAATTTTATATTTTAATCGTTTATTTTATTTTATTTTATTTTGCATTTAAAATTTATAATTTAATTAAACTCTTTTAATTTTATATGATTTAATGCATAACTTCAAAAATCTTTTTATTGTAGACTGTTTTTAGACCAAATTATGAACGAAATAAAACTAAATAAACACAAAGAAATTTTAAACATTCAACTTGAAAAGTTATCGTAAATGATTAATCATGTTTTTCCTTACCTAATAAATTACATAATCTCTGAGATCTCTAGGCCATTTTCCCTAAAATATGAAGTTCAGATACATTTCCCTTAACTCTGCGGCTATCAGAACAAATAAATCTTGTCTGCGAATATATATTTGAAAGTTGCCAATTTAGATAATCAGATAGAAACACATAAAAGAAAAAATTGTGAAAATACTTTTATTTAATTATTTTAAATTTGCATTTAAAATAAATAGTTCAAAACACATGAATGATTTTTCTCTTGCTTTTCTTTGGTATTTTTGAGCAGCTTTTTCCAATCTTTTATTACACTGATCAGTTTTTATTAAGTTGCAATTCCAATTTCTTAATAGTGGATAACGCTTTGTCAGATATTGAAAATATACTCGCAACATAAGCCACTGCAGATGATAGCCCTGTTAACAGGCAAAAGTAATCGACGTAAAAATCCTTTACGCTGACGTTTAAATGGGAGTGTATATTTATTTTTCAAGTAGTGGATGTGAGGAGACGAGTGGAAAAAAAAAATGGTGTGCTTGCAAACAGTTGTGTCAATGCATCGATAACCACGGCACGCCACGCCCATCAATCCAGTCATGCAAGTAGCAGGAACAGCAACAGCAGCAGCAGCAGTAATAACTGCAGTCAAAGGATCAAGCTCTGGCCAGGACAACGGGGGCAGCAACGGGTGCTGGAAACTGTTGACTGTCGACGGTTGGCTGTTGGCTGTTGGCCCGGCTCAAAGCTCAGGCGGCTTTTAGCATTTACTCGCATGCATTATTGAGCATTAACCTCATTTCACGCAGTCAATTTACGGCATTAAATTCTCTCGGTGCAGCAATGCAGCAGTTGACTTCAGAGACCATGGATTACGATGTGTTGGCATAAGAGTTTAACAGCCTGTTCATCCTGATGAAGATGATTGCAGCACACAAAACTAATTTGGATTTGCGGCTCATTCATTATTAGCATCGTTGCTGACTCGACAGTTTGTTGGCCAACAACTATTGATATTTGACCATCGGCAACTTAACAGATATCGAGAAACACTTGAGCAGCAGCACAACTAAATACGAGTAAGCTCGTAAAAATATACACACAACGAGTCCTTAAGTGCGCAGCTTGAAAGCAATTGTGCAAGGACATTAAATGTGTTGTGCGAGAGGGGGGGAAGTGTTGGTGTTGGTAGTGGGTAGGGTGGAGACAGCCTCAAGCTGTCGTCATAGTCTCTCTGCCTCACTCTCCCTCTGTCTCACTCTCTCCCTCTATCTTTCCCTCTCTCTCTCTCTCTCTCTCTCTCTCTCTCTCTTTATCTTCCTTATTTTTTTTGCAAGATGCCTTTGTAATTGGATAATTAAAGAAATGTCTGGCCAAGGCAGTCGCCAAAGAATAAAAGAGAGATTATAGCAAACACGTAGCAACCGGTGAGTGTGTGTCTGTGTGTGTGTGTCTGTGTGTGTGTGAGCTATTAAAAGCATCTAAACGTTTACTAAAGATGCTAGAATAATTCACTAGCAGCACACACACACACACTCACACACAGGGACATATAAAAATACGCTTTCAGCTCCTCACATTCCGTTCTTAACTAGCTAGCAGTAACAGCTGCTGCACTGGCAGACAACACACAATGGAAGCAGGCACACACTGACAATAAGTACAAAAAACAAATAAGAATGTTTTAGGCTAGAGTACTCGACTAGCAGATACCCTAAGCCCAGCTACATACATTCAATTAGTCGATTAAATCCAAGCGAATTATTTTTGAGCCACAGCTTCGATCTTCATGAAATTAATTTGGTCTATCGATAATTTATCGGAGAATATCAAATATGCTATTGGAATGCGCTTACAGTTGTGGCGATTTGTATCGATCGTTAATTAAATATTCGTTTTATGCGATCATTCAATATGCATCATGTTGCAAACACCCATTTTAGGCTTGGACTGCAAGGGGTATGAGTACTGTGACACATTAGCCATCTACGGTGCCTAAGAAGTGCGCTTCTGCCATTTAAGCAGCTTTTGTGTTGCCTTACTTCATTTGAAGGGGGGGGGGGAGCAAAGAAAAAGTGTGCGCCAAATGCACTGAGGTGGGGTGGGGAGAGAGGCTGAGAAGGGGAGCGCACAGATAAGCGATAAGCGAACAACTGCGCCTCGAGCGCCGAGTGTCCTGGCACGTGTCCTGCGTTGTGCTACGACGGCCATTTGGCCAACTTGGCGGTTTATTATAGCCACTGTTACTTAGTTCAAAGTTTCTCTCTGCAGCCAAGTGTGTGTGTGTGTGTGTGAGTGTGTGTGTGTGTGTGCGTGCGTGTGTGTGTGCAGTAAAGCAAGTGTGCTGCAGATGGTGGTTGGGGCAAGATAGCAGTGGGTGACAAGTTTGCTGAAACTGCCGGACAATGCACAAACAGTTCAGCTTAACACAGGGGCTTAACAGTTATGGTCGAAAGCAGCTAACAAGTGGGCGTGCTTGTGGCAGCAGAGGAGGCAGGGGCATAAGCTATTTTTATTGAATCCGATAAGCAGTAAGCTGAGAAAACATTTTCGATGCGCATTTTGAAATCATTTCGAAAACTATTTAAAAATATGTATGGAATGAAAATTAGTTTGAATAATTTGAGAAAATATTCATGATTATCTTTATTTGGAAAATCGCTTTTAATTATATCAAACGTTAGCAATAATTTAAATAATTGAAATAAAATATCCGTAAACAAATTTTGAAGAATTTTATTTTTCACTTTTGCAATAATTTCAAATCAATAGTTGTAGCAAAACTTTTAAGATTTTTTCTGTTTTATTCTGTCGGAAATATTTAACGGTTTTTTCATTATCTCATTATATAATATTTAAGTTAGCGTAGTCGACTGTGATTGTGATTGTGATTCAGCTTTACAGCTCTTAAGTTAGATAGAAATGAAGAAAAAACAAATCTGTATTTTATAGCTTGCTCGCAGACTTCGCTTACTGCTCTTGCCAGCATTACGATAATGGCTAATAACCCATCAAGCTGTGAAATTGTCAATTCTATTTTGTGCCATTACATTTGCTACAAGTTGCAACGGTTGCAACATGCCACACACACTCACACACACACACACATACACACAGAAAAATGCGCTGAGCTTTTGACAAAGCAAAGCTAATGCTGCTTCGGACCCGGGTGTTGAAGGACTTTAATGGTCACGGCCACACAGACAAAGCCATTCACATACACACAGACACACACACAAGCGCACACACACACAAGCGCACCTGAAGCGTAGACACTTCAATTTTACGAGTAACTGTCGTACTTATCGCAGACCAACTGATAACCCTATGTTGTAACCCCGACCGCAACCTGCCCCTTTACAACGGAATGTGGCAGTCACCTCAGTCCACATTCTTGCAACATTTCGAGACGCATCTTCGTTACGTTTTGTTGAGTTTTATGTGGGTTAAGTTGTGGTCGTTGTTGTTAGTTCCCTTGCCACAAAATGTGGCAGCAGCTGTCATTGTTGTAGTTGTCTTATCCCCCAGTCTCCAAGCTGTGCAAACTGAATGAGTGCTTAAAATCAGACAAATGAACACTTAAAATTCGAATTTATTTATTTATTTAAAAAGAAAAGTTTAAATAAAAATTAAAGCTCAAATTTAAATAATTTAAAATGAAAAAATGAAATCATTTTTGAATTCCCTGGGAAAATTAAATATGAGAAATGGTTTTAAGATTCACTCATGCCACAATTTACTGATTTAATGCATAATTTTTATTTTATTGTTTCCATTTTATTAGCTTGTCAGATTGTCAATGTGTAATTATAAATAATTAACAGTTGTGAATTCAATGGACAGCTTTAAACAAAACAAATCGGATTAAATAACAATTTTATTATAAAATATGTATTCATTTCGACAAGCGGACATAAATAAATATTTATTAATTTAGTTTCAATGCTAAAACATGTTCATGAATAAAATAATCTTTTTTATGCTTTACTATATATATATATATATATCTGATACCAGAACATTAAAGTTGTCTCTTTGAGATTCTAATAATTTGTTGCATTAATTTGTCTAAGATTTGTAAGCCTTTTAAAGTCGAGTAAGCATTTTGGGCTTGTGGTTTTTATTATTATAACAAAACTAAACCACCAATTAAGATGACAGTGTTTGTGTGGCTAATTTCCATACAGACAGACAGACAGACAGAAACACAGAGAGACAGACAGCCAGACAGTCGGGCATTTTGTTGACTTTGTTGATTATTGTTGGGTGCAACTTAAAAATGAGTGCCACAGGCAAACACAATATGCAAATGATGAATTACAACTGACTTGCTTCGCAATGTTTATGCGAGCAGAAATAGTTCATGAGCATTATCATTTTTCATCATATACACAAAGCACGGAATTCAAATAGCAGTGAATGGAGGGAACGGAAGCTCCTTAAGGATGTCAATGGTTAGGGATACCCATGCAGCAACACCTCGCAGCTGCCAGCATCGCATAATTCATTAGGAAACTTGCAAACGGCGCGTGACTAAAGTGAAAATGTTTACGAGCCATTTTCTTAGCACGAAGCCAAAAACTGTTTTGCCAAGAAACTCATGGAATCCGCCAGCGTCTTCGCTGCCAAGAACTGTTGCCGGCCACGTTGGTCGCATACCAAAGATGCAGCAGTAGCGAACGTTAAATGAGCCAAATGGTGGACCAGTTGTGGACGCTAAGTATGATTTATGTTGGTTTTAAGCTCCTTTCAAAGTCTCGCACGGCAGTCAAATTGAAATTTACACGCAGACATAAAGAATACCCTGATGGATATCGCTCAGCACAACCCACGGACTGTGCTAGCCAACACTCGAAAAAACTAAGTATACAATTCAATTTTGATAGCCGCAATTAGATTTACTTTTCTGTATGGGATTCTGTGAAATAACGTCTAATAACAGTTGACACATGGAAATATAAAAATAAAAATAAATTATATAAAAAAGTATATTAAAAAATTAAAAAACCTATAAAATATTAAATGAGTATTATTATTATTATTATTATTATTATTACAAAAATTGACTCCAAATTTTGGGGAAAACTCAAAAAGCGCAATCAGTCCAAAAGTAAAAATGACTACAGCTAGTAAGTAAAAAACTCCTTATACACTAGATAAAAAGCTTTAAAAATATTTTGTAAAGGCTTGATTATTGTTTTTCTAAGTGTAATCACCGTACACAATACGCAAAGTAAATAATAAGTAGCGTGTAGCAAAATCCAAAGCCAATGCCAAAGCTGAGCCACCTTGGGGACATATATGTGATGTCTGAGCTGTTTCCCTGGGATAGGAGCCAGGATTGTGTAGCATTATCATCCTCATCATCATCACTATCACTCCAATACTGAGTATTCAACTCCTGAGGCGCGCTTTGGCATTCCATTCAATTTGTCCTGCTCTGCACTTGCAGCACAGTTTCAGTTTGTTTCGTTCGTTGTGTTGGATTAACAGCAAAGCTGCATGAAAATTTAATAATACGAATGTGTTGCAGCTAGCAGCAGCAGGACCAGGAGCAGCATGTGTCAGCCGTTGCTTGACAACGAAGCTGCCACCACCAACCTAAGGGGAAACTACGGCGGCAACCATAACAACAACAAAGCCATAAAATCTTACTGCTTACTTCTATTTAATTTGTTTGCTTGGCAATGATTGAAGGAAATGCGTTCGGAATATTGTTCTCCAATGTGATGCAAGTTAAATTGCATTTCGGATTTTAAAGTGTTGCTGCAAAAAATCACATGTTGCTTGCCAGTTGCAAGTTGGCATTAAAGTATCGGCAGAAAAATGCACACAATCAATTTGCTATTCGACTTTGTTCAACAGATAGTGAGATGCATCTCCATTGTCATTTGTCTAATGCACATGATTTTATAATCATATTATAATATATATCCGATTTTATATTATATATAATATACATATATATTATTATAATTGGGGAAACGAGCACTGCTCTTTTCTGAGCCTACAGTTCCTCCATCAACCCCAGCTCCTGCAAGAATGCTAGAAACTTTGTTGGGTTTAGGGTTTCTGTGTCCTTTGGCTTCATGACATGCTTCCCAAGGATGCTGCATCTTTTCCTAATTAAGGCGACGCATTCTGCCAGGATGTGCATTGAGGATTCCTCCTCGCTTGCACAAAACCTGCATACATCGTTACTATAAATACCTAACCTAGTTAGGTGACTTCTCAGTTTACAGTGTCCTGTCCTGTTTTATATATATGTTCATCATTTTTCTACAACATATCTGTAACTAAGCTAATCAATGACTATTAGTAAACAAATATTCATTCGTATATCAGATAACCGATGCCCTCATTAGTCACAGTCAACTATTTGATCATTTAATGCCGCTAACGAATTTGCCAGAGTTCATTTCACATATTTATCAAACGATATTTTTTTCAGTTCAATGACTAGTTTTCATAGCGTATTATTATTAAAGTAGTATTTATCTGATCGTATTCACAAGTCCTTTGTAGTATGCCCGCAAAATTGCAAAACAAGTGAGTTCAATTTTCAAATGCTACACACACCATCCACGTAACATAAAAGTGGCAACAACCAGTTCGCAAAATGTGCATTTAATTCAGCAGAAGCGACACACATATTCGCACATGTTTGCCGCATGTCCTGCGTCCTGGCACAGAGCTACAGCCAACCGCCATTATAGACCAGTTAAATGTTAATTCTCGCTTAGCGTCTGCACGCGGCGTATACGTAATTTTGTGCAAACTGATTTTTAGTTTCCAACGAGTTGAGTTTCAGTTTTAGTTTCAGCTCTTGTTACTATTGTTATTGAACACACACACACACACACACACACACAAACACACACATTTGTTAGCGAGTTGATTTTACAGTTCATTCAGCATGTTGACCAAAATTACCGCGGTTTTAACTCACTCTGCCATTTGTTCACTTTTATTTTGCTTTTGCACAGAAAATAAGTTGCATTTTTTACTTTTTTTGTTGGTGTTTTATTTCTTTTTTTTTTCTTTTTTTTTTTTTTGTTATTCCGTTTAGCAAAAGTACCGAAACAATGTGCGGACTATTAGCCAAAATGTTAAATGACACGTTTCACAAAGCTATTCGTTGTTGTTGTTGTTTGTGTTGTTGCAACTTTTGTAGTTGTTGTTTTTCGGTTGATGACTGCCTGCTACGAGTATGCAACCTTTGGTTGCAATGCGGCCAATTGTTGTTGGCGGCAGCTGTACATGATTGGGGTTTAACAGTTTGTGGATTGCACGGCCAGCTGCATTTTGCAAAATAAACGAGCAACGATGTGTTATGCGAATTTAAGCTTAGTTTAAATGATTCACAACTCAATTAACTACAGCCCAAAATCAGCAAACAATTCTTTCAAATATTTACTTTTACTCTTTACAATGCCAGTAATTTGGATTAGAACAAGTTTTAGCAGAATGATTCACAGCTAAATCTTTAACTTTAACAACCAACTTTTTCAAGCGCTCTTCAGCTTTTTGCCAACTTGACTGGCAGTTCATTTCTTGTGCTGATTTTACTTGCCTTACACCAATAAGGAAACCTAACCTGACTAACTAAACATTTAGTAATTGCCAGACATTTGGCTGGCTGCGTTTCTCGTCTCTGACTATTATGACTTTCAAATTATGCAGGACTCCAGTCCTGGGCAGACAATGCTTGCGTTCTCTGGTATATTTATGTATATATATATATGTATGTATATATATATCTTCACACCACTCAGCACTTCCTTGCCGGCGGCATTTGCAGGCTGGAAACTTTTCCATTGGTCGCCATTGTGTTGTATTCAATTTGCTTCGAGCAAAAGGGAAAATGCAAAATACAAAAGTATTCCATAAATTCGCTGGCACTTCAATCTCTGTTTTCACTGCCCCTCGCTCCCTCACTCTGTCTATCTCTATCTCTCTCCCTCTCTCTCTCAAACTGTCTTTCTTTATTTCATAAGGCGTCGCCTGTAAAATTCTGCATTCCGTTCGCATTTTGATACTCTGATTCCGCAGCTAGAAGAGCATATTGGCTTTTTGATAGTTGCACAAAATTTGTCAAGTAGTTTCTTAGGCAACTCTTACTAAGTTTGAAAGAAAATATTATATATATATATATATATTTATCAATATAAATATCCAACATCCTTTGTTGCTCTGTCATCTGTTTTCAGCTGGTATTAAACTGTTGTCAGAGTATTCCGAGGTCGGCTACGCCAAACGGCAACGTTCTCACTTTGTTCTCTTTTATTTTTTTTTTTTGCCAAGTTTTTTGCGGCTTCATTGTCAGCTTTTCTAGGGTTTCCTTCCTTTTTGTGTTTTTAATAATGCATAATTTGTTTTATAACTAGGTCCCATTTTTTTTAGCACAATTTTGCAATTTATGCACAATATATAAAAATGTTTAATCAAAATGAAAACAATGCCAGCCATTGTTGCCAGGCCATCACAAAATGCCTTGCTTTGTTCCCGAATATATTTTTCTTCTTATTTTCACCCAATTGGAATTTGTTTTATTTTCTAAAGTGGAGTAAACAGGTTTTCAACTCTAAGTGTGCATGAATAATGTCTGATATTAAATTGTGCGACTTGTTGTTAACTCAACCGATTTCTCAAATATTTTGTGACACATTTTTGACTGATATTATAATATGTTTGCTTTCATTTACAATGTAAACATGAATCGCTTTTGAATTATGGAAATTAAAGATTGATTGATGGCAATGATTATGTTTGGTTGACAGGAGAAGCTTGTCCAACAAGAGAAGGTTGATTGGGCAAGTGTAATCAAAGAGTTTTGTGGGGCTACATTGAACACATGAAGGAGTAGTGAAGGGAGTAGGTCGGGTAGAAATCGATCTCTGTCAGCAAGTCAGTTGGAGTTGTGTTTTTGCTTGAGATTGAGTTAATTATGTCCAATAGAGATTTAATTGGTAACTTAGGTTGGCCTACGCTTAGTCGGATAATGAAATTGAGTTTTTATTATCGAAAAAATCCTGAATTTAAAAAATAGAATTTTTGAGGAGCGTCTTAATTTAAATATAAAAAAAACTCTTCGCACATTGCAATCAAATGAAAATGTTTCAATTGATTGCGATTATTTAATTTTGTTGAGCTTTTCCACTTGGCAAAGCAAAGTGCTACTCAACCCCCTCAAAAACTCATTGTATAGCCATATGTATAAAGTGGCACATAGGAGTGTGAGGGTGGAGGGAGGAGATAAGAGGGGACGCTCATAAAATTCCCAAGTGAGACATAATAATAAAGCAACAAAGACAATTCAGCTCGTAAAAATACAAATAAATGTTATAAATGTTTGCCATAAAATTACAACAAAAAACGTCGGCAGCAGCCCAGCGTGTTAGTCATTCGTTCAACGCGGTGGCAACTCTGCCATACATTTACTTTTTTTACGCGCAACTGATTGATACCACATGAGTGTGTCTGTGTGCTCTTAAGAATATGTGTGTGCGTGTGTGTAGGTGTGAGTGTCACGGTGTCGCCTCTTGCGTGCTAAAAACAATGTAACATTTTGTGGCACACACCCATATACACACACACACACACACACACACACTCTCTAGTGTACAGCAGGATGACGACGAGAACGAGTCTTTGTTGAGTGACGCCCAAAAAGAGGCAAACACACTGCAAACAAATGACAAAAAATATGTTACAAAGTGTCGCACATGACAAAACCTCCCACACACACACACACATACACGCACACACACACGCACACCAGCACCTAGAGGAGCAGGTTCACCTACTCACGTTCTCCTGGCAACCAACTTCACTTTGTTCAGCTGCGAGCTGTGTTCCATTTTACTTTGGATTTCGCTCGTGCTTGCTGCGACGAAAAGAGACAGCAATACAGAGCGAGAGAGGCAGAGAGAGAGAGCACAGTGGAAGAAAAAGTGGATAAAATATATGTGAAGGGAACCCCACTTTTGTGTCCTCGTCGCATTCGTGTCAAATTTATTTTTGTATTTTAGTGTAATTTTGTTGATTACAGCGTTGCTGCCTTTTGTATGGCGCCACATTTGTGGTTGTGTGTGTGTGTGTGTGTGTGGGTGTAAGGACAACACTGAGTGTGCAATTTATTTAGAGTGATCCTTTATATACATTTGAAAAATATTAATTAAATGCACTTTCCTTCATTAAATTGAATTACTTGCATGAATTGCAGTTGATTTTCTAATTTTCCATTCATAAATAATTAACTATCCACAAAATTTAATAACCCTGGCAACCCTTGCTAATTAGACTTTAAATTTAAAAATAATTACATTTTTAATTTTCAGCTATCAGCAGAGTTCATTTGAGATGTGTTTCCCCCATTTTAGCGGAAAATAAAAGCGTTGCAAAAGTTGATTTTCGGTTTGGAAAACTTTGCAATGCATATTTTAAATCGATACATGAATATCTTAAAATATTGCTGTTTAACCAGCGCCTCCCTTCCACCACCCAACTAATTGACCTCAATTCAAACCAAGTTTATTGAATAATAAGCTCATTTTCCAGCGAGGCTGTGGCAGGCGTGAATAAAATGGAAAAGGTAAACCTAATTTGAGCTGACATTAAAGACAATAACATAAAGCAGGCATACACACAGAAACAAGCCCACCCACACCAACTAGTGCTAGGGGGGAGGTGGGGTGGTCTCTACGCTCGCCAAGTTGCAAAGTATGCATTGGTATTCGTTTCCTGCCCCTTGGCCGTCATTTTACAGCCACATTATTACTTTTTATACGAGTCGAGCTTCCACTGCCATGTTTTGAGCTTGTTAATATAAAAATTCTGCAGCTGCCGTTGTGGGAACTGCTGCTGCCACTGCCACTGCCACTGCTGCTGCTGCTGCCATTGCTACTGCTGCTGCCACTGCCACTGCCACTGCTGCTGCTGCTGCTGGTGCTGCTCCTGTCATGTTGTTGTTGTAACAATGGGCACCGCACAACCCAATGCCTCGCTGCTACACTTGCAAAAATAAATCTGACATATCGAAAATATGCACATAATTTTATTTTGGCCAGCTTCTCGAAAATATGCACATAACTTTACATTGGTCAGCTTCTCAAGATCTTAGATATATTTACTTGAACGCATTCAGGCTGTGCATAAGAGCAAAACAAATATGCGATTGCTGTAGCAAGCTAGACAAGCTATGCAATTCAGCTTCAATGCTCTCACTCTGCTCTGGATCTTTTTGAAATTGACGGAGCTGAGCGGAGCAAAAGAGCATTAAATTTAGTTTTCTGCTATTGGCTCTGCTGTTGCTCTGCTCCAAATCGTAGCAGTAGCAATAGCAATACGAAAACGAAGATTGATCTTTAAACTTGAAGTTGTGTTCAAATTCATATAATTTAAAATGCTCAAAATTATAAAATGTCTATTAAAGACACTTAAAATACCCATACTAAAAAAATAATCCAACTTCTTGACGATTTTCTCAAATTGGTGTACATTATTTTTGGCTGAGTGTAGCTGCGTTACCCTTCGCTGGAGTTGGCGCCAAACGTCTAATGAAATCTAATAAATTAAAGAGATTTATAAAAGCATTGCCCTTGGCTCAGTTGCTTGGCTCTGGCTCGGGCTTTGGCTTTGGCTCCGGCTCTGGCTCGGTGCTCCGGCTCGGTGCTCTGGCTTCCTTTCCCCAAGCCAACACGTCTCCTTCTCTCGCCACCTATTCCATATCACTGTGCCATGCCAGCGGCTTAATTCTGGGCGCATAACTTATTATGGCCGTGCAGCCCGGAGCCGGTAGCCCGTAACCCGTAGCCCGTAGCCCGGAGCCAATTCATTGGCTTGCGCTGAAGGCACATCAGCAGGCTGTAAATTTCAACAAGTGGATGGAATAAAATAGAGAACAAAGCTGCCTCAAAATATCTTTAAAACTTATGCCGTTAGCTGCCACACTCTTTTGTTGGCTTTGTTTCGTGTGTTCAGATCAAAGATGACCGATAAGATTGGGCCAACAATGAACTTGAGTTGCCCCAAAACGGAGCGGGGGCAATGCTCGAATAAGCGTTAACCGAAACCGAATCAAACCCAAAAAACTGAAACCTTAATGCACTTAAATTAAAGCTGCTCAAGTCTAAAAACAAATTTATCAGCTTAAGGCTCAAAGCAATTAAAAACTCTTCAACAATACAAAATAATAGAAAATACAATTCTATTTTTTGCTAATGAAAATATAATATATGTATATATATAAATAATTGTTTTTCCATGCAGATAGAAAATACAGCAGAGAAAATGTTGGAAATACAAAATACAATTTGCAAAACATAAAAAGTATTGTCAAAAATGTTGGAGACAACAAAATGAAAAACAAAGTGGCCATAAATTGAAATTGCCAATCAGTGTAGCTCAATATAAATAAATAAATATATATATATATATATATATATATATATGTATATATATATAAGCAAACTTGTTTCACCATTTGAGAATTTAATCAAAGCCCAAACAACAGGCACAATAACTGTGCAAATCTCTTAAGCAAGTATTCCATAAATCTTTCACATATAAGGTGCAAAATTTTAAGCGTACGGAAAGTATTTCACATACGCACTCGGTTTGGGGGCTGCGTTTAAAAAATGATTTATGTGCAACGGAAAAAGGAAAGGAGGAAAGTAACCAGAACGGAAGGATGGCCATGTGTGGGTAAGCAAGTTACTGGAATGAAGACCCAGAGAGGGACAGAGAGAGGGGCAGCGAGAGAGTGGGAGCCAACACTTTAGACACCTCAAGTGCTCGGCCAGCCATGCAATTACATATATTTCAGTTGAGCGCCCGAAAGGGAAGTCCAAAAGGGATGCCGAGTGGCAACACAGTTGCCAACCCAGCCACCCACTCACCCACTCACCCAGCACCTAGCCAACCACGCACCCGCAGCGCTTGTTATTTTTGTGCATGTCTCAAAAGGCGAATGCATAAATTATGTAAAATTACCCGCCCGAAGATGTCCTCCAGTTGCCCATTTTGTTGTTGTTGTTGTTGTTGCCCATTTTGCTGTTGTTGTTATTGTTATGTTTGCCCTTTTCATATTCTTACATTCAGTATGTTGCGTGTAAAATTGGCCAAATAATTTCAGTACGTATAAATGTGAGCTGGCGTTCGAGTGCAATAAATACGTGAATGATAAATGAGCTGCTCATACACTTGAAAAAATCGACATGAGCTAGATTTATATTTGTTTTTTCTTAAAGGAAAAAATAACATTTATTAGCTATTTTGTAAAAGCTAATTTACATATTTATTTTATACGTTCAACTGTCAGAAGTTGCTCAACTGAATTGGTTTCCATCTTTGTTAATAAGCAGAAATTATTTGTTGCAATTTGTTGCTGCAACAGCAAAGCCACAATTCAGTTTTGTAATAACTTCTGGTCTATTCATTGCCAAAACTTCATCAACTCGGCAATTAAATGCAAAATGTTGCCAAATCACAGATGTTTCATACCACAGCAAAAGCAGTTCCAGCTTGACTCAGGATGGAAACGGGCAAGGATGGAAAAGTAATCAAAGGACAGAAAACTTGTTAACCATCACAATAGCAAACTTTGATTTATTGAACATGGGCATATAAAGAGGATATTTAGCAGGAAAAAACTAGGTTTTCATATTTACAAGTAGCTTTGAGCCATCCAGTTTTTGAGGGCATAATTTAAGCGTGAATTATCCCAGCCAGAATCACGTTTCCAACTTTAAATGTTGCATTGCTTTTGGAGGTCAAACCAAGACCAACAAAAATCCGTGGTTTTGGAAAATTGGGTCAGTTTTCAGCTAGCCACAAACAGGACTCCAACTTTAAATGTAGTTTTAATCTGCTGGTAAAATAAATTGAAAACAAGTTGCAGTTGAAAAGTGGACAACAATAAGTTGCAAGTGGATTAATGTAAATTAAACACAAATTACAAAAATACACGATTTAAATTGGATTTTTTTTAATGAATAATGAATAATTAACTTAAGCCTATTAAATAAATATTTATTGTATTTTTTTTTGTTTTCTCCTAGCTGGCATCCTGACTAAGCGCCTGTTGGAGTCTCTTCCTCCGGTTGGAAAACAGAAGCATTACGTTGAATATCTCCCGCTCGGCGACTGGGAGTCGCTTGTTGCACATGCACTGCAGATACAGATAGCTGCAGTAGAAGAATAGCAGACGAAAGAACAAGCGGCGATTGGGCGTAAAGAGTCCCAGAATCTGAAGGCGTGGCTGAAGCAACGAACGCCTCACACTCTGCCCGCAGCTGTCCATGTCGAGAAGCGATGTCCAGCAATGGCGATGCAGCCAGCCGTGCATGGCCAGCACCTCGTTCAGTTGAAGGAGGCGTGCCACATGCGCCCACGAGGTGTCCCTCGGCGAGCCTGTGGCAATGACTAGAGCATCCAGTGACTGGAAAAGCAGACGCAGTCCATTGGCCAATATCAGGATGTCCAAAAGTCGCTGCCAACGGGCATAGGACAGAGCAAAGATCAGAGTGATATTGTAGAGCACAATCAGCAGCAATTGGGGAGCCAAACAATCGAGTAGCTGCTGCGTTATCCTTGCATATGCCACATACAGACGCTGCAAGGAGCACAAGCGACGCTGAAGGCGGCTCACAGCTCGATAATCCGCCTGCAGGAGTTTGAGATGCATTTGCTCCACCTGCTCGACCAATTCGGTGTTCAGCTGCTCAAAGGACTTGAGCAGCAGGCTGAAGCAAATGTTGAGCAAATGTGCGCTGATATCCATGCACCAAACAGCCAACGAAATTGGCACCACAAAGATCAATAGGAACAGCAACTTATCGAAACCCGGCTTCGTCAACTCGAAGATGCCCAAATAGAGCTTAAATGTGAGCAGCTTCATGGCCAACTGCACCACCAAAAACCACGATAACTTCAATCTCCGGCGACTGCGTCGATACAAAGCCGGTGCCAGGCGCAAGAAGCCATTGATTAGCTGCACTCTGCGCTCGTGCGTCCGTCTCGGCTGCCACAGCAAACAGCAGACGAAGAGAAATGGTTGCAGATGCAGCAGGGACGCATACGGATTGAGCAACGCCACGCTCAGAAAGTATGCAAACGGTAATGCAATCATTCGCGATATGGTCACACTGTACTCGGTCAGACGGACCGCATTCCCAGCACACTCGTAACGCAGACGCATCAAACCCAAATAGTAAAACTGCCCCAAATAGAATCGAAGCAGCAGCAGCGCATGGAAACTTATATATCGATTACTGATCCGAAACGAGCTCAGAATTGCCATAGTGCCAGCAGCAAGGACTCAACGTCAACTGACCAGCAGCAAGGACCTCCCACCATCAACTGGAAATGTTTGCTGGCCATTCAATTAGGTAATAAGCTGCAAATTACCATAGAAATGTTTGTCTATTAAATGGACACTTAAAGCGATGCCCATAAATTGATATATATAAAACAAATGAGTAAAAAACAAAAAGAATAATTAAATGTTTATAAATACCATTTAAAAAAAGCAGTGAAATGACAAATTAATTGCAATTTCAATAAACCAAACAAATAACTCAAAGTTTCTATCAGCAAAATAAATTTTAAAATATGTGCACGATAAAAAAAAAGTGAATTTTCACAATTATGATATAATAAATTAAATTAAAAAATAAAATTATTCATTAATTTGCTTTTTGTTTTTTTCCCAGAAACATTTAAAAATGTAGTAAATAAATTTGTGTGAGGAATTTTCTTATGCAATTTATTTAAAGTGACAATTTTATTTGCACATTTTGATCCAAAAAAAATGTCGAAAAATCAGAGTGCAAAGAATGCGATGCGGTAATTAAAAAGTCGGCAAAAAAAGAAGAAGAAGAAGAAAAAAGGAGGCGACTCTAATCAAAATTGTGACTGGGAATCGTTGAGAGCTGCGAAAACTTTGCACAATTGGGTTAGCCTGGGCACAAAATGTTTACGGTTCTGTTCGGTTGTCGCAAATAAATTTAAAAAATTGCAACTCCTTGCCAAGTTTGTCACCACAGAAAAATAAAATGGAAAAACAAGACAAGTAAAAAACTATGCTGATGCAAAAAAAAAAGAAAGAAAAAAATTGGAGGCATGGCAACCGCAGAAACCAACAAACTGTGGTCGGGTTACGGTCATACACTCAACTAGTCTTCTAGTTGTTGTTGTTGTTGTTTTTATTGTGGTTGTTGTTGTTGTTGTGCTGGGGGGTCGTGTCTCTTGGTAATGTAGCTGGTCATTATTGATGCCATTGGCGACAAGGAGCTGCCCGCCCAAGAAGCGGAAATTGGAAAAGTTCTTTGATGTTTCTCTTTTTTTTCCACATTTTGTGAAATTTCTTATTTTTCAACAGCTTAAGTAGCTGAAGGTCTTGTGAGTGAATTGAGTAGCATATATATTATATATATATATATATATATATATATATATAATATAATAGCAATTTCTAACAAAAAATTCAAATATAGTTGTGTATTTGCCCAGTTTTTTACAAAAATAAAAAATGAAAAACTTGGTCAATAAAAAATTGTTAATCAGATTAAAATGAAACATGGCTAAAATTATAGATAAAGTTGATTCTGTGATTCTGTAAAGGAAAATCAGCTGGTACAAAGAGAAAGAGCAAGACGAAAAGAGAGAGAGAGCGAGAGAGAGCAAGAGAGTTCTAACCGTTTTTGCCCCAACATAAAAAGCTTTGGGACAGCACAAGGGGAAATCTAAACGGGTAACCCGTTTCGAAATAGGGGTAGAAGCGTCGATGTTTTTGTTTATATGAACGATTAACGACTAACCATCCAATATATATATATATATAAATTAAATCAAGAGTATCCTAGATACCTTACATCCTGACAAAATCCACAAATTCTTTGTGTTCTCCTTATGAGCATGTAAGCATTTTATGCTCCGCTTCCCCATCACTAAGCATATCTTCCCCTCCATTCGCTGATACCCTAGAAAGCTTACTCAGCAAAAGGGCCTTCTGGTTCGTCAGCCCTTTAGCCACAATTGTTAACTTCATTTATTGAATATTAAATTGGTATTCAAATGTTTTTTATTGCTGAAAATACATGTTTGAAAATTTGAAATGTGTGTAGGGAAAATATACAGCTAAGATTTAAAAAACATATAATAGTTTAGCTTTTTTTTGAATACTTTTCTGGGTGCAGAAACTGCGATATTATGTTCAAATAAATAAGTCATTAGATGCGCGCACAAAACAATTTGAAACAACTTTAATTCGTTATACAACTTGTACAATACCAAAACATGTTCAAAAGATATCTGCATCAAATCGAAAGATTATCGCGAGGCAGCCAATCGAGAAGCGCATCCCTGGCGCACTCCGCCTCCGCATCGAGGCACTTCATCTCACAGATCTCCGTCAGCCAATTGCCGATGATGTAGCGCCGCACGCAGGGCATTATGCCCATATTCCGCAGTGTCTTCAGGCCGTAGAGCTGCAGTCGTGGATTGGTGGTGCGCTTGCTGGTCGTGCGACGTGCCACATGACAGGTCAACAGGGGGAACTCTCGTACGCGCCAAAGGGCACGTTTGCTGTGCAGTCCATCCATTAGGATCAGTATCAAATACTCATAGTTCTCCACAAACTGGCCGGGCAGTTTCTTTGACTTGTCAACGTATACATCCTCGAACACTTCGTAGATGAGTTGGATCACATCGAGCTTGTCGAAGCGACGCTGACCCTCCTCACAGCGCAGGAGCAGCGCAAATGCTTTGCTACTCATCTCCCAAAACAGGGGCAATCTGTTCACAATTCTCGAGTGCAGCAGCTCAAAGAAACCCAAATCGATGCCCAACTGGGGCGCCAGCTCCAACATGTGGCATAGATGATGCCACAGATCTGCGGGATAATATGGCTGGCAAGGATCCTGCTTAAAGATATTTGCTACAGAGACAAGGTTTTCCTCATCTTTCATCACAATGCTAAGCACTGTAATTATTTAAAATATATATTAACACTGGGCGTATTATTATGTTTGATTACTCACCCTTTGGTTGGCCTGTTAAATTGCGTAGTATCTCCGCAGCGAGATCCTGCTTTACGGGTTCCTTGCTCCCAGCAATCTTATAGAACTCAATCATTAAACATTTGCGGTGGGCGATGTGCTCAGCGCCATTTAAATTGCGAGAAATAATGTCTGTAAAGTGGTAGTAAAGAGAGAGAGAGATAGAGAGAGAGAGAGAGAAAGACAGGGAGAAATAGAGTATCTGATAGTAAGCTTTGTTGACTTTTCAATACTCTTAAAGATATATAAATACCCATTTTTAATAACTCAACTTGGTCAAAATAATTAATAATAATGCACATAAATTTGGAAATACAGAAACACTACGAATCTAAATAAATAAATTAATATTTAAAAACTGTTGTACTTACTAAAAATTTTTAAATAAATCTTCATTTCTTCATGCTGCTCCTTATGAAATTTAAGGCACAAGCGCATAAATGCATTTTTTAACCTGTACACAAAATATATATTATATATCACAATATCCTCACAATATTTGACCATACTCACTTTCTTACTATTTCCATCTCTAAAATGGCACGTTGAACATTGAGCGGATTGAGCAGAAACTCGGCTAGTGAGGAAATGGCTCGCCAGTGGGTTAAATTATTTTCGCTATCCATTTCCCTCATCAGCTTGGGCAAGGCAAACCAGCCGTAAGCCAATTGAGCTCGATCCTCAAAATAAGTGGAACCTTTGGTGCAGTGTTGTGGGAAACGCTTGCACCAATTGCGTTTCTCCATAAATGAGTGCCATTCTGTGTAGCAAAATGATAAACAATTGATTTGTCAATATATCTTCATTTGTTCTTACCCTTGTTTTGTAATGAATTTATGGAACTCGGTGTTAGAACATCTTTAATTTCGCTTTGCAGAAAATGATTGCGATATTTATCCAGCTGCTCCCACATTTTGGAGAAGACAGTAAATATTTGTAAGTATAAAAAAGCTTATTTATATATAAAGTGAATATTATCGCTCGAGTGACTAATTTTGAATTGAATTTCAAATGACAACAGAGCGGCGGTTAACTTGTTGCCAGTGCTGCCAATTTAACATTGCCGAAATAAATACTAAAATGTAAACAATACGCAAACAACTAAAGACAAATTTGTAAATATAAAGATTGCGCCGCTGTATTTTAAGTGCATATTAAATAAATTTATCTGCTGAAATATTTTACGTATTTTGATTTGAGTTATAACTGGTCACACTGGCCGCTTGTGGTCATATGTTTCTGCCGCTGCCGCTGTCGCCGTCGTCGCTGTCGTTTTCGCAAGTTTGTTTTTATCCAGATGTGCCGGGCGGCAGACTCAGATCATCGTTAAAACTACACGCTTGAAAATCGACAAAAGTTGTGTGCGTCTGCCTCTGTGTGTGTGCCTGTGTGTGTGTTTATGTGTGTGCGCGCGCGCAATTGTTCTTTTTGTTGGCTTTCGATATTTATTCTCCTATATACTTCGTGCCGGTCGTGCGCCACCTGCACGTGAGACTGTATGTGTGTTGTGCATTGAGTTTTTGCTGTGAACGTGTGTGCGTGTGTGTGTGTGTGTGTCTGCTGCAGCGCAGACAACAAAAGAAAAATTTGCCGGTCCACCTTCGTCGCTTCCTTGCTCCTATGCCCAATGCCGTTATTCGCACTGCCAAAATAACAAATCGAATTTTTCTTCACATACCAAGTTGAAAATTTTTACAACTCAACTCTTGCAACTGTTTTGTAGCTGAAAAACCAGACCAAAAATTCCAGCACAATGGCCTTGATAAGACTGGCAAGGTAAGTGAATAACGGAATCTGTTCTTAACAGTAAATTTTATTATACGTATATATATATATTCTACAGAGAAAAAACATACATTTGAAGTTTTGGTATATAATACGTGTTTGGTTACGCAGGTGTCCGCGCCAAACAACAATTGAAGCAGCTTCTCTGTTAATATTGTTCTCTTTGATAAGTTATGCTCTGCGCAGCATAAAGAGAAATTTAACGTAAAGATCATAACTGTTGTTTTGCTAAGTTATGCTCATCGGCATTTCGTTTTGTTTGTTTTCGCTTTGCTTGCCCTTTGCCTTAGATAAGCGCAAGCAGCAGCTGCAATTCGGCAGCTAGTTAGTACAATTTCGTCAATCGAGAATGCAAGTACAATTTCGTCAATCGAGAATGCAAGTACAATTTCGTCAATCGAGAATGCAAGTACAATTTCGTCAATCGAGAATGCAAGTACAATTTCGTCACTCGAGAATTAAAGTTCTATTTCGTATTTCGCTGCACTGTGTTTGACACCGCAAGTCGGCGGATCGGTTCGAATAATAAAAGGTGCAAAGCTCAATCGGAGCTTAAAACAATTGTTAATATAATATAATATAATACAAATAAAATTTATAATTAAACTTAAACTTTTGGATATTTGAAAATTTCGATAGCTACTGAAAAAGCTCAGTAGCTCAACAATACGTTTGAACTACCACAATTAAAATACAAATTAATATTATTTGCCTTTTGTGCTGAAAACACGTTTTGCCAAGTCATAAAATTTCAAAATCTAAGCTACTTAAGAAAAAAATCATTATATTTTTTGTAGAAAACAAGCGCATTAAAAATAATTGATTAATTCGTTAATTATAATTAAGGAGATGATTATCGCTGAATTGATCACTTTTTATAAGTAGCTATTATTAAAAAACCAACGATTGTTAATGTTGAATTAACACTATTTATAGATATATGTATGCGAAAATTATATTATAGAAGAATTGTTAATCACGTTCGCAGTTTGTTTATTTACATTCATACTTTTGAGATTGTTTACTTGTTCTTGTTGTTGTTTTGTCGTTGAAAATGCGGCAAACTAAACGTAAGCCGAACATGTTTTTTAATGCTTAAGCAGTGTAAAAAGCTTAACGTGTTCACGTCATTTACCGCCGCCACTTGTGCCCCCGCTTGATCCACTTTGCTCTGTTTTTGTTTACCTCAACACTTAGCGGGCAGATTGCAGTTATAAGAGTTATAAGCGAGAGTTATAAAGAGAACCTTTATTGTTGTTGTTGTTGTTGTTTCTTTTACGACGCAATTATTAAACTACAACAATTGCTCTGAACTGAACTTCACTGAACTGAGAACTGCGAACTGCGAACTGAGAACTGCGAACTGCGAACTGAGAACTGCGAACTGAGAACTGAGAACTCTGTTCTTTGCTCACTTTAATTTAATAATTAATAACGGTTATGCCAATATTCCCTTTGCCGGTTTTGTTTTGTTTCTGTTTGGTTTCTGTTTGCCTCCATTTGAGCTGTTGGTCATTGCACTTTCTCTGGACTGGCCCTGAGCAATCGTCCCTGTCCCTATCTCCCCTGTGGTGCACAAAGGGGGCACACAAACAAACAAACATGTACTATTTAATTGCAACAACTTTATTGTGATTACCGGAGTGTGTGGGGTATATGAGACTCTATAGTATTACGTCAGTTGTTCTTTTACTATTCTGCAACAACAAGTCTATTTTTATCTATGTACGGAAATATGATGAAAATAAAACCAGAACTTATATGCCTATGCAGATATCTCGCTGGAATCTGGGCAATTTAGATAAATTTCTTCAGCAGCTGTCAAAAGTGTGAAGCTATTTATTAATTTAATGTGGATTAAAAACAAGGTTAACAATTTTCAAAAAAATATTTCATACCTGTAAGTTTTTAAACATTTTATTTAGTTTATTTAATAGCAAGTAAAAAATATATGTATGTAGAATATAAAATTAATAAATTCTAAAAAAGATTTAAAATAAAAATAATATATACAAATTAAATTGTATAAACTTAAACATGAATAAATTAAAATAATAGAAATTAAAAAATTAAGAAACAACTTGTAAAAGTAAACTCCGATGTGAACTGTTGACTTTATTGTGAAAGAGCAACCAAAGTTCGGTGCATACTTGTTGTAGAGTTTGCTCCCCTTTCCAATTTGTCAGATATACCCATTTGAGCATTGCTCAATATGTGTACAATCCCATAAATAAATAGAGACACTTCAATTGAGTTCACTTTGGAGTTTGTCCATCTAAAAATAAGTTGACGTTGCCCATTGCCCATTGCCCATTGCTCCTGTTTGTAATTGCAATTGTCAATGTAATTGTAATTGAATGTAATTGAAAGCAGAGTCACTGCTATGATCTCGTCCCAACACAACTCTCAAGTGCATTCGCCAAAGCTAAAGCGGCCACTGACAGTTTTCAGCCCAATTGAAGCGAAGCTGTAAAAGTGCAATCTAAATGTATCAGTATCTGTATCTATATATGTATCTGTATCTGCATCTGTGTCTCTGCTTGTAAGTGCAACTGCAACTGTATCTGTAACTGCATCTGTATCTGAATAATGTATAGATGAGCAGTTGATGCACTAAGAGCTCTTGTTTTGTTTGTTTGCCCCCAATACGTTGTTGTTGTTGTTGTTGTCATTGTTGTTGCTGCTTTGGCATTAAATATGGAGCGAGTTCTTGGAAAATTTCAAAAACTGATTGCTGATAATATATATTTTTTTGTAATCTATATGAACACTTTTATTAATACAATACATTAACCATTAAAACCATATTATATAGATGTCGTAGATGTGAAAATGTTTTGCTGACTTTTAATTTAATTATGACAAGTTTATTAATTGAAGTGCGTAGTATTCTATATATGTCTCTTTGTTACTATTTTTTGTTGTTGTTGTTGTTGTTGACTTCCAGTTGTTGCAAACAAAGCTGTTGCCAGCCATTGTCACATTTCAGTCGAGATTTGCCACCGCGTCGCGATAAGTCGTCTTTTTTATTGTATGTCCAAAAATACGCTTTGTATTTTTTAATCATTGATAGAACATAAGAGACACTTCACATAATAATCGCCAACTGATTTGAAGCCACTTGAAAAATGCTGCAATTAATAGATCAATGGGAAACCTTAGCCATTCACATGTAAGTTTGAAGATATATAAAACTTTCAATTCAATTTAGAATTTAGAATTACTTCAAATGTGTACAATTTTGAAGGTCACGAGGCATTTTTTGTAAAATTAGAACTAGTTTGGCAAAAACCCGTCCAGCTTGGCTCTGACTGCCAAATTGTGTTAAATGAATATTCAAATTATGCGCAGCAATCGCAGTCAATCAAAAGCAACTCGTTTCTGGTTGGGATCGCCTCTCGCACATTATTTAATTTGGATGAGTACTAAAAGTGGAACGATGGCGTCAGGTTTAATATCCCCCATGACGAGGCACGTGAAATCTTCAACATTAATCACACGACTATTGACTTTGACAGCTATTTGGAGTCGATAGAGGAAGCGAAAGTAAACACAATCAAATTTAATTTATGTATCATTTACAAATACAAATTGGGCAACTAAAAATTGTTGTTGATTTACAATTTAGCATTTACTACACATAAAAATTGTTTTATTTATGTATATAGTATCGCAGGAGTTGGGAAATGATTAATAAATATTTTGCTATACTAAATAATCACCAAAATTGTAAATTAAATTAAATTTGAAGTGCTCAATATTTCAAGCAGTAAAGATTATTTGGAAATATACTCTGGTAAATTGACAAAAATGGTTAGAATAAACTTGGCCAAAACTTTAAGTATGATGTGTATTAGCGTACTATTTATAGAAGTTGGCACTTCTTAGACAAGTCCATTATCATATCACGCATGAAAGAGAATTTATGGCTTAAGTAATCACTAAAGACAAGCGCAAAACAAATAAATAAGTCCAGAATAAACTTACGCTATCTTTATCATAGCATTAGGGATTGACGACAATTACGTTTATAAATAGTACTTTGAAAGTCAAAACATTATATTTATAACCAAGTAGTTGGGCTAAAATTTAGCAGGGGTAGTCGGAAAAAATTAATGACTGTTGGAAAGGAAAAATGAAATTGTTTAAATCGATTGTTGCGCTTGAGTCGGACGTCATTTTATCGATGTCGTCGTTGGACTGGGGGAAATCCGGCTGAAAGCAGTTTTCACCAAACTTATCCAAAGTCAAGAGCAGGGCGACACACACACACACACAGCCACACACAACATACAGCACAAAACCCGCACACACACACAGCTAGAAGTCAAGCAATAAATATCTATAAGAATAATACATTCATATAAAAGTAAGCTGAGCACACAGACAGTACACACATAAACACACAAACACACAAACAAACACACACACACACACACCAGCATGCTACTTATTATGACTGCGGAATGAATAAAGGGTAACAAAATAGAAAAAAACAAAAAAAAAAAAAAAGAAATAAGAAAATACAATTGCAATCGAATTTATATTAAAGTGCGAGTGAGAAGCACTCTCTGTCTCTCTCTCTCTCTCTCTTTGGGTGGTAGCAAGAGAGCGAGAAGATGCAAATATTTCGCCTGGTAAATTTTATGCACGCGCCTCCAATTCAGTCGTTGCACGTGGCGTTTGCGCAATATATGTGCATATGCACAGTACACTGAGAAATATTATATGACATATTCTTAAGTTTTGCGCAAATAAATAATATTTGCCAAGTCTTCTCTTGATTTGATATCACTTTAAAGCCCAAGTGTGCTTGAAATGATATCTCTTGTTTTTTATTGCTTTACTCGTACTTAATTTAAGAACTTTAGACCAAGTTTAATCAAATTTAGACTGATTAAATATTTATGTTTAAGCTGATTTTAATATTTCGACAGCAGCTGTCAAGCAAATCATTTTATGATTTGTACAGTTCAGAAAAATCCATATTTGAAAATGAATCCAAATTTCTTGACTTAAAGTACGACTTTGTTTAGCAGTCGTACTTTTAGGTATTATTATCTGAACAGTACATAATTATCTTAGCTGGCAAATTGCTAATTGCAATATCAATTGCCCAGAAAGTGTAGGTGTAGCCCAAGGACATGCCCCTAGCTATAATCAACATATATTTTTCAATTAGTCGGGGTCCATTCTCAGAATGTAGCACGTGGCCATGACTGATATCAATTGCCCTAATATATCATCACATACGGAGTAGACACATACACATACATACATATGTGTATTCTATATAAATGCAAAACTACTTGAATGGGTTTTGCAACTGGGGAGTCCATTGATTGATTTAGTCAATTGCGCTATTTTTGGCAACTGTGGCACGATTGCTTTGCAATTGTTTTCTGCACACATTTGTACACACTGCATACATATACATTTGTTTACACGTGTATATCATATATATAATTGGACACATATGTGCACACATACATACATACATACAATAATATAATTATATACACGAATACACTTGTAGCAATATTTGTTTTGGCTTTTTGTTCTTTACTTTTTTTTGTGTGAAACGTGCTTTTTGAGTGTTTTTCTACTAATTAACTCTGGCCTTGGGTGTATGCGCCGAAATGTTTGTGAAATGATTTTAATAACACTTGCACTATCAAATTGTTATGCCCTATACCTTATTTATAAAGGGTATATATGTATATACATATATTTTGTTTCTTGAAGAACTTTAACTTTAAACTGATTTTATCATAATTTAGAATATAGAAACAACTTTTACATAATAGGATTATTTTTCTAGTTGCTCAAACTTTTAGCTATATACTTGGGCAAGAAACCCTTTTCAAACATTTGAAATGGATCCATTTAATGACCCATTTACATGAGAACCATAACAAGTTTTTTCATATGAAAATCTAAAATGAAAGTTGTTGGCGATGGTGAATACAACTCATTTACTTAATTATTGCAATTTTATTTATTTATAGACACGCTTCAAGCTTATCAGAGTCACAGGGTCGATGGGTTCCATGTCATAAAACTGTCAACTACTGTGCATGCCTCGAAAATTGCGGCTAATTGACATTGTGTCCCCCTATAATTACGGTATACTCGCCACACACACATATATATATATATGAATATAGTTATATATATATATGTGGTGTGTATTATGAAAGACACACGCACTTAAAACAGCACGAGCCGCCCATTTGATTGATAAGTGGTTAATGTTAATATTTGGGTTGGTGCTTGTCTGCGGCACGTAACAACAGAGCACAAATAAAAGGAGACTAAAACCGAACCTGTTGCATTTGGCATTCAGTGTCGTAAAGTATGTTAAGGCCTGATAAAGGCATTAAATATAATTAACTGTATTTTGCACGCTTCTAAAATGTATAGAAATGACAAAAGAAAAGCCTCAACCCGACATAGGAATTAGGATTGATGAGAGAACTTTTGGCTTTTGGCTCTTTTAAACATCTGTTCAAATCCAAATCAATAAACATTTAGTAAAATCGCTTTAAATATTCGAAAGTATCTTAGGCATGTTACGGATTATTTGATGTGTGTAAATAAAAAGTTAATCATTAATATTAATTGTTGCTTTTGCAAATATTTAAATTTTAATTAACACTTAGCACAGCTGTCGACCAGCTTTAACCCCTTCCACGTTTCGTAGCGCTAATTGATATAGGAAATTTTATTCTTCTTCTAAATATAGTACGAGCTGCATTAACCCATTAGTGTCACTTAGCAATGCAAAAAATCATCATCCGCTCGCGCACAGCCCATAAATTGTATATTTTGTACGTGAGTGGAAGAGGGAGAGAGGGGGGACAGTGAGTAAAAGAGAGAGATAGCGAACGAGTTCATTCATCCAATTTTTGCATGTTTTTGTTGTGCTTCCGCATTTTGTTTGCAGTGGACATCGTTAGCGAACGAAAGTGAGAGTGTGTCGTCCTCGTTGTTGTTGTTGTTGTTGTCCATTTAATCATTGCAAATTTTATGCAATCTGACTTTTGAGTGTTGTTGTTGTTGTTGCACGTTGTGTGTGTGTGTGTCTGTTGATCTTTTTATAAACACCATTGTGTGCGACTTATGCGCGTTGTTGTGTGTGCCATATATCAAAAAGAAAAAACAAATCAGATTTTCACTTAATGAAAGTGCATTGACTCTGCTCAATGCATGTATGTTTGTATGTTATATGTAGCTGCAGTGACGAAACAAGATAACCTGCTATTTACAGAATACACTTGAAGTATCTAAACAACCGTTATTTGCCAGCTGGCCTTGCTTACATACAAATATATAGCAATTACAAATAAACAATGTAATCGCTGATTGCATGCCATATTTACATATCTAAAAGCACGTAAACAACTGATATGATTTGTTAGTTTCGTTTTTTCTATTTATTTATTTTGTCGCAAAACTGGTTCTGCTGCAACACTGAATAGCAATGCTCATGCTTGCAAATGAGCAGCCACTGGCTGCAATTAGTGAAAGTGCAGTAATTGTTTTTCTTATTTTTTTTTTGTGCAAAAATTAAAACTCGTTTGTTTTTATCGACCACACATAATTGTATTCGGGTTAAAACTTGAGTTTGAAAAAGGCGCGTTAAGCTGCATAAATGGGCATACTACAAATATTGCTACACAGTTAACAGAGGGGCTCCACAACTTAGCAGAAATACTCCACACAAGAGCTGGTCACACTTGTACTGAACTTGTATTCATCGGTATTGAACAATCGATATCCCACATTGATGGCAGCTGCTGCAGCACATTTTTAGTTGTAATTAAAATTTGGTGAATATGTGTGCTCCTACAAGTAAATTGCTGTTGAAAAACATGCCTTGCAGCATCGAGGAACTTGCGCAGTTAATCCAAGAAGTTAAACTGATAATACCACGTTCGTTAAATGCATTTGGACGCCGGCGGGCGCTCCTTGAATATGCGGACGCCTCGGAGGCTCAGGCGGCACTCGAACAGCTGACGAGTCTCAGTGATAAACTGGACAAACCGTTGCGCATTAGCAGCTTTGGACCACGTGATGACGGCGATGGCAGCAATAAACCCAAGGTTGCCCACAAGTCAACGCAAGCGTCGGCGACGGATTCCGAGAACAACAACAACAAGTATGTGCAAAAGTTGTATGCCGGCAATAAGCAGCAGTTTGATTTAATGCAACCACCACCGCCGTATCTTCAATATGCATATCCGCCCATCAATGATAATATATTGGCTGCAATTGGAGATGCCCTGAGGAGTGATAAACGCTTCTATACGCAGGTGCTGCACCTAATGAATCGCATGAATTTGACACCTCCATTTGGTAAAAGACCTTCAGGCTTGCATCTACTCCCAGAGCAGACACAAAGCATTGCGACACAAACCGAAAAAGTTCTGGAGAGCGAAACGGAAAGCGAACTGGAGAGCGATGAGGAGGCCAAGCTCAAGCAGCAGCAGCTGAAGCGAAAGCGAGCTACGCCAGCTAGTTCTATTCCCGAACAATATCGCAAACGTGCCCGTCAAATGCTCCAGAGCGCCGTAAAAGCTCCAATCGTTAAAGTGTCAATCGATGTGCCCACATTTGATACTCCCAAAATTGAACTAAAGCTGCCCACAGTCTTGCCTGCTGCCTCAGCAGCTGAACAGCTGCCAGAGGAGCGCCTGACGCTCGAACAGCTGCAAGCTCTGCCCATCTACAAGAATTACAAAAGAGGCGAACCCAGCAATAAACTCTACATTAAGAATCTGGATAAGAGTGTTACAGAATCACAGCTGAGATTGCTCTATGCGCGCTATGCGCCAGCTGACAGTCTGGACATTAAAGTCATGCAGCAGGGACGCATGAAAGGACAGGCATTTATCACATTCCGGCAGCTCAGCAATACAGTTGCGGATGCGGATGCGGCGGCGGTGGTGGTTGCCCAAGCATTGATGGCAACAAACGGTTTGCTCTGGCACCAGAAACCCATGATTGTATGCTATGGCAAACAGCAGCAAGACCAAACATGAAATCCATCCCGGGGGTTATTAGTTATTAAATCGGTTTCCATGTGATACCCAATAGCCGTTAGAGCAAAAGAATCTGCAACTATGGTACTTATAAGTATTATTTATAAATGCAAAGCAAACTTATTATAGATTTATTTAATTATATACTGTGTATACTGACTACTAACAATTTATTTAAAATACTTCCTTTGAATCTAGCCTAAAAACTGCATCAATTTATTATTTGCAAAGGGATTTTAACTAAATCCAAATCGTAAAAAAGATAAATTTGAACTAATGCTATATATATATATATTTAGTAGTATGCATTACCAGAAGGTCATTCCAATAAAATATAAATATATATATTTGTAGATTTCGATTGCAGTAGGTGAGCAGCTTTCAAGTCATTTTGACATTTTAGTTAGTTTTAGCTGTTTGTTTATTGTCAGAGTCTGCCCCGATATTTGACAAATATATATATATAAATATATATAAAAATATAGAATAAAAAAAAGCGAAATTGATATTTTTTCCATCATATTTATTTGCACAACATTTTCTTTAATTGATTTTTGCATCTTTCATCTTTGGTAGACAATTGGGCCTGATTGATACGCTGTACGTGGAAGGCGCTCGACCCGCAGACCCGGCCAACGATTTGGATGAAATAGAGATTAGTATCAGCGGTGCCAACGAAGCCACAGCCACTGCACCACCACCGCTGAAGACAAAGAAATCGCGCAAATCCAAACAGTTGGCCATGCAGCCATTTAGCTATGTGATCGCTGTCGATTTCGAGGCCACATGCTGGGAGAAACAGGCGCCGCCACAATGGCGAGAAGCAGAGATTATTGGTGAGAAATGCTGGAATATATATTCTTCTATATACCTCCTCAATGCTAATATTGAATCTTTGCAGAATTCCCAGCTGTGCTTGTTAACCTGAAGACGGGCAAAATCGAAGCCGAGTTTCACAAATACATAATGCCATTTGAGTCGCCACGCTTGAGCACCTATTGCACCGAGCTAACCGGCATAGAGCAGAAGACTGTGGACACTGGAGTGCCATTACAGACGGCTCTAATGATGTTCCACGAGTGGTTGCGCAAGGAGTTGCGTGCGCGGAATTTGCTGCTACCCAAAATGGCCAAATCGAATATATTGGGCAATTGTGCGTTTGTCACCTGGACGGATTGGGACTTTGGCATCTGTTTGCACAAGGAGTGCACAAGGAAACATATGCGAAAAGCGCCATATTTCAATCAGTGGATCGATGTGCGTGCCATTTATCGTGAATGGTATAAATATCGTCCCTGTAATTTTACGGATGCTCTCTCCCACGTGGGTCTGGCATTTGAGGGACGCGCGCATTCGGGCATCGATGATGCCAAGAATCTGGGCGCCCTAATGTGCAAAATGGTGCGAGATGGTGCACTCTTCTCCATCACAAAGGATCTGACGCCATATCAGCAACTGAATCCCAATTGTGTGTTGTGAGCCCCATTAGCCGCGTAAGAAGAACTCCCTCCAAAAAAAGGCAACAAAATATCGCAACTGCAAACAGAAAAGAAACGCACCCAATTACGGAAAAGTCTCCCGGAGCAAAATGTGGATGAGTTCTTCATTATTTTTTTGTTTGTTTGTTTTTCTTTTTTTTCTGTAACGGCAATTGATAAGACTTGAAAATTTAACGAATTGTTTCAAAATACTGCTGCTCTATATATATATATGAACAGCATGAATATACACAATACACAACACACACACACACACACATATATAATTCCATACTACAAAATCAAATACGATACATATAAGATATGGCCTTAGAGCATATTTTTGTACTATTCTTATTTAAATTTAAATGCATAGTTTATAGTCTATACTGCGTATATGGAAATGTCATACTTATGTTTACGACTTACACGGCCGCCTACCATTTTAGCTCTTAAGCGCATCCAACTAATAAAACGACAATAGATATATCCATACATATATATATATATATTCAAAACATCATCAAAATCAACCAACTTTTATACTACTTAATCATTGACAACTGCAGATGCCAGCCAAAGGCATCTTTACGAAATTGAAGTGTAAGTAAAGTATATATTAAACAAATGATCATAGAATATATGTAAAGCTTTGCAAGGAGGACACCTTCAATAAGTTTAGTTAAGGAATTGTAATTTTTATAATCGATATAAAAAGATTTCTACAAAAATGATTAAAGTATTCCTTTCCATAACCAGTAGAAAATGTTGTATGTAGACAAATATTTAATATTGTTCATGGCCTGTGCTTGATGGCCAATTGAATAACGGCTTTGCCGCCAGACAACATCCAGTTGGGATCATTCTCGGTTAGCCGCTCGACTGCACAATGTGGCATGCCACAATACAGATCACTTTTGATGACACGCAGCGCACAAATGCTGGTGGGCAGAAAGTCACCTAAGCCCTCGCTAAATGGAGTTGTTGGATTCAGGTTGATGTCGTCGAGCAGTTTGCGATAGTTGAGATCTCCCTTGAAGATGGCCAAAGCACCGAAACTCAAATGAACATGCAAACAAGGCGACAATTCGCGCATGAATCGGAATCCCTGAGGGCGGGTCCAGAAGGAACTATTGTCGCACAGTGTCATGGCTCGATTTCGGAAAAAGCGTCGCAGTCGGCGCCCAAAGGTGTACATTTCAGTTATATGGTGGTCGTGAAGGAATCGAAGCATCCAGTGAAAGTCATTGGCGGTGACATCCGAGATGAACCAAGGTATGGCCTTGACATGATAGCAAACCTTTTCTGCGAGTCCAGTGCGGATCAGATACTCACCCAGAAGGAGATCCGTGAAGAGATCAAAGCCCGCTTTACCCAACACAATGTCAACTGTGACGGGTGAGACGGAGGTGTGTATGCCCTCTGTAAGCAGGCGCCACACATCCTCCGATCGATCCTCTATTATATGCTTATCGTACTTGCCAATTGGCTTATCAGGGAGCTTTTCGAAGAGGGAGAGATTAGAACTATTAGCCCACAGCGAAGCCTTCAGCATAAGCTGGAAACTCTCTCGACTACGCGTCAATTGGGGTAAGTCCTTTAAGAATGTGTGCATCAGGTACACTAAATTTCGCGAGGCGCACATCTTTTGCGGACTAAAGTAGTCATAATCGCGGAGAGTCTCTTCCCGGCGGAATGCGGCCGAAATGCGTCGATACAAATAGCATTCGGCGTGCAAACAGTTGGCGGAAAACCATTGATTTTTATCTCGTGTCTCCAGCTTCTCGATGAACCTGTTCCAATCATTGGCATCCGAATCTTTGCCATGGAAATGCTTGAACATTTTATTAGCCAAGACCTCATTCCTTAAGATGTCCAGGCTCCACAGAACCCGGCTAAGAGCGAAGCGCGCATAATCGCCACACTGCTCCATAATCCTATGCTCTTTCTCCCGCATGCATCTCATCAGCTCGTCGAGCATTCTGGGCACACGTTCCCTAAAGGTATTGTAAGCTAAGCTATATTTGTAATGGGCCGAGAACGCATCCATCTCTGGAGTCGTATTGATGATTATGTTGTGCTTCTTATCGAAATCCGTTGGAACATTGGCAACCACTTCCTCGGTGTGCGCAGATGTAAAATCGGATTCCATGTCAGATTGTGTGCCTTGAGTGTGACCACTCTCCTCCGTCATTATTGCCACTTTCATTTTTTAGTATTTCTCATTAATTAATCTAAGATTTTGAAATTTTAATGCAAAACAACTAGCAATTTTATGAAATCTCCATAAAGATATATAAAAAAAATTTAGAAATAAATATTATGATAAAATTGAATTTAGGACACAAATTTTGAAAACTTTGAAAATAATGTTAAATGTAGAATATATATTTTAAAAAAGCATTATCAGACTAATTTTTTTTCAATCGCAGAAACTTCCTTAAATAAATTCGCTTTAATTTTGTATCATAAAATAATATTCGGATTAATGCACATTTATCTGATCTACTTTATGCAAAAGTAATTTAAGCTATGCAATTTTTAATTTGATAAATTTGTAAAATATATAAGACTCATCTGGTTTGTACAGAAATCGATGGTATACAATATTTATAAGGCATCTAAGGCTTTAATTTTAACAGTGAAAAACTAGTTAAACAATTTAGCTAAGCCTAAAAGGGCAACAATTAATTTATTATGTTAAAGATCTCCAGATATTGGTTGTCTAAATTGTATTTACTTATGGGCAAACTCTATAGTGCCATATTCACCAGTGAGCATCCATTCCTTGTTCTTCGCAAAGAGTTCCTCCGATTTACCCGGCGGCAAACCACAAACCAGGTCAGCTTTGATAGTGCGCAGCGTGCAAAGATTTGTGGGTCTAAAGCCTGTGAGAAAATATATAGTATATATATAATTTTTTTTTTTGGTTTAGCAAGATTTAAATTTACCACGCAGACAGGTTTCCAATGACTCGGTGCTATGCCAACTGTAGTCTCCGAGTAGTTTTCGATAGTTCAGATCTCCTTTGAAGATAACCAACTGTGCCTGCGAGAGGCGCTTATAAAGTTCCGGCTGCACTTCAGCCATGCGATAAAACTCGTTGGGACTAGTCCAAAAGTGCTCGAGCGGAGCCAACTCGAATTTGCCCTCATCTGTCAAACGTTTAAATTTCTTGCCCAACTCGCTGAGCACCGGATCAGGTTGTTCAATCAAAAACTGTATTATCCAGTGATAATCCTCGGCCCTCACATCGGATATAAACCAGGGAATTGCTTTTGCATTGAAGCGCACTTTTCGCGCCAGCCCCTTATCGATTATATACTCGGCTAGGATCAGATCTGTGTACAGCTCATAGCCGGCATTATCGAATACAAATTCCACAATGCCATTGCCATCTGATTTATCCAATACTTCCCAAATGGAGCCAGTTGCATCCACAAGCAAATTGGCATTCAGTTCGTCTACCTGATGGAAAGCGTCGCCAGTTGGCTTGACCTGTTTGCCGGACGTAATCGACAGGTCACAACGATTGCCCCACAAATTCAGTGTCATTAGCTTCTGGAACGTGCTCGAAATGCGTTCGTTATTTCGGGTGCCTTTCGCAACGGCCATCATGGCATCCAAACTGAGTTGCGCCGCCGTTTGTTTCTGCTTTCGGAAATAGTCATGCCCAGCGAGACGCGAGACTATAAATATGGACCATAATTTCCGATACATATAGCATTCAGCGTAAAGCCAACAGGCAGTAAAATATGTTCTCTTTTCTTTCGGCAGTTTCTCCAGAAATAAATTCCATTCGTCAGCGTCGCTTTCTAGAAGTTTGTAGAGCGATTTAGTAGATATAAATCTTAATTAAAAAAATGTGTTTTTTTTTTTGTGGGGGACGACTGAAAACTTTCCTACCGAAATAACGTGTTCAAAAACGAACCGATTTTCAAATGCTAAACATTTTCGATTATGCTTTGCACTCTATATTAAAACTGCATTTAAATTTGCAAGCAAAATTTTTGGTCAATATTGCATTTTCTATTTGGCCTACCTTTATCATTGAAGGGCAGTAACGGTCCGTTCTTTAGAATATTTGAGCGCAGTTCCAGAACTGCAGCAGATGTTTGATCAATATCTGCATCCTATACACAAATATTGATTATTGATGAACTGAACACATTGTTTGGATTATGCAATATGTAAACTATACTCACCGCTCCATATGTTGCCAGTAATTCATCCTTGTCTTTGGCAAGGCAGTCGGCAATTGTTTGTAGCGTTGCGGGGAGCCGCACACGAAACGTATAATAGGCAAAACTCCTACAATGTGGGAATCGGATCTTATTTAGAGGTCAGCCAATCAAAATTGCATCAGTGCTACATATGAGTGTGTATATATATGCATACATATATACGTATCATATTCACATTGCTATATATAGCGATATATTCTTACTGCTTGTATACGGCTGCTAACTGCGTGTGTGGAGGAGTCTCGCTATCAATAATTCCATTTTCTACATCAAAATTAGAGTCGTCTTGTGCCAAGGTCATTTTTGAAGTTTACTTCGTGTTGGGTGCTTCTACCTTATCAGCTGTAATTCACTTATTGCACCGCTTGTTGTTGCAAAGTGACTGCTACAATATGCAATTTACTTCTTAGTGTTGGCGCGAACAGTAGAAATGCAAGTTACCATGAAAGTGCTACGCTAGATGTGGCATCGATAATATCGATTGTTGCTATCGATATAACTTGCAATACATCAATAAAATATGCATAGTTTATCTATCGTTTAAGCAAATTACCGAAACTATCTATTGGAGCAATCAGCTGATGCACAGCTGACCGTAAACTGGAATGTTTACATTTTTTGGCGAATCGTAAACATTTTTAAAATTAAAGATAATCTTCTAGGTAATACAAAAAACTATTTGTACCTACAGAATGTACAACTATAATCTTAAAGAATTGGAAAATTATATTCGAAAAAATTATATACAGTTAAAGTGTTTATATTTCGATTAACTTTTGCTTTGAAACGAATTTGATACAGATTTATCGGCTTTTAATAGCTAGTCATCACCTGAGCCATCAACAAATTGTATTACGCCAAAGTTGCCAGCTACCATCCAGTAGGGATTATTTATGTCCAGATTCTCAGTGACACCCTGTGCAAGACCGCATATTACCTCGGACTTTATTGTGCGCACTGTGCAGAAATTGGTGGGCAGAAATCCACCCAGGCATTTTCTTATATCCTGTGTGGACTCCCAGCAGGTATCGCTCAAGAGTTTCCGATAGTTGAGATCTCCTTTAAATATAACGAGCTTTGATTGCTGAAGGCTTTGATATAACTCTGGTTCAAGGCTCCGCATGCTGCAAGCAAGAAAATAAATCAGTTTTGGGAACAGAGGAATTTTTCCGGGACTCACTGGTGAAAGGCAAATGGCGCTGTCCAGAAATAGGAAATGGGTGCCAATTCAAATTTACCATCTTCGAAGAATTGCTTGAACTGTTTGCCAATCAGGGCGGCGTTGTAATTAGTAGAATCAGTGTAGTTGCTCAGAAACTCAAGGGTATCGTTAACATCCCGCTTTGTGGCATCGCAGACATACCAGGGAAAGGCCTTGACATGAAAGCGCACTTTTTGAGCGAGTTGATGTACGATGATGTACTCGGCCAGTATGAAGTCGGCGACAAGTTCGTAGCCAGCATTAGCCAGTACTATATCCACATGCTGTCTTTTGGTTGAGCTGTGCTGCGACAAGCATGTCCATATATCCTTGACATTGTTAATGAGTATATACTTATCCATGGCCATAGGATCGGCCAGTACAAGTCGATGGAATAAGCGCCCATCGTCATCGAGGTCATGGCGATTGCACCACAAGGCCACTTTCAACACATCCTCAAAATGCTCGAAACACTTTATCGAGTTTCGCGTATCCAAGGTCAATTGGCGTATGAGGTACTGGCCATCGATCAATTCCTGCTTCTTGATTTTGCCAAAGTAATCAAGCTGTTTGATTAAGATGCTGTTCTCCACAAAGGAGTAGAGCTTCCGATACATATAGCACTCGGCATGCATGTAGCATGCCTGATAAAACGTACACCCCTCCTGGGGCAGCTCTGCGATAAAGTTATTCCACAAGTCGCGATCCGGCTCTGCAGGGCAAATATTTATATATTATAAATACAGTTTGTAGAAGTTGAACATATAAACTTACCATCGCCTGTGAACTTCTGAAAGGGTTTGTCCGTTTGCAGTTCATATTTTAGCCTCGAGATAAGTCCAATGACAGTCTTTAGCTCTTCGGAAGCATGCTGCACAAATTGATTGGGCGCCTTAATTGATTGATTTGAGGGATCAATCGAAACTTATTACAAACCTCACCATACTCTGCGATCAGCTCTCTCTTGTCCTTGGTGAGCGAATCGATGACCCTTGTGAGCATAACTGGCAACCAGTCGCGGGTCGTGCGATAAGCAATGCTACGCTTGAAATGTCCAGACTGGAAGGCATTCACTGGCGTGGGTATATCGACAATGTTGTATTTGGCATCGAAATCCGATTTGAAGACCTTTGCAAATGTTTGTTCGTCGGCTTTGGTGTATGCTTTTGCGCCATTCTTGGTTGTAGCGCACTCTCCTCCTTCGTGCCGCTCCATCTTAATTATCTGCGTAAGCAGCCTATTTAGTATTCAGTTGAGAATTAGACACTATAAAAATACAAAAATTATTTATATGTATTGCCTGTGTTACGCTGCTCAGTGTGACCGTAGTGTTGGACAAATTAATTTCAGTATGCAGCTCTGGCAAAATTTCCTAAACTAAAATTAAATCTACCATTAATTAAATTAATAACCACTTTAATTTATTGCTATTACTTTGCATTAATACTTTAAAAATTAAGCATAATTTTTAATTTGAGTATTTTTATCGAGCATAATTTGGCGAATATGGTATTTTGGTATTTTTTGGTACATGTTAACTTCTGGTGCTTGTCTTTTTTGTGCGCATTTTCACTTCCGCGTTCCCTTATGATACATTGCAGTTTTTATTTGGACATGGAACGCGACGCGAAGTCTTCGACATGTTCAATTCGCGGAAATTGATATGAATAATTAGCAAATAAAAATAATCGCCAGGGTTGTCTTAACACCAATGACGATATAGTAGTGACAAAGTCAACCACAACAACAACAACAGCAACGCGCGCGATCCAATTTGTTGACGAGTCGCTCGGTCTCTGTGTGTTTGTGTACGGGTCATGCTGACTCAGTTTACGGATTACGGGCAAAAGACGCGGATACCAGATTAGAATCCAGCTGAGCGAGAGCTGCAATTTAACATTTACAAATGTGTACAAACTAAGAAAAAACCGCACGAGAAACACACACACACACCAACACACACACGCAGACGTACTCACGCAGCAGACAGCACCACCTACAACACCCAACACCCCAAACACACACAAAGACACACACACGGACACGCACGCATACAATGTCACATTTGCCAGTTCCACTTTATGGCTTCGCAGCATTTTTTATGATTTTCTGGTTTGGCACTTGGTGTGTGCATCTGATCGCGATCTGCTATGGCAAATATAAGCTGCACAAGAAGTCATGCAAACTGCCAACGGAATCATCCCCCCTGCCGGGTGTGTCCATATTGAAGCCATTGATGGGCGTTGATCCCAATTTGCAGCATAATCTGGAATCGTTTTTCACCATGGATTATCCGCTGTTCGAGTTGCTCTTCTGTGTGGAGGATAAACACGATCCGGCCATTAAACTGGTGGAGCAGCTGCTGGTAAAGCATCCCCAGATCGATGCACAGCTATTTGTGGGTGGCTCCGATGTGGGCGTAAACCCAAAAATCAATAATATCCATCCCGGCTATATGGCAGCGAAATATGATTTCTTCATGATATCGGACAGTGGGATTAAGATGAAGAACGACACGCTCCTCGACATGGTACAGAACATGTCCGATCGGCATGCGTTAGTCCATCAGATGCCATTCACCAGCGATCGCGATGGATTTGCGGCAACCTTCGAGAAGGTCTTCTTTGGCACTGTGCAATCGAGAATCTATTTGTCGGCCGATGTGCTGGGCATCAATTGTCATACGGGAATGTCCTGTCTCCTACGGAAAGCAGTCATCGATCAATTGGGCGGACTAAGGGCATTTGGTTGTTATCTCGCCGAGGATTTTTTCATTGCCAAGCGCGTCACCGAATTGGGCTGGAAGATGCGCATCTCCAATCAGCCAGCGCTCCAAAATAGCGGTGTCTGCGATATTGCCAGCTTCCAGGTAATAAATCTGCCATACTTATATCAAAAGTTTCAAATCCGTATTATCTAAAAAAAACATATATATGTTGCTCGCAAATTATAAATTATAATTCTTATCGCGATTCATAAATTAGACACGTGCAACATTGTTGTGCGTTGGTGTGCAGAATTTATAATCAAAACCGTTTTAATTTTTATACCCTGTCATAATAAATGATTCAAATGGGTATTATCTAGTTCATCGCATATATATTTATATGCTTGGGAAAATTCATTTATTTTTAGTATGAACAAACACTAAAATTATTTAAGGCACCTGGTCCTTAAAGTAAGATTAAGATGGAATCTATGCTAGAATTGCTATGATAGAGTTGGTTAGAGAGTATCTACTAGACGACGTAGAGAACTTTTCTACTTGTTGATTTACAGTTCCCCCCCCTCCCCCCCTCCCCCCCCCCACTGATTATTGCTTCCCACAATTCAACAAAATAGCTTCTTTTTTTTATCGCCATGCGGTTTTAGCTGCAAGTGTTTTGTTGGCACATAATTAAATACAAGAAAGACCCATCAATCCACATCGCTTACCATTTGAAGTGCAGCGAGAGAAGTTATAGTAGTTGCAGGTTGTTTTGGGGTTTAATACTCAAAACAAAATATTCTCAAATGCGAAAGAATAGTCTCAGAAGTCGGCTAATTAAACTATTTATAGTCAGTGGCGGAATATGCCGGATATGCGGAATATGACAATAATGAGGAATCCTCAGCGTACGTCATATCAGCATGTGTCGCCTTATTAATAATATCAGGCAGTAAAATATCGATTGTTGCTTGCCTATTTTTGAAACTTTAGAATGACACGTTTCTCGCAATGAATATAAATACTAATTCCAAGAATAGCCCAGATCACAACTGCTCTCCATTGTGAGTTGTTTTTAATTATGGAATTTACTGTAGATAAATCAATAGATATCAATTGAAATTATCAATCCAAAAAAATTCCATTCTAATAAAAATAATGCTAGAATAATCGAAAATATTACAAGCACAGAAATAAATGTACGCTGAATGATGTATGACTATGAGAATGATGAATGTACGCTGAATGATGTATGATTCTTGGTGTGATTAATCGCAAACAAATAGTTTCACATTCTAGTTGTTGATACTATATAGTTTCTTAGGTCGTTATAGTTATTCTATTTTCGTGTCAGCTGTTCAATTATTTGTTATCTGAAACGCGCACAAATACAATGGTCAAATTGTAAATTAATCATTAATCAGGTGTATTTTTGTCGAAATTTATTTGAAGTTGAACTTTGACCTTTGTTTGTATTTCTATACTATATTTTGTATAATAATATCCGTAAATTACTATCGTTTTAGGCGCGACTCATACGCTGGGCCAAGCTGCGGGTAGCAATGGTGCCCACAACGATACTGCTGGAGCCACTCTCGGAGTGTATGATACTGGGTGCTTTGGCTGCGTGGTCAGCATCGCTGCTGTTTGCCTGGGATCCATTGGTGTTTTATTTGGTGCATTTGCTCTGCTGGTTTCTATCGGACTGGCTGCTGTTATCCATTGTGCAGCATGGCTCGATGCCATTCCACAAATTTGAGTTTGTCATTGGCTGGCTGTTTAGGGAGCTAACCGGCCCATATTTGTTCCTGCATGCACTATGGAATCCGGCAATACGCTGGAGGACGCGCACCTTTAAGCTACATTGGGGCGGAGTTGCATACGAATTACCGCTCAGTTCACCCGCATCGGATTCTTCTCTCACAGCGCCATTGCAGCCGACGGCGCCCACGTTGTTAGCAACATCTTTAGGAGGAGGTGTTAAAGGAGCAACAACGGGGATGATGGGAACGCTGCCGGTGGCTAAACATCGACAACTGATCTCGTAGCAGCAGCTAGTTAAAATTAGTTTGTTATATGCGTAAATTGTGTAAATAGCTGACTGCTATTTCTGAGCTAAGTTGATGTGGCACTAGTATTATTATTACTAGCAAAACAAAACAAAACAAAAGAAGAAAAATCCCCCTTAGTCACTACATAAACTTAAGTGTAGGTGTAAAGTCAGGTGAACTAAAAAGCGAGCTCTCTATAGCTCTTCTGCATCTGTTTTGTCTAAATTACGGCCTTTAAGCTTAAGCAGCGGCATCCAAAGTCTGGACATGATTACTCCTGCTCGTTAACTAACTGACAGCATCAACTAACTGTAACAACAACAACAAAGCGTATATTTGTTGAACCGAACTTAAACCTAAGTTGACAGTTTGTGCTTTAAGTATATAGATACATATTTTTTGTAGAGATCGATCTGTAAGTTAATTAATTCAATTTAAGCAAAAGTTTTTGTAATTTTTGTATTGAGTTGCACTTGAGATTCGGGGGAGAAATGAGAATGTTGCATAGTTTAGTTCGATTTTGTTATTGCTTTTTTAAATCGATTATCGTAATTATAATTAGATATTTATTATACCTAAGCGAAAAACTATATATATATATATTATTTGTTTTCTTTTTGATTTAAACATTAGCAGCAGCACACACATAAATACTATCCTCACTGATTTCACTGCTTTGCGATTTTCTGTAAATATGCTTCGCTACACCGCCATCGAATAAATTTAATTTATATTACGAATGATTTTTTATTATCAGTTGTCATTTGAGTGATTATATAACGATATACATTTTTTGATTATCTTTTATATTTTTCATTGTGATTATAACAAATGAGTCAGTCAATGGTGCTTCACTTTCGATCGGCTTGTCTATGTTTTATGATCGTTATGAAGGTGTTTTGGGTTCAAAAATTACAATGACAGACAACTGGAGAATTTCAGCGTTGAGTCACACTGCGCATTTCTTATCACAGACTTACCTACGTTTGACACATTATTGGCGGCAATTAGGGCGTGTGCAAGATACACTTTGAGGCATGTCTTGTCTCACCTCACATTTAATTATGCTAAAGCGTTTATCGTATATACTCTCTATATTTGTTTGACGTGAAGTCGGATCGACCAACCCTCAAGCCAGGAACTTAAGTATTATACGTATATAGTGGCAGTTAACTACAATATGATAACCTAGACTAACAAACTATTTAATGTACACTCAGAAAAAAAACACACATATATAAAATTCGAGTAAAATCTTCTGTCTTTTATAATCCCTAAAATAATACCTTTGAAACAGTTGTGTTCTTAACATAATCTGATTGTACTTGTAACTAAAACCACACCCAATTTTTCTCTGAGTGTAATTACTTACAATGACGTAGAGCGCTTTAATTAAAAAAAATGTAGCCATTTCTCTAGTGATTCTGGGATCGAGAGCAAAGAGTAAGAGCTTTATTTTCCTGTTTTCACAGCAGTTTGGACCCATTGAGTCTTATCTCGATCGCAGCACTGAACCTATAAGATTATTAGCTATATACGCATACATATTAACAGTTGCGTACATACAAAATACGCTCAGCAACAACTGCAAGAACTTTTCCTTACAACCACGCACACACACAGACACATCCACACATATATACATACACACGTATATGTATATAAATTGAGAATATGTATTGTACAGATTAGGGAGCCATATCAATTGCAAAGCACAGAGAAATGAGTATGAGTATGAGAACAAGACAGCGGGCAACCGAATCGCTTAAGTTAACGTATAAATAGAGTAAGAGATTAGTGATAAATACAAATACAAATGTATACATGCATATATATATGTATACATATGTGTATGTGTGTGTTTGAATGTATGTGCAATAAAATAAGGTAATCATTGTTGGTTTTTCATTCTTCTTAGCAAAAAATCAGCAATTAAAAGAATGTTTACTCAAATCACGCGCCTATGCCGTAAACTTGAACTCATTTATGCTTTATGCCCAGCCAACAGCCAGCTGAAATAAACGTGAACAATTTTATTTGGAGCTAAATTGCTAGGCTATAGAAAAATTTGGTTTCTTATCAAAATTCTACTAGTCAGATATGAAAAAATGAAATACAACAAATTTAGCACTAGATAATTTAACATACTTGCAAATACATTTAGATAGCTATAATCATATATATGTGCATAAAAATAATTATGTGTCAATAATCAAGCGCAATTATCTAACAAGAAAAATACAAACAAGATAAAAGTTTAACTGAGGTTTTTTGTAAAAGCCACATACTAAAATACTTTTAGTCAAAACAAATTATTAAGTGACCCTTTTGCGTAACATAAAAATACAGTTATTAAGTAATATGCATATAAATATATAGATATATATTATTTGTTTTTGCTGTCTCTGTCTGGAATTTCAAATGTCGACAGTTAGCTTATCACTTAAAATTGAAATTGGATGAGACTTTTTTTTGGGTATGTGTTCAAAGAGATAATTTTTGTTGAGCTTTTGTTTTGAAAGGTAAAATTATATTAAATAAGTGTGTATTTTCTAAAAATATATTGATAACTAGGCTAAATGATAGTCAATAAATTAAACTTGATTAAAACAATGACCAACAACTATCAAATAATGTTATTTTTATGCTTCAATACATTTATCTACATTGGACATCCCTCCAGGGCGCGAAATGTTCCATTCACGAGTGCAAGCCGAGAAATCGTTTGCGTACACATATATGGAAATTTATAAATATATATATTACTGATAAACCGCAATCATTTATGACTCATGCGAGTGTACTGAATGTCTGTTTATGTTCATATTCTAAATGACGGTGCTAATGATTTATTGACAGTGCTAGATCATTCGATCGATGCAAGAATTTATAGAAAGTGTGCTAAGCAAATTTAACGCTCGTATTTTGATGAATGTATTTTGGGCTAACTGAAAAGTGGGGATTAAAATATCATGCTGAATTTAGATAGCTTTACAATCTTGAAAAGTTCTTCTTCAAAGTATTTTCGCATGACGCTGGTAATATTTTGTCGCTCATGAGATCTCTGAAGTTAGTTACTGATATGCTATCTCAAGTGCGCCCTGCAATCTAAATTAGTTAATCGGGTTTCCCGTTGTATTTCCAATAATACCATAAACTCATATTATTTCCCATAACTTTTTGCTTTCACACTGGATATTTTTATTAATTTTAAATTGCTAAATTTATTATGAGCACTAATTTTTGGTCAGAACCGGGTTTTATATTCGTACATGTATCATTTTAATAGAGCTGCTTAAGAAACAGAGCACATTTGCAAAGCTCACATACTGATTATTTAATAATTTTGTAATACTAATTATAATGTGAACCCAAAGTCCTACGACTGTTAAGCAAACAGAGGCATCTTTTATTCCGTTAGATTCCGCTACTGCTAAGGCTTGTTCTTTACAAAATCCAGTCTATTTCCCTAAGAATCGAGTCGATAATTAATAGAAATTCAGTCAACGTTTCAAATGCTGCAAATAGATATATATAGCACTCAATACAGTGCTTACAATAACAGAAAATGTTATTTGCGAACCGGAACCGAATGAACTTAAACCAGGGCCTCAGTGTATTCGTTAAAGTCGTTTGTTCACAGATTGCTTTGATTGAACTTATTCCGAACGATTCAATACAACTCGTCCAAATTGCAAATTGCTGGAAAAAAAAGGTATATCTTATCTAGAACACCACAAACACTTTCAAAAATTATAGTCAACAATACCTAACGACAATCTGATTACAGTTGCGTGTGGCAAAGCAGCAGAATGTTTATATTAGCATAAAAGTTACTCACAAATTTTGGCATGCGAAAAATCTATACAGTTTTATCAGCCAACCAACACATATGTGTGAACATGCATGTCGTATGTGTGAGTGCGTATATGTGTACCAGCTGGCGGCGATTGGAATGGGGGCGTATGGAAAAAATTCTTTGCCACTGTCTGTGTTTGTTTCTTGTTTATTGCAGATTTTGAATGTTTGGCTCTTGAGTTTTAACACACGTCTCTTTAAATAATCTTTAATAATGTTTAAAAATTGTGAAAATTTGCTGTTTACACTTGCAGATGTTTTGGCCGCTGCTGAAGCGGCGTTGATGAAGTCGGAGAAAAAACACATCAGTGAATCTTTTAGTTCATTCCCAACAAGAAACGAGAAAAGTTGCTGCCCGAACAATGGCCATGTCCAAAGTGATACGCGTGCTTGAAAAGTCAATAGCTCCATCTCCGCATAGCGTTCTATTGGAGCATCGCAATCACACCGACTGCATCCTCTTCGAATCCCATGTCTGTGCACTGCTCACTCAGCAGGAGAACGTTATCCGCAAGCAGTACACAAAGGTCAGTATCTCTCAAATAATCCCATTTGCAATGAAAATTAATTGTGAAAATTTTCAAGGCTATGTGTAGTACAAAACAAACAAAAAGTATCTTTAAATTTTTCAATAGAATTGTAGTAGCAATATGTTGAGCATTCCAGCTAAAAGTTTTCAAGAGCATGAATTTAAATTATTGAAAGGCAATTAGGTACGCAAACGTAGCGTAATATAAAATTCATTTAATTATCGTCGGATTGTACAACAACACAAAATAAGTAAAGCATTCGACTTGTTTATAAAGTATATTAAATTAATCGTTATTTTGCCGTAAATGGTTTTCTATATATAAATCACCAAACAACATGTTATGTAACACAAATTGTGTGACTTGTTTTGACTTATTGATTCATTACATTATGTATCAATGCTTTTGCCAATCATCCCAAATACAAATCTTGAAAACACCTATATAAACAAACGAGAAAACTTTAATAAAAATACCTATTAACAATAATTCATTACTATATCTTAAATTGTATATAAAACAATGATCTAAATATTATTTTTTTGCACACAGGTGTGCGATGCTTATGGCTGTTTGGGTGCACTGCAGCTGAATGCTGGCGAGAGCACTGTGCTCTTTCTGGTGCTCGTTACCGGTTGCGTGTCCATGGGCAAAATTGGCGATGTGGAAATCTTTCGCATAACGCAAACGTCATTTGTATCGCTGCAGAATGCTGTGCCCAACGAGGACAAGATTAGTGAGGTGCGCAAACTGCTCAATTCGGGCACCTTTTACTTTGCACATCAGAATCCATCGGCTGCTGGTGCAGGATCGCCACCAAATAGCAAGTTCGATATTACGCTGTGTGCACAGCGTCGCCATCAGACGGGCGAGACGGACAATCGATTCTTCTGGAACCGCATGATGCACATTCATCTGATGCGCTTCGGCATCGACTGTCAGTCGTGGCTGCTGCAGACCATGTGCGGCTCCGTTGAGGTGCGCACCGTTTACATTGGCGCAAAGCAAGCGCGTGCCGCGATCATCTCACGCCTGAGCTGTGAGCGCGCTGGAACGCGTTTCAATGTCCGTGGCACGAATGATGAGGGCTATGTGGCCAACTTTGTGGAGACGGAGCAGGTCATCTATGTGGATAGCGACGTCACCAGTCATGTGCAGACGCGTGGATCGGTGCCACTCTTCTGGGAGCAACCCGGTGTACAAGTGGGCTCGCACAAGGTGAAGCTATCGCGAGGGTTCGAGACCTCGGCGGCAGCCTTTGATCGTCATATGAGCATGATGAGGCAACGTTATGGCTACCAGACGATCGTCAATCTTCTGGGTAGCTCGCTAATTGGCAGCAAAGAGGGCGAAGCGATGCTGAGCAACGAGTTCCAGCGGCACCATGGCATGTCCGCGCACAAGGATATCCCACACGTCGTCTTCGACTATCATCAGGAGTGCCGGGGCGGCAATTTCTCGGCTCTGGCCAAGCTCAAGGAGCGCATGGTCGCCTGCGGTGCTCATTATGGCATCTTCCATGCCAGCAATGGCCAGGTGCAGCAGGAGCAGTTTGGCGTTGTGCGCACCAATTGTCTGGACTGCTTGGATCGCACCAACTGTGTACAGACGTATCTCGGCCTAGATACGCTCAATCTGCAGCTGGAGGCATTGAAAATGGGTGGCAAACAGCAGAACATCTCGCGTTTCGAGGAGATCTTTCGTCAAATGTGGATTAACAATGGCAACGAGGTGAGCAAAATATATGCGGGCACAGGCGCCATTCAAGGTGGATCTAAGCTGATGGATGGTGCTCGATCTGCTGCACGCACCATTCAGAACAATCTGCTGGACAATTCCAAACAGGTGAGTAATGAATACGAATTTAATCCACAATCGTCGATTCGTTTTGAGATGTGCTCTAAACTGATGTGAATATATGCTTGCAGGAAGCCATTGATATTCTGCTTGTGGGCTCAACGCTCAGCTCGGAGCTGGCTGATCGGGCGCGTATTCTGTTGCCCTCGAATATGTTGCATGCACCGACAACGACGCTGCGGGAGCTATGCAAGCGTTACACGGAGTATGTGCGTCCTCGCTTGGCTCGCGTTGCTGTTGGCACGTATAATGTGAATGGTGGCAAGCACTTTCGCAGCATTGTGTTCAAGGACTCCTTGGCAGATTGGCTGCTTGATTGTCATGCATTGGCGCGTTCCAAGGCGCTGGTGGATGTGAACAATCCGTCGGAGCATGCCGATCATCCGGTGGATATTTATGCCATTGGCTTCGAGGAAATTGTCGATCTGAATGCATCGAATATAATGGCAGCCAGCACCGATAATGCCAAGCTGTGGGCCGAGGAACTGCAGAAAACCATCTCGCGGGACAATGACTATGTGCTGCTCACCTATCAGCAACTGGTCGGAGTTTGCCTCTACATCTATATACGGCCGGAGCATGCGCCCCACATTCGAGATGTGGCTATTGATTGTGTGAAAACGGGCTTGGGCGGAGCAACGGGCAACAAAGGTGCCTGTGCCATACGCTTCGTCCTGCACGGTAGTTCCATGTGCTTTGTGTGCGCCCATTTTGCTGCCGGTCAATCTCAAGTCACGGAACGCAACGCTGACTATGCGGAAATTACAAGGAAATTAGCTTTTCCCATGGGACGGACTCTCAAGTCGCATGACTGGGTTTTCTGGTGCGGTGACTTCAACTATCGCATCGATATGGAAAAGGATGAGCTGAAGGAATGCGTCCGCAATGGAGACCTATCTACAGTGCTGGAGTTTGATCAGCTGCGCAAGGAGCAGGAGGCGGGCAATGTATTCTCCGAGTTCCTCGAGGGTGAAATCACCTTCGATCCAACATACAAATATGATGTGTTTAGCGATGACTACGACACATCGGAGAAACAACGAGCACCAGCCTGGACAGATCGTGTGCTCTGGCGTCGTCGCAAAGCTTTGGCGGAGAGTGATTTCGGCGGTGTTGGCACAGCTGCCTGGAATCCGGGCAAGCTCATCCACTATGGACGCTCGGAGCTGAAGCAGAGCGATCATCGTCCAGTGATTGCCATCATCGATGCAGAGATCATGGAAATCGATCAGCAGCGTCGCCGTGCGGTCTTTGATCAGGTTATCCGGGATCTGGGCCCGCCCGATTCGACGATTGTGGTGCATGTGCATGAAGCATCTGCAGAATCCGATGAGGATGGGCCGACCATCTACGATGAGCATGTCATGGCCGAACTCATTGCTGAGCTCTCCAAAATGGGTGAAGTGACGCTGGTACGTTATGTCGAGGACACCATGTGGGTAACCTTCCGCAATGGGGAATCGGCGCTGAATGCGGCCGCCAAGCACAGCACCCAAGTCTGCGGCTTGGAGCTGGTCTTCGAGCTCAAGACGCCCGATTGGCCCCAACAGGTGGACAGTGAGATTGAACTGTGCACCTCGAACACCATTCCACTCTGCGCTAATCCCGCAGAGCAGGCGCAGCTACTTCAATTAACGCCCGAGGTGCCACAGCGGCCCAAACAGCCACCAACGCGTCCTGCGCCAGCTCGTCCGCCCATGCCCATGTCACCAAAGAACTCGCCCCGACACTTGCCCCATGCCGGCGTCATTAGCATTGTGCCCAAGCCGGCGAAGCCACCACTGCCACCGCAGCCAATGCAGACACCATTGCAGCCTGTGCAGGTGGCAATGCCGCCACCGCCGCGTCCACCCAACATGCTTGGCGACACAACGCCCTCATCCAAATCGCAATCACCCACGGAGATGGGTTCACCATTGCATGCCACGTCCGCGAGCTCGCCAAGCTCATCGTCGGGCAAGGCTTCTCCCATTGGAGGCGCCGCTGCTTTGCCATCCGGTCCAGTCACACCACCACGTCAAGTGCAGAGCAATCAAGGAACGCCAGTATCAACGCCCACACGGCAATCCAAGCCACCATCTCTGGATCACGTCTCACCCACACAGGACACCGCCTACGAGACGACCAGCAACATATACGAGGAGATACAAGATGATGTTCCAGCACCACGGCATCCGCCACCAGCTGCTCCACCGCCAGTCATTGGAGCCCTTGATAGTCCACGTCGACAGCCGGCGGGGCCAGTGCCACCAATGGGTCCACCGCCACCGCTACCCAATCGTCGTGGTCCGCCACCAATACCAAATCGCAGTGGGAATGCACCGCCACTACCCACTCGCCCCACAAATAACTAAGAAACTCGACAAAGCCAGAGTAAGTCCACATCAAATTAATTTGCATAACAAAAACTAAAAAAATATGTATAAAAAATTATTCAAAAAAAAAAAAAAAATTACTTCCCATACCGGGAATCGAACCCGGGCCTTCTGGGTGAAAGCCAGATATCCTAGCCACTAGACCATATGGGAGGTTGCCTGCCGAACAGCAAAATATGGTTTACAGTAACATTACATATGGCAAAATTGTTTTCAATATATTCAGCTGAAAATAAACTGCAAATTAGTTGTGTGTTTTTTATAAATAATGCTCTGAGTAAAAAGACAAGTAAAGATATTATTTAATCTATATTATTTCTCTTTTAACTTACAGTCCAGGTGTCAAGCAGTCCAGCACGCGATTCGAATGGCACTCAACATATTTACATTCCATTTAAAGTTGCGTTTAATGTTGGAAATCGCATAACTAAATATTAAAAATTATGTATTTGCCAATTGTATAAAAGATATATCATTTACGTACAATGTTGAAGTGTTTCCAGGCAATAATTAAAACTGAATTTGTTGTTTAAATGCATATAAGCTCAAAGAAGAGATTGTAAATCGAAATAAGCTTGGTTCATTGCTTTAAACTTGAATGTTTCTGTTTCTGTTATATGAGCACTTAATTACTTAACCAACACTGGCCGAATGTACACACACACACACACACACTAGTGCACCAAATAACCTAAGAATTTACGTATTTATGTTAACCATACCGAGCAATCTGAACAAACCAACAAAAACTACATAATAAAGTATTAAATTACTACACACATACACATATGTATTGTATATGTCTTAAATTATTATAGCCGTACTAGTCAATTTATCAAATAAAACAAAATCGAATGTGGTAGACGAAAGTATTAACAAAACAAATTATAAATCAAAACACAATACAATGAGAGCTCGCAATACTATATTATAGCAGAAATTTCCGTTTGTTATCAGAGTTGAAAAGTCACCAAAATGCTACAGCTAAAATCCATGGAAATATTTACTGTCTAACATGTTGACTTAAACATTATTTGGGATGAACGAATTATACGAAAACAATATCAAAGATTGCAAAATATTTAAAGTGTTAATGTTACACCATATGTGAAAACTGTAAAAAAAAAACAAAAAACAAAAAACTTTAATCACCAAATTTCAAGAAAGGTAAATCAATAAATATGCTACATGTAATACAAATTAGAATCGAATTTTATTTGAAGGAATTTTTTCAACTTCTTTTAAACATTTTCTTTTTTTAATATTTCATATTTCTGTTTTATTTAAACGCAAGAAAAATGTACTTCAAACATAAACTTAACACTTAAAACTACAGCCTTTACTGCAGATTAAAACCACTTGGGAAGCACATCGTTGGGCAGATTCTTGTGATTGGGCAAAGCGGTGCAAGGACGCTGCTGTCGCCAGAATTCCTGTCGCTTGTTGAGGAAACAGACAGCTTCCTTGGCCAATGCAGAGATGTTCTCTGTGTTGGTATCGGCGCGCACGAGATCCGGATGGAGTAGTAGCTTCTCCAGATATTCCTTGTCCACGCACAGCTCACCCAGCAGTTTGCGTGCATTGCGTCGCTCCAGATCCGCCTTTGTTGGTTTCTGCCGCACCCGAGCACTGATCAGGTTTTGCGACTTGGGCGTATTATCACCCGATTTCTTCGCCATTCCGCTTTTAATTGGAGCAACTGGCAATGTGGAACGGATTTTTGTCCCGATCGTATTCTCAATGGCCTCCTGTGTCTTCTGCACGCCCAACCTAAATGAGGCAAGCTCTGGACGAGCACGTAATCCCCGATGGAAGAACATTAGGCTCTGCTCAAACTGACCCAAATAATAAAGGGACTCGGCCTTCTGGTATATGGCGCGTATATTGTTCTTATCCTCGCTGAGTGCCGTTTCCGCATCCTGCAGCGCCTTGGAGGCCTCACCCAGCAGCAGATAACATTTGCTGCGAGAGATTAAGGCATTGAGATCCGTGCTGTTCAGCTCCAGAGCCTGCAAATAAAAAGGGATACTTGTTAATGGACAAATTAGAGAAAGTTGGGCCATCTTCAGCACGATGTAGTTTACATACCCTTGCATAAGGATTTGAACTGAATTTAAGTAATAATATAAAGATCAAGGATATGTAAAGATAAATTTGCTGTGCAGTTAAAGATCCCTTATTCAACCTTGCAAAAGAAATGTATCGCATTCTCCGGATTCGCATTTTTGATCTCCTTCAAGCCGAGCGCAATAATCGAACTAATGTCCGCCTCGTCGGGGATTAGAAGCGCCTCATTGCGATCCTGTTTCTGCTTTATTTGCAAACTCTGCTTGATGTCAAAGGCGCCGGCGCTGACAGCCGCCGCTCGATCCTTGTCCGTATAGAAGTCTACGAAATTCTCCTTGGGCTTCTTTTTCTTCGCCATCTGCTCCTCGATGCGTTTGCGTGCCGCACGTAACTCAGCCTCGATGCGATTGCCACGCTTGGAGCCAGGCTCCAGATCCTCCGGATACTTGCTTGCACCTCGAGCTCCACGTTCCGTTGAGGATTTCCCGCCGCCGCCATACGAGTCACGCCTATCCCAAATCGGCACCTTATGAGAGGCACGACCGCGACCCTTGGACCTTTTATTCGATTCGTCCAAGGATTCCTCGTCTGCGTTAGCTCCCGTGCGTAAGAAACTCTGCAAAAGCTCCTGCTCCTTATCAACAGCTAAAATGTTGTTCAACACACTCGTAGCCATTTTAATAAATACTGTTTAAGCTGCGATTTCAAAAGTTCTCTACGTAGTCGAAAGTGTGAAAAATTCACACCTGCTGACAGTTGCAAACAATAGATAATTGATTTGCCATTTGCCCATGGTTGGTTGCCAGGAGACTAGCTAACTATAAATATGGGTTAACAATCGATAACAAATAACAAAAATCAGCAACACGAGGCTAGCCAAAGTTGTGCGTCGAGTTCAATGGAAGGATTTAAAAGTCATATTGCTGACATTGAAACCCTTGCCTCTTTAAGTAGTCCATACGCAACAATTGTTAAAAGGAGAAGTTAAGAGTTGCACATCAGATGATCAATAAGTATATTTATAACAAATAATTGATCTATTAAATTTGAGAGATTTAAAGCATTTCTTTTTCTTTTCTTAATGCCCTTCTCATACGGAATGTCTTTAAGATGATATGGTCTTTATTCTTCAATCCCATTTCCTCCTTTCCCTTACCTGTACTTAAGTATGATTCTCAAACTGTAAAAAGCTTTCAAATATACAAGCAAACAATTTTCCTGGTTACTTGCGAAGCTTTTTGAAAGCTTTCCTTTTGTCGCCATCTAGCGAGCGCTTTAAATTGCAACCGTTACATTTTCAAATATTAAGCACTATGAATACTTGCATATGGATTTTACACAATTCTTATTGCAATTTTGGCAATAGAATTCCGTTGATCACAAAATTGAAAATATATTTACCTGATTATAACCAGTCAATGCCTTGTAGTATTCACGAACTTTCATGTGATTGTTGGACTGATCACAGAGCAGTTTAATACTCGTCTCAATTTCCTCAAGTGTGTCAACTTTTTGCTTTTTTCGTGGCATTTTTGAAATTTAATGTACGAATTGTAAAAGTAAACTTTTGATTTTTTTTGTACACTTTACTTTGTAAAAGCTTTTAGTTGTATTTTTGGCATTTAACCCAAACATTTAAGCTCATGTCGATTTATTTAATTACTCGTTATATATTATGTTTATCACCTCACATCACGAATTTCAAAATTGGTTTGTTTCGCGTAAATATATGTTCATATGTGCAAGCTGGTACACTATATGTGTGCTCACGTCGCTCGTCAATTTCCAACTAAACGGCTAGCTCTTCTTTCATATTTTTCTAGGCTGCCTTCTCTTGTAAATATTGTTGTTGGGTTTGTTGTTGCTGAGGGCCCGAATGGGAGAAGTGGTCTCTGCGGCTAAAAGTTATTGTTGGTTGTTGTGGCTTTTGTAACTTAGTTTGCATGTGCTGACAAGTCTCAATAAACTTCAATAAACTCGCTTTAATATCTCAACAATTTCCTCGCTTACTTAATTCTCTGACAGACATAAAAGTTGACAGTCGAAATTCTTGATTCGAACGGTAATGCAATTGTTACAGCCCATATTAATAAGTTTTACAAAAAACTTTTTTCTAATGTTCATGATTGATCAATAAAATATTCTACCTGAAATTCTCTAGGAAATATTCAATTTTTAAGAAATTAAAATATTTTCATATTTAATGATGTTCATCAATTGAGTGAAACGCTCAAATAACACGCATCGTTAGCTAATTATAATGATTATAAATCAAAAGTTGCGTTACCAAACTTATGCTAAAAGCCAAAGAGTCACGCACGTTATCATTGTTGTTGTTGCTGTTGTTGTTTGTTCGTTTGGTTTTTATGCGTGGAGAATACAAATCATTGCCTGTTGGCCAAATTAGTTTAATGGCTTTCTGATGAACACAATGAAGTAACAAATCCAATTAGGCGCTATGGCTGGTAAGGGTAATCAATGAATGATATATTCAACTAAAGCCAAAATGGTAGAGTCGCATTCATTAAAATGGAAAACTCATTTATTGGCATTTACAAGAATGTGAAGAACAAAACGTTTATTGCAACATACTATTTATGAAACTATGCAAATTGCTATTAATTTTCTTGTATTGTTTTTAGAGTAAATAAATAAGTTTGATGTCTGGGCCAGTCAGTCCTTAGACCAGGACCTTGCGTGTTCCCCACTCATTTCACTGAAACCGGCAGCAACCTTCGCGGCGTGCCGAAACAATTTTGTTGTTTGTTGTTTGGCTGTCCTCATAAGCAATCGACTGCAGTGTTGCCTTACAAGACAATTTTGTGGCTTATTGTACCTTGTCTCATGGTGCCGCATCAACCAACTTCGTCCAACAACAACTGACAGCTGCTTCTTGTTCTCCTTTTTTTTACGACGTTGCAGACATGATGGTAAAATTATGATATTTGCATATGCTCAAGTTGAGAACTCCACGAACTTCGATTGGTAGTGTTAGGTGGTAAATTTCAGTTTAGACTTCGCTATGTGGGTTAGACTTTAATGCAAATACTTATTTGTATTTACCACATTTGCAATTCTGTTGACAAATATAGGCGGATTTTAAAGGGAGCACGCTTATAATCGTTTCAATTGTTTGATTGCTGTGGGGCGGTTCAGACTAACATGCAATGAGGTTGGCCCAAAACGAACTAAAGAGGGGAGACCTGTTGATATTTATTACTTGGCGGTTGTGTCTCTACTAATCAAACTAAAATTTTCCAAGGCAATAGTCGGAAATATTTATCTCAGGGAACCACAAAAATTGGCAAAATAATCTGGTATATAAATAAAATCAGACAACAAAAGTCTTAAGTTAATAGAAATGCCCTTACATGACTCGAAGTGATTTAACTTAATAAAAATCGGTTCTCTGTATCTTAAACCATTCATTACGCAATTAAAACATGCTACAATTCGACCGTTAATCCTTCAAAACGAGATTAAAATCCTCCATTCAAAATATTGCGGTCAATAGTTATCGAAACGATGGCGATGACAGACTGGCGTAATAACATGGACTCCAAATGTAAATGCAATCAAAAGTGTTAACATTTTACTCAAAATGGCACTGTTACTGTTAACTTTATATGTTAAATAATTTCGCAAATTATGAATTTTATCTTATCTAAGCGTATTTCTCAATTTTCTATGTATGTATTTCATGCTTAACTGCTTTCCCTTATTATTGTGATGCCTTATAATATATAAAATAAATTCAATGTCAAGGGCATTTTAGCCGGCATGCCGGCAGTTTCGAAGCAAGCAGTACTTGCACGTATGCCGATTAATATGTGTATATGTATGCATGCATATACATACTGATTTAGCTTAAGATTGAAGAAAGCATGTATTTTTATATACATATGCATGTGTCAGTGTATATGCCTATGCATGTACATATGCGCGTGTCAAAGTATTTATAAAAATATACTTGTACTGAAAAACGAAATGCTATTGTTGTCAAATGCAACAAAATTTGCCCTCTGTGCTGGTGGCAAAAAATCAATAATTGCCCCGGCAGAGGTCATTTCACAATTGCAATAAAAATGTCGTAATATGTTGGTTTTTTTCTTTTTTATTTTTATTTCCGTAAATTTGTAACGAGATAAGGTTATATAATTTATGTAACTGTTGTTGCGCGGCTCTACAAACAGGAGCGAGAAGATATTAATAAACAACAAATGTGCAAGCATAAATATGCATATATAGTTATGTATATTTGTATATGTATGCGTGTACATCTGTGGGAATTATTAATTGGAGGATGGATTGGATGTTTCTCTTCTATATAGTTATGTAAATGCTACACCCCCTGTTTGTGCGGATTGAGAAGTTAACATTGTTGTTCTGTTGTTGTATGCATATTTATATATGTGTGTTTTTATATTTAATCCTTGGTCTGCATGTATTTGATCAAGTCAATGACACGGTTGGAGTAACCGAACTCATTGTCGTACCATGAAATCAGCTTGACGAACTTATCGTTCAATGGGATGCCAGCCTTGGCATCAAACACGGACGAGTGAGTATCGCTAAGGAAATCGGTGGAGACAACCTCCTCATCGGTGTAGCCCAAAATGCCCTTCAATGGACCATTGGCCGCTTCCTGTACCTTGGCCTTAATCTCATCGTAGGTGGCAGCTTTGCCCAGACGCACAGTCAAATCGACAACGGACACATTTGGTGTGGGGACACGGAAAGCCATGCCGGTCAGTTTGCCATTGAGTGCCGGGATGACTTTGCCAACGGCCTTGGCAGCGCCTGTCGATGCTGGAATGATGTTTTGGGCAGCACCACGACCATCACGCCACAATTTGCCGGAGGGACCATCAACGGTCTTCTGGGTGGCTGTGGTGGCATGAACGGTGGTCATCAGACCCTCAATGATCTCAAAGTTATCATGGATAACCTTGGCCAACGGTGCCAAACAGTTGGTGGTGCAAGAGGCATTCGACACGACCTTCATGTCGGGTGAGTAAGCATCCAAGTTCACGCCGCACACGAACATGGGGGCATCAGCGGATGGGGCCGAGATGACGACCTTCTTGGCACCGCCCTTCAAGTGAACGGAGGCCTTCTCAATGGTGGTGAAGACACCGGTCGACTCAACAATGTATTCAGCGCCAGCGCTGGCCCAATTGATGTTGGCCGGATCGCGTTCGCTGAACACGGTGATCTTCTGGCCATTGACAACCAGGAAGCCACCCTCAGCGACGACGGTGCCCTTGAAACGGCCGTGAGTAGAATCGAACTTGAACAGGTAGACCATGTAGCTCACATCGATGAAGGGATCGTTAACCTGAAGAAGATTACACACATTTGCATTTACAGTTATTACGTGTTACAAATAGTTTCTCTCCATATATACATAACGGTATATATACAGTAAATAAGTAACTTACGGCAACGACGTTAGCGCCTTTATCGATGGCTGCACGCAGCACCAGACGGCCAATGCGTCCAAATCCATTAATACCAATTTTCGACATGTTTTAGATTTAGTTTTTTTCTTTAATTGACTGTCTGAAAATATTGCCTGGATCACCACTTTTACTTTCGCTCAGTTCACTCGTCGGGAAGCAACTGCAAGCTGCTCTGTCGATTTTGAGTTCAGATAGAGCGTTTGCCTTCTGGCAGAGCGTATTGAAAGTCAAATGAAGGACGTTTACGTCACGCCCACCACCACAGTGGAAGCATTTGGCGATTTATGGGCAGCACTAAGCTGATTGCTATGCGACGCACGCGCAATCTTGAGCATAAGCGCCTCGCGCTGCCAACTTCACGTGACTGCAAAGTGACCATATTGTGTCTATTCGAGTACCTATTGAATGTATACAGAATGCCCGCGTAAATTTGAAAATGCTGCGAGCCGTGGAAAAACTACAATAAAGCTAACTGCTGTAGCCAGGTACTGATTATTACTATTATAATTACATGTATTTACACAACCGTCTTAATCGAATCATTTCGATAATGGTTCATTTAAAATTTATACTTTTAGGTTAAAAAATAATAGCGAAAGCCCATTTTGTTCAAATATAAAATCATATGCCAGCTTTTAGAATTGTCTCATTTTTTCTGAGCCACCCGCTTGTGTAATTTTTCCCCGAATTATTTTCTCGAATTCTGAAAATCTTTGAATGACTTTCAATAGGACGTTTTCCTTTCAGCTTAAAAATATGTTTCACTTCTGTATCCCCAAGGGAATGGTCAAAATATTGCTTAAGAACTCGGGCTACTTTTATATAAATAACTAAATTACAGCCAAATGATGACAGATTAAAAATAATGAAATTGACCGATTTGTTTTTATAAAGTTTATTATGTAAATAACATATTACATGATATGTACACATATGTACATATATGAGTATTTTTCGCATATATGCCGTACACATAAACAGATGAACAATCGATATCGTTAAAAGACATTTTTGATTTTCGATAAAAAAATTCGTATTGATTTTGAGTTACGTTACAGTACACATCGAGAAGTTCAACTTAGAAAACTTTAACATAAGTACACATACATACAAACATGCTTTATAAATAATTAAAAGTAGTTGCTGTAGTCGCAACAAGTGGAACTATAGCCTACTACTGCCCACCGGTGCGCTGCACATTGTCAAAGGGCACCAGGATGCCGGGTGGTCCTCCAAACCGATTCTGGTGATGTTGTTGGTGACTGGATGCAGCTCCAACCGAATGTTGACTTGACAGCGAACGCGACGGCTGCTGAGACTGCCTAGTTGCCTGTGTCTGCTGTGTCTGCTGTGTCTGCTGTGTCTGCTGCGTCTGCTGTGTTTGCTGCGTCTGCTCAAAGGGTCTGGGCGCATTCTGAGGACTCAACACACCGGCGGGTGCTCCAAAGCCACCCGTATAACGTCCAGTAATAACAGCATTGCCAGCTTGTCCCCGATTGACCTTCTTCACTTTGAATTCGTGTTCATTGCCAGCGACATAGATGTCTGGCTTGCTGCCACCTTGTGGACGCAGCAGACCAGCGGGTGCACCAAAGCCACCAGTATATTTGCCGGTATTGCTGGCAGCAGTCGCTGCTGTTGGCACGTCGGGGACGGAGGAGGAAGGTGATGATCCTTGATGCACGCTACTGCCTTGCGCATCTGCAAGCGAGATTGTGATTAGTTTGAGTTCAACAACTGAGAATTGCGGCTTACCATTGCGCTGTGTGTTGGGTGGTGTGCTTATGACCTTGCCATCATCGCTCTTGCTGTACTCGACCTTCTGACCATCGGCTGGATTGCCACCGAAGGGTGGAAATTGTTGAGGGGCTGGCGGATCGAAACGTGCTGGAAAATGCGTGATAGAGTTTGTAGTAGAACTTTTGCTACTGCTGCGAGTGTTAAGTGAAGTTGGTTGTTCTTGTTGTGGTTGTTCAGATTGTTGTGGTTGTTCTGGTTGTTGTTCGTTGTTGTCACTGTTAGTTAGGACAGTAGGCGGTATTAGCACCAGCGGCGGCTCTACAGTGTTTAACTCGGTGCCATCATTACTGGATGGAAGCGTAAGCGTGACTTTGGATGGAAAAGCAGGGGACTCAATTTCAGCTGGTGCTGAAGTGGTTGTGGTGGTTGTTGTTGTGGTTGCTGTTGGGTGACTGGCAAAACCTTGTGGCTGAAAATCATTGGGTTTACTACCTCCCGGTTTGTGGACACCATCATCAGATAAATCCTTAAAATTGTCCGGATTATAGGGCACGCCGGGACCAACATCGGGATAATCAAAGTCTTTCAACCACGGTGGCAAGGTGGATGAATCAAATGGATTGGGTTCAACAGGCACCGCTGGCGTTGTCTTCGTTGGAGCTGTGGGTTTAGGAGTGGTTGTTGTAATCAGTGGTTCTGCTTTTTGTTGTTGTTGTTGCTGCTGTTGTCTTTGAGTGGTGTGTGCTTTGAAAATGTGCGGTGCTTGTGTGGGGCGCGCTGTGCTGGGTGCTGCTGTTGTTGGCAGTGCAACCGACGGACGTTTTGTCGTCGTCGTCGTTGTTGTTGTGGTTGTTGCTTTTATAGTTGGTTTTGTGGTTGTGCTTGGTCGCTCCGACGTGGGCGGTGGTGTCAGCTGTAGATTGTTCAGATCTACAAAAGGTTCGAATGGTGGCTCAAGATCTTCGGCCAGGGTATGATTATACTGATCATTATCTGTGGGCACCACGAAAGTGACGGCAACATCGAGATCCGGGTCGGTAACCTCCTGCAACCACGGTGGCAATGTGTACGCATAGGCCTCCTCATTGTCCAGCTTATAGAAGGTCGATGGATCCAGTGGTGTGGTGCTTCTAGGTGGGCGTGGTGTTGTTGTTGTTCTCGCTGTTGTTGTTGTCGTTCTTTTAGTAGTAGGTCTTGTTGTTGTTGTTGTTGCTCTTCTTGTTGTGGTTGTTGTTGGCTTCGGAGTTGTTGTCGTTGTTGTAGTTGTGGTTGTAGTTGTTGTGGTGCTGCGTGGTCTTGGTGTTGTTGTGGTGGTGCTATAATGAATGGTACCGCGATTACGATTGGGAAATCGTCCAGCATTGCTGGGCGTGGTGCTGCCCACATGCGCATTGGTGCCATGCCCCTCGGGTCCATCCTGTTCCAGTGGCACTATAGTAACCACACCTGGAGTGAGTGGTGCGGGTGCCTGGGGAGACAAGCCCTGCCCACTGCTTAGACTAACGCGTATATTGTGGCTACCGGGTTGCTCGACTCCAATCACATGCTTTGTCTGCTGTTCGGTTATAATTAGTGGTTCGTTTTGTGGTGCCGTTTCCAGTGGTGGCAATAAATCCCAGGCAATGACGCTAAGTGGTGCACCATTCGGTGCTGGTGTCCACGGCACTGGTCCACCAATATTATTATCCTTTTGCTGCAGCTCCAGCAGATAGTCCGGCAGGGTGCCAGTCTTCTCCTCCTCCGCATTTTGGTGTATGGGTATCAACTCGGCCTGCTCCACTTCCACAGTGACATCCGCCGCGTGGGGGTCGCCTGTTGTGGTTGATGATGCATGCTTTGGTGGTGTTAGTGATGTATCGAGTGCTGATGCGAATGAGGTGCTGTCGGTGGTGCTGTCGATATCCGAATTGGGTTGCGCCACCGCAATGGCATCTAGTTGGGAAGGAGTTGGAGTTGAATATGTGGCGTCAAGGCTTGCAATGCTCTTAGAATTGTTCTGTTTGGACGCGGCGACTGCGACTGGGAGGGGTGGTGCTTCAGGGTGGGGATTCAGGGTGAGCAGGGTAAATGTGGGTGGTGCATGTTCTGGGCTAGCGGCCGTAATTACGTATTTCTGCTCAGATGATTCACGCTTGGCATGATTGGATCTGGATAAATTTACTGGTACTACATATGGGGGGTTGGTTATGGGTGTGGATGCGATTGTGGTGCTAGTGTGGGTGTAGGTGCGGGTGGTTGTTGTTCCAGTTAAGCTTAAGCTAGTAGGGTTATTAGTACTAGGTGATGTTGCTACTAAGAGACTTGTGTTTTCATTGTGCGATTGGTTAAAATTTGAAGCTGCTGTTGTTGTTGTTGTGCCTGTGGCTGTGGTTGTTGCACCGCTGGCGACCTTGCCATCTGCTACTGCTGCTGCTGCTGGTGTACCCCTTGCTGCTGTTGCTGTTGTTGTGGTTGTTGTTCTTTTTGTTGTCAACTCACCAGTGTGCGGTGGCAGTAAATCATCGGATGGCTTGCGTATCTCAGTGATGCCTGATGCATAATTGGGTATCTCGAATTGAACACCCTCAGCGCTGACGACCTTGCGCCCATCGGGCGTATCAATTGGACGCAGTGCATCAATGGGATTGCCATAGCTATCAGTGGCCCGAGCGAAGTCAGTGGGTGTTGCCTCAGCCAATGGCGGTTGCAAATCTAATGAAAATGGCGATTGTCGCACATCTGCAGAGAAGGGGGAAGATTTTTGTTGTTGTTTTGTTGTTGTTGTTGTTGTTTGTGGTTTATGGTTGCGACTAACATATATATGTATGCTGTATGTATATGCTTGTATGTACATATATGCATCTGACTGTTTTGTATGTGTGAGTGAATGCCACAAGCAAGAAGATGTCAAGAGTTTGCAATTTGTTGGCGAGGCTCGAGCGTGTTAGGAACAGAAGATGCCATGGATGAAGAAGAAGAAGAAGCAGATGAAGATTGAAGATTGAAGATGAGACAGTTGTGTGGCTCTTTGTCAATTTGGCTGCCATTCTAGCTGATTGATTGACATTGCCACATACATATATCTTGGGTGTCTGCAAAACTTAGTCATGCTTGTGTTAAGCTTGCTTGTCTTTTGTTTTTTTTTTTATTTACAGAGCAGTTTAAGTTGACACATAACACACGAGCAGAGAATTTCAATTTGAATTCAATTTTAGTTAGTCAGCTGGGCCAGCTGGGGTTACTAAGTAAATGCCGCTGCTTTTTATGTGCCAAGTTTTGAATTGACAGCCAAGTTCGTTGCCTAAGTCTTTTGTTTTTTATATATGCTTCAAATCGAATACATGCAAGATTAACTCTATATTTCAACTTGGAAATACTAATGTTAGACTTAACATGCTCCAGTCGATAGAGAGAGAGAGAGAGAGCTCAACTAGCAGATACCCTGCAATAATAGTTTTGTCTATTTATATTCTGAGATCATCAAATTGGGAAACGAAATTAAATTTTTACACATATTTAATAATATAATAATAAGGCTATAAATTCTAATTTAGAAATCGAATTTGAATTTCAAAATTAATGCCATCACTTAGCCTGCCCTTGTCGATATTCACGGAAAAGTTTTTTCATACCGGCTAGTCAGCATTACAAATGAAAACTTTATAAACACTTTTTAATTAGTGCTCGAAACGTTTTTCAAACTAGATTCTAGCCACGACTTGTTACAACAATAAAAAAAAACACACATATATATATATATATAATCATATATATATATTATTGTATTAGACCTAAGCAAATATGCGTCACTCAACGAGGAGGATGTTTATGGCACATGCCAAACCAGTCAAACTTGATCAGACTAGCCTGATCGATGAAAAGCCGCGCCCAGCGCCCACATTAATATATATATCCATATACACATACATGTTCTAGCCAAATCAAAGTAAAATATGGTTCTCACATATTCGCATATTCGCATTGAATTCCCAAAATTTATTCAAACAGCTGTCAATGAATTAACTCATTAATAACCATTTCAATAATTTTGAAGTCATACTTATCGATTTTTTTTTTGAGTCATTTGAGATTCCCACAAAGAATACTGCGGAATTTTTGGCGGGATTTGTGTGTGTGTGTGTGTGTGCGAAACTTGTTTCGCAAAATAATTAACAAGAATTGAACAATAACATACGTAAACGAATGTTAGCAACAATTACATACGTTAATTAATGTAAGCATTCAATCTTTTGAAAACAATGAAGCTATAGTAGATTTAAAGTCATGTTTGATCAAAGCACACATACATTAACACGTGCATCTTAACCGCAATGTGCGAATCGAGTTAGTTATACTATGCAAAAAGACAATAATTTAATTAGACATGATGGAGGAATATAAAAGAGAAAAAACTCGGCTTTTAGAATGCGGTTTTTGACATGACAGAACAGGAAAGAGAGAAGGACAGAGATAGCGAGTTAGAATGAGATAGAGAGAGAGAGGGGGGGACTTCTCATAGGCGTTTTATATTTCTAGCCGATTTCCTGTTACTAAACATATGTGCATAAATTCATTTCATATATTATTTATGTTTATTTATTTGCAATCTGAGTATTGTTTTTATTATTATTTAATACTGCAAAGCTGCAGTTGTAAACTGAATAATCCAAGTATAAGGGGGGATTTTAGCATGACTAGCATGTAGCCTTCGGGGTATTGTTATTGCGCTTGATTATAAATAAATAAACATGCTTCTCCAATGGCAGTGGGATTTACTCTTTTGACAGACAGCTTATCAGTCTCAGCTTGAATGGAGCTATGAAAAATGATGCCGCTCATTTTTTATCAGAGTCCCTGACATCCGAGAACAACTCATTAAAATGAGATACAAAACTTATCTGACGGCAGCTCATAAATATGAATTATCTACAGATACAAATGTCAGATATGGCATGACTAACTTGCCATTTTTTCTTCTTCTTCTTTTTTTTTTGTTGTGCTTGAATGTGTGAAAGTGTAAAGTAACACAACATTTCATTAATATTAATAGTTGATAGATTACCAGAAAAAGATTCTAATGAATAAAGCTTGTATAACTAATAAATAAACACTATTAATCTTACACGCCCCCAAAAACTAGTCAAAATTAGTTTTCCAAGTTCACTGCCAATTAAAATTTGTTTTGTTTCGCCAATTTTTTATATTTGATGTGAACAGCGCTTTTTAATTGAAGTTTTTTTAATTGATTGACGACTTCACGACATTTGCACCCACAAAAGACAAACAGCAAATGACAATGGGATAATTTCAAGTTTTGTCATTTGATTATTGTTTTTTAATTTTTATTATATTTTTGTGTTTGGCCATTTTTACAGTTTGTTTGCTTGACGTTTGATTTTTGACAACTTTTTTTTTGCGATGATTAGCAACCTTCGTTAAGATGATACATAAGATATATATGTATATATAAAATAAAAGCGAAAAATATATTGGAGTTTTATTAATCTCATATCGCGATCGCTGTATCATCTGCTTTGACCTTGAGTTATCGAATTATTTAAATCGTCCAGCCCACACAATAAACATCATCATGCTGATCACAAGCATAGCAAAAAAATGTCGCGCGTGTAAATAATAAATTAGTGACAGGTTTAGTTTGACAATAAATATGAAATTCCCATAACAAACTTAAAATGAACATCAGGAAAAATAAAAACAATAATCAATTATGGAATTATATGCAAACAACAACAAATAATGAAATGCCAAAGGGGAAATGCCAGCTATTGAAAATGCATGAAAAATCAACGATTTTTGATTGATTTCAATACTAAATTCAAAATGCATTTGGGTTTAACCCAAGCTATGGCATAAAGTGGGGTAATTTGCACAATTAAATCTCACTCAATTAAAACTCATAAGTCACGTAAGAAAATTATATCTTAGAGCTAAATATATACATATATATTTACATATATCTAATGGATCTGTACATTCTGTGGGGTTATTAAGTAATTATGAAATTTAGGTGGGTTGCGCTAAATTGCAAAGCGGATCATATTAAATATAGTAATATAACAAAAGGCGCAGTTTCATAATCGGCCCCTCGCCCCTTAATTGTACAAAACAACAACCAGAAAAAAAACCACAACAAAAGCAACATCGAAAATCTGTGCAAATTTGGTAATTATCACGTATAACGGATAAGTTCAGACAAAAAACAGCAAATATATTGTCGACAAGTCGTGTGAAGAAATTCCACTTAAAATAGCCAAGAGCCACAAATTGATTATAAGCCATTGTATGGCAATCAAAGCGGTGAAAAGCTGCCAATTCAATTTGGCCAATTCAATTTCAAGCCGAATTAACACAGCAAAGTTGCGCGAATCAGCGAAAACAATTAACCAATAATCGATTGGAACTAAATATATTAAACTTAACTTAAGCAAAAGTCAGCTTAAGTCAGCTTAAAACAGCTAAGAATATTCTCATTAATCATGGGCCAAGGATTTTAGATTTTGAACTATTTGCATATAGATTTGAGAAGACTAACTAGTTGTCAAACAAATGAAGACAATAATACTATGGCACAGAATTTTAAACCTGGCAAAATTCTTGTTTTTCAAACATACAATTTGACAAGATTTGCATTTTAGTCGGGCAACCTTTGTCAACTGTCAAAATGTTTGTTTCGCAGAGCTGTTGATCAGTTGTCGGATCATCAAATGCTAATCTGCTTATAGTTTATTTATTTATTAGTAGTTGTCACATTCTTTAGAAGACGAAGTCCCCCCTTTGGGATTGCAATGAAGTCGGCAATTAGCCTCTTTTCTTGGTCCCCCATGACCCAAAAGAAAACAATGACAACAACAAAAAGGGAGAAAAAATAAAAGAAAAACAGAAGTCAGTTTGCCAACCAAGCTTAACAAATTGTCATAACAATTTATGGACTTGTCGGCAAACCACCCGAGACACAAGATAAACAGTTGTTTTTTATTAAAGAGTACAAGCTGATGTTAAAGAAGTGCACTCCCAGAGGTCGCCCTCAAAAGGGGACACCCTCCAGCTCCTCTTCGAAACTGAAACTGAAACCGACACCGACACCAAAACCGAAGCCTTGCCAGTCACGTCATTTGGCTCTTACATAATGTTTTTTTTTTTTTTTTTGCTTTTTTTGATGTTTTTTTTTGTTATTGTCTGGCCTGGGCTTGTTTAGAGCCGGCGGCTTCTCGAGTTTCATTTGCCTTTCAAGTTGCCTTTGGGAATGAGATGTTTTTGTCGCCATTGGCAGCAGAGTTATTTATTTTTACAGCTACTACTTTAGTTTTGCTTTTTGGGGGTCTGCACAACAGCTGATAAGTGTTCAGTTGTTCAATTTAAAAAAAATAATAATAATAATAATTACAAATTTCCGCTGAGTTGATTTGTCAGCTTATATGAGGCGCCCGTGCCGCCGCAGGGGCCCCGGATTGAGATGAAGATGCGTCCCCCAAAAAGATGCATTGGCAATCATTTTAAGTTAAGTGGACAATGGATAACCCTGATGAAGCGTGATGTGTACCTTTAGGTCATGAGCGCAACTTACCCATCAAGGTCACCAAATCGGGAGAAGATGTTATGATATTGGGGAAAAATACTCTACATGATAGCCTTGAAGATGATGTGTGATGTTTAGTTAAATGTATGTGCGGGGAATTAGTGACAATTGGAGGATATAGTTATGGGAACAGTTCAAACAGACACTCAAAGGACATTGAGATATATTGTTATTTACACTTAATTTAAAAGCTATATAAAAGTTAGTTAGAGCTGGAACAATAATTTCGCCACTTAGAAGTTATAGGAAAACAAAAACTATAACTATAAAATAAACTTTTCAAATTTACGACAGCAATTAGAGAATCAGGAAATCTCGTAAACTATTATTAGTATCTTTAGCCGAGATAAAAAGACATAATAATTATTTTTATAGATACGGAAAGATTTTATGCAAAATATTTTTAGAAAAGAAAATTAAAAATAGCTACATATTATGCAAAAATATATTTTATGTTTCTTTCTAACAAATATCTTAATACTAACTTTAATATTTAAATATTTACTGCACACATAGCTTAAAGACGAAGCAAAGAAGACTAAATTGATTACAAACGGATTAAAGAAGTAAACAAACATGCAATAATTGGAAATTATAGATTCAATTTACATGCGCATTTCAAAAATAAATAAAGAAAGCAACACACACATAGAGGAAAGACGAAAAGGAAATCAAAGAAAGGATGGCAAACACTAATTAAATATCGTATGGCTCTATGCGAATTGATTACGAATTCGAACTGGTATCAAATTCGATATCCAGTTCGAATAGCAATATGTATGTTACCAGGCCTCCCAGCTGCTGTATTGATATTCAGCAGCGCTGCCGCTAACAGCAGCGCAACGGTAGCGCAGCCGGCAGCACTGTGACTGCGACTGCGCTGCTCCAATTTAAAGCTGCGCGTTTGCATTACGGAATTTTTTTTGGCTTTTGTTTTTTTTTTGTATTATTTTCGAACTGAAGGTGATGTTATAGTTATTGTTGCTGGGGATTTACTTATGCTCGTATTTGTCACGCTACGGATAATTTAGAATTGGGCATTGCCCAAACGAGTTTGGAAAATCCGCGAGGAATAAAATTAGCGCGTAGGCAGTATAATAATGATGGCAATAAGTCGAAGAAGATGCTGCTGCTGCTGCTAGTACTGAGTATGATGACAGCGATCCACAGCGACGCAATCAGCGCCCGGCGTGCACACAAACAACCTTATTGCCAAATACAAATAATATGTAATATTAATTTTTTTTTTTTCTCTCTCTTGTATTTATTTATTTGTTGATTTTTTTCTTGTCGCGACTGCACACAGACAATTTTAATCAATTGTGACACGAATTCACGACTCGCAAAGATGCGCCGGAGACGGAGACGTAAACGAAGACGGAGACGTTGACGACGAGGAAGATTAAGATGCGCGATGCGCTCGAGCGTAGCAGAAACACGTCCGTAGCTCACGAGTTCTGCGCTTTTAGTAAACTTCGCCGCCGTCAGCGACAACGAATGAAGCTTGGCTTAATGCTTGGGCTTGAAGCTAACAGCGACTGCGCACAGTGGTCAAAATTGATTCACGATTGCTTGACGTAAATTATTACAAGCAAATTGCGCATATATTGATTTATTATGACAGCGAAAACACATAATTTGATTTGTTAAGTTATTTCATAACTGTGTACAAAAAGTAACTGGTTGCTACCACTTTGCGCAAGTAAAGCAATATTTTCCATGCACTATGATAAAAAATCTTTAAAAGAAAACATATTTTGACTTGTGAAAATATTTACTAAAAAATTTATTAACTAGGCTTTAATTTAAAAATGTAAAATTTTTAATAACAGATTTACATCTATTCCTTTTGCACAAGTTAAGCGTAGATATTGAACCACTGTGCAGTTTGTTGCTCAGCGCAGCGGCGTCGTCTAAGCAAATAAGTAAACAAATGTTAAGCGCAAAATGAAATTGTGCAGCATAAAATAACATTTGCAGTGTTGAATTTGGCACTCTCACTTTTATTCTAATTTTTCGCCATTCTACTAACTATATATGCACACACAAATAGATGTTTATATGAGTTTGTACATAAAAGCATACAAATATTCACATGATTAGATTCCATAGATCGATTCAATTGTTAACTGCAGTAGCGCTGTGCACTTGAAACCGGTAGGCAACAGTGAAATTAATTGCTATAATTGCCTTTAGTAATTTTGCGTATAGATTTGCATACTTGATCTGAGGCACTGAAGCGCATTTCCAATGTCGCCCAAGGTCAAGCTAACAGCGGACTAACATATTGTTAACATACTGTCAACTGCCATCGACAACTGTTGACAATCGCAAACTTTTCAAAATTTCAGCATGTGTATTTTTAAATATTATGAATTTCAATAAATTAAAATTAATAGTGTTCATGCTAGAACTCATTTGTATTTTTTTTAAATTATTGTTCATTTGTTCGACAGGCCGGTTTGGTTTTTGAGTCTAAGTTACGAACTTGTCTATCTGTCCAACAGGGCACGTCACAGTCAGCGGCTTCATCATGCATAATTTATGCCGGTCTTAAAATGTATATATGTATATACATACATAGAATAGATCCTGTTCTTTGATAAATCGTCTTTGGCGGCTTTCGCTTTCAACATCATTAAACACTTACGCTTATGAGCGGCAATTCTTTTGTGAAGTACATTTTTTGGTGTCTTTAGTAATCAATTGCATTAATTTGTTGTCATTTTTAATATATTTTTTGCATTTTCTGGATTGAGTCAGCTGCGCTTATTTTAGAGCACATTGTGTGAACAATCGAGTTGTGCAAGATGACTGTTGAGCTACTGAGCCTTTTTCAGTAGCTATCGAAATTTTCAAATATCCAAAAGTTTAAGTTTAATTATAAATTTTATTTGTATTATATTATATTATATTAACAATTGTTTTAAGCTCCGATTGAGCTTTGCACCTTTTATTATTCGAACCGATCCGCCGACTTGCGGTGTCAAACACAGTGCCGCGAAATACGAAATAGAACTTTAATTCTCGATTGACGAAATTGTACTTGCATTCTCGATTGACGAAATTGTACTTGCATTCTCGATTGACGAAATTGTACTAACTAGCTGCCGAATTGCAGCTGCTGCTTGCGCTTATCTAAGGCAAAGGGCAAGCAAAGCGAAAACAAACAAAACGAAATGCCGATGAGCATAACTTAGCAAAACAACAGTTATGATCTTTACGTTAAATTTCTCTTTATGCTGCGCAGAGCATAACTTATCAAAGAGAACAATATTAACAGAGAAGCTGCTTTAATTGTTGTTTGGCGCAGATACCTGCGTAACCAAACATTCTCCCCCCGTTGAAAGACGACACGGGCTTTCAACAGCATCCTCTTTCGGAAGCGCACACAACTTGCGCACAGCTCTCTTTATTGTTCCAGTTGACGTCTTGAGAACAGCTACTCGGGAAACGCCGTCAGCACCAGCAACAAGCTCGACCACACGAGCCAATGGCCATTTAAGGGGTGGCAAGTTTTCATCCTTTACAAGGACAACATCGTTGATGTGAACACCCGGGTAGGATTTTCTCCATTTGGACCGTTGCTGAAGAAGCGTTAAATATTCATCACGCCAACGACTCCAGAAAATTTGCTGATAATAAGCTATACGCTGCCATCGATCTAGGCGGCTAACGTTTAGCTTGGTGACATCCGGCTCCGGATAAAGTGTGAGTGGCGCAGTGCCAAGGAAGTGCGCAGGAGTTAACACATCTAGATCTGCAGGGTGCTCTGAAAGTGGAAAAAGAGGTCGAGAGTTTATTATTGCCCCAATGTGGCAAACCAGTGTGCGCAGATCATCCAGGGGCAAAACCGAGGGTCCGACCGACCGACGATAGAAATGGTATTTTGCTGTCTTCACCGCCGCCTCCCAAAGTCCACCAAAGTGTGGTGAGCGAGGTGGGATGAATTCCCATTCGATGTCGTCAGAGACACAAAACTGTCGGACAGAGTCAATGTGCTTCTCGCTGAGGAAGAGTCGCTTGAGTTCAGCTAAGTCATTCTTGGCTCCGACGAAATTTGTCGCATTGTCCGACCATATGCGAACAGGTTTACATCTGGTAAGAATAAACCTCTTAAGTGCATTGAGAAAGGCTGCTGTTGACAAATCAGGAACCAGTTCGAGATGCACCGCCTTTGTTGCGAAGCAAATGAAGACCGAGATGTAGCATTTTACTGGTCCTTTGTTACGAATCTCGCTCTTGTAATAAAACGGTCCACAATAGTCCACTCCAGTGACAGCGAAAGGATGCGAGCCACTAACACGATCGCGGGGAAGATCAGCCATGATTGTCTCAGCCAGGACCGGTTTTGCTCGAAAACACATAATGCATTTTGTTGTTACGCTGGAGACAGTCTTACGCCCACCAATAGGCCAATAGTGGAGCCGAATATGAGCAAGCAGAGAACGAGGTCCGGCATGCAGCTGACGCCTGTGAAAATGCATGATGATGGCGCGTGTGACAGGATGATGTCCCGGAAGTATGATGGGATGCTGAGCATCGAAATCCAGGCTCGAGTGTTTTAGACGGCCACCAACACGAAGAAGTCCAAACTCATCGATGAATGGGGTAAGCGAGGCAATAGAGCTGGATGATTTGATAGTCCGTCCGTCTTGAAGAGCCCTATACTCATCACTCAGATTCGCCATCTGGATGCTACGCAAGAGTAGTTGAGTGCCCTTGTGTATCCAATCTACCGTTAGACTGGCATCCCTGATGCGATTGCGAAATTTATATATATATCCGAAGACACGACGCAGGTTATGAAAAGAATTTGCAAACTTGCATCCTAAGCTGACATCAGAGCATCTAGAGATGGTAACTAGCACCTTTTGCCGCAGCTCAGGAAGCGTCCGGGCCGGTAAACATGATGGGCCAGTCGCACTCTCCTTTGGTTAAGAAATCGGGACCATGAGACCACAACGATGATTCTAAAAGGTCGCTTGGAAGTGCTCCTCTAGAAAGAATGTCTGCCGGGTTGCATTCCGTCGGTACGTAGCGCCATTCCATTCCTGTCGTAAGCTCTTGTATTAAAGATATCCGATTAGCCGTGAACGTTTGGAAGCGCGAAGGCTCATCACGTATCCAGGATAAGACAACTGCCGAATCCGACCAACAATAGTATCTGCAGTTAAATAACTTCATTTGAGCTACTTCGCGAATAAGTTGAGATAGCAGTGCAGCAGCAGATAATTCCAGCTTTGGTACTGTGAGAGTTCGTAAAGGTGCCACACGAGACTTAGAGCACAACAAATGAGCTATGCGCCTTCCCTCTGTTATGGATACAACGTAAATGCATCCACCGTAAGCCTCAATGCTCGCATCACTAAAGCCATGAACTTCGATGATGCCCTTTGGAACAACGACCAGTCGAGGGAGTTTTATTTGCTCTGTGTTGCAAATATCGGCACACAAGCTATTCCAAGAACAGTGCAAAGAAGCAGGAAGACAATACTTGCAGCGACTTAGCATGTCCGACTCCACAAGAGACATGTGATTCAAATCCAGATACTCCTTGATAAATGCTGAATATTGCGACTTCAAACCAGGATGACGTTCTAATTTGCGTTCCAGGTTGCAAAAACGACGATATGCCTGCTGATACGAATCTCCAATTAGATCCACAGCATGCTTGACTGGAAGGCGAACCGAATGTTCGCCAGTGTCCAAACGAGCAAAAGTTTGTTTGAAATGCGCTTCACAGTCAAGTTCCTCCTTGGTAGATTCATTGACTAAACGGGAACACGAATCTACCTCCTTGTGATCTGGGCTAGGATTTGGCATCATAACCGAGCTAGTGACCATCAATGAGGCAGGGCTCGCTGAAGAAGTTCCTCCTGTCACTATCCAGCCCAGTTGAGTTTTTTGAAGAATAGGCAAACCAGGAGCGATTTTGATTTGACCCGACACACAACAATTCAAAAAACAGGCCAGCTCCAATTAACAAATCAATTTTGTGCGCCTTGAAGAACTCTGGATCAGCCAAGCGAATATTTGAGGGTATATTCCAGAGCTCAGTGTCGACATCGTAGCTAGGCTGATTTCCAGTTATAGATGGAGCTACGAGAACTGAGATGTCGGCAGAGTAGGCAGATGCTCGCGATTGAAAACTTATATCGGCTGAATAGCCTTCTGAGGCAACAGTAGACTCCCCCAATCCTGAGATCAAAGTAGGTGAGCGATGCTTGCGCAGCTGGAGGTGTTGAGCTATACGAGATGTGATGATGTGCACCTGCGATCCAGAATCCAGTAGCGCTCGGCAAGGGACTAAAACTCCAGTACGACTTCTAATGTTGATTACAGCAGTTGCCAAGAGCACCACGTCTTGACTAAGATTTTGGGCTACAAGTGTTGCCGAAGGGTTTGCAGCAGGCGGATGCGAAGCAAAGATAACTTGAGAGCCGTCAATCTGATTCTCAAAATAATGCAGAAGCGTATGATGCTTGGCCTTGCAGCGGTTGCAGGTAGTGGAGCTGCACTCCTTTAGCCGATGACCTTTACACAGGCAATTAATGCAAAGGTTGAGCTTCTTTACCTCTCGAAAACGCAGTTGCGGAGACAGATTTCCAAAACGGGAACAGTTATAAATTAAGTGGCCAAAGGTCTCACAGAACACACATTTATTTGTGTTGGAGTTAGTAGCGACAAAGGCCTTTCTGCTAGTGTTAACGATTTGACTACTTTTTCCCACCTTAGAGCTAGGCGTATACGTTGCCATAGCTTGTTCCAAATTTTCCAACCTTTGACATCGTCGATCCAGAAATGCCAAGAACTGCTCACAAGTAGGAATAGTATCCATCGCTGCTGTCTCCTCCCAACTGATCTGCGTTGCCTTGTCCAATTTCTGCAGCAAACTGTACACGATAATGAATCCCGCAATCTGCTCAACGTTGCCCAGGCTTTGTAGAGCGCGCATGTTGGAAACAACCGTATCCGAAAGGGTTCGAAGTTTTACCGCTGACGTCGACTCGATGCAATCTAATCCCAATATCTCCGTGATATGTGCTTGGAAAATGAGACGCTTATTGTCAAACCGTTTTTTAAGGAGCTCCAATGCAACTGGATAGTTAGCGCTGCTGATTTCCAACGAAGAAACACTATCCGAGGCTGATCCTTTCAGACACGATCGCAAGTGCTGAAACTTCTCCACATCCGAAAGTCCTGAGTCCGCATCAATGACTGAAGAGAACATCGCTATGAACTCTGCATACTTTGTGTATCCTCCACTAAACTCGGGCAGCTTGATCTCAGGCACCCGGCTTCGGCTTTGAGACAATGTGTGATTGTCACCGCAGGTATCTTGCCTCATAGTCGAGCACAACGGCGACGACAACTTTCGTTTGTTAATTTCGCGTCGCAAGCTAGTTTCCACTAATATTGATAAGTCATCAAAACATGCCCGTAATTCACTCCCGATTTCATCATAATCCAACTCCTCCAACGCATCATGCATATTGTAAAAATGCCTGCTGAGCACTTTCCAACGCCTTGAGCCGAACAGCCAACTCTTCTTCGCTGAGTTGCACAATTTGCTCCGGATCGATTGCTTTGGCCATCCGTTTTACCTGCTCATCAATAGCCTTTGCCTTGGCTTTGTAAAACGGGGCAGTACGAGACTCAACGGCAGCAGAATTATGCATTTTAATATTCCTTTAGGAATCACGGAATTTTTCACACACCAGTTCAAACGACGAAATGTCAAACACCTTGTTCATAAGCGCAAGCAAAACGAAACGGAAAAGCAATAACAATGCAGAAACGGCTGCTGCAATTGTTTAAGCAAAGCGCGATAAGCGAATTGACTGCGCAGGCGCCAATGTCAATTTGAGGTCAAACACTTTAACCGAAAGTGAGCACAAAACGAACCGAGAATATCGACAACAATGCAAGAGCGAGTTTTATTAACTCTTTACTTTAAATAATTTGTATTTATTTAAACAAACAGAGCTAATTGTATTCACGTCGGGGTCACCAATGTGTTGAGCTACTGAGCTTTTTCAGTAGCTATCGAAATTTTCAAATATCCAAAAGTTTAAGTTTAATTATAAATTTTATTTGTATTATATTATATTATATTAACAATTGTTTTAAGCTCCGATTGAGCTTTGCACCTTTTATTATTCGAACCGATCCGCCGACTTGCGGTGTCAAACACAGTGCCGCGAAATACGAAATAGAACTTTAATTCTCGATTGACGAAATTGTACTTGCATTCTCGATTGACGAAATTGTACTTGCATTCTCGATTGACGAAATTGTACTAACTAGCTGCCGAATTGCAGCTGCTGCTTGCGCTTATCTAAGGCAAAGGGCAAGCAAAGCGAAAACAAACAAAACGAAATGCCGATGAGCATAACTTAGCAAAACAACAGTTATGATCTTTACGTTAAATTTCTCTTTATGCTGCGCAGAGCATAACTTATCAAAGAGAACAATATTAACAGAGAAGCTGCTTTAATTGTTGTTTGGCGCAGATACCTGCGTAACCAAACAATGACTAAAAAGACAAAAACAAATATCGCTCTCTCCCTCTCTCGCTCTTTCAACCGATGATCCCTGATGATCAAAGTGTGATTCGATTACACAATGATGAGCGTGCACATTCAACACACTGATCGATTAATGTTCACTAATTGTGTCTCTAGTTCATAATTGCCAACATAATCTGCCAGGGCGCTTAAAAACTGAAATTATGTCAGCTGGTTCCGCATTTGATGGCACTTCCCCATGAACTAACACGCACATGAGCATCAAATGTTAAATCACAACTAGTTCAACATTAACATTATTATTGTTACAATTACCGCAAAAGATATTACCAAATGGACAAAAGTCGGCTACTGCGCTTTTGTTGTTGTGCCTGTTGCTGTTGTTGCTGTTGCTGTTGTTGTTGCTGTTGTTGTGCACCCACAGACAATAAATCAAAGCTGAGAGCTCCAATGCTCCAAACAAAGCCATAAATGGGACGCTGCCTCGATTCAAGCGGCGTCAAAGAAGTAATCAAAATTGTATTACGAAAACAAACGTTTTTATAAAAATTTCTCGTTTCTCATTTTTCCTACTTACATTTTCTGTATACTGTATAACAATGGCCCACGGCCCAAGTCGAACTTTAAGTGGAGTTTGCCACAAAAGCGCCAAGTCAGCATCACTGCAACAACAACAATAACAACAACAACAACAAATAAACAACAATGCAGTGACAGCATTCACGCTATATATTATTTACTTTAATAGAGTCTGAGAGCTCTTAAGCAGCTTAATCGGAGGGGGGCTCACCGTTAGGGAAATTATGAAAATTTTGTATGCGTAATCCACAAATTGAATTTGGTTTTTTGGCGACCCTTCACCTGCCTTTTTACTCATGAATCGCTTGTTTCACATAATTTCACAAACACGCTACACGCTTTTGCTTTACAGTAATAACAAGCGCAAACAGCTACAGCTGCGTAAAGCTGACATTTCCTTTAAAAGATATATAAATATTCAACTGGTATTCAAATAAATATTTAAAGAAACATTTTCAAAAGGTCAAAGTATTGTAGTAAATTAACGCTTAATATTTCATTAAGTTTGAAGTATTGAAATTCCAAAAAATGCAATTGTTGGCTGCAGGCGCCGGCCCACGCCAAAAAAAAAGTGTGTTTCGAGAAACACGCTAAAAACTTAAAAGAAAAAAACAACAACGAATGATAAACACTTGAAAAGTCATATGAGAGACCAGTTTTTGGTGTTTTTGAGTGCCTGCCTGAACCAGTTGGAGCGCATCTTCTGTAAGATATCAACGATAGCTATAGCTATACAATTTTATTGCAAAAATATTGAAAAATGCGTTAAAACGTTGAAACAACGACAGTAACGACAACATTCAACGATGGCAGCATAAGCCGTGTTGGTCACCCTGACCTTAACACAAATTTTTGTCTTCAAAATCGAGTGACTGACTGAATGACGAGCTGACGCACTGAGTACAAAGTCGGGTTACGTGCACAGCCTTATTTACAAGTCGGGATTCAAATGCTAAAACACAAATAAATATAAAATAAATAAATAAATACGATCAAAAGCTCTTTTACATTTGAAAAGTGTTATTTTAGAGTAATGCGATTTAAAGAATAATAATTAATCAGTTGAGTCATTAATGCGATGAAATAAAACCCCAAGGCATCAAAAGTCATTAAAAAATGTATTTGCTGTTGTTGAACTTGTGGTTGCTCAAATTGCGTGGGATTTTTGTATGCTTCACACCAAGAAAGAAAGTCTCAAGAATAACAAGAACGAGTTTTGTTTCTATTCTCAAACCAAACGGAAATTGAAACTCGCTTACGTGATCATTTATGAATTCCGTTCCATTTTGAATATGGCAAAAGCCGTTAGGAACGGTTTTGGTCACTGTTGACGTCACCTTCGATAGCATGCACCGATTATACATATTTAAATCGATTACCATAACTGGTTTAGTTCATTCGAACTTATAATAGTTCATATGAACACGAGTCGATCACTGTCTGTCAGCCCTGGCAAACAGCTGGAAGTGCCTTTGCGAAAAGAAAAGAAAACACAAAGATAAATAAGGATTAATTGTCGAACAATAACAATAACAATAACAAATGAGCGCCCTCTTTCGCAGTCTACATTATTTTTCGTCGAAGCGTGAGAATGTCGTCAAGGAGGCTTTGATCAACACGCTAAACGAGAATGCGAGAGAAATTGAATTTGAAGTCAAGCAAAAGGGTTTGGGTAAGTCACTTAATCTATATTTACTCATTTAACTGATTGAATGACTCATTCAAATTACTATCCACAGAGGTGCTGGGTCTCTGCCAACAGACGAGCGCCTTGTGCACCACCCTGGAAGCCATATTTCTGCATGGCTTGAAGGACTCGTTTCTGTGGGCCACCATCAATGTGATTGCTGGCGATGTGGAACGAAGGCCCGAGCCAAGTTTCTGGTCACCGGCGATGATCTTCATGCACAAGCAGGTGATCGAGCAGATCCAGTGTCTCAGTCAGATCACCTCTGAGATTGGGCAGTGTCGCGCCTGGGTGCGACAGTCTCTCAACGAATCCGTGTTCTCCGCATACTTGAATAACATGCGCAAAAATAGTTCAGCATTGCGGCCCTATTACAAAAACGATGCATTGCTCAAGGATGACGAGGGTCTGGAAACGGCTGCCAAGATCATGGAGAGCCTGGAGGTGTATGTTTCATTCGATTTGCCTGTCAACTCAAGCCTGCTGAACCAATGGCCCGATTATGCACTTCAACTCTCCAATCTGTGGACGCCTGCACTCAAATCCTGTCCGGTACTAAGCGAATCTGGATTGATCCGTGCCAATTCATTAATAATTATGCTTTTATAGATAAGTTGCGGCGTTGATATTGCCAGCTCGTTGGCAACTGAAATTGTGGCTATACCAACACCGCAGCCCCTTCATACGAACGAGCTGTTCTCGGAATCCATTTCCAATAGTCCCTTTAGTCGCAGCGGCCAGTTTGGCAATGCGGACCTTAATCATCACGAGATACTCGATTTGTTCATGCAGAAAGTGGATGAAATGGATGTTATTAACGAGGAGCACACGCCCACATTGGAGGAGGACGCAAAAGACGCAGATAATCCAGTTGAAGCCCCCGTTGAGCACAAGTCCACCTCGGGTAAACAACAGCGGTCCCGCAAACTGTCCGTGAGACACATTGAAGAACCGTGTGCTGAGATACCACCGAGTGGCAGCAATTCGCTGACAAATCTCATGCACACCTCGTGGTCCGTCGATCTGGATGCCCATTCCCCGACAGACGAGTCTGCTACACATTTCTTTCAGCGCTCCGTTAGCATAAGCAGCGCCTGCAGTCTGCGCTCGCCAGCTGGTTGCAGCTACAATGCTCTGTTGCGCAAGCACGAGAGAAATCGCGACGATGCCGCCGGCTGGTCACAGATCTGGGAAAAGTTTTGCGCAACTGCATCCACATCGAATGTGACAAGAAGGGAAAGCGAATCAGTTGTAACCGATGATATGAGTGACGTAAGTTGGAATTTAATTTGCATTTGCATCCGAGCAGCTGATGCTCAACTCAACTTCACAGACCTATTCGGAGTTTGAGCTAATCAACGTTGACATGGCGGAGCTGCAACAAATGGTTGCCCAACTTTGTCAATTGCCCCGCGAGCCCGGTCTCAATGCGCAAGGTTTTCTCTGCAAGGGCTGCCAGCATCCGCTGGGCATTGGCGATAGCAATTTTCAGTGAGTAAACCCAGCTAGCGTCTCCCACCTAAAATCTAACACAATCCAATGCTTTGCAGAGTTTGTGCGTTTAGTGGCAACTACTATTGCAACGGGTGCATGGATGCCGATGCTCAACTCATTCCGGCGCGCATCATTTACAATTGGGATTTTCGCAAATACTGTGTGAGCAAACAGGCTGCTGCCTTCCTGACCGAGTTTCGGGCGAAGCCATTTCTGGACATGCAGCTGCTCAATCCCAGCATTTACTATGCCTCCGAAGCAATGGCTGAGCTGCAATCGTTGCGCATCCGTTTGAATTTCATACGTGCCTATCTGTACACGTGTGCGCCATCCAGCATTGAGTTGCTGCAGAACGATTTCTGTGACCGCGAATATCTCTATGAGCATATACATCAGTACTCCATTGCCGACTTGGCATTGATACAGCGTGGCACGCTCTGCCAGCAGCTGCAGAAGGCCTTCAAGCTGGGCGAGGGACATGTGCTCAAGTGTCGTCTGTGCCAGCTAAAGGGCTTCATCTGCGAGATTTGTCAGAGTCCGCGAGTACTCTATCCCTTTCACATTGCCACCACATTTAGGGTGAGCTGCAATAAACCACAACTTTATTTTTATAGTTTAATCATTAAATTAAATTTTTATATTTAGTGTGTTACGTGTGGCGCTGTTTTTCATGCCGAATGCCTTAACAACCAGCAGCCATGTCCGAAATGCGAGCGTCTGCGCAAACGGGAGGATCGCCCCTTGCAGGAGGCAGTGGAGGAACTGAAGCTCAAGCACACCACTCCTTAATTTGGGAGAGTTGGATTCATTTAATTGTTTAAGGGACAAAAGTGCGATTGTTTACGATTCCGTTGTGATTAAGATTATTATTGTTATAGCTTTATGTTTTGTGAAATTTAACTATTGTTGTTTATATACTGAACATAATATATACACAAATATGTATATATATATATATGTATATCTACTATATGCGCTTAATAGTATATTATATTAAAGAAAATACGCATTTAAAAAGCATACATTTTGAGATCGTTTTAGTAAACTGAAAATAATACTAAGTATTTAATGTAAAATATATAACAATTTTAATTAATAATTCCCGCCCAATGAAAAGAAATTTGTATTTTGTTTAATGCTTTTGAATTTTATTAATATGATAACTTGTAAATGCAATGATATTGAATCGAATGTTAATTTGCAAATATGCTGGTTATTTATTTCTAATATGACGTACGAAGTCCAACAACAATGAAATTTAATAATAGTTAATTTTATGTTAATGAATAATATTGCCCTAGTGGTTGTTTTTTTTGTTATTATTATTTTATATAACAAATATGTAATTGGGTTAAGGAATCCATAAAAAAGTAGTTCGAATTGTTGTATCACACAGAAAGAAAAAAAAAACATGAAGATTTAATTGAGAGCTCCTCGTGGCGATGAAAGATGTTTTGTGAGTTGAGTTCGTTGGAAAACATTTGATTGTGCTATGATTTTCATTTGCAGTTATTCATTTAACATTTTTGTGTGCGTTTTTTTCATTAAAAATATACATAAGTGTACTTAACATTTGAATTTCGGTTCAACAATTTCAGTCTAGTAAGATTAGGGCTAGCGACAGAAACGCTCCTCATATATTTATTTATATATAAAAGGGTATTCTGTTTTTTATTATTTTATTTTATTTTTTCTTGTGTTTTTGTCTCTCTTTTGGATAATTTGACTAACTTTGGTCTAGATTCAAATGCTGCTAATTTTTCTATGTACAGATTATTTAGGTGTATGTTAGTAGTGTTGTTTAAGCCTGGGGGAAGACGCTACACTTAATTTAAACATTTTTAGCTCGAATCAATTTCAACCTCACAAATGAACAACTTTTAATTACATAACTTTTATACAAGGAAACAATTCTAAATCTGAGAGGATTTTAGTATTCAAATTCAAATCATATGTTTTTTTTTTGAAATTATTTTCGAACTAATCGAAACTCGTAACTGACTTGGGAATATTTTTTTGGTACATTTAATTTAAGAACAAGAATTTCAAATGAAGCTCATTACGTTACATCCCTAAGACAGACATATAAATTTAGTAAATTATATTAAACGCGCACCCCATACATTTTTTCAGCACCTTGTCTTTTTAGGTTATATTATTATTATGGTTCCGATTATATTTTATACACTTTACATAGGCAAATTTAACAGTTTGAATTTCGCACACATCCTCGCAGATTTACTCTCAACACAACACATTAGAGAGACACACACACACACGCACACACATATATATATACAAAGCAAAAAACATCGATATCATTTACATTACAATAAACATCGATTTCTCATTTACAGTCGCAAATTTTAATACACTGTCGAATTGCGCGGCACACTTGTCGCCGGCTGTGATTTGGGACGCACATTAACAGCAGATGCGCCGACGCCAGCGTTGGCGCCATATAGAAAACTGGATTGCCTTATCACAGACACTGTGGCGGCGGCGACGCCTGCCTGTGGAGGCGGTGCGGGTGCACGATGTTTTTTGAATGGCGCATAAGCGGGTTTCAGTCCCATTGTCGAAGTTGTTGGCGCATTAACATTGTTGTTGAATGCAGCTGCGCTGTTGTTGTTGTTGCTGCTGCTGCCGCAGCCACTGTTGTTATTGTTGTTGTTTGGCGTTTCTGCATTTCATCATCGTTAAGGCGACGCAAGTATAGAGAGAAGGGGATATATATGTATATAGACAGTTTTCGATGTTTTAAAGCGGCGCCTTTTGCTTAGGCAATGGAAATTTTACAAGCAAACGCAACGATCACAAATGAAACGAGAATAAAGAACACAAGTGGAAAGAGGAACTGCTGAATGTGGTTGACAAAACATACAATACAACAAATAACACATGTCAAATGTATTTAAAATTCAATTTTATTTTGGTTGTTTTTTATTGTTCATAATAACTTCAAATATATATATATATATATATATATATATATATATAAAACAATAATGTGCTTGTGCTAAAATTAAATATTCTCTCGATATATATGTAAAACAATATATATAATAGATACGATTTATAAAAGTACAACACATATGTATATATATGTATGTATGTAGTGTATGTAAATATAAATAAAATGAAGCCGGATCGAAGACGTTACATATAAAGTAAAAGCATGCGCTACAGTTACACATAAATATATATATAATCTGCATTAGGACTCGTACATAATGCAATCAATAATCGTAGTATGGAGGAGGCATATAAAACTTGCTTGTGTGCTTAGTAATAATATCGCGATTTTTTTTTAACATATATTAAGTATTATACAAAAATATGTGTTTCTAACAGAAAAAATTATGTGGAATAAAGCTATCAACATTTTTTCATATATATATTATAACATTTTGTATACATTCATATCGCGATAATCAAACAATAATTAATCATCAATTGTAACTTTTAATTTATTTAACATGGTTGTGTGTGTGTGTGGGTATGTGTGTGTGAGTGAGTGTGTGTTGAAGGCATTTAATGCAAATTACATCGATGTATAAAGTTTTTCTATCTCCAAATAGTGCTACATTATATATGTGTGTGTGTGTGTGCTTAGTAATACAAATAATAATAATAATAATATGCAGCAATTTTTTTTGCCATACGTATGTATTGTATGTATACTCATTATATAACAGCATTCCGTAGGTGCATATAACAATAATAAGAATAATAATAAAATTTTTATCGTAATTTGTAATCATAAACGTATTCAATAATAATGTAATAATTAACAAGGCGCAGTAGAATTTGCCCACACACCCATTTAAAAAACACACACACACACACATACACACAAGCACACCACACACACACACACACCCGCACACACACTTAAGCATATATATATCCTTTACATACCATTGGTTGCCTTAAGCGTGCGACTAGGATAGATTTTTTGTATATTTAGAAATGGAGGCGGCTTGGGAAACTCGGTGACATTATGAAATCGCTTGCCAAACTTGGCCTCCAAATCGATGACAAGGCGACCAACAGATGCGCCCGTCGCACCCGCACCCGATCCTGTTCCAGCTGCTGTTGGCGTTGCCAGGCCAGCGCTGCTGCCAAAATTGTGCGTCGCATTGGCCATGTACGTGGGTGGCGTCAGTGGAGCATTCGCCCGTATCGAGGAGTAACGTTGGGGCGGCACAGGCGCCTGCTGCTGTTGTTGCTGCTGCTGCTGCAGGGAGCCAGTCTACATTAATAGAATGAGAGGGAAAACACATTAAAATTGATTTGTGTCGCGTATGCAATAAATGCAACTTGAATTACGTTGCGCTTTTGATTGAGCATCAGCCTGACGTTGGCCTTGAAAGGGGCACAGCTGTTACTGCTTGAAAACTTTTTCTGTTCACACAATTGCCTAATCTTGCACAGAGTCCTCGATATCCAGTGTTTCACATGCTAGGTGAGGATTTTTGATAATATTATAAACTATGCTGCACTTTTTATTAGCACACACAAAGTGCACAGACACACACAAACACATACACCCACACAAACATAAGCACAACAACAAGACACTCTCAACAATAATGAAAACGAGCACAAGAAGAACAACAACGCAAAGCGAGCCGTGCGATGAGCGACAAATTTGTCTCAAAGCTGTTTTGGTCACGTCGCATTTATTGTGGGAAAAATCTATAAAGGTTGCAAAAAAAGCTAAGCATAAGTGCGGAGAGCAAAAGAGCGAATGCGCAGCCCAAAATGTAAGAGAACAGCAACTCTGCGCGTGAGAGAGAGTAAAAGAGAGAAGATGAGTAACTGTTTAACGTGCACACTGCGCAAAAAGTTCAATTGAAATAATTTGCATTTGCAATTACGTCAACTGGTTACTGATTATTTATAAACATCATTTAGAATGGAATGTCAATCTATCAATATTTGAGAGAAATGCAATAAAATGCATAAATAAGATGTGCTCAGTGCTCACGTACGCAACTAATGACATTTGAAAACGAGCCCAACGATTTCTTGTAGTGCAGTAAAAGCTCTCTTGTTTTGGTAGATGCGCCAACTTGTTGGCTGTTGCTCTACTTACATTGCTCGACTGGCGCTGCGGGGGCGGTGGTGGGCAGGTGCGATGCGGTGGCAGAGCTGGCGGATTGATGATGGGTCCTCCATTCAGAATGATGGGCTGCACCTTCTCACGCATCTTTGGGCTGGCGTTGATGCTGCCACCATTCGGTGGCGTTGGCGGCGTTGAGCTGCCCCCTAAACGGAACTGATCGCGCAGAGCGACGACGCTGCTGCTGCTGCTCGAGCTGGATGGCGGCTGCAGCGGTGGCGATGGCGCTGACGTCGTTATCGCAGCACTCTGCACCAAAGCCGTATTAACGGCACTGAACGGCGCCGCAATGCTGCTCAAATTGCTGTTCGAGATGCTGCGCGATGGCGTCGGAGGCGGCGGTGGCTTCACTGACGGACGAGCTACGGAATCCGGGTGGATGAATAGAGAAATCAGTAAGTTAATGATAAGTATCAAAGGAAGTTTGTGTAGTGGTTCTCTAGATTTATTCTTACAAAAAGTAGCAAAATTCATAATTTCACAATATATCTAGGTGCAACTGCAGCTGCAACTGCAACTGCAACTGCACACGCACAAATGAATACTAAATTCAACAGCTAGCTTAACTCACACACTCATTTATAAATGTTTATGTACTCATTTATAGAAATAAATAAATTGTGGTTATCGTGGTGAATTTCATTGTGGTAGAGCAGCTGTTGAAAATACATAATTAACTAAACAGTTATAAAAATAATCGTAATCTTTGATTAATATTTATACAAAGAATTCCAAGAAAGAAATTATTTGAAGAAGTAAGCAGCTCTTTTATCAGTTCTTGTAATAAATAAATGGAAACTCTGATTCATATTCACACACAGATAAGCAAGCAAATGGCTCTGGGAATTCCAAAAAAAACGATATTGATTTAAATCCAGGCTTTGGAATGAGGTGGGTGTTCAGGAATATTTGAATCTATACCGGACGGACATCAAGACTTCCATATTATCTTTGGACGGCTTTAAGGACTTACTCTTTGGCGGGTTTGGTGCTGTGCGAATGCTGCCCGTGATGCTGTTGGTGCTGCCACTGAAGCCCTCTGCGCTGCTTGCCGACTGCAGCAGCAGCTGCTGTTGAAGCGGCGCTCGCATTGTGCCAAAATGTTGTTGCGCTGAGAAAACGGGTCCATTAACGCCGCCAGCAGCTGGTGGAGATCTGCACAGGAATGCAAGAAATACGTTTAGTGAAAAGGCACGCTTAAGTAAAAAGGCAACAAAAACAAAGAGCAATTGCAGCGAGCGTTAAATCAAAGCAGAGACAAACTTAATAAAAAAAAAAAACAAAAAGCAAAGTATTAAGGAGCGCAGCTTTGAAGCATTGAAGCAGTACATGTGGCAAGTGATGATGAGTATCGGTTAGAATGTATATCGTATACCTGGGTGACTTCATGCTGTGGTGTCGCGACACCGCTGGACGCTGTTGACCATTGGCCAATGCCAAATGTTGCAAGCCCGGCGGTTTTGGTGCAAAATTCGGCTTGCCATGGCCAACAATTGGCGGCTTCTGTGGCTGTTGCTGCTGCTGTTGTTGTTGCTGTTGTTGCTGTGCAGGGGGTGGGGGTGTGGGCGAGACGTTACCACCACCAATTGCTGGACTATAAGCACCACCACCACCACCATTGCCACCAAAAAGTGTTGATTTGTTTGGCGTCAAACTGCGAACGTTTCCCGTTGAATTTTTCGCTGGTGTTGATGATGTTGTTGTTGTTGCGCTTGTTGTTGTTGTTGTTTTTGTAATCGAACTATTTACAAAACTATTGCCTAACGAGATACTGTTGGATGTGTGTGGATATATTGGTTGGATTGGGATTTGAACCAAAGTATATATGCCCGGCAAAGAAACCAAAAAACAAATGCAATAATTTTTACAAACAAAATTATACAAAAAAAGAAATTAATGTGAAAAATCAAAATGATGACAAGAAACCAGATCAGAAAATCAGATCCCAAAAAACCGATTCGAACACCAAAACTCACCTAAGATTAGCCGCCTTGGCTTTCACGCTCCCGCTGCTGCTGCTGCTCTCCGAGAGCGTGGGCGATGAGGCCTTTGGCTTGGCATTACCATTCACCATCGTCGGCATCGATGTGGCATTCATCACAGTGGACGATGTGGGCGGCGGCGTTGCCATTGTGCGAGGTATATTCATGCGATCCAATACGGAATCGCTAGAGTTCTACGATCGAAATGGAATTACGAATTTCATTAAAAGACAGACGACAAATTCGTGCAAAACAATTACGACATATGTTTGATTCTAAGCTAAACCAATTTATGGATCAGCCCATTAACATTAATTATGCATAGTAAAAAAAAAAACAAATGAGAATGCTCACGACTTGGAGGTACCCTGAACCGAAGTCATTAGCTATCACAAATCGTATTAAATAATTTGAATTCTGTTGCTCTTATAGTCTCTGTTCTCTGTTCATCTTTGCTCCTGATTCTGATCAAGAATATATATTATTTATGCTTCCTTCCGTCTATTACATACTTTTGCACAACTTCATTCTAAATTTTTCACTAAATTTAAAAGGTTTCACTTTATAACACTACCCTGAGCTGAAAGTCCATTCGCTTTTGCTCTTACTTGTATTATTAATTATAATGCTAATTATACATTTATATATATTACAGTTAATATGAATAGATAAGTAACACTAAGCAGCAGAACAGGTTTTCCTCGGATTAATGTGTTTCTTTATAAATATATAGTTTTGCTGCCCTATTCTGAGTTAAGGCGTCGATTATATAAAATTAATTCTTCTGTTGAGATTTTAAAAATGAAAAACTCGGAAATAGTTGATTCACTCGCTGGGAGATCAACTCTAGTCCATAAATCGTATTATACAGTAGAGAATCGATGCTGGATTCCCATAAGCAAGTAGTATACTCTAAATTCCTTTTAGTACTCATATTAGTGTTGTCCTTGGTTATTTTTAAAATCTGTGAAAATATTGTTTCACAGTGTGGGTCTGTCTATATCTCTCCCCCCGGTCCTCCGACTATTCCCTCGCTTCAGTTTACCTTTGGCGGCTGCGGTGGTGGTCCGCGATTTGTTCTCAAATTTGCTTCGGTTGCATTGATATGTTGTGTGTTGCTTGTTGTTTGTTGCTGTTGCTTTTGACGCTTCAATGTTAAGTGCTTGGTGAGCTCGGTGTTAAAGTCCATGGGTCCATTGCTGGATGCGGCGCCGGTGGGGGGGCTATTGCTGCGCAGCGAGTTCGGTTCGGGCGTCGCTGGTGCTGCCGCTGCGGCTGCTGCTGACGTTGGAGGTGCTGCTGCTATAAATTATGATAGTTGTTGTTAGTCATTGTTGTTTCTGTTGTTGTTGTTCTTGATGTTGTTGTTGCTTGGGCTTGGTGCGTGGGTGTGCATCCAAATATCCAAAGCGGAAATCAATTGAGCAACGAACAAAATAAATAAATAAAAAAAAAACATAAAGAGTGCTCTTGCGTGAAGCATGAGCGAATGATAGATACCCTGTAACCTAAACTTGTATCTCTGAGATTATACAGACAAGGCTAGATCGACTTGTTTGTAGCTTCATATTATAGATGATCTTCTGCTGAATGTTACATACTGTTGCACATCTACATAATACCCTTTCCTTGACTAAATTTAAATTTCATATATGTACAGGGAATAAGCACACTCAATGTGAATTTGCATATACACGTAAATATATATACATATATATTGTATATATATATATGTATATGATATGTATGTATTTTTGACATGTGCCAGTTGAACTTACCACGAACACCATTGACTGGCTTCAGCTTTGGCATTTGCGACAAGCCTTGAAAAAGGCCGCCCAACTTGGGTGCCCCATTGCCAATGCTGCCACCACTTGTGCTGTTGTTGCTGCTGCTGTTGTTGTTGCTGCTGCTGCTAGTGTTGTTGTTAAGCGTACGTTTTGGACCTGAAGAGCCATCATCACAAATCCGACCCGATAACGCTGGGCCACTTTTATCCACGGTTTGCGTTTTGCGCAGCTTGGTGCCCTTCTGTATGGAGTTGAGCAAAGCGGAACGAGGATCAGCACCACCTCCTCCGCCTCCTCCTCCTAGTTTCAAGCCGCCCATAGCCGGTGGTGGCGGTGGGCCGGGCGGTGGCGGTGGTCCCGGTGGGGGCGGTATGGCCATCTACAATAAAAAGCAAAAAAAGAACACAATTCAATTAATCAAAAATAATTAAAAAATGTTTTTATTTTGGGGTTTTACTTTGGGGCAAGGAGCGCTTCTAAGTAGACGCATTTTAGGTGCACAACACTTGGGCTTAGACTATCCGCAGTATTAGTGTCCGCCACGTTGTGGCTTTAACTCAAGACTGACTGACTGACTGACTGACTGAAAGACTAAGGCCACAAACTCGAGACGCGCTTCAGCAGTCTGACTGAAAGCAGAAACTGCCGCCACCCACACGCTTTGTAAAAAAAAATAACTCAGTTTTCTATACTTATTATTATTTATCTATATAAACTTGTCGCTTGTTGTTTGTTGCTTGTTGTTTTTCGGTGTGTGGTTGTCTCTTGTCTTGTCTATTTTGTTGTTGCTGTTGTTTGCTCCGTTTGGAGATTGACGCCTCGATAAAATTAAATAAAATCCAAAGCGCAAACGGCGCGTAAAATGAGTGCCAGACAAAGCGAGCACAGTTTGACAACCACTGGGTGTTGGGTCGAAGCTCCCACAGAATCCACAGAAAAGCCCACATGCCCGCAGCAGTATCAAAAAGCACACAACACTAATCTCCGTATGCATGTAATATATACACTAAGAGAAACTGGCTGTTCGCAGAAAAGCCCTTCGATTTTTAAAGACTGTGGTTCAACCTTTTGATGACAAACAGCTTGTCAAACTGGAACTTGATTCGCCCAAAATAAATAAATATTCATATAATATATCGATAAATAAGTATACACTCAGAGAAAATGCTTGTTTGAAAATAATTACAACTCTAAAGTTGTCAAACTGGAATCGCATCCGGAACCATTAAACGAAAATAAACCGATTAAAATTCGACACAAAAAAAAATGTTATTAATCCAAAAAAAAATAAACCTGATCAGAATCAAAACAACCGCGAAAAATGGTTCTTTGCCAACTGCCCCCAACTTTGCAACTGGTATTCCACTGGTAGCAGACTTCTTTAAAGTGAATCACTGAACTAAGTCAATAACAAGTCTGATAACTTTCGACCTTTAAGTATTACAACAGGCGCTGATAAGAGCAACTGAAAACTGTGTCAAATGCAAAAATTAGATGCGAATGCAAAATGGTTTTTAGTGTGCATTAAACGACTTTGGATTAAGATGAATATTCTAGCGAAGACTGTCAAAGTAATTTGCATCTTTTTGATCTGTTCCCACACAGTAATTGACAATGTGAAGGTAAGAACTTAAGTTGAGTGTGTCTATGCTTGTTCAAAGTTAAATTTGAATAGGGTCAAGATCTGGTCAATCAACTGGATATTATGCATCAGACAGCACAGAAGCTACTTGAAGGGTGAGAAATCGACAGAGAGAGAGAGAGAGAGAGAGAAATCCTAATGTGAATTGTAAACTAAATATTTGACAGCCTCAAAGAACAGTTGGAAGCACTCAAGGGATACGGAAATGCTGATAGTTCCGAATCCTCCAAAGGTAATACGACTAGTTTAAGATTTATAGAAAATGCTTTAGCTAAATCTGTTCTATTGCACAGTTAAAGTGCATCCTTCGTCCTGTTTGACATCCTTCTTCAATGCAAGTGGCATTTATACGATACAAGTGCCTGGCTTGGAGCCCTTTTCCGTGTCCTGTGACAATTGTTTAGCCGGATTTGGCTGGCTGGTGATTCAGAGACGCTTCAATGGCAGTTTAAATTTCTTTCGCAATTGGGAGGAGTATAAAAAGGGTTTCGGTAATCCTGATGGTGAGTTTTTCATTGGTCTGGACAAGTTGCGTGCGATAACAGCTGTGGAACCTTTCGAGCTGTACATTCTCCTGGAGGACTTTGATAATGAGAGACGCTATGCGAAATTTGATGAATTTGCCATTGGCGACGAGGAAGATGGCTATGCACTCAATGTCCTTGGCGATTATACGGGCAATGCAGGTGATTCACTGCGCAGTCACCGCAAGATGAAGTTTTCCACCTATGATCGGGATAATGATCGTGAATTTAACAGAAACTGTGCATTTCTTCATGTAGGTGCCTGGTGGTACAATCAATGTGTGGATAGGTAGGTATCTCCTGAACATAATTGCAAATATAAATATATATAAACCTTTGGTTATTTTTGAAGTAACCTCAATGGTCAGTATATTGATGGTGGCAAGTACGAGGAGAAGCTCTTCGCTCGCGGCATGTGCTGGAGAGCCTGGCGTGGTCACAACTACGGCTACAAATTCACCCAAATGATGATAAGGCCAAAATGCCGAAACTTTCCAGCTTCATTACAAACCAGCAACAGCAACAGCAACAGTCATCAACAAAGTTGTGAATCAATCTTAATCTGAATCATTCTCAAAATTGGAATGATGAATGAAATTAACAAAAATGATATAAATTTGTGTTTCACGCTCAATCTCAAGATAAGCCTCGACGGATGCCTAAATTTGACAGAATTTTTATTTCCTCAGCTTAAGTATTACTCATATAATAAAAACGTTGGATAAATGTTGCATAACAGGCTGACGACATTCAGTGGCGAATACTGATTAGCTGGGCAAGGGAAAACTTGACCTATGTTTTTGCTTGATAAGAAATGCTTCCAACTAATAATTAAAAGATAATGCCTAGTGAGATACCCTGTAACAAGGTATTAAGTGCCTGAAGTGTCCTAAGCTACACACTCAAGTGCATTTATATTGCCAACTGTCTCAATAGGCAGGGCTTAATTTTAATAGATGATCAACACGAATTTTCTAATAGAGCATATGCCCTTTTACACCTCCCAACTAATGGGTACACATATAATCAGAGCATCGCTGGCTTTACTAGTCCGTTTTTATTACGAGATTAGTGCAGTTGTGCAATTGAACGTTGCATACATGAATTGGAAGACTGGAATACTCATATTGCTGTTGTTTCTCAACTGGAACAGCTCTGTTAGATCCCGCGAGAACCCACAAACATCCTTGCACACATGAATTGGAAGGCTGGAATGTCCATGCTGTTGTTACTCTCTCTTAAGGACTATGTTAGAGCGAGTGAATCAACAAATGAGGGAATTATGTCGCTGGCACATTTGGAGGAATTGTACGAGAAGGCTGAAGAATTGATTTCCAGGTAAGTTAAGCTTCTTGAAGAGTTACTTCCCAATTAAACACAGTTCTCAGCTTAAAAGTGGAAATAAACCGTATGCAAAAAAGTTCCCGCTCAGCAGAAACAACGAAAATAGAAAAACAACAAGGTAAAAATGAAAAGATTGACAGCTATAGCATTAAATACTCCCGGGTAAATCGGTGCTTCTTTTAGCTTATCCACCATCATGTCTGGCGGCGATGATCAACACAAATGGCATATACACCATAGAGGTGCCGGGTCTGAGACCCTTTCCAGTGTCGTGTGACACTATAAAGGCCGGCGCTGGATGGACCGTTATTCAGCGTCGTCAAGATGGCAGCGAGAACTTTTATCGCAGTTGGTCGGAATATCGCACGGGTTTTGGCAATCTGAGTGCGGAGTTCTTTATGGGACTGGAGCAACTGCATCGGATCACAAATGCCGAGCCCTACGAACTGTTCGTACAACTGGAAGACTTTGATGGGGAAACGCATTATGCGAAATACGATCGATTTGTGGTGTCCAACGAATCTGAGGCGTATGCATTGCGTGTGCTGGGCAAATACACAGGAGATGCGGGAGATTCGCTGAGATATCATGTGGGAATGCCGTTCTCCACATTCGATAACGATAAGACGCCCAATCACTGTGCTCTGAGATATGTGGGTGCCTGGTGGTATAATGCCTGTCAACATAGGTGAGACATTTATGATTTGTGAGAGTTAATTTGCATATAAAACTGTTGTTCTCTTTTCTCTTTTATTCTTCATTCGTTTTAGCAATTTAAATGGCCAGTATGTTGAGGGTGGCAATTATGAGGTAAAGTTATCGGGTCGCGGAATTTGCTGGCAGAGCTGGCGGGGCTATGATTATGGCTACAAGCTGGCACAAATGATGATAAGGCCAAGGTGTCGAGCAGCTTCAAAAGCGCCCTGAGGCCGGCGTTTATTATTTATTGATTTGTGAATATTCAGCGATTTATTGTTGTTTGCTGAATCATATATAGTGCAAGTTCAAATCGTAAAATTATATCGATCAGTTTGCAATGTGCGTAAGTACACTAATTATTTTTCATTTTGTTATCAACTACACTCTTTTATTTTTATTTACGTTTAATTGAGGTTGTGATTGTACGCTTGCTTTTTGATTTTGCTGAGTATTAATTTGGTTTTTGCACCCGCAACATTTACAACTAAAAATAAATAGCGCGAAAAGTGCGTCGCGCTCAAGTCGCGAGTCTAAAATCAACTGAAGAACAACGGGCGCGCATGCGATGCCAAAGCGAAGGGAGAGCGAACGCTCGCTGCCAACAGTATATCCAAAAGAGAGCGGCAGAGCAAGCGCCAAGCTTTAAGGCGGGGGGCGCATGTGACACAGAGTACGAGAGAAAGAGAGAGAGCGCGCGCGCATAAAATTATCTGTTAAGGTCGACGCGGACGCAATTAGAATTAAGCGTCGCTGTGACGTCAGACGTTTGATCGAATGCAGACAACAGCGAAAGGCACAAAAGCATGGAAAACGATAAAAACAAAGGCAAAGAAGAAGAAGAAACAGCAGCAGCAGCAGGCAACAAACGCATTTCAGCACCTGTCACTCAGACAAAACGCTGATGATGATCGGTCAACGCAAGAAAAAAGCGCCTAACTGTAACTCTGGGACGCTGTGTGAGTATGTGTGTGTGTGAAACGTGCGAAATATTTAAAGTCTTGCTTCATACTTGAGTCATTAAACGAGCACAGTGGGACGAAACGGGTAGTTTTGTGTGTGCGCCACAGTGCACTAAAAACTGGAAACTCCTTAACTGTGTGTGTAACGTGATTCATGCCTTTAAGATCTTGGCGACAGAAACAGAGCCACAGACGAGAGGCGTGCTTAATTAAATAGCTGTTGGCAATGATCGCCATATTCTCGAGGGGCCCTCTTGATACACTCATTTCATTTCATTAGCACTCAAATTAAGCTGAGCAATATATTTAGTCATCAAAAATATTTGCATAAAAAACTGTGTACCCTCATGCCTTAGATGACTGACTGAGAAAGATAATTGTAGAAATGGATATTAATGTGGCATAATCACATACATATTTGATGGTGATGTGTTTTTTTGACGGTAAGATAACGGAGTTTTTGTTCACTTTCCAAGAATCTTTAATAATTTATTAATGCATATAAGTTTTGTGATTATATGTAATATCTGAAGAAACAACAACACTCATGAAAAAAGGATTATGAACTGTGAAAGGAAACAACTGAATTAATCCTATTTTAGAGTTTTTAGAGTTTATTATAACTTCATATCACAGTTAAAGTCTATATATATAGATATTATTTAAAGACAACTTTTTACTTATTAATGAAAATCGCGTATGAACGTAGAAAAAAGTTGAAGAAACAGAAAAAAAAATTTATCTTATATAGAGGGGTAATACTATCTTAATTTTACAATTAAAATCAAGAAATCCTAATATATATATAGTAATTAAAGATGGATAGTTAGGCTGGTCAATTGTGTTGTCACACTTTCCATGTTTTGATGTTGGGGGCGTTTTGCGGCATGGCAAGTTACGCAATGTTTGCGGTGTATTGTCTTACAGACAAACACTCTCAGATGGGTGCACCCCCATCCTCCCCAAGCCCCATCGCCCCATCGCTATAAACCATGAGACCCGGGCGTGCATTACAAATAGGCGTGTTAACATTTAACACACACTCACACAACCGCAAACACACACACACACAGACAGACACTCAATTTTATACTTGCATAACGGCCAATGGTTATTAATTTGTTGACAGGGAAATCAATTTGCACGCGTTTCGAGCAGAAATCATTTCCGGAGAGGATCCATCAGAAACGAGCCCCAAAAAATAAATGCGTGCTGTAATGATTTGTCAAATTGTATTCGATTTTATGGCTACACACGCCCAGCAACAACAACAACAACAACAGCAACAATACACTCCCTGGTATATTTGGGGCAATTAAGTTGATGACAGTTTTTGTGGCAATCGAGAAGTTAAAAAAGGAAGGGGCAAATTGGGGCGGACAGTTTATATTGGCCCGTATGTGGAAAACACACCTTGAAAACACTAAACTGAATTGAGGGAGGCAGAGGGAGAGCGAGCTAGAGGCAGGATAGGAAGAGCAATAAATTTATCCTGAAATTTGCTCACTGACCGATTTTTCGTAATGGTTTTTTTTTAGTTAGTCATGCCACAAGCGAATAATACTAAAAACTATCTAATTGATGGTTTTTATTCGGGGCAGAAATGCCAGTCAATGAACTTGAACTATGCCTCATTATCAAATTATTTTGATTATTTACCAGATATAACGACAATATGGGGCGACCATCTGCACAAAGTGTTCTTTGGCCAACTGACTTTTTTACATATCGCCAGCTATTTATTAATTTTACTTTCTTTTTTTTGCGAAACCGATAAGTTTATCATCGTCTTGCAGATAAGATATAGCCGACTATACAAATGCCCGGTGCTTAACAACTTAAATTTCCAGTAAATTGTTTGCCATGAGTCACGGCACTCTGAAGAAATACGCAAAACATTGGACTCGATCTAACTTGCATTTAGAATACAAATACAGAAAACAGACGAGATTTTGACTATATATATATATTTATCAACACAACTAAATTGAATTGAATCATTTCCAGAAATATTTAAATGTACAATCACTCGAATATAATTCAAATTACAAAGTGATTCAATTTTGAATCAACCCTTAGTTATTTTCTTGTTCTCAGATCAGTCAGAAATCGAGCCATTAACCAGACAAATTTAGCTTTATCTTAATATTTCAGTAACTTTGAATAAATGCAAATTAACTTTAAAGTTTTAATAGTTTAAATTGGCTTAAGCTAACAATATATACGATACCAGTTTTCGGATATGGATTAAATAACAAAACTCATAAAATCTCAGCAAAAAACTTTCGCTATCGCATTCAATTTCTTTTTTTTTTCGTGAGTTGCACAGCAGTTAAATTTGCTCTTCTTCTTTTTGTTGGAATGACAGAATGGCAGACAGACGGAGTCTTGGCCATCGACCAACACTGTCTGTCTCGTCATTAATTAGCATTTCAATGTCTCTGCAACAATTGTAGAAAACACACACGAGTGTCGTGATATTAAATTGAAATTCCGAATGTGATATAAAAAAAAAACAACTAAAAAATACAATAGTCGAGAGTGCTCGAATGGAAGATACCCATTACACAATTTTTAAATATAATGAATGGTATGAAAAAGCAATGAAAATTCAGTTTTGTGAAGTGTCTCCAAGAAGGTCAGGTAAAAGTCAGTGTTTGTATATTTTATACTGAATTGGTAGATAATATTTTAAATAATTGTGATTTTTGTGTTATCGGAAAATGATTTTTATTGATACTGAAATGGCTTATGATAAACTGAAATAAACGTTTTCTGCGTAGCAAATTTATTTTAATTAACTCAAATTTAAAGTCTACAGTTCTTATAGATAGATAGATAGATGGATATGGCTACATCAAAACTATATCAGGGTTCAATTGAGTCGGAGATGCTCCCTTCTGTCCGTTACATACTTCTCCATAACTTTATTATGCCCATCATTTCGAATGGGCTCAGGGTATAAAATTTAGTATGTGACCGCAGTGCAAAACATTTTCAGAGATGGCAAATAAGCAAATGCGGTTATAGCATCAAAGCTATGTATACATACTTAAAATTGTAAATATATATGTAAATGTATATGTGCATATAATTATACATATATACTTCTGTATATGTATGAGTTTCGATGTTTCGTACGTGAGTTTTGTTTACAATAAGTAAGCATACAAATATCTCTGAGATCATGTTGTCTATTTATTTTTTGACGTTTGCACTTTTCGAGAGGAGTTAACATTGTCAATCAAAACAACGAATAAAATTGATGAGCAATCTTGTGTGATTTGCTACGCATATATATATATAGTTGTGCGTCACTGGAATTCAGCTGGAGATCGTTAAATGTTCTACGCTAATTAAGTTCAAGTCAATATGAATGAAAACAAATTTGAAATGATCAACTTATGGATTACGTAAATTAGGCAACACTTTAAGTTGTATCTAATTTCACATTATTATTGTTGATTTTACTCGAGATGTATTAACTAATATAGGAAGCCATATTCGATTACACAAAACACACGACGAAGCAAGCAGCCATGCGTCATGATTATGCACCTAAAGAGAGAGTATTGTGAATCTGTCTCCAAATAAGTACATCTGGTAAAATTCTTACTCCATAAAATATATACATATAATATATATAAATTACCTATTCAGTTAAGCAGGTATAAGATCTGGAGACTTATTTCGAATGTCAAAACAAATAATATTAGAAAGAGAATTGCATCTTCGACTGGTTTCCATATAGAAATTGTATAACTACTGCTGACCCCGTATATCCGATATTCATTATATATTATGCTCATATTCGCTTACAACAACAACAACAAAACTAACAACAACCACAAAGAAAATGGGTCTCTATTGTTGAGTTTATTAAAATGCGGTTTCCAACACCGTCGCACTGTGCTTAAATAACTGACTGCAAAATATGTGGCATGTATATATTGCAACGTTGAGATGAGAGAGCTCAATGACAACAACGGTGTTGAGTTCACTTCGGCTTTACTACATGCATCATAATAATAGCAACAACAACAACTGATGTAAACAATCAACTTTGCTCGCTGATGACTCATCGTTCATTGAGTGGGGAAGCGAAAGGCACCAAAATTGTTCGGTTTTTTTTGAATACCCTCTAAGAAATACGCAACTGGAAAATGTAGGTCGAAAAACAACAATGCTTAAAAAAAGCTTATTTATTTTGAGGCACTTATCGTTTGTATATTAAATTATTGAAATGATTGAGGTAGATAAGGGTTTGAAATTTCATGGGGTTTTATATATTGTAGGGTATTCAAATATTGGTGTACATTTTGCATTCAGTTTCAAGCAGCTCGGCATGAGAGCATTTTAGTTATGATTCAGAGCAGGCATAAGGAAGTGCACATTTTGCTGCATAAATCACAAAAAATGACAACAACAAAAAGCCGGGCGTGCCAATGAAACTTGACATCAGCTTAGAAACGAAGCGATTTTTTTTCTTTCTTTTTTTTGTTGTATTTTACAACACTCGACGAAAATGGCCGCACACAAGGTTGCATTGTCAATTGTGACAATTGCATAGATGCCCTCTGGCTCACACACACTTGTCTGTAGTATTTAGTGTGTGTGTGTGGCTGAGTGTGGGTGGTACTTTTGCCAACAATAGAAACCGTTGAGGGTCCTTGCAACAAGGCCACAAAAGCCTACACCCTAATGGCATTGAACTCTGTCTGAGAGCGCAATTTGCATGTTCCAACATCATAATAAAAAGCAAGTTGCAATCGATTAAATTATATGATAAAGGAATAAATTAACTACGACTGCTGAAAATAAACTGTTGCATGCAACTATATTATTTGGCTACTATTCGATCGTTGTCCACACTTTTCACACTTTTTAACCCTAGTTGGGGCTTGACAACCTAAGAGTGCCGAGTTTTTACTGCTTACATTTTAAGTAGCAGTTTTTGCTCAACATTTTCCACAGGAGTGCTTTTCTATTCTTTGTAGTTTTAGCGCAACGCTCCCGGTGGGGGTGGGGGTAAGAAAAGACTCAAAGTAATTTTCTGCATACTTTGCTTATATGTCTGCGAGTGATGGAGGCATAAGTATTTTAGTAGTTTTGTGCCTAGCCCAACCAAAAAATCAACCCCTACACGAGTGCCAGGCAATTGCAATTTGCCCGTGGACGGGAGCGCATTGCACTCTTTGTAGGTCAGTGCTGGGGCCCTTTGCTTTGCGTGTTGTTATTGTTGCTGCCGCTTTCGTCATACGTCGCGTGCAACGTTTTGCTTAATGCGATTAAACTGTAACAAATGACAAATGTGCAGCAGAAACACAAATACACACATGCTGTTGCAAATCAAAGCTTCAAAGTTTGTTGCACCCTTTGCTTATTGAACCGGACCACACTAATTGAAAATTTGTATATACCTATATATTTAATCTTAAAAAAAAAAAAGATTATTATTAGACAACAAATTAAAATTCGTCATGAATCAGCATATTGCGAAGTAAATAAAAACAAAAATCGAAATCGATAATTAGGGAGAAATGAACATTTATAAATAAACCATAATATTGGCAACTGGGTGTTGTGTGTATTTTTCTTATCCAAAAACAAAAACGCTTCAACTGATATGCCCAGACGGAATTTGTTTTTTGTTTTGCATTTGCATGGAACTTATTCGGCACGCATGCCAACGGCTAGTTAGCGATAAGATATGGGAGCGGACCAATGATTTAGAAAACATTTAATTTGCAGTGTTGCTGTATATATGTATACGTATATGCATATATTTAATATTTGTATATCTAATTCACGAGTTATCGATAAGCTATAAAGGAGAACAGAACATAAGAGGCAATAAGCTATCGATATCACCTGACATAAGAAAACAAAAAAGAAAAATTTAACATTCAATTTACTTCAAATCTGAGCAGTTAAATGCAAAAACAAAATCTGAAAACAGGTTAATTTACAAACAAACTTACCTTGAAGTGGTTTGACAGCTGATTCGTTGTTGTTGTTGTTGTTATTGATACAGCAGCGACTCAGTTCTCGATGGAGTCGTTTTTGTTGGTGTTGATAGCGCGAGGCGAAAGCCTTCACTTGCACTTGGCGATTTTGATTTTGCTTCACTTTCGGTCTGAAATCTCTATTCAATCAAACAAAGAAGCCACAAATAAGAAATAAACGTAGCAGCAGACGGCGTCATGCATTGCCCAAAATGTTTTGAGCGGTCTGCAAATTTTCAACCCGTTTGTCTTGATGTTAAAAATAGCACTATGTACTGTAATTTAATAGGCCTGATTTATGTTGAAACGTAAAGCAGAAATCAAATTTTGTCCCGTTTGAATGTGCCGAAAAAACGTAGAAATTAAGTTTGACTAATAAACACACACACACAAATAAATACACACTCACACAAGAGCGCACACACACACACACACACGAGCAATGATTTTTGTGCTTTCTCTGCCCCGCTACATTAACATTTAATAAGCGCACACATTGCATTCGTTGGCCTTATGTTAAATGCGTTTTACGCTTTTTATGCATATTTTTATTTAAAGCCAATTGCTGCACATAGCACTTTTGTTGGTGTTGTTGCTTCTTTGCATTTGTTTTTGCTGGCGTATGTTGAACGGGAAATGCAGGATGGATAATTGTGAAAATACAACCATGTAACACCATCGCTGTGGAGTATCGATAGAGTTATCGACCACAACGTGCCTTCCATTAGAGATGGTACATTGCTCCTCATTCTACAGAATTACTCCACACTTTACACATGCATTTAATTTAAAATCAAGATGATACAATAACATTTCAATCCGCTAGTTAAACAAGTAACTAAGTAACATTCCACTAAGGTGGAACATATATTTAAAAAAAAACGAAGTTATAACTTGGTTTGACTTTCATTTCGCATTTTGGTTTTGCAGCTCATTTCCTTGAGCGACTTGGGTCGACAACTGCGACTGGGACGACAAAGCACCGAGCTATTCTCGGTCGACTCCCCTGCCCTGCTTCGACTAATGCTAGCAGTGCTCTTTACGGGTTTCCTTCCGGGTTTGGTCCTCGTAGTGGTTTTCGTTTCGCTATTTACAATTTCTTGGTTCCGTTCAGGTGTGCTGCAATCATTGGGTCGATTGACTATTCCGTTAAAACTGCTGAAATTTAATTGGGATTGGCGGGGAGTAAAAGTTGCATCCACATTCAGCGAGACACCTGGCACAGTCAACTGCATGATAGAAGTCTGTCGAGGAGCACATCTCGCAAGTTCTATTCTCGGTTGCTCCTGATCCTGAATGGGGACTTGCGATGATTTACCTCGTGCTGTTGTGATCTTTGAAGCGCATCTTGCCTCTTGATTACTACTATCAGTCTCATTTTGTTCAGTACGCGATTTGCTGTCTACGCGAAGTGGATTTCTATTAGTAACGTCGCGCAGAGGCCTTGCTGACATCTCAATGCTCCGTCTCTCTGTGTCCGTGTCATCCACTGAAATGGGAGAGGACAAGGAGTCATCCTCGTCTTCGCACTCTTCGATTATGGAGTCCATTAGGGCAGCAGCATTTTCAAGACAACGAGACATCGGCATCCGATCGGGAGAAGCAGCAGCTACTGCTTCTGATTCTGGAGTTTCTGGCGAGCTCATATTGCTCTGCAGATCCACCAAATGGCGTGGTTCCGGGGTTGTCATCACGGTTACCTCTTCATTAGTCTGAAAGACAACATCATTATAACATGTTTAATTTTAATATATGGTGCCACTTACTGAGTGAATGCTCTCTTTGGAACTCTCCTCATTCACCTCCGCCTCCTCCTCCTCCGTACAACTTACAACACTGGATGTACTTTGACTGCGACTTCTCCTCCTGCTAGGCGATGGAATCACAGTTCTTCGAAGCAAGGCGCTCGATCGACGCAACTCGGAGTAAACTTCCTGTCTTCTGCAGATTCTCTGCATTGTATCTTCTGATGATGTCTGCGGATTTCTAATGCCAATAGAAAGATCAACACAACTTTCTAAATTTATATCCAGTGATTGTAGTAATGTCCTGACTGCACATTTCAGTTTGTTTTCATTATATTGTGCATCGGCCAAACGTGTTTCATGCTCTTCCATTAGTTGTCTTTTAAGGAGTACCTCCGTTTTAACCATTTCGCCAATTAATATTCGTTGTCTCTGCACCTGATCCATAAGCTCAGCGTTAATTAATTTGTACTGCTCCATATTTTCTAAATGGAATAATTTTGTAAAATCAGTTTTGAGTTTGGCGTCAATGCCTTAAATGGCATCGATACTCACAGCAATATTGCCATCCAAAGTTTATTAAAATGCAATCGATCAATCGTATCAACATTTACTCAGCATTTATCTGTAAGTGCAGCACTAACCAAACCGTGCCAAAACAAACAATTAACTAATTGTTTATTAATAACTTTTTAATAAGCTAATAATTTATATAAATAGAAATCGGAATTATTATCGACATTCTTATCATTTAATTTATCGATTGCAAAACAAGTATTTTCCAGTAAGTCGACGCCATTTAAGACATCGACGCCAAACTCAAAATTGGTTAATTCGTCGGACCATAATAATTACTTTATGTAGCCAATATGGAGCAATACAAAATAATTAACGCTGAACTTATGGATCAGGTGCAAAGACAACGAATATTAATTGGCGAAATGGTTAAAACGGAGGTACTCCTTAAAAGACAACTAATGGAAGAGCATGAAACACGTTTGGCCGATGCACAATATAATGAAAACAAACTGAAATGTGCAGTCAGGACATTACTACAATCACTGGATATAAATTTAGAAAGTTGTGTTGATCTTTCTATTGGCATTAGAAATCCGCAGACATCATCAGAAGATACAATGCAGAGAATCTGCAGAAGACAGGAAGTTTACTCCGAGTTGCGTCGATCGAGCGCCTTGCTTCGAAGAACTGTGATTCCATCGCCTAGCAGGAGGAGAAGTCGCAGTCAAAGTACATCCAGTGTTGTAAGTTGTACGGAGGAGGAGGAGGCGGAGGTGAATGAGGAGAGTTCCAAAGAGAGCATTCACTCAGTAAGTGGCACCATATATTAAAATTAAACATGTTATAATGATGTTGTCTTTCAGACTAATGAAGAGGTAACCGTGATGACAACCCCGGAACCACGCCATTTGGTGGATCTGCAGAGCAATATGAGCTCGCCAGAAACTCCAGAATCAGAAGCAGTAGCTGCTGCTTCTCCCGATCGGATGCCGATGTCTCGTTGTCTTGAAAATGCTGCTGCCCTAATGGACTCCATAATCGAAGAGTGCGAAGACGAGGATGACTCCTTGTCCTCTCCCATTTCAGTGGATGACACGGACACAGAGAGACGGAGCATTGAGATGTCAGCAAGGCCTCTGCGCGACGTTACTAATAGAAATCCACTTCGCGTAGACAGCAAATCGCGTACTGAACAAAATGAGACTGATAATAGTAAACAAGAGGCAAGATGCGCTTCAAAGATCACAACAGCACGAGGTAAATCATCGCAAGTCCCCATTCAGGATCAGGAGCAACCGAGAATAGAACTTGTGAGATGTGCTCCTCGACAGACTTCTATCATGCAGTTGACTGTGCCAGGTGTCTCGCTGAATGTGGATGCAACTCTTACTCCCCGCCAATCCCAATTAAATTTCAGCAGTTTTAACGGAATTGTCAATCGACCCAATGATTGCAGTACACCTGAACGGAACCAAGAAATTGTAAATAGCGAAACGAAAACCACTACGAGGACCAAACCCGGAAGGAAACCCATAAGGAGCACTGCTAGCTGTAGTCGAAGCAGGGCAGAGGAGTCGAGCGAGATTAGCTCGGTGCTTTGTCGTCCCAGTCGCACTTGTCGACCCAAGTCGCTCAAGGAAATCAGCTGCAAAACCAAATTGCGAAATTAATTGCAGTATTTTTTTTTGCGTTATGAATTCTACTCAAATGCTTATTATTAGATGTAAAAGTTTGTGTTAAGGCAGAAATAATAAATTGAGTGATTCAAATACGAATATGGAAAGTAAGTTTAAATATTTTATATTTGTATGTAAAGAGCAATAGCATTATAACCCCAGACAAATTGATTAAATAGATATTTATGAAACATATACAAAAGAGACGTGGCGGAGAAGAAACCACCGACACAGGCTGAGTCAAAGCGGACAGCAGGCTAACAAATAATTGCACTTTGAATACAATATGTTGACACATATATACTCTATATATATTTCGCCGATCTGTGTTCAGACAACCTCAAACTTGCCCTGACAGCAGCGAACTTGGCCAGGCGGCAGTGCTGGATTTATTGAGGACGTTGGCGACTGCTCCGCATTCACTTTAATTTCCGTTATAATGTCCTGGATCTTGTTGATTATCTCTTGTGAGTTCTCATTCTCCACGGGCAGCTGTTGCTGCTGCTCCTGCTGCTGTTCCGTTGCGACTGGCTTCAGGTGGTCCGCTGGCAAGCCCAGGCTGCCCACCAGTCGATTGAGTGCATCGATCTTCTCGCGCAACTGTTCCCGTTCCGCTTGCAGCAGCCGCATCTGTGTGGCCTTCTCGTATTCACGCTGCTTCAGCATGCGTCGCTGTGTCTGATAGAGGGCAATGTATTCGCCAATGGTTTCCGTTTCGCTTTGCAGCTGCAACACCAGATGCTCCAGGCTTTGCTTCTCCTCGGTCAGGTCCGCCACCTGACTGATAAGTGTCGTGAAGCGTGATTGCAATTTCTCAACAGCCTCAGCTGTGGGCAGCAACGGCGTCTCACAGTTGGACGACAGTTGTTCGGAATGATCATCATGATGATGATGGTGGTGATCCTCATGGTGATGATGATCCTCATGGTTATGGTGATCTTCATGGTGATTGTGCTCATGATCGTGATCGTGGTCGTGATGATGCTCATGATGATCATGCTCCTCGTGCGCCTCCACAGCACCGTCTGCTGCCTCAGTTTCTTTCGGAGACTGTTGGCTGTGATAAACCTTGGCCTGCAAAAGAAGAGGAAGGGATTCAGTTAAGATTGCTTTCTCTACCAGCTTACCCACCCCACCACCTACTTCGTAGTGCTGCAGTCGATCCAGTTGCTGCTGTTGCATCAGCTGCATGCGCTGCAATTCGACATTCTCGTGCGAGAGTCGTATCATCTCCTCATCCTTGAACTTGTAGCGTTCCTCGTTCGCGTGCAGCTTCTGCTCCATTTGGGCATAGTTGGAGCGCATGTCGCGATTGGCAAACTCCTCGGCATCCAGTTTATTGACCAGCTCCAGTTTGTCATTAGTCAGCTGCACGAAACGCTGCTCCAACTCGTCCAGTTGCTGTTTCATGTCTACATTCTGGCTAACGGCACGCGATGCAGCCACCTTATCCGATTCCATCGTGGCCAGCAGTTTAACCTGATCTGGTTGATTGGTTTGCAAACGCTGCAACTCCAGCTGCAACTCATTCAGTTTGTCCTCCTTCAGCTGTAACTGATCGTCTTGGGATTTGATTTTTAGCTGGAACTCGTGCCGCTCGAATTCCATGTCGCTAATACGCTCTTGAAGCGCTACTAGTTCGACATTTGGCGCTGGTGTCTACAGAAGAGCTGTGGATATAGTAATCAGTGGAATGTAATGTGAATCACTTACCACCTCCGGCTGTTCCGGCTTTGGTTGGGATTCCTCCTTGGCCGCGTCCTTGTATTGCGCCTGCAGTGCCAAATTCTTTTGGATGTCGCGCTCCAGGCCACTAACATGCTCGACCAGCTGTCGCTCGCGGTCCTTGAGCTGGGCACACTCGTCGCCCAGTTCGGAATTGCGCTCCGTAAGATTGGCCACATAGTTCTGATACTGTACGGCCGCCTGCTCCTTGTCCTGCGTCAACTGGCTGACCATCTGCTGTAGATCCCGTATCTGCTGCTCATACATATACTGGGTCTGGGTGAGCGTCTCCACCCGATTGTCCATATTCACATTGGACTCGTCGGATAGCTGGCGTATCTTTAATTGTGCCATTTCCAGTTCATTGCTTTTGTCCGCCAGCTGCTGCCGCAGTTCATCCAGCCGTGCCTTTAGCTGACCCATCTGTGCCTGCAGCTCGCCGAGGTGCGTTCGCTGATCCTCGATTTGGGCTTCGGCCAGCGCCAGTTTGTGCTGCAGTTCTGCATTCTGATTGCGCTGCTGTTCCGCGTTGCGCTGCTGCTCCTGGCAATGCTGCTGCACCTGCTCCAGTCGTTGCAGCGTCTGTCCCTGCTCTGTGCGCAGCTCCTCCAGCTCCAGCTGACGCTCGCGGCACAAATGCCGCGACTTGGTCAACTCTGTATTCAGTTGTCCCTTTTCCGCAATTAGCACCTGAATCGCCTGTAAATTTGTTGTATCGCCTTGTCCGTTGTGGGGCCAAACCGAAGCTGTCGATTCTGGCTGTGCAAAATAAGCAGCGATTCCAGTCGGATTTGGTTCGAACGGTGCTGCAGCTGCAGCTGCAGCAACTATTTGTGGCTCTGGCGTCGGCTGTTGTGGCTGGATTCCCACTCCGGCGCCATTGCTAAGGCTCAACTCGCAGTCGGAACGCTCTGATAAATTGCTAGCGATGCTCACCGTTGATGAGTGCTCATCCATATTGTTGTTGTTACTGCGCTGCTGATACTCTTTTAGCTGCAAACAAAAATATCAAAATCAATACAAGCCAGTCTTCGCTGTGGGTGTCCACGTCACGATGTTTTCATTTCGAAGCTTTTACCTTTTTACGCGCCGCAGCCAATTTCTGTGCTTTGGCATCCTGTGTCTCGTCCTGCATGGCCAATGGTGCAGAAACTGCGTAATGAATTTTATTTCGGTTAATTGCCGAATTGAAGCAATATCAAATGCAAATGAAAATTGAAATTAATGCAAGACAGCAGACACTGTTATCGTAGCGACATGTTAGGGATGGATGAATAAGTATCGATATATGAAACATATGATTTCGATTACATCGATACGATGTTTGGGGAACTAGTTTTTCTAAATCTTAGTTCACTTGTCTTCATAGTGGAAGTTTTTTAGTCGATCGATCAATACCCTCTCCTTTTCCATCTTATGCGCTTAATCTCAATTATTAAAAGCAATGACTATTTTACCATAGCTTGGCAACATTTAGAAACACCTTTTAATGTCCAAATTCATCTAAAAGCCTCTAAGGATTTCCTCACCTACAACTGTGTCCAAACTGTTCCAAAAGCAATAGTATTTGAATCATAATGTATCCTCTAGATTATTACGGTATTAAGAGTACATTTACATTTTATGACCAGGGCTGGCAACAGTCGATACTTAATTTAAAATATGATAACTGCATTCTACTCGATATCGAAGACAAGGGCGCGCGTAGGTTTCAGTTCAGTTTAGGCTTACAACGAATGCTGATTGAACGATCGCGAGCACGAATGTGAAATGATGACAGGAACAAAATGGCTTATCAGCAGCAGCTTGCTGCTATATCTGGCACTCTCACAGTGTCTGGTCGCTGCCATGGGCCGATACAACATCAGTTTTGCGCAGTTGGATACATGCGAGAGCATCGAAATAGATGCATTCAGTGGCTATGCCTACAAGGATTTCTTCACGGTGCACACCTTGGACAACAACAACATCAAGGCGGATGAGCGACTGCATTTGAAATTCTATGTTCTGACGAACATGGATGCGCATATTTTGCTATCGGTAACCAGTCGTCCACGTAACAATGATCGCGTCTATGAAATCGGTAAGGAAATAAGGCTGTGGATGTAGCCACACAGTAATCTCATTTGAAATTCATCTCTCGTTCTACCCACTTCTCTCATATATAGTGATAGGGGCCGGCGGAAATACGTTCTCTGCCATTCGCACAAGTATGGGTTTGAAACGCGTCTCCACAAACCAAGATCAACATTTGTTATCGGTATACGAGCCAACACCCATTGAAATAGTCCAATCAAAGGGTAAATATAAAAAATGAAATTTATAATGTTTTAGCTGGCACTCCTAGGATTATATAACCTTTACAAATCTGGGATTAGTTCGCTTAGAATCTGACACACAGACTCGCCAAGTGATGGTAATATAGAATTTAAGTATCTTTTAGTTGAAGATGTTCCCGAGACTAAATTAATAACTCTCTCTCTCTATCTCTCTCTCTCTCTCTGTCTTTCTAATGATCTGTTTTCTAGATGGTGTTTTATATGTTTACATACCCGGCTTTAAGAAAGAGCCTCTACTGGAATTTCGGGACGAATCCGCTCTCACTATCAACTACATAAGCTTCAGCACGTTTGGGACGAATAGTGCTCGTTGGTTCTATGACTGTCCATTTGATGGTTTCGGTTAGTACTTGATCTGGTATCTACAAAGTTTAATTAATTGATTGCGTACATTTGCACAGCTAATGAGATGGAGCAACAACAGCGGGAGCAATCCGTGGAAGATCGTTTGCTGAACACGATCATCTATCAGGCTGAGAATAGCAGTCTGCCCCAGAATTTCAGTGAGATAAAATTCCATTTTCAAATGCAATCGCTGGCCTACGAGCAATCCAATGCCAAACTGCGTACTCGAATGCAGCTGATGTTGCACTGGGAGGATTCACGATTGCGCTGGCAGCCGGAAGAATATGGTCGAAGGACGTCATTGGTTCATCCTCATTTGCAGCTATGGATATGGACACCAGTGCTCGTCATCCTTAAGTGGGTAGCGATTGACAATAACATTCGAAAATCGAACGAATGATTTTTGTATATTTCTAGTGCCGCAATGGAGTCGATGCGTCCATTGAAAACTTTTGAGCTGCGTGTTTATAGCGATGGCAATGTGACATTAATGGCCAGCAATTGGGAGGTGACTACCTGGTGTGTGGACACCGCACGGAATTGGCCCAACGAACGGATCAATTGCGACATTCAGCTAGGCGTTGAGCAGAATCAAGCGAGCACCGCTCTGACCTATGACAACGAGCGTAAACCGCTGGCGCCAAACGAACACGTTAACACACCATCCGGCTGGACATTTGTCGAGATCGCTGTAACGCATGTGGAGAATGCAACCACGATGAGATACACACCAGATGGATTCCTACAGACGGTCGCCGGCGATGTATCCATTGCATTTACGCTGAAGCGAAACACAGCTTTCTACAGTCTGGTCTTCATCATGCCGCTCGTTGGTATGTTTTAGCCCAATTTTAATTGCTTTTAGCCAACGTCTAATTGAAAATGTATCCTTTGTTTGAGCAGTGTGTAAAATACTTTTGGGACTTTCGTTTATTTTACGTGGCTATCGGCGAAGTGCGCTCATTCTCATTGTTGTGCTGCTAACTGCCTGGAATCTTATGTATCTGACGCGCCACGCCTCGCCGCACTATGTGCCCTCCTTGAGTAAGTAACTGGTTCATCATGTTCCTCTATCCGAATCCTCAGAGTTTAAGGAAACTAAAGTCTTTTATCTTATCTTTCGTATATCCATTCTAGTGTCCGGTTTTCAGCATGTCATGCGCATTTCCATCTATTGTTATTTGCTGCACATTGCCATAATTTGGCTCGAACGCTATCCACCACGTGCTAAGGCGCCTGCCTGTCTTTTGGCCATAATCAACTCAACACCATTGCGTTTCTGCCTTGGGCTTCGCATTTCCGACGTAAGTTTGAAATATTTGTTTTGAATTTGCCCTAAAATAAAGCATATTCAAATTTCCAACACAGACCACGGAATACTGTGATGTTCAGGAGAAACCCTGGCGCCAATTGGCCAAAATGTTGAACAACATTAGCTTCATCATTATCAGTATTGTATTTGTCTTAACATACTCCGTTGATATGGTTAGTGCGATAAATAAATAAAGAAAAGCACACAAAAATATACCATAAAAATAACCTTTTAATCAAGCGTTAACAAAAAAATTGTTAAAAAATTATTTGTGCAGTTTTTTGAGCACATTTTAAACAATTGAAAGATTTTCAACATTTGAAAAATATAATTTTTCTTTATTTGCAGTGATTGAGTCTTAAATAAATACAGAATATGGGAATTACAAGTGTAGTAGTTTTAGAAAACGTGCTGCCATCAACTCCCCTCTCCTCTCGCCTGACTCCTCTCCCTCCCCCTCTTTCTCTCTGTCTCTGTCGTTCCTTGCGTACTCATCTGACCCACTTGCTCATTATTGGTGGCGTCCTTAGTGGTAGCCATAGCTGCTATCATCGTATCCACCATATGAGTAAGAGGGAGCAGCGGCATATGATTTCAACAGCGTTGGCTGATAGCTAATCGCTGGTGCGGCATAAGACTTGACGACAGTTGGGGCAGCATAGCTGATGGCGGGTGCAGCATACGATTTGACTATGGCCGGAGCGGCATAGGACTTGATGACGGGCGTCGAATGGGAAACAACCTGGCATGGAAAGGCAAAAGAAAAACGTTGATTAAATAATTCAAATGCATGAATTGACATCAAATAGTGACTACAAAGAAAATGAGAGATGCAAAAGACCAAAACATTATGATCCCTATTGGAATTATTCACGTTCTCTTAACGATTCTGTTCTGGCAATCATTTTTTGTAACTTACCGAACTGAATTGCGAATAACTGGTGGCTGGTGCCTTAATGGCCACTGGTGCTGCATATGACTTGACCAAGGTGGGTGCCGCATAACTGATTGCCGGCGCATAGGATTTGATGATCGGAGCAGGCGCCGCATAGCTAATGGCCGGTGCGTATGACTTGAGTACGGTGGGTGCCGCATAACTGATTGCTGGTGCAATGGATTTGTAGACTGGAGCAGCCTGTGCATAGCTGATCGCTGGTGCCGCATGGGCGTAACTAATCGCTGGTGCCGCATGGGCGTAACTGATCGCTGGTGCCGCATGGGCGTAACTAATCGAAGGGGCCGCATAGCTTATAGCTGGCGCTGCATGTCCATAACTAATGGCCGGAGCACTGTGACCCAGGTCATAATCCAGCAATCCGGGTGCGGCGCTCGCAGCGGCCAACAAAGTGACAAGAATCTGTCAGCAGATCGTTTGGAGTTTTTTTTTATATTTTATTTGCCTTCTGTAGCAAGGATATCGAATCCTGCTGCTCCTGCACTCACCAATAGTTTCATGTTTAGTTCCGTTTTTTTTGTTGTGTTTTGTTTTTTTGTTGAGATGATGCCGGCGTTGATTGAGAATTGCAACTGTAAATTGAATGCGTGCATTGAGTTACTTTTATACTGTTGCAGACGAGGCACGCAGTCGGACAGTCGGACTGCTGGACAGCTGGACAGATGACTAGCTATAGCCAGATAGCCAGATAGCCAGGCCAGGCCAGGCCAAGTCGATTTCGATTTCGATTTCGATCTCGTCGTTCAGAGCGTCAACAAAAGCGGGCCACAAAACAGCACCAATTTGTGAAGTATCTCTGAAGTGGACAACAACAACAGCAACAACAACAACGATGCAACAGCAACAACTATGTTGTCTGAATGCGATCTATGATTCTTGTTGTTGGTGCTGCTGCTGCGGATGACGCAACAACTTAACTTGGCTTGAATCTGCTTCAAATTGGCCACCAAGGCAGACCACTTGTCGTCAAAGGCGGCCGGCAGCCAGTCTGCCAGTCTGCCAGTCATTTAGCAAGCTTGGGCTGGGATTTTCTTTGGTTTTTTATTTTTGGAGCTGACAATCGCTCGGGATTTACAATTAGAAAGTCGAGTTCGCTCAGAATCCCACAAAGATTGCTGTCGAGCTTCTCTAACTATAAAAGTGCAAACAAGAAAAAATAAATATTTTTTTGCTCAATACTTAATTTAAAATTTTTGGGCATTGACTTAATGTTTTGCTCTAACTTCAATTGGTTTAAATAATTGCTGTTAAATCCTCATTTTTTATATTATTTAACCAAACCAATTTTTTATTTTTGTCATTTTATTGACATTAAAAGTTAAACAATTAGCATGAACATCTTTTTTGGTTACCCAAATTGGACAAATATCTGGTAGAATTTAATCTAGATCTTCGATCTAAATAAGTTCAACACCATTTGCTAATTAACTAATTATTTGGCTAGTTTGTAATAACCTTCTCGCTATATAAGTGCTTCTATCTGGAATCCCGCCGAGAATGTTGTCTAATTGTTGTCAGCTGTTCTCAGCCTGGGCGCTGCTAAAAAACGTCGACAATTTGACACGGCCAAAAATTGCATAATTATCATTTGTTGCCAAATAATGAACATAAACTGAAAAAAAATAAAAAAATTTTAAAATATTGCCACAAATATTTCAAACAATCTTTATAGTTTTCTGGCGCTGCTGCAAGCATTTGCAGTCGATGCCAAAATGCCGCAGCGTGCCACATTTGACCATATTTGTGTGTTTAATGCTTAACAAAACTGTGATATATTTGTTGTTGTTGTTGTTGTTGTGGTTGTTATTATTATTGCAGTTTACAAAAGTTGCCCAGAGCCACGCCGGACACTTTTGGCCACAGCAAAGATTTGGAGTACATAAACATTGGCAGCTCGTGGGATTTTCATGTATAGCGCTTAACCCTTGTGCTGTCTGCAGGAAAAGTTGTTAAACTATTTTTTAAAAGTAGAAATTAACCAGATTGTAAAAGTTGACAACAAAGTATAATAACAATTTCTATATCTTTTATTTTTACTCCCTCCAGTAATACTCAGATCGAAAAATTGCAATCTTAAATCCAGATCAAGGCAGGCCTAAAAATTGGCATTCGAGTTAGGTATTTGTATTTAATTTTAGTTAAGTGCACTTTAAATATTGCTTATTTATGAGATATCGCATTTAATTAGATATCGAGCATGTTTCTTGTGTAATTAAAAGAATTAAAATTCAAATGATTGGGGGGACAAATGAACCCCTCGAGATAACCCATGTGTTATGCTCAGAGGCGAGCGATCTGAAATGACGCAGCTGTTTTTTTTTTGTTGCACTGCGGCAACAGTCGAACTGATGTTGAAGGCTCCTCTCAAGTGGCACGCAGGCAACACAACTACAAACACAAGCACATATGCGGCATGGCAACTGGACAGACGGTGAGACTGAGAGACACCTGTGCTTAGTTCATGCATAAATCATGCCAGAAGTATCTGATTTATGTGAAATCTATTAGCAAATATTAAGTCAATATAACAATTGTCAGCTGTGACCAAAGTGCTATAGTCTTTGGTCGAGAGTTTATAAATAAAAGATTTTATGCCTGCCCCACTTTTGGACAGCGTGAAAATTGCTTTCAAAAGTGTGCAACAATATTTTCCGGTTCGCTTTTTTAATGCCAACCAATTTATGCCAACTGTTTCAGTTAAGAGTGCACAAAAGTGGTCAAGAGAAGGGTTGTAAAATCAGATGCCGAATTGCCCATTTGCTAGTGCAACAGCCAACATGTGGCACTATCTATGTGCCACTACTCACCATAAGTTGCCTCCCAGCATGCTGTTGCCCAAATCGAAAAAAGCGACAACGACACATTTGGCAATCACGGGCGGAGCACGCACCAAATTAGTGCAAAATGCTTGAGAAGTGACGTGCACATAGACGTAGCCTAATCAACGAACCCAAAGCTAAATCCAAGGCGCAGTTTTGTTTATATTTGTATACCCTGTAATCATTACAAATATAGCTTGGGGTGTATAAGATCTAGCCAGTAGCCAGAGAATTTCAGACTAATAAGGAAGTGAGTTCTGGTCTTGAACTTGTTGCACTGGGTATAAAAAATATCAATAAATATCAAAATATAAAAAAAAGACTCTCAAATAACAGACGCCGATTAAATTTATTTCGTCTTATCGATAACTTTTTCGATTACCTTAATATTTACATCTGTCTTCGATTCAATTAAACTTTGTCAAAGAAAATCTGAAAACAAACCTCTTGTTCGTAATTACAATTATTTCTTGCTGTGCAAAGATACAAGTAAGTACCTAGGGTATTTTGTAGTCGAACTCTCTCTCGCTGCAGCACTTTTACTTGTTAATTTTTCCGATTGCAATTGCCCAATTTGAAGAATTTTTTGACGGCGAATGCCATACATTTTTGGCCTGTGAATTCATTGAATGCGCATGTTCACCACTGCGTATGCGTATTTGTTGGTTTTTCTCGGCTCTTTTCATTTTCAATTAATTAACACAGTCAGCACCAGCAGGCAGCCAATTTGCTCTGCAAATCGCTCCAAGCGAATGATGACCAAAACATATCTCTGCATGCCTTGATTAAACCCGAATCGCATTCATAAATTTCGAGTAGTTAATTGTTATCCGTGGGTGTGTTGAGGTCTGCTAGACACAGCCGATATCCTAGACAGTCACAAGAAAAATTAATAATTATAATCTTTATGTCCATGTTCTGCGTTTTAGTATAGTTTGGAATCAACCCAATTTTTTCTAGATATCATTTTGACTAATTGTATTTTTCAGTGTGCGTTGGCCAACAGTTTCTATGACTCAACCAATAAAAGAAAAACATTTTTCCAAAAATCAAACCTTTATGCTAAAACAATTGTCATCATATTGAAGCTAAAGTCAAAACCTGTGTCGCACTCACGACGTGCAACTGGCTGCAGCCATTAATGAATGAATCAATGAAATGGAGCCGCTGCTGTCAAACCGTTAAATTGCCAACAGCAGCTGGCCAAGAAATGAAAACCGCTACAAAGTCAAAGTGTTGCCACAGACTATAAAAAGCCTGAAGTGTTGACTTGATTGCATTTGGCAATCGGGGACGGGCCCCAGTGACAGTTTTCATCAGGCGCTGATGGACTTGTCTTCTTATCTAACAGTCAACGCCTGACTTTAAGTGGGTCAATAGTATCCACGATATATATACGAATATGCTTTATAGCGTATTTCCAACTTAGCAATATTAACACCTTGTCAGCTATTTATTTTAATAGTTATAGAGCATAAAATGCAAATGAATGCTGGAAACAATTGTTTATTGCATAGCAAACTGCTCACCATACAATTTTTTCTACAAAAAACATTGCATACTTTTAGGCATGCTGAATTGAAGTAAAATTACAAAGAACCCACAAAATGAATTCAATTATGCTCCAAAAACTATGCTACAAAGAAAAATTGAATTAAGACGCTGAAAGCTGGATATACACATACATATTTTATTTATGTACATGTGTTTACTTCAGTTGTGTATATATAATAATAAACTATGTATATACGCCAAAAACTTTCATAATTATTGAATCTAATTATTTATTTTTTTTTTAAGCAAGGATTCGAATTAACCAGTTGCTCAAATTAAAAGGTTAGTCCAATTTTTTGGTACCACAATCATTGGTAGCCCTACCCAAGTTGTGCTGATTCTCGTTCTACTATTATTTGCATATATTTAAATATAGATCAAAGCGCTCAGTAAACACAAAGCATACACCCACACAGATAAGTGTTAGCCAGTGTGAACATTTAAAATGGGGGTGGACCTAAATGGACAGCCCAGTTGAGTTCGTCCAGAGTCAGAGTGTGAATGAATGCACACTGACCTTAAAATATATATTTAGACAAGACACTCTCTCAGTAATAGCAAGGAGGGGAAAGTGAAGAGAAGAAGCACAGCTGGACTATTGATTTTTATGTTTTAAAATTAAACTGACAGCTTGTGCAAAAACTTGTGTACTAGATTCGACTAGAATAAAACTGAAAAAGAAGTAAATATCTGTAATAAAATCACTGACTTAGTTTGGTTTACATATTTGAAAAACTAAACCTATTCATCAACTATGAACTAGAATTTCCAACTCACACACACACACAAACACATCGCGGCATAGGTTGTGTGTGAGTGTGTGCAGTTTGAAATTGAAGTTGCCTAATAACTTTAAAACCCCAAGCAGCTTTAATGGTCATAATTCGTTGTGTGGCGTTGCCCACATCGATGGCGTTGATGGCAATGACGTTGACGATGGCTGCCATAAACGGCAGCAGCGAGACAGAGATAGCAGCAGCAACAGCAACTGAAAGAGCGAACCTTAAAGCCTAAAGCCAAAAGGAGTGTCGTGTGCGCTGCTTGCTGTTGTTGTTGTTTCTGTTATATGTACTTGCTGTTGTTGTTGTTGTTATTGCAGGTACTATTGACATTATTGATGGAAATTCTTTTGTGTGTTACGAAAATAACAATAATAAGTAAGGAAAAGAAAGAAGTTGAGGTCGACGTGGAGAATGTTGGGATACCCTAAGAATTCACTTAAATGGGGATTTGGTAATTTATGTATGTAAATAAACAAGTTTAAAATTATAGTCAACATTTTTCTTGTGCGTCTTATATAAATCTTTTTTTTAAATTTTTATTAAGTGTATAAAATAATAATTAATTTTAGGGGGAAAGCGAATGATTATTACAAATTTATTCTGAATATTATTATTATTATTATTGTTTTGATCATTATTGTTATTATTATTATTATGATTACTTTTTTTTTATTTGGATGAGATACATTTTAAATTTTCTAGTATCTTTTTCTGACGCACTAGTTCTTTGTTTATGGTTAGGCTCAAAGTTAAATCTTATTGTGTAGAAGGCAATATTTAGCTCAGATCATCTCATGCTGCATTAAAATACGAATAATGCCAAAGCGGCGAGTGTTTTGTGGTGAATAGAATAAGCGACTTGGCGACTTCATGTTTACTCTTTCTTAGGCAGCAAATGAAAGCCCAACGTGTCGCGTATGTGGACAGGTGCATATCAATGTGTGTTGCAGTGTGTGTGTGTATCTATTTGCCTCCGTTTTTCGTTTACCGTCCGCGTCTGTTTCGAATGCAAGCCAGACTGAAAGACTCACACCCAGAACCAAGAAGAACGAGACTTCAAGTGCGTGCCCCAGCCAAACAGTTATGCAAATCATGAAACGGAGGCCGTTTTCTCAAATTCCCCACACTCCTCCTCCACTTCCACACGTAAAGCTTTTCGGTCTCAGTGTGTGTGTGTGTGTGTGTGTGTGTGTGTATTTGTGTGTATTTAGCGCCTAATACCCAAGTTTATGTCGCTTAATTATAGCCTTTAAGCAGCCGCTGTTTAACATGCTAATCGCTGGAGTGCTTATGCTTCCCCAACATATACGAAAAACTCCGCCTCGCACTCTGCCCAACATCATCTCCTGTGTGTTGTATCAAATGACCAGCAGCTTTAATTTTTAAGACGACAGCCCGCCAGCACTCGACAAGGCTCTCTCTCTTTTCCTCTAATCAAGAGCTGTGCGGTGCGGCTGTGTGGAAACTCTAGTAGCTTGGGAGCGGAAATCCGCCAAATCGCTTGCGAAAGTATTTTTTGACGACCTTATAAGGCGATAATATCTATTCTTACACTTAAAAAATAAATATAAAGTGCAAGAAAGAAGACTGCAAATTTCGATACACCTGAAATAAATTTTTCTTTTAGAAATATGTTTTAAATTTTCGGTTCATTGCAATTTTATATTCTAATTCTTATATAAGTATTAAAAATAAATAAAATGTTAATTGTAATATAAAAAATATACCTTTTCCTTCTGGTAAATATGACAAGCTCCCTTGTAAAGTACCAACTTTTTTTTGCAGTGCTTAAAGTATATATCTCGATAAATCGTTTATGAATTGACTGTATATGCAAATGACAGTCCGCACTATAGAAGTTTCAATTATGGCATGAAATCGAAATGTAATTTATGCTAACTAAGCATGGGCGTAAACTCGGATCGAACCACTGTCAGATCACACTTGTTTTATGGCTCATTTGGTTAGGCGATTGTTGTCGGCCAAATTAGCGAACACAGATCTGCTTTTAATGATCGAAAAATAGCTCTGAGCATTGCCGATTAATTTGCCATAAATGTCCAGCTTTAATTGCTTGCTTCTTTTTTTAAGCAAACAGGAAGTCTGCTTAGAGGCAAAACTATATTGCAGGCAAATTAACGTCGACATAAATTCACGGCTTAAATGTCAAATTAGACCATTTTAATAATAACTTAATATGATATAACAATAAAAAATGGATAATGTCAATAACTTCTTTGTTGAAACTCTTTTTATAAAAAAGTGCAGTACGACCAACACGTTTCTGGTTACCACACTGTGTAAATATCTTTCTAACCATGCAATTTAATATTTATTATTAATTAAGTTCAAATATCGGCTCATTAGCATTGTAATAACATTTAGTGTAACAGCGTCACAGCCGTCAGCTTTGTGTCTGATAGCACACACTTGTTGAGCGGCAGCCTGTTGCTCTCTGGGAGAATATAACATTTGATGTTACGTTAACAGCGTTCTGTTAATTTATCAAACAAACAAATGGCCTATCAGCAGTTGGCCAAAAGATATTAAGTGCTTTAATTTCAAATAGTCTTTTTGCAAATCTCTCTGTTGAATTTGCTTAAGAGACTTGTTGTAGTTACAATAGCATACATTTTAAATTCTTAAATTTAAAATATAAAAATAAATGTAATAGTGAAATGGTTTTTATGTACTATGAAATGACATTTATTATTAAAACTACTTCAATTTTCATAAATCACTTAATTAATGGTATGCTTTTATCTCAGCTCTGACAGATCTATAGTCTACGACTCCAAAAGCCAATAACAGCTATGCCAGATATGGACCTGCATGCTGGCTCCCACATAACACACAATATTTGTGTTGGGTTGGCTCTCCAATGTTAAGTTCGCACGCTCACTAGTTTCATTCCAGCAGCGAACGTGGAGCAAGTTGGTTGTGTCGCGCTTCGTTTTCGGTCTGCCGCTATTTCTATCTCACTCTCTCTCTGTTACTGCCTACAATTTCGTGTTTTGTTTGGCTTTTGTGTGCAGGCGCAGTCTGCTTTTTACGGTACAAACGCCAAGCTCCAATTCAAAGACGTGCGCGCTCTTTCAGCTTGCATGCGTGTGTATATGTGTGTGTGCGTGTGTGTGTCTGCTTGCCTTGTGCATTTCAACAAGTGTTTCATTTACAGAATGCAAAACAAATAAAAGAGAAGCAGCAAACAAATGACTGACAACAACAAGAATAACAACAACAGCAACAAGAAATGTGTTTGTTATTGGCAATGCCATCTTATCAGAATGCACACAGACATATTGTGAATAAATATAACTTTCTGCTCTATACTTGGGCAAGTTCGCTTCTAAAGAAAATAAATAATATATATAATAATAAATTTGCTGCGCTTAGCATTTGAATTGTGCAATTGTTTTGATAAAAGCCCCGGCTGATAATTCAGACGCTGCAAAACGAGCACATGTCAACAAATGTGCACAAAAAAAAGGGGAGAATCAAAACTCAGAAAGAACAAAATTCATAAATTCTCGAGCACAGTCAATGTGAAAATAAATATGAAATACGTAAATGGAGGAAGTATAGTATTGCATATTGCAAAAACAACAAAAAATATATACATTTAATATATTACAACAATTGTTATTAATTCGTGAACTAAGCAACCAAATATCTATCATTGTTGTCCTCCAAATCCCATAAAATTGGGTCTCTAAGCTTTGATTGATTTCTGATTGTGTGTTAGGTATAAAAAAAAGAAACAAGTAATCAAGTTCACAAAGTAACACCCTAATGTCAAGGTGTCTTTTTTATATATATTTTTTTTTTTTTTTTGGAAGTTTCTTATTTCATACTTGACCTCCATTTGGGTATTACGATATGGCTTAAATGAAATGCCTATTCTCAATTTTTGAATTATACAGCATAATGGAAATATTCATTTAAGTTTTTCTAAATTCTTAAGTTCTTTTTTCTGCAGTTCGTCTCTCTAATGAATGATCTATATTAAAATTGCAGACTCAAGTGATCAACACGAGCAATTAATAAATAGTTATATGTAATAATTGCATTGTGAATCATAAAACTAACTAATGACTACACATAAAAACGTGGTGCAAACAAAAAGCAACAAAAATATAAAATTGGCAACTGCAAAATCGACTAATGGATTTTCACAATAATTTAATGCTTGCAACATATTTCTTAAATTAACTTTGCAAACAATAATTTATTGCGATTTTTTTTTTGCTTTGCAAGCCTTAGGAAAACGGTGAGTAAAGTTAATTGTAATCATCTAATTAAGATAATATATGGGGAGATTAACATAAATAAATAAATAACTAATTAACACTTATTATACAAATGCTGACCTAACAAAATATGCGTAAAATGTAAAATTGTAGAACAGCTTAAAACTGGAATTAATAAAGAACATTTATTTAAGAATTATGCCGACATCTTGCTCTGAACTTGTGGAATGTTGCATTCGTTGTTGTATTCAAATTTTGCGCAAGTTTTGCTCGAAATTGGGTTTTGTGTTTGTCTTTCCCATTTATTGATTTTATTGTTGATCCATCACTCAAATGATTTAGGCCATAATTTCTTATTCTGTTAACACGTTATTTTTACCATCCATTGTGACACATTTTGGTTAATCTGAAATGGGTCTTGGGCACAGCAAAAACTATTTTTATCTGGAATTTATATTTCTTTTTATGGCTAATAACATTTTTTTTTTTGAAGTTTAAGGAATTCAATTCAAAGATGCTCTGCTCACACACAAGAAATGTGTCTTATAAATTAAACATTTATATTTTGTTAGCTTCAAAACTGAGCTCGGTGAGCTGTCAATTCGCAATTGGAAACCAATTGAAAAGTTTTGTGCGTGTTTGGGTTGAACAACCCAAAAGCACACCGCAAGCGCAACCGCCACTGAAAGCGAGTGGTAACAAAAAAGTTAATGTATTTTCACATAGATACATACATACAAATGTGTATGCGTATGTGACACATGAACTTCACAATCTTGTACGCCGAGACCTAATGTCATTAAATTCGACCAAGGTTAGACAAAAGTTGCCCGACTCGGAAACAAACTTTTCATTTCATGTCCGCTTTTTCACCTGTCTCTCTCTCGGCATCAGTCGAATCACTCTGATTTCTGAGAGAGGGCGAAAGATTTCTGAGTGTGGTTTTGCCTTAAGCGTCAGCACAAACTATACATATTTATTTATATCCACTGTGAAAATATTGGTTTTTAAGCATGGCTTGCATTTGTGGCAAAAAGTGTTCACTGTTCTGTTTGGTGATTAGCATCTGGGCCACAATTCAGATGCTGTTGATGGGCATCGCATTTACAATGAATTCGCTAACTTTCATACATTCTCTGCCGCTGGCCGAGCATTATGAGACTTTGGAAGAGTACCGCTCGGAGGCGGATCGGATGTACGGGATGCTTGCACTCCGATGCTATGTGACTGCCTTGCTTTACGGCTGCTTTGCATTGATTTCTTATGTCTGCCTCGGTCTACGCAAACGCCGGCAAAACTCGAAAATGAATGAAGATCGAAAGAAGCAAAAAGTCTAGATGTTCAAATACATTATAGATGTCATAAAGCATTATGCGTTTAACAGTTATTCGACTATATTGCAACTTATTCTTATCCACCCACAGCAAACACCTACTCACACACAGAGATACACCTACTACACCTACTGCAGATCGTTTACATATGCAACGGGGAACAAGTTTGTTGACCGCATTCTCGACGTGACGTGACGTGATTAGCTTCTCTTTAGCTTCTTTATCTCTCTCTCTCTCTCACTCTCTCTCACTCCCTCTCTCTATCTCTGTCTTCGTCTCTCTTTCTTTCTCTGTGTCTTTCACTGCAAGCGAACTACTTTTGGTCTTGCCTTGTCCAGTCTTTATTATTATTATGCATTCGTCTCGACTTATTCAACAATTTTGACAAGTTTCTTGTTTGTTGTTGCTCTTATTGTTGCTGTTGTTGTTGTCGTTGTTGTTGTTGTTGTTGTAGCGCACGTGACACCTTTGTAGATTTGTTATTTAGGCGTCATAAATTTCCATGAAATTTTTTGATGCGCTCTAACATGCTAATGTTGTTTGTGCCCAAGCTGCTGCTGCTGCTCTAGCAGAGATAAGCTTTTAGCTTTTTTTTTTCTTTTTTTTTGGTTGATGCACCTACCTACACAAATACATACATACATATATGTACATAGTTGTTGTTGTTGTTGTTGTCTCTGGCACTTATGTTTCTTTGTTATCAATTTTACAAGAAATAGGTTTATCTAAATGGACGGACGTGTTCGACTTGCGCTTCAAGTTGTTACAGAAGCTTTTGTTGCACTTTATTTAAATAACAAATCGATTGTCAAGTGTCCACGCAAGGTACATAAGTCAATCAAAAATAAAAAAAAAACTAAACAAAGCAATCTTTGTGAAAATTGATGTGAAATCGAAAAACAATTTTTCATTTTACATCAGTCAAAAATATTTATTACGTAGAAAAACCGAACGCAAAACTTACAAAATATGTCCAGGATTTTGATGGCCGCCAGATCGATGTTATCTCGCGATTATTGTAAGTATGCCTCAAAAAATGAATGTTAAGCAACCTAAAGCAGCAGCTTAACACAATCAGTATGGACCAATCGCTCGAACTATTTTGTGCACATAACTCGAGGATTGGCCGGAAAAGCGCCGAAGGGGACGGCGCCCAAATGTGGCATGGAGGAGCCGCCTAAGCCAAAGACGGGCTTTTTTCCGAGTGGTGGCACCCATGCCGTCTTCAGTGACTTGCCCCAGCCAGAGGGTGATTTTTTCCAGGCCTGGAATGCCAAGAACACTAAATACAATATGGTATTATTATCTGGAATTGTGGGACTGATCAGCAGCATTGCGCTTGTTCTATGTTCGGGTAAATTGCGACTTTTTGCCACTGTGCCAGACTATCCCTACACTGACGACGAGATGGAGGAGTTCGCCAAAGAGCAGGAGCGTCGTGAGGAGGAGAAACGTGAGCGTGAGAGGCGTCATCAGGATCTGGTTGACGCCAAAGAGCTAAAGGTGCGACGCCGCAAGGCCAAGGAGGCCATGGTCCGTGAGATTGAGCTCATGCAGAAGGACCTCAATCAGGGTGTCAGCGATGACGAAATGTCAGAGATTGTCAAGTTGGCACAGGAGCGCGAGGAGTTCGAGACCTGGGAGAAAGAGGAGCTGAAGCGCCTCGATGAGAAGCAAAAGGAACGCGATAAGAACATGAAAGAACAAGCGAAGGACAAACTGGAGCAGCAGAAGCAGCGCAAGTAAAAAAACACCAAAAAATATACAAAAAAAAAGAACACAAAAATTAAGATGCGTTTTCAGCTTAAGCACACAATCACATCAATAACAAACTAAACTAAACAACAAACAAGTAACAACTAACAGCTAACAAACGCAGCAGCAACATAACTAACAAGGGCAACATAGAGCAGCAGCATAAATAAATAAATAAATAATAATATTAATCATTATTAATTTATCAAACAACGTATAAATATATACAATAATAAATTGTATTATAATTATTGCTAGACAGTTTTGATTATATTCAAATTAGTTGTAATTAAGAAGAATTAAGTCAAGTTGCTCGAAATTATTTAATTTGAGACATTTTTTTGAATACAGAATGTGTACTCGAACTCTTGGCCATTATCGCTGATAGATAGCACTCAATATTTAATGGCTTTAGACCGCCTTTCCTTCGATGATCAGTGGCACGCTCTGTTCTGACTCAAATGGTTGCCCCGCTCAAGTGGCCAACTACATCTACATAAACATGCACACACAGCCTAGAACAACGGATTCTACTATGCTATTACTATTATTGCAGTGGCCAGTTTCAGCGTACAAAGGAAATGGCTCATTGCGTGTAATCAGGCGCACTTGCCGCAAAACTAAATTGTATCTCATAGATAACGAAAGCATTTTTCGCAGCATGAAATTCAATTGCAAAAAAAAAAAAAACGCATAAAGAATTTACTGTTCCAATTGCCAACAACAACAGCAACAACAACAAACACATGTGTTGTCAAGCTAATAAAATAATGTTCATTCTTCTGTGGCAACAATCTATTAAATGCAATTCACCACTGGCTACTTTACTTTGGTGTGCGAGAGTGTATCTGCGAGTGTATCTATATCTTTTGCGCTAAGTGTGCTGGATGTGCGCACATAATGAATCACAATCGTCGTCAGTTAAGCTCGGCTTATCATTAATCAAATTAGCTGCACTCCCATCAGCTAGCTGCCTCCAAGCAGCACATGCCCCCAAGCAGAAGTAACAACAAAACACTTGCTGCACAGTGGGTGCTGATGATCAACAACAACATTAACAACACCAACAACAACAACAACATCAGCAGCAACATCATTAAGCCATGAAAATGTACATGGAAAATGCAACTCACTGTTTTACTAGTTTTCCATCCAAATTGGGGCAGCAAATGAACTTCTCCCAGCTTAATGTCTGTGCATTAAAGCGTAAAGCAAAATGATTTGAGTTTGATTCGGTGATTTTTGAGCCACTCTTTGTTTACCAGGCATTAACAATTAGTTAAAAATGTGCTGTAAAAAAATACGATCATTATTTCAACATTTTTTGTCTTATTTAGAAATTAAATTATACTTAAAAATGTGTTCTTTTGTTCGTTAAACAAAGAATTGCTGACAATTTTCAATGAGTTCGTTGGAAAACCAAGACAAAAACCAAATTTCTTGTTAACCAAATATTCTTAAAAAAAAACAAAATTTCTTGTTAACCAAATATTCGTAGTTTATGCAACAACGAATTCTTCAAATAATCAAATATATATTGCTTAAGTTAATGTTTATTTTTATGCAACTTTAATTACAAATAATATTAATATAATCATTTTCCTTATATGGTTTTCCTAGTGAATGTTAGACAAGTTAGTTTGATTTAATTTAATTTGCATATGCAATATTTAAATAGCTAGTCTCATGCCTGGAATTGCATCTTTAATTTGTATAACACTTTCAAACCACTGTGCACTGTGCCCACATTTCGCAGCAGCCGCTGAATCTGTTGGGGAGACTAGCTTTCTGTGTAATTTATCATATGCATTCTATTTGTATGCGGCATTCTCGATGCGCTATTTCATATCCATAGACATAGCCATAGCCATAGTCATATCCATAATAAAGCAGCGAGTGTCTTTTAATATACTGTCACAGTGTCAGTTTGTCGCTTTGACAATGTTTGTCGGTTGTTTGCTCCTCTGCCTTGTATAATGCATTTATGCTGCAATTTGTTTGAATTAGCGCTCGCATCGCGTGGAGCACTTATTCGGGGCGTGTAGCTCTTTGAAATGTATCTATGTATCAATGTATCTATGTATCTATGTATCTACGTATCTATGTATATATGTATCTGTAGCTGTAGCTGTAAATGAGTATCTATCTCTTGTGTACCTCTTGCACATTATGCAAGCCAGTTTTTAAGTAAAAGTAGCTCGCTTGCAACACCCATTTTTAATGCTTCCGGGTAAAAGAAAAACAGATCTCTTTGTGCACATAGACCCCAAAAATTATACATACATATATAGACATATGTATGCATTTTAGCTGCAACTCTCGTATCTATGTGTGACTTACAGCTTTGCAGCCTTATCTCGGCTTATCGCTGACCGCATGCAAATATTTGCATCGGTGGCTCTTTTTTTTTTTATTGTTATGCGGCTGTGGTTATTATTATGATGTTGTGCCTCACGTTGATAAGGTACGCTGGTGGAGCCCTGAGACGGTGAGTCTATGCCACCTGTAACAAAAAGCGCTGCGCGATCTGTTGAGTTGTAGTAAATTGCTGTTGTCAGACAGACGTCTCTTGTCTGCTTGGTATATGTTGGACTGCATTTTCATTTTCAATAGGCTGCTTCTGTTACGGTTTGCGTTGCGTTTGTGCCACCATTTGCCATTTCCCAGGCCCAGGCCCAGGCCCGGGCACTGGCCCAGCATTCCACAGATGCTCAGACAGCCGCTGAGTCTGAAGCTGGCGACTTCAACAAGCGCAGCAAATATCCACTTGAACTTGTTGTTCCTTCTGATAGATACACTAGTCACTGATTGAAGAAGCATCTTGATTTCACCAGCAACTTTTATGCTCAACAACAAAAAAACGTATTCAACGCGATTAAATAAGATTTACATCAAAGAAATACTTGACATAAAAAAAAGACAACTTTTATAGAATGATTTGTAGAAACTTAACTCATACGTACATATCTTCTATATACTTCCGTTTCCTGTTGTTTTCAGAAGGTCTATTTTCTGTTAGTCAGTTCCTGACTTTCTTTTTGATTGCAATCTCAAAGAATTTCTATTCGATGCATTTAAAGTTTAGTCACCTCAAGCAAGTGTCCATTTTGGTTGAAGCTGCTCTCAATAAAGGGCAATCCCATATTCCCGAACCCTTCCCCCTAATCAAACCAATACATTCCTGGAGCAGCTTGCTTTTGTCCCCGCAACCTGTCATGTTTACCCATGCTCAACACAGAACAGTGCAAATAGCAACTGGCAACTGGCAACTGGCAAACACCTCTGGTCAATGTTTCTTTGGCAGATTTGAGGAGAGAAAATCTCGTTGCAAGAATCTCGTTCCATTGATGGACGTTGCCCCAGAGCAACGAAAATGTGCACAAACAAATCTAAATAATATAAAGGGGGTAAAAAAATAATCGTTTCAAGACTTTCGCCAAGTAAAGATTTGAGGTAGCCAATAATAATTTTAACTCTCACTTAAAATGTGATTAAAGAAGCTCTGTTAAATATGTTTAATGGCCGACGAAACGTACGCTAATTATGTAAATTGGGCAACAACAACAAAAAACAAAAACAAGAAAAAAAACTTCAAGCGATTTGATGGTATTATTTGAAACAAGTATGCGCCTCCAGGCACCGTTGAGTCTGGCACCGAATCGAATCAGTCGGCGGCGGCGAGGTGTCGAAATGGTAGCCAAAGCGTGCCAAAGCCAAGTTCTGTATTGATATTGAGGTCTTGCCACAGTTAGCGAGGCGCAGTTATAACAATTCTAACGCTTTGTATCTTGTATCTGTTGGATACATTTGCTTGCGCTCAGCCAGTGGGTCAATTCTCCATGCTCCACTCTCTCGCTGGCAATCAATTTGCTACCAGCCGCTGTTAGCTTACACTGTGCACTGCAAAAAAAGTTATAATAGATTCAAATTGAATTTCGATTTGTTGTTCGTAATGAAATTTAGATATCCGCCACACTTTAGCACCAAGTGCAGCTTAACTTATCAAGAATTTTAGATTTGGGATAGAGCAACAATAAATAAACTATAACTATTACTTGCACTGATTTTCTCTGAGTGTATGAGATTCGTTCTAGCATTCAAAAGTCTCTTCGCTCCAACTGCGACTTCACTTGGACTTGCAACTCACGTAGCACGTCCCGCTACGAGTCTTTAGTGTCTGAGTTTGAGTCTGAGTCTGAGTCACAATAATAATCAGCATTTCTCTACTTACTTTCTGCTTTCTATGCACTGTGCCGTGTACTCAGTCAACTCGCTCGTCTTGCCGCTTGTTCCGTTTATTTTTTATTTATATTTTTTAATTAATTTTTAATACACTCGCGAACATTTCATTGACTTGTGAGTACTGCTCGGATTGGCTGCCAGTCGGTTGATCAGTTGGCCCCACTGGCGTTCTCAACAGCGCAACGCATTCATTATTCGTTTTGCTTTTCTTTTTGGGAGGGGGGTGGCGATGGTGGGGGGGGTGTATTAGTTTTGCTTGAGTTTAAGCCGAGGGGCACGCCCCTTTGTGGAATGTGTGACCAGAGCTTATATCCACAAACTTGCCTTTGTTCAATTTGTTGTCTGGTCATCGTCAAATTTATATTTGCAGACATGACCACAGTGCAGTACAGTGGGCCTCAGGGAGAAGTACTTTTAGTTGTGGCATATGTTTATTTATCTCTCTGTATTATTCTATGTGAAATCTTCTCTAGCACTCCATCGAAAATTGTATCTGGTATATGTTCAAAAGTATTAAATCTTAAAGTTCCACTGTGCATAGCTACCGACAACTCTGTTGCAAATTAAATTACTTTACACTGTTAAACGAATAAATACATATATGTATAGTGTATGGCGTATATGTATGTGGCATAAATTGTTACATTAAATTGTTATGTTGCTCATGTTGCTGCTGCCCCGCCTGGAGGCGTAAGCGATTTGTCTCTGGTTCATTTTATTATTATTATTTTTTTTGGGTGCCTCTTAAGTCAAAGTACCGCTAAGGCCGCCTCAGTTGCCAGCCCACAGTGTGCTCCACTAACCACATGCCAGGCCCGAATCTGTTGGCCATATATGTATATATTTTTGGCAGTGTGCAGGCCAAGAAAGCACAAGCAGAATGCAGACCACTTTTCTGATCGGAGGCTTGTAATAAAGTAATTAAAGTCATGACACTGGATCATTTTTTATGGCCAAAGATTAATTGGATATGGCAAATGCAGTGAAGGGAGCTGCGTTGGAGGAGCAAGAGTATCATTAAAAAAACAGCAGAAACAATAAAAATTAGCTTTTAATTCGTTTTTCACATGAGATCTTTGAATGTGCAACATTCGCTGGCTAATAAGCAATATCAATTTTCACTTAATTTAATGTCAGGTTTTTTAATTCACTTAAAGTCCGTTCCAGACGAAAGCCCAACAAAGATGCCGGTTTTTTGATGTGTTACAATTATTTGTTTTTGTATTTCTTGCAATTGTTATTGCTTCTCATCGTCTGTGGTTTTGTTTTGTTGTTTTTTTTGTTTGTTAAATGTTTTACTTTCGCTCTTGTTGTTATTTTAATTGCCGCCTGCTCAAGTTAATGATAATGATGATAATGATCATGGTTATTTATGTTTTGTGCACGCAGTCAAACCTTACCCATCTATCTTAGTTGGCAACTCGTAATACCCCAAAAACTGTTGACCAGCTAATGGTCACGTTAATGTTGCCACAAAAAAAAAATAAAAAAAAATCCGTGTGAACTTCATTACAAAACTGGACAAGCTCACGTGTCGCAAACCGAACTTGACCAGCTGAAAACACACATTTGCCTTTGCTTGGCCTTCGCTTTTGAGTGACCAGTGGAAAATGTCATTTTACCAGCCAGTTGCACATTATTTTTTAGGCCAGGTGCAACAACGGACGATGTCAAGTTCAACATTCACTTATTTATGTGTGACACCTTAAAAAAAGCAAAGAAGAAAAAAAGTGCACAATTTTTAAAAAAGTATTTAAAAAATAAAAATGTATAATAAAAGTTTTAAATTATATTGTAAGTGTCAAATTAAAGTTGCAATTAAATTATTTAAAATTAAAAGAGAGTAATTAAAAAACTATACAAAAAATATTAATGGTTAATTATTTAGTGATCTATTTGTGTAATTTTAAATGTGCATTTCTCTTTCTATATTTAATTTTAATATTTGTATCTTAGATTTGTAATATATATAAATGTAAAATGATATAATAAATATTGTAGGGATAAGAAAAATCCAAATTGATCCATTTTTCTTATAAGGAAAATTCAAATTGATCCATTTCCCTTATAAAGAAAATCCAAATTGATCCATTTTCCTTATCTGAGCTGTATTGACCAATATTTCAAATATTGCTAAAGTCAGTTTTCTGCATAAAATTGGTTCAACTCTGAGCAACTTTTCGGTTGTTCCAGAAATTTAGTCGCACATTTAATTACAATGCTGACCAATGGCATTTTTGTGTTCCTTCTTTCTCCACACCGGCAATTTGAACTGTCAGCGCGTTTAAATATGTTAAAAAAACATTTACTGCAAAAATAAAAACAAGAAAAAAATTGCTTAAAGTTAAACAGAAAAAGAGCTTCGCTTTGCTCAGTTAGTAGCTGCTTTTGTTTTAGCCACGTAAATTGGGTCAGCAGAATGATGACAAGGAAATGTGTTAATGATACCAAATGGCGTAATTAACAAGAAATTGTTGTGCTCTTTACGTTGTTTTAAATGCATGCCGCATACCAAAAACGGTATTTTTTACATACATGATGATATGACAATTTGCGAGGATCGCAAAACTGGGCAGGAAATGGCGTGAATGCCTCAACGTGCATTTAAGCCACATTGCTATTGCCCCATTTAGTTGCATACACGCTAAATGCGTAACCAATTCGCAAAATAATACATCAAATTTAGCTATAAAACTTTAATGCTCTTTTCATTTGGTTGAATAATGCATTTCAGTTTGATTGGTTTGTGTTTTGTTTTGGCCTTAAAATTGACATTGCCGGGTTGGCCATTCCAAAACGTTTGATCAAGGCTTTTGCTTCAGTTAAATGCTGCCTTTAAATTTGGCAAAAGTAATTTCAAAATACTACCATGAATGCCTCATATATTTGAGTTTATTTCCAGCTATTGCCAGTAAACGCATAACCAAACAGCTATTAATAAAGTCTTCCGCATATGCATATATATCACATTTTACTGCAAGAGAAACGGAAAACACTTTTTACCTATTACCCGGAAAACTGAAGGTTAAATTCACATAACGGAGGTGTGTGTTGTGTGTGTGTGTGTGTATTTTGAGTTAGCTGCAATTGGCATTTTCGCCACGTTTTTCCATTTCCCATACCAAAAACTGTTAACCGTAAACAAAACAAACGGCGTCATTGCCAAGTGCGAAAAATTAGCGCAAAAAAAAAACAATAGAAGCAGAAAAAATGAAAAAACCATAAAAAGAAATGCCGCCGTAAAAGATATTCACACCATGAATCGCATTGAAAAAGATGCCGCCACATAACAGCAAAATGGACACAGTTAATTATGTGCATTTAATGTATTAATTAATGAATTTTCTATCGATCGCAGTGAAAGTTATAAGCATTTAGCAGCAATCACAATCGCAATCGGAATCGCAATCGCCATCGGAATCGGTATCGAAAGAGAAATACGCGTAATACTCATGAATTAAATCAATCTTAATATGAAGTCTTTAAGTGGATAACTTGCAAACTTGTTGTGCGTGCTGTGCGAACACACTTGAACTGACTGTGTGTTTATGTGTGTGTGTGTGTGTGTGTATTGCTGTGTGTGGGCATTCCTAAGTATGTATACTTAACTCACACGATGTAGGTGCATATTTATTGCGCAGGTGAAATTTGTTTTTAGCGGCACCTATCAATGAAAGTGCGAATGAGAGTTGTTGTCGAAATCGATTAGAAGTCGTGGGAAGTTTTAGCTTCTTATGTACCCTATATGAACCAAAGTGATCTTTAGCTGATCCCAATTTCCTTATGTCGCTCACAGCTAAAGTTCAACTTTTTCTACCATTGTCCAGCAGGAGAAGACTTCCAAGTCCTGGTATCAGACAGCTTTCCTTCCTGGCTGGCAATCGACATAACAATGAGTGATATTAACACAAAATGCTTCCTTATCTTTTCAGTTTTTTATTAATACACACACTTAAAAAACCAACCAATCACGGTCAGCAACTAATTTAAATTTATGTTTTATTAATAGACACAAGCCAAACCACAATTTAGCATTTTGCTACACGACAAAAAAAAAAAAAGTTGCCGGCCACAAATGAAACTGTAACTAAACCTATTGTTGCCATATAAAAAGATATATTTATACTAGTTTCTCTATCGAATATATTTTGAATTTAAAATACCCAACGCCAAGTTGAAGTTGGTTGAACTTTTTCCATATATATAGAGCTTACATAATTCGCAAAGTTAGTGCCAAATTTCTACTTACGACTCTCAACATTTTTTTAATGACAACTCTTTATGAGCCACTAAAGCTGCACTTGGTCGACAGCTATCTTTTAAGTTGGCAGTTTTGCTTAGCCCGAACCACAAATTTCAATTTCAAATTTCATACTTTCGCTTTTTGTAAGACCGCCAGAGATGCCGAATAGAGTCTGCCACTTGGCATCTCAAAGATTTGCAATCAAAATTTCTAACAGACAGTTACAACATTTTTTTCATATTTCTGCATCTTTATCTATATATATTTATTTGGTTTTTCCTTCTCTGATTGTTGCACATAGCCAATTAGCAGCCGACGCGCCAATATACACAAATAATAAATCTACAACTAATAAAAATAAAAATAACACAAGTATGCAATGCCAATAGAAATAACTCCAGCAACCGTGGCTTGTTGCATGTGTGCTAATGTTGTTGGTAATGCAACCGGTTGCAGCCCAGCCAAAAAAATCAACGAAATCAACAAAACTGCAAAAGAAAAAAAAAATATAAATAAAGAAAAAAAAAACAGCAGCAGCAGCGACGACTTTCCATTTTCAAATGTTTTTTGCTGCAGCCTTCAAGCGGTGCGTCGCGCCGGCAACTGCAACATCGACAACAGCAACAGCAACAACTGCAGCAGCAGCAGCAGCAGCAACATCGACAACAGCAGCAGCAACATCGACAACTTTTCATTTCGTTTTTCACGCGGCGCATGGCAAAAAAATAAAAATAATAAAAAAATGACGCGACCAAAAACTGCAAACCTAGCAACGATTTTTAATAGTCACGTTGGGGCTACTTCAACTTCGTCTCTCAGCTTGCCACAAATTTTAAAAAATTTTCAGCTCTTTACATTTGTAGTGTGCAATTATTAACAACAAAAAGAAATGTTTGTATCAATTTTCCTTACTTGTATTTAGGAAAAGTTAAAATGTGTTTTTTTTGTGTACTACTTTTATTTTTCCACTCTCTCTTTGTTAAAGACTTGAAATTACAAATTTTTCAATTAAATTATTGTCTTATTAATTTAATTTACTAATAATAATAATAAATATATATTATATATATATATATTGAATTTATTAACTTAATCATTTAATTCTTGCCATTGGTAGTGTATATGAGCAGCGACCATTTTATGCCACTCTAAATGTTAACTTGGCCATTTTGGCCAACTGAAAACTGAAACTGCTAGCAATGTCTGCGCGCTGTCTACGCAGCTGGAAGTCCCCGTAGCCCTGCCTCCCGCTACCCCACTCCACCAGTTGGAGTCACAGGCCGAAGACCCTCTTTTTTTTTACCACGTCCACTTGTGCATCACAGTTAAAGTTGGTAGTTGCAGCCAGCCAAACGGCAAGTGCACCAATGTTGACAATTTTTTAGTTGCTGTTTGTTGGTGTTGCTCTTTTCGTTGCTGCTGTTGTTGTTGTTGTTGTTGCTGTTATTGACCGGTCTTTTTCCATTCGCGCAAGAGACCAAGAGACCGGCCATGGTTATTAGTGGGCGCAATATAACCACTTTGTTGTTGTTGTTGTTGCTGTATTTGGACTCTCAAACTGTCGACGCTTTTGCTTTTCATAGAGCCACAGCAGCAATAATTGCTCAATGCTCAAAGCAGCGGAAACGTTTGTTAATTGCAACTTGCACTTGCCGCAATCATAAATGGAAAAGCTTATCGGGTTTTTTGCTTTTAAAAATTTTGATTGGTTTTGTTCGATTTTCTTTATAGTTGTTAAAAGATTCGACGACTCTTCGATTTCTGGCAAAGTGCGTAAGTAAACGGAAGCCACAAAGAGGTAAACAACTGAGTAAAGCAAACAGTTTGATGACTCAAGCATAAACATTCTATGGAAGCATGCTACTTGCCAGGTGGCAAGTCGAGCCAAGTTGGGGGCATAGTCGTCGTCACCGTCATCGTCGTCTTTGATTATGAATCGAAAACGTGAATCGTGAATGTACTTCCGTTGAATTACAAATGACGACGACGACGACGACATCAGTGGAAATGGAATTTAAGACCCGGATGAGCTAAACGTCTATAGACATTAATATCTAACGCTCATATTGATTTGATTTTCTACAAGGATGTTCAATTTGTAATTGCAGCGGAAGCTTGTAGCAACCAAAATGCTTAGATTGCTTCAAAAATATATGCTCACTGAGGCAGATTCCAGTTTCCGGGTTCCGATATCAAACCTTACAAATAAAACTCTTGGAAGTTGCTACAAAATGAAATTAGTTTAAGTCTTTCATAATTATTTGAAAAGTTAACGGATAATCTTCCATAAGACCCGATATATCAATATTTAATTCAATGCTGTAAAATGTCTTATATGCTTATCGTAGATATTTAAGATTTTCACAGTTTTACCTTTAAAAAAATTGTTTTGTGATTGATAACATATACATAAGCCAACAATAAAAATTGCTTAATGAATGCATTCAAAATAGGTTCTGGCTAAAAGCATTCTAACGATCTCTTGTTAACACTGTTAATGAGTTGTATTTCTCAAACAAATGGCATCGAATGTATTCAAATCATTTATCATGTTCTTGACACGTGCCACAAAAACTGAATAATTATATTGGAAATTGGAAAATTCCCAGAAAACAGCTGCAAGCGCTCTTTTGGCCTGCCCCAATGCAGTTTCTTGACCTTTTTTTCTTCTTTTGGGGGCCATTAACATGAACAATAACATTAACCAATTAACCGTTAACATTAACAGCGGCAATTGCAAACGAATGTTATTGCTGACAGTCTGTCGGAAACGCTGACGCCCTTAAAGTTGTCAACGTCATCAAAGCAACGCTAAGCTGGCTAATGTTATTTCTTTGTTGTTGTTTTTCGTTGTTGCTGTTGCTGCCACATTTTTACCGTTTGTTAGCTGTCATATTTACAGTCTGTGTGTGTGTGTGAGAGCCACAGTTAATTTGTTATTATTTTGACATTAATTTGTTGATGATTTTCTGAATGGGCTGCGCTGCGGGCTCTGAGTAAATTGTTACTGTTATTAGTTAGATTTACATATGGAGATGGCACCGAGAGGCTGCAGCCCAAAGGGAGAATACGAGATTAACCCATGGCAAAGCAAAGTCGGTATTTAAGAGAATATATCTGACAGAAAATTGTAGCTGATATACTCAATTATTGTGTATTTATTTTGAATATCTTGAGTTTTTTGTATATAAGTGAAATGTGCTTTAATACCCGTTCTGGAGTGCATCGGATTGATAACTTACTTTCGAATCTTACAATTAACTATTTAAATTTAGTTTCGCAATGTTTTTATTTACATTCTTTTTTTTTGTGTTATCTTGACCATAAAAAGGTTTGCAAATCGATTTAATTCTTTCACAAAACTGTTGAGAATTTTACTAAGTTGCTGCTTCATTTAAATATAACTGGAGTCTACTTTTTCTACTTTCGAATCTTAAAAATACCTCGTTCATTTATTTCACATTCTATTTTATATAATAATGGCAAGGAAAAGCTTAGAAAATCGATTTTGTTGCGCAACTCAAATCAAATTAAACCGGAATTACTCAGGAGATTTTTGCATTTCGCTTTTGGGGCGACATGTGCACATAAATCAGTTGAAACTTCATTAACACAACTGCCAAAATCTATGAATATAAATCTAAATGCAGCGCCGCCTAATAGCAAAAGTCCGCCAACTTGCTCGCTCCTCTGGAGTATTCCTCTGCAGAGCTCTGCTCCTGGCCAATGCCAACTACGTGACGACCTCATGTGCTGAAAATTATAGCAAAGAAATGAAAAAAGTGCAACAACGGCAACTTGGCAGCTTGGTAACTTGGCAACTTGCAACAACCGGCAGCCAGCGAAATAAATAACTCAATTTAGGAAAAAGTGTTAACTTGAAATTTGCCAATAAATCAATGGATTCTGGCGGGCAGGCAACTTGTGATTAGCAGCAACCCAAAACCTGCCGATTGCTTATCTACCACAAACTCTTCGAACTAACCCCACCCCTCCCCCCACACACTCACTCATCCCTCAGTGCGAGGTAATTTTCGAAAAGCGGAAGACTTTTCAATAAGCTTTAAGCATGCCAGTAAAAAAAAAAAATAAATAAATTAAAACTATATGAAAAAAAGACACGAACTGCGAGATTGGGCAGCCGTCAGTTCGCCTGACAGGCAATAAACTTTGCGATTTTTTTTTTGGGGTGCCGTTTTCGTGTCTTTTATACCCTGTAAACATTTGGCAACCGGATGAGTAACATGATGACTCTGCAAAGCGCGAAAGGTGCCCAATTTGAAATGTAGTTAGTTTTGTTGTTTTTACTTAATGTTTACAAATCGATAAATATCGATATTGTCGATGTTGTACAGGGTAAATACAAGTCGTGCATTTAGAGAGCTTGTTTTCTTTGTAGCCCGAAGCGTTGAGCGTTGCTGTAGTTGTTGTTGTTGTTGTTGTTGTTCTTGTCATACTTTGAGTAGGCCTTTTTTGCATCGCTGCCAAAATAATTTGGCTCACTTCACGCCTGTCAGACGGGAAGCTGCTTAGATCTTTATCTTGATCGCTTATGATTTTCAAATAAACTTCAATCAACGTTTAATTGAAATTAATTTGTTTGCCGTTTCACGTGTCTGTCAGCAGATTTCAGACTTTTCAAGTGTCAGGTTATTTTAATTTAAATAAATATATTTTTTTTTTTGCTGTGCCTTGGGTTACAAAACCTTTTGCAGATGTGCCTTAAACAGATATATATATATATATATCTTGCCAGTACAGATTCTGTCGCGGTTTCTGGTTGGCGCTACTGCCAGCCAGAGTGTGCCAATATATATATATATGTATATATATATAAATTTATATATATATATATATATAGTAAGTATATGTGCATATATAAGCTTAAATCCAACCGGTTCTTTGGTTTCTGGGTCCGATATTATTATGCTGTAACCGGTTTGTGTAGCGTTGTTTTTTTTTTCTTTATTTTTTTTTTTAAATTTAATACTGATTTTTTTTTTTTTTTGTGAAATATTTGGTTTGCATTTTAAGCGCATTTGACACAGAACCGAAAGAGTCTCGCTCAAAGGTTTGCTCCCTCAGTTTCATCTGGACAGATGTGTTAACTGTAAACTGCTTTAAACTGTTATCCGCTGTTTCTTTGTTATTTGTTTTTTAGCATAACCAAAATTTTGAACGGTTTTCCGATTCGGTCGATTTTTCTTCTTTTTTTTTTTTTTGGATTACATGATTCTGAATATGTAGAACCACTTGGAGTGACTCTGTGCTATTGTCTTTGCTTTGTTGGGCAGGTGTTTGATAGTCATTAGCATCTATAATGTAAACCGTTTTATTCTAGCCAGATGAAACAAACTATGCAAACTTATTTATCGTTGATTTGTTGTTATGGTAATTAAGGTAATGCTTGAGTTTTGTATTGTTTAAAGATAACAGAATATGTAAATTTGATCAACTTAAGAATTGATCGAATGCTAATGGGATTGCGTAAATATTTGAAAGAAATTGTAAATGAAACGTCACTGCCCTTGTACTACAGTTATTAATTACTTTAGGCCAATGATATATGTACAAATCATCAATAACCAAATCAATTTCTTACAATGCTTTCAGCCGCCACTATCAGCAAATATCGGTTAAGCCCCTAACCCACTTAAGGGGTAAGTTAAACAATAAACAATAAACAGTTGCTAATACTAACAAAAACTTAACTATTGATGACTGTTTACCAAGCAATTAAAGTCAGTCTTCAGACCAATATTGTTGTCACTCAATCACAAACCCATTAAAAAATTGTTGACTTAAATACTTAGCTGAATGTTTGTACCAAAAATCTTTTAGCCATTTCATTGAACAATTTCCTTCTTCCGCGATAGGACGAAAACTTAGGGAAAGTTGGCTAAAAATGTGAACATGATTAGTCGCTTAATACGATGGCCAATAAATTGATGACTTACGGAAATATTCAAATGCATTTTTTGCTTTCGATTTTTATGACTTAAGCCATAAAGTTAACATATTTCATGCTCCAGTTATAACAAAATCTGATTATCCATGTTTTCCACTTTGATTATAATAGTCAATGGTTTGGGACAGTAAAAAGTGACTTTCCAAACAATTAGTTCACCTCTCTCCCCTCTCTCTCTCCCTCCATCTCGCTGTCTCTCTCTCTCTCAGCTGTTCTGTGTGGTTTTCCCCCTTTTTCCCAGCATTTTTTTTGTGGTCTTGCTTAAATGCACAAACGTGTTGGTTATTAAAAGAAAAGTTGACAAATGACGAAAACAAAACGGCAGAAAATAACATTTACTTTGTGAACGTGAAAAGCGGCGGGAAAATTGTTGCTGTCATTGTGATTTGTCAACCAAAAAGTGAAAATCTTTGAAAATTAAATTGTAGCAAAAACCAATGTGATGAAAAATTAAATGAAATCATTAGCGTTTTTCTTAAACAAATCATGCCAGAAATGGGCGTGAAGTGAAATCTTTGTAAAATTGCTTTGAGGTTAAAAGTGATGAAGAAATCGATTTGATCGTTAATAGAGCAGCTCCTGTTAGGTAAATAGGCTAAAACTAATGAGCATAAACTATTAGAAGGAAATTTTTGGGTTCCCAGAATAGTAAAGTTACGCTCTCAAAAAATATAGAGATTTTTGTAATCAAGTGAAAAATAATTTGTGGCAATGATGATTTTATTGCCCGTCATTTTAAGAGAAGTTGATGAATCATTAATTTTTTATATAGATTTTGTTCATCTCTTTGTGCATCCTACAAAAACTTTCATCACAATCATTTCTCAAAAGCATTGCTTAGAATCGAATTCTTTTCGACTGCCTTGGTTATTGTGGTGGCACTCTAAGATAATCATTGTTATTTATCTTTATTTATCATACGTTTGCCTGTGGCGGACCCAGTTCCATTTTCCTTCATCTGATTTTTGTTAGTGTTGCTAAAAAAAAAACTTGGCAGCTTTTTCAAGTTCTCAGAAATTTTCATTGTTTCCTAAACAGTTTCTTTGCCATTTGCTTTGTTCAATTCTTTTTGTGCACAACGGTTGTTGCTGTTTTTTTTTTTTCATTATTATTATTTATCTTTTTGTGTTGTCAACACAATTAAAGCAAATTGCCAATAGTTGCTGCTTGTCTTCGACTTCTTCTTCCTCATCTACTCTGTCTCTGCAACACCTTTTACACCTTTTTTGTGTTGGCTTATTTTTTCCTCAATAGACACAAAATGTTTAACAGTAGTTTTGACATTAAGAGGCAAAGCAAACAATAGGCCCACAAACTGTGTGCAACAAAAGCGCCCAAAATAAACACAACACTAAATTCAGAAATTCATAAATAGTTTTTTTTTTTTTTTTTTTGTATTTTCAGAGTTTATTATTATTATGTTTAGTGCGTGGCCCGCAGCGTTATTGAAAAATGCAAATCTCAATTCTATTTCGAAAGGCATTTATAGTTCACAATAGTCAAAGCTTTTAGTAGGCGTCACCGCCTCCATCTATTGTGATTGTGATTGGGATTGGGATTGAGTAAGCAACTCGTATTATATGATCACTTGGAAGTGTTCTAGTTGACTTTCACACACTCATCAATTTCAAATGGAGCACTTTCTAAATACGACTCGAAAATACACAAATCATTGTGCTGCACTCAGAGAAAATGATGTACAAATAATGTGATTTTCATTTAAGAAATAAATTTAAATAAAAAAATAAAAAATAAAGTAAAAAAATACAATATATATAAACTCAGTTAGTATTCTATATTAACTGTTGGACAGACAGACGAACTAGGCTTGAACGACTCGACTGTTCAGCCTGATCAAGAACATATATATATATTTATATATATACCTTCCTTCTACTTGCAAAAAGCCCTTATTCCCGTTTACTTATTCTGAATCTTTATTCTTTGTATTTCTACCTTACAAAAATACTTTCTGCTTGTTCTTAAAACTCTGAAATTATTGAATTTTAGCATGTTCTGCTTTTATTTTTTCGAGTGTAGTGGCTGAGTCAGATGAATTCACTTTACAGAATCTGCTACGTTTGCGTTTTCGAAAACCAAATGGCTTTAATTAACAATTTATGTGCAGGCCGGTGTTTAGTTATTATTATGTTTCTACCGACAAGAGGCTTCTTACTGCTAGGGGGCAGATACGAAGATCCGAAGCGTGAGCCCTCAATTTGATGCATCATCATCGATGTTCTTGGCTACCAGCATTCCCAGCTCTATAATCGCCAGCTACTGTTGCGTGTTGCCTGCTTCTTTCTGCTTCTTCTTCTTCTTTATCGCTTGCTTCTGTTGTCAACCTTGCCGCTTCTCGATGTGTATGTGTATGTGTGTATGTTGCACATACATACGTGTATTCTGACCAGTCATGCTTAATTATTGTGATTATCGATGTTTTATGCTCTATAATTGCCGTTGGCGTCCGTGACTTGGCCTTTTGTGGCAGCCAAGCAGATAGGCAAAGAGTCAGACAGTCAGACAGTCAGACAGGCCAATAGACAGCAATGTTCCAGCCCCAAAAACTAGGTCTCAAGTCTAAATTGATTTAATTGTTTAACTTAGCTAAGTAAATTCTGATTCTGATTTGGTTTAGCACAGTCCTACAACAACTTGCACCGCTGATCGCATGTTTTGAAGGCATTGCTCTGCTTAGTTGTTGTTGCACATTAGTTATGCAATTGCTCATGGCCATTTTAATGAATATCTCTTAGTCGGCTAGCTAAGTGTCAGCTTAACACAAGCCGCATTCGCCGCAATTCGCCAACAACAACAGAAACAACATCGACAACAACAACAATAATAATAATAATAATCAAGCAGCAAACGAAGCAAACACTGGTTGCACAGTGGTTCAATTAAGTGAAAATAATGTATTCAAATCGTTGCTTATTTATTGACCGGTTTTATTTTCATAAGATAACTAATGTACAAGTACAAGATTGTTGTAAAAGTTGAATTTAAGTTGTTTCTTGCTAGATCTTTTGAAATGTGATTGATTCAAATGCAAACCAACTAATTAGTTGAATAATACTTGATTTTTTAATATAATGATGAAAGTAAAGATAAATGTTGAAAATTGTGCAGCTACCACTGTGCACTGTGGCGCAAACCAACAAATCAGGCAGTCGTTCGGTGGTTTAGTCGACAACAAACATCTAGCTGGCCTAGCTCACCCCAAATGGGTCCGTTCCCGTCCCGACGTCCATTCAAGTGTCCAGGCAGGCGTGCATTTAAATTTATTATATAAGCCACAAGTATCTGGCCACAGCTAGAGAGTGAGTGCCACACAGTCGCAGCGCTGAAGCGTTGCACCGTCGCAGCCTCTTTGTGGCTGCAATCTTTTAAAAATCTGGCGTACTCATCAACAACATTTCAAAGTGTACGTACATCAAAGTGGATGCCTGGGCAGACCAGGCTAACTCTAACACGGCTTTGAACATGAAGGTGTATCGCATCAAATCACAAAAACTATCTAAACAGGAAATCCAGCAACAACTACAACACCAACAACTACAACAGCAACAACTACAACAGCAACAACAACAAATTTGCGGCGGTGGCGGCGGCGGCGTTGAGATAAAATTAAAACAAAACGTTGTCGTCTGTGGCAGCCGCCAACTAAGCTACTACCTCTGCTGATCCTGTCCTGTAGTTGTAGTTGTTGTTGTTGTTGTCGTCATTGCTGTTGCCTAAGTAGTTGTTGTTGCTCCTCTTTTTGTGTTACTGCTGCTGCTGCTGCTGCTGTTGCTGTTGCTGCTGATGTTGCTACTGTGTTGCTGTTGCTACTGTCTGCTGTTTTGTTGCCTTAACACTTTGCACAAATATTATTACTTGTATATATTATGGTTGTTGTTGTTGCTATTGCTGCTACTGCTGTTGCCTTTGGGCCATAACATCAACATCAGCATCAGCATCACCAACAACAACTTTGATGGATTGCACGTCTGTCGTGAGCAACTCAAACCTGCAATGGCTGTGGAAATGGCAGCAGCTACTTTTTTTTATTTTTGGGTCTACCTTTTTGGGCGTGCTTTCAACCTGTGGCAAACTGAGGCAGACAAAACACACAAATATTTGATCGCTTAGCTCGTTTTGAAGGTCAAATCGTAGCGTTTGAAATGTGCAGCCAGTTAGCCAGACAGACAACAAAAAACAACAAAAAGACAGGGAGCCAAGTACACTTTGAAAAGTTATGTGAACTTACAAAACAAAAATTAAGAAATTAAAAGCTAAAATTAAAAGTTGCCAATTGTAATTTGCAGATATATGTTTCTTAAAAATATATTAAGAATGTCTAGCAAAAAAAAACATAATTAAACTATAAAAAGAAGTCATCAACAAATATTCGCTACACTCATTTTCAATCCGAATAATAGAAATAAATAAATAAATAAGGATGTTTGGCCAAGTGTATAGGCTTACCTCAAACGCAGCTGCTCATTAACAAATGGATTATAATTAATTTTTTTTTTGCTTTTGGCGCATGAGTCAAATGTGTGCCGGATAGGCCAAAATCATCTATTTAATTTTTCTTACATTATTTTATATTTTTATGGGCACACATTAAAGGCAGTTGGGTGCTTGCGCACTTTATGTAAGGGGTCTTTTGTTTCAGCTGTGGGCTCTTTGGGGTCTGCATAATGCCGAAATAGATATAAATGTTTTAGAGGCTGAGCTCATAGTGTTCAACGCTCACGTGCAACGATCGTAAGCAATTTTGGATTGCGTGTTTATGGTGCATGATGTCAGTCTCTGAAAATGGCTGCCCCCGCTTGTAGCTGCAACAGTTTGTTTTTTGGGCGCGACAAACAAAGCTCATAGATAGTAAAGATGACCCAAAAAAAAGATGTGATGTGAAGAGGTTGTCAAGACTTTGTTGGCTTATTGGCATTGAGCGTTGCTGATCGGGGGCACACTTTCGAACAGTTTTCAAAACAGGCCAAAAATCGAAAGACTTAGGCAACGAACTTGAATACAAAAAATTATTGTATATTTTCCAAGAAAATTAACAGCACTTATAAGAACCATAAAAGTCACGTCGAATACCAGTAATTACAACAACAAGAACATCAAAATGAACTAAGGCAACTGCAACTGCAGCTGAAGCTGAAACTGATTCATTAACATTTGTATGCCAAAGAGCTGTACAAATAAATCCAGACACAATTATAATACTACCCAACAATTATCGTCGAAGCGACTAACAATGCTTAAGTTGAACTGAAAAAATGTTGTCCACAGATAAAGTAAGAATTACAACGACAGCAGCAACAGCAGCAGCAGCTACACATATCGGTACATTGTTAACCAAGAGTGAGTTGGACTAAAAGATTCTCTGTAATCAGAGTTTAGGTCTCCCCATATTAATTTGTACTCGCATATGTGTCATCAGCTCATTACTCGTAAATGCCATTCGATCTTTACAAAAATGACCATAAGGAATGAAATTATACATAATGGATGTGAACGTAAGGCTTAAACCAACTTATAAATACATAACTTCAGCATTAGAAGTTTGATTGATTTATTTCCTGAGCTTTTCACAGCATTAAATAATTGAAACTGTCTGCTTACGACTGTAATATATATATATAGGGTATAATAAAAAACTGTATATAAAGAGCTGCAGGTGCGACAGGTGCACAACAACAACAACGACAGCAACAGCGATATAATAACAAAGCACAAGCAGCAACAAGTCTCAAATAATCACAATAATTTTAAACTCAAATGGAGAAACGAAATGTGTGCGAAAAGTGGCACAAACGGAAATCATCAGCAACAACAACAACAACAACAACAACAACAAAAACAACAACAACAACAGCCAATTGCATACTTACAAAAAGAAGCAGAAAATGAAGAGAATGTTTGTCAAGCATAGCTGAGCAGACAGTGGTACAAAATGCATTTTAATTAAATGCATATTTAATGTTAACTTTAGTTTTTACTTTGAAAACATTCATTTGGCTTGACAACTCACTCTCTCCACTCCCTCCACTCCCTTTCCGCTTGCCCTAGCCATTTCGCACTTATTATCTGGTCAGAAATTTTCTCGTTACACATTGCTGATAATTGTATGTGATTGACGTGCAATAACGTAACAGACCAGCATCGACAAGAACAGATGAACAGCAACAGCAACAGCAACAGCAACAACAACAACTGATTCACTTTATAAAGCCATAAAAATAACACCTCTTGCGTGCAGACAACAACAACAACAACAGCAACAGCAGTAGCAGACGACAACAGACAACGACAGCACACAGCAGCAGTATGTCGCATCGCTCGCAACGTTTTGGGGCCACACGCAGGACGTTCAACTTGGACAAAAAAGGGTACAAAAAGCAAACTAATTACATTCCAAGTCATTTTAATACCCAGTGAAAAGCACTGCCCAAGCAATGAGCAGCTTGCACAGCGCCAACTCCAACGGCAGCATCAGCAGCAGCAGCAGCAGCCGCACGACAGCAAAACGCAGTAACAGCAAAAAAAAAAAAAAAAAAAAAATGGTGCAAGTAAACAGCATGAGGCCAATGGACTCCACTGCAACTGCAGCAACAGCATCAACAGCAACTGCTGCCCATCATACAACGTGCGCAACGCTCCCTGAAAATGGCAGCTTGTTGGTTACAGAAGAAGATCGAAAGAGTGCGAAAGAGAGCGAAAGAGAGAGAGAGAGAGAGAGAGAGACAGAGAGGGGCATCCAGGTCCAGAGCTTGACCCATGAAAAACATCTGCACAAAAGATGAAACGACTGCTGCTCTTGCAATTGATATGGCAGAAAGATGCTGCTGCTGCTGCTGTTGCTGCTGTTGCTGTTGCCGGCTTTGATATGTAAATTGTACCAAATTAATGTTAATTTCTTGCCGTACTTTGCAGCCTGCCCAGGGCTTGTAGTAATTAAAATTGCTGAAAAGAAAATAATAAAATATAAAATAAATAAACAATGCCACACGCATTAGTATGCTAAACTTACTCGCAAGGCCCATAAGCAGCAGCAGCAGCAGCAGCAGCAAACAGCAACAGCAAAAAACAGTCAACAGACAAGAAAAGAAAGGCCTCAGTGGACAAAAAATGAAAATAAAATGAGCGTTCAGAGCGCGCTCAGCAAAACAATTTACCAAGTTTGGTCTAAACGGTCAAAGCAGCCGTTTGCCGGGCCAACTGGTCAGTGACAGTTGCAACAGCAACAGCAACTGTTACGGCAGCAACATCCTCATAGCGTGCATAGCAACACGTGCGTTTGCCTTTTACATTGCCAGCAACAAAAACAATGAGAGGCCAACAACTTTGGCGTTTTTCGCGCGAAATTTACTAACGGCAACAACAACTGCAATAACTGCAATATCAGCAGCAACAGCAACAGCACCATCAGCTCCAGCAGCAACTACAAAACGCGCGTGCTCAACATTTGCCACAAATGGAGTTATCAACCAAATGGGTCTTCATCGATAAAAATTGATGAAGCACTCTACGCAGAACTCGAGGCAACATTGGGTTGATGACGACCACGACGACGACGACGATGGCTAGCAATTTTCCAAGGAAATTGCTTTCGCCTCGAGTGGCAAACAAAACAAGCAATGAACGCTGAAATGACGCACGTGTGCCTCTTTTTTGTTATTGTTGCTGTTGTTGTTGTTGTTGCTGCCTGATTCGGTGACTTATTTTGCTTGTTAGCTTTAACATGTGATTGCAGCTGATGGCCAAGTGCTGTCGAATGTAAACATTATCGATCAAATTATTAATCGACCAGGCTTAAAAATCAAAAAGATAAAAAGTCATTTTTTTATTAACGAAAAGATATCATAGATATATATATTCACAGCAGACAATAGGAACACTCTAAGTTTATTCCTTGATCAAGTTTCTTACCACTCTGCATAAACTAAAATATTTAGAATGGTCTATAAAATCACTTTAGACATATTTCATCATCAAGGTTCGTCTGGTTTGTTTTCTTAGCAATCTGAATAAAGTATTGTTGGATGAATCTTAGACAGAATATTATTTGGTACATCGGTAGTACTACATATTGATGAGCATCGACAGTGGCAGCAATTAGTAAACAACACCAGCGATGACAGCAGCTGACAAGCTTCTAAGTTGTCACCAGTTTCCAGTTCCCCAAGCGAAGATTTCAAATTGCTGACAGCAGAAGCAGCAGCTGAAGCAGCAGCAGCAGCAACAGCAGCGCCAGCAAAAAAGTGAAAAGTGCCAAGTTTTGAAATTGCTTTTGTCGTCATCGTCGTCGCTTTTTTGTAACTCCGCTGAATTCGTCATAGAGTCTTTAAATGTTTATATTTATGGTTTTAGTGTTTATTTTGTTGGTGTTTCAAGATGGTCTGACACACAAAATCATTGAGGTGTCAAATGTAAACAAAGGAAGTGTGACAACAATTGAAGGCTGTTAAACCCAACGTTCAGATTAGTGTATTGTCTGGCTACAAAAGTGTCCGACGAGAACTTTACTGTCGGTCGTAATTATATATTATAATATTGTAGTAGTAAAGTTACGTTTGGAAACCGACTTTGCTTGCGACACTAGGTTTTGTTCGAGTCTTAAAGTCGTTCAGAATTGGCAACATTCAGTTCTGCCCAATAAAGGTATAAAATAATAAATTGGCCTCACTTACAATGCTGTCAAAAGTGATTGCCTGTGTCTGCATAATGGTTAAGCACAAGCCATTGCATTAAAATGCTTGAAATTGTCATTTCACACCAAATAGACAAACAGCATTGATTGTCGGCGCACAGCATTCATCTCTCGCTGGCCATCGCATAATTACGGCTCTAAACTGGACAGCAACGACAACGGCAACAACAATAAGACCAGCAACATCAGCAACTATCAGCCATGAACAATCAACGATCAGTGATTGCTAACCCCGAAACCAGCATTGTGTGTGCATATAATTGAGGTTCTAAGCACAGTGATGCATACAGAGAGACAAACAGAGAGGAAGAGAGAGAGAGCGTGTGGCAGAAAGAGAGGTACAGTTGGATGAGGGAAGTGGAGGGGGAGGGGCAGTTGGAACGCGAGTATACATTAACTAATGACAAGAAACTGTGGCCAGCCTCTCATTTGTTGCATTTGCTGTTGTTGCCGTTTGCTGTTGTTGGCGTTGCTGTTTGAGTTGAAGTTGAATAACCTCTGGCCAAGTGGAGTTGCAGTAACTTGAAATGAAATTGTCATTTCAGAGCGTGTTGCAGTTTTTGTTGTTGTTGTTGTTGTGCAGTCAGAACAAGTTCATGGCATAATTGCTACAAGCAACTGCGACGATCACATCAACAATCTTGTGTGTAATTGTCGTTGCGGATCAGTCGCAACACCTGATTAACTGAAGCATCAACGACAGCAATAGCAACAGCAATGGCAACAAGAACAGCAGCTGCAGCAACAGCAACAGAGCTAGAAGCTGTTATTTATTATCACATGTTGTTGGTGTAGAGTTACGGCCACAGGATGTTGCATCCTTGCCACATGTGCTTAAAAGCAATAACAGCAGTGAAAGTATAAACTTACCAGCAACTGTTGCTCACTGACTGAACCGAAAACAGTTAGGCGTTCAGCTTATGCAACGGCAATCCATCATGTTGTAGGTGCGTGAATGTGTCTGCCTCTGTGTGTGTATGTGCGTGTGTATGTATGTGTGTGTGTGGAGCATATATAATTGTCTATGCTTGCTTCTTCAGACAGTTGTTGCTGCAAAAAAAGTGGCTTAGCTTGCCGCACCAATTTCTAAATTGTTTTATGCAATTAAAAAAATTATATGTACGTGCGGCAGCAACGACACAATCTTGTCTTTTTACCAACGGCAACAACAACATCGACAATGCCAATAACAACAGCAACAACAACAGCAGCAGCAGCAATCTGCACTTGCCCACTGATAGCACTGATTATAATTTTTGTTCCAGCCCCCTCGCTTTTTCAAGTACGCGCACTTGCAACATGTGTGTGCCTATGTGTCTATGTGTGTGTGTCGTTTCCACAGAAAAGAAACAAAATATTTAATTAAGTGCCGCACAGTGACGCAAAATTTTACAACCAAATTTTATAAGCTGAGAAAAAGTGCTTCAAATATTAAAAATTTTCTGGAAACTGCCAAATTTTATTTCAAGCATATAATTTATGAATTAAGTAAATAATCTTCTTCAAAAAATAAATTGAAAATATTCGAAATTTTTCAAAAATCTCTTTCAAAAAATGCAGATAAAACCAAATATGTTTATCTTCAACCAGTGTGGAAATTTTATTGGTTACATCGTATGCCTCCAGTGCCAGCCAAGAAGGCAACTAGCAACTATTGCAGGTGCTGCTGTTGCTGCTGCTGCTTTTGCTGCTGCTGTTGCTGCTGCTGTTATTGCAGCTATTTTGATAAAGCGCGTAATCGTAAAAACGCTAATGATACGATTTTTGCCGCAATGTAACGATTAAATATTGCAAACGCTGCCGGCTCTTTTCCCAGTTCCAACTTTCCAGTTGAGAATGGGGTCTTTTGACTGGGTCTCCCAATGCGATTGGCATCCACAGTTGAAGCATGCCGGTTAATTAGCGCAGAAAAGGGCGCAGCCCAAGACATACATCAGTAATATGCAGCAGCAGGAGCTGCAGCAGCAGCAGCAGCAGACTAGCAACAAGTTTTATAAACTGTCATTGGCAACAGCAAGCAACAACAGCAGCAACCACAACAGCGCAACCAGCAACTAGCAACTAAAAATAGTTGCACACGTGCATTTTGCATTTTTGACTATTAGACATAATAGCTGAATAGCATCATAATTTACCTTGACATTTAGACCAACGTCTGTCCAATGCATGCCAATCTTAATTGCCAGCTGCAGTCGCAACAGCAACAACAGCAACAGCAGCAGCAACACCAACAGCAACAACAACTATGCAAATTGCAAAATGCTTTGCTTACACGCTTGAATTTTGATTAGGTTAACTATTTATAGAATAAGATGCAACTTTTGCCTGCATTCCAAGCAGCATTGGCACACGAGCAACACATGCCTCAGCAGCAACCTGCTTTTGCGATGACTCATCTACCAGCAGCATAGTTATAGTTTTAATATGTTTAATTAGCTGTGCTCTTGCGAGGAATTCCTCCAAATCTGCTGCTGATCTCGCAGACTGGGCAAACAGGTGCCAGGTGCTGAAGGTCAGCAACTTTTCAGCAGCGATCTAGTTACAACTGCAACCAGCAACCAGCAACAACAACAACAACAACAGCATGCAACAGCTATAAAACGAGCTCTAAATACGTGTGTGTCTGTCTGTTTGTCTGCAATTAAAAGTTCTACGTTCGATACTTCAATTTTGGGTAGCCAAAGCGAAAAATGCCGAAGCGCCTCTTAAGAACCAAAAAAAAAAACACAATTTTCGGTCGCTCAGAACTTGCCGACAACAACAACAGCAACAACAACAACAATGAGCATCAAAATGTGGGCGCAAAACGAAAATGAAAACTGAACGCATGCGCCGATAAAAAGCCGCTGGGCAAATGTTCTGTGCACTCAAAAAAAAGAAAGTGTACAAAAAGAGTTACAATATTTATAAATATATTTTTCTGTAAGCAAATAATATATAAATATAATAAAATATCAACAATAATAATTATCATAATTTTAAGAAGTTTTTTTTTTTTTTTTTTAACTTGATTTTTAGTTATTTGTGAGTGTCTACGAAATTTTAATTGACTACACTTGAAAAGGCAGCCATCTCAATTGTATTTGAAATTAAATCGGAGTTTTTTTTTTCTGCGAGTGTGTTTTCGAATTTTCGGTTTTTTGATTTTATTTTTGGTCCAATAATGAACTGGTCTGCAAAGGCTGTGGCTGCCACGGCTGCTTGGCCAAGTTGGCAACCTTTAAAAGAATGCGGACTTGCCAGAAGTACACACAAGTACACACACACGCACACACCACTACACACACACACACACACATAAGTCGCATGGCAGAGATAGGCAATATAAAGAAAATAAGGCATGCACAGAAAAAATAACTCAAAACTTGTGGCAACAAAAGGCAAACTCTGCTGGATGCCTATAATGCTTTTGTTGCTGTTGTTGTTGCCATTGCTGTTGTTATTGTTGTGTTGGCGTTGTTCGAAGGTGGAGCGAAAAGTTTACGACATATAAATACCTAACTATAAAGCGAAAAAAGATCGTTAAATTGCTGAAAACGATAAGATTCATAAGACATAGCTTTGTACTCTCACACATATAAGGAGCAAATTTGATTACACGTTTTATTGAACTGCGCCTTTTCCACTAAAAAAATCAAAATAAATCCCTTTTTTTGTGGCACTCACAAATGTGAAAGTCTGGGATAATGTCTTTTCAATAGGCGAATAACTAAATTTATAGTTTGATTTATAATGAAAGAAGTATGAAAAAAAAACTAAGAACGATCTACAAATTTTAATACTGTGCTAAAAATATTTATATATTGTCAGTTTTATGCTAATTTGTATTTTTTATAGAGTTTATTTTCTTGATAACTGAAAAAGGATTTGTTGTAGTCATTTATCAGTCCTTATAGGTGTGACTATTTTTGGTCAATATTTTCTTTGCCTTATCGCAAATTTTGAAGTTATTTATAATAACTCTCTGATGAGATTTTATCAAACACACAAATCGAGTCTCTCCTTTGAATTTCTATATATATATTTGAATCGTAAACTTTGATGACAACCCGTGAAACAAATGCAATGGCGCAATTGCTGTCTGCCTCACAGATACATATATGCATTTGTTCGTATGTGTATGTGCGTGCTGTTGCCACATGCCACATGCCACAGCTGTGGCAGCGACGGCTTGTTTACAGGAATTTTACAACTATGCAGCCGGCTCTGATTTTGTGGCCAGGAGCAAAAGCCAATAGCTGCGATCACAGTGAGGAGATGTGTATGAGAGTGTGATTGTGTGTGTGTGTGTATAATTATATAAATAAAATGCAGTTAGTAAATTTAATAAGAGTAAGGAAAAAAGTCAAATTAAAATAAAATTAAGTGTACAAAAATGCGAGAGAGGCTAAATTGATAGAGTCCCGAGACCCGGATCGCTTCAAAAGCCTTCTCCGTCTGCGACGTCGTTTAAGAAATAGTTTAGCAGACATCAGGCGAGCAGTGCTCTGTGGAATCAGAGTCACGTTTTTTTGAATTTTGTTTTTTGTTTCTTACCCACTGAGTAAACCGATGTGGAGTTCACCTGGGTTCGATAATGAGCCGAGTAGGTTCTTGGAACTGCGCCAGCGGCGCGTCCTTGAAACTGGTTTCGCCCATAAACAAGACGCAGTCATTGCAACGACGGCGACGTCGACATCGACTGCGAATGCGACTATGACGGGTACACTTAAAAAAAACGGGGTTAGAATGCAAGTAGTTAAATTCCACTTTAATTATTCTTAAATAAACAAATGCTTGATTTTACACAAGACCTGCAAGGTTACAGAAAAAACTCTGGAACAATCATTAAGTAAAGTTCAGTTTCTTCAATTAAAGTCTGTTAGAATTTGTGTACTTGAAATAATAACTGAATATCAAATGTACTAACTCAAAACAATCTTAACATTTCGAAATCTCGGCATGACAAGAAGTCATTTATAAAACTAATTGCACTGCCTGGTCTAAGATCTCTAGATCCATGCAAATCTCAGATGTTGAGCACTCATAAAACGTTTTACTTTTACTCTATTAATTAGTCGACTTGGCATTTTACGACAATGATTCTAAGAGCAGTTAAATCCACATTACGACGACATTTTGTCCAGAGTCATTTTTTCCAGCTTAAAAGCATCCATAAAAATCAGCCAGACAAGGCTCAAAGGCGTCTGATAAAATTAGCAAAATTATTACTATCCAGTAGCGCAGGCTCTGCAGCTAGAGTGACAGAGAGGGAGAGAGATAGAGAGAGTGAGAGAGAGAGAGAGTGAGAGAGAGGAGGGAAACTGCAAAGAGGGTTCAAAGCGCCATGGGGCGTCATTCGATTTGGCTAAGTGGCTCTGCACAGTGGGGAACAGAGCTAATTGTAGAATGGCTTAAACGATGATGCTATTGTTGCAAAGAGCAGAAGCGGTTTAACCACAGGCTGTTAAACAGTTTGAACATTTTGTGAATTCGCTGGATATTGTTGCCAATAAAAATGAAAATAACAATCAAAGATTCAACTGTTGTCCTTGCGGAGACATTGAAGAAATGCTTTTGAAGAGACATACTTTTTACTGCTTCTCATATCATTTTTGGCCACAGATCTAGATTGTTTTGAAATGTTTATATATATAAAAAAATATATTCAAAATTAAGTTTAGTTTTTGAACCAAGACCGAACTGATCTTAATTTCTATATCTCATATATACAATCAGCAAAGTACAATTATTTTCATCAAATTTTGACTTGATTTGAGCCCAATGTGCCAACGAATCGCATCTAAGTAAATGTGTCCATAGATGCACACGCGAATGTCGCATCAATTAGGCGGATTGGAGGCCACGTTAACTTGGCTGACTTGCTGGCGACCAGGTTTAGGCCAGAGGCTAGATGAGTAGAGTACCAGGTCCGAATGATTGGCTATTTGGTTAAAATGAACATTGGCTCGCATGATTGAAAAGTAAAAGGCAGTTGTGTAAATTGGCCATCTAAGTGGCTGCTGATCTACATCGACAACTATTTTGCTGTTAGTTGTTAACTTTTAACTGTTTGCTGTTGACAGTTGGCTTTTTGCCTGGTTCATTGCCCAGTCCAAATCGACAGCTGTTGTGCGACCTTCAATCGAAATGCCTTTCCTTGATTTCAGCGAAGTGCAAATATTTATGGCATGCAAACCACAGCAACAAAAATAAGCCAAATATTATATAATCGAGTGGCATACACAAAATAACAACATGTTTGCACATGTTTTATTTTGTTTTTATTTGCTGGAAACACTTTGTCTGATAATCACCTTATTTTCCAACGTTTATTGAACCGATAAGAGCTGGCGTCTCGCGGCTCTCAGCTCGATTTTGATAGGCCTTATCATCGCTTCCCCATTGATTTGTATATATACTTATATATATTAGTAGGAAACTGATTGCAATTTATAAATAGAGCTCTAAATATAGTTTGTGCTAAATTAAGCAACGTTGTCCGGCAATGAAACTGATAGAAAATAAATGTGAATCTTCTACTCAGAGCAAGTAGGTATTCTAGATATAGTCATGGGAAACAGAATTTAATTATAGCAAACTTATAGTCTCTGTGATCTGAAGACTGCTTAAATAGATTTTCATGTTTTTTTCAACACTCTCCTTTGAACTAGTTCAGCCGTAAAAAAAAACTCCAAAAACTAAACCAAACTTTGAATTTGCAAAAGCAGCAACAACACTTTTAGTAAATTATGTTAATTATGCGCTCCGTTGAACGAAAAGCGCAACTGGAAATGAATTGGGTTTTTTTTATATTTTGTTTTGTTTTATTCAAATTGGGTTTTTAGGTCTTAACTAATATTGCCTGGAGTCGATTGAAAAACTAATGCTCCCCTCCACAATTGCAGCAAGCAACAGCAGAGGCAAGTGCAACAGTGGCAGCAACAACTCTATAGTATGCGTCTCTTTAAAACTCGCAAATCTACGGACACATACAGCACATTAAGCGCCGCTCAGCAACAGCACCAACACCACTTCAGCAATAACAGCAACATTTGCCACAGCAACAACAGCAAGAACCATAAAACTCACGCCTTGGCAACATGCAGCAGCCGATTGAGCAAAGGTATCGCCAGCAGCGTTGCCATATCCTCATCCTTGCCTGATCTGCACGACAATACGGCCGTCATGATACTCAGCTGTACGACGCTGACAAGCAATGGGGGCGCCACAGCAACTGCTGCCGTTGGTGCAGCTGCAGCAGCAGCAACTGGCAATAATGCACAACCGTTACGCACAGCCACGCCCACATGTCTGGTAAGTGGGCGACAGACGCCGTCAGCGATATCGATGATCTCCTTGCAGGAGGCAAACACATTGCACAGGCAACAGCAGCAACACCAGCAACATCAACAGCAACAGCAACTGCAACCAACAATTTATGTGCCCAATAAACTGAGCAACAATGTCAACAATTCGAGTACAGCAACCTTTCTGCTAAGCTACGCCAGCAACAGCAATATTGCCAGCGCCCAGCAACAACAACAGCAGCATCAACAGCAGCAGCAACACTATCAGCAATATGTGGCACAGCGTCTTCATCCAGCTACAGCGGTTGCTGTCACCTCCGCCTCGAACAGCTGCCTCTATGAGAAGTCAAATGTTAACGGCGGCAGCAGCATTTCACTGGCGTCAAGTGGTAAGTACACTCAGAAATAAATTTACAAAATCAAATATATATTCTATTAGAGATATCACAAAGAAATATCGATTCTATTCCGTATTCTATACTTTTACAGTTTTTTTCTAAGCTTTATAATATCTGCTCAGCAGCATTGGCAATTGAGTGCAATCATTCAGCTGCCAATGACAGTCTTTTTCCAAATTGTCTTCCGTTTGATCATTGTGCAGAAGGTCACCTGCTCCAGTCCGAATGCAGTAAATGCTGGAATTAGCTTCGGGTGTAGTCAATAACATATATGTACCCGAGTTCCTATGCTGCTCGATGTTGATGAACCATGTGGCACGCAACTCGCAGACATTGCGCAAACGCAACCAGTAGAAGGAAGTCTCCAGTAACTCCTCCGCTTGCCACATGCTGCAGTTGCTATTGGCACCTAGTTCCAAAACTCCATTCGGCATGGCATAAAGTTGATACCGGTCATGTTTTAGGCAGAACCAACGACTCTTAGCTAAATCTCTTAGGGATCTGGGCAAACTCTGCAACATATTTTGCAGTTGAACACTGTTCCGATCCTTTCGCAGTTGACGCAGCGTCATTGCAAAATGTGGCAACAATCTTGGATCGCTTCCCAGTCGATTTGAACGTCGCAGTTGCCAATAAAAACTCATCCAAAGATAGAGTTTCAATTGATTATTGGGATTAAGCCGTTTTTGCATCTCCCTTAAGTCCTCTCCCGACTTCTCCAGAAAATTCACATTCCAAGCCAAACGCTGCTGCTGCTCCTGGCTGAGTTGTTCACTTAACTCTAGCGTCCAAGCATCAAATTGGGAACCATTTCCGTTTAGCTGCTGCAGCACTGTTTTTGCCAGCTGATAGCTATATCTGCCCTGGCTCTTGGCCAACAATAAGGCCAAGAATAACAGCCAAATCTTTATGTGCAACCGCCCAACCATCGCCGTCCAAGATTTCGCGCAAACTGACATCAACTTCCTCATTGGACTCATATTTATAAATCGCTCCTTGGGCGCATATCAAGACTTTAACTTCCAGTTAGTAACTTAATAAAATGTTTTTTTAAAATACATTTATTAATTATTGTTATTCATATACAGTTTGTTTTTATCGCTAATTTGTAATGCATTTAAAAAAATATGTACAAAATATAAATATATAAGTTAATTGCAAGATTACTGTCAAAACTTAGAACTAAATTGCAATGAGTCAAATATCTGAAAACTTTTATCTTATCTAACAACATATCAACATATCTTATCTTATCTTATCTAGTCTTATTTCAACATATCTTCACAAAAATTGTAGGGTATACAAGCTTTCGACTTTAACAACAACATTTATAGCTTATCGTTTGCTTGTTTTTTTTTTTTTTTTGCTGTGGCACTTAACTTATCAGCTGAAAATGTTGTTGCACTTTTGATTCATGCATATATTCAACCAACATTCAACATACATGAAATCTTTAGTACATTTTGCATTACTTCCTACCGTTTTCAAGGTCATATGCCCGACTACAAGTTGGTTACCGCCGTGCCCGTGGTTGTCCTAGATGATGAACAGAAATTGGTGGCAACAGCTGCTGAGACGCACAGCGATGCTGGCAGCAACATTAGCACAGGTAGCGCCACATCCTTGGCCAGCACCACACGAAATGGTGAGTACCACAATATATAAACTCTATAAATAAATACACAAAGCACCCCAAAGCCCAAAATGCGCTGGAAATTGATTTTCAAATGAGCCTTGAGTGTTATCAAATGTTTATCTGCCATCTAGCTATTTATGTTGCCATCGTAATTTATGTGCTTCAATTGGAAAGCCATCCCAGATTTTAGAGATTGGCCTGGCCATAAATTAGATAGTAGGCGGTGAGTGGTTTCAAGTGGCAGCCAGTGCTAATTTTGGTAGCTGTTTTTAATTACACAAATGAAATGTGGAGACCAATTTAATGATATTTAATCTGAGTCATTCCTCGAACTTCCAGTACTCAAATATAAAATATTTAAAAGAAGTCAAATGTGTATTTAAAATTAAAATACAGTTGCTTAATCTGGGGTTAATATTTTGTGATAATCAGTTATTTGCTCTGAGCTTAAGAATAAACTCGACTTTGTTCTGTGTGTGGTCAATTTGCTGCCGCATGTTGGTTTTGGCTGCTGGTTTAAAAACATTTCCGCATATGTCAACGCATCATCAACCTTTGCCGATTGTCATCGATACGTGTAGGTGTGTCTATGTGTGTGTGTGTGTGTATAGCACACCCTGAAATACCGTATTGACCTGATTTTTGCATTGTCGTTGCTGTAATGCGATCCGGAGTGGCAACTGCGACTGTAACTGTGATGGAACTTGCAGTGTTATTATATATATAATACATTTGTTGCATCTACACACATCTTTTATGTCTGAGGTCTGGGCGCACGGGCGACTGCGGTTTCGGTTACGGCCCTAAAATCCCATAAGCGACCAAGTGTGACAAAGCTGGGCATTATGTGATCCATTTGACTGCTGATGATTCGCAAATGTGAGCAAGTATTCGACAAAGTTGCAAGAGTTGTGTGAGACTGGGATTGCGGTCTCTTCGTTATGCAGCCAATAATAATATTTATTGGGGCTTGAAGCTAAATGGCAACTACTTACTACGTCTGAGCGGACAGGCATGAAATCTGTAAGTAGGTGAAAGAAGTAATGCAAAATTCATGGCGGAGACAGATAAGTCACTCATGTAAAAATAGTTTTATGCCAATTTTCACAAAGATCTTTCAAAATATGTGTCGACCATATATTTTATTGTTTTCAGTCAAGAAAATAGGCTTCAAATCTTCTCAACTTAAATACATTTAATTTTAATAAAAATTACATGTTAAAGATAGTTTTGTATGCATAATACAAATGTTTGAAAGATTCCTAATATCTTGTTCATCTCGCTTTTTTTTCTTACTCACTTAAAGCCACACCAAATTAACCAAGTTTTAGTTACTGGCCAAAAATTGATTTGCTGACCGGTACCATTGAAAAATTGGCATAGAAAAAGTTCAACAACCGTGTCATGGGAAATATACAATCACAATCGCAACATTTGCATAATGTGGCCGCTGTTGCCAGTTGCCAAATTGAAGCGACCAATTCGACCCAAAACATGTGCAACAGCCACATCCATCATGGTTGATTGCTGATGATTCAAACAACAAGAGCAAACAAAGAAATGAGCCAAACAAAATGAGCATGGCATGCAATAATATCTCACGTATGTGCTCAGATTGCTGCAAATTCTTCTTCGATTCGGATTCAGAGTAAGCCTTCACTTGAATCGAGATCGATAATCGGCCAGCAGAATAAATCAAGTCGAAAAGGGGGGAGGGAAGAAGCAACAACAAAAAAAAACATGTAATAAGCGATAATCCCAGTATAAATGCGCATGCGTGCAAAAGTGTGTGATGGACGAACGGAGAGAGGGAGGGAGTGGGGCAGGGAAGCGAGAAGAGTTGGAAATGGAAATGGAGTTGGAGTTGGAGCGCAGAGCGCCAGTGCGAAATTATAGCATTTATGTTTCGCCGACTGCTGTCTGCCGACAGCTGGGTTGCGAAGAGATTCGTCAATGTTGGCGCTTATTGATTTCTCATGCTCTTTCTTCTGCTGCTTCTTGTGCACATCTGACTCCGCAACAAATGGCAAGAAAACGATTGCCACACAATCATGTCCATTATTTGGTGAGCTGATGAAAGCAATTTACGGCTCCACTATTGACCTTGGCAGCGGGCATGTAAACTGGAAACTGAAGCGGCACCTTTAACTAATTAAATACAATTAAATTTCATCATTAGAATAACACACACAATACACAAACATAGTCAAAGAATGAATGAATCACGCAAGCAAGGAAATGCCAAAGCTCGCTTATAGAACGTAATTTGACACCTGATAAATCTGCATGCTTAAATAAATGACGACAAATGACAGCATCAAGGAAAGAGCAAAAATTATTGAGTGAACGAGAGAGAGAGAGAGAGAGAGGGAGAGTGAGAGGGCGAGTGAGAGAGAGAGGTGCATTTAGAGTAATAACATTTTTTATGAAGCGCATTATTTGAATTGGTACGTTTATTATGACAATGTGTAGGATACTGAGAAAATATCTTAAGATTTTGCAGATTTTATGTTATGTTGCCGATCTATACGGAATAATTGTATACGTATTTAAGTGACTGACTCTGATGATTAAATATTTATTCTCTTAAGTAAAAATGAACAACTTGATTTTAGTCAAGATTGGAAACCAAAGTTCTTTTCATCAGCTGAATATATATTTGACTCAAATCACTCCATTATGTTAGGCCAAATCAGACATTAACAGTGCCAGATAGTCAAATTAAGATCATGAATGTTAGATTAATAAGATCACAACATAATTGCTAAGAAATCGTTACAAATCTTGTTACATTAGCTCTTCCTTATGCCTTACAAATCTAGCTACAAGATTTTTCTTATTTTCTTCACAAACAAATGGAAGGAGAAACATTCGCCTCTGCCATCTCCTTCCGCTTGTCCACCCTTGTCAGTCGGCGAAAATGGCAACAAAGCCATCTCGTAGCCAAGTCTTCTCACCCGGTTTGGACGCTGGCGGGCATTTGACACCGTCTTGAAAGTTAAGTGGGTGTAGAATTTGTGGCATGTGGCCGGCGGTCGTTTTTTGATTCTACTCGCGGAGAGGCTGTCATATAATTGATGCCTGCACCATTTGCTATTATTGTTTAACACTCGCCCAGCCACAGCTTCAGCTGGCCAACGAGCCAACTCAACCCATTCCCCCAGTCCCGCCAATCCCAGCAATTCCACCAATCCGCCTTTGATTGCAGCGTGCTGAAAATTTTTAATCAAAGGCAAATGGGCAAAAAGAGTGGCGGAACAAAGTCGGTCAGGACTGGGTGGAGCTATGGTTGGAGTTGTTTCAACTGTCAACTTGAATTGAGGCTGGCAGCAAACGCATCATCGCCGCCACGCTGCGCCCACACAGTTTACCGGTAACCGGAACACATGCCACACGCCACAAGCCTGCCTGCGGCTTGCAGCGGCTATTAAACATCTTTGGCACGAGTCAGAGAGTTGCTCGGTAGAGGGAGATGCAGATGCAGATGTAGAGTCCAAGGCGAAGCTGAAACCTCACTCGCTGCTCGATAGGCAATTCTATGCATGGCTACACTCGAAGAAATATGTCTAACATGATTAGGAAACACGTTCAAAATGTGCTCCTCACATGCAGATTTTTCTTTAAAAAATAATATGAAAAAAAATAAAAAATAAATAAATAAAATTACTGAGAATTTTTCACAAAAAAAGCAGAAACAAATTTCTGGAAGATACTTGTAAGATATGAAAAAAATATCTTAAGAAACTATAAATGTGACTAAAATAAATACGTTTTCTTGTATTTATATATGTTATCTGACAAGATCAGAATTTAATATTTGGCGATTTCAATGCGATTTTCTACAAATGATAATCATTATTTTTTTTTTGAGTGTACGGGGAACATAAAAATAGTTTTCAAAATTTTATTGTGTTCATAATGCGCGAATGTCTTGGCCAAATCCGTTATGGAAAATTTGCTGCATCTGATTCCATTGTGCATGTCTTATACTAATTGTTTATGCAGTCCTCCCTCTCTCTCTCTCTCTCTCTCTCTGTCTATCTCTCTCTTTCTGTCCCACTCACTCTCTCACACGCTCTCTTCCTTCGAGTTATCGTGATAAATATATGGGACAAGCGCATAAATTTTTTTATTAACGAGCTAAAAACGCTGACTGCAAATGAAAACACCACTTTGAATGCCTTTTTAAGTGTTTGGCAATTGATGTTAAAGCCAGATCGTAAAAATATTTTACGGCTAACGTTATTTGATTGGCAACGCTAAGGACTCTTAAGGGGGAGTCCATTTAGTTTTAGTTGAGGTGTGTTTACTATTCAATAATTAACTGAGTTACGAGTACAGCAGGCAAATCAGCTCAAGATGACTACTATTTGGGGGCTTAATCAACGTGGATTATTGAGCAGCCAACATTGTGTTTTAGTTTCTCTTATTATTTCCTGGTAGTAGCCAAGGGTCTTGATTATTATTCCTAGTTTCTAAAGTTGATTAAGGGATATAAACTACATAATTCTTGTCAATATTAGAATAATCCATCGAACTCAAGCTAAATTTTGTACCATAAGTTTCATTAAAGACAAACTTCTTCACAATATAAATATAATTTTTGAAAAACTTGAAACTGGAATGCTGATTTCATGAATGGTATATTTTATATAACACTTTTAAAATATTCTCTACAGGATATAATAACCAGTTTAGTTGTTCTGTAAGTTCATCTTCGTTGTAGCAAAAGGTGATTTAAGTTAGGCAAACTGGATTGTCTAATATATATTAATAACAATAACAATTAAGTCGGTTTTTTTTTCCTTTTGATCTATTCCTCTAAATATGCAATTGCTAGATACACCATATACTTCTTTATATAGGGTATATATACAATTAAAAGTTATTTTTATATTTAAGTTAACAGGAAGAAGACCGTAATGAGCGTTTTATTAGTTATATATTTATATGTTAACGATTAAATTTTAAATTGCAATAATTGATAATTTGCGTGATTAGTAGTTAAATAACAATAAAAGGTACATATCAGCTCTTTCAACACAAACCGCCACCCTCCTCTTCCTCCTCATTATCCAGTGTCTTATTCTTCGTCACCTCAAGGGTTTTTGGCAATGGAATGTTCTTGGATAAAATGGCATATTCCACATCCATGTGCCGGATGAATGGAGATGCTAGCATTCTGGCAGCCAGTTCACCATCCTGCTCGTCGAATGCTTGTAGAAGCGTTTGCAATGTGGAAACCTCTTCGGTCTCACAGCAGGTACACCATTCCCTGAACGACTTCTCCGCCTCGACAGGGTCACCCAGGGCCAATTGGACGAGAACAAGGGCGACAACCATACGACCAATTTGTCCATAAGATTCCGTTTTCTGATAAAGCCCAATTAGTTTTCTAATCGCCTTTGTCGCCTCCTCATAGCGCTTCAACTTGACTAGTAGCCTTGACACTTTCGATGCGAACTCGGCTGCTTGGCGTGTGGAGTCCTCAATGAGGATTATCTCCACAGCATGCTGATAGAAACGCAATGCCATTTCCGGATTTGTTGCTTCCGTCAACTTGCCTGCCTTATCCAGCGCACCGGCAGCCGCTTCTGGCGATCCATGTTGCTGATACAAGCTGACCGCCTTATTCGTATACTCCTCAACGTCACTGAATTGATTGAGTTCCTTGAGCAACAAGATTATTTGCTCGTACGATTTGGCTGCATGGAACCAGGCTTTGTTGTTTTTGTAGCACTCAATTGCCTTCAACCAGCATTGCTTGCTATTATCGAACGATTTCGCAATGCGATACGCAGTTGCTGCCTTCGAATACTCATCGCCAGCGCTGTCATAGTCCGGTGCCCACTTGAATGCCGACACTTTCAGGCTCTTTTCTGCTGTGCGCACTAAAGCCTCAGCTTCTGCAATTTTTTTTGCTGACAACGACATGTCTGCTAGCGAAAAATCAATTGTTTATGTGTACAATCAATGGCTCCACAGTGTGACCGTTGACTGACAACGACAAAAATAAACTCAAGAAAAGAAAAACATAAATATCGATACATCAGCATATCGATATGCTTAGAAAATTGAACGATAGTTGAGCGCGATTAATTTTAAGTATACGAAAACAGTTGAAATCAACTTTTTATTCTGGCTAGTTATAGGAAATTAAGTTTGCTATTTATGAAATCGACCATTGAATAACATTCAAGCGTTAAACAAAAGTGCAGAAAATTGTTGCTTTGGAAAGTCTTGTTTTTTTGTACCGCAACACTTTGCCTGTCAAAGCTGTCACTCAAAATGCGGTCAACACACATCTTTTGAGCCGACCTTTGTTGTGGTTTTTGCTTTTGCTTCAATGCCTGCAAGCCGATGCCGGTTTGACGAGCACGTGTCTGGCCATCTAAAACCACAGAAGGAAGATGGGGCAGGAGACAGTCTCAGCGCCTTTGAGGTGTTGCGAATGCATTGAAGCATATTCTAATTACATTAGAAATCACATTATGATTGAGTTCTCTTCTCTTTTGCAGTGTTCACATGGGGCAAGCGAATGAGTCGCAAACTGGATTTGTTGAAGCGCAGCGATTCACCCGCCGGCAACACACACAAATCCCACACAGATCTGCGCAGTTTGTTTCACTCGCCAACGCACAAATCCAGCAGCAGCAGCAGCAACAACAACAACAACAAGTCATCTGTAGCAGCTACTTGCGGCGGATATCAGAGCAACACGCTCAAAAAATGCAAATCGGGACCCATTGAAACAATCAAACAACGCCATCAGCAGCAGCAGCAACAATTTCAACCACAGCAACAACAACCGTTGCCAGCGTGCGAGGATGTGGCCAACAGGGGCAGTCAGAGTGCACAATCGACGCCCACTCATCATCAATATCAGCCACGTCCGCAGAAGGCGTTCAAGAATTTCTTCCATCGCATTGGGTCCACGGGCATGTTGAATCATCGCTCCCACAATCTGCTCAAAGCCTCCGAGGCATCCCAACAGGCGGGGCCAACGACACAAACACTCTATCGGAGTAGCTCCACCAGCCAATTGTCCAGTTGCTCCTACATCAAATGCGATGATCCCAGCGATGGCTTGAATTTGCAGCGACAACATTTGCAACAACATCACCAACAACAACAGTTGCAGCTGCAGCAACAGCAGCAGCAACACTTGCCACGCATCTCCAGCTTAAAGTCGAGCAGCTGTGATGATATTGCCAAGGTGAGCGGCTGTCTAACGGCCAGCAGCAGCACTAGTGGAGGCAGTGCATCCGGCAGCACTTTGAACTCGCCACCGTCAAGTAATCCGGGTGGTCAGCAGGATGCCACACGACGTGGCGCGTTTCCCTACGCCTTTCTGCGCTCGCGTCTCTCCGTGCTACCCGAGGAGAATGGTGGCTCTGTGTTGCTCAAGCAACGCGAGCAACTGCAGCGGGAGGCACAGGCGCAAAACCAACGGCAGCAGCAGCAACAGCAGCTGCAACAGCAATCTCCCTTGCCGCAGCGACACTCTCCGGAGCAACAGGTGTCGCGCAACGATAGCATCTCATCCAAGGACTGGGAACCACTTTACCAAAGATTAAGTAGTTGTCTAAGTTCAAATGAGTCCGGCTACGATAGCGATGGCGGCCAAGCGGGTGCCCGTTTGGGCAATAATCTAAGCATCTCTGGCGGAGATACAGAATCTATTGCCTCGGGCACACTGAAACGCAATTCGCTCATTTCGCTCAGCTCATCGGAGGGTGTTGGCATGGGACTCGGATTGGGATTGGGCATGGGCATGGGATCGGGTTCGGGCTCCTCGGTGCGGAATAGTATTTGCAGTGCACCCGTTTCACTGGGCGGCTATAATTATGACTATGAAACGGAGACAATTAGGAGACGTTTCCGTCAGCTGAAGCTGGAGAGGAAATGCCAGGAGGATTATATCGGACTGGTGTTGTCGCCTAAAATGGTTGTCACCAACAACAATGAGCAGCAGTATCGCTATCTAATTGTCGAATTCGAGCCATATGGCATGGCCCAAAAGTAAGTAACCTTTTTGTTTCTCTACATTTTTGTATGAGATGTTTTAGGATTAGTTTGGACTAGTCTCTCTTACGCTGCCCTTGTCTCTCTTTTTCTCCCCATAGGGATGGTCGCCTGCGTCTGGGCGATGAGATTGTTAATGTGAATGGTAAGCATTTGCGGGGCATTCAATCATTTGCTGAGGTGCAGCGGCTACTGAGCTGCTTTGTGGAGAACTGCATTGATTTGGTGATTGCACACGATGAGATTGCGACCGTGACCGACTTCTATACCAAAATCCGCATCGATGGAATGAGCACGCAACGGCAACGACTCAGTTATGCCCAACGCACGGATTCACTAAACAGTTTGCAGAGCCTGCAGGTGGAACATGAGCACGAGCAGGAACGGGAAAGGGAACGTAATCTGGATGAGTGCGATGCACGTTCGGTGGCCAGTGTTAGTACGTTGCCAACGCCCATGCCATTGATGCAACATCGTCGGAGTTCGACGCCGCGACACTCGCTGGATGTGAGTGCTCCAGAGCATGAGCTGTTAAGGCGCCGGGCGAGGAGCTCTTCAGGTCAGCGCAGCAGCTTGACTCTAACACCGCTAACACCGCTCTTTAACAACAACAACAACAACAACAAAAACTCTCAACAACAATCAGACACTTGCTCCAACTCCTCATCCACATCCACACTTAATCTCAATAACGACTCCTATACACCGGTCTATGCGAATCGAGCGGCAAGTGTTTGTGTCGCCTCCTCTCTGGCGGATGACGACAAATGGCGATTGCTTGCGCGCAAACGCTGCTCCGAGGGTGCCGCCCTGGCCAATGATGCCCATCCACTCGGACTGGCCTCTACGGGTCAGCAGCAGTTTAATCAGCGTACCCACTATGCTCGCAATTCGATAAATTTAACCAATTCACATTATCGCTCGCTGAGATTTGCACACTCCCGTCTCAGTTCGTCGAGGCTCAGTTTATTTATGCAAGCGCCGCTAGCAGCAGCAACAGCTGAAGGAGAAGATGCAACAGCAACAACAACAACCACAGACACAACAACTGATCTCACTAATCAACAACAACAACAACAACAGCAACAACAACCACCACAACAACAACACCATTCCATATATATTAAGCACACGCCAAAATGCGTTTCATTATTTGCGCCTAATCCATTTCATAATTCCTGCTCCACTGCATCACCATCATCATCAACATCATCGACATCAGCAGCAGCTGGAGTAACATCCTCATCATTGACACCGCCCATCGCCTCTCTAATGCATCATCGTCCATCGCTGCCCGTGGCCAAGTTAACCATACGGGATGAGGAAATGGCTGAAGTCATTCGAGCCTCCATGAGTGAGGGTGAGATTCTTACACCTAGATAACCTACTAAACACCCCTAACAAACGCATTCAATAACAAAATAAAATCCACTTTAATGTCAGGCAATGGACGCTGCACACCCAAAACAATCACCTTTTTCAAAGGACCAGGCTTGAAGTCCTTGGGCTTCAGCATTGTGGGCGGCAGAGATTCGCCAAAGGGCAACATGGGCATCTTTGTCAAGACCGTTTTCCCCTCCGGCCAAGCAGCCGACGATGGCACACTGCAAGCAGGTACATTTTTAAACATATATATTTCAAATAGAATTTTTAATTGAGTTCGTTAACTCTATCCTACAGGTGATGAGATTGTGGAAATCAATGGACACTCTGTGCAGGGCATGAGCCATGCCGAAACAATTGGACTCTTTAAAACAGTGCGCGAAGGCACAATAGTGCTGAAGGTCTTGAGAAGAAAGTAAGACAAAATCAAATCAAAATAATCAATGATCTTTAATTATTTATTTATTTTGCATTTACAGATTACAAAAAGCGAAATCAATGGGCACTTAAGGAATCTTCACATAAATACAAACCATATTTAATTATGCATATCGAGCATATTTTTTAGCACTACTTTTATTTTGATGTAGAAATCTATTTGTTAACAACTAAGCAAAGTAATATGTATATATATATAGAGAACTACTGTAAATGGAGAAATCTAGTAACGTACAAAGTCCCGGTAATATGCACTCTTACATAAAACACATATGTATATATTTAGACATATTTGCTTACATAGTATATATGTATCAATAGAGATATCTGTAAAAAAAAAACTACTTACATATATTAATTTGCCCTTTGCACGCAATATTTAAGTAATTGAATGAATTAACATTTAAATTATTTACAATAATCTAAGTTAAGATTTTAAAACGTTGTACAATTTCTTGAAAATAAAAACTGAATAAATAAATGTAAGTACCTTGAAATTCTCAGTTAGTTTTTCCATTAATATTTTGTTATCTTTTGTTACAAAGTTTATTATGCAAAAATTAGTATAAAGACGCGCCTGTTTACAATAGTTGCAAATCTATTTAGCCTCCGTTGCCACATCGCCTTTTACCAGCAGTCTTTGCTTCTTCACAAAGTGATCAATGCGGTTCTCCAGGCTCTCTGCGTAAAGTTAAAGATAAAAATATACTTCCGGGTTATGGAAGAGTTTTCAGAGTGAAGGACTTACCACAACGCTTGCGCTGCAAGAGTGGCTGATATTGACGTGGCTTAGCCGCATCCTGTAGGAAAAACGCCTGGGCATTGATCTTTTGGGGTTTACATTTCTCCTGAACAATCTCTTCTAGTTGCTCCAGTGTGTTGCGGATCATGGTGCATTTGACGCTGAACTGCGTCCATTCGCTTTGCACATTCTCGACAAGCTTCTGTAGATTCTCTTCACTGTAAATCCAATTAGTAAGATCGGGTTCGCATGGTGTAGCAGTCTCTATTTTTAACGAGGAGGCATCATCATCATCATCATCATATGAAGCCGATGGATTTGTTCGACGCGTGGTATTTGCACGAAAATCACAGCGGAATAGATTTAATGGTAAACCAATGGCAGGCGTATACTGTGGTTTGCACGGATTGCTGGCGACATCTAGCAATTTACTGATGATGCTGGGCTCTTCATGCTTTTGGCCCACGAGCAGGAGAACTGCCATAATGCAGCGTATTTGATGCCAGAGAAACGCATTCGCTTGTATTTCCAAATAACACATTGTGTAGCCTGTAAGCAGAAGGTGGGCTCCTTAAATTATAAACTCTTGTTAAAAAATGACAAAACTCACCTGAATTTAGATTCTTTTCAGCTTCGACAGCTGTATCTTCACACGTCTGTATCCTAGCTGCCTGTAAGTTGCGCATATAATTCGTAACGCCATTGTGCACATCCATTTTACAGAAATTTCGGAAATCTCCATGGCATACAATTAAGTCGCAGGCCATGCGCATAGCTCCAATGTCCAGATCCCCTTTGGGAAAATAGTAGCGATAGGTGCGTGAAATACAATCGAATCGAGCGCTGTACACGGGATTTCGCAATGGCATCCAGGACACACATTGAATGTTCTTGGGCAGCACACGATTCAGTAGACTGCAGTAGTCGATCTCCGTTGCCAATGAGTCCGACTCCAATTGGATATCGGGTGAATGTTTGCTACGCAAATCAATAGATATTACTTGGCAAAAGGCGCTGACCTCCTTGTCAGTCCGACCGCATCGATGATAATTCGACGTTTCCCGCGATTCAATCAGACAGGTGCGTATCAGTGCCCGAAACAAAAATGCCTCTGCAATGGTAGAAATTGGTAACAAGTTATTCAGTTAAAATTCAAGTTCTACTCACCAATTGTCTCATTGGAATCCTCCTGGCATGCAAAGCCCTGATAGTCCCAGCCAAAGTACATAACTTTGAGCAGAACATGTCGCCGATGTGCACTAAAAGCAAAGCGAAAGGCAAATAAATTAATAAATCTAATAACACAAGCTCTTCACTTACCTGTCCCAATTAAACTTACGTTTTTTGCCCGCTTTTTTAGATGTATTTTCCTCTGTTGACCGTGTTGCCGGTTTTTCGTCATCTCCCCGTAAAAGCGTTGTGTATTCCGCGTTGTTTTTGTCGTTCTCGGTTAGTTTCTTTTGTAGGAGATTTTTCAGTTGAAAATTGTACGCTTCGAGCTGTTCTATTTTATCAATTAATTCCTTTTTGCTCAGTTGCTCCAGCGCTTCGCGCGACAGGCCTTTTGCACGTTTATTAATCACCACTTTTTTGCTCATTGCACATATAAACAAACGCAACACGTGCGGCTCACAAGCTCCTTGCTGAATTGTTGTTCAATTGTTGATATCAATATTTTTAGTGATGGACTCTTTAAGAGACCTATCGATATATATATGCTACATCAAGGTATCGACCATCATTTGTTCTTCTTCTTCTACGTGCAAACAACAAATTAATTTATTTTTAACTGAGTACAGAAAAAATCTATTTAATTAAAATTAAAGCTAATATTTGATACTATTTAACATGCTCGAGGGCTGGTACTGTCGCTCTTTGGCCAATGAAACAACCACAGCCCATAAAACCGAACGGCAGCATTTGGAAAGCGATGATGACCACCTACAAACCAAACAATCGGCGGCAGTTCCTGGAGCAGCTGGTCTAGCTGAATCAAGCTCAGCATCGACAGGCACTGAGCATCCGAACATTGATTATAAGGAGCGCTACCGCAACCTGAAGCGCAAATTAAAATTTCTCATCTATGTAAGTAATGGAAATGAATAAATATTAATCAAATTGCATTTAATTAATGTTCTTGCAGGAGAATGAGTATTTCCAGGACCTGCTGCACACCAACCAACGACGCTTGCTGAAAGTATCGCGAGATCGATCGTTTCTCATCGATCGCCTCTTGCTGTATGAGAAACCAGCCAAGGACTCAAGTGACAGTGATGCCACCGATAGCTCCAATTCCGATGCGGAACCAATACCCTCATCGCAATCTGCTCTCGATGTGGCCAAGGAGTCTGCTGCAATGCGTCGCAAGCATAAGGATAAGGTAGCTGGTGCAAAGGTGATTATACCTCCAGCTACAGCACATGTAGGGCCAGTTGCCGTTAGTGGCGCAACACGCGGACGCAGGCGCAAAAATGTGGCCAACACTCCGCACCAGCCTTGCAAGAAACCAATGATGGCCATGACCACAGCAATGGTGTCGCCTTCAGTGCAGCAGCAGCTGCAACAACAACAACTGGGCACCAAGAATGCCTGTGGCTCTGGCCCCGTAACGATGAGCACAGCGGAAATTACGCGTCAATTACAGGAGCGTCGTCCCACACCTATCGAACTGATGAGCCCGGAATGTGCCTCCGCCACTGTTCCCGTTACGATGCTCAGCGATGAGAGCCCATCTAAAATGTACGCTTGCTAGGACTGATTTATGCTCCACACTTAAAGTCGATATTAACACATTTCTCTCCCTATAGCTATCCCAATGAGAGCCTGCAGCATCTCATGGAGGATGACTCCCCATCGCATGTGGCCGCCGAGGAATGTGTGCCTATGGTGTACACGAATTGAAGACTACATTCGAACTAATTAAATATAAATTCAGTCTTTACTCCTTTACATTGATAATAAAAGTAATTAAAGCAACTTGTTCGCCGCGCACCATCAACTGGGGCAATTCCCGACGCAATTCGACATTCTTGCGGTTTAAGCTCTTTACATGGACTTTGGGCAGTTCAATGCCCAGCTCGCGAAGTCGCTCGCTGCAATTTTCGGATGCGGATGTGTTGCAGATATTTTGCTGGCCATATTTATATTTGCGACGCTGACGAAACTCGATGGCGTTCTTCAGCAGCAGGTTCCATTGTTTGTCAAAGGCGACCAAGTTGCCTTCAATGCGGCCGCCAATACCATGCTCCTTGCGTATGTGGACACACAGACGCTGCTGGCATACCTGCTCCTTCCCAGCAGGCAAATATTTTTGTAGGAGCGCCAGCGGTCCTTCAGCCCCTTCCATATATGTGTAAATATTGCGTTTGTACTTCATTTTCTGGACACCCTCAATGGGCATCTGATGCGGCTCAAACCGGCGTGTGGTCTCCGCCGTGAATGGGTTCTTGCTGCTGCCTGTTTGGTGCATTGTTGCTGGTGAATCATTGGTTTTCTGTGTTTTATTTAGCTGCCAAATGCCAAATTTTGTGAGCGCACTTTCGAATGCGGCCAGATTTTGATAGAGTACTTTTGGCGCCTTTTCTGTCACCTTATAGTTGGCGGCATATAGCGCACGCAGTGGATTAAAATGCTCACTGCCCACATCCAGTTCATCCGGCGTATTGCTCTCCTCATTTCCAGTTGTGTCGGCCATGCTAAATTTTTTGCAATCGTAAACTTTGCTTTTGTTTTTGAAAGCAAATCCACATTGAGGGTATCTCTTTGTGTTAAGCTCATTTCAAGCAAAGTTGGGCACGATCAAAAACAGCTGTTTCACTGTTTGAAGCCACAATTTACGCGCATCAATTTAAATTAGTTTTTATCAAGTGAATTTCAAATTTGTCTGCCTCAAAAGCATAAAATTAGCTATTTTTAAACATAATATAGCGTAATATAGCGAATAAAAATTAAAAATTTAGTTTATTTACCATGAACATTCTAAGACTATAAAAAGCCTAATTTGTCCACCATTTTACAAAGCTTTTGTCTTAGAGCTTTTTAATGGGAATGCAAAGTGACTTAAAAAGTTAAAGTGCCATCTGAAAATTGATAAGCTACTCACTTAAAATGGACCCAAAATTATCAAGTGCGTAAATAAAATCAAAAATAAAAAAGTAATTAAAATGTTTAACAATATGGATTGTCTATTCAGTTAGTTCCAGCTGGGGACTCTCCAATAAGATGCTGATCGGCATGAGCGTTGGCGTAGTGGCTGCTGGAGGAGCAGGGTATTTAATCTATCGCCATTTGCATCGTGATTTGATGCCCGAGAAGTGGCGTCGCGTGGGCACCTTGCAGAAGATCCACATATTTCCCGTTAAATCGTGTGCGCCACTTGCTTTGGACAACGATCAGGAATACGATTGTGATATTTTAGGCATTGGCACGGGAAATGTGCGGGATCGCAAATTTATGATAATAAATGATAACAACGAAATGATAACTGCTCGAGGTTATCCGCATATGTTGCTCATTCAGCCCAAGCAGTTGCCCAATGGTTTGGTTTTCAGTGCACCGGGTATGCCCGACTTGCAGCTGGACTTTAAGGAGCTCGCGCCGGCCTCAAAGGATGTACGCACAGCCGTTTGGGGCGTGGCCGTAGATGTCATGGTGTGTGGCACTCGGTTTGATAAGTGGTTCTCGGAGTTCATACTAAAAAAAGACTCGGGCCTGAAGCTAGTTTATTATCCATACCCAGTGCCAGTGCGTGTCACTAATCCTCGACTGAAGCATATGCCTTTCCTGAGACAGGAGGATTCAGTAAGTATATAAATCATAGGCGAACTGCATTTTTGATTGTGTGGTGCAGAACTTTCTCTTTTTCTTTTCGCTTTGAAGCTTTTTTTTTGGCATTGCCATGAAAAAAATTCATTTTTATCAGCGCTTGCAGCTTAATGATTAACCGTATCTTAATGATTTTTAATTTTAAATTAATTAATTTGTTAGGGGACACTTAATGATGCCACCAGCTACATGATGATGAATCAATCGTCGATTGATGATTTAAACACGCGCTTAAAGCGCCCCGTCGATGCCCAGCAATTCCGTGGCAACTTTATTTTGAAAATGGACGTGGACGAACCATACGCCGAGGATCATTGGCAATGGATTCGCATTGGCGACGAGACAGTCTTTCGTGTAGTTGCTCCCTGCACGCGTTGCATCTTACCAAACATCAATGTGAATACGGCGCAACGCGATGTCGATGGAGAGCCTTTGAAAACATTACGCAGGTAGGTGTATAATACATATACATTTAATATACATATATAGATGAAAAATAAGAAAAAACAATAATTTAATTTGTACATTTTTACATTTACAGCTATCGCTTGTTTGACCACGATTCTCCGGCGCTGGGAATTCACATGGGTATCCGTCGCCAGGGAATCATTAAGCCCAATGATGTCGTTTATGTTGAAGCAAAATCAAATTAGAACACAACCTAAGCGCAATTATGTATAAATATACTTGTATATGTTCATCTTTATTATATTTAACAGAGAGTATGGATAGTAAGAATGTTTAATAGTTTGCAAATAAACATGGGCATGGGCTAATAACAATGTTAACTTTAAGAGACGCACTTCTGCCAGGCGAGACCGCCACAGGCCATGCTCACAATTACATAAATGATGAATAAAATCACTAGGCCAACGATAAAGTAGACCCGCATGTTCTTCCAAAACATTTGACGCGCCAAATTTCGCGATGCCTTGCGGAATGCAACCGACTGTAATTGAAGTAGAATATAAGTATTATTATTTGACTATTATGTTTGTGATATAATCAGCTCACATTGTTGCTCAAGTTCTCGGTTTTATTGACCAGTAGCTCCAGTTTCTCGCCCCGATCACGCAGACTATCTGCAATGCGAATAAGAAATACTTTAGTAAAACTATGCAATGAAAAATTGGTTTTTTAGTGAATTTTACCAATATTCTTAATCATAATGTCTTTGAGTTCATCAATTTGTCCATGTACACGGGATATGGTATCCACTTCGCGCGATTGACTGAAGTATACCATTTGCTGGGACAGGACCTTGGAGAACTCCGTGTTCATGGCATAGGCAATTGCCGTGGCCACTTGCAGGCCATAAGTCTGTAAAAATTTCTGCTTAATATCAGCCAGATAGAGGAAAGCTCGCGAGCGATCAAACTCCTACAAATTGCAATAAATAGTATTAATAATTATGTTGAAATCAGTGAAATATTGTCAGCTTACGTTGTCAGTGATGCACATGTAGATCAGCTTATTTTCGCAAGTATAATGTATCAAGTAGTCGCCGTGTGTGTAAGTCATCTTGTGGTTTTGAACCCCAATTCGGCTCATTATCTGCTCGGTGACTTCAGCAAAGTTGCCAACGCATTCGGCAAACTTTGCGAGTACCGTTGTTTCTCGCGCTATTACACTATACAATATTGGCATTATGCTTCTTGGTGTTGTCGTCGTTGTATATTTGCTTTCAATCGCAACAAGGCGTGGTGATTAGCACGTCTTCGCAGAATTCCACTATGCGTCTTATTGCACTTTTTATCAGCACAACAACATGAACAATGCCTTGGAGTAGCTACTGAAACAGAAATTTATTGTTTATCACCAATATTATCAGAAGAATTGTCCTGCATTTTTATGACTTACCCAATTGAATTTGGGCTATGTCTATAAATATATATATGTAAGATTGAATTGACACAGCAAATATTGTTTATCCAATTTTTTTAGCAATAGTATTTGTCATGCTTTTGCGTTTCAATGGTCAAAAGCAATAGATAAATTAAAATTAAACCAAATATTTGAAAAACACTTTAACAGATAGCAGTTGTTTATTTATAATCACTTTATTGAATCATCCGAAAAACAGAGAAACAAAAAAGTCTTTGTTTTTTTTATAAATGCACTTGCACTTACTTGCTTCCTACATCGATATATCTGATATCGATATTATGCATTTGCCGATAATCGTTTGCGTTGAGCACGATAGTTTATTCTGTCCACAGCCGGCAATGGCGCAAGGAAATATGGCTGCTCCACCAACAGATCAAAGTGATAAAGTTTTGATCTTGAAAATGTTGGGTAAATATATTGGTAAGTATTTAATGTGCAACACTAATGACTTGCATATGTATAGGATTAATATTGTCTTTATAAGCATACATTTCGTTGCAGACACCTGTATTCGCATTTTAGTTATTGTATTTGTCGCTGATTTTATGCAACGTTTGTCTTATGCGTTGGCTGAGTATTTCCTGCACGGAAATCACTATTTGCTTGAGAATCGTCTGTTGAGAATTTTAACACTTACTTTCACATATAACCGCAAAACAATATGTCTGGCATTGGTGATAATGTTTTTGGGATTTGCACGCTTTGGCAGCACCGGCAATATAAAGCAATTGCTGCCCAGTGGCTCAGATTTTACTTATATGCCGCTCTATTGGATCTTCATATGTGCACAGCTAAGTCACAGCACTTTGAGTTATGCCCACTGGATACGCGATGCACATGGCTTGGATTATGCAGCCGGCATGGCATCCAATTACTTTCATGGCTATTTGAAACTTTCACTGCCCGAACACAAAGGCGATGGACTGCAGCAGCGGATGAGGGACTACGAGGATTCCCAAAATGTGAAATTCGGTATTAAACGCTTGATCATCCTCGTGCCAGATGAAATGTTCGTCAAGGGCGTCATTGACAGCCATTTGCTGGAGAAGGCTAAGGTTCGAAAATTTGTATTTGACAATTGATCGTAATTGAATTTTCCTTCTGTAGCCTTTGGAGACACATTATATAAATCGTGCTGGTGTTAATCGTCCTTTCAAGCATGCTGTCTATAGACTAAATAGGAAAATAAATGGCACTTGTTACTACTTTGCGGTAGAGGGAGCAACCCCAATGCTATCCTTTTTTGAGGCAATGCATCATCAGCCATCCGCCACATGGCAGATGCATGAAATGAAACGCGAAATCTGGCTGAAGTTTTGCAAACATTTAAAGGGCTTGCTGAGCAACTGGCCGGAAACCCGAAATGAAGTGGAGCTGATCTTGTATAATAGTGTGTATATTATTATTATTAAGCAGTATACACATAGATAATTATAATTTACTTAATTTCAGCTCACAATATAAATGGAGAACGTGTAGACGAAGGCGAAGTTATTTTCAATCACGTTTTTGATTTATTAACAAAACAATAATTATAAGTAAATAAGTTATAAAAATTATGAAATGCAGCATGAATGTGACAATATGACAAACCTTTATAAATAAGTGAACTGATTAAATATCATATATCAATATTTTGCTTCTCCGTCGATTCTATCTCTTTCAGCTTAGCCTCGGCAGAGGCTAACATTCGTGACTTCCATTTTTCATAATCTTCAATCTCTACTTTTTGACTATTGCTCTTACTTATGATATTTTTCTCTTGTTGCATTTCTAGCTTATCAGTTAATTTAGCTGCCACATTCGTCTCCTTGTAATGCTTTATAATCATTCGCTCCCATTGCTGCTCCAACAGTTGCCACTGAGTGGGACGCAAATTGCTGAAGGGCATCAGTTTTGTCTTGGGCACTTTCGTCTTCAGCAGACGACAGGCATGGAAGACAGCCATGGCGGCATATTGTGGATGATCTGCTTCATCAGAATGCTCGCGCGTAGCAATGTTGTTCTTAAACAAAGTCAGCAGCTCTTCGGCTTTGCGCGCCACTTCGTTAAGACTTAGCTGGACGCAGATATCATTAACGGTTGCCAGCTTATTGAGATCGAGTAGTTTCTCGAACATGCGTTTGTTATTTACGTAATGACTTTTCCTTAATGCGGAGAGTTTCAATGCCTGCTCCTTGTCAAATCCAATGCCCAATAGAGTGCATGCAATATCCGCACACAAAACTATTTTGCCATATTCATTTATTTGTAGTGGAACATTTGCAGAGCGCAGCTCCAACAATCGTATCAGCTCAGTTGTTTTTCTATTAAAATACTTAGATTCAGTAAATATATGGAATAATAATTGTTTGTTAGTAAAACACTTACCCCAAAACGTTGGGTTCATCGTGCAAGCCCATTTTTAAAATTAGCTGTTCAATCAATGTGGTCATTTTACAAACTTCTCTAATTGTTTACTTATTTTGGCGCGAAATAAAGAGATGTGCGTAGATAACGAGTGCTGCCACACTATTTTTATTTTGGCCTACGAGCAATCGATAATAACGCAAGCCAACCCTGAAATTTACAGACAGCGACAAAGAGCACAAATCAAATCCCTTCAATTTATCCTTATAGAATATGCTGCTCTTCAATTGGTAAGCTGACATTCCATTAAAACAAAGAGCAGGTAGAAATACCATTATTTTATGCATATTATTTTCCCTTTTGCAACACAAGTCAAATGTAGCGTTTAACCGATTTAGAATCAGATGTACATATTCAAAATTTATTTAAATCTAGATCTCGTTTTCGCTATCATCAGCATTCTTGGCAGCTTCACCAGCCTCAATTGCCAATTGGCTCCACGAGGCGTCATTTATGAGATGCACACCGTTTGTTTCCTTGCCAACAATGCCCATTTCAAAGCGAAAATCCTTATCCTTCAGCTCGTCATGCACCTGATAAATGCTGCAAGTAGATAATATTATAATTTAAAAAAAAAACTTTAAGCTCAATGGCATCTCTTACATTTTGCCACCGCTGCGGACCAGTTCATCGGTGTTCATGTCGGCAAATTTGAATTTCTCCATTTCCGTTTTGGCCTGTTGCTTGGCCTTGCCACTGGCGCATGCATAGTAGCCGAAAGATGTGCCCGATGGCTCAATTTTATACAGCTGTGCTCCATCCGCCTCGTCCCACGAGGCCAACAGAACCGACAGTCCAAACGGACGCACAGCACTGTATAGCGTGTAGGCGTGAAGGTAGCCGGAGACGCGGTCGCACAAATATTTTAGCGGAATTGTGCGTTCGAACTGTTGACGGAAATTGGCAGCCTCCTGGCGAGCAATATCGGCCACATAATTGCCATCGGCCATTAGACCAGCAATGGCCATGCCAATATTCTTTTCAATAGTGAAAATACGACTGGCTGCATCCGGTTCATACAGTTGATCGGCTATTATCTTTTCGACTGCGAGCACAACGCAATCTTTTCCACGGATACCAATAACGGTGCCACTTCTCTCCACGGCTTTCGAAGCGTAGTCGATCTGAAAGACGCGTCCATCCGGCGAGAATTGCGATGCGGACAGATCATACTGCAAGGCCGGTTAATTAGTGTTCTGCTTGTCGTTAACTGAGTGTACTGCATTTACTTACACCAGTTCCAATTGTACTCATTTTGTTTCTGAATTTTAATTTGAGTTATTATTATCACAAAACTGAAATGTTTCAATTGAACAAGTTTAGTTTGGGGACGATGATTTGACGGCTTTTTATTTGACAGCTGCAAATCATGCTCAGTGTTGCCACACTATTGAATCGTTTATTAAGTGTTGGGTAACTCAAAAAAGATAGTATCACACTAAACCAGAGAGCCAGTTTCAGTTTCAATTACAATAGTAATTAATCTCAATAGAAATTATTACTAAATATAATTTTGTTTTTTATATTTATTATAATATATATATATCATTTAAATAATATTTTTATGGAACAATTTTTGTTGGTCGCTTATATTCTGAACCAAATATGAACCGGTTCGTTTGAGGAATACTCCTACCAGTTCCAATGTGCACGCGGTAATTTTGTAAACAAAAATATACAAATTATGACAAGCATGGCTGAAAAAAGGTAAGCAATTGTATAAATACACAGAATTATGTTGAATAAATAGTCTTTCAGTTATGCGGCTGAAGCACGATACACGAACTTTTATGTCGGTGGCGATATTGCATGGAGCGAAGATGGACAGCTTTTCTATTGTTTGAATGGCGACGTTGTAAATCAGGTGGATGTGAAAACATCTCAAGTTCTGCACAGCTTTGGAGCCAACGTTAGCAAGAGCAATAATGATCAGCCTAAAACCAGACAGGAAGATGTTGACGTCGATGAGGATAATATTTATTGCTTTGCCCTGTCACGGGAGCATTTGGTTGCCGCACACGGAAGTGGTTTGCTCCGCATGTGGGAGCTGAGCACCCAGACACTGATCAAAATGTGGAAAAGCCAGCACAAGGGACCCGTTGTTCGCATCGAGTTTAGCCCAACCGGCAAACTAATTTGTACCAGTGGCGGAGCAGATGCCACGCTAAGACTCTGGGATTACGCGAATAATAGTTGCCTGTGCGCCCTCAAAGACTGCCCCGGTCCGGCGGTGCTATTGCGCTTCCATCCCAGTCCCTTAAAGAGTGAAATCTATGCCGTCGGCTCTGATAATACGATCTATGGTTGGAACTACGAGACGAAGACACTGCTGCATAAAATGCGTGGTCACATCTCCCAAGTGACTGGACTAAGTTTTCACACAGTTGTCAGGGATTCCGGATGTCAACTAGCAAGTGTTGGTCGTGATAAGGTGCTAATCATTTGGCAGTTGGAGCTAGAGGCCAAACAATTAAAGGTTATACCACTCTATGAGGAACTTGAAGGCGTGAGCCACATAGCAAATGGTTCACAGCTGCTGGTCGCCTGTGGCTCGGGCAAACTGGTTCAAGTAGACACGGAAACGTGGAAGATGACGGACCTGCTGACCACAAAAGACTTTCAAATAAGTCGTCTACTCTACTGCCACAAAGAAGAACAATTAACGCTGGTGACAACCGAGCAAAACATGATTATTTATAATGCGAAAACTGGCGATAAGGAAGCTGTTAACTTGGAACTGTTCAAGCAACTGGTTGGCTACAATGATGAGATCCTGGACATGTGTTTTCTAGGTGACAACGATCGCTATTTGGCCGTGGCAACAAATAGCAAACACTTGAAGCTCTACGATACGGAACAGAATATGAATTGTCGATTGATTTGTGGACACTCGGATATAGTGATGTCATTGGCAGCATCACACCATCTGCTCATCTCGGTGGGCAAGGATTGCAGCATACATCTGTGGAAGCTGTCGCACAAGAGCGAAGAGGATTGTCAGCTCCAGCCGTTGATACAACAAAACAATTGCCACACGGCCACAATTGGTTGTGTTGCCTTCACCCATCATGGGGCGACTGGATTTGCCTCTGCCAGCCAGGATGGCAGCATGAAAGTGTGGCAACTGACACGTGACAAACAGGAGCGTGACAACTATGCCTTCTCCCTGAAATACGCAGCCTTGGCGCACGACAAGGAGGTCAATTGTGTGACCTATGCACTTAATAATAAAATACTGGCCACTGCATCACAGGACAAGACGGCAAAGATCTGGACAGCTGATTCGAATGTGCTGCTCGGCGTGTTGCGCGGACATACGCGTGGTGTTTGGTGTGTCCGTTTCTCGCCCGTCGATCAGATTGTGTTGACTTCATCGTCGGATTGTAGTCTGAGGATTTGGTCACTTGCGAATTTTAGTTGCTTAAAACGCATGGAACAGGAGTGCACCATATTGCGTGTGGAGTTCATCGATCATGGCAAATTCATATTGTCGGCTGCATCTGATGGTCTGCTCAAGGTGTGGAACATCAAGACCAACATCTGTGTCCAATCCATCGATGAGCACAGCGATCGTGTCTGGTCTGTCGCTGTTTCTGCCTGCAGCAATCGTTTCTTCTATACGGGTGGTGCTGATTCCAAGCTGATACGCTTTGGCGACATCACCGATGCTGTGCGAAATGAGGCACTTGAGCAGCGGCAGGCCATGTTGCAGCAGGAGCAGACACTACAATTGCTGCTGCATGCCCAGGAGCAGCTGGAGAAGGCATTTATGCTTGCCTTGACGTTGAACAAACCAAAAGCCTCCTACGACATCATTTGTAATTTTGTAAAGAAACGAGATGCTGGCGCCGTCCATCGATTGGTGGATCAATTGAATATGGATCAGAGATTGTCGTTGCTGCAGCATGTGAAAGCCTGGGGCACCAATTCCCGACACTCGTACATTGCCAACCTGGTGCTGCAGCATTTATTGGGCGATGCATTGCTCAACACGGAACACAAATTCTACAATAATGGCAATTTGGTCGAGGTCCTAACTCCCTATGTGCAGCGTCACTTCAAGCGGGTATCCGAACTGAGCAAGGATCTCGCCTTCATGGAGTTCATTGTGAAGTGCATGTGAATTATCAATTTGTTATTACGATTTAAGCTGCAAATAAACACGGACTAAATATGTAGATAATTTTATAAATGTTTCATAAAAACACGTAAAGAAATAATTAAAATAATTTCGTTTAGAGATAAGTAATTTTCTTAATTGTTAGTGCAACTGGATAAAACGATTTTGGGATTATCGAGTGTTTGTTCATTCAAGGATCAGAATCAGATCATCACCCTCCACCCTCATGCCTTTTGTGACCGCCAATTTCTTGACGACGCCTGCATCTGGCGACTGAACAACCATCTCCATTTTCATGGCCGACAAAACGACTAGGGGCTGACCCTTTTCCACCTTGTCGCCTTCCTTGACGCGTATGTCGATAACATCGCCTGGCATCGGAGAGCCCACTTCACCTTTCACTGCCTTATTCGCTTTAGGATGTATATGGATTTTCTGCCGAGTGGTGAGTGGGTGTAGGTAAAGTGAAATAGAGGACGGCTCCATTTTTAGACTTACCTTCATGGCCTCTTTATCTGGAATGAGAACGGAGCGCAGTTGACCGTTCATTTCAAAGAACACCTCGCGTCTGCCGTTTCCTTTGAGATCATCGGTCACGGCTAGGGCCCTAAAACTTAGGGTCTTGCCTTTCTCCAAAGTTACATCGAACTCTTCGCCCACCTTGGGCCCGGTAAGGAATATGCGTGTGTCCAGCTTAGCAACTGGACCGAATTTATCACGATGATTCATATAATCTGTGGTCACTTTCGGATAAAGAGCGGACGACATGACATCTCTTTCACTGACTTTTCCAAAGGTTTTCGTGAGTTCCTCCGTCAGTTTGTCAAAATCCAGTGACTCCAGCTTAGCACCTGGTCGCTCATCGATGCGTGGCATGTCCTTTAGAATATCGGAACGTAATGGTTCGGGAAAGCCACCATAAGGAATTCCCATATAGCCCTGCAGGTACTCAATTACGGATTGGGGAAACGACAGCTCCGCCGCTCTTTTCACCAGATCTTCACCACTAAGCTTATTTTGTACCATAAACTGAGCTAGGTCACCAACAACTTTGGACGACGGGGTGACCTTTATAATGTCGCCCAGCACAAAATTGGCCTCGCGGTAGGCCTTCTTCACATCCTCGAACATGTCGCCGAGGCCCAAAGAGAACGATTGGAATTGCAAATTGGTATATTGCCCACCGGGTATCTCGTTCGAATAGACATCCGCATTACCAGTTCGCATCGTGGTCGTGCATTCGAATGGTCCGTAAAGTGTGCGGGTTTGTTCCCAGTATGCCGAATATTCGGAGACGTCCGCCAAGACCATTTCTGTGTCCAAGGGAGTGCCTTGCAGTGAGGCGACCACAGCACCCATGCTAGGCTGCGATGTCAATCCGGACATGGAGTCTACGGCCACATCGACAATATCTGCTCCAGCTTGCGCAGCAGCCAACATGGCTGCAACTCCGGCACCCGATGTGTCGTGAGTGTGGACGTGAATTGGGACATCGGGATGCTTTTCTCGGATGGCGCAAACCAGCATCCTGGGGAAGGTAAAAGAACATCCATGAAATAGCAGTCAAATAAAAATAAAATTACAAATTCATGCCTGGCTGCCTCTGGTTTCAGCAGACCCGCCATGTCCTTGATGCAGAGGATATGTGTGCCAGCCTTGACCAGCTCATCGGCCAATTTGGTATAGTACTTAAGATCGTACTTGGTGCGTTCGGGGTCACTCACATCACCCGTGTAGGAGATGGCCGCTTCGACGACTCCACCAGCCTTACCCGCAGCCTCCATGCCGAGAAACAAGTTAGGCAAATAGTTGAGTGAGTCAAATACCCGAAAGATATCCATGCCAGTTTTCACCTGCTCAAAATGTATTTCAATTAACCACATCTCCCGCAGGTATTTAAGGAGCCGCTTACCGCCAGTTCGCAGAACTTGTGGACCACATTGTCCGGATAGCTGGTGTAGCCAACGGCATTGGCGCCACGCAACAACATTTGGAATGGTATATTGGGAATCAAATTGCGCATATCCTCCAAACGTTCCCAGGGACACTCGTGCAGGAAACGAAGAGCCACATCGAAGGTGGCCCCACCCCAGTTCTCCAGGGAGTATAGATTGTGGAACTTGTGCGCCACATATGGTGATATCTTCAGCAGATCATGGGTGCGCACTCGAGTCGCCAGCAATGACTGATGTGCATCCCGGAATGTGGTGTCCATCAGCATTAGATTCTTTCGCGATCGCACCTCCTTGGCAAACGCCTCGGGTCCTTCACAAACGAGAAGATTGCGCAATCCTTCTGGCGGTTCAATCACTATTTTAAATTAATTAAAAGTATAAAAAATATTCTAGTTGGAATTCAAATGTTAAGTTACCTTTTGGGCCACCACTTTTTTCTCGATCTATAGATTTTTTGGATAAATCTTCATCGGAAATTAAGGAATATGGAATAAGTGATATAAAGTACAAGATAACAGAGAGCAGAGAGTGTATTCACCTATTGGAATTTCGGGCACGTGCGGATGGACTGCGGCTGGTGCTAACGTTGTGGCCAATGGAGTTTGTGCTCCATTGACCAACACTTCGCCGAGGTAGTTTAGTAATTTCTGGGCACGATTTTGCGAGGGTGAATATTTGAAGAGTTCCGGATGCTCATCAATGAAATAGGTGTCTAGTACACCATGCAGAAACTTCTTGTTATCGAGCACGTTGAGGAGGAACGGTATATTCGTCTTGATACCACGGATTCGGAATTCGCGCAGTGCTCGTTTCATTTTAGCTGCTGAACTTGGCATATCTCTGGAATGGGATATCACCTTGACCAGGAGAGAGTCATAGTGGGGCGAAACGATGGCGCCGGCAAAGGTCGAGGCGCTGTCCAGACGTATACCCATACCTTCACCGGACCGGAATACTTCGATGCGTCCCGTGCTGGGCTGGAAATCGGCTGCCGGATCCTCTGTGGTTACCCGACACTGAATGGCATAGCCAAGTGATACAATCTTTTCCTGGGCGAGTCCCATCTCCTCCAGAGTCTTTCCTTCCGCAATTTTGATCTGAGACTGTACTAAATCGATGCCGGTGACCTCCTCCGTTACGGTATGCTCTACTTGCAATCGCGCGTTTACTTCAATGAAGTAGAATCCTCCGTTTTCATCGCAAACGAACTCTACCGTACCGGCATTCTCATATCCGACGTGCTTGCCCAGTTTTACGGCTGCCTCAGTCATCTTGTCCCTAACCTCGACGGCGAGGCGTGGAGCTGGGGCTATTTCCACAACCTTCTGATGACGACGCTGGATGGAACAGTCGCGTTCAAATAAATGCACAATATTGCCGGCCTTGTCACCCAACAGTTGAACTTCAATGTGACGGGGTCGCTCAATGTATTTCTCTATGAAGATCGCACCGTTGCCAAAGGCAGCCTTCGCCTCGGAAGTCGCTCTATTAAAGTTCTCCTCGATTTCTTCCTTTTTTCTTACCACTCGCATACCACGACCGCCTCCGCCGAATGCTGCCTTAAGGATTACCGGCAGTTCTTGCTTGTTACAGAAGGCGACTGCTTCATCTATTGTGGTAACTGGCCCATCTGTGCCGGGCACAACGGGTACACCAGCCTCAATGGCCGCTTTTCGGGCAGCCATCTTGTCGCCCATGTTTGCCACCACCTTCGGCGATGGGCCAACGAATACGAGGCCTGCATCAATGACGGCTTGGGCGAAATCACTGCGCTCAGAGAGAAAGCCATAGCCCGGATGCACTGCATCAACATCGTGTTCTTTACAGATTCGTATGATATCGGGAATGTTTAAATATGCCTCCACTGGTGCCAGACCCTTGCCGACCAAATACGACTCGTCTGCCTTCTGCCGATGCATATGCATTTTATCCTGCTCCGAGTAAATGCCCACCGACTTGATTCCAAGCTCAGAGCAGGCCCGGAATACGCGTATCGCTATCTCGCCTCGATTCGCCACCAGCAACGATCGTATCGGCTTGTGTTTAACCTGCACTCAAAAGGTATCGCCTTTAGCTCAAGGCCTTTCCAGACTTGGACACACTTACTGCTTTGGAGTAGCCATTTTTACAGACAAAGTACAGCTTTACACTGGGCAGGGCATTCCGCAGGGTCTTCAAGGTGGTTGGAGAATCTGTCGCGAACATTGTTGCACTTGTGTCGTCTTAGCTTATTCACTTTTACTTAATTTATAAAACATAAAATTTTAAAAAGATAAATAAAACAAATAAATTTTGAATTTGTTCCTTACGAAGAACAATGAAAATTAAAGTACAAAATATTTTTGACACTTAATAAACAGTCTTGGCGACAAGTCCCAAAGCTTTGTAGTGTCCCATGCCACAGCCGATGCCATTCGTCTTGGACCACAGTCTCATACAATTCGCGATAGGGTTGGAGTGGAAAAGCCCGGAATACAATTTGGAAAATTCTAGGATTGCTTCTAATAATACGCACTTAGTGAAGGAAGAAAATTCTAGCTAGACTTTGGTAAATATCTACTTGGCAATTCGGTCAGTATTTTATCTATAATAAAGATGAATAAAATCCCGTTTACACAACGTCCAAAACCCCTCAGAATATTATATTATTGCATTCAATAATATTCTTAAATAATATACATTTTGCAGACAAAGCAAGTTTAATAAATACAAATGTTTGGAGTATTTTATCGTTTAATTTACATATTTTATATTTTATGTTTATTTTCGCTTTAGCGCGTCACATTTTGCAGATTGGAAAGTATATAATCCCATCCTCATTGACTCATATAAATTGTATGTACTTTTGTAAAATTAATACCGAAGTTTTAAACAAATATTACAGTAACAATACGATAGCACATTTCATGATTGGATCAATAGATAATTTATAAGATAAAAAGTTTAACAAAGGCTAAAGCCAATTAAGCATTAAGTGTTAAGTCAATTATTATTAAATAGTGAAATGTATTTTTCAAGATTCTTTTTTCAAAAGTTTGAAAGAGTGGACAAGTAAAATTTGTATCATTCCTTGGATTATGTATGTACGTATGAATTTATTTATGTATGTATCAAAGAACTGCAGCGATGAACAGCAACAATAATATATGTATAAAAGGAATAATTATATATGGATTTATTTTGACATATGCCTTGACTCTTACGCTGGCTCAATGCGATCACAAAATTACTATTTTATTTTGTACTTATAAGAAAGATGAGAGAGAGCGAGAGAGGGAGACGGAGAGAGACTGGCAAGATAAATAGATAAAATCACATTGCAGCCGCTTTTGAGGTGAATATACTGAGAGTCACATAAAAAAATAGATAATCATGCAGTTCTCTGGCAATTATGTACAATCTGTATGCACAAATTTGATAAATGAATTGAAACCAATGCAGCAGCGCATTAGGCATGTCTGTCTCATTAAATGCTACGCATTTATAAAAAATGTTATTGTTCGCTTTGCCCCATACCCATTATAAATTGAAATGTATCAACAAGTTGTGCAAATATTAATAACAGAGCTAAGAAAAATATCGATCCTTAGCTGCTGACTGGAAATGATCTCACGCTGAGCTTTTTGCATTATGCTGAGCTTTTTGCATTATGCTTTTATAGGCGAATGAGTGTGGGCTAGAAAAGAGCGACAGTCGTTTGCTGAAAGCACAGTTACTGCAGTGTATTTTGGAACAGGGTACAGGGTGTCTCTTTTAATTTGTTAAATGTTTTGATTGCTGTAAGCTGCTTTGGCTTTTATTGTTTTTTTTTTTTGTTTGTTTGTTGTTGAAATCTCTCTTTGCCACACCATTTTAATTTGATCTAACTATGTAAATTGTAGCACATATTGCCCATACAAATCTTCTCAAAGGTAATGCTAATAATTTTCAGAAAAGAAAGTTATGCCTATATACATAAGTACACATACATATACATATATTTATATATATATATATATATGATATATTGTAATATTCAAGTATTTCAATGCTTAACACGAGCGCAGTCAACTTTTTTTTTCGATTAGTAAGTAGATGGGTTTTTTTGGTTTTTTTTTTTTTAATATATTTAAGCGGTGGCTGAATTGGATTTATCTACCGGCTCTTAATGCTTACCTAGTGTCATGGGCATGTTGTATTCATATAAAAAGAGAGTAAGAAGATACGTATTCATTGAGAACTCGCTCCAAAAATTATTTGCTTACTATATGTACATAATATCTGTAAAGATTATCTATATTGGGCTTAAGATAATGTATGGCCAACATTTAACTTTATGCATCCAATTTATATTATATATTTGATTGGATTAGAAAATTTGGAAGAGAAAAACTTGTACACCTAGAGAAACATGTATTAATAATTATTACATCATATTATTTTCAATGTTTTAGTTAAAATTTGATGTTGTGCTTTTGCTTCGTTTTGGAATTTAACAGCTGTACAAAATTGTGAACCAGTTGTTGATATAAAATGTTCTTACTGTTAGCAGAGAAGAGAGATATATAAAAAAAATGTTAACTAAAGTCCGAAATATTTACTATGTTACTTATGCGTAACATTTGTATAGTTTATTTAGCGTCAAATGACGTCTTTAACTTGAATTGGATTTGCTTATAAATGCTTAAAATGTTTTCTGATTATTTTCATTGTATTTTTTTCTTCGGTTTAAAGTTATATAATAAAAAGTGTAGGTTTAACTTTGAGACTTTGCACAGCATTCAATGTAACTATTATATTTATATTTATATATATTAACATTTATATATGTATACATTATATTTATATTATTAATATTTAATGTCTTACAAAATGGAGTAAAAACTTATTAATAAAAAAATACGAATATCGTTAACAAATCGAGCGAAAAATTTGTTTATAACATGCAGAGCCTTTTGCTAAGCTCTCAATTTAAAGATAAACATAACAAATCAACATAGGATAACATTATTTATTTGCAGAATACCATGGCTTTATGTTATCGTTTGGAAAGTATCTAGGTAGGTTTTTGGGATGGCTCATTTGTCGGCTGCCTTTTGCTAGTACAGTACAGAACGTACAATGAATCAGTCTTTGCGTGTCACAAATATTAAACAAGTATACGATACGTAATTACAATATAGTATATAAGTATAAACCACATAAAAAATCATTCGCTCAGGCGTTGTGTGAACTACAGTTTTAGTGTTTGTGTTCCATGGCTTACAAACAGTATAAAAACTAGCTAAGATGTGTTAAGATTTTATCATAGTTCAAATGGCATTAACATTTCGCTTTTCTTATTGAGTTGAAATTAATTAAAAACAAACAGGCAATCCCGGATTAAATTAGCGTGTAAGAATTCGATTTATCTATGATTCGTTAATTGAATTACAAAGCGTAAGATGCAAATAGTTATAGGTATATACATATATGTATACACATATATATACATATATATATATATATGTATTTGAGTTTGACTATATGATTTAATATGTATGTTTATGATTATATTTTAATCGTAATTGGTGCGTTTTTATTTAATTTTTATGTTTTGTTGGTCGAAAGTCACAAAAATTCTTCAAGAAATGTAACTAATAAAAATATTAGTTTTTTGGTTTCGCTTATTTTGAATACATAAAGTTTATAATTATATGTTAATTCACAGAGAGTCGAAATTGAGTACATAAAATATTTAAGGAGCCGCTAGATACAGACTTTTTTTGTTTTAATATTAACCTGAATACAAAAATACAATATTGTACACATATATATATATTAATATATATATATATGCATGTATTTTATATGTAATGCATATAAGTTTAGAGAATATGTATGAAATTTTTAATTAACTGTCTTGTAATTTAATGCTCATCATTTGTGTTGCCATGAAAACAACATTTTTAATTTAGATTAGCTTAATTTGTTTGGTTTTTATTCTTTAGTTTTTGCTGATATATGTAATTATAGTATATTGTTGTGGTTAATGATGATCTAATTGTTCTGCTGGGCCATCACATGGGCTGACTTGTAAAAGTTTTGCACAAACTCGGAGAGGCTGTAGACGGAGCCTGGTCCCTTACCAGCACTCATACATATAAAGTCACCCAAACAGTGCGTGTTGGCTGCAAAAAGATAGACGATGAAAGAGTTGGCAGTTGGAATTTTGAGATATTAGAGAAATTTAGTTACTGTTTGATAAAATGGGTGGATATGAAGGTGGTGGCTTAATCCAGCTGCCATCTGGTCGGCGCATGTGTCGACGATCCGATGAGAACTCAATTAGATATGTATCGGCGGGTATTACTCTGAAGAATCTAAAAAAAAAATACGAACTTTAGTATAGAGGGCATGTCGATTAACGATTTACATACCTATGATGCTCCGGACGTAGTGCCAGATCGGATCGAAAAGTTTCTGTTACGTATTTATGAAAATATGTGGGAAACGGTAACGTAGTATCCAAATCGAATACTAAACAGCGGTTCGGCAGGGGATTGTGCATGAAGAATACATGATAGTCCTGACAATATATAAGAGTAAGCATATTCATTTCGAAGTTCCCAGCGTATTTGCAAGGCAACTCACCCAGATGACAACTTGATCGTCACCGCGTCCGGCTTTTTGACGCCACAGCGGCACAGTCCGTCCCTCATTTGATACAAAGACCGCATAGCATTTTCCCAACTCCTCGGGGCGTGTTCTTTTCACCTGTTCACACAACTTCCAAACGTTCTCCTCGCTGAAAACGAAAGAAAAAGATTTGTGAATATTCCATAATAATTATTTGTTGTTTGTGTTCGTTCTGTGTAAAAGTAAAACGGGTTGCTCTCGATATTGGACAGATATGCACGGCATGTTGAATTTGGTCTAAGAAAAAGAGCGAATGCAACAGAATTGTTGCCATCGGTCTTGGAAAGTTGGCGGTTTGGAACAGAAAGTTGCCACCCATTATAAATATATTATTTGCTTGAAGACGTGAATTGTTGATTGAGCACTTTAAGAGACACATCAGTTTATCTGAACCCTGATTTTATAGAGCCATTCAAAAATCCTCGCTTAGTTTTCAAGTGTGTAAGCGTAGCTATCTTGCCTTGGCCATGTGAAACAAGTTGTTTTTTTTTAGGTAATGGTTTACAGTCTTAGATGTTCGGCTTACTTCATTCAGCTTGCGGTTGTCAGTTGCGGTATCTTTCCAACACACGCCGTACAAGCAATGTGCACACCATGGAGTGAGAGATAGTCAAGAGAGACGCAGCGTAAGAGAGCAAAGGAGCAGAGTGCGAGAGAGAGAACGACAGAGCGTTTATGTATGAGCAGCAAGTCAATGTACACACACACACGCACGCATGCACACTTATGTGATGACTGACATGAATATGAATAAAAATGTGCATTTAATTTTCAACTACAACAAAATCAATGGAATGTCCACTACACATGCATGTGTGTGTGTGTGTTGAGAACGCATTATTTTATTTATGTTTGGCGTTCAGACGAATTAAATGTGCATAAGCATGTTAAATGTACATACATATATTTTACTATGTCTTTTACCTGTTGTGCACCTTGAATAAGTCGCCATTATTCTAGCCATGCACGATATCGGGCCAAACTAAGCCAAAAGGGATTTTTAATTTTACATTAGCACGCAAGCAGTCATATATTGTTTTTATGTAGTTACTCATATACATATATATATATATGTACATATGCATATGTACATATATATCTTGGTACATGGTACATGTTTAATAGTCAAAACGCGCCTTTTGCATGCACTCATAAAAAACGAAAAACAAGTGAAATCCCTCCGTGCTAATCAGCAGCAGGCCAATCCTCTACTCACCCACCCCCACACCCTTCCCCTGCCCCTAACACACGCGCACTTTTCTTGTTAGCAGACATGACCGTTTGACCCAATTTAAGAGCTGCGTGGCGGCACCTCAACAGCACAGAGAGAGAGAGAGAGAGAGAGCGGGTATAAGAAAGAGAGAGGTAACTGAAGGACTGAGTTAAAATGCGAATCAAGCAATGGCAACGAGTCTGAACCACGACATGAGCACATAATAAATGAAATCACACACAACATGAGAGGATGATTGGTTGCAAAAGCTGCTTGCTGCTTGCCAGGAGTAGGCGGCTAATGTTTCCGCCACAACTAATAAAAAAAATCACTAAACAATATGAAAACTGTGTTGAACAAGCCAATTGTTGTCCTAACAATTAAACTGGTTTTAAAAAGTTTTCTGTTAATGTTAAATATGTGATGCTGTTTCGAATTCAACGCTTATTTAATATAGCTAACAAATGTGCAACACTTTTCAATTTGTAAAACTAAACAGCAAATGTATTTTTATAAAAATGTATTCTATTTTTATGCTTCAACTCACCAGTAACAGGAGACATAGGAGCAGTCCGCTATTTTGGGGAAGAGAAAATCGGTGGACATCTTGATGCAATGATGCGTTTGAGTTGAGTTTAAATTGTTGCAGGGGTGCTGGGACTGATGAGGGGGTTGAGGGGGTTGCCGCTTTGCCAACTTCAACTCAATTGTCAATTGTTGGAAATTTTCACTACTTTTGGGGGTTATTACGTTTGGTCAGTCGTCACACACACACGCACGCACACGCATAAAAAACAACAAGAGGGGATTATCACTGCATAATAACGCGCTTTTCACAGGGTGCTCCGGGTGTTGATGCTGGTGTGGACTATTTCTATCGGCTACATACATATGATGATGTCGAATGCCAGAGCTGCCAGAGTCTGGCATTAAACGTCGTCGTTGCGAATTCTGCAGCATTCCATTTTGATAAATGACACTGAATTGTTTACACTTTTATTTAGTTAACAGCGATATGATTTTACTGCTTTTTGGGGTTTTGCTTTTTGCGTCCGCTTGCAGGATGCTGACTGATAAAAACAGAGAGTCGTCGAAAGCGGGACACACACACACACACGCAAGCATACGCACACACGCAAGTATTTACAAATACATAGCAGGCGCACGCTCAGAAGACGGAACCGTATTTTTATTGTCGCTTTGAATCAAAATTTGGTTAATGTTCTCGCTGCATTCAAGAGTAATATTACCATTGCACATTAACAGTTCATTTTCGTTTTGATTTCGCTTTTAATTAGCAGCGTTTGACTCTATCTCTCTGTTGTCTTGATGTTTACTTTCACAGATAAGTATTGCCAAAAGCGATTGACATGCTTTTTATTTGTGTGTCTGTGTATTTGCGTGTATTTCACACGCGAGCGCTCGCTGCTTTTATGTGTTCTGCACGCGTTCCCGGTTCTCCACAGACTTTGGAGGAAAACAATTCTCTCGACTGCACAAGGAAATTCATTTGCTTCAGTGTTGGCAAATGTCGAAAAGTATAATTTGCAACCTTGCTATGTGTAACGTAGTGCCGGCAACAGTCACTGACTGTTGTTCGTTGCTGTGACACTTGCACTGCTAACGGCTTTTCAATGGGTAACAAAGAGAAACAGTTTATTCACTTATTGCTATCTAATCTCTCAAATAGCAATTACTAATTTGATCGGACTGGGTCTTATTGCTAATTCGACAATAGCCATTAGTTAAATTGTCTACGTTCCGGTAAATGTTTGTGAATGTACAATGTTTCAGCGGATAAAAGGGGTGGGCCGAATGAGTAAGTCTGTCATGCACAAATGCGACTGCACATAATAACGCCAGAGAACAAATATTGAGCTAATTTTAAATAGATAAGGAGCGTATATGTAATGTCAACAAATATAAAACTCTTTTTGCGTGTCTATGTTATATTTACAAGCGCATATTATTTAAATTGCAGCGAGGGCCTTCTACTACTTGATAAGCAGCAAAAACTTATATATGTATATGCAAATTAACGCAACCATGAATGACTTTACAAATGAGTTGTCAATTGCGTGCTGCAGCAAAGCAACTATCTTTTGATATATGCCTTTGTCAACGATTAAAACGATCATGACATATATAAAAAAGAAATCTATTGATTGATGACGTTTACGATGGCTTATCGCCGCTATACGCCAACAAAGTGAGTGAGAAAGATGGAGAGCGAGAGAGATAGAGATACACAATGAGCGCTATTGCGAGATATTTATAAAAATCCGATCAGTTCCATACCCTGTTAATAAACACAAAGCGTGAAGTGATATCAACAATAAAATAAATGAGAATGTTGGAATGCAAAACTAAAGATAAGAAGGAATAATTGTTTGTCTGCATGTTTACATGATAATAATACATATTTAATAATTTATTTGCTTTGTGAATCAGCCATAAGAAAAATACAGTTGTTTACTTTAGAAAATGGGGGTATCTTCTAGCCTACCACTCTCGATTAGGGCTATTTTATGGCTCCAGTTTGCGAGGCGTTTAAAACGACAAAAGATTTTTAGTTGTTTGGAGCGTCTCGTTGTTGTCGGATTGAAAAGTTCGGCTTCCGTTAAAGCCAAATATCTTACCAAAGACAAGCTTTGCGCCACCGCCAGGTACCCAAAAGTAAACAAACAAAAAAAGCAAAATCAGGCAAGATTTTAAGCCGTTTGAGTGTTTATTTTTTGAGTGTATAGTGAAATCGTGACGAAGTCTCCCTTACTTTTAGTTTAATTATGTAGAACCTGTTTTCATCGATTTTTGTTTTGTTCTTTCTATTTGTTTTTTGGGTAGTTACTGTGAAGTTCTCGGCACGTGGCTTCCTTTTAAGTTCAGGCTTTCTTTTTTCTCAACTCATTGAGTCAATCGTTAATTATTATCAACAGCAAGTGTTGCTGAGTTCTATTAATTGAGATCGCAACAGATTGCGGACGCAAGTTTGTTAATTCACATTGTTGATTGCCTCCCCATTTTATTGAGTGGCACGTTGCATAAGCCACTTACAGTAAGCACTCAATGCGTAAACTGGCCAGCAGCTGATTTTACCATAGCATTAACTACTATTAGTAATATTTTATTTATTATCATTAAGTGTCTAATCAGTAATTCTCACCTTGAGCGATTTCCTAGCGGCAGCGACAAGACAACGTCGACCAGACAAAAACAAGTTGGAGACGAGACGAATAGTTTCGACTAGGAATTGCCCTGTAATTTATTGGGCAACATGGGAACAGGTTCTATAAAATTCTACATATCACCAAATTGATGCGAAAGTATGGTTTTATTGCTTAAAATTATACACTTGCGGGTGGTATTATAATTTTGGCGTGTTTTGTACCGCATGAAAAGAGTGTATATATATTCTTGATCAGCACTGAGTGGATATAGCTATTTTCGTCAGTTCGCTTGTTATGGAATACTCTATGCAAGCTCGTCTCTCTTGTTGAAATTTTGAATAAATTTCTCTATTTCTGGCCAGCAGTACAACATGTGTCGCTGTATGTCATAGTCGTAGTGCCGGAATGGAAGACTAACATATTGCTGGCATGGCAACTCTCGTTCGGAAGATTAGTGTTTATATAACAGCAACTTTTTTGTTTTTCAACAATATATTTAAGTACTTGAATTGAGATGTAAACAAGTTCAGTCTTCTATCTATAATCTACGACTTGCATAAAACATCTCTATTTTTCTTGGCAAAAATAATATATTGCGCCACCAAAAAGTTGTTGTCGGTTCGGAAGATACCCAAGAGAATGGGGTCAAAAAGTGACTGAGTCGATGCAATATTTAATATTTGTTTAACAACAAATAAATAAAATTATTATTATGTTGTGCAATCCATTGTTATTTTTTTTATTTTCGATTTGCTCATTTTAAACGCAGTACCTTTAATTAATTTCCACAGCAAATCTTATTTTGGTGATTATCAGAAAAAAAACAATGTGCGCCTAATTGATTTTCGCCGAGTGTACTTTTGCTTACAGTTTCATTGGCCATCAATAAAATGAGATAGACACCTTCAGCCTTAAAAAGTATATGGTGCAATCCAGTGTCTTAGATTACCAGGCGTAAATAAAGTCATAACTAGTTTTGATAACTCGGTCAAATGATGAGATCTAAAGTCTTAAAACATTGTATGCATATGATATATCTGCCGCCTAATCAAACGTTTAATTATTTATAAAGAAAACGTTAAACACACATTTTTTGCTTTTATTTAGTGTCAAAATTATCATTCATAATCGTGGCGGTTTCATTGACTTTGAAGCTTTGTCAACACAACCGAAGAATAAGACAAGATTTACTTTATTTAAACACATTTCACACTTTTTCAGGAGACAAGCAAAATGGGCGATTCAGCTGAAGGGGATCAGCGGCTGTTTAATGGACATAAACCCAAAATTGTAACCGGCTTGGATCGACCACAGAACGCAAAGCCGGTGGGTGAGCAATCACTAGCACTGAGGCGCCAGGCATTAATGGTTATATTGGCCAATCTTGGTATATTTTCAACTGGATTCAGCCTGGCTCTGCCCACAGTTGTGTTCAGCCAGCTGACAAGCAAAGAGGAGCCGGTTTATCTGAATGTCACACAGGCTTCCTGGTTTGCATCGATAAACACTTTATCCTGCCCATTGGGTGGAATATTGTCGGGTCTAATACTGGACAGAATTGGACGGAAACGTACGTTGTATGTAATCAATATGATGGCCATCACTGCCTGGACACTGCTTGCCACAGCGAGTACAACAAATTCAGAGTCGTTTTACATCCAGTTGATTGTATCACGTTTTCTAATAGGTAAGTTGTTTGGATTCGAGGAGTAGTGCTCAAGATTAAAGTTGAATTGATTTGCAGGTGTTACAATGGGTCTGGGTACGGCACCTTCGGGTGTTTATGCGGCAGAGGTTAGTGTGCCCCGTTCACGTGGCACCCTCATACTGGGCACCTCGATATCGGTCGCACTGGGCATCACAATTCTCTATAGCATTGGCTACTTCATACGCAATGATTTTCGCCTCATTGCCCTCATCTGCTGTGGTTATCAGATAACGACTCTGCTCTGTGTGCTGCCCCTGCCCGAGTCGCCCAGCTGGTTGTTGGCCAAGAAACGTGTGGAGGAGGCCAAGAAGTCACTAAACTACTTTCGTGGACTCGATAAGTCATGTGAGTGGCGCTATTCAACGGTGAACCAATAACATTATCATCCCTTAATAATAACATATATTTACAGCACACGTCAGTCATCCCGAGGTATTGGAGGAGTTCAATGTGCTGCAAAAATCGCTGCAGCTGCGGGTCGGTGAGCGGAAACCTTCGTTCTTGAGCTGCCTAAAGTTGCCGGAGGTGTACAAGCCACTGTTTATATTGATGGGTCTGTTTGCGTTCCAGCAGCTTTCGGGCATTTTCGTGGTTATTGTGTATGCCGTGCAAATCTCCACGAATGCTGGCGTCACCATTGATCCGTTCACCTGTGCCGTGCTCATTGGCGTGGCACGAGTGCTCACCACCTGTCCCATGGGCTATGTTCTGGAGAAGTGGGGCCGTCGGCGAGCTGGCATCATCTCAACGCTGGGCATGACCGTGTCCATGATGCTCTTGGCCTGCTCTGGCTTGTTTGAGACACTGCAAGGTGTGCCTTACTTACCAGTCGTGGCCATCGTTAGCTTCATTGTGCTCAGCACGTTGGGCTTGTATACGCTACCCTTCTTCATGATCTCGGAGCTGTTCCCCCAGAAGGTGCGTGGTCCGGCAGCGGGTCTAACTGTGGCTGTCGGCATGTTTTTTGCCTTTCTCTGCATCAAAATCTATCCGGAAATGAGAGTGGCAATTGGCATGAGCAACTGTTTTGTGTTCTATGGCACGATGTCGTTCCTTGCTACAGTATTTATTTACTGGTTCCTGCCGGAGACGCGACGACGCACCCTGCTGGAGATCGAGGAGCAATTCCGCAGTGGGGCACGCAAGAAGAGACCCGCCGATGTGGAGATGCAAGAGGTTTTTATGCCATTTAACGGGGAAGCGAGCCAAAAAAATACAGCAAATTAAAAGATTACAAATATAAATTATATAATTAGTGCTGTGATAAAATCTAGTACACTCGAGGAAAACGAATCTCCTTGAAATTTAGAAAGCAACCTCAAATTTAAACCGCTCTGAAATTAGAAAGATTTTCTTCTCTGTAAATAGCTCCTCATTTTTTTTAGCAATAAATTCTTATGGAAAATCTAACTAAGTTGAAAACAATTGCTAATAAAAAATCTCCTAAAATTAGAAATGCATTTTTACTGTTATTTAGCAATTATTTTCAAAAAATGGATGAATAATTGTAACGGTTATAAAAAGTATAAATGCAAAAAAAATTATTATTCTTAAAAATAATAATTTCTTAAATTCAGTAAGCATTAATATCTAATATTAAATAATAATATAAATTTCCAAAAAAAAGCTAATCTCAGAATTTTGCGTGCACTTACAAAAATAATCTACTAAATTTCAGAAAAGTCAACTCTTGAATTAATATAAGAAACTGCCTTGATTTTAGATATATAATTGGTTAATAACAAAGTGTGCTGCCTTTGGACTTAAAGCTAATCGATTTTTGTAAATTTCAGGGAGATATTTTTGAGTGTACATGCATACAAATATGTATATGTATATATGTATGTGATAGCTAAATGATTTCCTTATTATCGTAAGCCAAATAAATCAATAAAAAATGTCGCAGCTTTTCAGTGGCACTCAATACACACTGTGAACAATATATGGCAATTTGCAGACAAGTTGGTAACAACAATTAAATAGCATTTTGTGTAATGGTAATGTTGGTGCTAATGTTGATGATGCTGACGGTAATAGGCGGCTGCTGCAGCATGTCCACAGACTGGACCTCTATGGGAGCCTCTTATTATGTACAGATTGCGCCATGGGCAGTATCCAGACTCTGTCTGGCTGTTTGGCTGTCCGGCTGCTCAAAAATGTTCTGCTAAATTTTGCTTTGGTCATTAAATGTAATAAGCATGGTACACAGATGCCACAATGTATTATGCATGTGCTGCTGCATGTGCTGCTGCATGTGCAGCGTGTGCCCCGAAAATCGGTTGGTAAATATTTTGGGATCGTTTACAGAACAGTGCGCTTTGGGCGTTGAAGCTGCCATCGTTTATGTAATTATATTAAGTTTTCAATTTTATGGCTTAATAATGTGGCGGTCAGCGGGCTGTGGCACAGCGGAAGCTGCACTCTCTGTTGTTTTGGGGCGACAAGCGTTAAAGCTGCCTGTGCAGCTTGGCCAAAAAGCAAATTGATCGCGATTAAGTCAAAAACGGCGCTAAACATGAACATCAAAGTTGAATGAACTGGATACACTGACAGGATAAATGCAAATTGATGACCTGCAAATGTGTGAACATTACAATTTCCGCTTTGCCTTTTGGTCGAGATTCATCCAGAATATGGTTGTGTGTCTTTTTTTTTTGGCGTAGCTGACACCTGTCGCAAAATTGTTCAATTCGCCACATCAATTATGGCTGTTTATTGAAATGTCAACGCTTGGTGTCAACAATGCTCCTCGAATTTAATGAGACGTAACTTTTGTGGCAAGCAATAACTGCAATCATGTTGAACGTGCAACGAAAACCGCACGCATTTTTAGGGATGTCAGCACAACATATGCGGATTCAAATAATGCCAATCTGTGCCCATCCTGACACCTTCGGGATGCAGCCAAGCGGAAATGGATAGTGTGTATTCCAGGGTGGCACAGGGCCCTCAACGGTTCCCGGTCCACTCGATCTGTCTTTTGTGTAGCAGCCATTCGGCTGTCATCATCATCGCAGCATGTGTTTGGTTTGGCTTTTGTTTTGATGCGATTTTGATTATGTTTGTGTGTGGTAATAAATTAATTTTAAATTTCAAAATGTTTGTACATGCTTTTGTGTGCTGACAATGGCAATGAGCTGTGAGCTGTGAGCTCGTCATAACGAGTAATATATAGCTGTGACTTGACCACGAACCGACATACTTACATCGCTTTGTGTCCGACATACATACATACATACATACATACATGCAAGCACACAGACACTAAAATGACATCCTTATAACGACTTAAGTGTAGCGCTTGTTGTAAGCACTCTTAATGCACTTATGCATTTAAAGTCAAAAACTTTATTACGGGTATACTGGAGCAGGGCTAACCCTTTTTGGGCATGCACCCTCAGGGCACTCGGACCCAAAACAAATTTGCAAAAATTTGAACAGATCGTTTGTGCCGATTGCACACCTCACAAATGGGTGCACATGCAACATGACGTAGGGGCAGTGCAACTGCAAATTACGTGAGGAGGGAACCGCAGCTGCGCACGACGAACGCGTGTGTCCCAAGATTGTAAACAACAAGTGATCCGTCGATAAGTGTATCCACTGATCTCGACAAAAACCAGAAACGATTTTCAGCAGCAGCGAATTAAAGCTTGTTTTTTGTTTTCCCTTTAAGCTCGATGCAATTATTTATGATTCTGGTCGAAAATGCTGCGGCGCATCCTTAACGTGTCTGACAAGGTGTGCAGACTGCCACATTAGTTCAAATTTCAGTTGCAAGGAAGCGGTGGGTGTGTACATTTGTACATGGTACACTCAGAAAAATTATCTCACTGAATTAAAAATATGCGCTGTAGGTTCTCTCTCTTATCTCTTATTCAATAACTATATTTCTTTCTCAAAATCCGCGTTTTCTTCTCATCTTAATTCCAGGATATATATTTTTAAGGAGCACACAGAACGGCTTTAGGTCAGACAGCAGATAGGGCAGTCAAGAGAGCAATATGTTTCTGAGGAATAGAAAAAGTCTTTCTAATATTCCGAATTTTTATTTTTATTTTTATAAACAAGAAAACCTAATAATTTCAGCTCGGCACAGCGATTAATTGTAAGTCTAGCTGTCATTTATTGTATTGAAGTTCATCTGCGACTAGTTGGACGTGAGGAGGGCCCGCTTTTGCCACAAGCTTCAAATCAGGCTGAGAGTGAGTGCCGCAGTCTAAGTCGTCGTTCAACTTTAATTTTTCAATTAGTCCAGCTACTGTATTTGACGCTGTTTCTTGCGGCCGCCAAAGGGGCTAACGAACGGATGCCACAGCCACAAACGGAGATTGGCCCATTGAGATGCGCATTTTGAAGAGGCGCGGCTGCGGCTCGTAAAATATTGCATTTGGCCAAAGATACGGAAGGTGAACGCTGCTTTTTTTTTTTTTTGAATTTTACGATGCTGTTCCGAAGGCCAAAGTTTTACGATTAGTTTAACACTTTGGTGGAATCTGCAAATGCCACTGCAACTGCAGCACTGTGGGCATCAGGAAGCTCTCGCTGACTGTCTGGTCATAGACAAGCGTAAAATTGATTTCGTCTCTATGATGGGCTGAACGACTCTAAAATGGGTTTGCGCCTTTAAAATGCAATTACGATGTATATTACATACCTACACATACATATATACATATATATATATATAATAGATATACATATGTGTAAGTACATATGAAATATTATTTTGGAAGGAAGTGTCTGCTTTTACAGTTTCGGAATTGGAACTATCTTTCCTTTAATATTATTTATCTACCTACTAATCATTTCTTCAGGCAATCAAAAAGAAAAATTTAATAAAATGCTTTTTAATTATGGTTTTATAGTAGAGCTGAGCGAGAAAAACCCATTTCAGTTTGATATTGATTAAATGATATAGATTATTGTTATTGCATCTCCTGAAATTGTGGCATTCATGTTGAGCCCCGTCGCTCAGTTTACTTTACTTTTCAATTAAGACATAATTATGTCAGAGTTGAATTTATGGCGACAGGCCCTTAACGCACGCAAAGTTTGTCTAAGCAGGCAGCCACTCACCCTTCGCCCTTCGCCCTTTGCACTTGGTTCTCCGTCCCAAAGTCGGCCATTTTGTGTGCTTATTGGAGCGTTGTGTTTCGTCCTTTAATGTGAGAGAATGTTCCAATATTGCCGGCGAGCTGTCATAGTCTATCGTAATTGTTCATTTTCTTATCAAGATTTGCTGACCCAACCGTCCCAACCGTCCCACTCGTGCAGGTGTCGCCTGCAAAGGACTCTGTGAAAATTACGTTTTTATTAATTGGCCATTTGGTAGTGATCCAAATTGGAGTAGGCACAGACCTCCGCATCCTCAACGGCTTTTCAATTTTTATGACAGTTGAAAATCGCGTGTAGGCGGACAAAAACATTAAATAACTGACATTTTTGTTGCACGCGCAACTCCTAAACAATATAACAGAGGTTGTAGTTGTTGTTGTTGTTGTTGTAGTTCCAGCAACTTTATCTTATCGTTTGTCGGCAACAACTGTGTAGCCAGGATTGCCTAATTGTCCCAGCGTTTGTCCGACTGCGCTGCCTGCCCCGGCAAAGTGTTGCTGCTGGTTTTCTTTTCTTATTTTGTTTTGGGCGCGTGTCTTGGTCCCTGGCGCAAGGTGCACTTGCGATGCGAGAGCCTGCTGCAACTTGTCTTGTCAGCCCGGGCTGCATCCATCAAGAAACTACATCGACAAAGGGCGAGGCAACCTGATGTTCATGATTTCAGGCACATGCGTAACCTACGCCAATTTGGCCCGCACAAAAATCGTCGTCGTCGTCGTCGTCGTCGTCTTCTTTGGCTTTGGCTCTGTTTCTACCAAAATGCTGTGCGATGCATCTGCTGATTGCAATGTCCAGCACAGAGCGCAAACTCGAAACCGAACCCTCAATTAGACCGCCCCTGCAATTAGAAACTATACTGTATATTTTCTGAAAGTTCTTACACATATATGTTTGTCTGCATAACAGTCGCAAAAAATTAATAAACATTAAAAAAACTGCCTTTTTCTAATTTGATCGACCGCTTCGAGGCACCCACGCAATGCCAAACTTTTTTGCCGAGTGGGCAATTTGCAAATTCTTGGAGGAGTAGGTGTACCTTGTAGACAGTAGCGAAAACGACGGACTGAGTTATTCATTAATGACCATGAAATCTGCCTTGCAGTCATTTCGGTAGACAACCTGTCCTCAGGCACGAGCTTCAGCTAATTTCAAATACTAAACCATTTTAATGATTCGAGGTCCCAATGAGAGGGCACTCTTTGATCATATCTCATATGATTCAAGCTTTGCGTCAGTATTAAGGTAAATAAATATCTTTATATATTTTTTATATATTCTACAGGTTTATATGTACTTATAGTTTTCATATTATTTTTTTTATATTTTAGACTTTTTCATGTAAATTAATTTGTATAGTCATCGTTTATATTTAATATTATTATATATTTTAATTTTATACCAGCATATGCAAGGTATTCAAGTTTCGATATGAATTAAATGGATTTCATACTAAGTTTTTGTGGATGATATATAATGGGCTACAAGCACGCAGGCAGGAATACGCCTGCAGTTGCTCCGATATTAAGGATGTGTCCTCGACAGAGTTCACCTGATAGCTACCCAGTATTCAAGACACTTTCATTACGCACACACAGAGAAGAAAAGATCCATCAAAATTAATGAACATATTAATGTTTATTTAAATCACTATTGTTTGGATTTGGATTTTTGCTAGAGCGTGCTTGCTTAAAAGTTACCCAGGAGGTTAGATTATATATTTGGAAACATTTGCATTATGCATACACAGGGAAAAAGGGGATTAAATATAACATATATATAACTTATAACATATAACATATTGATGTATTTATTATTGTATTTCATAATTTACATTTTAATTATAAATGCTTATCTGAAAAATGTTATTAAAACTTATTTGAATTGCTGCAAAAAATCAACTCTCAATTCACCGAAATCCTTCCCAACTCATTTCGAATAAGAAATTTATATTTTTATTTATTCAACTTGATTTGAGGATAAGGATAATTGAAAAGCGAAAAAATATACCAAACTGATATCAATTTTATTTCTATGGCTGATAAAAAACATATTTAAGTTTTGGGTATCAGTCTGCCCCTTTGGCATGAACGTGTGCACAATTTTATCACAGCATCGTTCACAAACTGTTTAAATCCTGTTTGCACGATTTTGGTATCCTTTGGGCAAACGATTATGCCTACAAGTGGATTTAATTTCAATTACAAAATAAGCGAATGTAATATCGAAGATTAACATCGTGACAAGCAAATGTGATAAAATAGACGCCAGTCAATTGGAAGAAGTTAAGCCGATTTGACGCCCTTCTATTGCTGGATGTCCTGCCCTCAACTGACTTCCACTTCCGGTTGCTCATTTTTTGTGCATTGAATGGATTATAAGTTGAGCTTCCCACACAGATTTGTGTGACGACCTTAATTGGGGCGTGTACTGGGCTGGATTTTTGTAGGTAATTTTGCAGCCACTTGAAAAGCTCATGGTTACATAATCGCCCTGTCAGACATCAGACAGACGGAGGCAGGCAATAAGTGGGCGCTGGTGCTGGGTGGGCCGTTGGCCACGGACTCGTGTGTTGGGCGTCGCTTCCACACGCATGGCTGGTTCGCTTGATCTTATTACTGCGCGCTTCGTTGAATGGGAAAAGACAAGGCAGCTGCTGGTTGGCAGTTGGTAGTGATGCAAACACAAGGATGAGCCACTCGCAACCAGTGGCAAAGACCATTGTATGAGCCACTCGACTCGGGCCCTGTGCTCTTTTGACAGTTTTATCTCTGCCTTGCAGAAGTTTCGGTGACGGCCATTCTGGCAGCAGTGAGCAGAAACCCCATTCCACTGAATATGGCTGGCAATGCTGTGACCTATGCCAGTTAATGATTTACAACAAAAGCCACCTAAAACTGGTAACATTTGTATTTGAATGACTTTTTGTTAATAGCAGCCGCTTTGGGCTTTATCGATTTTATAGTCATGCTCGCTCAATTATATTTACTAAATATAAAACGGTATTTTTGGTTATTTTTTATTCCATCAGTAAAGAACAGTCGCTTTTTTGTATGACAAAATGACAGTTTTATCTTTCGCTTGCAGCCTTTGCCCATTTACAATTCAATTTCAATTGAAATGGCTGGCGACAATTGTGGTATTCAATTAACGCTTATGCCACCAAAGCGTTTCTTAATGTCGACGCCACCCAAAACGCAATTTACTCACTCCTGAACGAAGCTCCTGGTAACCGAGGGGCAGTCACGTCACGACGCGATGTGGCAAGGACCGGCGCACGCCCGTAGCCGTTGTTGTTTCGCTCAGGGTAACGGCTACGCCAAATACAACCACTACCACACACACATACACATACACACACACACACACACACATACACTTAAGAGCTATGCCACATTGTGGTGGGCATGGAGAAGTGTTCGCGTGCTGCGTTGACGCTGCCGATTGGCCGCAGCGCGACTGCAACGGCAACGGCTACGGATACGGCTACCGCAACGCTTCAAGATCGGGATACAATGGCAATCGAATATATATTTAACCCACAAAATATTACATATATGAATAAACCCATCTTTGAAACTTTGTTGCTAAATGTGGCCAAGTTGATGTGCAGAATAAGAACAAGTTGAACTAACTGGACTTAATGTATGTTAATTCGCATGTTTATAGATTTAGAAAATGATGATTAATGCGCAAAAGAAGTGAAGTATCTTAAGTATAGTATATACTTATATACTATCTTATATACTATCTTATATACATCTAATTAATATTATGTACATTTGATAATATTGTTAATTTAATAAATTAATAATCGAAAATTAAGTGGAAATTGATGTTTCAACTCCATTGTACCTGTCGGATGTGTGCAGTTCCACAGTGCGTTTGTGTTAGACCTTTCAGGGCATCATCGTCGAGTGTGCTGTTGACCAATCAGAGGCGAGCTGCTGCCAGCGCAACACATGCGCATTATCAGGCCGCTGTTGATTGGCTGAAGGGTCGCTCAACTGGGGCTGTCGCTGTTGCTGCTGCTGGTGTTGTTGTTGTTTCTGGTGCTGCTGTTGCTGCTGCTGCTGCTCTTGCTGCTGACTGTTGTTGGTTGCTGTTTGCTGTTCGCTGTTGCCGTGAAACCGGTTACACCAGAAAAACGTTTCGTCCGCCTTGTGGCCGTTGAGAGGCCGTGAACATTTGCCAGTGTGTGTGTGTGTGTGTTTATTTTATTTTTTTTCTTTCGGGTTGCGGTTGCGGCAGTAGCCCAGAGCTGGCTGGATGGCACACGGCAGGGTACCGGACACGGATAGAGCAGAGCAGAGCAGAAGAGCAGAGCAGAGCAGAGCAGAGCACAGCAGATTATTGATGCTTTGTGCGTTGCCAGCGCGAATCGCATGCATTAGTTGAAATTTTGACGGTCGAGTGACAGGGTGAGCATCGTCGCGTTCGGCAAGCGAAAACCGTCGTTACTCAATGGAATGTTACTAATTCACTGCAAAAAGGGATGTTGCTGGTGCCACAAATTGTGTGTTGTACCTCAAAATTGTTCAAAGTTGGTGCAAGAAGTGAATAATTGATTATAAGTATACATTGGTGATATCAATACGAAGAGTTACCAAGGTGAGATGTGACAAAAGATTAATTAACAGTTGCAAAAAAAAGAAGAGATAAAAAAAACACCCACAACAACCACACAAAAAACACAATGGATAACTGCTCTGTTCTTAATTAAAAAGCTAGATTTGGTAAGATGAACTTACTGTCAGTCTTTCATAGTTCTCGGAGATCCTTCGATATTTGTGTATTACGAGTCCAAGTGGGGCGTTCTTCAAGTCTTCTACCCATGACAGACGCAATACACTATCCAATAACCATAATTTAAATTCTGGCCCATAAAGATGGCTTGCATATCAATCATTCTATGCTATCACTGAATAAAACCGCTCCATTAGAATGTTTGATCGAGTTGCGGCATTATTTAAAGTATTTTTCATATTATTTTCTTATCTTGCTCAACACATCAATCAATGCTTTTAGTATGGGCTAATTTTACTTAATGAACGTCAAAGTAACGGCACTTAAATCAATTTATTCAAACTCATTAAAACCAATAAATGAATGAACACACAACACACAACAAACAATACACACAGCGGATATTGATTTAATTTCATGAGCTCCCAATAAAATTTGCATTGCAAAGCTCGCGAAAAGTCGCATGTAAATTGAGTTTCCGCCGGCCTCTGATAACTCATAAATGAGGCTGCCGCTCTTTTTCCCACGAAACCAACGACAAAATTCAAAAATCGTATGCTAATTAATTCTTTTACATACCGTCTGCCATTATAGCCCATTGATTTTTAGAGCTTTCTACCAAACAAGCCCACAAACAACTTATTTAACTTCTTCTTTTTGGTAAGCGTGGCCAATGGGCCAAGTAGCAATGTGGCAAGGGGTATTCTAATTTTATACGTTATCAGTCTGTAGTTTGCTGCACCACAAAAACCACAAGCCTATAATTAAATTCAAATGTCGAAGCGAATGTTTAACAATAATTATACCTTTGAAAAAAAGACATCACCGCCTTATTAAGATATGCACTGATACTCTCTAGCTTCTTACACACTGAGTCTCTGTTTATAAGAAGCGTTTTTGGAAATGAAAAAATTTTTTCAATTTAAAATATAACTCTGAAATATTTGGGATATACTAATATTTCATTAAGAAAACCTTTTGTGAGAAATAAATAAAAATAATAAGTTTTCCTATATAAAGAAACCTCTCGTGAAAAATAACCAAAAAGTTGATAACTTTATTATTTGAATATATATTGTAGTTTCAAACGGACTAATCGGTCGCAAGTAAAAATAAAATGTATTAAATTGCAATGCAAGGGTATTCAATCTTCGGCTTCTGGATTATTTTATCAAATGAGACTTTCGAGTCTTTAGAGACTTGAGAGACGCAGCCCGGCTTGTTTTCTGTGCCGAAACAGAAGCTCGAGGAACCTGTCGGTTCCACTTTCAACAATCGGGCGCATTAAAATTATTATATGTTTAACTAATTTCTATTGATTTTTATGAGTGTTACGCTTGAGAAGAAGAAGAAGAAGATGTGTGTATTTAAGTAGCGTATTGGCTAAGCTTCAGCTTTGCGTACCAGACTTATCTTTTTTTAATTAATTAGAGCTAAAGTGAAGAGACTCTTGGGTGTCTTAATTAAAAATAATTCAAATGGCAAAATCGAAAGAAAGCATATTTCCACAATCTATTCAAATTAAGAGCTGAGTTTATCAATAACTCCAACTTTAACAAAGTTAAGAAAGAAAGAAGTTTGTTAAATAAATCGTTTACCTTATAGCTAACAGCGAATTTCACTATATATATATAAGTTTACATATACAATGAGTGTTAAATATATAGATTGGGAAAGGTATTGATATATTCTAAATATATAAGACATAGTAGCAAACTCGCAAACAAGATTTTGATGCCGATCGGTAGAACAAAATCTGATAGTTTTTCACAGTTTCAAAAGTTTGGGCTTCAATTGGATACAGGTTGTTTCCCAATTGAGCACTTTCGACTAGGGCACTCTTATTAAAACCCTTTTGAACATAATATAGTCGTCACATACATTATCTTAATTAGTTGTTTCGAACAACCACTTTTTCCCCTCATTGTATATGCATGTATATTGGCATATCCATAGCTCAAATAATAAGTACAGAGTCAAGTCAAGAGCGAGTTTCTGTTCGAGTCCAAGCTATTTTGTGTAGTTTGGATAAGTGTAAAACACGCAAGAGAACTGGAGTAAAAGAAACCCTTTCTTTTCAAAACTGAAAGAGTTTAGCTTGCAAATAAATGCTTATCGCTGCTTAATGTGGGCATAAGTCAGTGGCACTTAACGACCTTAACGGCTGCCACGGGCTGCTCCAACCAAACTCAACTAAACCAAAACAAAATGAAATAAAACAAAACAAAATAAAAAAACAACTTAATTTTGTGCCTTTAAAGAGCAGCGCTGTTGTCCACACGCTCATTTCGGTTGTTTTCTTTTTACGAGCTAAAAAATAGCCGCAAAGTCAAATCCTAAGGACTTTGGGCAATTAAATCTAATGTGAATTCCATAATAACATGGCCATGACAAAGTGCACACACACACAGAGAGAGGGAGACTATGGAGCTAAGGGGTAGTTACAGTTTTTGATTTATACGGTTCTTCGGCGCGCGTTTTCATGCCTCTGACAGCCTGGCGACAGGTTATCCAGGGAGTACTCCGTTAAACTGGCGGACCATTCATTCAAATGACAGGAAGCGGAAACCGCTGCGGGGGTGAACCCAGCCTGTCGTCGAGCTTCACATTTGCATATATTATTTTTTGGGTATGTTTTTAACGAAATGAGCAATTGGCCAAAATTTTTTTTTTAATTGTTGACCAATGCTCAAACATTTGCATATTGCCACAACGCGAACGCAAGCGAGTTGAACATGCAATGTGGATTAGGTAGTCAAAGAGCTCTGATAATAGGCCAGTTCACGCTGTGCCAAGAATGTGCCTGATAAGCAGCTAATTTGAGATACATACATACAAACACACATAAACATACAATCACAAGCACTGGGCACATTAACCGATGCACATTAAAAACCCCTGATCGTTGACTATGTTAAAACTAGTACTACAACCATATACATATATATATATATATGTATATATACGCATTGTCTTTTGTGGCTACCTTGCTAGTTTTATGAAATAATTAAGTTTTATGTATTTTCCTTACTAGTTTTTCACCGATCCGAATCCCGGGTGCACAGATTTCGTGGAAGCCGTAAAATAAACTCCCCAGCTACCAGTTACTAACTCTGGCGGGAGAACGTCGAGCGCCAACATCCCAAATAGCAAAAGAAACAGAAACATCCACATCAACATCCACATCCATCCGATCATCCATCAACTGCAGCAGCAGACAACGCGTAGTTTTATGAGGTTCTGGCTTCAAGTTTGATTAGAATTCGACGATTAAGCAAAAACTGTAAGCCAAACCCAGAAAGGTATTCACAAAGCTTACGCCCGAGACGTTATTCACTTTAAAAAGTTGTCAAAAATTAGTTTGGATTCGGATTACAAACATGCCACATACAGGTGAGTTTTTTTTTTTTTTGTTTATTTATTTGTTTGATCGCTTTGGTTACCTAATGAGCTTAAACGGCTTCAATGAAAGCGTTCGATGCGATCGCATCGAAAAAAACAACAAACTAAAACCAAAAGAAAACTTGAAAATACTTCTTTGGCTCGTGATAATCGCGACACCTCGAAAGTAATCGCTGCCCTTCAGGCGGAACTCCCTGGCCAACCATAAAAGAGACAGCAGACATAAAATTCGCACTTCATTCAATTTGAAAGTACTGCCCCGAGCAGTTGGCAATGCCCAGCCGCTAAAGAGTGGAACGATGGCCAATTCAGAATTACGATTACACCACAATTATTACTGAATAACACGTTTGCAACGGGTTATTTTGATGGCATGGCTTATTGTAGGTGCAACTCATTTGGACAGCAAATTACCAATTGTTAAGAATCATTAGTCCATCTTCAAGTAGATACCAAACTATCCACTAACATGGAAGGTTTCTGAAGGAGACAGCTGCCTCCCTCTAAAGTATATATATTTTAGCAGCCTCAGTAACCGAGTCCAAATAGATATGTTCGTCTATCCGTCCGTCTGTCCGCTCTTATGTCTTTCCTTGCTCACTCAGTCTCCGACTTCCGTTCCGATCAGAGCACTATATGATATACGTAGTAGCCACAGGAACAAATATTTGTTTGTCTTAAGAAAGTTACTTTAATAGAAATAATTGGACCACTATATCATATAGCTCTCATAGGAACAATCGGTCGAAAAATGAGATTAAACTAGTCGATTCGGAATAGTCGTAGAATACTAGACAAAATATGTCACCTCTGATAAAATTTCACTGCACGGTTGTAGAGTATCCAGGTAATAGCCACTACTGATGCAGGTATCATTATAAAAACATTTGATTTTTTATTATTTAATTAAAATCGAAAATTTTCTTTATAAAACGGGAAACGTCTCAAATTGTTCAAATTCAAATAAATCAAACTACAAACAAATATTTGATATCAGAAGATTAACGCCGGTCGACAATGTGAGGCGTGTCTCAAATAGTCGCTCTTACTTGCTCCACATGTTTGAATGTTGCAGTGGCATATTATTTAAACAAAGCCAACAATTAACTACTATATTAAATGGCCACTAATTTATGATCATCGTGATTGATTTTTTTTTGTATTTGCAGGTCAGGCGGGTGTCAATCAGTTGGGCGGGGTCTTTGTCAATGGACGTCCATTGCCGGACTGTGTGCGTCGACGCATCGTGGATCTGGCGTTGTGCGGCGTTAGGCCCTGTGACATTTCCAGACAGCTGCTGGTGTCTCATGGTAAGTGTGTGTGTGACAGTGTGGCAGTGTGGCAAGTGAAGTACTTCAACAACAACAACAAAAAATATACTAAAAGGCTTTTCTGCTTTGCTTTCTGCTTGGTAGGCTGCGTTTCCAAAATTTTGACGCGTTTTTATGAGACAGGATCCATACGGCCGGGATCCATTGGTGGTAGCAAAACGAAGGTAAGTAGCTGTGGGATTCGAATTGGGGTTGGGCTTCGTGGGATATGGGCAAGTGTGCGCGCCGTGAAATCAACAAACGATTATATGTATAAAAATCAAACGCAGTGCAGTAAATCCATAATGTATCACAGATAATATAGCTAGTTTACATGTTGTTTTTTATTGAAATGATAGCTTTTATGGACTGTTTGTGGTGACTCTGCCGTGGGCAGAGCGCAACAAATCAATCTCATTTGCTGCCATTGATAAGGTGATAGCACGCTTTTGTCACTCCAGGGAGTAGAGTGCCTGACATTGAGCCAGCTGCCCAAATTCACATGCTCAATCAGCTACCTGCGGCTACCGTGCAGAGCTGGTGAAGACTCCGATAATAATTGTTGGTTGGGGGGCCAATCACGGACCATTTTCATGTCGAACAAATGTTGAGGTGTGCCGTACCGTCGTCCGTCGGCTCGAGTTCGAAACCGTATTCGTAATTAACGCCCAGCCAAGTGCACCTCAAGGTAAATGGTGCAGTCCACCCTATGCCCGGCGCTTTATATGGTGATTCAATAACTGCTTACACTTGCTCAAACAAAACGTGCATTTAACACCTACACCAGGTCAATAAAGAAGTGTCACCCCAGGGGAGGGATTTTGACGGGAAGAACGGGGCATTGTCGGCGAACGGAGACGGAGTAATAGCACAGACACAAGGGGTTAGTTGTCCGGCTGTATAAAGCGCATTCGTGTACACGATTCGATAAGATCTGTGATGTAAATGTGGACTACCTTTAGGGTCGACTCTGGTCATATACGAGTATTTATGAATTTTTAATGAATTGCCGCGTCACACGTGAACCTGGGGGGGTGTGGCACTGCTCTCAAAATTGCTATGCAAATTAACATATTGCTTAAAAAACGAGTTGATTGAAATCTATAAAAAATAACAGCGAACGCGGGTGTTGTTAGGCTTCAACACACACACACACACACACACGCACACATACGTGTGTGTATCTCAGTGATATGAAAATATGAGGGGCAGTTGGGCAGGTGGACAGGTGGGAGATTTGCACAATTGAATTTCACGGCATTTAAGTCAATGCTGACTGGATAAAAAACTGAATGAAAGAGTGCTGAAATTTTAAAAATTATTAGAAAATATAAATTATTAATAATATTATAATTAATAATAATATTATTAATATTAAAATGAAAAATGCTTCAACATTTTTAGCAAGGATTTGGGGAACTAGGAAAAAAAAAACCAAGTCAGACTTGGTCATAAGCAAAGTAAAACTCGAACACAGTTAACAAGTATGACATCAGACGTAGTCTCAAAGCCACATTAACTCTACGCTCTTTTTATTTGCTCTCGTCAACAGCAAGTGGCCACGCCCACAGTGGTTAAGAAAATAATTCGGCTAAAAGAGGAGAACAGCGGTATGTTCGCGTGGGAAATACGGGAGCAGTTGCAGCAGCAGCGTGTCTGTGATCCCAGCTCTGTGCCGTCGATCAGTTCCATTAATCGTATACTGCGTAACAGCGGACTCTGGACGGATGAGATGACGTCGAGTCAACAGAATGCGGCGGCGGCAGCGGCAGCTGTGGCAGTTGCACATCAAATGTCTGGCAGTGGTGCTTCGTCTAGTGGCTATGCCACGCCCCCCTTAATATACGCAAGCGCAAGCAATGCAGCAGCACAGACGGCAACACGGGTTACGCCCACACCGGGAGTACCGCCCACTGCGACCGTATCAAGTGCGTCTGTGGCACGCTATACCAAATTGTCAATGCCACCGTCGCCGACGACGTCGCCGTCACTACTGGCCGATGGGCTACCCCTCAAACCCGCGCCCAAGCTGCCACCCAGTCACAGGAGCAGTCACAGTCACAGTCACAGTCACAATCCCAGTCACAGTCACAGTCATGGGCTGGCCAGTGGCGTTTCCAGCCAGTTGGGTGGCTTAGATCTGAGCTATTCGGCGCTGCACAAACACTGGCTGTGGAATCCCTCGTTTTTCTATTACACCCAAGCACAGATGCAGGCCGCCCAGGTGGCAGCGACGACAGGCGCTCAGATCTTGCCTTACAGTGGCGCCTATATGCCACATAGTGTATCCGGCATGGCGGCTGTGGCAGCAGCTGGCGGCGGCTTCACTAAATCGGAAAGCTCCATTGATCTGACCAAACCCGGTGCAATGGGCGATCCGTTGAGTGACTGCGATTCGGGTAAATCCTCGCCAGTGGCGTTATCGATGAGTTCAGCCAGTGCCAGCACAACAGATCCGCTGGCCAATAACAGCAGCAGCAATAATAGTCGAAAGCGAAATCCCTACTCCATTGAGGAGCTGTTGAAGAAGCCAGAGAAGCGCTTGCGTCTCAGCACCGAGTCACAGGCGAGCCTGGAGGGCTGCACGGCTAAGGATGATAATCTGGAGTGCATCACTTCCAGTTCCAGTTCGTGTGAGAGCAACAGCAGCAATGCCAGCCTCGAGGATGCGGCAACCCTGCCCAGGCCACAGCCAGAAGTAGCCGACATCGAGGAGGATTGCAGCGTGGAGGTGGTCAACTAAACCAAGTTGATTGTAGCTGAACAAGAGTCCCAGTTTTAAGCAAATGTGTTTACACTAGATCCCATAATCGTGATAACTAATTAATCGAAATAAAATATAAGCAAATTATATATATAAATGTATATAATTATTCCAAATTCGATTTGTTTATTCTTGGGTGATCTCTATATATTATTTTAGATATGTTTTTTTTTTTAGCTGGAAAAACGTATTTAAATCTAAATGTTGGGAATTAAGCTAGCATTTGGCAGATTTGAACTTATCATTATCATATACATATATCCAACATATATACATATCATATGTTGAAAGATCTTCTCTCTCACATCTAGACTTGATAATTATTTCTATCGATTTTATTGCCAAAATGCAAGGAGCAGTATAAGAAGATTTTCTTCACAATATCGTGGAAGACTATTGGAAGCGAACTGATTAGATATATGATATCTGACAGCTATATAATTTATGTACGTACTTGGAGGTACTATAATCGTTGGTTCTGATAAGCCAAAAGTTGTAGGGACAAGCACTTAATTTGATGCGAAATAATCATGTGCTGAAAGATGTCTTCTTTCATGTCTTACACAGTCAACGGCAAAGTTGTGATGCTTCCTGCAAGAGTGTAGTTAAGTGCAAATTAATATTCAATCTGGTTTTCAATGAGCTTCCTTGGTGGTCGCAGGGCTGCCCCTGCTTCGCCCAGTTCGCCCTGTCAGCTTGCGGCTCTTTAATTAACTTGCGCGCGAATGAAGTGTCAACAAGTTGCAAACACAGCAACAACAAAAATTCATTGCAAAGTACAAAATTACAAGATGTCTGACACGCCATAACTATGGATCGCCCGCGATGGTAGCTGCCCCCCCTGCGCCACAATTACCCCATCCAGCGATGACGATGGAGGTGCTGCACCACACTGTGGTACGGCAGCCCACTCTGAGCACCACAATCATTTGCACTACTTCGACTTGTGTAAATTTTTGGATTTGTAAAAAGAAAAATATTTTAATAAATATAATATTTACAAATTCAAATTAATTTGTATTTATTTATTTATTTATTTGAAAACGATAAAATTGAGAAAAGTTAAGATAACTTCAATAAAAAATTGTATTTAGGCAAAAAGTTTATTTTGGGGAATGGAATTTGTTATAGAGCCCACTGTACGTAGTTGACCAACTTGGAGAGGCGACAATGACATTGATGTGCTTTGCAGTGGCAGCATTGTGAGCAGAATTCATAAACAGAGAAGACAGACTGGAAGACTGGGAGACTGGGCTACTGGGAGCCACAGGACTGCCCAAGCCAGAGGTGTGAAGTGCTTCAATTATGTGAAACTACAACAGGTGGAGACTGTTGTCAACTTAACCAGGCCGAACACAGGCAGTCTTCTTCTTCTTCTTCTGCTTCTTATGTACTCTGAATATTATATTAATCAGACAATAATCTGAACAATAAATAAATGAATTTGGTTTTGAATTGAGTATTTTTTAGAGGGAACATGTCAGAGAGACACATCTACAAATACACCAAAAAATATATATATATTTCCAAGTTGGATCGATAATTTAGATATTTGTAACATGACTGTCACAAACATTGCCTGTTGCATAGACTCCTGATGCTCTTTTTATATTTTTCTACTTTCCTTTCGTATCTGTTAATCAGTGAGACAAATTTCGGCTTAGCAAAGTGCTTGGAAAATGTTATAGAGCCAGATATGACTTACCAATAATGTTATGGGAAATCATATAGCTGTACCATGCCGCTAGATGTCAAGCTGATGATAAAACATTAGGTCTTCGCGAAAAGTATAAACATACTGAAATTGAGTTAAATATGCGAAAAACGTATGTTTTGCAGCTTGAATCTGGGGGGATGAAAAAAGCGAGACATTCGTATACTGGTGAAATGCGAAGCTGGAAAAAGGGGGAAAAAAAGCTGCCATAATTGTATCACGTGCAGAGCTGGAAGCAGGAGGGGCATTGCACTTCATAAACAATGCTAAAAGGCGTTGAGGATGCGCACAAGAAAACTGGTGGTCAGGAATGCAGCACAGTGTGAAGGCCTTCCTTAAGGCAACCAGCAGTCAGCAGCCAGCAGTCAGCAGCCAGCAGCCAGTAGCCAGCACCCCAGCTACTGCTCCGAGCCAGATCGTCCCACATTGGAATGATCAGGCATGACTATGACTGACTGACAGGTTGGATGCTTGGCTTTACGAAAACAATAAAAAAAATGGTTTTGTCTGTGGACGAGCAGAGCATTGCAGCGTTGAACGCACATATCGATCTTGGGTCGGTGATTGCCTCGATCATAAGCTTGGGGGCGACACTTTTGGGCCATGCCACATTGGGGCAACAGAATATTTTTATACGCTCGCGTTCGAAATATAAATGAGGCAGGCTGGCAGGCAGGCTGGCTGGCAGGCAGGCAGGCAGGAATATCAGGACCGTACAGATCTACAATTCGATCGCTCGATTTCCGATCGGAGGCGTTTTTTGCAACGCCTCGATCAGTTGGACGCGACAAAAAACGCGCGCGCCGTTCACTTTGCGGAGCATTTGGATTTCGCGCTCGTTTTGTGGTTTTTGTACCGCTCAGCTGCACAAACAAAACAGAAACAACGGCAACAGAAACCGATCCGATCCGATGAAGAGAAACCGATTCTGTTGCACGAAGGAGCGCTCTGCGCTGCGCTCGCTGTAGGATTCACTGGATTGTCGCAATGTTTCGTCGCGCTGTTAGCGTTTGATTTGTGTTTTGGTTTTTGTGGCCAATACACGTTTTCGGCATAAATCAAAATGTTGTCGCTCGAATCGTACAAGATGAGCAGCCGTCGTCGTCGTCGTCGTCGTCGACAACATGAGAAGCCAAGCGATGCGACAGATATTTATTTTATGGCGGTAATGGTGTTATGTTTTACGCGATTAGCAGATCCAAATGTTTGACAATGCATAGAAATGCCCCGGCTTCAATGCAGCGCGGCATTTATTCAATTAGAAGCAAATCGCGTATTTTGACATTGTTGGCCATGTTCTTTATTCATTTAGCTCAATCGAATATGATTTACAAGCTGAGCTGTTGTTAACTTTTCCTTGATTACAGCAAAGTCAGCAAAGTGTGGGTAATGTCTAGAAGTCCTTCAGATTCTCTGTTTGTATTTTGCTGCAGAAGAAACTTCAATTTGTATTCCTCCAATATTTATTTTTAAAATTTTTTATTTTATATAATTTAAATTTGAAGCTGAATGTCTAATTCTTAATTCTTATTCTTATATAAATATATAATTGTTAAAATAAATAAGTGGGCAAATAAATATTTCATATTATTATATTTTAATTTTTAAATATTATTTATTATAAATATATTTAAATGTACATATTTATATTGAGTCTATTTATCCATTGTATTATATATATTTAATATATGAAAACAATTTGAAAGCCTAGTCGACTTCCGCTTTCTAAGCCATGACCCAAGGGCCATCAGTTACAGTCTACACACATTTTAAGGTTTTCTCTTGTTACCTTTAACATGTTGGTCAAATCTGTTTTTTTTTTTTGTTGGTTTTTGGGCTGCGCTTGTTTGCTTGGCTAAATGAAGCAATTTTTTATGGGCAATTTCCTTAAGGTTCACTTAAATGCACCCGACCGAAGCTGAACTCGAGATCTGGAGGCCTTCGCAATGAGCCTGAGTTGTCAACACACATTTCGAGATTGATTTCTCTGTTTCTTGTGGCCAAAGCGGCTGCAGCCGCTGTGTGAGCGCAATTAAACCGTAAAATGCGGCAAACACACACACCGACAGACACACACACACATACGGCACACAACAAGAACGATGATGGGAAAGGGTTAATTGGCAGCCACCGGCAACAGAAGCAGTTATGTTCTCATTTAGAACGCTCGACAACGGGTTCAAATCAAATGTGAGGCAATAAAAATTAAAATGTTTTCCTGCTTTCCTCATGCCACCGCTCCACCGCCGATGCATCATCATTAAAATTGTCAATGTGTGCGGATCGATTGGAATAGATCGATCCATTCAATGGAAACAGTAGCGCTCCAAAAAAATAAAATATATCGTCCAAATGTGGCCAAAAAACTGTGACATTTACATAATTAGCTTTTATTGTTAGGCGCTGACTTCCATGAGGGCCAACAGAGAGGCACGAAACCATGATTGTGGCAACTCCATTTGCCTGTGAATTCGCCAATCGACAATAAATTAAACTGAGACATAAACTGGCCGCATTGACCTGAACCCTGACTTGAATTTCGGGACAGTAGGCGATGACTGTGTGGTAATAAAAAATAGAGTTAACAACTTTACAGCGGACCAAACGCCACACGGTACTGATTACGGTGCTCTTGCTCCGACATGGACATCAAAATCGCTGTGCAGGCATCACAGACTAAAATAACTTATTGAGCTGATCACTTTGGAAAAAAAAAAAATAAATAAATAATGTGGCTAGACTAGAAGCAGCTTTAATTGAAAGTCGAAATTGTTACTAAAATTGTTAAATGAACAACAACAACAAGTTTTGTGTAGCTGCGCCAAGATAATATAAGGACATGCGCAGGTCCTTTTATGCTTGATCGATTTTGATGTATTGGCAGCTGCAGTGCGCTCTTCTAATTGGCACACGCCATAGAGCCAGCAACAGAGAGAGAGAGAGTGAGAGATATACACAGTGTAACTAAATTAGCGATCTCGAACAGAACTCGTCAAATCAAACAAATAATGCATACTTCCGCATCCGCTTGCGACGAGCGACGAGCGGCGAGCGAAGGGCAACTGATTCACCTGCTCCTTTGGGGCGCGCGTAATCGGCACTGCAGCCCGCATTATCCTTGACTGTGGCTGTGGCAAGTGCTCAAGTGGCCATCATTAGGTTGTTCGCTTTTTCAGCAATTACGCCACTTCAATTGCCTTTGACATGACTGCGCACAGGATCTGCGCACCTTTTCAAAATCGCGCTTGCTTCTTCCTTTTCTGTTTTTTTCTTTTTTCCGTTTTATTTGATGAGTCCTGGCCGTCGATGCTGGCTTACACTCGCGCCTCCTTCGCCTCCTGCCTGGCAATTGCCAATGGTAATGGAATTATAATTATAGACTCTCCACTCCACATCACTCCCTGCTCGGGCTCGGGCTCTGGCTCGGGCTCGGACTCTGGCTGTGGCTGTGGCTGTGGCTCTCTCCCCCTGCTCTTGGCTAATGTTGTCAGCGACTCTCGCGCGGACAGTTTGCGGTTGCAGGTTGTGATGTCGCCACATTAAATTGTCAAATTGTTTGCGCCTTTCTTATCATGATGTTTGGCCAAGGGAAGCACGTGCTCATCATTTTTTTATGAATACTCTGTAGCCCTCGAAATAAGGTATATAAGCTGCGCTACAAACAATTTGTTCATCTTAATATTGCAGTAAAAGCAGACTATTTATATAATATAAGCGAAAGCAATATATATATATATATATATGTATATATAAGCAATGATCCTTTGAATTTGTAAGATTCAGTCTCAGATTTTTTCACAAAAAAATAATAATTAAAGTTGCACAAGTTTCCTATTAAAGATGACTAAATCTAACCTTATATAAAATATAAATATAATATAAAATATATTAACATATGTAAAATATTTTATAATTTATAATATAATTTATTCTAATTGTCATATTTTAAATTATATATTATAAATTTTGATTGTTAATTTAATATATATAATTTTAATTCAAGTCTGCCGAGCTACCTGCACATATTTAACTTCCCTTCGATCCACCCTAATATAATAAGACTTTCACCGCGAGAGTGTGTAAGTGTATGTGTTTGTGTTTGTGTTAGTATGTGTGTGTTTACTTAATGGTTTGTAGTTAAATTGACAATGAAATTAGCTCTTAAGGCAATGTTCCGATAACACATACTTTGTTTAAGGTTTTTCAAAACGCAAGCCTTTCACTGCTCATTTATGTAATTATGCAATTATAAACCACATGCGTATGCGTATGTATACTTATAAGTAAGATAAGATAAGGTTTAAGGTATTTGTAGAGGGCAGATAAAATGCCCGCATCAACAGTGGCAAGGAGTTTGAAATATTTAATTACAGATCAATTTCTTATGAAGACATCTTCACAACTGAGAAAGTTCTAATAACAGCACGACATGGCTATTAGAGCTCTGCTACTGATTCTGACAAAGAATATATATAATTTATGGCATCGGAGACGCATCCTTCAATGAGTTAATTATCTATCATTTATCTTTTTTTATTTGTTTCTCTATCTTAATTTGATTGCTGATTTTGTCAAGAGATGGCGACACAGAGCTGCAGCGAGTACAACTACCAAACGGACGTTGTATTGGGTAAACATATCAGTGCAATTTGGACAAGCAGCAGAAGCTGGCTGATATGAAATGACTTAGCTTGTCCAATTACCATGTGAGTATGCATCGCAACAGTTGTTGGTTGATATATTGTATGATTTAAATGTTTAGCTTAGACAACAACCACTTGGTTGAATGTTGACTTTTAAAATTTGAATGTTTCGATAGTTTTAGATCAGGGTTTGCCGGAGTTTACGGTGTTTTGCACATAAACAAGAGCTTTAACCGCTAAAAGCTCCCTCGACGTTTACTGTGTGTGTGCGTTGCACTGTCTGTAAAAGCTTTCTTTTGGGGCTTAGAGCGTAGTATTAAATGTAATTTTAAACAAGAGATCAAACCATATATTTGAAGCCCTGGCCTTTGAAAATCTAGACACATTTTTTAAAGGCATAATATAAACATGAATATCGAGTCAGAATCGCTTTGCCAACTGAAAATGTAGTTTGAATCTCAAAGTGAAACCACTTTTGAGAAAGTAATAGTTCGTGGAAGTTTCTTCCTATGGTTTCAAGCCCAATTTCGATCTCGATAAAGTGTAGATTCTTCACTCTGATGACACCTTCTTGGGTAATCATCCATCGACGATAAAGACAGTTGAACTCTTTGCTCTGAGCAGCATATGTATGATTATCCAAATGGGTATGGGGCCAACTCGGGCGAACTCTGATACAAAGTATTGAGAAAACAGCGAAGGCCTCAGAATTTGTGAGTCAGAGGCGACTCGCAAAGTCAAAGACAAGCAATGCGTTGTGCACCAAAGGTCAAAGGGCCATTTGTGCTTAATTAAATTTTATTTGTATTGAGTGAGAGTGGAAAAGGAACAGTAGCATAGTTGGGGGGCATAGCTGGTAGTGCCAAGGGCCGCCTAATTCAATTATTGTACCACTGTAAATATGATTTACACTCGGCAGCGTCTCTCGTCGACACTTCAGCCGTTTGCAGCGATGCCCCAACAATTCATACGCACAATTGGTCGGCTAGAGGTCATAAAAGAAGACCACTCACCCGAGTGGCAATGCCAGATCAGCTGGCGGCTGTGCCAAAAGGGACTTTAGCGTAATTCACTTGCCAGCCCCGAAAGAGCAACGAAAGCGAAAACATGACGCAAATGGATGCCGAGCGAAGACAGAGACACAAACGAAATATCTGAAAATATGCATCGGGTTAAATCTGCTTGGACAATCAAATTTATGAATGCTGAAGACACGAATGCTTGACGCTATGCATACTTTGTAACAATCAAGAGAGAAGAGCATTCGCAAACCAACACTCAAATAAAAAAATGGAAAATCGCATTGGAAAATCATCTTAACATGAAAACTTCTAGAAAATCAGAAATCTTTTCTATTTCTTTTAATAATAAATAATAATTTCTAAATATTTCACAAAATCTAAAGATTTTCTTAATGTCGTAAAATATTTCTAAAAAGCTTATAAGATCCTCTCTGAAATTCAGAAGAGGGTATGAAGTTTGCTTTCTCAAGTGCCACGCTAAGATTTAGCTGCTGAGGCTTAGATTCCCATAAATTGTAGGATTTTTTAGATGAAATTATTTGAATATTAATATTATACTAATGTTTTATGAAAATATTGACAAAAAGAAGGTAAATATTAGAGCAGAGCGTTTACACATATTAAAAAATAACCTGAAAATTACTCATTTTATTCCTAGATTTTATAAAAAACTGAACTCGGATTAAGAAGGAAAAACATTGTTTTAAAAATATTTATTCAGTTTATTTATATTTATGCCATCAATTGAACCTTGGAGACTACACTGCTAGAGACTGAGTTAAGCTGCCACATTTGTGTTTCGCCACACTGACCCAAATAAGTATTCTCCTGGGCCAAGTGACAAACATCTAAATAAGGCCCATTTCAAGTGTTTTTTTTTTGTCACATTTACCTTTGCCCAATTAATGCCGCTGGCGATACGGATGACGAATTATTTCTGCAAGTTGTTGGCGACTTAATGAAAGCTGTCAGATTTTGGGCGTTATATGCAATGTTTGCACTGTCTTTGAGATAACGCAGTGAACAGGCTTCAATGATTGGCAAATAATTGTGTAGACATCCGATATGCAAAACATTAAAGCCTTTTTTGCTCTATATAAGAAACTCGAAATGGATCGAGACAGCTGTCTCTGGGAAACACATTGCTGTCCATTTTGTACAATGTGCAAATGTGGAAATGTGCTTCCCATCCAGCTGTTAAGGATACAAAGCAAATGCATTAGCCATTGAATTTGGGCAAATGTCAGTAACTTTTTGGGGCAACTCAATAAGAATGCACAGCAGACACATATAGTGTGCACGTTGCAGGTATAAAATTTGAAATAGGAATCGGGGAATAAGTATTTGTTGCTACGGAATGGGAATTTTATGCATGTTTGCTGGCATTGATACTGGAACAAATATGTGGCAAAATATGAGTCAATCTTGGTTTTCACTGTAATATATGTATGTCAACCAGACGGTGAAAAACTAGAAAAATATTCTGCAAAAAAACAAAGAGAGACAAGAGACAGAGGCAGAGATAGAGAGAAAAAGATGCGACCATGCGGAATTTAAAATTGTTGTGCAAGTTGAGGCATGCAACGTTTTTTTTGTTGTTGTCAGTGGAATTCATTTTGAGAACGGCCACAATTTAATGTAATAACTCAATTCGAAAGTCAGTTGGCCAGATATTTAATAAATATAAATGTAAATAACTTTAAGCCTGAAACATGAGTGGCAAACATCAAAGTAAAAATAAACATTAAATATTAAGCAGCATATTAAGCTGGCATTTCAAATAGCAAAAGATGTATTTTGATGATGAGTCGTGGCCGAAAGAAAAAGTAAGGTAAAATGTGAAAGTGATCTTAAGCGACCCATTGTTGCCAATTACGTTGACATTTATTAAAGAAATAATGTAATTAGGCAACGCAACACAGAAAGTTGACTAAGGCTGACTTTGGGGTTCAAATGGGCTAGGGTGAGACCTTGATTGATGAAACCAGCCAGCAATCAAGAACCACTCAAAGAAGAGCAGCGCCAGCAGCAGCAGCAGTGGCAGCGGCAACTTGGTAAAGTTTGTGGCTTTTCTGTTAATGAATAATAACCAAACGGGCCGGGCCAATGGGCCGGGCCACATGTGTTCGTATTTGAGTCTAGGTTCAGTTCACCCTTTCGGCAGCTCCCATAAATGTTGAAAAGTGAAATTGTGTCGTAAATTAATTAAATTGTCTTTCCTTTTGGCCCTTGACACTCGAACTGGGTACCCCACAGATACCCAGTTGATTGGAAAAGTATACACGGCTCCATTTGTCTGACTTCAGCCCTAATTTATACTCATCGAGTCCAATGGCAATGTGATAATTTTCGTCGACTCTTTTTTCCAAAATAAATGAGATCAACCCAAACCAACTTAATTTAGCGTTTGAATGGGGCACTGGTCCAAAACTCGTATTACGCATTCATTGTATATAGAATGAATGATTCATGTCATTCATTCATGAATTCTGTTCAGTAATTCAATTAAGAGCCAATGCGTCAGCTTGCCTTAATTAAAAAGAGGCCAACCGATAAAAAACAAATAGTTTGCATCTATGCTTAAATTCCGCTGCTATATACAAAATATGAATAGTTCCACTTGGATTTACTTAAGTTTTAAGTTATGTTAAGTACTTAAGTAAAATGTTTCTGATTCATTTTCAGTCACTTTAAAGATAAAAACACACTCAAAATTTCAGTTTCTTTAAGCTAGAATATTATAATTTGAGCAATTATTTAAATAATTTAAAAAAACCGGATGCTGATTTAAGCAGTGTTTTGGCTAATTGAACAAAAATAATGCAAATCTCTTATGTTCAGTTATAACACTTGCAACTAACCAATTGCAAGCATATCAAACATATCAGACATATCAGACATATCAACCATTTGACGTCATGAAGGTCAGCACACAAACATGCCCATATGGAAAAATACACACAGACACACATGCATTTCACACAATCGACTGGTCAATTGAAGAGGTTAAATTTGTAAGTGTGTGTGTGTGTGTGTTGCGGGGCTGGGCTTAGTCATGTCTCGGGGGTGTTAAAGTTAATGCTCAAAATGCCAGAGGCGGCAAGCATCCACTTCAATTGTACTGCGACTGTGACTGTGACTGTATGCTGTATGTGTGAGTGGTTTAATGGCTTTGACAATTATAATTTCAACAAATTAAAAATTAATAAGTTCTGGTCATACGGTCATCAAAGCATAATTGTATTTACGTTTACTGACTTATACGGGATAGGGCAGCGCAATGCTTATTAAAATTTAATTAACATCAAAGTCCAACATTGCAACATGCATTGCCAGACAACTAACATGTCAATTATGCGGGCACTTTCTTCATTTCTTCGCCTTTCTTTTATTGCTCGATGTCTTTTAATTAATAATTATGCACACACATCTGTGTTTGGTTAATTGGACAATATGTGAAAGGGTTCACAGGTTCGGAGGTTGGGCGCCAACCCACTAAATACATTTATTCAGCTTTAAGACATGACTAATAATTGAAGTCATTCAAAATATTCTTTTGAATATCTGCGAGACACAAAGTATGTAGAAATTTTGCTAATTATCTAAAGTAGTCCACGAAGTAAGATCCAAGCTTGACCAACTCGGGACACACAATAGGCTTACCCTAAGATGGGTTCCGGGCCAGAGGGCCATAGGTGCAAGCTAGAATGCGGGCAGAGAGACCCCTGATAGGCCCTGAACCGTATTGTGGCATTGGAAGACACACAATACGGCTGCAAATCAGGGACGAAGAAAGGCAGAGGCGAGAACGGAGCTGGGCAGAGGCACCAGGACTCCGACAAGCCAGAAGTCTTTTAGGTGGCTATAATCAAAAGCGATTTAAGCAAGTAATATCCATGGAGAAGAACAGGCTCAGGATACTCACCGGTATTTTTGAATACTTTTTAAGGATGGCAATTAATATCTGTGTTCCAATCCCTGCTTTCAATTTTTGACCATTTTAGCTTGTAATTGCTAAGATCAGAAGTGCTGCATGTAATTGTGGCTGTTGTGGCAGTCCAAAACAGATCAGTCGTGTTAATTCGAGCCCAGTTGCAATGCCAATTTATATATGTCAGAATGGTTCAGTGACCACAGCTGAGAGAATTGTTGGCCCAGTTGCAACTGCTGCTGCTGCTGCTTATCGGCTGTTGTTTACTAACTGGACTTGCATCCTGTTGGTTTAATGGTCATCAAGACACACAGGCTCAAAATATATGCCCAACACCTGCGTGAGGGTGGCTAAAATGTCGACATAATCTTGCGGTTGTTTTGGGCCAGTTGCTGTTGACAGCACTCTGGGAGAGATGCCAGCTAAGAGGTCTAAGGAGTCGCTGGGGGGAAGGATTGGTTAAGGTGTGAAACTGAGCGCATGTGTGTGTGTGTGTGCGCCTGTGTGTGGGTGTGTGTGTATGCACAAGTGACAGATTTTGACAATGTGCCTTGTTGTTGTAGTCGAGCTTTGCATTTGATGGCTGGAAACCGCAGCACGAGGCGAGAGTTGTCCGTTAGTTGGCCAAACAGCTAACATGACAAGGAAAAAGAGCGTTAACCACACATGTCCTCACTGGTCTTACGGTTGGTGCGGGGAAAGGGGGGGAGTTGGTGTGTGGATTGCTGCTGACAGGTCAAAGCTTTTCCTATGTGTGCGCAAATCATGCGATTTGATGGCAAATATTATATATATTTGCACTGGGTGAATAACTGTGTTATGTCCACTACAATAAGTATGCTGTGTGCTCAATATATATACACATATATATATATATGTATATACAAGATATAGATATTAACAAATACGATTTAGAATAATGCAAGCTTCACATTTGTTTACAAAGATACGATTTTCAATCTGTATCAAGCAGTTGTTCTCGGTAACCTTTGATTGATCTGTATATAAATATATATATTTTTCTTTTATCGATTTAGTCTGGTCTATAACGAAGTTATGGCGTTTTGAAGTTTCGACCTATGCCAGTATATCGATACATCGATTTTCAGGCTAGAATTTTAACTTGTCTTCCGACCTAAAATCTCGTTTTTAACTTTAAATGTACGATTGATTAAGATATCGAAATATGATTAAAAAGCCATCGCTTTCTAACCTAAGTTGATTTTTGACGAAGTTATGGCATTTTGAAGTTTCGATCTATGCCCATATATGGATATACCAATTTTCAGGCTAGAATTTTTACTTGTCTTCCGACTCAAAATCACGTTTTTAACTTAAAATGTACGATTGATTTAGGGGCAAAACTATGATCAAAAAGCCCTCGCTTTTTAGAAAGAAGGCAAAGACAAAACCCAGGGATGGGCATGCAAATTACGTTACAAGGTTACGTTATATTTTTAGTCGATGTTGTGTTTAATTAGTTGATGCTGCCTCCGACAATCGCTTTTTCCCACTCAAAATAACAGGCGAACAGAAATGTTTAGTTAAACGATTTACCTGGAGAATAATCTCAAATGCTCGCTCTTCAAAGTATGCAACAATTTCTTTTCAATTCAGCATTTGAATCGAACCGCCTAAAAGTATGCAACTCTTCGGCAGTCAGATGATCGCAGCTATCATTCAACAACGGTTTCATTTATTATTAAGTTGGGCCGAATCCTGGCGGTACTGCAACACCAGGTCAACCCGCGACAGAGGTGGAGCAAGCTCCTATGAAAATAAAAATCAATATTTCACATGTGAACGCTTTTTTCCTCGAGTTTTCGTATTGTTCCCCGACTAAAATAACAGGCGAACAGAAATGTTTAGTTAAACGATTTACCTGGAGAATAACCTCATATACACGCTATTCAAAGTATGCAACAACTTCTTTTCAATTTAGTGAAGCAAGCTCCTATGAAAATAAAAATCAATATTTCACATATGAGCGCTTTTTCTTCGAGTTTTCGTATTGTTCCCCCACTAAAATAACAGGCGAACAGAAACGTTTAGTTAAACGATTTAACTGGTTTCATTTATTATTAAGTTGGGCCGAATCCTGGCTGTACTGCAATACCAGGCCAACCCGCGACAGAGGTGGAGCAAGCTCCTATGAAAATAAAAATCAATATTTCACATATGAGCGCTTTTTTCTTCGAGTTTTCGTATTGTTCCCCGACTAAAATAACAGGCGAACAGAAACGTTTAGTTAAACGATTTAACTGGTTTCATTTATTATTAAGTTGGGCCGAGTCCTGGCGGTACTGCAGTACCAGGCAAACCCGCGACAGAAGTGGAGCAAGCTCCTATGAAAATAAAAATCAATATTTCACATGTGATCGCTTTTTTTCCCACTCAAAATAACAGGCGAACAGAAATGTTTAGTTAAACGATTTACCTTGAGAATAACCTCAAATACTCGGTCTTCAAAGTATGCAACAATTTCTTTTCAATTTAGTGGAGCAAGCTCCTATGAAAATAAAAATCTATATTTCACATATGAGCGCTTTTTCTTCGAGTTTTCGTATTGTTCCCCGACTAAAATAACCGGCGAACAGAAACGTATAGTTAAACGATTTAACTGGAGAATAACCTCAAATACACGATCTTCAAAGTATGCAACAATTTCTTTTCAATTTAGCATTTGAATTGAATCTTCCGATCCAACATCTCGTTTTTAACTTTAAATGTACGATTGATTTATAGATCGAAATATGATTAAAAAGCCCTCGCTTTATAACCTAAGTTGATTTTTGACGAAGTTATGGCATTTTGAAGTTTCGATCTATGCCCATATATGGATATACCAATTTTCAGGCTAGAATTTTTACTTGTCTTCCGATCCAAAATCTCGTTTTTAACTTTAAATGTACGATTGATTTATAGATCGAAATATGATTAAAAATCCCTCGTTTTCTAACCTAAGTTGATTTTTGACGAAGTTATGGCATTTTGAAGTATCGACCTATTCCCATATACCGATTTTCAGGCAAGAATTTTAACTTGTCTTCCGATCCAAAATCTCGTTTTTAACTTTAAATGTACGATTGATTTATAGATCGAAATATGATTAAAAATCCCTCGCTTTCTAACCTAAGTTGATTTTTGACGAAGTTATGGCATTTTGAAGTTTCGATCTATGCCCATATATGGATATACCAATTTTCAGGCTAGAATTTTTACTTGTCTTCCGATCCAAAATCTCGTTTTTAACTTTAAATGTACGATTGATTTAGAGATCGAAATGTGATTATAAAGCCCTCGTTTTCTAACATAAGTTGATTTTTGACGAAGTTATGGCATTTTGAAGTTTCGATCTATGCCCATATATGGATATACCAATTTTCAGGCTAGAATTTTTACTTGTCTTCCGATCCAAAATCTCGTTTTTAACTTTAAATGTACGATTGATTTAGAGATCGAAATGTGATTATAAAGCCCTCGTTTTCTAACATAAGTTGATTTTTGACGAAGTTATGGCATTTTGAAGTATCGACCTATGCCCATATACCGATTTTCAGGCTAGAATTTTAACTTGTCTTCCGATCCAAAATCTCGTTTTTAACTTTAAGTGTACGATTGATTTATAGATCGAAATATGATTAAAAATCCCTCGTTTTCTAATCTAAGTTGATTTTTGACGAAGTTATGGCATTTTGAAGTTTCGATCTATGCCCATATATGGATATACCAATTTTCAGGCTAGAATTTTAACTTGTCTTCCGATCCAAAATCTCGTTTTTAACTTTAAATGTACGATTGATTTATAGATCGAAATATGATTAAAAATCCCTCGTTTTCTAACCTAAGTTGATTTTTGACGAAGTTATGGCATTTTGAAGTATCGACCTATGCCCATATACCGATTTTCAAGCAAGAATTTTAACTTGTCTTCCGATCCAAAATCTCGTTTTTAACTTTAAATGTACGATTGATTTATAGATCGAAATATGATTAAAAATCCCTCGTTTTCTAACATAAGTTGATTTTTGACGAAGTTATGGCATTTTGAAGTTTCGATCTATGCCCATATATGGATATACCAATTTTCAGGCTAGAATTTTTACTTGTCTTCCGATCCAAGACCTCGTTTTTAACTTTAAATGTACGATTGATTTAGAGATCGAAATGTGATTATAAAGCCCTCGTTTTCTAACATAAGTTGATTTTTGACGAAGTTATGGCATTTTGAAGTATCGACCTATGCCCATATACCAATTTTCAGGCTAGAATTTTTACTTGTCTTCCGATCCAAAATCTCGTTTTTAACTTTAAATGTACGATTGATTTAGAGATCGAAATGTGATTATAAAGCCCTCGTTTTCTAACATAAGTTGATTTTTGACGAAGTTATGGCATTTTGAAGTTTCGATCTATGCCCATATATGGATATACCAATTTTCAGGCTAGAATTTTTACTTGTCTTCCGATCCAAGATCTCGTTCTTAACTTTAAATGTACGATTGATTTAGAGATCGAAATGTGATTATAAAGCCCTCGTTTTCTAACATAAGTTGATTTTTGACGCAGTTATGGCATTTTGAAGTTTCGACCTATGCCCATATATGGATATACCGATTTTCAGGCTAGAATTTTTACTTGTCTTCCGATCCAAATTCTCGTTTTTAACTTTAAATGTACGATTGATTTAGAGTTCGAAATATGATTAAAAATCCCTCGTTTTCTAACCTAAGTTGATTTTTGACGAAGTTATGGCATTTTGAAGTTTCGACCTATGCCCATGTATCGACACATCGATTTTCAGGCTAGAATTTTAACTTGTCTTCCGATCCAAAATCTCGTCTTTAACTTTAAATGTACGATTGATTTAGAGTTCGAAATATGATTAAAAATCCCTCGTTTTCTAACCTAAGTTGATTTTTGACGAAGTTATGGCATTTTGAAGTTTCGATCTATGCCCATATATGGATATACCAATTTTCAGGCTAGAATTTTTACTTGTCTTCCGATCCAAAATCTCGTTTTTAACTTTAAATGTACGATTGATTTAGAGATCGAAATGTGATTATAAAGCCCTCGTTTTCTAACATAAGTTGATTTTTGACGAAGTTATGGCATTTTGAAGTATCGACCTATGCCCATATACCGATTTTCAGTCTAGAATTTTAACTTGTCTTCCGACCCAAGATCTCCTTTTTAACTTTAAATGTACGATTGATTTAGAGATCGAAATATGATTAAAAAGCCCTCGTTTTCTAACCTAAGTTGATTTTTGACGAAGTTATGGCATTTTGAAGTTTCGACCTATGCCCATATATGGATATACCGATTTTCAGGCTAGAATTTTTACTTGTCTTCCGATCCAAATTCTCGTTTTTAACTTTAAATGTACGATTGATTTAGAGATCGAAATATGATTAAAAAGCCCTCGTTTTCTAACCTAAGTTGATTTTTGACGAAGTTATGGCATTTTGAAGTTTCGACCTATGCCCATATATGGATATACCGATTTTCAGGCTAGAATTTTTACTTGTCTTCCGATCCAAATTCTCGTTTTTAACTTTAAATGTACGATTGATTTAGAGATCGAAATATGATTAAAAATCCCTCGTTTTCTAACCTAAGTTGATTTTTGACGAAGTTATGGCATTTTGAAGTTTCGACCTATGCCCATATATGGATATACCGATTTTCAGGCTAGAATTTTTACTTGTCTTCCGATCCAAATTCTCGTTTTTAACTTTAAATGTACGATTGATTTAGAGATCGAAATATGATTAAAAAGCCGTCGTTTTCTAACCTAAGTTGATTTTTGACGAAGTTATGGCATTTTGAAGATTCGACCTATGCGCATATATCGATATCGATAAGTCATCATTTTATAAATGTTCTCTAGCTTTAGTCTAAAATGTACATATTAAGAAGAAAGTAATATATTTTTTCTCTAAAAATATAAACATATTAAACATAAACTTTTTTTACTCTGAGTTTTATTTGCTATGCTTATATGAAAATGATGGAATGGAATGTAAAACAAGCCTTGAATATTTATTAATAATCAAATTAAATTAATAATTATTTAAATTAATAAATAAATAAAAAAGAAATGTTAAATTGTTGCTCTGGTTGCATGAATATATTAAATAAAATATATATTAAATAATGTATTAAATATTTCTTCTTTTTTTGTCTTATTTTACATATTGAAAATATTTCTTTTCTGACTTGTAAGAATATTAACATATAAAGAAGGATTAAGGATTAATTAAGGAATAAGGAATAATTAAGGAACAAGTGGCATATATATAAATTTTGGTCTACTTTTAGTCATTTTTTGCATTGTGTGGCAACAATTAAATGTATTACAAAGCTGAAAGAGCTGTTTAGTAATTAGCAAACGCACGAGGGAGTTGCGCTGTTTTTTTCGCAGCTCTGTTTGCGGTGTGTGGCACGAAGTGTGGCTGCCATGAAATAGAAACACTTAAAGTCGACTCGTCGTCGCCTGATGCTCTCAGCTTGCGGCAGCTGCAACATGAGCAGAGTCGGGCAAGACAGAGCAGAGCAGAGCAGAGTAGAGCAGAGCAGAGCAGGGCAGAGCAGAGCAGAGCGGATGCGGAGCAGAGCAGAGGGGAGCAAAGCGGAGCAGAGCGGAGCGGAGCAGAGCAGAGCGGATGCGGAGCAGTGGCACTTGCCAAAGGTAACTTGAAGCGTGCTTGAGTCTAAATTTAAAATCCTTTCAGGACAACAGCGAGACCCCAACGATGCTTTAGAAGATGCCAGCTGTGTGTATGTGGTGTCGAGAAATGTCAGAGCCAGATAGGAAAAGTGAGCAACTTAAACGCTCACACATACATGTTTGTGTGTGTGTGTGTGTGTAACAGGTAGACTGCTGGGAGCCACACAAATAGCATCTATGTCAACTGCAAAACAAGATGAAGAGCATTCCACAGGATCTGGTTGGGCCCGGTTGGTCGGCTAAAGATAACATAAAATACGTTAGCTGATTATGTGAAGAGAGCAGCATAAAGAAGAATAAGCAGTATAAAGCAATTAAGAAACAAAATAAAAAATAAAATCAATTTTAATTAGTTTTTTTTTTTTTTTTTTGTAAATATTTATTCGATAGCTTTCCAACTGCAAACCAATACCAGAAGTTAGATAGAGACTGCAACAGAATGTGGCAAGCAGGCAGGAAATTGTCATAAGATGTCATAAGTGGATTCTTAAGATATTTTTTCTTTTTTAAATTTTATATAAGTAAAAAAAGATTAATGTAAAAACGAACCGGAAATTCAAATTAATTTTGTATAATTAATTAAAAAATGTTGGAGACAGCCTCTTAGAAATATATCATCCGAATAATAGGATGAATTATTGTTGGTTACAGAAATTTTGTTAAATTTTATTATTTTTAAATTCAAATTAAATTATATAAATGTTAAATTTGGTTAACTAACATTTATTTTATTTATTTATGTCAAAAACAGTTTTCAATTATTAAAATTGAATTGAATCAATTATTTAATTTTTCTGTGATTCGACTGATACAAAATATATTATTGCAATTAACAATATTTGTTTTAATGAATTTTTGAACATTTCGATATTTTTTCGGAGAGTATGAGAATCGCAATGTTGGCTTGGCTTGGCTAACTCAGCCGTATCCGGCAAGGACACTTTTCATTTCTTTTTGCGTGCATGCAAGTTGAGTCATTCCACCGGAGAGCTGTAAACATTTCACAACGCTGGCAACACACGCGTTTATCTTTACACAAACACACACACACACACAGAGTACACACACAGAGTACACACACAGTACACACACAGTACACACACACACAGAGAATGCTCGCTGAAATTTTCGCTTGCGGCTGCTTGAGTTATGCTAACCAGTGCTCAAAGCAAAGCGTGGCAAAGCTCAAGCGGCTGGACAATGTTATTGTTGTTGTTGTTGCTGCTACTGTTGTTGTTGTTGTATTTGTAATTTGCCAGTTTCTCAGTGGTGGTTGTTTCTGGCAGCTTCTAACAATAATTTGAGCGATTTTGCACTTTTTGCGAGCGGGTTAACGGCATGCCAGCCTGTGCCACTTTGTGGCAAGATGGTAGGCGGAAACGGGTAACTGGTTTGGGTTCAGGTTTGGAGTCCGGGTTCCCCATTGCCAGCGCCAAAAAATGCTTTTTACACAAAGAGTCTTCTACGGTGGCGGCGGCGTAACGCACATAGCTTTTGAATTCCACAATTCTCGCTGGCTTCACAGAACACATCATCGTTGCCTGGGTCTGCCAGGACTCTCCACCAGGCACCCACATAAGGCACAAAGTTAAAATGTGGAACATGTGATTGGTGGTGGTGGTGCTGGTGGTGGTGGTGGTGCTGTTGGCGGTGCTGGTGCCGGGCAGCCGAAAAAGGCAACAGCAGACGACACAATTGTTGAATGGCCCTTTAAAATTACGAGCAGGACTAAACATAATTGAGTTAGGAGAAAGGGCCAAGAGACGCATTGCATACCGTATATAATATATATATATATATACATATATATATTTTATTATTTATTTAAATTAAAATGTTAAATGAAAAAATGGATGTAATAAATCCAAGTGTCTTGAAATGTAAAAGAGTAGAAAATTTTTATATATTATTTAGGAACCCAAAGAGCCCCAATCAGACAAATAAATACTGTAATTTTGGAAAACTCAATGTCGAATCTCGGAAAATGGCACCCTGTGTGAAAAATGGAACTCATTCTACAAAGTGTTCTCACAGGACACCATTTCATCAGAGTCGAGTAAGAGGAAGAAACTGTTGAGCAACTTCTATATCATTTTTGGGCTATGAAGAAGAAGAATCCGAAATCTTGGCAAATATTTTTTTTTTCAGTTTTCTCTCAAAATGAAAATCAACAAGATTCAAAAATCTTTAGTTTCCAAAAAGATGATACTTTTAAGAAATATATTTGTAAGAAAATCGCTGCTTTTCATCAGAAATAAACTTTCCGTTTTCGAAATTAACTGAATACGAAGCTGAGCTGCCCTTGGCGCCCAAAACTATACTATGTGTGGAAAGGTATTACAAATAAGTTGTGGCAAGCATTAGCCGTGCCCCTTTGTTTAGGAATTCAGTTGGCATAGCTAATGTGCAGCCAGGCCGGGATCACAGCCTCCAACATTTGTGGCATTCATTTTTAAAGCTCAACCAACGGAAAAGTGGTGCGGCTTTTTTTTTTTGCTGTTTTTTTTTATCTTCTTTGCCTCAGTTGTGTGATGTTGAAAAATTTTAATGCTCATCAAATTGACAAAGAAAAAGTTTTTCATTATTACATTGCGCTGTCATTTGGGCCCAGAAAATAGCTCGACAAAGTTTTGCTTTGTTTCTTTGGCTCTGGCACTGGCTCTGGCTCTGGCTCTGGCTTTGGGTCTATGTGTAACTCGAGTGCAACGCGTAAATGAGCTACGCTTTCTGCTGCTGCTTTCCGCTGCTGCTGCTGCTTTCCGCTACTCCTGCTGCTTGTTCTAACTATTGCCAGGATAGATTTTCATGCCTGCCAAGTGCGTAGTTGACGTAATTTTCTCGGATGTCCTTCCGTCAGCGCAGCATCCTTGCACATTAATCCATTTGGGTGCTGCTTCATTCCGCTACAGCCTGCTGCCTGCTGCCTGCCGCCTGCCGCCTGTTGTCTGCTGGCTGCACGCAAATGAGGGTACGGTCAAATCACTCACTGTCATCCAGTGTCCCAAGGAAAGAGTCGAGCATGTTCTTTAATTTTTTTTTTTTCTATTTTTTTTTTTTACCATTTTTCATACCCGCAGCAATTTCTATAGCTTGACGTTTTGCCCGACTCCTGTGTCCTGTGTCCCGTGTCCTGTGTCGCCGTGTCCTTTGTCGCTTGTCCAGCTTCGGCACCAGCTTTAATCTCATCTTCAACTTGTACTTTGCTATGTATTTCCTTGCCTTGACTGCTGCCTGTCAACGCGACTTAAGATAAGCGCTAAAAACTTTCCATCTGCCCCCTCCCCGCCCCCAAAAAGGGTTGCTATGACGTTTAGCTTTCGCATATTTGCACATCCCTCTCTCTCTCTCTCTCTCTATCTCTCTCTCTCTCTCTCTGTCTCTTTCCTTCTGAGTATATTTTTTATATACTGCTGCTGTTAGGCGAAAACATGACAAATTCGAAAACAGAAATTCTTCGACCAGATTCTTGGCTAAAAAACTTCAGTTCGTATTGGTAAAATGCGATTTGGCCAGGCCAACTGCCTCAAATATAAAGAATTCAAATTAAATGCGAGGCCGACAGACGTTTCTTGACTGCCCTGTCAATTTCTGTCAATAGTTTGCGATACCCTGTTTATTCAAATCCAAACTGATGGTGTCTTATGAAGTACATCACGTCGGGTATATTCCCGACCAGCCCTCAAATTCTAATCGATTTTCGTCTTTATTTATTTATGTTTTTTATGCATCTGTGAGCGGCTTACCAGCAATCTACTGCCAAATTCAGTTTAAGTTTATAGAGAAAGACTTTCCCTGGCTCAGACATGAACATGCATATATATACCAAGTATGCGGACACTAGCTTTACTTCAACTGCAACAAACTCTCTTTTACACTTTTACACTTTTTTAATAAAATTCTAATTATGTTGATTAGAGTGTTCCAGCAGCATATTGCACATAAAGTTTCATCAAGTTTGCTATTAAATTTGCCCTTTTTGACTAGCTTTATAGCAAAAAAAAAAGATGCAGGGAAAATGTGCATTGCTCTAAAAAAAAAAGCGTTGATTAATAAATTTATTTTCATTTCAAAAGTATTCTAATTATGAAAATAACTTTTGAGTCATTTATAATTAAATATAGAGAGCTAGATAAGTTGATTAGTTTTAGCATCTCATATAGGTCAGGTATATCTCACTTTTTATAATGATTAGAATTGCAAATAATATTAAATGTTTCCATTTTTTTTGGTTTACAGGGTATCTCCGAGTCGATCACTCTCTGTTATACAAAATATAAAAGAAGGCACAGCTTTCAAGGCATGCTCATTTGTTTATCTCAAAAAGGTGATTCACTAAAAAATCGTCCGATCACCTTTAATCAACCTATGACAATAATTGTTCTGTGGTGAATATTTTTCATTCACACATCTTCGTCGTTTTCGTTGTATACTCGTAGAGGCCATTCATATTTTTTATGTTTTGTTTACACAGAGCATTGTTAAGCATCAGACAGGTGACGTCATACTCAGTGTGTGAGTAATATAAGAGACATGCAGAGAGAGAGAGAGCGAGGCGCACGAGAGAGACACATAGAACAAGAGAGCTGTCAACTGTTATACAGGATGCTTTCGAAAGAGCACTTGGAAACATAAAAGCTCCTAATTCGAACAAGAGCCACCAGAGACTCGTGCGAACCGCTGGCAGTTTGTGCAATTAAGGAAGGAACTCATAATTTCGCTGTTCATTTCGAGCGCTTTTGCGGTGAGTTCAATTTCCGCGAGCGAAAGAGAGTTAAGCAAACTGCACGAATTGTGCAACACGAGCTTAAAATACTAACGAGTATTGCGAGCGCTGCTAAACGTCATCGCCATCGGTAGGCAAACTGTAAACTGTAAAGATGTTCGTCGATTAGCTCTCGTCTCGTTTTACTGTCGTCATCAGGCAGGTATCGACCAAAGTTGTGCACTGCACAGAAACGAGTCGACGTTTGAATACATCGGGTCGGGTCATTGCGCTCTGCTTTGCATTTACTCGGCCAATAAACAAACACACAAACACGCATTAAACGGGAGCGAGTGTGTGTGTATGAGTGAGCGGAGTATTGCATACAAACAGGCGCCGCAATCAAACAAAGCAATTGTGAGTGAGTGCGTGTGTGTGTATGAATTAGTGCATTTACCGGTGTTTTTATAAATGCATTTACATAAATACAAGTGTTGGAAATTACGCAATGGGTTTCTAATTAAATAAGTACAATTTTTGAACGCATTTCATTTGTAAAGCTTGCAAAATTTTGTTTTGTGTACTTGTCAACAATTCTCTTAAGATTTTTGCCGGCTTTACTGTGCGCTCTCTTCTCCGCAACTCTCTCGCTCTCTTCGCACTTCGCCTGCGCTGTAAGTGTGCAAAAAGAGTGCAAAAAACGAAAGAAGCAAGTAGCAAAGTTCAAGTGCCGGTTGTACTACGAAGGGTTTGTATGAAAGTTGTACTACCGGCTTAGTAAAAATCTGGCACGCTGTTTTCCTCAACATTAGAACAACATTTGACGCCTTGCTCTCCAACTGCGCATTATGCGCGAGAGCAAAACTTTGCACATATCACTTTTATTCTCAAGTATTTTGTTTTTAATGACATTTTTTTTTTTTGGTTTTGTTGTTTTTGTTCGCCTAACTAAAGTGGGAAATAATGAGCAGCTGCTTGGTAACAACAGGGTTATTTCAGCCAGGGCTGCTAAAATGGCGTCAGCTGCTGCCAACTGCCTCAGCTTTGCTCAAATGTGATTCCGACTTGTGCTGCAGACAGTCAAATCAATGAAATTGCGATCATCATCATTACGCGATACTTGTAAAAAGATGTCAGCTGAAAGCAAGAACCTTCCTCAAGGCTTGCCACAACAATAGTAAATAGATGCTAAGGGGAATACGAATAATACAAATATGAGAATTTATTTGCGAAGAGGGGGTAATTTGCTACTCCCCCTGTCAACACCTAACTACGCCTATGCATTTGAATTTAATATAGAAACTGTTAGGAAACATTTCCAAATATTTGTTAATTTTCAAATCCAAATGAACCTTATTTGAATATCAAATTAAATTAACCCTATTAAGTGCGAAACTGCGGGAGGGAATGTGCAGCAATTCCCTGACTACGCCCATGTTTATTTTACTGTCATTAAGATCTGAATAAATATGAAATTTGAATGAACCCAATCTAAATATAAAACTGAATATTGAAGTGGATGCAACATTTATTTATTTATTATTCTAGCACAGGCTGAGCATACCCTATTAGATGCTGACCATGGTTAACGGGTATGCTTGTAATATAGTTATGAACCTCGCTATTGGCAACTGCAACTGCAGCATCAGCAACAGCGTGCAACGGGCAACGAGCAACGTGCAACGTTGAAAGTGCACTTTGAGCGTTGGTTTTGCTAATGCAATAAATTAAGGTCCATTTGCCAGCAGGGCAAAAGGTTTTAAATTTGACGTAAATATTAATAGAGCGTTGTTGTAATTGGATAATGGAGCCTTTTGCATATTCAAACATGCATGCAAACATGTACAGACATGCATACAAACATGTACACACATGCATGCAAATGTGTGCTTGTGAAAAACTTGTACGGCCAAAAAAACTTCTTGCTCTCAAATTGTTTTTACTTGTTGCAAGTGATTATTGTTAATAAATGCCACAAGCAAAAACTCAATTATGAACTTATGTGATTTGCTTTTGTTCAAAGATTGCTCTCAGCGCAAACAGAACATATTTTTTTGGAATGAGTAACTTGGTTTCACGGTAAGAATAAAGTAAACTTAAAATGCAAAAATAAACTCACTTTATTTGGCTATGGTCGAAAACATATCTAAGTTCCTCTGCGAGAAGTTCCCTTTTTGGATAGTCCCTTTAATCTGTAAAAGGAATATATCAGCAAAGTCGAACAAATAAAAGTATGAGATACCCTGCCAAGGTGCCCCAAATAGACCGTACCGGAACCAAAACATATTAGCGGAATATCCTTATAGCATATCCTGTTACTTGAGTGTGTTCTCGAGCTAACATACTATGACTTATTTGGAAAAACATTAAAACAAGTTTTAAATTTAAATAAATATTGTTTTTTTTCTTCAATCAGATGTTATTCGAGAGAATCTCTTGACTACATTTAAATACATTTTCCCTTATATATATGTTGCTTATCTATACATCTTATATATATATTTATACAATTTAAATCGACTAAGACACAGTTTAGTATTTTTTTGTTGCAAATTTCTGTTCAAAGCTTTAATTTTTTATGGCTTTTGCAGAGTCACCAAAAAAATTCTATGGCATCGCCTGTTCTCATACACAACTTTGAAAGAACTCCGGAATTTTGGCATATGTGTTTGTGTGTGTGTTTTTTTTTTTTTGCAGAATACGCATTCACAAAATTCTGCGAATATCGGATTAGTTTTTTTTTTTCAGAGTTTCCCCAAAACTTGCAATAAGTGTTGGAACATTTTACTTTAATTTACCAAATTCAGCGACTTTTGTTTTTCTAGATTTTTTATTGTGCGTGTCAGCTATATGCATATTCAAAAAACACACTCAAATAAATATATATATGTATATATATATATATATGTGTGTGTATATGAGCAAGAGATGCCAGCCAAACCTGGCTTGCTATCTCTTTCTGTAGTTCTTCGCTTCTTCCCCTCCCACCCATAGAGATAACGATTATTGTGATGTGCATAATAATCAAGCTTATTCCATATTCCATATTGCCCGATTAGTTTCCAATTCATATGCATTGTTGCTGTTGGTTTTCTGTCTGCTTTTCTCCTTCTTCTGTTTTGTCTCAGCCGTATTAACACCAATCCCCTCCCCCTCATCCTCCTTATACACCCACCAGCCACCTTCCATGGCGATGCATGTAGTATGTTTTCATCTATTCCGTTTTGGGCTTTCCTTTGTTTTTCGATCCCAAAAATATTACCACGTAAATTTTTAATAAATTGAATGATATGGCCGTAACGTACTATCCGTCCATCCCCCTTCCCCCTCCAACGACCCACCGCTGCAACCCCTCTTGTCGATTTGCCTCTCACTTAACATGCGTAAGCGGTTCCCATGAATGTCTCCGCTTAGCCCATACACACTGAGCATTAACTAAGAAAACCTCATGGCTAATGAGATACCCTGTAATAACCAATTGCTTTGATATGTGTGGGGAGGAATAAAGGAAATTATTTAAAGCATTTTCTTTGTAATATGTTGATATGAAAAATCTTTTTTATAATCTTCTTAATTTTATTTTAATTATTTATTATTTATTTTAAAAATAGTTTGATTTTTTTAATGCCTGTTAGAAGTCTCATTGTGCCAAAATGCCGCAGTTCATTCCGACAATTTTCCAAAGACCCAACATGTCCCAGGAAAATCATAAGTTAAGAGAGGGAGGAGTAATTTCGTTGCCATTGTCTGCTTGACGATTCCAGTAACGAGCTTCTATAAATATTTGTTTAATTTGCTTATGCACTTTATGATTTCCTTAACGGCCCGATTTTTAATAGGCCAGCAGTAATAAACATAGCTCAGCGTTTGACAGCATTATAAAAGCTTACAAAAAGGTAAATAAATTGCAATTTAACAACTTGTAATTAACGCCTAATAACTAACTAGGGAAAATAATAATTTGTTGATATTTTTCTTACTGAGTTCTACAAACTTAAGCAAATTATTGAAGGCGTTAGTTACTGCTAAACATTAATGATTCGAATTTAATATACTTAATATAAGATATATTAAATTGTATTTTAATGAGCGCCTGTCTGAAAATTGCTAAGCATTTGACTTAATCACACAGTTGACAGACAATGCTGCATGCCTTTGTTTGCACCTAGGTCTGGTCTAGCGCCCAACTGGGCATGTCATATATTATACCATTTACGGTATTCTGTGACTTCCGTTGTGACAGCTAATTATGTGCGTGTGTGCGTGAGTGCGTTACTATATGCATATAGATGTGTGTGTGTGTTTGGGAATGCTTGTGTATAACAACAAGATGTCAATTTGTCAACGCTGCTCAGTTTGCCCTAATCTTTATGCATGTGCGGGCGTTTGCTGCTTAGTTAGTAGTTTATTTGCAATAATGCCAACAACAACAGTTATTGCTTTAAGATTATGTTTGTCATCATTTCTAATATTAATGTTAATCAGTTGTTGTCGTATGCAAACAATATCAAAAAAATGCTACTAATACCTCTATTTATAAATATATTTTATTGTTATTATATATTTGTAGAGCTGTAATTTGACCATATAATGTTAATATTAACTGACTGTTATCAATTTCACCTCTCGTTTGAATTCGCTGCTATGGTGAGTTTATGCGATATGCTCAATACGCCGCAGTAAAGGGAAGCAGAGCACAAATTTACTCTCTGAGCGAGAATATGGGCACTGTTAACTAACAATTTCGGCTCTCTGAGTTTAACATTCGTCTGTTAAGCGTCGCTCAATGTGCACTTGTGTCTCAGTGAGAGTAACAGCAGCAACAGTCTTGTTTTTACCGGTTACGTTAACGGTTCACCCGTGCGTCCGAGTCGCAGTCGCAGTCACAGTCGCAGTCGCAGTCGCAGTTATTAGAAGCAACAGCACACAAACCGCACTCGCTTTCGTCGCAACATTAACAGCATCGTTCGTTTTTTCCTTACCCCTCCCCCTTAAAGAAATGCACTTTGAGTAGAAAGTGAGGAATTTAACAGTGTGTGTGCCATATATACAAAAATAAATACAACTACTTGGAATGCTGCTCCCCATCTGTGCAGGCTGCGCGTGTGCATGTGTGTGTGTGTGTCCGTGCTGTAAACAAAGTGTTGATAACAACATGCTCTGATAAAACATACAACAGCAACAACAACAGTAACAGCAGCAGCAACAACAACAGCAGCAGAAACCGCAATTTAACCAGCTTTGACAACAAATAAATAAAAACATTTGCCAAAAACAAAACAAAGCAACTAAAAAGTATAAAAAAAAACGACACCGACACCAAAATCATAAAGTGCATAAATTTAAAATATTAAATAGCAAAAGTAAATGCAATTAAAAATCTCTCATTCAAAGTTTTGCTGCATTTTGTTGTTGCTTCGTCGGCGGCATTCTCAGTGTCTCTGTGTGCGTGTGTGTCTGTATGTCAAGTCTTCGTCTACAACTACCACATACATGTGTGTATGTGTGCGTGTTTGTGCTTGTGGGCAAACAAGTTTTGCTGCGCAAAAGTGCGTCAAAGTAACAAGTGTTGCAGCAACAGCAACAGCAGCAGCAGCAGCAACAACAACAATAAAAACAACAACAACAAGCTGAAGAGGTACGTCAAAGTGAAGGAAGAAAACTTCAAGCTCATTTACAGCTCAAAGAACTAAGAGACTAAAGCATGCTGTGCATCAGTCTCTCTCTCGCTCACTCCCCCTCAGCAACAGACGCAGCAGTAGAATGACTCAGCCGCATTAAACGCACAACGCACTTTACAAATATGTATTATAACAATATGTAGCAGCCGATACCGCAACCAAGAACCCACACCCCAGACCCCAACCGCTTAATCATTCGCTGTCATTTTTTAGCCAACAACTCAAGTTGATCGTTTTGTTGCTGTATTTTTGCTATTTGCTTAAAAAAAATAAAATGGAAAATGAATAAGAAAAAAATGCGATGTAATTTGCATGAGTAACTGAGTTGTTCTCTAATTCCTATTAAGTCACGTAGCAAGTAGCAAAATGTACTAGAAATGCCGTTGATTCATGCATCCAGCGGTTTTCAATTTGCTGCGGTTGTCGAAGCGAAGTAAATTAAATGTGTGCATATATCCCAATATATACATATATATAAGTTATATATATATAACTTTGTACAATATCTGGCAAAACAAGTGGCGCGTTTGTTTTTCTATGATTACAACGATTGTGGGCTCAGTTTGCAGTCGGCTTTTATGTTTTGGTTTTTTGCAATTCAATCAAAAGTAAATATAAATAAATAAACTGGTTCCTGGTACTGCAAATAGTAGTTCAACAACTGATACGGATTATGGACACGTATCTGCCACACTTTCTCAGATGTTTCTCCTCCCCCCTTATTTGTAATTTGAACTTGCTTATAGAATTTACAGTTGCCAATTGACTTGGGGGGAAGAAAAAAACCCACAAAAATATCTTTAAAAACAACAACAACAATTCAACTCAATTCTCGCTTGTTGCAAGTCCAATTGAGACAGACACAGCATGCCACATGTGGCACTCCTCTCTGCTCTGTCGGATTCTTGAGCACATTCCAAAAATAAGAAGTGACTTGAAGACTTGAAGACTGTCGCCCAAAATTAACGAGCGTTTGTCTTTTTTTATTAATATTTATTTGACTGCACCCAAAAATAAGAATCGTGCACATAAATAAAGTTTTTGTTTATAAACATAAGCATTTCAATTCCATGAAAATGGAAAGTGTTGGGTATGTTAAACAAACTTTAAAAATGACTCGAGCAACATCGGAAAATTACCAGAAAATGTGATTTGATTTTTCTTTTAGTTATCTTTTCTGATCAACTTCCGATTTATTTCAAAGAATTTATATGAAAATTCATTGAAAAACGGAAAAGTAAACTTCAAAATTGATATTAAAGAAGATTAAAGCTGGATGAAAGTAGAATTTTCATTAAATTTTAATCCAATTTTCGTCCATTTGGCCTGAAATACGGTTTAAGTTGATCTTAAAGACGATTAAAGTTTGACGAACGTAGAATTTTCCTCCAATTGGCCTGGAATATCTTCCAAGTCGAATTTTAAAGACGATTAAGGCTTGCCGTTAAGACGCTTGCAGCTTATAGGCTGGATATGGTTTATGTGTGGAAAAATTCCACTCTTAATGAAATACAAACAATCAAACAAACAGGCAGTCGGCAGTCGGCAGTCAGCAGTCAGCCAGCAACAAGCAGCAAGCAAAAGGTCTACATAAAAATAGGCAGCAATGAAAATGAAAATTTCTTTCTATTCGTTTTTATGTTAAAGCAATTCACGTGTGAAATGAATAAAGTGTTGATATGTGGGTTGTGTGTGGGTGGGGGGGAGGCGGTTGGTAAGAGGGGGGAAAGCAGGAATTTCAACGCAACGGGGGAAACAATGTGAATGAGTTATGTATGGAGAAGATAAAGGAAAAGAAGAAGAAGAAGAAGAGGAAGAACAGCAGGCAGATGCATAGAGAATAGCGGCGAATCGAAAGAAGCAAAAGAAATTGCATACGAAACAAATCAAGTTCAGGGCACAAATTTCATGTGGTTGTTTTTTGTTTATTTTTTGTCTTGGGCGAAGAAATGCAATGAAAAGTTGCGCTTGTTGTGGGCATATGTACACACATAAATACATAAAAAATACACACACACAGACACAAGAACAGCTCTGAAATGCTTACTAATTAAAAAAGTAAGTGCATTCTTTGCGAAAGTAAGCATTCTGACAAGACTGCTCATGTCGAGTAACTCGACTGGGTATCAAAAACAAAAAAATAAAATGAAAGCAGCAACAAACACAACAACACAGTGACAATACAGTGTAAGCCGAGCTTTGTTGTCGAAGCGATGCTCACGCATTGCAGTCGCAGCAGAAGCTGACGCCGAAGCCGGCAGCAGAAAGCAGAAGCAGAGAGAGGAGGAAAATAAATTAAAACGCACGTAGGCTGCAAGCGGACGTGAGCGTCGACCCCCGCCCTCGCCCCCCTTAACCCAACGACCATCAACGCGACGTCGAGCGAATTTTTTTGTTTTTTTGTGTTAAGTTGTTGATTGAAGGGTATTTGGTTTGAGTACGCACACACATGAGAAGCATACTGAAAGAGCTGCGTGCAAGCTGTATGTGTGTGTGTGTACGAGTGGGCAAAACTTTGGTGCTAAAGCGTGGGCAGCGTATGATAATTTAACAGTATTCAGCCTGATTTTTTTTTTTTTTTTTTTTATGCTGATAAAGATAAAGCAGATCTGTGCAATTGTACGAAATATTTTTTATTTATTATTTATAATTCACCAAGATTTGTTGCATGTTTCTATACAGATTTAAAAATCATAAATTGAATATCTAAGCTTCTGAGACCTATACACACACACACACACCTACCAAGTGCTGTTGCAACAAAACAAACAACAACAAAATATATGGAACAAAAAAAAAACACAAGACTGTACTAAACCCAACTGGAAAGTGCACGGTTGTTGGCTGCTTGAAAAGCGGGTTGGTTCTTTTTCAGTTAACACGAGAGAACAAAAAAAAAAATGTAGAAGAAGAGAAACACGTTGTAAAAGAGCCAAACCGAAACAGGTAGTAAAAAATAAACAACGTAACGAGGCCCGAGTGCTGCTGTTGTTGTTGTTGCCGCATTTTGTTGCCGTATTTTGTTGCTTGAAAGGGGAAGGGACAAAGGGAATAAAGCGCTTAGAAATTCAACTAAAATACAACACATTCGAAGCAGTCGAACTCGAACTCGAATCCGAAACCAAAGCCGAACTCGAAGCCGAACACGAGTCGACTCTACGCGACTCGACTCGACTCGCCTCGCCTCGCCTTTTTTTCAATCCAGGCTAATATACCAGGCAGATAGCTAATAGGGTTTGAGCCCGGTGCCAGCTCCGTCCCGCTGTCGTCAGACAGCAGTAATAATTTGAGCCCTAACAAAACTGACTATCTGACTGAGTGTGTGTGTGTGTGAGTGTGTGTGTGTGTGAGTACGACACTCAATGGGGTTAGTGACCCAAAACTTTGTTTGATAGTGAAAACGGTTTGAGCATGGCTTCAAAAGCTGAATATAATATATATGAAAGGCATGCAGTAAAATGCACAACTGCTTCATAACTTTATTCATAGGTTGGGCACTCACACACTTATTAATATATATATATATAAGATATATATATATATATATATATATATATACTTAGATAACATACATTGTGCATGAGAGGGCCCTCAATATGAAATGAAATAGATCGTTGGCAGCCCTAGCTAGGCTTATACTCTGTTCACAATCATCGAAGAGGATATATTGGTTGTGTAGCATAAAAATAATAATTACCAATATATAAGCTTGTCCAATAAATGAATTAAACACTGAAAAAAATCTAGTGAAAATTGATAATCCTACTTTAAGAACGAAATTGACAAATGAGTGTCCCAAAAAGGGGTTCTTGTATTTTAACTTTTTCCAATATTTCAACATAAATCTGTTGAATCGTGCTGATTTTTAGCCAAGTCCTCTTGCAACATACAAGACATTTAGGCACATTCAGATAATAAGGACAGAAGTCATTGCTTAAGACATAACCATATATATATTTTTTTTATACATTTTCTGCATATCAATCACAATATTATTATTATTACTTTTATGACTAATGATTACTACATTCTTGTATTTCAGCTGGAAGGAACTGCGCAACACACCCCAAAAAAAATGATGTGCAATTAAAAATATTTATTAGATAAATAGGTCTAACAAATGAAAGAAGTTGACGCCGTAAAATTCACCACAAAATCAAAACGCATAAATATGTGCTAACAAATAATGAAATAAGTAAAAAAAAATAATAAAAAAAAACCGCAAAGCAAACATAATGTACATAAATAACAAGTGCAAAGTATGTATTAGCTGCATCTAGAATATATATTTATATATATATATATAGTATATCTTTATCTGTGCGTGTTACGATGCTGTCCAGTGTAGTTCAAGTGGATGCCACGTCGAATGGCATGCAGCAGCAATATCTCTAATCAAATCAAATATTTAAATTCAATTATATTTGTATATGTAGCATTGAGTGTAAATCAAATTATTGCATACAATTTGGTTGTCGTTCAAAATTGACGACCAATAAAATAAAACAAAACCAAAATACAAATAAATAATCAATAAGCCAAGCGCGTTAGCGATTCCAATATCGTATTTATTACCCTCAAGGCAACAGCGAGACGGCTTCATCACGGAGTCCTTAGACTTTTTTTCCACGGAGGACGACGATCTCGAGATGGATATACTACCGAGCGGGAATATATTCAACGAACTGGAGCGCATCTGCACAACTGGCTATTTCTCATCACAGCCATCGATCGAGGATCAATGGCAACAGGTGAGTGTGTGGCAGGCAACTATCTGCTCATTGAGATTAAATGTCTGTCTCAATTACAAACATTAATCAAACATCTGTGCCTGCATGATTAATGATAATGTTGGCGTTTTTTTTTGTTATTGATAAGAATGTAAACAAACTAAAAGCAGCGGCTAGCTCCGTCAAACCGAACATTGAATACCCTTTGTAGACCGAAGTCGAACTTCCGACATCTTCATTTTACTGCAATTTTAAGTAACTGAATGATTTTTCTTATATGACATTGACTTCAGATCTTAAGTTAAGTACACTATATTATATATAACAAATATTGTTAAAATTGGTTAAGATAAACTGTTAAATAAAAAAGTTGTTCATGCAAAAACTCATCTTTCGACATTCGATTTTGCCACGTCAAAATTCTATTTAACTCGTTTTAATAACAGTAAAACTTTATTTTTCTTAGCCGTTGGTAACAAACCTTATTTTTCTTAGCCATTTGTATTCTAAACCTATTTCTATGCCATAAAATTCAGCCTGCTATGATTAGATTTGAGTAAATATTTCTGCATAATAAAGTTTCTATATAACGAATTGATTTTCTCATTATGAGCAAGTTCGACTGGATCAAAATAAGTTTGTGCATTTATCAAATATATATATATATATTTTTATATTTTTATAATTGACGTCATAGCTACATTTGGTTCGGATTATTTTTATTTTTATTTCGTTTTTTGTACGTATCAATTGCGCTGTTTTATCTTGGGCTTAAACGTTTTGGCCGGCAGACTTATGCACGACTTGCTTTAAACAACAAAATGGTTACGCAATTGCTGCTTGAAAAGTGTAGAAGGAATCAACAAATAATTTACCAATTTTGCCTAGACACAATCAGAAAAAAAAACGCCAAAATAAATAATTGCTGTGTTTTGGCCACTTTTGTTTAGCCAAGTTATGGTGTCAATAAAAAAAAAAATAAATGCATGGTGGATGTATTGTTTGCCCACATCTGAAGTACTCAAATTATAAACAGCCATCATAAAAAGGCGAATGCACGAAACCATATATAATACATATTATACGTTCATATAAATGAGCGTATTTCTTATAAATATATTTCCACAATATGAAAAGAACATACATATATATAAATATACATATATATATATAGATGAGGCCATAAATTAGCAGTCGCTGCCACTTTCGATTATCATCTGGGTGTATACAAGTTCATATATATACAAATATCATGTATTTCTTGCGCAAAAAAAAAAAAAAATGTGGCATTTGGTATTAAATAATATGTATACAAATATGCACAAACAAACAAACACTTAGCCAAGTCGTGTTGCTGTGAAAAATGTATTTCTGTCTTCTATATATTGTTATTCTACTTTTTTTTTTTTGATAAACAGCGCACTGACAAAGCTCTGACTTATCAAGAGCACCAGCTGATTTCGCGTTTTTTTGTATTATTTTTTTTTTTTTTCATTTTTATTTTTGTTTGCATTTATTATCACAAACGCTGAGTTTGCCGGCTTGGCTTATCATCATGTGACGCATATTGTGAATGCTTCAGCGACATGCTAAGAAAAAATAGCAGTTACGGCTTGGTACAACTGAGTACATTAACTTATTTTGTTATTATTATTATAATTATTATTATTACTGTTACTATTATTATTATTATTATTCATGCACTGCGACCTACTTTGATTTATTGTATTCTGACTCTATAACTCTTTCATTAACTTTCTTTCATATTGGAGGCTTCTTTGTCTTCCGCGCTTAAGTCACGTTTCCCTAGGATACTTCATCTTCCTTTGGCTAAGACGACACAATCCGCTTTGATGTGCTTTGAGCCATTAACCTAAATGCAGCCAATTATAACACGCTAGCTTAGTTTTCCATCCAAACTCGTTTACTTTTTGTAAGCACATACACTCAGAACATAAAATCGCTCTGAAATTTATAAACACTTAAAATGTAATTTTTTAGAAATTGTTTCAAAATATATTGAACTTTTTTTTTGAGATTTTTCTGCTTTAGAGGTATAAGTTCTGAATAATAAAATTTGTTACACTAGTGTGGTAATTTCTAACATTTTGGCCGAGTGTGCACAACATTGTTTAAACATCTTGGGCAATTATTGACGTGTTTATTTATTTAACCAAATATGCATAATTGAAATCCCAACTATTTCACACATTTATAAATACAAAAAAATGAACACACATTCCAAAAATTTCAATAAATGAGTTTTAGTTTTTTTTTTGTTTTTAAAGATTGAAAATCGTAGCCTTTAAGTTGGTTTGGAATTGCCCAAGTTAAACTCTTGACTTTTATCCAGCTTACAACCTTTCGCAATTGACTTGTTTGATTTAAACAACTTGACAAGTTTTATTTTTTTTTTGCACAACTTTGAATTGCCTATTATTATTTATTTATAACACTTTTTAGAAGTTTTTCGCTTGGCTTCTTCTCGCCGGCGGCCATAAAGTTCAAATTGCCGCATAATTAAGGAAGCTGGCTGCTCGAAAACATGTCAGACAAGTGGCCTGAAATGTAAAACAAAAACAAAAAAATAATTTCAAATATCGAATGCCAGAAGGGCGCGCAACGCAGTAATTAATATATACTATGCATATATATATATATATATATAAACTATATGCGACGGATGTTTTGCTTATTTCCCGCTAACTTCCGGGTGTTTCCGTTTGTGTTTTTGTGCTCTGTTTGTGTTTTATTGAAATTGTTTGTGTTCTCACTCTCCCATTTCTCTATGTGTGTGTGTGTGTGTATGTAAATGCTGAGTCATGTGGTCGGCATCATTTGTTTCGGACACTTGTCTGCAATTTCAGACAGCTGTGGCAAAGATAAACAAACCACGCTAATTTTATATCTCTATTTGTATGTAAAGAAACATTTCTCACATTTTGCTGTGAAAATTAATTTTTTTTTCACTTCACAGACGACCATTAAATCATTTACATCCCAGCCCAGCTCCAATTCTTGTACGTCTTATTTTTAGACCATTCACAAAGCGTTTAAGCCACCTTAAACACTCCAAATATTAAAAACTCTCAAATCGCTTTTCCCTCTCCTTTCATTATCATCAATAATCAGCCTTCAAAATGTAAGTATTTTTTTTTTTAACAAACACCTGCAAAGATAATGCCATAAAAGTGATTTATGTTCCTCTATCTAAAAAATAATAAAAAATATATCATAAAAAAAAAAAAAAATTAGATAAAATAGCTTTGTCAGACACTTGGAAATAGAATCAGAGGTTATCAAATAAACCTAACGATTTCAGCCAAAGCTGGCGAATAATGTTAAAGAAAGCAGTAAAAAATTGCATAAAATATTGTGGAAAATGTCGTTGTTGGAAAATGTTGTTTATATTGTTTGTAATAAATTCGAAATTCTTATAAACCATTGCAACCCCTGATGGACTATTGTGAATTTATACTGAATTATTGTAATATCTAAATATACATATATATCTATATATATATATACAACGCTCATCCTTAGAGATTAATTGAACATGAAATGCAAAAATGATGTATTGGATTATTTTCCAATTTGTGCAGACAAGTGGCGAAATCAGACAGATATCTGACTGGGTCTTTTGACTGCCCAGACCTATGCCCGACTCCCTCCTTCAACCAGCAATGCACACAATATGCAATCAGCAGTTAACGTTTAACACACAAAAACGTAACAAACTCAAAAAAGCACGTAGCAAACAAACCAAAAAAAAGAAGAGAAAATAAATAAATGAGTATGGAAAAAATAGCAAAAGGAAATAAAACAAAATAAGGGAGCAAAAAATGCGGCACTGGTAAATTCATGAAGACAGATGCACACACATATCCTGTGACACACACTCACACACACTTACACACACTCACACACACACACATGCGTAGAGGTAATAAGCCAAGAGCAGCCACAACTACAATTCCACCCACTTCATTGACTAACACGTCGCCAACGCATTCCTTTTGGCAGTCAAGCAAGTGCTTGGGTTTTTTTCTTTTTCTTTCTTTTTTTCTCTCTTGAAAATACTAGAGGCAGCAACAAAGGGAAAGCAATCCGAAATACGTGCAATTGCTCAAAATATATATGTGTATGTGTGTATATATACACACACATGTGCTCAACGTGGCTCAGACGTGAGGACCAAGCGACTGTACGCTTTAAATGCTTTGCTGGCAACTCAACGCCCAACAACGAGACACAATCCTCGAGCAGCTACTGCCACTGCCACAGCCATTGCTACTGGTGCTGCTACTGCTACTGCTACTGCCACTTCCTTCTACCAGCCCCCTCGGCCAATTCCTAGCTCACATGATAGTCCAAGTGGCTGCGTTTAGCTTCTCTGCACTACGTGGCGCTGCCGTTTCTACTCCTATTACCCTCAATCATTTATCATGTTGCCTGCAATTAATCATCAAATGTGCGAGTTCACATACACGCTATCAAAGTGTGCTAGTGTGTGTGTGTGTGGCACGTTCCTTATACAAAAGTAGTTGCTGTGTGGCTGCCTTGCCTTGCCAGTTTTACACATAATTTGAAATGCTAAAATATGTGTCTTCACACATAAGCACACATACATGTGCATAGAGTGAGTTCCTCCAGTTGGTTGTTCGCAAAACCCAATCAGCTAACCTTAATGGCCCAGCGCAGCCCACATCCCGTTGCAGCTGCCATCATATCAATGTTGCGACGATTAAATATTTGCCACAAGCATTGTAAAGTTACTGCAACTTGCCAGCCAAACTTTTGCACATCCGATAAGCGAAGACTGCGGTTTAAAGTCATCGATTAATGGGCTAAGAACTTTCTGTACACTCAACGGGTTGTCTATTACCATAGCTAAGACTAAACAATTTCAGCCCGACTGGCTGACAACTATCCGTACATAATAGTGCCACAAACTAGCCCCGTGCAACACTTTTTGCACAGCTGGTGGTGCGTCACACATTTCGCACACGACCGCGGACATGCCAGGCATCCCCTAAAACTATACGAAAACAGTCGGAAAAAGAACCGCTCTGAAAATTTAGAAAGCCGCCATGTTTTTGGTGGTCATATTATTAATCTTAAAAAAAAACCATTATTTTCTTAATTGCATTTTAGATTTTTCTTAAATTTATTTTAATATATCTAATTTACAGTGTTTGTTTTTTGTTTGTGTTGCACAAAAGTTTTTTTTTATTTGATAATTAATATTTTTATTAAACAACATCAAATTTCATTATTTGTTTTAACCAATTTGCAAAGGATTTTTCTAATATTAAGAATTTTCTTCTTTTTTTTTCTCTGAGTGTGTTTGCCGCCCAACATGTTTCCTTCGTGTGGCGACACAAACAGATTTGGCTACTGTCAATTGAGGGATATGCGTGCTTTGTGATTTGATGCTGAGACATTTGTTTGGCTCTTATGCTTTGGGGCTTGAGCTATACGCGTTCCTAATTGGTTGTACAATTATGTAGGCATCGGTTGCTATCTGATAAACTCGTATTTATTAGAGTCATAAATCAAGCTTGCAGCTCGCTCCCACTGTTCATTGCGTGGAGGCAGGCAGGCAGGAGTTGTATCCATCCATCCATCCATCCATCCATCCAACCATCGGGGAAGGCGCAACTTCATCAGCCATCATCGTCAATGTTTATTTTGCTTGTTTTCTTCCTCTTTTGCTGTGTTCAAGATTTTCGTCGTTTGATAAAGTCTCCTGGTAATGAGTAGATAGATGTTTCATATTAATTACATTTCAGTTTGTTGTGTCTTGTTGCACAAGCTTGGGTTGCCAAGGCGTTGAGGCGTCAGACTGACTGCGATCTCCTCAGCAACTGATCCTTTTGCCTAACAATAAAATATTTAAGCCCAATTCGGTTTCTCAATTAATTTGCTCATTTTCAGGCGTCACAGACACAAACAACGCATCTGCTTCGTTGAGCGAAAGACAAAGATGGAGCAGAGGCAGCAGCAGTAGCTAAACAAAAAAAAAACGAAGACAAATAGAAAATTTTATTACGGCACAGCCAATTGCACACTTACTGTTTTATTTGTATGTAAATTGTAAATAAATATAAATTGTTTTCCATTTCCATTTCCCAAAGCAAACAACACTTTTGCGCGCGTCTTGTGGAAATGTTTGTACAAAAATAAAAATAGGCGAATCGGACCAACCCTCAAAACAAAGCAAAAACTTTTTTTTTTTTTTTTTGTATTTTGTATTTTTCCATCCCCATGAACAATTCGTGTACAAAATGTTGAATTTTGTATTCTAAATTTTGCACACTTGCCATTTTGTTTAATTTGCCACATACAAGAACCAAACCCCAAATGACACGCACAGTTGCACACAATCATACATGCTACATATGTATGCTACATATGTATGTATGTACATATCGTGTACATTATTTATCAGAAAGTAAGTGCGTCGTACTTGGAATGCTAAACGAGTCGCGAGCCTCGTTGCCTGATTTTGTGGGTGGGTTGGGATGAAGTGGATTGTGTTTAGTCGTCGAATCAGTGGCGCCCCCAGCTCTACAGCTTGTCCTTATTCGCTAGGGTGGCGAACTACAAAAGCGGCAAAAATAAAAATGCGAACGAGAAATGTGTGTCAGCCAAAAGAAAGAAAAAGGGGCATATTCACTGTGTGATGTGCCATGTGGCATGCGGCATGGTGGCATATTGGCACAGCAGCTACGCAAATTGAAGCGGTTGACAGTTGCCTCGTTTGCGGCTGCTTCTGATGATAAGCTGTCGCATGCTTAACTATCCAAAGTGAATGTCCACAAAATTTGTTGATAATTCATATCACTTTTCCCATAAAGGCAATTGTAATTGGCTTCCGGCAACCAAAAAATTACTTTCTAGCAATAATGATTAGATCTTGCTCTGTTGGCCTATGCACTCAGAAAGAATATCTTGCTGAATTTTACAAAGTTTTTCTTCTCCTAATTTAAGAGTACATTTTTCTGGAACTTATCTAATTTCCAAGGTTTGTTTTAGATAAGTTGTATTGCTACTAAATTTTGATTAATCATTAGTATCTTAAGTTAGATTTTTAATTGAATTTGATTTATTCTTTTCACTTTTACGGCGATAGCTTAATAAAAATAGATTGGAAAAAATAATTCTAAAAATAAGTTTTTGCATTTCGACTTTTTGGATATATTTTCTATTATTAGTAAATTGATTTCTGAAAATAGAAAAATGCCTTTTAATTTTTTCTAGTTTTCACAGCGATTTTCTTTTTAAGAGTTATCTATTTTTTTTCGAGTGTAGTTTTTTCTTGAGAGCGATTTGCGCTGCCAGCCTCAAATCTACCCACATTCGAATCGAATGACGAACCCGGCTGTTCACATTTAGCGCCTGCTGTGCTGACATTTGTGCAGGCCTCGAAAATGCTGGCGATATGTAATTACTCAATATTTTCAGTGGATGTTTACATTTGTTGCATGCACCCCGGCTGACAGCTAAATGATATGGGCGCGCCACACCGAAGGCTATCCGAAAATATTAAGATAGCACAGGACCACTGTGGATATACTTCCTGTGCTGGCTGATATATATATCAATGCAACGGCGCTGACGATGACGATGACTCCTGGAGCTGAATCAGAGCTGCTGATTCAGTCACACTAAAGTCAAGGCTGGGTTGCTCTTCACATATATATATATATATACACACATAAATACTTAATTTTGATACGGCACATGAATTTGAGATTGGTGCGCTTTGTTTTTCAACTCGCCACGCCCCATTTGAAATAATCATTTCTCGAAGGCGTAGAACAGAGAGAGAAACTGAGCAGCAACAAAGTAAACACTTGCCCTTACCATATGTTAATCATCCATTCAAACATCATTTTGGGATGAGTTTAACACCAAGTCCAAGTCCAAAGTTCGGGCACAAAATGTGCATTGTTGTTGTGTGTGTGTGTGTGTGTTGCCTTTGCATGGGAATTGTATTTTGGAAAGCAGAAATAGTGGCAACCCTCATCGTTAATTTTCACATATTTTGGGCTTGTCGCCCCATCATGACAAACTTTCGGCTATACACACACACACACACACGCACGCACTCTTCGCACACTGTTCGCTGGGTGCAGGGGCGTGCCCCAAAGTCAATTTACACATGCCACTGTGTCTGTCTGTTGAGCTGTGTTGGTCCGTTGCCCCTGAACCTTTTATGTATTCTCGAAATCTTGCGCCTAAGTGCATCAATTGACTCAACGCTTTCAGTCCCCCTAAATTGCATTAAAGAAATTGAAAAATTCCCACAGAGCAATAGCACTTCTGTTCAAAAGGGTGTGTGTTTGCGGGTGTGTGTGTGTGTGAATATTTTTGTGTAAACGCCAACTTATCCAAAGTGTTCACGTCTTACATTTCTAATTGCAAATTGATTTATTTTGGTTTAATTTTATATTTATAGCACCACTCAAGAAATCTTCTGCCCGCAAATATGAGAATTACTAGGGAAAATTTATTTTTATATTTTTTTATTTATATAAAGGGGATTGAGAACAATAAACACTTTTAAAGTTAAAATTACCAATTAAATTATTAAATAAAATTTAAAAATAAAAAAAATGCAATTAAGAATATAATAAATGAATCTGCATTAATGAATAACAGAGCAGTGTGAAATTAGTTAAGCAAATAATGAATTATTAATGAACTGCTTATTTTTTTATATATTTTGAATTTTAATTTTGTTTTACAATCTGTCCAAGGACAATCCGCTAATTTAATAGCAACAATTAAGCTAACAGGACTGATTCTACTTCAGTGAGTCCAACGTAAATAAAGTATAAAAATGCCCTTTAATCAAATACAAATAACACATAAATGCAAATAAAGAGTTCTAAAAATATACTTACTTTGTGTGCACCCCCTTATATTGGATAGTGAGTGCCACATCAAACATGATGTAGCTAAATTTACTCTATCCACTGGTCTCTATTGCGTCGTCATCGATGCTTTGTGCGATTGAACAGCTAATTCGAAAACAATTTTAAATGCTGCTCAACTCTACATTTATATATTAAGATGCATGCATCCCCATGTTTCCGTCGCTGCGCTCGTTCTCACACAATGCCGGAAAAGAAAGCCACTGTTATCAATTGGAAAGCTTAAAAAACAACTTCAGGCTTGGTTATCTGAGCTGGGCTTTAATCTGTTGTATGCTGGAAGAAGGCTCTCTCTCTCTCTCTCCCTCTCTCTCTCTCTCTTCCTCTCTCACTCTCGCTTTCTCTCTCTCTCTCTCGTTCTCTCTGCCATAACTTCGTACACTTAAAGTTAAAAACGAGATTTTAGGTCGGAAGACAAGTTAAAATTCTAGCCTGAAAATCGGTATATGGGCATAGGTCGAAACTTCAAAATGCCATAACTTCGTCAAAAATCAACTTAGGTTAGAAAGCGAGAGCTTTTTAATCATATTTCGATATCTAAATCAATCGTACATTTAAAGTTAAAAACGAGATTTTGGATAGGAAGACAAGTTAAAATTCTAGCCCGAAAATCGGTATATCCATACATGGGCATAGGTCGAAACTTCAAAATGCCATAACTTCGTCAAAAATCAACTTAGGTTAGAAAGCGAGGGCTTTTTAATCATATTTCGATATCTAAATCAATCGTACATTTAAAGTTAAAAACGAGATTTTGGATCGGAAGACAAGTAAAAATTCTAGCCTGAAAATCGGATAATGGGCATAGGTCGAAACTTCAAAATGCCATAACTTCGTCAAAAATCAACTTAGATTAGAAAGCGAGAGCTTTTTAATCATATTTCGATATCTAAATCAATCGTACATTTAAAGTTAAAAACGAGATTTTGGATCGGAAGACAAGTTAAAATTCTAGCCCGAAAATCGGTTAATCCATACATGGGCATAGGTCGAAACTTCAAAATGCCATAACTTCGTCAAAAATCAACTTAGGTTAGAAAGCGAGGGCTTTTTAATCATATTTCGATATCTAAATCAATCGTACATTTAAAGTTGAAAACGTGATTTGAGGTCGGAAGACAAGTAAAAATACTAGCCTGAAAATCGGTATGTCCATATATGGGCATAGGTCGAAACTTCAAAATGCCATAACTTCGTCAAAAATCAACTTAGATTAGAAAGCGAGAGCTTTTTAATCATATTTCGATATCTAAATCAATCGTACATTTAAAGTTAAAAATGAGATTTTGGATCGGAAGACAAGTAAGAATTCTGGCCTGAAAATCGGTATATGGGCATAGGTCGAAACTTCACAATGCCATAACTTCGTCAAAAATCAACTTAGGTTAGAAAGCGAGGGCTTTTTAATCATATTTCGATATCTAAATCCATCGTACATTTAAAGTTAAAAACGAGATTTTGGATCGGAAGACAAGTAAAAATTCTAGCCTGAAAATCGGTATATATATATCACTCTCTCTCTCTCGTGCTCATGCAAACCGACTTCAAATTACAAAAAATAAACTTTTTTGCTTAACAAGCTATGCAATCCAAACGGTGTTTTATGATGCCGCTAACATTTAGGTAGAATAATCTTTGAGATGAACTACAATAACCTTTGACTACTATTTCAACGCAACCAAACTTGTTCAATTTGTGTATTACACAACTACTATTTCATGAACTAGCTTGGTTTTCACAATTTATAGTAAAATTGACTAAAATTTCTGCAATTCGAATTCAGTCTACACGGGTAATCCATATTGCTTTCTGTCCAATTATTTTATGGAGAGGGGCTAAGTGATGTGTGTTGCTGCTGTTGCCAACATATGTAGGCCCCGGACAAGAAAAGAAAATTCTGATTTACCGCAATTCAGATAGCAAAACGAAACGTTTAATTTATGGATTGCTTGATTTTGTTGCTGTACACGCTTGATTTACTGAATGATTCGGTAGGTTTACACTTGTATCTATCTTTAAATACTTTCATTTACGGGAAATTCAATTTCAAATTTGTGTAGCTTTTTTTCATCGACGTTTCGATTCACTCACTGTGGCCAATTCAATAGCCAATCAACAACATGTGGCAAGAAGTTCTCACAGAGGGCAGACGCTTGCTGCTGCTGCTGCTGTTGCGTGCTGCTTTCTGTGCGCTTTAAACGCCAATTGATGTTTATATGATAATGATTAATGACTATGCCACCTTAATACAGATTGCCTTTTACATTCGTTTGTGTGTGTGCGTGTGTGTATGTGTGTGTATATATAATCATCAAATCCGCTGATATGCTTACTAGCCATTTAACCAACTGACACGTGAATAGTATTTTACTTCCGTTTTTTTTTTTTTGCTATTCCGTTGAGCGTTTTTTTTTTTTTTTGCTTTTTTTCTGTTTGACAAACGTAGACTCGTCTTAAGCGCAATTTTTTGCTCTGTGTTACAAGCGAACTCATTACCAATAACTCATCAATGCTTGGCAATTTGTTGAAGTTGTGTTGTGCACATTTTTTTTCTCTGGACTATCATTACTTAGGATTCTTTGGGCGGAAATTGTGTTCGTAAATGTAACTAATGATGACAACTTATTTTGGGCTGGCCTGTCGCTGTCCAATACTTTTATTGGTTTTTGTAATTAATGATGCTGCCCAACCAGCTACAAGTCCAGTTAAAGGTTACACATATACTCTGAAGTTGGACAGTCGGACAGAGACTATAGGATTACACTACACTTTCAGATGTTTAGATTGCTCCGGTAGAGACACAAATACACAGAGAGCATTTTTTCATTAATCAAATGCGCTTGCTCTCCACAAAAACCAAAGCTGTGCCTTTGACTTTTATGTGTCATTTAGCTAAAGCAAACTGACATGTAGGAGAATACGTAGATTTAAGTCAACACAAGTTCTTCAGTGACGAAATCGAATGCCCCTTTTATGGGTGCCTAATTTAAAACAACCTTTTCCACTGTCATTTGCCGATAACAGATAACTAAAAATTCTGAAACTCACGATGACAAAAGTTCTTTTGGAATTCTTCTCAATTTAGTTAATTTAACCGATTCCAAAACAGAATCTTTTCCAATCGGACACCAATAATATGCCTCGCTGCGAAAAAGCATTAATCATTTATAAATATATATATATAGATAGGTAATCCGATAAAAAGCGCAAACAGGTGAACATCTATTGACACTTTTCAAAATTGGCCACTCATCGAAGGCCCATTAAAATTGCACCCAAAACGCGTGGCAAAGTTGCACAAGTTTTAAATAAAGCTTAAGAATTTATCCCAATAAAAGTTGTCAGCTTTAAATGAGTTGCTTGCGCCATGATTTTCATTTAGTTTTCAATGGCAGCGATTTTTTCCTGCCCTGCGAACCCATTTGTGTGTTGTGTTTGGTAAAAGCGACTTGTCAAGTTATATAAACTAATTAACACAACGTCTGTAAAAGATTAAAAAAAACTACAGTCAGCAAGAGTCAAAGCAGCAACATTAAAGAGAATTAAGTGTACTTTACCTGCAAGAATATATAACTAGGTGCTTTCCCCTGTGGACGCCTCTGGATCCTTGTATCGAACAAAAGAGAGATTTGCAGGCTATTTAACTTATGACAAAAGGGGAGATTTCCAGGCTATATAATTAATGTAGTTTATAAATCGCGTTGCAGAGGCTATAGTTAATTTGTTCAACTAAAAGTTACACCAGCTTTTTTTTATTATTACTTTTTGAAATATATATAAATGCATATTAAACAAATCACATATAACTAATTGCTTCCATCTTTCTCTTTCTCTTTTTCAGGTAAATAACGTTTTATCCCCATTTGATAGTCATCGCATCAGTTTTGGTAAGCTCAGACCCCGAATTCCATAGCAAGGATAGTCAGTTTTAGGATAATTGCTAAGCTAAAGAGGCCCAATATCAAAGCCTTGTTTGGCTTCTTTGAATTATCTGTACACATATTGAGCAGTAAATTGAAGTATTTTTTGAGATCTTTCTACTTTTTGACTGTGAGTTTCAAAAGCACAGCTGACTGAATTTGAAAATATTGTCTGATGATTTTTAATTTAAAAAAAGATTTAAAATTTCCTAAAAGATATTTTATACTTTTTATACTCAAACCCAATTCAAATGCTGCTTAAATACTTCAAATTGTTCTTCAATGCAACTTTGCTTGAAATGGATTCTTTTTTTTGAGTCTATTGCATGAGTAAAATTTCCAATTTGTGCCCGATTTTTATCTAGCTTTGTAGATCACTTGTACAATGTTGATTGTTCACTGTTTGTGGGGCCAACTGACAGACGGCAGCATTTGTAAGACATGTTGGAAAAGAGTAGTTGATATTGATTTTTCTCACTCGGAGGCATGTTTGCTTGTTTAGCCCTTTTAGTATTTGTGTTAAGTGTTTGTGGCTGTGGCTGTGGCTGCAGCTGTGTGTCTCTTCAAGCTTGTCTCCAATTGTTGTTGTTGCTGTTGTTGTTGCCAGTTGGCCAGTTTAAGGCAACGAAGAAACGTGTTTCTTCAATTTGCGTTTAGCTAATCAAAACAAAGAGCGTTTTCAGCCCAGCCTGCATATGGCATATGTTTGCTTTGAAAGCGTTGCATTTTCACCATTTCAAAAGCCGTTGAAGCAATGACTTTAGGCATATTCACAACCGATTACGAAAGTATAGTATATATCCTAGTCGCATAATCTCGATTATGGTGTTCCCACTTGATTTTGTCGTTGTTTCATGTTTGCCTGTCATTGGCGCCCCAGCCCACTGAACGCCCACGTCATGGCGGACTAGATAGGTGTGTCCCTGCCCCATGTTGTGTTGCATCATCATGTACCAGCAACAATTGTGCCTACTAAATCCTGTTTTGCCAGTGCTGTTGCCAGCCAATTTAGCTGCCACACGCCAGCTTACATGTACACACGCATACACAGACACAGACACGGTGTGCTGTGATGCTTCAGCCACAATGTGTTGTAATTAACCCGTTTGCCAGGCAAATAAATCAAAATCAAAATCTAAAACCCTCGTTGGATTCTTTTTTTTTTATGAAAAACTGCAATGTCATTGAATTTGGGTTTCGGAAAAATACAAAATGAATATTTATTTAGAATCACTTTTATTTAAAAATAAATGTACAAAATAAAATGTATAAATTTTGCATAGTTTTAAAATTTCTTTCAATTTATTATGATTTGAATTTTTTTTTTGTGATATTAGTCGACATTTAAATATTTGCCGCTTCAGCAGATGAAATATTTTTAATACTTGGGAAATAAAACAAATGTGCTCAAAAAAAAAAGCGTGACACATCTAGAAAATATGTATATGCAAATTTGGTAAATATTATTTTTGCATTTGTCTGGCAGCGAAGTAGTATTTGTGGAACGTGCCACGAATTGGGAATTTAGTATTTGGCACACAAGTCCACATCGTACGATCGTAATTGAAATAACTCTATTTGTGTTTTATTTTTGTGTGTGTGTTTTTGAAAGCGAGCTTAAAAAACGCTAAAAATAAGCATTTGTAGAAAATTGAGTTATTTCATAAATGGAAAAATAATTGAACCTATTCTTTGGTCTTGTCAGTCGTTTAAATTTCAAACTGCAACATTTCCCAATGTTTTTCTTTAATTGTATATATAATAATAAATAATAAAATAAATATTATATATATTTAGATAAATTCATATTTCTTTGATCACAAATTCGTTATGTTTAAGAACGTGTGTTTAATTTGAACACTGATCACTGTGTGGTCCGTAATCGCACAAAATAACCATAAATTGAGTAAGCGGGAAGAGAATAGCGTAAAATATCTTTTAATAATAAATGTGTGTAAAGTTTGGAATCAAGTGCACTTCATTTCGAAAATTCCAAAAGTATGCAAAGTAAAAAGAGAATATTTTGTGAATCTGAAGCGATGCTGTTGTTGTGAAAGTGCACACACATAATTCAATGGAAGTCAAAAAACACTTCGCACCACATAAAGGGATGAAGACATTTTCAGCAAGTTGACAGTAAACAACAACAATAGCAACAGCAACAACAGCAACAACAGCAACAGCAGCAGCAACATCGGCAACAGCGAGTCTAGCAAAATGTTTTATAAAGAGTTAAGTATGGTGGGGCAAAATGGTGGAAGATGCGTGGCAGCAAGAAGTGTAGCATAATAAAATGCACACAATTTACGCAATTTACGTAACGTTAAAAAACATAACTGGCAAACAAGGACACTTTTTGGCGTAGCGAAGCAGTGGGGGGTTGGGTTGGGGGATACTCTTAATGGCCCGAATAGCGTATATATAAAAAGCGAAACCTAGTGTTGAAGGCAGCCTCTAACGGCTCGTGGTGCTGCAGTTGTTGCACGTTCAACAGCAACGTCGCGGCGTCGCCTCCTTGTTCGATTTCTGTTTAAACAGCCGCCATTTTGTTGGTGCGTAGTCAGTTTTAGGTATTGTAACTTTGCCGGTTACTGTGGCTGTTGATGTTGCTGCTGCTGTTTCTGTTGATGTTGCTGCTGCTTTGGTGCGTTGTGCCTTGTGCTCCGCTGAGAGCTCAGAGCTGCTGGCATTTTGCTGTCACTGTTGCTTTGGCTGCTGAAATGTTGCTCTATTTGTTGACTGTGCCTTTCAATTACGTTTTCTTTGTTTTTATAAATTCTCTTTTCATTTTCATTTTCCTTTTCTTTTTATTTTGTGTATGTTCTCAAATTCAATTTTCGTCAAGCGAGTGGCAGGCGAGCAAGGAAACCACTTATGTGCCCTTGTAGAGGGTATTACAATTTTGTTGTGAAGTTTGACACGGACAAAAGGAGACCATTTGGCATATACATATGTACATATATTCTTGATCAGCATCTCTATCCGTCTGTCTGTCTATTTCTACGCTCTCTCTACTCGCACCGTTTTAAATCTTAATTGTTGGCATTCCAAATATTGTCATTAAACTTAAATTTTCTGTTGCAAATTATGCAGTTTTCAACCAAATATGTTTACTACAGCCAAGGAAAGTCTTGAGATGTCAAATGGGGGCTCTTTGGCAAGCCTGTCATGGCAGTACTTAAAAAGAATAACGAAGTTTTTAGCAACGCCATTTTTTGTGGGCTGTAAGCTTGTTGTTTGTAAAAAAATAATGCGATTTGCTCAGTTCTTAGCATATATTTTGCGTGCTTGACGCTTGCGAAAAAGGGGTTTGGGCTGAGTTGCCATGGTTGCCATCGTTGCCTGCCAGGCGATGTCAAAAAATGTACATTGGACCATTTTAGATGATTGACATGACGGCGCTGCTGTAAAAACATAAATTAAACGGAATGCGACAGGCTTCACATTGCGTATACGCGACGAAAACGAAACGATTAAAAGCAGTCGGTTAAAATATATATATTTTTTTTCGTTTTTTTTTTGTTGCTTACTTTCATATACATCTTACAGCATCTTCGGCTGCAACATCATAAAAAGTCAGCTCTGACGTGACTCCAGAGCACATGAATATTTTGCGAGTGGGTGCGCGCGTGTTGAGAGTTTCAAATGAGAATGAGAAAAGGAATGAGAATGAGTATGAGAATGAGAAGGGGAATGAGATTGAGAAGGGGAATGAGATTGAGAAGGGGATTGAGAATGAGAATGAGAATCTTACTTGGCATTCGCAGACATTAACCCAAAAGGTAGCGTTGTCCATTTCCTAATGCGCTGCGACACGCTGCGACATCAATTTTCGGTTGCATTTGAAATGAGCAGTTTACTGCTGAGCAGAACTCTCATTAATATTTAATGCTGTACGCATCTTCAGTTATTGGCATTTAATATTTAATATTATTATCTTTGTACCCAAACTCGACTCGATTCGACTCCCCAAAGGCAATGCGTACCACTCAGAGCAACGCTTTCGCTTTTAATTAATTGATATTAGTTAAGTTTGTTGACCAACTATATAAAAAAAAAAAAAATACATTCCGTTGACGGGCCAGCCAAAAATAAACAACGCAAAGCAGCTGAAAGAAAACAAAAGAAGCAAACAAAACAATATCCATACACAAAGTGAGCGAAGCTAATATCGCGTTGACACAACCAAGTTTGCACCCAACTCGCCTGATAAGATATATATATATAAACATATATAGAAATACATACTGTTTATATATATATGTGTGTGTTTAAAGCAAGAGAACATGGTCTAGCGATAAGCACTTGACTCAATTAGGGTGGACTAAATTTGGTCAATGCCACAGACGATGGGTTAACAACGGACTTCTAACTCTTTACCAATATTATTTAATTATTAAACAAGTTGTGTAGACAAGACGACAATACATTTAATTAGTGCAGCTGCGATTTGATAATGAATTTTGTATACAGATAAAGATAAAAATATGCTCAGGCTGCGTTTGGTCGTTTGGTCTACTGTATCTAATATTTGTCCATTTGCTGATTAACTGATTCAGCAAAGTGTCTTGACTTGTCCATCTTGTCAGACCAAACTGATAATATTTTTTATTTGAAGGTGCACATTTAAGAGCTGCATTTTCAGATAAGTTTCAGCAGTAATTTTTTTATATGATCATGTCATAGTCCAATGTCGAAGGCAGACAAGCACAGCACCTTGAAAATAAGGCATTCTTACCTGCTTTGATAAGCTTTTGACATATTCTTAAATTGCATCATTCATTTGTGCTTTATCTAATCAAATCTACTCAAACATAATAATTGGAGTTCCAATTTTGATTAGCTGCATCAAATTAGAGTTACATAATACGGCTAGAGGTCTTTCACCCTGAAACCTTTCCGAAATAATTTGTTTTGATGAAAATATGTTTTTTTTTTGGGAAACTAAGTCATTTGCGTGTCAGTCTAAACTAAAAGTTCCAATTAGCGTTGGCTGGTGCCATTTAATGTTAGCTAAAATACTCCCCCAGCGGGGATAATGTTATAATTATAATAATTAATACGTACAAATGTTGTTAAGCGTATATGAGGAATGCCCAGCTCTACTTCCAAAACCTTTCTGGTTGTAATGCTTTTGTCATCACGCTTTGGAAGTGAAAGCTTTTGCTTGATGGGTGTGGAAATGACTTGAAGTTTTCCGGCACACAAAAAGAAATAGGTTGGAGCTATTGGTAGTGATGATATTTGCTATAATTTAGCAGTTACTACAACTAATTTTTCTGCTCAATTGGAGTTCATAAAGAACATATTTATCGTACATCCCATGTTGCAAAATGTGTCAGGTTTGTAATCCAGTTTCGCAATGCACATCATTTGTTTGTTAGACCTCGTGCCACTGCCCAGCTTGACATCTGGCTTGCAAAGTAAAAATCGCATTTATCTTACACATGTATGTGCCACAGGGCATATTTTCTTTTATACTAAATATGTGTGTGTGTGTGTATAAAATTCCTGCAAGTGGAGGAAGTGAAGTAAACGCGTCTTAACCCCTTGTTTCTTATCTTGAAATATGTGCTTTATGAAGTTAAACACATGGACAAGATGTAATAAATAATACTGAATGAAAAAATCGTAACTTTTGCAACATGTATCACAGATATTTCGAAATCTGGACGCAGGAAAACTATATATAACTTTAGCTAAAATTCAGAGCTGGGGCCCAGATCCAAAAAGTGAGTTAAAAAAAGGGTAGAAACTTAAAGGTTTTGTGTGTGTATATTGCTGTTGGTGTGTATCAATGTGTGTGTGTGTGTGTGGCCTAAACATTGAGTGGGAGGAGAGCTCTGACTCTTTCTTGTCATTGTTGTTGTGTTTGTTGCTGCGGCTGCTGCTGTCGCTCATTTGTTATGCGACAATGATAAATGTCATGCAAAAGTTTTGCAAGCTGTCAAAAGGCATATTTTTGGAGTTTTTTTTTTTTTTATTATTTAGCTTGTTGTTCATCCCCAAAAACCCAAAACCCAATTCCTTTTGCCTTAACCAAATCCCTAGTTTTCATTCCGTGTGTGAAAGCATATTCAGACTTGTGTTGTGCTGTTGATTTAAGTCGATTGTCGACTGCAAAGTTTTGCGTTGACAAAGTTGATTAACGACATGCAAATTCACAATTTGTGTCTCCCGATTCCTCCCGGCTTCAAGCCGAAACCATGCACCAAGTAATCGTCATAATTAAATTTGCCTGCTCCACACAGTGCTCCATAGTGTATGCATTTCCCCTTATTTCACACATATTTCTGTTGCCTTATTCTATTATGAAATATGCTTACATATATATACATATATATGTATTTAACTCCCTGCTGCTTCTGAAGCAGCTGCTTGACAAGTTCGCTAATGTTCAATGATTTTCTGGATGCTTTTTTTTTTCTTCATTTCTTCTTGATTTTCACAGACTCCAGTGTTGATTTATGTGCCTGAGCAGTTACATTACTGTTGGTGGGGGTTGATTTGAACACAAAATTGTTTTCTCAAATTATTGATGGCTTTCAGCGTTTTTTATATGCACACAAATTTATTCAGCCATAGAGGCGTGAACATTTTTCTTTACAAATCAAGGCACAAGAGCATATTCTGTGTCTTGTCGACTCGACGCAGAGCACTCTTGGATGTTTCTTACTTGTATTTATAATTTGCTTATGCGCTATATATCTAAACATCAAATGATCCATCAGAATCTGAATATATATTGTTAACTTTTGTATTGCATTTAAAGCATAATTTTTATCCAATCCCCAGATGCATTTTGGTCTCTGCTACACAATTTTGCTTTATTTATATAAATTATATTTGCCCCACAACCTGTTCTAATTGAATTTGCCAGTGCTGCAACGTTTCGGTTGTGTTGGGGTTCGTAATTAACTCGCAGCAAATGTGAGCATTAAAGTTTTGAGATGGGGGGCTGAGCACAGCTTGTGGTCTGAAGAGCATCACTTGAATACAGGCACTTTGGGGCACACGCTGCGATGCGCATCTGCATGCAACAATCTCAGCTCCCCTGACTGACTGCCTGCTGTTCTTCACAAGTATCAAGTCAGGTACTGATTATGCTGAACACTACAGTTGTTCTATATGGGTCTGTGGGTGTAATCCTGTTGCTGTCTTGTCTGTTTCTTGTTTATTAATCCTTTTTGTAATTCGTAGCTTGACTGTTGCCGTCAACTCTCAAGCGTGGGCTATTCTTAGCTGTCTCTACTTATCTCGATTAATTCTCACTCTTTTGAGTGTGTCTGTGTGTGTGTGTTTAAGTGTGTAAATGTAAATGTGTGTTGTCTGGCTTTTTGTGTTGTGCATTGACTTCAGAGAGCATCTTAACTTATAATTTTCAACATGTGCAAGTCTGCTGACCTGGTATTGAAGTTGATTAGATTTAAGATAAAAGCTGAACTTGAAACTCAGCTATTTATGCTTCTTAAAAGAAAAAGCATACTTTTTAAGTTCTCTCTGAATAAGTATAAATATTCTTGATCCTCATCATATTCTTATAATTATGCTGCAGGATATCTTCTAGTTGATCAACCGCGCATAGACCATTCAAACTGGTTTTGCATATGCTTAGTCTATACGCACAAAAAGGGTACAATAAAGCTGTGGAAATTTATGTTACGGGCAGCAGGTGACATCAACGAATACATAAAATATGCAAATTATTGATCAGCATCAAAAGTCGCTCTGATCTAACCACGTTTGTCGCTCTGACTTTTCGTCTGTCTGTCTCTCTGTCTGAACATGCCGATCTGGAAGTGTATGAAAGCTAAAAATGTTTTGTTGCTAATGAGGTGTTCTTGTTAGACCCTCTCCAAAGTGTATTATAATTTTTTCATTGAACTGACATTACTAATCTCGTTATTTATAGATTTTGAATTAGCATCAACAGTTAGTTTATATTATTTAGTCTTAAAGTTATCTAAAATGTTGACTGTACCCATCACTTTGGCAAAAGCAGTATACATATTATACATGTCGGGGTCGGATCAATCGGACTACTATATCATAAAGCTTTCCTAAAAACAAGATTGTCAGACAACAATTCTTATCTTATCCATGAAGTAATGTTGCTTAAATGCTTGCAACAACTTGAATATCATAAAAACACACATTTTTATTTTTAACTTGGCCCATATGCTGATAATGCGAATTCTATTTCTGAACTCAACAGTTGATACAATAGACTACCCCCAACAAATAAATTCCATTGAATTTATGAGTTTTATTTTTGAAATGCGCAAATTTTGAAACATATAGCTGCGATTAGACTCTACGATAGCAAAATAGAATATATGCAAGGCGAGCTCTTACGACTGAAGCTCTTTTACATGCTTGCCACATTCACGCCACACTGCTAAAAACGCCTCAATTGAAATGTGGACAAAAACGCATTCCGGTTGGCTATGTATGAATTACTATATATGAATACTATACGTTGCGTAGGTCACTCGGTCATCAACTAACTAGCTAAATACTTGGCCAGCTGGCTGCCTGGCTGTGTGTGGTTGTTCATTCATTATCTCATTTCCGCTTGAATAAGCAAAATTTGTATACTAAATACATACATATATATATATATATATATATAAATACATACATACAGTCGCGCACATGCTCTTCTAAAAATGTAATAATGCAAATTGCAAGCGACAGTGAGAAATTCAATTAGCTTTGAGCTGTCGACAATACTTGCAAAGGGTCTGGGGAAGGGAACCCAAAAATGTTTTGTGTGAACATGTGTGTGTGTGTGTGTCGCGTCATGGCATAATTTAATTTCAACGCTGCTCAGTCAGTTATTCCAGAAAGCATTCATTCAGCCAATCAGCTATCTCGTCTCGTACGCAGACCAAATAATTTTGATACATATATACACATATACACACATATATATATATATAGCTGTTAATATATGTGTGCATTCATTCATTTATTGAGCTTCATAGCCGTAAAAAGTCATTTTTAAATGTAGCCTGCCTGACTGACTGTGTTAAACTATCCAGTAAAAGTACCATACAAAAAAAATGAATCCCACTCATGCAAATGCTGCGTATTTACTTTTTTAATCTCCTGCATTCTGGACATAATATTACAGTTTTTTGCTCAGCGTTTTCTGTGTAATTGCAACTTGATTTTTTTTTAAAGAATTTTTTAAAATTGATTTTTATTTTGGTTTATTAATTTTATTGTCGCTAAAATGGTGGCTTTTAAATATTTATTTATATTTAAATTTGTATTTATGAGCATTTTCAAAGATGATGAAATCAAATTTAATTTTGTCTGGAATTTGTCAATTACGTCAATAATCCCGGAATCTGTGTATCGGATTGAAAATATTTCAAGTATTCACAAATAGCTTAATGCCAGAAACAGAGGCACATTATTATTAATGAAAGGCATTTATTCAATACATACTTATGGGTATATGTATGTGTATGTATATGAATATGGATATGCTTAAGAGCCGCAAGGCAAGCAATGCTATAGTCCAGTTTAGTTCAGTAATTAAACTTAAGTGGAATTAAAGAAATTGCAAGCAATTATTATTTGTCATTAGTGGTTTGTCGGATAAAAGGGGGTGTGGCAAACGAGAAGTGCACGATTTTTGTTTTAGCTCTCGACCAAGACCAAAAACGAATGAATGGCCCTTTGGAGCGCGCATCAAGAAATGCACGAGTAACAATTAATTTGTGCGAATTAATGAATCCAAGGGGAATGGACGAGGCAGCTAACCATACAATTGACCAACTGAATGAGAGGCAACCATTGAAGATGTTGATTGCTGCAGCGATTATGGGAATATGAAGTTGTGGCATAGAGGAGCCCAAGGAATCTCGTTGAGTCGCTGTGGGGATCGGTCGGATGGCACTCTGGCAACAATAAATTGATACTTGAGTGGGAATGCCGACGACCATAGTAGTCGACTCAAATCAATTTAGGAATAAGCAAACAAGTGAGGTTGCTCCAGTCGATCAGATACCCTGGACCACAAGTGATTAGTTGTATATATATTATAGCAAGAGCAGGCAGTGAGATATGGCCATATCAACTCGACTCCTGATGATGATATAGAGTATGTGCGTATCTACTCTAAAGGACGGTAACATTTTTAATGGGTGCAGCTCAAATTGCTGCTGTGTCCCCCTTGTTGAATCAACGTCAACACCAGCAACATTGTAACTGCTGCAACTCTTAAACGATTTGTCGATTGCACTTTGTTGCAGCATCCACAACTGTACTAGAAAAAGCGGTTTTGGATTAATGTGGTCTAGAACAAAAAGAAAAAAAAGAGGAAAAAAGAAAGTATGAATGCCCTCAAGCTATTTGTAGGGAAGTGGTTTAGAGGAGAATGACGCTAGCCAAGCATCGCGTCCATCTGCGGCTTGCTCTTTGTTACATTTTCTATTATCCCCATTTTCGATTACGATTTTATCGTATGTGCGTCACTAAAATGTAAAATTATCAGAATTGGCTTTCTACGAATTTAGATATATGCTGAAATACGAATAGAAGTAGTAATACACATCGAGCAAATATATATTGGCAGCAGGAGACTCATCAGCTTCATTGTTACGACTGCAGCATTCTCGCTTATGAGTCTTTTGTTTTCATTTGTTGCAAAAGCTGCAAATATCCCCAAATGTCCAAAAACGGACAATTAACTGTGAGAAGAGGCAACATTTAGCAGACTTTGAGAATATGGTCTATGCAAACTATATTTGCAACATGCATAGACAGTGCCACTTAAACAGCCACAGAATTTGTACTAGCAACTTTTATTCTATGGGGATTTCAAATTAGCAAAACATTTACATTGGTCAGCTATTTATAAAGCAAACCCACTTTAAGTACTGATTTGTGTTCTCTACTAATCTCTAATTGGTTTCCGTTCTCTCTGTTCTATTTACAGGTAACTAGAGATTCTAAGCCGAAGTTTTCATTTGTGGCTTTAATAAACAAATTGTGTGTTACCAAAAAGTAAGTAAAAAGGGGCAATAAATATTGTGTGAAGCTCGGATAAGTTAGCTAGTCCGCGCCAGAGTTTAAATTATTACACAGCTCGGCATTAGATGATCATCAGCCACGACGCGATATAAATAATAAAATGTCATTTTTTACAAAGTGTTCATATGCTGAGCCTGTCGAAGTGCATTCCGCTCCGCACAGGGTGAAATAAGCTGCAAACTTTATTGGAAAATAACAACAGAAAGATAAAAAAAAATAATAAATGTATGTGTGGGACACACAAAAGCCGCTGGCCGGCAAATGGCAAAGAAACCGGAAAACAAAGCCAATGGCAAATAGAAAAATTGCAACAAATATGGCAGCGACAAATCCAATGGCTTGCCACAAACACAACTGTACAAATTCGGGCTCCACATTTGTGTGAAACAGAGCTAACAGATGTATAAATATTAAAGCTGATATTAAAGCTGCTCACTCGCTTTCCCTTTTACAAATAATCGCATTATAATTGAACTAACGAGCTGTGAATTAAAAATACTAAGTAGACAATTATTTGTATATTTCTCGATTAGAGGGTATCTTCTAGTTAAGCTCATTTGCCAGCTTCTATTTTTTTTTCATTGTTTAGATTCTGGGCTTCGAATATAGCTTTTGCTTGTATGCTAGTTATTACTTCTCAATGTGAGAGTGAGAGTGCTGCACACATTGTGCCAACTTTTTATCTTACTGCCAGCGTAACTAGAACAAACTCAAAACCAGTAGCTGCAACAACAACAACAACAACAACGACAATAATAAATACAACAACAAACAAACACAACTGGCTGCAACTGAGTGCATTCATTTGTGCGTTCATTGAACTATGCCGGCAAATTGTTGCTCTAATACCAAGCATAGCAACAAACATCGCGCGCATGTGCGAAATATGAATACCCTGCATATCAGTTGTATGCTCAATAGAGTCTATATATTTATTGACGTAATTGGCTTTTTATCAGTCAGTTGGCATTGATCAAATCTGAACTTGCAAAATAATAATAATAATTTGAAAGTAAGATTAAAATATTTATGGTTAGACATAATCATTCAATAAACTTGCAAAAGTTTGTAGCTCTTTAAGGGGTATGTTTTAGTCGAAAGCACGCTTACATGCTGTTGTTCCTTGTGCTTGTAGTTGTAAAAGCTATTAAATGGTTTGCCTAGCTCGCTTATTTAGCACTTTGTCTCGGAGCAAGCCTTTCGCTCTCTACCTCTCTGCCTCTCTGCCTGTCTGTCTGTCTGTCTATCTGCCTGTCTGTCTGTCTGTCTGCCTGTCTGTCTGCCTGTCTGTCTGTTCGTATGCTTACAGATTACGCATACGTTGTGTTGGTATAGATTCGCCTTACTGTTATTTGTTTTGTGCAAAAACATTTAACAGTTTTCATTCATAAATGCTATTAAGAGCAACTGTTGACAGCGCTGATATTGACGTTGCCGCTGCGCCTGCCTTTAATGATGTTTACCAAAAAAAATAGCTCATGTGACTAAGTGAGAGAGACTGTGACGGCGGAGGGAAGGGAGGGCACACATAATCGAAGCTCAACATAAAATCACAGTTGGAATTTGGGTTTCTAGCTTAGATAACCTGTTTTTTTTGTTTAGTTTTGTTACTGCTGCTTATGCAATTGCAAGTAATTCGAGTGGCGAACTCGTTTCTATGCTGTAAAAAATGATTGCTATTGCCGGCGTTGCATTTTTAAGCTAAAAATAAACAGCATAATTGCAAATTTACTGCCTCACTTTATGGGTTGTCGGTGGTTATGCCCTGTAATCAGCAGAAAGTTGTATATTTATAGTAGTATCTAGGTCATCTAGACATCTCGTCATATAAATATGTGCTCTCAGCCCATTAGACATACATTTTGCAGATCAACTTGATCAAGATATGCCAAAGGAAGCATATATAATTTCGTATCGAGCTAAATTTGAAATTTGAATTTAAATTTTATCGATAATTAAAGCTGTTTCTTAAATATAGATAAGTATTGATTAACGATGAAGGCAGAAATTTGGACGATTGTTGAGTTGTGTAGATATATCAAAATGAAAAGAAATAATATATTTATATTATATATTTATCAATGAAGAAACTTTACATCATGTATGTGAATACATACACTTTGTACAGGGTGTCTACTAGTCGAACTGCTGTCCAGAGTACTCTTACTCTTATATTGTTTTATACCCAATAACCCCAATAGCACCCATATTAAATATCAGTCGCTTTCTTCAATTAATACTCTTTTGTGTTTAGATATGCGTAGCTAGACTCCGTTCCGCAAGGGTATGCTGTCATCGGCGTAATTCAGTCATCTGCTCTTTTTTGTTATTTTGTTATTTGTTTCTTTGCGCTTTTGTTCTTGGTTTTTGTTTATTTTCTTGTTACCATTCCGGGCAGCGGAAGACACAAATTCAGTTTTCGGGCTTGTCAACCAGAGCAAATAAGAGAAAATTGGTTATATTTAGGGCGGATGCGCAGCGCATTCAAAAAAAAAAAAAAACAAAAAAGTCCAAGTAAAATATGCAATTTTTATGGCAGCAAGTTGAAAGTCATCTGGCTTTCTAGATAGTTCAGAACTTAAACAATAGCGACTTTTCACACGCCCAAACCACTTTTACCAAAGGCACTCTTATGCAGATGTATATCAAACTGTATATACATACCCTGTAAATACATATATATATATATATATATATATATACAAACATATTTCAAGCCATGGTGATCCCTATTCGATGGTCTCTGCTGGTCTGTCTGTAGGCAACAACTGTGAAGCTCTGTTGGACAAGAACAGCGAGAACAAAGTAGTGGGTGCATTTGCTTTTTTTTTTTGTTTTTGGCCACTTAAAATGCGGCCGCCACATGAATTATTTATGTGCAGCTTTTCTGTTGCAGCTGCACACAGGCACACACATATTTGCATAATAACTTGCATCATCTGATGGCTTCTCTCACACTGAGAGCTATGTGCAGACATTTGCTCGCGGCTATTTTCCTGTTATTTAAGCCAAGCTAAACGGAGCCAGAATGCAAAGAGCAAAACAGAAAAAAACCTTGACAGTTTGTCTGACTTCTTCGATGTTGATTGAAATCGTATTGTTAATACATTTGTACACAATTGATGTAGTGTAATTATTTTATTATGTTTACATATAACTGTGATGACACAATTTTAATTAGATTTGAGCTTTCTTGATATATGTATACAAACCTGTACAAATTGTTCAATTATTTACGCCAAGGTATTCAATGTTCACACGTTTAAATGCTGACACCATACATTATCTCTCAAAATATATACCCTGTAATTAAATGTGATTTGTGTAACGAGTTTGTTTGGCATGCATAATTATAACTGTACGTAGTAGATACGTTTGTCGATTCAATTGTCATTACTTGCATTAACATTACACTTGTTTGTTGTTGTTGTTGTTGTGGAATCCATTCAGAATTTTATATTGCTAATTTGTGAAATTCTTGCTGCTCGCTGCTGCTGTTGCTGCTGCTGCTGCTGTTGCTGCCGCTGCTGCGTTGCTATTGTATTTATTAGTAATTCGTTTGGTATGCAAAATTATTTTATTGCGGTGAGGTATTAAGTCTCTTATTGCTTATTCGCTTTGCTTTGTTGCTTGTGTGTGTAGCTAAACATGTAGGCGTGTCTGTTTTTTATACACAATCTACTCAGTGTTATAGCTTGCGTATGTCACAGATAATGCCCAGCTCTGTGTCATGCCCAGCTATATGGGTGTTCGAGCTGAGCGGGTAGGTGCGGCGCTAAGCACTCGATTCTGACTGCATGGCAATACAGTCATTTGTTCAGTTTCTTAATATAATTTATTATTGCAATAACCTTCAACTTTTAAATGTCGATGCTGCAGTTGTTGTTTTTTTTTTGTGTTGTGTGTTCAAAAAAAAAAAAGTTGACAGGCTAAAAACGTGAATTTAATAGACCTTGGCTGGTTTTTCATTAAAGTATTTTGTCGTAGCCACGAGTCATGAGAAAAACTCGATGCGGCTGTTTAGTTCATTGACACAATTTTCACATTTTGTGTACTTGCCACGATACTGTTTTCTGCCAGTTAGCGTGGAGAGTGTTCGTGTCTTGACCCTTAACAAAAGATAATCAGTCAAATTTGAATCACACCAGCATATTAGATGGGTATTTTATAATGAATCCCGATCAAGTTGACTAGTTTTCCAAATATGTTTGAAAGTAGCTTGGTGCCTATTCTGTGTGGATTCTACGACTAGCCAGCAGTTGTATTGACTAAAGCATTTGCCATATTTATCCTTATTTGGTAATATATTTTTCTGCAATTGCTTAAACATACCACAGGCCTATCGCTTTAAGTTGAAGTGTCTTTAAGTTGCTGTTATGTTACTTGCTCTCAATAAGCATCACTGTCTGTTAATCTGTCATGTACTCAGTCAAAGTCACATTCACTCCGTTACTCATTCACATTTTCACGCCATTGCACCCGGCCACCCGTAAGCGTAATTTAAAACTTTTGATTTCGTATTGCATTTGGCATTTATATATATATATATTATTGTAACAATGAAAGGAAAATGCCGCCACAAACCAATAATAATAGAAGTGAGAATGTCCACCAGTTTTATTTGTTAAGAGATGATTAAAGTTTCCCATCCAGTTCGACTTGGCTTCAACTGTTATTCTTCTGTAATGCTTATTGAAAACATTAAAAATGCCAAAAATGGGTATAATGAAATTATGCTAAGTAGGTAACTGGCAAAGGGAAGCATCCCATATAGTATAATATATTTATTGTTTCTAATTTGAATATTTTATTTTATCGATTCCAGCTACAATTCTCCACTAAAGGATTCTTATTATTATGTCTTGTAGATGTCTCATTTTGCCCCCTTTAGCTTGCTTTAAACACTGTACACACAAAATATAAGACATTTGAAACTTTATTTAAGAAAATAGCACCAATAACCGAGTCTGCGAGCTTATATAGTCTTCAGTGTGCCTTAGAAAGCGGTTTTTTGCTTGATGGGTTACAAACCCATTCCATTCCCCCTCTCGCATGCCAATAAACTTTTTTTTTTTATATAAAATTGTACGTTAGGGGCAATGTAGGAGGGAGTGGAAATACTGTTTTTTTTTTCTTTTTGCAATGAGTGTTTCCCAGACGGAGTCGGGAAAATGACGCCCTAAAGTTAAGCATTAAAGTGCAAAAGAGCATACATATGGTGAACCAAGCTGAGTCAAGCAACAGGCGACGTGGGGGGGGGGCGTTGTACAAGCCCAATCACACTAAAAGGTGTTACACCGCAAATGCTGGCAGCAGCCCCTTTTACGACATTCTTGAACAATCCACAGGCGCAATACATGTTTCCGCTTCCTCAAGTTGGGGGCAATTGTAATTTTTATTTGTTTGCAGCAGACACACACAAGAATTATACCTGGCTGGAGAATATTTTTTTCATTTCTAATTATAAAGAAATGCATGCAAATATCCAATTTTCTTAATCAGAAAATATTTATAGTAAGTAGAAATACAGTAAAAATGCTTTCTTTGCGAAATTCTAAAATATTAATATTTAGTAAGAATATAAGACACGAAAAAGCTAATGATAAAGTTCGGTTTACACATAAAAGCAATATATTCTCAAAATTATGAAATTAAGAAAATTAAAACTATTGTTTTTAGAAAGACATAACTTAACAAAAGCGACGATTTTTCAAAACTAGAAGGTTCTTTCGATTAAAGACCTCTTCAACATAATGGACTGTAAATTACTAGAAAGTATATATAAATATAAATCCAAATTATTATTAGCAGAACTGAATAACTTGTATACTTCATTATTGTCTGATTTGCTTATAAATATATTAAAGTTAACATAACATAGAAATCAGTTTTGGTTTTTTGCTACCTTCCCCGGGTTTGCGTGATGTGTGTGTAGTCTTCAGAGTTTTGGTTCATTTTACTGCAGGTAACACGTTGCGACGTGATGCTTTGGTTGTTTCACTGACGGGGTTTACAAGCTTTGCATTTTTGTGCCGTAAAAGCAGTGAGTTGTAAAATTTAAATTTATGTGCTTTACACGATCTCCCTTTCCGGTTCGAGTCGAGGGAGCCACAAATTGTTATCTGCTAAAGATTTTTGCACAAAACTCGGGGCAACATATTTATTTGGGTCTTGGCATGGAAGTTATGCCTTTCCCGGCTCCAATTACAGCTGCCCCCTTTTTTTATTGAATATTTAAAGCAACCCCGGTGTCATATAGGAATACCATTAAACAGTGCCAATGCCACCCCATGTTGCAGCGTTTACTGGTCACTTGGTCGCTAAGCCACTGATGTTTGGCCTGCTAATGTTCCTATTGTTGTTGTTGGTGTTGTTGTGTCAGCCCAGCCGACTGTGCTTCTGGTGGTGGGCATATAAACTGGGTTTTAATTTTCTAATTACACACGGTAAACAAATGAAAATTTATGGTGGCCACCGTTGCTAAAAATGTTTGTGTTACTGCCTACCCTACCGCCTGGCTCCGCTGAGGGTGTGGCGCCTAACCCTCCCACAACATCGGCATTTATGCAAACACACTTTGTCGAGTATATGTTTGTGTTTGTGTTTGTGTGAGTGTGTAAGTGTGCCCCACCTTTGTACGCATTTAGAGAAATACCCTTTATGAGTATGGGCCCGTTTTGCTGTGCGCTTCGGGGGTTGCCGCCGGCAATGGCAACAGCAGCGCTAGCAACATGCAACAGTCCTTGTTGTCGTCGTCAATTTTGTTTAAAGCACCAAGTGGCAAGGGTAAGCCGTGGCACGCACACAATACACCACACACACACACACGCACAGCAAACACCCGACACCCCCAGCGAGTCACAGCAAAATTTATTAAAAATGACGCTTCGCTTGTGCCAGCTGCTGTTGGCCCTCTTCTGGTGGGATTTTGGCCAAGGTAAAACAAATGTAGTGCATAGACAGAAAATATTATTATTATGCATAGTAAAAAGTAAAAGCGTACAAACAAATCGTAAAACTTCACACATGTCCTTTTTCGAGGCGAATTGTGAGCTTATACTCTTTTCCAAATACAGGAAAAACACAGGAAAATTTATAAAAGGTTAGCATTAAAACTGAGCGACAGAAGCCCATATTATATACAATTTTATTAAAGTACAGCTCGAAAAACAGAATCAGCATTTCTTATCTTATATATATTACAGGATATATTCAAGTCGCGCTCAGTTGACCCCCAAGGATTAAAACACGCTTATTTATGTAGTTGAAAGCATATGTAAATTCGTATTACCCTCTGAACGTGGTCTTTTTTTTTTTGTTGATGTGAGCCCTTTGTGTGTGTGTGTACTGCTGACCCTGACTGTGAGTCACCTTTCGATTCCAGGGGCTGATTCATGCACGTTTAGCTGGCTGAACCCAATCAAAATTGGTAACAAGGATATTAAGGAATGCAATTCAAGTAACAGTCAGAGGGCAGATGCCTCTTTCATCGATATAGCCATGTATCACGTTTTGTGAACGACTTTCTGTCTGTCTGACCGCTTCAATCCCATTAAAGACACACCAAAATTGTTTCCCCCAAAAAGCATCACTAAAGTTGTTAGCTCATGTACTTAACTCAAATTTTGTCCAAAGAGCAAAAGAGTAAATGCGTTATCTTAGGCAGGTCTTTGAGAAGATTGTTGTTCAAAATTTGGAACGTTGTCTTTTCATCTACGAGTGCAATCATCAATTGTGGCCAAGATCTACAAACATGTATGGAGACCACAGAGTTGCCATAAAACTGTTCCGTTTTGGGCTGTTTGGGTTTTATGGACGGCCTTTGCGCATTTAGCCAGTGCACTTTTGTTGTTTCTTGAACACTTTGGCACCACTTGAAGCAACGTCAAAGTGCAACTCATTATAATTGAGGGCCGGGCCAAAAGCTGTTAGACATGATTAAGTACAATGAAATAAGTAAATGCTGCTAAACATCAAGGGAGATAGAAGCTAAAAAAAAAAAAAAAAAAAAAGGAAAGAAAATGGAAAAAAAAAAAAAGTGTCAACAGCACTTGAAAGTGCCATTGTGTTTGCCTGTACTTATCTCTTTGCAGCTGGCAAACACGTCGTCATCTCCTGAGTGTGTGTGCGTGTGTCTGCACACCACTACACTGATGTGTGTCTGTGACTCTGTGTGGGTTTGTGTTTGTGCTTAAGTGTTGCAAAAGTACTCAATTAAAAACATCAAATGTGCTTTACTGATTATCATTGAAGAACGTCGTCCTTATGAGCAGATCAAGGGCGAAATTAAGCGCCAAACTGGCAGGAAATTCATAAAATAAACACATTTTAAGCTTGCCTCAGCTAGCTTAAGTATAACTAAAGGTATTTTTAATAATTAAAAAAGAATTATTTAACCATAAGCCTTATGTAATTATGTTTTATAGAGGATTTCTCTTCATTAATGATTTTGATCCCATTTTTATTTGAATTTCGTCGTCGAATATTGCATATCTGACTGATGCTGATGTTTTCGCACCGTGTGATTAATGCTGCTTATCTGTATTCTCGTCACACTGTGATTGATACCTACGCTGGCAACTGGCAACTGGCAACTGCCAACACACACACATCACCACATTTGTGGTTTGATTTGTATTGATTTTTTTCTCAATGCTGTTGCCTGCGGTTCTATTGGATGTTTATGACTCAACGTTTTTTGCTTTGCCTAGTCTAGTGTGAAGGAACCAGTAATATGGTCACAACTGTGAATTACATCAGGGCAAATTCAATAAGCGGTTTCGTTTGTTAAAGATACACTCAGCTCGCTTAAGGCAATTTATTTGCTAGAGTTGGAAAAGCGAAAGAAAATTCAATTCCGTCCCTGCCACCCGTTTCTTTAACAGAACCGACATTAGCAGATCTTTAAAGGAGGTCATCTGCAACTATCTTTAATGATTTGTGACTCTTGTTTTAAAATTGCAGGAAATACAATAATTCTCCCTAGGTTTAAGCATTTGGGTAGAAATCGATTACTGTTGGCAAAACTAATTTTGAAAATTGTTAGGCATAGACTTGGGTTCAGCATGGCTCCTAATTGAGTTCTCTCGACCAGAGCCTTTTTACGTGTCCAGAATATATTTGATTGTTTTGTGCTTTTCAGTTTTATTTGTGCAAATATGGAGGCCTTTCTGTAACTGAACGGCCCACAGGACATTCAATTAATCGTGCGCTTTTTATGTCGGTTCGTCAATTGCCGTATCCTTTTTTTTCCAGAATTATTTTTATATTCTTGTGTTGCAAGATCAAAAGCAAACAGCAACAGCTGCGCTTGTTGCGCATATGAGCGTCTTTATCCGCAGATGAAAGTCCTGGGCATGATGCCTGGTGACGGGGACAATGCTGAAAATTTATTCATGACACAACCCAGCTGGCAAATGAACACACGACACACAACAAACTGGAGGCACTTCAATGCGAGGACAGGATGGAACAGGAAAGGACACGACAGCACAAACAGGAGCATGCAAAAAAAAAAGAAAAGTTACTGCTCCGTTTTTCCAGAAGGATGTGGCTATCATTGCCATCAACAGTAAACACTTGAAATCATGAAATGCAACAGCAAAAGGCGGCGGCATCACTTGTGTAATACCAACAAAGCAATCAGCAAGGCGGCCATAATATGGCCGCTCGTAAAAAGGGCCAGAATAACAAGTGAAACCAAGAAAATTTCTTGAAATTCTTGCAGTTAGTTCTAAGGCATCGCACAGTTTTCAAATTTGTGCAGTAATTGGCCAAGAAAGAGCCAAGAATTCAATTTTTGTTGCATGTAAATGTAAAGTTTTTAATTATAATGCTTCTGGCAACAATTATTCAAAAATCCTGCTAACTAATTGATTAAAATGATTGTAACTTGATAGATTTCTTCCGATATACAATTATTATGTTATAGTTTACTTTCTCGAACCTGCCCCATATACTTTCAATATTTGCTTTTCTCTAGTGGACAGATTTCTTAAATCATACTTTATATAATTTCTTGCTGCTGCCCTTTAATATTTAACTTCACTTCACTTTCTTTCATATTATGCTATAAAGCCACTCTTAACTATCATTATGGGGCTGCATTCGTGTCGAAGCGTCAACCCCGTTTTTTGCATTTCTAAAGACTAACGCAGACAATGCCATTATAATTTGTACAGCTTTGGTTCAACTCAGCCACAAATAGTGGCATCAGTCGTAAACAATAGCAAAAAGAATAAAACAGGCTGCATTAAAGTATTGCCGCAATGCCTGTGGCAACAACAAAAAAAAAAGGAAAAAAAGAAAAGAATATAATGCACACATATAGCAAAAGGTAGCACAGAGACAGAGAGAGATGTAGAACTAATGGCTTTAACGAATGTTTACAATCATTTCTCTGCCTCCCGTCGCCTGGCTGGCCACGAAAACAATTTGCAAATTGCTGGCCAAAAAATGGCGCCACCTTCGCCTTGCGCCATCAATTCAACAGCAATTATAACAAAGACAAAAAACCAAAAAAACAGAAAAAAGAAAGGTAAAAGGAAGAAAAACCAAACGACAACCAACAAACACAACACACACGTTGCATAAAAACAATAGGCGCAACTTTAACGGCTGGTCGCCTTGATCATTATCAGGCTCTGTTCCCCGGCTGGCAGCACTGCGGCTGGGGAAGTGACTCTTAAGTGACTGCTGCGGCTGGGTTTTGAGGCCAGGCTTTGCTGGTAGTGTTAAGGTCGAGTGAGCAAGCACAATTCGCATATGCATATGCACAACAATCGACCAGGACGACACCTGCGCGAGGAGCAAAGGCTGAGGCAGAGGCAGAGGCAGCGGCACCAACACTGGCACTGGCACCAAAACCAAAACAAAAACCAAAACCAAAACAAAAACACAAACAAAACGAGCGTGAAAATTTTAGTGCTTTACCATAAACTAGTTGGCACAGGGCCCAGTCCAGTTCCCCGCACACACACACTCACACACACACACACACACACAGACACATATACAAGCTAGCTTTTTATGTTGGCGCCGCCTGCCTCGGCCGTTGGCCCTTTCTGGCTGGCGCTTATTATTACTATTACTATTCTTATTTTGTGGGGTCCCAGCCACAGCCACAGCTCCGGCTCTAGCTCCGGCTCAAGCCCCGGGCTCGGGCTCGGCCCCGGCCCCGGCCCGGGTACAGGAAGCGTGCGTCGCCATATAGGCGCGCCAAGTAGACGCCTAAAACTATGCTTTAGCGTTTAGTGGCAATAACAAAAAAGGGAAGGCACAAAAACGTAAGGCAAAAATAAACCTGACGATGGTTTGGGCATGGATCTGGGTATGGGCTGTTAGTTCTGGCATTGCATGTTGTCGCAGGCTTTTCGAATGCCACAGTGTAAACAAAAGAAAAGCGATATATTCTCCTCGTTTCTTTTTTTTTTTTTTTTGGCCACAAAACTTTCGTTAACACGAGAAATTGCATGCAACAGAAATTTACAGCTGACTGAGCTTGTGTATGTGTGTATATTTGTGTGTGTGTGTGTGTGCGAGAGACTCTGCCAAGTGTGGCACTTTCTGCAACGAAAGCAACTACAATCGCTGAAGGTTATTGTGGCAAATTGTGCTTTTGCATGAGAGCCTTAAGCAGCTTATGGATTAGTCCAAAAAGCACAACAATCAATTTGGCTTGCCACTTTTGCAGAGGCTGCCGCCTGCCTATGAAAGTGTTCTGCGTATATGCATATCTGACGGCAGCAACTCAACTCTTTCTTGCCTCAAAAGATTTATTTTTCCATATGCCACAAGCCGCATAGCAACCCAGTGGAACCCAGTTGATATGGATGACGATACTTTATACGGTAGAAATCTCCAATGTGGTAATATGATACGTTCAGTTCCAATAATAGAATTTAACATCACCATAAAGAAGAAATTTTTACACAAACTCGAAATCAGTGAAAAAATCATGTTTGCCATGTTTTGCAAATTTCAAAAGTATACAAGGTAAGCTCCTTGATTGGTCAACAATATTCCTGGTGCCCAAAACTGATTCAACCCACCGATTTAGAGCCCAATCATTTTATATGGACGATTAGTAAAAGTCCTTTTGAAATGTTGTTGCAAGACCAAAGGAGATTTTCCAGTTTGCTTGCTACAAAGTACGAAATATGATTTATGATTTGCGCTCTTCATTTGTATTTTACTTTGTACTAAAATATCGTCAAAAACATAAATACAGAGTATTTCCTACTCGAGACCCCTCTTGACTAAAACCTGATCTGTTTGCTTAGGCAAAGAGTAATGAATATTTCTTCTATCATCTAACAATGGCCCAGTCATTAGCGTATTACTGTTAATTGTTGTGTTTTTTTTGTTTCGTTAATAATTTAACAATCTCTATTGTCAGAAAACAAATCAATATAAATATATATATATATATATATATAGATTTGTATATTTTTGAACAGGAAAGGTGTCTCCAAAGCAGCGTGTATGTAAATTATGCTGAAGGGCCTCACATCCGCTGTTCTAATGAGTCACTTTTAGTCGTCGTGTCTATTGGCATTGTGCATCGCACTGCGTACCAAATTTAGTAAAGCTATGCTTATAATTTATTCTAATGGCTTTTCGGTATGTTGCCAGCCAGCCAGACAGACAGCCAGCCAGTCAGTTGGTATTCGCCATTGGACACTTTTAGTCGCTTTTGTCGACGGCTGCCAACGGTTACGCAAGCTAAGCCGGTTTCCACTTTTGCATTTTGTTTAGCTTCAACACATTTGCAACCAGCAGCACTCAAAAACAAAAAAAAAACAAAAAAATCAACGATTTTACTAGCGCTGCGGCACACGAAAGTTGTTATGACCTGTCCAACGTTTGTTTTGATTGAATGCAGCCGGTTTTACAGTTTCAATAGCCAAACGATTCTTGTTCAAATATACAACCATAATTCTGTTTGTTACCAATTAAGAGCAATCGAATTTTAATCAATTTATTTATTTAAATTCAAAACACATGGCGCGAACTAGAGGAAGTGTCGGCCTAGTTCGAATTATTCAATTGTTATGCAGAATAGCATCAGTAGTTCAGGTGCATTTGTTGAGCATATCTTAAAGATGATAAGATTGTACAGAACTAAGAATCTATATAGATTAATTTGAGTCTTAAAGAAGAATTTTGTTTATTTGTATTATAATGTGCGTTAGGTTGGATTAAAAAAGCCGACTCACTTGGACCAGAGTTAAGCCTTTGTGTTCGATAAGTTCAGATTTATTTATTACAAAAATATGACTAAGCATTATGTCTTAGTAATGCGTGAGATGATTATTTGATTATATTTTAAGATTGAAGTTATTTATGAATGTATAAAGAGTGCTGGGATTATTGGCTTGTATTAAGTATTGTAGCTTTAAATTTGTGGGTTGGCAGCAGGCAACTTGTAATGTAAATAACAGGCTACTAGTGGAGGGAGTAATAATACATCTGTGCATAACATTGATATCGATACATTGATCGATATCAATTATCTGATGACTAACTTGATCAAAAATCAGAGATCAATTGTTGTGAATAAAGTCAAATAAATAAAAGTTATTTTGTTTGAACTGCTACACATTTGCATTTTGCTTTCGAAATTCCCACGATCATGTAAAACAGTGTGATGAGATGATAAAAAGAATAGATGCTAAAAATAAACGCACACGTTGCATGCATGCTCCGAAGTGTATTGCGTTAGTTGAAACTGTTCAAGGCTGCTCAAATCTAACCGGTTTCGGTTTTAGTTCCAGTTGCTCAGTTCGTTTAACAAATGTGCTCATATATATATATATATATACAAACTTTATACAAACACACACACACAAATACATATGCACTTGTATTAGCGCATTTTTGTGAATAGCGTCATGCACAAGTCACTTGCAAACTTCATTAAATTCCACACACACACACAAGACTACGCAGTAGGTTACAGATACTAAAAAGCGATCAGATAAAACTGGCTTATTCATTCAATTCCCTCTGCCTAACCAAATTGTAATGGTTACCGGCTTTTGGCGCGCTTCAGCAAAACAACTTTTTGTTTACAAACAGTTTCACATGCGCTCTGGCCGTAAACGTTTTTATATAGGGTATGCTATAGTTGAGTTGTGTGTTTACTTCTTATCTGCACTGTGAGTCAGTACCTGTCAGAGCGATTGAGGTTTACATATGTATGTGTGTATGTATTTATGCATGTATTTATGTATATTCGCTGATGATTTCATAATTGCATTAGTGTATTCGAATACGTTTTGGAATACTTTAGGGTATCTGCTAATCGATAATGCCCGACCAGCCCGACACTCTAACTTGTTTTGGCTGCTTTGTTTGTTGTCACACCCTCTCCCTCTCCCTCTCCGTCTCTTGCCCGCCATCTCACTCTACGTATAAACAAGCCGCGTCGGCTGCGTCGCACATTAAATAACATAATTTGATATTCAAATTCCAAGACAAACAAATTTTAATTTGAAAAGAAAACGAAATTGAATTTCAATTTCGACTACCTGCCTCCAGAGTTGACTGAATGACTGTTGTCAGTTTGATAAGTTGACGAACTGAAGACTGTCTTGCGACACATACACTCACCAATACACACTCACAAAAAATATATGCTAATTTGTATACAACTTTTTGGTTATTATCATAGATGAAGGAGAATCGGTCTTACCCCTTCCTTCCCAGCTGCTTTTGTGTTTTTTTCATTTTTTTTCTCGTTTTCAAAGTGTTTATGTTTATGCATAATTTTGTTTAAAATCTCGATCTTATATTGGACTAAGAATGAATAGCCTTTACTGTTGTTGCGCAAAGTGTCTATACACACAAATACATATGCTCTTGTTCAGCTATGATGTCATGATGCTATTTCCATGGATAGCACATTCCACAGATTACCAGCAGTGATATATATATTGCTGGCTGAAACTGATCTATTGCACAAATACAATTTATCACTTTTTGCCATGTCCATGTCGACAATATAAAAGTAAAAGCTTATTAAGTGATTCCGTCAAGTAAGATAAGCAACAGACCAACAAACTAATGACAGATAGCAAACAATGTGTGGTTGTGTGCTCAGCTGAAGTAGTCAGTTCTTGACTACAATCGAACAACGAAGCAGCTTACAATTAACCACATATTATTTAAACTAGCAAATTCAGCATGTGTACATATTTAATTAAGCAATATGCATGGAATGTATACAAGTACAAGTGTTCTTCAATATGCATATATATTTCAAGTTTTGTGTGAGAATGTGAGTGCCGTAAAATGACTCATTGAATAGCCCCTATCAAATGTGTTCACAGTTCACAATTCAAGCAATTTGAGGCCTGGTTAAATGCACTTGACAAAACAGCTGATGGAAATGGATGATGATTCAATAGGCGTCTGAGACATATACAGAAGGCATGAGTAAGCCACGAGTCAATGGAAAATTTATTTGATGCTGTACAGAAGTTGTTCTGAATACATATGTACATGCTAATTAATATGTATGTAAAAAGACAAAATTAAAAGCAAAAATTCGATAAAAAACAGAATTTTAAAATCAAATGTATATAACGCACAGAAGACAGCAGAGATTTTACAGTCTTTCAAAAACTATAGAAATTTATAGGAATTTATAATACATATCTCTATAGTCTTTGATATAGATATATACATTTAATCAGCTATATACATTGGTTATACATTAAGCTTCTATTGGGGAAATTAAATACGCATATTTTAAATAAGCAGCATATCAAGGGTATCTCCTAGTTGAGCACTACTACCAGATTTCATTTGTTTACTTATTTGGCCGTAATATTTCTTCTTCTTCTGTTATGATATTGCAGCTCTGCATATTATCAATATATGAACAATGTATTGTTGTCAATGCCTGCCTGTATTATTTGCTCAAACTAAACACAATATGAATAATCTAAGTAAGCTGACAACGTTCTGCGAAGAACCAATCAAGTTAATGTATTATGCATCTATATTTCTTTCTCTTATTTTTTTGTTGGTATCTTTCGGCATGACAGCATTTGTTGAATACATTTGTCTTGCACATACTGTCATATTATAAAAAGCATTTAACACAGTTGACTGGTCAAGAACATTTAATTTTAAAGCCAGCTGTTTGATGTTCAAATTCATAAATGAGTGACTCAAAGTAATTTAAGTTCTTTGTGCACATACCCTAGCAATTTTACATGGGTTCTATATCATTCATTAGTCTGATGCTGGCAACTACAAGGAACTTAACAACTCTCGAAACTAGTCAGTGTGATCAGCAAGGGTATCTATATATATTTATATATATATTTCTATACATATAGCTATATTAAGATACATGAACAGCTAGATTGGTGTGGCTGGCTTTTGAACTCAAGTGGCTGCTGTTTGAATCAGAGAGAGATAGATAATTCGGATAGTAAGTAAATTATTTGCGCACTGCTGGAGAAAATACACAGACGGATAAGACAGAAGACCAACGCAAAGTGTATAAACATTCACAAAATGTGCAAATTTATTTAGCCTTGATATTTCCAAAAATTTAAATGCTCATATGCCGGCGGACTGGAGACTTTTTAGGGTCTTGTGCGTGGCGTGGCATTCGGGCAGCATTTTAAAATGTTTTAAAAATTTACGAGGGGCAGTTCAATTCGATTCACAACTGTGATGATTTCATGTGACGCAACACTGAGAATGAGTTCTTAAATAAATTTGACAGCTTCTTCGTTTAAGTTCAACTCGATTTAAATAAGCTAATTTCATTATAAAATACAAATCTTTAAATAATTGCATTATTATATTTTTTTGGGCTCCCCAAATGTCGAATGCGTCAGTTCTTTTTCGTCGTCGAATCAGGGCTATATTCTTGGCTAATCAGAAACGAACCAGAGACAACCAAATTATTTAAACTGATTATTTTGCACCGTGAGGGAAAGAGATAGGACGAGAGTTACTTGACTTTACTGGCCCTTGGCCCTGTAGTTGTTCTGTGTGATTTGTCTCCTCGCGAATGATCTCATTGCAAATTGAATTTGCCCAGTTCAAACGGAATTCATTCAAATGTCTCCCTTCGCCGAGGGATTCTCATTCGCATTTGCAATGCTCTGCACTTTGCGTTTTTACTACCCAATTTTTTTATGGTCTATGTGCATAGTTGTGTGTGTGTGTGTGTGTCTTCTTCTCTCATTTTTTTTGTTTGTGTTTTTTTTTTGTTTGATGGGCGCAAGTCTCAGAGTCTCGTTCGACTTTCGCTGAAGGCTGCTAACTGCCGGGGCGACATTGTGACTCCAGCGAGCTCATAAAAAGGTAATAAAATTTTTGTTTACCTTGGTAATAGGAAGTGAAAAGCACACATTTGAATATATTGTATAGAACATATTCCAGTTTTACTTCGTCGCAGCCTTGAGTGGCTCGGCAAGTTTATTTGCCAAGCGAAAAGTCGAAAGGATGAGGCCAAGGCTCCATAGCAGAAAACAGCAGGATAATGTGGCAGTCGCATTCGCATTTGCAACTTCAACATGCGATGTGGTTGGAGTAACAGGAAATTGATTTCTTTTTTGTGGTTTGCCTTCCTCCTTAGCTCGCTGTCACACAAAATTTATCGATGATTGGTTTGCTCCTTGAGCATATTTATCTCAATGCAGATTTAATGCCCCAGCAGCAAGCAGCAAGCAGCAAGAAAAGATTTCATAATTGCAGTTCCATGCATATAAATAATGGGGTCGCACTGGGCCGGAACAAGGTGTCCTGCTTGTGCCATAATATATGCCATAATAAACTTCTGATGTTGAGAACTGTTGGCTTAGATGGGTAACCTAAACTGATTACACCTAAAGTTATTTTCAATCTCTTGCATAAAGCTCAATAATCGATGCAAAAGTCACTTGTTATTTTTAGTTACAGTTCAAAGTATTAAAGACACTCTGCGATGCTGCAAAATGATGGCTCCAGTAAATGGTTTTCAATTTTCACTCTAAATCGAGTCATTAAAATGTTGTTGCATACAAAATGGGGCAACATGTGATCAATATGTGCACGGTCGCATTGCCACACGTTGCGCCTGATTAAGTGTGCATATATTATTGAATTTTAGTTGGAGCTGCCTGCCAGCACGTCCCTGGCAGTTATCTGTCCCGCGCATATGTGTGCCATTAAAAATTTCCGGACCATACTTCAGGGCGCACTCAACCGTAACTAACACTGCAGTCAATGGCACAACTGAACTTTCACCTTTAACTTTTGGCTGATTTTTAGTGCGGAAACTACTTTTTCGAGCATGTGAGCACGTGGTTGCTCGGCCATTGCTAATATGTCTCTAATACAGCGTATTAATTTATTTAAATTTAACCCACACACACACACACACAAATGCACACACCCACACACACGCACACACTCACTGGCTAAAGAGTTAGGTATTCAAATATGGCAGCATCCTTGGGTAAATATATATAACCTGGCAAAGAGAATCAGCTAAAGCCATTACAACGTTCAATGACACGGCAAAGTGCGCAACGTGGGAAATTTTTGCCGACCCGTCTGACAACAACTTCGCCACATGTGGCACTGTTCTCTGGGTTCTCTGGTTCTGGCTCTTCCGTTCACTTTTCACTGCTTTGCTGCTATCTATGCCCCGATGATTACAGTAACCATCAGCGCTGGGCTTGTGCCGTTAAATGCTGCACAGCAGACACTACAGGGAGCAGGGAGGCGGGCAGTCAACCAACAGGCAAGAGCCAAGAGGCAAGAGCCAAAAGCAGCACATCAGCAGCAGCAGCATTGGCATCAGCATCGGCATCTCTTCATACCGTTCTATTAACTTCTAATGCATGTAATGTCAGCTAACATCAGTTTCCGTTATTCGTACTTGGGGCTTCGTCATTTCCCCTGACAACCAACAACCTTTTTCACCTGTGTAAAGTACCTGAAAATTGTGTGATTTAATCTTAAAATATTGATTGTCTGTTGTGTTGCCCGTCAAAAGCCCATATACGACAGCAATTTGCCCAAATTTAAGAAAGTACAGGTATGATAATTTACCTGCGGAACGCCGAAGATTGTTTGCTCTTGCAGAGCGGAGTCCATCAGCTCACGTGCAACATGTGCAATCAACTATCAGACAATCTTGATCAGTTTTTGTCAATTTTATTTTTTAAACTTGTTTATTCATTCCTGGTAGTTGAGTTCAGTTTGTTTCACTCTGCTCTGGCTATGTATTTTTGTTGTGGCTTTAATCTACACATAATGGTTTAGCCACGTTTGTTGGTTTGAGCCTAGAAGTATGCCACATTTTTGTGGCTTTTCTTTTGTCTCTTTTTCATCTCGTTCAGAATGTTATTTAATACCCATTTTACGCGCTTTTTATTTGCACACTTTTTCATTATCTCGGTGACTTTTATTATTACATTTTTGTAAAGCGTTTAGTCTGCCCTTTATTTACTTGATTGCTTTTGCGGTTCTTTTAATACCCTGTGTTTATTACATATATTGTACGAAGGATGCCATAGCAAAACGTGTGAATATTGAAGTATATACAATTTTGATTATGGTAAACAGAATCGTTATAGCCACGCTTAGATATGAGCTCACAAATTTGTTTCCACTTCCTCCCTCAGAGACTATCGAAAAATATCGAGTTACTACAAAAAAAAAAAAAAGATTCATTTAATATGCAGAGATAACAAATATTTTGCATTTATTTTAAAGGTTTGACAGTTGTTAGATTTATCCACAATCCAATCTTATTTGCCATACTGCTAGGCGCAGAGAAGAAGAAAAATCTCTGAAATGCAGATAAACATTCATAATTTAACCTACCCTCCGAGTACACATTTTGATGACTTGGATTTTAGCAAATGAAACCCAATCTATTACAAAGCGCAGACAACAGCTTAAATGTCAATGGGAGCGAGAAGACATAGCTTATTATGGATTAGCTTTTCACGTCTCATGGACAAACATTTTTTGTTTTTTTTTTTTGGGTAGGTAATCAATGACACATTTACGACATTTGCCATGTCGTCTTTTGTGGTAAGCACAATTAAATTATTTATAGCATGTCTGTGCACAGATCTTAAATTTGTCAGTTCGCGACACAAGCATTTCCTCGCAATCCGGATTTGATATCCTTAACAATTGGGCACCCAATCAGCGAAGGATAAGAGTTCTCTAATTACGTCGAGTTTAACAACGTCGAATATATAACAATTGATAACACAATGCTTGTTTTGTTAGGCCAGACAGTCAATAAAATTCGAAAGTCTAACATCTACTGGCTGCTTGGTAACACAACCCCTGAAATAGGTTTCCTGTCAAACAGAGCAACACTTATTTTGGACACCTTACGGTTGACATCATTGAGTTCTCCATCAAAGTTGTTGTTCGTTTTAATTGGTTGCCTAATGCAATTGAACTTTGTGCGTTCAATTAGGCAATTAAAGAAGACGATTTTAATTACTTTTTTTAACTCATTTACAGCCAAATTTGAATTTAAATAGACTTGTTCTAGTTCTGAAATTACCACGAGCTATTTCATTGAAAGCATATCTGTCAATGCGTTACTGCATTAAATTTTACAATATTAAAGCTGTAGAAACTTTTTACAACTTTTAAGAATTCTAATGATCTGCCCTAAAAGATAATGAGACCTTCATTTTAATGCGATTTTCCACCTATTTTTAACATTTCATCTCCACTTGACTTTCACGAGTAAAAAAAAGAAAAACAAATTTTTTTTTGTTGGGCGCTGAAGCCGCAGAAAAAAGGTAGCTGTAAAATATTTAGGTTATTTGTTGAAAATACATTTTCACATTTTCACTTTTTCACTTTTTATTTTGAACTTTCTGGCTTTTGTTGGGTATTTTATGTGCCCAAAATATGGGTCTCGAGCTTTCTGAACATTTAGTATGCCGCAGGTTTAGGTTTTGTTCCCTTTTGCCCCAGCATAAGTGCAAAAATGCCAATTTCATGCATGACAAAATATTTTTAAATAAATATAAAAATATTTAATTTAAATGTAAATTTCTTATGGACATATTATATACATTTTCACGGCTTAGAAAAGGCCAGAGTACCTCTCCTGTGCTCATTTACACACATACATAGATATACATCGGATGTTAGTTAAGAAATATGTGCCGTGTCCCGTCTTCTGTCTGCCGTCTTCTGTTGCCGAATTCGTGTACGATATGAGAATGTGGCAGGTGATGAAAGCAGATGTCTACGGCCAGCAGCAGTCACAGCACCAGCGACGAGCGACGAGATGGGGAGATGGAAATGTCTGCTCCGTCTCTGTTGGCTGCGTAGGTCGTTCGTCATAAAATTAGCAAGGAGGGTTTATCCTATTTCTTTTTCCGTTTCGTTGGCTGTCCCAACACAAATTAGTTGCTGAATTTTTTATGCCACTCCACCCCCCCACCTTCGCGCTCACAGTCAGAATAATGCGGCGACCTCCCAGCTACACGCTGTGCCACATACATCTTGTCTAACTCATACCAGACTCGGCTCGCCTCGCAGCCCTCGGGACGAGACTGTATTTGCTCATTTTGTGGCTGTTTGTGTTTCACCTGACAACGAAGGCGACCCAGAAATGAAAATTGATGCGGGCCGTGAGATTTTTTACGCCGCATTGTCAAGTGTGTTGATTTGATTAAGACTGTGTGCGGACTTCCCCCATCCCACCCGTCCCCTGCCTTGCCACGCATGCCCCACAAACCCATTTCAAGAGCAACGACATATTTTGCCAGCAGCAGCATCAGCAGCTGATTGCAACAACATGCATAAGGCATACTAATTGCAAACATCATCGTTTAGACATACAACATTCTGATTGTCATTACAATTTGCTGCTCTCAAACAATCACAATGTGCATGCAACTCTGTCGCAGCAGGCCGCAAGCAAACTCCAATTTTCTGCTGTTGCAGTTTCGTGTGAAACTCAAATTGCAATGATAATTGCAAAATATTGTTGTGCTACAGAGTTTTCGATTTCTGTACTCTGGCCACCTTTGAGTTGTTCTTTCTTTCCTTTTTTTTTTTTTTGTTGCACAAATATGCCGGCAGTCGTTTCAAGGCTGCACGCAAAGGGCAACATTTTGCAGCTGGGCCAAGTCGGGCAATTGTTGGACTCGCAGTAATTGCATTGTGCTGAGCAATTGTCATCATCAACAGAATCAACAACTGCTGTCCACTTGCTGCGTGTGCTGTTAACAGCTTGCTGCATCTCAAGTGAGTCATCTTTGGCTGTGCCGCCCTGCTAAGAAGGATATCCGCTCTTTCGCTTAAGCTTATTTATAATGTGCTCCAATGTGAAGATGCTGTTGTTGTTGTTGCTGTTGCTGTTGTTGTTGTTGCTGTTGCTGTTGCTGTTACTGCTCTCATTGGTATGCGAACCGCATAATTACGTATTGCATTATAATGCAGTCAAATTAAATTTACTGCGCGTGTGTCTGTGTGCGTATTTCAATTTATTGCAGAGCTGTCTCAAGTGCCCGGTTTGAGCATTTCTTTGGCTGTCAATTTCGTGCCGTTAGCTTAAGGAGAGCATAATGACTTTGACTTAAATGACTTAAGATAAGCAACAGACGGATTTGGGCATAATTTCACAGCCCCAAGAAAACCTAATGCTTATTATTATAAAGTTGTGCAGAGGCTTAGCAATTACTTAAGTTATTCGCCAAAAGTCAAAGCATAAACGCACTCCACGCCACTTCAACCAGGCGTAGACTGCTGTCAAAGCAAGTGTGCCAGAGTCTTACATTTTGTTTCTAATTAAAATATATTTATTTGCTTAAATTTGACCGGAAGTTAAGCAAGTTAATGCTATGCAGAAAATGACTAACCAAAAACAACAAAATCCACGTCCTAATTACAAGACGTGATTACTTTATACACTGAACCCATTCCAAATGGTATAATGAAATTGTGTAAAAGTGCTAAACAGACAGAAAAAAGCATTTACAAATTCGCAAGTTATAGTCTAGGGTATATATTCTTACCTGTTTTAAGCTAAGTTTTAAGTTCCTGTTGATTTCAATGTGCAGCTTGTCGACGAAATCCTTAAATTGAAAAGTATCAACTTGAGTTTCGAACTAAAAATGTTTCACAGATTCGCAGATATTAAATTTTATTTGTCACCACTCAGCAGCAGGCCAACCATTTCCATCATCATATTTTGAAAATGTTTGCTCATCGCTGCAAATATTTCAACTCGATGAGTGCCAAAGTAAAAGGCTCCCAATGCAAATACATTTTTGAAGTGCATATTTGGTATGTTTCTCCCTCCACGTCAAAGGTAGCGGGTGAGCAACTCGATTTTCTTTTTATTATATTGAATACACATCGCTTCACTTGAATGGAAGCGCGAGCTTGCACTGCATTGAATGCATGCGCTTGCATGCCACAAACGCTTTGACGCCATCCATCAACACGGCATCGTTGAGCACCACAGCACAGCACAGCACAGCACAGCACAGCAGAGCACAGTACAGCGTCAGGATGCTTATTCCATCTGTATGTATTTGTATCGGTTGTGTGTTGTTGCAAATATGAGCCTGATGCAGGCAGACATAGAGACAGGCAGATGGCGCTGATGCAGCAGACTGCTTATTCGTATTCTGAGGCTTGGCACGCTTCAGTTGGCATCTTAAGTGCTTTTTGATTTCAGATCCGATGACTCCGTTGATCCGATGAGCCCCCAAATATATGAAATCCTTTCAAATGATGGGCGCTCTTTAAAATTGCTGCGTTTGCACAATAGTATTATTAATTTAGTTGCTATGGTTTTCAGCATTGTCTGCTTGTTGCCCGTTTTGCATAATTCATTATGGAAATTTCAATTAATTGCAATTGGAATGGTATCGACATGTCATGGACTGCTCTGTGTAATCCTATTTGTAAACACTCAACCCAATGTTGAAAATGTTTGCAATTTCGTATTATGGCGAAAGTGACCGGAACTCTGCATAAATAATGAATAATATTGTTACATAAATAATGAATAATATTGTTCGATTCTATGGGCCTCCACTTGTATTATTGACAATATACAAATTGAGCTTCAGCGGCTGTCACAACATAGATAATATTTTGTATTGTGCCGATCTTAGTATAAGCTGCTGCTATTTCTATTATTAAAACACATTTAAATTGCATAACTTATCGTAGTTTCAAATATTTAAAGTTTTTTTTTTGAAGCCATTAAAAATATTTTCATAAAATTTCATATTCTAAACGCCTACACAAAATGGTCAGGGGAATGAAATATAATTATATAGAAATAAATTAAAACGATACAAATGCCGATGCATTCGTATTTGTGTACACAAAACGCATATCTTCATAGAACAGACAGACAGAGGCCCAGTCGCAGCTGGAGTGGTTGCTACTCGTGGGGGGGCGATGGAGGGAATTTGGTCAGCCGATATGGCACCTTAAATACGTGCCTGAACCATCGAAGCGTACACCTCCATACGGCCACTGGCGCTGCCACTTGTCTGACAATCGCAGAGACAGAGCCAGGCAGTCGGCCAAAGACGACAGCCAAGGCAGCAATTTGCCTACAGCTAGAAATCATGTCTAGAATGCTTAAGTGCGTCGTGAAGCCAACGACAAGAGGCAAGTGGAATGCGTGTGTGTGTGCCTGTGTGTGTATCTGTGTGTGCGCGCCTTTATATCTCATTTTGCGTAGGCGTCCGTTTTAGTTGATGAAGTTTAATGAACTCCAACCATTGATCAATACAGCCCCAACAATTGAGAGATGCTTTTGCTGTTTTTCTTCTTCTTATTTTCTTTTTTCTTCAAATTTGTTTGTAAAGTAATTTTTAATATTTTTATGGTTTGTATGATATTTAATATGATTTGCATATTTATTGGGTGGCGGTTAGGTGCCTTGCCTCGTACGTGGCTTTTAATTATGAGCAGCATGCAGCATCATCAGCTGCGTGATGGCATTTTTCAATTGTACAAAGTAAAGATAAAAAACAAGTCAAATGCCAAAAGCATGATCATAAAATACATACACAAAGCAGCCGGTTTTATAAATATCTTATGGCCAAAATGAATACTCTTGAGGTTGAGTATTAACAGACTTGCAGATTAAGACTTTTAATGATAAGCTTAAATAGCTTATTATAATTGTCATTCTGTACTTCCCAATTTGACCTCATTGCGGGCAAATCAACTCTCTGCTCTGCTGTGGTATCAATCCCCAAATGCAATTTTGTGTGCTGTCTGCTCCCAATTGTTGTAAGTATAGAGAAAAAAAGCAGAACGCTGCTGCTGCTGCTGCAACTGCCAGACATAATACATAACTACAAAAAGTGAACTTGCAGCTGTACATTATTTTGGTTCACAGCGTGAAGGCGTTAAAAATGAACTATGTTGCTACCCGGTGCTGTTAATATACAATTTGATGGCAGACACACACATATGCCAACATTCGAACAGCAATTCGAACAAAAACAAAAACAACAACAACAACAACTGCAACTGCCTCTCAGCGATGCACAAAGGCACAAACAAGCTGAATAAAAAGTTGTAGTAATGCTTTTATAATGATTACGCTTGCCTACAGTTGCAACTGAAAGGGCCAACACAGTCAACAGAGCCAACACACAAACAGTTGCAACGAACGCCCCAGCAGCACCAACAATATTGGCAGATACTACAACAAAAAACAATCAACAGTCGACAAGCTGCCAACTGGCAGCAGCGCGGTTCCAACTTTTTAAATAAACTCCATGGGGCTGTGATCTGTGCTGGCTCTCATTGAGTGTGTGCCTGTGTGTGTTACTGTATGTGTGTGTGTGTTTGTTTGTTTGTTTGTTTTTTTTGTTTCGCACATTTGCATCAGGCTGCAAAGCCGTGCTTGTCTTGTGGTCTATTGTGCGTTCATTGCACCCAACAGCTTTGCAGCGTGCCGATCTGCAAACTGCTGCCTGACTGCCTGCCTGCCTTCCTGCCTGCCCCAAAGGATAATGAAAATGGGGCAGGCGCCTCATTACGCATTCGACTAGTTGCCTGCTGGCAAACCATTTGTAGGCATGCCTTTAAGCTGAGTGCTTGCTGCTCTAAGCGCTTAGAGCTGCTGCAAAACTTAAAAGCTACAATATTTAGTTTTAATTTTATAGCAGCTAAAATGCTTTGGCCATTTTGCATTGCATAATTTGTACATTTAGCTTTAAAATGGCCGTGTTACTCCAATCAAATTATCTAAGCGCCATTTTTATGCCAGCGTCATTATGGCCTTAAAGGCCGTCCGTCGGTGGGTTGCCTTAACTGTAAAATGCACCGAAATAAAAACCACATTTTGACATAAGGCATCCGGGCCGCACCCTAACCACAACACACACACACACACAGCCTAGCAGAGGACACCACAGTAGACAAAGCCGTGGCAAACTGTATGGACCAACTGGGCTAGCAGTCTGTTATGCTGTCCAATCTGTCCGACTCAGGCTCTCAGCGTGTTTTGTCTGTCTGAGGTCTGCTTGTATCTCTATACACATGTGTATGCATGCATGAGGCGCCTGCCACGACCATTTTTGCAGCGCTTTCTTTTGCGAACACACACACACACATATAAACACACATAGCCGCAAGTCAACCCTTATTGTATGCCTCAGAAGCAGCCGCTCCCCTCTCTACCTTATTTACCTCATGTGCTGCATACAAATGTGGCGGCAGCAGCGGTGGGCTGCTGCATGTTTGCGCTTATGGCAAATCCCTGCGCTCTAAAAAATGTTTGAGTATGCCGCACACACACACACCCACACACACACACTCTCATCTGCAGGCTAGGTTTCCTCTTTGCATTTGCGAAAACTTTTGTAAAATGACAAAAATATGCCTATTTAAATGAGCAAATGTTGAAATTTATGTACATTAGAAAAGTCGTCATACACACACACACACACACACTGAGAGGGAAAGCACATCTCCCATAAGGGATGCTCTTTTATTTGTCCTCACAGGGTTGGGGCGCTGAAGCTTTTATGCTGCTCTTTTTGCCGTCGCGTTGCGTCGTCCATTCAACTAACACTCATTCATCTTACTCTCTCTGTGTTTGTGTGTGTGTGTGTGTGTTTGTGTGTGTGTGTTTGTGTGTGTCCCGACAAATAGCAAACAAAAAAGACTAAGATGGGTTAGAGTAAAGGAGCAGATCTTTGTGTAACAACGCTTTGCAGTCGGCTTTCGCATTTGTCAGTCACAGAGCAAACAATTAGCCTGGCCTTAATCAGATTGCTGCGACCACTTTTCTGTGCAAGCATATGTCGAATCGCTTCGCTTATCGGATCCAACTTTCCGTCAAAGTTTGGTCAACTTTGCTTGGATTATGAGTTGTTAAAAATATTTAAATATGCGTCTCTTACATTACAAATTTACACATTTAATGACCAAATAGTAAAGGCTCCTCGAGTAGACTGCTACACCCAGCTCTTAATTCTTGAAACTGCTATAAAATGGAGCCTCACTTAGTGGCATACAAATAGCTCTGGGCAGTCTTGCTTTGCAGCAAATCAGCAGCAACATTGTGAATGAATTTCTCACATCTTTGGAAAAACAAAACTTGGCTATTTTTAGCCAGTTGTCCATTCCTAGAGCAAGGGAAAATGGTTCGTTTAAAATATTATCTATTGAAGTTTCTTGTCCACTTGTCCACCTAGTGGAAGAACAACACCTATAACAAAACAAAACAGTGAAAACATAAAACATTGCAACACATTTGCTTGGAAAGGAAAATTCTTACAAAAGTTGGTTCGATGGGGGAAAGCTACAGCCCAGAAGAGGGTCGGGCGGGTAGACGTACAACAGCCCCACAATAATAATACAACAAGCTCTAAAAATATATTCCCACACTTTTACACATTCGTTTTGGCCAGTAGACACTCTCTACTTTAAGTTGGCTTGGCTTTCCTTTTCAATTGCTGGCTGATTGTTTTTGGCTTTCATTGTTGTTTCGTTGTGCTTCATTGCAAAAACAATATATAAAGCCAAGTAAGTATTGTGTGTAGAGCACTTACTGTTTTTTCTGCATATATATATATATATTTGATATATATTTAATTTTAATGGTCTTTATATATGCTAAATATTCTTTGAGAAGTACACAAGCATTTGGGCAATTTTAATTACATTTATTGTGTTTCTCACGTTTGCTCGTTTTAATTTTCAAAAATTATATATGGTTGCTTGCTGCTCATTAATTACATTTTAACCAACTAATATGCAATTAACCAACTAATTGCTGTGTCAGTAAAAAGTTGAACTTTTTCTGCCATATCTGTACTACTTTTGCTTCTGTTGCAAGAAATACAAATGTATTCAGTTCGTCACATAGTTTTTATCTTTGAAACATTATTATGATTTATAATTATCCTGCGACTGGAATTTAGACAACTTTATGCGTAGGCTTTTCCTTATGCCTAACTGACAGGTCTATAAATCAAAATCAAGCTGTTAAGTCAAGTAAAACAGAAGACAGCAAAAGCAACCACAACTCAACGAATTATACTCATGTTTTGTAATGAAAACGATTCAAGTTAGGTTTTGGTTCAATTTGTTATTCTACCGGACATCCGTTGCCAACAGACAAAATCAGACATAAATTAATCGATGCGGCGCACATATCGGCTCAATGATTGCCTTTGATATAGGTCACAATTGTGTGAGAGGTTGTCTGCCAAAAACTGTCAAAAGTACATTGTGATAAGCACAAATACAATAAGAAAAAAAAAAAAAAAAACCAAAGTTAAGATAAACGAGGGGCGCCGGATAAATCACTGGAAAATTTGTATTTCTTTTTTGGAATGCAAATATATTTATTCCTTACAACATAATCTTCTTTAAGAGCAATGCAGTTTATCCAAGGCATCTGACTTAAATCTCCTTGTGCCTAGGCATACACTTGCCAAAAGTTTCTCTAAAAACAAAACAGAGTTTCGCTACTTTATACAACTCAACCGGCAATCAGTTAATTACACTAACCAAAACAAAAAGTGATTTATTTGCAGCCCTCGCACACACTTTGATGGCATGATAATACGATTCCAAGGTTGAATCCCAAATGTGGTGTGCTGCTTCAAATGTATGTGTCTTGCGTATCTTGTTTGGTCATGGTTGTTTGTAATCAAAGTCGTGCGTAGCTTCAGCTAATACAGGATACAAAAGTATTGTTTTGTAGTTGTAGCATATTTATGAGCGCATAATGGCGACACAGACGGAAGCAGACGACGCTTCAGACATAAACAAGTGTTTCAGCTCCGTGTGTGAAATTGTATATGGCGCCATGGTATGTGTGTGTGTGTGTGTAAGTAACTAATAGGATTTGCGTTGAATAAAATAAAAGTTACAAATCCATCGCCGCAGATGTTATGTTTATGATTTTTTAACGGCTCTTTGCAAACTCTTTTTGACCAAAATTTGTATTCAATGTGTGACAATTTTTCACGCCTGGCCAGGAAATATTTGCGGCTTACATAAAAAAAACATAATAGTGTCAGAGTAACTGGCGCATTTTTAAGAACCTTTTTTTTATAAAAAAAATCGAAAATGAAAGGATTTTAATTTGATTATTAGACATTTATTATTATTTTTTATATATCGTACGGTATCTAAGAGATGGGATAAAAGTCTTTTGTCTATTTTACTAGCCTGCTGCAACAACAGTGTGCAACAAAATCCCCAAGTATTTAAGCTGACTCTTTTTCGAAGTAGAAAGTAACACGAAAAGTTTTCAAATGAAATGGAACATGCACCCAGAAAAGAAATTGACGCCTCAACCAACTTTGTTATTGATGCCAACTTTTCATGTTGGCTGAAACCTAGAGTGCTCTAGTCGACAGCGCCCAAATGGGGAATACACTAATTTCTATCAAACTTTGTGTATACATAATCATTCACTCACACATTCACTGCAAACTGTGCTCTTTATTCAGTACTTCTTCCACATCTTCCACTACACGGGAAATTAATGCATAAATTGAGATAAATATTAAAAATATATATATAAGGTATTCATCACTTGCAAGAAATTGTCTTTATTTTTATGGTTTCTGAGATCTGCCACAGATTATTAAAATTAGTTTACTTCAGTCAAGTTAAGGATTAGTAGTTCAAAGGCTTCCTCTAATGGATTCATATTAATCGATTATCAAACAAGAATCTAGTTAATTTGTTGGCCTATCAGGGAGCTTATCCTTGTCAGGTCTCATTACCTCGACAAAAACAAACGTCTACAAACTTCAACTACTTGGAGCAAGCAAATTTATTAAGCAAAGATAATAAAATAGCGCTTGCAACATCAGCATCATCATCATCGTGTTCATTATTACCATCAAGATTTCTATTTAAAACGTTTTGTTCGTTGTATGCAAGCAAGCAAGCAGGCTGGCAAGGATTGGGGCATACCCCAAATGCCTTGCTTCCATCTGTAAAACTCAACGTTGCGACTAATGCATTATATTTTTGCCTCTGCTGCCGACGGCAATTTCTGTTGAAATTTTTTGGACCCACCCACAAATCTGAGCGATTCAAAATTTACGCAGCTACTTAAAAAACTATGCAACGATGCTAGCCAGCAGGCAAAAACATGGCTTGAGACTTTGTAAACGTGGCAACAACCCGCACCGTAATCCAATTCACGAAGTTGCCTCAGTAAAAAGTTCCAGGGTAGTTTGAAAAAGAAAACGCAGCCAGCTGTCTGCGCAAATTTGGCGTAAATTTAATTTTCAAATAAACTGCAATGCGCCGGAAGGGCTTTACCACCGCCCACCCACCCCATACTCTTCCCTTCTTTGTGGGCAGAGTCTGTTCGCAAAATATGCAGGGTTAAGGCTTGGCAAAAAAAAAAAAAGTAGAAAATGAAAAAAAATAGTAAAAAAAATTATTCAATGCATTGCATTTACATCTTGTTATCGCTTGATTAATTGTCATTGTCCGCGTCAGCCTGTGAACACTAAGTGAAGACTGGGAAATGGATTTTGGTTACGTGACAACGTCTCCGAGCTTTATCAGACTAAAATGCCACAGCACTTCAAAGCAGAGAGATTGGCAACCGTTGCTGCAGCTGAAGCTACGCGATATTTAAATCACGCTTGACTAGTTGCTACTTGCCAGCATTTTCATCCAACTTTTTGGCCACAATACTACGACTACCATTATCATAACTTTGTTCAAACTCAGCACATTTAAGAAACTGGTTAATCATCTCCGTTTTTGGTGCATATTTATCGTTTATAATTTGGTGACCTCTTTTAATAAATTAAATTTATTTTGAATAATAGTTAATCATTCTCTGTCCAATTTAATTTGTTAAGTTGTTTTCAATCCTAAGAACAGAGTCCAGAAATGTGCTTTTATTATAATTTTCTGGCTCAAATATCCTTGGCCAACGAAAAACATATTTAAAGTATAAATTAATATTGAAACTGGATCCAAAACAATTGTATTTTTCAATTCACTTTTTTAATTTGCAAATATTTCTTGGCATTTTCCTAAAGGTAATTCAAAATTTATATTCAGAAAAGCAAACATTAAAGCGGAATAACATCGACCTACATAATGTATGTAAAAGTTGGCTAGTCGTGAAAAACAATTGCATTTCATAAACACACGCACAAGTTGACTGCGGAAAACAACAAGGAGCAAACATATAACAAATTACAAACACATTTTACGCTCCCAAAAAGTAAGGTGAACATTGCAAATTTGTAACTCATTGTGAAGGCAAATTAAGTGTTTCGGGCTTCCGAGGCAATGCTCCAGGCAGACCTTTAATGTGCCACGTATAAATTTCCCAATTTAGGCAAGGCAAGGCAGGCTGGCAGGCAGGACAGGGCAGGGCAGGGCAGGGCAGAGCAGGAAAGGTGGTGCTATGTAGCCTATTAAAGTGAAAGGGCTCCCTCACCTACAAGGGGGAAGGAGAAGGCAACCGAACGGTCATAAAAACGCAGTAAATTAGCATTAGACACGGTGGTTATTTTATTACGAACTGACGCAATGCAACCCCCACAAAAAGGGGCCGTTGGTTTTCGCTTCTGGGTGGCAGTTGGCCGTTGTTGGGACTGTTTAGCTGTTATCTGAGCAGCCAACTACAACACAGAGTCGCGTTTTTCAATAACAGACCATTTTATGCATATTTTTTATTTTTAAGTAGCTAAGATAACACATAATCAGACCTGTTTAGAATTCAGAACTTTTTCCTAAGCCCTGAACGCATAAAAAATGTGAAAAATGGTTAAAAGGAAGTTGCGTAAAAGCATGTCACAGACAGAAGGACACAACTCTCACAAGTATATGCATATTCTTGATCAAAGGCAAATACTTTTGTTGAGGAATTTATAATTAATGTAGATATAATTACAATAGCCCAAATTTTTAACTTAATCGAAATTCTGCGCTGAACCCAGTCTCTGGATTTTATTAGTACAGAATACAATATGATTGCCTCCAGAGAGTATGTCTACCTGTTATTGCCTCAGATTTTATTAACATTTATTTATTTTGTCCACAATACAGACCAGTATTAACTTTTTGCTTCTTTTTTGTATCATTACAGGTATGTTGACATCAAGGAAAGAAGAACCATTTCAGTTCCATGAATTAGGTTAAATTGGGTAAAGGTGTGCAAATATGCAATCATCTCTGATATATGTGTGTGACAAGCTCTTTCCACTTCTTCGGGAGATAATTATTTACTTTGATACCCAAGAAACATAGATGAGAAAATGTGCGAAACTTTTTTCGACTCTCTTGAAGCTAATTCTTTGATAATATTCTGCTTTTCGAGCTATACACACAGACTTTTCCATGTTTTCTTTACAACCGTTTTGCCCAACCTGGTCTAAACATTGGGAGAAAAGTGGAAAGAACAATGCATTGTGTAGTCGCTGTAAGTCAATTGTTGCATGCTCTTCATGTTGCACATTCAGCTTATTAGTGCAACTCACTTAGGGCAAACAAAGCCAAGATAAACTGTTAATCGTCGGCAACACCTAAGACAAACAAAAGCAGCAGCAATAAAGACAGCAAACAGAGGAGCTTTCAATAATTGCATGTGGAGCTCAAATGGGGTTTTGCTGCCTTTCCCCCCCTCCAATTGGCAGTGTTGCATTGTTCGCCTTCGGTCACGTGAATGCGTTTATAAGCAGGCGAGCAGGCAAGCAGCCAGTTAGCCAGCAAGGACTGTCAGACAGCCAGGCAAGCAGCAACCCCAACTTGCAACAGCCACTTGCAACTTGCAGTCCACTTTGCTTGGTCTGGTATCTGGTTTCGATTTGTTAAGGGCATATGCCCGGCTGCATTTGCAAACACCTTGTGCTAATCTTGATGGACTGCCAATTGCCAAACGCAATTGCTGTCGATGGCGCCAATAACAACAACAATAACTTTAACAACACTTACAGCATGCATGAATCTGATTCAAGATAGCACACAACAACATTAACTGGCAAGTTCAAATTCGAAAGATGTAAATTTTTACTAGCAACATCACTATTGAAATCGATGAGATGGCATAACAAAATTGAAAGTGCATGTTTGGTTTGTAAAACAAAGAACAATAAGGCCATCTCGAAACAAAACAACTGTTATGCACCTAACCACAAACAGCAATAGTGCAACATATCTGCATATCATAGTAATTCAAATTGGACTATAAAAAATATATACAATTAAAGGGGTTGCACTGCAAAAATGCTGTGCTCGTCTCTTTGACAGTATGTCAATTGCCAATGTCCTGCTCAATGTAAAACAACAACAACAACAACAGATTTATGCATTTACAAAATGCTAGCAGTAAATCAGATTTGAACACACACACACGCACACACACACACTAAGCTCTCAGTTACAATTTCAATTGTAGATTGTTTTATGTGCAGTTGCAGGTTGCAAATGTTTGAATGTTGTTGATTTAGCAGTTGAATTCATTGCATATTTGATTTCATGAAACAAATTGTCTGCTTACCACAGACAATGTCTACAACTGCAGTTGCACAGAGCCAATTATGTTTACAGATGTATTTTATTTTCATATATGTTCAGGCACAATGCAAAAAATAATAATATTTTGATTTGCCACTGACATTTCTGACAGTTAAATGTATATATATTTTTGCAGAATCTGATGCAGCAATTTCTAAAACTGTTGGCCAACGTTTAAGGCTCCAATATGGCCAGAATGTCTGTTTAAGAGCTATGTCTCCGCTTTTACCTAAAATATATGTCAGAATCGGATCTCTATAGCATAAGCTGCCATTATAACTATAGCTTATGTGAGTTGATCTCTGCTAAGGCTCTGCTCATTGCTTAAGCCACATGGATTAATTTTTGTTGGTTTCTTTGTATGATGCGTGGATGTATGTTAAAGAAGGCTCTTACAGGGTATCTTATAGCAGTTTTGATTTGAGCAAAACGATATCATTCTGGTAAGGACGAACAAATTGGTGTTTTATGTAGTTTAAAATTGGAATGCGTCCAAAGTGAAATTAATTTCAACAATTTGCGGCATTTCGGTGAAAATAAGTAAGAGTGCTCCAGGTGAGAGGCTCGAATCGTATATACCCTGTACACATGTCTTTACCATTGTACATTTCAAAGCTAAACCAGTGATTATATGATAAAAGGGAGCTAAGGCGGCAGGTTTCTCATACTCCCAGTTGCGATAAGCATTTTTTTACATCATTGCCCATCATAAAACAATTTTTAATGATTTTTAATGAGTACAGGGTATGCGCATGTGTGCAGCAAATACAGCCGTAACTTGGTAAATTCACATCAAGTGTTTTTTTTTGTTAACTGACCAAAAGTTTTGTGAACTAATTCATTTAATTTGTTAATTTTTTTGCTGTAAAATTGTTTGTTTCGTTTATTGTTCTCAGCGGGGGGTCGTTTGTAATTGATTTCACAACATTTGCAAATCTCTCATTTTGGAGTATATATATATTTTATATATTTTTGAAGTCCTATACGAAATCTGTACAAAACTGTGCAAAATGGGAAAGCGACAAAATGCAAGTGAAATGTGCGTATCTGTGGCAGATGTAAAATTGCAACTGTGGATGTCATGGCAACAGAAACACGCACACAAACTGCAGGTGGACAATTTAATGGTAATTACCTTTTTACCATGTTGTTAGCATTGAGGCAAAATTCGTAGCTGGCATTAGGCAGCCACTGTGGGAAAATAAACCACGGCGGGAATTGTCATTGTCATTGTTATTGTTGGTGTTGTTGCTGTTGTTGTTGTTGCTGTTGTTGTTGTTGCTGTTGTTGTTGTTGCTGTTGCTGTTGCTCTTGGGTTGTGGCAAACTTTACATGCTGGCGAGTGCCAAAAATTTGTACAAATTTCCGCCGATGCCGCACAGTCGTCTCTCATGTGTAACGAATGGTGAATGCCATATAAATTAAGTGCGGCGACAACGAAGAAACAACAGCAACAACAACCACATGACAGCGGTGCAACACAAAAAGGTAATTTTTTGAGTGGGAAATTTTAGCACAGCGGAGCCAACAGAATTGGCAAATAGCAAATTCTGGCGGCGGTTTTGTGGCGCTTCTGTTGAAGGCAACGGAAAACCCAAAGTAAAACTGCGAAAAACATTTGCGTTTAACAATTGCTGAGAGTGCGGCGGGAGAAAAACTGCGGCACACTCGTCAAGTGGGCGGGGCACATTTAAACGTGCTGCTGAACTATTATCAAGTTTAAATAAATTTTAAAAAAAATGTGGTTACAATTACGGCAATAATATGGTAAATGTGAAACATAAATGCAAAGTAAAATATTCAAATGAGTCAAATATGAAAAATGTTACAAAGATAATTCAATTGTAATTAATGATAAATCATTTGTAAGGATCTATTATATTTGTCCCTTTATTTCAAAGGGAAATTAATGGATTTTAGCCAAATCCTCACAACTTATTCAGTTTAGTGCAATTGCCAAAAAAAAAATAATTGATTGCTTTAGCTAAGCCTTCGCAACAATGACAAATGTGATTTTAAAGAGCTCCGGCGATTCTGAGCCAGATGTTCAAGGACAATGGTATCTAAATTTAAAGAGCATAAATAAATGAAAATCGGAGTAACTGAAAGTTGGCAAAGAGTGCTGTAAACCCATTAACAATCATGCGGTGTGCTTTGACCTTTCGGGTGATGACAATTTTTTTTTTGGCAATAAAACATTGTCAGGAAACCCGAAACAATGTTCGTTTGACGTTCTTGAAACGGCTGTTTAATGGCATCGCCCGTTTCCTTTTAGCATTGAAGCAACAACAATAACCATAAAGTAGTCGTACTGCAATAACAAACGAATTACAACCAGAAAATGTCCCAGCAATCTAAAGAGATCTATAAAAACAAAAAAAAGTTGTACAACTAATAAGGGATTCAGTTAGACCCATCTCTAATGCGGCGTTTAAAATTACCACTAAAGTTTCATTTGGTCGGTATAGCAACAGCTCAGTTTTTAATTTTCACATAGTTCATCGTCGCTTCCTTTTCAGTTTGGGGCCAAGAGCTGCTGCCATTCAATGCTATTTCGCTAGCGTCCTTTTTATTGGTATGAAACTCGAGACTCGGATACGGAGTGGGACTGTGGCTGGGGCTGGGGGCTGGGATTCGGTCTCTGTGTCTGTTTCTGTGTCTTTGCCATTCTGCGGCTGGCGATTGCTAATATCCGCTTTTAATTAAGCAACTTCCCTTCCAGCATTGTGGTGCGATGTGGTCCGTGGCGTGTTCCCTCAGTTGGCTTTTGGCTTAGGGCCTTGGGTTGCCTCTCTTTCATTTTTGGCGTAGCTTTTTCAGCTGCCTTTTTTATTATTTATGTATATATGTACATTAACTTTTTGTATATTTTTGGTTTTTTTTTGTTGCGCCTCAGGCATGACAAATATTGTGATATTGACCCAAACAAAACTGAGGCAGTGAAAAATCATTTAATTTTTTATTTTCTTATTATTTCTGTCCTTTTTAGTTATTATTGCGCTTGGGTCCAAGTCTAAAGTGTAACTTTAGCTTGAGCCACAAATGTGTTCTAGTTACACGAACACTTAAAAGAACATGCAAAATAAATAAAATAGTTAAAATAAAAATAAACAACTGAAAACATAGATGCTTGCTTGCCCCCATATCAATAAAGATTCACGAGGCATGTGGAGTCCTCGTCGCTGCTACAACATGTTCTATGCACCGTGTCGTGTGCAATGCAAATGTGTAATATGAGCCGGCAACGATGGTCAACAGCCACAGCAGAAACGGCAACAGCAACAGCAACAGCTACAAGCTTGATTGGGGTCAAATCAACATCACAAAAGCAACAACCACTTAAAAAAACCCCGCTGGCATTTCTCTCCCGTTTTTTGGACCAGTGCAATTTTGGTTGGTAGCTATTTGGTTGGCTGTGTCTTTTGTTGTTGAACGGTTGTAGTGAAACAAATGGCCAATTCAATGGTTTGTAGGCAAAGGGGTAAGCAGACTTTACAATACCAATACGAAACGAAACGAACGAATTTTAAAGATATTTAATTTCAATGTATTTTCGCATCCTATTGTAATTTGTATTGGATTTTCGAGGTCTAATTAAATTGTGTGGCTATAACTAATAAATTAAATATATATATATTTGCATTCACTAGTAATTTGTGTACGATTTTATGGACTAATTAAATTGTGTGGTTATAGCTACTAAAGAAACGTTAATGGATTATTTTTTTTTTGTATATTTATGGTGCCATAAAAAAGGAGAAACGTATCTCGAAGCACTCCCATTTTTTCTGTGAAAAAGTTGAGGTGCAACCGTTAAACTTGCTGCGCATACGAAAAGTGAAAACTGTGCAAAAAACGCTGTAAAAAAACGAGCCCACAACCGTTAGACAATCTGTTCGCCAGCACCAGCCAACAACTGCAACTGCAATCCAAACCACATGTCTGGCACATTGTAGGGCTGTTATGGGTTGCTGCCTCTAAAATGAGAAACACTTCGTCCCACACACGCTGCTTTCTATATACCCTTTTCGAGGGTATTGTCATATATTGCTGTGAAGTTTGCAACACACTGAAAGAATCATCGCCGAACCCATAAGGTATAGACATTCGTGATCAGCATCACTAGCAGAGCCAACATCTGGTCCCTCTCTTTTGAAGGTATCTTTATGAAACTTGAATTATGTCCCTATTGTTGCTGCAGGCAGTACATAAATTTTACCAATTTATAAATATAATAATATAATTTAAAAAAAATAACAAAATTATAAATTCATATCGAGCAGGTTATGGATAGTGTATGTAATCTTCGACGTGTTCATTTTAGAGGCAGCAGCAAATAGTCAAATCACCTGTTAAAAAATGCACTTCAATTGACGGATGTCAGCGAGCAGCAGTAAAACAAAAACCCCAGTGACTCTTGACTGGCTGGTTTAATCAACAAGCACACAGTGAACAGAGGCCTCAAACCAACAACAAATTTAAGCGTACAAGCAAGCAAGGCAGCAGACAATAGGCCAACAGCTGAAGGACAACCAGGGACGCATATTTCCCTGGTCATCTTTCAGCTTTGTTTTCATCACACGGTATTCTTAGAAACAACCTGTCGCATAAATTGAACATATTCAGTTGGCAAAGTGCTTGAAAAGGTTTTATTGACATTTGAAGCGACGAATCAAGTTGGCATTACTTACGCCTAAATGCCAAATGTAATCTCATTCCAATATTAACAGATATAAAAGCTCAGAAACATTTACATATACAAATAGATATACTTTAAATAATAAAAGTTATTTGATTGAAGCTGCACATGCCAAACTCAGATTTTAGTTAGTAATTGGTAAATGATAAAATGATAGAAAAAGAGTTTTGCCAAAAGACATACAATTCTCATCTGTTCTTGCTGGAATTACGAATATCTTTATACTGTGCTTGTTCAAATGATCGAGTAAAGCAGAAAAGTATTCTTTTGAGCTGAACTATGTCTATTTAGATATGTTCAAAAAGGGAAGTTTCTAGAGACAAGTAACATATGTGAAGAAGGAGCATTGACCGCCAAGTATATTATCAGCAATTGCATTTGCTGTACGACGGTGTCTGGTTGAGTTGAGCGTTGAGTTTATTGCGACAATCGGCTCACACGCATTTCTACGGCTTCGCCTTGGTTGTCTTGGGAATTAAGTTCTAGCTAAAGCAGCAGAGCCGCAAATAAATCTGCTGAACTGAAAGCTGATACTTTTCAAGCACTCACTACTCAGGATATCATTGCCAGCAACGACAACAAGAACAACAACAACAACATTAGCAACAATCCTCCTCAGCATATTTACTGAGTGCTACTGCCTGGTAAGTGGCAGGTAAATCTCACTCTCTACGACTGCAATTACTTGTGGCACACATTTCAAACGACTCATTGCCTTGGCAGCAGCCAACTGTTGCTCGTTGTTGTCGTCTGCTGCCTGTCGTCACTTTTTCACCAATTACTCAGTTTTACGACTCATTAAAGCGGTTGTCGCCACCCAAATGTATTAAAATCCGTCAGCAGCAGACCGGCAAGGAGTTTATTTCTTCCGAAACTTCTTTCTACTTTTTGAGGCTGATGTATGCATGCGGCACGCTTTAAGACATTGTCAATGAGAGGCGCAAAAGACGTAATTATGCAAATGGCGCGTTTAGAAAAATAATTTGCCAACGTACCTTTTCCCAGAAACTACAGCAGCAGCCCTATATGTAAATCTCCATCTCCACTTTGATAAATACTTTAGTTGTCGTATAAATTTCAGCTCAGCTGACATAGATGAATTGATCTTATAGTGTTTTTATGTACATTGTTTATTTATGATAAACAGACAAAAGAGTTTGCAAAAATCCATGTCATTTGTATGTCAGTTTGAAAGGAGGCTGTATAGTAAAAAAAACAGCAAATATTACAACATTTTCAACAAGAGTTTACCTTTTTAAAGGCTTCCAATTCCAGCATTAAGGTTGTATCAAACACACAACAAATAAGGAGGTAAACAACAGACTTTTGTGCTTAACTTGAGTGTAATAGGATGGCTTGGAAAACATACTTACGTCTAAATATGACATACATATAAGCATACATTTGAAGCCAAGTTGCGTTGAATACAATCATATTTTAGTTAACAAGCAGCCACAAGAAGGATAAGCTCCTGCTCACTGCTCAACTTGGGTCCGTTCTGGGCGACTAAAAATATATATGCAAATTTCGAGGGTGTACAATCTGGGAGAATAACTTGAGGGTCGCAAACAATGACCAGTGTGTCAACGTGTTCATGTCCATGTCCGACTTTCGGACTCGCCCACCGATAGGGAAGAAGCTACACACAAAAGCAATTTGGTATTGCTGTTGCTGTTGTTGTTGTTGTTGTTGTTATTGTTGTTGTTGTGTAATCTTTTATGCCCGTTCGTATCTTTATACTGGTAGTTTTTGTTACTTTATGTTTGCCCGCTTGGTCTCGGCCATCTTATTTTGTTTGTTACCATTATTTTATTGCTGCCTGTATTGTATTGTATGACTTTTCCCAACTGCTACTGTTCACTGTGTTCAGTGTGCTTAGCATCCAAGTTGGAACGCCAGCAACTTCCACTGTAATTTCATTTCGTTGTACACCAAAATGTAACTTGTTTAAGAGCAATTAACTCTTGGAAGCCAGCCGAGGTGGGCTTCACATGTTGCTCGACAGCCAAAAGCAATAAGGACATTTCTGGGTCGCCTTTCAGGCGTAAAGAAAAATCCGCATTGTGTACAAATTTGGTATCTACCGCTGCGGACAATCGATAAAAACGGGATGGGGCATAGTTGGTTGGGGCGATAACAATCTACGGATCGCACACAAAATCCAAACAAAAATGAAGCATTTACCATCAGACAAAATGCGTTGTTAAACATGTTTCGGGTCAATATCAAAAGCCATGATAGTTGTAAGCCACAAAATGTTAAACAAACACTTCCGATAACACGGCCAGGGTTGGGGCTGATGACAAAAGCCATCCAATGGCTATGCGGTTAATAGACGTTCGTTCCATGTACATTTGCCACCTTGTGCGTCCATTTTGGGTTGGGTGCGTCATAAAAACTGAATACCACAGCAATTGCGATTTCACCTCCCGACACCATCTACCCCAAACTCTATTTGTATGCACATGTGTGTATGGCATTTTATGCGTCCCTTTTTTTCATTTATTTATTTACTTAAACTCTGCTTGTCTGGGCTTTATTTAAAAGTTAAAATTTGAATTCAAACATGAGTGAATTCAAAATAGGTAAAATCATTCCACAATGAGTCGTTTTCATTCAGACAAAAATAATAATAATAATAAAAAGAAAAACAGCAGTTGCTGCTTATGAATATTGATAACTTTTCCTTACATGTTTTACAAATTTTTACTGAAGTTAACGACATAACTATTATAGCTATGACTATTATTAATATTATTATTATCATTTTGTATGGTTCAAGTGTGGTTAAGCTGAAGCTGTCAGCGCTCTAAAGTGGTCAATTAGAAAATAAGATTATGTTTTTATACACTTTGGTTCGGCTACAGGGGGATTGGTCGACCATAAAGGTTAATCTTGGTAACATCACAAAATGCCAACGGCTTTAAGCGCATTTTTTCCATACCACACGCACACACACACACACACAAAATGGACGCAAGTCGCGGCATCCAACAGTGTTAAATTTATTTATTATCATTGTCAGCATCATTATTTGCGCCAAGTGTCATTTAGGCAGTATGAATGGAGCAAAAGCAGCTACAGCAGCAACAGCAGCAACAGCAACCATGGCAACAGAAACAAGGCGACAACATGCCACAAAATGACAAACCGAAGCGTAAAAAACAGGCAGCAACAAGAGCGTCGCAATTTGCGTATAGCACACAAAATGCTATCAAGTTCAAGCTAATGGCTAGGGCGTTCTGACGAATACCAGAATTCGCTGGGCCGCAGGACCGAGCGGGATGGTCGGGTCGGAGGGCATGGAATCGAATAGCGGCGAAAAGCGAACACTGAATGCATATGGAAAGTGGCAAAACTGTTTGTATACTCAACGAAAGTAAAAGTAAAAGCACAGACAATTCAAAGAAACTCCACGATATTGGGGTTGATGCTGCCTAACAGCCAACCAGCCAGCCAGCCAGCAAGCGCCGAGAGGCGACCAGAAATAATGCTCGCATTAATTCCTCATTTAAATTCAACGGCGCGTACGACGCATTAGTTGCTTCAAGCCACACCATCCAAACCACTCGCACCACTCTCACACCATTCAAGCAGCAGGCATCAACCCTCGAGTGGCTGCTGCTGCTGCTGTTGCTGCTGCTTTTGTTGTGTGTGGTGTGTTTGTGTGTGTGTAGCATACTTTTGGGAGCAGCTACTTCGACAGTTTTGCGCATTGAAGTGCTTCTCGATTACTTAAAAGCAAATTCCGTTCCTGGGCGAAAGTGATCAGCGACGGTTGCTCATTTCTCAGTAGCTGCTCGCAGCTGTTTCCTTGTTTCAAACTACTTATGTGAAAGCTTGCTGCTTGAGTAGTCGGCAACTTTTTAAATTAGCATAATGCCTGAAATTATGCAACGCCTTTTGCACCAGACACTTGAGTTGTCTGCCAGTCGCTACTGCTGCTGCTGCTGTTGCTACTGCTGCTGCTGGTGCTGCTGGTGTTGCTGGTGCTTCTGCTTCCACTGATGTTGTGGCACTTTAAGTGCACTTTGCACCCCTCCTTCCCAAAAACAAACAACAATTGCAACAACATAAAGAACTGTAACAATAACATTGCCAGCTGGGGGTCGTCGTAGTTGAGTTGAGTCTCAAGAAAAAGTAAATCAATGCATTACACTCCGGAATGTAGCTGTAGGTGTATCTGTGTCTGTGCTGATAATGCCAATAATTCAATTATCCTGCATTCATTTCGCCTCCCCTGCTGCTTTTCCTCCTGGTCGTCTTTCGCTTCTTGTTATTGACAAACCAACTGACTTGCTGATAATGTGCTGTTGTTGGACTTGTATTGTTACAGTTGCAGCCACTTAGCTCGCAGCACAGAGATAGCAAGCAGAAGTGGCACAGCAAGACATCAGTGGAAACAATTGTGACAATAATTCAAAAATTGCTTTATCATTGGCTATTACAGATTTTCTGCAGTTGTATAATTACAAATACTCGTAAGCCCAACATGATGTTGTACAAATAACCAGCTACTTGAGCTTATATAGCTTAAGGTACATCAAGTTTTGTAATCAGGCGACTTAAGAATTCTTGTAAACAATCTTTAAATTATGATGAAAGCTTCAAAGAATTATTTGTGAATGGGAACTGATTGGTCAGTAAGTCATTATGTCTGTACCGAGGAAATTCCATTAACATTTATATGACTCTCTATCTCTATCTCTGTCCGTTGCACTCTCTCTCTGTCCGTTTCACTCTCTCTCTTTTTCACTCTGTCTCTCTCTTGCTACTCGTTGTATTGCTTAAGAGCTTACCCGGTCAACTGCTGACGACATTAATTGTGAACATAATTTTATTACATTTGGTTCATTAAAACTTTCAAAATGGCAGCCCCGAAAGAGAGAAGCAAAAAAACAAAAAGAAGAAAAATTAAAAGGAAATGTCGAACACATCCCAAGGGGCTTTTAAAGCGAAGCTCTATGGAATTATGGCTCATTAAATGACATAATGCAGATAGAGCACACACACACATACACACTCACACACACTCTCACACACACACATACAATCAGCAAAAATGTGGCATGTAGTCTGAATGGTGTATAGCACACTTTCTGGCAAGTTAGCAGCTGCTTCTCGGCGTGGCAAATGAAAACCACAGGCGCAGGCGAAGCTGTCTCCGCTAATATATTTCTAATACACAAACACGCACCAAATATACACACGATGGGAATCCCAGAGCTCAACAGAAGACAGCAGGGAGTCCAGGACATGTGCCGCATAATAGCCTTAACAAGATTTTTGTTTTTTTTCTTTTCTTTTCTCTCTTTTTTTTTTTTTGGCATAGTCGACGTCTTCGACGAGCCTAGCCTCTTAACTGCCGCTGCGTCTTTTTCAATTACACACATAATTAAATGTGTTCCCCCTATCCCCATCCCTGTCTTTGACTCTCACTCTATCTCTATCTATGTGTGTGTGTGTGGTCGTATTATCCCGTGGGGCGTGTGACAGTCTAGGTAAATATTATGTGCCTTCTGTGTGTGTATGTGTGTGAGCGTGCCAGCAAATGCTTGAAATCCCTCCCAATAGACTCAGACTGAGGCATATAGCCTTAGCTCATATTACATTTTGTAGATTTTAATAAACATGCTGATAATTTAATTAAATCGTATGCTCTTATTTAACATTGAAACATTCTTGCTCCAACCCAACATCTGACTGTCTGTTTTCAAAACGACAAACTCTATTTGCTGTGGGCCAAATTCAATTTCATTTTATCCCAAGCCCTTTAAGCCCAAATAAAAGCCTTGTGTTGGCGGCCGTATGATGATTTTAATTTGTACAAACATTTTGTCTCATTTGTTAAGCCAAATTTGTTTGCTTGGGATCATTGGGCTCTTTAATATAAATTGCGTTAGAATTAGCAAACAATTGTGTTGCTCGCATTCCGCAACTCGGTTTGTAAATAATTTTACAAAAAATGCATATATTAAATAAATGGTAAAAAAAAAAATAATAAGGAAAAATGCTTTAGTTGGTAGTTGAGGAGTTGTGGGAGAGAGTACAGAGAAAGAAAGAAAATTAATTTATTCGGGCCGCATGATATAGATTTATAGATTACGCCATTTGCTACTGATGCGCCCCTCGAAGTGCACTTGGCCCATAAATTGACAGCAAAAAGTGTGCTAAAGTACTTCCAACACACATCTACAAATAACAAACAGCAACAACAGCAACAACAACAACAACAACTTGAAGGGGGCGACATAAATTTCTGTTAAATACAAACGAGCTTCGCATAAACTTGTTTTGCTTAGACAGAAAGTTTTTGGGGTCGCACATTTAGTAAGCATAAGTGTGCTTATAGATTGACACATCAGCCTTAGGGCTAAGCAGATATAATTATTTGTTTCCGACAGCCATCTGAAAACTTTTTACCAACCATAATCACAAATATGTACGTTGATTACAAGCAAACAATTCTTGATTACAGCTTGGTGTTAGTTGCTGACATTAAATGCCTTTAATGCAGCTATGATCAGAAAAGATTGAACGATTCATGGGGAAGAACTGACTTGGAGTACTTACTAGTGTTTTGACAGGACACATTGCGGACTAAGAGATTACCAAGATAAACTAGGTATAAGGCTACAATATATCTAAATATGAGACCCCTGAATAATAATAATAATAACATTAAATGGTATTGAATGAACGGATGCAGAGTGTTACAGCTTAGAAGGTGACTGTTAGCGAAACACAAACTAAGAGTTAATGTGAAAACTAATAGGAATGACTATAGATATATACATATATATATCTATCTATTTATCTATATCTATCTATATACATATAATCGTTGTAAACAAACCTCAGAGTGAGCAAACATTTATGAATGTTTAAAGCGAATGCTTCTGCTTTCTTTTCTGATTAATATTTCAGCATCCCTTTTTGGTTCAGCTGTGTGCAAAAAAAGGAGTGAAATATTGTGTAATCCATAGTTCATAAGAGTAAAGATGATTCTTACACAACCAATTAACTTTCAGCGACGTAAAGTCAGTTACAGCACTTTGAAATCCGGAACTGTGATCCCACTAAAAATCAATCATTGGCCCGTGGTGCCTCACATCGAGTGTCCAAATGTGGATGGCCAGTTTGTACCATTGGCTGGGTGCCATGAGCAATTTGAGTCGCGCTCTAATCTTTACGCTGTGCTCTCCTTTGGTGGCCAGGTGATTTGTTTGCAACCTCGTTGCCAGCAGAGCGCATAAAAATGCCATTTCTGATACCATTTTGTAGGGAGGCAAGCTCAGACTCGCTCCTGTTCTCTGCTCTCTGCTCTCAGCTCTCAGCTCATAGCTCTCAGCTCAGCTGGCATTTTGCATTTGGTTTTGGACTGTATCTTGTGTGTTTTGTGTACGTCGCGTCGGTTGTGCTTTAACAATATATCAAATTCTGAGCATGCCCACTGCATGTTACATTTTATTTAGATTTTTGCACAAAGATTGCGCTGCATTGTCTGACTAAAGTGTTGCCGGCCAGGAAATGGGAACTAAGTGCAGCAGCCGCACATTAATCATGGACTACTTCCCCGCCCTTCGTCTCGTTTCCAATCCGTTGGAATGTGTTGAGACGCTGATTCATAAACCATTTATAGTTTTCTGTTGTTGCCCTGTTGTTGCTCGTAAATCGCACACGCAACTTGTTTTGGCGACTTGAAAGGGTTAAGAAATTTATGTGTTGCAATTATTTTCTTGAAATAACACTTAAAGTGATTTACCGCACCAGATAGGTGGCAGGGGAAGCACAATAGCAAACCTAAGCAAATGTGGAATTCTCAGTTCCCGCCTCTTCCATATATCTGTGCCTGTTACTCTGCCATTTATTCCACATCATTGATTTTACGCTTTTGCATTGCACTAAATAAGATTTGTTAAAAAAGGTCTTGCCATTTTTTGCGAAAGAAAACCCAAAGCTTTGGGCATATGAGCAATTTGTGGTACTATTAAAAGCCTTTAGGATTAAGTTACTGAGCTTCGTATTGATTGGTAGACTTAGGCAACATAGTGTTGCTTATGTTTGATGGACTTCAGCAACATTGTGTTGCTGGTGTGGCATGTTATTGTTTGACAGGGCAGCAGGGCTGAATCTGCTGTGCTTGCCACAGCGAGAGATCGACAATTAATAAATCATCATATTGTCAGTTACACACCCTTTCACCGAATGTTATTTGCAAATAACCAGAAAACTACGTAGCTCAACTTTGGCAAATTCGTCATCGTCAGAGTATTTGTATATATTTTTACTATCACCCGATTTATTAAGTTTTTTGTTGTTGCATTTATTGCAGACCTGCTATGAACTGGAGCGATATTTGCGCGACGAGCCCAAGCTGCAGAGCTATAAGAAGATGCACACAGATTTGGATACCGCCTGGGACATATTCTCAACGCCGGCCCGTCTGCTGGAGGAGCTGAAAATCAAAGAGAGTCTGGACTCGATATCGACGACCTCGTCCGTGTCGTCGAACTGCTCGCGCATATCATGGGACAGCAATGGTTCGCAGGCGCTCAGCTGTGCGGTTTTGGTGAAGCAGGAGCGCATCGACGAGGATGAGGAGGATGCGGCACACGGATTATCCTGTGATGAGAAGCTGGGCGCGTTATTTGCACCGCCGCCCTCAGCCATATCGCCCAATCCGAGCATCAGCAGCGCCGGCAACATGACGCCCACTAGCAACAGCAGCAGCAACTGCACCAGCAGCAGCAGCAACAGCAGCGTTAGCGTCATCAGCAACAGCAACAGCCTCAGCAGTTGCAACACTATCACGCTGAGCTCGAGCAGCAGCAATGCGCCAGCTATTAAGGTGCGTGTGCTGCAGGCAAAGGCGCAGCGACATTATCATTTGAATCTGGGTCAGGGCCCGGGTCAGGGTCAGGGCCATGTGCATGACTTTGTGATTCCGCCGTTGACGCCGCCATCATCACCCGAGTCAAGCCTACGCAGCCATAACTATGCACAGCCGCCACAACATCAGCAACAACAGCATCGGCCGCAGCAAATCGATGCAAGTGAGCTGGCGGCGCTGATAAGGCAACAGCAGCGCCAGCAGCAGCAACGCCAGCAGCAGCAACAGACGCCAGCAGTGGCAGTAGCAGCAACAGCAGCAGCAGCAGTAAATTCCACACCCGCGACCGCCATTCTGCACTTTGGCAGCCAAAGTTCCGTCGCAAAGAATTCCTCACTGACGCAGGCCACAACGTTGCAGCTGCAACAGCAGCAGCAACAGTTGGCTGTGCAACACTTAAGCATTTCGCCGCAGGCGCTTACCAAAACCAGCACCAGTAGCAACAGCTCGACGGGCAACGCCAACAGTAACAGTAGCAATAACAACAACAACAACAACAACAGCAGCAGCTGCAGCGTTGATCAGTCGTCGAGTAGCCACCGCAACATTCCTCGCAGCACCATCGTGCGGCTAACCACAGCCAATGGAACACCTGGAGCCGCTGGCATCAGTCTGGCTCGTGTTATACAAATGCAAAACAATGGCAATGCTAATGTTGCTGCCGTGCTCAGCGCCGCCGCCAACAACAACAACAATAATAACAGCAGCAACAGCAACAACAACAACAACAACAGCACCAGCAGCAGCACATCAGCAATGCAACAGCAATCGGTCTCACAGACACCACAAATAGTCGCCGTGGTTACGTCAAACCCTGTGAAATCCACAACTGGTGCGTATTCTCATTAAACCCCATACTCTTTATGCCACAATATTTAACGAAGTTAACTTGACAGCATCTACCAAAAATCATCACCCGCGCCAGCATCACAGCGATCACAGTCCGGACTCGAAGCGTCGGATACACAAGTGCCAATATGTTGGCTGCAAAAAAGTCTACACGAAGAGTTCACATTTAAAGGCGCACCAAAGAACCCACACAGGTGAGCAGCTCACACAATACAATGCAAAATACAAATTAATTGTAATTCAATAAAATCAAAAACAATTTTTTAAAAAATTGTAATACAATTTCGGTACATTCCACACCACTCAATGATATAATCATTAGGCAGACAGCAATTTCGTGTCGTGTCCAACATTTCCCTTGGCGAAAATGCGGCCAATTCAGTCTCGAGTTGCTGGCCGCTTTCAATAAATCACACTCTCACGGCACCAGGGCGGCGCATTGGTGTGACTTGAACACGAAAACAGGAGCACGACCAGGACACGAGTGCATTGTTTTGCTGCCATTGTGGCAACGTTGTGCAAAATCATGTGCATTGCGAGCGGGCAACCCAAAAACATCCTTGGATGACAGTAGACGAGGCTTCAAATTTCAATAAAAATCGCATAACTCAACAATGAATTATTGGTTACACGCACATGGGGCACTCTTACACGTTGACACATAGATAAAGCCCAGCGATGAGATGTAATTTTATTGCTGCCACATACAGCATCACAGATTCGTAGAGGGGGGGAAATGTGCTACCCACTCGTTTATTGATTTGTGCCGTCGCAATTTTTACAATCGAATATTTGCTGCTGGCTTTTGTGTATTGCTGTGTATGAGTTGAACGAGAGCCCTGTCAGCATGCACTTAACCCATAAAATATACATGGATTTATATCTATTATGAAAATTATAAATCAAATAAAATTGCCTTTACACAAGTTAATCAATCTAGTGACGAATTTATGCCCAAGCCCCATAATTTTTATTGTGTTTTTTTTATTATTTTTATTTTGTCGCAGAATGCTCAATTATGTCGAATGTGCATAAGCCATTTAAGTTGCCCTTTCGGGCACACGAGTATTACCGCAAAGTTACGTTTGACCCTTTTGCCATAAACTGTATTGCTAGAGCAGTAATTTGAGTAAAGCCTTATCCCAATATTATGTTACTGCCCACATCATTAAATATTTATAATAAAATTGCTTTTAAAGTGGAAGTTTGAACTTTTCTCATAATGTAGACCAAGACTTTTTATACCATATACTCATAACATGAGTATTGTTTGTAATAAACGAAGGCCACAACTCCCACTCCGACTAAATCTCGAATATATATATATGTATTCTGGATGAGGAGAGCCATTTCCGTCTGACTAGCTGTTTAACTGAATAATATCGATTGTTGGCCACAGTTTTCGCATCTAAAACATTATACGAGCTATCGACATCAAATTTAATATGTGTATGCGCGCATAGCATCAATAGATCATCGTTTGAAAATGTGCAAAAGATGTTAGTACGAACTTCTGTTAGATACAGGATAACTCTTAGTTGGGTACACGACAAAAGAACTCTAACTTTTGCCTTACTTGCGAGCTCAACTGTTTGTTTGATATAGAAAAAAAAAATGTTTAACAGCAAAAATGTGTTTGAAAGTAAAAAAAAAAAAAGCATGGTACAATTTTTTTCACTTTAGCTTTGAACATAAAAACTTTTGCCTTGGTCAATCGTCAAAAGTAAAGTATTTTGGGTAGGCGGAAAACAGGCAAGTTTATCATGATGTACTTAATTGTTTGTATTTTGCCAAGTTGAAAGCTGTAGCCATTGTTATTTCTGTTGTTCTGTGTTTCAGCCCTATTGGTTCTGCCTTATTGCATCCGCAATGGCGCATAAGGTGTTAATTAAATATTTTCAAATCAATACACAAGATTGTTTACAAAATTTTTCATTAGCTTTTAATTTTCATCTTAAACAGCAGCCAAATTGCACATCAATTCCATAGGCGCCCAAGTGCAGCCTTGTGTTGCAGGACTGGTTTCTGCAGTCAGCTGGGCTGATAAACGAAATAAAAGTCGTTTACTGGTGGTGTGGCCAATGGCCTTCAATTTGAAAGCGTTTAATTAGAAAACCGGTCAAGTCATCCAACCGAAATATGTGCGAATAACTAACAAATGATTATCAATTAAAGTGAACAGCAGAGAGTAACCAATAAATGTGTGCAGTGCGCAAAAGATTTCAATTAGTTAAACGCTGTGGCCATAAAAACAACAGACTTGCCAGTTGCAAGCCTGACGTTTCAAATAGCTGGTGGGAGTTGGCCGATGCCGTTAAGAAAAGATTGCAAGTGCAATCAAGCGAATAGACGCAAACAGACCATAAAAGTTGTGTTGAGTGCAAAAGCCAAGGAGGCGCACAGCGCATAAAAGAAAAGCTAAAGAATAGCGTGAACTGAATGGAATGCCGCTACCCCTTTCCACCAGCACCACAAGCACCAGCAGCCACCACCACCACCACCACCCCTTTTGTTGCATGCCTCAGTGGGGCAGTCTTTCTATTGGCCACTGACATTAAAATCCGACGCTAGCAAAATTTATAAAATATTAACTGGCTCCGAGCTGGGCGTTAAGCGGCACCTGCTGCTCCTGCCTCCATTCTTGTTAAACTTCAGCTGAAACTTGCAATATGGGCAATAAGGAGTAACTTTATGTATGGCAACAAATAGCTTAGGTTAAGTTTTAACTCTGTACGCAACAATAAATTTACAATGAGCCGATAGTCGCGGATTATGTTGCGAAAAGAAAACAAAAGAATCAATATTTGAATACTTTAACACTTAACCAACTTGACTTCTCTCAACACTATTCTATAATTAAAACTTAAAAACAATGTTCCATATTGATCGGCAGTCGATGCTCTAAAATGTTGAATTGAATAGAGAGAGTTTCGATAATATCGTACTATTTGAGATCGATAGTAATTACTTGCAAATAGTTTTCCGTTCGGTTTTCGTTTGTATAATATTAATTAAATATATAAATATAGAGATTGGTATAGTCCGAGCTCGCTCATTGTTTGGAGAGTGTATGCATAATGATGGTTAATGATTTGGGCATAGGGTATCTGCTAGTTGAGCTCTTGAACTAGTGTTTGTCTGGGCTTTGTTTGTGCCGCTTAAATGCGCTTCAGTACAAAACTCATAAGTCGTATGGGTATTTCAACGTACTCAGCTTTGAGCACTTGAAGCTGATTTACGCACAAACACAGGCACACACTGATTTTATATATGTATATATAGCTGCTGCTTCGATTTCTCGCTGAAAGTTCTGACAATATGCCAATGTTGAAGTAGCAGCAACACACACACACAGACAGAGAGAATGTCCTCTGGCTTGCAACGTTGAATCGCGTCGCAGTTGAGCGTTGGGCAGAGAGTAAACAAATGGAAATTAAGAGAGCGCTACACTTTGGCACTTTGGTCGTTGGCTCGTTTGTTTCGTTGGGCAAGTGCATAATGTGAAATTGAGCACGGAAATATCACACATTTCCGCATGCATTAAGTTTTAAGCTGTGTGAATGTTTATATACATATATATATCTATATATATATATATTCAGCTGCTGTGGTGTGCGTTACAAAGTTTTCCACTCAGCTTTATGCATTTTTCTTGGCTGTCGTCTACTTTACTGGTTATCTGGCTCCACTTTTCACTGCTTTTCCTCCAGCATGGCAACGGCGGCAATTTCCTGCCTTGTCTGCTGTTTGTCTTTTAAACTCAAATAATTTTGCCATTTTTTCTGGCAGAACTTTGCACTGTTCTATGTTTCAGTCTTCGCACATTTTTAGGTTTTATACTTTTGTGTGAAATTACAACTTCTGCATTTCCTTTTGGTTTCCCGGTACTGACGCTCTAACTCTGTGGCTGGCAGGCTTTCGGTGCCATTTACTACTGCCTTTGCTGCCTGCCCCCTGCAAGCATTTGGCACGCAGCGAACAGTTGGCAAAGGGATTCTCGATTTGGCACACAAATTCACAGACTTCGATCTTGTTCATTGCAGACCCTGGCAGAGAGTATCGTACTTGTTTTTTTTTCGGCAAACATGATACGCATGGATTAACACATCTCAGACCACATTCAAAATATAAATTCAGCTATATCATATATTTCTACCAACTCAAAATATGATAATAATATAGGTACACACTTTGATAGAGAGCGGAGATTGTGTGTATTCAAATTAAATTATGTACAAAATTAAAAATGTAAACTGAGCATACTTTATTTGCTTAGTTTCCTTCCGCCTGTTCCATTATCTTCTTATGTTGCCTTTATTATCCATTTTATTTGTGAAGGTATACAAAAAGTTATGCCCTAAACCATCTATACCCCCTAGTTCTCTTCAGTTCCTTGGTATGCGCTCTTTTGTCTGTCTTGGCGCCAGCCAGCAGCAAAAAAAAAAGAAAAATTACAACAAATGATGGCTGCATGCAACGTTTGTTAAAACTGTTTCCGAGTAACTTATTTAATAAGTAACCGCTTGAGATTCTTATTATGCACTTTTATTAAATCATATTTTTGAACCACTCTCATTGCAGGTGAGAAGCCGTACAAGTGCTCCTGGGAGGGCTGCGAATGGCGTTTCGCTAGGAGCGATGAGTTAACCCGCCACTATCGCAAACACACTGGAGCCAAGCCCTTCAAGTGCCGCAATTGCGATCGCTGCTTCTCACGCTCCGATCACCTGGCCCTTCACATGAAGCGCCATATGTGAGGTGAAATCTAAATCTAAATCTATATCTGAAACAAAATCGAAGTGAGCAACTGTTCAACTGGTCTAGAGCTAATTCAACAAAATTCACGCATCAGACGATAGCACAAGCAATTTAGAACTTGGTGGAAACATTTTGTGTTGCCTTTGCTTTCATTGTTTTTTTTATTATTATTTGAACTTTTTTTGTTTTCGCTTATCGTTATCGTTTCGCTTGTAATATTTTTGTTGTATTATTTACGTTAAATGTTTAAGTAGTGAGCGGTAAGCAGTTAAGTATCGATATGCATTTCAAAAGTTGACAACAAATATTTAACAATTTACCAAAGCAAAGCTATTTTTTGTGTTGATGCAGAAAATAAATTGGACGAAGCATGCAATCGTCATGAATCAACTTCTTAAGCACAATAAAAAACAAAAATAATACAAAAAGAAAAAACAAACACACACAAAAAATGAAAAAAAAAAAAAATAAAAAAATACATATATTTTTGTTTTGTTTGAAGCGAAGACAACAAATATTGTAAACACTGCCAAACGAAAGTGCGAAACAAATTTTAAATATTTATACAAATATAAAATATACTACAAAATGTTAACATACATACATACATACAAATACAAAGATTTAAAGTTAAAGAAAATTATGCATCGTAATGGCGTAGGTACAACAAAATACAACAAACACAAGTGCAAAATATGTTTTAAACAATAATATGAAATGCTTATATTTTCTTACATTAATTTTAATATATTTTAAATTTTGTAATATAATTGTTGTATAGGTTGATTAAATGTATTTTGTATATTTGTCAAAGTAAATCATAATGCCCAATAAATACAAGATTTTTGGCGCTACAAATTGATATTTTTTTAAAGCAATTTTGTTAATGTAATTGTATTTGAAAAGCACACATATTTGTTTTGTGATGAAAAGTATTACGAGGAATTTTTAATCTGAACAAATCATAACGCTACTTTTCTGGTTTGAGACAAAATGCGGTTTCCTATTTTTGACATACGTTTACAAATTCTTCTTTATGTGCCTCATTAATTTAAAAAAAATAATATATATAAAATACTTGAAAACCAACTTTTTTATGATTACAAATTTAGATGTACTCCAAAAAAAAAAAAAACAACAATTTCTGCTCAATTCGAGCAGTTCACCTTTTATCAAAGTTGCAAGCATTTAATAAACTTCCACAAGATCTTCTGGAGTGATGTGGCAATGCTTTTTACTTTCCATAATTTTTTGCTGTTTCTTTTTAGTTATTATGTGCTGCTTATTATTTAATTTTGTTTATAATTTGATTATTATTAAATATTTTTAACGAATAAATATTTTTTACAAAATTTTACAACTTTTAATTGGATTTTTTTTGACAGGATTCTTATTTGTACGACATAAAAGAACATGACATCAGTCAACATGATCGAGCATTATGGTTTGTGTGATGACAAATTCTGTGATCCAGACGGCAACAAATAAAACACACATACACAAACACACTCATATACACACACACACACACATTTACACACGAATGTCAAAAGTCACTCAAAGGTATTTGATTATGTTTGGTTAGGCGCATTTAGATGAGCACTGGTACAGTTTATGAATACTATATTGGAAAACAATTATATACTCCTATATTTGGCATTAAAAGTTGTTTCTTGATTTCTAGCTTAATTCTCAATGATTGTGAAGTGAAAGATTTATCACTTTATCGACGGTTTGTGTGTGGCTTGTGCTTTGTGTCATCTCAATGTTATGTAATTATATATAGTCTCATAAATGGATAAGAAGTTACAAACTAAAAGTTTCCTTAAGGATAAAACGTACGAGTATACTGGATATGATTGTCCAGTATCATTTTTGGCTTCCATGCGAACAAACAAACATAAAAAAAGCACTGAACAAGATTATGATGATGTTAACACAACTACTTATAAATATTATTAAAACCCAAAAAGAACAAAAATATGTACGATGTGTCAAAAATACTTCAATCAGTTTAGTGAAACTTTTGAGAAAGATTAACCAAACCCAAATGGAATATTTTGTATAGAAAATCCTTAAAGCTAAAAAACAAAATCCAACAAAAATCATTTAGATTAAATGCATGGGGGCCTAAGTATGAATAATGTATAAGTACTCATGTGTATGTATTTTACAATCCAAAATTCAAATCGAAAATGAGAAAAACATGTATTTTAAAAAAAAAAACAGAGCAAAACTAAATAAGTACGTATAATTCTGTAAACATTAAAACAAAATAAAAGACTGGTCAACGAGGTGTTCCGCGTTTATGCAACAATTGCAAAAAAAAAGTAAGAAAGTTAAAAAATATTAAGTAAAATGGAATAAAACTCAAAACAAATCTATTAATTATACTATATTTAAAAACGCATTCAAATACTCCTTAGCATATTGCCTTAGCAATTAAATCATTCATTCAAAAATAAAAAATATAAAAACCAAAAAAAAACCCTAGCAGCCCGATATTTTAACTGGTTGAGATTGTATCGTTCAGGTTGAGTAAGAGCGCTTGTAAACTTATTTTTGACTGCAGAAACAGTCCACACGGCCATTTGGCAAAGGCTAACAAGTAAATTGTCTACTACTATTCATACGTAAACTGTAAAGTTAATAAAGTACGAATTTTAAGAAACGCTGAATGTGAGTCTAGAAAGTACTAAAAAAAAAAAAAAAAATGAAGATGGGAAAAAAACAACAACAACAAATATAAAATAAAAGACACACTGAGAATAGATTAAATAATTGTCTAAAATTAACAGTTAAAAAATTTGAATGTATACAAACAGCACAAAATGCAAGACAACAAGAAGAAGAAGAGCGTACAATGTACACATTTTCTATAGATTTACAGCTTAGCAATAATATTGAGTAAAAAGTTTTGAAATATTTAAATACACAAAGAACACAATTTAAACACAATTTTCGTTAAGCTTTCGTTTGCATAGTGCTTGTCAAAGTTTGGTTAAACTATGATTTAGGTAAACAAAAATATTGCATAAAAATTTTGTTAACATTTAGATATTAACAGCGATTGGTAAAGTGCATAGCAGAAATATATATAGCTACATATACATATATATATATATAATTATAATATTAACGTTTTATATAGGAAAAATAAGCGCATTAACGTCAACATTTTGTGTATAGTTTAGTGAAATGAATTAGTTTAATGTTAAAAAAAAAAACAAAACAAAAAATGAAATCAAATGAAAACCACTTGGATGAAGAAAAAAAAACAAAACTTATTAAAACATACTAATTAAAAGATACATATACATTAACATATGTGTGTATATGTAAAAACAAAAAACATAAGAAAATTATATGGCAAACTACATATATGTGAAAGTTGTGTATGTTTATGTTTAGGCAATAAGAATTCAAAACTGACGAATTGGAAGAGCATGCAAAGCATCTACAATAAGACACATCATTTTGTATAAAACGTGTAAATTTACAGACACAGAGGCTGGATAGAAAAACCGAAAATGAGATGAACACAGACCAGATGAGCGCACCAGGAGCGTTATACAATAAGTTATTTCGGTTTATACAAAACATGGGCGCGAAACTGAGTTCTTTTTTGGGTCAGCAGCAAATGGTGATTTATATGGATTTTTATAAAGATCTTAATTTAGCTTTTTTTGTGAAATGTAAGTAAGCCTACCTACATACACAAATTAATTAAGTTAAATTATATATATAAAACAAATTTAAATTGTACACTTAAGGAGCGTAATTGATATCAAAACAAACACATAAGTATCAGCACAGGTAAACTAAAAATACATTTACAATAAAGTTGTATGTAAATCGAATAACATACAAACAAAAAAAAATGGCATCAAATTTAAACAATGGCTACTTTACCGCTTGTGTATAAAACGTAACAAAAAAACAAAAACGAAAACAAAAAAATCGGAAGCAAAACGTCAAAAAACGAATCCTTAGCTAATAGCAACAAAAAATCTAATTGTCAGTGTTTATTATTACTATTGATGTGCATTTGCTGTTTGCGTATTTTTACGCTTATTCTTAACGCAAATCTCTTTTTTGCCACCAGTTGTACTGCTATGTGAGATGAGTTGAAAAGTTACTAATAAATGGTAACAAAAATAACTGCTTTAATTTATTTTTTGTAAAATAAAAAAAAAAATCGTTTAAGGCATTGAAGTGAACAACTAAAGGTTTAAATAATTTAATTGCAGTTTTTATAGAATTTAATTCAATTAGCATATTTTTGCCGTCATTTTTGTATATTCTATGAAAAGTATATCAATTATTATTGATCATTTTTATTATTATGATTATTATTATAATGCTTGTTTGTTGCAACTTTTTGTGAATCTCAATATAATATAGGTACATATAAAAATGTGTAAGAAACATCTAGAAAATATACGAGCATAAGTAAAACATAAAGCATTCAAAATATGAACATGGCAAATTTATTGGGTAAACAGCCTATAGAACAAATGCGAATCTTGTATTTACTATTAGTTCATTATACATTATACAGCAACAGCAGCAACCAAAAACCACAACAACAAACCATACGAAGGAGCCGACAGCATAATTATAAACGTTATTTTATTCTTGTATAAGTATAAACTGAGGCATTTTCAACGTATGACAAATATATTGTACGTAACTTGATATTTTGAGGAGAATTTCTGTGAAAAAATATAGAAAAATATAAAAAAGATAAATATTTGATTTTTATTTCGTGGGAAAGTATGTTGATAGACAATGTTGAATAAAGGCAAAAAAAAAACGCAGCATTTAAATTTTGGTGCATTATAATAATGTTGATTTTGTCTTGGCAAATAGAGACGGGGTAGGTGCATCCATATATTTAACTCTTGTGATTGCAGGTGGCATTAAACAAACAGTTCACATCATTAGCCCCGAAGGGTTCAAAAACAATAACAATATCAGGGATAGCATTGCAATGTATGAAATCACTTCGTAACGGTGCACATTAATTTAAATATTATATTTCAACATACATGCAAATTTTCATTAACTGTGTATTCTTTATGATATGATTACAGCTGTTAAAACCTTAATGGCGAATAATATGAAGCAATTTCAGTTATATTTTCAGTTGCACTTACATAAATCAGTAGACAACAGCAATTACAAACAAATATGACTACAGATTTATACCTGTCTTACTGTACGGACAAGTAATTTTGGGTTATAAAATTGGTCATTCGTAAGGCAATAAAAATTAAATATTAAAGTTTATTTTTTGTTTATTATTAATTAACGGTGTGTGTGTTCTCAAAGTCTTACTTAAATTTTCAGCTTTAAGTATTTGTAACTTTTGTAGCGGAATTAATATATACATATATATACAGGTAAAAGGGCTTCATAATGTTGAAGGTAATTCAATTCAATTATTATGTAGATAAGTCGTACATTTAAAGTTAAAAACGAGATTTAAGGTCGGAAGACAAGTTAAAATTCTAGCCTGAAAATCGGTATATGGGCATAGGTCGAAACTTCAAAATGCCATAACTTCGTCAAAAATCAACTTATGCTAGAAAGCGAGGGCTTTTTAATCATATTTCGATATCTAAATCAATCGTACATTTAAAGTTGAAAACGTGATTTGAGGTCGGAAGACAAGTAAAAATTCTAGCCTGAAAATCGGTATATCCATATATGGGCATGGGTCGTAACTTCAAAATGCCATAACTTCGTCAAAAATCAACTTAGGTTAGGAAGCGAGGGCTTTTTAATCATATTTCGATATCTAAATCAATCGTACATTTAAAGTTAAAAACGACATTTTGGATCGGAAGACAAGTAAAAATTCTAGCCTGAAAATCGGTATATCCATATATGGGCATAGGTCGAAACTTCAAAATGCCATAACTTCGTCAAAAATCAGCTTAGGTTAGGAAGCGAGGGCTTTTTAATAATATTTCGATATCTAAATCAATCGTACATTTAAAGTTGAAAACGTGATTTGAGGTCGGAAGACAAGTAAAAATTCTAGCCTGAAAATCGGTATATCCATATATGGGCATAGGTCGAAACTTCAAAATGCCATAACTTCGTCAAAAATCAACTTAGGTTAGAAAACGAGGGCTTTTTAATCATATTTCGATCTCTAAATCAATCGTACATTTAAAGTTGAAAACGTGATTTGAGGTCGGAAGACAAGTAAAAATTCTAGCCTGAAAATCGTTGTACCGGTACATGGGCATAGGTCGAAACTTCAAAATGCCATCACTTCGTCAAAAATCGACTTAGGTTAGAAAGCGAGGGCTTTTTAATCATATTTCGATATCTTAATCAATCGTACATTTAAAGTTAAAAACGACATTTTGGATCGGAAGACAAGTGAAAATTCTAGCCTGAAAATCGGTATATACATACATGGGCATAGGTCGAAACTTCAAAATGCCATAACTTCGTCAAAAATCAACTTAGGTTAGAAAGCGAGGGCTTTTTAATCATATTTCGATATCTTAATCAATCGTACATTTAAAGTTGAAAACGTGATTTGAGGTCGGAAGACAAGTAAAAATTCTAGCCTGAAAATCGGTATATCCATAAATGGGCATAGGTCGAAACTTCAAAATGCCATAACTTCGTCAAAAATCAACTTAGGTTAGGAAGCGAGGGCTTTTTAATCATATTTCGATATCTAAATCAATCGTACATTTAAAGTTGAAAACGTGATTTGAGGTCGGAAGACAAGTAAAAATTCTAGCCTGAAAATCGGTATATCCATATTTGGGCATGGGTCGAAACTTCAAAATGCCATCACTTCGTCAAAAATCGACTTAGGTTAGAAAGCGAGGGCTTTTTAATCATATTTCGATATCTAAATCAATCGTACATTTAAAGTTAAAAACGACATTTTGGATCGGAAGACAAGTAAAAATTCTAGCCTGAAAATCGGTATATCCATATATGGGCATAGGTCGAAACTTCAAAATGCCACAACTTCGTCAAAAATCAACTTAGGTTAGGAAGCGAGGGCTTTTTAATCATATTTCGATATCTAAATCAATCGTACATTTAAAGTTGAAAACGTGATTTGAGGTCGGAAGACAAGTAAAAATTCTAGCCTGAAAATCGGTATATCCATATATGGGCATAGGTCGAAACTTCAAAATGCCTAACTTCGTCAAAAATCAACTTAGGTTAGAAAACGAGGGCTTTTTAATCATATTTCGATCTCTAAATCAATCGTACATTTAAAGTTAAAATCGAGATTTTGGGTCGGAAGACAAGTAAAAATTCTAGCCTGAAAATCGGTATATCCATATATGGGCATAGGTCGAATCTTTAAAATGCCATAACTTTGTCAAAAATCAACTTAGGTTAGAAAGCCAGGGCTTTTTAGTCATATTTCGATATCTAAATCAATCGTACATTTAAAGTTGAAAACGTGATTTGATTTCGGAAGACAAGTAAAAATTCTAGCCTGAAAATCGGTATATCCATATATGGGCATAGGTCGAAACTTTAAAATGCCATAACTTCGTCAAAAATCAACTTAGGTTAGAAAGCGAGGGCTTTTTAATCATATTTCGATATCTAAATCAATCGTACATTTAAAGTTAAAAACGACATTTTGGATCGGAAGACAAGTAAAAATTCTAGCCTGAAAATCGCTGTACCGGTACATGGGCATAGGTTGAAACTTCAAAATGCCATAACTTCGTCAAAAATCGACTTAGGTTAGAAAGCGAGGGCTTTTTAATCATATTTCGATATCTAAATCAATCGTACATTTAAAGTTGAAAACGTGATTTGAGGTCGGAAGACAAGTAAAAATTCTAGCCTGAAAATCGTTGTACCGGTACATGGGCATAGGTCGAAACTTCAAAATGCCATAACTTCGTCAAAAATCGACTTAGGTTAGAAAGCGAGGGCTTTTTAATCATATTTCGATATCTAAATCAATCGTACATTTAAAGTTGAAAACGTGATTTGAGGTCGGAAGACAAGTAAAAATTCTAGCCTGAAAATCGGTATATCCATATATGGGCATAGGTCGAAACTTTAAAATGCCATAACCTTCCGTGCGAAACACATCAACTTAGCGTTGTAGAGAAAGCGAGGGCTTTTTAATCATATTTCTGATATCTAAATCAATCGTACATTTAAAGTTAAAAACGACATTTTGGATCGGAAGACAAGTAAACACCACTTACTAGCCTGCAAAATCCGCAGTCAGTATCCAGCGTACTATGGTCGCCACCTACGGCCTCTCGAAACTTCAAAATGCCATAACTTCGTCAAAAATCAACTTAGGATAGAAAGCGAGGGCTTTTTAATAATATTTCGATATCTAAATCAATCGTACATTTAAAGTTGAAAACGTGATTTGAGGTCGTAAGACAAGTAAAAATTCTAGCCTGAAAATCGGTATATCCATATATGGGCATAGGTCGAAACTTCAAAATGCCATAACTTCGTCAAAAATGAACTTAGGTTAGGAAGCGAGGGCTTTTTAATCATATTTCGATATCTAAATCAATCGTACATTTAAAGTTGAAAACGTGATTTGAGGTCGGAAGACTAGTAAAAATTCTAGCCTGAAAATCGGTATATCCATATATGGGCATAGGTCGAAACTTCAAAATGCCATCACTTCGTCAAAAATCGACTTAGGTTAGAAAGCGAGGGCTTTTTAATCATATTTCGATATCTAAATCAATCGTACATTTAAAGTTGAAAACGACATTTTGGATCGGAAGACAAGTAAAAATTCTAGCCTGAAAATCGCTGTACCGGTACATGGGCATAGGTTGAAACTTCAAAATGCCATAACTTCGTCAAAAATCGACTTAGGTTAGAAAGCGAGGGCTTTTTAATCATATTTCGATATCTAAATCAATCGTACATTTAAAGTTGAAAACGTGATTTGAGGTCGGAAGACAAGTAAAAATTCTAGCCTGAAAATCGCTGTACCGGTACATGGGCATAGGTCGAAACTTCAAAATGCCATAACTTCGTCAAAAATCAACTTAGGTTAGGAAGCGAGGGCTTTTTAATCATATTTCGATATCTAAATCAATCGTACATTTAAAGTTAAAAACGACATTTTGGATCGGAAGACAAGTAAAAATTCTAGCCTGAAAATCGCTGTACCGGTACATGGGCATAGGTTGAAACTTCAAAATGCCATAACTTCGTCAAAAATCGACTTAGGTTAGAAAGCGAGGGCTTTTTAATCATATTTCGATATCTAAATCAATCGTACATTTAAAGTTGAAAACGTGATTTGAGATCGGAAGACAAGTAAAAATTCTAGCCTGAAAATCGGTATATCCATATATGGGCATAGGTCGAAACTTTAAAATGCCATAACTTCGTCAAAAATCAACTTAGGTTAGAAAGCGAGGGCTTTTTAATCATATTTCGATATCTAAATCAATCGTACATTTAAAGTTGAAAACGTGATTTTGGGTCGGAAAACAAGTTAAAATTCTAGCCTGAAAATCGGTATATCCATATATGGGCATAGGTCGAAACTTCAAAATGCCATAACTTCGTCAAAAATCAACTTAGGTTAGAAAGCGAGGGCTTTTTAATCATATTTCGATATCTAAATCAATCGTACATTTAAAGTTAAAAACGTGATTTTGGATCGGAAGACAAGTTAAAATTATATCCTGAAAATCGGATAATGGGCATAGGTCGAAACTTCAAAATGCCACAACTTCGTCAAAAACTTAAGTATACGATAATTCTATCCCTACTGTATTTCTTTCCATTTATCGATGATTTCATGCAGCAATAGCTCGATTTTTGACTGCTAAGGAACTATTATGAAATGTTTTGATATAACTGACTCCAACCAGTTTGTGGAATAGCCAAAATAGCTTTAAAACTAAATGGTTAGGCTTCAAAGATACAGATGCGCAACCTGACACACAGAATATATCGGCTTACTTCGTAGTGTTGAACAAAACTTCATAGCGAATTAGTTGAGTAGCGATGCTTTACGTCTATTAAAAACATTTTCAAAGCTTTGGACCACCCGCTTTTAATGCATAGAGCATAGGAAAACGAGAAAATGAATAATTGTTTTTGTTTTCCTTTGAACCTTGTAATGAAATTAGATTCTCATGTGTCTGTTGCCCACATACTGAATCGGGCCGCAGACCAAGTCCAACGAAGTTTTTACCCACTGCTTTTCCTTTCAAATCTGACTCCCCCTTTGCAGTGACAGCAGACGTAAGACTTTTTTTTCCTAAACTCCCCGTTTCCAAAGATATTTATTTTTATTGTAAGAAAGAAGAACGTGAAAACTTTCCATACTCTTAATTTTGCTTGTGCTATCCTGCTGCATCTTAACTTTATGCTAGCAGGAAAACTTCTAATTGCGTACATGTCTAGCAGACACAGTGACACCCCTTTTACATGATTTAGTACACTGGGACTCACAAGTACATATAAATAAATATATATTTATATGTATTTGAATGGGACAAACTTTATGCACACATTTACAATCACTTAGCAGCTATTGATTATCACAACTATAAGGTTACTTTCCCGTATTTGAAGCATTTTGTGTAAGCTGAAATTCGCAGTGTAGACCAGGCTAACAAGTTTCAATGCAGCCGGATCTTCAGGTTACCCGCTGCATATTTATCAAAATTGTTTCAAAAGTTCAAACTACTTTGTGAGATGCGTCCCAGTGCTTTTAAAAAGTTTTCAGTTCTCAGTTTTCTTCGGCACACTTGCAGATACATACGCTTGTACGCTCACTAGTTATGTTGTCTTATGTTGTGTTGTGTTGTGGGTTGTGTGTGTTTCCCGTCCTCTTTACATTTGTAGCTTGTCAAAGTGGCTCATCGCCTGACATGTTAACTTATTTTGCTTGTCTTCCGAAATCCGACTGTGAGACAGTCAAAAAGAGTTAAGGTAAACAGAACGATGCAAACAAGCAAGAAGTGGCTATGGTTCTGCGAGTAGCTTAGGTTAGCCCGGACGACCCTTCAATAGGGTTCGTGTTTGATCCAAAGGTTGTGCGTATGGTAAGTGTGAGTTCATTAATAAAGAAGCTCTTAAGTTTATCTTCATTTTCAGGGCAGCATCTTTAAGTAGGTTTTAATATGAGCACAGAGTATAGAGAACAAAGCGAGGATTCAGTTTTGCATTCAATTACAATTAAATTTACTGTATGTTTCAAATTTATTTTTATTTCTTACGTTAATTAATTATCAAACACATTTTAAACAGCACAGAAAATAACCAGAGCTCACATATACACATATGTCAACAAAATAATTGGAAAACTAGTTGATAAATTACTTTAGCGGTTATTCTGTGATCGACACACAATTTGATGAGTCTAAAAATGCAGTTCACTCTGAGCTAAATATTATTCACTTATGTGTGCTATATATCTGGCTCTTATTACTGAAAACGCTTTATTTTAATTATTTAATTAATCAATTAAATTGCTAAAAAAAAAAAATGCATTTATTTAGCGTATAGCATTCTTCAACTGTCATTCAAAACTCGAAATAAGTAAATAATTTGCATACTTTTATTTTTATTTATTTATATAAACTCGAATTTCAGACATGTTACTAGCAAAGAAAAAATCAATCATAATTGCAAACAAACAATTCCTAAAAAGATTCATACCATAAAATACCTTAATTAAGAAGTTATGTGGTCGAAAATATTTCGTTCTGTCATATATTTGCATTATTAAACATTTTCTTATGAATTTAAGGAGTTCTTAGGTAGGATGTGACCATACAGAACTTCACTTGCTTCAGCTTGCTTAAGTTTCAGTCAAAGTCAGACGCAGTGGAGAACGGATAATAATAAAGTGCTGGCAGGAAATGTCATGTTCAGGGACTTTAGTGGGCAACAGGCAAAACAAGAAGTGGCTCACTCTGGCAAACACTCGCACACCCAGTCATATGCTAACATAGTGCCAGGAACTGTCAATGACAATGACATCAACTGCAGACGAGCCCATAGAAAATGGCACATGGTTACAGAGCTTAGGCTACGATATCACAATCTACTACACAGTCTTGGCATTGTTAGAGTACAAATGCACAAGAGGCCATAGAACATGATACCAAACTTTTTAAACAGAAGCTGTTCTGTATGCTGGGTTAGTTTAATTTATCATCTTTGGGACACACTTGTATCATTTGGAACCGATGGAATTAAATTGATTGACCCAAAAATTACAAACAAGAAAAATTGTGTTGAAATTGTGTTAATACAACGACAACAACGCAAAAGTTGCAAATTATCTACAGATTATGGACGCAGGTCCAATCGAAGAGTTGAAGAAAAACCATAACCATAACAATAACTTTGTCAAATGTGAACCGATTTTTAAAAATCAAAGCAACGATTAGGTCGATGGCTAGATTGAACTACGCTTAAAATTAGTCATTCTAACTTAAAATTATACTCCCAAAATGTGATTTAGGCAAGAGTACACGTAAAATTGGAAATGCTGTTCTAGATCGATTTTCATGTTAAAAACGTAGCCACAAAAAGAGTTGCAATTTGCATGAGGGTGCAAGGACAAGTCCACAGCCAATAATTGGACGCTGGCATCTGCAGTGATTGTGCTTATGGCAAATAGAGACAAAAGAGCGCTAAATCTAGAAGCAGATTTAATTCAGGTATGGGTGGACGGATTGTGGATGCATGTGTGGATAAGGGCATGTTGGGTAAGCAACAATAACACGAAAGGCAAACAAACGCAATTGTCATCACCATAAAAAGAACATAAAACTCTTTTTACGACATGGTGGTTGTCATGTTGTGTGGTAAAGTTGGATTTAGATGGGAATGGGTACTTGGGATGAAATAATCAGATATGGCAAAAAGTTGTCTGAGGTAATAGTTGACGTCACTTAAGACTTAGCAGTCGTTCATTAAAGTTGCATGTCCCTCTTGTGTTGTGGCCAGAAGATGTTCAAATGAAGTGGAAATCTTTCATAAAGAAACTTTGTTTTTTTTTCTGTGTTGACTAAAAGAATACACATTTGAGTTTGTATAATCATGTGCAAAAATCCAATCTTTAACAACCTAATTTTATTAAAAAATACATATATAATCTGAAAACAACTGTTTCTCTTGGATACTTATGCATTAACTATGCACATAGTCAATTTATTTTCTCTATAACAACAGCTGCTGTTCACAAGTTCATTCTGTGTGTGTTCAGCATCAGTGCAGATATGCATTGCATATGTAGGCAAGCTCACAAAGCCGATTACGTTTGCTTGACATACATTTTTGGGGGTGCGTTGGAGTCGTAATTGTTAATACATTCAGTTCTCCCAGTCAATTTGCTAAAGTGCCCTCTAAATTTCAGCAGACTCCACAAAAATGCACAAAAAAAAGGCCATCCAGATGGCTTGTTATTACCGTTAAGAGTGTTGAGATATAAAATCAATATCAAGCGACAAACGAAAGGTAACAGTAATAAAAGCGGTATAAATAAGCAGACCATACATTAAAAAGAAAGCTGCGACCAATAGCTGGTCCTAAAAAAATATGAATCAAACGGAGAATGAGAATTAAAGAGATAAAGATAGAGAAAGAGACAGATAACAGATAAAATCTTTTGTTTGTATCAGACAAGATTGAAAAGCTGAGAAACATATATGCAAATCTCTCACAATTGGAAAGCCAGAGTCCTTAAATTGGGAGGGTAAATTGCGTCCTTGAGAGTTCAGCATATACATTTTTTGGTCATACTCTCTCTCTCGACGCCCTCAGGCACTCTGTTAGAAACTTTCACCTCCGTCTCCAAAAATCGCGAAAGTCTATATCTTACAAAACTCTAAGAGTCTCTAGAAGAGCTTGTGGCAAAGTGGAAGAACACTACGTCTTTAGAGTCATAGTCTGCAAATTTAAAAGAGGCATTTGTAATTTTTGTATCCACTGCCGCCTCACTCCCATCACTGCATTAATATCAGAGTATTCCGCCGTCGTTGACGTCCGTTGCGCCCGTTACGCCCGACGTTCTCGTTGTTTTTATGTTCATTTTCCACTCCAACTGCTTTACGCTTGTTTATGTCTCTTTTTTCATGTTTGTAGCTTCTAGTAGTTTTTATACCCTGTATCCATTAAAAATGGTTAAGATGGGTAACATGAAGTTGAATACATACATACATACATAGCCATGCCCATAGACGATCTCAGAGCTTATAAGGGATAGTCATAAAAAAGGGGAATAAAAAAGCAGCTTATATTTGAGTGCGCCGAGTCTTTGTGAAGTGAAATAAAATTAGAAGCTGTGTACTAATCGACTTTCAATTTGAGTACAGGGCATCTGGCAGTCGGCCTTTCCCGACTAGAGTATACTTTTTTGTTTGTTTATTGTGTGGTGTGAACCTTGTTTGAACTGGTTTAAAATTTCTTGGCACTGGACCAGGCGAAGTCCAGTCGGAAAGCCAAAGAAGTAACGAAAAGGTTGGCCAACTATGAGCTCATAACTTTGTTGCATACAATTAACAATTTGATGCTTTGCCAATTTTCCCTCTTCTTTCATTGTGTAAATAGTTGAGTCAAGGAAACCCCAACTGGTATTTACATTGTACATATCTGCGGCTGCAAAAAAGGACACATGTAGTTTTAAAGGTGTCTTTGATTGAAAAGTACAGCCAAAAGGTACGCACCTCCCTTGGACAACTCAGTTGTCTCGGCTTTAAAGAGATTTGGAATAAACAAAAATTGGGAAGAGAACTTTATGTGTTGGAAAAACTTTACAGCTGCAGCAAGAGACTGCACCCTTAAAAACTTTAACTGTTAACTGTTAACTTTTCAGCTTAACTAGCTTCATTTTAATAGTATAAGTTCGCATATAGTGCAACGATTGCTTAACTTTTATATTTTCTGCAAATTAAAAAATGCTAGAATCGCTATTACATTGTCAATATTCTTATACATTAATCATTAAGCTACAAAGTGCTGTCTTTTGCTCTTTAACTCCAGATGAAAACATTAATAGAAATGAAAGACGTGGGAATCTACCCATTGTACTTGATTTTGGTTTGCAAATATTTGCATATCTTGTATTTTGCAATCGCTCAAATTATGACTCTATTTTCTCTATACTGCCCAAATGTTGCAAATCTATTCTCATTCTATCTTGTGGCATCGATGATGTTGTACAGACAGGCTCAGCTCAATAATTTAGTGGTTAACAGCTGCTAGTCTGCCGCACAGCATGCAGTAAAATTAGCCAATGGTCACTCAGTGTTCGCCTGTGTGTATGAGGCAGATGCCATCGTCAGTGGAGGAATTCCGTTTGACCTTCACCTGGAATGCCAATGGCCCCAATCTGTGGACTGAATCCGGACGAAAAGGACTCTGACCATGTGCAGATGCTTGGGTATGTGTTGCCACTGAGGGATTTGAAAATATTTGTGCCCCCCAACGATGCAGATACATCGGCTCCTGCCTTGACATGAGAAATAGCTGCGTTTACTAACAGCATATGCTGCCAAAAACATTTTTAATAATTTAGCACACATATTTTCCCATCTGTGGCAACATTCACTTTGAAAACCTTGCTGGAGGTATTTTTACTTGTATGCTGGTTGGGAGCAAGGAGGCGTCTGCCAACTGACAATGTATCACATGAGTCGATAACGACACAGTTGAGTAATGCCAAACCTATTTCCCACACAGTATCACCATTATTTAAAATCTCAAACTCTCAAATGAGACAGAGCTTTGATGTGAAAAGCCGTTGCAGCAGCCTTCTGAAGTATGAGCAGCTAACTGAATGCTTGGGGCACATTATTTAACCGTACGGAAAGTTACAAGGCACTCAAATTAGTGGCATGCAGCCACAGCCCATATTGGCACACAGAACATCTTTTAGCGGCTTTGCAAAAGCTCTTTCACTATCCCTTTGATGTTATCCGTCGACGCGCCCTGGGTCATAGCAACTCAAAGCTCACAGCTCACAACTCCCAACCATCAGCTTCAGCTTCAGCTTCAGCTTAACGACAACTCATTACGCTTAGTGCAGCAGCAGCAGTTTCGGCATTTTAATTGAATTTTACTTCAAAACGCTTCATTATTATGCAGGAGTGTCGAACACTTAAAATTCGGTGTAGTAACATTTTAACACTTAATAAACAGAACACATGGGTTCTATAAAACAACTCTGACAGCTCCATGCAGTTGACTTAGGCTGCTGTTAGGTTTAAGAGCATTAAAAATATACAGAAACAAGTAAGAATGCTGTAGTCGAAAGAGGTCGACTTTAAGAAACACAATCATAATCGGCAGCATTATGTTGAAATTTTCAATAATATACCTTAACATATACACCTTTAAATTGCTTCTATTACTATTGGTAATCTACCTTTATAGATATTGGGAAAAACTTTGTCTGCTTTAGCTCTTTACCTCTGGGCATTTTCTTTATACACTTATTTTTCGTTTTCGATGATTTAAGCAATACAAAAACACCAGTTTTCAGCTCATGAAAAAAAGTTAACTTTTGCTACTAATTCATTTTACGGTCAATAGCATTAAATCCTCCTCATCTTGCTAGTTAACTTCGTTATATATATATATATATATATATATATATGTGTGTGTGTGTGTGTTTGACTGGTGCTTGTGTGTTTGTCTGCCTTGTATGCTTGTAGCTTTGTGTGCCTGTTTGGCCATCTGAAATACAAACATGCTTTTCATCATGAGACGCTTCGAAATTGAATTTTAATTCACAAAAGCTGTTTCCCTGATGTATTTCTCTTTTCTTTTCTTTTTTCGAGTTTGGCATGTGCGGTTGAGCCGATCGATTGAGTGACAGCAGAATCTTTTTACCCAACTATGACACGATGGCAATGTAGACCTACAATTTGCAGTTCAGATACTTTTAATTTGTACAACCTGGCATATGTCTATAAGGTATATTCTGTTCTTCTGCAATGCTGTGATGTTAGGTTCGTTATAGCTTTATCTGTACATTTTTCCTTCCATGGATCTGAGAGACTATATGGCTAAGAGACGTACAAATCAGAATATAATGTACTACTACATTACAAGTAGAGTTTGCTAGATCTAAACTTCATAAAATTCTACCGATTATATAAAATAGATCAAAATCAGTTTTCGATTATAGCGCATACATTAAAGTTTGAAGGAAAAGTAAGCACTATTATTCGTAATTAAGTTCTTATATAGGATGTGCAGATCGAACATATTTTAACTCTGGATAATGTCAAACATGCATGGCATAAAGTCTTATGCTTCAAAACGTGAGTGTTTGTCTCCTGAGTTGTTCTACAGATCGCTCGCAGCTTGCACAAAGTGGGTGGAAGTTTTGGACAATTGGATTTTCATCTCGTGTCTTTGGCTCGTTATGCACATGCCAAATTATCTACAAACGTAATCCATTTACCTGGCCATGCACTCAACTTCAACAACTTCATGCCATGTTCATTGATTCACTAAATAAATTTGCCAACTTCTGAGGCAAGAGCAGCAGCAACTGATTTAATTTTTGTATCTCATTTAGCGTTCTTATTTATTTACAAAAAATGCATTTGCTTTTCGTCCTTCTCTTTTTTTATGCAACTAACCCGTTGCACGAAGCAAATGGCGCACTCTCAAGAAAGCAAGTAAAAAATGTTTGAAATTAAATTTTCAAGTAACTTTCACTCGAGCGCAGTGCAAACTAAATAATTCAAGGAAGCAACGTAAGAAGGGCGGCCAACGAAATGGGCGTGCCAGACAAATACTCAATACAAACACATGAAGCACAGGTGTGCGCATGTGTGTGTGTGTGTGTGTGAGGGTGTGTGTGTGAGCACATTTAAATAAACAGCAGTCAGCGTCAGTTCGCATTCGCATTTCCCTTTGGCGCCCGTTCAGTTAACTTCTTGCCAGCTACGAGCTGCAGGACAAGGAGCCAAAGTTGGGGGCAGCCATAGCACTGTTAGCCATATGATAACAGCATTGAAGAACCCTTTTGGCGGGGTCTTTTGAGTGTCCTACGTTGCCATCGTCATGCTAAAATAGGCAAGTTCACTCAGGCAAAGCAATTGCACAAATGGCCAATTCTACTCGTAAGTAGAATTTTGTTCGTTTCGTTGAGCGGGTTTCGTTTTAGGTTTTTGGCAGTTGCCAGTTGCCACTGCCAGTGCCAGTGCTAGTGCCAGTGCCACAGCCAGAAGGATAACTGTGGGGAAAACTATCTAAAGCACTACTACACTGCGACTACAAACATGTGAATTTGAGGGTGTGCTCTCTATGGGTGTGTATGTGTGTCTGAGTGTGCTAGTGTGTAACGAAGCAGAGATAAAATAAACAATACATACAAATAAATATATATTTATATAAAGATGTGTGTATATGTAAGAACGTTGTTGCTGGGCCAAAGTTTAAAGTGCTAAGAAAAAATATAAAGTTTTTTTTTCCTTAGCAACATCAACTTGACACCAGCTGTCAGTTAAAACTGCGTTTAATATAAACGTTTATAGATTTGACAACGAATATCCACATTTTTCTAAATCTTACTTTCATATGGGTTAGACAAAATTTGGCATTTCCTTTGGTAGAATAGTATCTATGTTGTCGGAGCGGTTGAGTTAATGTGTTTTCACATTCGCCCGATTGTTGTCTTAAGGCTGATTGCGATTTTATGCAGTGCCATCGATGCAGTTAATTTAATTTTACGTTCTTGCCGCCAATCATAATTAAATCCACGGTCAATGTCTAGTGGTGTTGGCTCTTTCGATTAACTTTTCCTGGGCATACGGCTAGTCAGCCAGCCAGTCAGCCAGCCAGACTGTTAGCCAGCCAGTCAGACAGCCAGCCAGCTGTGTATTTGCAAGTGACACTTAAACACATGCTACCCAAGCTGCTTTATCCTTAATTGAGTATTATCCTTGTTGCAAACAGTTCGTGGAAAGCAGTCGCTGGGCGTGAGTTGTTGGCCAAGGCATGTCTGCAAGTAGCAGCAGCAGCAGCAGCAGAAGCCACTGTTTGCTTAATACCATGGTCAGTAAATTTAATTAACTTCCCTTAAGGATACATGCAACATATAATAAAAGCAGTGCACAACGACCAACAGCAATAACACAAAAAACCCAACTTCAGATGACTGTCCCTATGCTGGCTGCTACTTTTGCTGCTGCTGCTGCTGTTGCTGCTGCTGTTGCTGTTGCTACTGTTGCTGCTGTTGCTGCTTCAACTTCGCTCGGCCGTTGCTCCGCCTGTCGCCTCCATCTTCGGCTTCAAGTTACACTGGGATTACACACATGTACGGTGTCCCGCGGACACAACTTGACTGGCTGGCTTGCTGGCTGGCTGACTGGCTGGTTGCATGGCTCGCCTTGTCATTGTCCTTTGAGATGTTGTGCAAACAAGCAGCTTAATGTCAGCCGACACAAGACAAACAGAGACCAACACGCAGGCACACAATCACACACACAAATACACACACACACACACACACAATGTAAAGAAATTAACATCTTTTTGATGAGCATATGTGGCACAGACAAGAAAACATTTCGCAACTGCAGTTGCAAGGCGCTTCGATATCATTGCCTTAAAGCTACAATCACTGTCTGGTGTCTGGCAACAGCTGCCGCATTCCTTGCAGATAGCGAGGACCACTTCGATTTTGTTGTTGTTTTTTGGGTTGCGCTTTTATTTCCCGATTCATAATTCATGGCATGCCTACTTTGCATGCCGCACATCACGTTCCTTTAGCCGAGTAGCAGTAGTTCCTGACCCTTGGCATTGTCTTGTCTGGCCACGTTTATGCCATAACAAATGATGCACTCGACATGCAGCAGGTCCTGGGGATCGTGTATGCATTTGCCTGGCCATGCACCGTGCACCATGCACCATTTAACAGATACCCTGTACCCAGACCTAGCACACACTTTTAGCCTTACATTCATCAATTACCTCATAAACAAAAAAAACAACGTCAGTTGAATTCAAGTGTCTCAGACAATTGTGTATTTCAAATCCGTCTCTGAGATAGGATAATTTAAACCGACTTACGGACTAAATAAGACAAAGAGCTGCCATTTGGCAAACCCACATAATATAAAGTTCATAAAACTTACTCGATGAGGCCCATATTATATTTCTATCATTTTTAAAGTTACAGTTTCCATAGATCAAGAGTCTACGTTTGTTACTGTCTTAGAGCTGTAGCCAGCCTCGCAAGTAGTCTCGGTTACACTTGTTTTATCTGATATTTCAGACTGCAATATTCTCATTTGATTTGACGCAGTAATTTACTTCCCGATAGATATTGGAATAGCCTCCATTGAGATACAAGCAAATGCCTCAAACAACTAATCAAGTTGTAACGAGTCTATGATAATGTCTATCTATATCTATATCTATCAAATAATACTGCAAATAATTAGCCTAGGCCACGCACTTACATACATGAGCTTCAGGATGCCAATAGGAATGTGCGCTGTAATTGAGAATGCTATGTTAATGAAATTGAGATTGTGGCGATTGTTGTGATTGGAAACCGACCAGCAAAATCATCGTCAATTGTGAATTGTCAATTTCCTCTGGATACGAATTCGATTAACATTTTATTTCTCATGTAATTGCTGTCATTTAAAGTTTTCAAACCATAAATGTACATTTATTGTGTCAGTTTAAATGCTCTGCAAAAAGCATTAAAATTGCTTATACGTACCGTTGGTTGAGAGCTTAAAAAGAGTTTAATTATGGCCGCAGCAGAACGTGCTGCATAGAAAATCATGGAACCAGCTGCGTGCAACACAGCTTTTCCATATCTGATGCATGCAATCAAAGTCAAGCAGCCGCAACTGTTGCAATAAGTCATTTTGTCAGGCCATCAGATGGCGCAAATGCACACACACACACACACACACACATCCACAATATACAGTTATATGAGGGGAAAGTGTGGCATTAATACGCCAGTTAACATTGCGGTTAGCGGCCATTTCACGTTGTCGCAGTGCCTACAGCCATTGCAATGGGTCTGCTGGTCTTGGCCATTATGTTGCTGCGCTTGCTGGCAGTTGGTAGTTGGCAGCTGGCAGCTGCATTTAACACTCGACGAATGTTTCCTTCAGACTGTCAGACACAGCTAATGTGCGCCAGCGTAAAGTTTAAGTTCACTGCCAGTAAAAGCCATTTAAAATTACGTGCTTGGATTTCTGGCCGCCGTTGCCGCTTCCTAGGCGCTGTTATTGAGCGCTCTTGTACGTGGCCAACTAGCAGAAAACCAAAAGAGCCAACCAAACGTTGGCGGCGAGTGCAGTCCGCCGACCAGGTTTGTCACTTTGCCGCTTTCGGCAACATTTTTTTTGTTTTTATTTCGATTTTTTTTTCTTCTTTGGCCAGCAACAAGAGTCGTATGTGTGCGTCGATATCACACAGCTCCTGGCATCCTGGCGACGTTGCACATAATTTGCCCATAAACGAAAGCCTAATATAAAAATTCTATGAAATCGTGACCAGCAAGCGCAAACCGTTTCACCCAAAATGTAACCGAAAATGATCTTAATGCTTTACTCAATCCTCGTCGATATATATATGTATGCAGTTATAAATACAACAGAAACCGTTCAGAATATTACTGGTGCTTAAAAATAACCTACTTGGCATTATTTTTCCAGATTTATTTTGTTTTCTTATATGACCATTTAATGCTCAGAATATTGATTATTTGTATAGCCATAGGAAAGGTGCAAATGTAAATATATGTATATATATATGAATGAGGCAGGAAACATCTACGGTACAATCGAGATCATCTAGTTTTAGATAATCATAGTTTGTATGCTTACTTTCGCACTCAGAAACCTCCAGTTAAAATTTTCTTGTATAGTTTTTGAGAGATTCATAGAGGGCCCAAATGTGAAAGATAAATTACTGAAAATCTATAACAAATCGAATCACATATCAATCTTTTATATCATACTCACAAAGGAACAATTGAGTTTCTGTTCGATAACTCTCTCGCTTTACGTAAATTAATAATTTTTTAAATAAATTTCAAATGTGCCCGGTTTGAATATGCTGTGAAAATGTATGTAATGTTTGTCGTGCCAAGGACAGATTTACTTGCCTTTTCATTTAATGGCCGCAAGGATTACCCAAACTTGATTTTTTTGCCCCAGATCAAGGCTATTTTTTAGCTCTGCTGTTAAGCAATCAGCTGCAAAAATGTACCGTCCACATGGACATATTTAAGTATTGCATATTGATTTTTGATTACAGTGGCTTCGTGCTTGACTGCGACTGTGGATTGGGAATAATACGGATGTTCACTGCAGCACGAAAATAAAAAATAATTATAATGGTAGCTCTGGTAGTCAACAATATTAAAGATTTTTGTTTTTTATTTGCTTATGTTTTCAGTTGTCCCTTGTCCCCTTTTTTGGATAACTTTTGCACAGAACCAAAAACAGTTTGCACCAAATTTGTCAAATTAAATTGCATGTACAGACCAGAAGTCTAACAGACTCAGAGTCAGGCCGCAACTTTCGTTCTTGAGATTGAATTAAAAAGTTGACGGCGGGCGCCCAACAAATGCTGAAAATTATTCTGCATAGTTGTTGTTGGCGTTGGCTTTTAATTAAAATTGTTTACTAAATATGCTAGAATTTGTGCGGTATGGTGCGGTTACTGCTGATACTGATGACAGGGTGGGGATTCGGTCTGGTTCGATACAGGTCAATGCACATTAAAATTTGAGAGGAAGCTTCGCTTCGATATGGCTTTGTGCTTAGTGTGACAAATGTTAATTATGGCTTTGCCCTATACTGGCCTTTGATGCATTTAATAAGGGTCCAAGTCAGAGTGGCTAAGGCGAAATACATTACAATGATTATGTTGTTGCTGTTACTGTCGCTGTTGCTGTTGCTGTTACTGTTGCTGGTGCTGGTGCTGCTTTTGCCGCGCTACATAATTCAGCATGACATGAACTGACAATAAAATTTAGTGCTGAGCGCGCATAATAAAGTCAGCCATGACGGGAAGAAGGATCTGCTTGCTGCCGTCTCAGGCTCCAAGTTGATGCCATGCCATGCCATGCCACGCCATGCCATGCCAGCTGGTCATAAGCAAAGGGCTAAAAAACTAAAAGCAAAGTCATGAGGCCGGCAGTAATGAAAAGCGTGCCGAGTGCTGTGAAGTGAGAAGGAGACGCTTTTTGCTTCCACTGCCCGGCTGTAAAACAGTAAGTTGGCATTAAGTTGCAAGCATAATGAAATTATTTCTCTGGCTCGTCGGCGACGCATCGCTGGCAGTTTTGCGTTGATGTTGCTGCTGCTGTTGCTGCTGCTGTTGCTGCTGTTGTTGCCACTGTTGCTGCTGGTGTTTGCCGCTTCCCCGGCTAAGAAGCGCGTCGGCACATAAATACTTCATGCTTAATTGTCCTTTTGGGTGCAATTTCAAACGCTGCTACGCACACAGCACAGCTGCAGAGCCAGCAACAATAGCCATAGCAACCAACGAGCTGTAGATGACGATGACAGCTTCAACTTGAGCTTTTAAAGCTGTGCCATCTCTTGCGGGTATCTGCCCTCCATCACTTGCTGTCTTAGACTTACCCCACACAAAATGGCTGTAATTTTAGCGCCTCCAACATAAGCTACAAAATTCTCTGGTTTTTAATTCTCTGCATCGTATTCGGTTGGATACAGTCCTTCAGTTCTTTTGAGGAATTTGATGGCAAGCCCAAAAATTCAGCCAAAATGATTATAGGTTAATATGTAATCGATAATGAAACCAAATCATAGTACTTAACCACAATATGGCGATATACATAAATTTAAATACATTTCACAAATACCTTTTTTGAAAACCAGACCACTTAATAAAAACCAATTCGCCAAACCAAACGGCAAAAATAATCATTAATTTTTAGGTTTTGCGGCAAATGGCAAATCAAGCAAATTGTTTCGGGTTCGGGTTAGATGTGGAATGGCTCTGTATATCTGTATATTATTGACATCCGCCATGTGGCGTATGGGAATGAAGTGTCGACAAAAATGCGCTCTTGCCAAATTAAATAGTATGCGATTTAAAGTCAATAGCACTCAATGGCAACCAATGAACATTAACATTTTCAACTCGTTGGCTGCTGCATCAGCAACTGTGGGGCATGGCAAAGCCCAACTGGGTGGCGAACCTCCTTAATTATCAGGCTTTATTTAACCAATTGCCAATTGACGGCAAAGCTTAATCTGCTCGAGTTACAAAGAAGCCTTAAAAGGCCAGGCAAGTTGCACATACGAAATTTGTGTGGCACTTGTGGAAGGGTTTTTAGCATTATTAGTAAATGATGTAAACTCCATTGTACACTGGGGAAATTAACGTATGTTTCCATTTGAGTACTGCAATTTTCTAGTGGCGCCCAAATCCAACAGTATTGGTTGCTTCACTACTCTCGAAAATTAATAAAAAAGTAAAGCATGGACAATTGGGCATCAATCTTGAAGTGTTTCAAGTCCAAACCTTGCAAAGAGTATGAAAACTCGGGATGAAATGAAAAACTATTCCTGATTCCCGATTCAAAAGCTAAATTGAAAAGAAATTGTTGCATACCTTGAAGATCGTGTATTTGAGGTTATTCTACAATTAAATCGTTTAACTAAACATTTCTGTTCGCCTGTTATTTTAGTGGGGAAACAATACGAAAACTCGAAGAAAAAAGCGCTCATATGTGAAATATTGATTTTTATTTTCAGAGGAGCTTGCTCCACCTCTGTCGCGGGTTGGACTGGTATTGCAGTACCGCCAGGATTCGGCCCAACTTAAAAATAAATGAAACCGTTGTTGAATGATAGCTGCGATCATCTGACTGCCGAAGGGTTGCATACTTTTAAGAGGTTCGATTTAAATTCTGAATTGAAAAGAAATTGTTGCATACTTTGAATAGCGTGTATTTGAGATTATTCTACAATTAAATCGTTTAACTAAACATTTCTGTTCGCCTGTTATTTTAGTGGGGGAACAATACGAAAACTCGAAGAAAAAAGCGCTCATATGTGAAATATTGATTTTTATTTTCAGAGGAGCTTGCTCCACCTCTGTCGCGGGTTGGACTGGTATTGCAGTACCGCCAGGATTAGGCCCAACTTAATAATAAATGAAACCGTTGTTGAATGATAGCTGCGATCATCTGACTGCCGAAGGGTTGCATACTTTTAAGAGGTTCGATTTAAATTCTGAATTGAAAAGAAATTGTTGCATACTTTGAATAGCGTGTATTTGAGATTATTCTACAATTAAATCGTTTAACTAAACATTTCTGTTCGCCTGCTATTTTAGTGGGGGAACAATACGAAAACTCGAAGAAAAAAGAGTTCATAAGTGAAATATTGATTTTTATTTTCAGAGGAGCTTGCTCCACCTCTGTCGCGGGTTGGACTGGTATTGCAGTACCGCCAGGATTAGGCCCAACTTAATAATAAATGAAACCGTTGTTGAATGATAGCTGCGATCATCTGACTGCCGAAGGGTTGCATACTTTTAAGAGGTTCGATTTAAATTCTGAATTGAAAAGAAATTGTTGCATACTTTGAATAGCGTGTATTTGAGATTATTCTACAATTAAATCGTATAACTAAACATTTCTGTTCGCCTGTTATTTTAGTGGGGGAACAATACGAAAACTCGAAGAAAAAAGCGCTCACATGTGAAATATTGATTTTTATTTTCATAGGAGCTTGCTCCACCTCTGTCGCGGGTTGGCCTGGAATGCAGTACCGCCAGGATTAGGCCCAACTTAATAATAAATGAAACCGTTGTTGAATGATAGCTGCGATCATCTGACTGCCGAAGGGTTGCATACTTTTAAGAGGTTCGATTTAAATTCTGAATTGAAAAGAAATTGTTGCATACTTTGAATAGCGTGTATTTGAGATTATTCTACAATTAAATCGTATAACTAAACATTTCTGTTCGCCTGTTATTTTAGTGGGGGAACAATACGAAAACTCGAGAAAAAGCGCTCACATGTGAAATATTGATTTTTATTTTCATAGGAGCTTGCTCCACCTCTGTCGCGGGTTGGCCTGGAATGCAGTACCGCAGGATTCGGCCCAACTTAAAAATAAATGAAACCGTTGTTGAATGATAGCTGCGATCATCTGACTGCCGAAGGGTTGCATACTTTTAAGAGGTTCGATTTAAATTCTGAATTGAAAAGAAATTGTTGCATACTTTGACGAGCGTGTATTTGAGGGTATTCTCCAGTTAAATCGTTTAACTAAACATTTCTGTTCGCCTGTTCGCCTACGCAATACAACGCTTCTCGGCCTTATGGCTAAGATCAAAGTGTAGTATCTGTTCTTATCAGCTTAACATCTGATAGATCCTCCATCGGAGGACAACAAATGTTAAACCGATTTTTGGAAGTAGACGGAGTGCTAGGAGCTTGCAATTGGGAATCAATCTTGAAGTGTTTCAAGTCCAATCCTTGCAAAGAGTATGAAAACTCGGGATGAAGTGAATAACTATTCCTAGTTCAAAACTTATATGCCTGTACATAACTTCAATATGCGATAATACATATGTAAATCCACACTTACCTAATTTGAGTTCTCAGTAAGATAATTGGAATATTAGTACACTTTAGCGTGGCAGCCGTAAAAGAAATCCTGCAGAATATGGCTAATAATGTTGTTAAAATCCCTTTGTTCTTTTTTTTTATTGACTGCTCTTTGGCATCGTCGTTTTTATTGCTTGCCTAATTATGAAGTCACTCAACATTGACACGCTGCTTGACTCGCTCTCCATGAAACTGAAAATGATGCAAAATAAATAGCAATAACTTGGCGCTAAGCCGCATAAAGTTAACGAACTAACAAGTCACAACAAAGTTTAACTTTGTCGCAAATGCTTTTTGCGAGATACTTTACCATTTTTTCAACAAGTCTGCGAGCTGAATTTAATGGATACTTTTAATGGTTAATTAGTAATGCCAAAATGTTCCTTATGCATCAGCAACTGGAGAAACCGAATTAAAAATTTGAAGCTAGGATAATTAGTTAGATCATGCAAAACATTTAAAAACAACTAGACTTCGACATAAAAGTTTCTTAACAATTAGTTTAATCTCATTTTAACAGTAACAATTTATTGACTGCGAACCTATTACCTCAAATTATTGTCTTGGAAGTAAGCAGTATGCATCTGAGCAACATTTGAGAGTATTCATACTATTCATATTTTAATTCTAACAATGTTGTGTTCGATTGAAGCATGGCATTTTCAAAATCCAACTGACACCCATTAAAGCCATATGAAACGCTGCTTACTTGACCAACAACAATTAGAAAGAGAATACAAATTGTTAACTAAAGGCCGACGCGTTGACCACCAGGTGTTAAGCATACGTATAAATTGAGAACTGAAAAACAAACCACAACGGCCCATTAGCAGGTTGACACAACAGCCATGCACAGTCAATTTGTGGGAAGGACAGGTAAGTCCTGCGGCAGCGGGGCCTCCTTTACCAGATGCCATCTGTTGGGTGGCACATGGCATGGGCAGCGTTTAGCTAACAGTTAGCTACCATCAAGTCAAACGACACTTCCGCCCAGACCGGTGGGCAGAGCAAGGCGAGACGAGACAGGCCGAGTCGAGCCGTGGCGCTTGAATCAAATGGAGCTTTGCCGGCTAGGTGTACATTTTGTCACCGCCAACATATATTCAGTGAGCCACATTTCCGGATTTTCAGACTTGTGCATCCGTCAACGCTGCAATACCTGCACTCAACATACCAATTTCCTGTTTACACTTCCTCCAATACGTATAACGATTACACCCGCAACATTTACATCTACACTGCCCTTGGTCAAGCTATAAAAATAAATACCAAAGTTTTTTCCTCCTTTTTTTATGTTTTAGCCAAACATTTGACTTGGCTCGAGCTCTACGTTGCCGGCTTGCCATTGTCCAATTACAGAATACATATTTTTTTTGTTCTTTCCTTTTTTTGGTAGCAGCCCACACGTGTTGGCAGAAGCATCAACTACTTTTGCTCAACTCGCCACATTAATGAAATGAATGAATCAACATGAACATGGTCACTAATGCACAGATGCAGCAAAATCCAAACAGTGCTGAATAGAACGTCCACGTCCAGTCCAGCTCACTAATAAGGATCCGTCTGAGAGCGCACGTGCGTCAGCATGCTCATCATTATCCTCCTCATCATCATCATCATCATTATCGTTATTGTGTGTGCGCTGGGAATAGCTTCGCCTCGGACAAATCAATTATGTTGCACACAAGAAGAGCACTGTCTCATTTAAGGCAGTCAGTGTTCGGTGCACAGTGCTCGACTCTCTTAATTACATGTCGATGATGCTGGATGCTGGATACTAGATGCTGGCACTGCAGTTTCCATGGCAGTCAAAAGTTTATTAATTCCCAACGAGCAAATCACACATGCATACCAAAAACTTTGGCTGTACAGCAAAAAGGACACCTAAACACAAACATTTGACAATTTACAAATTTACAAATTTACAATTTACAATTTACAATTCACAATTTACGGCATTCAATGTGCACAGTAGCAGTTGAAAAGTTAAAAGCATGCCAACACCTGTCCACACACAATTGCCGCACTTACAATTTGCAAAATGTTGTGGCATTTTACCTGATTTGCTTTACACTCGACACAACATTTTGACAGTTAACGAATTTCGGTGCAAAAGTTTCGCAAATGTTTTAACATTCCAGAAGAATTATGCTGGCTGGAGTTGCTCTGGCCTGGCATCTGAGGAGCATTTAATGCCATGGACCATGGAGTTGAGTTAGAGTTGACAACAAAATTAAGTGAGGCAGTCGTGCGTTTGGCCTGTTTGTATTTGTAAGTCTCGTAATAATGTTCTAATTGCACTTTTTAACTAGCAATTTAGACTTGAAATAAGTTAAGCTATGCACACTTTTGCTTATGGTCTTATGAACATGTGCATTTCACAGACTCTGTGTAGCTAGTTCGATTACTAAACTGGAACTGATCCGTAAACTATGTTTGCCAAAAAAAAAAAAGACATAAGCGACAGCTTAGAGAATTTGAGTAAGTGTCGATTGCGAACGCATCTTTCAGCTATTGCCAGAATTGAATAACTGCTCTCAAATGCATTCCTCAATGTATTTCCAAAGCTAAGCCCAGCAGCAGCAGCATCGGCAGCAGCCAGGAAAAATCTTTTTACGGGCGAACACATGCAAAACATGGTTACAGCTTCAGACCCGAAAAGCACAAAGAGGAAATTAAGTGCTGACCATTTCTCGACATGGGGCTTGCTGGGCACAACACACACAGCCTCTCTCTCTCTCTCTCTCCCTCTCTCTTCCTCTCTCTCTATCTCTGTGTGTGTCTCTTTGTTGGTCATGCATTCATTTCACTCAGCACTACTTTCGGATTAAGTCTGCGCTTGTCATGTTGATTTGTATTTACTCTTTGCGAATATGTATGTATATATGTCTTTATGTATATATATGTGTGTGTGTGTGTGTGTGATGCGTGTGTGTGATATGTGTGTCTGCGGTTGAGTTGCTGTTGGCATTTTGGGTTAAAGTTGATCAACGCTTGCTTCTGCCTCTATATATGTTTGTATTTACTGTGAACGCGAAATATTGTTAATCCCATTGATTTGTGTTAATGATTGCCATTGACACTGCTGACCAAACAGCTGTGGTCCGGCATTGCTGTTGTCGCCCTGTTCGACGGCCAACCAAATTCGTTACGGGGTTTTGTTTAAATTTACGGCAAAGAAGCGGTTTGCAGACCCAAAACCAAGGACAACCAAACCAAACAGCACAAGTTCTACTTGAGCATTTCAAGTGGACGTTGAGGTAAATTGTCGCATCAATTCTGTGTACATGCTTGTATGTGTGAGTGTGTGTGTGAGTGTGTGTGTGTGTGTGTGTGTGTGGTTGTGTTTGCCTTGCTCCTTGGTGTATTGATATTTCACAAGAAATCAACACACAAGACACAAATAGTAAAGAACACACACAATTTCAAATCTCACTCCACTCACTTTGTCACCATTTGCAGCGGAAATGAAAAATCAAATCGAAGAAAGGCACAGGAAATGTAGCTCTTGGTATTTCACTTGACGTGTGTATATGTGTGCCTGTGTGTGTGTGTGTGGGTGTGGGTGTGTACAGTCCTCTGTGTGACTGTGCTGTTTAAATTTAGCCAATGTCTAGCATTGCCAAAGTGCTCTCCACTCTTGACTATTTATCTCTCTTCTGGCCCATGTGTGTGTTTACCTACTCAGCGCTGTCATAGACATAAAATCGTATTTTTATTGTTTCTTGCTACATTGTTTTCATACACTTGCTGACCATTGAATACTTTGACTTTTCCAAAGTTGTTTGTAACACCAAAATCATATAATGTTCCCCGAATATACAGAGTAACACGTTATCATAACATCAGACAGAAAATATGGAGCAAAAATATATTTGATAGAAAATATTCTGATATATTAAATATACTTACTACAGAATATATTGATATTCCTCATGTGATGATAATGTTAATGATGACAAATAGCTGTCTGATCGTAAGATTGCAACATTTGTTTAATATTAGAAACCTTAGATTATGGAAATATCATAAATATAAATGTAAGTGTTTTAAGTGTAAGTGTTACTTACCTGTACAAAACCGAAGAATATATTAACAGTTCTTGATTGTAGATCTGTGTCAACTGTTTTACTCAACTCACCTACACAATGTAACATGAAGCTGGAAAAAGAAATACATAATACAGCTCAACCTGTCTTAAGTTGTTTTTACAAAGGTATCAGCATATTACGCAGTCGGTTTCATCCGAGTGATACGTGCTTAGTTTATTATTTTGAAAAAAATAAATAAGCAATCTACCATACAAATAAGAAAGAAATGTCATCTTTGGCACGCCGAAGACTACATACCCTTGTGAAACGGAGTTAATCTGCTGACATCTAAATCTTTATCTGAATATCGAAAAATAATTTTTAGCCAACTTGTAACTGAATATTCCACATTTTTGTGGTCAATTTGTATGAGAAAACATTAAAATTATATTTCTACGCTTATCTCGATCGCACAACTTAAAACGTATCTCTCGACCGATTGATACTATATAACATAAACTGAAAAAAAAAGAATAAATATGAGGAAAGACGGAGGCGTCTTCTGTAATACTTAACACACGTTGTGACAAACTTACAATACCCTCAACAAGGGCAAACAAAATGAGTGTATATCAAATTCCCTTTATTATAAGCAAAACTTTATTGTTGGTTTATTCTTGGCATTTGTCTGTGCTTGAGACGGTTTTATCGTCTTGGCCATAAGCCTAAGCAAATACAAACCATTTTCATTCGATGAAAAAAATCTTCAAAATGTATGGCGTAAAAGAAGCTTCGGATGGAAATGGTGAAATGCCTGAAAATAATCAATTGATTCAGTTTGCTGAATGATGGAAACTCTTTGCAAGACTTCCACATTCGATGTTCTCGTCGAAGATGTGTAATCTTGCACTAATTTATTGAAATCACTTACCGCAAATCAGACAATTCCCGTTCCGTGCACAAGGACTAATTTAATATTGCATTCATCTTACAGTAGCTGAGGAATCTGTTTTCATTGATTAGTTGCCAACGATGGCATGTACCTGATGTTGAGCACACAAGCTGCTACAATATCTACGGCAGCTGCAGCGATTCCCAGAGGTCTGATTGAACAATGAATGATTTAATTAATAAATAAATAAGTGAGTGCGTGCAGCAGCCATCGAGTAATTGCAGTTGCAAAATGCATTACACAAGTGTGACTAACAATTAATTATTGAGCCCCAAATGCTACAACTTCAGTTTTAACTTGCAACTAGTCGACAACTTGCACCATGCGTGACAACTTGTTTAAGACACTTAGTGGCAATTATTGGTAGACATTTGCCATTTGAGATTCGACGTCACTTTGATCATTGATTTGTGCATTAAGCCAGGCTATCAAGTCAGGCAGCAATTAGAAATAAAATATTTTAGACACATATCGAATTTAGTCAGATTTATTGAAAATTACGCTTATATTGATGAGGCCAAACGATGGGCGTGGCACGTGTCAACACAATCTAAACACTTTGTCTGTCCAAGTTTCTGAGCATGAAATCGAGAATATTAAATTACCATATAACTTGGCATCGCAGACATGAATGGGTGGGGCCAATTTGAAAGGCCAGCAAACGAGTGCAAACCAAATTCTATGCAATTTGCTTGCTATTGTATTGCACGCTCAAAATTTCAACAAAATTTCATATTTATTGCGGTTTTGGCGTCAGCCTCAACTTAAACTCAAATTTGATGCCTTGTGGGCCATTTAAGATTTAAAAGTGAGGCCAACCGCAAACTAGTTTCCTGCGAACCTGCTCAATAGTTGTGGCAGTGGTAGTGGCAGTGGCAGCGGGGCGGCTGAATGGTTCGATATGTGGTCTAGGCTAGGGTATGCATGACAACCGCAGCCCACAGAAACTTTCACAATCGAAAATGATAGCCTTGGGGTCCCAAGAATTCTGCGAGTGGGCTGACGCTGCTCCTGCACTTACTTCCACTGTCAATTTGAAATTGTTTCATTTTGTGTAGATCTAAGCTGCATAAGCCCAATATACGCCAAAAATTGTACGGATATCCGGTCGCCTTCTGTGTTGGCGCGCACAATCGTCAATCATACCTAGAGGCAGGCACTCCATTAAAACGCAATTAGTGCCGATTGGAATATGGATGGCGAATTCCAAATGCTCCGATTGAAGTTGAGGGACTGCTACTAAGGGCATCAAAGTTTTGCATTGGCCCTTTCGCGTTTTGCAATTCAAAATGAAATGGAAATTTCAAAAAGAGCATAGACAATCAAATTATAGAACCGCTCATTATTTATTAAAAGTCCCCTTTTTACAAATCAATAAAATTCAAGCGTGAACCAATCAAACTTAAAAGAGCCAATCATACGTAAAATATTTTCAAACGCGCCAGCCAAGTGTATGTCTGAACCAGTTAGACTGCTGCAGTCGACTAGTCAAGTGAGCTCAACTATGAGATATCCTGAACTCAGATATTACATATTTTATCAAAGTTACACACTCAAATGTAAACAGGTGTTGAAGTGCTCTCAGCCAGCACCGGCACTGAAGGGTAAACAACAAATTAACACAGCACATGTTTTTTATTCACAATCTCCAAATAAAATCGCCGACTCGTGCATACACATACATGAATAAGTATATGTCATCATAAATATTATCATTGCACTGCAGAATTCACAGTGGCACACTTTTATTCTCACACATGCACTTGCATATTTATGAATGCAGCAAATGCTGGCGCCTGCTGATAGTTGGATGTTCCTTTTTCGATCCTGGATTGGAAGGCTATGCCTTTAAATCGATGCTTATTAAATATATATATATTTTATCCTTTTGCAAAAAACATTTATACCCCTTTTGTCAACTTTTAATGAGTGTTTGCCTGTGTATGTCTTGGCATTTGCCTGCATGGGTGTGACACTTGAGCCAAAGGACGGTTTCAGACTTTGCGGAGGAAAAAATAGGGTGTTGGCATCCACAATTCACACGGAACAGATCCGCTAACTAAGGAGCTATTACTGTTATGGGATTGACTTATTGTCGTGGCATGCAAATAACAAAGCAGCTGCAGCTATAAAAACATTTGCTTGTCGCGACAGAAATTGGCAGCAATGCAAGCCGGCAAAAACAAAATGGATGCCAGAGATGCCTGTGTACCAATAATGGCCATAAAAACAAACAGTCAACACTTGCACACTCAGCTGCACACATTAACTCCTTTGTACACAACAAACGGACCAAGAACCGAGCGATAAGCAAATATTTGCCTAAATGCTTCCAAGCCAGTCCGTAAACTTAAATCAACGTTTATCTGAAATATACATAGTGAATCTTGAATAACAAGAAAATCGATCTCGATACCCAGGAAAATCGTGTGAACATCGGCTTGATGCAGAAGAGGCGAATAAAGTAAGCAGAAATTAATATAATTTAGTTTTGACTGCCTCAAGTTACACCATAAATCTTTTAAAGTGTAACAAAAATATTTTTTAGTATATTAAGAAATAATTTCTACATACCAGACTTTTTTCATAGTTTTCAGAACAATTTGTAGTTAAGGCAAATCAAGTTAGTGGCTCAGAAAAAATTGCTTGATTATAAACTCAGAGAACCGATCGATGTTACTCATTGAGAAACTAAACTTATTTTAAATTACCTTTTTTCGTTGTATACAATGTCTATCTACTTATTATAAATCACTTCTTAAAGTTATAAACCACGTCTGTGGCTCATCAACATGGCAGCTGGAGGCACCAAATCAGCGCCAGAGTCTCCGAGTCCAGTAATATTTGCTCGCAATTTTTTTCGAGCCCTTAACGATTCGGCGGCGGACAAAGTGAGCAATTTAATCGTGTCACCAGTGGCGGCACGCAGTGCCATGAGTCTGGTGTTGATGGGTTCCGTCGGAAAGAGCGCCGACGAGTTGCGTTCCGGTCTTTTGCTGGGCACTGTGAGTAAACTGGAAATCGCCAAGCAACATGCCGAGTTCTTGAACACGGATTGCATTTGCAATCCGAAGGGAGTCTCAATGCGTTTAGCCACCGGGCTGTATGTCAACAACGATCAGCAGCTGCACGCCGACTTCAATTTGAAAGCTGTGGAATTCTTCAATGCTCAGGCAGATGGACTGAATTTCACCGATGCGGAAGCGTCAATGCAACATGTCAATAAATGGCTCGAGCGGCAAACATTTCACACTGTACGCAATTTGCTTAGTCCGGCATCCTTCAATCCGGAATCTAGCGTTATATTGGTTAACTCCCTGTACTTTCGAGCCAAGTGGGCAACGCGCTTCTCCGTGGAGCGCACTGCGATTGATGATTTCAGGATCAACCAAAATCAGAAAATGATGGTGCCCATGATGCGGCAGGTGTGTGTGTAGATTAGGCAGTAAACCTCCGTCGGCAACGGACTTTTAATCCCATCAGTTTCCATGCTCCTTCGCTATACGTTAAATTTGTGAGCCCATCCATTCCAAAGATTGGATGATCACTGCTAGTTGCTGTCGGAGAACTCCGATATGTCTACAAGGAAGGGAGAACAAGGATTATATTATATATATTAGAATTATTTATATACTATGCTGATCATCTTCAAAATACGGGTTGATACAGCCATATCCGCCTATACTTCATTATATTATACATATTTATATAAGTTTTCGTCTACCACTAACAGATCAAGATTTACGTATCTTCTTTGTAATTGGTCTTCTTAATTTTTGCAGGAGGGGCAATTTGGCTTTGGCGAGTCGCGAAGGTTGAAATCGCGTATACTGCAGGTGCCCTTTGAGGAATCGGACATTTACATGCTGTTCATAGTGCCACATGACGTAAATGGACTAGCCGAGCTGGAATCGAAGCTAAGTAAGCTAGATTTGAACGAAGTGGCCCGCAGAGCAGTGGTGCACGATGTTGATGTAACGTTGCCCAGGTTTAAGATCGAATGTGATGTGGATTTAAAGTTGCCACTACAGAAAGTGAGTAAATAAATTATATACACAACTTTACCTAAATATATATGTATATGACAGTTGGGAGTAAGGTGCATCTTTGAGCCAGGGGCCGCTGATCTGAGTAGACTGTTTGCCAAAAAGTCGCCCCATCTCATCACCGAGGCAAGACAAAAAATCTCTTTAAATGTAAATGAAGCCGGCTGTGGAACAGGGGACCACACACGTAAGCCACACACATTTAATATGCCAAGATAAACTCCTCAAGTTAGTTTCCCTTTAGAAGGTCGAGTTGTTGCCGCTAAGGTCAATCCGGAGCGGAAAGTGTTTAAGGCGAATCAGCCTTTTGTGTTTGCCATACGAAGCAATAAAACAGTCTATTTTGTGGGTCATTATCTCAAGCCCTGATTAGCACCAGCAACTGGCATTGTAATTTACAAATAAATCAATGAGAATAACATCCAAATATTTTGGACATTTTTATTACGAACCCCTTTCCAGTGCGACAACATCGCTGGCCAGTCCCAGAGCAGTCTGGGAAATTGTAACAAATGACAATATGCCAGGAGCATCAAATGATTACCGCACAAATGTTTACAATGCACAAGTGCACACAGACAGGCGGCAGAGTCAAACATACAAAATCATGCAAACAAACTAAAGAAAGGGTATAGTAAGCGTTGACTGACTATGTAACTGCTTTTGTTGCGGGTAGCCTTTTTTTGTAGATCTTTCAATCGCAGTTTAAATAGGCTGAAGATTAATCTACCACTCAGTTTGTATGCCAACACAGTGAAATTCACAAGCTGAGAAAAGGGTATTAACTAAAGACATATAAAAAGCCACAGCTAACCAAACAAATAACATAATGGTAGTTGGTTTCAATGAAGTGAGTCCGTGGGTGGCAAATGGAAGTTATGGCAGCAGTTGCTGCCTCAACAGATCATTGAGAAATTCGCTGATATGAAAGAAGCCAAGTTGCAACACGCAGTCGAGGCGGGCGAAACTCAATGAAAAGCTGAAAAGCAGTAAAAGGAACGTCGCGACGTTGGCATTGCCCCATGACCCATACCCTATGCCCCGTGCCCCGTGCCCCGTGCCCCATTTCTTTTGGCAAAATGCTGTACAGCTTGTTAGCCAATTTTAAATACAACTACTGCCACTGACAGTAATCAAGATTGCATGGCGGCGGTGGCAACAACAATGCCAAATGCCATTTGGAGGGGATGTGCGGGATGCCGCTAACAAATGAAAAATAAGTAATTTCCCAACTGTGCTGAACTATGTACGCAACAGCAGTTGAGACAAGCAGCAGCAACAAGATGGGGAATGGAGAATGGGGAATGGGAACGGGAACTGAAACTGGACTCCTAGCTGAAATTGGAGTCGAAGTTGGCGCTCAAGTTCGCGTCCGGTTGCAAACTTTGCCGTCCAATTCATCGATGATTGTGCCGTGGAATGGCCGTATGCCATTGGCATTGCCATTCTGTAGCGTCTGCCATTGATGGCCACTGCCAGGTATTGTGCAAATGTTTATCTTTCGGTTTCAGTTTTGGCTGGGCGCTGCGCATCTTTCTTGATTTTACTTATGCCCCTAGGCCGCTGGCAGCGCCATCAAAACGGATGTGCAGCTGCACAAACTTTATAAGGGAATTGGAAAATTGGTCTACAGTCCGGACAGTTTGGTGTAATTTCGAAATGCTAATGTAATGTCAGCGTAATGAAATTACTGAAATTGCTGCCATAAAGTAGTAAAAGCTAAAATAAATTGAATTAATCCAGCCTCTCAATTGAGTTAAACCGTTCAAGTGCAGCTAATATGGAAGCACTTATTTTATTATGTTGCTCAAATATATATTCCATTTTTTTGGCTTGCATTACAATAATTAACGCTGTCGCTGTCGAAAAGTGTATTTAATTATTTATTTGGCAACGCAAGCAAATTAGTCAGTTCAATAAACAATTTGTATGTTTTTTGTTGCATTGGTTTTTACAACTACCAATTTCCCAAATGGCCCTTTAAAATGATGATGTTAAATAGGATGCATATGAATATTTGCCGGTCCACATCAAGTTATATGCGATGGCAACCCAATAAATCAATAGCCTGAAAAAGTAATTTATAACCAATCAAACGCATCCTCATGCAAGAGCAGTTCTCAATAGCCGCCGGTCACAAAATGTATTAAGCATCTTCTTTTGATCGCAATGCAAACAACAAACGCGCTGCCGTATTTAGAGGGGGCTATTTTCCACATATGAATACTATATACACATATCTGCACAATAGTATATGATGTCCACATACATATATGTATCCATATGCATATGCATACAAACAATCGTTTCACAAATTGCATAAGCCAACCAGCAATAAAAGGGCAGCAATAGCATTGCATAATCAAATCCAATATGTATCTGTTACTATCTGTGCGTATGTAAATACATTTACAGCACAAATATGCATATATATATATATATATATATGTTTGTACACTTAGAAATTTGCCCATATTCCGCTTGCAAAACGTCATTTCATAAACGGACTCATGCATCATTGTTGGGTGTTTCTCGTACTACAGTTTTAATAAGCATACATTTGTGTGCCACTGTATTCTATTTGGCATTCTAAATGCTGAAAGCTGTCAAATCTCATTAATACCAAATAGGTTTGACTTGCTGCTGATGTTTGACTTAAATTTAAGGCCATTTTGTACTGCAACACTGAAGATAGAAGAGTGTATTGCTTGTGTGTGTGCCTCAAAACGAAAATCGCCCAGAAAACTAGTTCTAGTTTTTGGAAATTATTTCTAAATATACTAAAAGATGAGTTTAAAATTGGAAAAGATTTTTCGATTTTTCGAAAATATATTTCCTAATAATAGAAATATTTCTAAAAATTGGAAATGTAATCATGTAATTTAGAAAACCCAAATTAAGGCTGATTTTTTTTCTGAATGTAACTCTCCATTTGTCAATGTGGTTGATCGACCAAGTCTGTATATTTCCTAAGCTTTTTAGCAGGCTGATAACTGTTGAACCCCATCTACAGCTAATAACAGAGTATTACGCAGTCGGTTATGTGCATCTATATCGATCTCACTTGCCTTCGCAGTTGGAAATTATTCATAAATGCTTTTGTCTGATCCAATTTAAGCAACCAAGACGCAAGACAGCAGCTGAAATTAAAATTGAAATTACATTACAATTTTAAAACGACTTTAATGGCCAGTCAGAAGTGAGGTGTGGCAGCCGAGTGTGAGTTGGCAGTGGCAGCACAGAAATGGCTTGCCACAAGCGTCGCTTATCGCTCAGCTGCAGCTTAAGAGCCGTTTAATACATCACAGGACGACGAGTGCAGCAACCATAGACAGACTCCACTTTTGCCCCATAGTTTGTGGCAGCACGCGTGTGTTGCAGACCGTGCAAAGTGCTGCCGTTGCTTGATAATAAGCCGTCATGCCACTGCAACGGCCAGGACAGGTTCTCATTGTTGTAACGGACTGTGTAAGATATGCGTACAAAAGTTGCACGTTAATTTCATATGCGAGGCAGCAAATTTTGCCAGAGTCTGAAGCGACTCCAACATTCAAATCAGTAATAAAAAAAAGGCAACGAGTTGTGGAGGTGATTTAAAAGCCATTTGTCAGTCGAAAGAAGAGTTTGGGCGATTGGCTTGGGTCACTGAAATTATTCAAATTATCTTGAGCAAGATTTTACTGTCAAATACCTTCAGGAAATCACACCAGCAACAATAATATGAATGGACCAAGACCAGACAAATGCAGCAGCCGTTACCCCAAGGCAGCAATCAAACGGCTTTAGTGCCATTCTTTTATCGCGTGCCTTCCCCTTCCGCCCCATCAGTACCCCCTTCTGCACAATCCACAGTTGAAGTTGCCAAAACACACCCCTAGAAACAGCAACCGGTAGCTGACAGGCGACAGTCTGCTTCATCCTGCGCTCGTCCTCGCTGGCTGCGCCTCTGTCTGATTTCGCTGCTGCTGCTGCTGTTGTTGTCAACAATTGTAAATCCCATCTATTATAAGTGCTTCTTACCACTTGGAGCTGAGCATTGACATTTGGTTAATGGCAAAAATGTCACCGAAATGCAGACAAACAAGCAGCTGCGTTGACAGCAGCCCAAGACATGCCCACGACACACAGAAACAGAACATTTCCTGCTCTTTAATATACGAATTATCATTGTAGCATTTAGTGTTTCGCATACTCAATATACAAAATAGTCGCAGCCTTAACTGTTATTTGGATAAAACACACAATTTTTAAAGCACTGTGCGTAATTTATGAAGCACAGAGCAGGCTTGAGTGTGTGCCACAAATCAAAGGCAATCATAAATCAAATACAATTTGATTCACTGATTAGGAAGACAGCTGCAAAACTACAAAAACACACTCACACACACAAGTGTTCTTAGTCAATGTGTCTATTGTGTGTGTGCGTGTGTGTGGTGTGTGTGTGTGTGCGTGTGTGTCTGGCAGTTGCTTTAACGCACCTATTTAATCAACCCAACGTAAGCCCCAACGGCAATTGATTAATAATGACGCTCACAGCATGACATGTGGAATACAGCATAGGATACAGAGGAAGGGCGTGCACAGGGGCAGGCAGGTGGGTGGGGCAGACAGATAGGGGGGTGTCAGCTGTCCCAACTCAACTTAACATGGAATCAAAATGGCTTAGATATGAAATGTATAAAAGAATTTTAAATTCGCTGCACGAATTCAAAATTTCGCGCCCCTTTACCAAATTTCACGGCTACGCCCATGTATATCTATCTATGCATGTTCGAGCGGAGAGAGTGAGAGACAGAGAGAGAGAGAGAGAGAGAGAATGAAAAAACTTCAATGTGCAGATATTATTCGAAGCCTTAAAGCCATATCGAACAAAAACATTTGCAATGGCAACAATTCTAAATTGCTTTCGTTTCATTCGGTGAGTGTGTGTGTGTGTGTGTGTGTGTGTCTATGTTGTGTGCTCTCAAAACCAATTAATTCACATATTTGATATGAACATAAATATGCAAGGTGCCTAATTGAAAAGGACATGATGTGGCCACAGCATAGGGGTTTTTGACAAAATTGTCCCAAAAACGTTTCAAAATACTTGCATACATAAAATGCAAAGTGTCATGCTGGTTTCGGTTTTAGTTTCAGTTTCGGTGTTTGTGTCGCATTTGTTGTGACAACTGATGTCGACGAGTTGGTTGTTTTGTTATTGTTTGCAATTCCTTAATTTGCCTTTTATTGTGCACACATGGATAAAGTTCGAGCATTTCAAAGACAAAATGCAGTTCAGACATTATTTAGTTGCAGTGGCAACAATAACTCATTAGCATAACATTTCCTTTGCCAACTCCAACCGACGACGACGACTTGTCGTGCAACATATGCGGCAACATTTCACTCTGTCAATCAGTGCAAATTCAGCGACATTTGACAGTTGCAAATGTCAACGCTGCATGATGGATGCGAAGAGCTTGTGAACACTCAAACTCCTTCACCTTCCCCTCTAACTGGTCTCCCCACCTAAACTCGACTAGTAAAGTGCCTATAAAATTCACCTTTTTGGCCTTGGCCATTTAAGCCTTAAAATCCAATTATTATAGCAATTTGTAATCGTTTAATAAAACACTCCCATTTTTTGGCCAATCGAGCTTACATACAGCAACTGTGACAAGGAAGCCATGATAGCTTCCCGTTGATTAGCTATTTCATCTGGCAGTTGTCCTTCATCTGTTTCCATATTTCATGTAAACATTTTGTTTTTCTTTCTTTAGCTTCGCCAAAAAGGAAACTGAATAAAACAATGGCAAAGAATAATTGTATGAAATAAAAAGCGGATTTGCATATTAGATTCCCAGCGTCAACCTTTTTGTATGTTGTTGATTTTTGTTTTTGCTTGTCGTTAAGGGGAAACAGCAGCAGAAGCAGCAACAGTGGCAGACAGACGAGCCGGGGGACTACAAAGTAACCTCGGAACTAGAAGCTCAACCTGGACGCACTGATAAGCAGCCCTCACCATGAGTGCAGCAGTTGAGAGTGGACTCTGAATAAATGCCAACACCGGCTGCCACCTTGTCACAGAGCAAAACTAATACTCAAGACAATTTTTTATGACAGCATAACACCCCCAGTTTCCCCTTCAAATGGGTCCACAGTTAGTCTGGCTTCTGGTGACGAATGATTTAAAGTTTTGCCCATTTCTTTTTCTTGTATATTTTTTTTTTTTACTTATTTTGGTCTTTTTTTTTTGGGTTGTTGCTCATGGCCCTTGGACATGTTTTATGTTTTACTTCTTATATACTCTTCTTGAGAGTATTATAATTTTATTGTTAAGTTTGTAACGCATTGAATTAAACGTCTCCGAACCCAGAAGGCATATATATCTATCTGTCTGATTATGTCGCCTGAAACAAACTCATCAGCTATGCTACAATAGGCATTAAATTTGTGACAGAGATTTACTATATCCTCAAGCTCTCATAGGAATAATCAATGCAAAAATATCCTAACCAAGCTAATCAGCTATGCGTGTTTACATTTTAACAAAAAATATTATCAAAATCAGACCATAATATCACATGACTGTTATACCAAATAAAGGTGGCCTTTTTTAATTTATGGCCCAATTTAGATGACGGCTATATGACTCCGCTCCACAAGGGTATATAATCTGCGGCATGCCAAAATTAAGAATACTTTTTTTGTTTTGTTTTAGGAGTTTAGTTACATTTTGTCTTTATTTTGGATCGAGGAGAGCGCCAAGAGTCTGATGAAGTGCGGGCATTGCTTTAAAGTGGGTAATATATTTTTGTGATTTCCTGCCTCTCTTAATGAGATTTGGCTACGCAATTTTTGTCGTAACTTTTGTTGCACGCTTTTTATTTGCGCTCATCTTGAGGTAATGCGAGAAGTTTTACGTGCTCTGATTTGCTTTTGATGAATGTGTCTTATGCACCATTATTTTGTGTTATATTTATTTATTCTATTCTTTTTTCTTTTTTTTTTGTGGCAAAGACAATGTGAATGGACGCAGCAAATCGATGGCAATCAACAAAAACTTGAGCGAATCCTCGGAAATATTAGTTTGCCCTGGTGTGGCAAACAATTATATTTAATTATGTAGTTATATTATGATAAGAGTGCAAAAGCTTTTAATCTTTGCGATTAATTGCGAATTGTGTGTTAAATGATGATGATGAGTTCACCAAGTCCATTTTATAACTACATTTGCCAATGATACCACTAGCGATGCTGGCTGTGCCATTCTCTTCAAGACAAATTAAATATTTGCATACTATTTTGGACCAGTGTCATCGGGATTGTTGCCGTTGCAGCTATATGGAACCGCAGCGTAAATAAATGTGGAATACTGTCGGTTTGTTAGTTTGTGCTGGCAACATGCAAATTTTGTGAGAAATAAAATAAGAAAAGCGTAAAAAGCAGCGACAACTATTTGCGCAAAACAGTAGTGCAAAGCGAACAGCTTGTCTAATTGTAATCCGAGTTGTAAGTCGTTTAAAACAGACAACGACCACGACGAGCACTACTCGAATTAATTACCCTCGGAAGTTGCAAGCTAACAGCGCAGAGAGAAACGGAACGGCACACGGAAATGCCAGAACGAACCGGACCGGAGTGGACTGGACTGCACTGGACTGGACCGGACTCTGGTCTGTGGGTTGCGTTACGGATTCAGATTCGTGTCCGATCGTCCTCTTTCTCTCTCTCTCTCTATCTTTCTCTCTCTTTCTCTGTGTGCTATGTGGACTTTGCGTTTTGGGAATGTCATCATCAACGCGTTGAAGTTCGAGCTTGTCGCATGTAGCTGAACTGCTGGGCCTGGAAAGGGCTTGTGGCCACAGTCCAATGAAATTGCGACCACAATGTCTCTCTATCTGTCTTTCTCAGTATGTGTGTGGTGTGTGTGTGTGTACGTCGGTGACGTGCAAATGAATGCAGCGGAAATGAAATGAATTCGTTAGAGGCCGCAAAAAACGCAGCGTTCAACGAGCTGCGAACATTGCAAACGGGTTGCAATTAATGAGTGCCTGCCGCTATGTAATAAAAACTTGCATAAAGCGGAGAAAACTGTGGGTGAATCAAGACCAAAAAAAAAAAATGCATGTTTAAACATAAAGTACTCTGGGGCGTGGTCCATTACGCTTAATTTTAACAAAATTCTGAAATACTCGTTCAAATATGACGCTGACCATTGAAATTCATCCAACCAAAAATAATTATGTCTTGTCCTTCTAGATGAATTGAAACTATGTTCCAAAACAATTATTCAATTGGGTTGCTAACCCATTAAATTTGTTCCAGATCAAAAATACTAGTGGCATTTTGGACTTGCTAGATGAATGAAAACTATATTCGCAACCCAATGATTTTGATTCAACTTTCTGGATAAATCTAAGATATATATATAGCTGAGCCACGTCTGTTGCATTTGCAATTATCTTTCGTTGTAGGTATGCGCCTTTGAGCAGCTTTACATAATGAGCTCAAATTAAAATCTTGTTAAAAGTGCTTGCAAAAAGAGAAAAACAAAAATTACAATGAAAGTCGGAAGTGGTACGCACGACATTTGCGAGAAGATGCTCATGACTTTGACAGCCAAGACAGTTAATCTTGGCTAGCTACTTAAAAGTCAATGCAACAACAACAACAACAACAGCAACAAAAAAAAAAGCTCACAAAGTGCAGGAAGAAGAAGCAGCAGAAGAAGAGCGAACAAAACTTAATTAGAAAATTATGCGCGCAACTTCAAAAGCTGCAACCACTTCTGCATTAGAGATGCCACTGCCACTGCCATTGCCTCTGCCTCTGCTTGTGTGTGTGTGGGTGTGTGTGTTTGCGCTTCAAGCAGACTTTAGTGCTTATAATTTGCATTTTAAATGCCATGAAGTGATTTTCTAATGAATCAAAAGCCATCATATTTGGCAACGGCTTCAACTCCATCTTCAAGTCAAAATCTCGAGCAACTCTCGTGCAGTTTTAATGATGGCTTCACATTAATGGCTGTCAAATCTGTTGCCTTGACTTGGCTCACACAGCGCACCTACCTAACAAACAACCTAACACGTAAATATGTTGCGACTTGCAACATAAGATGCAATTTTCATGCCCAAGACTTTTTCCTTGAAACCTGCATTTTTGATGGCATTCATTTTCAAATTCATGGCGAGGACAACATCACGTTCTCGACCTGTCTCTTCGCCATATTACTAAGTATATACATAATATGTATATATATATATATATATACATAAATGTGTTTGTATATGTCTTTCTATATGGTCTGTCAAGTTTATGTCGAGTACTGTTTGCCGTTGTCGCTGGTCATAAGCTGCGGCATCCAAGCACAACTTTGCCATAAGTGGCGACGAATGCAGTTAAACAGCGATCCGCGTGCCCCTTAATGTTGATTTGTAGGTAAACTTTTGGCATCAGTACATGGAAACGATAATTTCACACATATTTGGCAAATGTTCGCATAGTAATCATAATTTTATCACGCGCATTTGCGCCCCTTGACTTTGATTAAGTTGTGCTTAAAGTTTGCTGATAGACACGGGCAGAAGGGCAGGCGGGCAGACGGGCAGACGGACTGAGGGGCTGGTGCGGGGCAGGCGGGGCATGCAGGAAGCCAACGCATAATGAAGACATTTGCGCGTAGTTGTGGCAAAAACTTTGAGGACAAACTACGATTCACATGCTGGGGAAAAACTGTAAAGTTGACTATGCCAGAAATACTGGGAAAGTAGCGGCGATACTGAAATCAAAGTCAAAAGTTTAATGGAGATGGGTGCATGCGGAGCCAAAATAAAGCATGCATTAAAATTCATTTAATGGTCAATGCACTCAACAACAACAACAACAACACACACACACACACATACACAAATAACTTGCTTATCTCAGTTCAAGCAATTCAGATGAAAACTGAACAACTGTAGTTTTGCATGCCCCCCACAAATGCCACTTTGATTATTATGTAAACTAAGTAGTTGATGTCGTAAGTCGACTTAGGCATTAGCATAACAAATTATAATCGCCGTTCAATAACTATTTTGTCTTCTGTGCGTAGCCCTGTTAAGTATGCTATAGTTTTTAAACTTGTTCAACCATTTAGAGGAAAGCATTAATTTTCCTTTTTTTTTTTTTATATAACGCATTTCTCTGGAGTTGATTGTACAAGCCCCGAGCTGTCATAGTCCAACTTGTTAATTGCTGCATATTCTTTGGCAATTTGTTTTGAGAATAGGATGCAGTTTGCAATGTGCCATTAGAAAGCATTTAGCATGTCTGGCAACACAAGAAACATGCCAGTTGTTGATCAGCAACTTGGGACTAAATGGATAGTTCAAATAAATCCAGTGGTTTATCCGGGTTTGTTTGAGGAGCTCACACAGCTTTCAATGAATTTAAACTCACATCAAGATTGGGCTGATGCCCAAATATTTACCTTATAAAATCGAAAATGGAATTTTAAGCATTTTACAAATTTTACCTTTAATTTGATATTAAAACATTGTACACTGTATGTAAACACAAATTAATTGCGTTTACGCATGTTCGACAGCCAAACAGATTAAAATTCATATTTTAATCAGCAAATTGCAGAGTATTAAAGCCCAAGTAAGTCTGTGACGGTTGCAATGGTGGCGACAACTATGCCGACTAACTTTTAATTGAACTTTAGTAAGTTGCGCTGCCAACTTCAAATGCAAACGCAATAGGACCACAGCCAAGAAGCACGTTGAGATGGCAACAAAGCAGACAGAGAGAGAGTGAGAGAGGTATATAAAATAAAATTAAAAAAATAAAAAATTAAATAAAAAGCGCAGGTAGCGCAGCTAACTGCTATGTATATATTACTTTAATGGAATAATATAGTATGTTTGCTGTCGTGGCCAGGCGATTGGGGATTGGGGGCATAAAGCGCAGCGCCTCAAGTTTGATTTCTTAGTCTTCGATGGCATTGTGTGGCATGATGTAAAGGCAAGCCTTCGGCCACGCGACACAAACGCCACAAACGCGATCTGTATGCAGCGCGCATAATGGCCAAACGCGATTGTCAAATGCCGGTAACTAGGTAGCCTGGCCATAATCGTATTGAATGACAAATAATTGAGGTTAGTTTAGCCATTGATCCGTGTGAGGAGACTAGCATAAAAAAAAAACATAAGAAGAAAAAATAAAATACAAAAAAAAGAACTGCTCGCAAATGGCAAACACGTTTCAGGGCTCATGAGCAAGTGTTGATGCCACCGAATGCTAGTCGAATTGTGGGCGGCTGGGGTTCCATAGACGAACCACACGTGCTGATGCTGATGTTGCCAGTTTTCCCAATACAAAAGCGCACAATTTTCTAAAGAAAAACTTTGTAACGGAAAAAGCAAAAGTTTTTGCCTTCGACACCGCAACGAGAATTGTGTTAAGCAGCAGCTCAAGAGACAGAAAGAGCGAGAGAGAGAGAGGCAGAGATAGAGGGGGTGTTGCAAGCACTTCCTGCTGACTGCTAATCCATAGTCATAGTCACACCCGACTAGTGATAGTTTTGGGCGTACGTGTGGAACGTTTCAATTTAGCAAAAATTAAATTTATTATCATTGGAATTGATTGTGAGAGTAGCAAAACTTACAAACGCATTTCATATTATCAATTGAAACTGCAGAACTTTACAGTTAGAGGATTCACTAGTGTGCTGCTGCAACACACAGTCACATTTTATGGGTTTTCATTTCATTATGTATGTTGATTTTTCGGCAGATCCCCCTATATAGCAGACTTGCCGGTCAAAGTCGTTAAAGCTACGCTTCCGGTGCAGCCAGGCATGCTGGTGCGAATTGCAGGCTAGACGACATTCAATCAGTCTGTTGGTCAAAACCCGGAACAGCGCTGATGAGCGTCCATTGTCTCAGCAGCTGGTGCTGCGTTGACTCTTTGGCCGTCGCTTAAATGCATAAAGTGCATAAATTATGCAATTTAAATTAATCAAAAGACTCGTCACCTACACGCCTCGTGTGGCAGGCACATGGGGCATTAGCAGCACAGCCGCTCAAATAGCAAGCTGAAAACAATATTCACGCACAACTTTGCGGCCAAAAGCGCGAGTAGAGTGAGACAACAAAGAGAATACACTTTGAGAAATCAAGCTAACTTTATATATATAATCTATGATGTAATCTACATATAAGCCATCTTGACTTTTCATATAGTTATATGTAACATTTGGGAGTTATGTTGCCATTAAAAACAAAGTAGTATTAATTTGATCTAATGTGCCCCATTTATTTGGGTTTCTTCCTAACTTAAGGCATGTTACCATAAAACATTACATCTTCTTAAATATATATATTCATAAAGTCAAATAAAATATTTTCAAATCTTTATCTTTGTTTCTATTACTACTATATGCCACAAGAGGCATAAAAGCTGATAATAAAACTAATGAATTGAAGTTTACAAAAAACAGATATTTTCAAAATAAGATTCAGCTTTTCTCGGCGTGTAATGTGTGAAGGAGCTGGCTGCAAAGCTCTGTGTGATTACAGCAAACACTTTCATTAAAATTATTATTGCAGAAAATGCTTTTTGCTGTTGCAATTGTTTCCACTCGTCGCACCGAACCTGCAATTGTACACACACTCACACACACATACAGAGAGCGATACGCACATGCATGCATGCATGCAGATCTCATTGCACTTACATGCATGCAACACGATGTTTTTGTTGCCATTGCTGTTGCTATTTTGTACTAGCCAAGGCAACAAGATGAATCCGGTTGAGGCTGTTGATGCTCGTGGTTCCGCTGTAGGTTGGTTTTCAGTTTTCAGTGGCACGATGGCATTGCCGGTGTTTGTCTGCGGTGCCGCGTGTGCTGATTGCTTGGCTGGCAATGCCAAAGGCGATGCTTGGGTCTGGGCGAAGCTGAGCTGAGCTGGGATGGGCTGGGTTGGGCTGGGCTGGGCTGGGCTGGGTTGGGCTGGCTACACGAAAATGCAATGTGCTTGAAATGAAAACATTAAAAATTTAATTGCGATAATACAAGCGCATAAAATGTTAATGGAGTGTATGTAATCTGACACAGCAGAAAATCCGCGACGATGATGACGACAACGAGGAGGAGGACGACGACAACGACGACGACGACGAGCAGGACGCAAACTGCGACGAAACACAACGAAATCGCCGTAGGGAAGCAGCTGTAATGAAGGATAAAAGAAATTAAAATACTTTGTGTGTTGGCAGCGGCAACAAGGAGCTGTCTGAGTCACAGCCAGCTGAATCTCTGAATCCGAATGATCTGGCACCGTCAACAACCAAGCAGCCAGCCAACCAACCAACCAACCAACCAACCAACCAACCAACAGCCAAGTACCAAAAATGCAAGTAATGCATATTAAAGTCTCAAGCACCGCTCGACTGCTGAAATACGCAGTTTCGCGAAAGTGGAAGTTTAGAGCAGATACAATAACAAAATACAAACAGGTAACATAATACGTTTGCATAAAGAACTACTACATTGCGCTGCTAAACTGCAAAAAGCAAAGCTAAAAACAGCCCCAGGGTAAACAAGCAACAATGCTCCTCAGTCGGAGCGAGCTCGACGTGAAGTTACCCTCGAGCCAATTGGATAAATTACAACTGGATTTCAATTAAATAACTGTTCGGTTTAGTCTGCGAAACAACCCAAAATAAATAAAACTAAAATCGATTTCATTTTTACCTTGTTTTTGCAATTAAATTTAAAAAAAAAATATAAACCACTTTTAAATTAAAATTGTATTTCAAATTTCACAAAAAAATACTAAAATATAAAAAGAAATTTTGTTAAGGGAATCAGGCTATAAGATATTGCTAGAGCGAGTCTGCTGTTGATGCTGATTTATCATATCGGAGTCGCTTCCTTCTGCCTGTGTGTTGCATGCCTTTGCACAAGTTGATTATGCCCTTTTTTTGTTGAAGCCATTTTCAACCCATTGAGGGGTATGAAAAGCAGCTCAAGCTTTGAAAATTCAACTCGACAACGTCGTCGTCGTAGTTGACGCTATTTTTTGTATTGGCAAAACAAAAACAGGAAGTGCTCTGCGTTGCTCTTAAGTACTTCCTGCTGCTCCAGTGCTCATTGTTCAGCGACGCCATTTGCTCCATTGTCAAGTTATCGAAGCCATAGCCAACAAATATCTAGTTCTCGCATTCTCGCACTCGCCCTGTAATTGCTGCAGGCGTCTTTGCATTTTCATTCCTTTTTGCATTTATTTTTTATGCTACCTGTCAGCACAGCAAATCGGCAATCAAAAAGTTATAAAAACACAGCGTGCAACTATAGATATTTTATTTACCATATCGAATGCAACCAAAGCTCACAACGCTGTCAACAAATTGCAGCAACCCCCGCTACTGTTTGCAACTCTGACCGCATTCATAATCAGTGTGCTTTGACTAGCGATGGGTGCGTGATTCGTGCAACACAGCTACTGCAGCATGCCACTACTGGCAGCAATGTAATCTCCACATGTACATATGTAGGTCAAATTTAAGGAATGCATAACAAAACAGTAAAACTCGCTTAAATTATTAATGTATATTCACAAATATTTGTGCAATGTATAATTTTGTGTTTGGGGGAAAGTACAACGATAGTTGTGTGGCATCATCCCCGGTTGTAACTATGCAAATTGCCAACTGTTTGCCATATGCTGTTTTTGTTTTTGCTGCTTTAGAATGGCCACCTTTTTAAAATGCAAAACAAAACTTTCGGTTAACAATACTAATCCGGCAATTTATGCAGGGGATTTCGACAGCTGGACCACAGCTGCTTAAACAAACTTCGTGGCTTGGCTTGGCTTGGCTTGGCTTGGCCAGGACACCACCCAACTAGAACACAAAATGCGACAAATACAAATACAATGCGAGAAACAGCCGACTACTACAATAAATAAGTGCCTGAGTGGCTCTTGTGCCACAGAAAGCAGCACAACACTCTGTTGAAAGACGCCCAATTATGCAAACAAAAATAGCGACCCATAGACGAAAAAAAAACAAAAAACAAAAATTAAAAGAAAGAAAAAATTACAAGGAACAAAAAAAAAGAAAAAGAAGAAAAAAATCAAATAACAAAAAGTGCTTACATGCTCTTATCTCTTACAGCTAAACACCCTCGAATATATTCTCACGCCTGCTCAGCAGGACGGGGGCGTATGCGCAACTTTTGATGCTGCCACAATGTAAATTTTCTCTCGTTAGCCCACAAAAACAATTCATTACAGAATTAGAAAGTAATTCGAACGGAAATTTTACTTTTGGACCGCTGCACAACATAAAGTTGCCCAGCTGGCGGAACGATAGGGGGTTGTGATGGAGACGCCACCGTTGTCTGCCTCGCTATGTGAGCATGTCTGCTGTGTGTATGTGTGTCTGTGTGTGTGTATGTGTGTCTGTGTGTGTGTCAGGGTCGCTCGCCACCTGCGAACCTCAACATAAAATTTAAGGCGATTAAAATGTCAAACACGACAAAGCGTACGGTATTAAAAACGCCAACAACGTGGCAACAGTCGCACACACACACACACACACAAATATGTATATATATTTATATTTTATAGCATAGTCAACGATGTCAATTGAGTTTTCCTAGGGCTAAAGCACTTCAATAGCTTTGATCGGTATGGTCATAGGTCGATGTGCATAAATGTTTTCTTGAATTTTGATAAATATATTTGATAATTTGTCAATATAAGAAAAAAATCGCCATACTCTTGGCGACGAGTGTAACTCCCCTCATTGATCGAAAAGTATATTTATAATAGGTAATATTATGAATTTCTAGAAAGCAGGCGATTTAGAAAATTCAGAAAAAATCGATCTAATTTAGAGGTTGTTTTTTTAGGTGTAAATATTTGAATTTTAATAATTTTCTATTTGATTCGAAACATATGGGAAAAAAAAAAAAATATATTTAAACAAAACTTTAACTGGAGCCCAGCAAAAAAAAATATTTACAAATTATATTCGAGTTGTATTTGAAGATTGAATATATACAAACCTGATTAAATTGCATAAGCTTAGAAGAAAAATACTGTTCAAATTTTAACGTATATTTAGAAATGATGTGTAAAAATCAGAATTATTGCGCTCGTTTTCAGGCGATTTTCTGAAAATCAAGGCAAGGCGTATTCATGTTCTGAGTGTACTTCAACTTGTCGGCCCAGAATGTGAAGCTTCAGTTTCAACACGCGAACATCGATACGAACACTTTCACATTTTCATCGGTGTCCATTTCGGTTTGTATCGTTAATCGACAAACGCCAGTTTTTTTCTTTCTTTTTTTTTTTGTTGCTGTTGTTTTGGCATCTCTGATTTTGAGCTGCTGTTTGCTTTTGCATAACAGCTATGATTGCTGTTGTTGTTGTTGTTGATGTTGTTGTTGTTGATGTTGTTGTTGCTGTTGTTGATGTTGTTGCTGTGCCTGCTCCTGTTACTGTTTTTGCTGTTTGCACACTGAGTTAAGTACTTAACGGCATGTCAGCGCTGCTGGTCAGCCAGCCAACCCACGCCCCCCCCTCTCTCCCCATCAGTTCTGAGGGGGGCCCTCTCTCTTTAGATATTGAGAGCGCAGCAGCGAGCGCTTTTGCTGTCAAATTGAAATTGTTTTTACGTATGCAATGTTGTTCGACAGCCAAAGTTCTAGTTAAATTGTACACACACTTTAAGCAGCAAGTCGGCCACAACTGTCTGCCTGTCTGTCTGTCTGTCTGCCAATCTGTCTGTCTGTCTGTCTGCCTGTTTGTCTGTCTGTCTGTCTGCCTCTTTGTCTGTGTGTTACGCTGAGTCGTCGCGAAATTGCAAAAGAAATTGCGCAAATTGTGTGACAGTGTGTAAAGTTGGCACTTTCACACATAACTCATAACTTTGGTGGTGGTGGCGCAAAACTTTCGCCCATGCCGTCGGCGGCGGGTGGTTAGATCGGTTTTTGGGCCAGCACCAAATAGAATAGAAACTATAAGCACTACATTGGCGGCTATTTGGACGCTCATGTCGACTATTTATCTCAGTGAGCAGCCGAGTATGAGGATTGAGGGGATGTGGTAATGGTGCTGGTGTTGGTATTGGTGAGCTTTGCCAGAGTTTTGACAGCTCATATAAAATACCATAAAACAAAAGTTTTTGCTTTAACTCTCAGCGTGGTAGAAAGTTGAATGCCTACAAGAGCGCCAACCACCACTGTCCTGACCATCTAGAATAAACTATAAACTCTTTGCGGGATTAGAAACGCAGAGCAAAACACAGATTCAACATTTTTTTCTTACAAAAAAAATAAAAAATAAAATAAAATAAAATAAAAAGTTGTGGGCCATTTTTTGTGTGTGGCAAACAAACGTCAGAGGAACCGTACCACAGGATAAAACTGGCAGAGGACCCGCCGCTCATGAATTATGAAAATTTAAAGCGCTGCAGCAAAAAAAAAAAACAAAAAAAAACAAACAAAAAAACCACCAAAAAAAAGATTGCAGCTCCAACGCAATGAAACTTTGCAACTTCTCCAGCATTTTTTTAATTTTTGTTTTTATTGTTTACGCTTGAAATTAACTGGCAGCTGACGAGTTTCAATTGCAAAAAGCACACATTATCCCCATATGTATATTTCCGGTTTGTTTTTTGTTAATTGCTTACAGTTCGCTTCCATTCATCTTAACCGACAACATACACTTTGAAAAACAAATCACTTTGAAACTACAAACTGTGTCCTTTGAGAGAAAAACCCTGTTTTTTCACTTTAATGTACAAAATTCCACTTTAAAAATATATTTTTTGAATAATAAGGTAAAAGTGTAACTAGAATTCAGGGAGATTTTTCTCTGAGTGTACGTGGCCCTGTTTATACGGTTGACATCAAACATTGTAGCATATGTACTTAAAATGAGGCCGCAATGACTTTCTTCCATTACCAGGGCTGCCATAAAGTAGGGATGAATGCAGCTGAAATGTCTGGCAAATAGTGCCATACAAATTTAACAGCAACTTAAAAATATTACAAAATCAATTTTAATAATTATTTGTTTTTATTTTTATTATACTTTAAATAAGTAAATATTAATAAATATTATTATTATTATAGTTAAGATTAATAAATAGATTTTAATAATTTATTTGTTACTGTATATAATATATTATGCTTTAATAAAAGTTACTAACTATTTTCCACTGGGAGTTCGAGTATTTCTCTCCTGAAACTATTTGTTAAAATGATTTGCATATAAGTCTGGAGCATTCTTGTGTGCATAAGATGATAGTCACATATCCACACACACCACACACACTGGCACACATACCACAAACACACATTGGCACACATACCACACACACACACATACATAATGCATGTACGCGAGTGTATTTTGTTTGCGTTTGCCGCATCTAATGAAGTAATGGAAAATGTAAAAAATGGTGTGCAATTTTTCAAAAAGCACACAATTATGCTGGTTGCAACTGGCAAACAGCAGCAGTAGCGGCAGCAACGCCAGCAGTTGCCGCAATGGCCATAAGGTGGCCAACGTCACGCAGCATGCGGCATGCAGCATACATTTTGCTGGTGGCTGACGTCACAGCGATGCCTTCGTTGAACGTCAACGTTGCAATGGCTGCTAATAATAATAACAGCTCATGAGCACTGACGTCTGACTAATGTTGCACCCAGACAAGTCCATGTTGCAGCCGCCCACAGTCATTTAGCATGCAAACGCAGCTGCGACGGGCAAATGTATTCCACAGACATTACTTTTTATTAGCATCAGACAAACATAAATAGAGCAGATCCAGTTGGGAGTTTGGGGTGGGCGGAGAGCGGAGAGCGGGCACTTTTAAATCATCAGCCAAATGAGAAAAACGGAAATGGAAAAGGAAAAGGACTCGAGTTGATCGGGCCCAATCACGACAAATGTCAAGTCAACGTTTTAAAACCATCTTGAAGTAAGTGGTTGACAAAAGGCGGCTGACAGCTTTCCTCATTGTTAGCCTGGTCAAAAGTTTTTTCCCAGTTGTTGTTGTTGTTGTTGTTGTTCTTTGTGTTTGTGTTTGTTTTCTATTTATTAAAAAACTTTTGTAATTATAGAAATGCGTCTGGTCTGAAGCGCTGTGGCAGGCTTACACCTCAACCCCCGACACCTGTGTTGCAAACACATTTTCGTCTTGTCTGTGGCACTGTCATTACATCAAAGCAAATGAAAATCAAACAAGCCGAATGTCGCCTTCAAATGATTTACACAAATTATGAAAAAAGCTTAAAATACACACAAAAGGCTCATAAAAGTGGCACTTGCAACACAACACCTTCTTATTTATACCTTTGTGTCTCTTCTCTTTTTTTGTTGCGGCAAACTATTGTAATTATTTTGAACAGCCAATGAGGGCAATGAAGTTTCGGCCACATGGTTATATACACACACAGACACACACAAACAACAACAGCTAATAGCCAAGCATAAATGACCTTTGCCACTCTTGGGGCATGAACACAACACAACACACACTGTTATGGATACTGTTGCTTGTCGTGCTCCTTGCTGCTCTCAAGAATTTTGTGTTGCAAACACAATATGGCTGCCAAGTTGTGTCCGGTGCACAGCTCCCATTCCATGCCCCAGACGGTTTCAAAATGTTGTTTGCCCCCCATTCCCATACCCAATCCCCTCCCCAAAACATGACACTCTCTGAGTGTGATGTTTGCAGTGCAACATTTTGTACAACATTTTTGGGAAAATTATATAAACAAATGTCGCAGTTTTAGAGGACACCGGTCACTGTCCAGTTAATAGTAGGTTGAGTGGAGGGGGAGGGAGGATAGCTACGAGTATCTGGAAAGTATCTGCAAGCTGAGTTGCAATTATTTTCTATATGTAGCAACAAGAAGAATAGTTTTGCTGTGGCATTCACTTCCTATTTGCTTTTATTATACCCTAAAACCATTACAAATGGGTATAACGAGCCACTGCAAAAGTATGTATCAGGCAGCAGGTATTATCTTGATATTCTGTATATATATATATAAATATCTTATGTGATGTGATGTGACTATATCGACTCAGCAGTTAATGCAGATCAAGCATGTCCATCTATATATTTGAAGGTGTGCAGCATACTTATGCACAACTTCAACATATCTTTTTATCCATTTTAGATAAAAATTAATCCATCCGATGGAGGAGAGCTTATATATAGTAACATATGTATTGGTAGCTGAGGCCAAAAATCCAATTTCTCTTCCCGGCCTCCTCCATGAAAAAGAAGACACAACTGCATATTACTTGCGGCTGGCAAACCACAAGTAAACAGAGAGCAACAGCAGCTAATTAATTTTAATAAATTGGCCGCAGACACACACACACACTCAGACACAAACATACACTCGCACTCACAGACACTGGGTGAATTGGCTTTGCCTGTGTCGAAGATATTTTGAGAGGCGCCTGCCTTTGTGTGAATGCCCAAAAATGAAAATTAAATAAATCCAGCGCCGTCAAATTAACACACGCAAGATCTATGTGATATACCCGTACGCCGTATACTATGGGAAAAAGTTTCCGCAGCCATGGTCACGCCCACTGGCCACCCATTTGCTGGAAGACATCTATTACAGCTGCTACCTCAAGCGTTGTCTGACAAAACGCCGCATATGAATATTTATGTGTGCGAAATTGATGCCGTTACAATTACCGTTACCGCTAACTAAAGACACACATACACACACACCCGCACACACGCACTACTAACAGCTGCTGTAGCTGCTGCAAAAACAACTAGCAACAGCTACTGACAATTTACGGCACTTTGCCATAGAGTTTTGCCGTCGAATAAATTATTGACAGCTTGTAAATTTCACTAAAGTCAGTTGCGGCTTGTGTGTGTGTGTGTGTGTGTGTGTGCGTCCCAAAATCTGGCTGTTATACATACACATATGTAATGAATGGGTTACGCATAAACTAAGTCAGTCAGAGAATGTGGTTTAGCATCCGACTTGAGATTAAGTTTGTGGGACGCAAAGCGAAGCGAATCAAATCTCAGTTTAATAATGCATTCGAAGGTTCGTTTGAAAATTGACAAGCACCATGATATTTGGAAATACATTTCAAAATTATTCAGAGTTCAAATTTAAATATTATTTATATATTATATATATATATATATATTTTAATTCATATATTTAGTAGTGAAAACTAAATTATATTTCTTTCTCCAACACGTCTGCTTACTTTGCTTTATTCGCGATTCCGCTCTTCTGCTCCACGCTGCTGGCCACACCAATGATCGATCAATCGATCGATATCGATATTTTATGTTAAGTACAAAGTTGCATGTTAAGTGACAGATGTTAAGTTACAGTCTTAGTAGTGGTGCCACACTAGTGGCCTGCTACAATTATATATTATATTATATTATTAATATTATTTATTATTGTTACATTTATAATCCGATACTTTTTCTTTTAGACTGCAAATTGCATGGAAATTATCATTTCAGTATCTCTGCTCAAATTTAATTTTATTTTTAATGTAATATATTTTCTAGTTTTTGTCCACTGACTTTAGTTGACATTAAATAAGTAAATAAATAGATGTCGGATAAGAACTGATAATGTCCGAAAGCCTAGTCGATTAACTATTTAGTTTCAGTTGAGAGGGATGAATTTATATACTATATACGAATGCCCGCCAAACAAATGTTTAAACTAATCTGCTAAACATATGAAAATCCAACGATTTTTTACTGCAGCTTAATGCAGCCGTCAGTGGTGCAGTATTTGTACTCCACACTGCAGCACGTTCTGCATGGGGCATGGGGCACATTTGCATATTACACATGGAATCAAAGGGGATGGAAGGGAATTATGCTGGGCTCTGGCCATAAAAGCAGGGCGTGCAAATCCACGTCACTGTTAGCGATAATTTCTTCACACTTTTAGAGAGCTTCACAAAAAAATAGTTTTTTTTTTTTATTTTATGCAGCAGGCATCCGTTTTTAGCCCACTTAATTCCATTTGAAACTCGCGAGCAGCGATGATGTCGCTATTAAGGACACATTAGTCGGAAAACTACGGAATTATGTGTGTTGTGTGTGTGTGTGTGACCACCACAGGGTGACAATGCAAGCATGCATGCTAATGGCATGGAAAGAGATACACACACACACACACATATGGATATTTGCATATGTATGTTCATAAATAATTGCAGTCGTTTGCAAAAGAATTCAATCTCCATGTTTACACTTGCGAAAAATGAATTCTAAAAGAGATTGGCAAATTTCCAACTGAAATTAAGATTGGTAAACTAAAGTTAAGACCTGAAATCTCAAATCAAGATGAAAATAATGATAGCAAATAAAGCTTAGCAAACCACAATTGAAAATTCCATTTAATGAATTAAATAACTTAAATTCATTTAAACTCAAGTTGAATTTTACAATCTCAAATTATAAACCACCAAAAGACAACAAACTTTTTACTAGATATTAAATTTTATAATATAAGGATGCAATTTGAATTCTTTATTGTTTATACTTTATTTTATTTATCTATTTTCATCTTGTTTTCATTTCAAAATTAAAATACTTCCTTTCAATTGAATATAATTTTATTTGTGATTAAGCTTTGAATAATTAAATAATAATATTTGTTTTATTTATATTTTTTATATTATTATCTGTAGATATACTCCACCTACATTTAATTATTCTCTTTCAATGTTAAATAATTTTATTTGCCACAACATATTTTTTATTGTTTTAAAACATCTTTAAAAATGTGTGAATTATTTTAAATTCACATAAAATAAATACGGAATACATATTTTATTTTAAAAAAAGGACCGTTGTTTCTATATTTTTCTTCTATTTTTTTCTCTGTAAAGTCTATCGGTTAAATACATGTATCTCTGCACTCCAGCTCAGATTTTATCTATTTTTTATGTTTCTCTCTTGCTCTGCCACTCAGCTGACTGCGTGCATTTAATGCGTGTTGCTGTCCAACCCGAAAAAAGAAGGCCCGTGATAATAAGTGGGTTACTTTTTATTTCGGGAGGCTCCCCAAACGTCATCAATAAAAAGATGTCCACTTGCTGCTAAGCGGCTGTTAATGATGCCATTAGACCGTTAATAGACAACATGTTGGCCAATTATGCGCACAAGAGCGAAAACGCTTTAAAACGTGTTAAAAAAAAAACAGTATTTGTGACTGAGTTTAATTGAAAGTATATTGTTGCCTAAATTGCACAATTACACTTTGATAAGGCCGGTTTATTAAAGCAAGATTAATGACGCCGCATAAACGTGGTCAAAATTCTCCAATTGATGAAACTCCTTCGAAATTTAATTATGCTCAACATACAAAGAGAGAGAGAGCCAGGAGAGAGGAGTCTGGCGTATAAGAGTACGCAGCATGCGCGCAACACTCGCCATAAGCAATTGCGTGTATAACAGTTAAGCATATAGGCATAAAGTGTGCTGTTAACTAACAGTAAGTGCTTATGTTATGTATTTGCTGTTAAACTGCGATTAAAATGTTTAAATATATTATAATTTAATGCGACAAATATGTCCGAGTTTTTGCTAGTTTTGAACATATGTATAAATTGTATTATTTATTATAATCAATCATAATGCTTTACATATACTTACATAATTAGCGTCAATTAAATGCGCACTCAATTAAATACTTAAAAAGAGTGAGAGCACACTTTAATTGAGTGGCTGGCAGATAAGTTGTTGCATAAAAAAGTTGAAGAAGCACCTTCACAAAATAATAATCAACAACAAATACTTACACTCAGTCAGGCAACTCTGGCCAGACTTTGGCTTTGGCTACGACGATGTTTTCATTACGAATGTGTGTGTGTGAGTGCTTGTCAATGTTTGAGTGTGAGTGCGGATGTTAACGTCAGGCAAACAAACGAATATGCTTGATGAATACTCGACATCACGTACGCTTGAGAAATGTACGTGTTTCCATTGTAAGAAAAGTCAAACTCCCCCCCTCCCCACACACAACCACACACACGCACACACACACACACACACAGAACAAAGCAGACAAAGGCTAGAAAAAATAGTCAATCCCAAAACCGAAAAGCAGAAGAGCAGAGAAAGAGGGTGAGAGAGAGGGTGAGCGAGCTGCGAGCAGAAAATACAAAACGCCATTTATCATATTCGTGGGCTGCCCTTTTTATTTATATATTTTTGTGGATCACGAGTGTTTTATTGCAATTTATCATTAGACGACAGCACTCACACACGCACACACACACCACACACGCATATTTACAGCTCGTTTCATTTCCATCATTCCCGCACCCCACCACCCCACACCTCTTTCATAAAAGGTGTTTGCAGCAAGCGCAGTTAATTTAATAAACTGCCGCTTGTCGCTATTAACTGTTGTCGCTTGTCTTTCGCTGTTTTCTTTCTCCTTTTGTCAATATGTTGGCGTCCGCACGCCCTCCACACGCATTACCTATTGCTGCTCCCCCTTCTACCGGCAAGATAATAGACAGCTTAATCACAATTTAAGCAGGTGAGTTTTTGTTATATTTTGATTTGTTGCTTTTGTATCTGGCCTCTGCAACTGTAATACAACTGCGTTCAAAACTGTAGTAGTCATAACTTAGTGATATTTATTTCTCAAACACATCCACTTTCTTTACTTGATTCACTCCGACTGAGCTCTTCTGATCACACCAATGATATCGATCGATATCGATATTTTATGTTAAGTACAAAGTTGCATGTTAAGTCACAGATGTTATATTACAGTCTTAGTAATACACTAGTGGCCAGCTACAAAACAATATGAGCACTCAATACTGAAGCAATACAATTATTAACAAAAAAAAACAAATTAAAGGCTTTAAGTCGAGGGCTTTAAAATGAAAGGGAAAATTTGTTTATTATGAAATATCATTAATTATAGTTATTATTATTAATTTAAATTATAAATAAACTTACCTTTAGATAAAAACTCAAGCAAATTGAAGCAAATTAGTTGAAATTATATTAATTAAAAGCACTTCTGACACATGCAACCTGTAAAAAAAATTAAAGAGAACGCAACATAAAAATAAACAGCAATTGAGTTATATATGTATATATTTAAAAAAATTGATGTGGCACGAATGAAATTCAGTGTGCAGCAAGCAGCACGAAATGAAAAGGCTGCGGGGCAAAACTTGAAGCGAAAAATGGCAAATAATGGTGACATGGCGAAATACAATCATAATCATAATCATCATGGTGCAATGCAACCGCACAAAAACTTTCGCCATCAACAATAAGCAACGAGCTGAAGGAGCCGAGAAGGAGCAGCAGGACGAGATGGAAGGACGGAAAGCAGCAGAGCAAATAACAAGCAACATAATAGAAGATAGTTGAGAGAAAAACTAAGAAACAATGGACAAGCGGGTAGGGGGTAGGGGGAATTGCTGCGACAACCACAACAGAAATAATAATGGCATATAAATGAAGTAACAAACATTGTTTTCCTTTGACATAACTCATTAACCAGCAGAGGCCACAAGACGAATTGAGACAGCTGCAGAGATGTGTGGGGGCCAAAGATGGAACTGTAGATGGAGCTGCGGATGGAGCTGGAGATAGAGCTGTTATACACTCAAAAATATTTATAAATTAAGAAATGCTTGCCCCAACATAAGTAAGACGCACATAGAAAATAAAATACTCGGAATATTAGACATATTTTTTTGCAAATCGTAGAAAATGTTATATTTGTTTGTATTTTATAGTTTGTTTTTTTTTTGTAAACTTCAGATCACTTTTTTGTAAGTGTTTTGCAAGACAAAGATGTGCTGCACAAAGGGAGCTGACAGCATGTAAATGAATGTCTTGCAACTGGTCGCCAGCTGCAGCTGCAGCAGTTGCACTTACAGCTTTAGCAGCTCTTAATAGAGAGAAACCCAAAAATTTCTTAATTAAAACAATAAGCTAGGCGTGGGCAGAGACGAAGGCAGAGGCAGAGACGATTACGAACCCCACACAACAAAACCACTAATGCCTGTAATTATATGCATGACACACACACACACACACATGCTCACGCACATCAACAGCTGGCAAATCTATTCGCAGCGACGACACCACAACCGCAACGCCGCGCTTGCTGTCAGTCTGCCTGTCCGTCTGTCTGTCTATCTATCTGTCAGTAAAGGAGCAGCGCGCTGCTGCTGTAAATGAAGAAATTCCGCTGTTCCCTTTTTGTTGTCTTCGGCGACGACGTCTGCTGCGCTGCGCTGCTCTACTCTGCTCGGCTGAACGCTGAATGATTGAAATTTTCATAGGCATATGGCTGCCAGCTTTCGCCCGTTTGCCAGTTTTGCGCATTTGCCAGTTCATTTGGTTGCCAAACGCGAACGTAGGCTGCTTGCTACGGCTAATTAGAGTACGCTTAACTGTGAACTATGAAATTAAATGATTGCCAGTACACACACAGAGACACACACACACACACCGCTTTCACACAATCGGCAATCAGGAATTGGCAATTGCCTGTACGTGATTTGGCAAAAGTTGCACGCACACACACACACACACAAACACATACGCACACAGTGACAGGGGGCGTGGCGCTATAATCGATTCTGAAGTGCGAACAAACCAGCTAGCCTACTACCTACCCCCACTCGCACCCCTCAGCACGACGCCTACAGTTATTTGCGGCCATTTTTTAATCTACACTTGAACGCCAACCAGTCAGCCTGGTGAGGCAGTCAGCCTAGCGAGAGAGCAGCAGCAGCAGCAGCGTGGCAGTATTTGCGCAACGTGATGAGATTTTGCGGTTGCTAACCCATACGAGGGAAGGCCTCTACTTTATTTACATTTTTCTCAGCGCTGGCTTGGCTTATCGATCTCTTCTGGCGTTGGCTTTGACTTTTTGCCTTACTGCGCATTCGATGCGGTTTAATTTTTGGTTTTTTATACTCTGACATCAGCAGGTGTTTGTTGGAGTATGTTGCTTGTATAAGTTGAAACTTGCTGTGCCCGCATCAGACATAATCCAAAAATTGGGCTGTTACGGATATCGATAAAGATCGATAATTGAAATTGACAATTTGAAAGCTACAGTTGCTACATTTTTTGGTAGTTTGTTGGTTAAGTTTGATGTTGATGATAAAAAATCGTCCTACCTCAATAATCACTAAGCTCTATATATCTAGAAGTATAAATTTTGAAAGTAACTCCCTTTAAAGAAACATCTTAAAGAATTCTTTATAAAAGCCACTCTGTTCTTTGATACTGGTTATGACATGGGAACCAGAGTGCTTCGCAGTCGGTTACCTCCGACTTTAATGTTCTCACTTGTTTTTTTTTTTTTTGCGCCTAAGCGCAGACAACATGGGGCGACAAGTGAAACGTTGGGTTCGTGCCACAAACAAAATAGCTGCTGCGCCTCCAAAGTTTGTTTGGCCAGTGATGAAAATAAAAATGTTGTATTATGAATAAAAGATGTTTGTCTGGCTCACCGTTGTCGAAGTAGAAAAAAGAAAATATCGTAACTATAGTAATACAATTTTAACATGTTTTTAGATTCTAACGCCACACGGACGAAATTCAACAACCCATAATACTTCTTTAAAAGAAACCGCCTTAACTTCCATACCTTAATGGACTTCAGTATTAATGACTTTACAACCATCTGGAAACCAAATTGACCAAGTTTTTTGTGATACACTGAACCCAATACAAAACATGTAAAGAAGGTATTATGATTTTTTACAAAAGTAAGACTAGAATAATAGAATAATAAAAATAACAGATGGATTCAGTGTAAGTCGATGGTAAAAAAAAAGAATAATCTTAAATGCTTTTCCATCAATAAAGCGAAGCCTAAGAAGCAAACACTGCAACATGCAACTGTTCAACAGCCTCTCCATAGTTGACCATTGGCTTAGTTAACAATGCTTTTTGATTTAGATATAGTTGCTGCTTTTGTTGTTGTTCTTGTTGTTGTTCTTGTTGTTGTTCTTGTTGTTGTTCTTGTTGCTGTTCTTGTTGTTGTTATTATTGTTGTTATTTCTGGCTAGACCGCGTACTCAATTGGTTTTTGTGTTTCCGCTTTTCCATGGAAATTTTGCCACTTAGCTGCTCGCTGGTCGCGAAGTATTTGTAAGCAGTTGCATTAGGCTTAGTTCGAAATAACTGTACATGTATATACACTCAGAAATTTGAGTATATATAGTATATATTTAGTTTTTCTGTTGTTTTGTAAATAGTTTATAAAATATACAACATTTTCCAATATCTTGCTGAGGCTTGCCCTAAATCGACAAAACCAAAAATATGGAATTTTTTTTTATTTTTTACAAATATTTTCTATTATTAAGAAGAATAATTGTAAAAAATAGAAATAAAAAACTATAAATTTGTAGAAATTTGTTATCGAAATAGCATAGTGAATTAACCGTTACAATTAGGTAGATTTTTTTATGAGTGTACGTTGAAATCTACGGTGATTTGTGTAAATGGCGCTAATGGCCGATCGAAGTGAGCTGGCGCATTGGGTCCCTGGTCTGTGTCCACTTAACTGCATTTCAAGGGCATGCCGTGCGGCAATTATTTTGCTCAATACTCGCACTCGACTTTAAATTGTTGCCGGCTGTGTCAGTTGGCAACTGTGAATGGTGAACAGTGGCATATTCGGCATGCTCTTTGATTTTAATTTGTCGCCCTGTGCCAATTGTTAAGCAAAAGTGGCTAATTTGAAATTCTTTTGAGCGAAGTGCGCACATTTCTGAATGTCAACTTGAATACGTCGCGACAACTGCACCCAACTGTGGAGCATTCGAATTAGTAACTGGCAAATGGAAGGCTGATGCTGATGCTGGGATGCTGGGGATGCTGGGATGCTCGGATGCTGAGAACTGCTCTGTTGTCTGTGGCGTCGACTGTTGCCTGTCTTTGTCTTTGTGTTGCGCGGCATGAAATTGAATTTTGGTCTGCAGCAGGTGACGGACGGCGAAAGCCGAGGCAAATTGGTATCAGCCCAGTTACGCTGCTTAATACATCCTTATTCATTTTGTTTTTTTTTGTTTTTATTTTATTATGGTTGAACCACCTTATAAGCCTTGCCTTCAATTATGGCTTACGGCCAAACGCCGCCATTTTGACACTCATACAGCGTTATTCGAAATGAATGAAATTTCTTTATAACTACCGTCAGTCAGTTTTTCTGCTTGTTTGTGCTGTTGTTTTGTGCGCCTGAATTTCAATTTACATAAGTCTCTGAATCTGCACCCAGCACCGCCAACGAGACCAACCAGACCAACCAGCTACCAGCTAACCAGACAACGGCCTCAGTCACTCTCCGGCCTTTGTTCAAGTTTTATCTTAACTTTGTGCCACGATTTTCAGCAATTTTTGTCGCCGTCATCGGCGTCGACGGGACAAAACTTGAGTTGTTTTTGTGGTTAAATGTAAATTTTATTGAATTTAATTCTTTTGTGTCTGTGTGGATAAGCGTTAAAGGGGAAATTGCATAATTATGCCTAATCTTGAGACCTATTGCAGCGCCACTTGGCAAAATGTGCAATGTGCAAATGGAAATCGAGTCTGCCAATGCCAATCTGCTTCCCTCTCTTGCCCTCTCTCTCTCACTCGCTCTCTCTTTCTCTTTCTCTAGGGAATTAGCTTCCACTACTAAGTGGCTGAGTTTTGTTTGACAAATTCAAATGTGTGTAATGCTGAAGGCATAGATTATTTGCTTTCGAGCGCAATCACTGCAAGAGAGATAGACTGAGAGAAAGAGAGTGAGAGAGAGAGAGATGGAGTGAGATAGCGAATTGAAATGGCATTTTTATCGTTACAATTATGCAACATTTCAATCATTAATAAATCAATTAAAATAAATTGGAATTTTGTGCGCTGATGTTGAACGCGCAACGAATTTTATTCTCTTTTTTTTTGTTGTTTATGTTTCTTTTTGCAATGCCCTTTCTTCGATGGTGAAACTGGTCCGCTTCAGTCTGCCTCGAATTTGGTTCCATGCCATTTAATGCAATTACGCAAAGCTGCCTTGGTATTGTTGGTTTTCGAATTGTTGCTGATATAAATCAAAAAATGAATCATTTGATGTGCTCGACATATCGACGAGCCTCCTCCTGCCAATAACTTAAATTATTCATTTGATTTACGGCGACACAAATTTGTGGCCAAAATGAATGTTAACTCTGTGATTTAAAATGCCGTTTTATAAGCTGTAAAAATACGAAAATTATGTTTGCCAGCAGCGGAAACAGCCAGCAAAGAAAGATAGTTGACACAAAACAACCTTTTTTTCTGCTCCCATGCTGGACATAAAACTACTTTCAGCGCCTTACAAGGCAGACGTGTCAAAAGTTGCACGACGGCTGTCGATGTGCCATGGAGCGAGGGTGGGTGCACAAATGAGGGTGACGAGGCACGGGCAACAGCTAAAAACCACTGCACTCACACACACAAACACACACACACACTTCAATAAGCGGTTGGTAAGAGCCAAGTGCTGAGAGCATTAGAAGTTTGCCTTGCAATGCTCCCCCTAAATAGATGCCAAACACAAACTTCTGATTTCAAACCAGGATTGACAGAGTGTCATATAAAACTCACAATTCGGTGGCTTGCCACTAAGCAGCTGCAACGTAAGGCAACCCTAAAGAGCCCCACATAGCACACAGCACAAATGCGAATAGGAACATCATTTGTATGAAACCATTTTAAATGATTTTAAAGGCTATATTGGTTTTGTGCTAAAGTATGTAACAGACAGAAGAAAGCATGTGCGACCTTTTAAAGTATATATATTATAGATCAGCATCAAAATAAGAAATGTTATAGTCATGTCAAGACGATAAGAGCTAGAGACTGCACAGATCAAGTTTATTTACTTTTATCGATAGCTGTACGAGTTTCGCGAATATCGATATATATGTATATCAATATCGATAGCCAAAGCAATAAAAGCCAACATTTTTCAAGCAGAGCATTCTAATTGATACATAATACATATCGACATATTATTCGTCAACTCGTATCAATTTCAACAAGTTGAACAAGTATGAACAAATTATAGTCTAAAATGTTTACTCATATTAATCCCCTTTACTGTCAACAGATCGATAAATAAAGTAAAATTAAGATTAAGACTTACATATATATTATGTGTGTTGCGATAATTGATCACAGTTAAGCAGGACTCAAAGGATGCCCAAAGATATCTTCGTATTGAAGTGTATGGCATTGTAAGATTTACAAAGGATAATCACACACAGACACTGGTTGTCAAACAAATTAATGTCAGTTCCGTTCTGGAATTATAAAAATAAATTTACTCATTAACACAAAATAAATGTGTAATTAAATTGTATGCAAACAGCGCCCACAAAAAATTATAAAAAAATGCTGCCAGCTTATCAGTGCAAAAAACGTATTTTTTTTTAAATTTGCTGCTACTTTAACAGAATGTTTAATCAGGCCATTATATTCAATACTAATTGCAAATATCAATTCAATGAGCCGCATAAGCCGCTTAGGCCAAAAATTTGCTTTCATTGCCATTGCCAACAATTTGCCAAGTTGGCTGCTCGAAAAGTTTAGCCGCAGTTTTAATAATGCAAAGTAGTCGAAAGCAACCAAAAACTGAAATTGATGCCAATGTCGATACTTGGAGAACAGCTTCAAAAACTGCTGCTGCTCGTAGAAGTTGTACACACAAAAAAAATAAATAAATAAAATCGAAGCTGCTACGAAATTAAAACAAAACAAGAAATGCAAGGAAAATGCAATTGAAGCACAACACGACTTGAGATACTCTGTCAATAAAATAAATGTCGATTTTTATGATGATCCTAGCTATATCAGAACCACTAGCTTGCCATGTGAGGATGTTTTTAGCTTAGCTGCTGTAGTTTTCTTATATATACTTTTTTAATTAGATATTGATTTTTTTTTTTGCAAAATTCAAAGTTCATCTTCTACAAAATGAGGTCAACATTCGCTGAGCAAAAGTTTAATTTGCGCAAAAAATGCACGCGACTAGCGCTAAATCATTTGGCCCGTGCAAAGCCGTTATATACCCTTTAATATTGCACATATATGCATATATATATATATGTGTGTGCGCATGTGTGTCTGTGCTGGTATACTTCCGTTGCGACTATTTCCGCTGGTCGCATTAACTGCAGGCGCATAACTTTTCCAATTTGCTTTTGGCAATTATTGATATAAGCCACTGCCAAACAACACTTCAGCTCAGTTTTTCTCAGGCTAACTTCCCCCGCTCTCTCTCTCCCACATTCCCTCTCTCACTGTAACACCCTCTCTGTTGCATTCTGTGTGGCATTTGGATATGTGAGACGGCCCCGTCCAAGCATATTTTCTTACATTTTGCGCATATTTGTGCAACATTCTCAAAATTCTTCAACAAAGTTTTGTTATTATTGCCGTTTTGCTGGGGACTCAAGATGTGGAGACTTGGTTTGCTGCTGACTGCCACTTTGATTACTTTTGCAGTTGCCGTTGCAATTAGTTTGTTCATTAGACGAGGCAGCAATACAGCCCTTGACAGAGATAGGCATAGATAGTTAGACAGAGAGAGTGAAAGAGAGAGAGAGAGAGATAGAGAGTGAGAGAGCAAAGAGTTGCAGCTTGCCTTGAGTTGATTGGAATTCACACACTTAATTAGTTGCATGGCCAGTTAATTTCCTTTTTGTTCCTGCCACAGCTGCTGCTGCTGCTGTTGCTGTAGTTTGCTAATTGTGTACAGTTTTTGCTAAAATGTATCTTTAAGATACACATGCTGCTTGCTGTGTGTGCGCCTTGCAACTGCCCTTTGGGAATGCAAATAAGTCAACAAGCATGCAACCCAAGTAGAACTATGTGGCATTGCAATCAGTGTTGCTGTTGCTGTTACTGCTGTTGCAAGTCTGCAACTCTAATCCTTAAGCTCTGGCATTCAATAAAGCTCTGAACTTGTAGAAATCGTTCAATGTTCTTCGCCACAGCGATCTGCATAAGCTTTACCATAAGGCATATATGCCCTGGTCTCGACCCTGGCCCTGCACCCAGCTCATGCTTCGTATCCATTACACTCTACACATATTTGTTGCATAATATGTAGCAACTTATGCACCGGCACATTGTTGACCAGTTTTCCGGCATTCTGAACCAATCTTGCCCACTCTTCGCTTTGGTATTTGCATTATTTCTAATGCCAAAGCGTTGTGATAGAAACATCTACACCGTACAAAATTGGATAGGATTAACTAGTGTATCTAAATGTCATTCTCAAAAAATTAAGTATAATTTAAATACTTTATTTACTGTAAAATAGTTGAACAATTCACTTTAAGTCTACTCAGACTTTTCTTTGTAGTTACGATCGTGTTTAAAGGAGTCAAAAATCTCACTTTTGATTTCAATTATTTTTATGATTACTATTATTATTTATTTATATATATTTTATATTTATATTTTATTATATTTTTATATTTTTTTTTTGTTGTATGCAATTCGCATGCCGCAAAACAAATGTCAAAGACAAACTCGTCAAGATGAATGACTGTAAGCAAATGCAGCGACTCCAGCTTGCATACCAGCATTACTCCTTGTCAGTGTCCTGCACATTTCAAAGGACACATGTCCAGCCCCAAAAAAAAAAAGAAAGAAAGAGAAACAAACCACAACAACAAAAAACAAAAATAACCCAACTAGTATGTGACTTGGGGCAGTTGGTTGCTCAAGTAAATTTCGTTGAATAAGAAGTAAATAAGTAAATACTTGAGATAACTCTAAGATACGTTCACGCTGTGACAATTTGCAGCGGAGTTTCCAATTTAATTTAGTTCCCACCCCCCCCCCCCCCCCTTTCGCCATTGTTGGAACTTTGTGTATAATTTAAAAGCCTTTCAATATGCAAAGCACATCCGCAGCCGCATTTAGCCGCTTTCACTTTGCCGGTAACTGAAATCAAGAACCAACCAAACCAATGACATTTTCTCAACCAAAGAATGTGTGGCACATACATATACGAGTATGACATTCCTGCCATCAAACATCGACGGAGTACATAAAAGTCGGAAGGCAATAATGAAACGTTCCCAAGTCATTTAACAAAAGCATGTGGCAACCACATATGGGTATAAATACTTCGAAATGAAAGGGTGTAGAGTCGATTTGAAGGAATTCTGTCTGCCTTCACTTCAGTCAGTTTAACACTCTTTTTTTTACAATTTTTTATTTGCTTGATCAACTTTATTAGATATGCAAAATGTTAAGCAATTCGACAAAATTAGAAAAATAAACAAAACAATTTAACCAAGATACAAATTCCAAAAAAAGGGCTTGCAAAAGTATGTTAAAGCATCTCCGACAACATAATATATATATATTCTTGATCAGCATCAATATCCGATTCGATTTAGACATGTCCGTCTGTCCATTTGTATGAACTTGCAGATTTCATTTGTCATCTGAAATACCCAATTTCAACAGCTTTAATTTTTGAGCATAGTTCTTCTTAAATTTTCAATTTCAGTAGAATTAAAATTAATTTAATTTCGTTTTACTCATGAAATGAGCTATTTCAGTACTATAATTAAGTTATTTAGAAAACCTAAAGCTAACATTAAAGCAATCTAATTTTTTGGGCTCAAATAGTTGTGTTTAAATTGGAATTTTTCAATTTGTCAAACGTTTTGGCAGACAACTGCAACAGGACATGTGGAGACACTGAGGTGTGGCAACTGCACAGTTTGACAACTCCAGTTGTGGCATGCATTGTTTGCAATGAAATCCGGAGACATGACGTAGACGTAGTTGTTCTCGCCACTGACTGTCTGTCTGGATGTCGGTCTGTCTGTCTGTCTTGAGTGCCGCTTTAGGTGACTTCGCAGCCCACAATTGTTTGATAATGACACTAACATGATGCTGAACTTGCAACTGCGTAAAAGAAACCGGCAGCATGCCATGTTTTTCTTTTCTTTTTTTTTTTTGGATCTTTCCTTCGAAAATTAGTATATACCCAAAATATTTGTAACGGACTGCCGCCAGCAAATTTGCATGTCCTAGTCGAAGCTGACGTACTCCCGGGTCCCGAGGCTTCACGTCTAGGCTTGATCTCATTTTGTGGCGCGCTGGTTTTGGTTTGGCTGAGGCCCACTGCAAACGATTGTAAATTAAGTTTTAAGCAACATGTCTGCAAAAATCATGCCCGGGGACAACAGCCTCGGCCTTTGTGAGCCTTCCACCAGCCTGGTTGCTGTCGCAAGCAGTTGCAAGATTTATTTTTTTCCGTATTTTCTTTTCTTGTTTTTTTTTTTTATTACTATTTGAAGAATGGAAATTGTGTTTTGTGTGCTTGATGCAGTGGTCGTGCAGTTCCTTGAGGAGCTCCTTTGCTATTTTCGCATCATGCCCATCCTACTTGCATTCTTTTTGTTTTACTCTTCTTTTTTTATTTCTTTTTTTTTTTTTTTTTTTATTATTTTATTGTATTTGGCCCGCCGTTGTATTTACACTGCCGCAGTCAACAGTCGGCGTCGGCAGTTGCTATTCCTGTGCCTATTTATATATATATATATATATATATATATATATATTTACTGTAGAGGAGAACTGCAGGCAGTCTCAGCACATTCGTATTTGTATTTATATTTGTCTTTTAGTTTATTGTGCTGGGGCAACAACAGCTACCAGCAAGGTTTGTTCGTATTTGGGCTCCGCTGAGGCAAGGAATTCAATTTTAGAATCGCAACGGACTCGGAGCAATTGTTTTGCTTGCTTGGTTGGCTTGGGCTGGCTTCACTGGCTAACTGACTGGCTGCATTTGATTACAGGCCGTTTCATTTGAACTGATTTGCGCACTTGATCGGCTTACATGCGCCGCGGCACTGGCTAATTAATGCCACCAACAATCGATGATGCAACATTGCAGAGGCCTCCCACTCGAATGTGCTCCACAAGGTGGGAATCTCTCTAAAGTTCTCTTCTTGTTATTTTGAGGGTATTATAATTTTGTCGTGCAGTTTGTTACACATTGAAGTAGTTTATAGTAGGAGGAATACTAAGACGGACTTTAACATCATAAGGAATGACGACAATTTGACTCCGGTAAAATAAATAATAAATACAATACAAAACTAACAGTTAATATAAGTAATGTTAGTATAATTTATTTTACTTAAAGTCACACAAGTTACTATACCCTCTCAGCCAGTGTCCACTGTTCGGCATACAGACACAAATAGAAGTACAAAATAGCAGCAGCTTAGCTGGACAACTTAGCTGGGATTAAGAACATCTGGCCAACACGTGGCTGGCAATTAATTAAAATCCAACAAAGCCAGCCAGACAGTCAGCCAATCAGCCACAAATGTGAGGCACACACAGAAATACGCTGAATATCCTGCTAAATATTTAGCTGTTAAATGCAGCGTTAGGAATGTGACTGGATGTGTTCAACTGTCCCGCCAAAGTCATCGACCAACTGCTGCAAGGCAACTGTGCAACCCACAATGCCAAAGATAATACCAATTATGATAAGCACAATGTCACGTAACAGTTTCCAACGTAAACGACCATAGCCAGCCTCATAGTTGATCAGCATATCAATCAGAGCCGGACAGATCAGATTCAAAATGCATAGAGAAAAGGCACCTTCCAGTTCGGACAAGGCGGCTAAATTGGGCACCAAAGCAGCCACAATGCCTAAAAATATGTATATGTGTATATATATATATAATGAATATTTAAATCGGACTTATTAAAACATACCCGTGAGCAACAGAAAACATATACGTATTGCAATTTCCACATAAACCCGACTTCTTTTATTGGTTGTGCTTTCCACATCGTAGTCACTGAAGATTACGGTAATGACAACATATCCGTTGAGTGGATAGCTCAGGAAGATGCCACTCGCGATGGTCATCTTGATGAATTGTGAGACCCTGGGTAGAATAGTTATAAGAAAGAGTTCAAACTTAGTGATGTACCCTGTAGACAGCCCTATATACGATAATAGTCGTAAAACAATATTGAACATTAAATGCCATTAAATATTTCACTAATTAGTCTCTCACAAAATACAAAAAAAAGGAAATTTTAATTATAACAATAAATAACAATTAATTATTTACTCAATGCCATTTCACATCAATAAACTTAATAAACCAAATTGCAAGCCCATTAGCGATTAATATTCATAATTTAAACGACGAGCATTACGCTTTAGGTAGTTAAATGAAATGGAAAAAATTAAATATTTGATTATTTGAAAAAAGATAGTTAAACATAAAACGGGAGAAATTAAATATTTGAAACTTTTCAAACCGAATTCCATATCAAGACACTAAATTTTAGTGAATGCGGACTACTATTTCAAATATCCTTAATCGGGAAATCTTAAGAATCTTAACTAGATTAATCACTAAATTTTGATTTTCTAAACTACACAGATATTTTGGTTATAGCCTAACTTCTTTGATGCAGACACTTTCTAACAAATTGTGGAGCAAATCCTTTTCGTTACGTAAGTTTTTGAAATACTCAAAATAAATCGGCTTAAATATTTTTTACTCACATCTCATTTTGTGGAATGTTCAGTGTAATGCTGGCTTCCACTTGCTCTCCATAGCGCCAATAACCCATTATGCCGCAAATCACGTTGGAGAACAGTAAGCAAAACACGGCCAGATTTAGAACGCCACAAAAGCCGAGATAGCTTTGCGGATGGGCCATATTCGACTCAACGACGAGCATCTGAACCAAAAGGAAAGATATCAACAAAAAAAAATTGCTTTTAGCGACAATTTTACGCACCGATGGAACAGCAGTTAGCGAGAAAGCGGCAATGCCAAAGAATATGACCAAATCCGAAAGTGGCTTAAACAGGGCGCGCTCGCTGAAATCGGGCAGACCCCGAAAAAGGTAATACATAATGCACAAGAAGCCCGCATAGAGCAGAATGTTCGAGATGAGATTCAGCGGCACCAGAAATTTCAGTTTGCGTATGAGAAAAAATGGCAGCTGCAACAGACAGACGCCGATCACATAGTACCGCTCATTGTAGTTCTTGTAGTAGAAGTCGCCAATCTCCTTGAAATTCTTGGCAACAAACACAATGTAAACGCAACAGAGACCAAACTGACCCACGACCAACGCACAACTGGTCAAAAAGCCAGCGGCACGTGCAAAACAGTGCACACAATTGGGTCCCAACTCGTAGGCAACTTGGACGGCCTGTGGCATGGATACTTGGGGCACTTGGATGCGTCGACAGCACTCGGTCATGCCAGAGATCTGTGCAGGAAAGCTAAATGCAAATAATTCAAACTATGCCGCGCTGAGGCAGCGGCTGCACATACACACCAGCAAATGGATGCAGTACGTCAGCACAATCATCAGCAGCACAGAGAGCAGCACGCCGGACACAATGCCCGAATATCGAATTGCCAGCGGCATGGCCAAAATTCCAGTGCCAATCACACACTTCAGCAGTGAGATGAATGCATCAAAGTTGCTGCATAAACAGGGAATAGAAATTGGACTAAGAATCACAAACGGATAACTTACTTCAGGGGCACCTCAACGGTGCGCTTCTCGTACGGATCGTAATAGTAAAACGATGACACAGATTGGCTGACCAAATAAAATAAAAATAAAATAAAAGCAACAAGTTGAAAACAAGTTTGCCGCATGCATTCGTGCAACATACTCACGCTAGAGTCAACTGATTTTGATGCGTTTCCTGCGCTTCATTCGCCATTTCAGTATTCTTGCTGCAAGCTAACTGAAATCTAAACCAATTTTGACAACAAATTCAAATAAGTGTATGTAGTCGTAGTTGACCCCCCACACCCCACACCCCACTCTCAGACATTCAATTCACTTTAAGCTAATCAAAGGGCTTATCGCCAAGCGGGACCCACAATCACAGTTGCTTCACATGCGCGGCGACCATTACCATAATATGCGTAAATTATTGCCTACTTTGGGGCGTTGGTGGCGTTGGAGTTAACTGCTTGGCCGCATCAGTTGCACCACAGCCAACTCAGTGAACCCTGAGACAGTTACACAGTCACACAGCGCCAGTGGCAGGCAGCAGCCGCACAACAATTTACAAAGATATTGTACAGTGGTTATTGTTATTATTATTATTTATAATTTATGATGATAATTTTTTGGAAAAACTTTAAGAAACTTGAAGATAATAACGTACTGAAAAGTATGATAAGTAAAAAGGTTTTTATTTCTGTGAAGAAAACTTTAATATTACTTCAATATTTGTGGTATGAAATATGTTTTATTTTTTATATTGTATTTTAATATTTAATATATTTATAGTTACCTTTCTTTCCCAGTTGGTTACTTATTTAAGACTTTACTCACTAATGAATAATAAGTTTTATAAAAGTTAAAGAGATAATAATAATAATAATGATAATGTGCGTAAACTTATAAAATATGTAAACTAAATAAAAAATGTTGAACAACGTCAACAAATATTAATTCTAATATAGAAAATATTTCTGATCATTTTTATTTTTCTATGCAAATATTTGCAACTAATAAAAAAAAATCGAGTCTAATTGTAAATTGTAAATTCTTATCAGAATAATACTTAATGAATTTGTAAATCCTCAAAGGGCAGCTACCACTGTAGCTCACATCTAGATAAGCAACTCTCCAGCTCCAGCAAATTGCAATTCCAGCTGCAGGATGCATCTGTCGAGCTCGCGCTGCCGGAGGACGATTGTCATGCCAGAATGTGCACTTCCGCGTCCGTTTAGTTGTGTGAACTTAACAGTAAATTGAATTAAAATTTATTGTGAAAATTGCAAAATTCCAAAACGCAGCAGAAGCAGCTGAGAGAAGTGGGCTTCAAGGAGACATCAGCGCAAATCCAATACAAATAAAATTAAGTAAAAAAGTACACATGCCCACTTGCAAAGAGCGAGTGGCGGAAGGGGGTCCAGCAGTTATGTACATACTTGTGTATATATGTGTATGTGCGGGTGTGTATGGAGAGAGAGGTCGACGTGTGTTTGCACAAAAATATGCAAATGTGATATTGTCGCTGGCGACATTTACAACAATTACAATAACAACGAAGGCAACATTGGACGGGACAGGCGGCAGCGATGGGTGTGGCAACTAACTGCGTGCGACATGTGACACGATATTCAAATAAAGGCGCCCTAGAGGCAGCTGGTGAATCGCTGCTTGGTAGGCGTGGCATTTATAGAACACACACACACACACACACATATATATTTATATGTATTTTGCATAAAAAGGGAAATATGCAGCGAGCACCGAGCAGCAGAGCAAGAAAACGAGCGAAAGCACAGAAATCAAATAAAACAAATTTGGAATTTTACAGCAGACGAACAGGATAACCTCTTAGCCATACATACATATATGAATACATTTACACATACATGCATACATAGGAGTACATGTGCAGAAGTTGCTCTGTTTTTTTTTTTTTTTTTTACTATCTCTCCTTTCTTAGGGGAGGCAAACACAGACTGACATTCAATTTAAATTCCTATACAAATAATTGCGTGCCAGTTCCAAATCTGAACAGGAGTCGGCTGACGACGCAGCTGAAGCACTGCAACGCTTGGATTATGTTGATTTTGAAAGCGACGACACTGCAACACTTGCCTTAATTTGCCCAGCTCAATGTCAATGGATACACACACACACACACACACACACTGAGGAAGACCACATCATGCAAAATAATTATGCATTCCTTGCCAGTTGCCAACAAACGCTTCATCTTTCAGAATTATTCCGTACTCATCAATTGCCCAAGCTCAAACAACAAGAGCTGAGCTCGACTGCAATCTACCCTGTTATATATTCCAGTTTTATTGGCTAATCTCGCACTACTACTTCTATATCGTAAGTTGGGTGTTTCTTTTCCGATCTTCATGAAATTATTATAGTTCAGTAATAATATTTCAATAAGAAGCCGCTGCTTTTAAACTGGTAACTTTTATTGCTTTCGGGAATCGATATGTATCGGCAATCGCCGAGTTGAGGCAATAATCGATAAATACAAGTAAACTTGATCTGCCAATATACCCTTTGTCTGTATTCGACACTGATGGACTGCCAAATACATTGACCAAATTCAAATGTCCTGCTAAAACATACATAAATTCTTGGATGTATAAGTTCACAAAATGTGCGCTCATACCCGCTGATTTCTCGTTATATAGGGTATACAAATGAAAGTTCTCAATGCAGCTCACGCAGTTGAGCTACGTGCTTCTCTATCCATGGGTAAACGGGTAGCGTTTACCTGTCTGTGGCTTCAGCCATTATCACTGCGGTTATCTTAACTCCTGCTGCCTTGCCTCGCGGCATCAATGTTATCAACAACTTAGCTTAAACTTTGTGTGGCCGCAAGTTGCAGCCCGTGCCACGTTTCGCTGCAGTAACTTCCGCATGCCTTGCGCATCAATGATTTTGATCAGATTTACTTGCGCTGTCCATCGCAGCAGCTGATGAAAAGATGACGATAAAGACTATAATGACGTCCATGGCCACAGACAGCTTATATTTCTTTCTTTTTTTTTCTCGTTACCCATAATATTTTTGCATTTATAATGAAATTCATCGTCATTTTTCATACTTGCACAAAGTGGATTTTTATTAGATTTGCGATTCGTGAAAAACCTTTTTGTGTATGAACCACACGTATATATATATATATATATATATATATATGTGTGTGTATATGTATATGTGCATATAGACAATTTATTATTGCTTTGCGTTTGTGGCTAAAATGCATTAAAAAAATAAAACTCAATTTTGTGCGATATTAGCACAAGCATATTTTGCGAACTCATTCTCATATTTTCCACACAATTTGTTTTGGGTAAAAACTATATATTATGGAAAACGCATCGTCAGGCAAATTTTCTATTAGATAAACTGTCAGTCATTTGCGGTGACACTGGCGACAGTGGCGACAACGTCAGCGTCAGCGTCAATTTGGACGTGAGCTCAGGAACCCCAACGACAAAAGTCTAAAGGATGATAATTCAGTTAAACCTAACGTCAGCAGTGCAATCATTACTAATATATACCCTGTATATTATTTACAAATATTTAATCCTCTGTCGATAAGTTCTTTTAATGAAAATTGTCTTTAAAAACGTTTTAAATACGAATAGTTCAAATATATATATATATATAGTAAATATATGAATAAAAATGATGAGCATTTATAAAAGGTAGCTGATGAAGCGAACCCATATATGCATACAAGAAAATTGGTTATTGGCATACTATTTGTATGTATTGTGTTCCTGTCTGGGTGGTAATTGAATGTTGCACGTAAAATATTAAAAAAAATAAGTAGAATACAATACAATGTGCTCATTGTGCGGTCAGGATACGTGATCAAGGAGAAAAATGAGATCTCGCAGGAAGGCGAACATTACGCGACATGTTAACTGGGTTAGGTTTTGGCTCGGTTGCCGTGGCTCAGATGAACGGGATTGACTGAAATAACTGCAATAAGCAATCCCCACTCCTTACTGGCTTCTGTGCTACCACACAAAATGTTATCTAGGTATTTTTTGATGATCTCTATCTCGGATAGCGCAGCTTGCAAGCCAAGTTTTGACTTAAATGTGGCAGAGAAAGTTTGTAAGACTTGCCTCCACTTTTATGGATTGGCTACTCCAAGAGAGGTCACCATGCAGTGCTCCTAGTCTGCTTTTAAATTAAATTTTTAACATATTCTTTTCTTGCACTTTAAATTTCTCAAACATTTTTGCCAACAGCCTAATCCTGACGAGAAATGTTTCACACATTTAAATGCGTTAATCACGATTTGCTTCTCCCGAAAATATCCAGACACGTCTGACACAAGTGATGAAGCATTTTATTGAACGTAATAATTTAATATAGTTAAATGAAAAGTTATGTTACAAATTCTATTTGCTGGGGAAAACAGTTTATATATAGATAGACAGAGGTATATCCTGGAAGTTAAACAACATTCCGTTTAGGTCATGAACACTTTATTATCATTATTTATTTAGAAATGTAATTATTATTTATTATATATACAAATTTCATATTCTAAAAGATATCTCAATACGAAAACCAGTTTTTTACCCACTATAGTTAATTGTAGTCCCATAATTTATAATAGTGTCAGAAGTTCACAATTCTGTCCATGACGATGACTCTTAGCATGTCATCTACGCTCCGTCTGTCAGATCTCTTGATAATCAGCGTGTTGACAGTCAAATAAGGCAGTAATAATTAGTATCAGTATTTTAAGCAGTTTAACTAACGGTTTTGAGTATCGATGCCTTTGCGATTCATCCACTTGCGCAGCAGGTCACCCGGACGTAAGTCGCTTTGAGGCTGTGACCCTGCCGTAGTCCGTCCAAAGTGCATTTCGCTGTGCGTGGACAACGGCGAGTGAAACGGTGCCGGCACTCGTAGCTGCGGCTGTGATGTCGTTTCTGGCCAAATGGAGTCACTAATGCCATTGGTGCCATTGGACAACTGCTGCTGATGCTGCTGCTGGTGTAGCGTTGCTGCTGCTGGACTCCAAAACTGATGCGGGGCAGTTGACTCTTGTCTTGTCGGATTGTGGCCCGCCTGCGACTCAAAACCGGATGAGAGCGAGGAATTGGGCGACAAATCGCGATTGTAGCAACCCATCAAATTGGCAGTGGTTGGCTCCTGCAGCAGGTCGCCATGTTGACTCCCACTGGTGGCGTCCACCCAGGCGCAAATCTCGCGATTGAGCTGCTGCTTATGTTGTTGCTGCTGCATCTGCAGTCGCGATGGAAACAGCAAACTGCTCGTTGAGCGTGTCATCGGACGCTGATCCAGGCGAAAGTTTGTCTGCGGTGTAAAGTTTCGCTGCTGCAAGCCTTGGGATTGGCCGAGCTGCAGCGGATCCATGTGCATGGCATAATTGCTGCCCGCTGCATAAAGGGGCGACTGTGAGCGGTAGGTGTGTGCGATTGATGGCGCTGCCATTGGCGCCATTTGGCTAACGGGTGAGCGTTGCGAGGACAAACGCAACGAGTCCAGCGACAACACAGATGGGGGCAATTGCGAGTTGCTGTTGTTGTGCTGATTCAGGTTGTTGTTGCACCGGGCATCATTTGCGGTTGGTATCATGTTCGATATGGTGTTGCTATTATTGCTGGCATTGTAGCTCAGCTGCTGGCTGAGCATGCTGATCGTCTCGTCATCGCTTATGCATTCGTCGGCGCACAGCCGATGGAAGCTGTCTGCAGCGGACTCGTTGTGTGTTTCTCCGTATTCCCACCAATTTGAACGTTTCCTGTTGCTCAGCAAGAGGAACAAGGTGAGCACACTGGCCAGCAGCAGGAAGGTAACGCTATCGATGGCATCGAAGAGCAGCAGTGAGTGCTTCGCGTGCAAGCTCCACAGGACGAGCAGTAGGGTGAAGCGTGTGAAACGGATGCCATCGCTGATGTTGCATATAAAGCTGAGCGCCCACATTGCATATGGATAGAGACTGATGTAGCAGCTGCTAAATGTGGCCTGTTGGCCAACGCCCAGCGAGTAGAGAACCAGTTTGCCAAAGGTGCTGGCGTACAGCGACAACTTGGCCATGTACAGCGGTTCCGTTAGCAGATTGCCAATGGAGTCGATCAGCAGACGCAGCAAAGTCAGCGCATGAGAGTAGATGAAGTACAGCGGATGCGCCAGCGATGTGCCCACCAGACTGTTGAACTGGTCGCGTGTTGCCACCGGCAGGCTGCTCAGCAGGCACACCACATTCAGCCAGGTAAGCAGCGTCATCCACAGCTGATAGCGGGCAATGCGACGCTGTTGCTGACCGCGTGCAAGTTTCTCAAAATACGGCTGCTTCAGCAGCGCGGCGCCTTTCATTATGAAATGCATCAGTTTGGAGCCCAGTACCATTTTCTTTTTCTCGTGCAATACCTGTTGGACGTGACGCTCACAGCTGCCGCACAGACGATACCTTTGCTCCAGCTCGGATTGATAAAGCTTCAGCTCCTGCTCAAAGCGTGACTCACTCTTGGGTTCAAACTGTGCCAACTTCTCGATCTTGAAGCGTTGCGCTTCATTGCACTGATCGCACAGGCCGTTGTTCATACCAGAAAGATCATTCGCACAGCTGGCATCGCTGCGCTTGAAGAGATTTGAATTGGATTGGCGTCCGCTGCAATCACGTTGCGCCAGAATTTCACGATTGTAGTCGCCGTCGGCATTGAAGCCATTATATTGCTCGCAGAGCGGACACGTCCAGCTGTTGCGCTCCGGGAAGGGCACATGTGTGTTGCTGTTGCAGAACCAGCAATTCACTTTGATGTTGTAACGCGAGCGCACATTTATATAAAGCTTGTGGCTGAGTAATGCGACCACAAAGATGATGGACAAAATTGGCACCGCTACTGCGGCAAGCCTGAATATCAGAGATTGCATTTTGGTACTAGCAACTGTTTGAGAGAGATATACATTAATTATTTCACAAACTGCGAGTGTAATTAAACTATACGAACTCTTAATGCATTTTTAATATATATATATTAAAAAGGCGGGCAGTGTGAGCGGCTAGCGGCTATGCTGTGGTTAAGGTTCAAGCTTCAAACGTTAAGCAACACTACCTTAAAGTTGCAATCGTTATTTCAATTATCGATATATCGCAACGGATCAAGCCCAAATAGCAGATTGCATTTTTGTACAGCGACATTTTCCATGCGTTACACATTAAATATTTACAAGACTTCATGTATAATTAAACTATGCACACCTTCAATTCATTTTGAATATATGTATTTTAAAAAGGCGGGCAGTGTGAGCGACTATCGGTTGCTCTATGCTTGTTAGTCAACACTAACTTAATATTCCTTTCGTTATTTATCATATCGATACATCGCATCCGGTCAGAGTTCAATCGACAAACAACCACATTTGAGTCGCACGAAATTGTCAAACAAATCCGCGTGCTGCGTTTGACCACCGAAAACTAAATTGAAACAAAACTGCAAGCAAAATGGATGACGAAGCCGAAACTTACAAGCTGTGGCGCATACGCAAGACGATCATGCAGCTTAGCCATGATCGTGGTTACCTGGTGACGCAGGATGAATTGGACCAGACGCTGGAGCAGTTCAAGGAAATGTTTGGCGACAAACCCAGCGACAAGCGTCCAGCACGATCCGAATTAATTGTTCTCGTGGCCCACAATGACGACCCCACCGATCAGATGTTTGTCTTTTTCCCCGAAGAGCCGAAGATCGGCATTAAGACCATTAAGACATACTGCACCCGCATGCAGGAGGAGAACATCCACAGGGCCATCGTTGTGGTGCAAGGCGGGATGACGCCCTCGGCCAAACAATCCCTAGTCGATATGGCACCCAAATATATATTGGAACAATTCCTGGAGTCCGAGCTGCTGATCAACATAACGGAACACGAGCTGGTGCCGGAGCATGTGGTAATGACGGCCGAGGACAAACAGGAGCTTCTCAGCCGATACAAACTCAAGGAGAACATGTTGATGCGCATCCAGGCCGGAGATCCCGTTGCCCGCTACTTTGGCCTCAAGCGTGGCCAGGTTGTGAAGATTATACGCTCCTCGGAGACAGCCGGCAGATATATATCCTACAGATTGGTCTGCTAAGTGGCGGATCTATACTTAATATTAAATATTAATAAAAATTAAATTTAATTGAATACAAATTTAAAATATAATTAACAATTCTAATATGCAAAAAATTAAGAATAAAGGGCATATTAACTGCGATTTTTTTAAACCAGAATTTTGTGCGGTTTAATATATTTCGCTAAAACTAAATTGTTATGTATGAAATTCAATATCACGATTTGTAAGGATGCCGTGTGAGCCATTTGATTGCCGCACAAGCCATACACGATACTGTATCGATATTTCATCGATAAGTGTAAAAGTATTGCTGCGTGTGAGAAGAAAAAGAGAGTAAAAAAATAAATACTGAAAATACAATTATACAATCGCGGAGGGATTGTGGGTGTTGTGTGTATGCTGTGCCTGGTCTCCCATAGAGGCTGTGGCGTCCCATTGCAAAGATGGCCTTGTTAACTCGCCTTACCAGCAGTGGCACAACAACTGTGACGCCCGGCTCACCGAAAGGCCTGCAACGCTTCCAAAACTACCTCAGCGCATTTCTCTGGCCAGGAGCATCGACGTCGCAGCGACAGCAGCGCAAATCCTCCACTCAGTTGGATGCCATTGATTGCTTCACCAACGAACTGGTCACACGCAAGACCCAAAAATGGGAGGAACTGCGCGAGAATCTAATGAAACCCACTGCGGAAGAGGCCAACTACGGCGGTGGCTTTAACCAGAATGTGGGCCTCATGTCCAAGGGGATGATGAGTGACCTGAAAACGTTACGCTCTCCCCAGCTGGGCCTGGACATACGTTCGCTGTCGCAGCCACAGCTGGACAATCTGCTGCTAGCCACGCTGGAGATCAAGAACAAGGTGGACTTTCTCTACTTGATCCGGCAGTGCGTGCGCTGGCAGCAGTTGCCCTGCAATGAGGTGCTGATCTCATGCCTAAAGTACTTAAGCTCATTGGGTCGGCTGCAGCAGCTTGAATCGCTGGCGGAGACGTGCCGGCAGCTGAAGCATCCGTTTGCCAGCATGTACTCGGATCTGGCGCCGTTTAAGGCGATTGCTCTGTGGCACAATGGCAATTCGGATGTGGCGTTGATGACACTGCATCGAGGCTACAGCGGCAGTCTGCACACCGAGGAGGGCAGACGCATGATTCGTGTCGCCTTTCGCACCATTGTCGAGGAGACGTTGGCCCAGAAGAGTGAAGCAGTTCTCGTTTCCCTGCTGGAGGTGGCGCGTGCCATTCATCGCGAGAGCAACGACATCTTTGTGGTGGCCTGTGTGTGGAAACAGTGCTTTGCCAGCGATTGGTTCTGCGATCAGAAATCCGCTGGCGAACTCTTCGAGCACTACAAGGATCTGCAACAGCTGGTGGATCGGAGGTACTGCTTCAACTATTGCATTAATTTATTATCCTTTTACTTTAACTTACATTGCTTCATTTTTGTTGCAGGGCCAGTGCACTCTGCTCCTCATTCCTAAGTCGACACAATGTGGACGCTGTGCATCGCCTGATTGAGGTGTTCTTGCAACATAATCAGCGCAGCGCCTGCGCCAATTGCCTAAGTTTGCTCTTCAACTATCAATGTATGATTAACTGCTCCACTTAATTGTTGAACTAATTATTAATTTATTAAATTTTTTATATTTCGCAGACTTGCGCAAGGATCTGCGCGCCTGCGCTGAGATTGTCAAGTCCTGCAGCGAACTGGAAATGCCACTGAATGAATTGCAAAATGAACAGTTCCTCAGCCTGTTTCTCGATCAAAGCGATCCATTTGAGGCCAGCTCAGCAGCGGGCAATAATCGTAATAATCCGGCCACCAATGCCAAATACAAGACAAAATCGTTCCAGTACAAATTCTAGAGGCAGTTTCGTTTCACAAAATGCATGCAACAACATTTCGGTTGTTGTTGCATATACGTTACAGCAATATGATGCACAAAATATGTTTATCACTTTAATAAATGTTAATTACCTTGAAGCATGAATGGTTATTATTAATAATTTTGTATTTGCAATAATTTTTTATTCTAATTAATTAGTAACTTATAATTATAACTTATTTTACTAAATGTTTCTGATTTGAACTTTGCTTGCAGCAAGTGTCTCATGTATCTTTAATGTTGCCATCCGGCAGCTGTGCTGTGGCAAGGCCCATGCACTCGTAGCAGCGTGAGATGAGATGATTGCCACAGCGATGCGCCTGGCATTGCTGGCAGCGGGAACGTGCCTTCGTCTCGCGCTTGTTGCGCGCACAGGGCTTGCAACGGCGATGCTTCTCCCCATAGCGACTGACCAAAGTGACGCCCTCGGGTAGTGTTGCTCGCGTCAAACTCACGACACCAACGCCATTAGCATGCAACGCATCCGCGGAGGCTTCGCTTAACAGCCGCTCACTGGACTGACCCAAGATCTCACTGATCTGCAGACGCATCACGAGCGTTGTGGTCGTTGCCGATCTGCGCTGCAGGCGGCGCTGCAAACGCTGCTGTGTCAGAAACAAGCCCAGCTGACGTTGGAAATCGCGTTGCTCCATGTTGACATCGCCTTTTGGCGACAAGCGCAACAAGATCCAAGCATTGACAGCCGCCACATTGAGCATCAAGTGCAGCTGTTGCAGGAATGCATTCTGCCTGCACTCCGACTGAGAAAAAGCGCAGCTGTATCGCTGCGAGAGCTCAAAGAATCGCTCGCAGATTTGGCCGGTGTGCAACTGTGCTTGCCACACATTCACATGGCTGTCAAGGCCGCAGCTGAGCAGCGCGCCGCCTGCTTGTCGCGTCAATCTCTTAGAGCCACTGCGCAGCACTTCACCCGTCCAGTTCTTGGGGTAATCCGGCGCTGTGCTGGGCAGTAGACAGATGCTGCTCAAATTACGCTGCAGGAGCTGCTCGCAGTGCCTGAGGCAGGCGTAACGCGAGCCGAGCGTTAAATTTCTACCCGTTGTCTTATAATCGCAGATGAGCTGCATCAGCTCCTTTCCCGGTGTCTGCTCGTGCCGCGTGAGCAGCGCATTGGTCATGTAAAGCGTCTTCGCATCACAGCACAATGCCAGATTCCCATTCTCAAAGGCGGGCTGCTCGTCCACGCAGAGCCAGCCGCTGGGTCCGTAATACGAGCGACAATTTATGAGCAACTTTTTCCACAGACGCTGTGAATCGTTCCAGCTGCTGTCTGCTTGGCTGCTCAAGCTCCCAGCAATAAACTCGAAGCGGGCAAGCGACATCGTTGCACGAAAGATGGCATTTCCTAATTCCAGCGTCCAAAGTTCCTCTATGAAAATTGTGAGAAATGTGAGCAAAATGAGAAGTGGTGTCAATTATAATTGCTGACACTTTGCCTACCCAGCGGTCCATTGTGCTGTGCATTGCGAAAGACGCCGCACAAGTAGCTCAGGCCCAGCCAGGAGCGTATCTCTGTGAGATCGATTTGTCGCTCGGCTGAATTTCTCGTCCGACGCTGGCGTATTCGTTCGTTGCCCTGGCGGAGCAGCATGCGCATCATCTCATCATCGAATAGTAGCATCCAGGACTCCACTGCATTGGACACAGAGTTGGCGGGTCCTTTGCCGCTGGCTTGTTGCCGGGGCAGCAAAAGTTCCTCTTGTCCCTTGGCTTGCTGCACATCGATTTCAGTGTCCCAGGAGAAACTGACGCTGCTGCTGCTACTTGTGGGTCGCCCGCGTTTGCCACGACCTTTGCCCGACTTCAGCATGAGCAGGTCGGCCAGCTGTGCATCGTTAAGCAGAATATCTTCGTCTTTGAACAGCCACGAAAAGTTGGTGGATATCAAAGCCGTTTCCAGCAACGGATCCGCGTAAGCTTCAACTGGTGGTTTGAGCTCCACATCCAGATTCTCCTCTTCATTCTTATTGATAATATTGCCAGTGCTTTTCGTGCTTGTCAGCAACTCCTCGTCCAGGACGTAAGCCATTTCATCATCGCAATTATTCATTGTTTACCATAATTCTTTGTTTACATTTTTTTGTTTGTCTGACTTGAAGTTGGTTGCACGCAAATTTGCGAGTCGCTTGAAGTTGGCTGCGTCTTGCGACAGTGCATACATATCATTTTGCGAGATAAATACATAAAATAAGAGCAAAATAAAAGATTGCTATTTGTATTGGTCGCTAAATAAAATCAGTGTCTAATTTATTTATAAACATTTAATGAACATCACACGCAAGCGACCGCAATCGATCACCGTCTAAGATTAACAACCACAACAAAAGCAAAGTCAAACAAGTAAAATTGTGCGCAGCTAGCATGATGCATGTCACCGCAGTTGCAGCACGGAGGTTAGATGCCAGCTAAATAAACTATTCAATAAATAAACAATGCAATTAGACAAGAATTGCGTTCACGGTGAGCGAATTAAGCGCGCGAATGAAGTGATTTGTCAAAAATTGTGGTTCGCAATGTCAATTTGACATATTATACTGTCACGTCTTCGAAAGCGTCTTATACTCGACGACCTGTCGATAGACAATGCAGTAGTGTTATCGATAACAGCCAAAAAATTTTGCAGGCGACCGTTTTAAAAATACGAATGGAATTAAATAGTAGGCCATGTCAAATTTTTGGCTGCGACGCAAATGTCTAGTTAAAGTTAGTTTAATTCCAAAGCCGGTGCTGTGAACACACAGAAACTAGAAAATATCTAGTACAAATTTATTTTCTTTTTCTGTTGCTTTTATTCGTGACTTTTTTTTTGTTTGTGCAGTTGTAAATTGCGCAAGTCACTTTGTGATTATCCTTTTTTTTTGTTGTTGGGAACATGATCTCGCCGGAGCAACATGAAGTTGACATGGTGCTGGACCGCCAAGTGCGCCAGAATATTCAGGACATGATGCACATGGCCGATGTAGAAGCAAATCTACTCAGAAATGAAGGTCAGTTTTGGCTCCCCTAAATCTAAAATTTAAACTAATAACAACTTTGCCTTTAGGTGTTTCGGATCGTCAGCACTACAATTCCGAGTCGAGCATTGAGCAGGACCAGTTACAGCAGGAGGCAATGGCTGTGCTTGGCACTTTATCAGCCGATGAGATGGTAGAAGAGGATCCGGACTCGGAGCAGGCCGCACAGGATATAAACTTCCACGATATGTTTGTAGAGGCGCACATCGACGACAACAGTTTGTTGCGCAAGCGACGCGGTAATCTGCCCAAGCATTCGGTGAAGATCTTAAAACGTTGGCTCTACGAACATCGCTACAATGCCTATCCCACCGATGCCGAGAAATTTACCCTGTCGCAGGAGTCAAATCTGACCGTGTTGCAAGTGTGCAACTGGTTCATCAATGCTCGCCGGCGCATTCTACCCGAGATGATACGTCGCGAGGGCAACGATCCATTGCATTTCACCATTTCGCGAAGGGGCAAAAAAGTCAGTCCAAACTCATCGAGCTCCTTCAGCTTGAATGCGAGCGGCACTGAGAATCCCACATCAAGCAGTCCTGCCTCGGAAGTGGTAAGCCTTTAAGTCTATGATTTAAATACCCATTAAAATATCCATGCAAATGTTGAGCAGGTTGTTGGTGCCACCGAGGAAGTGCACAGCGCTGCCGAGATGCACGATGGCATTGCGAATGTGCTGAGCAACTTTAATGAATATGTCCGAACGCCCAATGGTCAAATGGTTAAAATGGAGCCGGAGTTCGATGACAACGTCATCTATAGGTAATGTGCACTGTATTACATTTATTATTTGTTACGTGACCTAAAAAACATACACAATCCTGTCTGAAGTTGGCAGCAAGCAATAGAAAAGAATCCGTTGGGCTTTCAGCGATTGCATGCCTCGTTGCAGGCGAGCATTCTCGATAAGATTAACATCTTTAAGTCGCGCAAGGCAACAGTCACCAGTGAGGGCAACAACAGCAGTAGCAGCAGCAGCAGCAGCAACAGCAGCTGCAGTAGCAACAGCATCAACAATGGCAATGACGACTACCGAGGCACAACCAATCTTAATGTGTCAATTTTGTATAGCCAGTTGCCAGTTGCCAAAATAAAGGAGAAGACGACCAGAAAGCGCGGCTGCAAGCGCCGCAAAGTGTTGAAAGCAACGCAAAATGAACCACATAAGATTATGAAGCACGAACAACTAGCAAATGAGCAGCAGGATCAGGCGCAAGATCATGAACAGCAGGCTCAGTCGAATCTGTCTGAAGCAACGCAAGTGTTTTCTAATCAGGATGGTTGCAATCGTTTTAAGCCTGCACTTAGGTAGCTTCATATTTAATATAGTTTAATAAAGATTGTTTAATTGTAAACCCAAGCATTTGTTTAAGTTTTAACTGATTGTACCCCGTCTCGTTCACAGATCGGAGGGCGAGGAGAGCGGCGCTGATTACGAGTCCTGCACGCAGGCCAGCGAGGAAGGAGGACGCTTCGAGAACTCCGATGACTGGCAGAGTGTCATTAAGCAAGTATTATTCTTATATTAAGCTGGACGATAAGCGAAACATTGCATTAAATGATTAGTTTGTTGCAGACTTGCAACTTTTTGAATTGTTACTTAAATTTATAAATATAAATTTAATTTTTGCTTTTTTAAACACGTCAATTTCATGTCAAATACGAACACAACAAATGAACACCTTGCCTTGCCTTGTTCTTTCTTAATGCTATGCAGGACCGTTTTCAGCACCGAGGAAGTTACTACCACAAAATCGAATCCAAAAGCCGCCACCAACTCCAGTTGTGAGCAATTATTGTCTACGCAGCAGTCGTTTAAAAATGAGGGTATGTATACCAAATACCCTGTAATATTAACATAAAATATTTGCAATTATAGGGAATCAAATCATTGGCGCCGAGGCGGCGGACAATGTTCCATTTGATCCACATCAAGAAGAGAATGCCAATCTCGTCGAATATGATAATACCCAGTTACAAATGCAATCACCTACACGTCCACGTGAGCAACTCTTTTTCTTATTGCTCGACTTGTTTAACCATATTTTGCTTGCAGCCTTCAATGAGGATGAACGTGATAAATATTCATGTTTTTATTATCTTATGGAAACGGCATTGGCTCTGCGTCAAAACGATACAGGTCAGGATGGAGATCTTGCCTTCATGGCCAACTATTTTAACAACTAAGCTTAACTCTTAAGACATATGTATAGTATATAGCATGTGATTAAAATACAGTCATTCTGTATGCCTGTACTTGTTAACCTTATTAATCTTATTAAAGCGAGTAAGCAATTTCATAATATAAATAGCTCATGAGTCTTTAACAGCATCAGCATATCAAATTGGCCAGTAATTTATGCTTCAAAATTAAAACGGCTGTTAATTTAAACGATAGTTACAACTATATATCGATAAGACTCGTTTGGTGTAATCGATATATTTGTTTAATTTCTCAGTCACTTTACAGCTACTGTACACAGGTAATCAATTTTTTTTGGGTGACCATATCTGTGTATGTAGTGGTCGCTGTTAGTGATGAGTTACGCGCAGCAGACAAATGCGGAATTTGCGTAAATAACAATAAGAATCAATGAAAATGTAAATGTGCAACAACATACACATATGATGTAGTGGCTTAACTCAAATAAACTCGTACATCCATCGAATAAGAAAACGTTTTTCAAATTCCGACTGCTGCTGCTTGTCGCCATCAATCCGCCGCACACTTAACCTGTCGCGCTGCCAGCCACAAAAACAAAGCTTACGCTTTAAGGGATTGCGGCATAGCTGAGAAGCAACGGCATCGGCATCTGCATCGGCATCGCTGTCATAGTGCAAAATCAGGACATGCCAAGAGCCTTTCAATTTGCAGTGTGGGTAAGTATCTTAAATGCTTAACTTGATTGCATACCTCTATACACACACACACACACATGCATGCCCATATACATATGAAAGTATGTATTTATGTTGCTTGTGTCTGGCATCATAGCTTTTTTTTGCCTTACTTTCAGTTTTTGTTTTCTTCTTTTTTCTTGTGGCCCTACTTGCGTCACCAAAAGCTGCAGTTAAATTTTACATATGTCAAATATAATTATGTCTGTGTGTGTGTGTGTGCATACACATTCACACAGCTGTTGTTTTTTAACAAGTACTGCGCTTGCTATTGCTATGGTTAACCGTTACTCACTGTTATCGCTTCAAAACGCTTTTGTTTTAATTATTTCTTTGAATTTGAAGCACAATCAACTTTTGGGCATAGAAATGGCTCGGTATTGGCTTATCAGCTGATTTGTTCATTTATTCATTTCGTTTGAAATTGTATTTATAGTTTTTCTGCTTGACATTTTTGACATTTGGAGGGTATCTACAATTTTGAGGGTATTTACCAGTCGCTTACGTCCGAATACTACATTTTATTTTTCTCTCAATTGGTCACATCATTTGGTGCTTTGTTTTTCTCCCCCTTGTGGGGAACATTGTCTATTTTTAAGCACGTGCCGTTGTCGTCACTCTCAGTCTTATTTCGGGAGACACTTTAAGCACGCATTAATTAAATGTTAGAAAAGGATTTGTATTAGCTGAAAGTAAAGAGATGTTAATAAAAGTAAGAAATAAGCGAATAAAACAAAGGGTCAAATGGTTGTCGATGGAACTGCCCCCATATCCACATCCCCTTCATCCAGTTCTTCCAGTCACCGTTCACTTCTCATGTCGTCACTTGGTTCGTCATTTTCCATATGCGCTCTCGTCTATGCTCTATTTTTTTTTTTTTTTAGCTTGTCGCTCTCTGTCTATCACTCTCTCTCTAATTTAGTATGCGGTGGCTGCCTCACTTGTTGTGCCACCAATGCATCCATTTTCAGTTGCAAATACAAGCCACGCGAGTTCTCAACTAAATATTCTGTGAATTTATGATTGCTTTTTTCTTTTTTGTAAATAATAAAAATTAATATATTCTCCATGCATGAATGCAAAACGATAAGCTGATTTTGTGCTTGATGCGGGCAGCATTGTTTCGAAATGGTTGTTTTGCTTCGCCGGTAAACTGTTAATTAATTATTTGTGTGTGCAATTTTTATTTTGATACAATTTGGAAATTCGGTCATGTCATGCACCAAATTTATCATGTTAACCCACAAACAAACATGCAAATATGTGAGCCTGTCTGGGTTAACCCTATTTTTAGCGCAAAACCAAATGCCGCAATCTTATTTCAGCTAATTACAAATTGCGATGCTCGGTCGAAAGTGAATTCCAGAACAATCATTCCTTTCATATATCCTCAAACTAAAACTGTCTGCTTTGATTGTGCCGCCAATTCAAGGTTGCATTATTGCGAAATGTGACACATAATGAGTGGTTCAAGCACAAACACATTTTTGAGTACGGTACTTCTGTATGTGGCATTGACCAAGCCAGGTCTAACGGTCTACGTTAGTCTTCTTTGGCTAAACGAACGGACGAGATAGCAACAGAACGTTCTCTTGCCCACTCGTCCAATACAGTTGCGAAAATAATAATAGCACCACTTCGATATTTGTTCTTACGAATGAACAAACAAACCATTAGCTTGGAATTTTTTTTAAATATTGATTTTTTAAGATTGAAATTAATAAAAGACACGTTTTGAAAGAGTTTTTTTGTGAGAGTGGTGCTATTATTTTGTTCGCCACTGTACACAGATAGGGGTTTCCTTTCACGGTTAACAACCATTCGCTCTGCTGGTGGTGGTCACTCTTGGTCCACTCATTCGTTATGTTTAATGCAAAATCAATCAGCTTAGCTGTGATGATGAGCGTAAAAGCTAACGTTCTCGTATTACGGTGAAGGTTCTCCGTTTCAATGATTGTTGAATTGTTCTCGGGTTAGTGGCTCAGTGGGCTAAATATAATGTACGAGTACATTTTGATTTTATTGATATTTTTTTGTTTACAGATTGCTTGCAGCGAACAATCTCTGGGATATGCATGCTTAGAACTAATCATTAATGGTTTTAGTTTTAGATTAAAAATCGCGCAAACTGTATTTAAAATTGCACTTATTGGGAGCTAAAGAGCAATCAGTTTGCAAGTGTTTGTTGTCCCAGTTGTAATTAGAACTCAAGCAAACACACGGGTAAGCACGATTTAGGCATTAACAACAACACATTGCAAACCGTTTGCTCAACGCCTTCATCACTTAGAAAATAAAGCACATTCGTGATATGAGAAATATTGAAATTGAAATTCACATTTTTTTTTTAGTTTCACACATAGCCACTGGATTCGAGCTTGAGGGCGCCCTCGTATGTGGGCAGACCCGATACGTCAATGATTTTGCTCATGTCCAGACTGATGATGCCATTCTCATTGATGTTGTTCATATCCAATTCGGTGGCAACTTCAGTTGTTGCTGCTGTTGCATTGTCATTTTCGTCTGTGCCAACATCAGCATCAGTTGCTGATGTGGTGGCAATTGTATTGTCCAGTGTATTGCCATTTGCCGTATCTGCATCATCATCAATTCGACTGTCAATTTGAGAGCCACTATCTGTGGCAGCTAGCGGCTGGTGCTGCGTCTGCTCTTGTTTTTGTTGTTGTTGCTGCTGCTGTTGTAGCTTTAGCTGCTGCAGTAGCTGTTGCTGCTTTAGATGTTGCTGCTGTTGCTGCTTTAGCTGTTCTTGCTCTTGTTGCTGCTGCAGCGGTTGATGTTGGTGTTGCTCTGGCTGCTGTTGCTGTGGCTGCTGTTGTTGCTGCTGATGTTGTTGTTGGTGCTGCTGTAGCTGTTGTTGCTGCTGTTCTTCAGCGCTTGCCACATTGTCATTGGCATCACCCTGTTCTAGGCCGCTCTCCAGAGATGCCGTTAACGCCTCCTCTTCGGCCGCATAGCGGAACTTGCCACACAGTGGACAGCCGCTGCTGTAGTGGCTATGTTGCTGCTGCTGGTGCAGCTGATGCTGTTGACTGTACTGCAAATAGCGTCTGCCGAATGTGTTTAGCCGCAGGGCGCTCTGTGCCTGCTTGCGCGCCTGCAACGCTGGCGGTAATGGGGGCGGTGGCGATGACGATGACGACGTCGTCGTCAGGTATGTGTCAAGCTCGAGGCAGTTGCCGTTGCGTGCCGCCACCGCTGCTGCGGCTGCATTCCACATGTTCTCCACTTCTGCACGCTGCAGCGAGCAACAGGATTGGGCATTCAATGTACGCTGCAATTGCTTGTTGACCAAGACTTCGCCGGCATTGACAGCGGCACTGCTGCTGCAACTGCTGCTGGCCGCCAGGCCATCTGCGCTGCCAATGTCCTGAGTGGAGCGGTAGCCGGGCGGCGGTGAGACACGTTGCAGCAGTAGTTGCTGCTGTTGCAGATGCAGTTGCTGCTCTTCCAGATGTTGCTGTTGCTGCTGCAACAACTGCTGTTCGTGCAAAACAACGGCATCATACGAAGGCGGCGGCTCATGATGCAGCGTGGGCAGCGTGGTCAAGCCGTCCGTTGAATCGCCCAGAAACAGACCCGACGTCTCATAGCACTGCAACAGAAATTAAAACGGGTTCATAAACATAAAATAATAATCATATATTAAAGTTGATAATGCTGTAGATAGAAAAAATATCTTAGCATATTTATAAGAGCAGCAGATGAGATGAAGCCCTGAAGCAACCATAGACAATGTCTGATCCATTAGACGAAGTTAACACTACACCAAATAAAAAGTTTAAATTGCATACACATCGTAAATTGAGAATCTAATAGAGGTACTATTATTAACTTATTTCTCTACTACCGTTGACAACTTTGGGTGACATGGACTTGACCAAGTTAACGTTGATTTACTCCGCTGTTGTCGGCGATGCCGCCTTTTCCCACAGGGCCAACAAACAACAATAAGCGACTTGGCAAATGTAAGCGGGGTGACCCCCAAAGGAGCGGGGCAACAAACAACTTATTAAAGCCAACAGCAAAGTGGCATCTAGTCTAATATCCAATTGCTAAGGGTCGCCTGCACTACTACTGCGGCCAACAACAATTGTGGCCTTTTGTGTTTGGCCCTTGGCCAGTTTTATTTCACACCTGTCAAATGATCTGCATAAATATTCATCAACGACTCCGTGCTTAAGTGTACACTCAGAAGTGGAAATCGCTTTGAAATTAAAAAAAAAGGCCAGTTTATTAAGAAATTAAAAACCAGAAACTTTCTTTCCTAATTTAAGTGTAAGTTTTTCTAAAATTCAGAAATATTTGTCCAGGCTTTAATAGGTGTAGCCAGAATTCTTTGGTTATTCATGTTATTATTAAATATTCATAATTTCTGATTTTACATATACAAACAATTTAAATTAATAAATTCGATTTGAATACTTTTCGTTACTTTGTTTTTAATTTTACATCGAATTTCTTATTTTCTTTTCTACTAAATTTCGAACAACTTTTTTTCTGAGTGCGTTTTCTGTGACTCAAATGTACACAGTTCATAAGTTCATTGCGTGCCACTTGCTGAAATGGTCAATCGATTGGCCTCGTTAATTCCCATTAATACTACATAGTTTTAAGTTTAATTACAGGTAACTCCCTACACTGATACTCTGACACAGATTGTGGAATACATGTTTACTTTGTACAATATCCACCCGGCTTGAAAATCGAACAATCACAATCTAAAAAGACTGTACTAAAATTTCTCTTTTACAATTATATCCACAATTTTTTGCTGACGAACTCAAATCGAAATAATTACCCAATGTCGAGCAATATCTTATCTTATTGGTTGCTAACTTAACCTGAAACCCGACGGTGCAGTTTACCAAACCAGTATCATTAGGCGTGCCGACAAATAGTGTTCATACATCGATCATTGATAGTGCTTAACTATTTCTAGTGAGTTATAAATAAGTTGTTAAACAGATAAATGATATATATTATATACATATATATGTTTGTGTCGTCTCACCTGTTCAACACTGTAAATTTCCATATTGGGATCGTTCTCCAGCCAATGATGCTGTTGCTGCCTGTAGGCGGCCTCAGTACGCTTTTTAATATTGCGATGGCAACAATAGCAGACCACACAAAGTATTGTCGTTACCAGGCATAACATCGACCTATTTACCAACAATAACAACAGAAATCAATAATTAGGTTTCACTTCAAAAAAAAAATCCAATTCACTATGATCTGATTTAGTGGCATACATAATTCAGAAAAAACAAATTAAAAGTAATTTTCCATCTAATTGAATAATTTCAAGAATTAGTGACATCATCGGCAGTGATTTAAATATTTGAATACAAAGTTGTAATCAATTGGAGATAATTTTAATCTGTGAGTTTTGCATTTTTATTTGTTATTTATTTAATACGTTCAAATAAAACTCGATCTTTATTATCATCGGCATATATCTGACTTTTTGCTGTAAGCTGTCAATCGGAATGGAACCCTATATCATATAGCTTGCATAGGCAAAAATCATTTATATTATCACAAATAAAACTAGACCAAAACAATCGTCAATCATCAACAATCTCAAATCCAATATATCAACACTTGATATCACCAAAAAATCCATAGATAGTGATATATCCATATGTATTGATAGATGGAAATTTATGGAAACTTGTCGAAACTGTTTATCTACTTTGTGGCAGTTAATGACTATATAAAAAAGTTGTTTAAAGTGTATTTTGGTCTAAAAGGGTACGTTATCTGCGGCGTGCCGAAAAACAGCCAGCTTTTTCTTGTGATTAATATATGCGTATGTTTGTTGCCAGTAAAATTGATTACGAAATGCAACTTCAATTTGGCTCTTATTAATTTGGCCTAACAACTATCCATATCGATTGTGTAGCAAGCCTTTGTGCTTGTGCGGGAGGCACATTGACAATATTGCCACAATATGTTATTTATGTTGCGTTTGTGATGGTATTCATGCGATTGTGAATTAATGATTATTTTTCCTTTGATTACTCATTCAATATTATATTTTGGGTAAGCTAGTAAATATATATTTCCGAAAAGTCTTCATGTGGTCTATAATTTTTGGTAGGCTAAAAAACTGTTCTTTCAGATCTGACAGATGAATTGTAAGCTATAATAACATACAATTTTCTAAATTATCCAAGCCAAGAGGATGAGTTGTTCTGTTCGCAACCTAGATAATAGTTGTGTAGCACAATAACCCCGTTTGTCTGTGCCTCAAAACTGTAACACGTCACACAAATCAATGATGTCACTTAATCCACTTTAAATGCAACATAATGTGGCACTTGTCCTTTGTCCTCTGCCTTAGTTCGCAGTGCCTCTCACTGCCACCACCCCAATTTCCCCGATTGCTTTCCCTATTTTCCGTTGTGCCTCACGCAATTTCTCGCATGTCAACAGTTCATTAAAAGCCCAAACGCTGCCAAAGAAATGTGGGCGGAGTAGCTAAAACTATCAGTGGCAATTGCAGCTTTTTCTATACCCTTTGCGGAGGGTATACCACAAAAGGAGATATTCTCAAACCCATAAGAAATAATGACATATATATTCTAGATCATTTTTGAAATGAAACAATAATTTGCAGGCAATAATATTTAATTATCTATCGCAGGTTGTACAACTTGTCCGTAAAAGTTTTCCAAACTTAATTTTTTCAATGAAATTGAAAATTGATTAACAGATATCTGTCAAGGGTATTAAATCATCCACTATCATTCTCGTTTTTTTTTTTTTTAAATTTTTGTTGACTAGTTGTAGACAATCGATATAAAATAAAATGTTGTAATTAAGTTACGGTATTCGAAGTACACGCTGTTTGCAAACATAAAAGTTTCGCCTGTCAATTTCAGCGTTTGTTTTTACAAGCACTTTTTTTTCTGCTTTCGTCCACTTAATTTTAGTCCCTACTGATCTGAGCTCGTGTTGCAGAAAAAATTAATTTAAGCAAGCGACAAATGACGCTGTTTTACCCGAAGAGCAGAGAGAACAGCATAATGGCACCAATTAGTAAACATCATTACTTTGTCAAGCCAATGTAAAATGAAGAAAAATACTTTTTCATAAACATCCGCTGCAGACTTGCATGCATTTTTTTAATGACACAGTTTGCATTAAACTTGTTCCCATTTTATACAATATTAAAGCTGATTTAATTACCTTTTCAACAAAAAAAATAATAAATAAAAATATTGAAAATTATAATACATTAATTATTTATACAGAGGCACTCATAAAACTTGAATTTGGATGGGATATCTTTGAATAAAAAATGTTTTTCTGACAAGAAAAACAGAAGATTGAAATATCTGTTCAAACTATATGATATGGTGCTGCAACAAAGATCGAACTTAGATGTACTACCTGAAATCATAACACATTTCTAGCAGAATCTTTAAAATACATTCTTCAAATATGTGGCTGAATTGAAAATGCATTCGACAGTTTTCAGATTATGATTATTGAATTGAATTGGATTTGGGGCTGTGCAAAGTTTGGTTTTGCTGCAGATGAAGTCGACTGTGCAACCCAATAGTTATGTGTTAGTTAGTTATGTGAATATTTTAATCCTTGAATTTTATTTTTTGTTTTGACAGCTGCTGTCTTTTACTTATTAAAGTAGCGTCTGCTGCTCGTCAGTCTGTCAGCTGCAGTTGCCTAAGCAAACTTTGATAGCCTGCATCTCTAATAAATTAATAAAGAAGCTGCCTTGCATGAGGCGAGCTTCATCAGCGTCACTCACCCGCCAAGCAGCAGATTAACGCTACCATTGACAACATGCGCATACGTCTGTGAGCCACTGCCTCCGACTGAACTACTGTGGCCGCTGCCGGCAGAGCCAGCGACGCCATTTAGCAGAGAGATGCCGCCTCCAATGCCGCGCTGCTGGTTGTAGAGACCCATGCCGCCATTGTAATATGTCGTAATCGAGGAGCTGCTGGCAAGCTCCTGGGATTGCAGCAGCTCGTCCTCACTAACGGTTAGAGATTTTAGATCCATTGTTGTTGCTGACGGTGCTGTCGTTGCTGTTGCTGTCGTTGATGTTGACATGACTGTTGCATTGTGTGGCAAGGGCTGCTGTGGCTGCTGCAACTGCTGTTGCTGTTGCTGTTGCTGCTCTTTGTGTTGCTGTTGCAGACTGACCGCCGCGATTATTGCATAACGTTGTAAAGACATGCCGCATTATACTTGACGATTGTATATGACGATTGCATAACAATTAGACCGTAACAAAAAATCAAACTACACACAAGCACCACACAAACACACACAGTCCTCAGACTGACGCAAGCAGTACGCAGGACATAGCGTTGCCTGGCGCTGCAAGCCCTAGACTAAACCAAGGACAAAGGCCCAGCCTACTTAGCCCTACTGTCCTGTCTACGGTATACGGGTGTCCGGGTGTACGGGCGTATGGGCGCACGGGTGTAGCTCTAATGTACGTTGGCTTGACACGCGAACTACTGTGAACACACGGAGGGCGCGATCGATGGCCAAGGTAAGCTTGCTAACAGCAATTTGCACAAGTGTTACTATTTCTATTTTCGCTGTGGCAGGCAACACGAGTCGCGGCGCGTCGCTTTGTGTTGTTTCGTTTTCGCCGTGCTGTGCGTCTTGGCAAATGCGTTGCGCTGTTGCAACTGAGTCCCGGCTTGACTTGCTGACTGCCAGCCTGACTTGGCTTATCCTTTTGTTGTGTGGCACGACGAAGTTGTTAGGCAACCGATGGTCGCGCCTCGGCATCGGCTTCGGCTGCCGTTCATTCGTGCAACAGCACCTACTACTTCGTATTATCTTATTTGACTGACTGTTGCTGCTGCTGCTGCTGCCACTGCGCGCCTGTTATATTTTGTGGCGCCATTTTGCTGTTGCTTTTTGCTGGCTGCTTTCCTTCTTCAACTGCCTTAGCAAAGGCCAAGCAAAGCTACTTGTATTGAGCTTCCTTTTCGTCTGACTTTGTGTGTTTGTCTCCGTTCACATACACAGAAAGAAAAGCGTACTCAATCATAATTCAATTGGAAAACGGTATCTTCGATGCTTACAAGAATAAAGCTAAGTTCAAATGCCAATTTAATGCACCCCAATTTAATTTGGCACTGAAAGGCACGTCGATGCATCAATTTCTCAAATAATGCTTTAGATTTCTGCCAGTGTATGTGTACGTATGTTTGTGTGTGTTAGTTTCTGAGCGGTTCCTGCACGTTTCACATCAAATTGAGCGCCAACTGCCTTTGTTGTGTGGATGACGATTGTTGTTGTTGTGGCAACCGTGCATGCCATTTGAACAACACTTGTCGCCAACTGTCGTTTTTCACGGCATGCGCCCATAAATAATAATGCGACGCTAAGCAACAGTCGCTGACCAGCATATTGAGCATGGCACGGTGCATGGAGCGTATGCGCAATGTGCATTGAACCCACTTACAATACCAACAGCAATTAATTATATTTACGTATTGTAATAATTCTTATTAAGTATGCTGCATATTTGATGCTTTAGTAACAATAATCAGCTTAAGCTAATGCGTATACTTAATCTATTGTGTATACATCGCATATGTGTGCTCAATATTCTGACAGCAGACTGTAACGGCGTCCAGCAGCTCAGCCCAATGCTTGCTGGCTTGCTGGCTGTCTGGCTGGCTGGCTGGCTGGCTGGCTGTTTACCTGGTTGGCTGGCAGGTGGTTCAAGAACATATGAAAATACTTGCACGCCATTTTTTGGGACGCTTGTGCGCGCTGTAGCCAACAAAATCTTGAAATGCTAAAAAACCCGTGAGAGTCGCGCACAAAGTAGTAGTTTACTTACACCTCGAGAGTCGTGTGCGCCCCTGCGAGCAGAGGCACGTTCATTAGGACCACATCATTGACGGCCAAGTTTACACAAATACAGTTTGTTCGCTTCAGACACAGATTGCCAAATGCCGAATGTGTAATTTAATGCAAGCGTTGTGCAGCGTTTAAGTTTACAAAAAAAAAAACTAAGTGATTGTGATAACAGCTAAGGCAGAGACTGAGATACTGAGACTGTAGCTGTTTCTCCATTAGAGTTGCTGTGGTGTCTGCTAGCACAGATGAGACCGAACCCAACCCATTTCCTTCAGCCCCACCTTAGTATGTGATGATGGATAGTTTTCTACGCTTTTGCTCAATAAGCAATTCATTGCGCACGCGCTGCAGGTAAGCATTGCCCCAAAACATGAATCGCGGGCAGCCCTCAAATTTATGCTATGTTGCACAGTGAGGCTCTTGCCAAAAAACTTGACGAAACTCAAAAAAGAAATGTGGCGCCAAGGCTAGCTCAGCTCATTGTTCAGAAAGTATGTTCCCAAAACGGAAGATTGTCTCTTTCTAAAAACCAGAGGGTTTCTTTTCGTGTGCAAAAAATTTCAGTTTTTTTTTCGTTAATTTAAGTAATATAATTTTTATGATTTTTGCAAATAGTTTTTTTTTTTTTTGTAGAATATGCCCCACTGTGAGCTGTTGGGTTTTGAGCTGTGCCACAATTAGTTGTCAGTGCGACAACTAATGAGCCAACCACTGAGAGCAACCCCACACAGTTAACAAACCTTTTTTTATTTTGAATGCATTAACCATGTACGCCTCTTGATTTATTATGCACAGAGACCCATCAAGAGTAATGACGTAGCTAACAGTAACATAAAAGGTGCACTTGCCAGCTTATGAATTTGCCACACTCCACACTCCCCATGCTTGGTAATAACACGTTTTTGTTAGCAGCGGTCAACGGTATTTACCATTTGGTATTGACAGGTCGCCACAAAGTGTCGACCATGTCGATGTGTGTGGCACGTGTGCAGGCAGCCGCCACATTAACAACAACTATCCATATTATTGTACATGCTGCGCAGGTGCATGTTTCAAATATTTTGGCCAGTTGGTTCAACTGATATTTAATTTAGACACACGCAATGCTGGGACTAAAACAGACTCTAGTAAATGTACATGAATATATATATATATATATATATATATACATATATGTATTAGCCGTATCAGTCAATTGCAACCGTTAGTCACCAGGCAGCGAACAAGGTCTTCTCCCCGACCAGGGTGTGTGTGTGGGGTTGTTAATGGGTACACACCCGTAGTACAATATTGTCTTGTGTTTGCATTTGAATGGAGTCGATAGAATCAATCCCCATCCACATCAATGTTTACACATTAGTTTCATTGATTTTGTGTTTGATGTAAAGTGAAATGTTTAATTACTGACCGCTACAAATGAATAATTAATGAATAATAATTGTTATAACTGTGGGAGTTTAACTTATTGGTACCAAATTGTTTTAAAAGACTTGAGTTCCCTTCTGTAAGAGGCGTAATATATACGTGTGAGTCTTCTTCTAACAAGTGCATTATTTATATATATTATATTATAATTATTATTGTATATAAGGAATAAACAATCGATGCATCGCAACTACTTGACCTGAAACTCATTTTCAAAGAACTATATACTAGTTTATTGGGCACGTGTTTATTTTTCCCACAGTCGTGAGTGGAAAATAGGTTTCCTATCAAGGTCGTAGATAACTATTAATTAGTGTAGCATTTTCCTCAAACTTTTATTTATGTCTAGGGAATGAGTACACAAACAGGCATGTCCCTTCTCATAAGGTAATTTAATTACCTTTAATATCAATTACAATAATGTTTTTGAGAATGATAAGAATAGAGTGGGCTTAAAGGGATTCGACTCCAATTCAGTTGGATTAAGAGAACTAATACCAGATTACTCGATTATAATTATAACCATATAGGTTTATTATAAAGCAGGCGTTTGTTAAATGTATATTATTTAAATTGTTTTACATGAGTATGGAAATTTATTAAGTCATGCGACTGATTTACGTATTCCAACAACTTGGTCAAGACTATCCTGGGTAACTATAACTCTCGAACTTCACACAACAAGAATCCTTTTCTAAGACCGCTAGTCGTAAATGTTTTGGTTTTAGTTTTTTTTATAACCGACCTATATTACTGATTATGCGCCGCACAGAACGGCAAACAAAAAGCAACTTAAAGTTAACTTTACTTACCACAAACCATTGCGTGTCGGATGCTATGTATATGAAAGACAAACAATTTTCCTATACGCTTTATGTGTCATAAAAGCCAACACAATAATAACTAAAGCCCACTGTCCTGACTCCTGTGTCCTGTGTCTTGTGTGCTGTCTCCTATGGCTATGAGCGTGCGATGAGGTTTCCTTTGATTTTATCGATTGTTAAATCCAATCCGCTTTAGTTTCGTCATCCATGTGGCTAACATTAATTAAAGTTCGCTGCTTTCGACTTGTTGTTAAGGGTTTTGCCCCCTTTTGGGCTGATGACAATTTGTTGAGCCCAATTTTGATTGTTGTGCTTGCATTTCGATTGGGAAACGTTTATCACAGATAAGCAACATTGAGGCGTGTCAACTGTTGAATTGCTATATACATATATATATTTATATAAATACATTTATGTATTTTACAGCTTACGTTACCTCTTTAAGATGTCGCTGGCCGTCTCGCTGCGCCGCGCCTTGTTGGTGCTGCTCTCTGGAGCTATTTTCATACTCACCGTGCTGTACTGGAATCAGGGCGTGATCAAGACACCGGCGTACACCGAATCACAGCTGCGACCACATACCCAAAAGGATCACCAATTTATACCCATGTAATTATAACAATACAACAAATTTCGTATCGCTGAATTTACCGTTCATTGTTTGCAGACCTCTGGAGAAATCGTGGACCTACAAATGCGAGAATGACAGATGCGTGCGAGTTGGCTACCACAAAAACGGACAGGACACGAAGCGTGTCTCATTCATAAGCTGTTCGATGACTTGTGGAGATATTAACATTTGGCCCCATCCCACCACTAAATCGCTGATCAGTGCTCACACGCTGCGCTTCTCCGTGGAGGATGTGCAGCTGCATTTGGATTCGCCGCATCGCGAGGTGTGCAAACAGTTGAAGTTATCCTTCGATTGGTTTTTGAAGCAGTTGCGGCAAATACAGCGCTTGAACTATGCGACACATACATCTGAGATGCCAATGGCACCAGCGGCCGCTTCTGGTGGCAGTGAGTCAGCGTCGCGATTGCAACAGCATAGTACCGATCCAGATGTGGCAGAAACGCCACCAGTTGCCTCCCTTTTTGGGGCCACTTTTAGCTCACATCGTGCTGGCGACTTGGAGAGTCTACAAGTGAAAATTTCGGTGCATGAATCGGGAGAGCTTGACTTTAAGCTGGACAACGATGAAAGCTATCAGCTAAGCACTACATGTAAGTGATTCAAAGCAGAGACACCAATTGCTGCTGGTATAAACTTTCTCTCTCTCTCTCTCTCTCTCTATCTTGATCCTTACCCAGTTGAGAATCGTCGCATAGTGGTGCACATCACGGCGCACACATTCTTTGGCGCCCGACACGGCCTGTCGACGCTGCAGCAGCTCATTTGGTATGACGACGAGGAGCGATTGTTGCGCACCTATGCCAGCTCCCTGATCAATGATGGGCCCAAGTTTCGCTATCGTGGCCTAATGTTGGATACGTCGCGTCATTTCTTCACCGTGGAAGCGATTAAACGCACAATTACTGCCATGGGCATGGCCAAACTGAATCGCTTTCACTGGCACATAACGGATGCGCAAAGTTTCCCGTATGTCTCACAGCACTATCCGGAGCTGGCCGAGCATGGTGCCTATTCGGAGAGCGAGACGTACAGTGAGCAGGATGTGCGCGAGGTGAACGAGTTTGCCAAAATGTTTGGGGTGCAAGTGCTCTTGGAGATCGATGCACCTGCGCATGCCGGCAATGGCTGGGACTGGGGACCGAAACGTGGCCTTGGCGAACTCTCGCTGTGCATCAATCAGCAGCCCTGGAGTTTTTACTGCGGCGAACCGCCTTGCGGCCAGTTAAACCCAAAAAATAATCACACCTACCTCATACTGCAGCGCCTTTACGAAGAGTTTCTCAAGCTAACAGGGCCCACGGACATGTTTCACCTTGGCGGCGATGAAGTGAATCTGGACTGCTGGGCCCAGTACTTCAATGACACGGATCTTCGGGGTCTGTGGTGCGATTTTATGCTACAATCTAACGCTAGGTAAGTCTATCGTTTACCAGCTCAAGCTACAGCGATTTTAATTGATTTTGTTACGCAGACTGAAACTGGCCAATGGCAGTGTGGCGCCCAAACATGTGGTTGTTTGGTCCAGTGCGCTAACAAACACCAAATGTCTTCCCAATAGTCAATTTGTGGTGCAGGTCTGGGGCGGCAGCACCTGGCAGGAGAACTATGACCTCCTGGACAATGGCTACAACATCATATTTTCGCATGTGGATGCCTGGTATTTGGATTGCGGCTTTGGCAGCTGGCGTGCAACTGGCGAGGCCGCCTGCTCCCCCTATCGCACTTGGCAGAACGTGTACAAGCATCGGCCCTGGGAACGCATGCGACTGGATAAGAAGCGGCGAAAGCAGGTCAGCAATATCAACTGACTAATAACTAACTTATCAAAAAGATATTGTAGACTCATATTAAAATATTTGTTTCAACAGGTGCTCGGCGGTGAGGTGTGCCTGTGGACGGAACAGGTGGACGAGAGTCAATTGGACAATCGATTGTGGCCACGATCAGCTGCGCTAGCCGAACGACTGTGGTCCGATCCCAATGATGATCATGACTTTGATATTGTGCCGCCAGAAGTATTTCGACGAATCTCTCTATTTCGAAATCGACTCGTCGAGCTGGGCATTAAAGCCGAGGCGCTGTTTCCCAAGTACTGTGCACAGAATCCCGGCGAGTGCATTTGATGTTATATGTAAGTGGAGAGGCCAAGCTGGCGCCCAACCTGTGCGTTAATTAGTTAATAGTGTAATTGTTATTTTTTATGATTATTACAATACATATTAAGCGTTAAGCGTCCACTAAACCTATGCGAAATAAGCTAACGAGATGACATTTTTGAGGACATTTTGCGACCAAGTGGTTTCTGCGTAATCACGAATTTCGAATTTTATTTTGAATCATTCATTTTCGAATCATTTTCTCAAGACACACACGCACACACTTACATACCTAACTATAAATATGATTATTATTTTGGCAATTGACGAAATATTTAGTTAGACAGTGATAGGCATTAGTTAATATACGAAATTAGTAGACTTCATACACTCACTGACATGCACACAATAGGCATACATATATGTAGTTTGGAGCGACTTATTTGACAGCAAACACTTTGATATTATAAAAGCTTTATTCTCAAAAAAGATATATGGTATTCTTTAGTGTACATAAATATCTAAATACATAGAGATTATGTGGGACATTAAATTGAATTATGTTTCGTTTTGCATTAGGATTATTTTACATTACATTATCAGTGATATAAACAATGTGACCTTATGGAAAAAAAATAAATAAATAGGAAGCAAAAAAAACAAAAGAACAAAAAGTAACGAGAATAAATAAAAGAAATTACAAGAAAAGCATAGATTTAATATACACGCATATATAATCGTAATCGTAACATAAATTTTTGCACGCATTGACAAAAAAAAAAAACTAGCAAATTTATAGCTAATTTTTTATAATAATTATAGTAGTGCTGGGTTCACAGTGCAACTGGTTAACAGTTTCCCTGGACTTGATGCCTGTTAATGATGCAACACTGTGCACAATCCGAATCTTAGTTTACCCAAATAAATTATGTTTAACATTTATGTTGTACTTAAGAGGGAGAGGTTTTACTCTATCAAAAAAACAAAAACAAAAAATGTTAGTTTTAAACATTTTGCTGTAACTTCAAGTCACTTTCAACAAACAAATAAACTTCAAGTCGAGTCTAAGCAAATACAAAGTGTTTTTTTTTCTATATGCTAATATATTTTGTTATTTTGTATTTTAAAACATCAAGGCAAAAGTTTGATGATTGACTCTGGTCGGTTCAGTTCAAGCCAGAAATCATAATTTTTCCTTTTTTTAGTTTAGTTAAGTGACCTCTTAGTCTACCATGTCCTGTCCAGCAACCGGTGAGTATCCTAAATGTATTCTTCCTGAAACTTGCATAACATATAGAACCCTAACCACAATAAATTCGTACATCACTTTTTCCTTAGTCATCAGAAAACTACTTGATATATGAATTACTATTTGACTGGCTTGTATGTGTTATGAAAAAGCCAAAAGGTTAATTTACAATTACTATAATATATACATGATTCAATCATTAAAAAGTCGTTAGGTTTTTGTTGTGAGTTTGCAATTTGTAAAAAATTGTTTATTTTACATTTGTATGTATTGTATTTACGTAAACGATAAAAACACTTTTTGACCCTGAAAATTTGTACATATGTACATATGTAAGTATGCAATTACGAGTACTATTTACATTTGACTGGCTATTCGTGCTTAATTAGTAATAGAAACCACTCGGTTAATATAGATAACCATATAATATGTATCAATTTATTTAAATCAGAGTTCAATTTTTAGTGTAAATTTGTTTAGCTGGTTTATGGCTAGATGAAGCAGAAAAGTCACTCAGAAATATATGTTAATAATTTTGGTAATTGCAGCAATTGAATGAATCTTCAAATTCATCAGTTTTAGCTTTGTTTATTTGGGAACTTATTTTGTAGAGCTGCTTGTTGTTTTTCTTATAATTAATGATGGGTATGGCTATGAATATGTTTGTATTTCGTAGTTATAAAGAAATTCTTAATTAAATTAATATGTATGTGCTCAACCTAAACAAAATCGGTTAGATCAATGCTGTGATAGCGTTTCAGTGAGCCAACACGTGTATGCAGCGATGGACGCAGAGAGATGATGCACTCCTCGGTCCTGCAGAAGGTCAAGATATATTTAAGAAACTTCAACTTAAATAAACTTATGTCGGTATTTATAAAAAGTAATACTTAAACTTGTGTGAGCACTACGCAATACTTATATACAAAACGTATTTGTGTATATACATATATATACATTTATAAAGGAAATCTCAAGTGTTTGGTATAATTATGTTGTTGATCATTCAAAATGTCCGATAGGCACGGGACTCGTCGTAGTCAGTCTATAATAATGAAACAAAATTGAAAATAATATATACAAAATTAAACAATAAATTAGAGCATAACAAGTGAGGGATTTGCAGTCGGGCATAACCGACTGTGAAATACTCAGATAATAGAAAGATTACTCGTTAATGGAACTTGTACAGTTGGTTATTCAGCTGATCTTTAACTGTAATTTACCCTCCACATTTTATGTTTCTATTTAAAAAAGATAATCTGCATATACATATACATAGTTTTTTATCCATTTCCCAACCTATACACTTATCGACAATATCAATTTACCAGCCACCTCTACGTCTGTTAACTCAAATAGCGGAATATATATTATATTTTTATCAATTTTTATATATCTATTAAATCATTTTCCCATCCACCGTTGACTATCTTGAAAAATGGTTTTTTATCAAGTTACGTCTGACAGTCATATAAGTTATAAGTACCCCAGTTCCAGCTGTCGAAAAAAGTTGCGTTTCCACAGACGGACGGTCAGCTTGTTAAAATCAAAGCGATAAATTAGAATATCAAAGAGTATTTTTTTTTGTTTAGTTTTTTCATGCAGTGCTTAGTAAAGTTAGTTGAAGGAAACGTGAGGAAAGTGAGAGAGAGAGAAGCATTGCGTATACGCACCGTAGACTTTCAGTACGCGAACGTTGCGAGTAGTCTTTGGATGTGCGATGTCTGAAATGGAAATTAATTCAGTTAAGTGACAACAGCGAGTTACAGCAAAAGACAATAACAAAAAAGAACTAAAAACAAGAAGAAAATATGAAGAAAAGCAAAGTACGTGAACCGCTTGACAAATGTGGACAACATCAAAAGCTTAGACATAATGTTTGAGTGTTCATATATGTGTGTGTTTGTACAGTTGTGTATGTGTTTTTTTTATAACCATTGGGAACGCACCTGCGATTTTTAACGGAACTGCTGCGATGAATATTTCGACTCTCCCGCCATCTGGTGAAGCGATGCCTTAGAGTCTGGCGCACCTCCGAGTTGAGAAAGCAATAGAATAGAGCCACAAAAAACCCCTATAATGTGATAATCATAACAAATCATATAAAAATATAGACTTGAGTTAAATATTACACAATTTTCACCTGTGTGCTGAGTAGGAAGGCGCGTATTGCCTCAAAGAGATTACGACTGATGCCCTGCTCGGGCCCCGTTAAGACCAGTAGATATGTAATACCAAAGAGTGGTATTAGCACCAACAGCGCCTTGGAGGCCTTATAATACTGTCGCGTCTCCAGCGTATGAGCCGAACGCAATTTCGTTATGAGTACCTGGAAGTAGAATGAATTATGTAATATGGTATGAATATAGAATGTAGAATGAATGAACACTCACCCACATAATACGTATGAGAAATACCAAATTAATTAGTATCGCCATCGAGGCTGGCCCCTTGAATATCCAGTCAATGTGAGATTCACGCATCCACGCGCATTCAATTTCCAGCTGCAGCAATTTACAATGAATAAGTTATAATCGAGCAGAGCAATCCGATGACGCACTAATTTACCCCATTGAAATGCTCGTTCTCCAGATGCGAGGCAAACGCCTTGGCAATGGACCAAACCAGAATACAGAAAGCCGGACAGCCCCAGCCAATCAGTGCATAGATAACGAAACTAATGTTCTCGCTGGAGAATGTTTGCACCACCAAGGTGTAAAGATACAGGCCTGCAAATAATTAGCGCAACAATCTATATTTATTTTGTAATAAAAAATTAAGTATATATTTGCAATCGGATAAAAATAACTTCCGAGAACGTGAATCATTGCTTGCAACGCTTGTATGTAGATCTGGGGTGCTTACATATGCGTATTTATGTTTATAAATAAGATAAATCAGAGGCACACTGGAAATTGCAGACAGCAGTAGTCCAACTCAAGGCCTTCAATTTTATCAGTATTATTATAAAAATAAAATCAGGAAGCATATCTAAGAAGCACGATTCTGAAATACTTTTCACGGCGTCTACGGCTTCATAGCATTATTATTCACGAGATAAGACATTTAAAATTGAGTTTTTAAGAGGACACTGAATTTCAGAAATAATTCGCATTTTTACAACTCAAAAGTATTAAACGAGAGTCTCAAAAACTTACCCTCAACGAAGATCCAGAAGAAGTTGGTCAGATAAAAGTATTGAAACATAATGACCAACGTAATGCAGCCAGCCTGACTAGATTCTGTGGTTATCTGTGGAGCAATTGTAACGAATAAGGCTAAAACCATATTTATGTACACAGAATACCAACCACTTGCAAAAATAGTGTTAAAATCCACAGTAGAGCTGAGGTGATGTACGTTAGAAATAGATTCGCATGGATTGTGTTTCGCAGGCAGCGCAAATCTCTGCAGCAGCAAAAAATATATATATAGCAAATCAATAGTATACATTATACCTGAACGTGCAACTCACTTAAAGCTGAGGAATATGATAAGTGCCACCACGAGGGTAGCAAAACTGATGAAATAACCACAGGCATAGATTATGGCCGGCAGATCCACGCTGGCCGAGAAGTCGGGCACGACGGGCACCGAACCGGAATGCTGATGGCAGCTGCTGTAGTTGGAGTAATGGTTCCACGTACCGTTCTCGTGGCAATAGCGTGTTGCATTCTCTTTCATTAATATTTAAATATGAATTTAGTAGTGCTTTTTTTTAGTATTGTAATCCCAAACTCACCTGTCGTGTCGTAGTGAACACCCTTGAACTCCTCAAAGCACGGCAAAACGGCCCAGCTGCTGGCGTTGGTGCGGGGCCAACAAAGCACCGAATCGAAGGAGGTGGGACAATGCTGGGCCTGCAAATTGTATCACAGTGTGAGAAGGACTCTTAATGCAGCACAAGTCAGAAAAAAACTAATTTAACTAAGTAAGAGTGCTGTGGAAGAGTTAGCTCGACTACAAGATACCCAGCGGAAGCTAACTGTTAAATATATTATTTTATTTCTATTTTGGACTATAACTGGGTGTTTCTTATCCGATATTCGAAGGCTGTGCTTTCAAAAATGTTTGTTTTTATTGCTGCTGGAAATCGATAGGTGTCGATATTCCCAGAAGATGGAGAATGATCGATAAATTTAAATAAGTTTGAGTGGCGCGTGATTTACAAGAGCTCTTACAATCTCAGAGATTTTTGTGTTCATACAAATAGGTAGGCATACTTGGCTGTATCGGGTCTGCTTTTAAAGCTGATCAAGAATGTATACTCGTATACTTAATGGGGAAATTTGTATGTATTTTCTTAAGTTTAATGCGGAAATGAACAAATCTTTCAAGTGTATATATATATACACAAATTAACATCTTTATGGGCAAATAAATGTTAGTATGTGTTTGCACTATTCTTTGAAATTATAAACAAATTCGCGATGGCCGTTAAATTTTTAAGATTGCTTGTTATAAATAAATAATCACAAGTTGATATTGCCTATCTGTACTCTATTTGTATGGGCATTTGTTTATCAATTTAGGTAGTACATCATCAAAATGCGCTGTCAAATAAAATGAGGTATTTTTTGATTTAAAATGGAATTTGCGGTTATCAGACTGATGTCCGTTTGATATCGGAATCGAATCAAATGTGAAGTGTTGAGAATTGGAGTGATGAAATAAATTAAAATCGGAAATAGTTTAGCTTTTTTACTCACCATTTTGTCAATGGCTGCTTTGCTGCTGCTGCTGCCATAGTGGTCAATAGCTGTGTGGTTGGGCAGTTGGTGTTCCTCCAGCTCAGCCTTTTGCCTACACTGTTCTTCCAGTGTGCGATTGATGCTGGGCAAATGATCACTTGCCGGGCTTTGCGCCTGTTGAGTGTTAATTAGGGCGCTGGCACGTTGCAGCATGTCCAGCGAGAAGTTTGCAATTGCACTCTCGATATGCTCAGCCGAGGCTGCATTCAGGCTCTCCACGAGCGCTTGCAAATCGTCTTCGGCCATTGCCGACGTGACGTCTGGAAGGGATGGGGTGCTGCTGGTGGGTTTGAATATAGCGATGTCTTCTTGCTAATTAATTATTGTATTCGACAAGCAAGCTGCTGGTGTCAAGTATACGACAAACTTTTTATGACTGCTTGTATTTAACGCTAAGCACATCAGCAGGACGTCATGTGTATATGTGTGTCAGGGTCTGTGTGTGTGTGAGTGTGTACAGGAGACAGGCTGCTGCTTAACCCGCGACACACTTTCGCTTTTCCCTTTAGCGTTGCTTAATTAAACGGTTCACTTCAGAGAAAAAGTTGCGCAAATATGTTGACGGAGCTGGAATGAAAGTGAAAGAAGAACGAACTTCTTGGTGATATCTCTGTATTTTTATCTGATAAAATTCAGGTAAGGAACTTATACACGCACTATTCAAAAGCTTATAAATAAAGGCCTCCATATTATATACACATATGTGCTTAAGTATAAGACATACACAGATATGCCCGCTGAGTTGTGTTATTTGAATTGTATAAACATATGTACATATGTACATATATACATATGTATATTTCTGGGCAACTTATAAAATCTGTTCAAATAATACATGCTTTAATCACGTGGCACTGTGCCCAGTGTGTATGCAGATAATATGCAGATAAATAAACAACAATCTTTATGGCCCCTTCCCATACATTTTGGGGCGGGGCTACTGTGACTGCCACACACTCCAATTCAAATAGGAAATATCTACTAAAATTGTATACCTATCGGATAGATATATATATATACATATATATATGACAGGTGGAGACCTTTAGTGTACCTGACCAGCATTTAAAAATGCCGTTGAGCATTTCTGCTCAGCTAGTTGTTAGTTGTTAGTGAGAACCTGTTGTTGATCTCCGAGTCGGCACTTTTCTCCCTCTTATTAACACATTTGAACTAATCTTTCCACCAATAATATTATCTGCAAGGTGTGCTGCAAATTATAAGTAACATTATTATAGATTAAAATCTTTTTCTGTTCGCATACATTGCGAATTGTTCTGTTCGTTTCTTATCTTGAACAAAATTATTTGCATTAAACTGAATCACGTAAATATCACACAACATGTTCAGGGTATAAAAAAATATTGTTTACATTAACTTTTTATATTTCTATATTTAAACCGTGTCTTTAATTTTACTTTTTGTGTGTGTCTTAAAGCCTTTTTCAAAATTGTGTTCTGCTTAAGGTCACATTAAGTAAATACGTAAAAATATTATTTATTTTAGCATTTTACTTCAATGCTGAAAATATGTGAAATATTTTTGTGAATTTTAACTGTTGTCCTCGTTTACTGACTTTGTTAACAGTTGCCTGAGGTGGGTAATTAGATATGCATGTTGCTGTGGCATGTGGAATGAATCTGTATACATGAATGTGTGTGTGTGTGTGTGTACACTGCCGCTAACATTGACTTAAAAGTGGGGTTGAAGCAGCATCAGCAAGCAGAATGACTGAGTGAAATGCGAGTTGGTCGTTGTGCTAGGGTCGTGATTAAAACAAAGACTGCCAAGTTATTTATTAATGAACAAATACAAGCAGAACACAAGAACCCACATACAAATACAAATGCAAACACAAAAACTCACACACACACACACAGATAAAGGCTAACAAAAAGGAAACAGAAAGAGGAAGAAACAGGAGAAGAAAGAAGAGAAATGCGCTTATCCATAAAATGGAGAAGTTGTTCATTTTATGATTGTTACTCACTGCCGAAACAAGTTTGTTCAACAACAATAAAAAGCAAATAGCTGGCAGCTTAATGGTAATAATAATAATAGTATTCAACATGAATAAAAAATACATAAAATGGGTTAAGAAAATGTTCCTCAATATAAAAAAGAAATGTTCGAGTGCCGGACAACAAGTTGCCAAGTTGTATAAGATGCCTTTGATGTTGGCCAAAGGATGGAAATAGCAAAGAAAATGATTTAAGTGTTTTTAAGCAGAAATGCCATATAAATATGTATGTATAGGTAATAATGCAGAGTTCTATCAAATGATGGGGGCGGCAACCTATTGGCCAAATGCCACTAAATGGCGCATGCCGTACTCAAATATTTGTCCAGCTGCGATTTATTTATGATGATGCTCGGGGCAAACAAGCGCAATATTTACACGGATGGGTTAGAGATTATGATTTTTTAATTTTTCCATTTTATAGCTGGCTACCAACCCATTAAAGAGGCATCTAATTTCGGCTGCTAATGCGCACAATTAACAGTCAAAGCTAAAGGCAAATAAACAGACAGCTCGCCAACTCAGCCAAGCCAGCATTTCAGCTGCTTTTAATGTAAATACGTAACAAAAATAAACTGCTCCTGATGGGTTTTATTTATGTGTGTTGGCCAACTGCGAACTGTTAATGATTTATTAAGTGACAAAACAAAATAATATTAAGTGAATCATTATTGACTTTGGACGCATATGGCCAATATGGTCAACTCGCTGTTATCATTAACAATTATACGTATTTTTGAGACGGTTGGCGACATTTAATACCATGCCATATATATATATATGCCATATGCTGCCACCAACCATGTAGAAACCAAAGCGCCACACACGCAATTAAATGCCATGCGAATCCAATTGGAAATCGAGCAGAGCAAATGGCAGATGCAGTCAGGCGCACTGATCGATATTTATGAATGCCGGAAAGCAAATAAATAGCCTGTTTTTGTTCGACATTCTGACCGATTAGGTGACTGTCGGTTTTTGCTGCCTCAACGAATTGGCCACTGCCAATTGGCCAACACAAATCAACATTGAAAAGGCAAACAAAACAAATCAGAATTTGAAGTCGAATGAGCTCGACTACGAAATACCCTTAACGCAGCTTAGCTTTAAAGAGCTTTACTTTCTGAAGCTCCAAGGGCGCCAAGGGCTCCTCACTTATCGCGAATTTCTAAAATTAGATCAGGGCGATTTTTATTATGAGTGTAGCTGTTCAATAATTGAATTTCAAATGTGTGGCTTTTATTGCTATCGAACATTTAAATGTATCGATAATCGTTAAACGGAGCCTGATATCGATAAAGTGAAATAAAATGAATCTGCGTTTGGTACACGAGAACTTCAAAATTTTATGTGTAGAGGTTTTATACTCTCTGAGATGCGTGTGTTCGTACAGAAGGACAGACACACATGGCTATATCGACTTGGCTAATGATGCTGATCAAAAATTTATATACTTTAGAGGTTCGGAGTTGCTTCCTTCAGTCTGTAACATAGTTTTGCGCAAAACCAAAATATCCTTTTTACACATTGGTGGCCATATTTATGTGTGGGTTCAAGCCACAAGTGGCACACATGGCGTATGTGCAATTGCCCGCAACAGCAGCAGTTTGCCAGGCAACTCAATTTCAAATGTATATATCTCTATATATATATATATATATATATATGTGTGTATGTGTGGATGTGTGTATGCATAAATATTTTGTGAACTTCAAACTTGCTTGAAGTTGGGCAAGGACTTGTTGTTGGGGCTTAGTCTTTTTATGTGAAGCAAAAAGTGTGCGACTCTAAATTTAATTTGCAATTATTATATAAATTTCAAAAGAAGCTGCAGGTATGTACATATTGTATTGCCAGCGCTGCCTGGTAACGCCGAAAAAGATACGCCAAACAATATGTAATTTCACAAGCAATATTTATAAGTTTAAAGGTTACCCTTAACATTTGTTCCATCTCCGTTCGTGTAGTTATTACTGTACTTCCATGCCACTTAAAACCAATGACGTTGCTTAAGGCAATTGCGAAGTACTTTGAAAGCAATTAGCCAAGAATGGGCGTGGCATGAATATACTGCACTTAGAGCAAATGAGCGACTGAGAGAGAGAGAGAGAGAGCTGCAGCTATGGCAAAGCTTTTGCAATGATTGCTGTTGAGAACGAGTATATTCATTCCATTCATTCATTGCAACTATTTCCAGTTGCACTCGAAAAATTCAATTGGCTATCTTGAACTACTTTGTTTGACACTTAAGTATAATTAAAAATTATTATTTACTTAACAATTTAAACACTAGTGGTATACAATAACTAAGGGTTTCCATTTTAACACATCTTTTTCAATACATAAATCAACATATAAAATGAGTAACATATTTAAAAATTTATGAAAAAACATTTTAGTAATATATGTTTATGTTCCCCGTATACGACAAACTAAGTACTGCTCTTGGAATGCATGGCAATATAAATATTTTTAAATTTTAAATTAATTTTTTAAATCCACAAAAAAATAAAACCACTTAACATTCTTTAGAGAAATCGTAATGTTTAGCCGATTTGCATTGCTTTTATCGAAAAACCTTGCTTATTTCAATATTATTATTCTTAGATAAATATGGATCGTAGGGAACACTTCAGTATATAAATAATTATTTATTTATTTGTTAACTCAATTTATTCGCTTAAAATGTGTGAAGAACTCAACTTGCACGCGTTAAAATCAGCAGAGTGATGAAAACCAAAATAGCTTTTATGAGGATGTTAAAAAATATGTTAAAAAAGTGTTTAACTTATTTACATAAGTAAGAGTAAATACACACCAAAATGTAAGTAAATGTAAGTAACTTACACTCGGCAAACCCAAGTTTACCCTTTCAAAGTTTGGTTTCATTATGGCTGCATTTTCAATTGTTCATTTTGTGTGTTCGACTCTTTATATTTTTTATTCAATGTTTATTTTAACTTCTGGAAACGAACAAAAGCATTGCAAAATGTAACAATGTTTTTCTTTGGTCAACAATGAAAAAAAAAAAACAATTACAGCCAACTTTGTGGGTGGGTCTATATACCTATTTATACATACATATTTCTATATATACATATACTGACTAACTGAAGTACGCTTGCAGTTTGCAAATTGAGGGAGCTGATCAACTGTAGCTAATAAAAATAAGAAGCATTCCAAAGAAGAAAAATGTAAATATGTTTCGCTTGTGTGCTTGTCAAATTGGTTAACCTCCTAAATTTAATCAGAGGTTTATTCATCAATTTAAAGGTCTCATTGTGTGCCAATGCTAGATGCTAGCCGCTAAGTGATCAACAATCTGTTTTGGTGTCTTCAGTACACACGGCTAAGAAAAGATCGTTTTAATGGACTGTTTATTTGGCAAATGTGTTAGGCACAGAGAGCGTATTAAAAAAATTAGGCCTGTTTTTCGTTTTCTTAAAAAATAAAAAATATTCAAGTGTGATTTCGGTCGCACACACAGTCAGAAGTCACAATCGTGTCAGGGGTGGAACAAATGTTTAAATTACCGTCTCACCCAGCTACTCACTTGCTCACATGTCAGCTTTAAATGTTTATCGCCTTTATCATTTTTATTATTTAACTCACACATACATATACACATATACATATATACACTCAAACTCACGCATTTAACTTTTGATCAAACGCAAACATACACTTTGTATTGCAGATAGTGGTGGATTTAGATATAAACAAATTATTTCTATTCTAACTAATTAATTCAATAGCATTAATTATATGAGATTTGCTTTTATTATTGCAAATTGTTTGTTATTGCGTTTTCCAAAACAATATTTTTTTTAAAGTTTTTTTCGGAGGCTGCGGTAAACAACGACGCGATTCACGCGAAGATAATGAATTTCGTACGGAAGAATTCACGTCTAATAACGGCAAATGACAGCAATGAACTGCGGCCGGGAGCTTTTGCAAAGCGTTGTCTTGATTTCGGTACGGCAGCAGAGTTCACACATACACACACACACAAGCACATTTGCACACAGACGACGCCCACAAAGAACACAGGACACGTTACGTTGGAGCAGACGCTCGCAGCAACATGTGGCTATGATGGCAACCTGAGTCTGTTAGTGTGTTAGTTACTGCCACAGAGAGCCAAAGAGCAAAGAAGCTTTCGCATAGCTGAGACCGGCATTCTGTTATACTCCCTCCAAAGTATGCAAAAAGAGTATATTTGGTTTTGTTGGTGTAAAGTTCGCTTGCTCTGTCGGTTTGTATAATTACTGTTATGTTTGAAATTAATAAAGCTTGCGTCACAATATCCATCTCTATACATAATCGTTCGGGTTATGCGCACTCATGCATAAGAAGATATTGTGCGAAGCTGCTCTTGTCATTTGTTCGACTTGTTGACAGAGTATCTCGTAATCGGTTGCTTGCCAATTGTAATGCGCTGCTGACCTGTTTGTATTTGCATTTGCATTCAATTGGCACTGTGTGTGTGGCAAAGTCGTTGACAATGCCTTTTCCTGATAACTGCTGTTGGCAATCAAACGGAATGGGTCGTTAAATACTTTTTGTCGACTACTTATGACGTATAATACAAATAGGCACCCTGTGCGAAAAGCACATTTTACGTGATCATTATTCGGTGAAAAGTTAAATTACAATTTAATGTACATTTGAATTTAATCAAAATTATATAGAGTGCTTAAAAAATACAATATATGCAATTAAATGTAAATTAGTCAATGTTCATCCGCAACAAATCTTTTCTTTTTTCTACATAAACTAGGAAAAAAATGCGCTGAAATAAGTCTAAAAATACTAATGTTTATTAATGGTATATAAGTAATAAAAAATCGCATATAAGAATTATTCAATTGTAGAAACATCCACATAAAGCCACATATATAAATTTCTGAAATTTCTGAATAATAGACTAAACACTGGTGCCAAAAGAAGATTGATTTTTTTTTATGAGTGTAGTTCAATGTTCAAGTGCATTTGTACATTCTACTGTGTGCTTGGGCGCCACATTTCACAGCCAGTGAATGGCGCCTGTTGCTGACAACTGAAATCAGTGGTAAATTGCTTTAAGTTGCTCTCAGCGACAGTCACACGCACATCGTCCATGTCATGGTCAATGGCCAATGGCAATCGGCCACAAAAGAACTGGGCAAAGTTCAGATGAAAGAGTTGCGGTGCCAGCAACTCCCTCTCAAATTCATATGGTCGATACTCGAATCGTTGGGAATCATGGCCAATGCCAAAGAATGAATCATATGCCAACTGAAGACCATTCACATCAGCCAATCGCTCCTTCAGCGATGCCGTTGGCGTCTTCTGGACACATTTTAGGGCTGCCTGAAATCTTGGCTGCTGACGCAGTTGCAAGCCCAGCTCCGACTCATTGCCGGTGGCATCGAAGAGAATGCCGTCCTGCTCGAAGGCGTGCATTAGCTCGTGTGCCAGTATAAAACCCATTAGGCTATATTGAAATACGGAATGCAGGCGATAATCGTAGAATGGCCACTGCAGAAAGATCAGGGGTACGGTTAGAGTATTCCTTTCATTTTCAAAATAGGGCGCACTGCGAGCACTTAGCACATCATCGTTAAGATAGTAAAGTTCGGGTTGGAAGACGGCTCCATGTTGCAGTAATGGGGCATGTTGCAGCCGCATACGCAGACGCAGTGCCTGCCACAAATTATGCTGGAAATCCGCACGAGAAAAGGTTGCACTGGCATAATGGCTGTTGTAGAAATCTCCCGTGGTTGTCGCATACGGCAAATTGCCCAGTTTGAGATGAACTCCGGCCAGCTTGGCACGCACATAGCCCAATTCCTGTGGACTCAGCTCCATGTGATTGTAATCCAAGTACTTGTTAAACGTTGTACGCAACCTGGTAAAGATTTCCATAAGCCGTCGAGTATCTTCCGACCGGGTCCTGTACACATATCGATCGTATATGTAGTTCATGCCCAGCGGCAGCACAGCGCGCATATGTTGGATGCAGCGGTATACTTTTGACCCGAGCCCTGAGCTGGGATTAGCTTTCCGTGCAAAACTGGCCAGGCGTGCAGTTAGATATACTTGCAGGCTGGTTGTGCTGCTGCTCTGCAGTAATGTGCCCAACTCGCGTAGATACTCCACATCACTGACCTCCACAAGAAGTTGGTCATCCTTGGGCTCCACTTCAAGCAGCGCTTCGAAATAGTTTTTCCAATCGATTTGCGGTATTTGCTGCTTCAGCTCGCCCAGAGTCCAGGAATGCAGAGCTGGCTCCTCTTTACGGTATTGGTGACACAATTCACGTAGCTCTCTGTCCAGTTGCTGCAGCTCGGGGGAAAGAGCCGCTATGGGCTTGAAGAAGGAAATTACATTATAATCTATAACGAATATACACTCAGAAAGTAGACTTACCAAGTGGTCATTTTGGACTGGCATCTTCAGTTGTATTACATAACGTGTCGAATCGTTGTAGGCAACATCCACCGACTCATCCAGGAAGACGCCATTAACACCGTATTTACGCAGTCTGCCTGCTGCACTTGTCCATTGCAAGGGGTCAGAGATTAGTTCTAGTGGCAATTGCAACTCCTGATCGCTTATAACACACGAGGCAAAGTAGTCACGTATTTGTTGCAAGAGATGTGTTGCAGTCTCCTGCTCCTTAAGGTCAGTTCCGCTCAGCACTAAGGCCATTGCCTTCGCATAGCTCTCCTCCGCTCTCTCAAAATTGTCCACGTAGTTGCCTGACCAGTTGCCGCATGAGTGGACCCACAAGTTTGCACATGGTGAGCTGCGACGATCCAGATTTGAATAGATCTGTCTCATCATAGCCACATTAATGTCTACTTGGCAGTGTGCCAAAGATGCCAAAACAATGCAGACCAAAGCCAATTGTAAACTTGTCATCGCTGTTTCATTCACAAACTGGATGTGAAATTTCACAGCCAAGCGATTTAATTACTTATCAACAAGAGCGTGGAGACTAAGCATTAATATTAACTCGCTTTTAATGATTGCAGTTGCAACAATCAGAACACGAACATGACTAAGTAAATACATACACACAGATGATGTTCGACATACAGTGGAGGCAGAAAAAATAGATCTGCGGGCGAATTCAGAGCTTAACAAGAAAGAACTGAAGAGCAGACTGAGCAGAGACTGAGACTGAGCAGAGATTGAGACTGAGCAGAGACTGAGACTGAGCAGAGACTGAGACTGAGCAGAGACTGGGACTGAGCAGAGACTGAAACTGAGCAGAGACTGAGACTGAGCAGAGACTGAGACTGAGCAGGGACTGAGACTGAGCAGAGACTGAGACTGAGCAGAGACTGAGACTGACCAGGGACTGAGACTGAGCAGAGACTGAGACTGAGCAGAGACTGGGACTGAGCAGAGACTGAGACTGAGACTGAGACTGAGCAGAGACTGAGACTGAGCAGAGGATGACACTGAGTTTCTGCACCTTTTTATAGACCCCATTTTATTATAAACCTTAAATCTGCACAGATTTGTAATCTCTAAATAGTCTTCATACTTCTTATTTTTTAAATAAAACACAAATTTCACTTATATTTCTAGCCCTTAATTGACAAAACTCCTTTTCATTGTTATATTGATTATAAATATATTTATAGTCCAAACCTCAAGTTCTTATTATAAAAACAAATAATCAGTTTGGGTTGTTCACGCAGAGATAGACTCTTTGGATAGCTTACATATTTGCAGCTTCTTGACTAACCAAACAAGATATTTCAATAAAATTCTATATACTAATTGGATTTATGCTCATTTCTTGAATCTTTGTTTTTTATCCGTCGGCTTCTTGGATTTTTTCAACTGTCCCAGTTTCTTGGATTTGCTTTTAAGTAGCTTTTGCATTTTAATGGGCTTGCCCTCCAGCAAGGGTACTACTTCATCCATATCCACACGCTTCGCCTCTGATAGTTTCTTCGTAAGTTTAGCTGCTGGTTTGGGCTCCGGCTTCAAACTGCTGCTACTTGCTTTAGGACCATTTTTCTGGGCCTTCTCTTTCTTCTTGCCGTTTTCGGTTGCTTTCTGGGAAGGACGAACAATTTGCTCCACCTTGGACTTTTTAGGTACTTTCTTCTTGCCGTTTTCGGTTGCTTTCTGGGAAGGAGGAACAATTCGCTCCACCTTGGACTTTTTAGGTGCTTTCTTCTTGGCATTTTCAGTTGCTTTCTGGGAAGGAGGAACAATTTGCTCCACCTTGGACTGTTTAGGTACTGTCTTCTTGCCATTTTCGGTTGTTTCTTGGGAAGGAGGAACTATTGGCTCCACCTTGGGCTTTTTAGGCACTTTGATGGGCTTCTCGAAAACATTGGCCACATATTTTGTTTTGCTTTGTTCACGCTTCTTCTTTTTCAGATCTTGTTGCACATCTGTTAAAATGGGTTTGCCAGCTCGCTTTCCAAGCGCTTTGCGTGGGGCAGCATCAGTTGCGATTGCCTCGTTCTCGCCTTCGTCTTTGTCTGTTGTCGTCTTTGCCTCTGGTTGATCCGTTGCAATTGCTTCGTCCAGCTGCTTCTCATCTGCTTCCTGCTGTTCCTTGGTGATGGGTATTGTGTTGGAGAATTTTTTCAGCTTGGCCACATAGAAGCCATCCATGTTGTTCGTGTGGGGATAGAAGCGCTTGCTCAAATTCAAGCTGGGATGGTAGCGATACTCACGGAATTTGGTAAAGCCTGGCTCACCAAAGTCAATGCCCAGCGGCACCAGTTTAACATTGCGCTTCTTGAGCGCATAATCAATTACCCACTCGTTCTCCTCGGGCAGGACGGAGCACGTGGAATAGACGATATAGCCACCCGTAGAGGATTTCGCATCCACACAATCAATGGCAGTTAGCAAGAGCTTGCGCTGCAAATTATAACAACGCTGCACATCGATTTCCGATTTGGTTGTTTTAACACTCGGATCCTTGGAGACGACACCGGTGCCGGTGCACGGTGCATCGAGAAGCACTCGATCGAAGCCCGTCATAATATTGCGAAATTTGGTGGCATCCTCGCAGCTGACAACCGCATTTACAATGCCCAAACGATGGAAATTGGCCACAACAGCCTTGATTCGATCCCGATTCGAATCGTTCGCGAACAGGACGCCCGTATTCTTCATGACGGCCGCTATGTGCGACCCTTTGCCGCCCGGCGCCGAGCACATGTCCAACACACGTTCTTTCTCCTGCGGAGCCAATGCAATCACGGGCAGCATCGAGGAGGCGCCCTGTATCATGTAATGTCCTGCCAAATACTCGGGTGTGGCGCCCAGCGGCACCGTCGAATTGAAAATGACCAAGCCCACATTTGTCCACTTGCCCAGCGGATCCAGATTGACGCCGCGATTAATTAACGCGCCAGCTAGGTCACGACGACGAGTCTTCAGCGAATTCGTACGTATGGTCAGCGGACGCGCTATCTGAAAGAAAGAATAAATTTGTAAGTTGTTAGCATACAAACAATGTTGATAGCCCACCTCTGAGGCCTCCAAATACTCCAGCAGATCGCCTAATTTGAATATGTCCATCAACTTGGTCATGAGAAACTCGTTGTAGCTGTAGTACATGCAGAGATCTTGACGCAGCTGATCCACATACTCGCTACGTGAGCGACCCTCCTCTCTGAACTTGCCGAAGTCAGAGAGCACCTGTGTAATATCCTTGATGCGCTGCTGCACATCTTGCAAGGACAATTCCTTTTCAGCATCTTCGCCCGGTTCGGGCAAATGGAACACTTCAGACTGATCGACGGACATTTGCATCTCCTCTCGTGACAATATGGCATCTTTCTCCTGACGTTTTTTGAGTTTTTTGTTGGCGCGCTCAATGGGCAACTTGTCCTCATCATCACCGTCGTCATCATCATCATCATCATCATCATCATCATCATCATCATCATCATCATCATCATCATCATCTTCATCCGATTCCTCATCATTTTCACCGTCAACTTCTTGATCTTGATCAGATTCGGATTTGAGCTCATCATCGTCAAACAGATCGTCCAATTTACCAATTTGAGCGTCGCCATCATCATCCATAAATTCTTCCTCTTGCTCACTCTCATTCACATCTTCATCTTCAGATTCTTCATCTTCTTCAGCTTCTTCGTCTGATCCAGTTTCAATTTCATTTTCAGACAAATTATCATCCTCTTCTTCCAGCTCGATTTCTTTGCTCTTCACACTCTTTTTCTGTTGCTTTCCCGATTTTAGCGTTAGCCAATCATTATTATCATCTGAATAGCCATTCGACTTTTGTTTTTTTTGGACTGGCACAAGCTGTGGCACAAGCTGTAGCACCTCCTCGTCCGATGACTCCGCCTGTTGCTTCACCTGCTCCTCTTCCGGCTCGCTGTCGCTGTTATACGGTTTTAGCCTGCGGGGCAGCTTAGCACGTTTCTCCTTCGATTTTGCCTTCTGCACTATCTTCTTTTGATCTCGCTTGGCCACGCGTTGCTTTTGACGGTGCGATAGCTTCTTGTCCTCATCGTCGAGCGGAGCTAGAAATAAACATTTCAATATTTGGTCAACGGCATAGGCGTGGTTATAATACCAAATGATTTCTTTGGAAACTTCGGTGGCCCCTGTTTGCGAGCCTTGCGGCCAGGTCCCTTCTTTTGTTTTTCACTGAACTCCGCTTTGCGTCCCATATTTTCGAGATTTCAGCACACGTTCACTAGCGAAAAGACGTTTTTAAAAAATGAGTGCGTCCACGTGCGGCGACCCTGCCTGTGTTTTGCAGCACTGCTCAACAAGCAGCCAGAGTGGGTGATTCGATGATACGATAAGCATCGATAAGACCTTGACTATCGCATAATAAAACATTACATGGTGACTAAAAATAAATCTCTACTGAAACAACAAAAATATCATTATGAGAAGTTGAATACTCACAAGTGTTAGTAATCATAATTTTTGGTTTGCCACAAAACCGTATAGTATTGCGTATTTAGGCCTCACAACAATCGTCAAGCCACCTCTCTGCACAGTCCATCTCTAACAAAGTTTGGCCAGATGTTTACGTGCATTTTACAGCACCGGCTATAATTAGGTGGGCAAACCAATAAAAAAAAAATCAAACAAAAACATGAAAAATGTAAAGATGTTCCAGCAATTAATGTAATAAGAAATTCGTGTAATGGACATTGCCAGCATTGAGCTGAGCTGGGAGGCACTGATTGGCTCTCTGGTAGCACTTAGCGTGCTCTTCGTCTTTTGTCGCAGCCTTCTGGCCGAAGATGTTGTCATTTGCATATCGGGCAAAACACGTCACAGCTGGAAATCAATAAAAATTCTTGAAGAGGTAAGGGGCACCTCCACAGACAGAAACGTAATTTCTCACTACCCATTCTCCATGCTCATTAGGCCTGCTTTTGTAATGTGTGTGAGATACTGTTAACGCCATCGGCGGGCGTGTTCTGCGACTGTTGCGGGATTTGCACGCACTCGGAGCCATCGTGTCAGCGCCAGGCGGATGCCCAGTATCGCTGCAAGGACAAATGGTTACGCAACGTGGACACAATGCCACACTTCTGGGTGCGAGGCAATTTACCAATGAGCTACAGCTGTGACGCGTGTGGCCAAGAGGCAGAACTGGATCATCAAAGCAGCAGCTCGGAACCGGGTCTGTTTGGTTGGCGGTGTGCCTGGTGTCAGCGCTGCTACCACGACAACTGCTACAAGAGCGTGGACACCAAGGCTGTGTGTGATTTTGGCGAGTTCAGTGACATGATATATCCACCCTATAGCATTGTGGCCGCTAGGACACGGGAATCTGTGCGATTGCACCTTGCCGGCATCAAACCGCCAAATATTGAGAACTGGGAACCGTTGATTGTGATTGCCAATACGAAGTCGGGCAGCAGCACAGCGTCGAATGTGTTGTCGCTGCTGCGTGGCTATTTGCATCCCATGCAAGTCATGGAACTGGGCACCCGCGGTCCACAGGATGCCTTGCAGTGGGTAGCCAAGACGAGTCCACGTCCTTGTCGCATTCTCGTGGCTGGTGGAGATGGCACAATTGGGTGGGTGCTCAACACCATCTACACACTCAATATAAAGCCACAGCCTGCGGTGGCCATTATGCCACTTGGCACCGGCAATGATTTGTCGCGTGTGCTCGGCTGGGGAGCCGAGCCCCCATCTGTCCTCGATCCGCTGCAGATATTGCGTAGCGTTAGACGGGCTCGTTCCGTGAATCTCGATCGATATGATCTGCAAATCGAGAAGCTCCACTACCGACTGCCCATACAAAGACATCCCATAAAGACAATACACGTGTACAATTATTTCAGCGTTGGCGTCGATGCCTACATTACCTATAACTTCCACAAGACGCGCGAATCTCGCTTCTATTTGCTCAGCAGTCGCATTTTCAACAAGGTTCGTCTATTGATATTATATATTCGCTTATATGTATTCATATATTAATTTACTCCCATATAGATGCTATACTTTACATTTGGGACACAGCAGGTTATGCAGCCGGATTGCGAGCGCATCGAGCAGAAGCTGGAACTGCATCTAGATAATAAGTTAGTTGAACTGCCGGAACTGCAATCGCTGGTGTTTCTCAATATTGACTCGTGGGGTGCCGGTTGCAAGCTGTGCGAAATTAGCAACTCGAATGGTGAGAAACGCATTATAAACTCCATCTCTGATGGCATAATGGAGGTCTTCGGCATCGTCTCCTCCTTTCACATTGCCCAGTTGCAGTGCAACATTAGCAAACCGGTGCGCATTGGCCAAGCCAAACAGATAAGGGTAACTATAGCTACTACACACATCTATAAAAATATATATACATATATATTTCTAATTTAAATCTGATTGTGTTGCAGCTGCGCGTGAATGCAACGGTGCCCATGCAGGCGGATGGCGAACCCTGGATGCAGACTCCGGCAGACATACGCCTGCAGTCACGCAGCCAAGCTCGAGTCCTGAAATCCGAGGCAGCAGCGACCACCGAGTAGCAGCCAATCTCGATCTAGTCTTTTAAAGTGAACCCAAGTGTCCAAAAACTTCTCAATGTACTTAAACACTTTGCAGAAAAAAAAAACTATATTAAATTGTAGCTAGTCAAAGTCATAATACTACCAACTAACCACAGGATTGGGAAAACCACTCGAGTCTACAGAATAAATGAATCTATTAAAATTAATGTTATGTGAGTAAATAATAATAAAAAGTTGTATGTTGATTTTGAAAAGCACGTCACTTTATTCTAGTCAATTTAAACTTGTTCTGTTCAATTTATGTCCCGACGGTTGTTGAGCAGGCTGAGAGACGCATGCACATAATATTTGAAGTGGGATTGGGATCTGTTTTTATTTTGTAGTTTATCAAAAGGCGGGTGTTCAACGAAAGCAACGATGTTCCATGCGCATCGCCTTAGAGCATGGTCAGCTCCATGATGGCGTTAACGATATCGTTGTTATTGTTCTTCAGCGCCTTGATGGCTTTAACACGCGTCGTATTCGCCTGCGTTATGACCAGCTCAATGTCCTTCTCATCGACGCCCGTGTCATCGACCTCCTCCTCATCCTCCTCAGCAATGGGAGCCACCGATGTAGTAGCACCCACACTATCAGCAGCGCCAGCAGCCTCCGGTGCCTTGAACTTCTCGGCAGCGGCAACTTGAGCCTGCTGCGACAAGTCCTCGATTTTGGCCTCACCGAAGACAATGTATGTGTCACTGTGGGGATTCTTGTACACGTCAGGATTGTTGATAACGAACAGAATGTTCTTCGACTTGCGTATGGTGACGCGATTGACACCCTGAATCTGCTTCAGACCCAGCTTGAGCATGATTTTTCGCGCCTTCTTCTCGCCGCGCGACTGCTTTGCTTTCGAGACCACATCGATGGGCAGCCCGGTGGCGCCACCACCCAACTGAGTGGTGCCAGTCTCTGCCTCCTCCAATTCGGGTATCATATCCGAATCGCTCTCGCTGCCATCGTCTTCTACACGCACATCGACTTCCTCGGACAGTTTCGCCTCCGCGGAGGTCGAGGGTGCCTCGTTTTTAATTTCAGTTAGTTCTGGCATAATTACCTATTCAAGAAAAACACATCCACATTATTAATTTGACGCACATTATTCTATTGCAGAGAAGCCGATTTTCAATCGATTTTTCGAGAAACTTGTGTACATAATTATTGGCAATACTCTTGAAATATGCACAAAATATTATAGTTGGGAACATCGTTTCAATTATCAGATTGATAGTTCATACTTTTAGTTCGTGATGCTTTGTTAATTTTGTAATTATTTACCTGCGAAAAGCCGCTGTGAAAAAGAATCGGAAAACGTTTTTAGTGAAAAAGCAGGGTTGCCACCTGATAATAAATTCAGATAGCCAGACATCTGACACCCTTTAATAATAATAAATAACAGAGTAATCGATAACATTACGGACCCTGAAATTCAAGCATGCTGTTGCAAGCTCGCTGCTATGGCACTTGGCCGCTCTTTTTAAATATCAAATACCCCTAAATTCCTAGACGCCAATAATCAATCAATTATTGTACAGCTGGGGAAACCGAAGGAGAGCCTATTAATTACTAAATAAATAATGCCCGAACCATGTAACTGACAACTGTAATTACTTTCCAATTTGCAATTAAATTGTATAAACAATCGATGTGCTATGCATAATTACAGCTTTGACAGTAGACCAACAAACAAAAACAATTGTCATGTGAACCAGTTGTAAAGGGTTAAAATGACACAATTACGGACGGACGGACAGCCGTTGCCGTGGCCATGCACGGACCTGCCCGCAAATTGTAAACTGGGCGTGTCAATTGTTGGGTAAACATTGGACAGCTTTCGTTGGGTTTGCGGTCAACACAAGCGAACACATGTTCGACTTCGCATTTCCGAACCAAAAAACGTAATGATTATTAAATTTGTATTAAACGAACGATATAATTTAGGGGCTGGCAGCCAACGTACACAACGTAAGAAACTATTGGGTTGTCATCATATATATGTACATATATATATATATATATTGAAGCACCCGTCCGCAGTCTCCTCTCACTGCACTTGTAATTGTTTTTATTTTATTTTATTTTGTGCGCATTTTTAAGCACTGCAAACGAGTCCCAAACTATGCAAAGCATTCACAACAATTTGTCAGTAAATAATTTCGATTTAGGCGCGCCGTTCTCTTCTGTTTTGCTTCTCGAATTGTGTTTGTATCTGTATCTGTATCTCTTTCTGGGTATATACTTTAGCAAGATGTCTTTGTTGGGCCACAATCCGGGTGTCAACAGCGCCCTGATTTATTTGAGCGCATGAAACGCTTCGTTGGATTTCGTTAATTTGTCCGTTTCCCGCCAGGGAGACTGGCAAAAACAAATCTTATGTATACACATACATGAACAAATATGTATATATAAGCAACATTTCTTTATACAGCTCAGTGCCAGGCATAATTGACAGAGTGCCAAAAAATTACAAGCTTTCATTATTATAACTACAATCGCCGACAAGGCGCATAATTATATTTTAATTTATGCCTAATGCCAAAAAAATAAACTATAATCTACTCGCATTGCAATTTAAAGTGTTCGTAAGATATTTGAAACACTCAAACGTGAGCAAAATTTTTGTTGTTAATTTCCAACAAAAAATTAAATTTTTTGACTAACCAATTTAAGCAACAAATGCAAATTGGCAAGTGTGTGAAGTGTGCCTGGCATAATAATTGAGGAGAGGGCTCAATTAGTATTTCATGATCAAGTAAACCACAAAATGGGAGGAATTTCCGCAATGAAAGCCAGATATCGATTTTTTCTCTTTCACAGAATTTTGCTCATTTTTAAGCGTTACAACTATGATGATTTTTTCAATGGTTTATTTATATTTTATTTTTTATATATAAGGAAAATGAGATGTACATATGAAAGGTGTAAGCAAACACTTGAGAAATTTCCTGGAAAATCTGTTTTGTTGTTTGGTAACCTTTTTTTTTATTAATAAATAAAGTGTGGAATGTTTAAAAACCGACTGCAAAGAGAATAGTTTTTGAATTTTAATGATTTTACTATTTTACTACTTTTGCAAAAAGATAATATTGTTTAAATTAATTATTATTAATGGAATATCACCATTTACACTTTCTATTTTAATAATTTTATAAGTTTACTTTGATTTTTACTTTACTTTATTACTTAAATATGATTAGTTTTGAAAAGTACAATGTTATAATAAAATAGATTATTATAAGGTAAAAAATTACAATAATTAATGATTTTACTATTTTATTACTGATAATAATAATAATTTATTTATTACAACAAAGTGCCAACAGTGTAGTCTAAATTATTCAAATTTCAGTTGTCCTGCTACAGTTTTTAGAAGTCAAATTAAAAATGATGAGTTTTATAAGTGTGCAATATGATTTATGTGGATATATGATTTTTGAAAATGTTAATTATTGAGCGCTAACGGTATTAAGCTAGCTAAGATTTTTGGTCTTTGTAACTTTGTTGCTCAATTAACTCAAATCAAAGCAATACTTTAATGAACTCCATTTGCAGCTGAGGCTGAACTGAGGTGTGTTTGTGAGTGTGTGTATGTGTGTGCAGGCATGTGCAACACCCACTTGCACTCACGTCTGAATTTAAATTGCTCACTAATATGCCACACGAGACCAAACAAACCGTCAAACCCCCCAACACAAATTTCTAGGCACCTCTCACTCACGCAGCGCATTAATGTCTCCACAATGGTTTAGATGAGTCTGGGTCTGAGACAGAGTCCGATTAGGGCATGATGACTCGAGCAGAAAGCAATTAGGTAGCTTGTTTAGCTGCAGGAACAACCCCAACACACACAAACCAGCAATCAGCAAACAGAGAAGCTCAACCGGTTTCCCAGCAATTAGCTGGCAGCCAATCACAGACACTCAACGCGCTAGCACAGCGCGCCATATTGGCCATCAGCAAGGCGGAGCTAGCTCGCTCTCTCTCTCTCTCTCTCTCTCCCTCGCTCTCTCTAGCTCACTCTTTCTCTGTGTAAGTGGTGGTTGCTTTTTTTTTGACAGCAGTTGGGTGCGAGGCGTCGTCGCCCGTCTGAGTGCGTGTGTGTGTGCGTGCGCTGTGTGTGTGAGTGCTGCCTTGACTGCTTTGGCTGCTTTGGCTGCATTGGCTTTCATTTGCGCGCAGTTCTTTGAACGGTTCACTGCGTCAAGCGTTGCGCGCGTTACGTGTCCCAGCGAAGTTTGTAGTTGATGATGCAAAACGAGCATGCGGCGCTGCTGGTGCCGCCGGTGGAGAGCAGCACGAAATTGGTCAGCAAACCGTTTCCGAAACCCTTCTCCATTGAGAGTCTGATTGCCAATCAAACACCTGCCGTTCTTCCATCGGCCAATATCGAACGCAAGCAGGGACAGGAGCTGGAACCGGAACAGGAACGTGATCGTGATCGGGATAGTAATCGGCAGATAAATGCACGCGCTATTGTGGCCAGTTCAGCGCTGGGCCTCACCCAGTTTCCGCTTTACAATCCCTGGCTGCACGGCTACTTTGCTCAGAATCATGAGCGGCTCAGCCATCTAATTGCCGGCGGCTGTTATTTGGGCTCGCCGTTTGCCGGCAAGGAGCCGCAGCCACAATTGGCACCACTGCCACCGCACCAGCCGACGCATGCCTTGGACAATCTCAGCCTTAGTTCGACCAAACCAAACCAAAGCAGCGATGCCGATTTGGGTCGTCTGCCGCTGCCGCATCCGCTGGACAATCGATTCCTGCCCTTCAATGCTGCACCCACAGCACCCACGGATCTGAGCTATCGACGGCTGGCGGAGCTCATGAATCAGGATTATGTGCACAACCTGAGCGTGCATGCGCGGCTCCAGCACATGGCCGCAGCCCGGGCACAGGACGAGAGTCAACATTCACATCCACATCAGTCATTGGCTGCCACCCAAGAGCCATCGCCACATCCCGCCTACTCGCCATCAAAGTCACACAGCAGTCCCAGCACGGAGCCAGCAGTTGATGTGGGCATGGATGAGGATTACGAGTGCAGCGGGGATTCATGCAGCGACATTAGCCTCACCATGTCGCCTCAGAATTACAACGCCGATCTGGATAAAAGTCGCACTGGAGGTAATTATATGGCAAGGATAAGCTGGCCAGAAAAACTTTCCATTCCTAACTGAAGCAAGATTCTTGAGACGAAGACGAAGACAAATTCAAATTCTCATTCCAATACCCCGACATGTCCTTGCTGCTTGTGGTCTACGGACTGAAGTGGTTCTTGTCATGGTAATTAAAATGACGCAGTCAAATCATAGGCAACATTAGCATAAAACGCATTAAGACCCAATGTTTGGTGTCAATCAAAGCAGCAAAGTTTCCAACTCTTGCTCAGCAGCGAAACAGGCAGAGACAGCGGCAGAGACAGAGAGAGAGAGAGAGAGCTTGAGAAAGAGATGGAGAAATAATAATAACATCAAAAATGAAACTGACATTTTGACAAACGTAGCGATTTAGCCATTGAAATGGAAAGCCCAACGAAAATGGAAAACTTTTAGCCGACCGCATTTTAATGAGTCCTCGTCATATCCAAATGACATCCATGACTTGTGCTCTGGGTCTCCATTGTCCGAAGCATTTTAAATCAATTTGGCAAAACGAATTTAACGTATTCATAACTGCACATCGAGTTATGTTTGGGGGTGTACAACATTCACAACGATCTACCCCCACAAATGAGTGTTCATTCAGGGCCCATATAAATCAGTGACAGAGCAGGCAATGGGCATATCTGATGCGTGTAAGTGTTAAAAAAGCGCTTAAGCGTTACACAAAATAATCAGGCAGCCGGAGAGGGATGAATGTGCTAACCAAGTTGCTCATCGTTACCCTCAGCCTCACCCTCATCCTCACCCTCATCTTCATCACCGCAAAATACGCATATTATGTTTCAAGTGTTGTCTTGGGCTCCTTGTTTTTGTTGTTGTTGTTGGATTGAGATTGAGATTGGGAATGGGGCGTTTGCCGGCCAAGTCAAGTGTGCCCGTCATTTGGACACACATGTCTCCAGTTATAAATAAATATGTTTGCCACAAGTTATGACACAGACCATTTACGCCAGAAAGTCCAAACTGAACTCACAGTCATCAGTTGTTAAGTGCTGTTAATGGGCTTCTAAATACTTCGACAGGATGTTGTGTCTCTCAATTATGGTTAATTTAATCACCATTCAATATGAACTATATTTTTATTATCTGTATACTTCTGAAATATAATCAAATCCAAATTATATAAACCTAATGAGACCAATTTCAATTCAGTTTTTAATCCATTTCTTTCTGTTAGTTCTTAGTTGATAAGAAAAGCTACAAATACTAAATTGTTGTATTAAAGACCAAATTTCTTTAGTTTTATCGATAACTTTTCCTGCTTTCCCAAAATCGATAATGTGCAAATCTTGTCTGGAATCGATTGCGAATCGTTTTCTTTTGGATGTGTTCCATCCATGCCCTAAACAAATACAAAACACTTATTTCTAGAGGTATGAGCTTTCAATTTGGTATATTATTTCTTAGGTATATTGCTTGATTACCATATTTATGCTCTATAAAGTTTTTGATGATCGGACTATAAGTGTAGGGAAATCAATTCTCTAGACGATTTATTATTACTCTGATAGCAAAGATTGACTTCTCTCAAATTGAAGTGAAATGCTTGTTTATGCTTTGATTTGTTTATCTTTGATAGCTTATACGAACTCGGACAGTGAGGATTGCAGTGATGACGATGGTGGCCACTCGCGTCACGAAGCCGGCGGCAAGGAGTCGCAAGGCGGTGGCAGCAGCAGCTCAAAATCGCGACGGCGTCGCACAGCTTTCACATCGGAGCAGCTGCTGGAGCTGGAGCGCGAGTTCCATGCCAAAAAGTATCTCAGCCTCACGGAGCGCAGTCAAATAGCCACAAGTCTGAAATTGAGTGAAGTGCAGGTGAGTCCAGAGTCACGGGAATCACTCCCAAGCAGACGAGCGACTAATTGCATTCCCGATTTGCTTTAGGTGAAAATCTGGTTTCAAAATCGTCGCGCCAAATGGAAACGCGTCAAGGCCGGACTCACGTCGCACGGTCTGGGCCGGAATGGCAGTGCCAATGGCACAAAAATTGTGGTGCCCATACCCGTGCATGTGAATCGGTTTGCTGTGCGCTCCCAACACCAGCAGCTGGAGAAAATGTGTCTCAGCGGGCCCAAACCGGATTTGCGCAAGAAACTACCAACGGAAGCGATTAGCGGTTTTGAGAAGTTCAATGCAAGCGCTGCTGGTGGTGGCATTGCTGCCTCATCAATGGGTGGTGTGGGTGTCGGCATGAGCATGGGCGTGGGAGTGGGAGTAGGCATGCCACCGATTGGCGCATTGGCACCCAGTCCTGCCGCCTCATTGGCCCTCGCGCGCAGTATTTACTAAGGCAGAAGATGCATCAAAAAAACAAAAAAAAAAAATCATTTATGTTAACATTATTTTTGCTGAGTTATTTTTGTACATAAGAATTTCCCCCTCCCCCCAGCAAGTTTGGCCCGAGTGTGTAGACAAGGCTTTGTATTGTAAATAAATAAAAACAATTGAATTAATGTGACCCAGAGATATTTGTTTAAGGCTGCTTAGCAACTGCTTAGCTGCTTAACTGGTAGCCTAACTGCTGGCCATAATTTACAGCTAACCACCACAATAAATTGCTGGCTAACTGTGCACGCCTCCAAGCTGACAAATTCAGCTCGCTTTGCCCATTTATTTGGGCAACACTCGAGGGCCCGAAACAAGATTTGGTGTCAATTGGAACAATTAAACTGCCAATTTGGGCGATTCGACACAGAGACTCGAACTGAAACTGAAACTGAATCTCGTCGAGCCCATTTTCCGTTCGGTTCGCTGTGACTAATGATTTGTAATTTAACGCACCAAATTGTCGCAAAATACTCTGCTGCCTGTGAGAGAGAGAGAGAGAGAGAGAGACTCCTCCTGGCCACATCAAACAATCACTCCAGGTGTCTCACGAGTCACGCCTACCCGCCAGGACGAGGGACGTGAGCAGGGCGCACACACATGCTAAGTTATTAGTATTGTAATGAAACGAAAGGGGCCTCAGCACTCAGCCCTCATATCCTGTGCGTGTGTGTGTGAGTGTGTGTGTGTGTGTGTGTGTGAGTTGTTAATTGCATTAGCGACTTATTGGCTACGACAATTGACTTTTGTTTGCCGAGTTAAAAAATAATCTCTAATTGTGTGTGTGTGTGTGTTGGGTGAGCAGGCAGAAAGCGGAAGCACCCCTTAAAAGTTGCCTGCCACAAGGCAAAAAGGGGCAGCTCAGTTACCCTTGCACCCTTGTTTGACTCGTTTCGTTAGCAGTTTTATGTTGGGACACGCCTCCAAGCATGAGTTTTTATTATTGTAACACTTTGCAGGCAATTTGCTGCCGGCTGTGAATATACTGCCAGCGCTGCTCTTTTCCACAGCTCTCTGAATTTTGCGGCAAGCGAGCACAAAGTGCCGCGGGATGTTGCCGTTGATGCTGCGAGCTGTTGTTTATTTGGCTGCGTTGACTGCCGAGTGAGCTACAAACCAAACGTACAAAAATATATACAAAAAATAATCAAAAACGATAAGTTTCTCAGCACTACTCACAGGAGCGATCACAGATTAGCACAGCAAGTTGCTACAATCAAATTGAATCTTGCAACACAGTTGCAAATTAATTACAGCTCATCCACAGTTCGATGCAGCCGATACCAGTGCGAGGATAGCCTGACAGCAGTCTGGCATACTAGTTGCGGTGGCCCAGTGCCATTCATGGCAGGATCAACTGCAAATCTTTTGTTGTAAATTATATTGCCATTAATTACGCTCGGATTTAAATATGCCGCGTTGAGCGGTTAAACAACCATAATGCAGCATGTTAAAAATCACTTAAAAATCACTGAAAATTGAAAAAAAAACGGCAGTGTGAATGCTCGACAGGGAGTTACCCTAAACCGAAGACTCCGAATGTAACTCAGGCACGTCTCGGATTTTTAACAGATATTTATGCATAGAAAAATGATTGCGCTAGCTGCTGTGGGAATTGGTATTCAGCGTACAAAAAGCGACATAAAATGAAATAGACTAATTAAATTAAAGTTCTGGTGTTAAAAAGATAATGTAAGATGATTCTGTGAGACACTGATTGAATTCTTTAAAAATAGTAAATTCATTTAAGACTGTATAATATACCCAAACTGAATTCCATTTATGTGGTATCTAACTCGGTTATCCACAAGAACCTTGGAGTGACCTTCATCAGCCAATAAATGCACAGTTTCAGCTATGGACACTGCACCATACTGGACAACAAGGACAGACAGGCGAGTTGCCTAATAGACTGTGACTACACCCACACTATAAAAAAAACAATTCAAATGTTATTTTCACTTACAGATATAATGTGTTTTTTATAATATTATATTTCTGATAAAGTATTGCAATATAATATAATTCTGAAAGAGTAAAATATCGTAATAATTGTATAGAATAAAGCTAGGAATGATTTGTAAGTTATTCGTATATTTGTTTGTTGAAAAGGAGCAAGATATGTTATAAGTCGACTCTCGAAATCTACCTAGTAAAAAATGTATATTTGATTGTGCATTTGGCAGAGCCGACAACAGGAAATCTGTTAGCATGGTCCAGCCAACTTGGGAAAAAGGGGGTCATAGTTGAATGCAGCGGGTCATAAATCAAATGCGAAATGCTCGCTGTCATAATTTGTCATGAGGCGTTGCCACGCCCTCCATTTGGCAGTTGTCCTTTTAGTTCTCTACTTTATGCACAACAGGCATATACATGCATATATATATATATATATATATACATGATCAGCCCAGTCTTGTCCACGACACATGTTATTTGCAAGATTGTTGCTGCTTAGTAGCCGATGACATATCAAAGAGTCCGAGACCGACTCATTACCCGCTGCACTTGTCACTGAAATCACTGCGCCGTGGCATGCAGAGTGAGGCAGGAAGGGGTGCGGATGGAGGCAGAGTGACCAGTGGGCAGTGGGCAGAGACCGCAATCAAGCGACGACGACTGCCCAGTGTAAAATGGCTTGCAAATGCAGGGGCCGCCCTGACAATCGCATTATCGCATTACTGCTCCAATCCAGCTCCTCCTCCCCGGTCTCACCCACCACTTGGGCTTGCTATTGTATTGTGGCATGCGATCTGTCAAACGACAGTTGTCCCCCATGCGATCGGAGCACCCAAGGCTCGTTGGCTGTTGTCTGTCACGGTCGCCGTTGAAATTCTGTTGAAAACCGAAAAATGCACTCACGCACCTGAATCCCTAATCAGATGACAATCCAAGTCCAGACACAACCAGCGACGGAGGGCGACAGGAGAGACAGAGCCGCAGTCTGGCGGCTACCGGCGGTAATACATTTGTTTCTTTATTCTTTTTGTCACTGCTGTCTTGTGCATTAATTAATTACAATTTTATGATTTTATTAATTCCCCAACAAATATGAGATTGGGAATGCCGTTTGCCAGTTGTCTCCGGTTACTCTCCCCAAGCAGCAGCTACATACATATGTATGCTTGTATATTCCAATTCCCAGGGCTTATGGGCACGTACGATGAGCCCGTAATAATAATGAATGTAAATTGCCGCAATGAACGATTTAATGTCTTAATACATTATTTACAATGCACGTTCATTATGGTTTGCCTGCCGCCGTTGCAAGCCACCGCCCATGTCCACGCCCCCACTCACACTGGAGTGACCAACGGTTAGCAGTTGCACACAACATCAAATTTGAATATAATTAGTGCTATGTGCAAACATTTTGTATTGTTGTTGTAATAGTTAAAGACAAACAAACTGCCGACTGCATGTGCCCAGTATTTCAAATTCAATTATGCTCATACAATGCACTTGGAGAAAAAATGACACTGAAATCTACAAAATTAGCTGCTTCGCCTATATTTCTATAATGAAGTATTGTATCTTTTTAAACACAAGGATTTTTTCTTAAGTCTAGTGTAAATTTGTTGAAAAATTTAATGAAAAAATATGTCTGTTTTTCTTAACAGAAAATAATTTAAATTTTTCAAAAATTAACTTTCAAAAGAAGATATATTTGTCAATTATCGAAAATATTTCTTAAACATAAAAAAAATGGCATTTCAAATAATAACAAATTTGATTTCGTATTTTTAGAAGCTGAATCATATTATTCATATTAGGTCGATTTTTTTTGTAAGTGTAGCGCAAAGCTATTCAAATTTTGATAACGCTGAAAACACTTCACATCTAGCGGCTGTACTTTTTATGCATTTCGTTTGTCGGTCACTGAGGGAAGCCATTTATCAACATTTGTCACATATATTTCGTGCAAGCTAATTAAATATAAATATTTTATATATATTCTGAATTATTCAAATATTAAACAGCTCCAAGCTGAATAATAATAATCCATAATTGCAGGGCATAGAATGGTGTGCCCTATTTATATGATCAGCTACCTCATTGACTGGTCCACTCATCCAACCACAATTTGTGGTTCTGTTTCTTGTTTTGATTAATTCGCATAGCGACATTTATCACCGGGCTGTAATCCGAAATCACTTCCGTTGCAGACCGCCCAACCACAACAGCTTGGGTCACATGATCATGACCGGATAATAAGGCAAATTTGGACGTGTGCACGTACGTATTCCAAAAGCAAATCTAAATCGCTGGGCCGTCTGAGAGCACTGTGTGTGGTCCCTGAGAGAGATCATTTAGGATGAGTTACGAGGCCAGGCAGCGAATCTACGTGCCCCGAGAAACCTGTAAAGATTGTTGTATACAAGGACACGTGCAGATGTCAGATAATTGATAAAACTGCTCAGATAAGATGAGTGTTTGCTGTTAAGTAATTGATATTCCGGCCGACATTCGGCTACCCGCTGAGCGCTGCCTGCAAAAGCAATCAGCATGTGAATGAATGTGGCGACTAAAAAACCACCGGACAATTTACGCCGCACAGCATACGGAACTGGCAACACCCCCACACAAGGCAAGGGACGCTGGGAGTATATAGAAAGCACTCACATTCATACTCACTTTATTTGGTGAGTTGGCAAAAAATAAATAGAAATAAATACATAAGAAAAAGATGTGGAAATAATAATAAAAAAGAAATGTTTGCAACACAAAAAGCACATCATTGTCATCTCCTGGTTAGCAATTTGGAAACCGTCTTCTTAGCAACGCCCACCGACCCACACACAGTTGGCCCTCTGCCTCTGCCTCTGCCTGTGTCTGTCTGGACGCGCTCTAGTTCCGCCCACCGGCTTCCGGCCACACACACACACACTTACACACATACATACTTACTAGCATAAGTTCCAGCAACTCTCGCTCAGTTTTTGTTGTGGCTGTTTGATGCTATAACAAGTTGAACGCTTTCAGCGCTGCTTGCCAAGCGCTTAATGTACTGAAATGTGACGGAATGGGTGGCGCATGTCCATAATTACAAACCACCCATCGAGCACAACCACTGCTCGCCCAACCCCCCATTCCCCAACCCCTATTCCCCCTCTGTCGACGTGCAGTGTGCCAGTAAAAAAGTGATGACGTAGTTTGTGCCACAACTCAATTGTTTGGCAACGCCCACCGCTCAGCAGGCGGTCAAATTTTGCGGTCATTGTCGCGCAACGTTGTTAAATGCTGCCGGCGGCTTTATGCTGGTCAGCAGTTAAAAAAAAGCACGTACTTTTTTCAGATATAAAAAATCTATTTCAATAAATAAGTGTTTTTCAAATTGAGACCCTGTAGCAGCCAGCTTGTGTGCGTGAACGTTGTTCTATCGATTGTTAAGGTATCGTTGTATCGCAATCAGCTTAACAATAGGTGGCGCTTGTCTGTGTTTTTATTTTTTTTAATGTTGACCTTGAAATTAAAAAATTAAGAATAAAATTCTAAATTACGATAAAGATCAGAAGTAACTACGCAGTACAAGCAAAGTAAGTTGAACAAACAGATTAAAATAGCTTAGAGATCCATCTAATCGCTCTAGCTTAAGTTTAACAACATTAAAGCTGTGAACTGCATTAAGAAATGCAGATAAGCAAATTAATTTGCTTTGCCTCTGTTTTCCAAAAAATACGATTGGCAATATAAAATAATGCTGAAAATATCATATAAAATATCAAAAAACTCATATTTATTTTAGCTTCTAGTTAGTATATGTACATAAAATCACTCATATATATATATATAAATTTACAGATCACAGCGGAGGCTACAACATAATGAACATTTTAACATAAAATTGGGATTATTTGTTCTTACGCATGTACGCTTCTGCGGCAATTTTCTTGAGATGTTTTATGGTAACCTTGTCATTCTGGTTAACCAGCTTGAGCAGGGCACCATCCTGGAGCTGGAGCAGCTCGTGCGGCGGTCCATATTCGATTATTTTGCCCGCATCAATAACCAGAACGCTGTCGTTGTCCATCACTGTGTGCAGGCGATGTGCAATTGTTAGCACCGTGCACTGGGCGAACTTGGTCTGGATTGTCTCCTGGATCAGTTTGTCGGTGCTGTAATGAAGTGCAAATTAGAGGTGATTGCTTAAGCTGCCACTTGTTCCACTTACTCGGCATCCACGTTGGCCGTTGCCTCGTCCAAGATGAGTATTCGATTACTGCGCAGGATGGCACGTGCCAGGCAAACCAATTGTCTTTGGCCCATGCTGAAATTGGAGCCGCCCTCCTGCATGGAGCAGTAGAGGCCACCCTCCAGGCTGCGAACGTATTGCTTTAGCTTGACATCGTGCAACGCGTCCCACAGAGCCTCGTCGCTTTTCTCCTCAAACGGATCGAGATTGAAACGCAAAGTGCCAGCAAAGAGTACCGATTCCTGTGGTATGATTGAGATGCGACTGCGTAGATCATGTAGACCCAACTGTGCAATATTCTGGCCATCGATCTCGATGAGGCCCTCGTTGACTGCCAGCCTAAATAGTGCCTGAATGATTGAGGATTTGCCGGCGCCCGTGCGTCCCACAATTCCAATCTTCTCCATGGATCGAGTCTCAAAGTTGAGGCCCTTCAAAATGTCGCTGTCCTCCGGCGTGTAACGCATGCGCAGCTCACAGAAACGCAGATGACCCGCATGTGGCCATTCGGCGGGCAGATTCACATTATTCGCCGTCTCCAATGGTGGCTCCGATGGCGTCTTTGCATACTCCAAAATGCGCTCCACACTGGTCATCTTGTTCTCCAGCTCTGCAGTTTGACGCATGCCCCACTGACACATGATTACCAAGGTCATCGATTGAGTGATGGCCAGACCCACATCCCCGCTGTAAAAGCTTTGGTTGATCACCAGAAAACTGAATGTTACGGCCAGTATGTAAACCACACAGATCAGATCCGTCCAAAAGGAGAACGCACGATTTGCACTCGTATAGAGAAACAGAGCCGACGAGTTGGTATTCTGGTGTCCGTGGAAAGTCTGCTCCAGCTGCGGCATAGCATCGAGCGCCCGAATTGTGGTCAATCCTTCGAAAGTTTGATTGGCATGCGAGTAAACTGGACTGCGAGCTGTTATTAGGTGAAATAAGGATAATTTGTTGAATTTTGTTAGTCCTTTTGGTTTAGTTTCCGCTGCTGACTTACTCAAACTTTCAATGCGTTTCAGACTGCGACTAGCTGCGATGAAGAAAGCACGGCACAGATACATAAGAACCACCATAATAGCAGCGGGAATGAGCAGCCAATAGTTGGCTATGGCGACTATGATCAACACGGCCACCACATTCACAAAAAACTGTAACAAAAAACGAGCTAGAATTTACATAGATAAGAAAATGAAATTAGTGCTTAGAAGATACCTGAAGGGAGTCCATCATGGCCTGCGGCAGGGCCACATCCACATTCTCAATGTCGCTGGAGAAGCGATTAAGGACACGACCCGACGGATTCGCATTGAAGAAGTACATGCGGGCACGTATGATCCCGTGGAAGAGCAGATTGTGCAGTCGGAGTGAGATGCGCAGACACAGGAGAAAGAAGCCAAAGGTGCGCAGCAAGTACAATGCCAGGGTGCACAGCAGTAGCACCGAATACCAGGTAACCATGCGGGCGCGTGTCTCTTCGAGCTGCTCGGCACTGGCATACTCTCGATTCTCCTCCCAGGTGGCCCAGCGCGATATGAAGATGTCCATGAGGGCTTGGCAAACGCGAGCCAGCACAAAGAGTGCCAGCACTAAGCCCACCAAGATGGGTGCGCCCAATGCCTGGAAGTATTCCCGGTAGATATCATAGCCAACGGCGCCTTGTTGCTGCAATTCCGCATTGGCATTTTGCTGCTGTTGCTGCTCATCCGCAGGCATGTCCTGGGACAGCTTGGAGCTCCTGTCCACCTGACTGAGAACACGTTTCACCTGCTGCTTATCCGCCTCAATGGCGTCCAAATCGGGTGCCGCATGCTTCTCGATCACATCCCGCAGCTCAGCATAGCTGCCCTGGTGGGTTAAGCGACCTGAATCGAGCAGGAGCAAGTGGTCCACTTGTTGCAGCAGCTGCACGTGATGCGTCACCAATATCCGGAGTTTATCAGCCAAAAACCGATGAAAGCACTTGTCCATCAGAAGTTTACCAACGCGGGAATCCACTGCAGCCAGTGGATCATCGAATAGATAGATATCCGCCTGACGGTAGACGGCACGAGCCAGACTAATCCTTGCTTTCTGGCCGCCGCTCAAACTGATGCCACGCTCACCCACCACAGTGGCATCGCCGTGTGGCAACAGCTCCAGATCACAGTCCAGCTGGCAGGCATGGACCACAGCACGATAGCGCTGCTCATCGTACGGCTCCACAAACAATATGTTGTCCCGGATGGTGCCCTGAAAGATCCAGGGCGTTTGGGGAGCATAGCTCAACTTGCCGTGCAATTCGACACGACCCTGCATTAGCTCCACTTCGCCCAAGATGACGTTGAGGAGGGTACTCTTTCCGGCGCCCACGTTGCCCACAATGCCCACGATTTGTGCCTGTTGCAGCTCAAAACTGACGCCGTCAATATGCGCTCGACGCTTCTGGTCAAGGCTTGGCTTATTCCAGCTAGCGCTGACATTCTGAAAGCGCAGTGATTTCGAAGAACTCTCCGCGCAATGCAGTCGTCCAGCGAAAATGGGCTTCGCAGGCTGCCCCAAGTCCAGTTGCAGTGCGGGATTGTCGCCACTGGTGGAGTACCCTTTGACCGTGGGTGACTCAGACAGCTGCAGAAAATCGGCAACACGCCTGGCACTGACCACAGTCTGGGCCCAGGTGGTCACAGCCAGTGGCCAAAAGTGGAGCAATGAATCGTTGAGCAGGCTGTAGTAGGACGAGAGTATGAACACCTTCTCGGCGGTGACCACATCTCCCGTGTACACGTAAGCGATGAGGCTAAGAAAGAGGGACACCTTCGATATCATGTCGGTGCACTGCAACGCCGCATAGATGGACATGGAGCCGCGAATCGACTTCACCTCCAGTCCGCGTACATGGGCAATTAGCTTGGCAAAGGATTGTTCCCACGCATACATTTTGATCACCTGGATGGCGCCAATAATCTCGTTCATCAGCTTGACACGGCGATCTCGCTGCTCCGCGGACCTCGTGCGAAAGTGGGCCGCCGCCTTGGCAGCCCAGGCCTGCAGCGGAATCAGCAGGATAATAAACGCAATTCCAATGAGTGCTGTCCAGCCAATGCGCATGTACATAATGTAACCAAAGATGAAGGCCTCCACTGGACCCTTCCACAGGTCGTGAAAGAAATAGAACGTCAAATCGAACTGTGGCAAATCGATGGACATCACTGATATGGCCAAAGCACCGAGGCCTTCTCTGCCATTGATGGCTGCACGCAGACACTTTCGATATATAAGTCCTGCACAGGCCAGTCGTATCCTGGTGCCCACAGCGAAGACATAAAACATAAATGGATGAAACACCAGCGAGGTGACCAGCGAGCAGAGCACAATGCCCATCGCATACAGATAGGCGGCCTCCTTAGTGACGCTGGTCTGTTCCTCGGCAAAGTACGAGATCAGTCCGCCCAGGAATAGTGGCTGAAAGGCGCTGCATGAAAAATATCAAAGAATATAACCAAACACGTTCCATGGAAGGAAATTAGACTGTCTTCCTGACTTGGACAGCATCAAGGAGTGAATGTCAATTTTACTCACTGTATTGCAATTTCCAGGACTGAGTAGATCAGGCAAACAGGCACAAATTGCCAGCCATAGAATGTGAAGATTAAATGCAGTAAACTTGGCCGCTTCCGTTGGGATTCACGTATCCAAGGCTGCTGCAGGTCATCCGTCAGTTTTTCACTATCGAAGCAGGACAGATTTGCGTATAGCTCATCATCGCTGAGTTCTTCACGGCGTCCTTTGCGAAATACATGTCGCATCCATCTAAATAGAGAGTGATCCAAATCAATAATATGGACACCTGGATTGACACTTCATGATAGGGAGGCAATCCTTATGCCATAGTTTGGCGATAGCTGATTAGGCACAAGCCTAAAAATAGTGGTAGTATCTCGTAGACCATGTAATCGAGACAGACACAAGATACAGGGCTCAAGAGGGTTTAGTTTATCAATCAAAATCGATTCGAATATAAGCAACACCATTCGTATTTAATATATAATATATATGTATATATAAAACTTATAACTGTTAACATATAACTTTTAGTTGATGACAAAGGATCTGCTGCTGTTATTGTGAAACTCACACAAAAAACCACTTTGATATAAAATTTGCTTTTAGAAACGGATTTGTTTCGCGTTTAATATACGACTGTGTATTCATAGCGTCATTTACGGAATCTCTTGTACGGCGTAAACGGTTCGACGGACTGTTTCCATATGAGTCGCAGAGAGCCAGGTTCACCACTTTTAAGTTATTTTGATTTGTGATTGCTTAAGGTACCAGATAGGCCCATTGTAGTCGTCGTTTTTTTATTTTGCACTTTGCACAACACAAATTGACTGATTTAAGTGTCCGTCAGTTGGTCACTGCAACCGTTTAGACATGTTAACAGATAGATAATAGACAAATACGTAATCAATAGCGTAATAAAGCAGGAAATTGTCGGCCATTAAGTGGCGGCCATTGGTGCTTAAGAATGATGCATAAATTTTCTGGGCTTTTGGGCCAATTTGGTTAATAGTCCCAAAAATATAAGCCTGATAGCAATGTTTGTATTCGGTACAATGCACTCCGACAGCTGTTCGAGGTTGTCCAATCTTATCGGAGCGATTTAGATTGTAATTCGCTTTCGCTGATAACTTGTCAAAAATTATGTTTGAGTAAACGACAGATGGATAGAGTAACATTATTTATCAGTCATTGCTAAGCTTTAATGAGAGAAACACATAGTGCACAGCCAGTGCAAACCACAATTGGAATGCAGACATCGAATAAATAGTTATATAACATCCATAAAATGACGACACAAACGAAATTAATGCTGAATCCTAAGGAATCTAAGGCAGGTTGAGCAGCTCTTCTTGTGCATAAAGCTGCTCTGTTCGATCATAAACAATGCGCATCTGTTGCAACATCTCCGGCAGACTCTCAACGGCCTTGGACACATCCGCGTTGTGGCAGATGCGCTTGAGAAGATCGCCACGTGTGGGCATCGTATACATGGCCATCTGGGCACCTTTGCGTATGAGGAATGGGTGATGCTTGGCCAGTGTATCGTTGTACGCTGACTTACACACATGGTGCGACCTTTCATCATCGGCGATTTGTTGAAGACGATTCAGAAACTCGTACACGAATTCTGAAACATGGATGTTAAAAGATAACAATTCTTATCATTTCCACAAGCTAAGTACCCAGACCGCGATGTAGTCGCAACAAGGTGCGACTGCCTGACACGTAGCCCTTCTGATGCAGCAGGTTTGCTTCTTTCTCATATAGCAGCATTGTCTTAATGCTGTCAAAGTGATTACCCTCATCTGTGTCTTCTTTTCGCAGCTCGTAAAGAATGTCCGATTTGCTGCGTACTTCGCTGCTGACAAAGGTGAACACACTGCCCATCAGCAAGAAGAATCTAAGCAAACAAATTGTATTATTATTGTGGTGGTAGGTGGATTCAGCTAATCTCAGCTAACTTACTTCATGATTTCCTCATATGCTTCCAGATAGTCTTCCATGCGTACATCGTCGTCCTCTTGGAGACTCCTTTTAAAGAGTGCTCCTACTTTTTCCATATCAAAACAGTCTACAGCAACTGCAGCTTCGCTTTCAGTTGCCATTTTTTTTATATATTATTTTTAATACTTTTCTCTTGGGGAGATACTAATTTAGTTTTTAATACTAACTATTATATAGTTGCTGCAATTGTTTGCAGGTAATAAACTTTTTGTTAGAAAAAAACCCCACCAGTTATCGCCCAACAAGCAGACTTATCGACATATCGATATATTGTCACGCAAATGCCACAAGCTTAAATATTAATATTGCTTAAATAAGGATATTAATGCCTTAAAATACACTTAACACATTTTTAACTAAGCTATCAGCGTTTGTAATTTATTAGATTTTAACATTCCCAAATTTGTATCGGTGACTGTGAAAACCGATAGAAAACATCAGCTGTTTTAAGAGCTAGTGCAAAATGAATGTGGAAACGTTTCCCGGCTTGCCGCTCACAAAAGAGCAATTAAAAACAATTTTGACTGGGATGAGCGCTGGTTATGTGAGGCCCACAGATCTGCTTACAACTTCGGCAATTCTGCCGCCATTTAAGAAACTTGGTGTGCTCGTCGACTATGACGATATCGTGGAAGCTACTGCAGACCTAAAAAGTTCCATTTACAAAAATAATAACGTGAACATAAAGTCAACACAGGCCCAGGATTACAGCTGCATCCAATGTCGTCGCCATATGCCGACTGCACATCTGCTGGATCTGCACATCACCGAACAGCATGATTTGTATTTTGCGGCTAGCGTGGAGCGTGGCGACAAACCCTGCTTTTCCTGCTACATCGAAGAGTGTGCCGTGAAGTTTAATAATCCCCTGGAGCGTAAGGATCATTGCATCACAGTGCACAAGTTCCCGGCCAACTATCGCTTCGATCAAGCAAAGACTAGCAAAGTACACAAAAGTAAGAATTCCAATCACATGGATGTGGATGTGGACAATAATGTGCCGCCGTCCAATGAGTCCAAATTACCTTACATTAAGGCCTTCAGTTTTGGCCATCCCACACAGAGGACTTTCAGCACACGCAAGGAACGTGGAACTGGCAAAGCTTTGCTGGATGTGCAGGCAATGAAAGATGCACTTAACGATATGGATTAAGTTTTAAGTTACCATTTTTATTATTATTACTCGAATGTGGTTGCTCTACAATATTAGTCGTGTTAATTGATTTGTGGAAACCTTAAGGATCATTTGGATTTGATGATCGACCTGTGAAATTGAAAATAAATTGAATTGTTTTTGCCGTTCATATGTGGAGTCTTCGAGGATTATACTTACTTGCCCGTGTTGGCGTTGATGTAGTGATAGGCAACAACAAGCAGAAACAGGAATACGCCCAAAACATTAGAAAATATTGCCAATTGCACGTCGGTAATCATTTTGATACTGTACCCCTAAAAAAACAGCAGAATTTTTATTGAGGCTGGTGACACGTCATGTGTTAAATGCCAGTGGTTTGAACAAAAATCGATAAAGGTCCAGCGTAGAATAACAAAGGTTACATTTAGTATGCACCTTTGGTTTGCAAAGTCTGTAAGCGCATTAATTTAAGAAAATATTTACCTTTTTCTATAGAAAAAAGAACAAGCCGGTTTTTGTTTAGGCGTGCTGATTCACTCGGAATGTTAAAATCGACCGATATGTGCAAATATGATGAAAATACTAGAATATCGATATATAAATGGCGATACTATAATTTTGTAAGCATCGTCTTCAACTATCGATACCAAGTTGATGTCTCTAAATAATACCAAAAAGTTAATCGGATACATTTCAAAGAAAACTCGGCTTTTGCTTATTTTAAGTAAAATGCGTTATTTAATACACCATTTTTTCCTACTTCATTTACATTGATTACTTAATCGAGAACTAAAGACTCAAGTTAGCATAATACTAATCATTTCAAAACGTATCTCCAAAGTAGCAAGTAAAATGTTGTACAATCTTAAGGTCACTTTAGTGATTATAGTCATCAGTTACAATGAACGAATCATATTACCCTTAAATACATTAAGTTGTCCGTGTGCAAAATCCATAAAATCATTGCAAAATTACACACACTCACATAAAATAAAATAGCGTCTAAATAAAGTAATTTAAAATGCAAATTGCATATTTGTAACTAAAATCAAGCGAAAGCTTTGCTTTTTTTTGACAATGCGCAACGGATACAAATTTGCAGTTCTCTGTTTTGCTTATAAATTATGGAATTTGTTTCCTAAACGAATACTAAAACGGCCAGCTGTTGGCTAATTTCCTGTAACCACAACCGATGAATGCGTTCGGCTAATATCCTGCGAACTTCTGGTCATGTACGACTTTGTGCTTGGACTTTTGGGGAACAAGTCCGATACGTAGTTGGCCTGAAAATAAAGAATTTGTAAATGGACTTTAAATAAATATGGAATAAATTAGATTTAAAGTAAAGTAAATTTAAGGTAAAGTAAATTTAAGTAAGCACCTAAAAGTATGGTATGGAATTTTATTGGACTTAAGTAAATGATAAAATGTAAAGATTATCAAGATCAACGTAGAGATCAGCTAGATATATCTCGAGGCAAAAGCGGCGCATCTGACGACTTAAAGGAAACGCCAATGTTGTGGATGTCACTTTAATCGATGTTACTTTAATCGCACAATTCTCTGGTTTTTACAATGATCAAGCAACAATTAAGTAGAAAAAATCTCTATCACCGCTAGTTACTGCTTCTGGGCGCCGAGAAATCACTGTGCCTTCTTGCCTTCTTTGCTGGGCCAACAAGCTGTTTGCAAGTTGAACAAAGCTTGGGGCAAACAGTAGCACTAAAAAAAGATGATCATTGATACGTGTGTAAGTTGAGTGTAAGAGTGACAAGAAAATCCAACAAAAAAAAAACAAGTGACATGCGGGGGGAAATAGGTTCAACTTGGGATAACTTACCACGGTTAGAGCAGTGACGGCGCCAATGGTCGAACCGGCCAGCACATCTGACCAATGGTGCTTGTAGTCCGAGACACGACTCAGCGCCGTATACCAGGCAATCATGATGAACAGGAACTGCAGAAAGTGCCGCAACAGCTGCGAGCCACGCCATATCATGCGCGCTTGCAAATAGAGCTGCAAGTGAAGAAGAATGAGCAAGAAATGGACAAACAGAGGCGGCAACAATAAATGAAAACTTACCGCCACATAGACCATGGTGTAGAAGGTGAAGCTGGAGTGTCCGCTGGGAAACGAGAGGCGCATCTCTCTCAGCATACGCGCCGTGGAGCCAACGCCTCGACATGTGAAGTCCGTTATGTACTTGCCGGCATTTTGCAGATCGTCACAGCTCGAGCTATCGGCCATGACCGGCTGGCACACCTGTGTAATGGCAATTGACTTATTAAAACTTGATGGAAAACACGTTAAACTTAATCCGCTAAGTGTCAGTCTCAGTCAGTGGAGTTGCCCCCCCATTGTTATTTGCAACATGTGCGGCACATTTAACATAATAATAAAAAAAAAAACAGCTGCTGCGCATTTTATGCTCAATTTTGCAGCACTGTTGCTGCACTTCACTAAATAATAGGGCGTCTCTGTGCTGACTGATAGCTGGGGGGACTCAACAAGCTCAGCAATTTCCCCTCAATCTCATTTATCTCTCATTTCCCCCCCGAAAAGTTGCAAATATATAAATTGTACAACATGTGTTGCTAATAGTTAACTTATGTTTTCTATTCCCTACTGGGAAACTATGCTTAACTCTAGCTATATTTAACTTACTTCTGAGATTTTCCCAACTCTTCTTCAATTTTTGATCTGATTGCAATACATTTTTCAGAATTTTTTTTATTAAAATTTAAAATGTTATTTTTTTGAACTCTTGTTTTAAAATTTATGCCACATTCCTCCTCGTTACTCATTCCTCCCCTCGCTCACAACTCGCAGCTGAAAACGCTTTAAATAAACATGTGTAAATATAACTTAAAATTGTCATTTGAAGTGGCAAGCAACCATTGCGAAAGTGGCATTGAAGTCACCACTTATGTATTTATAGGCTTTTTGCTGTGGCAACACACACCGCTGTCATGTTTGTCATGTTGCACATGTTGCGCATTAAAATTAATTGGCAACTCGACTTGGTTAATTGCTGATCGATTGTCAAACTTACCGCAAAGAAATGTGGACGCAGGCGACCAATTGAGTACTTGGCTACATCCGTGGTTAGTTGACTGACGGCGGCGCCAAACACAAAAATTCCAATTTTCTTATAACACTCGATCATCCAATCGGGTATTTCATAATTCATAATGATATACTTGCGCAGCGTGGCAGTTCCATTGGCACTGGCCTCTCTCGAGCGCATAAGTTCCACGATTAGGATCTGTGAAAGAGCCAAGGAAGTTCGTAAGAATTTTATCAATTTTTCTTTTTTCCTTTTAGCACCTCCTGGAAAATTGTTTACCCACAAATAAATTGTAGGAAATAGGCACTGAAAAATATGCAAATATTTACAATTGCCCATTTTCTGGGTTTATTTGTAAATCTAGTTTTATGATGGGCCTTTTATGAATTAGGGCTATAGTTTTATAGTGCAGGCACATGTTGCTCCAGTTAAATGTGCAGCATGCGACCAGATGCCATATCTCCCACTACTGCTGCTGCTGCTGCTGCTGTTGTGTTGCAACAGCCACAAACTGGAGCACATTAAAGAGCTGTTGGCAATTGTGAACTTGAAATGATTGTGCAACAGCAACAACTGACATATGCTTGACACATTTTACATGGGTGGCCAGAGCCACTTTGGAGCAGTGCCAAGTGCTCCTCCAGCCCGCAGCGAGCAATCGGCAATTAAATTCATTTATATTTTAATTTTTTCAATTCATTTCGATACAATTCCATTGTTTGCCCAAAAATGCCCATAAACTTACCACGCTCACTGGTATAACCAGCCCAATGAAGTAGAGCATCCAGTTCTTCACTGTGGACTCCTTGAATGGATGCTTCAGCGACTCATCGTCACAAAAGAAGCCACGTTTATAGGAATCACCAAGCAGAGTGAATAATAGTATGGGAAAGCCAACTGAAAATAAAAAGAAAAACAATTTTAGATCGATCAAATAGCAAAGCAAAGGCGGCAATGATTTATCAATATTTTCTTTAGTAGGTCATTGGGACTTGTGTCGAGTATTAAACGGCATTATCGATCGTCTCTCTCTCCCGCTCTTATGAAGAATATATTTTCGTAAGACTGACACTTACGATATGTCTAAGCTATTGATAAGATTACTAGTCGACACATGGGGCATATATACAGGGGGAGACAACGAGACGACGACGCTCGTTAAATATGCCTACAACTATTTTTGGGCACAACAGCTGCAAACAGCGCAGAGGGGGCGAGGAGTAGCAGGAGACTCAAGTAGGGGGGAGGGGCAGTTAAATATCTTCAACCTTTCAACAAGATACTCACGCACTGTTTTAAATTAAAAATGCAGCACAACATGCCATTAATAATAACTTTCGAGGCATACAAATGACGCAGCCAGACAAATGGTCAGTGTGCACACTCACACACTGATTGATTGATTGGCTGATTGATTGATTGATTGATCAAAGGTTCAGCGCAGCAGCGTGCAACACATTCATCACAAAGCCGCTGCAGTTGACACTCGAAATATGTTTGTTTTCAAAAAGAGTGCAGTGCTAATTATAATCCACCCTCATTACATCCAACATGCAGCAGAAGTATTCAATTAAAAGTTCATTAATGCAACGCAACACTTGCAACAATTAGAGTTACAAATTTGAGTTACAGTTACAGTTATGGTTATGGTTATAGCTTCCCTAATTGCCATTGCAATTGCGCGTATTACCTGCCAAAGAGGTCGACGAGCCTAAATTAAAATTAGAAAGCCGGAGGCCTTGGACGCATCATGAATTGCGAGGGCTGTTCGAAAAGTGAGGCAAAGTAACTGAGTGGATGTGATTGATTTTTATGTACACAACACAACACATTTAAATTAGCACAACATTTATGCATTATTATTATTATTAGAAACATTTTTTTCTAAATATATTTCTTAATAATAGAAAATATTTCTGAAAATTGGGAAAGCTCCATTTTTAATATCTATTTTTTATATTTAGAATTGAAAAATTATTTCTAAAACCAGAAAAACTTGATAGTTTTATAATTTGTACAAATTATTTCTTTTTTTATTTGTGTGTGTAATAAAATCAATTCCCCATTTCCGCTGGGAGCATTTATGTGTTCCTTCCGAGAGTATCTGCTGTAACTATAATTACTATAGGCTCAAGTGATATATATATATATATATATATATATATATATATATATGGAGCAATGAAAGTCCTCAATGGCGACGATTGTGCGCAATGTTGCAACACTTGAGGCAGGCGAGTCTTGATGCTGCTGTCGCAGATTCATTTCACAATAGAAAGGGACTCATGTCGAGCAAGGCAATCAGAGATCGGGGCGCGACAAAGGTGGACAGACCTAAGATGAGGGGAAAGTAAGCAGACAGGGCAGCTGCACCAAAAAACAGGTTCGATCTTTAAACAAAAAGAACAGAACAAAATTGTAGCGACAATTGTCTGGATTTTTAACGATCTCCGCTGGGAAAGCTATTCCATGGGCATCGAGTATTGTTGCCAGATTAGAGTCATATTACGAACAGCAAGTGACCTTTGTATGCGGGCGGCTAATCCTGCCACAATACGGTAGCTCCTCTCTATATAGATTTTACGACTTTGCGGCACGAAAACGAGAGTATGTGGCAGTCATAATCTGATCGTAAATGTCTGCAACAAGTATTAAGTGAGGGAAATTCTAACCAAGCATAACTCGATTAAAAATGCTAAAAAAAAAAACACAAATGTAGCAAGTAGCAAATAGGAGAGGAAAGGGGATGGTGAGGGAGTGGGAGTGGGGGCATGCTATCCAACGATGCACAACCTGCGGCGGAAGTGCTTCGTTTAGTGGCAAACGCCAAATCGTGTCACAGCAAGTTCAACTAAATGATTATCATAAGCGAACACACACAAAAAAAAAGGCAGCAGTCGCATTTTAATATAATTATTTTTGAGAGTGCTTTGCGCCCCATTTGGTGTCAAGTCCATTTCAATAATGCTCAAATCACAGTCTGCCGACAATACAAAAAATTGTACACAATTTGTTTGATAAATACAAAGAGGTAACTGACGCACTGGAGCACACTTGGCACCCTGCTCAACTTAAGACAAAAAGGGAGCCGCACTGCTGCCACCGGGCTATGCCACATATTACATTCTTTACTTATCTCTGTCTCTCTCTCTATATGTGCAACTGCATGCGGTATCTGTGTATCTATATATCTCTCTGATGCTGTTGTGTACTTAAGTACGACGCACTCTTTTGAGCTGAGCGCCAAACAAGTTGCGGCAACATTTACAAAAGCATTTTGTGGTCCACACAAACAACATTGGGCGGCACGTTAGAAGCATTACCTCTCACTCGCTTATCGTGCAACAATAAATGCAACTATTTCTTAATGCTTTTCATTAAAAATCTTCTCATCTCATTTGCAGCAGAGGCTGCAAATGACTGACTCTCTGTCTGGCAGTTGAATTCTAGCAGCGCTAATTAAACAAGACGGAAGTTTAATTAAAGACAATTAATGCCAAAAGATTTGCACTCTGGCCAACCTCTGGCCAATTGACAGCAGACTGCAGACTGGAGACTGCAGACTGGAGACTGCAGACTCCAGCCCAAGGATGACTGACAGTCCACAAATTGATGGATCAACGAGACGGAGAATATTCTCATTTATCAACTGAAGACAAGGCTCAGGGATCTAAGCATTTTACGCTTCACAACTCAAAATCAGTGTCTGGGAGGCGACACATTAATTGCACATGTGCAACAATTACCAGGAATTTCCAGAGAAATAGAGAGAGCTGACAAAGGTGTCGGTGTCAACCAGGTAGCGCCCTACATGCAACGCCTTTGTGTGCCACAAGGCAGGTCGTCAACTGAGTTGAAGATTTGTGACCATAAAAAGCAAATCCCAGACTGGCAAAATAGAGCACAATATGGTTTAAAAATAATAAAAAAAGAATAATGCAGACAATAGTTAAAAAGTGCAACAACGGTCTACCTTTGCTGATTTTAGCTATTCAATTTGTTTCAACTAATAATAATAATAAATTAACCAAAAAATGATGGAGACAAAAGATATCCCAATCAATTGTTAGGCTTAAGCATTGAATGTCTTTGATGGAAATTATCAGCAAATTTGCTGATAAGTCATACTTAAGTCAGTAGTCAAGAAAGTTAATCCATTATAAATTTGATTTTAACAGTGCAAAATGAGTAAGAAACTAAGCAAGAATGGTACAGAAAAAAGATACCCTAGACTAATAGTAGTCCAGTCCACCTCGACCTTAGTATTACATATAAGTTCAATCGATTTAAGCATCGAGTTGCGATAAGCGTAATTTTTGAATAAATTTATTGTTTATCGATTTACATATCGAGTAATCTGTATATATACCTTCGGCTATACCTAAAGATGAGAATGAAAACAGCCTCTGTATCAAATCAGGGCAAAACTCCGCAGTCATCGACACTGTTTCGATCTGTTCGACGTGTTTGATAGTATTTATTTTTTTTTTTGTCTGCTGGCTCCGTTTTTTTTTTGTAGAAAATAAACAATAACATGAATTGGAAAAGTGATCGCCTCCATGACCATGGCAACAAACGAAATGCGTAGCATAAATATTTTTCTTTCTACTTAGTTTTCTTTTTTTTTGTTTTCCACTCCACCTACACTACTCAGACTCACGCACTATAAATTATTGGAGTGCGTGCAGTTTTTCTCTCCCCCTCTCTCTTTTATGAGTTTAATGACTTCACAGAAGCCCACCGAAAAGTTGAAATAAGTCGTTTCTCAATTGTGCTGTAGCTCGTTCGCATTCAATTAACGTCAAGCGGCGACAATACTAGTTTATTTTCAGTCAAGTCGCAGTCTGACGTCGAACACACCCAAAATGCGTTATTTAAATACTCGAACAGGCAGCGCATGCTTTTGGACACATCACTTTATCAGCGACTTGCGTCAAAACTAATTTACGCCCAAATTAGTCGGCGACAGACACACGGAATAAAGTCCATCAGATCAGAATCAGATCAGAGCAGACAATCTTAAAAGGTGCTGCATACTGGCTCCTAAAAGGCATTGGAATCTGTATATATATATATATATATTTATATATTGGTATAACGTTACAACTAATTGGAATTAATTTGGGTGGAACTATTTGTGTTTTTACATATTTGATTAAGTGTGCAGCTGGGGTCGAAAGTTTTGTTTTTTCATTTTATTTATTTTATTTTTTAATGTCAGGGCCTTTTATTTATGGGCACATATAGAGGGGGAATGACAAAGTTTGTATGATTAGATAGCTATTTTGTACATTGCGTGTAAATTCCCCATCACTTTTTATTGGCTATATTAGCACGGCTTATTGCAGACAGACTGATAAATGTTGCGAGCGTTTAGTTGACTGGTTTGCATTTAATTGGCAAATAGATAAGCTACCGCAAACTGATTCATTCATGATTGGCGCCATGTTATTTTTTTCCTGTATGTTTCCTTGGATTCTGTTGTGACATGCACCTTCTGGTGCTTAATCACAAATAACCGCTTAAGCCACAGGTTGAATGAGTCAATTGAATACAGTTATTTATATATGTATATATACATGTAAAATAATGTTGGTTTTATATATTTTTTGTGTTAGGTTTGTTTTTTTACCAAAGTCAAATAACCTGTATGAGTGTATTGAAGTATTTGTCCACTTACGTAAATATTGTATTGCAATTCACACATATTGACATATCGACTATACAAAAAAGTTGAAACAGGTAAGCACACAGCTGTAAATTAAGCTTCAGGTCGAAACTCGTAACAATTGCGACAACGTACGTGTTTACCTTAAATACTATAAGGTGTTGTGCCCATTTTTTGTAGCTTTCAATTGGCGACAATAATATAAGCAAATAACATAACTTTCCCAAAAGTAAAAAAGCTATTATGCATTAAGCTTTTATCCAAACTAACCGAAGTTCCCTCATCCCTTTTGGGTGATACATTTTTGCATCTATACTACGCTAATATAACAAAAGACGCAAAAGCGTAAATTGCTGGTGACTAATTTTACATTTGAAATGCAATTGATATTAACAGCACTGCTACTGCTAGTGACACATTTTAAATTGACACTGTAAAACTATAAAATGTAATTAAGATTAACAGCACTGCTAATCAAATTCTCGCCAGATGTGTTTTGAATTCTGATTGCTAACTCAAAGAATTCAATGTGGCTCTCTCAGCTGTTTAAAATCACCAACAATAGAGCGCAACAGTGTGTATATATATTCGTGTGTGTTTGTGTATCAAAGAGAAAAAAGCTCTGCTGAGCAAGGCCAGTGCACATATACAGATGCCGAAAATTGCATAAAACGAAATACACAAAAAAAAAAACAAACAATGCGATAACAAATATTGCGGCAAATTCAAACATATCCAATTTACACATAACAGTGTGCACATGTTGACAAATATATGTAATTTTAGGTTGTGGCAACACTTACCGCACAGCAAAATCAAAATATCGAGTCCCACTCTACATAAAATTCGCTTGTTTGTGTCCATATTTGTTATGCGTTGTTGTTGTGAGTTGCTTTGCAAGCGTTCTTCAATGCTTTTGGTGGAGTGGTTGTTGTCGTTGCTGGTGCCGGGAATAGTCAATGTTATTTGTGCAGGAGGAGCAGCGTTTTTGTTATTGCTGTTGTTGTTGTAGTTTTTGTTGCTGTTGCCACTGGCCACGTTTGCGCTTGAAACTGCGCTCAATTGACTATCCGGCCGACGCAGCGGTGTTGTCTCGCTCGCTGACGATTCGTTACTCATTTCCAATTAGTTGTTGTGCTTTTCGGTGAGTTAAAATGATGGAAAAAGCTTACAAAAGCTTTACGCTGTCTCTCTTCACTTGACAGTGAACTTGTGCTTAAGCTTTGACAGAAGCGTTGCAGGCAGCAGAGCACAGCACAGATTGCTCCTCTTTTGTTCTTCAGGTAAAAATGTTAACGTCTTAAATACGTCATTTCTGCAAACAGAGGGTAGAAAAGATAATAATTTACAACAGAATTGGGGGATTAAACAGCGTCATACGTATGCATGACTAAGGGAACGGTTTCATAAACAAAGACAAAAAAAAAAGGATAAGGGTGACGAAAGTAAGCATGCTGTGATTCATTCATTGTTATGCATCATAATGATATTACGAGCCAATCAGTTCATTCAAGTATGAGCAGAGTCCTCAACATCTATGAGATACCATATAAATTTCCCTTAAATGTTATTTCTCGTTATTTTACTTTACTCTTAACTTGATTGATATTTGGGAGACGAAATCTGAGCTTAAAAAGTGCAAGTAGCGATGGAGCTGCAGCAAAATTAAAAATTTTGATTTTACCAAGAACTCGTAGTAAAACAAATAGCAGTAAACATCCAAAAAAAATTTGAATATTCTCAAAAATAATTAATAATTGCAATTCTTTGACATATTCATTGATTTAATTTGCCATTTTTTTGTAGCATTCATTAATTATATTATTTATATAATTTATATAAATAAACGAAAAAAATTATTCGATAACGGTTGCAACGTGTGAAATGGAACTAAACAAAAGACATTGTGTTCAGCTGTGGAACAGTGAACCGGTTGCGCTTCATCTAGCTTGCATGTATGCATTTTATTTTTGCAATTGGAAAGAAACATGTACAGGATTCAGCGTGAGTCGTGATTCGTGAGTCAATTGCTGTTCACAGGTCAACAAGCTTGCATCAAACCAGTGGTTTGAGATTCTAATTTGGGATCAAGTTAATTTTAATGGGCTCTGAAAATAATTTGCTTGATAGAACAACTGTAATTTGTTCAACTCTGTTAAGGCTTGCCCATAAATGGGGCGTTGTAATAAGCAGCTTGCAACCTGTAAAGCAGCAACTGCATAGCCATTGTTTGGCATTCCAGCGGACAAAGGAACAAGCTTAATTCGGCTGGAAGCCATCGCGAATGGGATTGCAGTCGGTTGTCAGTTTCCAATCGCTCAGTTTAGCTACTTGTTCGTCAGAGCAAGCAGAATCTATTTATAGATAGCATAACGAAGTTTATTTCTTGTTGGTTCGTCTGCTTTAAAGGTAATGAATAATTTTCCATTCATTGAGGGGAGTACTTGGTATTTGTCTTAATGATCAAAACAGCTTCTTAATTAAATACGAAATTTTTTTAAGATTTTTATCTAAATGACCAAGAGTGCAATTTCAACACTTATTTTTAATTGTTTAATAAACAAAGTAAAAAATCGTGAACAGGTTAACAGCTATCTGGAAACTGTTAATCAAGCGTTAAAGTGCGTTACGCAAATGTTATTCACATTTTGCTGTAAATTAACACAGAATGACAAGCAAGATGCGATTATCTTGTTCTCAACAATCCCCCCATCCGCTCTCGCTTTCCTTGCCGTAGCATTCAAATGTCATGCTGAAGTGGCGCATGCTGTGAAATAAGGTCAAATAATCCGCCGGTGGAAACGAACAAAAAATGTAATTGCTCATAAATTACAGCAAATAAAATGTAAATAATTAACATAAGCTCCACATGAATGGAAAAAGGCGACTGCAATTTTACATTTCGACTGGAACATTGAACATTTCACGGCCACACTGCAACTGTAAATCGGTGCTGATCAAAAGGCAGTGCCCAGAATTACTTGCAGACTTATTGACGACGCTGACTTCGCTGCTGCTGGCGGAAGGCAAAATGACACCAACGACGCTGATGTCGTCGTCCATGTGCGGTCGTTGTACCTACCTATGTATGTATGTGTGTATAGGTGTGTGTGTGTTTGTAAAAAGCTTGTTTACTTGATATGTAAATGATGAGGGGTATTAAATTCATGCTTGTTGCGGCATTCACACGCGCCTGACATTGAAATCTAAGACGACGTTTCTGGTTGATTTTGCAAGTGAGAGTGGGACGCTAATTTAGGAAACGTTATTCCACCAAGTTACTATTGTAAACTTTACTAAACTGTTTGTTAATATTACACAAATTGTTGAGCATTTGACTTACTCTTAATCTCTCCAGTTACAAATCTTGTTTATGGTTATTATTCCGTGACTAACTGAATGGCTTATCAAATTTATCAAAGTATAATCACCATGAAATGAAATAATTAAACGTTTCGTGATAAGGGCTTACTGTGGAAATAGAACAAAATATCGATTAGAAATTTTGTGCCTTTCGCAAAAAAATAAAAAAGATTAAATAAAAAAATTGGCAATTCACCAATATTTTATGAGTTTGCTACGCACATCCTGCCAAAAAAAAAGACGACCTTGAACCTGGCAAACAGACACCCACACTTGCACACAGACAACAAGTTGAATGTAAACATTCTGCGCAGCGAATATCGATTTTATGTTAAGGCTATTTTACGATATGGCAAATATAACAACTGAAGCACTCACTCCTTGTGGGAGTAGGCAACTGTTGTTATTTTTCCACCCATCTCTATATCTATCTCTATCTCACACTTATTTGTGCGTTTAAAATTCCCTGTTTACCAATTTCGGTTGTGTGTTTACATTGACATCCATTTCAGCTTTTCACATATGTTTCGCTATCTGATTTTTTATATATTTTACTTTCCACATTTTTTTTTAATCTATTAACACACACACATAACATTGATTGTATATAAAGAAATCCATATTACGTTTGAATATTTTAATGGGCTTTCAATGTTTTTTCCGTTGCGAGAACCAGATGCCAAATTATCTCAGCCACTTTGCTGGTTTTTTCTTATTGGCGTCACTAAAAACTATTTATTTCTCTTGTGCATAAACAATTGCGGAAAATTCAAGGCATTAGCCGCAGCGCAGCGTAACGCACTCCCGTCATCAAAACAGATGGGCAACCGAACACGTCCGCTGAGCGAATTGTACTAAATACGAAGACAAAGACAGACAAGCCTTTTGTGTTTGTTTTGCGTGTTTGGCACACGCAGAGAGATATCAAAACCATAATATGCGCTCTCTTTACATACTTCGTGTGAGGAAAATAGAACGGTACTCGCTTCGTGTTCAGATAAGTCATATTTTAAGCTTAGATAAGAAATATTTTCGGAACTACTGTGAATTGAGGCAGTAATGAAATCAGTCATCAGCCTCGTGTAATTATTTATATTACGACAGAAAAAATAAATTGTCGAATTGCAAAAGATTGTATTTTAATTACAAAAATCATCAATAATATCTTCTGTGGATAAACTAAATAAAATTAAATATACAGCTTATTTAGTGTGATTTACATTACAGAGTTTTTACTAACAGCGCTCCAATGTGCATAAAAGGAGATTATACGAAGCAGAGAACGAGAGAGCACGCGTGCTTTCGGCTCTCTTGCACTCTCAGCAGTGCAGGCCTTCATTGGTACTTGGACACTTACTGATGGTGGTTGCTGCTCTCAGTTCTTCGTGTTCTGTCGAGCGTTGAGGTCGTTTTCTGTATTTAGGCGGAGTTTCAATTTTATTTGCGTGCATTCAGAACGCTGCGCATGCGAAAGAAGAGCGCGTAAAAAGTAGCGGATCGCAAGTGAAAATTCATGTATATATATATTTATATATGTAAATACATGTGTGTGTATGCATGTGTGTAAAAAAATGGAATAATAACGAAATAAACAATAATTATGGCTATCTAAGCAACCTCTGCGTAAAAGTAGAAATACAAATGAAAGCAATACAATTGCAAATATTTAAGACGAATTCAAGCAATTAATTTATGCGTCGCCAGCAGTAAATGCCAACAAATTCGACTACTCACTTGCGCAATGTCCATTTTATTGTTTACTTTAATTTATCGATTGCTGGCCAAACCACCAACAACGCTTATCATTCACCAAAAAAAAAGGCAACTTTGTAAATGACTTTCGGTACCCGTCGGAGCCAAAGCAAATCGACCAGTTCTTTCCGATTCCATTAGCGTCTGCCCAAATACTCGCCACTTTGCCTTATTTATTATTTACCAACGTGCACTTCAAATATTTGTGCTTCTGCTGATAACCAAAAAAAAAAAAAAACACAAAATAAACAAAAAAAAAATGCCCACACACGAGGCTCGCAAGGTGCAATAAGAGCAACCCACACAAACCCACACAAACCCACACACACACGCACACACCCCCGCTCATAATTGCCGTAAACATGAGCAGCTTGCGTCCTGCGAGTGTCTGCGATACGACGCCGTTGCAACGCTTCGAAAGTCAAAGCAGTAGCAGCGAGGAGCCTTCATCGCCAACAGCAGCGAGCATCATTGCATCATCGCAACAACACCAGCAACACCATCAACAACAGCATCATCAACAGCATCATCCACAACAACAGCATCATCATCACAACAATAACAACAACATTGGCAACAATGTCAAAGTTGATTTACAGCTGCCACCGTTTGTTGGGGGAGTTGTTACAACAACAGCGAGTGTTGCCCAGCAACGCAATCGGGGCACTGCTCACATCTTTGGCCGCATCCTAATCGACCTGAGCCTGCTTAGCTGCGGTGAGTGTTGCACTACTTTTTATATATACAGTAAATAAAAAAATAACTCTAAAATTAGTAAAATCCCAATTAAAAAGGTTGAAAAATCAGAAATCTTAATAGAAATAGAACAAGAAATAATTTGTAAATATCGATAAAAAAAATAAGAAAAGCTTTTTTGCTCTTTTGCTGAAATATTTTCTATTTTTAAGAAATATATTTTAAAAAATAGAAAAAAGAATTCATTAAAAAATACTTAGAAAAATACTCTCTGAATATTAAGAAGAGCCACCCCAGACACAAAAAGTATAATTATTGTATGCCTATTTTAGGGATATTAGGGAAGGTCTACTTTTGCACATTTATTTTCCGCTTATAACAATTGAACTCTGATTTTCAAACTTTGTAAAATATTCCATGATATTATAGAAAACTAAAGTATTTTATTTAATGACTCATGCACATCGTGCCCCAAATATGTGTCTAAAGCAAGTTTCTAGAGTGAGAACTATCTACTATTTACTATTATCAGGCAGCAGGTCGGCGCCACTTCTTCATATCACCGTGGTTATTTTAACCGTGGGCGATTCGCGTTTTTTTTGTACATTTATTTTATTATTAAATGGAATTGTGGAAAAATGTTTCCAACAGCGTTGGCATATTTTATATCATAATGGATAAGCATTTTTGCTGGTGTTTATTAGTAGCTGCCCAGCAGAGGATGGATACCCAAAGTGATATATAAATGCTTGCAACACACCAGAATGACCACTGACCACCATTTGTGGCCTCAATCATCGCCCAAATACAAAATACCTTCGCCCATCGAGTGTTGTCTGATTTATATATTTAACTTAATTTACGCAAATGTTTGTGGGGTGAATTTATTATTGTGCGAGCAGCATCAGCAGCATTGTGAAAACAATCAACAATCAACAATCAAAAACAGCAACAACAACAACAACAACATAAATAACAACATCATTTATCAGCTTGATTTTGATTTGGAACTGAAACTGGCTGTGGCTCCGCTTGTTTATCCAGGTCTCATTGGGGCATCATCAACATCAACAGCAGAACTTGTTGCGATGAGGCACTGAATCTGACACCAATGCCTATGATAATGATTATGATAGATATTTTTCTCTTATATAAAATGCGCATCTATATATATATATATATATATATGATCTTTCTAAGTGTTAATTGCAATAATTAAATATATATATGCATTTCTTACAGTTGGTTTGACCATGCTGGGTTTCTCGCTGTGGTCGGAGCCCCACAAGCGCGGCTTCTTCTGCAGTGATCTCTCGCTAAAGCATCCCTACAAAGAGTCTACCATTCGCAGCTGGATGCTGTATCTGGTGTGTGCAGCGTTGCCCGTCTCTATGGTAATTTTATATGTCTAAAATAATCAACAAAGTTGTTTGCCTAAATTTTTCGATTTTTTATTTAATTTTTGCACAGATTTTGCTGGTTGAATTCTACCGGGCGCAGGATAAACACAAGTATCAGGCCAACTATCATTGCCAGCAGGAGGGCAGCGGCTACTATCTGTGCCACATGGAGTTGCCACATTGGCTGCTCGAATGCTATCGCAAAATTGGCGCCTTTGTCTTCGGCCTGGGTCTGGAGCAGCTAACCACGGACATTGCTAAATATGCCATTGGACGCCTCAGGCCACATTTCTTTGCTGTTAGTCTAAAGACAATCTTCCAATTATTATTTTTAACTAAAGCCTGTCTTACCTGCAGCTATGTCAACCTGTGCTCCACGACGGCACCAGTTGCAGTGATGCGATCAATGCGAATCGCTACATTGAGGATTTCACCTGCACAGCACTAAATATGAGTGCCAAGCGGCTGAAGGATGTGCGACTGTCGTTTCCCAGTGGTCATGCCAGTTTCGCTTGCTACTCCATGATCTATTTGGTGGTGCGTGTTCAACTGCAATTTTAAGACTGACTCAACAACTGAGTAATTAACATTTTTGCTTAGATCTATTTGCAGCGTCGCATGCAGTGGTCGCGCCAACGCATGCTGCGCCACTTGTTGCAGTTCCTGCTGCTCATGTTCGCCTGGTATACGGCGCTCACCCGCATCTCCGACTACAAGCATCACTGGTCGGATGTTATGGCCGGTTCGGCCATTGGACTCACCTATGCCCTTGTCGTTGTAAGTCGGCACACAAATATATTTATTTACTATATTAACTGATTTATGTATCGCTATCTCTGTTTGCAGACTTGGACACTTTGGTAGGCTGGCCAAAACCAAAATACTTCAATCCCCACCGCCTTCGGTCTTCGCTTTAAACTGGAGTTGTTCCAATTGAGCCATCGTCTTTACATGTGCAACAACTATAACAAGATTTTAATGTTAACAATTAATTTTTACTACCACTGAACGTAGCTCATACATTGTATGTGTATATGTGTATGTATGTGTGTGTGTGTGTGTGTGTGTGTGTACTTGTGCACCTTTGTTCACTTTTACTTAATACAATTTTAAAATGTGTGTCTGAAAAGAATTGTTGTTTTTTCATTTACTATCAACGAATGCTCAAGCTCTGAGTCAACTATATACATTTTAATGGGAAATGCGTAAAATTGATAAACTGAACAAATGTATCACTCGTCATATAAAGTATTATTAACATTACTAATATTAATATTTTGGGGCGTTACTCACTGCTACTTAGCTAGAATTATTGTGCTCGATTATACTATTTTAGGAATTTTAGTCGGGTTAAGTATTTTTCTGCACTGTGATTATTCAAAGTCTGTTCTTCGCCTTGGATATTAGTTGCTTAAATCCATTCCGATTATAGCTGCACTGGCATAACTTAAAGTAAGTCCTTAAAACTGGCAAGATTAAGGATGTTCCTCTTTAGGTCGGATTGTCAGATAATCTTGGATATAAGGAAGTCAACTTGCTTTCAGATCAGCTATAATAACAGGTGAAATATTGATTTGGAATTAAACCAAGTGAATTGGCGACCACCAGCTGGTAATCGAAACTGAAAGCCGTCGTTTCAGCCTGGCTAACTCGCTCGCTGCTGGCCATATGATCATAAGATATGGAATTGCAACGCGGACAGACAAAGATACATTTTGCATTTGCCGTTAGCTGACGATTGGAATTGTCGATTGTAATTGGTAAATAGAGCCAGATTAGCACTTGACTGGACACTGACTCATGGCCAGCCTGAAAGCAAGTGCTGGCCTCGACTTCTGGCCAAGTGAGCAAGTGAGCAGAACTGTTGGCCAATTTGCTTGGTGCTGGGCCCGGTTTTTAAAAAATAATCACTGCCACAATCTTGCTCCTGTCCGGTCGCACTCCACTTGGCCAGTTCCATGCAATTTGCATATTAATCGAATTTATTGCCATTGCTCGACACTCGACACGAGCCCAATTTGTTGACTGATCAAGAGATGAGACATGAGCAGTGGCAGCATCCCAGCAGCCCCATCACTCACTCAACACTCAGCCACTAAATTTGTAGGAGATATATATGTACATATATATATCTGGTCAATCAGCTATCACCACTTAGCCAAAAGCAGTGAGATTGATGCGGTTGTAAAATGTCCATGAATCGTTTGAGTTGTTAATTTCTTAAGAAAGGAACACTCCATCGCCATTCAATACACTCAACACTCCACAGTCAACACTCCACAGTCAACACTCCACACTCGATTGTCGACATTCGACATTCGACAATTAGATGGATGCATTTGAAATGACTGTTTGGCAATTAACACAATTTTTATATAGCTTTTATCGCAAACATTTTGTAGCTGTTTTCCCCCAAAAACGAAAACAAACGGGAATTTCCCCCATGTGAAACGCTTTTCAATTGCTTTTGCTGCATCTGCTCAGTCATTCAGCGCGATTCGTGTCGTCTGTCAATAGCTTCAAGTTTATGACTCGAACAATCGCTATCTATCTATATATATATATTTAGCTATCTGCCTATCCATCTATCTATCTATCTATCTGATTGCATTTTACCACTCTTTTGCTGGGTATGACAAATGCCCGAGGGTGCAATTGCCGTTCTTTGGTGGGGTGTAAGCGCATTATTCCGTAAAATTGGCCAACAATTCAGGCGCAACATTCATTTCAGCATTTCAGCACGAAAGGTAGTTGGGATCGCAGTTCAGGCTCTGCTCCTGCTTAATGGCGGAAAGCGTGTAAAATTCCATTTACGCTCGAAAGGCGGAATCGTAAAGATTGGCACAATCAAAATGGGTATATCCATAAATATATAAAGCAATATACCAGATTGGGTACAACCATAAATATATAAAGCAATATAACAGAATGGGTAAATCCATAAATATTTAATGAAATATAACAGAATGGCTAAATCCATAAATATATAATGCAAATCTCAATTCTCAATTTATCAGTTTCTTTTTATTTTATTTATTATTCAATTATTTATTATTATTCTATTACTAGTATTATGTAAATATATCTCTTGTTATTTATTATATATATAATATTTAATATATGGATAAATAAAAATAAACTCAACAAATTATCAATATTTAATGTATAAATATTTTTAATTTCATCGAATTCACTTTTTTAAAATCGTTTATTTTTTGCTGAGCATTTTTTATAATTTCAATTTAAATATGTCCTTCGCGGAAATCAGATGAAAAAACATATTTAAATAATAAAAAAGGGTTCCCAAGCAATAAACAATTAATAGGCAAAACTATTTGTTGAGATTTGTTGTTGGGGTATTTTGGATTTGATCAGTTTACTTTTTAACACTTCTGCTGAGCAGTCTGCAGTATTCCTTGGCATATATTTATTTATGAATAGCCGCTGTCAGACACACCCACATTTTCTACGGCTGTGTCCAGAGCGAAAAGCGTGAAAATGTTCACGTGCACAGCGTGAGCTCAAGCGAAGGGATCGAAAGGAAACGAGGGGAACGAGGGGAACATAGGTCGTTATGGCCAAACGTGGGCCAACTTGCGTGGGTTTCCCTTTTTTCTTCTATTCTCTGTGTAGTCTTTTGTCTTGCACCTTGTGGCACTGCAAGTACGTGCTTCTTACATTTGGTTGCAACCACACGCTCACAATTGGTGGTCACAAGGCAAACTTGTCCTGTGGCAAACATGCAACTACACTCAGAAAAACAAATCGCTCAAAATGCAGATCGACCTTAAATGAAATTTGATGTAAATTTATTTAGAAAAAAAACCCTTTTTTAGAATTGAATTATTTGATTTTATATATATTATTATATTTAGAACATTAAAAAAAGTTTATTACAATTTAAAATAACCCTTAAACCAAGAAATGTTTTTCTACAATTTAGAAAATTGTTGCCTGTAATTAAGTGACGAAAACAGTTGATTTTTAGGCAGATAAAACCTGTCCTTCTTGGAATATACTTTCTGAATAATAATTTGACTTTTCTAAATTCCACTTTCACTTTTTTTTCTGAGTGTATGTACGTGTGCTGTGCTGTTATTTATTTGCATCAGAAGAGTCTGTAGTCCGTAGCCTGTAGCCTGTAGCCTGGGCCATCAATTAGTGGGCAGTGCAATTTACGTAGCCACTAAACGTTTATTAATGAGCTCAAGTCAAGTTTTAGATATGCACAATATTTATGGCGCTTGGGCAGTGGCTTAAGGGTTATCTATAAATCTAAGCAGCGCTTTAACAGATAAGAATCAGGCTCCCTTCAGCAAACATCTGCCACACTCAACTCGGCGCTGGGTGGACGCATAAATCTTGACACGTTTTTGAGCGTCTATTAACCAGTTAAGAGTAGATGGTTAACCAAACGTGCCAATTGAAAGCATTTTAAGCAACGCCTCGCCTCAGACTTCTAGGCCAATTTATGTCTGTACTTTCAGCCAGACTGCACGTAAAAGCGCTAAGAAACTGGCCAGCCACATTTTACAGTTCGCAATTTTTGCCAAAACGATTTTCATTTATTGCCTTGTTTAAATTCGCTTTTACTGCATTTAGATTTAGCAGCACAATTTGTATTCATATTGTAAGCGTAATAGCACCCGACTATCCTACAAAATATGTGCCGGAACTCAAAAAATACAGACAAAAAAAACAATATTTAATTTGACCTATCGCTCGAAAAAGCAAATCGGCCTGAAAATTATGTTGAGAATATTTCTAAAATGTATATTTCTTAATGATTGAATTTACTTTTAGAATATCTTTTACATTCTTTTACATATGTATTATATTTACAATTAATTTAATTACTTAATGCTTACAGAAGAAATTTGTTTCTATAGGCTGTGTGCATCACTGATGGGCAAAGTAAGCATCACTGATGCCGGCATTGCGCATCACTGATGCCTCAGGGGTTGTGGACAATCAGCTGTGCTTGCGTGCCAATCTTTAGTCTATTCTCTCTGTTGTTGTTGCTGGCTTGCTCGTTTTATATTTAATGCCATAAATATTCAGATGCATTTGCATATACATAATTTTATAAACTTAAGTTAACAATTTTTTATGCGCATGCGCTTGCGCATTGTTTTTCCTCTCTTTCTCGCATTCTCTGTCAGAATCCACCTCGGTTAACCATACTTTTTTCTCGCAACCAAGTCTATACTATCTACTCTTGACCGCCAGGTGGCGTGGAGTGCTCGTCTCTCTCCTCCGACAGATGGTGCTAGCATATCCATTCCCATTACAAAATATGTTTGAATATCATTTAAACGATTTTCTTTTTGCATTGTGTTCTTCTAAGTTTAAGTGGTCTGCGAAAATTCTGCAAATCTATGAAAAGCCTCTTAAAATTTGAAAGTGTCAATTGGCATAGTTCGATGGGTGTGAAAATAGGTGTTTTGTTTGTTAGGAGCAACAAAGTGCTGTTAATTGCGCTCCAGTTGTATTGCACTCGCAATTCATTCGCAATTTGGTCAATCAGTCAGTTAGTCTGTCGATATGAGCCGCTTTGCGTGGTTTATTTCATTTGTGGTACTCACAGTTCAAGTGCTGCCTGCACAGCTATTGGACAAGCGAAGTCGACCCAAACGCTTCCTTATCTTTCCACGTCAAGCACCAACAAGATATCAGGTAAATGAACTTCTTAAACTGAAACGCCGCTCCATGTAATCGTAATACTCTCCCAGTTTATTGTCGGTATTGGCATACCGGCTGATCTAAAGTCCGAATCTGTTACCATCGGGTACGTGCTGAAGGCAGAATTCTTTCTGCCCTACGATGCAAGCGTATTCCGTCAAAATCCATACGTGCCCGAGTACAAAAATGAATTCGTTGAGTTCCGTAAGATGCAGGAAAAACCCAGTCCGTTGCGTTGGCAAATTTACGCTTCTATTGAGCACATGCTAAACGGGTAAGTTACAAATTCTCACCTAGATCTGATGATATCAATATGTTTCAATCATAGCTATGGATATAATGGCCATGAATGCATGCTGCAAGCAATTTGCGAAGCAAATTCAATTCAGTTTTCGAACGATTTCAGCGTCGTACATCAGCTGCTGCACATAATGCTAAGGTATGTGCTCAAGTTCAAACATATTTTTAAATTAATATTTATGAAATATATGACGATAGCCCATCGACGACGCTAAATGAAGATGATGCGCAATCTCAAAGTTTCCTTCTTGCCGAACAGACTGGCACCTCAACTGGCAGTTGCGAATTGTATGACTGCAACATGAAGCTGCTTGATTGGTTTTCAAAAGTAATGCAATTGGACTACTAACAACCCACATACATTTATATTTATTATATTTATGACATGCTAAATTCATAATTTTTCGATCAGTTAATTTAATTACTTCATTAGATGTTAAGCTTTTTGGTCTAAATATTAAAGCTTAGCCAGGATACTAACCCAGTCTCGGAAAAATGCTCAGCTAAGTAGTTTGTGCTTTATGATTTGAAACTTTGCTAATGAGCGCTAAAAGAGGGAAATTATTATCTAGTTAATCTTCAAAGCTTTTCATATTCTTTTAAGTGAAAAAGTAAGTGCCACAATTTTAAAATAAATTATTAATTTAAAACTGTAAGCATAATTGCAATGTTTTTTTTTATTATCTTTTACTAACTTTTAATGCACAAAATATTATCTGGTAATTACCGCAGTCATTAAAGTTTGGCTCTTAAATTCAAACTTTGGCTGGAGGAGACGAAAAATAACTTTTGGTAATTTAACTAATAGTTTTTTCAAACGGTATTACCTTCCCTACACGAAGAAAACAAACTTAGTGCATGGCAAAAATAATTATGTTAATAACTACCAACTATTATGAAGCTCATTGTAGTGTTTTATGGTAATAGTTGAAGTTAAAGTTTCTGCAGCGCACAAAAGGAAGACACCAAAGAAATTCTTTATTGTTGAGCTTTTTTTTTTTCTGTATGCGCATTTTGCTCTTGATAATTTGGAGATAACTGCATTTAAAAAATTTGCAATGAAGAGAGCAGAAAAGAATTTCTCTGCTCATATTCATATAAATAATAGAGTTAGTTTGCTCTAACATATTTGGAGAATGTTGAACTGGCTTAAATTTACTTATACCAAATACCATATATGTATGTATTTAGCTGCAATTAGATTGTTTAGAATTGAAGCGACGATGCCGTGAAATGTGGCCTTCATCTCAATTAAGCCAAACACAAATCAGTAAATGGCATGCCCTCTGCTTCTGCTACTGATTCGCATTCTGCAATTGCAATTTAAGCTGACCACCGAGACATAGGGATGGTGAGAGCCTCTGGCTTTGTGCTATGCCATGCTCGGGCATTCATGAGCCTCAGCAGCCACAACCATAACAATCGGTATTGATTACATGCACAAACCAAAATGTGACTCGCTCTCAGCGACTAACCGAAATATACTTAAGTCAATATGCAACTATGAAATACCCAGCATATAATTTATTAAGCAACGTTCATAATTAAATAAATCAATACACAAAATAAAATCGTTTTCCTTGCCCTGCTTTTAGCCAACTTATTTTTTTTTTGATTCTAGGAAGGAATTATGGAATTAAACAACTTTTCAGCTTAAATTGTTTTAAATCTCATTGTGTTTGGTAAGTTGAAGTTAAGTAATAAAGCCGCACATAGGCCAGATTTGACCCGAGGTGTTACTGAAAATTGGATGCTTCTCAATTTACAGAAACTGTTGGCAGACTAAATCCGAAGCCCAGATTCGTTCCCAGATGTGTTCATAAATTTTGAAATTCTACTTGCTAGCTGTAGTTGTTGTTTGATAAAAAAACAGTAAAAGAAACATATTCAACAAGTACAGTTTTTTGCCTGTTTTTTATAAATATTAAACAACAATACAAATATAGCAACAGACCATTTTCAAAGCTTGCCATTTGTGGCATCATCAAACTGCACATCAAACATATTTTAAGGGGTATTCCAAATAGCAGCAATAATCGAAGCAAGCAGAACAAGCGTTTATACGGCCACAGTCGTAAGCGTAATTTCTGCTCTAATTCTGTTGCACTTTCTACTACAATTGCTGTACGCTGGCAATGTGCGTGTCCTGTGTACCGAGGACGAACACTTGCTTCCAGTCTCCTTTCTCCTTTCTCCTCCTTGTGTGTGTGTGTTTAATTGTGCTCCATTCCACATTCCAAGGCGCTTGAGTAGTTGAACCCCTAAATTTCCAGTTCCAGCTGCTGGGTTTTTTTATTTTTTATTATGGGTAATGAGCAGCGATTTGCAGTTGAATTGCATTTCGACCTTTCTTATTCCCATATCTCAATCATGTTTACTTCACAGCTATACTGCTACTTAAAGTCAATTGACAGGGCCAAAAGAACCAAAAGAATGCTGTCTGCAAAGAAAAAGGTGATCCGAAAAATTTCTAATTTATGTAATTGGTGAAAAGCCATAGAAAATGCACATCAAGCAAATTACAACCAGTTCAAGTAATCGACGAAAGTATACAAAGTGGGCGTGCCAGCAATTTTGGATAGCTTGTCGGATCGCAAAATAAAAAATAACACACTCACACTTACACACACACACACACACACACACACATACACAAATAAAAACAAATCAATGCCAATGTGATTTAGGAAGGGGTTTGGGGTGAGCGAAGGGTCGTGTAGTAAATGCAAAAACTTTTGCACTAAAATTCAATTGAACTGCAACGAGGCAAGCAGTCAGCCAGTGTGGCAGCCAGTTATTCGTTGTGGCAGTCAACACTTTGTGCAATCATTGGCAGCCAGGTGTTAAAATCTGGAGCGGGGGAAAGGAAGTGCTTCACCGGCACAGTTTGTGCCACATCGCAATTTCTGGCGCTTAACTAAGAGCTGCCAATAAGTCAGAGTACTAATGGCATACCCTCCAGTCCCCAGCACTAATGTGCGGTTCATTAAACAAAGTTGACCACGAGCAGCACAGGACACACCCTCTGGCTGGGCGCTTGTCTGTAAGTCAGCTGCTCAATCGCATCGTGTAATCGTATTAAAAGGATTCAGGGGACTAATTAGCAAAACGTCGATGCACTGACTCATTCATGCGATTGTCCTCCACAAGTGACCAATTGTCCAGTTGCCAGTTGCCAGTCGACTGTCGACTGTCGCCTGAATGCCAGTTGCAGCCTCGGCTCCATCATTTGATTAGTCTAATGCAGTTCTGCTCTAATTGCTAGCAAGCTGCCACGCCCACAGCTTCACCCGCTAAAGCCGCTACACATATGGAAAAGCAAGAAAAAAAAGAAAAATAAAATTAAAGAAAGAAACTTGCAGCAAAAAATGTCATTCATTGGCCGACGACTCTGTCGTCCGTTGGAGACAGCAACCAGGCAGCAAGGTAACAAAGAAACTGCACTTTTGCAACTTTTGGCAGCGGCTCTTTGCAACTTTACCGTTTGTGGTAACTTTTAGCTGCAAGCAGCTCTTACTTTCTATACCCTGTGTCCACTAAATAGCCAAAAAGGGAGGCATAAACAATGTACATAAGTTTATAACTGACACTGGGAGTTAACTCCAACTCAAAAAGATCTATTAAATTATTGTTAAAGTTCATTCGATAACATTCCAAAAATGTCAGAAATATTCAATAACGTGCAAGGACACAGGACAAGCAACTGTTTTAAACAAATGAAATGTTTTGAAGGCATTGCCAAAAAAAAAAAAAAAAAACTTGAACTAATATAAAAGAGGACAAAAATCCTTATTTATAGTTTGTGTATATCTTGAACAGTTATTTATAAAACCACTTTGAATATTAAAGGGTAACAAGGATATGCTGATTGGATATTTTAGTTGAAGCAGTCCTGTCTCCTGCTTATTTCTCTCTGTTCTTTATTCCGCAATTTTTATAAAAGCTGCAAAAGTTGCGTTTAACGGGTTGAACAAGAAGAGTCGCATTTGATTTCCTACCTCCCCTCATTCCCCTCATTCCCATCTCCCCATCTCACCATCTGCCCATTCACCATATCAATCTCTTAGCCATGTCTTTTGGCACTTTTGTGCCCAGAGAATGCTGTGTGGAGTCTGTGTTGCGTATGGCATCCACAAAGGATTCAGTTAATACGTACTTAATAGTCAAGTCATAAATTTTAAATACTGCTAAATGGCTGCCACAAGATGTGTTCGAGTGTGCTTATATGTCAGATATGCGCGTGTAAAGCACACACACACACACTCACTCACACACACACACACATGCGCAATCATATATATATCATTCGCAGTCCCGATCCAGTGACTACAGCGCCGCGAAAATCTTAGTAACGAAAAGAAAAACCAAAGCAATTTATGAGCTCTTGGGAAATGGGAAATGGGCGTGCCTGCTGGGCATTAATGCCACAGTGGGTGGTGCTGTCATTATCTAAAGTTGTTACTCGATTTTTATGTATTGTAACGAACCTAATGCTTTGGCCGGGCTAAAGCTCAGTCGAGCTGTGGATTCGTGCAACGAATTTATAATTGGTCGCGATGCGATAATTAACAACACTATGTATTTTATATATTTTAAATATGGTTTTATTTCGGTTTGCGGTGTAATTATATTTTTGCACTTAATTTCGATGTTTGTATTCTGTGCTAATTCCCTGAGGCCTCGGCTAGAGTGTCAGAAAGCGATCCTGTTCGGGAAAGTGGGCTCTAGGCACGCCAGTACACCAGTTGCCCAAGGCGGCGGCTTCGTACTGCTCGACAGGCTGTCGTACGGCACTCCGCTTAAATCCAGCGGACTCGCACGTACGCCGTCTACTACACAGACTTGGTCACGCACACTCACTTGGGACTGTTCAGGGCTCGCCTATTACTCCGACTTAAACGTAGCAAGGATCACTTTCTTTAACTATTTCAAAGACCTCAGGGTCCTGTATTGATGTTGTTCCTGATTGCGTCGAAGGACTCGACGCTCCTTGGTGGTATCACGTCCTGCTTGTTGGGCCTCACTTGGACCGTTCACTTTGGTTTTTTTAATTATGCTGTCGCACTTCGCGCAGCTTTGGTCATAGCCTCCGCTTATGACTCGTAGTTAGTTGCACCGTTTGGCAGAGTTTTCCCTTACGCGTGGGCTCTGAACTCTGATGCTGTGTGTTGCGGCGCTCCTTTTATAGGCCGGGTCGCGGCCTTTTGGTCGCAACTGTACCAGAAATCACGCGATCGCCTTGGTGGCGTGATTTCTGGTAATTTTCCACTACCATTTGCTGGCGCCAGCCTATGTCTGCCGTTAGTGTGAGTATGGATGGAGATATTGTCTTCGCAATACTCCTCACACCATAACGGCACATGTCCTAACGGACATGTGTGTCAGACACGTTCTTATGGCTGGCAACCTGTGTACGAAAGAGAGAGGGCGAAAGAGAGCGAATTCGCCGCAACTGCAATCAGGGTCGGATCTCGGTCTGATATACAGTTGCTGTGAGGGGCGCATATAGCATAAATGTATATCTCATATGCATTTATTTGTTGAGGCTTATATGGCTCCTCACAGTATGTAAAGCTATCTAATAGTTTGGTTAGTTTTGAGTTAAAATTTTACTTTTAAATTCAATTTAAAATTCAATTTGAAAATTGCTTTTTGTTATCTAAACTAACATAGAACTTAATTTCCAAATTCTGGCTTTTTGTTTAAGTAAACAAGTCCGTTGCCAATTTTTCAATTTATTTAAACATTTTTCAAACTGTTCACAATCCAATTCACAAGTGCTTCGGGCAGCTAAAAGATTTGCATAAATTAACATGCATTTTAAATGCAATTTGAATCCATTAGAAAGTTTTGATCAAATGTATTCGAAATGTTGCCCAACTACTTGGAATAGTCTTTAAATAGTCTTTAATCTACACTTTCAATTTTGGAATCACTTTTACTCTAGCAAGTCTTCACTTTTCTAGCTTTTCCATTTTACGACTTTGCTAGACAAAGCCAGATTTTTTGCGCGAGTGTATTTATGTGCTATGTGTCACACACACAATGCATGCCACACACACACACACATACACACAGTTGAGGAACTTCGACGGGCGCATAAAAATGATGAGTTATTTGTTTTTTAGTGCATAATTTATGAGTCAAATGAGTTTTTCATATGCGAGTGCGTGTATGCTCGACTTCGTTATGGCACTGGGCGTTGCTTTACAGATTTGTCAGACACACACGAAAACATACACACACACACACACACACACATGCAGATACAAATACAGGCAGAATACACATGCATACGCTGCTTGGTTGGCATTTTATTTATGACTTTTACGCGTGAAACTTCATTCGAAAGCGTTTAAGTGGAAGCGCACACAAAAAGATTTCTCTCCGCCACACATTTTACCCCAAGACTTGTAAAACTTTTGAAGCTCTGCTAAACGTCTAACAACACACAAACACACACACTCACACACACGCACACACACGCACACACACGCACCACCCACTTACACACATATATGGGACACTTAAAAATGCTCTTTGTGGCTTGGTTTGATGACTGCACAAACTCACACACACACTCGCACACACACACAACACACACACACCACACACACACACTCGCCCCTACGCACGTTTATCATGCAAATTGCGCCTAATTGTCTGGAATGGGATTTACTTGTAACTCAAACTGGCACTACGCATATTTTTGCAAAGCGGCACCTCGAAAACTTTCACCCGGCCTTTGCCAAAAATCTGGAAAGGCATTCGAAATGCGCATTAAATTTGTTGGCCCCATCCACAAGCCAGACGCCAGCATGGCGAACATTCTGAACGCTCTTAAGCAGACATTCTGATTTAATTGTTCTGCCCAACGATTCGTATAAAAAATTACCACGATATTTTTTCCACAACTTTTCCCTTTTTTTTTTTGTTTTGTTTTTCTATTGTGCTTCTATTTTGTTGTTGTTTTTTATAACCTTTGTCGCTGGAGTTGCGTCCGCAACTAACTGCATTTAGTCCTAGCAAGGCCCAAGGCACAAAAATTGAAAACTTCAACTTCAACCCGAAACGCAGCCTGAGCTCGCTTTGTGTCTGCGTTATTTACCGAATTGAGTTGGCAACTCGCTTGGCCAAGTGGGGGCATTAATTTTTAACGGTAAATGCGCGAAAAGCGGCACAGCTTTAAATGAATTGTTTGGGCCAACCATTGGGGCGACCCAGCAACACCAACACCAAGACCAACACCAACAGTGTCATGTAAATTAGAAACGGCTCCCTTTTGTCTTTGTCCGCTGCCCGATTTTTTTTTGTTTTGTTCAGTTTGGTTTTTTCTTCCTCTTCCTCTTTTTTTTTGTGATGTTACATGAGCACTTCTTGCCTTTAAATACACTTCGTTAATGTGGTGTTGCCTGAGTCCGTGCCAAACTTTGCCATGCCAAATGCACCAGGCTTTTAAGTAGGAACTTTGGAGAGTGGTTCTTGATTAATTTATTACTTTTGAAAATAATTGTTTGTTGATTAAGAATTCATTTTTATTTTATTTAAAGTTTGAACCAAACTTTAAAGGTTAACAGAGACCAAAAAGTTAACAATAAATTTGCAAAACTTCAAGTAAGTTCAACTTAAGTCAAGAGTATATTAACTGTGGCATACCCCTCTTTAGTTTGCTACGTGCTTTTATTTATTCTGTGTGTGTGTGTCTGTGTTGCTGCTGCTGTTTTGTCGATTGCTTTGGCCTTTGGCGTTCATTTGGCAACATTCGGTTGGCTGTATCTGTGCTTTGTGTTTGTTTTTAGAGTGTTTTGTGTTATGTATATATATATACATTTTTTTTTCTGGTACGAAGGCTGCTCGCTGCCACCGAAAATATTTCCGACTGGTGGTTGGCTGGTGTCAGGAGCGAGCCATCAATCTGACCTGTGCCCCTGGCAGCACAGTGCCAGCTAGCAATGGTAGCCGCACTTGCAGCCTCTGGCCTTTAATTTAAAAACTCTTTTACGCCGTCTCGCCTCAAAGCGCGCCATCACAGTGCCCAATAATGTGAATTTTATGTAATTGAAGTGGCAGCTGTTGGGCACAAAAAAATCTTAATGAAAAAAACAAAACCAAAAAAAAACCCCTTGAAAGTGGAAGAATTGAGAAAGAGCGACAGAGAGACAGAGCGACAGAGGGACAGAGCGACAGAGTAATGTAATAGCATAACTCTTTTGCGGCTTAGGTTGCTCTGTTGGCCCTAAGGGCATTTAAGACAAATCGACAAACTGCGCCAGCGCTTTCAAGTTGAACAAGTTCAACGAGCCCGGCTTGTTCAAACTCAATGACATCAATTGTTTGGTTTTCTGAATTTTCACAATCATTTTCCCATTCCCCAAATGGATTTCTAATTTTAAGATTTTTTTTGAATATTTTTATAGCAATTGAGTAGTGAGCCAGTTCAAAAATTGAAATGTCTTGAATTTTATCAAACTATTTTATATATTACGACAAATTTCTGTCAGTTTTATATATACATTTTTTTTCAAGGAATTAAAAAAATGTAACTTGAATATAAATTAAATTATTAGCTGTTAAAATAATTGTCTAATTTAAATTGATTACTTTTCTGCACAATCTGCGCCAGTTTCAAGCCTTTAAAGCCGAATTGAATTAAATAAATAAATCTTGAAGCTGAAAGTCATTTGAACTGCACATGATTAGGCAAAATTCAACTGTGCCATTTTTCGTAGAGGACAGGACAGGATTTACTGGCTTAAGTCCAATTATGCGCACTGCTCTAATTAGGTCAGTAGGCAGTTGAGCATGTGAAACAGTTGGTATTTAAAATTTAACTCGTTTTTCATTAGTTTTCAATTAAGCAGCCGCTGGTTCAAATGTAGAGTTGCGCTTAGCTTAGCCTGCAAACTGGCCGACACATTTGGTTAATCCTGCAACTCGCAAAGTCCTTAAAATGCCCAGCACAAAGTGAATTTCATTACTTTGTAATTAGACGGCTTATGTTCCATGTTTGACTCGCTGCTGCTGCTGATGTTTCCGTTTCCGTTTCTTTTGCTTTCGCTTTTGCTGTTGCAGCTTCTGCACTGCTTCCTACGCAAATATTGGTTCATTTTCGAATTTTAGGCCTCTTCAGAGCGGAGCTTGGGCCTGCCTTATCTAGCTGGCAAACAAGACGCATTCAATTGGCGGTTCCAGCTGTTTGCCTAAGGCCGTCCAGCGAAAACAGTAAAGCAACAGCAGCAGTTGCATTAACCCCCCCCCCACTCGGAGGGTGAACAAAAAAAAAATGCAAAGCAAGCAATATACGTCTTTAATTAAGGTCAAAATAAATATACCAAGCCTTCTTTTTGTATAATCTTGACTTTGCGATAAATTACTGCGAAAACGGCTTTCTGATGCGGGTTTAGGTTCGGGGCTGCCGATTTCATAAATAAGTGGGCAAGTCCGTCCACAATTGCTACTGGCAACCGATGAGTCGCCTCTTTTTGCATTGCCCCTTTTTTTTTTTTTTTTTAATACACTGGTTAAAAATTTAACGTTTGTATGTACAAGGCAGAATGAAACTGTTCCGATTTGAACCATCAGCAGAACGATCTCAGAGACTTGGAGACAAATCTTCCCGAGTCGGTAAAACTTCGTGGAGATTGTGTTCTACTTAACTAATTTACATATTTTTTCTCTTTATTAATGAAATAATTAAAAAAGCCAAAAGCGACAAGCCGTTGCAAAAGTTACTTTTAATATTATAATAATTATTTGCAACATTTAATGTTTAACCTTAAGAGTTGAAATCTTAAATAAGTTACGAAAATTATAATAATTATGAGAAACTAAATTAAATATTTGATCTGTGCACTTCATTTAAGCTGTAAATCTAGATATGTGCATATACATTAAAAAAGCTAAATATATATTTAATATTATAAAATAATATAAAATAAATATATATTAGGCCTGTGTACAGCATATCTCCTGCTCGAGTTCTCTCATCTGAAGCGCCCTTTCCTCATTTTGTTGCAATTTCGAGTTTGTGTTGATTTTTTTTTTTTGCAAGGGCTTTGTTTAATTGTTGAAGGACGTGCGTTTAATTGTGGCAATACTGTCTAAAGCGAATTTCACTCTCTCTTTATTATATATTTATGCATCTTTTTTTTTTTTTTTTTTTGGTGCTGTTTTATTTATTTGTATTGGCGTTAAAGGAAAGCACATAAAATAAATAAATTAAATTTTACAAGCTGCAAAGGTCGCCGCTGCGAACGGGCGAAGCTGAAGGCCGAGCTCATTTTTATTTCATCCTGATGGAAAAGATGCCCTTGCAGATCGCCCCTTTGACCGACCAAATTTGCGCTCGAGCCGATATTAACATTTGTGCCAATGAATTTTTACGCATTTTACGTGCTTTCGCTTCATTTGCAACCCTTTTTTTATTTTCTTTACTTTTCTTGTTGTTGTTTGGCCTGCTCGTTTTTGTGGCCCATTAAAAAATTACAGCGCATTACGCAAATTAACCTCAGACTTAGCCGCGTCTCTTGTGATTATGTATGGATGCTTAAAAATCGGCGACAACATGCAAATTACGTATACGCCCTGTGCAACAGCCGCGTGATTTTTATTTTAATTTGCGCTTTTCGGTTTTTTTTATTATTTTAATTTCTGTTACCACAATCACATTTTGATGTGAAGATTTGTGTAGCATTTTGCTGAAGCCCTTTGTGCTTTCGCCGCTTAATAGTTGATTTTAATTGGAATTATTTATTCGCACATTTTTGTTTGTTACAGCTTGTTACCAAATCGAATAAATAAATATTGTTTTGCGCAATTTGTTGTATTAACAGCCACACTTAATTGTTGTAAACGCTTTGTTATAATTAATTTTAATTACCATGCGACACGCATTGATTTAACGTAATTAAGGCATATGACAAAAAAATTAAAACCGATTTCAAAAATGCATTTAAATAAAGTTTAATTTACTTTGGAGTACTCTTCAAGTTTAGACAAAGAATTTGTTTGTATTTAATAAACAATCGTTGATTTTTTAATTGCTTTTTTTATATTAATTGTAATCTGTTAAGTGAGTTGTTCGAAATAAATATTTTCCGCTTGTCATAATTGATTTTTTTTTTTTTCGAAACGCATTAGCAAACGGATTTATTATGCCAACAGTATGAACTGACTGAAAATTACCCAAAAGATTAAATCATCAAGTCAACTATCAAAGGCTGAAAGACTCTGAATTGAAAACTTAACCAAATGCCAAAATAAAGCAATTAGACACACAAACCGAGCTAACCGGCATTTAAACAACACGGCCGAGCAAAATTTGTAATATAAAATAAAAAGACAAATACAGTAAAGCCTTGGTCTGCGTCTGGCAGCTGAAGGTTAAGCAGGCGTGCCACTAAATGACCCACAAAGAGCAACAACTACAACATCTACAACAACTACAACAAGAACAACAAATAAAGCAACCATTTGAGAAAAAGAAACAATTACAAAACTGATTAGAAAATCTGAGTGAGGACGGCAGGCGAAAAGCAAGGCAAACACGTGCGGGACATTGTTTTGCTTACGCCCACAAAAGGGCGGGGTGTGGAGGGGGGGGCGTGGCAGTCATGTAGCTCTACTATCTTTGGGAAGAAAAACAACAAAACCGCACAATTTGCAAAAACAACAAATGACCATGATTTTGGGGTCGCATACAAAAACCAACAGAAAGTAAAGTCGAAAAAAAACGAATAAAAATGAAACAATCTAAAGGAAGTAACCTGCACAAAGACAAAGGCAGAATAGACTGTATGTATGTGTGTGTGTGTGTGTGTATGTATGTGTATGTTTGTGTGTCTGTGTGTGTGTGTGTGTTTGTGTTTTAGTATGAGTGTGGGCGTATATCGAACTTGACACGCTCGGTAATGCGTTGGGTTTGTGGCAACAACGATTCAGATTGAGATTCGCCAACAGCAACAGAGACATGGAAAACTAATCGACTTAGTCAGCGACACCTTAAATACCGGCTAAGAAGAGATTCGAGTTCGAGTTCAGGTTCAGGAGCATGGGTTGCCCTTATAAAAGGACAACAAAGCCTCGTTTTGTGGTCCATTCATATCCCTTTGTCTCAGCGACTCTTCAATTCATGTTGTGTGTTGGGCCGGCACTGTTGTTTGTCCCTATTTGGCCAGAAATTGCAGCTGGACAGCTGAATAAAATGAATCTTAGAACGTTTCGAGACATGTTTTTGTTGTGCTTTGTTTTGTTTAGTTTTGCTTTGCTTTGCTTTGCTTTGTTTCGATTTAGTTCAGTTCAGATTCATTTTCAGTTGCTGTATTTGGACATGGACATGGCCAACGAGTTGAGCATAGTCTCGGCATTGCACTCAAACTGAAATAAATTTCAGTCAATCTTGCTCGATGCCAATAACGATAACAATAATTGCTGTCCAGGGACAAATATGTTCGCCATTTTCCAATAGCGTCGCACCGAATGTTCCCTCTAATAAAAAATGAACGCAGCAGCTGTACCACAGTAAAAGCTTTTAGATTTGTCCTTTCCCTTTCTTCATGCGTGCGTGTGTATGTGTGTGTGTGTGTGTTTTGGTGACCATGTGGCAGCATTGAATGTTTTGCTTGATTCCACATTTGTTTGTTCAATGGATTTGCCTTTGCCTGCTTTTCGATTTTCAATTTTTGCGACCTTTTTTTTTTCGTTTTGTTTTTTTGTTTTCTGTTTTTTGCTTGTGTTTTTCATTTGGAGTGTCTGATGTTTTTAGATATTTTAAAGACCCCTCGAAATCGATTTGATTTAAGCGTTACCCTTTCAAAATTATTATTGTTGTTATTTGTGTGCAGCTTACTTGTTTGTTTTGGCCATTTCACGAAGCATAGCGCAAAACGTTCTATTTTTGGCATGAGTGATTTTTACTACACTTTGTTTGTATGGATACCCTGATTGATTGCTTGGGATTTATGTTTGTGTGTGTGTAGTGTTGTGTGTGCGGGGGTGTTTGTGATTGCTTGGACAGATTACAAATTTGAGCAACTTTTCACTTGTGTTTGCTCGTGACCAAAGTGTTATTAATGAAACTTTCAACACTGTAAGCAAACAAATCTTTTGTTGTATGTTATTTTGCCAAATGGTTGACAATTAAAATACATTTGCATGCAATCCGGTGGTTTTCAAGTTCATTGCTCTGAGCTTAGAGTATATCAAAATCCATTTTAATTTACAATTGAAAATATTGTAAAAATATACAGAAAAATAGCCAAACCTTTGCCATTACTTACAATCGAAAATAATACAAATATATAACTCAAAACTACAATTGAAATATACTTTGTCCATCCAAACTTGTGTGTGAAATGTAAAAGAGTTTTTTTAATGCACATTTACATATATTTTAATGGATGAAGAGCCCTTCAAAAAAACAACAGTCCAAAAGTATCAATTATTTATTTTATATGCGCTTAAGGGTAATACAAAATTGTTTACACACATCATCTTTGTCACTTTATCGTTTAGGCCTTGATGGCCAATCAAATAAGAGTCATTCATTTATTTGACATCAAACAAATAACGTTTCATCAAAAAACCATATTCAGTAAATAAGCAAAATGCACAGCATAGAGTATAATATGCAAAGAATAAGTAAGATTGTATAAATATCAAGTAAAATGTTGTTTAAGATTTATTGGAATGGAAACCACCTTGGGGTGGTTTATGTTTCAAAAGTAGAGTATGATGCGGCTGTCAACTAGTAATTTCCGACTTTACTGAACCACTGACCGGCACTGTAATAGGCAGTAATAGTTTGGCATTTGAAGGTAAATTGGAACTACGAGTTGCACAACGAGAGAGTTAAGCTTGAGCTGAACTGGCCAAAATGAGCAGGGCTCTTTGTAAGCCAAGAAAAGGTTGTCTGTAGTTGCATCGAATCGAAAGCAAGTCGAAAGTCATTTGGCAGCAGCAGCAAAAGGATGAATGGGCCACACCCAAACATGGCTCAAAGGACAAAAAGGACACGATGCAAATCCAATGCTTTCATAGCTGGCATAAATAGCTGTTGCCTAGCAAGATGCCAGTCTGATGCAGCTATTGCAGCTATTCGCACGAGCTGGCTAAAACTAAGACCCTTTTAGACCTGTTATGCTGGTGTTGGAGTTGATGCTGTAGCTGCTGGCGCTACTTCTGCTACTGGCATATTGGCAATGGGCAAAGTTTTCTAATTAAGTTACTCATACGCACCGGGTGCCCGAGTGGTGCATATGACTGACGTTAAAGTAATTTTCATAGCTGGGCACAAAAAAGTGAAGGCCACAACTACCACCAACAACTTAAAGCCGGCAGCAACACAAAAGCCAAACTGCAAAACCAGCTCAGCCTTACAGCCACTGGGAGTGTGTGTGTGTGTGTCTGTGTGTGTGTAGGTGTGAGTGTTAGGGTCTCGAGTGCAGCGCCCAGAGCGGCATCAGCCGCTTGGCCTATTAAGCGGACTAAAAGTAAGCAGTGATTTTGATATGTCTGCGTGGGCTGCAACCAACAACAACCAAGCTGCAACTATGTGTAAATATGACGACCGTGGAAGGGCTTTGCTTTCGCTGCAGCTGCAGCTGCAACATGCTTAACATAATTATAAAGTTGCAAACCCCAAGCAACCCTCAGCTGCCCGCTGCCTACCGCCTGCTGACTTTGTCGTCCTTGTGAATTTTCAGACACTTTGCACGTAAAGTATATGAAAAAATCTTAGGCTTGCCGACCAGGCCACGTCTTGTGGCAAGTTTTTCATTTGAAGAATATCTTCTATGCAGCTTGTTTGTTGCATGTTGCTGTTGATGTTGTAGCTTGTTTTACTTTTAATTGGAAATCTCAAAAGATTAGTTATGCTTCGGTGCCAAGCAGCCAGGCAACCAGAGGCTTGTAATTGGTGCGTTGAAATTGAAGTGTTTGCCATGCACGAATGCCTGTGTGTGTCTTAATACCGCTTCAGTTTGAGCCTTAACTCAAGTTTCCAGCCTCTGAGCCATGTGTATTTGAAATTGTATGCAAGCAGGTCAAATAATGGTAACGAAATTTATAGACAAAACTTTTCACACTTTCCCTCAACTGCAATTTGTGTGTGCGCGCATCGACCTGGTTACGTATACGCAATGTATTACATCAATGTTGCTTTGACAGTGTTATGTTTTGGCTGTCTGGCAACATATAATTTCCCAGTTGCCAATAAGTTTGGCAGGTGCTAACCGAAATTGATTAAACTTCTAAGTGCAAGTGACATGTTTGTAACTCTTGCAGCTTTGCCCAACTACAATTTGCCCGGAGATGATTTGACGCAATTTCAAAGCCATCGAATGGCAGCTTATGTTTGCCTAGTTTTGCTTGTCACACACCTAAGCTCAAGCCACAAGCAAAATTAAGAAATCTGAACTAGACCACATCCGTTTTAATAGAGGCTGAACCAGAATTCCTCAGCAAATAAACTGGCTGAGACAAACTTGGAATATAAAAATTGCCAAATCGCATTTGAGGACAGCTCCACCACAAAAGAGGCCAAACTGCAGTTGCCAAAGATGTCAGCAGCACAGAACTTCAGCGACAAAGTGCAATCAATGGTGAATTATCGCCCATTTCAATAAGTCGCGGCTTCTGTAGGAGTCGATAGGGCATTTGGTCCTAAAAGACGTTCTTGAAGTTGTGCCAAAAAAAAAAAGGATTTGGGAAAGTAAAATGAAAAAAATAAAGAAAAAAAGAGGTAAAAATAAACATCTGAATGGAACGGAATAAAATCTTAGCGCAGTGTGAAAACTTGAAAATTGTAATGTCGTCATTGACACCGCCAAGAAAAACTCGATAGAAAACTTTCCGTTGACCAGCTCAACTCAATTGACAATATTAATCTTATTTGGCATTGATGAAATCTGTAGAGACGCCAGAAGAAGTACATTTTTTCTTAGAAAAATTGTCGAAAATTTTGTCAGACTTCCATGTAAATCGATTTAAGTATTTCTCTAACAAGATAATGATAATTGGGGTGCTTCGTCGTGCCAGTAATTGGCCACAAATGGGTCAGCAAGAAATTGATAATTTTATGAAAACATTTTTTATTTGTGCTACTGCTCTTTCTGGTTTTTAATTTATTTTCATTTTTACTTTCTGTGGAAAGCACAGAAAACTTTTCAGCCTTACCAACAATTTATTTTGCATTGATTTTCAGCTCAGTTTTGAATTCAATGAACTCAATAATAGTTCAAGGAAAACTCTTCAACCTTAACAAAAACACTTGAAAATTTTGAGATGAGTTTTCCTTGAACTAATGTGGAAAACCGTAAATGTATATGAATATGGCACACGTGCAAGATCGCAATATAACGGAAGGATATTAGAAGAAGCTTCTGTGTAACTACTGTAAGCCTATGTTTGCCAGACTTGGGCACTAGCACGTAATTAACACTTTAAATAAAGCCGTTTTTACTGTTTCAATATTTATATTTTAAATGCGCAGTAGTTGTTGAGTTTTGGGTTGCTCATTTTTAAGGATTTGAGAAGCTGTCAGCCAGGCACAAAGAGCGCGAGGGGAAGAATCAGCGACAAGGATACAAGACACTTTGTCACTTCTACCCCCAGTTTCTCGGTCGGTGTTTGTGTGTTGGCAATGGAAAATATGGAAATTTTATTGCTCGCTTATGTTTGAGTTAATTTGGCAACAATTTTGTTGAATTTTAATGAGTGTGCAAAGCATAAGTCCCACGACCATTCGGCAAATGCCAGAGATACAATACCCAGCCAGCAACAGCCTCTTCCTGACTTGCCCCTCCAGTTGGCGAAGGGCGGGGCTGAATTAAGCCGTTGACAGAGCAAGTGCCAGGACATTGGCAAGGACGAGACGGACGGCTGCTGTCTCCTGTCTCGCTGATGAGTTGCGGGTTTGAGCGACGAGTTTCTAATTAAGCCAAAAACTTGACAGCTACTGTCAATCCACATGGCAAGCGACCTTCAAATTATGCGAAATCTTAAGTAATTTAGCAAATATTTATGAATGGCATTAGTAAAATCAACAGCACAACAGCACAAATAAAAATCTTTAATGAACTTAATGTTGATTTTGAGCTGTTTCTTCTAATTGCAAATTAATTTTTTAAAATATACTGTAATCAAAATATGCGATTTAGTTTAGTTTCCACGCACACATCGTTGAACGCTTCAGCGGATGAATTAATTAATTATAGCCGCCTCATTTGACCAGCGCAATCAAGTGTCTCTAATATGCACAGTTTGCGAGGGTTGTTGTTAATGGAGGGATGGTGGGATGGTTGGGGGGTGACATATTTTCGAGTTTGGGAGTCTCTCCTGGGTTCTGGACAAAAAGTTGAAATTATGCGCCTCTTTTTGGAATTTTCATAATTTTGCGCATGAAACGTGACTTTTGCTGTTGCTGGCTACTCATTGTTGTTCTCGTGTCAAGTTTTTTGTATTTTGTTTTTCGCCGTTGCTATTTTTTTCGCTTTTCGGCTTTATTCACGCAAAATTTTAATTTTAACCTGATTTTCATTTTTTTTTTGTTTTTTTTGCCCGTTATTTTTCCTCTTTTCTGTTGGTGCGCATTGTTTGTCAACTTATTTGGTGCCCATGGCTTAACCTTATACGAAGCCAAAACCTGTTTTGGCAACAAGAGCGTGCCATAAATTGGCGCAAATATTTGCCGGCCTCGTCGGAGCGAAAGTTGAAATTGGGGCAGCCACTTGATAATGTGGACCAGCCCATCGTTTGCATCCCATTAAAATTGAAACTTATTTTACTCTATTTTATAACTTTGATTTTTTTTTGGCTCACTGTTCACTGTTGACACGAGCCGCGTGCACACGATTCTTAATTTGGCACAAGGTAATTAAGCCGCCTTGCCAGAAATTCAATTAAGCGTATCCGCATCTCAAATTGAAATCAGCCGGTTATCTGCCGCCCATTTGCACATCATTGTTGAAAATCATTATAAAATGGCGCGTAAAATTTTAATGGCCTATGAAGCAAAGTGAGTGAGTGTTATTTATTACCCAACACCATAAAACTTGTAGTTATACGCTTCTCGCATTTCGAATAGAGCAGTTAAATGAATACACAATCATATATACTATTCACGTTTATAATTACAGCTCTTAAATGTTAAATGCTTTTACGCTTCTACAAAAGAAAAAAAAACAACTTAATGTTGCGAAGATAAATTTTTATTTTTTTGACAGTTCTGAATGTTATGTTTAACTAAATGAAATTAAATATTATTCAAGTATTTATTCAACTACCTTTTTCATATTTATCCGAATTTAATAGTTGTCCAATTATAATAAATAATCATATAAAAATAAAAAATAGTTGGTTTTTTTTTAGAAAAATAATTTTTTAATACTACAAATATTAATATAAATTTAATGGAACATTTTAAATTTGATAAATGGATAATTTCATATATTATATTCCAACCCACTCGTTGAAAAGGATAAAGATCACACAGTTAAATAATAATTTTTGAAATTATATTTTTTAATAACTAAGAATCTTTTAGTTGCATGGTAGTTTTCGGTTTTCATGAAACTTTCATTTTTGCTTTATTACATTTTTTTGTAATATATTAAATTTGTTCTATTTAGAAATAATAAACTTTACAGCTAAAGGAATTTCCTTTGTCGTGTATCGCAATTTCACTGTATTTTAGTGTTCAGAAACTCCGAACTTAATTAAGTTGTACTAATTTTTTTTTTTAAATTTTGGTTGTGTGGTGCATGAACATGGTTAATAATTCAATATTACACAGCCTTTGTTAGTGTTGTTGTCGCTGTTCAATTTTAATACAGTACACTCAATTACGCCATACAATTTTCGCGTACGAATCGAGTGCAAAGCGTTGCTGTTGCCCTTCAACAGAAATTGAACAGAAAACAAAAGAGGGTCAACAATTCTGCAAGCGTTGCGCTTTTAATAATGCAGAAATTGTTCGCGACCAGGGTGTGTGGGTGTGTGTGGGTGGGTGTGGGTGTGGGTGGCATAATGCTGTGCGCCTCGCTTGCTGGAATAAAACTGAAGCGCATAAATTGTTAACGCATGATTAGGTTTTGATTTCACTAATTAGATTTATAGCGAATTAAAATATGATGGCGCTCCCCTACAAACGAACGAAATTAAAAATTTCAGCTTGAATGCGTTCAAAGTGCGAACTGGATATCGGTAGAAGTTGTGATATTTATATTGATTGGCGGCGCAACAAATTGGCAGGAGGAAAAAGCATGAAAAGCACTTTGATGGCAGCCGTTTACGCACAGATTTGACAACATTTGTTGGCCACATTAGAAGGTGCCTGGTGAGTGGGAAGGAGGGGGAGAGCGACCGTTTGATATACACGAAGCAGAAACAGACATCGAGGCCATTGGTGTCAGGTCAAACCGAGACTAAATCCGTCATTGGGCTGTGTGATGAACTGGCAATGTGTCTGAAGCTATATACGTCGCCCATCGCTAGTTGTCCTCCACTGAATGAACACAGAGACGAGGCTAATGGTGCTCAAACGACTGACAATCAGTTGTTTATTCCTATGCGAGTGACAGGGCCAAAACAACTGCAGCAAACTACGGCTTCAGATACAAATTCATCTGCAGCCCAGATTCAGCTTTGGTCTTTTACACCAGCTGCGGCCGCATGCATCAAAGTGACGCTTCAAAACTGAACTCAACGCAAACTGAAACTGAAGCTGTTGTTGGCCCTTGCTGCAGATAGATAGAGGATAAAATTGTGCCTTGGTGGCTCTTGGCTGTTGGCTGTGGGTTGGTCCTGATTCTGGTTCCGGCCAAGTGTGCGATAAACTCATTTATTATTGCATAAAGAATGACTTTCAATTACTTGCAAGTGAACAAACTTGTTTCCAGGACATTGGCAACGCCAATAAACTTACAATACTGGGGTGCAAGTGGATGGACGCTATTTGAATAACTAACAGCTGCTCCTGCCGCTGCAGGCACCGGCTAATAGCTGCATTAATTATGCCAATTTAAGCAGCGCTCGCAGTCTCCGGGTCTCCAGTCAAGCGTACAGCAGGCAAACAATTGAATTCGCATGCGTATTCTAATTCGAATATTTGGATTAAGGCGACATAGACAAATGAAGTGTTAACTGACATTTACTTATTATATGCATAACAGCTGCAGTCAGGATGCACACACACACATAGACACACTTCTTCTTGCTCTTGCCACTGCCTGTGTTTGCACATAAATCACGCAAGTGTTAAGCGTGCAAGTCCCGTTCGAGCGATAAAAGTGCAAATTGCTCGATTTGCATCGTAAAAAGTGTCATGCAGCAAGCAACCTTATACAACCCATACCTCTATCAGAGTCCCCTCCACCGTTAAGCCAGCACCTCAAACACAATCGGCTAAAATCGAAACGGTGTCAACGGTAAAACTACAAAAAGGAGTGGCCAACATTTGCTGCCAAGGCTCAGACAGAGAGCATCCTCATGCGTCTCCTGCCTGCTGCCACAGAGATAAAATAAGCGTCATAAATAATGCCGTCAAATATTATTATTTTTATTGCCAGATATAAAAGAATCGGTTCATCGATTTAGTTTTAGATGCGACACGGCGTGTACTATTTGTTACTTCTGTTTCGAATAAGTGTGAATACGTGTATTATTCACAGATAGATTGCCAACCTCTTGCCATTTAAACTTTTACTGCCTTTAATCAAGTCACTACGCTGAAAAGTATGCTATAAATATTGAATCTGTAATTGGGTGATTGATCCAAAGTCGAAAACTGATCTGGACGAATGTATCAAAAGATAGTGTTGTTAAGAAGGAAATAAGTAGATGCAAATTGAAAACTTCAGCTATAACCAATATAAATACAAAACATGTACAAAATGAATAAAAAATTAAGTACTCAATGAGTAAACCAAAGCAAAAACTTCAAGCTGAAATAATCGAATTGATTTAAATAAATCTGAAAAAGTTATTGTTGATGAAACTCGTAATAAGTTGTATGTTCAATTTAAAGCCATATGCATTTTTTTTTTTGGCAAATCCATTATCTGCAACTTATTAATCTGTATATTTATGTTTTTGCAGTTTGACATTACGTATTATCTTTGGACAAACAACAATTCTCATTGCTCACATCACATCTACTTTTTTATACCTTATGCTTGATGTTGACCATCAATTTACATAGCTAAGCCACGTTAATGCGGGCATTACAATATTTTAAACGAAAGCGTATTTTATTTTTTCGTTTATAATCACGAATTTAATTAAGGTAATGAGCAGTTTTTCATTTCCATCGAAACTGGATTAACGCCAAAGCCGCACAATAAAAAGTGGCATTATTTTGAAATGTTAAAAAGGGGGAAATTGGACATTGTGAAATACTCATAATATGGCATTTACTGAAAATATTTGTATTTTCACTTTACAGCGATATATAAATACATGTTGTGTATATCGTTTTTAAATATTCATGTCACGCCCATTTTAAGCAAATAAAGCCGCGCCAGCTACTTAAATCAACAACAAAAGGCGAATCAGAAAATATAAAAAAACAGATTGGCATTTTAATTTTACAGTGATAAAGTAATAAGCCGGCCGTGCTATATACCTGATAAGAATGGATTCAAGAATTAAGCGCCATAAAATTGCATTTTGCCGGCACCATGTCTCCACATCCAGTCGAGCGATCAGAATGCCCATAAAATAAAAAAAAAGTTAAAAGTAAAATATATGTATGTAAATATAAAGCGAAAAGCAAAGTAAAAATCATAAATAAACTGAGCGGCAATACAAGACCGACCGGCTTATCAGCGACGGCCAACGCTTGCAAAAACAAAAAAAACAAAACAGGGGACAACAAAGAAAGAAAAACCAAACAAGAAAATGTAGAAAAATCGAGAGAAATTGTAGCAAATTTTGCCCGAAAACCAAAAGGCGAGTTTATTATTTATTTTGGCGCAAGCTTTACGAGCAGCCAGAAGCGAGCTCCAACTCTGGAAGCCTGGAGCCATGGACTACTAAAGTCCGGCCTCCAATACATTTTATGACAGTCCAGCTTTGGTAAGACTTAGCCAAATCTATATATATATATATGTACGTGTATAAAAAAAATTAAATTCATTTTTTCACGCTCCAATAATCACAAAGCGCGCCGTAATCAAATTTATTGAAAAATGGGAGCAATAAAAAATAAACGTGCCGTGAAAATTTCCACGGTAGCGACTAAATTCATCACGAAAATATATATGTTAAATGAAAATTTTGGCAGCATTTCTTGCTTCTCTTTTGTTATATTTGAACCCCAGTTCGAAGGGTCTGAAAAAGATAAATACTGCATCCACTGCGCTATTTTTTTTTACGAATATTGCGAAAACACATCAGTTATTGTATACTCGATTTAGTTTTGTCCAGTTGGCTGGCAATCATTTGGACGCTCTGATAATATCATTGCATTTTGGGGATTTATCCAAATGAAGCAATTCTATCGCCTGCTTAAATGGAATTGGTGATAATTGTATTAATTTGGACGCTAAATAAATTTGAACTTGATTGCGCTATGACAATAATTTTATTTAGGAAAATAGATTATATGATTCGAATTATAATCAAAAATAAATTAGTCGATAAAACTGTATATATATATATATTTGAAATCACTAAATTGTGCATCTAAACTCATGGTCTTAAATATTATTTGCATGAAAACATTTTGTTTGCGGAGGTTTTAATAGTTTTGTGGAGAAATCTTCTTTAGATATAGTAGAAAGTACCTGTGTCTCTTCATTTTTTGGTATATATTCAAATATGTGTATGAATGCCATATTTACGATATTCGATTTTTTTAACCAACTGAAGTCATTTACTTTGGAATTTATGATGATCCATTTGAATAATTTTTCCCTCACATGCAATTAAAAAAGCCAAATCATTTCAGTTCACAATATTTATAAAGCTTTCTGGTCAAATATTTAATCGCTTTTTTTGCGATTCCACTTTTTTTTCTCAATTTATTTTGTTAAAATATTCTGAATCGTTTTCATGTTGTTTGTTGGGTATATTTTAATTATTGTTTTGGTTTCGGCAATTTTGTTCAAGTTGGTTTTGCTTTCGTGAACCTTTTACCTTTCACTGTCCGTTGACTGCCCGGGCTTTTATTTTAATGCTATTCTTTGTGGCTCTGTTAATATTTGCGGTTAAGCCATGCCCACAAGCCACTGCGCTTACAAAGTGAATATAGCCAAAGATTTAGCACTTTTATTATTACGCTTGAGTTAAGTAGCAAACTATGTTGAAAGTTTTGCACGCTGCACATTATCATCGTGAAAATGGCCAAGGGGGCGCAATGGGATGTGTAGGTGTCTCGGTGGCTGGTATCCTGGCTAGAGTTTGTGGTTCAAACTCGCCGAAAGGACCACAAAACACGTTCTTGTCGTTGCTTGTATTTTTATTGTTGTTGGCGGCTTTGCTGTTGCTGTTGTCGTCGTCGTCGTCGTCGTTGATGTTGCTCCTTTTTGTTAGTTACTCCCCATTGCTGTGTTTGTTGCCATTGTTTGTTGTTGTTGTCTCTGCTTGCTGCAGTTTTATTTAGTTTTGCGCAAAAGTTTTCAGCTGCGCTTCGTTGGCTTCATAAATTTTTAAATAATCAGCACACGCATCCACGTGCCACGCCATCAGAGCGAGCAAAAAAATACGAACAAATAAAAGAGTGCCAGAGATGGCGATACTCTGTACGCTGGCAAAGAAAGTCATAGCACATATTCTCATTAATAATAATAGACAAAGATAATTAACCACGTCTTTTCTTTGGCATGAAAATAATTCTTTTAATTACCGTTTCTGTGTATTATCGAATTGCTACAATTTCAGCTAACTAATTTGCCATTACAAATACAGTCTGTCATAAATATTCTTATAGGCCATTAGTTTATTTTGCAACAAGAGAAGGCTAAATTTCACAAAGTAAATGTGATAACGAATATATTAAAATACATTTGGCAATTTAATTTACGTTTTATTTAAGTTAGATCATTATATCGATATGCTTAACTAGAACATACTCTGAATATGGCTTTTTTCCCTGCTATCTATTGTTGTTGTCTTTGATCCAGTGTTGCTTAATTGTGTGGCTAGCGGAAATACTGACTGCTTTCTATAAAAACTGAAGACGGCATTGTTTTTCTCTGAAAAATATAAATATTTATTTATTTATGGTATCGGAGATGACACAGATATGCACAGTAAGCTCTGGACCATCTTAAGACGGATACAAGGCTTGTATAAAATCTTAGCTTAAAATCGTACTTAAAGCTGCATTATGCTGCTCTTGACATGGTCAGTATTCTGTGTGCATATTTTTAGAATTTCTTTTCATTCAATGCAAAACATCGCAGAGACAGTAGCAACAACAATTGATTGACATTCCCATAAGAAAGAACAAACGTAATTTGTGCCAAATGTTGTCAAATGTATTTCAATTTCGCTTGCAGTGCAACCCACACACACAAACACACAAAATGCTTCACAACAACAAGATAATCAGGCATCACGTATACGCAGCGTATACCGTGTACTGAAGCCATAGACTAAAACACAAACACAGCGCCAGACACAGGAGAGATATGTATTGTTGATTTTGTTGTTGCTGGCTGTAAACACACACGTAACAAAATGATAATAAAATGGTACGAGTTCCTCTGCTTCACATAAGACAAAACGCTGAACGCAATTGTAATTTTTGTCATTTTGGCGGCGACAACGTTTGCCAATAGCGTCGTCATTCGCCATATGTTCGCCGACTTGTTTGCTTATTTTACTGTTGTTTGTCTGTCGACCAAATGTCGCACCCACATATAACGGCTGCCAACAACAACCGCATCCAGCAGAAGAGTGCCTTCGATTTTACGTTAAGTACGTGTATGCGGTGTACTTGTGCGTATGTTATCTCCAGTCTAGCCCTTAATCGGCTTGCTCCTCAGTTTCCTCGTGTGATTTCGACTGTAGTTAAGCCAAACAAATATATTAAATCAATTATTTGATATGTGATTTACAGATATTGCATCATTAGGCGACTCTTGAGCTATAAAAATGTTCTGGGTACTTAAATACATTTAATATGTGGCATAGAATGTAAACATTTCGTTTTTTTGAGTTAAGCACTGCTTCACTTTAACAATACTTATAAGTAAAAATTAATGATAAGACTTGTGACAAGTAGTCTAATAATGAACATTTTTTTTTATCAACAAAAAAGATATTTATACAAAATGAGAAGCAAAATGTGGAACACGAAAGATTGAACTTGTTTCACAAAAAAAAACAAACAATTAATAATTAAACTATTTTCTTCAGATCTAGTCTACAAATTTAACTATTATTATCTTTCTTTACAAGTAGCCTGCTACAAATTTAAAATTAAAATTATGTTTGGATGTCGACAGATAGTCCCCGGTCTGTCAGGGTATGTTATCTTCGGTGTGCTTCATTCTTACCTGCTTTTACTAGTCATACACAAAATAAATCTCAATATTTTGATGTTACCAGAATTTCCCAATGGTGTTGAATTTCAGCTAGCTGTTGTTAAAAGCGAGCAGGTTTTAACAAAAAAGTGGCCAACGCACAGACTCAAGCTGGATTGAAGAACCACAAGAGGGCAACATGAATATTATATATATAAGCTGCATTGTTGTGATTCCCAAGCGGTTCTAGCCTTGCTATAAAAGCTGATTAAAAACAATAGGGCTGGTCGCTTGCTGAATAAACATTTAATTTGCATTAAAAAACATGCACATCATATAACACTTAAATTAATTGTTGTCAATGCATAAAACAACTGTTAAATAAATATTAAAAAACAATGCAAAAATACATTTCATTGTACTGTTTGAGCTTGTAACAGCTACATAAATAATAAGTATATGCGGTTTAAGTATGCAAAATGTACACAACAAACAAGTTGACAGTTGACACTTAATGCGCAAATGTGTCAACACACTTGTCCAACAACAATAACAACAACAATAAATGGGTTGCACTGCGAGTGCATTAACCGTTTTATGATGTGTCTATGGATAGATGTGACATTCTTTAATTAAATGCTGACAGCGCCGAGCGTGCAAATACTGTGGGAGATTACAAACGAACAGGAACAACTTGCCAGGTTGGAAAAAATGAAAAAAAAAAAAAAAATGCCACTGCTCTATAAGTATGAAAATACTCATGCTTTGCTCATTAGCATTTGAAAGCAGTACAACTGAGGGGCGCTGTTGAAATATGAAGTAACAAAATGTGTCAGGAGAGCGGAGTTAAAGCCCAGACATTGTGCTGAAGACATTTGCTAATTAGCGCAAAGACAATAACTCGAGCGCTCTCTCGACTCTCGGCTACTACAGGTGCAACAACACATTAAAGCACAAAACATTCGAATTTAAGATGAAAATTAGCTGGACTAGGTGAAAGGTGGGCGGAGCAGGAGGCTGTGCAAATGTAAGTTAATTGAATTGAACTGCCCTCAAGGGGCAACTGCAGGTTAGCAGCCATTAGTCATCATCATGTAACAGCAAGATGTGTATAGGTGCATAGATGGGCATCTGTGTGTATACGCACATCTACTTACACTGTAAACTATTTTGCTAAAATCGTTATTCTTTTTGATGGAATAGATATTTGTTATGCTAGATGGTGCATACAATTATGGCTAATTTCTTTCTTACTTTTTTTTAAAAGTCTTTCAAAATAAAAATTGAATTTTTTAATTTTAGTTGATATAAAAGAACCACTTCAGTCCTGAAAAACTTAGTTATTTTTTGGAATTGTTTTTGAATAGATATGAAGAGTCTATCTTATACTCTTTTCGTTTTTCGCTAAAGAAACATTGTCTTAGAAGAAACTTCACATTTCTCCCCTTTCTTATTAAAATTGTATTGGGAATTCTTTCAATTTTTTTTGACCCCCCGCATAAACTTCTTAAGAGTTGATAAAAATAGTCTATATTTTCAGAGGTATCAAATGTATACTGCATGCGTGGTAATATAATGCTGTGCATAAATAAATATCTCAAAAGATTTGAATAGAATACAATTTATTTTAACGTGTAGTTGGCCATGAACGTCCAAAGATGGCTAATTGGTGTGTGCATTTGGGTAGCATGCGACATGTAGACTATGCTTCGGTGTTTGTTATGCGTTAAAATTACAATTAAGCAATTTCTCACCTGTAAACACCCGCACACATCTACACAGACACAAACACATAGACGGATAGCTTAAGCAGAGTGCAGGCAGTTGACCAGGACTGATTGTTGTTGTTGTTCTGAAACAGCAGCAACATGAAGCAGCCATAACAATGCGAAATGACTTAATGAAACCAGGTGGAGGCAGCGTGGCAAGTGTCAAGGATTTGACAGGGCTTGCGGGCGCGCAGCGCATTAACTTAATGCCCAACCAAAGACATGACAAGCTAGGCAAGGCCCAAAGCCCAAATACCATACCAACACAATGTCGTGCAAAAGGGGCAAGCCGGCAAAAGTGGGGTAGACTGTGCCTAAACTACTTAGAGCACTTCTGCGGCCAAACACGAAGACCTGAGCATAGACGTGAAACAAGAGCCACAGGACACGGGCCACGGGCCACGGGTAACATGCCCTACGACAAACTAAGCCGCCAACAACAGCAACAATGTTGGCTACTGCATACAGCACATAGGGCATAAGTTGGTCATAAAGCAAAAACCAAGTTGAAGCTGCGAAAAATGCTAATGTAAGTTGCTGTTGTTCTTGTTATTGTTGTTGTTGTTTTGATTGTGGTCGTCTGGTCCTTGACTGCTGATTATGGGCAACAAAAGGTTCGCGTTGCGTGTAATGAGCATGCCCTTGAAATACAATATGCCTGCATAAATTACACTCAGCCGCGCCAGCCAAAAAAAATGAGTCCAGGTGTCAGGCCAACAAGTGTTGAAGCATCCTGCTACCCTCATTTAGGTCAAATTTCGGATACATATGCGCAAAACTGAAGCATATCAATTTGGGATTCCTCTTTTTATATGGAGCACGTAGAGCACGTAATAAATTGAAACAGCGAACAACATAAAAAACTGAAATATTTGAGTCATAATCCCAATTTATCAAATTATTGTAATTGGTATATGAATAATAATTATTTAATTAAATTCCATGTGGTTAAAATTTGGGTTTGGGTTTTGTTTGTTCAGTTACTCAATATTTTATAAGCCCAGAGTGTTTAATCACCCAGCTGAATATATAATAATATAAATATAAAATGATGTTTTACTAAAGGTGCCTTGAAATCATCATCGATTTATTATTAGATGTCTACTCAAAAAATGTAATTTGATTTGATGCTACCTCAACATTCATAAATACTCCAAAATAATGTTAGGCATTGACTTTTGTCTGGCAACATCAAATTGATGCAAATAAATTATTTATTTTACTTTTTGCAATTTTGTTCAGAATGTTTGATAAGCTTGGTAAATTCGGTAATCATTTAGATGACTGACAACACCTTATCCATCAAAGAAGAGCTAATACACATCAGCTCGTCGACAGTCGAGTTGCTCACTCAAGTAAATAATTCTCTTCCAAATACAATACTTATAGGACTCAGACAAATTGTACACTGAGGAACAATTTAATCAACGCACAATGCGACAAAGCAACCAACAAACACATGAAAGGTATCCATTTAAAAATGCTTAACAAGGACACACGTTCACTCGCACACACACACACACACGCACACCCACACACAAATAATCCCACACACATATAGCACATAGTCAATGTCAACTGATATTATTCAGCAAGTAAGTATTAAGGATATTTTCTTCTTCACTCTTCTCGATTTTCAATAACATGAAAGTTTGCTGCTTGTTTGATGGCAAATTCCAACAACAATTTTGTACACACACACAAACACCTACGCATTTGATTATGTGTGTGTGTGTGTGTACGCTTGTGCTTGTGGCGTTGATGTGCGAAACACCTGCGTATTTTCGTGAGCACCTTACTTCTACGTAGTGTGAACTTCAACGACCGCAACAAAAAATAAATCGAAATGCTTGCCACAAAGTAACCTCGACCAATAGATATTCTGTAAGCATATCCACACGTGCTTGAAGAAAAATAATTTATATATGCTCTAATTATTTGTTGACCTACTGCAACTCAGCCTTGCCTTGCTTCAATAAATATTTAGTGCACATAAACTTAAATTATTATTTTATTATATTAGACAACTTTAAACTGTTCTTTCTATTTTATATATATACAATATGCATAAAGTATGTTTTATTATTTTATGTCATATATACTCTCATATATCTACGGATATCGAGTCAAGCTCACCTTTAAAATACTTAAAACAAGTCCCTGCTATTTTCTCTGCATTCATTTTATAGTTAGAGGGTATACAAAAAAAAAGAAAAAAGCAAAGACATTGACATCAAACGTAGTCGAGGTGGTAGCTCGTTTTATTGGTACGCACCACGCACATCAAGGGTTTATGTTGGCAACATATCCTTGGCATCCTGCACATCCTTGTTGCCAGCAACGAGCAACGAGCAACGATTGCCAGTACACATTTTATTTTCGTGTAGCAAATTGAAAAGGCATCAAATGTGCCACCAACTGATTATCAGACTGCCTGACAACCCAAAAGTACCTCATCCGATTGTGTAATCGAAGCAGCTGCTAAATTAGTTAAAGTTGCACAAATCAGTGTGGCAAGTTTATTGAGGACAGCACTGCAATGTAACTGACCTTGCCACAGCAGCAGCTCTGTTTTTGTGTGGCAGCTATGTCAGACATTTGCCCAATTAGCAGTAGGCGTCTGCATAAATTGAAAGCTGTGCATCTGCTGCTGCTTCTAATGCTGCAGCGTGCGAATCAATTCTGCTCATTACACTATGCAACAGTTCAAATGTGCTAAGACTGCAAGCAAAATTCGAAATTGCATTTTGAAATATTCCAATATTCTCTGTATTAGTGATTCAGCAAGGACTAAATGACAATTTTTCGATTTCCCGCATCGTCTGCAGTCGCAACGGAAAAGTTATTTTGTTGCATAGTATTGTTGGCCGTATGGGACTATTGATTGGACAGCTAGCAACATGCAGCATGCGTCACATATCATACATATTGTTATATAGTCGAGCGCACAGTTTCTCACTTTATTTAATAAACTCTCGCTGTATGTGGCATTCGTTTATTCGTTCCGGCAACTAATGATTGGCCGCCATTCTCTCCCCGCACCAACCCTTAATAACGAAATTTACGATGCGTTTGTTCCCGTGGAGCAGGGTAAGTTGGGGACTGCTGTGACGGCGTGGACAAGTGCCAGAAAAGGAACGAGCGGACATGGTAATTACTTAAAGCGATGGCTTCGAATGGGAGACGGGAAACTCGAGAAGCTTAGAACCCGCAAAGCTCAGGAGGATTGTCAACAGCAACAAAACGTTGAAGATGACAGGCAGACAAGAGGAGTGGGGAATGTCCATACAGTCAAATGCACAGCTTGACTGCATTGAGGGACTACGATTACGCGCTGACTTGAGATGTGCAGATTATCCTATGTAGGCACTTAACAAAGGCCAGGAACAGGCACAGGGCGGGAGCATGTGGCGCGAAGTCAAGTGAAAAAAAGGCATTAGAGCAACAGCAACAACAATAACAGCTGCTGCCGCTGCTGCTGCACATGTGGTCGTCGTCTTAGTTGGCTGGATAATGGCGGCAAGAGCAACTTGAACCGGAGGAATGCCTCGCACAAAACCAACCCCCTCCCATCGGGCACTGTTGGCGGTTGGTGTGCGCCGCATGCAGGCGGAAAACATAATAAATAAGCAAGTGCGCAAGCGGAAATATTAAACAGCAACTGGAGATGCTGTTGCAGAGCCGCCAGCTGGCAACGCACAAGAATAACAAGCTGCCGCAATTGTGACGTGCAGCAGCAACAACAACAGCTACAGAAGCAATAAGCTATGAAACTCATTTCATATGTCATGAGTTGTGCCCTGACATTAATGCAACAAATGCACAAGGCGAAGCTTCTTTTTGCATTTTATTTTTGTTTTTATTTTATTTTTATGTTTTTATTTTACCCATGTTTTCTTCGGTTTGCACTCAACTATAGCAGACTTGTTTGCACGCTTGAGTTGATTGCAAAACTGCCAGAAGCCAAGCAGAGCAACACACACACACACACACACACAGTGAGAGGTGGGACGAGTGAGAGGTGTTTGGGTGGTCAGTTGAACGGTAGAGTGATAGTCTGACAAACGGAAGTGCTCATTGTTCCTGCCAATGACCTAAGTCTCAGAAAAAACCACTCATAATTCATCAGCCACATGACGTTGTGTCAACATTTTCCATCCTTCCGATGAGCGATAAAAGAAAACAACTATCAAAAGCAAGCAATAAGCAAACGCAACGACATATTTGATACTCTTTTAAATTACAAATTTATTATTATTTCACTCAACAAATGAATACACTCCAAAATAATTAGATGAAATCACTTTTTTGCTGTAATTTTAAAATTAGTTAGGTTATTAACTGGATCTGTTAGACTTGAACTTTAAACGCAGATTGTCTTTTGTACACAATTAACCATAATTTGAAAAAAAAACCAGATATTTGATATTAAAAAGAAATTATTTAAAATATGCTTTTCGATGGCTCCATGTCCAGTGTATTATTTTTATATTGTTTATTGTTTGCTGACCACATTTATAATTCGAATGTGTTTTTCGCTAGTTGCTATTTTTTTTTAATGATTTTTAATAATGTTTTTCCTATTGAACTTTTTATATTTACTCGAACTTTATTAAATCACACTTTATTTCTGTTATTCTGAATAATTAACTGAAAAGTAGAATTAAAGTTCATATAAAGTGATTAAAAAAAAAAAATCTCGATAATATTTTAATTATAGAGGTATTAAAATCGCACATGGCATTTTTTTTAAAACAATTGACTTTTGCTTCAATTGACTGTATTAACATATTTTGACAGATTTAACAAACACATTTCATTATTGCCTGATAAAATAACTTGTTTATATTATTTCAAATCGAACATATTGAATAATTTTGTGAGAAAGAAATTTTAATATTTCCTAGTGTAAAGTGCTGGGCACAAACAAAAACTGATTGCTCTTTAGAAAATGTAGTTTATGCTCCAATTAGCTTCTTCCGTCGACGTCTCCAACTCTCGGATTGTAAAGGAGCACGTTGCTTTCTTTTGTTGAACGGAAATCAAAATAATGTTTTCATGCTGATTTATGAATCTATTAAGAGTGGCCGTTAGACGATTGCCATTGGCCGTTTGCGTTTGCATTTGCGTTTGCCAGTTGTCCGATTTGCATGTGATTCATGCTCTGAAAACCATGAATGATTCTCTTTGTTGTGCCATCTCCAGAAAATGCAAAACTACTCTTAGCTGCCGGCCAGGCGAAAATAAATAAATGACTTTGGTTTTCAAGTCATGCTGAATTTGTAAGCAACGCTGGATTATAAGCTCACGGCCCGACCGAGCAAATCCTTTATGGGTTTCAATATGTATTTGTATGGGCTCAGCTGTCAGTGGAAAAGCAAAAACAAATTGTTTCCTAGCCTGCCACATTAAGTTGTCAAGTTTTTCAACGATATGCAGCTTACGAAGTGCCAAATCTCCTTCATCCTATTCAACCAATATATCCTTTGGTATTCATTGATTTCCTTTTCCTCTCACTCTGCTTATGTTGGGTCGCATATTAAATGCACTGAGCGCTGAAAATGAAAATAAGTAGATATTGCAAAATGAAATATTGAAAAAAATAAATAAATAAAAGTAGTAACAATAGTATGAAAAAATAGCTGTCACTATTTGTAGCTGCTTTTCCACTCGAGCTCTTCTCGCAACAACAGCATCCACTACGAGTAAAAGAACGCGCACGTGTTGGGACTTAGGATCCTGGTAGCAGTAGCAGCAACATTAAAAGGTACTAGTTCCGTTTCCGTTACGTCTTCGAGCAATGTCCGTTGCATGAACCCTTCAAACCTACAAGCCCGCAAGCATAAGTCCTGAAAACTGGCTCGTTTTTTGTAAAGGTTGTCAGACACACAGCTATTTATGAGTATTTTATTTCGATTCCAACTGCTCTTTTTTTTTGCTCGCAGAGTAAGCGAGAAAGAAAGTCGCTCCCTTGAGCATGAACTGATTGCTCAGAAAAGTAGGCAAACTAATTCTCCCTTGCATATGGAAAAAAGAGTTTAGGTGGGATTTCGGCAACCGCAATCAAATATTATATTTTTAGCCATATAAATTCGGCTAATTATTGCTTAGTTAGAAAAGTATCAAAGTAATCCACATTTAGAAATAAAAACTATATTAATATTAAATGTAATCTTTCTTTGTACACTTTAAATTTATACATTAACCGAACTCTTTCAATAATTTCTCGTCCCCATTTTAAGTTATACTCTTTATGATTAACATCATTGATTTTGGTTTGGTCTGCCTTTTTGTTGTTATACTGGACTTTATAGAGATAAATGCTGTCAGATATTGTATCATTTAACATGCGTTTTCATGCTGGGCCAACAATAAATACTAATAGTCAAAATGGCCAAAAGTCACATAAACAATAGCTGAGAACAAAAAAAAACAAACTTGGCGTTGCAGAGAAGTAATAATAATGAAATTGCCTCGATTGTTTAGCTATGGGGCAACGACCAAACTCAAGTTCATTTATTTTTATTGTTTTTGCAGCTTTCGGCGACAATTTACGGCCAGCGAAATATTTTTATGTATATATAGAAATATATGTATATATGTATTTGAGCGGAGTTGGGTCAGTTTATATTCAATTTTATTATATCTTTTTTTTTTTTACATTTTATTTAATGGAAAATGGCCTCAACTTAGTTGGCAGTGAAAGTGCAGAACGAAAGAAATTTATAAAAGTAAGTAGATATATTTATATATATATATATGCATTGAAATAATTTACTTTTCTTTGCCGCTTTCTTTGGCGTTGAAGGGACAAGCGCCAACATTCTATCTTATTTTGCACTAAATTTTAACAGGATTTTGCCTCAATGCTTCTTGCTGTCATTGCTAACAAGCTGCAGCCTCGAAGGCGATACCAGCCGACTCCCCCATCCCTTTCCAGTGTACAACATCGCACCAAACGTGTGTCCAGCTGGTTCTGCCTGGCTGCTTGCCTGCCAGCATCTTGGGGTCACAGAGGCGTTGCAAGGGCGTTGTTCGAGTCGAATGAGTTTTGTCGCAAATCCGCTTACGACGATGCCGCAACAACGAAAAATTGTGATGGCAGCCGCTGTCGAGTTGAGTTGATGGGAATGTGATGTTAGCCAGGCCCGCCTCAAAAGGCCTCCCTCACCCACAACTTGCCCCTGGCATTCTTACAGTCGCATAAATAAATTTCATAAATCTTTCGCACTTTAACGCTCTCCCTTAACTTGACCAGGAAGTGGGCCGAATCTGTGTGCGAGCTTTTGGTTACGGTTGGCATTGCCGCACCCGAGGCGTAAATGAATTGTCAATTATGTGTAAGCCCTTTAAAGGCCTTCAAATACACAGACAGGTCTACAGTGTATTAAGCCTTTATAAATTATCAACAGACACAACCAAAAAATAAAAACAAAAATGGATTTATGTGAATAAATCATTGAATACATTTTCATAAATTGACAACTAACCGCATTGACTGTCAACTCGAATATCAGGTGTTATCAGCGATTCTGCATGAGCCGGATGATCCAGGAAAAAATCGTTTGCTTTCTGAATTTTGTTTTATTATATTTTGAGTATAGAATACAAGCCGCTACAACTATTATAACTTTTAAGTAGAATAATTCAATATTTCTATCTAACCTTTTAGGGAAACTGAATACCAATAAATGAAAATTAGAGAACATTCAGATATTTTCATCTTTAAAATCAAATGTTCGATTAGTTTACCTTCAATAGCTCAGCGGCAACACTTTTTTGAAGTCAACAAACGAAGTTATATTATACAACATATAATATTTTCCCTCCTCATGTTATAGTGTACCTTTTACTTGCTTACTCTGTGTGCATAAATGGGAAAGTGTCCGAGTCAATCCATGGAGCCGGCTGTTGACTGAAATCAAAGCTTTCAGATTCAACAACAAGTCAGCAGGCAGACATTTGACATGCATGTGACGCTGTCGATTATGTCTCGACAGTAAGCGGTGTTCCAGGTACAGGTCGTATCCTGTACAAAGGTCAAGAGCTGCTCGGCCTGTTGAGCCCGCCCCATTCGGCATGTCAGCGCCAGCTGACGGCCTTTCTGAAACTTTTGCACGCATTTCTTGATACTCCAACGTATTTCATTTTCAGCTTTTTTCCTTTGTATACTCTTGGTCAGAGTGATCTCAGTTATTCACATAATGTGTGACAAATACACCGCATAAAAAAATATTGATTGGGTGAATAGGTTTACGTGTCAATTTGTTGCTGCATAAAATCAGTCTCAGTTCTTAATCTGAATGGATGATGCTTGAGGATACCTTATTAGTCTTTTTGAACTTGATCCAATCGAATCATTATACCATAAGCCATGGGTTATTGTAGTAAAAGCTAGTTTGATTTTCATTCACAGACTTTAGCTTAAATTTGTTGTCCTTCTATCAAAAATTGATTTCTACAAAAAAAGGCAGGGTATTTAATCTTCGGTACTGCACCGCTATCTTTTTATTCCTTGTGTGCTTTCATGTTTACTTTTTTCTTTTTGGCCTGCCCTGTGGCGCCATAGCCATGTGCTCAGTCAAATGAATTTTACATGGCGCTTAACATTGACTCTTGAAGTTGATTTGCTGCAAATGAGCGCTGATGTTGCTGCCACACTTTGTTGCAGTATTCGAGACCAAGCTGCTAAAAGTTGCTTGACAGTTGCCAGACTCACAGATGTTCAGGAGGGAACTGTTTGGTTGGATTTGTGTTTGGGGCAGGAGTTAAGTTCGGATTTGGTTTGTGTGCTCAGTGTTGCATACAAAAGTATCTCGTGTGGAGTCGGAGTCTGTTGCTTGCCTAGCCGCACGCTCGAATAATTTAATACTCTACATGCCATTGCCAAGCTGCAAGTTCGTAGTTCCAACAGCCCTGCAAGGCCAAAAGCATGCATATTCATTGGCCAATATATATATATATATATATATATATATAATATATAATATGTATTTACACAAATGTGTGTGCACATTTGGTATGCACACTGTGTTGCCATTTGACTGCAATTTAATGTGCTCTCAAAAGCTTCTGCTTCTTAAAATGTTGTTGCTTCTACTGCTGCCACTGCTTTATGTTTGGAAAATGACAAATCACATTTATTTGTTTGGTAGCAACAGAAATGCAGATGCATAGGTATACGTATTTCTAATGCCGACTATCTGACTTAGCTTAAGCCATCTTTAGTTCAGGTCTTTGAATTCGCCGAGTTAAAGGATATGCGAATGATTATATTGACACGTGACTCAATGATTCGAGCCCTAAGTGAGTTTCTACTCGTTTGTGAAATCGATTTGTTATGCAACAGTTACCATGCAACCATTTGATTTGCTTCAGCTAACTATTCGATAAAAGCATTTAAGAATTGGAACACACGTGAAATCTTTAAGCCTGAAAAATAAATGGAAAAAAGAAAAGTATAAACGCTTTTAGTTTATAACTATGAAATATGCATGCACGCATAAATTTATTCCAACTTTTAGAATATTTTAAAATACTAAAATTATAACTATATTTTAACTAATTTTGCAAGATAGTCAAGCTTTTTACCCAACAATTTGCAATGTAATATAAATGTAAATAAAGTTTAGCAGTCTCTATTCACAGAAAATTGTGCCCCACTTTCTTAACATAATTATATCCAGATCTCATTCAAAATGCACAAAATGGAATTATTTTACCCCTCGGCAGAAGGAGTTCAAATGCCAATATAGCAAGTTGACCTCTTTAAATTAGGGCATTCCTGTGTCTTTTGATTAATTAGAGTTGTTGGTAAAGTGCACAGAAATTTTTTTTTTTGCCGTTTGAAGAGCAGTTAATAAACGAGAAAATTCCTGTGGATAGCTTACTTATTGATTTACGAAACATATTATAGAAAATTCTTAGAGTGCCAGAAACACTAGCTGTTTCAACAGTAAACAACGCTAACAATGTGGCTGACTGTTGCTGCCAATCCAAACTAGAACCCACGTGCTGGGTTGAAACTGGGTCACCTCCAAATGTTGTCCATGAAAGCCAACATAACTGACGCATCAAATAATGCATTTAATTAAGTGCGGTTGAAAATACTGAGAGCAGCAAGAGCTCTTGTTGATAAATGTGGAACGAGATAAGTTTAATGACTGATAGGTGTAGGGGTATTTTTGGCTAAATGTTTAATTAAGACAATGCGCCCTAATGACAACTAATGGAGCACGAGGTGTGCTCCACGACAACAACTAAGCCAAAAAAACTGAAATATTAGTTGTGAACATGGACAGCGGAGGGCGCTGTGCTATGCGGTGGGGTGGGCGTGGAGTGTGTGAGGGGTCAAGAGGAAAGAAAGAGCACATGATCAATTTTCATTTATGTGCCGACGTCAACTTAAATGCTGCAGAAAACAAAAACAAAATAAATAAAACAACCAAACTGTGGCAACATCTCGAGGCAACAGCAGCAGCTCGACTCAATCAAGTTAATGGCGGCCAAATGGGTTTTTGATGCGCTTCGCGCTGTGCTCTCACCAAGTGCCTTCATAAAAAATGATTGCTATCCGGGGCCAGGAAACAGTTTCAGTTTTGGCTTTCCGATGCCAGTTTGCAGGGGCCAGTTCAGTTTCAGTTCCAGGAACGCTCGGCCTAATGAAGAAGCGGTGGGCATTTAATATGTGCCGCCGAGGTATAAAAAGTAAATAAGCTGGCTTAGCACATAGTCCGGCCCATAGTCTGGAGGTGGAGATGGGCGTGGCATGCCAACTTTCTTATTGACAATTTGAGCATTTGTGCGTTAAATTCTTATGACGCATAATGCTCTCAGCTGTTGCCCTCGTCCCCGCATGGCCCATTGTTAATAACGGCACTTCATAATGCCACGCGCCACAACATTGAGGTGTGTCCGACATGCAGCTTAATATTGCCGTATGTTCACTTTCTCTTTCCTCTCCAATCCACATTTCCACTCCATCGCCCCATCCATCTGCTCCTCGTTCTTAGCATTCGATTCGCTACACTTGCGGAAGTGGCTATGGCACCGGGCTTAGCCCTCAGACTACTTCCGACCCGCCCGAAACTCTAATCAAATTAATGGAATATTCTTTCTGCTTTTTTTTGTATTTTTTTCATCTTGATAAACTCTTTTGATAGAGTATAACGGGTTGTTAAAGCATTTTAAATTGAAAATGCTTTATATAAATTGAATTAGGTTACAAAGAATGTGCCGAAAAATGTGTAATAAAATTATAGCTACAGCTCGAATATTTGCTTCACTTTTCTGATGTAAATTTCTATATTAGTACTGTAGCAGTCGAAACTGAATTCTCTTTCTTTTTTCTCTTTCTTTTTTCTTAATTTACAATTACTTCTCTTCCTCTTACTTTTTCTAGTGATCACACAATTGATATCGATCGTCATCGATATTAATGTAAAGTGCAGAGTTGCATTTTAGCCTGCAGATGTTATGTTACAGTCTTAGAGCTACATCACAAGTAGCCTGCTACAGTACATACACAAATGTAAATATATTTTATATATGTATACATATTATATATTCACATACTTTTCGACACTCTGTTCCTTAAATCTAATATTCTTCAAATTTATATTGAAGGGGGAAGCTTGTTTTGAAACTCTATCTGGTTAGTTATAAGTTAATTTAAGAGCATCATATATAATTCATGACTATGGCAAGCAACTTTTCTAAGAAATATCCAATCAGCTTAAAAATCATTTAAGAGGAAAAAATAATACAAATTTATAAAGAACTACTCGCACTTTTTTCATAAAAGTTTGTTCCCTAGATAAAAAGTGTTTTACAAGTTTTGCATTGGGAAAAGGTTGAATTTTTGGTTTGAGATTGTGTTCAACTTCAATTTGAAAGCATTAAGGGAATTATAGATTATAGAATATGTATAAATGCGTAACGCGTGCGAAGCCGGAAAATATTTACTAGAATTTCATGAAGAGCATTTGGTTTTCGTTGATCAGTCGCGTGTGTTTCGTTTTTCTCTTGTGTTTTTTCCTTCTCTGCTTTGTTTTTTGTTTTTTCCTGTTGCGGATGCGTATCAAATTAGCCGCCATTGCTGTTATTGTGGTTTTTGCTGTTGCTGTTATTGCCGCTATTGTCTGTTGGCTTTTTCTTGCTGCTTGTTTGATCGCCTCGCACATTGTTTTTTGCCGATTTGCATTGCTTTTTGCCGTGTTTACCGCTTTTAATAAACTGACTGCCGCATAGGAAATGACTTCACTGAACGCGGTTTGATTGCAAATTTCTGGCACTCTTCTTGTTCTCTGTGTTGCTGTTGGATTATTCCTGGCTGTGCCGATTGCCTTTTGCTTGTTGCTGGACAAATCACTCAATGTAGCAAAATTCAATTACATTCCCCAGCACCCCACCGCATCGTGCCCGGCGCCAATCCGCTTAACATTTACCGCAACCAAGGAGATTTTAATTAATTGCATAATCACTCAAACACAACCGCAGTCTCCACCTCCTCGGCTTGTAAATGAAACACAAAGAAACAATCAAAATTCCAAAAGTCAGTGACGGCCATGCTCCCAGGCCACCACGCCCCCGTGAGCGTAACGACAATTGTACAAATGTTTTAATATTTAATTGCTTTTTAAATGAGTCCAGACATTTTATTTTATTTGATGATGTAAACGTTACTTAGAGCACGTCCAGCAGCTGGGGACACAAACCTCGCTACAAACTTGACAAATTATTCAAAGCGTCCTCGCCAACAGTGGCCAACAGCAGCCAAAGGCAACGGAGCGACAAGTAATGGCCCAAGTGGCAATTTATCAATTAAATTTGCGCTTAACTACACGAGTACCAAAGACAGTTAGCAACAAACTCAACAGACATAATTGCAAAGTCGACAATCAAATATCCTAATGAGCAGGCTCCGTTGACTCTAAACATTGATATCGATATCGATCGATATAAGTTGTGATATGAGTGATCACCAACTGGAAGAAAAAGAAGATCTCAATCGTTGTGAATAAAGTAAAAAAAAGATATATAATTTAGTTATTATTAATAAAATTATTAAATACCTTATGTTTATATAAATTAAATTGTGTTGATATAAATTGAAGTCAATATTTCAATATATTAATCAAAGTAGCTTCTATGCCTTAACTGGCAGACAGATTATCTAGAAGAAGAGAGACGGGTGTGTCTTAATGAAGATTCTGTACTTCAATACGTTTCATGTTTCATTTAAATATCTGATTACCGCATTTGAGAGAGTATATCAAAAATATAAATTGAGCGCGTTCCAACAACAAAAGCGAATGTTTGGTTTCGCAGTTCACCAATGGCATTGTTCGTTATCGGTGTTGCTTTTGCTTCTCGCTCGTTTGCACTTTGCCACTGAAGTCGCCATTGGCTCTGGGTCTGCCAACCTGGCCACTTGTCGGAGGTGACATCGGCTACCCTAGGTTGGTTGCAACTAGCTTCTGGCTGTTGCGTTTGTTGTCCCGTTGCGTTGCAGTTGGCATCATCAAGTGGAAATTTAATTAAGGCTCAATCGCCTGCTGCATAAATCTTGCAACTCAATAAGATGAGAATCTTTTGTGGTGACACAAAGTTGCAAACAGCTTCACTCGGACATTACATGAAATACTTAATTAAGTACAGACCCGACTCCAGATTGTGGCTAAGGGGGCTCTTGGGACTTGCTCTAATTGAATTAGTTTCTAAAGCTCAGGTCAGAGAATAATAGACGACGAATGACTCTCTTGCGTTCAATGCATAATGGGTTATTTTGATTTTTATTAATGCAAACGAAATTTCCAAATTGAGGACTCAGTTCTCTTAAATATTGTAATCTTTTTTGAAATACCATCGAAGCGAGTGTTTGCCATTGTGCTTCACAGCGCATCTTCAGTTTGAAAAGAAATTTACTTATGACCTTTATTCTGTGCTATCGCCGCTTTGCGGCACTTTTCCCAGACAATCTGAGCTACATTACGAATAATTTACATACGCATCCTTACACACATTTATACCCACACACACGCAGGCACACACACGCATGGCGTGTGTCCACAGAGAGTGCCGCGAGTGCCTCTCAATAGCATGCAAATTTGCATAAGTTGTCAGCGAACGTCTGCTCGTGAGCATCGCTCAGAGTAGGGTCCTGTGGCCACAATTTCAGATGCCGCGTGCAGTTTGCACTTTTACGACTTTAACACTTTAATCAATACGCCAATTTAAATGGGTCAAAGGAAATCCGCGTAAAAACTTTAAATTGTGTTGCCGCTTTCACTTTCCATTTCATTTTATTCAAATTATTTTTATTTTTGAATGCCCACGCAAAAGGCAATCTGAGCGGACCTAACTAAATGAAATAAAGCAACAGAGAGACAGAGCGAGGGACTCAACAAACAAGTTGAGCAAAATGTTTGCAAAACCCACAGCCCACAGCTGAAAGCTAGAGACTTGAGAGAGAGAGAAAGGGAAAGGGAAAGGCAAAGCCGAAACAAGCTCCCCATGGAAATCTGAACAGCGCTTAACCCCAACGGAGGCAATTGCAATTGCACCAGCAACAACAACAACAGCAAAAACAACAACATCTACAGTAGAGCCACTAAACAGAATGCAATTTGCTTGTTTGACCCAAATTGTTGTGAGATTTGCTTTGCACCAGCCGCTCAACCCAAGCAAGTTTATCTTTTAGCAATTGTGTGCTGGGCCAGAAGCAAGACAAGTAACAGGTCGAGCTGCCATTCAGGATAACAATGAAGCGTTACTTTTACTTTCACTTTCACTTTCCCCATTCAACGTGCGATGTTCGCCATTCTCCCTTGTTTGCCTTCGTCCTTGTTTACCTCCAGCTGCATAACATGCTTAACCTCCTTCCAACCTGGTGCCTCCTTTTGTGTCTATTCGTATCCGCATCTTCGTTTAGCACATTTGCACACTTTGGCTGGCGCTCACATATTCAACTTGCTTTATCCTGTTACCCAATATGCTTACTCTTGTTGTAAGTCTAGCATAGAGGCAACTTCCGTCGCGAGCAGAAGAAAGCAACAGGCAGAAAGCGCATCTGCACCTGCATCTTGAACCGGTCACGTTTTGCATTTTCGTCTGCTGATAATTGCCACTCTAAGTGCCCCAGGCCCAGCCCCGCTCCCGCCCCGCGACAGCCACGCCTGCCAATTGCCACAAGAGAAATAAACGTGAATACAAATTTGCTGAATCTGGTGTTGGCTTTGTTTAGCTACAACTTCATTTTGTGCTCGACTTTGATCGTTAGCACTTGAATTTCTCTTCGCTTTTGCCCCAGTCATTTCTTGTATTTCATTTACTTTATCAGACAAATACAAAAGTTTTGACAGCGCCAGAGGCGCAAAAGTGCTTCGCGGCAACTTTTCATTTAGCGGCAATAGAATCTGACCAGAAACCGAACAGTGCCGTGTTAGGCACACCTATATGCATATGCCCTACAATCAGCAAGACATCTTTCTACAAATCAAATCTATCTGGCAACCTTGTTGCCATTAATCAAGTAGTCGAGTCAGTAGCGATATCTGCAGAGTATCGATGGGTATCGATACATTCGGTTGCAGCTATCGGTAGAATAAAGACGCATAAAGCGCAATTATGCATAAAATCAACTTCGTTATTAATAAGCACAAACAAGCCAACAATACAATAAATGGAATATATAACAAAATATGCACACAGACTTCACGTCAACAGTATAATGTCCTCTACAAGGATATAAAAACAATACATAAATATGCAAAAAATCTCTGCTGAATAAAAAAGCCTCTGCTTAACCAAGGTGAAAAAAACATAAGAAATAAAATGTATGCTTCAGGCAATTAATATTTTAGGAACTTGAGAAATTACTTTGGATGAATAGCTAAGCATCGCTTGCGTGCTTTAAAATACTCGCTTAAGGATACCTAATATACTTTTCTAATACATTGCCTAACTATCCTAGATATAAATTAAATATATATAGAATTTAAGGACTTTAACTTGAATAGGCCAACCAACAAAGAAACTTAGCTCAGTTTCGACCGGACCTGTAACATTTATTGTCACTTCTAAATTAGGCTCTTCCGGTATGCATTCTTCTGAATCTAGGGTATCAACCAAAATACAAAAAAAAGAAGAAATTTTAAGAGTTCGAAACTTTGAACTTTGCTATTGCTATAGACTGCTGTAATTTCCTTTAGGAATAAGTTGGGCAACGGCTGTTATTTCTCACATGGCTTTTTAATGTCTTTGGAGCTGGTTCAGCCAATACGGCTCACTTATCTGCTGAATTATTTACATTTATTGAAAATACTACGCATTGTGGCCTCGACTGAGAGATCTACATGTTCATAATTTATTTAAATAAGCCCTTACGACGTTTTTAATTCACTGACAATGACAGCAGCACAGAACGGTGCAGGTAGGAAGCAACGCTGGTTGAGGAGGAAGAGCTGCACATGGGCTGAATCTGGCAGTTGCCAGGCAGACGTTTACAAGGTTGCCGTGGAATAATTTGAATATTTATACCATAAAAACAAAAGCCCAACAAACAAAAATTATGCATATATTTTTCGGTGCTGACAATGTTTAAACACACTCGAGATTTTAGGCTAACTTCGGAATACTCTTTTAAAGAAAGAAATTTTTGTATACTTTTGGTTTTTAAGATTGAGGTCATTATGCTGAACATCCGGTATTTGTGCTTAAGTTAAGTTTTGATTTTAAAATAAACTCGCTTTTAGCTTTCTGCTGGTAACAAAAATGTGGTAAGTTAATTTAACTTTTTGTTAAAGTATATAAATAGTATAGTACATAGTATAGTTAAATAGTTATGCAAAAAGTTATAAAACGTATAAGTACAGATATTTGAAATTAAGCAAAGGACTTTGGAGAGGGAACTATTTTGTTTTAGCTGTTATGCTATCGGCCTAAGCTAAAAAGCCTTCAACTAACTTTAACATTCCAGCTGGTCGACTCTTAATCTCTTCTGTATACTTTATAGAGCAGCAAACACTTTTCTCAGTCTCAGTTGACATCATACGATGATAATACTCCATACTATATGTGGCTGTATGGGTATATGTATATGTATAAGTGTGGATTTGTACGTCAAAGAACGTCGGACAACAAATGAGCATAAGCAAAAATCTTGACATACTAAAAAAAAATATTCTCATAATTTTTCTCCTGGCATTTGCAGCGTAATTTTTCTCAATTTCAGTTTTGATACGTGGTTGTTGTACTTATGCTTGTTGTTGTGATTGTTGTCGCTGTCGCGCTAAATGTCAACGGGCGGGCCGTGCAACATTGCGGCATACAACACGTACATAAAGCAACTGTACTTAATATGCGAACGGCTCCCTGCCAGCCTTGCTTATAATATGCCTGATGAGTAAAGTGGGCGGAGGAGCAGGCGGTACTCGTCCGTCAGGTGGCATGTAGGGGTCTGCTGTGGCAGTGTCGCCTGCTGCCTTAAAATGTATTCACTGTAAGAATTAGCATATTTAATGCGAGCGGCACGCTACGTTATTAGAGGCCCATTCTCACTCTGAGAGTGCTGCAAGAGTGTCGCCATGTTGTTGTTGTCACATGTAGCAACAATCACGCCCATACAAAACGGTAAGTAAGCACCAGCCCGTTAGCGGTGGGGGCATGTTGGCAGGACACCAATTTTGTATAATGTTTCAGCTTCTTCCTGCTGTCAGGAGCTAGCAATGGTCTTGTAAGCTACTTAGGTTTTATTACACTTGCAGCATTGTTTTCATGCCCCACTGCAGCAGCAACAGTGGCAAAAACAAAACTTAAAACTTCAGACTCTGAGCAGTTTTTGTTGTTTTTTTTTTTTGGTACTCTTCAACACTTTTCACCGATTTCGTGGCCCTCTGAGTGAGCAAGTTGCCAGAAAAATAGCTTTGTGCAGTGACTTTTAACAGTGACTGTCACGTACCCTTAACTTTGTGGCGAGAGCTTTAATGCTGGTTTTTTTTAAATAACATGCAACGGTGATAATCAGGTGGCACAATGCAAACTGCCATCCAGACTATTTGTTGCTCGTGATATTGTGACCACCAGTAACACGTGTTTGGCCTGAACACGATAAGGCCAACCAGGCATTCCAACCAACCAACCGACCAGCTGGCCAGACCAAAAACAAACGAGCCACCAGCCACCAGCCACGTTTCTCTCCGTTGCTGTAAAATGTGCACAGCACATGCATCCTGTGAGTGTGTGTGTGTGGTGTTGGTGTGTATATTTATGTTGAGATGTTATCAATCATGACTTTTGGTGTGTATAGTTGTGGATAGCGCGGTCAGTTATCGGGTAAAAAAAGAGAAGAAAAATGTGGCACACTGACGTCGTTTTGCCATGCAACTGCCACACGTGGTTTGTCGCCTGTCACTGCCACAGCAGCCATCTTTTTCTCCCGTCTCTTAGCTCGTTAATTCGTTAATGCGCCATTTCATTTATTTATAAACTTAATGTTGCACTGTGCTGTGGATGCTATAAGCATGATTTCTGTTTTCGTTTTTTATTGGGAAAGTTCTCAAGTAATTTATGCTGTGTTGTGTTGTGTTGGCGACCCCTACAAACACTTGTAAATTTCAAAACTTATAGTAAAGTAAGCTAGCAACCAAAACTCGATGGTATAAAATGTATTTTTGAGGCGGAAAAACTTTTTCAATACCCTATAAGCAAAGAGGCTACAACAAAGGAAACAACAATCGAACTTTCAGTTAAGTTTCTTATTTTTGATATTTGCCAATCGTTGTGAATGAAATAAAGTGAGCGGACGTGTTTAGAAAAGATATATAATTAAGTTTAGATTATACATACATATAAAGAATGAAAGCAATACCAACTTAAGAAAGGGAATTGAATTAATTGAGGTTATATGGATATGCAGGATAATTATAATAAAATATATATAGGTTATAAGAACTGTTCAAATTTATCCCCGTATTTTATTTATTGGCAATCATATACTGTCAAATCAAAGTATTGTAATGATCATTTCACATGCCAGTAGAGTGCAAGCCCTTCGGATAAGTTACAATTTACAGGGTAAATAAAGACATATTGCGGAAAATGAAGGCATTGTATGGCCAGTAGTTGTACAAGCATGCTTGTGTGCATAAGACAAGTAGAAAATGGAAATGAAGCATTGAAAAAACTTTGGTTCATTTTATGTGTTTTTTGGCAAATTGTTTCCAACAATATTTTGTTCGTTGTTTCTATTACACTGTTTTTGTTGTTAAGGTGCGAAACAAAGAATTTGACCAAACAAACACAAACACACACACAATACACATACGTTTACCACCCACTCCGGATGCAACTCCGACTCCCACTTAAAGCCCAACTGCTTGGGGGATCTAAATCTTTGAGTGGCTCTGTGCTACGCCTGCTTTATGCTACTGTTCTGCAGATTTCGTGCACCATGCAGCAAGCGGTAACTTGCCTTAGGTTCAGATACAGCTGCAGCTTGGTTTTCACATCCGCCTCCCTTACCCCCTTGGCTCTTCATATCCGTTTCCTGCTGCAGCTTCTACTACTGCTGCTGTACCTAAAAATACTTAAGCTGCTATTTGGAGCAAACTTGCGTCTGATTGTGGCAAGGACTCCTAATACGTGGGTGTTTCCCCAGTTTTGTTGTGGAGTTTCACAGACTTTTGCTTTGCCACTTGACTGCTTGCAAGTGCGTCCCATAAGTGTGCACTGTACAATTTTTGTATTTTGTTCCGGCTTCCACACACATTTAATCACAGCCGAAACTGTGTTCTATTTAAGTTTTGGCTTAACTAGGGTGTATTACGAGTATTTAAGAATTGAGAATTTCAAAATTGTCTCTCTTAATACCAGTCACTTTAGTAAGCTTATCAAGCAATGTGATTCGCAAATGAAGTGCAACGTATCTCCCACATTGCCTCAAATAACCCTGCCACCACTCGCTGCTGACTTTTGGCTACACTTGCAATTTCGTTGGCAATTCAAGTACATTTGTGAATGCAGTCAGAAATCCAATCTATATTTATATTGTTCCTACACTTGAAAAAGAGAAGTTTGTTTTGAATCATAAGTATGCATTTATGAAAGAGTTAGTATTTATTTTTGGATTTTATTATATTATTTACTCAGTTATTATTATCATATTTTCTTTTATATATCTATATTATTTATATTCGTTTTGCACTAAAACAGAAATTCAAAGCATTTTTCTTTGAGTGCGGATGCTTCTTCAATACATAAATATATACATATATATACGAATATATTTGAGATTCGATTTGGTGGGTGTTGAACATGTGCGAATTTGATCAAGTTACAGAGAGTTTTCATTATTTACAGTCTGATATGATGTGCTGTGAGGAAACTCAAAGCTATAAATTGAAAAGTACAAGCAGCCAGTTCATTTGCATTGTGCTTCAAAAGCTTTTTGGGCAAATAGTAAAAAACAAATACCAATTTTCAGCTTATGAATCAAACAATCTGCAAATGTGTCAATATTGTGGCGAAAGTTGGGAATTACATTTTCGTTTGCACTGCGAAAATTAAGAACCGCCAAAGCAAATTGATTTCTGGTGTTCGAAATTGCTGAGCAACTAAGCGAACTGATAAGGAAAACTCAGCTTAAAATGTGGCAAATGACAAGTATTTAGATGAAACATTTTATTTGGCCAACGCAACAGGCCAAAGACCATAGACCAGGCCATCGAGGCGTTAATAATGCAAGTCCTTAATGGGCCAAGGATTACGGGCATCGCAATCATCGGACAAATATAAATAAACTGCCTACAGCTGGCGAGCTGCTGTTGCTCAAGGGAGAAGTATTGCTTAAGCCCTTTGTGTAGTACAGTGAAATGATTCTGATTCGATTCCTTTCGCTCCTGCGGGCGTGCATGTTGCATGAAACAATGCTACATGCAATGAGATTTGCCTTGTAATTGCAATTTAACTAACACTCGCATAATAATGCCCATGCAAACCAGGACAAATGCCACAAGTACATGCCGCATCGCAAATATGCAACAACAACAATGGGCTCAACAACGTATTTTGATGTTGATGACGACATGGAAACACAAATGCAGCAACACCCACAGCAGCAATAACAATCAAAATACCAACAACAACTCTGCACTGTGTGTGCATGACAAATAACCAAAATGTAAAATCATTTGATGCCTAAAAACCATCACAATGCACACACGCACACGCACACTCTCACACACGCACACCCACATACCCACACACACACACACAGACAATCGCATACATCCACACATGTGCTAAATCAATGCCGTACGATTGGGTATCGTGAGTTATGTAATAATGCAATAGCATCGCCTCAACTTTTGGCCATTTAAGCTCTTTTCGGTTATTCAGCAGAGAAAAGTGTTCAGCAATTAGCAATGATCTGACAGCTTGACAACCTGCAACAGAATCTATCCAGCCGAGATGCAATTTGTTGCAACAACCATTTGTCTTTGGTTACCAAACGAAATGGAAACTAATTGAGTTGCCGAGCCTCCAGTAATTATTAATGCCACATTTGGAATTGCAGCAGTTGAAATATTTACAATAAGATTGTTGAGAGCTTCTGTAACTTTAAACAGCATAAATTCTTTGCCATGCTATATCACCTCGATGGATTTGTCAACTAAAATATGTAGATAAAATAGGGAGACTAACTATTAACTGTGGAAATTTCAGTTTTCTTGTGTTTTTTTCCGGGAAATTAATGGTTATAAGCCGCCCATTTAGGTGCATATATTCTAAATTTTTTATGTCAGCGGATTTTGTAAGCCAATAGTGCATAAAAATTGATTAATAGCCTAGACTAAGAGGAATACTTTTGCATTTTGTACATGTGTAAAATCAATCAATATGGCTCAAATAAACAAGCTTCAGCTATTTTGGTTTGGTGTATGAATTTGATTATTAAAAATTCAATTTTCATACATTTCACAATAAAACGTAAAATATCCTGTGGCAGCATCAGCTGCTGCAGTTGCAGTTGACGCTGTCGATGCAAGCTCAATAGTTTCAGTTTCACAATTGTTGCTGCATTTCAATAAATATATGTGGATAATAAATTTTGGCTTTTTTGAATGCCTGAAAATTTGTGTTTGTTGACTTGCCACGCATTTGCCATGAATTTAGATAGTTCAATTCAACTATTGATTGTTGATTTGCCACGCATTTGCCATGAATTTAGATAGTTTAATTTAACTATTGATTGAAACCCCAAATGCAATCTGCAATATGCATGCATCCGATTTGTTGGTGATGATGAAGAGATATGTTTAATTTATACAATTTACAAATTGTGCCCTTGCCTGCAATGCAGAAAAAATAAATTATTTAATGAAATTGTTTGTATTTAAATTGTGTGAATTTTTTGAAATGCCACAGATAGAGGCAGAGAGAGGGCGATTTCGAGTTGGAATAATGGAAACTCTTTTTGGTCGTTAGACTCTTGTGATAAATAATATTTTAGTATATGTAACTGGGCACTCCATATATATATATATATATATATATATGTATAGAAGTGTTTTTAGTTTGAAGTAGCGCTTATGGTCTTTCTATGCAAATAGCCTACACTTGTGTATGCATATATAAGCATGTGTGTAAGTGTTTGTGTATATGTGTGTGTACATGCACACACAAATAAGCATAATAAAATTGTGTGTTGTCTCCTTCCGCCATGGAGCTAAAACCAAAAATCCTTGCTGTATTGTTGCTAACCAGACAAAACAAATATGGCGACAGCAAGGCAAAAAAAAAACCAAAAAGAAAAAAAAAAGGGGAAGAGAAAAAGAATTGTAGCAACAAAATGGCGCAAGGCATATTCAATGGGGCTTGCCTGAAACATTGCGAAGGCCGCATATTTTACGTTACTTATCTTTATCATTGCCAACTAATTTCACAGCGGCGGAGTGTGTGGTTGGGTATCCGCTGCTGAGTGTTGAGACATAAGCAAACACACACACACACACACACACTTGTATATGTATCTATATATATATGTATATAAATATGTGTTATGTATATACAAAATATTTGTTTATTTCTAGCTCATATCTCTCATGTGCGCTACACTTGTTTCTTTCTTCGCACGGTCTATGTATGTATTTGTGTGTGTTTCGGTATGTGTGTTTGTGTGTGTGGCATGTTTGCGCCATTTTGCGTTTTTGTTTATGTTTAGCTGGGTCATTTTAAGCATTGCATATGTGTGGGTGTGCTTTAAGTGTTTTTATTGTGCGTTGCTAAGGGTTAAGTTTTTGTCATTGCCACGTTTTGTTTATTGTACTGCCACTCCACTCACTCCAAAATCTTTTGTTTATTTGAGTGTGTGTAAGTGTGCGTGTGTGTACATACGCCAACGACCTAATCCTTTTGTTTTATGGCATTTAATTTATTTTTAAAGCCGCACTCGGTAACTTCCCCTACCGGGCGCAGAGTGGTTAAAACGAATTGTGTACCATACTCTTAAGCGCGCAACCAATTACACATGTTTGTCTGTGAAGCCACACATACACATACACACGCACCCCAACCGTATACTACTCAGTTGGCTTGGCCTTAGATAAACTGAATATTGCACGCCTTACTTGTTCATGCAACAGGACCAAAATCCAGGCCCAATAATTGGCTACAATTTTGTCCGAGCGCAAATAATCGAGTCTTTTGTAGTAGACGCAGCAGCTTTCAACCCACACACACACACACATACTCAGATATATAATGCGCAATTGGAGCACACACACCCAAGCACTTAAACACAAGTAATTGGCTACAAAATTGCAATAATAACAATAACAATTCAATATGCCCGCAACAGCTGCTCCTGTGCTAATGCCGCCAAACCGTTCACAAGAGACAAGAAAAAAAGAGCAAGTCATGTCTAGCTTTGGGCAGCTGCTAAGCTGGCCTAATTGGCGCTCATTATATCAAAGAGTTTTGCGTGGGGAATTCCAAGCACACACACACATACATAAAACTCATGTGTGCGACGACATTTCGCACTCAACGTATCAGAGGCTCGCAGAGTCCCCGAGTCCCCAATGGTAATGAGCTTCAACCGAAAGACCTCCATTTTGACCGGTCAGTTCTGCTGTGATATGCAACACTTAGCTATTATTCTCTTTGAAGCCAACAAGCATTTCAGCATATCAGACCTATCTGTTTCGTCCTGTTCCATGTCCTGCCTACCTTTTGTGCCTATTTGAGCCCATTTAATCTGCTATTGCGATGCACTTATGTGTTGCAGACTGTGTTTAAGTGTGTGTGTGTGTGGTATTTGTGTATGTGGCATAGTGTGAACGGTTTCAATTATTACTTAGCACTGAAGTACCAACGCGAATAATTCATGCAATGCTCTCGCTTGTGTTGACATTGCATAGATTATTGAACAAAAGGCATTTATGCCCATATGGAAAGCAAATCAATCCATTCGAGTGCACTTTGAAATTCAATTGAAACATGATATCACTGTAGACCAAATCATGACTGAAAATTTACTCTCAGTTTATACTCACAAAGGTAATCGATTGGAAGCACTAAATGTTAATCAGTGCAATTAAAGCCTGTTTCGAATGCAAGTGGGCTAGAAGAGGTTGCTTTTACTTATGCTGATTTACCTTACCTTCTCCACAGGTTAAGAAAATGTCATAGACTTTTTTCAAATTGAATTCAATCAATTTCAACATCCATTTAATTTTCTTGAAAACATTTTTAATTAGTGTGAATATTGAAATCGCAGTGCTTATTAATCAATTGAAGTTTGTTTAGCTCAAGGACATGCAGTGGTAGTAATAAATATATAATGTCATCTTCTTGTCTTATCAATTTCCAATGCCTTCAATTCGTTTTCAATCAATGGAGTCAAGTTCAAGTGTTAGCTAATTGTCTGCTCGTATTTCACATTTAATGGGTCCTCAGGGAAAGACAGAGACTTCACTGAGAACTTCTAGGACTTTGGCACGAATTCCACTTGAGTGCAACCAGTCTTTAAACTCAGAGAAATGACAATCGACAATCGGCAATCGGCTATCGATTTCATTTCATTTGCGTGGCCATAATAAAACCATTGACAAAACGTTTCCAACAGGCCGTTTCCACTTGTACGTGTCTGTCATGTTAAATTACTAGGGCACAGAAACAAATGTAAAGTGTCCTGTAATGGCACGGACCGTCGGAGTGGGTGGGCTTACATGTCGTATGAGCAACGTCTTGTAAATGGTTTTGCCTTGCATTTGGATGGGCCGCGCCCAAACTGTCAGCTTGTAGCATAATTGTGCGTCGTTAACTTGATTATGAAGTGCCTTTCACACACACATGCACACACACACACACACACACACACACACAGACACTTACTGGCGCGCTCAAGGACACACACGCAGACAATTTTAATGCGCAAATGGCGCACTTTAAGTCAAGCAATTGGAAACTAAATTGGAATTTTTACGACAGGCATCAAGCAGCTCAGCTTAGCTCAGGCACCAAACAGCTCAGCACAATGGATTTTGCTGATGCTTCGCCTGCTACACTGGCCAAGTGGGCGTGGCATTCAGGCATTGTGTGTGCGCATTTGACCGACAGCCCCATAACAATACACACACCCACGCATACCCACACACACTCTCACGCACACACTGATGCATGTGAGCATTTGTAAAATTTCCCATAGGCACCGTTGGAATGAATTAAATGTTGACGTGGCTAAAATTCACGCCTGACTTCGTCCGTTGCTTAGTCGACTATGCAAAACTGTCAGGGCAAAAACTGACTAAATGCAAATATTGTTCGGCTTCAATACGTAAAAAAACACAATCAATTAAGATTTGATAATTTATTGGGCAATTATTTTCAATTCAATTTTTGTATTCATAAATACGTAATTCAGCCGTAATTGGTTGCGCACAAATAAAATCAGCAAGCGCCCCATGTTGATGTTGCATAAAGGATTCGTTTGTCGTTTCGATTGTGTGAAGGAGTCGCATGAAATTGGCTTTTGATTGGATTGCATTTGTTATTGACTAGCGGCGCTGTGTGGCAAGTCCTTGTTTGCCGCTCAGATTCAATAAATGAATGCGACCTCACTCAATACGTACAATTTGCATAGCTCAAGCTTTGGCGCTGCCGCAATGAAAAGGACTGAAAAGACTCGCTTCCGCATAGAAAGAGCTGCGCTCTTTGCCGTTGGCAGCCTCAATGTGCATACATAAGAGTGTGTGTTTTTGCTGTGGTGTGCTGTGTGTGCTCTGCTTTTGATAAATACTTTTGCACATATTAGCAACATTTTCATATGTGTTTGGATGTTTAAACTGTTGCCAGCTTGTGTGCTCTATGTGTGTGTGAGTGTGTGTTTTGGTTGTGAACTGTTAACTATTTTTGTTAGTGCAGTTGCCTTTCGGCTATTGACACATTCACAAACACTTTGCCACAATCTGCTGCTGCTTCGTTTTTTCTGTATCCTCCCCTTTTTTTCATGCCTCCAGCAACTATTTGTGCATTTCGTGTTGATTTTCTATTTTTTTTATTTTGGATGTGGCATGTGTAGAATGTTACTGCGTAGAATGTGGGGGAAGGGAGGCTTCGCTACTCGGCTTGCCAATGCAAAGCATTTTATGCGCTTCGTTTGCCAATGTGGATTTTGTGTGCTCAGACCAAATAAGGCAATTCATTTAAGCTCAAGGTTTGGCAAACAAAACTCATATATTTTTCATTATTGACTCTTCTTCAACTGAGTATCCTCTTTTAATTGACTTTTCTCGGAAATAGGCTATGTCTGCTTTGTGCAAAATTGTCTCTTATTCATAAGATGAGAGAAAAAGTGAAAAACTAGATTTGACACTTGAATAAATTTTATTTTTGATCACTTGATATGAAATAAAATCGCAAAAAGTTGATGTTAGAAATTTTTGTATGCTGTTGTCATAAAATTGTTGCCTTTTATAGATGGCTTTTTCGATTTGCAACAACTGGCATAAGCTTCTCTCATTCAACTATTTTCCACATTCTATGTTTGTCAGAGTTGGCGAAGTTCGTCGAACTTGGAACTTTTAAGTTATGTGTGTGGAGGTTTACAATCTAACGCTTAATTACCCTTACCGTTGACCATAAATCAGGCATCAATTGAGTGTATTTAGTCGGTTGCATGCCAGGACAGAAATGATGAAGGAGACGCACAAGCCCACTGACAGCTTGCCACACGTAATCAGCATCGTCATCGTGAGATGCTGATTCTGCTGCTGCTGCTGCGGCTGGCCATGTTGCTCCCATTGTCAGCGGCGTTGTCTCCACGCTGTCATCATTCTCAGCACACAATTTAGTTTTATTAACTGAGGCAATGAGCGGAAGCGAGACAGGGAAGAGGAAGAGGAAGAGGAAGTCACGGGGCGGCACAGAAAATGGCAAGAAGAGAAATGAGCTGCACTTCTTGCTGTCGCTTGGTTGCCAGTTGATGCTCATGCTGATGCCGATGCTGATGCCGATGCCGATGCTGATGCTGTCTGTCGTAGCTGCTGTAGACGCTGATGTCTGCCTGTTGACAGTAGCTTGGCGGTGTAAACAATGAGCCACACCATCCTCACCCCGTCACTTGCTTCCTCTACGAAGCCTTTGTCTGGCTAGCCATAAGCCAATCTGCACACCAGAAAGTCACTAGCTTTTTGTGTATGCCGATGGGATCACTTCAGATTGAAAACTAATCAAATTCTAAGCTTTAAGACTGACAACATAAAATCAATCCGCAAATAAGGTGCAAAAACAAGATTCACATATATATTTTGCATAATTTCATTATGTTTTATTTGTTTCTCCATTTGGTTGATTTCTGTAATTTTTGTTACATTTAACTACACATACTTAAAAACTATTACTATGTATTTCAATGCATTTCATGTATTTTTTTTTTTTTTTTTATTTGTATTAATTTTTATGTTGTTTTCTTTTTGTTTTTATAATACACATTAATTAAATTATTATTTACACTGCAAATTTGGGGCGCGCTTTACTGAATTTCTTTTCGATTGCTTAAAAGATTTGCGCATTGTTAAAAAATACTAAATATTTCTTAGGCTAGATAATAGTTTATTTTGATTACTCTGTTCCTTGCTGCTTTTTTGTTTGTTCTTTTGATTAACAACTTTTAAACATGGTCAAAAGTCTCCTTTCCTATCTTCTCTTCTCTCTGGCTATCTTTTAAAATTTAGTTTGATTTAGTTTATAACCAACAATGATTTTGAAATTTCTCTCCAACTTTTTGTTTTTTGCTTATTGGCGAATAATTTATACTCAAACATTTACTTGACTAGTTTGAAGGATTAACAAAATAGTTAACAGAATTTTAGAAACTTACGATTAACAAATTTAGTTGAACTCATGTTGGAGATAAATTGTAATTTGTTTGCAAATAAATATTTTCAGTATGTACAATTTGTTCATTAAATAAATTCATAATTTTTAAAGGAAAAGTACTAAATTGTTGGTTAGCTGGATTTATACATTTATTTGTATTTAATTTGTTTAATATTATTGCTAGTATTTAATGCCGATCTTATGCTCAAGTTGACTTAAAATCACTTACGTAAAAGCTCTGCCTGCTTTTAGTTGGATGTTTTCATGTTTCTTTTTTTCGGTTTAAATACATTTTCAAGTAATAAATGCACAGTTAATATTTTATTTGATTTTTGAAGTTATTGGAGTTTTTTAAATTGATTTTCATAGGAGTGATAAAGCGTTGCTCAAACTCTTTGACATATCTCAACCACATGCAAGCTAGCAACTGAAACTTCAATTAGACACAAGAATTATCCCGAAGTGACCTACATATAATATGTATATATATATATATATATATAATATATGAAATCACACGCTCGTACACTAATATAAAAGTAGATACACACACTTGCAGCTCAAAAAGAGAACATTTGTAAGTTTGGAGCTTAGTTAGTTAAGAGCTGTTCAATTGATGATTACTATTCGAGTATGTTGTCTTACTTATGGAATGACCGCTTGAAGAGGCAAATGGAATTTACTTACGCATTACTTAATTATAATTTTACTGCTTTGATGAATTAGTTACAAATGCGTTGCGTTAATTGGTGTTCGCCCCTTAGACAATCTTCATGTAGACACTTGTGTGAAATATCCGATAGCCAATGGCAATGATTACCATAACATTATGGAGCTGGCGCTGCGTTGTCTTGGTTGAGCCACCCACATGTCCGTGATACATAGCCGCAGGATTATCGCCTGTATAAAATATAAGAGACAGAAAAGTATAGAGATGAGAAAAAATTCACATGAAAATCAAGAGGAAATGTGCTCAAATTAATTAAAGCCCACACACACACTCAAAGCACACACTCATATACACACAGGTGGAAAAACAAATGCTAATGAGCATTTTCAGTGTCCCCAGCTTTTGCTCTACAACTTATGCTGGCCCTATAAGTTATGAGCTCTGCTCCACCCCCCCGGTTACACCCTCACAGCACACTGGTATGTGTTTGTGGCTTAGTGTTTATGGCCCGACCTTAATGGCTGCCTCGGTGGTGCTGGCATTTTTAATCCGCACGCCTGTGGCTCTGTAATTTTCATAAATTACTTTTATTGTTCTCCCTTTTTTTGTTGTTGGTCTTTGCCACTTGATATATGAACTGTAAAAATGCTACATACACTACAATACGGCAGCAGATGCAGATATAGATACAGCTATTGTCATATTCGTACTTGGGGTATATTATATATACAGAGGACACAATTAATTGTAGCTTTCGTTTTTGGTTTATAGTCAACTTAAATTTGATTTTGTACATTTTTCCATTTTAAATTGAATTTCTTCCTAACTTTATTTAATTAAATGTTTCAATTGAAAATTCAGCAAATAAATATGATTTGGAAATACCGAAAATAACAATAAAGCCTCACAAAATTTGCTTCGGTCTTTATTCGCCTTTATGCTCTCCAATTGCAACGAACTGAGTTCATTTTAACCTTTTGCGAAAACAATTTTAAATGCGTGCATCTGACATAATAATCAATTTAATCTTATCTGCTGATCCTGCAGAAAATGTAAAAATAATAATTGAAATTCCGAAAACAGCAACAAGAAAAGAAAAATATATATAAATACGAACAACAAAATAAGTTCCGGATTTCACACCACATTCAATTACCTATTTTGTTCTGTTAAAGGCAGGCCAGCAGTAAAGTTGAACAAAATAACCGCTGTCTCTTTATAAATGTGTTTACTCAAAGGTAAAATTGAATTTCAATTTATAATAACATTTTTAATCAACATTTCCTGCTCTATTTTTTTAAACCCTTCGGGCTCTCATATGTAAACTAATCAACCTAGTCTTTACTTCTTCACAAACTATTTTGTTTATCGTTTTAAAAAATTCAAAACATAAATAAATTTTGAATTGGTACGGTTCGATTGAAAAATTGCATTAAATATACGCCCAGTTGCAATACAATATGGAACTCACCTTTGAAAATGTGTACCAAAACGCTGGCGGGCTGCGTGTTGCTGGCCACACAAGTAAAATTGCCCGAATGCTCCCGACGGGTGCGCTGAATTGTAAGCTCCGATGATTGAAAGTCTGCAATGAAGTGCACGTAGGAATACATTTGTTGGTTACAGGGACAATAAATATCGAGAGAGAGAGAGGTGGTAAGGCGAAATATAAGTAATATATACACTCACCTGGTTCGGTTGACACATTAATGCCCCGATCAATGTCATAATTAATCATGCGATTGTCGTGATACCAGAATATATACTCGGATGCCTCCGTATTCTGTACAACACGGCATTGCAGCCGTAGCGTGGAACCCGGCGTCAGATAACGTATGGGTGGTCCTGATATTTCGGCGCGCGCTTCTAACCGAATCGAATGACATTTTGGAAATTGAATTGCCGTTGCCACAATCGGATATTGGTGGTGGTGGTGGTTGAGCGTATGGGCGTGTTTTGGCGTTGGTGCGAGTGGTGGAGCAGTTGAGGTGAGAGATTCAAAATTTAATCAAATGTAAATGCAAATACGCGTCACAGAGCATAAAACTAAAAGAGACATTTTACTGTGTCGCAAGTGGCACCTATGCCATGCGGTAGTATTTTATCGAAATGCTTAGATAGGGTTGAACTAAGCTCTAATTCAAATTTCACTATCTAAGATGCTTTCTTCAAATAAATTTTGAATTTTAACTAACAAAATAGTATTTTGAAACAAAGAGAAAGAATATATTTTGCAGATTTTGTTAGATTTTACATAAAAATAAATTGAATATTAGATTATGGCATAACTCTGTATAGACACCTTTTAAAATCACCTAGATTCAGGATTGCCAACCTCCGATCCGATAATAAAGGCATACAAAAACTTATTCTTAACTGCTTGTGCAAAATCCGTGCTCATAAATGTGCCTTACGTTACATGCGAGTAACTCGAGATGGAACGACGCATCCGATTATATATGTCGCCATGTGTGCAGATTCATGCCAGGCGTTAGCCAAATGTGTGGCAGACATAATTTTTTTTTGCGCTGTCGCATCATTTTCGGCCACTAAGCGAGTGTGCGTGTGCGTGTGTGTGCATGTGTGTTGGGGTCTTGTTTTTGTGCAGAAAACGCCATTAGTCGCACCACATTCAAAGTAAATTGTTTGTTAAATTCAGAATAATGTGTGTCAGTTAGCGTTAGCCAAGGCCAACGACATGGCAGCGACAACGGCAACGAGACCGAGAAGTAGAACCATCAACAACAACGACAACAACAACAACAACAGGAACAATAACAAAAACAACAGGAACTGGCACAGGCACGTCGACAGCGTTGTTTTGGGCAACTTTGCTGAGTCGCTGCCATTTGGGCAGGTATACATTTTTATTTCTTTGCTTTTCATTTTCAGCAGATTTTGCATTTGGTTTTTTTTTTCTGACTTAGCTGTTTCGCTTGCTAACTCTGACAACTGGCATATGGACATTTCTAATTTAAGCATGAGCGCATCAGGCAAAAAAGGGCACGAAGTTGAAAAGGTATTAAAAGCAAACTGTGTGAGCGAGCTGATGCTCCGTGTTGACCCACTACCCACTACCCACTGCCCCCTGTCCACTGTTTGCGTAGGTTGAAATATTTGGAAGCTAGCATTTAAATAATGTTTTCAAAAAATGCTCAATTGGCGTGTTAGAAGCATATTAAATCTTGAATCTGAGCTATGCATACCGTAAATTAATTTTGACTGCTGATAGTAATGATTTTAATAGCACTGCACGGTTGAGTGGCTACATAGAATTACACTTGACGTCGGAAGACAAGTAAAAATTATAGCCTGAAAATCAATACATCGATGTTTGGGCATAGGTCGAAACTTCAAAATGCCATAACTTCGTCAAAACTCAACTTATTTTAAAAGGCGAGGGCTTTTTCATCATAGTTTGGCCCCTAAATCAATCGTACATTCAAAGTTGAAAACGTGATTTTGAGTCGGAAGACATGTAAAAATTATAACCTGAAAATCGATACATCGATGTATGGGCATAGGTCGAAACTTCAAAATGCCATAACTTCGTCAAAACTCAACTTAGATTAAAAAGCGAGGGCTTTTTGATCATAGTTTTGCCCCTTAATCAATCGTACATTCAAAGTTGAAAACGTGATAATGAGTCGGAAGACGAGTAAAAATTATAACCTGAAAATCCATATATCGACGTATGGGCATAGGTCGAAACTTCAAAATGCCATAACTTCGTCAAAACTCAACTTAGATTAAAAAGCGAGGGCTTTTTGATCATAGTTTTGCCCCTTAATCAATCGTACATTCAAAGTTGAAAACGTGATAATGAGTCGGAAGACGAGTAAAAATTATAGCCTGAAAATCCATATATCGACGTATGGGCATAGGTCGAAACTTCAAAATGCCATAACTTCGTCAAAACTCAACTTAGATTAAAAAGTGAGGGCTTTTTGATCATAGTTTTGCCCCTTAATCAATCGTACATTCAAAGTTGAAAACGTGATAATGAGTCGGAAGACGAGTAAAAATTATAACCTGAAAATCCATATATCGACGTATGGGCATAGGTCGAAACTTCAAAATGCCGTAACTTCGTCAAAACTCAACTTAGTTAAAAATTCGAGGCATTTTTGATCATAGTTTTGCCCCTTAATCAATCGTACATTCAAAGTTGAAAACGTGATTTTGAGTCGGAAGACAAGTAAAAATTATAACCTGAAAATCGATACATCGACGTATCGGCCTAAGGTCGAAACTTCAAAATGCCATAACTTCGTCAAAACTCAACTTAGATTAAAAAGCGAGGGCTTTTTGATCATAGTTTTGCCCCTAAGTCAATCGTACATTCAAAGTTGAAAACGTGATAATGAGTCGGAAGACAAGTAAAAATTATAACCTGAAAATCCATATATCGACGTATGGGCATAGGTCGAAACTTCAAAATGCCATAACTTCGTCAAAACTCAACTTAGATAAAAAAGCGAGGGCTTTTTGATCATAGTTTTGCCCCTAAATCAATCGTACATTTAAAGTTGAAAACGTGATAATGAGTCGGAAGACAAGTAAAAGTATAACCTGAAAATCGATACATCGACGTATGGGCATAGGTCGAAACTTCAAAATGCCATAACTTCGTCAAAACTCAACTTAGATTAAAAAGCGAGGGCTTTTTGATCATAGTTTTGCCCCTAAATCAATCGTACATTCAAAGTTGAAAACGTGATTTTGAGTCGGAAGACAAGTAAAAATTATAACCTGAAAATCCATATATCGACGTATGGGCATAGGTCGAAACTTCAAAATGCCATAACTTCGTCAAAACTCAACTTAGATTAAAAAGTGAGGGCTTTTTGATCATAGTTTTGCCCCTAAATCAATCGTACATTTAAAGTTGAAAACGTGATATTGAGTCGGAAGACAAGTAAAAATTATAACCTGAAAATCGATACATCGATGTATGGGCATAGGTCGAAACTTCAAAATGCCATAACTTCGTCAAAACTCAACTTAGATTAAAAAGCGAGGGCTTTTTGATCATAGTTTTGCCCCTAAATCAATCGTACATTCAAAGTTGAAAACGTGATCTTGAGTCGGAAGACAAGTAAAAATTATAGCCTGAAAATCGATACATCGATGTATGGGCATAGGTCGAAACTTCAAAATGCCATAACTTCGTCAAAACTCAACTTAGATTAAAAAGCGAGGGCTTTTTGATCATAGTTTTGCCCCTAAATCAATCCTACATTCAAAGTTGAAAACGTGATTTTGAGTCGGAAGACAAGTAAAAATTATAGCCTGAAAATCATAGATCGATGTTGGGCATAGGTCGAAACTTCAAAATGCCATAACTTCGTCAAAACTCAACTTAGATTAAAAAGCGAGGGCTTTTTGATCATAGTTTTGCCCCTAAATCAATCCTACATTCAAAGTTGAAAACGTGATTTTGAGTCGGAAGACAAGTAAAATTATAACCTGAAAATCGATACATCGATGTTGGGCATAGGTCGAAACTTCAAAATGCCATAACTTCGTCAAAACTCAACTTAGATTAAAAAGCGAGGGCTTTTTGATCATAGTTTTGCCCCTAAATCAATCGTACATTCAAAGTTGAAAACGTGATTTTGAGTCGGAAGACAAGTAAAAATTATAACCTGAAAATCATAGATCGATGTATGGGCATAGGTCGAAACTTCAAAATGCCATAACTTCGTCAAAACTCAACTTAGATTAAAAAGCGAGGGCTTTTTGATCATAGTTTTGCCCCTAAATCAATCCTACATTCAAAGTTGAAAACGTGATTTTGAGTCGGAAGACAAGTAAAAATTATAGCCTGAAAATCCATATATCGACGTATGGGCATAGGTCGAAACTTCAAAATGCCATAACTTCGTCAAAACTCAACTTAGATCAAAAAGCGAGGGCTTTTTGATCATAGTTTTGCACCTAAATCAATCCTACATTCAAAGTTGAAAACGTGATTTTGAGTCGGAAGACAAGTAAAAATTACCAGCCTGAAAACATAGAGCGATGTATGGGCATAGGTCGAAACTTCAAAATGCCATAACTTCGTCAAAAATGAACTTAGATCAAAAAGCGAGGGCTTTTTGATCATAGTTTTGCCCCTAAATCAATCCTACATTTAAAGTTGAAAACGTGATTTTGAGTCGGAAGACAAGTAAAAATTATACCGGCCTGAAAATCATAGAGCGATGTATGGGCATAGGTCGAAACTTAAAAATGCCATAACTTCGTCAAAAATGAACTTAGATCAAAAAGCGAGGGCTTTTTGATCATAGTTTTGCACCTAAATCAATCCTACATTTAAAGTTGAAAACGTGATTTTGAGTCGGAAGACAAGTAAAAATTATAACCTGCCAAATCAATATCGGCGTATGGGCATAGGTCGAAACTTCAAAATGCCATAACTTCGTCAAAACTGAACTTAGATCAAAAAGCGAGGGCTTTTTGATCATAGTTTTGCACCTAAATCAATCCTACATTCAAAGTTGAAAACGTGATTTTGAGTCGGAAGACAAGTAAAAATTATACCTGAAAATCATAGGTCGATGTTGGGCATAGGTCGAAACTTCAAAATGCCATAACTTCGTCAAAAATCAACTTAGATTAAAAAGCGAGGGCTTTTTGATCATAGTTTTGCCCTAAATCAATCCTACATTCAAAGTTGAAAACGTGATTTTGAGTCGGAAGACAAGTAAAATTATAACCGGCCAAAATCATAGAGCGATGTTGGGCATAGGTCGAAACTTCAAAATGCCATAACTTCGTCAAAACTCAACTTAGATCAAAAAGCGAGGGCTTTTTGATCATAGTTTTGCACCTAAATCAATCCTACATTTAAAGTTGAAAACGTGATTTTGAGTCGGAAGACAAGTAAAAATTATAACCGGCCAAAATCATATAGCGACGTATGGGCATAGGTCGAAACTTCAAAATGCCATAACTTCGTCAAAACTCAACTTAGATCAAAAAGCGAGGGCTTTTTGATCATAGTTTTGCCCCTAAATCAATCCTACATTTAAAGTTGAAAACGTGATTTTGGGTCGGAAGACAAGTAAAAATTACCAGCCTGAAAATCATAGGCGATGTATGGGCATAGGTCGAAACTTCAAAATGCCATAACTTCGTCAAAACTGAACTTAGATCAAAAAGCGAGGGCTTTTTGATCATAGTTTTGCACCTAAATCAATCCTACATTTAAAGTTGAAAACGTGATTTTGGGTCGGAAGACAAGTAAAATTATAACCGGCCAAAATCATATAGCGACGTTTGGGCATAGGTCGAAACTTCAAAATGCCATAACTTCGTCAAAACTGAACTTAGATCAAAAAGCGAGGGCTTTTTGATCATAGTTTTGCCCCTAAATCAATCCTACATTTAAAGTTGAAAACGTGATTTTGAGTCGGAAGACAAGTAAAAATTATAACCTGAAAATCATAGAGCGATGTATGGGCATAGGTCGAAACTTCAAAATGCCATAACTTCGTCAAAACTCAACTTAGATCAAAAAGCGAGGGCTTTTTGATCATAGTTTTGCCCCTAAATCAATCCTACATTCAAAGTTGAAAACGTGATTTTGAGTCGGAAGACAAGTAAAAATTATAGGCCTGAAAATCATAGATCGCATTTGGGCATAGGTCGAAACTTCAAAATGCCATAACTTCGTCAAAACTCAACTTAGATTAAAAAGCGAGGGCTTTTTGATCATAGTTTTGCCCCTAAATCAATCCTACATTTAAAGTTGAAAACGTGATTTTGAGTCGGAAGACAAGTAAAAATTATAACCTGAAAATCATAGATCGATGTATGGGCATAGGTCGAAACTTCAAAATGCCATAACTTCGTCAAAACTCAACTTAGATTAAAAAGCGAGGGCTTTTTGATCATAGTTTTGCCCCTAAATCAATCCTACATTCAAAGTTGAAAACGTGATTTTGAGTCGGAAGACAAGTAAAAATTACCGGCCTGAAAATCATAGAGCATTATGGGCATAGGTCGAAACTTCAAAATGCCATAACTTCGTCAAAAATCAACTTAGATTAAAAAGCGAGGGCTTTTTGATCATAGTTTTGCACCTAAATCAATCCTACATTTAAAGTTGAAAACGTGATTTTGGGTCGGAAGACAAGTAAAAAAACCGGCCAAAAAATAGGCATTTGGGCATAGGTCGAAACTTAAAAATGCCATAACTTCGTCAAAAATGAACTTAGATCAAAAAGCGAGGGCTTTTTGATCATAGTTTTGCACCTAAATCAATCCTACATTTAAAGTTGAAAACGTGATTTTGGGTCGGAAGACAAGTAAAAAAACCGGCCTAAAAATAGGCATTTGGGCATAGGTCGAAACTTAAAAATGCCATAACTTCGTCAAAAATGAACTTAGATCAAAAAGCGAGGGCTTTTTGATCATAGTTTTGCACCTAAATCAATCCTACATTTAAAGTTGAAAACGTGATTTTGGGTCGGAAGACAAGTAAAAAAACCGGCCTAAAAATAGGCATTTGGGCATAGGTCGAAACTTAAAAATGCCATAACTTCGTCAAAAATGAACTTAGATCAAAAAGCGAGGGCTTTTTGATCATAGTTTTGCACCTAAATCAATCCTACATTTAAAGTTGAAAACGTGATTTTGGGTCGGAAGACAAGTACAAAAACCGGCCTAAAAATAGGCATTTGGGCATAGGTCGAAACTTAAAAATGCCATAACTTCGTCAAAAATGAACTTAGATCAAAAAGCGAGGGCTTTTTGATCATAGTTTTGCACCTAAATCAATCCTACATTTAAAGTTGAAAACGTGATTTTGGGTCGGAAGACAAGTACAAAAACCGGCCTAAAAATAGGCATTTGGGCATAGGTCGAAACTTAAAAATGCCATAACTTCGTCAAAAATGAACTTAGATCAAAAAGCGAGGGCTTTTTGATCATAGTTTTGCACCTAAATCAATCCTACATTTAAAGTTGAAAACGTGATTTTGGGTCGGAAGACAAGTACAAAAACCGGCCTAAAAATAGGCATTTGGGCATAGGTCGAAACTTAAAAATGCCATAACTTCGTCAAAAATGAACTTAGATCAAAAAGCGAGGGCTTTTTGATCATAGTTTTGCACCTAAATCAATCCTACATTTAAAGTTGAAAACGTGATTTTGGGTCGGAAGACAAGTACAAAAACCGGCCTAAAAATAGGCATTTGGGCATAGGTCGAAACTTAAAAATGCCATAACTTCGTCAAAAATGAACTTAGATCAAAAAGCGAGGGCTTTTTGATCATAGTTTTGCACCTAAATCAATCCTACATTTAAAGTTGAAAACGTGATTTTGGGTCGGAAGACAAGTAAAAAAACCGGCCTAAAAATAGGCATTTGGGTATAGGTCGAAACTTAAAAATGCCATAACTTCGTCAAAAATGAACTTAGATCAAAAAGCGAGGGCTTTTTGATCATAGTTTTGCACCTAAATCAATCCTACATTTAAAGTTGAAAACGTGATTTTGGGTCGGAAGACAAGTAAAAAAACCGGCCTAAAAATAGGCATTTGGGCATAGGTCGAAACTTAAAAATGCCATAACTTCGTCAAAAATGAACTTAGATCAAAAAGCGAGGGCTTTTTGATCATAGTTTTGCACCTAAATCAATCCTACATTTAAAGTTGAAAACGTGATTTTGGGTCGGAAGACAAGTAAAAAAACCGGCCTAAAAATAGGCATTTGGGTATAGGTCGAAACTTAAAAATGCCATAACTTCGTCAAAAATGAACTTAGATCAAAAAGCGAGGGCTTTTTGATCATAGTTTTGCACCTAAATCAATCCTACATTTAAAGTTGAAAACGTGATTTTGGGTCGGAAGACAAGTACAAAAACCGGCCTAAAAATAGGCATTTGGGCATAGGTCGAAACTTAAAAATGCCATAACTTCGTCAAAAATGAACTTAGATCAAAAAGCGAGGGCTTTTTGATCATAGTTTTGCACCTAAATCAATCCTACATTTAAAGTTGAAAACGTGATTTTGGGTCGGAAGACAAGTAAAAAAACCGGCCTAAAAATAGGCATTTGGGCATAGGTCGAAACTTAAAAATGCCATAACTTCGTCAAAAATGAACTTAGATCAAAAAGCGAGGGCTTTTTGATCATAGTTTTGCACCTAAATCAATCCTACATTTAAAGTTGAAAACGTGATTTTGGGTCGGAAGACAAGTACAAAAACCGGCCTAAAAATAGGCATTTGGGTATAGGTCGAAACTTAAAAATGCCATAACTTCGTCAAAAATGAACTTAGATCAAAAAGCGAGGGCTTTTTGATCATAGTTTTGCACCTAAATCAATCCTACATTTAAAGTTGAAAACGTGATTTTGGGTCGGAAGACAAGTACAAAAACCGGCCTAAAAATAGGCATTTGGGCATAGGTCGAAACTTAAAAATGCCATAACTTCGTCAAAAATGAACTTAGATCAAAAAGCGAGGGCTTTTTGATCATAGTTTTGCACCTAAATCAATCCTACATTTAAAGTTGAAAACGTGATTTTGGGTCGGAAGACAAGTAAAAAAACCGGCCCAAAAATAGGCATTTGGGTATAGGTCGAAACTTAAAAATGCCATAACTTCGTCAAAAATGAACTTAGATCAAAAAGCGAGGGCTTTTTGATCATAGTTTTGCACCTAAATCAATCCTACATTTAAAGTTGAAAACGTGATTTTGGGTCGGAAGACAAGTACAAAAACCGGCCTAAAAATAGGCATTTGGGCATAGGTCGAAACTTAAAAATGCCATAACTTCGTCAAAAATGAACTTAGATCAAAAAGCGAGGGCTTTTTGATCATAGTTTTGCACCTAAATCAATCCTACATTTAAAGTTGAAAACGTGATTTTCGGTCGGAAGACAAGTAAAAAAACCGGCCTAAAAATAGGCATTTGGGCATAGGTCGAAACTTAAAAATGCCATAACTTCGTCAAAAATGAACTTAGATCAAAAAGCGAGGGCTTTTTGATCATAGTTTTGCACCTAAATCAATCCTACATTTAAAGTTGAAAACGTGATTTTGAGTCGGAAGACAAGTAAAAAAACCGGCCAAAAAATAGGCATTTGGGCATAGGTCGAAACTTAAAAATGCCATAACTTCGTCAAAAATGAACTTAGATCAAAAAGCGAGGGCTTTTTGATCATAGTTTTGCACCTAAATCAATCCTACATTTAAAGTTGAAAACGTGATTTTGGGTCGGAAGACAAGTAAAAAAACCGGCCTAAAAATAGGCATTTGGGCATAGGTCGAAACTTCAAAAATGCCATAACTTCGTCAAAAATGAACTTAGATCAAAAAGCGAGGGCTTTTTGATCATAGTTTTGCACCTAAATCAATCCTACATTTAAAGTTGAAAACGTGATTTTGGGTCGGAAGACAAGTAAAAAAACCGGCCAAAAATAGGCATTTGGGTATAGGTCGAAACTTAAAAATGCCATAACTTCGTCAAAAATGAACTTAGATCAAAAAGCGAGGGCTTTTTGATCATAGTTTTGCACCTAAATCAATCCTACATTTAAAGTTGAAAACGTGATTATGGGTCGGAAGACAAGTAAAAAAACCGGCCAAAAATAGGCATATGGGCATAGGTCGAAACTTAAAAATGCCATAACTTCGTCAAAAATCAACTTAGATCAAAAAGCGAGGGCTTTTTGATCATAGTTTTGCCCCTAAATCAATCGTACATTCAAAGTTGAAAACGTGATTTTGAGTCGGAAGACAAGTAAAAATTACCAGCCTAAAATCATAGAGCACGTATGGGCATAGGTCGAAACTTAAAAATGCCATAACTTCGTCAAAACTCAACTTAGATCAAAAAGCGACGGCTTTTTGATCATAGTTTTGCCCCTAAATCAATCCTACATTCAAAGTTGAAAACGTGATAATGAGTCGGAAGACAAGTAAAAATTATACCTGCCAAAATCCATATAGCGACGTATGGGCATAGGTCGAAACTTCAAAATGCCATAACTTCGTCAAAACTCAACTTAGATCAAAAAGCGAGGGCTTTTTGATCATAGTTTTGCCCCTAAATCAATCCTACATTCAAAGTTGAAAACGTGATTATGAGTCGGAAGACGAGTAAAAATTACTAGCCTGAAAATCATAGAGCGACGTATGGGCATAGGTCGAAACTTCAAAATGCCATAACTTCGTCAAAACTCAACTTAGATCAAAAATCGAGGGCTTTTTGATCATAGTTTTGCCCCTAAATCAATCCTACATTCAAAGTTGAAAACGTGATTTTGAGTCGGAAGACAAGTAAATATTATAACCTGAAAATCGATACATCGACGTATGGGCATAGGTCGAAACTTCAAAATGCCATAACTTCGTCAAAAATCAACTTAGATCAAAAAGCGAGGGCTTTTTGATCATAGTTTTGCCCCTAAATCAATCCTACATTCAAAGTTGAAAACGTGATTTTGAGTCGGAAGACAAGTAAAAATTATAACCTGCCAAAATCCATATAGCGACGTATGGGCATAGGTCGAAACTTCAAAATGCCATAACTTCGTCAAAACTCAACTTAGATCAAAAAGCGAGGGCTTTTTGATCATAGTTTTGCCCCTAAATCAATCGTACATTCAAAGTTGAAAACGTGATAATGAGTCGGAAGACAAGTAAAAATTATAACCTGACAAATCCATATAGCGACGTATGGGCATAGGTCGAAACTTCAAAATGCCATAACTTCGTCAAAACTCAACTTAGATCAAAAAGCGAGGGCTTTTTGATCATAGTTTTGCACCTAAATCAATCCTACATTTAAAGTTGAAAACGTGATTATGAGTCGGAAGACAAGTAAAAATTATAACCTGAAAATCATATATCGGCGTATGGGCATAGGTCGAAACTTCAAAATGCCATAACTTCGTCAAAACTCAACTTAGATTAAAAATCGAGGGCTTTTTGATCATAGTTTTGCCCCTAAATCAATCCTACATTCAAAGTTGAAAACGTGATTTTGAGTCGGAAGACAAGTACAAAAAACCGGCCAACGAACATAGGCATTTGGGTATAGGTCGAAACTTAAAAATGCCATAACTTCGTCAAAACTCAACTTAGATCAAAAAGCGAGGGCTTTTTGATCATAGTTTTGCACCTAAATCAATCGTACATTTAAAGTTGAAAACGTGATTATGAGTCGGAAGACAAGTAAAAAAACCGGCCAAAAATAGGCATTTGGGCATAGGTCGAAACTTCAAAATGCCATAACTTCGTCAAAACTCAACTTAGATTAAAAAGCGAGGGCTTTTTGATCATAGTTTTGCCCCTAAATCAATCGTACACTCAAAGGTGAAAACGTGATTTTGAGTCGGAAGACAAGTAAAAATTATAGACTGAAAATCGATATATCCCAAAAAACCGGAATTTGCTCTATTTTTTATCGGCTGACTTCTTGCTGCCCACTTACCGACAACACTCAAGTGCAAAAATATGGATGTGGGTGGATGCGTGGAAACTTGACATTCATAGACGCCCGCATCACGCAGCTGCACAAATTTAATTTGCAATGTCCAATCCTGTGAAAGAAGATAAATAGAAATGAGATGCACGTGGGCAACAAGAAACAAGAAGTATTATGCGCACAGCTGCAGCTGGGGCTTTAAACTTTAGTGTCGCAATTTGTTGTGGCGCATTTCTGTCACGTATACGCAATGGTGGCCAATGGCGTTTTGCAATTGGCATGCAGCACGCTGCTTTGGCGGCAGCTGGCGAAAATGCAAATTAGTTTCGTACTCACCTCGGAATGCTTTAAGTGTGTCGCACTGAAGCGCTCATCGCTGCTGTAAGTTGTTAAGCCGACCGTAAGCAGATGATAATCCTTTTTGCGTATCCAGGATACCTAAAAACAGAAGGAATGAGATAAACCAAAGGCGGCGCCATTAGTCAAATACAATAGAGCGGGCCAGAAACAACATTAGTCTTGGTTTGGGGCTAAAATATTTTAACATATGCCACCATCATCGTATTGGCCATTCGTGCGTTGACGTCCTCAACAAATGTTTGTCAATCCATCAAGCGGCGACGACAACACGATGATGATGCAATTTTTTAAAAAGATACAAGTTAAGACCCGTTGCCAGATCGAATACATAACAAATAATAAATAAAAGGTATAAAAAAGTAGAAAACTCTGGATGGCCCTCAAAAAAATCAAAAAGCAATTACGTGTAAAAAGCAACAATAGAAATGGGAACAACAACAATAATAAACATAATAGCAGATTGATTGATCCAAGGTTCAAAGTTCAAATTGCCTGCTTAACAGTAAATAGGCAAGCCAACAAGCAGCAGCATCAAACATGTTGAGCCTCCCTGCAAAAGCCACGCCTACACCCACACTCACCCCATCTCCTATACCCCCATGCCTATGCCACTGATCTGGGTGTGTATGTTTGTGTGTGCGTAAAGTAAGTGTGTCGACTTTCAGCTAATCTGAAATGACCATTAATCATTTCGATTTCGACATCGTCTATGTTTTTTTACGAGACGTAGCACTCACTTCACCCATATTTCGCCCACATGCAAGTCTTATACAGATATAGAGCCTAAGTAGCCTGCACAAGGGGGCAGGGGGCGCCAAAATAAGCAATACAGCAATAAAAAAATAAAATATATATCAGGAAAAAGTTCGATTGAGTGCACTTAACTGGTGGATACTCTGTTTTTGGAGACAGTTATTAAAGTCGCCAATTTAAACGGCTTAAATCTTATCCACGATGATTCTGTTATTTATTCTATTTTCTAAGTTCTATAATAATAAATCATTTTTTTGTTTAACTTCCTAGCGGTCACCTGTCACTTACATGTCATATAAATTGTATTCTTATTTATCGTGATTAATCGCACAAATTAAATTTACCGAATTAGCCAGCAAAGTTCTAGCATTAAAATTGAGTTACTTGCTTGGGTTTGGCAATTGAGTAACTGTTAAACTGATGAGACTATGTGCGAAAGTAAAAAATTATACAATTATATACTTAAAATACAGCAACTTGAGAATGCTAAGTTTAATGGATATATTTCAAATATTGCCATTTCCAAAACAGAGTATAAAAAAGGGGTCTGAGGTTTATGGCTGCTCTTTTCGTAAGCGTGTGTATCAATCAATTTTCAATTGATAGAAATTGTTATTTATTGGGCCAAAAGAAAAAAAAAAAATTAACAAGAAAATATCGCAACTGAAAACACATGTAGAAAGCTTGGTGGCAAATATTGAAACACGCCCAAGAAGAGCAAATAAGAGCAAACGTTGAAATTTAGTTTAAATTGGCGAAAAACACTTACTCAATTTACTGTCTAAGCGCACAAATGGGCGTATACGCAATGCGCCAAAAAAAGAAAAATTCCAGTTTTTTTTTACAGAAAGCCACTCAACAGCTGCCGCTGCAAATTTACAGCAGCAACATTTATAAATATCCATATATATATATACCTTGTACCTTGCTTGTTGAAGTTCAATTCTTGCCTGTTTTTAGGGTTTCTCCGAAAATGTTTTCTATTTTGCATGCATATTTGATGTCTGGCACATTTGCAATTGAATTCTTGGAACAACAACAAAAGCATGTTTCTCGATAGTCATTTATTATCAAGATTTTGCAATAGGTTATGCGATCAATATATCTCTATTCAATTCAAGTTGCAACACTGGGCCACAAAGTGTGAGTCATAAATTTCGCATAAGTTCTGCGCACAGCAAACTGGACTGGCATCCCCCATATATCCACCTAGCTCCTCTATTCACATTCCTCTCCTACTCTTCCAGTCTATGGCTTTACTTTGGTTTTTTTTTTTATGTGTTTTTATGATATTTATGATGGTTGAAGTTCTTGCAGACTGCGTCTGTGACTGTTACGTGTCGGTAAATAAACCCTGAACCATGCAGCTAAAGCAAAATGTTTCAAAAAGCGTAAAGTGGAAAGTGTAGAAGGGGCGAATGTATGTAGCTGTATGTGGGTGTGTGCTTTGGGGTGTGGAAGTGAAGCCATCACAGGCAAATATGTGTCTGCCTGATTCTGCCAATGGTAAAAACACACCAAAAAGGGAAGAAATATAAAAATAAAAAAAATATATAAAATGCTGCGGCAATTAATCAAAAGCAGGCAAATTCCTTTGGCAAAGTGTCTCTCAGGGTCTGTTTGTGTGCGTGGATGTAACTGGGCATGTTTGCTATAAGTTTGTGTGTGTTTGTGTGTGTGTGTGTGCTTGCGGTGCGCGTGTATATGGCGCATAAATCTCAGTTGGCTGTCACGTGTGTGCGTGGCGCCTGCTTCTGCGGCTGCTGCGGTTGTGTATTTGACTTTGTTTGGCTGTGTGTGCGTGTGTGGGTTTGTGTGTGTTGGTCTTGTTGGTTTTGCTGCAGCTGTGAACTCGCAGATAATTGTTTACATTTTACCTTTTTTACAAGCTCACCAAAAATAAAAAAAATTTGCAAATTCAAAAAAAAAAAAATGAAGCCGAATCAGTAAAATAAAAAGCCGCGTTTAATTTATGGCCAAGTGGTGGTGGTGATGTGGATGGGGCTTGGCTTCGAACCCAGCTACAAATCACTTGTTAGCAAATTTATGGCAAATTTATGCTACACGTCCCTTCCGAGCTGCCAACAGGGAAAGGTAGCCAACGCGAATCCTTTCCGCCTTTCTGCCAATGCCTGCCAATCCAAAAAATGTTGCATACTTATTTGCGTTTCGATTTGCTAACGCAGCTTATCGCTCGATCTTACCACAGCTGCGCGCATATGCAAACTGTCCAAATGCAGACAACCGGACAGGCGTTCAGGCAGGCACGGAAGGAGCGGGCTCGCAGCAAGGGCGGGCCTTGTAATTCCATGGCAGAGAACGAAATACAAAACGAAAGCTCAATACAAAAGCTGATTACAGCTTGTTTTTGCTTTTACTTTTTAGATTTTATACATTTCTATACCCTAAAAGTACTGAAAACTAGTCAAGGGGTATATAAAAGTAAATGGAATCATCATAAACCCCTATTAACGAACAACCGAATCAATTTTGCCATTTTTGCTTGTCTATCTTGTTTTTGAACGATTGCCGATCTCGGCGACTATCACTGCTATATACTTCAAATTTTTAAAATATATTTGTATAGTAACATGGTTTATGTTGGATTGAGTATCTGAGAAGTGTATGACTAATGATGGGCAAAGGCTTGGTTCCGGGATATCTCCTAGTCGAGCTCACTTGTTTAGAGCTCTTTGAATTGTTTTGTTCGATTTTGTTGCCGCAGAACAAACTTTAAATTGGCTTTGGTTGTAGTTGCTGAATGTTATTGACGAGCATTTTGCATGCTTTATTTCGCGCTGTCCAACCAATTTCCGTTGCCACAAGCCCAAGGGTCAATAAGTGACTGGCCAGAGAGGCAAATGGTTGCAACTTTTTTCAACCCACAAAAAAACTTTTTAACAAGCGGTTTTAATAAAATCTTTTTGGCTATCATTTGTGCAGCAAATATATTCGCACTCACACCAATACAAGTACTTTGTAAGAATGTGTACGCTATTTCCATAAAAAGGTACCACAAAAAAAGTGCTCAATTCAGTGTCGCTGTGTGTGTTGTTGTGTATGTTGATAGCTTTTTGGTTGTAGACAGCCTTATGCGGAATTTTTCTATGCAACTCTATGGAGTCATCAAAGTTGCTATTGTTGCACAAGCATGTGCAAATACTTTATAGTAACTGTAAATGGGTGTGTGTGTGTGCATGTGTAAATGGGCATGCAAGTGAGCATGCTCTGCACAACAAACTGGGTCAAAAGTCGTAAAAAATTAAACAAAAACTTTTTAACTGAAAATGATTAAGATTTCAGTAGTTATTATCTTACACAATTTTTGAGCAAGTTTGAAGTTAAATTTTAGCACTTTGTCGGTTACCATTAATAAATAATCTTAAGCGGTCGGCAATCATAAAACCCTTTAATTATGGTGGCCAAAAAATTAGTGAGGGAGTTGGACAGCTGAGGTTGCTTTGGCTGGCATTAACTTTTCGCATTATTCATTATTCCTGGAGCGGAAGTGCTCATTAAATGCTATTAATGCATAATTAAACATTGAGCATTTGCTAATTGCGACCCAAATTAGCCTGTCCAATGAAAAAAGGAGGTCATTGAAACCCATCCAAAACATAAGCCAAAATAATAGCCAAGACAAACATAATAATAATATTTGAAATGAAAATTACCATAGCCCACTTTCAGCTGTCAAGGCGGCGTGAATTCAAAAGTGAATGTCGGCGGTTGAGTGTTTTTTTGTTTTAGTGCGAGCATTGAGTGTTTTAGCCATGCTGCAGGCGCATTCGCATACTTTTATATTTCCCACTTCCCACTTCTCATTTTTCATTTTTCATATTTCAAAATTCACATTTTGCTTGCTTTTATTAATGGACGAACCATTGTTGTCATCATAATTGCAGCGCAATTAAAATAATTTAATTTGAAATGCGACTCAGCGTAGCACTCCAAAACTTTTGTATGCTTGCTTTTAGTACCCTGTTATCGTAAAAGGGATAAAACGTCCATTTGAACATATCCGTCTTATATGTAACGCCTATAAGATGGTTTGGTAAAAAATTCGAGGTAGAGGATGCGACTCTTTTTCTGTAAGTTCATTATATATTTTTGATGATAGATAGGAAAGCAATCAAATCCAAGGCCGAATATATACTTAAAATACATAAGTATGTGTCAGGGTTACAGGGCATATAGTAGACTGGCACACTCGTTTACAAAAACATCAATTGTTATTTTTACATTTTGGGTTCGGGGTTACAGATAATTTATTTCTCGTCATTGAACTTTCACCTTTGGTCCCCGTTTAATCTGAACAGAATACTTGCAGCGTTTCTTAATTGTTTTTTGACCGCCTTTTGTCAAAACAACACAGAAAACTTTCTTGAAATAATAAAGCCATTTAGCATACACAAACACAGAATCACACATACACCCATGCAGGGAAATCTGGGTCAAAAATTGTTGCCCTTTGTTGTAGCATTTGTTTAAATAAACATTGTGACAGGCAACGACAGGCCCAAACAAAAGGGCACAGCTCATTCACTGCGGGCGACCAGCTGGTGGCTGTAATAAGCCTTTACCAAGTTGTTCTGCCAAGCCGCCGAACAACGTCTGGCGGAATGCCTTATTAGCTGACAAACTGGCAAACACAGGCAATAGGACGACGAACTGCAGGACCCGCTTCAAGACCTCTTCTACGGTCTTCACTTGTATAATTACGGTTAAGGCTGCCAGCGAACAAAGTGATAATGATTTGTATTCATTAAAAAGGTTTATGGCAGTTTTGAGCAATATTTACTTTTGGGTCAGACACTGTTCTAGACATCTACTCGCCTCAAAAAATAGGCAAGTGGCTGGCGCTTAGTTGATGTGAAATAAGCTCACAGCGTACTAAGCATGTTGGTTTCGCATGGATGTGGTTTCGGCGCTGTCATAAAGATTTCTGATTTAATTAGCAGCTCAACATACTCAAATAAGTACATGTGAAAAAGAAGGCACCTAAATAATGATTATACTTGTGTACAAGAGCAAGAAGAAAAGCAAAACAAAGATTAATTATTTGCAAACATATTGCTGAGAGAAGTCTTGCATAATAACTCCAGAACTTGTAATGTAGATTAAATAGAAATTGGATGTCCTAAACAATTAATGTATTAATATTTACAATATATTATAAAATACATAAAATATTTTGCTTCACAGATATTTAACATGACTTTTAGGACTTCAAAATCTGTTGTTTTCATATAAAATATCGTAATAAGAATATTTCGAGGGACACACAACAGTAACAACAATAGTACATATATAAGTACACATACACATTGAAAGGACTGTTACGCAAGCCTTCTGCCAGCTACTACAATATAATAATTTTATAATTTTATATGCTATTTGAAACAGCGTGGACGACGGGAGCGACGACTCCAAGAATTCAAGTACCCAGAGCTCAATGCCAAATTTTGCTGCAGTTCTTTTTGTGGTTCATTGTACTTGTGTGTGTTTCTGTGTGTGTGTGTTGTTGGAGATGAATGCAATTTCCTTAAAGCTCTCACAATTCAAATGAAACAAAAATGTGAGCAATAAAAACGGGGCAACGTCATCAACCAAAACAAAAATTTGAATGGCTGGCACAACAATATACATTTCAAATAAAAATGGAGCAAAAAATAAAATTGTACGAGTAGACTATATAATATAACGTTTCTTGGGCATTCACACACATTAAATGTAATTCATGCGCACAAAAAAAAACAAAAAAAAAATGAAGGAAAAAAGAATAATAATTTATGACAGACTAAGAAGAGGAAAACAATTGAAAGCTATTCGGTATGGTTCTGCCCTACAAACGAGAAAATTTATTTTATTTGATTAAAATAAACACAAATTATCCAACTCGAATTATTTGTTTGTTTTGATTAAGAACGCGACAGTTTTCTAAGCTCTATAACTGAAAATTATGCGCGTACATATGCCTGGCAGGAACTCGGGTAAAATTATACTAACCCTCATCATTGTGAGCTTGTTATACCCTGTGCCCAACGGGAGTAATCAAATAGAGTATATAAATACTATGTTAAATATCGTTAGTAACTTTTTTCTGTCTGTTTACATACATTTAAACTTTTTTTCACTGGTTTATTTCTGTTGTGCACCTACCAGTGTATATGCCTCTCGGTCGAGCAATTATTGTAGAGAATTCTTGTTTTCAAACTGTTTGTGCCTTGGACAATGGCATTTGCCACATATCAGATCTTAAACTTTTAAAATTCTAACAAGCAAACATGGGCAACATATCTACGAAGCACTAAACATACATAAGCACACATACATACATATATGTACGTAGAGCCGGGCTAGCTTAAATATTTGCGTAACCTTTTTTAATCTTAACGACTTATCTGACTGAGGGCGGCTGCTAAACAGAAATTCAATGTAATACGAGTTGGGGTGAATAGATACCCTTGAGCGTTAATTTTCATAAAATACCAATTCCGACATTTTTATCTAGAATTTGGTTGGCAAAATATTTGCAGTTCCTATTTAAGGTGAGTGTGTGTGTGTGTGTGTTTGTGTGTTAAATTTATCATATAATTATATTATATTTCTAATCTGGCAAATTATATATAAATTAGCTGCTCTTACTGCTGAAAGTTAACTCTCATGGCTGCTGAGCAGTAGCTCTTGAGTTGTTTTTAAGCATTTAAGCATTTGGCATTTAGCATTTGCTTTTTAGCTTTTTCTGTCGCCTTGAGCATTTGCTTTTGCCTTTGGTGCTTTCGAGCCATGCTGTGATCTCATTTAATTACTGCCACTTTTCTCTATGAAAATATCTTAGAGTCTAGCCATTAAAAACGACAATTTATCTAAAAAGTAATTAAGTGCTTAGGTCGGACAGACACACGCGTGCAGTCCCCGGCAGGATGACATCCTGACAGCATCCTGGCGGGATCTGCAGCTTCTACAACTTTTAGTTGCATACTTCGCTTTAGTTACTGCTGATTCACTCCAATTTATATATATGTATGTATCTATGGATGTGTCGAGAAAGGATAACGATGTGGTGGGGGGAGTGCAACTGGGAAAAGTGGAGGTAACAGCTACACTTGATGGCTGAGAGCCATCGTTTTACGTATTTGCTTAGTTTATTTTAAATGCCATTTAATCTTGCCCGTCTGCTCAAACACACACACACACAAGCACACACACACACACACACAAGCACATACAGCTGAACTAATTCTCAAATGACATATTTTAATGTCGACTGTATGTCTGTGCCAAAAATGTGTCGTAATTTCTAATTTTCAATCGAATTTCCCACTCCATTTTGTCGATTTCTTGTTGTTGCTGCTGCAGTGGCATGACATTTTAAGCTTCTGGCTTTTGTTTTGTTTTTTGGTGCATGCAATTTAATTTATAAGCTTTAAATTTGCTGAAATTTGATGTTTGTTTTCTTCTTTGGCTATCTAAGATTGGTTTTATTGTCTGTCGAGCCGCACAAATTGATGTTAACATGCCAATTGCTTTTGTTCATTTCGGAGAAATAACTTCATTTGAATTTGGATTTCGTTTTACACGCTAGACTTGCAATTCTACTAGGATTGCAGAAAGAAAGACAAAAAATTATTGTCTATTGACTTTAAGGAATATTTGGCATATATATTCATAGTTTTTGATAGCTACACATTGCGCATATGCTTCGCAACTAACTAGAAGAATAAACGACAATTTTATCTAGGATGTTGGTAGTCGATTTTCAATGTCCAATAACTAAGTATGACATCTGTACATATTATCATAATTATTTACAAGGGAACAATAATTCTGCAACTTGAATTGAATAAGTTCATTATGAAGTCAATGAGTAATTATTTGTAAAGTGGAAGACTCATACAACCAAAGTTTTATTTGTTCTACTTCTACTGTGAATTATATCCTTCGATCCACGGCAATTATGATTTACACATTAACCCAGCTCACTGGCTGTTCAGCACAGTGCTGGGCTTGAAGAGTAAGGACTGTGAAATCGCAGCTCAACAAGAATTAAAATTGCAGCAAAATGGTTGCGAAACAAAGGCGCACTTCGCATTTACTTACTACTTTCGGAAGCAATTCATTTATTTAATGTTTCCTGCATTTTATTGTCGTCTAAAGATGAACAAAATTTACGACAATGGCAGCATCAGCGACAAACGGCAACGACAACAACAAAGACAGAGGCTGGCAAAAGCGTGGAAATGTTTAGAATGTCTTTTTAGAAGGCATTCATACAGCCTCCTTCCAAGCATCCTTCATTAAGGGTGCAGCAAACAAATAAACAAATGAATGAACCTACAAAGTACAAAAACAAGGGGCAAATGTTTGCCGAGCGACAAGCAGAGGCAATAGTCTGTCGCGACCCCTAAAACACAACAATTCGGATAACAAATGGGGCTTGTGACAGACTTTCAGATACCCTATAGGGTAAGGATTATATGTTTGCAGCTTATGAGTTTAACTATAATATAAGTGCAGTAACTGAATTCATACATTTCGAGTCTGCTGACAATGATTTCAATTTATCTATATTGAATATTAAACCAACACATCACAAAGAAGAACTTTAAGTCTACAAGATTTACCGCAATTTTAAACAATTTCTTTTCATTCAAGGTTCTATACGGATATTTTTGATAACTTGGAAGTTATAGATATCAAAATACATTGGCATTCAAAATGGAACTGCTCTTGAACTCGCATTCACATATAAATATTCATATGCTTGAAGTCATATATTTTCTATTCATTGAACTTGCCTTTGCTGTCATGTGCTCTGAATACCGTTCATAAATTTGTGCAAATATTAATGTACACTCGACAAAGGCAGCTGTGCAGTAGATACGACCAGCCGGGTGAAGAGGGGTGCATGCCACAAATGCAGGAGCATCTACGAAATTGGAAGGGAAAACATTTTATAACAACTCGAGACTGTTTTCTATGCATGTGTGTGTTTCATAAGGAGCTTTTAAGAAGCAAAGGCAATGCATAGATGTCGGTGTCAATGGCAACGCCTTGAAGAACCCAACTAATAGCGTCTGTGATTTATTGAAATGCAGCTTTGTGATTGCGTTCCTGTGTGTGCAAAAGAGTCTCAATGAATAATGCGTTGCCTTTAAGTGTATATTTAAGAATATGCAACATTTACACAGCTCATTTGTGCCAAGTGCGCTTGAACATTGTTGCAAGACAATGTCTTCAGTCATATCTAATTAAGGGTAATTAGTCGGACAGTAATATGCATTTGCTCCTTGGGATTATTATGACTTTTAACAAACTGTTAACTATTAAGCAAACAAGTCCCGGCATTTAGGGCCAACTTCAGTCGAGGCCCAATGGCCACTTGAGCACTGGGCTGCTGAAGTGTAAACTGGCTAACCAACTACAGATGGGGCATTAACACACTTTCTGAAAGGTGTGTGTGTCTGGCTGCGGGAGTGGTACCCAAAAGTTATAGGCACTAGAGGCGCTTAAGTGCTTATTAACTTCGGCACACTTGAGCGCACAATTATGAAATCGTCAATTTAAACCAGACACGCACACACCCAAATCAAGCACGGACATAATCGTGTCCAGCATTGTGGGGCATAAACACTTTGAGGCTTACGAATTCCCTCAACTGCTCTGCCGGCTCTTACGCTTATAGACGAAGCGTGTGAGCGGACTACTCTGCGTATGGGTAATAACTCTAGACAAGCGTAAAATTAATACCACTTTGAGCCATACAACCTCAATAGCACTCACACACCACACACTCCAAACACTCCACACACCCCATACTCTCCACTCTCTCTGTCTCTGTCTCGGGTTGATTATTTGTAGTTGATGTTCCACATTACCTAAAGGTGTAATTTGTTCACCCTGACGCCCAATGTGAAGGCTGCTTAGCCAAGTATCACTGCTCGCCTGAGTCTGGTTTGTGTGTGTGGGTCTGCTTATGAGAATAATAACTTACGCAGACAGATTGTAGCTGTTGGATAATGCCAAAATATATAAATGTATTTATATATATAATACCAAGTTACATATATAATATAATATAAATAATATTTGTTTTTCTTCAATTCATTGCCAACGCTTGATGTCCGAAGAGCATTTGATGAAAAAATAAAATAAAATGTTTTTGTTAAAATTGTCAGTTGGGTGGAGGGCCAGAGAGACATACTTATGTGAAAAGGTTCGTCATTGAAAAATACAACAGTGAATAACATTGAATACACTCTGAGTCTTGCACTTTTCCTCAACTTATATAAAAATGTATACATATTCCCAAGAAAAAGATTTTTTCACATATCTCGTCCAGTTAAATTTTAAAGTCTTACTTTCAATACTATTTTTAAGTCCTTGACGCTTTCAGCTTCAATATTTGCGCAAATACTTCATTGAAAGTATTCATACCTTAATGGAAAACAAAAAATTTGATTTAGCTCAGCTCGGTGTTTTGCGGAATTCTAAATATTTATAGATTTTGGATTCTTAATTAAAATGCCAAGTGGAATCGAGTGCGCTCTATTTGCATTGTGAATGACACTTTGTTAATTAATTCGCCAGGACGGTGCCGAATACGTGCCAACTGGTGACGGATACGGCTAGCAGTCACCCTGCTCTCATCAGAGTAGTGCGACAGTCACCGATGCCCACAAGTCAAACAAAGTCGAGTTGATGAATTGATTTTAAATGAATTATTAAAGCAACGGCAACGACTGCAATGCGAATGAGGTGAATTGAATGACTCACTTGTGGACATTGTGGGTGCAAGTACAATTTGGAGTATATGGGCATTATTAAGAGTATATATTTACTTACCACACCATCGCCAATGTGATGCACGGTGCATGGGACGTGGGCGGTGGCGCCAATTTGTGTCGTCACCACCGTTGAGTTCTCTGTGCCGAAGTACATGGGCGTGCCGAACACATTATCCGCACCATCGATGCCGTGTGTCGCCTCTAAATGATTTTCCACGGTCTCGCTCCTGTGCACAGGTATTGGGTATGGCCCTGCCGTATCTTTGGCCTGAATTCGTGAGTGTTGCTGCTGCTTCAGCTGTTGTTGCAGCTGAATCTGTTCGAGCGGTTCGAGTTGCTGTTGCTGCTCCTGCTGCTGCTGCTGCTGCTGGTGTGGCGGTTGCGGCAGGCGTTTGTCATCGATCAAGTTGTTGGAGTCGAAGCTTTTTATGCTGCTGCCTGAAGGGGGCGATGAGTACGAGGAGGAAGAGGAGGAGGAACTGCGTTGCTGTGGTGCTGTCAGTGCGGCCGCCGATGCGGCGGCAAAGCTCGATCCGAGCGCTTGCGACATAATTAAATTTTGATTTATATGGCGCTGTAATTCCTCACTTAGGCTCCTCGACGTCGCACTGTGCGCTGGTGCTGGCCTCATTGTTGTTGCTGCCACTGCCGCTGCCATATAGCCTGTGTCGATTTGAAGAGGAAGAGAGACTTGCTTTAAAATGTGTTAATATATGCGCTGCTCCTGTTGTGGGACAAACAATAACAGCGTGAAGTCAATTAATTTGAATGCCCGTAAGCGTTTGCGTATACGCAATATCTTTCATTGGAATTTTCATTAGATGCGTTTGGACCACATGGTCTTCCTGCTGGTTCCCACATTTCACCAAATCATTTGCATAAGATGAGACACAGCTAATTAAGGTGGCAATATTAAGCAGGATGTTATGAAGCGCTTTCCCTCAGACCACAGACCGGCCTGCTGGTATTTGCACAAAAATCTCTGCATAATGTTTGTACAATTTGTTGTCTTCACAAGGCACAACAGGAAAAAATAACAAAAATGTCTGGCTTTGTCATATGTAAATCTCTACTTGTGTATAACACATATTTTTCTGAGAATTGTTGACACACGTGCTCGAAAAATATACAAACAAGCAAATTACGAAAGAATAATAAAAATTTTAAGCTGAATTGCGAAACTCATTTGGTCTTAAATACAATACAACAAATTTTGTAAGCTGTTTTTGCGCAGTTTTATAAACATTTTGTACAACTGAAAGTGCATTTATAACATTTAATTATAAAAACCTTATCACACGTATATTTCGTACGCAGTTTTGCACTCTATAACTTTTAATTATAACTAAATATGCAATTTGATTATACATATTGAAAATACCACATAAACATATTTTGAACTCTAATTTCATCTGTACGTGCAGAGTTTACCACTTGAAAACCTCTGTGTACAAATTAAATAAGCACGCGCTTAACATTCCTTATTTGCAAATGCCTTTCGCCATTCCAAAATATGTTATTGTCAATAATACTCGGAAATTCGAAAAACAGTGAGAGAGAAAACATACACATACTTTATAACTCTGAGGTTTGCTTTTAGTTTGTGTGCCATGTTTGTCAAGCATTTAAAGTGGGTGGTTGGAGGTCTTCAGGGTGTGGGCTTCTCATTAAAGCAAGTGCAAAACATGTTTCAGCTTCAATGGGACTCATTTGCTGTTTGTAATTTGCGTAAACCATATAATATTTTACAATTAAGCATAATTGCATAAGAGTGGATTTGGTTATGTGTTTCGGCCCTGATTGGCATTTACTGTGCAGCCATTAGACCAAATGTCAAATTGCAAATCTCAATTGCTAACCATTTATTGGTCACGCAATTAATTTCTACACGTTGGCCGCAAAATTCTGCACACAACTTGATAGCTTTCCATTCTAGCTATCCCAAGAGAACATGTTCTTATGTAATTAAATGTGTGTAACGAATTTATTGTGCAACTAATGCAAAACTAGTATGTCGACAGCAAGTCGATTACAATTCAATCAACAGTTTACTTATGAAATTATTATCAATTATTCAATAAACATGAAGTTGAACATCATTTCATCAACATTTGCTTGACACCATCGAGTTTCCATTATTGTGTTAAACAGCATAAGACACAATTTGAATTTAGATTTTATTTGATTTAGATTTTATTTGCAATTTAAGTACATAAATTAATTACCATATTAATTAATTTTAATTAATCGTTTTATATTAAGTAAATTTCAAGTGCAGGGAAATATTTGTAAGCCACAAATAACTTGGCTTTGAACATTAGCTGAAAGTAATTGAAGATTGAATCTGCAAGCTCATTTATATCAGTTCCTTAATTCGTTTTAAATTTAAAATGTGATTTTTTATTGATAATTTGATAAGTCTATCGATAAATGTAAAGCGTTAAATTCTATTTAAAAGAATAATAATATATATAATAATAAATATGAAAGTGAATATAGCAATGTCAGCATAAAGGTGTGCTTTAAATTGGTATGCACCGAAGAGCAGATGCAGCTGATGTTGACACAATTGTCAAATGTCAATATATTTGCTCGGATAATACACAGCAATTTGCAGTCGAACAGCAGACATTTGAAGCTCTCTCGCATCCAGATGCGTCAAACATCTACATTCCAATTGCGGTTTTATGCATTGTTGTAGCTTGAATTTTGCTCTAAGCCCGGCCAGACGAAGCAGCGCATTATTAACTGAAGCTAACACACACTGAAACAAACAGAAACAAATAGCCAGCTGGTGCTCCCATGCTCCATGGTTATGGCTCAGCGAGGACTTTGCCAAACAGCATTGCGCATCATCGTGGCATTTTTGTCACGTTCGCACGTGACTGCTTACTGAATTTGCCAAATACTTTTCAGTTGCCAGTTTCTAGTTTCTGCTCTGCAGTTTGCAGTTCGCAAAGTGCGAAGAAAATCCGATGACCGCAGTACACAGAGACAACACTGTCTGACTGTTTCTTACTTTTTCTTGTTTTTGTTGTTATCTGCATTTGCATTTGTAGCAAATCTCTTCAAAACTAAGCTTGTATACCCTTGCAGTGAGTAATATGATTAAATCATGAATAAGTTACACATTTATTAGGGCAGTTCTTCTTGATCACATAAAGTGTATAAATTCTTCTTTAGTACGAAATGATAAAATAGGCCGGTTCATGTCAATCAATGTTAGAAAGCCCTTCAATTCGCTGAAACTAAATAAAAGCCTGTCAATTTGCTGTGGCCAGTATATAGATATGTACGTTCATTCATTGTTCATCCCATAGAAACAATCGGAAAAGTGGATTTACTGTAACAACAACTTTTTGGTTTTTAGAGATATTTTCACAACACTCAACAGCTGACCGCAAAATTCAATGATATTTCAATGTGTGCGTTTCTATCTGCTTAAAGTATGTAGCATGATCTTTAAAATCTAGGGCTTAACAGCTAATAGTAAATGATAAACAATAGTTGATGTCAAGTGTAAGTGTTTTTTTTATTGTAATTATTATTATTATTATATTTGTAGAGAACTTGAAGCTAATTACTAATCAATATCTAATCCATCACTGGGTCGAAACTGTAGTTAAATTACTTAACGTTCAATATAACTTTTTGAGAAGAATACATCGCCATCTGGATGCTTTAATAGTTATCGGAAAAAATCTAGTTTCTGATTGGAATTGTGCATTGTTCATCTCATATCATGCAAGGGTATTTAATCATCGGTAGCTAGAGAATTTCAGTTATTTTTCTTTCTCTTGTTTCTTTTGTATTCTGCATTCCCTAGGAGCAGTTGTAATTGAATTTTTCACAACAAGTAGCTGCAGTTGTTGCTTCAGCTGATGCTACTGCTGCTGCTGCTGCTGCGGCTGTTGCTGCTGCTGCTGCGGTGTGGTTCTTCGTAGTGGATTTACAAGCACTGCGCATTGTCAAGTCAGTGAGGTGCAAGAATGGCGCAAAAGGCAGCTAAAACAAACAATGCCACAAACATTTTGCGCCAAGGCAACAGCAATTCGCATTTTCTGCGATGCATGCAGCCACATATAATACATATATGTGTGTGTGTGTGCGTGTGTGTGGTTGGATGTCTGTGTGTGATTATTACCGCTGCAGAATGCGCCAAACTTTGCATAAGCCGGCAGCCTAGCTGCAACTGATTTTCTGCGTGTGTGTGTGTGCGTGTTCGCTTCGGGACATTTTAATCAAAAGTTTTGGCTTGTTTGTTGTATTGTCTGCTAACAGCAATGCTTTCTTATATGTGTGCGTGTGTGTGTGTGTGTGTACGTGTGTAGCCAGCCTGTAAATTAATTTTGTGCTCAAATAATTCACTTAAAATATAATCTATATAAGCCTAACTGAAATACTAAACTATATTTAATTGAGTTACTAAAAATCTATTTCACATTGAATTAATTATTAATTTGAATTATGCTGTAAAGTACAAATAATTTAAATTGTCACAAATTTCAAATTCTAAACATTTTTTTAGGTTCATTATTTTACAATATATATTTATATTTACATATATTAAATACATCATGGAGCAACATGAATTTGATTTTATCTCATTATTTCTTGCAACAACATTACGTATATAAAATTCTCAAATTAAAGTACACAATGAAAAAAATGAATAAAACATTTAAATTTCTACCGTCGAAGATTAAATACACTTTTTTTAAATTCGATTACTATTAGATCACTAGTCTAATCTCTATATATTTTAAAAAAATTCTGTTTATCTACTAAAAAACTATTTGATTCAACTCAAATTTCGGCGCATTTTTACTTTGCTTATATCTTTATCGCGCGGAAAGAAATCATTTTTGTGATTTAAGTATAATGTTAAAAAGTTAATGCCTGGAGCCATTAATTGGCAACATAATTTTACTCTCGGTAAGGGCATTTATTGAATGTATACTTCGTGTATGCCATGCTACATTTCCGCTTTGCTTCTATTCCTTTTCCTGCCTTAATTTATTTGTCGCTGTTAACTGAATTTGTGGTTTGAATTTAAAACGGGACACGAAACAATTGACACAAATAATTTCTGTGTTTCGAATTTGTTACAATGGCCCGCAAGTTACTTAGTTCAACAGCAAATTGAAAAGTTTTAATTAAATGCTTAAAATATATCAATTAGTCGTGCGCTGAATACATGAACACTATATGTTTGTGTGTATGTGGGTATGTGTGTCATGCCCTGGTCCAAACCAAACCGAACCGACGCAAACTGAACCGCATGGCCCCCATTGCTGCCACTTGGTCATGCAGCATTTGGTTAGAATTTTGCAACAAGTTTGATAATTTTGGTTTCAAGCGAAATGAACATTCGACACATTTTGGGCCGGAAACACTTGATGGCTGCTGCCAAGTTTTCGAGTTCGTAATGTACAGAAAAGTTCAGCCAAAGAAGTTTGGCGCGGAACAAAATTTGCTGTGTTGTTTTCATTGCAAATATTGTTAAAGCCGAAATGTTTGCATTTGACACTCGGCAGTAATTTTGTGTAAATGCGTCAACTGGCCTCTGGCCACGAGCTGGCCCAAAACAACAGCATCAGCAAGAGCAACAGTAGAAAAAACAATTTAAGTGAGGAGGATACAGTTAGTTGAGACATGCCCACGGTTACGCCTACTCACACGTACACAAAATGGCCGCCAGAGCGTTTAACTTTGCGACTGTCATAATTTTTATTGGACGTTAACATTAACAGGCAACAGTCAAGTCAGTGAACAATGGCAACAGCTTTGGCTGTCTTGCCTGCCTTTGGTCCTGTCCTAAAGTGTCAGTGTAAAATCAGATAAGTGCGTGGCATGAAACTTGCAACTAGCGACTATTCGCCATTTATTTAACAATAAAGCGTCACCGAGCTGCGTTCTTAACAATCATTAATGTTGCCCCAAACCCTCCAAAATTGCCGACTCCAAGGAAAGAAGGAAACTAGCAGCTGGAAACTCTGGCAACACTTCGACAACGGGCCACTAACTACGCTCGTGGAGGCGCTCATAAAAAGGCATTAAGACCAAAGTAAAGTGCCTATTTAAGTTGAGTCATAAAATTGGCTTTCTATCTGGCAAATGGCAGCCTCCACCCCAAGTCAGAGGCGCCAAGTCTAAGACGATGAAAAGGACGAAAAAGTAGATTGCGGGTGAAGCATCCTCCAATAGGCGCAAACACAGCCACGACCCGATGTTTTGTAATTTTATTTATTTTATTTCAATGCGTGTCTAAGTGCTCAACTTTGGGCATTGCACAATATGGCAAATGCAAAGAAAATAAGAGAAAATGGGCAACTGCTGTTCGCAGTTCTCGGCTCAAGCAACTTTTCAACTTGCTTTCGACAATTTTGCATAGTTCAAATTTCTTAGAAATGTCTGCGAAAATATTTACACAGTGCTGAGTGGACCGACCGGGAGGGCCAACAAACTTGTGCATGCCTCAAGATTTGGGCAATTAGCACCACCCTTGAATCATCTGAGAATTTAATTAGTACCATGGAAATGCACTGAGCTAAAATTATTATACCACGTGTACGTGAAGTTAAATAAACTTTATTCATTCTGAGCATCCTAAATATTAATTCATTCGAATTCAGTTTCCCAAACTTTCAATTCTCATGTTTTTCGGTGTTTACCTCAACAAAATTAATTTAGTTTACAAGTATTTCTAATTTTCACGTAAATTAAACTTGTTTACCTTTATAAATTACCTTTACAAAATGTATTACCGTATACAAATTGAATTTTATGTGTATGTGCATTTTGTTTTAATCATGAAATGAAAAAATTTAATAATTATCTTTTCGGCTTACCCAAGATTATCCCAAATTAGTATATTCTTATAACTTAAATAAACTTATCAAATTATTTATTTTTGATTTTGGCAATTCATCACTCAATTTCTATTTTTGGAATTTGCTGCTGTTAGAAATAAGTATCAAATTCTGATTTTTATGCCACTTCATCAAATGAGGCATCAACATTCGCTTTTTGTCAATAAATGACGCCTCTGCGATGGGCTTCGCTTGATGAGGCGACATTGTCAGCGTCTGCTTACATATTTACAGACACACTTTGCCTACATATATATGTAACGTGTATACACAAATAAATAAGTAAACGCCAGACGAAGCAACTTGACTATGTGATACACTCGAAGCATATTTGATGAAAGCAGCCCTAAATATATTTCGAAATCTGCATGTTGTTATATCTGTATTTTATTCAAAAAAAAGAGATTAATTATTCTATTTAGATTTTAGCAGCTTTTAAGTTGCTTCAGCCAGATTCAGATAAACCAAATCCAATTTGAAATGTATAACTATTAAATGGCTTGTATAAATAGGTAGTACGCAACATATCCTTACAATTTCATGGCAACGCACCGTCAAGAGTGAGGAGGAATAAATATATGAAAGTATGCGCAACATTAATAAATTATGCGAAGCAAAATAAATGGGGTACAAGACTTTTTATATCTGTAAAGCCGTTACGCTGCGCAAGTGTGTGTGTGATGTGTTTGTGTGTGAAATCAAACGGAAAAGTCAGCAAACGAGCAAAAAATAAAAGAGCATAAGTTAAGTGCGTCATGTGGCACAGGACATGAGTGACTCTTTGTGAATCTCTGTGCGTGTGCCTGTGAATAAGGCCAGCCTGTGCCTGTTTTGCCTTTGTTTGAGTCTATTGAAAAGCCGTGTGCCTAATGAAGATTTATACCTTGAATAGACCAAAAATATATACACACACATACAAACATACACATTAGAGGCACATTTTGAATTGCGATCGAATTTTGGGTAAATTGCAAGCACGTGCAAATTAGAACACGATTACACGAATACTGACTGAACACAGTGAGCGAATGCTTGACTAAGCACTTTGAATAGTCGACCTAGGAAACCAAAAAGGGCAACGACGGCAACGACTTCAATAAATGTTTAGTATCTGCCCATCCTAATGCTAGTCAAGGGAAGAAAACTCTACACGAAATCCGGCCAGTCCTTCAGTACATAAAATTAAATTGTCAACTTCCGTAATGCGGCGCATAAACACACAAACTGAGAGCTAACAGCGGCAGATGCAGACGCAGGCGCAGACGTCAATGGGAAGACGCAGAGGTGCTGATAGCGGCAGGGGCAAACTGGGGGCATGCTCGCCAACGTTGACCAAAGTGGCCCTGGCATCAAAGTGAAAATATTATTAGAAGTAAAATAAAGCAAAAACAAAAAATAATAAAATATACAATAACAAGGGGAAAGCGCCCCACAACTGGGAAAAAAAAATCTTGTGTTTTTTTGGCCAGTCCACTTAATTCCAGCCCAACTCCAGACACACTTGCCACACAGGCGACTTGGCGTCGCGTCGCAGTCGATATAAACTGCTGCGCCGGATGTGGTAAATTTGGTCTTCGTTTGGGATTCGGGCACAATCAAAGGCAAACGTTATTTGACTAGGCATTTCGAATCACATTCGTGTAGGTAAGGGACTAAGGACACTAGTTAAACAAAAAAAAACATTTTTTCAGTAACTAAGTGAGTGAGGGTATCAAGAGTTCGCTGCAGCTGGCTATATAACATTAATGTTGCTTTTAATCGTTTGTTTTTATAATTTCAAATGGGATTTTGTTTGATAAAGTTGCAGCAAGTAGCTCAATGATTAATCTCGGCTTCGGTATAAAATTTATACAATTGAAAGTTCTTCTATAGTAGCTTTGTCCAGTTTGAAGTGTTTTCTGCTTAGTGGATGGTATTGACAAACATAGCTTAAGTATATAAGGTAGCTCTAATTTAATGGAAAACATCGAGAGTCGTTGAATATAGCTATGCTTGATTCAATTTCATTTCTTATTAATAAATATGTTTTGACAAAAAGTTCCTCCAAGTTCTAGGGGAATAACAGAACAGAAAACGTAATTTATGTTGATTTTTTGATTAAATATTCATTTGTGGATTTATTCGCAGAAATTTAAATAAAATATAGTAATGTTGCTTCCAAAAAGCAACTGAGATTTGTAGGGTATTTAGACCTGGTCAAAAGCACAGTTCATACCTTTGCTTCGGCTTCATACCTGTGCTTGACGTCACCTTTTTAAGCTCAATTTATTTGCGACCCAAAGAAAAGCTAAGTAAACCATTGATCGATTCCTATTTTGATGCCCTTTTCCCAGTTTTCCACTTGCCATTTCCCCAATTTGCTAAACGTTGAGATTTGGTAAATCGCGCCCTGGCTTTTATGTTGATGCTGCTTAACATTTCCATGTGAACTGTCACACTTTGTATTGTGGCAGGCCGTCAGGCAGGCATGAAGGCAGGCAGGGGCAGGGAACTATATCGGACTGATGGACTGGGCTGTTTATGCCGTTGACATTTCCGAAACAGCAAATGGCTTTCGCATGACTCGGATGTCCGCCAGTCTGAGCATTGTGAATTTTTAAAATTTTTAGTTGATTTTCTGTCAGCGATAAAACCAAACGCAGCAAACGAACAAAATGAAATTGTGGTTTTGATTTTGGGTAATTTTTCTTTTTGCAATTTATTGCGGTTGTAACATCAACAAATTTGTATTTCTACGGCGCTGACCTTGCAATTAAGATTGAGCTTATAGATTTTAAACTACGTTGGCAACCGCAAGTGGAATTCAGTCTAGGTGTTATTTGTCATTCAGCGCAGTGGGAATTCTTCACCGACCGCAATTGTTTGGCTGGAATTTGTAGTTGGGTTAGAAGTGGCAGAGAGGAAGCAACTTGTAAAATTGCTTGGATAGGAATAACACACGCTCGATTAAATTGTTGTGGCTAATAAAATTGATAAATCCGGTTTGTTGAAAATGTTATACAATTCCTGTTTGTTTGACATTTGAATCTAAACAGGCAGTGTCGGTTGTGCTTACGGTTGGTACCTGACCACGGATATTGCAGCTTTCAACTTGCAACGTTGCAGCTCTATTGAAAACTTTTTGCAGTGCCACCACTGCGTATATATTATTTGTGTAGCTGTCAGTGAAAAGTTTTGCACATGCAAGAGCTGCAGCAAGTCACGTTTTATTTTCTTAATAGTTGTTGTGTCCCTTACTTATTAGTGTCTTTAATTTTGTTGCAATAAAAACAGCGAACTGCACTTGGTATTAATTCCACCTATTAAGTTATTTTTGGCCAACAAGCATGGTGAATAATTGAGCTGTGTGTTGCCACAGTTGTTGGGCTTTCGTGACTGGGCAACATTTTGCTTGCAGCTCATCACAAAGCACAAGGCACGGGCTCTTGTACACAAACAAATTGCACCCGTTTCCGTTGCAGTAATCAATTTACCGTATGCGCAACTCCTTTCGCATGAACATTTAAAGTTTCCAATGTGTATCTGTGTGTGAGTGTGTGTGATTTAGTGTACCACATATTTGCTTATCCGCTTGTGGTCAGTCTACAAAGCATGCCGAGTTCTAGTCATTACTCAGAAAGAGAAACTCATCCGCAAGTTAGCCTGTGGCACCTTCTGAATCACATGTCAAAACAAACATTTCCACCGAGCAAATATTCAAAGTTCTCTGTTTGAGTTTCGCAGCTGAGTTTTAAAGGGGGCGAGTTGTGGTATGCGCAAATATAATTGCTGGCAGGTGATTTAATTTCGATTGAGGTCTGATTGAAGAATAATTTTGCTAAGATTAAAACCAATATCTAGATACAAAACACATCAACTTTTGTTTTGTATATATTTTAATTAACTAAGTGGTTGACTGACATAAATTTATTGATTTGTCCATTGGCGTCCATTATGAATTACGATAATTAAGCCACAAAATGCTTAATGAAGGCCTGTCACAAAATGCCAAAAATATATTTATACGGCTCAACGAACACATAAAACAATTTTCGATCATAAATCTGTTTATTCGATACATACAACAAATCATTTCCAAGTACTACGTCTTGTCTGCATAAATAAAAGCGACGACTGCGGGTCCTTAACTCCCACCACGACCCCCACACGAAAAGTTGGAGTAGCAATAATAACGCTTGCAAGTTTGGCATTAATTGAGTTAAGCAACAAAGTTTTCCACTTGTGAGTTTTTAACTGCAATGCACACAACTACAGCCCTCATCCAGCGAACACACCCACAAAATTGCAGCATTGAAATTTAATTCAATTTTTAAATACGTCGCATTTGGTGGAGTCAAATCCTTCACATACCCACTTTTTTCTACGCACAAGGATTTTTGAGTTCGACATATAATAAATTTATGAGAGGCATGCTGGAAAAACACATTTTAATGAAATATTTCCAATACCCTGTACTCAACAGATGAGAGCATAGACGAAAAGCTCATTCTCTTGGAATGTTATTAGGTCGTTGCTGTTTAATATGTACATCTACATTTACAACAAATGAGAATATTTGGTTTTTGTCAAAATAAAAATATGTAAAATATTATAAGCTTTTCAGCTACAGAGTATTTAATAGTCGACATCTTCTTACAATGTTATTAATATGTATTTTTTCGCGGCATGCGGACAAATCTGCGACCAAGGCAGGAAATATTCAATCTATGCGGCTGGTGCGTGTATGGAAAACAAAAATGTAGGCACAAGCACATACACACAGAGGCACACACACATACACACAGAGGCACACACACATACACACGTTGGCACACACACACTGTCGTCAGTTACCTCATTGTTAAAGCAAAGTCAAGTGAATAAATGCAAATGAACGAGATGGTGCGAGTTCGCGCAACTCAGGAACTGCCTTTTGCTATTGGGTTGCGGCTTGCGTGTTTGTCTTATGCGGTATCTACCATCCCCTAACCAACCCCAACCATCACCTAGCTCGACCTCAGGCAAGCAAGACAATACATGGTTGCTTACAGTATCTAATGGCAAAATTTGTTGTCGCAGGCTTAGTCGCAATGGCAGTCTCTCAAAATCTTTGCAGTGTTTGCTGTCATCATCATATTCTTCTCCGGGCGCTGTCTCCTCTTGTCTTTTCGCTTTGGTAAGTTATATTTTCTTTTTTCGTCGAGCCACTCCTGCTTCCCCTCCACCCACTCTCACCCTCACCCTATGTGCCACGGACTCTTTTGGCTTTTGTTGACAGTATCATTAGGCAATGCTGTAGTCGTTGCTGTTGCTATTGCTATTGCTGCTGCTGCTGCTGCTGCTGGTGCTGGTGCTGCTGCTGTGTCAACCGTTATCATTTGTTGTCCTTGAGTTGCGCCCGAGTCTTTTGTGAGCGCAACTGAAATCGCGTAAATTTCTTTCCCACCCCAACTCCCAAAAGATTAAAGGCAACAAATAACAAGTTAGTCTGGCAAAAGAAATTCGTTTGTTCTACTTCTACTTCTTATAGCTGTTTAATTTTATCTTCCACTTCGTCTGTGGGTTTACATTCTGTGTGATATATATATATAGATATGTATATATATATGTATTCTCGCTGATCTGTCCATAAGAAAGAAAAAGTTTGTGCAAAATATCACCTTTTTGGGCGATTTTAATCGCATTCAGTAAAGCCTGAAGACTTTGTAATGAGATTTTTTAATTTTGTTCTTAAAATAAAAAGTTTACTCTGAACTTCCGCACACCTTCTCACTGTCCATGGCTTCTTCTCACTCGCACTTTGATTTATCTACACCTGACTCTTGCTCCTCTCTCTGAGCGCAGTTAATGGTCTTCATTATCGGATTATTAAGGCACTTAAGGCATAGCTATAAGGTATTTTGCAGCCGAGCATTCTCGACTAAAGCAGCTATACCTTTTTTTTTGCTTAGTTGGCAGCCGTCTAAATTTATTGGTCTATATATACATGTTGTACAGTAGATTTATAATTTGTGGTTTTATTTTTATTTGGTGAAATTTAAGCATTCAACCATAAATTACACTTGTTAGCCGCTTGCCACTTTTTCCTTTTCACTCTCCACTTGCCACTTTCGCTGGGGGCACACACAGAGGAAGCGTTTGCATACTTCTGGGCGCCAGAAAGAGAGACTTTCAATATGTTCTTGGCTCATTATCAAAGCCACAGCCGCCGCTTGAATTGCGTCACTCGACTTGCCAATTTGTCAGACTGCCAGTGGGCCGTTTGTTCGGTTTGTCGGTTGGTCAGTCAGTCAGACAGTCAAACAACACCCCTTTTATAACCGCCGGCGTCTTTGCCAATAATTTCGACAGCAATTTTCGTAAATTAGCTTGTAGCACACTCCGCGTCCCTTTACTGTTCCGCATCCTCACCCTACCAAACTGTCAACTACTTCAGCAGTAATCCAAATTGTTACGCAAGCTCTTGTACGCATCTACACACACACACACACACACACACACACACACACACTCACATTCAAATATTTGAAACGCCCCCAGGCGACTACGCTGAACTGAATTTGCTTTTTAGTTCAAATTTCTCTGTGTGTGTGAGTGTGTGTATATGTGTCTGTATGTGGGTGTGTTTGGGGCGTCGTATGGCAACTGCCATGTTTCGAGTGGGGGACTGTTGAATTTACTGCCCTTTAAACATTAATTTATGTAGAGCGCACAAATGTGCAGCCGAATGGGTTAAAGTTAAAGCGCGCAGCCAGCGAAAGTGTAAATTATCAACGGTAATTAAGTAAAGCCCATGTATGTCTCCCTGTTTGTATCTATGTTTGTGTATATATGTGTGTGTCTGTGTTTGCGTGTGTTAGGCATTAGCTTTGCCTATAAATTTCAAATTTAATTTTCAAAGCAAGCTTATAAACCGCAGAGCGCAATACGCTGCCCCAGATCAAGCAATTTCATGGCGCTAAATTAAGCATTAATATTAATTAAATATATATAGAATAAAATGCCGCAATTATTCGATTATCTCAAAAGCTGACTATGAGTAAATATTCAAATTAATTGAATAAATTAATATAGTACAAAAATAAATTATGAAAATACACATTTTTAGAAAAAATTACTGTGTTTGTAATAATAATATTTGTATTTATTATTAGAAGTGCATTTAGTTGGTACAATTAGTATTTAAACTAATTTGCCGATGGACTCTATATTAATGGTAATTTATGTATAACACACAAATAATAAACATTAATAATAATTACATAATTTAAGCATGAAATGGCACAATTAATCAATTAGTTTAAGTGCTGTTCAGATGGCTTAGAAAATATATAAATATACATTTAAATGAATTCATAAATAAATATGAAATTTATGAATTATTATAAATTATTCGCTGAACTAAATTGGTAATTAATGAGACAACTGCACTAAGTCCGCTCATTAATATTTAAGCTAAGTTGCTGATAGGCTGTATGTCAACGGTAATTATTAATTTATTAATAATACCAAAAAAATATTATTAGCAGATTTTTTCTGAAAGAATATTAATTTATTGCTATTTGTTGTTTTTAATAATGTAATATGTGCAATATATGCACATATGTTTTGCTTGATTTTATGACAAGTTAAATGAGAAAAGTGAAATATGATGGAAAAGAAGAATTCGTTTCGCGTCTGTGTGCAATATTTACTGCGCTTGTAGCCTTAATAACTAAGCCTGCATGTCCGAAGCGCAGCTTGAACCCCACTCACCAGTTTGGGCTACCCAGACGCGTTCCTAAAAAATTAATTACCGTTTCATGGTGCAAAAATGGTCGTTGATGCCACCGCGCCCGCTAATGCCGCAAAAGTCATGTCTAACTTTTGTGCGCTGCCGACTAAAAAGTTTCTAATTACGACCGTGAAACCGACTGGCGGTTTTTTGTATTCACTTATCTGGTAACTGGTGAATAGTGGGTGGTGGGTAGCTGGTTGGCCGGGTGTCGCTTATCGCTTGGTGTTTAAGTTTTTAATATAAGGGGGTCTGTATGTGGTGCCGCAGCCGTAGATGTAGCTGACAGAATGGAAGCCGTGTAAATTGTAATTACACTTAAAACCATAATCCGGCTTTATGCGCAAAACGCGAGCTTCTTTTGATATGGGGCGTTTCCGTTTCGATTCGTTTCGGCGCATTAAGGAACTGCTAAGCAGGGAGCTTTTGGCCAAAACAGCCCACCAAACAGCCGTGAGTAACAGTGAGTTACAGTTACTTAACGCTTAATCCCAAGGTGGGCGGCCAACAAAAAAAATGAAAACACTTTCTGAATTAAAGCAAAGGTGGCATGCATTGAAATAAATTGAGCCAAATGTACATGTGGCAAAAGTTTTGCACAATAACAACAAAGAAAGAAGTAATTACGGATTGCCGATTCTAAAATATTTTTCAGACGAAAGCCATACAAAAATCTTGAATAACAAAAACGAATATGTATAATTTTGCTTTTGTTATGGAAAATTCGTATTTTTAAATTCATTTTAAATATACGTACAGTTGATATAGTTAAATTATCTTCTTGCCCCGGAAGTGCTTTATTTAATACACTACACACCCAGTAATTGAAATTGAATACCCCCTACCAAAATTATAGGCCAATCTGTATTTTTTTTTGCAAGTGAAGTGAATTAAGTGAAGTCTTCATGTCAGATAATCTGCAAAAAGAGTTTACATCAAGTGAAACTTTACGATGCAGTAAGACATGACCGAAATTTTTCATTCGCCGCCGGCATTGAATGGCTGGAAGATATAGTGTAGCGCGTATGTCTTTGCCGCGGCTGTAACTTGCAACATTATTTCATTTACAAAAATTTGTAGCAGCATGCAGTACTTTATTCTGATGACTTCAGCTGATGTTGGTGCTGCTGCTGCTTCTAAAAGAATACGACGCCATTTGGCATTTAGCTTTGCATTTTGGCGTCAATGTGCTCGTTGGCATTTAAAACGCAGACAGTTTGCTCCAGTTGCTACTGAGTGCAATTACTTAGAAACTCACACACATACGCACACGAAAAAAAACAAACCCAAGAATATATATTCGTGTCTGTGTGCGTTGGCAAACAAAAAAAAAGTTGGCCAAAGAAAAAAGGGCAAAACCAGAAAGTTTTCACTTGAAATTCAAGCAATTGCTTTTGAAAAGTTTCAATTTCTGCGTGCTGCGAGTTGCGAGCTGCCAGTTTTCCAGCTCGACTTTCCCCATTTCGAGATGTGAGATGCCGAGACAAATGATAGGCAAATTCTCTGTTTCGTCTTGGATTTTTTTTCCACGCTGACAAGTTTCGTAATGAAATTGTGTCAGCGAGATTTTGTTTCAGATATTCCTGTCTTACTTATTTTTTTATTTTGGTGAGTTATCTGTCTTCTTAAGAAAACAGAACGTCAAGAGTTACATGAAACACACAAATGAAATCAAGCGCCCCGAATTCAGTCAAATTAACGGCGTAAATTAAATGCGTACAAAAAGCCAACTTGAAAACAGTTAGCGTAATAATTAAAGGGTATACGAGAAAAGGGTTTCGGTTGGGATTGAAGTTATTTTGGGGAAACTGGTGCAACAACCACTTGTCCAAGTTATCCGCAGCGCAACTCGTTAGCAGACATCTTGTCTAACTATGCACGTCATCAGCAGGATTATCATTGTCATCATCAGCACACCATAACGGTGATGAGGCTCAAAATTGAAGTCGAAGAATAGAAGAAACCAAAATCGAAAAAGTACTAGACGAAAGAAAAAGTAAAAGTTGGTAAATCAGAAAATCATTTGCATATAGTCAAAGTTGAAGTGCCTGTCTGGGCCAAGGTAAGTTGACTCTTTATTTGTCTTTAATGGATTTGCATGACTTGCGGAAAAAATAAAATAAGAACAATCCGAAACCCACCCATTCCAAGTTCTGTTTTGTGCTAGCTTCTAACTCCTAACTGAAGCCATATAAATGACTTAAACACGCCCATATAGACATAAGTATTATATATGCAAGATCAACTAGTAAATTGTATATTTACCACACACCAAAACAGACAACTTTGTAGTGCGACCAAAGGAATACCCTACAATAACTTTAAAACAAAAAACACAGTTTGATTATTAAGTAGTCATTATATAGAGCAGATAATCTAACATAAAACGATTACTTTGGGAGATGCAAATAAATTGATGTTCGAAGAATATATGTGCATTATATTTTATATGTTATTCGTTTCCAATATTGCATACAGTTTTCCTACATTATACTGAACCTGTTCGATAACCTTTTCTCGCATTCGCAAATCTCAATCCGTGCTCGCGTCCAAAGCACGTCGTAACCATTTTGGCAAAAGGTGGCGCCGCCCTTAAATTATGTTGAATTTAAGGGTATTCAGCGACCCCAGACTCCCATGCAATGCTGTCGAAAATGCAGGCTCAGCACCAAGGCAGCACATGCATATCTGAGTGTGTGTGTAAGTGTGTGTGGATGTATGCGCGACTGTGTGCGACCATTAGTTTTTGTGCTGATTATTATGGCTGCCACTGCCGCAGCAGCGCCCACGTGTCGTTGCATTTGTATCAGGTGAACTTTATTGCTATGTTGCCAAGCTATAACTGGTTCCGTATATAGCGTGTGTGCGAGTAATATTAAATTATTCCTGCCAGCGCGCTATTGCATGGCATGTGTGTGTGTTTGTAGGTGTGAGCCCTCCTTGTAGACCTTGACCCGTGCGGAGGCTGCTAGCTGACTGGCTGCTGACAGGTCGACTTGAGTTTATTTAAAATTATTACGCCTGAAATGAAGAAATATTTAAGTACGGACACGTGCAACCCCTTGTTGCAACATCCTCATGGCTTATGCTATTAAGGCAATGCGCTTTCTTTCACTTATTGCTGTTTTCATATCATCAATTCAAGACAAATTAAAGTGCGCAGCTCATATTACGTATTCATCCCTTGGGGAAAAATTGTAATTGTGGCAACTAAGCAATCAAGCAAGCTCAATTTACACCACCCACTTACTGTAAATTGATCCAAAAAGTGGCCAGCTAATCGAGGCGTTTTGGATACATAGAAAAACGATGTAGATAGTTGATGCCTTTTTTTCCACTTTTTTGTCAATGTGGTTTATTGACCGCATGTACAAAAGCCAAAAGATAGACCAACAATTTTTTTAGGTATCCGAACTGCATTCAGACTATTCATATGGTATTCAGACTGTTCATCTGGCTACATTTCCAAAACCGTGAAGTGTTTAGTACAACATTTGATGCTCGACCAATCGACAATGGCTTACACACCCGTATCTGAATTGTGAGTATATATTTGCTTTTACATTCAGTACATTTTCTTAGAATATCAGGCTCATTGTTAAACATGGAATAAATAATCGGCTGAATCAAATATTTTTTTTTATACAATTTTCATTTTTATTTACTAAAAATAAAGCTGGTGAACATCGCTTTTGCCGCGGAATTTCACACAAATAAACACCATAATATTTTTCATAGTGAACGAAATTAAATAAAAATATGTAAATACACATATTTCCCATATATTTTCAGCTGATCATTCTTTTATAGTTGGATGACCCATTTTTGTTGTGGACTCAATTGGAAACATAAGTAAAACATACTCTAACATAATATAAAAAGTCTAAAAATATATTACAGAGGCATAAATATGATAGTATTCATTTTAAAACCCCCATTGGGTTCGAGTGCCGCAATATAATACAAAATTAGCATTTGTGGTAAAAAATCACATGCCCTACATATCTAAATCAAATGTTGTTCCAATAACAAAAATAAAACGTACAGCAGCCAATCGCCAGAGTATTTGGCATGTGTATTATCATGTCTGATATATATGTATCTGTTTTCTATGTTTTTAAATATGTATTTTTTTTTACATCTGAATTATGCAAATGTTTGTGTTCATCGAGCTGCAGATTCGAGCTGAATAAAATGCATTTGTGCGTGAGTGTGTGAAGACATCGACAAAGCACGCTGCATTTCTAGATGTCCTTCAGATAGCTCGGCTCCTGACATGCATAAATATTGATATGCGAGCGGTGTGCCAGGGCTAAATATAAATGTGCTCCGACTGTAAAGCCAAAATAATAAACGAAAAAAAAAAAACGAAAAAAACGGCAAGTACAGCAGAATTGTATTTTATGAACTAAGCCCATGTTTGCTTTGTTCTTTCGTCATTTTTATTTTTTTCTCAAAATTTCATATTACAACATTGACAGTGACAGTTGAAGTGTGCGAGTGTGTTTGTTTGTGTGTGTAACCCAAAAAGCAAGCAACATACAAGTTGGCATAACACATGCAACAATGGATGTGCTAGATGTGCCAGAAGTGCACAGCTCCAGGGCCAGCAACTGGGTCGCTTTATTTGATGATTTCACAGACCGTTTTGTGGCCCAAAGGGGGAGTGGCATATGGGCTGCTGTTGCACGCACAGCAACGGCAGTAGATGGCTTCTGTAGATGCGCTAGCTACACAATCTGTTCCAGTTGTTATAGGGCCCAGCGCACAAACATACAACATACATGCACATGTGTGTGTTTGGGCTCTTTGATCGGTTTTTCCTTCACCACTTCGGTTTCATTTGTTTCAATGATTTGGCAACAAACATTCGCAAAGCGACGGCACCTTGGGGCTAAAGCCCACGCTCCCTTCTCCTCCTACACAGCTGCCACTAGTCAGGAGAGCTGGGGGCAATTTCTGGCTTTGTTGATTGCTTGACAAATTGCCAACAGCAGCAACAGACGACACTAGGGGAGGGGCACGGCCAGGGGCATGGCACAGTTTGCCCTGCAGACAAGTGTTCGCACTCGTATTCGAATGTTGGTGCTCTGTCAGACATTGACAAGTGATGCACGATTTCCGCGCTATCGCTGACCTGTCAGTAAGTGCGACATTGCCAATAAAATATTACATATTTACAGTGTATACTCATATTGCCATTTATCCGAAGCCAGCATAACAAAAAGGTGTTACCTTTCAATATGTGCAATAAATTATATCAGCAAAAATGCATTTACCACATCTGTTTTTTACTATGTGCGCTCTGCGACTCTTTAAATGGTTTATTTTTTGTTTGGGACGTAAATTCTCAATTTAAAATTATATCTTTGTATAGTAGATTTAGCTAGTACCAAATATAAATCGTTGACATTTTGTTTGAACAGAAATGAAAGTACAAAATTAGTGCTAGTTTTTCTCTTAGACAATGCTTTCTGAGATGTCGCGCCAATGACGACGAAAGTTTTTGGTCTTCATGCACCAACAAACTGCAATTGACTGATTTTCGCAAAAAGTTCCGTGGACTAAAGATTGCCATACATTTCCTATGGGGGTTATGGTAAGCGAAATGTTTTGCTATTCAATGGGGCAAATAAGGAGAAGACTAACACTTGCATAAGCGGCTTGCGGCCTTAAAAAACATCAGTTTTTTTTTTATTATTTATATATGTAGTAGCAAAAAGAGTGTTTTGTGTCATTTGTCAAATTTGAAGTAACCATTAAATATGTATTATAATATATGTAGTAGTAAGCAAATGCAGAATGTCAAAGTTGAAAGCTATTTTCCCATTTTTCGCATTATTGCAGAACATGTTGGTCTTGCTGCTATATAGTATGGAAATTTATTGAAAATTCGTTGTTCATGCCATTTAAATAATTTAATGATTGCGTTTGGTCGAATCCTGCAAATATTAATTGGCCAGTTACCATTTGTCACATAGGGCATGACATTTTTTGTGTGGGTGTATGTTTTGCTTCTCGATTTTTGACCATTTTTCGAATATTCCGCATGAGTTCAATTATGCATACGTATTTGCTGCCCAAGGCTAATCGAGAGAACATAATGGAAATTTCCTACGTCAAAATTGTCATGAATACGAAATTAATGGATTTTTACTTTAGCTATTCTTCGCAATTTCCGGTTGCTCTTTGTGTTGCCACTCTTTTTGTTTTTATTATTGAGCAATCAGTTTAGGGATGTGTACTTGAGTGTAAGTGTGGGTCTGTGTGTGTTATATTTACCACAAGTGCTGCATGCCGCAATGTAAGCTATAAAAATAAGTGCCGACTTTTTTTGCACGTTGCCAAGGACACGGCCGTGCTTGATGCGATATAATCCAATTGATGCCGGCATTTTGCTATCGCTGATGTTGTTGCTGTTGCTGCTTTAGTTGTTGTTGTTGTTGCTGCTGTTGTTGTTGTGACTCTTTTATGTTTTTCGTGCACTTCACTTTCAATTGTTTTCAATACGTAAATCAATCTATCAATGTGTAATTTAATTCTTTTGTCACTGTCATTTCATATGAATTCTCTGCCACATACACACTCACACACGCACACACACACTCATTGCTCTTATTTCTATGAGTTAAATTAATTTTGTAATTATCAATTTAATTAAATAGTTAACTATTTGTCTACAATCTGATTGAGTTGTTTTTGAGCAACTAGTTTTAATTAATAGATATTATGGAACAAACACGTTAATGCAAAGCTGCTTTTTGTGATAATTTTGTGGCATAGGCATTCACTTTTCGATTTGGAGCACTTTATTTTTGTCTGTTTATTTGACCTTTGCCTGCCACACGTGTTGCCCGAGGCAATTGCCATATGTCATTTGCCTAGTTGTGGCATAGACTGATTCACTCATAAATATTTCATGTGGGATGCATTAGGCCAAGAGCACAATGTTTCCGCATAATTGTGTTTTGTTAAAATTGAACATTGCGCATACGTTCGTTTAATTCAGTTCGCACTAATTTAAGTTTGTTGGTTGGTTTGAGTTGACAATAATAAAGGACAACAAGAGGAAACACGGTTCGTTGCACGGTGGAGAGAACGCAACGCGTTGCCGCTGTGGTCAGAAATTAACTGACTGCATGAGCCGTCAAAGGATGTGGCAAGCGGCAGCCAGACAGAGGCAAGTAGGCAGCCAGGCAGCCAGGCAGCGTATAACCGTTAAAAGGCGTCGTTGCTGGCGTCGCGTCGCAGCCACTAGCTGCGCCACTTGTACAGCTCGCTCGTGCGTCTTCTCGTTGTTGTCGATGTCGTTTTCGTTGTTGCTGTTGCTGTTGCTGCTTCTGTTGTGCCTGTCGTTGGTGACGCTTGCAAACTTCAGAGCGCAACTGCTTCTGCATGCTCGGACGACGTTGGTCTGTTTACTTTACGCTTTCGCAAGCGACTGGCAATGGCGACTGGCTTTGGCGAGGACACGGACACGACACCGACAACGGCAGAGGCAGCAGCACAAGCAGCAGCAGAAGCGGCAAATTCCACAATGACTAGCCGAAGTCTGCGTCTGCACAGGCAGCAACGTTGACGTCAACGTCTGCGTCGACAGCAATAGCAGCCACAACGTCTCTCTCTCTCTCTCCCTCTCTCTCTCTCTCTCTCGGCATTTGTTTGTTGCTGCCTCTCGATTTATGGCGGCTTCACATCGTTGCGCACAAACTGCGTGAAATTGGTCCATGGAAGAAAAGCTTGGCAAACATCATTTGGCGGCATATAGAATTAGGAATATACTTCAATATTTATAATCACGGCAGATGCATTTAATAATCGAAAACTGATTTTTGTTAAATTTCAGAAAAATATGGTTTTCAATCAAAAAAATCAAATTGATTTATTTTAATCTTAACTCTTGAGCTGATAATTTATAAAAATATCTGATCATTGACTGTTTTAGAGTTAAAACCAAATTTTGTTGTCTAACATAAATATAGATTTAATTTTGTTGCTTCAACATATATATTTACGTATTATGATACCTAATCAAATAAGTAGTTTCTATGCAATTATTAATTAAATATATTCATTATTAGTAGTTTATTATTATTAGCTAGTAATTTAAATTTTTAAATTGTTAATTGATTTGAGCAACTACTTGTGAGATGTTTTGTTGCCATTTTAAGTTAATTTAATTGATGCTGTGCGTGATGACAATAAAACAGCTGTTACATTTTTATAGCAAACATTTGGAAACTCACACACAACTCTCACTTATGCCTATTCTCTCAGTCACTCTCTCGTATTACTCTCTCTCTCTAATTCTCTGTGCAGCGCTCACGCTTCTGCGCTGTTAAAGTCGCCATAAATTTGTCTGAGGTCGTCTCTGGTTTCCGCCTTCGAGTCTTTACTCTCTCTGGAGCTGTTCGTGGCGTCTCGTGCTTTGGGTTTTCGCAAACAAAACCCCAAAAACCTCTTAAATGTGTGTTATTGTGCTGAAATTAGTAAAGGGCCAAGTTTGTTCACGTCCGTCGTCCAACTGCACCTTGAAGCTGGCTTCTATCCATTGTGTCCAACATGCATAGTCTGAAACATAAGCCGAATGGATAAATGCTTAGCATACTTTTTAGGGACTGCTAGCTTTTGGATTGAAGCTGCCTTTTTGGTTAACAAATTGACACAGTTCCGACACCATGTGCTACTTAAAATATTAAAAATAATTTTTGCTTGAGCAGAAGCTGCTACTGACATGCCAAAATAAAAGAAAGTTTGCAAAGCTTGTGGTTGATCTATCATTTGTTAGCCATTGCGCGAAAACCTAAAAGCAGCAGATTAATTTCGTCAAAAGTACATTTTTTTCTTCTTGCTGGGCATTACCAAATAAATGGGCCACAATTTCAAGCTGAGGGCACATAAAAAGCAACATTCTGGCCAACTCTTACTTTTATATACTCACACAAATAATGTCTATCAGTGTGTGTATTATGTGTGTTTGCTTTCATTATCTAAAAACAAGAAAATCACAGACAATCAGTTAGCGACTGCGTGGGGAAATAAACTCGTCAAGAGTTTGTGTTTTAACGGCGCACACAGCCAAAGAGCAGCACAAAAGTTACATTCCTAAAGAAATGGATAGCGAAGGGCTAATGGGATGAGGCGGGGAATGGTCGGGTCTGGTAGTCATTGTGCGGGCAAAAAGTTTGTCGGCTGAGTTGAGCTTGATGCCGACGTTTGCCAGTTTTGCCGCTTCCGTCGCTTTGCGAGTTTGCAGTCAATGGCTACGTCATTATTTTCATTTATTGGCACAATCAGTCAACGTTTTATATCCGGAATGTAATTAGGTGAACACACAAACTCACCGGAAATACGCAGACAGTCTGCATGAGAAATACACACACATCAGACACGACACACACACACGCACTCGGTGCAACCCGTGGGGGCACAAGACATATTCGCATTTTCGCATAACATTTTTACAAACACATGCTAATGTCTGTTATAACATACATTTGGCACGCTCGCTCACTCACACATATACGCCACATGCTAAAGCTGCAACTGCAACTGACAACGAACGGGGTGGGAAGGGCTGCGGTGTGGGCACTTCAGCCCGACACTCAGGTCTGTTTATTTGTCTGGACAACTAGTCAGCCATCTTCTCTGCTCCCCTGAACCTCTGAACGTGGGTTCCGCGTCTATGTATTATTTTGGATACACTTGAACGTCAGTTATAACAACTTTGTCCTAAAGTTTGCCACACGCCACAAATAATGCGTATCTGATAACAAAGTAGTCGCCGAATTTAAACGTTAACGAGCTTAAACTTTTTCTTTGTCATGGCTCAACTATCATTATTTTCAGAATATAAATCTTCATATATATGCATATATATATGGGTTGCCGTTGTTTCTGCTGTGACTTAAAGAGATTTGATTGCAGAGTGCCAAGGAATATCAATGGGTAAAATGCATATTTCGGTTGTTATCAATACTAGAAGTATTTTAATTAAATTTCATCAGAGTATTTTCAAACGTATTTTTGTTTCGGTGATGGGCAAATAATTGTTGTATTTGCTTGCTTCTTGCTGTTACTGTGCACCTGAAGATTGTTGTTAGCATAGGTTGTATATATTTGCAGGAGGTCAAGCATTTGTTTTTGCTTTCACTTAATTGCTCTTGGCGTAGAAGAGAAACTCAGAGAATCAGAGAATCGATGGAATTAACATTGGAGGTAAATACAAAAAGGGAGAAATGCAATTTTATTATTGTGGCAGCTATTTACGACTTGATTGCGCAATGTGAGAAGAAAATTGAAATGGAAAAAATAAGGTGAAAGGTAATAATACAGATGTAATGGCAAATTGTGATATGCCTTATTACACATACGCCACGTGGCAACTGTTATACGCCTGAGTACGGTTTTTGTGCGCTGCTGCAAACAAGTCGAAAAGCACTTGATAAAAGCATTGGCAGCTCAGGGCAGGAGCTGTTTAAATTGAAAACAAATACACACAGTACAAATGCCAATGTAATAGCAAACAACAAACTTCTTAACAAGGAAAACAGGTGGGTAAATAGATGTAAGAAGCGGGAAAGGGAACGGGAATAGGAATAGGAAAAGTGGGAAATAAAAGTGGAAGTGGAAATGAGTCGAAACAAGCTGCAACTGGCTGGCAATCGAGCGAATTCCATTGAGTGCCACCTTTAGCTGCATGCCAAAAATTGGCATAGAAAATAAAACGAATGCGTTGCGTGAGAAATTCGCTGGTGAAAAGATGAATTGTTTGGCAGTCTCTTGTAGCTTAGACCCCGTTCAACAGAGCTCCAACTACGTCTACCACTTAGTATTGATGGTAAGTGGGTGGTGAGCCGGGAAGGGGTGAGGAGTGTGGGGCCCACGGGCAGCCAGGCATTCAGCAAGCGAATTGAAGCGCTTCAAATTGAATTTTGAGAGCAGAAAATTTTTCAATCGACTCACTAATAAGGGCAATAAATATTCCGTTCCTTCCATTCATTGCGATACACGGCTCGATTTTTGTACTTGTTTGGTAGTAAGTTTTGCAGTTAGTTTAATGGACGCATTTACAGAGATTATATTCAATGACTCTCCACAAAATTTAATATTAAAATGCATTCCAAAAATTTAAAAAGTATTTGCGAAGCTGGAATTTTTTCTAAGAACGCATTTAAAGTCAACAAAACTCAAAATTGGGGGAATTATCTGGCAAAAATGTAGTATTGATTATGTTCAATATTCAGCTATATAAGCTATAAATTATGAGAATTAGTGCAGTTCATGGTGGTTTATATTTTCATTTTGGGCCTTTTGCTTATGGACTTAGTTAGTTCATTTATTTGAGTTCGCTTGAGACGACTGACGGCGAAAATTTCATTACGTTTCATTGCATTTCACGTTAAATTCAATTCAACGTGCTGGTATTTTCTCACTTTTCCTCCTACCAAAGAGAAAACAGGGAAATAAGAAGGAAAACTTTGCACTATTTTCTGGTAAACATTTCTTGTGCTTTTCACTTTCGCCTCTTCTTTTATTATTGCCGTTGCCAGGGCTGTTGTGAACCCGCAGTAAACAAAGGCAGCAGCATCCAGCTAGGCAGCAAAAGCAAAGAATGAAGAAATTTTTGCAAAACGTTTTCCACCCGAAATGGAAATGTGTCACACAATGTCGTTGTCGTTGTCGCTGTCGCTGTTGCCGTTGCTGTTGTTGTCGCTGTCGCTTGTCCCATATAATTCCCAGTTACAACTGCCAAGCCCCATCCCTCGAGCTCCCTTTAGAAAATGTGTTAAACGCATAAATGAGCTACAGTCAAGTGAATTGCAGGGGTATGGCTTCTAAATTGCTGACGTTGACGAACTGACCATAGTTTAACTTCATTTAGAGCCAGAGCAAAAATCTGCGTATTATTTATAGACAATCCACATTCCCCAATGCTGTCCCGCTCGAAATAACCAACTGGAAAATAGCGCTGAGCAGCGCTTTCTACAAGCTCATTTTCATTTTCAGTAGTTGTCAAAGTTTGGCTATCTGCGAGTGCTTGTATATATGTGGGTGCCACTTAACCAAATTGAATATGGAAATTGATTTTTATTATAACTCTTGTCGATTATGTTTAATGAAAGGGGGTCGTGGTCTGACTTAAAACATTGAAATTAGATTCTTTTGCGCTCAGCATCGATTTACCATTACTTATTTTTCATTATTCTTCTGTTTGATATTTGCTTTAGGAATCAAGCTAAGTAGATAATCAAGTTCTTGAGCGCAAAAAGTTTAGTGAAATCTAAAACCACAAACTTATGTAATTAGATGCTGAGATACAAACAAGCTAAAGATTAAACTCCAATAAAGCAGAAAACCAAACCACACCAACAAAAAAAGAAAGAATAGGGATAAGGGCTATCATGATAAATAAGTTATTTGCTGGTTAACATAAATGTAATACCCTTTTAGTAATATTATAATCTGCTGATTACTGAATTTCCAAAATTTAAAAACTTTTATTGCTGGAATTTAAAAGTAATGCTGGAGTACATTGGAACAAAAAATAAAAATGCTTAAGCAAGATTCGGATCTTATACTTAAAAATAAATATAATAAAAAAAAACCGACTTGGAAGTGCCAAGTGTCGCCTTTCAATAAAAAATAAATAAATAAATACAACAAAAAGTCGTTAAAGAACTCAAATTTTATCGTATTAATTTTATGCTTAACCAACTCACGTGAAATTGGGATTATATACGATTTCTTCAACGCGTTACATAATCCGTAACAAATTTTAGTTACCCTCATAAAGAACAACTCTTTTTAAGACCCATTCGGCCTTGTTGCCTTAAATTAGGTCTAAAGCGATTGCCACAAAGGAAGACACTTAATGGGTTTAATTGTGCGCTCGCAAAAAAATGAAAAATGTGTAAGTGGAAGCCTTTGCGACTCCTGCTCCAGATTCTGCTGCTGGTGGCCACCAAAAGACGTATCTCACACAATGCACTGTGAAAATTGCTTGGTTGAATTATGTCTTCCTCAAAAGCCGCTGAAATATTGCATTGATTTCGTTTTCTTCGCGTTCTTTTCATTCAATTCGCTGAACAAGTCGTTAATTAATTTTACACACAATATCAGTAGCTCGTTTTCTGTCTCTTTGAGGTGGCATCAGCATGGAAATGAGACTGTCGGCCAATTATCGGTCATAATGCTGTGATTTAATTTAAAATGGTGCCATTCGCTAACACCCACATACTTTTATACACATATAAAATTGTGCGGCATCAGCAGCATAAAAATTGGCATCGTATTATATCTTGTTAATTAAGCCCGCGAGCAGCTTTGCAATTTTCTGTCGGTATGTTTATAGCCCAGTTGCCAGTGCCAGTGCTGATGACAATGGCCACCTTCGTTCGGCATGTCCAAATATTGCAATTTATGACTTAATCCGCGCTTAACCACTACCTCAGACAATAGCATGCACGGCCAAAAAGATGAAGCTCCTGATTTCATGTGGCATGCAGAGCCGCACGAATGGGAAGCTGCTCGCTCCCAGCCCATCGCTGCCAATCCTTTCAGCAATCGTTCTTTAGCGGTTGCCTTTTGTTTGTTGATTGCATTACGTTGTCCTTACTGTTCTGGTTCTCATCCTCGCTCTCCATCAGACGTTGTTGTTGGTGCTGTCGCCTGCCTTTTGGCACAGTGCAAAACTTTTAAATTAAAAGTCTAAAGCTGGCTTATGGCTCAGTTTATATCCGCTTAAGTCGCTTCATTACGACGACCAACTCAAGCGAGCATCAGATAGAAGTTCTCATATTGCATCAGCGTTTAATGGGTGAGCGACTCGCTTTCTTTGGCTCAAAAGTGAAACAATGCAATTAGCTGGCCAATATCGATGGGCGCTGACATGCTCCGGCCTTTACTGCCCCCTTACTTTTGTATGCCACATAGCTAACGAGCTTGTGCGCTGACGTCATAGAAGTTTAAAAGCGCACATAAGTTGTTGGCACTCGTTTTAAAATGAAACAACTAATTTTGTGACAAATGCCTTAAGGGTATATTTTTATTTTTTTTTAGCAAAAATACTCATATATCAAAGATGCCTAATTTGACATCTGTCGCTGTGTGTTTGTCTTGCCGAAAATAAATTAAATTTCTTGTGTCAGTTAAAAGAACATTTAACATTTGAACCAAAACGACCAAAAAAAGAAAACAAACAAATATAATACAGGAGACACAATTGTGAACCTGCTGTGACACTTGTCAGAATCAGGGCTAAAGGTCTAGGGTCTTCTAAGACCAAAGAATCCAAATGGGTTCACACCCACACTCACACATGCACACACACACACACTTGCCTCTACATACATGTATACTCTTTTGTATATTTGCCTCAAATGTCAGCGAGCCACATATGAAGCGAAAGGCGCTGATGACAGCAACTGTTGCAAGTTGCCGCATTACGTGGCACCCACAGTAATGACCATTGCCCGGGCATATTTGTGCATTTTCTAGCCACAAATAAGCACAGGCAAAGTTAGGGAACGACAGTGAGATAGCCAGTAAAATTAGAAATCAAATATGTGAGCTCGATATTTCGACATTTTGACCCTTCATAAAGAAATAAATAACCAAAATTGTCATCAAGATACCCAGGGTTAAAGTAGTTTAATATATATAAATAATTATTTTCTTTTATAATTGTGATTTTTACTGAGCTATTTAAAAATGAAGAATATATTAAAACTCAATTAAAGCTTTGCAAGTTAATATATTTACTTCCTCGTTAGAGAGATTCAGTGTTTGCATATTTTTTTTTTATTTATTAGTGTAAAAATACCTCAATGCCTTGTGGAACTGCGAGGTATAGGAAAATATGTGAAAATCAACAAGGTGAAGCCGCTTACAAATGCACACAAATGGAACAGACCATGTAACCTAACCAAACCAAACATGACTTGATCGGGACTGGGACTAGGAGCAGGACTGGGACTGGGACCGGGAACAGAGCCGACCAGACGAGCAGTCTAATTAGTTTTCATTGGGATGCACACGTGTTCGCTAACCTGTCGCAATGGTCAGGCTAGTAACACAAATACAACCAGCAGATGGGCAGTTGGGCAGAGGCGCAGATGAGGGGCATCATCAACTGAGCGTTTCCTCGACGTGGCTTGGTGGCTGCCGGAAACGGATGCGGATTCGGCGTGCACAGCCGGTTGCTGTTGCAAGGTGCTGTTGCAGCTTTCGACATGTGCGCCGCTGATTGCATAGGTGTGTAAGTGTGTGCGTGTGCATGTGCATGTGTGTGTTTATGTTTATGCGTTGGTTTTAAGTGCAAAACGCATCATGTGGTTAATGGACTTTAATTGCTGTTAGCTGCTAGTGGACACAACACACAGGACACAGGACACAAGGCACGGGAAACGGGCTGGCCATGTAGAGAGGCACAGAGAGGGATAGCAAGTGGCCTCATGCGAACCATTTAACTTAATTAAAGTTCGTGAAGCTGGCAACAAACTAAGCTGGCAGCGCAGTGCTTTAAATGCTCATTTGAAGCGTAACAAAAGCGAACGAAAAGCACCAAAATGTAATCGTCCTTATCCTGACTGCAAAATCAACTCTGTTCGTTCAGCATACATATATAAATTGTATTAAACTGTAACTGTAAATCTACGACACACAAAAGGCCACCGTTTGCCATTTGGCCCGGGTTGAAGTCCTAGTTCCACTGCCAGTTCCCCAGCGTGCAATGAAAGCTTTAATAAATTTCCTTAAACGCAGCTCGCATAAAAACGCCCGCGCTTTCAAATGCAAATCTCATTTGCAGAGCGGCAGTTGCCACCTTTTCCCCCACTTCCCCACCACCCTCCCCTCATTGGTACACTGCTCGGCTTTCAATTTAAATCACATTTTACAATCGGATTAAATCTAAATTCAAATGCCGTTTGCCATTAGACCGCAAAATGTTGCGGACCAAATCAAAATCACAGCCTTTTGAAACGTTTTCAGTTTGGTTGTTGGCTTTGGCTTTGGCTTTGGCCAAGTTTTTCCAGCGGCTCGTTGTTTAAATGCGGCACATGTGGCACATCGTTGTTACCATTTACATGAGAACATGCAACACTGTTCCAAATTGTTGTATCGAATTAACATATAACAATTTCGGTTGCCGCTTGTTCACAAAAGTTCCGTGCGGCCACAAAAAAACAAATACAAGTTACACAATTCTGAATGTTGTTGTTCAACTTTTTATACCCTGTTCGCAAAAATGTTTTTTTTCTTCATATCATTGAAAAGGAAAACGCATCCTGTCAAATGAACATGTGCAGATATTTTTATTATAAACATCGACTCGTGTAGATATAGACCTGATTGTAATATATATAATCTCAAAAATTTAAAGTGCTGTCGCATTTGTTCATAATTTATTTAAACAAAATATTTGATAAGAATGACTAAACTGTGGCAGGCAAAACTAAATTATCTTTCTGTCCAAAACACATCTGTTCACTTTACTTTATTCACAACGACTCGTCTCTTCTCCATCTCAAGTTGGTGATCCCACATTTGATATCGATCGACATCGATATCATTGTTAGCCTGTTATCTACATTAAAAGAGGCCTGCTACAAAACATTTCACTTTAGGGCTGTACAGAGTATCTGTAGGCTTATCATACTACCTCCAGCTTTATTTTTTTAGAATGCGCACAAAAGAGTCACCATGTAAAAATAATTTACAATGAAATAAAATGTGACAGTAAAAAGTTTAACACGCCAACGCCGCAGGCAAACATTTGCATAAAAAACTAATTATGAATTTCAATTTAGTAGCCGGCAGGAACTTGCAAGGATGCAAGCCACTATAAATAACAAACGCAAAAGAGCAGTGAAAAGTCAATGTAGTTGCATCAGGGTATATAACATTATATTGAAATAAATAATAACTCAAAATTAAACTGTTAAAATATGTTTTATAAATGTTTGAAGCGGTATGGGTTATAGAAAAAATTATATTTTAATTCTGATTTATTTATCATATAGAATTAAGTGATGTTTTTGTGAGATTTTTGTAGCATTGAATAAAAAACATAAATTATATATGTGAGTCAAGTTTTTTGTCGTTTATTTTAGTCAACAAAAATGACTTTTTTCTAACAATCCGTTTAGATTAGGAAAAACAGATAATCTTAAAAATGGAACTATGATTATTTTGATGAATATTATGTATTGTCTCATGATGCTGAATTAAATCATAAATAATTATAGTTTGACCTTGCACTTATTTGTATTATTATCACATCCAACTATATCCAACTCAAATATGCGGGTAGAATCAGAATTTGTGTTTATAATATATATATTTTTTATATGGTTTTCAATAATTAACTATGCACATCACGCAAACCAATTATAGCTATGTATGAATTACTGATGCCAACTTCTACACAATACTATCAGTAAACTAGGCAACCGAAATACATATCTATATTTGTTGTTTACCTATAAACTTTCTAGTTTGTTTGCAAATATGGACACAACACGAGTGTGAAATATATGCGGTTTTTCTTACATTCTGATATTGAGGTTGCTGCTGTTGCTGCTGCTGCAGAAGACACTTTTCAAATAAAAACTGCCATTGTGCGTGGCTGTCTAGACCGCCCATTTATTTGCATACAAAGTTGCAGCAGACAAAAGCGAAACCCCGCTGACAACAAAACCAACAACAATACCAACAACAACAATAACACCACCACCACCAACTGCAACACTGGCATTAAGACCAAAGAGTGTGCAACAACGTGCAATGTCAATGTGCTAGTCTTGAAAATGCGCAACACTCGAAACACAAAACCGAGTATTGTGCATCATGTGAGGCTGCGGCATGAAATGCCATTTTTTTAATGATAAATTGGTGAAAGTGGTAAGAGAGAGAGAGAGAGAGTGAAGCGATAAGGCAATGGGTTGGGTTGGTAGGTGGAGTGAGTTTTTAATCCGCTGACAGCAGAATGAACATGTGATAAAGGTTCCGGGGCACTTCGCATAAATCATTGTGCATTTTGGCGTGTGTAATGAAAATGCTTAACAGCTACTTAAAACGCAAAACAGAACGAAATGGAAAAGGCTGCCAAGAGGCAGGCAGTCTGACAGCAGATGTTCCAGCCACAATACAATGCGCGTGTAAATGACACTTGAAGCCACGTTACATCACTCGCCCACTCGACTCCCCATCAACAAACAAACGGGCAAGGGGTATTGGGGAAGTTCTGGGGTTGGCCAAGGTGACGACAATGGCGTGATTAAAAGTGCCAGGCCATTGAAAATCAACCACAGAAACGACAAGAGGTAAACAGCAGCTGTCACAATTCAAGTGGCTGACATCTCAGCTAAAGACTCGCATTTGGCTTTTCTTGCAAAAGTGCTAAACCAAAATGGCAGACAACAATTAAATTAGTCAACATTGTTGAGCTGCTGAAATGAGCACGTGTGAGCAGTGTCTAGAATTTTTGTCAACGTTTGTGCAGCCACTTCAAGTCACGCAGCTGCCTGTGGCAGTTATAGCACTTGCGCCATTACCAACTGTCACTCCCTCTACCTGCTGCAAGCACACGACAAGCACAACTCATGCCTCAACAAAAAGTTGCAACCAACCAGCCTGCATTTTATACTTTTGATTAATCGTTTTAGTTGTGCGCAACGCCCAAAAACACATTTTGTTTCGGGATGGATCTTCTTTATTTCAAAAGCGTATTTTACCTCATGCATATAATTTAAGTCTTGTTTGCCCTGTCGCATGATATATGAGATTGCCTCATATCTATATATGCCAAACGGTAAGTGTGTGTGTTTGTGTGTGGGTTCTGGCAGGTTGTGATAAATTTCTTGGCAGCCGTGAATTTAGCCACTTTTGAAAATTGTTTTACCAGCGTTCACTTGGTAATCTTGGTACAGATTTTTCCGCACGGCCCGTTCTATATCTCATTTATTTAATTAAGTATTATGTTTTTCAATTGACTGAAAGTCGAGATACACACCTTCTGGTTACTTTTTAAAAGGTATATCAAATTAATGGGCCTTCACCGAATTTGAAATTGGCTTATTTTACGTTTCTTCAATATATAATTACAAAATAAATTATTTCCTGATAACTTCTGTGAACTGACTTCTATAAAATCAGATAACCAGAATCGCAAAACAAACTCCCAGGAATGTGATAAAATAATTCATAAAAAGTCTTAAGCTTTTTCAGAAGCTGATTACAGTTTGAAAGTGGACGGGTCTTGGCGATTCGTTATCAATTCTTGGAAACTTATCCGATAGGGCCGTAATGACGTTCGAATGTGTAAAATAGTCTTTTGAATTTAATTTGATAATTTTGTTTGCCAACTCGACGAAGAAAATACAATTAAGAATCATATAGTCGAGTGAGACCGACTACAATATACCCTGAAATTTTACAGAAAAATTTCTCTTCAACATTTTTGCGTCGAATTGCTCTCATTGCTCATGGCTGCTCCTATAAATGATAGCAATATATATACAAACTTCATGAAATTTGGGCAGTTGATCAAAAGTTTGTCAATATATATTATGCATCAATAAAAAGCCGCTGCAAAACATATTTCCAAAATTTGAAGTCTCTAGCTTTTATAGTCAGTGAAATCTGCGTTTTCATACAGACGGAGAGACGGACATGTCTATCTCTATTATGTATGTAATTTTCAATGGGCTCATGGTATAATTAGCTTATCTTAGCCTTCCTCCATGAGGAAACAATTTATTCAGTATTAGTTATTCAATTATTTTAAAGATGTATACAATTAAGCGATCTTTAAGTATTTGTGATTTTATACAATGAGTCAAAGAGATGATTAATAAATTAAAGCCAACGCACCGTATTTTTCCATTCGTGTTTCAATTGATCAATCAATTTCAATCTAAAGAAATTCAAAAAAAAATCCCCCTAAATATGATATAATAATTTATGATTATACTTTTATATATATTAAATTATATTGTTGTAGCTGCTATCAGTACTGGAAAGTGTTGCGGTTCAGTTTTATTGACGTTTAAATAAGTGTATGTATGTATATGAGCTAGTAATGTAATAAATTAATTGACAACTTAAATGCCACTCGAATACAAACTAAGGGAATTAATTAAATGGCGTGTAAATTGAATGAGTTGAGTTGAGTACATGCGAGTGCGAGCGTTAAGAGCTCAGGTGATTCAGCGCGGTACAAAAATATATTTATAAATAAGTGCTTATATCATTGGCACAACTACAACTAATAATGTAGACATTAAGACACCAAAAACCAGCTGTCTGATATGAGCAATTGATGAGACATGAGCACTGATAGTGCGCTGGGGCCAATTTGTAGTAACAGGTGCTTTACTCTTTAACATTGACAAAGATATCATGCTAAATGTTGTCTTAAATCTGCACAAAAGGCAATTAACCAGCCAATTGCTTTGTACAATATCTATCTTATCTGAAACGCTGCAATAATTGCAGTGTCCTCTGTGAAAATGGAGAATTCTAAATTGACGGCTATAAAAGCGGCAGCAATTTACGATGAGCAATTAGTAAGCAATCAGAGAAGAATTGGAAGCCTCAAAAAAATCACTAAATATGCAATTGTTCACTCGCGTTCTACTGCTGGTAGCTACAGTGCTTAGCGTAAGTATGCACCACTTGAGGGTCTCTTCGTCTAGCCTCATTAATTGTTCTCAATTGTTAGGCCAGCGCATGGCCCCGCACTGCCGCCGAGACGAGCCTGCTCCGCATGGTGATAGCCCAGTTGGGCTCGCCGCTCAGCGAATCACGCTCCTTGTCACAACCTGAAAATGATTGTGTCAATAAACACACAAATACGTCCAACACGAACAGCGATGAGATGGCCAACGCTACCAGAAAGTGCGAGGAGGCCTACAATACCACTGTGGTGTATAACAATCAGAATATAGACATAATTGGTAATCAAATCCGCAGCCAATTGCTGACCCTGCAGAATAATCTGCAAAAGTGCACAAATGCGTCCGATAATCTGCTACTCATCAACTGTACCACGGCCTATGTAAGAGAGCAATTTAATTTAAATGCACATATAATCACTCATAGTTCTGTTTTTTTTTAGTTCGACGAGAATCTGAAGCTGCTGGATAGCTCCAACTCCTTGGCCTACCAGATCGGGTCTCAGCACACCACCAATTCCTCAAACGTTAAAACGCAGCGCGCCAACTGCATTAGCTCTGCTGTTGGTGACTACAAAGTGAAGTCCATTGGGGCGGCCAACGATTTTGATAGCTGCATGGCCATGGTGGCTAATCAACGTGAGCTTCCGGCGCAGAAGGAAAAGGAGCAGCAGTTCAAGGATATGCCAGAGAGTCAAGCAGAGAAAAAAGCAGAGCAGAAGCCAGTTGAGCAAGAGCAGAAGCCAGTTGAGCAATCCGCACAGCAGTCTAATATCTAAATGTCGTATATGAAATTTATGAACAGACTTATGTTGTATTGGCGCTAAATAAAGATCATAAATATTCAACTAACTTTAAACTTTAAACTTTATCTTGACACATGACAGAGTGCTAGACAACAGCAGACTATTTAGTTAGTCTGATTATTTTCCACCTGACAATTCAGACTGTCAATATCTCAAGTATATATACATATATACACATTACTCACGAACAAGAGACGTGGGGCTACAATATTGACACCGTATCTAGGTATTATCTAATTATATACATATATACATACATACATAATATCTAATTGTTATTATTATTCAGACTGCTTAGGTTTCTTATCACAGTGAGGAAGACTCGGCAAGAAATCTATTTCGTAGTAGATAAACAATAATAAGTAAAACAAAAAATACATTAGAAAAATTCGAAGCTAACATCTATTTCGCAGCAAACTTTGATATAAAATGGTCAGGTGCTAAATTGGCAAACACACAAACGACGGGAACCGAAATCATGGAGGTTCTCTGCAAATTATTGGTGCTCTGCGCACTGATATTTAGCGCGAACGTAAGTACTTGCTATACAAATTATGAAATGGAAAAGTTTAGTTTAGTTTACTATATTTAGATTAATGGTTTATCTGTGAAAACCATTTCATTGCATGTGTGAGTGTTAATAAAACAATTATTAAAAAGATAATTAATAAATAATAAATTCTATTTATATATTGTTAATATACAAAGGAGAAAAAATTAAATTTTAACTTTCTTTTAAATAAAACATAAAAATAGCCATGCAGCTGGCATAATTATTTATTAGCCAGTCACATTATCTTAGTTGTTTCAATTTTGCATATATCTAACCAATTTTGTTTTTCATCTATAGATCTTTACGACGGCTGAGCATGTTAATTCGAATGATATCCGCAATGAGTTGAGTTTCAAAAATCTACTTTTCGATGCTCTTACTGGCGACCTGAAAATACCCGAATTGGGTGAATTACAAATTTTTGATGAATGTGTGGCTATTAACACGATCAAAAATGTTGAGATGCTTATAATTGCGGGCATCAAGCTGCGCCAGTGTGACAATGTGCAGGAAGACGAACTGCAAAGCTATTTCCAAAAGCGAAGCCCGTCTGTTGTGAAAACTGCCTTCCAGCAGGAGATGCTCGCCTGCAGCAAGCATGACTGCTTTGCAGATTTGGTAAGGAATCATTAGAAATCGAACTGCCTTTTTTTGTCTGGCGATTTACTAGCTGAATGCTCTTTTTATTTTAGGTCATGAGTCTGTTTACTGCTGTGCACCCCAGGCAGAGAAACTTCTGGCAGATCCAGCGTTGTGTCATCCATGAGATTAAGAAGACTTCGTTCGAATTGGAAAAGTCCAGCGTTGCTCTGCAGAATTGCATTTCAAAGAGTGATGACAAATCGTCTGGTTCACAAGGGAATAATACTCCAAGCTGGAACTGGACTACCCCCAGCTGGAATACATCAACGCCAAGCTGGAACTGGACGGAGACCCCAACCTGGAATTGGACAACTCCATCCCCACCAATCTGGAATACGTCAACTCCAAGCTGGAACTGGACTACCCCAAGCTGGAATACGTCAACTCCAAGCTGGAACTGGACTGATACCCCAACCTGGAATTGGACAACTCCATCCCCACCAATCTGGAATACGTCAACTCCAAGCTGGAACTGGACTACCCCCAGTTGGAATACGTCAACGCCAAGCTGGAACTGGACTGATACCCCAACCTGGAATTGGACAACTCCATCTCCACCAATCTGGAATACGTCAACTCCAAGCTGGAACTGGACGACCCCCAGCTGGAATACGTCAACGCCAAGCTGGAACTGGACTGAGACCCCAACCTGGAATTGGACAACTCCATCTCCACCAATCTGGAATACGTCAACTCCAAGCTGGAACTGGACGACCCCCAGCTGGAATACGTCAACGCCAAGCTGGAACTGGACTGAGACCCCAACCTGGAATTGGACAACTCCATCTCCACCAATCTGGAATACGTCAACTCCAAGCTGGAACTGGACGACCCCCAGCTGGAATACGTCAACGCCAAGCTGGAACTGGACTGAGACCCCAACCTGGAATTGGACAACTCCATCTCCACCAATCTGGAATACGTCAACTCCAAGCTGGAACTGGACGACCCCCAGCTGGAATACGTCAACGCCAAGCTGGAACTGGACTGAGACCCCAACCTGGAATTGGACAACTCCATCTCCACCAATCTGGAATACGTCAACTCCAAGCTGGAACTGGACGACCCCCAGCTGGAATACGTCAACGCCAAGCTGGAACTGGACTGAGACCCCAACCTGGAATTGGACAACTCCATCTCCACCAATCTGGAATACGTCAACTCCAAGCTGGAACTGGACTACCCCCAGCTGGAATACGTCAACGCCAAGCTGGAACTGGACGGAGACCCCAACCTGGAATTGGACAACTTCATCACCGCCAATCTGGAATACGTCAACTCCAAGCTGGAACTGGACTACACCCAGCTGGAATGCGTCAACGCCAAGCTGGAACTGGACTACCCCAAGCTGGAATACGTCAACTCCAAGCTGGAACTGGACTACCCCCAGCTGGAATGCATCAACGCCAAGCTGGAACTGGACTGAGACCCCAACTTGGAATTGGACAACTCCATCACCACCAATCTGGAATACGTCAACTCCAAGCTGGAACTGGACTACCCCCAGCTGGAATACGTCGACGCCAAGCTGGAACTGGACTACCCCCAGCTGGAATACGTCAACGCCAAGCTGGAACTGGACTGAGACCCCAACTTGGAATTGGACAACTCCATCTCCACCAATCTGGAATACGTCAACTCCAAGCTGGAACTGGACTACACCCAGCTGGAATGCGTCAACGCCAAGCTGGAACTGGACTGAGACCCCAACTTGGAATTGGACAACTCCATCACCACCAATCTGGAATACGACATCTCCAAGCTGGAACTGGACTACCCCCAGCTGGAATACGTCAACTCCAAGCTGGAACTGGACGACCCCCAACTGGAATACGTCAACTCCAAACTGGAATCAGAGCACACCGAATTGGAATTTGACTACTCCTAGCTGGAATTCTAGCACTCCAAACTGGAATGCGACTTCCCCGAGCTGGAATGCTACAACTTCGTCGCCTGACACCACTCCTACTCTGAGTTGGTGGAGGAAACTTATGAAAGACTTGGGAATCTAAGCCGTTGTCTTACGTAATTTTTTCTTTTTTTTGCTGATAAAATATAAAAATTAAATATTCAGCGTAAATAAAAATAATAAATTTATATGCATTGAAATCCGGTCTATACGGACCAATGATTACCCCGTAATATGATAAGCTATCAGTTAAGATTACGAAAAACCAAAATTAGAAAAATAGAAAAGACAAAAAAGTGTTTATGGCAGTGAATTTCGCAAATAGGCAACGCCCACTGACTGCTGCGGCGTGGCTTGGCCATCCCCTGATTAAGATTTATTAGCCAACGGATAGCCACGTGTCGCAGATGGCTGCACAAAATGATGGATCTGAAAGAAGCGTCAGCAAAATATTGCATTAGGGGCAAAACGAAGCCAGAGCCTGTCAATAAGTGGAGAAGAACGGAAAGCGAACCAGCAATAATTAGTTACACTCGACAAGGCTAATGAGCTGGCTGTCAGCATCTTGTGGAGCAGGTCTTGGCATCAGATATCAGGCTAAACGGCTTAGGCCCCCATATAAAACAGATAGAATAATCATGGCTTAAGCCCAATGTCAGAATCCGAAATTATGCTAAAAGTTTAATAATTACAGGTGCATGAGTAGGAGTCGGACTAGGAGTCACAGCATATTATTCAACGAACACTGACAGTTCGAGATAGTCAGCATTTGCATAACCATTGCGCTCAAACGTTGTGTCTACAACGCGTGTGTGTGCATGCGTATAATAGGTGAGCAGGTGTGCACTGAGAAAAAATATTGCTCTGAATTTTATTAAATCACCATACTTTCTGGCCTACCATATATCTTAGACAATTTTTTCGTCAACCATGGTGTTAGTTTTTAAATCCTACCTAAATTAGAAGTTTGATTTTAAAATATATTTGTTTTTATAAATATAGAAAATATTTAAGAGAAGTATAAACAATCGTCAATGTTGTAAAATGTTTTTCGTAGACATCGATTTTTTTTTTTTAAATTCACCAAACTGCTTTTCAAAGCGATTTCTTAAATTGTTCTGAGTGTGTGTTAGTGTGCTCTGCATACAAAGAGAAGCTGACCTAGACAATGAGAGTATGTGCAAAACTTTTAACCTCAGCGGCAGTAGATAAATCACGTTGGATCATCACCCACAGCATTCATTGTGCCATTGTCTGTGCAAGTGTGTTGATGGTTGTGTGTGTGTGTGTGTGTGTGTGTATGTGACCACTTGCATGTGCTGCACATTCAGTTGCGATTTGCGGCCTGGCGTGGTGTTAAACTTACTGAAAGTGCCTCTGACCAGAGTCCAGAATCCATAGGACCGAGAGCAATGTGTGGCGCTGCTATTGCCAGGGCCATAAATTACCACAGGAGCTGTGTAAATATTTCCTTTTTTTCTATTTCTCCCTGAATGCCTGATCTCTGACTGAAGTGATGATGTTTTGAGGCATCAGGAGTTGCGACTTCAAAAAGTTTTAATGAAAATACATAAATTCAAGTGATCTATTAACATTAATGGCAGTAGGCAAAGTTCATGCAAATTTCATGCGCCAATCAGGAGCAAAGAGCATTCGATAAATGGGGCAAACAAAAAGAAAAAGTGATAAGATTAGGAACAAAGGGCTTTAATCAGCATATTAAAATGAAGGAAACAAGAAACCAGCTAGGATATACCCTATAAGCTATCTAATTTAACTCATTCGGAAACCACATATTAATTCCCGTAACTCTATTCTTTATAAGTGAAAAATATTTTGCTTAAGTAACGTAACCTTTATAACAGTTCATAATTGCTACCAATTACCAGAGCATTGTGATTAAAATGTTTCAATTCATATTTGCCTAATAAGAGAGAACAAAAAATAAAAAATTTGCAAATTTGCATTTACATTTTTGATTTTTTAAAACCAAGTCAGATTACGTAGGGGTCATCGGATTCCCTGGATTCCTTCAATTCTGTTAACCCCAGGGCTTAACACTTTTCAGCTCGGAGATTAGCAGCTTAACTAAGGGACTTGTTTTATGTTAACTTTATAAAGATGTAGTTGGCTATTGCAACCCCTGTTTTGTTTACAAAAATGTTTTAGTCTCGTTATTTTTAAAATCAAAAAGTTTTGAATATAAAACATAACCGTAAAGTTTAATGATATGAATGGCCAGCGGCTAAGCGACCGTTGCCCCGAAATGGACAATTAAAATTTTTAAATGTTTTAGAGCAAAGAAAACAACGAGAGACGATAGACGACAGCGTAGAAGTCACTGGCAGCAAACTGAAAATTAGTAAGTCATTAAAGTAAAACGCCCGTCCGTTAAAAGGCCAATAAGAGCACAAAAAGGTGTCCAAAATGAGAGGCAACACGTTTGAACTAGGTAACTGCTGCCTGATGCCGTCTGCCCGCTGCTAAAGCTGTTTACCGTAAGAGACGCAGCATCTGACAGACTGACGTTTCGGTAACTAATAGGCCTTATTTGCATGTTAATTGCTCTTGACTAAGTCAACAGCAGCACCAGCACCAGCACAAGCACCAGCAGCAGCAGCGAACGTAAACGACAGCGCAGAAAAGTATTCTAATAACGGCAGTACAACAAGAATAATGAGAAACGGAGCAACATTAAAATGCCAACAACAGCGACAGCAAAACAACAGACAGCAGACAGCAAAAAGACAAACGCAATAGCGAAATTGTGCATGAACTCGTCAGTCGCATTCGCAGCTGACAGGGCTACGCTGAAAAGTAGGCAACACTCGTTAGAGCGATACATTAAATTTACATGCGCTGCAAAGTATGCAATTCTTTTGCACTTCCCAAATGCTTACTGGCTGTGTGGTTTAAGCTTGTCCCTAATTATATGCTATAACCATAAAGTGCCTAAGGAATGGATGTAATTAAGTTTTAATACGCGTTGTGAAATTCAAAACCCTCTCAAATGTTCCTTGACTCAGATTTCCAGGCATATTCGAATACAGAAGACATGTAAGCATACAAATATTAACATGCCATTGAGTAACGCTTTGATCGCATTTTCCCATTTTCTACTGTTTGGAATGATTTGGACGGTTTCTGCATGTTCTGCACTCTCAGCTAGCTAATGGTGCTTAAATGTCATTTCATTGCCATTAATTGTTTAACGTGCATAGCACAAAACCAATAAATTTTTGTAATGCATGTATTGCGGTTCTGTGAATTCAGCGTAATTATTTTGTTTGGCATAACCAGAAATGCCAGCCGACCTGTCCTACAAATACTTTTGAGTATTTATTAATTTTTTGGCGCATTCAGCGAAGCGTTAAGTATTTGACCGTCACTGCTGCAATTGCCAACACAGGCACCCTACAAAAGCAACAGAAATGTGCCAGTTTTGCATTTGCAAAAACGGTATGCATATTTAAAATATTGCACATACGAGGATACACATACACCCACACACATATGGGGATTATGCTGTGTAAAAGTGGAAATGAATAATATATTATTCAAATTATTTTAGATATGCAGACCGAAATGTACAGAAATTGAATTTGATTAGATCTCAGATGAATTACATTATAAATCAGAGCAGGGCTGACATTCCAATTAAATTGGATTTCTTGTATTGAATCTTGGGTTATATTTGCATCTGCTTTGTATTTGTGATACCTGATAAGATCTTTGACATACTGTTGATTGTCACTCACTTGCTGGCAATCAATTTGGCGGCTTGGAGCTTCCGGTTGCATGGGCCGCAATGTTAACCACATTAATTGCTCATAAAATGTACGCGACCATTTTGTTGAATCGATCAAAGTTAATTGGCATGCAACCGCCATTTGCATGTCCTGAATATTTAATAAACAAAAAACCAGCATAAAAAGAGCAAACAGCAATAAAATTAACATAACCAAACGACAAACGGCACGCAATCACACACCAAAAGTAAACAGAAAAACTAAAGAATTACATGAAATATTACGCTTCGTGTTTTTATGCGATTTGCGCATTGTTCGCGAAATTGTGAACAGTGAACAAAAAAAAAAACACAAATTAAATAATGCCGCATCCAACTAAACGCCGAAAATTAAGCTAATAATTTCAGTTCAATTTATGCGCACGCAACTCAAGAAATCCTCGATAAAAATCAAACTGTCAATAGCGACTAGTCAAATCAAAATCAAATAAGAATCAGCCAACTCCGCTTTTATTAGATTTCCGCACATTACAAATAAAACATAAGTACACAAGTGGGTAGAAGGAAGAAGAAATAAGTGGTATCTTCAAACTACCAAAGGGTAAACATAAATCATTTGGTATTTGTTTTCAATATGACATATTGACAAAGGATTGTTAGACATCCAAAGCAAAATGGCTTAACAGTTTTAAACAAACTAAAATAAGTGTACCAAGACTAAAGCGATGCTTATCATTGTGATTAACAATACAATGATTCACTTAAAATTATTATAGCTCGTGCAAGTGTATCAGTGTATCCCTTTTTGAAGACAAACACTTTTCAGTTTTCCGTTCAGCTTCCTTCCGTTCTTGGCACGTGTGGTGAATGCTTTTATGTGCCGCATACATTTTTAAAAATCGTATGCTATAAAAATTGTAATTTGTATAGTGTGGCAAGGTGTGAGGCAAGGAGATCCCATAAAATGAGAGCCGAAGTCGGTAAAAGTATTCCACACGCACCGTCAATACAATCGCAACAATATGTGCTTGTACTTGTATGACACGCGCATGGTTAGTTAAGAGGGCTCTTTGGTAAATTACGAAATTTAGAGAAGTCAAATGAAAATTTTTAAAACTATTGAAGTCTGTTAAAAAGTATGGTATTATTTAATCATATTAAAAATACAATACAAAATGCAGACCTCATCTTAGATTAATATCATGCGGTCTCAAAAACAGCCCTCGCATAGCTTAAATGAACTTTCTTCAACTATTTGCAAAACTTTGAGCGTCGCTAGGCTTTTCCAGACCATGTTAGACTCTGGCATTAATGGGCGCAATTGTAAATTTATGGGCATGGCTTGTGGCTGTTTTCAGCCAAATGCATAAACAACGGTTGAGGAAGGCCATTTGAAAAAGCTGCCATTGCCTTTTCTTTAAGAAGATAAAGCGCTTATTAACCAAATAGCCCGGAGGCGAGGTTTATAAAATGACAAGATCACTTATTGATTAATTAACTATTTAAATAACCATCTGGTTTATCAGATGTTTGCGAACTTCGCCGAAACACCGCAGGCCATGTACATAAATTCTCAAGTGCTTGGATAAGACTGCAGCTTAGCAGACTCTCTTAAAGCATAGCAGTGGTAGAAGCTGCCACACTTGCCACCGCATTGCCATAAATTTGTGCGCTTAATACAATGTCGCCTCAGCCAGGCCCATATAATGGCCTAAGTAAGCGGTTAGCGGTAGTCAACACTTGCGGACGCGGGTTTTAGCCGCAAATGCGCGGCGCTTCAACTCCATTAAATTTGTGATGTGGTGCGGGCCGAGCGGTGGGTAGAAAACACTTTATGCCATTGGATTTAAATGCGCAACAGTAGCAGTCACCAGTAGCCAGGCGCAAATGACATCGAGCTGAACAGAAAACAAAAAATAATGGCAGCACTTAGTAGGATAGAACATGTACCTGACATGCAGATACCCTGCTCTCAATTCGATTTCTATATACCACGACTGACGCACCGACTGGGTAATGGGTGACTGTTGACCAACAGCCCAAGTCGGAAAAGCTTTGTGGCAGTTTAAAAATTCGACATCTGAGTGGAGGAGAATTCTGGCAAATGATTTAAGTAACTTTTTGCCTTTCATCAATTCATTTCGAAATATCAAACTTCAAATTAAATATATCGGTTTTGAAAATGTTATCCATAAACTGAAAACAGTTAGTAAAGCATATGACAGAGCCGAGTATATATTTATATTTCATATTTATAATATAAGATCCAAACACACCTAAGAATATTGTTGCAACAGGAAGAGTTAACATATTACTTATACCGACAGCGCTGCCTTCTTCTGTTTGTAGCTAAAAAATGTATTTCGCAATCACTTAACTGGCTGCAGGGTATAGAAACGAGTCGTAGATACGGAAGTGATCCACACATTTATACATACATATGTATAGATATATATATGCATATATATATATATATATATACGTGGAGCATGCACATCGAGAGAGTAATTTAACTTTACAACTGTTTAATTTACTGCAATTTTATGGCGTCCAGAAGCGGTGCAAATGGCGGCACGCTGATTGAAATAAATCGAAACTTAATGCTGCTGGTATTGAAAAAGTTATTCTGCGAGCACCGTTCATTGAATTGCGCATACGCCACGTGGCACTTTGCGGATTGGTGGGCATTGTTTTCAATTAAGACCATGAAATATGTGCTGTCAATTATTTGCATATTGACTTCCTTATTAGTTTAATACTTATTAAATATTGTATGCACGTTTATGATTTGGCATAAAAAGTACACAAAGTAGTCAATCAATTAAAAATCAGCTAAAACAACGACCTAGCAAAATCCCTTATTATGGCTAACTAGTTTCGCATTTAAATCATGAATTACACAATTTTCGCATAAATTGTGTGTGTTGCAAAGGTTTCGTGGTAATCGTTCATTGCTAACGTGTTTTATTTTTACGGGCTGTGTTTTGTTTCCGTGTTTTTGTTTTATGCAAAATATGCGCTAGTGTGGCTGACTTTTTGCGGCTAGTGTGGCCGCCGCTGTTGTATGTGGATGCGGTCGAATGCATTTGTTTATAATGTTGAACTCGCCCATTGCGGCTGCGGCGCCCATTTATGGTCTGCTTTGAGCAATATCTCCGGAAACCATAATGGTAATTTAATGTGCCTATAATAATCGTAATACAACAGCCCACAAACATACATACGTGAATTAAAACCATTTCGAATCCCTGCAAAATCGCCAATATTTCAATGAAGAATTATCAAAAATTATTATTCAAATTATTTGTTGCGGTGTCCTCTAATTGACAATATACGTTTATTTCTATATTTTAAGCCGATAAATGGTAATTAATGTAGAAAATCAATAAACCTTATTATTTACAGGTTAAAATTTAATTAAATAATTAGCTGGAATATGACTATAACTATCAAATTATGATCGTAAAAACATTTGGATTTTAGAAGTCGCTACAATCTGAATAAATTTATATGAATTATGGAGACTTCAGACCATATATTCAGTTTATGAGGCCATTGAATACTGTGAGGGTCATTTGTGATAATAACGTTGTCTGCTCATTTGTAGTTATAGCCGGACACTGAAGGATTTCTCAATGTGCAAGCTTAACCTTTTTTGTTGTTTTAATTACAGGCGAAAGCAGCTGGCAGGCTGGTAGACTGTGCTCTAGAGCAGAGATTAAAATCAATGTCCTGCATGCAACGCGTAGCTCGATGCAGCCAGTTTGTCAGGGCCAAGTGGAAAGCGGCTGCCAGCAGACGGCTGCCACAGTGACATTGGGGAAGATACGTGCGGTGAGGGGGGTTGCAATAAATTTCATATTGCCGTAGGACATAAAAGGGCGTGTATAATATGCAAACACAATCAACGCGTCAGGACAGTTTTGTTAGCTGCACACGCACTGCGGGTTCCGGTATGTATGGAGCGAGAAAAAGAGAGACAGACAGTGATAGAGGGAGAGAGAGAGAGAGAGAATGAAAAAAAGGCTAGCGATGAAAGAAAGTCGCCGGCAAACACTCAACGCACTCAGACAGTCAGCATGACAATTCCAAAGAGAGCACCATGTGTATATATACAGACATATGCACACACTTACAACTAACTGAAAAGCTAAACTTTGAAGTGCCATGCAGGCACATATTGTATATTCTGTCTGTATGTGTCAGTGTGTGTGTGCTCATAAAGCAAAGCAATATAAAAGGAAATAAACCGGCGACAGCGCTGCCAGGCAGTCAGCCTGAATATACGCAGAAACTAAACGAAAGCAAATAAAAAAAAAAAACGAATGAGAAGCAAGAAAATATATATAAAAATACAGAGAAGAAAAAGTTTTTTATGTGGAGACGTGCAGAAATTTTTAATTTGCGGTTTGCTGGTACTGCAAAAGGAGAGGGCGAAGAGAAAGCGGCCTTTATGCGTACGCAGAAGTCAGCAGAGACCGAAAACTGAAGGCACTACTGCCACAAAAGTTGTGGCAGGAGCATAGGGAGTCGACTAGTATGCCGCTTATTATGATTTGCATATTTCGTAAGGCTCAGTTAACGCTGACTTCAAGTGCTGAACTCAGACATTGAGAAAATGTGCAGCTTAGATTATAATTAAAGTTCACGGGGTCACATCGATGGAGACCAGTTGGTGCCTTATGTTATGTTCCAACTGCCGCTGGTGCTTTTGCCGGAGTTGTATTGTTGCAGCTCCTAACTTTGGCATATTCGTAGCATTAACTCAGGCGCAGCATAGCACATAATATCCTCAGCAGCCAACGAGTTAAGTGCACTCTAAAATATGTTGCGTTGAGTCCTCGACGCACAGTTGGACTCACACTCCTCAGACCTGAGCATGCAACGTACCTAACTAAGCTATGCGAGGAGCGAGGAGAGGCGGCTGGGTTGGTTTAGCATGCTGCAGATGCAGGCAAGTAGTTTCCGCGTGACATGTCTGCCATTTGCATATTTAAATTGCAGCCAACAGATTGTCATCAACGCGTTTTAAATGTTGATAAATGCGTGCCATAATTTTATATACCACTGACAATCTGTCTCTCTCTCTCTCTCTCCCTCTCTCACTCTGTCTCACTGTCTCGCTCACTCTTTCTCACGCTTTTTGCATTCTTGCATTGCACATTTTAAAATGTGACTGCTGCCAAAGGCCAGCTTTGTGTAGTGTTTAATAAACTTTATCAATTTAAACATTCTCTACAAATATACACTTTCGAACTGCTTCTTAATCGGTTTTAAATGCCAATAATAGACTCACTGACAGGAAGCTCACATGACATTTGATTAAAGCCAAATATTTGCTTAAGAACGACAGTTAACATCTATAGCAGGCTGCAACAGCTATTCCAGATTACCGACAATTAGTTGCCCTTACTTCTCAGATTTTAGGCCACACATTGCAAAGAGTTGGCAGCATCACTCAAATTCATTTGATTAGTTATTTTCGACAGCTGGCTCCGAGATAAATGTTCATTAAGATCGTCTTCACAAATCCACAATAAATATTTATAGTTAATAGAAGCGGTGCAGTCAAATAAAGACCAAATAAATATTATTTATTGTTTTATTTATTTTTTTTGTTAATGTATAAATTTAATTTAATATTAATCAACCTAATGAAAGGGCGTGTATTTGAGGTTATTCTCCAGTTAAATCGTTTAACTAAACATTTCTGTTCGCCTGTTATTTTGAGTGGGAAAAAAGCGATCACATGTGAAATATTGATTTTTATTTTCATAGGAGCTTGATCCACTTCTGTCGCGGGTTGGCCTGGTATTGCAGTACCGCCAGGATTCGGCCCAACTTAATAATAAATGAAACCGTTGTTGAATGATAGCTGCGATCATCTGACTACCGAAGAGTTGCATACTTTTAAGCGGTTCGATTCAAATGCTAAATTGAAAAGAAATTGTTGAATACTTTGAAAAACGTGTATATGAGGTTATTCTACAATTAAATCGTTTAACTAAACATTTCTGTTCGCCTATTATTTTAGAGGGGGAACAATACGAAAACTCGAAGAAAAAAGCGCTCACATGTAAAATATTGATTTTTATTTTCATAGGAGCTTGCTCCACTAAATTGAAAAGAAGTTGTTGCATACTTTGAAGAGAGTTTATTTGAGGTTATTCTGCAGGAAAATCGTTTAACTAAACATTTCTGTTCGCCTGTTATTTTAGTGGCGGAACATAGGGCTTTTTGATCATAGTTTTGCCCCTAAGTCAATCCTACACTTAAAGTTAAAAACGTGATATTGGGTCTGAAGACAAGTAAAAATTATAGGCTGAAAATCGGTATCTGGGCATAGGTCGAATCTTCAAAATGCCATAACTTCGTCAAAACTCAACTTAGATTAAAAAGCGAGGGCTTTTTGATCATAGTCTTGCCCCTAAATCAATCCTACATTTAAAGTTAAAAACGTGATATTGGGTCGGAAGACAAGTAAAAATTATAGGCTGAAAATCGGTATCTGGGCATAGGTCGAAACTTCAAAATGCCATAACTTCGTCAAAACTCAACTTAGATTAAAAAGCGAGGACTTTTTGATCATAGTTTAGCCCCTAAATCAATCCTACATTCAAAGTTGAAAACGTGATATTGGGTCGGAAGACAAGTAAAAATTATAGTCTGAAAATCGGTATCTAGGCATAGGTCAAACTTCAAAATGCCATAACTTCGTCAAAACTCAACTTAGATTAAAAAGCGAGGGCTTTTTGATCATAGTTTTGCCATTGTTGCATACTCTGAAGAGAGTGTATTTGCTGTTATTCTCCAGTTAAATCGTTTAACTAAACATTTCTGTTCGCCTGTTATTTTAGTGGGGGAACATAGGGCTTTTTGATCATAGTTTTGCCCCTAAATCAATCCTACATTTAAAGTTGAAAACGTGATATTGGGTCTGAAGACAAGTAAAAATTATAGGCTGAAAATCGGTATCTGGGCATAGGTCGAAACTTCAAAATGCCATAACTTCGTCAAAACTCAACTTAGATTAAAAAGCGAGGGCTTTTTGATCATAGTTTTGCCCCTAAATCAATCCTACATTTAAAGTTGAAAACGTGATATTGGGTCTGAAGACAAGTAAAAATTATAGGCTGAAAATCGGTATCTGGGCATAGGTCGAATCTTCAAAATGCCATAACTTCGTCAAAACTCAACTTAGATTAAAAAGCGAGGGCTTTTTGATCATAGTTTGGCCCCTAAATCAGTCCTACATTTAAAGTTGAAAACGTGATATTGGGTCTGAAGACAAGTAAAAATTATAGGCTGAAAATCGGTATCTGGGCATAGGTCGAAACTTCAAAATGCCATAACTTCGTCAAAACTCAACTTAGATTAAAAAGCGAGGGCTTTTTGATCATAGTTTAGCCCCTAAATCAATCCTACATTTAAAGTTAAAAACGTGATATTGGGTCGGAAGACAAGTAAAAATTATAGGCTGAAAATCGGTATCTGGGCATAGGTCGAAACTTCAAAATGCCATAGCTTCGTCAAAACTCAACTTAGATTAAAAAGCGAGGGCTTTTTGATCATAGTTTAGCCCCTAAATCAATCCTACATTCAAAGTTGAAAACGTGATATTGGGTCGGAAGACAAGTAAAAATTATAGTCTGAAAATCGGTATCTAGGCATAGGTCAAACTTCAAAATGCCATAACTTCGTCAAAACTCAACTTAGATTAAAAAGCGAGGGCTTTTTGATCATAGTTTTGCCATTGTTGCATACTCTGAAGAGAGTGTATTTGATGTTATTCTCCAGGTAAATCGTTTAACTAAACATTTCTGTTCGCCTGTTATTTTAGTGGGGGAACAATACGAAAACTCGAAGAAAAAAGCGTTCACATGTGAAATATTGATTTTTATTTTCATAGGATTTTGATCCACTTCTGTCGCGGGTTGGCCTGGTATTGCAGTACCGCCAGGATTCGGCCCAACTTAATAATAAATGAAACCGTTGTTGAATGATAGCTGCGATCATCTGACTACCGAAGAGTTGCATACTTTTAAGCGGTTCGATTCAAATGCTAAATTGAAAAGAAATTGTTGCATACTTTCAAAAACGTGTATATGAGGTTATTCTACAATTAAATCGTTTAACTAAACATTTCTATTCGCCTATTATTTTAGTGGGGGAACAATACGAAAACTCGAAGAAAAAAGCGTTCACATGTGAAATATTGATTTTTATTTTCATAGGAGCTTGATCCACTTCTGTCGCGGGTTGGCCTGGTATTGCAGTACCGCCAGGATTCGGCCCAACTTAATAATAAATTAAACCGTTGTTGAATGATAGCTGCGATCATCTGACTACCGAAGAGTTGCATACTTTTAAGCGGTTCGATTCAAATGCTAAATTGAAAAGAAATTGTTGCATACTTTGAAGAGCGTGTATATGAGGTTATTCTCCAGTTAAATCGTTTAACTAAACATTTCTGTTCGCCTGTTATTTTAGTGGGGGAACATAGGGCTTCTTGATCATAGTTTTGCCCCTAAATCAATCCTACATTTAAAGTTGAAAACGTGATATTGGGTCTGAAGACAAGTAAAAATTATAGGCTGAAAATCGGTATCTGGGCATAGGTCGAAACTTCAAAATGCCATAACTTCGTCAAAACTCAACTTAGATTAAAAAGCGAGGGCTTTTTGATCATAGTTTAGCCCCTAAATCAATCCTACATTTAAAGTTGAAAACGTGATATTGGGTCTGAAGACAAGTAAAAATTATAGGCTGAAAATCGGTATCTGGGCATAGGTCGAAACTTCAAAATGCCATAACTTCGTCAAAACTCAACTTAGATTAAAAAGCGAGGGCTTTTTGATCATAGTTTAGCCCCTAAATCAATCCTACATTCAAAGTTGAAAACGTGATATTGGGTCGGAAGACAAGTAAAAATTATAGGCTGAAAATCGGTATCTGGGCATAGGTCAAACTTCAAAATGCCATAACTTCGTCAAAACTCAACTTAGATTAAAAAGCGAGGGCTTTTTGATCATAGTTTTGCCATTGTTGCATACTCTGAAGAGAGTGTATTTGATGTTATTCTCCAGTTAAATCGTTTAACTAAACATTTCTGTTCGCCTGTTATTTTAGTGGGGGAACATAGGGCTTCTTGATCATAGTTTTGCCCCTAAATCAATCCTACATTTAAAGTTGAAAACGTGATATTGGGTCGGAAGACAAGTAAAAATTATAGGCTGAAAATCGGTATCTGGGCATAGGTCGAATCTTCAAAATGCCATAACTTCGTCAAAACTCAACTTAGATTAAAAAGCGAGGGCTTTTTGATCATAGTTTTGCCCCTAAATCAATCCTACATTTAAAGTTGAAAACGTGATATTGGGTCTGAAGACAAGTAAAAATTATAGGCTGAAAATCGGTATCTGGGCATAGGTCGAATCTTCAAAATGCCATAACTTCGTCAAAACTCAACTTATATTAAAAAGCGAGGGCTTTTTGATCATAGTTTTGCCCCTAAGTCAATCCTACATTTAAAGTTGAAAACGTGATATTGGGTCTGAAGACAAGTAAAAATTATAGGCTGAAAATCGGTATCTGGGCATAGGTCGAAACTTCAAAATGCCATAACTTCGTCAAAACTCAACTTAGATTAAAAAGCGAGGGCTTTTTGATCATAGTTTTGCCCCTAAATCATTCCTACATTTAAAGTTGAAAACGTGATATTGGGTCTGAAGACAAGTAAAAATTATAGGCTGAAAATCGGTATCTGGGCATAGGTCGAATCTTCAAAATGCCATAACTTCGTCAAAACTCAACTTAGATTAAAAAGCGAGGGCTTTTTGATCATAGTTTGGCCCCTAAATCAATCCTACATTTAAAGTTGAAAACGTGATATTGGGTCTGAAGACAAGTAAAAATTATAGGCTGAAAATCGGTATCTGGGCATAGGTCGAATCTTCAAAATGCCATAACTTCGTCAAAACTCAACTTAGATTAAAAAGCGAGGGCTTTTTGATCATAGTTTAGCCCCTAAATCAATCCTACATTCAAAGTTGAAAACGTGATATTGGGTCGGAAGACAAGTAAAAATTATAGTCTGAAAATCGGTATCTAGGCATAGGTCAAACTTCAAAATGCCATAACTTCGTCAAAACTCAACTTAGATTAAAAAGCGAGGGCTTTTTGATAATAGTTTTGCCATTGTTGCATACTCTGAAGAGAGTGTATTTGCTGTTATTCTCCAGTTAAATCGTTTAACTAAACATTTCTGTTCGCCTGTTATTTTAGTGGGGGAACAATACGAAAACTCGAAGAAAAAAGCGTTCACATGTGAAATATTGATTTTTATTTTCATAGGATTTTGATCCACTTCTGTCGCGGGTTGGCCTGGTATTGCAGTACCGCCAGGATTCGGCCCAACTTAATAATAAATGAAACCGTTGTTGAATGACAGCTGCGATCATCTGACTACCGAAGAGTTGCATACTTTTAAGCGGTTCGATTCAAATGCTAAATTGAAAAGAAATTGTTGCATACTTTGAAAAACGTGTATATGAGGTTATTCTACAATTAAATCGTTTAACTAAACATTTCTGTTCGCCTGTTATTTTAGTGGGGGAACATAGGGCTTCTTGATCATAGTTTTGCCCCTAAATCAATCCTACATTTAAAGTTGAAAACGTGATATTGGGTCTGAAGACAAGTAAAAATTATAGGCTGAAAATCGGTATCTGGGCATAGGTCGAAACTTCAAAATGCCATAACTTCGTCAAAACTCAACTTAGATTAAAAAGCGAGGGCTTTTTGATCATAGTTTTGCCCCTAAATCAATCCTACATTTAAAGTTGAAAACGTGATATTGGGTCTGAAGACAAGTAAAAATTATAGGCTGAAAATCGGTATCTGGGCATAGGTCGAAACTTCAAAATGCCATAACTTCGTCAAAACTCAACTTAGATTAAAAAGCGAAGGCTTTTTGATCATAGTTTAGCCCCTAAATCAATCCTACATTCAAAGTTGAAAACGTGATATTGGGTCGGAAGACAAGTAAAAATTATAGGCTGAAAATCGGTATCTGGGCATAGGTCAAACTTCAAAATGCCATAACTTCGTCAAAACTCAACTTAGATTAAAAAGCGAGGGCTTTTTGATCATAGTTTAGCCCCTAAATCAATCCTACATTTAAAGTTGAAAACGTGATATTGGGTCGGAAGACAAGTAAAAATTATAGGCTGAAAATCGGTATCTGGGCATAGGTCGAAACTTCAAAATGCCATAACTTCGTCAAAACTCAACTTAGATTAAAAAGCGAGGGCTTTTTATCATAGTTTAGCCCCTAAATCAATCCTACATTCAAAGTTGAAAACGTGATATTGGGTCGGAAGACAAGTAAAAATTATAGGCTGAAAATCGGTATCTGGGCATAGGTCAAACTTCAAAATGCCATAACTTCGTCAAAACTCAACTTAGATTAAAAAGCGAGGGCTTTTTGATCATAGTTTTGTCATTGTTGCATACTCTGAAGAGAGTGTATTTGATGTTATTCTCCAGGTAAATCGTTTAACTAAACATTTCTGTTCGCCTGTTATTTTAGTGGGGGAACAATACGAAAACTCGAAGAAAAAAGCGTTCACATGTGAAATATTGATTTTTATTTTCATAGGAGCTTGATCCACTTCTGTCGCGGGTTGGCCTGGTATTGCAGTACCGCCAGGATTCGGCCCAACTAAATAATAAATGAAACCGTTGTTGAATGACAGCTGCGATCATCTGACTATCGAAGAGTTGCATACTGTTAAGCGGTTCGATTCAAATGCTAAATTGAAAAGAAATTGTTGCATACTTTGAAAAACGTGTATATGAGGTTATTCTACAATTAAATCGTTTAACTAAACATTTCTGTTCGCCTATTATTTTAGTGGGGGAACAATACGAAAACTCGAAGAAAAAAGCGTTCACATGTGAAATATTGATTTTTATTTTCATAGGAGCTTGATCCACTTCTGTCGCGGGTTGGCCTGGTATTGCAGTACCGCCAGGATTCGGCCCAACTAAATAATAAATGAAACCGTTGTTGAATGACAGCTGCGATCATCTGACTACCGAAGAGTTGCATACTTTTAAGCGGTTCGATTCAAATGCTAAATTGAAGAGAAATTGTTGCATACTTTCAAAAACGTGTATATGAGGTTATTCTACAATTAAATCGTTTAACTAAACATTTCTGTTCGCCTGTTATTTTGAGTGGGAAAAAAGTTGTCGCATGTGAAATATTATATTATATTATATTATAAATATTATAACAATATAATATAAACAAATTTATATATAGACATTGCTTTTTGGGACTTTATATATTTAAATAATTTATGACCAATTTTATTACCTGTTCAAACTAATTTTAATTGTATAATTATATTAATAATACTAATAAAACCTTGGTGTTTCTAATTTTAGCAAAATTGTTTTTCATTTGTTAAAGTTTAAAATTTAATCAACAAATGTTGTCTCAGTGTAAAAATGCATGCATTATACGCTTGCAGCTTGCAATTTTTCAATTATAGCTTAATGGACTGCTACCTGGCTAATATTGACTGACCACAGCAATGGCCAACTATGAAGTTAACCGGTATGAGTATTGGTCAACTGTAAATACTCGCATCTGAGCCATTTGCTTGTAAGCATAAAAGCAAACAAAGCTCATTAAACAAACAAAATCATATAAACGGAAATGCAAATATGCCAACGGAGCCATTATAGCTTGCACAGGACAACAGCAGTTCAACTACAGCAGCAAAAGCAGCAGCAGCAACAGCAACAGGAACACAGAGTGCCCGACGAGTGCGAAGTAGCCATCAAAATTGCATGCGACAATTGCTGGGAGTACAATGGCAATCGTAAGCTCCATTGATAAGAATTATGAGTGTTATAAAGTGTGGTAATTGTGGCCAGATGACCACTCCAAGCTCTCTTCTACACACACATACGCATACGTATTATATCTTGTCTGGATTCTTTGAGCTGAGCACAGCATGTGCAAGAGCTTCATATTCTGCATAAGTATTTGAAGCAGCTGCTCTCTATCTAAGAGGCACTTGAAATCGATTTTGATGTTGATTGATAATGTGTAAATATTACCGGAGCATTGGTCAACCTGATACACAGGTCAAGTTAAAATATCGTCAGCGTTTAATGAACTCAATTGCATTTTGATTTATTTGGTCTAGACTTTTTCGGCCTCTCTTAAGCCATGCCATTTATTTTTTAATTCCTTTGGCTTGTAGATCATGGGTCGCTTTAATGAATAAATGCATATCTAAATATTTATGTTGTGCGGACGTTTGATACGTTTAGTTTTTTTTTTTTTTTCAACTAACAGATTCGTTAAATTTAATATTCTTTTTGATGACTGTCTGCTAAGGAATGATTTTTTTATAGCTTGTGCTAAAATTTTATTGTGAATTTTGTTCTTAAATGCTAAAAACATTTTGTATACATTTCAGTTTAATTAAACAATAAAATTTGCCTATGCATATATTTGTTTAATCAACGTTTACAGTTAATCTTAACTAAAATGTAATTTCCTGCTTTCAACTACCGGTAACAGTGGGCATTAGTTGTAGTGTTTTCATGTGAATCATGAAAAATCATAATTTAATTGCCGATTATGTTAACCGGATACATTGGCAGGTGTCGTGCTGCCCAGTTATCTCAATATCATTTCCAATTATAAAAAAACATTTAGTCATGGAACTGACCTCGCAATCACATCTCTCACTTCAACAACATTATGTTATTTGTTTTCTATCCCCCTTTTGCCTGGTTGTGCTTAAGTGAGTCACATAGTACATTTCGTTTGAGTCGATCCAAAATGGTTAGATTAGTGGCAAATTTGTCAAGGCGGAGAGCAGTGAAGTGGTGGTGGAGAGCACACTGTCGTAAGCATCTGCCATATGGCTATAAGCGCCACAATATGGACAGAGTCAACAGAGAATGAGCTCAACTATGACCTAGGCTGAGTGCCCATGGGGAAACTATTTTAATTGGGTTAGAAATAAAAAAACCAAAATTTTTTTTACAGCTTGTCACAAAAGTCGGCGCAAATGGCTCCACATTTAATAATAACATTTATAATAAACTAACTGCTCATTTACTTCGACGGACTTCTAGACAGACACACACAAACAGGCAGACATACTATATACACAGGCAAGCACCTGGAGTTATTTAGGGCTTCGACGGCACTCTACTTGCTGCTGGCTTAACTGCTGTCCAAATCAAAGCCCAACATTATCCAAGCCAAACACAATGAAAAATAGAGAGAAAGAGAGAGAGAGAGAGAGAACAACAGGGTATATGGCCGTACAAACGGTCAGGCATAGAGGCGTGGCAGCTGCTCGCCCTTTTTTATGAGGCCAACAGCAGTTGTTGCTTGTCTTCTTAGCTTTGCCACGGTGCTAACCTTTGTCAATTTATTTCTTTCATTATTAAACTTTGCCACCTGACGCACATTTACCAGCATATACACACACACACACACTCACAGAGAAAGAGAGTGAGAGAGAGAGAGAGAGAGAGAGAGAGAGAGAGAGAGAGCGAGAGAGAGAGAGCATTTGATCAGAATAATTGGCCAAGTGTTAGGCTGTAGTGTAGTTAACAAATAATGGCTAAAAATCAATTGAATTGTAGATGCGGGGTTAAACATAAGAGCAAACACGTGCCCCGCCCAAGTAAATAAAAACATCGTAAAGTTTAAAAGTACTTTGGCAACAGGACATTCATATGCACACACATACATTCAAACATTTGTGCTCTCATCTCTCCTTTTCTCTGCTTTGTAGCCTTTTACACACACGATTGAATGCGGAATTTATGCGGCGTAATTTATGAAAACAAAAACCGGAAGCCATATTTTGTTTGCTCACTGCGAGTGTGTGTGTGATTGTGTGTGTTTGATTGTGTGTGTGTTGTCTATTGAGTGGCCAAAGGCAGTCCGCTCTGCCAGACCATTATCCTAGTATCTTTGCACACCATCCACGCACACACACACACACTCACACACAGCGCACAGTTACAGTTATTTATGCGCTCGGGTAATGCAACGTCATCGTCGTCGTCGCCGCCGTCGCCGCGGTGGCTGACTGGTTCCTACGTTCTGCAAAACAATAGAATAGTATTATTATAGCTACAAAGTGGCACAGGTTTAGTCCGACTATATACGCTGCTCATAGGACATTCATTACACCCTGTATAATGTGTTAAAAGGGTCACATAAACTTGTGCAACTGAATACAACAGGAGATGCACACATATCCGTGTCCACAATATATACATATTTAAGTACGCCGGCACTTCGATGTACATTATGTATCAGGCCAACGAGTAGAGTCGATCTTCGAATTTGTATTCCACAATAACTTCCCCTGTATCCCTTAAATATGCCGCAGGTTATAAATATATACATGTGTACATATATACATACATCTAAATTCTAATATTCGGTTACGTTTAGTTAACAAAATGATAGGATCTTTGTACGTATGCTCAAGACCTCCAATCAAGAGTTTGATTAATACTTTCTTATGCTCTGGCATTTCTAAACGAATGTTAAGTATAAGTACACAACATACCATAATTATCTTACCATTTTAATAGCTACCCAACAATAATCATTTGCACTTCAAATCAAATTGCAGAGTATCTGTAAGTCAATATCTCACTCCAAGTTTTATGTTTGTATTCACACATTGTAAATTGTTTTTTATGTTATTGCTAACTGGCTTTAATTTAAAAATCAATTGCAGTTTACCAGCAGAGATAGTGAGAGAGAGAGAGAGAGTGAGAGATTGGGAATAGAAATGGGTTTGGGTTAAAGGGACTTGGTTTTGCATTTGCGGCAAAGAGCAGGGTTCTTAATTAATTTTTTTCAAATGGAAATCATATAAAACTACAACCAAACGTTACATTTCGAAAATCATTTCCCTAAATGACTGCTTGAAGTGATGCCTGAGGCTATGCGCTGCACAATGGACATACAACTAATGCCACACACCCAATCCCAATTCTAAAACCCCATTCTACCCCCTATTCTCTTGCCCCCCCTCACAAGTGCGGCGAAGAACAAAAGTTACCCGCACCATTTTGGTTGTGGAAAAGTCGCTTTCCGTTTTCCGTTTCCTCTTTTAGTCATTTATTATTACTTTCTTTCATTCCTTCATTTTCTCTTTCTTTTTTTCGTAGCCCTTTTTTTTTGCTTGGGTGTTGTTGTTGTTTACTTGGGTGTAGGCACATAAAAATCACGCACTCACAAACAAATAAAATGCTGACAGCATTTATTTCCGTTTCCGTTACAGTTTTGAGTTAAACAAATGCGCAGGGTCTATATATGTACATATACTACATATATGTGAGTGTGTATGTGTGTGACTGAACGGATGTATTACAGTTTCGAAATGCCCAAAAACACACATTTATGGGAAAAGGATAAAACAGCAGCAGCAGAAAAAGCCCAGATCCGCCTGCCATTTGCTTAACACTGACTGACTGACTGCCCGCCCCATATGTACGCGCAAGTATATCCTATATCCTACATTTGATTTTAATGCTAATTCTGTAGATCCTTTGTGTGCACGAGACTCAACTCAAAACTTTATACCCAGCTCCAGATTGCCTCCCACTTTACACACTCCTATTGTGTCACTAAATTAGTGATGAAACATAAATGGATAGATAAGCAGTCGTAAAACTAGAGCTTAGCTTTTGCTCAGATTTACGCTTTGCTATATATTTGAAGGGATAGAACTAAATTATGTTCTAATATCAAATAAAAGCATATAAATATATACAAATGCACATGTACATAAATATATAAAACTATAGTTTGAATAAAAGTCTTGTCGCTATCGTGTATTGTGTTAAAATAATTATATGTTAATAATAAGAATTTCATTTACATTTATTAATAGGTATCTCTTAGTTGGGCACACGTTATTATTTCTTTAAGCTTGCGAGAGCATAAAAATCCATTTGAGGGCATATTTCTCGCCTCTTCGATTTGATTGACGCAAAGTTTTAGAATAAACATTTGTTATGTGCGTGCAGGCAATTTAATGGCCTGCGCCACGCTGTTTGTAAATATAGTTAATTAAATTTAAATATTTGCATTGTGCGGCATCGCTGTATGGCATTTATTCGGTATATCCGCGGCTCGTTGTTTGTGTACCGCTTTGGCTTTTCAGAGCAAAGTGGACGGAATGAAAACCGCAGCACACCAAAACGCCTGCTGTCAGTTTTTTTATGTTCATAAACCCTGCACCTGAGTGGTATTTTGCTGAAAACGAGATAATCAAATCTGTAGCTGAGTATGTATCATCATATACTACCTCTTTATGGCTATATTAAAAGAGCTTAAATCTATAATAACTTAAAGTTGAGAATACTTCTGTTCCAGTAGCGATCGATGGTAGGATAAGGGCACATTTTGAATTTAAGGCAATCACATTCAATTTAATATAATCCGCAGATTCAATTTAACAAAATATTGCAATTGTATATCGCATGACTAACTTTTGACCCTCTTCTGAGGATTACCCTAAAACTTAAGAGAGAAACTTTGTAATGCATACTTCAAGTAAGGATACCTCTTAGTCGGTTACTGCAATCTTATTTGCCTCGTAAGAGCCATGTCAATGCGTCGTTAAATTGCTGGCGTTGACCAACGGCTGTCGCTGCTACGGTTATTATTGTTGCTGTTGTTGTAGTTGTAGAGGACAGCAGAGGTGGTGGTGGTGGTGAAGCAGGTGTTGGTGTCAACTGGTCAGTCGCAGACCGCAGCGTGCTGTCCTTGTATTAACAAAGGAAAAAAGCGAGAGCCCCCGAAAATTTATTATCAAATAATTCATAAAAATGCACCAATGGCAGGAACCACCAACGCTGCCAGTTCAGGTGAACAGCAATTTTTTCTTTCTTTATTGAGCTTTGTTTCTTTATTTTTTGGGTGACCAACTGCCGCATGGCGATGCTGCTGCTGCTGTTGTGACAGTTGGCAACTTTCGCCACCGCTAACATTGCGTATATGTATGCGTGGCTGTCGCCACACTCCGAGCACGCCTAGAGGAGGAGAAATCGTTAAATGTATATTTATTTTTATTATGACTTGCTTGGCAATGCAACGTGTGACTGCGCTTTATTTGCAGCATTCAGCTATTTGTTGCAGCTTTTGCCTGCTACCATTTAAATGTTTACACATTTTTGTTGATCATTTTAATAAATAAATACGAATGCTATACTCCTACCCCTTAGTTTTGTTAACAGCTGCTTGGTTGTTTTTCTTCTTTTTTTTTGTGGGTTTGTCCGAGACTATATTTGCTTTAATCGCCATTCGTTTTGCGGCTTAAACTGTCAATATAGAGTGCATTATAAGTGCGGTAGCGCTTACTTTATTGATATTCATTTTTTTGTGTATTCAAACGGCTGTTTTAAAAAATCATACAGTGCTCTTAATTGAAACGTTGAAAATACTTTCGCATTTAGGTATCAATTTTCAGATTTAAATTTATGCATTGAGAATGCTTTGCAAGCGCAAATTGTTTTTCTCTTAATTTCTGTTTGTTTTTTAGCTGATGTGGAAACTTAAGGTTGACTTGAAATACAAACAGCTCAGATGTAAACCGAAGTATATGTTTTGTGTGCATACAAAAGTCAACATTTACTTTATGAAACATGGCAAACTGTGTGACTTTTTTGCAACTCGTACTTCCTTATTTATTATGATTTGCTTTGGGTCTAACACGTAGATCAGAAACGTTTCTGCCAGTCGAGTGGCTTATGAATATTCAGGAATATTCAGATTATTGTGTTCATGTTCTCTTCATTTCAATTTGTGTAATTTAAAGTTGGCAATTACGCAAGTCCGAGTTAGGTAACGGAATTCTTGAAGAGTATGCGGCATGTGGCATGTATATATTTGTAGTGTTTGCCTGTCGTCTATGGGGTGCACAAAGCAAACAGCAATAAGGCAAATCGTCATGAGAGTAACAGAAACAAACAGAGCACCATGAGTACTAGCTTCAGCACACCAGCTGGAGGAATCTCGCCCTGGATAAGGCATTTATCCTTTCAGGCAGCGCCAAGGCTGTGGATGCTTTTCCACAGCATCATTCACAATTTGTTTCAATTTTAAATGCCTTGTCGCGCGCCTCGCACACATGTGCAAAAGCACACTAAACACAAACACACACACACACACACATACACCCAAACAAATACACGGATGAGTGCTGTAACAGAAGCTGCTTGATTGTTGACTGCGGTACGTGTAGCTTTAGTGGACTGTGTTTGTGTGAATGGGCGTGCCCGCGCCCTGTTCGCCTTGTGGTTTTAGCTGGCATTTCGCTGGTGCTGTTGCTGGTGTAGTGTTAAGAAATAAAAATAGCTCGAGAACACAGTTTACTTCTAAACAAGGAAGCTCGAATGCTCTTGCAGACTTACGGCTGAACGTTGCTAAGGTACTATATATTAAGTCAATCTATTAAATATTAAAAGAATGATAACAAACAAAGTGTTGTGGGCTGTTTAACTTGTTGAAAACGCAATATTACTTAAATTGGATCAGATCTCGTTGACAACAAACCTGTGTACTGAGTGTGATGGTTAATAGGTATGAAATATTTTAAAAGTCTTTTAATCTTGGTTCAAATTAAACATTAAATTTTAATAAACATTTTTCCCAATGAAATCAATCTGGGTAGGAGCAAAACGGCAGTTGCCTGCAGCGGATAGACAAACTCACTTGATGGTTTATTAGATGACTTCATCTATACGAGTTGTGACTAAATTAAAATACCCTTAGCAAGAGTATAACAAAATTACAGCCAAAAATGTTTCGTCGCTGCGTTCGAGTGCGAAAAGGTTGGACCCGCACTTAAGCAATGTCGGGGCAATGACAGCGGATCCCAGGGCTTACCGCTGCTACTAGTGCTGCTGCCTCTGCTAGCTGCTAGCTGAAACTAAATCGTCTAAGAGGAGCCAAAGAAATGCCAACCGGAACAAGCCGGGTGGTTGTTTGTCGCTGGCAGGGAGGGGACGCGAGTGCGGAACATAAACGTATTTGCTGAAAGTGTAACGCTTGTTAAAACAGATAAGAGCGCGAACAGGATATATGCACTCCAGCCAGAACACCAGTCAGCCAAACAGCCAACGAGCAGTGAGCATCGGGGGATGTGGACTGATGACTGGGGTCCTGGGGACCTGGGGGGGTGGCCACGGAAAATGTAAGTGCCAGTGCCAGCATGATAAATGACATGTTTCATTTGACATTTTAACAAAGTGTTGAATTTTTGCTGCTTGAAATGCTTTTTGTGACATGGAGACACTTTTTTCCCTCTACTTTACTGCTTGCCAGCCAAGTGTTAAATAAGAGCCCAAGGACCAAAGCAAATAACTGCATAATTTTTCAAGCACATTTTGCTCCGAGCAAATAAAGGGTGGAGCTCCTATGCCAAGTGTGGCACTTGACAGTCGATTGTTTTGCATTCACTGATCTTCTATGGCTAATGATATATTTATACCCAAACTGTCTGGAGGGTAGATAATGAATAACAGAATGATTCACATTGGCCGTTATTTGATAGATCTCTGTCTAGGTTTAAATCGGTTTGATTTACATACTAACTGCAGACATTATTGTTCTTAAAGTGAGTTTGAAACAACTCTTAGCTAGAGTATTGAAGTATTTTAATACAAGGCATAAAGAAAAGGCTTCCACAACTATCAAACCATTTAATTCTAAATGTAAAGCTGAAACACCAGGCCAATTTCGGAAGACGCCTTCAGCACATTTTGGTTGAAAACGAATTATTGGATTAAATGCAAACAGTGTAAAAATATGAAGATTTTACTCCTATTGTGTGTGTTTCTTTTTAAATCAATATTAAGTTATTTCACCAAGTTCGTGCTTAGAAGCACTTAGCCTTTTCTTTCTAAGCTGCTTCGCACATAATTTAAGTCGGGAATTGCCTATCTATATAAATTTGTTCAATATTTATTAGAGGCCATATTTATCAGTTGTGGCCGAAGGCTTACAAGGATTTAATGGTGGATTTTGTGGTTGAGTTGCTGTTAAGCATTTATTGCTTTATTACTTGGAAATTTCGGACAGACAGATGGGCTTTGTAGTAGTTGAGCGAATGTGTTGATTTCCATTAGAAGCGTTTGCATTAATGTAAAGAGCTGCGGCAATTTCTTGGCCTGGCTAATAGGATAACAAATGACAATTGTTGTTGATCGTCGTCATTTATTTTGATTTTCGGTCTAGCAAAAGTTCTAAGCCATGAACACATCCCATTGCCCATAATAATAATAATGGCCATATTTGGTTAAAGTAACTAAGCAGCTGAAAGCGACAACAGCTAATACGAGGCCCCATCTCTAAAAATCATTCACATTGAGCTACTTGTTAACATGTGTGTGTGTACGTATTTGTATGTATGTGTGTGTGAGAGTGTGTGTATAAGTCTTAGGGCTTTTGGCTAGCATGAAATCCGCTTGTTGTCATCCGATTTGGCATTTTATTGACATCCACTGATTCTCAATGTGAAATTATGTGCCTATTGCCGCATACAAACCATATATTATGATGTCCACAACTAGAGCTAAAGAGAAATAGTGTGTTGCTAGAAGGAACTGGCGGGGGAGAAAGGGAAGGCAGGGAATTTCACAGATTTGGCGATGTCAATGAAAACTAATTGCTTTAGACTTAAGGCGGCTGTCAAGTTTAACGATTTACAGTTGAGTCTTGTTAATATATAGTTGATGCCCTTGTTTCGGTGAGGGTATGCTATAGATGATTCTAAAATCTGGCAGTAAAAAGGATACATCTTATGTATATGTATGTATATATTTGTTGTTCGTATTAACAGTCGAATTATGTCGGGAGACAACTTACTCTTTGTTGCTGTATGTTTTGCTGCATGTGCGTTATTCATAACAATTACTACCATACTTGTGATAACTCGTATATTTAGCAGCACTGTTCTGATGATATCTTGAAAACAAGTTTTTGCACCACTGACTTTATTTCAGCTCTATCTACCAAGTGAGGGGTTTTTTTTCTTGAAAAAGCCTTTCATTCGCCAAAATACCTCATGAATATTAAATCGTTCATCTTATGCCTTATGTTTGAAAAGGAATTCAAGCGAACCGAAATCAACTATATTTTATTGCTATGGATGCTGATCCAGAATGTTGTAGTGTATGCCGCATTATATCCATTAGGAGCGCAGGCACGCAAAATTTAATTATGTGCAATGTGAATTTCTGTAATATTAACGAGATTGTTGTCTGGCGCTGAGTGCCGTTCCAAGTGGATCGATTGGGAGAAGGGCGCTGAATTTAATTTCAAATTACGCTCGAATGTATTTACGTTCTTTTGAGACAGCAGCCAAGTCGATAACAGCAATAACCCACTAAAGCCACAAGCCTCTTGTGATGATTATGGGCGCCACATGTTTTATCTGACACGCCCCCCACGATTACAACTCCACTCTCAGCCAAAAACACGAAATTACATGTCCGGACAGCTGGCTTAAGCACTTGAACACGGGTTTACTCAAGAAATTAATTTCCTTGGCCCACTAAAATCGAACGATAATGTGTGCAATTCGATAAGGTTTGCTAAGCGTGTGCGCCGTACACCGTCTATGTGTGTGTGCGAGTGTGCGCGAATGTGTTTCTCCGTGTGTATGTGTGTGTGAGCGTGGGAAATCCGCTTTGAAGCATGCGATAAAGCCAGCTATTTCACATTTTGGACTGCGCCGCACTGATTTTGCTGTTTATTTAAGTCAAGCGCGTCATGGCGCTTACTCTCCCACCTAAAACACAAACACTTACACTCACAAACACACACACAAAATCAACACACACTTGCTAAGCCTTGTGCTGATGGCCGCGAGCAACAGGACGCACAGGATGCGGTGTACTGCGCTCGTCGTCCAGGCTGCGTTTCCTTGACAGCCTTCAGGCGAAAGCATTTTCAGGCTGACAGCACCGAAATTGCTCCTGCGGTTTGGTCTAGCCAAACTACACTCAGAAAAAATGATTTCTTACATATTTGAAAATAGCCTTTGATTGGAAAGAGTTTTGTTTTCTATATTTATATTAAACATATTGTATTACATACATAAAAAGCATTCGAGTATTTCCAAGTTTAAATCGACAAATTCTTTACCATCAAATCATATACTATTTACAATTTATTTATTTATTTATGCTGAAAAATATTAAATAATTTTTGAAAAAAATGACATCTCAATTTTTAAAATATCACAACGATTTTTTTCGCAGTTTTTAAGACCAACAGCCTGTCGCACTCTTGCAGAAAATCGCATTCGATGTGGTCAACTTTGGACCGACTACTGCTACTGCTGCTGATGAAATAGCAAACAGACGCACGTCCTTGCGTGCAGTGGAAGGAATTGGTAGTTCGCAGTTGGCACATTCCGATGGCCACATTCCGCTGGCGCTTGGCGATATTAAATGGTGATTCATTTGGCAGGCGAGACGACATCAACTGCTCTTATATGACATTCGCGCTATTATCATCATCAAGTTAAATGCCAGTGACAGCAAACACTGCGTATACGTAATACCTTGTGCACTTTTAATGCTTTCATTCTCTTGGTACGCAGCATCCGCATTGGCATTAGCATCGATCTAGCCTCGGGGCGTCGACTGCACTGTTCTGAAGGGGAACGGCTGCTGTTGCTGCACATGTTGAAACGTGTTAAATTTATGGTTTGATTTCGTTTTGGCAGCGCCAATATGCCAAGCAGTCTCTGCCTCCTTGCCACTAACCACTCCCCAGTCCATTCTGCTGCCACAACCCGATGTGTCTCATATATTTATGGCTAATACGTGCGCACATGTGCCCCATTCATACATACAAAGTTGAATCTCTTGGCCTTAAGCAGGTTGTTGCCTTTCAACTCGGCAGCTGCAGCAGCAAAACCCTTCGCCTCCTCCTCTCTATGTCTTTCCTTCCCTCCCATTGCTTCATCTATGTGCGTTTTGCGGTGCCAGCTAAAATAATTTGACCAGCATTTATGGTATATGGCTATATACAGACGAGATTTATCTACATTGTACACCCTGTACATTTTTAATATGCTTATAAGCGATATCACTGAGTTGGTAGATTTATTTAAAGTGTAAAATATGGTTTGACTTTGACTTTATATCCATCTGCTCAGGGTATCTTCCAGACGTGTCCTTTTATAATGATTATTATTATTATTCATTCTCATCGCATCAGTAGCAATTTAAATCCAAAAGATCGTGGTCTGCTTTTTTCTTATACGTATATTTCCACCCATATTAATTACTATATCATTACTACAGTATTTATCCCTAACTGACTATGTGTTGCCCCACATTTGTCACCTGTCTATAGCGTATGTTGCAGTCGATACTTGACGCTGATGTTACTTCCGCTGTTAGCTCCATAGCTGCAATTACTGCAGTTGCACGTAAAAATCACGTAAGTTGAAATTCACCTTAACATCATTAAGACAAAGTGCGCTGCTTGCGGTTTTTGCCAGGCTTGTGCGCCCCCGCAGCCAAGTCAGGAGGTTAGGGGCCGGCGCGCTTTCGTCAGGTCGTAGACTTAGTTGTAGTCAAAGAAAGCAGTCTAATGAAAATTTAAGTGTTGCATGCTTGATTTAGCAAATGAGTTGAGTGCCGAGCCTGAAGCAGCGCCAACAGCCGAGCATCCAAGCACTCAACTCACTCAACCCACTCTAAAACTTAACCCAACACTAAGCACATCTAAAACGTAATTTTCAAATTAATTAAATGCGCGTTGCCTGTGCGATTTTAATTGCATGTTGCATGCAACACAATATTACGTTTCATGCGCATTCCTTCTCCCCTTCTACTTCTACTTCTCCTTCTCCATCTCTTTCTTTTTCTTTTCTCTCGCTGGTCTCTTCTCACTGCTGGCAAATTGAGTTATGCCACAAAATTTATATCGTGCCACTCGAAATTCTCTCAAGTTTCACTCGCAAGACTGCGATAAGTTTTGCGGCTTTTTTGCTTAATTGTCCCAAAAGATTATGGCTTTATCGAGACGATTTCATAAGCCCATTTATAAGCAGACCTAATCTCGGCGAGGACCCACACTGCGAGTGTCCTGCCTCGGACCGACTGTTGTGCACAGTTGGTCTCCTTTTAATGGGCGAGCGGCCATTTTGAATTCTGATGCTGTCCCTGGAACTGTAGCTGTAACTGGAACTGTCTCCGACTGTAACTGTAAGTGTAGATGAGGTTGACCGTTAGCTCAGCGGGACACTCATCGCGTCGGAAGCGCATGCTGTCTCCATAGGCCTGAGTGTAACCTTTGAACCATTAAGATAAGCGACGCTGCAAAAAGAAAAAGAGAAGAAGACCATCCGAAAATCGAGAAGAAAATGAACGAAAAAAACAAAAATTGGGACACAAAACTTGGCTGACAAACAAAAGCGCACAAATGAATTATATGACTCGCCATGGGTCTGAATACCTTGTATGTGCATAAGTCAAGGGGTATGACAGACTGTTACGATTATAAATAAATACTAATTAATTTGTAATATTCCTTGCCTGAGCAAATTATATAGAAAAATATTTTAGAAAATCTACTGTGAAAAATTTACCTAATTTTTTAAAGATCCAATATTTTAATCTTTTTTCTAGATTCTTATCTTTAATGCTCAATTTATATGCTTATCGCTTTTTCTTTATGATCATTTGCACTCTTCTTAAAGTTTTCGATCTTTTAGTTTTACTTATTTATTTATTATTTATTATTTTGTATTCAGCTCATTTTTTCGTAACTATCTCTTGATAAGTCTTTAGCCTCACATAAGCATAAATATGTCAATTAATATATTAATAATATATGTTCAGCTTCTACTTTAACCAATTCGTCCACCAAAAAACACAGGGTAGCTTGCAGTTGAGTTATTCGCCTTTACCAGCCAATTTTTGTGTCGGCGTCTCATTAGCGCGGGTTCGCCGGCCACAATCGTCGGCAAAGTTTCGCCATTTTTTATGCGGCCAGCAAGTTGCGGCCGTAGATCTTGAAGATGCTGCGTTCAGCTGTGGGTGGCAACGAAATCGCAGAGCTACCTCATAAGCCAAATCGCACTTTAAAATTGGCAAGACCGGAATCCGAAAACCGAATCCAAAATGCAAATCATTACTTTGGCTAGCTGCAGCTCCAGCAGCTGCATCTGCTGCATGCGAACGTGCTTGCTGCTCGCTGGTGTCTGTCCGCCTGTCCATCTCACTGCAGCATAGTTTTGGGGCCATGGTGATGCTTGTCCACGTCTCATTGCGGCAGTTTTCGCCAAAGTATCGCACTCGGAAAACTTATTGATGCGCATAAATCAGTGAATCGAGTTCGGAGTCGGCAAGCACCAGATCGAGTCAGAGTCCCAGTCTTGCACTTTTCCGACATCCACTCTGCATGCCAAATCACTGCAGTAGAAAATTAGAGAATTGTTCCCTGTTTTAGCCAGCAAAGCCCTAACTGACAAGTCGAGAGAGTGAGCTGTTCATTTTTCATACGGCTCAATCCAACACATAGCTGCATACGTACATCGCGACAGTTTTTTTCTCTTTTTAAATTGCAATTTTCATACACTTCCAAAGATTGGGTAGAGCAGCTGCAGCTGCCAATAAAGTCATAGTGTAGCAAAAGACGTGACAAGCAAACAGTCGAGGCAAGGGCCGCAAATTGCAATTAACTTTAGACGCTCTAATTAGCCATCCCAAAAATAAGAGAAAAAAAAAACACACACAAAAGAACGCGAAACGCGCGTCGAAATCCGCTTTAAGCGCACAATTAGCTCAGGCAGCAAGAAGCGACGAAAAAAAATGTGAGGAGAAAAAAAAATGACACTACAGCATGCTTTACATTTTTAAGCATAAACTAACCACCCCCATACCCTCACACCCGCTCACCCTTGGCGACTGAGGCGCCAATTAGCGTAGCCGCCGCACGGCCCTCACTCACCGAGCACATTATCAATTGCTCACATCATCAATCAACGGCTTTGCAGGTGCAAAACACCCACTAATGCTTATATAAGGCTGTGTGTGTGTTTGTGTGTGTGTGTGTTTGTGGGTGTGTGTGTGTGTGTTAGCTTGTGTTTGTTTGTGTGTCTATCGCACTCTTGTCTGCTTTGCCATCGCACATAATTTGTTCAAAATAAACAGAGATCTAACTAATGATAAATGAAATTCAACAAGCGTGAGGACCACGCACCCTAAATATATTTTACAGCCACCTATTGCGTGGCTGCCTAATACCCTGTATATTTAGAAAAATATCAAATAAATTTAATTCCTTATTAAATCTTTGCAAAAGTAAACTATTCATGTACAATACAAGAAGTCATCACTATTAATTATTAAGCTAAAATTTTAACAACAGTTTTAAAGGCACATGAAAACTTTAAGCTTGAGTTCAAAGATTTATTTGACACTATTTTCTTTAAATTGGCCTTAAGTGTAAAAAATGCATTTTTGAACTACCCTTAACTTAATACACAGAAATATTTTTCAAAGGCTTTGGCAGCTTCAGAGTTTGAGAATAATAATCGTATGCATATGCTTGGTTTTTTATACATATTTAAGGTTTTTCAATTCTGTCATAAACTGTGGTGCCCATTAATATAAACAGTTGCCTAGACAACAAGTTAAGATTTTTAATTCTTATGAAAATGGTCAACTTAGTCAATATGACTGCTGAACTTATTTTATACGAAGAGTGTGTCAATAAAAGATTCAAAAAATCAATGTCTATTAACATAGTTTTGGTCTGTTTCCGTCTTTCGAGTAATACTCTATAAATAAAAGACTAGGAAATGGAATAAGCTTGTTTATATCGACAGACTGACAGGTAGGGTATTCCATATTTAATACGTCTAAATATAGATTGTGCCCTCACTCAATTAATTTATTTTCAGATATCTTATCATAATATGTAAAATAAAAAAGCCGTCCGTAAATGATATCTCGTGATATGCTCATAGAATGTTCATGAATGTCCATATAAACATGCTATGATGTCACAATCAACACTTTATTAATACGCGGTTATTTAGTAATAAACGTAATAAACGTTAAAAGTATTTAAATTAATTCATAATGCAACTCAAGCTTGTGGGAAAATGCTTGGACGCGGATATGCTGAAATATGCCGTCTTAATCAGCTCGCCCTCGAAATAATATGGCATAAACCTAAAACAGAATATATACAGATAAACTAATGGAAATTCTGCGGAGCGGTAAGCTGCAAGGAATGTTGGTAAGAAAGCAATTTTTACACCACCTTTTTATATTATTCGCACTTCATTTAAAAATAACTTTTAACTTGATTAAAAAACTGCGACAACAAGCGACGAGCGGAATGTGACAGGCGGAAGGAAACAGCAGAAACCATTCGCCCCCCTCATCTACGCATGTCAAGTAGGCGTGCGGAAAGTGCAAAGTGAAATCTTATGCAATTAACTTAAGGCCAACTTGACTTGAACCAATGGAAAGTGCGCGCTAGCAAGGCGGTAAGAGAAAGGCGAATGGAGGAGGAGTAGTGTCGTTTGAAAAACTAATTGACATCGTTGCTCTGGCAGCACTGACAGTTGCCGCTCCTTTTGGAACCTTTTGGACGGAAGGAGAAACATTTTTCGCGCAAATATTTTCACAGTTTCAACTTCGTCTTATTCAGCTGGGCTCTATATATATATTTTTTTTTTTCATTTTGCGTGGACAGTTTTAATTTAATTTTTACCCGAAATCAGCGCCATGTCGTTCGGTGCAGGCGCCAATTTTCGCGCGTCGCTTTGTGGCCTGTCTACCTCAAAGCCAGGCCCGACTGGTAACCAACCAAACCAGACCAGACCCGGAGTAACTATTGTCGGTGTTATTAAAAAAGTTTAGTCCGATTTAAGCGCGCAAGCTTAATGGCCCTGATTTTAATCACTAAAAATGTGTTGAAAGCCAGCTGGTTGAATTCGACAAGGCAAGCAACATACTGGAACTGGAGCATGGCAGAGGCATTGACGATGCCACCCAATTCCCCACTAGAATTCCCTCTCTGTCTGGCTTTGATTATTGTAGCGCTTATGTACAATAACTTGCACACGCCGTCAGAAGCGTCCATGAGCTGCAGAGTTGCCAAAATCTTTTCAGATCCGGAGCAGACGGTTCGCAGCTCGGTTAAAACTTCAGCGTATTAAAAAGTTTTATGTGTGCAGCAGCGAGAAATTGCATTAGCCGCAGGAGCAACTTGATGCAAACCTTATGCAACATATCCTTCTAACACAATCTGAAGTTTTAAAATGCACAGAAGTGGGCGGAGTGATGTTATGCAAACAATTAAGCTTTTTCAGCACCTGTTTCAAAATTCAAATATTTGGCGACTATGAAGCGAGCAATACAAGGAATTATTTTTTACTATAGAGAGTTAAGCATAAAAATTTAAAAATTAAAAAAAAAACTGAATAACTTGTTTATATCTAATTATAACTAATAATACTAATTTTTTCCAAAATTTGATGATACACATATTTTTTTAGATATCCAACAAGCTTGCAAATTTAAAAAAAGTAATGTTAAACTTGGAAAATAAAAAATTCTTAAATATTTTATTTTTAAATCACACAAAGTGGCAATTGAAACTACATGCTCGTTGTGCCTAGTCAACTAAAAAGTTTTGCTGTATACTCAAAAAAACTTAGCTTTCTATATTCTTACTTAAGCTTACTTATCTATCAATCAGAATAATAAATATTATTATTATTTTTGTATTATTAAATATGCTTTCATTAGTAATGCCAAATTAATAATGCATGTATATTATCGATCAACAAGTTAAGTTGTTTTTAACTGCTTAAAAGCTTGACAAATTTCACGTGGTCTAAGTATATTGCTAACTGTTTGCTATATTTATCTTTTAAAATTATTGCAAGCGCAACAAAAAATATTCTTTAGCAAAAAAAAAACGCATGTATTTTCAATATATCGATTTTCACTTGATCGGCTTTAATTCCAAGGCTGCATTGGAGCGAATGTGTTCCATTCGAGGGGCTTCATGGTGTTCCATTCGAGCGGTTTAATGGTGAAGGTGGGTGGCAGTGGTTCACAGTCTGAACCGTTGCATTGCGTTTGAGTCTGGGTGCCATTGCCAGTTTGGCTCTGACTCTGGCTCTGCTGTCCATCTCCTGTGACTTGTTCTTGGCAGCCAGGTCCAGTTTGTGTTTGCGTCTGTTGGCCATCCGCCGAGGTTTGAGTTCCAGACCCATTGCTGCCATTGCTGCAGAGGACTGCGACTGGTAATGCCTGTTCAATGGTAAAGTTTCAGATGCCTGTAGCACAGTTTGCTAGTCAATTTTCATTACATGCACGCTGGACAACAAGACGATGGCCATGGCCAGAAGGCAGACACTGCGAATGAATCTCATGTTGAACATTATTGGCCGATACAATTCGAACTGAGTCAAATGACTGGCGAGTCAACACTTTTTATGGGTTTACAAAAGACATAGAAACAGTAATAAGATCCTACGATAATTAACTTTTAACTTTTCAATAGTTTTTAAAGCGCTTTGATAAGGCGGTATCGTTTTTCTTATTTTTTTCAAGACTTAGATACGGTGTTAACAAGTAAGTAATGGGATTTTTTGATTGAACATTTTATAGTGCGTATGCCGGTTTTTTCTGTAATTATGTTCTGGAAAATGTATATAACGTAAATTATTTGTTGATAAAAACTGAAATCTTTCAATAAATTGATTATTGAAATGATGTTGCAATTTTATTTTATTTAATAGTAAATTGATAAAAATAAATAACATTTTCATAAAAAGAAAATGCAAATTTTCCAATTTATTTTATTCAAAAAAATCTTAATATACTCCGGGCAAAGTTATAAAAAACATTAACATGTTGTTCGGCTCAGTTGAAATCAATAACAAAAAAAACAATTAAGAAAGCTATATTCAGATATTCTCTGAAACCAATTCGATACGTATACACGTTGAAAAATAGGTAAACAACATATATACATTATGGGCATACAAACAATGCTTTAGCAATAGTAAAGGAAACCGTATATTAACAACTTGTCAAATACGATTTCCTGTCACGAGACAACAGCTTTGACCCTAAGAACAATTGACTTCATTGTAACCATGTTTTGCTAAATGCTCATTTATTTATTTAATTATTTATTTTGACAGAACTCTGGTTGCCCGAGATCGCAGTTAGACGGTGTTAGCTGCCGTCGAGGCGATCACAACTGGAGCAACTTAGCTCGCAGCTGGCACAGCAGATGAGGCAGCAACAACGCTAGCAGAAGTTGTTGGAGCACTTTGGGTAGTACTAAAGGGCGCAGCGGTAGTCGGAGCAGCAGCCGTTGTGGGCAGGCCGTTTCGCAGACAGCTGTCGAGAAGATCGTAAGTGGCAGCCGTGTCGCGGACATAGTTGCTCTCCGTGGTATTGGTGCACTGGTATTCCGTATCCTGGTTGACCTTGATCGACTCGGCCAGAGTGTTTGCCTCACTAGCCGCATTCGTGGCAATGTCATAGATCATAGAGATATCGCCCTGGGCCTGGTGGCAAGTTGTTGTGGTTAGATGAGCATGATTAAATTGCTTCACTTACCGCATTGGCATAGCAGTTGAAGAAGCTAGTAGTGTCGTTGGCGTCGGTACTGTCGCAAGTGGTAAAAGCGCTGCACATTTCGGTAACCTCCTGCTTATACGTTGTCTGATCCTGCAATGCCTGGGCTGTGATATTGGCCAGCTGCGAATTGAATGCGGTTATGCAGTCCTGATACGAACTGGAGAAAGTAGCAGCCACCTCAGTCAACATGGGCATGTACAGGGTAAAACACTGAGAGGTCACATCCGCTGACATAACATCCAGATTGTTGGCATTGACCAGATATTGATCCAATGCACCCTGCAACTGAAGTTGCACGGAGCTCGGCTTCGCCTAGAATACAAAACAATTTTCACTTTCACTTGGACTTGTTGTTCGTTAGTTAAATACACTTCACAATTACTTGGATAGTGATGGCGACGCTGGCCAGGATTAGCACACTGCACACAAGTTTCATGTTGGGGCTATTGTTAGGTTTCGCAATTACTACTGTCTGTGTTTTCCAGTTGACGCTAATGCTTTATATAGAGTGGGGAGCTTGCTAGCTGAAATGATTGATATATTTGCAAGTGAATTTTTTGCAATTTGCTTCTAGCAGGCGAAGAACCTAAAAGTAACTCATCAGGTGAATGGTGTGAGTCCCGTTAGTTCCGTCGATCAATTAGGTGGCATTAAGTTATGATTGAGGCCTCAAATTGCTTTGCATGTGCATTTCAACTGGTTGCCAACGTAACACGCATAGAACACAACAACACGGTCAACGTCCAAACACATGCACACAGGCCAACTCCTTGATAAGCGCTCCCGACAGGTTCACACATATTACAACAAGGGCAAAGTGCGTGTGTTCGCCTGGTTAGCCTGGCTAATGAAATATTAAGCCAATATATGCGCCAAATTGTCTACTACTCGATTGTTGGCTTATCGGCTTTGTCATTGTGCGTTATCGCATTCATAAATAATCGAAACTATGCCGAAAATTCTATTATGCTGTAACGTCAACAAACGAAAAGATATTTGGAAATACACATGTATGTATGTTTATAAATAATTAAACAATGAATTCATGGAAATTTATGAATATTTCGGCTTTGTCTCTTATCTAATCGAATTTATTCGAGTGAACATTTATAAACCGGTCCAAAAACATATTATATTTGATGAATTAAAAAATAAAATCTTTACAAAGCCAAACAATTATTTAAGTAAATGAGAATCTTCAGGTGATACATAAAAATTAGATAATTTAAACAATCAAGCACAAAGAACTTATAGATTAAATATTAGCGCAGTGATTTAACCAAAGAAGTGGATATAATAGAAAATATATGGTTCGTAATATTAATCAATTAATATATGCATATACTTGAATTGAAATTTGTATAAATAAATGTTGTATATCATAATAATCATAATATCCAATTGAACAAAAATAAAAAAATATCTTTAGCATTCATTGTAAGGTTTTCTTACTCTTGGCAACCGGAATCACAGATACATGTTCGAGATCAACAGTAGCATCAAAATGTTTTTTTTTTTCCTTCAGTTCTTTCCAGATATATTTTTAGCGCGCTCAAAAATATGCAGCACATTTTAAGGTACTACAGTTTATGAAGCACTGAGCTTTTTCTGGCTTTAGATAGGAGTAACCCCAGCAACAATTCATAAACAAACAAACCATGAATCAATGTCAGTTTAATTAATAAGCTACAAAGTTGAACTAATCATAATTTTAACAGTTTCATGTTGGCCACAAACCAAAAGAGACATGAAAATTATATTCATAACGTTGCTATTGACTCAGTTGCTGGTAATAACTAGTTGAATTGAAAAGCATCACTTTTAATATTATTTTTTTAGCTGGCGGAGTTGCCGCCGCGCAGTCTGGACAACCTAACGACCTATTTGGAGAACTATGATCTGGCCGGAGTGGGCAATACTAAACAGTGCTTTGTGAAATATCTACCACAGTTGGAACAAGTGAGCGCCACCTGGTCGAAGGAGTACAGTGACTGCCAGCAGAATGCGACCAATGCGCGTAGCACTGTGCAAAGCAATGTTGGCGGCTTACAGCAAACCATACGAAATGAGGCACTGCGCATAGTTAGCTATATAGACAGCTGCTTAAACACAAAGAATGCCTCCGATTACTTCAACTGCTTTGCCCAATTGGTAAGAGAGCACTTATTAGCCGAACTAACAAAGCCTAATGAGCACCGTTGTGTTTCTAGTCCAAACAGCAATTGGTCTCGATATATTCCATCTCCGTAAATGCCTCAGAGATTGCATTGAGTCTCGATCACCAGCTGAATGCCATCGTTGTGGAGCGGTATATCTGCTCGAATCGCACTGAGGACAGCTATGTGCTGGGCACAGCACGCTTATTTGATGCCTTGGAAAAATGCCTAGAACAGTCGACGACCTTGGCCAAAGCTACAGATTAAAGTCTTTCAAATGATTCACTAAAATCTAATACTGACTTTATTTTTATGGTAGTATTCAGTTTAGAGAAGTGGTCTATTCGGATAGTCGTCGGCTTGGTAGCGACACTCTTGTAGCTCCTCAAAAGCCAAACGCATGCTGCCAACATAAACGACCTGTGCCTCGAGGGTGCACAGTGCGAGCGTCTGCTCCACTGCATCGATATCTTCGCGCAGGCGAGTATGTGCACTAGTTGCGTTGTGATTAATCTCCACGATTAGATCCATATTTTGACTGCCCTGCAATATACAAATAGACAGCGAATTTGTTAGTGTTATATCTACACTTGCACGAATACACTCGAATTAATTTATGGCAATAGGGTAATAAAGACTTTTAATTGTCATTTTGCAGATTACGACTGCAGCTAAATTTTATTGCCTTAAGGTTCTACAGAAACTTATTTGGTGAGCTTTTCACGCTGTTTAATACCTCGATTTACTTATATATACCTGCAGATTATTTTTTAATAGGACTGCAAGAGTATTTACTCAGATACTTCATATCTCTGGTTTTTATTGCAGAAGTATAAGACCTTCAGTAAGTTTCTTATTATAATTTTTGCGTGTTTTAGCCAGTAAAATCAACTCAAAATAGTCCACGAATTTAAATCGCGCCATTTAATCTTGACATACAATTATAAAGAATTTTATATTTATTTACTGAAGTGATTAGCGTGTTGGTAGAGCTTTTAGATAGCTGCAATCTCAAGACCTTTATCTATGATTTCCTTATATGCAAAACGTGAATGTGAAATCCATTTGTTTGATGAAGTAGAACATTTATATAATAATCCATTTTTATTTTATTGGGATTGCTCCAGAAGTATTATCTAAAAACGTTTTCCACTACATTTGTAGTAATTGTAATATTACTTACACTATTCATGATACACTCCATGTACTCGAGATGGTCATCATTTACAGCGCACAGCTCGAAATTGCCACACAGCCTCCTGGTACCCATTTCGATTTGTTGTCTCTCCAGATTCTCATCGATGGACAGATCGATCTGAGTCTCGTTCGCAGTCAGCTCGCACCGCTCGTACTCTGCGGCAAAGGTGCTCGAGGCATTCATTCCGGCCAGCATATAGTCATCGTGGCAGTCACCCACTGTTGCGTCAGGCCAGACTGTTGGCACGACCAGAGTCTTGTCTGTGTCAACAACAGAACTGTCTGCCCGATGCAGGTAAATACCTAGAAGCAGCAGCATAACAAATAGGTGGCACCGGCGACTTTGGGTCTCGCAACCTAAATGTTTTTCAACTCGTACCGCACTCATTTAGCTATAAGTTTTGAATGGCGCTACGACTGGCCAGACGTCAGTTGGATGTGTTATTGCAAAGATATATAATTGAACATTTCCTTATAATGAAGCGATAGGTATTGGACACTGACTTAGATTGGTATATCAATTGATAAGTTTAAATTATTTGCGCACGTTAAGTGCTTATCAATCCAGTTGATTCGATGGTGCGGCGAGAATGACTGATCTGATGTTACACTAAAACAAATCGATTTGAAAGACTTTTCTTCGTATTATTCACGAAACAGTGTAAGTATATCTAAGCAATTTATGTACATAGTACATATGTATTTGAATCACTTTAAACAATACTGATAAGCTTAATCAATGAATTAACTCTCTAGTGCCCGCGACCGAATGTTGACGGACTTTAGTAAGCTTGTTACATTATATTTATTATTGATTTTTTGTCGTTTATAACACATACTGATAATTACAAAGGCTTTCACACTCATATGTAGTTGAAATGGTATCAAATCGGATTACAATTTATTCACTTTTTGCAAAAAGTTTAAGTTCCCAATATCGAAAGCTGCATTCCCGACTTTCATTTTAGAAATGCCATATTTATATTTTTGAAAAACTATTTGTATTTCAGTTCTTAAAAAAGAAACAAAAAAACTCGACCATTCTTTGAATCAATATAAGCAAACTTTATTTATTAAAAAATGGGCTCTATGGGTTTAATTTGGTTTGGTTGTTACTGCCTTTAAGTATGCAACCCTTTTTGCATTTATTTATTTATTTTTTTCAATTATTTATCAATTATCTGCTGATAATGTTCAACGTATAACTTGCCTCCATGAAGATTAGTTAAAGTCCGTTCACTTTACACTCAACAACAAGTTTAGAAAAAACGCGAAAGCTTGGTCAATCTGCTGTGGACGGTCTCTGGCAACATCTTGCCAATATCCTCCTCCGGCATCCTCTCTGTTGTAGACTCAGGGTCCTCAGTTGTGGTGTTTGGCTCCTCAGTAGATGCATCTGGAGCATCAGTTGTCCACTCAATTGGTGCATCAGTTGTGGGCTCAACTGGTTCCTCGGTGGAGACAGCTGGTTCATCATCATCCTCGGTGGTGGACCTAATAGGTGCAACAGTTGTGGAGTCAGCTGGTTCCTCAGTGGTGGAACTAATAGGTGCATCAGTTGTGGAGTCAGCTGGTTCCTCGGTGGTGGAGCTAATAGGTGCATCAGTTGTAGAGTCAGCTGGTTCGTCAGTGGTGGACATAATAGGTGCAACAGTTGTGGAGTCCTCTGGTTCCTCGGTGATAATAGGTGCAGCAGTTGTGGAGTAATCGGGTTTCAGAGTAGTGATCTCACCCCCAGAAACACAGATATTGAAATCCGAATCACATTTATCCAATCCAGTAGCATACTCCAGGCGAGCATCATCCGTGCATATCCCTAGATCTGAATCGATGACGCTGTACTGGCTACTGATGCTGTTGTATAGGATGTTTGCATCGCTGTTCAATGTGAACACCACTTTGTAGCTGTTAGCCGACTGAAAATAATTAAAGTTCAACGTAGACAAATTTATAATTGTTCGAGACAATTGCGTATCTGTATCAATTTGAATAATGTTCTCGCATAAGTCGCAGGATATTCCAATAGCCACAACATTGAAGGAGCTGTGACTATTATTTATACATGCTTCTTCTACTCAAAAATATTTTCTAATTTATTATTAAAATGCTTTAGTTTCTCTATTAAGGAGTTTTATCCTGATCACTCCGAAAATAATGCCCATGCACAGATTCTAAGAAAATCCCGCTGGTCGATTTTATATCTCCTCTTCATGATTTGTTTCTGAATGTCCATAAGATAATTTATTATTTATGAAATTGTAACTTTTGCCTAGAACAGAATTCCTTCCAATTGCTGAGTACGTACCTCAACCCGATAACAATCGAAAAACTGGAGACCATCAGAGAACGATTCGCAGGAGTTCATGTTACTGCACATATTCTGGCTTCGAGAGAGCAAGTCATTGCGACTCTCTTGGCTCTGAGCGGTCAGGGTGTTCTTGTCCGTCTGGGCTTTGACTATACAAGCGGTGTAGACCTTGTTATAGTTGCCCAACGTTGCCGATTGATCGGCAAGGTACTGATTGAAGCACTCATTGATTAGATTGGGATCATTGGCGTCACGGTGGGCCGACATTAATGAGTGCATGGCCTTCTGATGCAGCCTCATGAATGGCTGAAAGTCCACATCCTTGGTGGAGAAAAAAGCGTTGCAGCCAACGGCTAAAACCATGCACAAAGCAATCGCGAATTTCATCTTTTATCCTGCACTTGACACTATTTTACAATATGAGAACCGTGAGGGTGGCTATTTAACTGACCGCAAATATATGGTGGCAATGCTTATATAGCCGAAAAATTTTGGGAACTTACCAGACAAAATTAAAAAAAAAAGCTATATAAAATTTATCAAAAACCCATCATGGAGACTGTCTAAGTTTTAATTAGTTTTTAACTCATCTAATGAAAAAATAATAACCATCATATCGCTAACCCATTGAACGTTGTCTATATTATCTATTGCAGAGTTATCATGGTCAATACGCTTTTACCTATTCGCAAGACAGTACGCAATAGATAAGGACAACTTCCAGCTTATCGCCAAATGCGGAATTGTTCAAGGTGCACGAGGTAAGACTGTAGTTGGTATTTTTGTTAACCATGAGTAATAACAATTGCTATCACGGGACTTCAATGTGATTTTTGTGAAACTGGACTTTATCAATGCGATTGTCAATTAACAAGGTAATGCTTAGCAAATAAATAAAGTTATACTGATCTGTAACTCCAGTTATCAAATATTATAGCTTATCTTTGAGCGAGAGAAAGGAAAGTGCCGAAGAAAGTTATATATGGATCGATCGCCAATCTGGGCTCTCGGTAATGTTAAAATTTTAATGCTCTCAATATCAAATTATACATTTAGAACTTTATATCATAAGGAAATTAATGTGAAACTAAGAATTATTCATGGACATAATTCTTTTGAATACAAATTATCTCTTCTGATCTGCATAATGTTGTTTTTATTGAATCAATCCATAGAAATAGGAATTTATGGTAAATGGTTTAATAAACTTTAAAGGCCTTCGAACGAATTCCTAACAGTGTCCACCAATTTATTGAGACCCTCCTCGGGAATCCTTTCACCAAATTCAACGTCGCGGATTGGTTGATCGCCTAGAGCATCAGCGCTGGCTACGGCGAATGGTGGCTGCTCAGGTGTGTTTGGAGTCGGCTGGCTGATGGTTGCCAATGGCTCAAGGCCTCTGTTACACCTGTCGAAATCTTCATAGATGGCAGTTTGTTTCTCAATGTAGACGCGCTCTGAAGCGTTGGAGCATTTGTATTGATTAGTATCAATCATACGGAATTCCTCTCGCACAATAGCCAACAGCTCGCTTGAGTTAGCCGAAATCGTGTACATGGTCTTGGCATTATTGGCGGCCTGAAAATACGAGTAGTTCAAGTAAAGTATACGTAAATACGTAAGTTGCATGTGTGTGTGATCAAGAAAGAGCGTTTTCAACTTACCGTATTTGTGTAGCAATCAAAGTAATCAATGGATCCGCTATTTTCTCTGCACGCAGACAAAGCATCGCAGGATATAGCCGCGGCGCCATCGATCAGATACCGGTCACCCTGGGTGCTCGCATCGATGCCCTCACGGGATGCATCGGCGACGCTCACGCACTGGGCAAATGCAGCCTTGTATTCCTCGGCAAGTTCATTCATCAGGGGTATGTAGATGTTAAAGCAGTCGATCGAACGGGCTGGATTATCCTGGCTAATTTCTTGGGAGCTCATTATGAACTTTATGAGGTCCATCTCTTGCGCCATCTCCCGGGGCAGCGCTTGGCTAAGGCCAATGGCCAAGAGCAGGACACACAATTTTGTATACATTATGCAGATTTTTGGAACTTTTTAATTTGTGTTGCTCGTTCACTGTTAGCGACGGATTCGTTATGGTGGAAAATGGAACCGTCTTGATATTTATAAGTGAAGAGGTCTATAAAAATAAGAGCATTGTATGTTGTAAACATGCCATATTATGTCAGCATTCACGTTATCAATATTGACAGACATTATCGTCAGCTGACGCTCACAAGGGGTGGTAAAACTATTCCCACTTAAGCAAAACCCCACACACTGCTGCTTAGAAATCTTTATAGATGATTTGCACAGTCTTAAAAATTGGCGGGGATCTTGTGATATTTTTAGACATGTGCAATTAAAAATTTTGGTGGATCCAGATCATGAATAGTCATAAAGTAATTGACATTGGGAGATTAAGCCATTGCGCAGTTGCTCAAGTTAAACTGGTTAAAAGCAGATCAAACGAACAGAACGAGCAGACACATGTTGTAAGTCATTGATGGAATTAATTCAGAATTAGCCTGCTACACATTTCGATTTAATCAAAAATAGATAGATAAAGATAGTAATTGATAAGTACGCAATTGTTCACGACTCTCGACGTAAGAGTGTAGTTGCTATTTTTATATTTTGATACCGAAGGTGTAATAGTTTTATACTTTGGTACCGAAGGTATATTGGTTTTGTGAAATATCCGTCATGCTGTCTGTCTGTCCGTCTGTGTACAAATTGTGCTAAGTCCACCAGGGGGCCATGAAATCGATAACATCGTTAATCGCAAATCGATAAAGCCACAAGTCTACTACAATTTTCAGGCTATAGTCACCAAATTCGGTTTATATATTGTTAACGATGTTCTGCATAGATTGGCAATTATCACGCCCCAAATTAAAAACGATATAAGCCTATATCTACCGCAACTTTGGAACTATAGTTAGCACGCTTGAAACGTAGACTACTAAGATCGTCCTCCAACCCTTTTTAATTTTGGCACACGCCCACTCGAGCACACACAGTCCCCAAAAGCCTATAGCTCCCATAACTTAAGAGCTGCAGTCACCAAACTTAGAAGGAAAGTTACCGCCAACTTTTCCACCTCATTTTTGCCACGCCAAAGATCGGTATTTCGCGGCTATACCCAACCTGGTTTTTGCTACATGTTATCAGCTGCTATTACTTATTGTATCAAACTATGTCGCAGTCGGTTACGCATGACTGCAAAATTTTCTCTTTTTGTTATAAACGATGCTATCAAGGAATTTAGCTTTGATTTTGTTGAAAGTGGACCTTATCAATGCGATTGTTAAATGATATTGTATCAAGTCTGAATAAATTGCAAATCCATTGTTATCAAATATTGTATTTGTAATACATTAATCTAAGGAGTTCAATTTCCAACCCAGCAATATTATTGGTATTTGCAGGTGTTCGATGTGAATAAATAAATTTATATTGTAAGAAAACAAAAAACTTTATTCCACTTTTTTTAGGTATTTAAAACAGAGACGAATTAATTATTCCGTGTCAATTTATATACATTTTATTGATGTAATAAAAGTTAGTTGCAGTACAATAATTGAAATCATTTTAGTTGGTTTAGAAAAAGTCAAGTTGTTTTCAAATACTATGTGTAATTAAATAGTTAGTTACTGTTATATATGTATATTGGCACTTTACTTCTCGTCAGAGTCTAATGACGCTTGAAAAATTTCTTTAAGTTCCGCAAAATCTGATTAATATCCTCCTCGGGCATATCGTTTTCTATAGTACTGCTGGTTGTTCCTGTGGAAAGAGTAGTGTCCTCATTGCCAGAGTCAGAAACCTCAGTCGACTCAGCGGTGGTTGGAGCAGTGGTCGGGTCAGCGGTGGTTGGAGCAGTGGTCGGGTCAGCGGTGGTTGGAGCAGTGGTCGGGTCAGCGGTGGTTGGAGCAGTGGTCGGATCAGGGGTGGTTGGAGCAGGAGTCGGCTGGGTGGTGGTTGTCAATGGCTCAAGGCCTCTATTACACCTGTCGAAATCTTCATAGATGGCAGTTTGTTTCTCCACATAGACGCGCTCTGATGCGTTGGTGCATTTGTATTGATTGGTATCAATCATACGGAATTCCTCTCGCACAGTAATCAGCAGCTCGCTCGAGTTAGCCGAAATCGCGTACATGGTCTTGGCATTGTTGCCAGCCTGAAAATACGAGTAGTTCAAGTAAAGTATACGTAAATACGTAAGTTGCATGTGCGTGTGATCAAGAAGATGAGGAGAAGAAAGAGCGTGTTCAACTTACCGTATTTGTGTAGCATTCAAAGTAATCAATGGATCCGCTATTTTCACTGCACGCAGACAAAGCAGCGCAGGCTGCGGTCGCGGAGCTATCGATGTTATCCCTGTCACCCTGGGTGCTCTCATCGACGCCCTCACGGGATGCATCGGCAACGCTCAAGCACTGGGCAAATGCAGCCTTGTATTCCTCGGCAAGTTCATTCATCAGGGGTATGTAGGTGTTAAAGCAGTCGATCGAGCGGCCTGGATTACTCTGGCTAATTTCTCGGGAGTTCATTATGAACTTCATGAGGCCCATCTCTGGTGCCAACTTCTGGGGCACCGCTTGGCTAAGGCCAATGGCCAAGAGCAGGACACACAATTTTGTATACATATTGTAGATTTTTGACACTTTTTAATTTCTGTTGTTCGTTCGCTGCGAAAGTCGGATTCGTAATGGTGGAAATATAAAATCAACTCGGTATTTATAACAGAACATAATATGGTCGTGTTACTACTTTAGGCTTGGCCCTATCAATTCAGCTATCAGTGACGAATGAGAGTATCAGGTTTGTCGCTTATCTGACACTTTGCTTTCAAGCAATTTAAAATTCGCCGAATAATCCTTACATACTACGTCACCGAAGTTTTCAAATCATATTTCCATCACAAGCCAACACAAATGATTTTCGAAAATATAATAGCTGGTACACATCTTATGATTTCCTTGTAATTTTATCATATCATAATATAATTAACAATAGTTCATATTATAAAAGATCACAACCTTCTTGAGTCTTAGTATTTCTGTCAATGTTTCGACATTGATAGACATAGAGCTTTACTATTTTTAACTTTTATCTGAAATCTATCAAGTGTTTCTTTCTGGGAAATTGATTGCATAAACAAAATTGCTTACTTAATGTTGTTGGTATTGCTAGTTCCTTATCAGTACGTGAACGTCTTCAGTCTTTGCCATTGCCAGCTCGCTTATCGGCGCTGGTATTAGATAAGCGCACCTGTGGATGATCACAACTGATACATTATGCAAAATTTGTCCAATTCTTATGCAGATTCTTTAAGCATTATTTGGACTTACAAGCATAAATAATAGTTTTGTAATGGTGGGGGTCAATGATCGAACAAAGTTAAATCATATCTACATGTCTGTCAAATTCAGTCGCTTATCATGCCACGTGCTGGGGCATGCCACAATTAAAACACGAAAACAATAAATAATGCGGATTGTGAATCGTTTAAGCACTCGTTTCTATTTAATCAAAAATTTGAAATGAAAAACATCGATGTTTAGCACTGTATTAGAGCTGCTAAAATATTAAAATTTTGCAGTCAAGTTTGTAACACAATCAAATGATGTCTCCGATCCTATAAAGTGTATATATTCTTTTTTTTTTTAATTTATGATTAAATTTAGATGTCAGTAGGTGTGCAAACGTATGTAATCTTCAGCGTTCCAAAGATGCGTTTCTTTCTTACTTCATTTTTTATCGCAAGTACTGCAAAATATAATCAGTCTGCTCAACTGCAGCGGCTGCTATGCGACACAAAGGAGCGAGGGGCGTGGCAGCTACTAATTTGCATATCTTAATTGCGTTCTTTGTGTGAACCTGTTTTTACTGAGCCACGCAAACAGAACGCGAACTGCATTAACTTTTTACACATACACTGAAGAGTACACCTAGGCAACGGCTTAAATCAGCCGTTGGCTGCATCCTGCGGCAAGGACTCGCACCGACACTGTCGACAGTCATTAGCTAGATTTTAAGGGGTACAAGTGCGTGAGAGTGTGCGGAGGGCTGTATGTGTGCAAGTGAATGTCTGTGCGCCCACATTTCTAATTTGTTTTAATTGCAGTGACAACAATGCCGCAGGCAAGAAAAACAACCATAATAACAATCAACAGCCAAAGCAAAAACAAACGCAATTAAATTTAAATGAAAATCGCCGCTGGCCCAAAAGATAGCAACTGTTTACTTAAATATGTAGTTTTTCAGGCTTTAAGCTACCAAATAAATTTGGCTGGCGTAAAATTGATTTGGCAATTACAAAAGGGAAATTTATGATAAAGTCTGCTGCTTTCTTCAGTTCTTCAGACTGTAAGGTATATTTCAGTGGGGCACACGCCTCGCCCCGACCTGCTTGCACTGCAGCCGTTAATTATGTAAGTTACACTTGCAAAATTGCAATTGCTTTAGATTAGTTTAATAGAGAAGTTGTCAATGAGCTTGACCGAGGTCAAACACGCTTGTGCTAACTTTTGCATGCCACGACAAGATTACAAAAGTTTTCTTCCCAATAATAGCCAATGTCTGTCAGTTTGTTATCTGTTTAATGAAGACCTTGACCAGTACGATATGTTTAAACCAGGGAAGCTAGTGTTTTAGGGAGATCAATAACTTCTTGAGGTAAGAGCTCAGACTGTCTGCTGAAGAGGTTGTGTGCGTAGCCGTAAATAAGTCCGACGTCGTCGTAATCACAACTGGTGAAGTAATGGTTGGAACTGAAAGATTTGTGACTAGATCAGATGTGGCTGTAACTGGAACAAGCGTCGTCATAGCTACGTCCGTGGTTTCGCTGGCAGCTGTTGTCGAATCTGTTGCTGGCACTGTCTCGTCGCCCATCAGACAGCTCTGTAGGTGGACATAGGCATTGTCCGTCTTCAGTTCATAGTTGCGCTTTGAGGTGTTCGCGCATTGCTCCTCTGTGAAGTGAATCATTTGAATGCTCTGCGCGAGCTGGCCATAATAACTGCTGGCACTGCTGGATATGTTGTACATCACGTTCACATCATCGTTTCCCTATTTTTTAATTAATAGTTTACCTTATATTAATTAATAAAATAATGCTTACGGTTATTTAAACATTTTACTTACCACATCTGAGAAACAGGACAGAGATTGCAAGCTACTCAATTGATTATTACAATTTTCTATAAGCTGGCAGGCGGATTCAGCGTTGCTGACCAAAGTGCTCAGCACTGGTTTGTAACTGTCATCCAGGTCTGCAATCTGCTGTTGCGACGTATTTTGGCAACTTTCTAACTCCTGCTCATACTGCTCCAGCAGCTGATCGAATATCCCGCTGTAGTACTGAAAGCATTTCAGGGAGCGTGAAGGATTACTCTGCTGTAAGTCGCTGGTGCTGCGCATTGCTTGAAGCAGTCTCGATTCACCCAATGTATGAGTGGGACTTGCACAGGCACAGGCAACCACACTGGCAATCAATATTAGAACTTTTCCTGTCGAATACATTTTCGTTTTCTTATTTTTTATTTGAACTCTTCTTTTTTAGGAACTTTACTTTTTGGTGGATGGCCCTTATGGGGCTGTCGTTTGTTAATGACTTTCGTGTAAATTTAAGGTTCGCACACTTTTATAGGCGGCGACTGTCGAAATATCAAACAAAATGAAATGCTTTTTGGGCTTAGTCTCTTAAGATATGACAATCTGATATTAAATATACATCAAACTACCCTACCTGTATCTAATATCTAGTATTTTTCAGTCATATGTGTGTTAATTAGTTATGCCAAAAACTACACATAATGTTTGGTAATTTGGAGCCCTTTTTATAAACTTAAAACCAAGATAATGTTCAAACTAAATACGAATTACATAACGGCTTTATTTTTAAATTTGATTATGATATTCCATGAAAATAATATTATTCTATTTTATTGTAGCTGTGCGCCCCACATATATTAGTTTTTTTCAATATGCAATTTATTAGAGTAGCGTACCGCACATGTTGGTCAAGTTGTGTTAATTTTACATTAATTTCAATTGGTTAAATTCAAATGCCAATTAATCTTCAAATGCCTTGTTTTTTCTTATCGATCTAAGCTACTCAATACATTTGTCGGGCATTAACAATTTCGCAATGAATAATTGATTCGACATCGGTGAACTCTATATGCGTGGGTGACTAAGGAAACGTTTCCGTTTCGCCGCATTTGCCGATTTTTTTATCTATACAAAAATTTCATAAACACACCCCTTCGTATTTGTACAACCCAAATAACATATAACAAAAGATTTCGCAATTAAAACTGATTTCTAGACGATTTCGTAGAAATGATAACGTCTATTCCACCTAATTTTAAATTCAGGGAATCGAAACAAGGTAAGTTAAGTTAAGATAGATGGACAGGCACTTGATATAATGCGTAGCTCATAAGCAGCAAACAAAATACGTATACAAATTTCAATTGCGTCTCGCTCCTCATTTTCATACCTACAAATTGGTAAGATAAGCGTAATTCATTCCCATTTTTGCACAGTGCCAGCCATTTTTCAGCAACGGTTTTTCTCTTCTCATCTCTTTTGGCCAGCAGCTGTCTGTACTTACAATGCATTTTCAATTTTCGAATTTTCAGCGCTCTGCACTATTTGATGCATGTCGAGCTCCATCTCGTTTGCAGCAGCCGCTCTACCGGGCGAATGATTAATTTTATTTAGCTAAAGGCAAATGCAATGCCCTCCATCTCCGTTGCATGCTAAGCGCCGTTCTAGATACAGCCCGAGCTGAAGCTGGAGCTGCATAACGATTGCGTCTGCAACCACAGTGGGCGCCCATGGCTGCCAGCTGTCAGCGGAAATGAAGTTGTGGCAAATGCATCACCGCTCTTTTGACATTGAGTTACGTTGAGTTAACTCCTGATGGATTCTCAGACATCAGGGCATTAAGCAACTGACAACTGAGCGTCGGAGCGTTTTACTCTCTTTAAGTACTCCTCAAATTGTAATTTGGCATCCAAAATGAATGATCAAAACACTTTTTGCATTAAGCCACACAAAATGAACGCAAACTTTTAGTTGTCAAATTAATTCACTGGCACTTCCGGTGAAATCTGATTAGAATTTAATTCATTTATGACATTTTTGTGTCAAAGCAATTATAAAACACAATAACTAGAATAAATGTTATGAGGAACATGCAATTTGCGCTATCATTTACCGATAATAATACCGCACTTTAGCGATAAGTTTCTACCGTATTATTTCCAAGGAATACCCAATGAAAATATTGTTCAAAAACACTTTAGAAACTGGACAGTGGCGTAATAATATTTACTACCTCAAGATTAGATTTCATGGAAATGATTGTTTTTCTAGTGTGATCTCTTACCCGCTCTTACTCTTACTCCAGTAACTAAGGGAACACTTTTTACACAATAAAATTAAACTGTATAGTTTGTGAATTACCTTCTGGCGGTAACATTTAATATACTATTTTGGTTCCTCTTATCACAATGTGATTTTTTTTCCCACTGATTACCCATAAATTTTAATGCATATAAATGGTAAAGTACCTTAGAGAACTCTCAGTCATTGATTTGGTCGGCATAATTAGTTGACTTTTATGGAGTGTATTTTATGAGTTTCCTGTTTGAATTTTTGATATGAGCGATAGCTAAGTTTAGAGCAAGTAGCATGTTTTGCGCTGATTTTTTATTTAAGACAATAATCATTTCCAAATCGGATTGATTTTAGCAATAACTTTTTATGAGTGATAGAGAAAATCATCTTACGAAAGTATAAATTAAAATACCAATATTTGTATAGAAGTAAATCAATTTGACACTCACGTGGCATCTAGAATTTTCCACCTTTATATCAGTATTTATTGTTATTACGAGATTCCTTAGTTATCAGGTATATTCACTTTGATATTAAGTTCATAAATGACAGCTCGTTATTAAAAAAGGGCTAATATGTTTCATAAGAGTAGGTAAGAGCCATCAGTTGACATACGTGGTGTAATTTCTAATGAACCACCGACAAGCCAATATAATTTATGATAATTATTTATACTACTCGCATTACATATACACACTGATGTCACTCCTATTCTTATATAGTATTCCATATGTACTCAACTGCTAAGCGGCCGTGAGCGCAACAGTGCAAATTGTTTTGTTGCAATAACAAAAGATTTTACGATTGCAATAACAAGAAGTGCGCCCAATTAAACAGGCCGTCAATGTGACTGGATGGAAGTGGATGGAAGTGAACTGATGTGGATGAATGTGGCTAGCTTGTGGGCTGCTGGTCGCTGCTGTTCGCTGCTGTTTGGCGTGGCTGTTGTCCGTTCATCAATACGAGCAAACGACATAACAGATATAGAAATGGAGTTACAAGCCGACACATAGAAACTGAAATAGAATTAGAAATCGCAATTTTAGTTGGGTGGTGGCCATAAAACTTACCAGCGCTGTGGCACGCTTCGAGTTTATTAGTGCGCGTGAAATTCAATTAAAACGCGTGCTCAATATTAGCGTGTCTGCTGTCCAAGTCATAAAGCAGTTTATTGTGTATTATTGAAGGGCATCAGCAACCCAGCCACAACCAGCAACACATGCAGCTTCAGCAGCAGCAACAGCAACTGACACAGCAGCAGCAGCAGCAGCAGTCACTTAAGATCAACTCCTGCTGGCGGTTTCACACAGTTTTCTATACCATTTAAAAAAATTTATGAAATGTTTACCTTTTTGCTTTATGTATGTTACTCTACTTATAACTCTAGGAAGAATTTAAAATTTTAGTTGTGACCAAGTTCATTCATTAAAATGCTTTGTTTGAATTTAGTTTCCACTTTGACATTCGACAAAGTTAAATTAAGTTTGAGCTTAAGAGTAAACACAATTATCATAGGGACTGTAAAAGCAGTAGTAAGCTAAGACCGCTGTCTTCTTTTGTGCTAACTAGGAAAATTCAAAACCAAATTTAGTTAAGGGAAATTACAGATTATTTAAGTTAGGTAAACCAATCACCACGATATCTTCCACGAACACCAATTGTACAATTGCATTGTGTGTAAATGTCATGCGGAACAGTCAATAGTCAATAGTTTTTTATATGATCAATGTTTTGTGGGCGTTTGATTGTTTACTAAAGCATGTGCGTCAATTTACGCCAATCATGCTGTCTATAAAGATTATATGCTTGTTGTAATTAGATAACACATAAAAAAAAATAAAATATATATATATAAATATGTATATAGCACACGTAGCCAGCAGGCAGAGCATTGGGGCAATGCGGCTGGTTTTGCAAAATTAATTAAGATAATGCCACGAAAAATATAATGAACTTGTCCACGACCGATAAAGCTGAAAATGTCCACAAATGCAGCTTGTTGTAAAAGCACTTCAAGTTTTATTGGCCAAGTGCGAAAGCAGCGTTAACCTTACTCACTACCAACTTAGCAAATAGCAACTGACTGCAGGCATCTGTCATAAAGTGCAGTTGCGGATGGACGAAGTCCGGACAGGTGCATTATAATGAAAACTTTCGCCTTGTTGCACATTAAGAACAGAACATGACCAGCTGCCAAGTGGCATCCTGCCTGTCTTGCTGCTAGCAGTCTGGGAATCAGTGCAAGAAAATTACATTTTTAGTTCTGGTGAAAAATTAGTCAAATTGCTGCCTCTGTTGCGTGTAACTGCTGCTGTTACTAATCTATAAAAAAAATGCAAAATGACAAATATCAAAAACTTAAATTATTATATGTTTTATTAAGATTTATTTAAAAATTCGTAATAAATATATTCAAAAATTAAACGCAATTAAAATGTTGGTGACAGGAAGTAAGTTGTTGGCCACAAAAAATGCAACATACTTTTACATGTGCCCGAAATGGGGCAATGTTTCAGACTCAAATGTCAAACAAAAATTACATAAAAATAGTTTACTAGCTCATAGTCGAGACTTGGTCAATTGCAAACTGCTGCCGACCTCATCGCCGTAAACCACAGATGCAACAAAAGGGTTAAAGTCAGCAACAGCAAATATTTATGTGCAACTTCAGCGGCAGCCAGTTGAATTCCCAGCCAGCGAACTAGACTTACAAAATGCGAGCTCGAGAATTGCTGCTGATGATACTGAAACTCACATACATATAAATAACACACACTTCCAACTTCCTCCAGTTGCGATTACTGTAAGCGATCAAATACTCATAGCTTACTTGTCGCATCGGATGGCCCTGCTGACAGATGGTTCAAGTGTTAACAATCCTCAAGCGAATTGTCAATCAAAAATAAATGCTGAAAGTTATACCATTTATTTTCATTCAGCAGCTATGCAAAAGCACAATAATGTTGCATACTTTTTAGCGTTTCGCATAATTGTTCCTGCATGATGCACATGTTTGTTTTATGTGCGTGAATTGTGCACTATATATTTTCAAAACTTTCTGAAATGCATTCTGCAGTCAATATTTTAATTAAATATAATTTTTAATTCATTAACTAAATTTTAAATAAAGGCTGCGTAAGATCTGCTTTCATCTGTGAACAAAAGAAACTTCAAGATTTTTTCTAATGGACTTTGAAGACCTTTTTGCAGACTGCAATAAGCAGCTTTAACAAATGCGATGAATTCACATGCAATCGATAAGCAAATTTGATTTGAATAAATTATTCAAAAATTTAGTGATCCATATCAAAGTGCAACATAATTTGAATTCCTAATTATAATACGTATAAGTATTATGTGTAGTATTATGCTTGAATTAAAGGTGGCAAAGTGTGCGGTCTGTTGAAGTATTCGCATGGAAGTGATTAAATTTGCGTCGACGCTACACGGTTGTTGTTGTAGTTATGATAAACCCGGCACAGTGTTCCATGCAATGCCTCATAAATCAAGCCAAAATTCAAATGTTATCAGTATGCGGAATATTTCCAAACTACGTAATAGGGGCAACGCAATGTATATTTATGAGTGTGTATGTGTGTTTTCCAGTGTGATAGATAAGCAAACGGGCTGCTGTCCAGTAAGCTGCTGCCACTGCAGCGGCAGCAGACTCTCCTATATACTACAGTTTCTTTAATAAGGTTCGTCTGTGTCTGTGTGTTTGTTCTGAAGCTAAATGAGTTGAGTTGTTTTGTTCTGCGCCTGCTCGCTGGATCTGTGCGTAGTCGATTTGTCATGGCAACTACGGAGATTCCTTGTATATTGACTGACGTTTATATAGCCAGCGAGATAAGAGCAGCTGCTATTCGTGTATTGCATTAAATAATTGCGTGTTGGCAGCAACAAATTCGCATTTGGCTAAGGGCTTTTCCCACCAGCAAAGTGACGGGTTACCAGTGGCAACTGAGCTATGCCATACACATACACACACACACACACCCAGCCGCACACAGGTGGCATATCTAACAATAGACGGCAGCACTTTTTTATATAAATATTAAAGTTGCTGCCTACTTTGATGCGCTGCGCAGCGTCAACGAGCGCAGCATTATAAATGGCCATACTCGCCCTGGTTGGCCACTCATTCGCGCCACTCCAAGCATACCGCAAAAATCTCGTGCGCGATCCCAACTACATATTCAAGTAAATATCACACGACGCAAACGTGTGAGTGAAAATATAATTGTAAAATCGTTAAATAAAACATTTGCAAAAAAAAAGTTACGATTTTTACTTTGAGCGCGTTGCGAAGACACTGAAGCAAAAGCTATAGCAGAAATTTCTCAAGCCAAACAGGTGACACACATACGCCATGGTGTTCAAGCCAATGGTAAGTCTTACAACCTTAGTGGCCATAACACGTACAAAAGTTTCTTGCCAAAAATTTTGCAATCGGAAAACAGATATAAAACTGCAGGAAGAAACTAATTTTTTTTAGGTGAAAGAAAGATATAGCACAGTTAAGTGAATATTTCCGATTTTTTCGGCTTTTAAGTTTTTGTTTGTTCAAAAAGACAAATTGGAAGCAGTGTGAACGCTTTACTCCAATATGTCAAAGTAGCTAGAGAAACCTAGTTTAATTTCATCAAAATGTATGCACAATACAATTAAAGCTAAACTGTGAAAGGAAATGAATGAGCATTTATTAAATGGGTCAATACAAGGCACAATTGAATAAATCAATTTTTAGCTTTAAAAGTTAGACTTACAACGAAAAATATAATTGGCGCAGTGGTACATGAAATGGCAGGTGCTGGCAGAATGCAAACAGAAATGGAATTAATGCCAAGCATCAAGCGAATTGTTGACTAGCTAAGCCGTCGGACATCAATCCACACACACACACACACACATACAAAAACCAGCAGCAGCAGCAGCTGTGCACACATGCATGGATATGGTTAGAAAATTGCAAATTAACAAAAAGCAGGCATTTAGCTTGAGTTGGCTCAAAATTAGCTGAAAATCCTACAAAAAGTTTGTGTATGTGTGTGAGTGCTCGCATGCATATACGCATTTAATGTTAGGATGAATACGAATCAGTGTTTCTACTCTACAGTTTGGCAAACAAGAAGCAGGCCAGATGCACACAAAAAGCCAGCACACTTGTCTCAAATCAGAGTTGAGCTGAGAGCCGACAACTGACAACAAAGTGTGTAGCGGAAAATGAGAAAGTGAGGGGCATGCAATCTCTTGAATGTTTAGCGTGTCAGTTGCCTGGTAGAAAAGCGATGACTTCTCGGCCAGCTGTGCACAACAATATGCAAAACTACAAATCAAAAATGGTTTAATGAAAAAATCGTTTACGAAAAATAGAAAATAGATAGCAGCAAAATGCTGTGCAAAACTGCACAATTTCACACTAGCTTCCCAGTGCAATAAACGATGTATAAAGAAAATAATTAGACAGTAATTGGCACATTCACCACACAGTTGTTGCATAGTTACACGATTTCCACTAAATATTTCAAAGTTCTGCAAAATAAAAAATCATCAAAATCTGCTGCACAAAAATAATAATAAAAAAAAATTTGGAACTGTTACAATATGCATGTGTTTATGCGCATATTTTATGGCGTCCTTTTTGGCAGACACGCACACTCGCTCACACAAATAGTGCACCATTTCACCTGATCCACCGCAATTTCCGCTTGTTGCCAAAAAATGTTCAAACTAAACGCCACATAAAGGCGCACCATTTTCCATTTGTCCATTTGGAGTTCTGGCAACATGAATTCCATTGCAGCTGCCAGAACAAACACAAAAAACAAAAAGTGGTCATGCTGAAAAGAATAGTGAACTGTGTGTCTGCCGCAGCAATTAAAATTGAATGCAACTCAAGACCGCAACATGCCAAAGGGAACAAATTAAAAGTTCAATTAAAACACATCATTTAGTCTTGATAATGTCACAGACAGCTGCTTTTTATTATTGACGGATAGCAAAAATAATGTGTAATTTAGTTCATTTACTCACTCATTCAAACAGTTATTGAATTAAATATAAATTATAATATTTTGAGGAATTTATATAATTTCTTGTTGAACTCTTTGAATATGGATGCCTTGAAGTGAGATAATATAATCATTAGCTATTTACCATCATCAAAAGAGCAAATAGACAGCATCCGCCCAATGCCAGAGGGACACGTTGGCAAATCAAATAAATTTTGCAATTAAAAGTTGCAATCCTTCGAAAACATTTGTCAACGTAAATAAACGTAAATTAAGTTTATTTTGCATCTTGTTTCGCAAATTTTCTTTACCTTGTTTCCCAATTTCCTCCAGTTGCCAGTTTTTGTTGCTGTTACTTTTCTGCTCTGTTCTGTTTTTCTTTCTTGTTTTTTTTTTGTTTTTTTCTTGAGTGTTGCTAGTCCGCTGGTCGCATTTCCTGTTTTGTTTGCTAAATAGAAAGCAGAAGCCGTGCAGACAAGTGTATGTGTGTATGTGTGTGCGCGCGCTTTCGCATGTTGAATCAGGCGTGGAGGTGGAGGGAGTAAAGTCAGGGACGTTGCTTCCGCAAGAGGTGTAGCTCGCATTTCATGTTGTTTTAATTACTTTCTGATTTATTTAATATACCGACAATGGCACACATACACAAAAGTATGCACAAATTGTGCTTGCATTTGTTGCACGTTTCAGTCCATTGAATAGCTTAGTACATTGTGCAGCGTAATTATTATTATATGTCATCTGGGCGAGTCTACACCCAAAAACTAATGGCATAATAGACAAAAATGGCCACGCAGAGAATGCGTACAAATATTTTGAAACTAAATCGTTGCCTAGCTGCAAAATTATATTTGCATTATTTAAGTGCAATGTCAGAGACCCAGAAACGAGCCACCATTCTAATAGCAACCAAAAACAACAACAACAAATGCCAGCACGCTGCCTGTGCGCAAATGAATTAGGCAGCTATTTGCATCCAAAATGCTGTTGTTCAGGTAATTTTGTAATAAATACCACCAACACTACCATTCTTACCTGCATTCTTACATACAGTTGCCCAACCGACACGCTGACCAAAATATACGCAACATTTTCGAATGTTTTTTGTTTCAAGCGTTCTTGTTATTTGCTATTATTGTTGCAGTAAGGGGGGTCAAGTGGTAGGTGAAGTGTGTCTCTTTAGGTTTTCGCTTTAATTTCGGAATGGCTAGCAGTCGTGGGCTTAACTCCAACCAAAACATTGTGTGTGGCTTCTGCAACAAACAAAACTATAAAAGCAAATGCAAATTGTATGCTTAAAATTCGACACATGTTTCCGTTAAAACACGTTCCGGGAAAGGTCACATGAATAATTTTCGCAACCCCGGGCATAGACAGATACAATTATTTTTCAAATGTAAATATTTGACACATGAACGACTATTAGATACTCCAAATGTTGAACTATATGTACGACAAGTTATCTAGTTTAATTAAGAATGATAAAAAAAAGACGTTTTCAACATTTTTATAATTGTATATCTGATATTCATTTTTTTGAATCGAATCTTTGGATAATTTGTGCGAGTATTTCCAATTGATCGTCAGGAGTAGAAAATATGCAGTCAACCTGAAGCTATAGTTGCAAGCTATAATCATTTCACATGATATCTTAATATGAATCGTATATTTTCCCCATTAAGGTGCAACAAAGGTTTGTTGTGACTGCCATGGCAATTATAATGTTAATTAAGTGCAGCTGGCCATTCCCAACATTATGGGCGCATTGTTAATTAAAGTAAAAGGGTAAACAAAATTATATAAAAACAGTCTATTCTTGTTGTGGGTGGGGGTTAGGAGTCCACGAATATGCCACACCACATATATGTATATTAATATTCCGAAAAACTGAAAACTGCATATTGCACGCATGCTCGAAAAAATAATTGCAATGCAAATACGTTTGCATTCAGAGTAATGCAATTTAATTTCAAAATTAAAGTTTTTTTTTGGAGTGGTCGGGGGGCACTTGAATTCCAATTAAATAAATATATCTATACACACGAACTTTTGTAGGTGTGTGTGTGTGTGTGTGAATTTCCCGTCTGCACAATTACAAAACTAATGCCATTTAATTAAGTTCACACGTGCCACAATTAAATCTTCAGCACTAATTGATGAACGTGTGTAGCAACATGTCCTGCCAAGGCATTTTTAAGCGTTGCCACTCAGCGCCTGCTACAACAAAAAAAACTAAAACCAAATCCAAACATTTCTCACGTAGTCAGCAAAGCAAAACAAATAAACGGGCGGCAAAGGTATACCAAAATTTGTGAAAGCTACTGAAATCGTGTTAGGAAATCATAAACAGCTCTCTTTTTTTTGCCACGCTGTATCCTTTCTGAATCGGGCAAACATCCACACACTCAAAGCACATCCAAACACAAGCTCTTATCCATATATGTTGATGTGCTTTCTTTGGGTGCCCCATATTTTGTTTAGTCCTTTAGCCCTTTCCACCCTAACTTCGTTTGTTTCGTTGTTGCTTGCATATTTGGCACGTTTGCGCCTCGTTCTCGTCCTGCCCTGACCGGTTCCTGGCTAAGTGGGCGTGTCGACCGTTTGTTTGTGTGTGCCTGAGTGTTTTTCTCTCGGTGAGTTAGTGCCATTTGTTTTGTCCAGCCTCCGCCTTCGCTTCAGCAGAAATTCGAAAATTATTTAGCAAATTAACACGCTGACAAGTCAACTGTATTGAAGTGAACGTGCCCCGGCCCTAAGTTATGTGACCAGATTGCCTAAATTTATGTATTCCATGCATTTTCCTTAACTAATAAACACAACACGCACACCATTTCCAAAGACTACCCACCTGAAGAGCCAGCCTTAAGTATGCGCAACATGCGAGACTATTAAAGTAAATTCAACCATTGTTTTCAAAACACACAAAGTTTTTGCCACACTTTCCGGTCTGGCCGAACACAGACTTTCATTTGCAACGCACACTCACCAGCTGCAAAATGATGTATCTAAGTAATTGTTGCATGACTTCAAAATAGTTTAAATAGCTCTTGTTCAGCATAAACAGGTATTTTGCATGGGGAGCTGTATAGCTGAACAAGCTCCTTGACAGCTCTAACTGGTGAACACAATAGAGCTAAACTTATGAAACAAAGCTAATTGTATTGAATCTGCACATGATTTGATTAAATCTTACTAAAATAATAAAGTGTACTTGCGTTGTTCTAATTTGCAAACACATGTACAATCTGTAGGATTTAATACCAAAAATAAACCAAAATATCTTAGTTCTCAGACTAGTGCTTTTCTAATAAAAGAAGTTCAACTATTATGTCAATTGCTGAGAGCATTTTCATTGCTTCACTTTATCAAATTTCTAATTTGCATACACAAATATAGAATCCTTAGGATGTTGTACCACAAATAAAATTGAATATCTTAATACCCAGACTGTTGCTTTTCTAATAAAAGAAGTTCAACTAAATTACCATTGCTGCAAGCATTTTCATTGCTTTACTTCCTCAAAGAAGCAACAACATTGATTTCTGGATTCCAACAGATTTAAAGACTTGTTTGTTGTATAACAAATGAATTGTGTTACTTCAAAGTTCATAACATGACCATAAACTTATTTTGTGTTCATCTGAGTTGTTGCTAGACCGCAGCAGAGATGCCACAATTTGACTTGGATTGTTTTTGGGATCCGCTTTTGTTTAAAAACTTTCATAGTGTGTGTGTGTGTGCCAGCTAAATACTCACTTGGCGTGTGCAACAGTTGAGTAAATCCATTGTTGAGAGTTATCTTCCTTATTTAACTTTGTATATCGGTCATGTACCGATCGCTAGCAGGTTCATAAAAATGAAAATAACAAGAAAATGCAATTACAATAATTTCCGTAAATAATATGAAGGTTAACACACAATTGGCGGCATGCAGAATGATGAGATTTCCATAGAGTTAATTAAAATTGGTAGCAGGCGGCGTAGGTTCGTTGCGCTTCGAGTATGGCATTATTAAGAGTTGATAACGTAACCCAAAGAACAGCTGTGTGCGGTTGTGGATGCCACAGCTGCAGATGCTGCCAATGCTGCTGTTGCTGCGGCTGTCAGGCCACGCCTCAAGTATGCACTTGGCATAATTTGTGCAGCAGCCAGAAACTTGCCACACGCTCATATATCAGACAGCAGGCGACGCAGACTTCGACAAGTGTACGAAAAAAAATAAGTATATATATATATATAAATATATATATATATATATCTACAGGATATATGAGGAGCTGCAGAATGTTCCCCAAAGTCAACGAGGTCAACGACAGCAATGCCAAGAACTGGGCACTCAACTGAACTGGGCTGTGCGGAAAGGGCGTTGCCTGTGTGCGCCGGCCAACGCTTTGTGGATAATAAAACAATTAAGCGCAAACTCAAACATTGCCAAAAATAAAAAAGATAGAAGCGGAAAAAAACGAGGAAAAAAAAACCATGCATTGCATCGCCTGCCAAATGAATTGGAATACGAAATGGGAAATGGAAATTTAAATGAAAATGGAACTGGGGCCGATGCTGCTGCTGACGCTGGCAGATCTGCTGGTAAGCTAACCACATTTAGGATGCCTGCTAGCTAGAGTTCCCAAAGCGGGGCGGATACTTAATCAAAACCAAAACAGCCGCGCCGGGGGGCATTCAATCAGATGCTGCTGCTGCATTCCGCTCACACAGCGTTTAATTGGAATTTATGGTTGACATTCGGCAGTTGCATCTTGCATTTAACACAGCCACTGCCTAAAATTTAACAACATTTTCAATTAGTTATGTAAATTTATCAGACCATTTGCGCTTCGGCGTCTTGACTAACCATCCACATGCTTGCTAAAGTGCCGCATTACGTCATTTGTGATGCTCGAATGCGTACTTGAGTGACGTTATCCGCTGAAAATTTGCACGCGCCACACACACACACACACACTCTTGTATTTACATAGATATATCCGTTTGTGTTGCTTGGCGGCGGCTAACTGGCATGCCAAGGATGCTGTTGCCTGCTGTACATATTTCATAATCACTACACCCCTCCAAACACCCCCGCACCCACCTAAGCCAATGCGCTACGTGTCACGAGCCTCAGGCCACAGTTTCCACAATTAATGCGCCCAAGAAATCGTGCGTATTTTAAAAAACTTGAAAACTACATTTAAAAATTGCTTTTAAAATTAAAGAAATATTTTAAAATCAGATCACATTTCACGATATGACAAAGTATTCATCTTCTTGTGCAATCTTCAAAATATAAATTAATTCGTTTAATTACATCAAAGAATGTATTATAGCGTTGACAACAATTTTTTAAATTTAAATTCATCCGAAAATTTAAAGAAATATAAATAGAGTTTTTCTTAGTCCTTAAGCTAATCAGTTGCCAATTTTCTTTAAGATTATTAAAATACTTAATAAAAAAATACATTTTCAAATTGCTCTCTAACATTGAAAATGAATTAATCAATACCACCTGAAATTTTATTATATTAATGAAATATATATAGCATTTCATAACAGCTTTAGAGCTTATTTCTGTTCCTTCACCTAGAAGAAAATCCAATACATTTAATTTCCTTTCTAATATCGAACAATAAATCTAATCAGGCATTTAAACTTAATTTCCTTCGCACATTTTAAGTCTTAATTCGGCTTTTAATTAGTTTTCTGTCAAAAACTGTTACCTGCATAGTGAAAATAAATCTGTTTTTATATGTAATTAATAACAACAATATTTTATCTAAATAGCAACGTGAATCATTTTTCAGCTCTTCTACTAAAGCTTCAAGCTCCAAAGTATTTTCCCTTAAAACATTTTAACCTAATTGAGGCAAAAGTATATCAAGTAAATAAACTTGAGCTTAAGGCTATTCACTTACTTACTGTCAAAACGATTGGCTGAAACTTATTTTGAAATAAACCTCAATTTTAGACAATTTCTAGTCCAATTAAAGCAAACCAAAAACAAATATTACCATTTCATTTAATTTTCTTATACTCCTACTTTGCAATCGGCTTAAGTTCACTCTATTAACGGGAAGCAGCTTTGTCCTGACAAGTTCCAAGAATTGTTGCCCTCATTGAATAAATCAAAGAACAATAGCAACAACAAAAATATTAAATAATATGCTGCATAATTAAGCAATCCTGAATAGCTGTAAAGCCCGCAGAGAGAAATGTTTTTATCAACCCACATGAGGAGAAGCCGTTGCAGCTAGTCAGCTTAATAAGGTGCTCAAGTGACTGAACGAATCAATGACTCTCGAGTGCCACTCACTTACACTCACTTACATGCCACATTTTTGCACACACACACATTCATTCTAATTGCTGTGTGCTTTGGGGCGTGGCCTGCCAATCAATTTGTGGGCGGTCTGCTGCCCATTTACCACATAATTGTGGCGCTCACGAGTTTGAGAGACGCAGTCGTAAAATTGCTTTAAATATTTCGAAGCTTATGCGCTTTTATGACTCGCTTACCGCTTTCAATAATATGACACAATGGCTTGCTCTCCAGGGGGCAAAGCTACCAGCTCAACCATAAAATAAAAGATAATCATTATTTTTCTAAGATTGCACATAAATTTTCGCGTGCGCGCTCTAGCGTTCGCCCAGGAAATGCATCAAAATTCGTTACAGTTCTGCGTATGTGTGTGAGATGTGTGTGTGTGTGTGTGTGTGTCTGTGTGAGGAAATGCACCAGTGCACAGGAACAGCAGAAACAGGAATAAAGTATACATTACGTGCCATACATACACGCCCGGATGCAGCGGTTGTCCGTACTTTGTAGTCCGTAGTCCGTAGCCGGTAGTCCACATTCTGCAGCCTGGTTTGAGGCTAAAAGTGGTCGGGCGTTAAGAATGCAACGCTTGCAATTGCAGTTGCAGTGTCCGTGGCCGTGGTCGGGACCCGGATGCAGCTCATTTCACTCGGGCAAGCGCAAAATGTTGCACCAGCAACAGCAGCGGGAGAAGCCACAGTATTACCCCAGCTCTTAGTTGATAAATACAGATGGATGAATGCGAAAAGCCGCTTGATTTAATAAATTTTCAAAAATTTTCACTTGCAAAGTATTTTGCAGGCAGTCAATTTAATAAACTGGCATGTCAAAGTGCCGCACAAATACAGTGTGCGCTGGATAGCTGGGTGTGCGTTCCATTATAACTTGAAAAGTTGTCCTCTTAATTAAATGTTGCGTAAGCGAAATCTTCAAAATTTTTCAACCACATTTAAAAAATAAAAAAATAAGAACACTCGATGACTTACTACACTTTCAAAGATATTTCATACATACACCGACTATTATTAGCTATCAGTATCAGTTTGTTATCTCTAAAGTATAGATATAGATATATGTATGTATATATAGAACAACATTGAACAAACATAAAAAATAAATACTTATTGAGTGCGGTGCTCATCCATCTTATGAATCAGTTTTCACTTTAAAAATGTTGCATATTAAGTATAAAATGTGTAATACCCTTTGTTAGGTTATTCAAAGTAAAAGTTGATGGCAACTTCAAAACGTTCGCTGCTTTCGCTGCTCTTGCTGCTAAAGTGATTAAATTGAGCAACCATTAAAGTAAATATGGCGACAAATGGCATAAGTGTTCGTCGAAGTCGACGGAAAAGCTCATTATAACAAAGATGTGCACAAAAAATAAAAAAAATAAAATGTTAGAAGAGGAAGCAGAAAATTGACTGACACGGTGTATGAAAAATTATGTAAGTATGTCAGCAGCTGCTGGCAGGCATCCAAGCATCCAGGCTATCAGGCTAGCAGGCTGTCTTCTGCTTTTGGCCTGACTTTTGATGTAAACCTTGATTTTTTAATAACGTGCCTAATTGAATTCGAATTAGCTGTCTAATCGACTGGCCCTATGCAAATGATTGAGTCCGGCGCCACGTGCCGCATTTGTGAAAGTCAAAGAGCCGGCAAACTGACAACAACTACTTCAGCACCAAGTTTGAGCTTAACAGGCTCGGAAATGCCCTGTAGTCAGATCATTTAATTATTATTGATGGCATGCTCAAGCACACGTGTACCAAATGTTAACTACACCATTTAGTAATTAACCTTAATAGTCGCTATGATCGTTAACTTGTTCTTTATTTTGTTTTTATGTTGGAGTCTTGCACATTTGGCTTGTTTAAATAAGTTGCCTTAATATGTTCGACCCCACCACCAATTTGTAGTTACAGGGCACAACAACTGTAGTTCATTGTCGTCGCGGTGAACCGCACTAGTTGCCAGAACCTTCCTTGCTGCCTTAGAAATTGTCCACTTGGCTCTAAGTATTTTTTGGTGTTGGCCAAACCGACATTGTGAGTGTTTTGCGTTGTTGTTGCTGTTGTGTTTTTTTAGATGTCTGTTGCTGGTTGGCCTAGCAATCATACTAAAAGCACAACCTGACGCTGTAGTTGTTGCTGTTTGACTGCCTAGTGCCTTGCCTATTTGTTGTTTGTTATTACGGCTGCAACTCCCGCGGACCCTCACAGCCCCTAGCGCTAACGTAGCTCCTGGTTCCGTTTCACTAGAGCATTGGCGACCGTAAATCTTTCCGCACACTTTAGCAATTTATACATAACCGCCGGCATTTATTGTCACATTTTGCTTGGAGTTCACGGCGTCACGTCTGCTATTTACATTTGGCCATCACAACAACACCAACAACAACAATAGCAACCAATCTAAAGCAGTAGCTGGGGCTGCAAAATGTCAGCCATTTCTCTAGCCTGATGCCCGCACTCGATAGAGTCATCTCATTTGCGGCCCGCGGCTGTCCGTCCCAAGTTTTGAGACCAAGTGTCACGTTGCAGACTTATTAGCGTGTCTTCTATACATTTACTTTTTCCTTTTTGCTCCATCTATTCTTATTCTTATTCTTATTCTAACGATTCTCCACACTTTTTTTTTGTGTTGCTGTTGCCTTTTGCATTTTACAAACTTGATAAAATGAGTGTGCCAGAAGAAGAAACGAGATTAAACAAGTTAGAAAGCTGCTTTGCATCTGAGCGGCACAACGTGGAATATACTGAGCAAAGTTTAAAGTCGGCCAGAGTCAGTCAATTAGACTGTTAGTAAACTAAAATAAGGTAAGGTTGGTAATGGGCTCATCAAATCAGGTTCTCTTAAGTTATTAAAGGCTTGGTAGAAACGCCTGAGGAACAAATAAATTGTTTAATCTTCAAAAAACGTTATCACTTTCAATTATTATTAATAATACTCAAAATAATTAAATTAATTAATTTTAACTTATTTATTTATATATTTTTTTTCTTATTTATTATATTATACTTTACCAATCCACATTTTATTAACAACCGCAATCATCGAAACCAAAATGCCCCTCTCAAATCTATCCAACAGCGCACATTTATGTTTTGCTTCCATTTTCCTGTAGGTAATGTGAGAAATTCTTTCAAATAAATAAACGCTTGTAAGCCCTCACGCCACACTCCGCACCACAAAATGAAAAAAAAGTAAGCTGCTGCCTTTCACTCTAATTCACTGTTCACTATCTCGCTCGCACTTGTCATTTGCATGTCGCATTTAAATTTGCATTTGTCAGCCACGAGCAGCGCATGCAAAACTGTCGCCTTAGCTGATTATATACATATATAGTACACATGCTAAGTGAGTGCCTTAAATATTTATCACATTGCGCATACGCACAGTGGGCATGCATTAGGCACAGTGCCTTCTGTGATTGCCTCAAGTGTTGGCTTCATGATTTATGCTCGTTAAAGCTGAACTAACAAACCAAATGCCGCCTAGTCGCTTGATGAATTACAGCTATAATGACGCATCATTATGCTCGACTAATTGTGGGCTGGCCGAGTCGTTTGTAAAAGTCAATTATCATTGGCATTGAATGCGCCATCAGGAATCAGCGGGAATCGCCAGCATAGACTGGCAATCCGATAGCACGTCTGAAACAAAAGCTGAGTGTCATAAATTAGAGCTGCTGATCGGCCAAAGTAGCAACAAAAATTGATTATGCCACCCATGCACACAAACATATACATACATATATATATATACATATACGTATATGTGTTTATATACATATATTTATATGCGACATTTATCAAAATCACGCCACGCTCTGGTCAAAGGCAGATGTCACATTTAATTGGGTTTTCACAGGCGTTTGCACTGTAATAAGCTATTAAATAAACGAAAACCCAAAAGCCGAAATCAAATGCATTGAAATATAATTGAGCTGCCGCGCACCAATACAAACCAATACACACAAACACACACCCACATATATATATAAATATGTTTATATATATATATATAGATATATATATATATATATATATATAGCCATAAATAACGCAAGGACTTCCGTTTGCCATAAAGCTGATGCGCGCGACAAAGCGAAATGGCGCCCAGCAATGGCAGGCACTGTTTCCGCTTAAGGGCGACGACAGACGACAAGGCGATCAGCTACAATAGCAACAATAACAACATTAACAACAGCAGCAACAAAAACTACACCAAACAATAGCGGGTCCTAAGCATGCCAGCCTCCAAAATCGTAAATTTCAATCAACACCGTTCAACTGAAACCTATACCCAAAAACTCAATGCCAAACTGTCGTCTCGCCTGTACTACCCCCTCCCGGCCAATATATACTCCTACTCAGTTGCTACAACATGACAGCATCTAGTATTTATGCGCCTGCCACGCCCAACAAACGGCGGCAGCGACTTAACTCATGTTTTATTGCTGCAAATCCCATTTTTGAGCATGAATGCTGACAATAAAAGTCATAGAGACTTCTACAACTTCCAATAACACTTCCACACCCACCGTCAACATCCAGACTCATCTTTCACATTGTTGTGTGTGCTGATAGCCTTGCCTCATTGGCAACTGACAATTTGTTGTTATGGTTGTGCACTCGTCCGCAAATGCTTATACGAGCTGAAAGTGCTACTGTTTATTAAGAGCATCCAGCATTCTACCAACAACTAAAAGTGTAAACTTAGTGTATTGAATCCGATGTACTTGGCATTCAAATTGTTGGCAAAATGTTTGGCTTTGAGCTTTAAACTTAATAGCAATACATTTAACAATTTGTTAAGGCTATCAATTGCTGCCATTCATTTACTCAATCTACTGTCATTACAAATTGTTAGCTAAACTTAAAGAATCGGTTTTTTTTTGGTTGACAACCCCTAAACAAGTTGTTGCACTAGCAATGTACTCGGGGTCAGGGGCAAAGAGCCGGCAAGGAATGTAACGCAATATACTCGTAAATCATTAAAAGTTCACTCGTAAAAAGCAAGCCACAAGAGCGACCAACAAAATTTGAGCCACAAATTTCAGAGCTGGCCAAGTAAACTCAATAAGCCCATCTGCCCTTGTATGTTTAAGTGTGCGTGTGTTGGCTTGTATGTGTGTGTGTGTGTGTATTTATAGCAATGGCATTGTGCTCTTGGCTCTTAGCAGTCATCTTCATGGCTGCCGTCTGTTTGCCATAATAGTTGTTGTCCTTGTTTGCTGCCATGGCTGAGCAGGTTAATCGAAAAACTTTTGGCAAATAATTTGAAAATGCTCAAATTGGTATTTAAATAGAAAAGCAACCACAGACTCAGACGCTCAATAGCCTCGAATGAAAAGCTTAATTTCAGGTTTTCTTCGTTAAATTTGACTAATTATTGTTTGCTTCGATTTTGTGGCATTTTTTTTTATTGCTGTCTGTAGGATTATTACGGTCGAAAGTTAAATCATAACAGAATTTTTATGGTTTTGTTTGGTGGCAATACGCTAAAGAATTCTTATAAATAGCTTTATTATAGGGCTTAGGACTTATCAATCAATTTGCCAGCTTATTTGCGAGCAAGAGCCAAAAATTATATTAGCCGAATTATCGCACATCAATCATGAGTGCCTTAATTGGAAATTACTTTTTCCCACAATACCATTTCTCTCAAAATGGAAATGCATTGAATTACAACAAATAATAAACATTTGCAATTATTGCTATTTCAATTATATTCATTGGCCAATATCAATGCCCATGTTGTCCGTTGCACATTTAATATTAATAAATTAATAAGATTTTGGCAGCCACACACTATTAACTTTGAAACATATAATTTATGTAATGAGCTTTAATTTCAATTTAAAATTAGCTATCATTTTGTTAGTGACTTTATTAAATTATAAATTCAAGCACTTAATACACATTTACTGAAATTATATTGACGACAAGCATATCATCGGCTAGTTTTTTATTAATCAGCTGAAACTTTATCACAGCATAAACACTGCTACTGAAATTACTGCAATTTCCGCACATTTAATCAATCAACTGTAATTACAATTATTGCAACTTGTAAATAAAAAAAAAACCCTTTATTGAAAACTCTTTAAACAGTACTAAAGAAAATAAAACAAATCATTTATTTATGGCTTTTCAATTACTCATTAGAATGAACAAAACCTTCGATTTATTATTAATTTACTATTATTATTTATGCACATTGAAAAATCTATACAGTATATACAAAAAAATATATATATAAGTCTTTGAATAAGTTTAGATATCAAATGGCTAAGTGCCTACACAGTTCTTAACACACACTCTTAAATAATTTGTGTGTGTGTGTTGGCATTCATAAAAATTTATATTGTTCAGTCCATGCACATATAGTACTGCCATATTTATGTTTGGCCTCCACTTGACCCTTTTCTATATATTTTTATTGGCAAACAAAAATTTTTAGGTGCCACTAAAATGAGTTAGGATACTACCAACCCAGAGAGACCAGAGAGACCAAAAAAAAAAATCTGCCTTATTGTTTGTGACGCAGGCAGACAGTAAAGGTTTTTATAGATGCCAAACACAAGTTGGGAGAGCCCGACTAACTGTGGGACAGTTTGACATAAAATGCTAAATATTAAAAGCACAAAGCCCCAGCTTCAAGCCGAACTGAAGAATGCACTCTTCACTAACCGTACGGCAATTGATTTGATACATTCTACATGCCAAGTCGTATAGCGCATGGACTTTGGCTACTCTCTGGTGGCATATCAACAATTTGCAGCAATGGCAGCTCACAAATATTTTTACGAATTCCGTTTGTAACCCTTGCCAAACGAGCAGCACATAAAAATGTTCGGAGTATACTTCTATTATATTATTTATAAATCAAAATCACGCACCGCAATTTCGTATGTGACGCTTTGTGAGCTAAGCTATATAATCTGACATTACACTAATACATTCACACACACACACACTCAGGCACACGCATTCACACATGTACATACATATGTATATGCAGTGAGTTTGTGCTCCTCATTTGCAGATAAATTCATTCATTTTCATTTGAGTCAAATTTCCGTTTGCTTAGCCGCACGTGCTATGCCTCATATTTTGGTTCTGATTGATATTATATATTATATATGCTAGCATTTGGCCGGAAATTTTTGCTTTTATTATTAAGCAGCCATAGAATGTTGCCTTGGGCCACATTGTGTATGCGCAATTTTTGCCACACACAAACGCACATGAATACTTGTCAAAATATTATTGTAGTTTGCGCTCGAATATGGTAAACAACTTTATAGTTGGCAGCAGTTGGTCATTTTGTGCTGATGAAGGCTTTAAGCTGTAATTAATTATCAAACAATGACAATGCAGTTAACAGGTCATGCACAATGCGCATCATACAAATAGAAATATATAAAATATAATAAAATCAAAATTGCATATATGAATAATAGTAAATACTAATGCAGGAATCATAAGGGCTCATATTTTTTTTCATTTCTGCAGTCATCGCTGTCGAGATGATACTATGCAAATATCAGGCAGCGTGATGCTGAATGCTGACATTAAAAACCTTATCAATCACACTCTTTTGTGCAGGGTATATTGTAGTCAATCACTTGAAGCTGCGGTTCCAGCCATCGTTGCGACATCTTTTCACATTTTTTATTGTTTTCTTCTTTTTACCGTAACATTTCAGCACTGAGTAAAGTATATATGCAAATATTTCCAGTGGCGCGTATGTAAATCAAAATAAATTGCACAATCACTAAACTAATTTAAATGTCATGCAGCTTCCCAGTGCTGACAGGCATTGTGAGCACATAAAGCACACAGACACAAACTCAGGACGTGCGTGTGCTAATGAAATAACACACAGCAGCTACACATGTCTATGCATATATGTATTTGTACTTACACGAATATATTTGTATATTTGGCAGTTGATATTTCATGTAATTATCGCACAGGGGCTATTGCACAGAAGTCGCCTCGATTGTAGTGGCATATCCGTAATGTCCTGCTCAGCTAAATTTACTTATGCTTTCTGGCCTGCGTCTGCGTGTTGTCGCTTTCGTTTCCGTAATTCGCAATTCCCGATTCTGAATTGGTCATTTTTCATTTGGCACAGAGCACGCGCCATTTTCGCAGCCATTGGCTTAAAGGGAAATCGAAATTAAACTGTCCAAAGGCTGCAGCTGAAATTTATGACCTTTTCGTGCTAAGCGACCAGACAAGTCCCTTTCCTTGCTCCCTCTCTCTATTTATCCATATCTCTCTTTGCCTTTTTTCTCTGTCTTTCTCTCTCCCTGTCTCAACCGGACAGCCGTTTGTGCTTCCTTTCATTTGCCCGCAAGCATCCGACCCAGTGAAATGACTTTGTGGCTGACTTTACATAACGTGCTGGCAAAAGAAAGCATCCAGCATTGGGAAACAGTCCGGGGAACAGCGTTTCGGTGGTCGAGTGGTCGAGTGGTCCAGCGTTTAATCCTTACCAGGATTTGCATTGTTGCATTGGTTTGGCCTCTTGATTCTTGACCACTCATCCTTTTGCCCGCATGAATATTAAATGCGTATTTGTTTTCCAGCACACCAAAAGCTATGATTATTTTATTGAGCAGCTGCTGCACAGCATTTGGTTATCTAATCCACAGTTTTTAAGTTTCTCTTACATTTCCTCGAAACGGAAATTGTATGTATTGTTTTTATTTGTTTTTTTTTAGCAGATTTTGATTACGAGTTAGCAATGACATATTCATACGCAAATTCCACACAACTGCTCGCTAAGCAAGATAATCCATCCTACATCTTCTGCGAACTTTTATACTTTATGTCGAGCTCAGTCAAAAATCGCAACTAGCTCAACTATGCAGTTTTCGTACATAAGGATGTATATGTTTGTTTGAATGCGAGGTGAGCATTGGAAAAATGATGTTTAGATGTTTAGAATTGCATGGCGATGTTTTTACTTTTCACGTATATTTATCTAATATAAACTCGATTACTTTTCTAGTTAACTGACTAGTCTAATTTAAACAATAAGCTAAGTTAATTCGGCTCGCAAATTAAGAATATAATTTTAAGTCTTTTTTAATTATATGAAATAAAATATGTACATAACTAAAATGCATAGGCATTAATTTTAGCAAAACAAAAAAAAATTTTGTTTAGCCGATTTTAAATGAATTATTAAAAAGATAATAATTTATTTTTACCAAAAAATAGTAGATAAAACTTGTTAAAATTTATCTAAATATGAATCCATAACCAAAAGGCAGAATATTACAATTATTTACAAAAGTTCGCTTAAGTACAAATAATGCTGGCTCACATTTCTTTCATTCAATTAATCGTTGATAGTTAAAGTGCGATTTGAATATCTGTTCTTTCGTTTTCAGAAATATCTAATCTTTTCTTTATTTGTTATTTTAATCTTATTGAATTGTTCAACCCAGATATCTTCTATGAATATGGTAACCAATTATTCGGCATCTCTCAAATCTTACTTTAAGTATTCGATTATATTTTCGAGCAGCCCCTTCAAACTGCATTCGTCGGAATTGCATAGACGAAAATGTATAAAAAAATATATCTGTAACGCCTCCCCCTCCCATACACACACACTAACTTTGTGCCTCCCTTTCTGTGTCTCTCGAGTGTTTGCTGGCAACTGTTCGCTTCGGTGCACGCACAAATTGCCACTCAAACGTACTGCGGCCGAGTTACCGTTGTCTACACAAACAACAACACACACACACACACACACACACTCACTCACACATGAACCTGGCAGAACTGTATCTGTGCAATATGGTTGGCATTGCATGTAAATAATGCTAAGCACAATACTATATATTATAGATACTTGGTCCACTTGGAAGTCATGCATAATGCCAGAGTAAACCAAATTTGAATTGTGAAAAGGGTTTTTCTCATCTTAATGCCAAAGAGAGTTATTTGTTAGAACTTAAGTACGACATACACAATCATACACGCCCACACACACACACACACACTTATTGAGCCTTTCAACTTTGGCCAGTGTATTTATATGTGTTTGTATATTTGTTGATTTGTTGAGAGGCAAACCAAATAAAATAAATTTGAAATTCAAGTCAGATAATAATTGAAAAACAACTTAAATGGGAAAAGCTTTACAAAAATACAAAATAATATACAAAAAAGTACTCGATATCAAAAGCATTTACATAACAAGAGCTTCAGATATCTGCATTTATGATATGGCTCTCAACATTTCTTTGGATCAGTAACAAATTTGTCTGTTATGCTGATGCTGCGATAATTTGTAAGCTATGTAGCCATTAAATGTGAGTAATCTGAGACGCTTAACTGAGTAACTTTTAATTCTTATTAAATCCTCTTAGAATTTTCTTCAAAAACAATAAAGTTTTCTTCAAAACTTGTTTACGCTCAATGAAAATAGTTATCAATTGTGCAATTTCAGCAGCAAACACTAGTTAGTCATCAGAGAAACACAGGAAATTAGCACTAGATGCATTTGTGGTCTTCAATTGTTTAACAATTGGCAATTGGAATGTGGTTTGCTTCAGGCAATAAAACAACAAATTGTGCAACATACTCTGAACATACTTCAAAACTTTTCGTCACATATCATCACAATCAAAGATGAGCGATTCTTATGAAACAAAAGAACACGAATCCACATTCATTCATACACATACACATCTTGAGGAGATATAGCATATATATAGTTGATCAGCATATCTAGCAGGTCGATAAAATTAAATTTATTTTTAGAAAAGAATTATTTTATAAAATTCATAGGAATCATATTAGAGATGAGCATGAGCTATGTTAAGTCACGCACGTTGGAGTCACGTTTCCATCTCTAGCAAAAATAATTCGAGCTCAACAACTGCTCAAAGCACACAAGCTAAGAATTTCAATTGCAATTTGTGTTTTTGTTAGAAAACAGAGAGCTGGGCCATTATGTGTGGAAGAAGTAACACATCCATAAATAGAACCACCGGAAGTGAAATGCACATGATATTTATTACAGTTAAGGCCTGTAATAAAACTTTCGACCATCAAAACGAAGACGCAGACGTTACATAACAATTCTGAAAAAAGAATAAGAAAGCAGGCAAATATAATAAAAAAAAGAAACAAAAGAGGGCTCACAATTGTTTTGTTTTGCTCTGCCCAAACTAAAAATTGTTTGCAAACTGCAAGAGTGTAATTGCAAAATTTGTTGTCACATTGCGACAGCTGCTGTGCAACAAAGTTCCGGAAACTCTCGGCCGGAATTATGGCCATTTCCTATGGTCGCCTGATTGAAACGCTCTCATGTATGTGCCAACTGTAAGCTCACAGAAATAAGTGAGAAATTGTTACACAACAAGAGTTGCATAATGCCCCAAGGCAATAAGTGTAAATGCGACAGCTTTATAAAAAAAAAACGTCTAACAAGTAGATAAAACTTTTACACTTCAAGAAAAAATAAATGCTTTCATTGTGGCTGCAAATCCAGCAAAATATACATTTTTATTGTGAAAAGGTCGTGTAGATAGTTCAACGCGATTAAATGATGTGAATCAACTCCTCACATTACTGAACATAGAATAATGTTAAGTACAATCAAGAATGCATCCATATAAGACGATAATTTCTTAATTATTATAGATACAAAACGGATATCAAACCTAGAATTCTCTTTATTTAAATAGGATTGCCGACAAGAATTCCGGAAGTAAGAATTTCAGTTCTAGAAATTAAAGATTTGTCAAAGTATTATAAATTCGTATTTTAAGTGTCTTTGTATCCAATGCTTTCGGAGACACTTGACAAACTGTAAGGAATCAAGCTTAATCAATGAGGGACTAAGCTTTTGCATTGAGCCGGTGTCAAAGCATCAATTTATCACCGAACGAGTCAAGCTGGGGTAAAAGCAATCACAGTGTCAACAACAACAATAACAACAAAAGCCCAATTGTATTGTGTGCACAAATTATGAAAATCCACAAGCAACCAACCAAGCTTGGGGGCAGAAGACAGCAGCAAGGAATAGTAAAATAACCAAAGGCGGCAACGTTGAGGGACTTTTGTCATTTTGACATATTTTAATGCGAATTTATAACACAGCAATCGTCTCAAACAACACCCAACCCAACCCCCTGACCTCGCTTGAAGTCGTCAGCACTTGTGTGGCTGCCTGGCGGCCGTTGTCAGTTGGTCAACTTTATTTTGGTATGTGGGTAAATTGTTAGCCCTTTTACTTAGCTGCCTTTAACGAAATTTACTGTTGCCCGCTTTCCTGCGCCGTTTCCCAAGCGACCAAACGACGCAGTAAATTTAATAAATAAGTGAAGATTCCAGACTTGTTTCGCATTGTTGTTGTGGTTCGTGTTGTTGTGGTATACCTCAATCAAAACATGTCGCTTACAATCACAGAGCGGCCCCAAAGCGGCGTCTATCGACAGTGACTTAAATAATTTTTCACATACAACGACAAACAGGCGAACTGTACTGTCACACTGTCATGTTACATTCCCGTCGGGCACAATGGAGAAAAATGGCTAACAAGAAAGAAATACACGCATATCAGGAATAAAATAAAAAATAACTGCTCTACGCAAACAAAGTGGGTAAGCAAAATTGGCTTGAAGATCGAAAAAGTTATACGCTCTCAAATAATTTTAATGATCCGTTCATTCAATTTAAAACAATTATTTCTCTATATAAAAAGTAATTATCTTGCGCTGCACCCAATTTCTTAATTATTAAATTCAAGGTACACATTTTATTTAAAAACCTTACTTTTAATTTATTGCATTTAAAAAGTTATTGCTGGGTAATAAAACTAAGAATTGCGTGTAATTTTAATAGTAAATTATTGCCATAACAGAATTACCAGAATAAAACTTATTTTGCTTAACCACATTGACACTCTCTACGCTAACAAGTTCAACTTTTAACAAATCTTAGATAGTCCCATTGGGAGAGTGTGTATGGCCCAAGAATGGATTCAAGTGTCATTTGTTTGTCGACGTAACCCTAAAAACTTTTACCCAAGCGTCGCTCAACAAAAGTGTTATGTGAGTGTGTGTGGGTGGTGTTGGGGGGGGGCGGGAGGTGGTCCAGTGTGTTGCTTGTGTATGTGCCGAAAGCCAAATAATGCATAAAAAATGGGAAATCAGCAAAAAATCCGATCCTTAACTGGTGCACACAGCTAGTCGCTCTTAACTTCTTCAACTTTTATTCTTTATTTTCTTATTATGCTCTACACCCTTTAATAATTGAAAAAAAGTATAATGTACGCAATGGGCAATACCCATAAGGTATATATGTTATTGGTCAGCATCAAAAAATCCGTTGATTTAGCCATACACAGATCATATTATAGATAGCAAATATATTTTTTCGACACAAATCGATTTCCCAAAGCACTCAAAAGCACCATTTCAGAGAGATACTCTTCCACTTAATATTTGATATCCCCCCCATTGATAAACTGTAAATATTTCATTAACATCGTTGATTTTGTTAACCATATTTCATATTAAACACTCCAATACCAGTCGGCAAGTTGAACCATATTAATACATCTAAAAGCTGGGTGCAGGGTATCTCCTAGTCAAGTTCTCTCGTAAATTCTAACTTGTTTTTTGCATGCCCTTGACATGAACACTAGACTACATTCAAATTGAAATTGATTTGACAAATATTTTGCTTGACGCTTATTACATTTTTGTTATCAGCAAGCGTACGCGGACTCTCTGGCCTTTTCATGTTTTGAATCGTGAATACTGGCAAGGATTACGTCTGCTATGGCAACAATTTCAATATGCTGTGACACCAGCACACCCACACATACACACACACACACAGCCACACAGACACACGCATTCAGAAGCAACGGCATGCCAATACTCCGACTCGAATGCCACCAGCGAAGTGTAGTTGGTGTGGAGTAATCGTAAGTAAGTGCGCTGCTGCAACATTCCATACTTGCCCCCAAGGCAAATACTCGATAAATACATACATATAGACAGATGCATTTAACACATTGACACTTGTTGCATATTACACACACACACACACACCCATACAGGCACACAGCCACACAATGCCATTGTGTGCATCATATAATTCAATATGGAAAGCACGCGCGAACTTGTGGCCACATTTTTTTCTTTTTTTTTGTGAGTGTGTGTGTAAGTGAGTGTGGAAGTTCCCTCACAATAAAAAACACAAAACTCACTATAACGGAGAAAAATACCCTACAGCCAATATACATAGTTTAGAAACTTAAACTCTAGTTCGAATTAAATTAAATTAAACAAATTAAAGCAAATTAAGTTGTAACAAATAAAACCATTAGCCACATTCACTTTTCGCTATAAGTGCAGTTAGATAGATTAAAGTGCAGTTAGATAATCTCATTAAAGTGCGCCAGCTTTAATCGCCTCTTTGGCTTTTATAATATGTACATTTGAGCTTACATGCATAGAGTGCTGTCAAGGATAATCATGACTATCGTTTAAGCCAAAGTTGTTTTGTGGCCAATATTGACATGTCTGCATGTGAGTGACTGTGCGTGGATGTGTGTGTGTGTGTGTCTGAGTGTGTGTGCATTAGCCGACTGCCATCTACAATTGTTAAATAGCATTTCAATGAAGTGACTAAGTGGAAAAGTCCTATGCAAAAACATCAAGTGGAAAATAACAATATAATATAGAGTGAGCACCGAGTAAGTCCTGATCATAAAAAGGGCATCAACTGGGCCACCAACAAAGCCAAAGTCATCCACTAATTGTTGCTTTAAAGCTTCAACTTCCAACAACAAGCTTAAAATCTAACCACGACTACATTGAGCTCCCTCTCTCTGTGTGTGTGTGTGTGTTGTGGCAAAATGGTGATACACGTGCGGCAGTGGCAAGGTGATTAAAAAGCTTTGCTAAGCAGAACAGCCAGTAAGTAAGTAAGTAAGTAAACAAACACACTGAGTTCCAGCTACGTGACATTCAACAGACCTTAAAAAGAGTCTTTAGATGTGAAAAAAAACCTGGCCATACGTATATATTCCCAGACCCAACCTAATAAGCTTTACTTAATGAGACAAACAACTTCAATGCAACCACAGAGTTGGGAAATATTTGAAAAACGTAACAAGAACTTTAAGTCTTTAAGGTATCGAAATAGGAATATACAATTGTTGAGTGTCAGCAGCATTGAAATGTTCACAAACAGCAGCCAAATTGGCAAATTGACCTATCATCGCCTAAAATTTAAACATAACTAACAAAAAACCAACTTAGAGGCAACTTTTGAAATTGGCAAACTTTGAAATTAATTAAAATCGCCATCAATGCTGATGAAACCATAACAAAAACTAATATTTGACAATGGCCAATAATCGCCAGAGCAGCCGCATGTATTGCCAAAACACTAACAACAGCTAAAGCCAAAGAATTGCAGAGGAAACAGCAATAACAAAAACAACAACAACATCAGCAACATGGGACGTTGGCAACAATTAAAACAAATCGAATAAAGCAATGTAAAATTTTCATGTTCTACATTTTTTTTATATTCTTTTTGGTTACGAGGTGAAGCATGCAAACCAACGCGTCCGCCTTTCCAGGCAACAATGCATGCAAATTGCTGTTGAGTGTGCCCCACAATGTGTGTGGGTGTGTGTGTTTTTATGTATTTTGTTGCCGGTTTTTACGATTTTGGTGGAAGGACAAAGTTTTGTCGAACAATTGCTACCGTGCACAAAATTCAATTGAAAACTCAAAGGTCACAAAATTTATTTAATATAGAATATAATATATGTATATATCGGCTGTCCACATATGTTTGTGGTACAGTTGCACATTGCCCGGTGAATTGTTGTTTGATTGAAAATATTATTGAACGGCAGCACAAAACAAAAACTTTTCAATAAAGGTAATATGTAACAAACATTAGCAGGAAACTTACTACAAACAATTGATATATTGAGAGAGAAAGTTGTGAAGCAAGATTATCATTGGATTGGAGACAAACAAGTGTGAGACTTTCCGATATGCATAAATTTCGTTTGTTTCAGTTTATAAGTAACAAATAGTATTAGAAAAAAATAAATTTTACAAAAATATATAAATTTTAAATATGAAATGGGTGGCAATTGAGCTTAGTAAGTCACAAGACCCCACTAGAATTTTGTGTGCAGGGTGTTATAATAGCAAAACAAAGTATTAAAATATAAATATCAAAGAAAAACTAATGCAAACATGTAGCCATTAATTATAAAATTATAATTTCAACTGTCCTTGACACGTACGCATTCATGTTTACAAATTCAAAAACCACACACACACACACAACTATTGTGTAATTATTTATTTAATTAATGTTCATTAAAAACGGCATGAAATCGGCTTAAACAACTATGAAATATGCTTTAAAAAAAACAGATACATTTATTGTTGCAATAACATTAATTCAAATAAATCAGAATAAAAACAATATTTCAATTTAATGATATAAAAAGATTTAAATTTGCTTACAAAAAAATACAAAAAAAAAAAAGCCACTTCCATAAGCGTGAGGCAGGGATTTGTTTGGTCCTAAACATCCGCATTGGATTAGACGACCCTTTTTTTGGTTGGCCAGCTTGACCCAAGGTCAAAACGGCTTATGCTGACAACTTTAAATCAAAAGAAGATGCCTTAAACTAAGACAAAGCCACCTGTAAGACCAGCAGGCAGTAAACACATGCACCTCCCCACACTACACCTGGTCGTCCTATCTCGCCCCTATTCTCTAAGTATTCAATTCCATAAACGCTTGTACACGCAGATCACGCGGCCATCGTAAGACAGAGAGCGGCTTGGGAGAAAGTTCATCAACAGAAATTGTGAATTCCATACAAATAGTTTGACAAACTTGCCCCAAACTTGGTCTACTTGGGGCAAACGGGCGGCTGGGGCAAAAGGCACAAATAAAATAAGTTCTGCGGAAGGCTCTGAGCCAGGCGACGATAGGCAGGAAATGCCACAGCAGCAGACATAAAAAGAAATCTTATAAAGCCACAGCAACAAGAAACTTATAGTCCTATATATGTATATACTATTTAGATATACATCTCAATGTATCCATGTAAGTATGTATGTTTTTGTATCGCATGCATGCTAAACTAGCCCGAGATAAAAGAACTTGTGGTCCAAAGTGGAAGACTTATTGTGGTTTTGCTAAGTGCTGAAAGATTATTCCTTAAATTCTGAGTTATTTAAGTCCATTACATCTGTAAAACACGCATAGATCTATGATATATGCTCCTGTGATTGATATATATAGTAAATTGAAAACATATTACTTATGTTACATATCTGTTGCAAGCCAACTTACCCTAAGCTAACCGATTTCTAGGGTATTCAATAAGAACATCCTATCGCCCCTTCCCACTTTGCATAGTTTTTGAGCATTTCTTTTTAGGCGCCAACTATTTGGTCACGTATCGTGTGCTTATTATGAATGTGGTGAAATATACGATTACATACCTATAAAGTACATAATATACATATGTTCCATATAACTATGAGCAACGCGTGCGGCATATTATCGCATGCGTTGCACGGTGGCCTCAAAAGCCCCCAGGCAGCCTTCCAGCCTGTCAGCCTGGGGCAGGACTCAAAGCAACACCCAAAATGCGATGACGCGTCGCAATGGCTCTATTCGAAGGAGAATTAGAGCGAGAGAGAGATAGAGAGAGAGAGAGAGAGTGACAGGGAGAGTAAGTTAGTAAAAGAGTACCAGGACCACATAATCAAAGTCATCAGGCAAACACAGTTACGGGGAGAGTTACAGACATGGGGCATGTCCAAATGGTGGCTGCTGAAAGTTTTCGATGTCCGAACGAACCCAAAATAGGCCCACAGCCAGACAGCCTGCACGACACTGTTCAAGGCTCGAAAGTTTCAGTCAACTTGTTTGGGCTCGGTTTTGGTTTTTGGGGTTTTTGGTTTTGACATTATCCCGGCGCATTGATTGTCAACTTTCCAAAGGGGAATTGAACTCTACGTCTGCGTCTCTTTTATGCTTTACTTTCGCATCAATCAAATGCCTGTAAGATTTTAACTTGAATTAGTGGTTAGATTTAAGCCAGTTACGGAACTTCGGCGTCCATAGTGAATTTTACATGCTAATCAAATCAAATGAATATTGAGCATCGTAAATATATTAAGTAAAAACACAAATAAAAAACATTTGTGAACATTAAAATGTGTCTGTTTATTATGAAATCAAGACAAATTTATTAGGAAAAAACAGCAGTAAGAACTTTAAAAGCGAGCACCTTATTAAGAAATTGTTTTTTATATCAGAATGTAATATTTCTCATGGTGTATGTGTGTATAAACTTGTTTCTATTCGTTGTTATTGTGTACCATTACAGCTGCTGTTGGTGGCCATTGTTGCTGCCCGATTTGGTGGCCCGACGACGAGCACATCACTCGCATTGGCCTGCGATGAGTCCACGCCAGCGCTTCAGAACAATAGATACAGCAGCTACTATAGCAAAAACCGCAATAGCAACAACAACAATGATTATAGCCACAGCAACATTGATGGCATGGCAGATAGGAGCGAGAACAACGTTGATGACAACAATGACAACTATAACTACAACAAAGTGTCGGCCAAATGGCTACCGCCGCATCAAAAACTATACGGAAATTCCCAGAAGCAACAGCAGCAGCAACAACAACAACAACAACCGCAGCAGCAACACCAACGACAGCAGCAGCAACAACAATTTGTTGATGATCCTGAGGCAGCTCGCAATGACTTCCTTTTGCAATTGTCCGACTTAAATGCGGCTGTGCAAGGTGTAGGCATGTTTGCTGCCCCACCTAGCAGTAACAGAATGACCGAAAATAGCAACAGCGACAATAGCAACAACAGCAACGACAATGACAGCGACAACAATGTGTGGCAAGCTGAAGCTGAATACGAAACAGAGGAGGACCAATTGCCGTTGGAGCGTCGTAGTCGTAGTAGCAACTACATGTCCAGGTACATAGACACACCCCCACAACCCCTGTGAAAAAGTCTGAACACAAAAAAAATTAGCAAGTTTTGGCAAAATGTGGCCGGCCTGAAGCAAGGACAGTGAGAAGAATTTGGCACATTCCTCAATGTGCCCCAAATATGATAGCAGCTTGACAATAAGTAAGCTCCAAGCTATAGCTTCTGGATTTGCCTGCAGCTTTGTTCTGCATATCAACTAAATCCCAGACCTCCAGCATTGACGCAAGCAGTTAAGCTGATTCACTTTATGCTGCACTGACGTTACCCGCCCACCCCCTCTTTTCCTATCTCTTTATAGCATTTTTGACTTTTTTTGCATGCGAGATCAGGCTTAGGAGGATCAGGCGATTGTGATGGCTATGCCAAAGATTACGTAATGCGACGCCAAGCAGAATCAAGCAACAATAAAACGCTGAAGACAAAAGACCGAATGCTAAAAATATTTGCTGCTCAAGTTAAGCCAACAGCTGAATGCGCTACAGACAGGTTCATAGGGAAAAATAAATTTTAACAGACTTATAGCTAACTAAAAAAAAGCAATATATGTATGTATATACATATAATATTTTAGCTATCATTTATCATTTATTAAATACTAGAGAAAAATAAATATTGAGAAGAAACAATTAAAAAATAATACATAAAATGTAAAAAAGGCAAAAATGCTACAATTTAGTAAAAGTTTCATACCAACAAAAAAAAAAGCATTTGTCATAAATTTAGTCTAGGAAATATATATTTAAAAAAATGCGCAACTAAATTTAAAATTCAACTGCAAAACGCACCTTAATGCCTCGTTATTATTTTGCATATTTTTTTTGCAACAATAAGTATTAAGTAGCTTTAATTTTCTGCTGTTTTGCTTTCGGCCACCGCAGTCGCTGAACGCAACAATTCCAAAATGCATCCATTCGTACCTAAACATTTTCGCAAACTTTGCGACATAACTTTCAAAGCCGTTGTGTTTGCCTGAAGTGCGCTTCAAAAAAAAGTAAACGACCCCTGCGGCGAGTGGTTGCACTTGGACGGTTGGTGGGTGGTGAATGGATGGTGTGGGTCTCGCTGGTGGTTTTACCGCTCAGCGTCAAGCATTGACAACGAAAAAGGAAATCCGCTGGCAGTCAACGACAGTCGCGTTACGAAAGGGAGCTTTGTGTCCACAACCAGATCCAGCACCCCCAAGCCACACCCCCTACATCATCTACTCCTTCACCGCACCAGACAGGCAGACAAAGAGCGCAAACGCCGCAAAATGAAAGCTAAAAAATTCATTGGCATTTGCTGCAGTTGAATGCAAAATGATGCGCTTTTGTTGGCCAGCTGCAAATAAAAAAAAGTGGCAAGAAAAAAGTATCTAACGCCATGCAAATAGACAACGTAAAAAGCAATTTTTTTTTCTTTGTTTTTTTTTCCACTGAGCGCATTTTACGTGCCACCGCCGCCATTTCCGGTAGCGTTTGTCGTTAGATGCACGAGCGGCGCTAATTCATTGCCAAAGCATAAATTCCAATATACATATGTATGCAATTGCAGGAATTTAGGACAGCCGGAGCAGTACGGCAATGATGATCCGGCAACAGCAAGTGACATAGACTTCGAGGGCGAGGAGGACTATGCCGTATCGTCCACCAATGATGCGGACGAGTTAAGCGATCAACTGCCCTATGGCATACAAAATGTGCGCAAGCGACGCGTGCGCAGTGTTATGCCACCACCAGAACCACAACCACATGGCGGCGATGGTGTAAGTTTATCATTAACATCATATTCGATTCTTAGCATTGTCACCCACTCACTGTTCACTTGCAGGTCATCTATCAATCGCTGTGCCCCACGAATCGTGTGACTGTTAAGCTGGACAATGGCGAATATCGGCCCAATCATTATGTGGAGGTCACCTGTGCCAATAACTACGCCCCATTGCCAGCCAGGATGCACAACTATGACTTCAACTATCGCAGCAATGAGCTGCCCCTGCTGCGCGCTCTCCTCAACGAGCGGGTCGGTGAGAAGCGTGAGGTGCGTATTTCTTTCGCCATTTCCCGTCAGAGTGAAATGCTGTTTAACCTTGCCTTTTTGTAACCAATCAAATTTACTTACAAAATACTGCTTCATAGATCTGCTCGGCAACTGGGTTCTCGTGCATTCAGCTTAATCGCACCATACATCTGATACGCCTAAATGAAGGCAGCGGCTGCTGGGAATCGGAGACGCGCACAGTGCCTTCGGGCTGTGAGTGCATGTGGCCGAAGCACAGCTATGGCGACATTGCATCGTATCATCAGGCACAGAAGCGTTTTAGGACGACATTGACCAATCTGCAGGGACGTGGCGGTGCTGTTGGCAACATTGATTATACACCAGGTGTAGGTTATCGCCAACTAACGCTGCGCTCCCGTGCCCCCAAAGCTGGAACTAGCATCGGAGGTGGTGTTAGAGTTGGCAGTGGAGCCGGAGGTACACGCAGTCGGCGTGCGGATGTTGACTATGATATCTATGAATTGAATTGAATTGGATTGAATTACATCTGTTTAACGCACAAATTGGGACCAAGTGCCAAGCACAATGGGTAGCACAAACAAATTTGGATTATTTAGCAACTAAGTTGAAGGCGTAAATTATTTTTCTTGCTGTGGTTTTAGCCGTAATACACTCTTTTTGTATGTTCAAATATTTGTAAAGTTCAAAAATGTATAATTAAGACAAATTAAATACAATGGAGCAAACAACAGATGCGATGCAGACGTATCGCGGTCATAAATCAATTTACTTCAACGCCATACACTACGCAACACGTTAGCGTATCTGTATTTATGTATTTGCCAGATAACTTTAAGCATTCAATTGAAACAAATTTACGGCCATTTCAATTCATAATCCTCTAGGAGCTTTTGTATTGCGTCGGCCATTGATATATATATATATTTATGTACATTATAAATTATTACTGATTCGTCTGCAGAACGTAAATCAGTTGAAATCCAACCTCATTTCAGGTTCGACAACGGCTGCTCTGCCGCCTGCTGCAACACTTTATCAGCAATTGCGGCAACTTCGTCCTGCAGCTCTTGTGGTGATTTGCTCGCATCGAACAGGTACCAATAGCTCGACTCTTTTGCGTATAGACGATCAAATACCTCTCCAACCTTGCGCTGAAAGTCTAGTTTCTCATAGCTGTAGCAGAGAGATATGCATGTCAGAGTTTGCAAATTAACTTTATATGGAGATTACCTACCGCTCCTCTCCGTAGCTGCCACGGTCTGTGAGCTCATCGGGCTTGGCTTTAAGGTAGAATACAGCATCGGGCTTGAGGAGACCACGGTCGGGTGCACAACACCAGTCGAAATCCAGTCCTTTTGCCACTGAATATGCCGCTCCAGAGTAAGCATAACGATCGCAAATCACAGTCGTGCCGGCCAGCAGATCTCTTTTGATGCTGTTCACGCGTTCCCAGCGATTAGTTGAGAACAGCAGATGGATAACTTCATCGCACAGATCCTGGTTGTTTCTCAAATATGCGTCTATCACCTCGCCAATTGCCGTGGTTCGATTCGGAAAATTGATTTGCTTTGTGTCAACACCTTTATTCTTCAACACCTTGGCTGCGTAAGAATTTGAGATTGAAACCATTCTTTGGCATGTACAAAGTCAGCTGTATTTATCAACTGTTATACTCACACAGATGTTGGCTTTGTGTTGTTTTGCCGCATCGATCACATCCTTCAAATACAATAAATGCACCACGTTTCTTAAAATTCATATTATTATGTCTATTTGTTCTAAGCAAGCGCGTTCAATCAACAAAAATGCCGGGAAAATGATTTTCAGAGTGCCAATACAATTCCAGGGCTGCAGAGGTGCTCAAATGCGCGGGAACTTGACAAAAAGCTGATTGCTTTGCCGGCGAACGGTCATAGCGGCATTTTCGAAACTTATCGTTCAATTCATTATTAAAAATTAAAAATAAATTGAAATGCATGTCAAATTCCATTTAATTCACAACTAATTTTAATAAAATTCTCATTTTTTAAATATATGCGTGACGCGTGAGCTCGCAATGTTGCACTTCAAGCGGAAGCGGAACCAGAACGGTGGTTCTCTAGATCCACTCATTAGAAACACACTCACACGCACACACACACACACACACTCATACAATCACACACACTCATAACACAGAAGCAGAAGCACACGTAAATTACATTTTGTTTTAAACAAATTAATGCACGCACAAAAAACGCGTACGTCTATCCGGCATTTGTTAAATAAGTGACAAGTTGATTGAGCAAACGCAACAATGAGTTAACAACAAAGTGCGTGCATTTGTGTAATTTTGGCAAAGGCTTGGTTTGCTTTTGGCCTGCCTTTTCGGCCCAAAACAAGTAATTCGCAAAAACAGTCACACCGAATCTGCAATGCGCTGCACTTGCGAGTGAGTGAGAAGGCGATTGAGGTATTTGTGCAAACAGTGCTAATCAACAGCAAAACTCCCAACTAATACTCACCTGCCAGTCATATTCAGTTAACCACATTTAAACAAAGAAATAAATGGGATTTCGTAAACTATATGAACCACAACACAAAACATTCATTCATACATCCAAAGACCGCGTGTTTCTCGCGTAGCGCCCTGCTGAAGCAGAAGTAGCAGCAGCAGCATAAACCAGGGACAGGCATGCAAAACAACGCTGCCGACGACAGTCGATAATAAATCGACTGTCTGCGTTATCGCTCAAGGACCGCTCGCTGAAAAGTTTTGCAAGTGGGTGGATGCGGTTGTTGGTTGGTGTGAAAAAAAGTGCGTGCGAAATTTGTTTGTGCTGCAAACTAACATCAGCTGCAATAATTGAATAACTCTCTCTTTTTGTTTCTCTCTCTATCTATCTCTATATCTATCGGCTTAATGCCGCATCGCTTAACGTAAACAAATGGGCGACATGACATTCTTGTAGCACATGCCGTATGGCCCCATAGACAGTGTGCTTGCAGTGGTTCACTCAATTCCAAATTTAGTTATGTGTTCGTTGATAATACGCACGAAGTGTTGAGGCTGGCACATCCAGCCTATCACTGTTTTTGCTTTCCACCCCGACTCGCCCCTAGCCCCGATTGTCGGCAATCAAATTACGTAGAATCCAATTTAAATTTGCAGCTGTTCTCTATGAAGGATCTCAGTTAGTTTTGAGCATTTTACGCCGTGTAGACACCATGTCCAACAATAATCATCCACACGGTCATTTGAGTCAATCGGCACAGAATCCCTCATGGAATCCCCTCCAAGTAAGTATCTGCTATTGTTCATCTGGCCGCCGACGAGCAGCAGAGAGAAGCACTCCAAACTGAACCTCATCTCTGCAGATACCTTCGTATATACCGCGACAGCCGCAATTGGCGCACATGTCCAACGAACGGCCGCTGGTGCGATCCCCCCTCGCCTGGCATGCGTCCGCTCAGCCGCCGCCGCCGCCACCTCCAGATGCCATTTACAATTTTATGTCGGCCAATCATAAAAACGTAATTAGCGTAGTTTTCATTCGTCGTATCCCACAAAAAGAAAAAAAAGCATGCCACCAAACTCCAACAACCACCCGTAGTTAACTCCCCGCCCCATCGTCTTTCTCTTTATTTCTCCCAATTGCATTTTCAATTATGGACATGCCTTGTTTGTTGTTGGTCAATCGCATCTAATCTTTTGCATTGTCTTGCAGCTGGATCATCATCATCAAATGAATCCGTTGCTGGCGCCGCCATATACTGGAACATTGCCCTTTGACTCCATGGATTTGTCGCTGCAGTCGAGTCGCAGTGCTGCGCCAGCGCTAACTAAAACTGGCCAACAACAACAACAACAGCAGCAGCAACAACAACATTTACATGCACCGCATAATTACCCAACGATGTAAGCAACATTTACCATATGCTTAGGCAGAGCCTTAAAATCTGATAGAAACATCTTTGCAAAAATTAGTATAATTTATGTATACTTTCATTGCGTATTATATTTTTTTGTCACACTTATGAATTAATATACAAAATATTCTCAGATTTTCAATTATTTCTATCGCATTTTTGTATGTTGGTGTTATAAGCTAATTATGATTTTTAAAGTAACTAATATATTTATTTAAATAGATTTGTGTGTAGTGTTAGTTTTTCAACTTAGAATATGTGCTCTTTACATACGAACTCTCCTAATTAATTTTATATTTACGTTTTTTCTTAATTCGCATACAGTCACAATCTGACCACAAATACGCCCGCAGGAGCGCAGCAAGGACACTTGCCGGGCATGCCTGCGTCGGCGTCGCCTGCTAGCGCTGCCAGTAAATATTTGAATGCAAATGGCGCTGCCGATTGCGAGTCGCTGTTGCCGCCACCGCCGAGTACCCCGCCCAACAGCAATAATCACAACAATAACAACAACAGCAGCAGTAGTGTCAACACCAACAGCAGCAGCGGCAACAACAATGTGCCGCCGTCGCATTACATGCAGAACCGTGACGAGAACTTTAAGCTGACGCAGCTGAAGAACATGCAAAAGAGCACTGAGTTGACCAGCAAGGAGTGCACCTACGCGGCTGGCGCGGCAGGCAAACTGGCCACCCATAGCATGCAACAGCAGCAGCAGCATGCCAAGAAGCGTAAGTGTTTGAACAGAATGTAATTGAATTTACATTTCTTTGTTAGGATTACCCTTCCCCACTATCTTAAAATATAGCCGTTTATATGCTTAATACGAAATTGTGTTAAATCAATTGCTTTCCATTTGTAGCCTCGCCGCTGCGCAACTATCACCAACAGCAGCAACAGCAGCAGCCATATAACATGACGCCGCCAAAATACAATGGACCACAGACGCCGCCAACGCCGCAGTCGCCGCTGGACTATAATCAGTTGCACTTGCATCATCAGCTGCATGCAAGCGTTGGCAATTATGCACCACATCAGCCGCAGCAGCAGCAGCAACATCAGCAGCATATGCAGCAGGAGCAACAACAACAACAGCATCAGCAACATTTGCATTATGCACCACCACCACCAACGCATCATAATCAGCATCTAGCACCACCACCGCCGCCATCATCTCACATGACCAGCGCTCAATTTCAGCAGCAGCAGCAACAGCAACTGAGGCAGCATCAACCACCACCACAGCAGCAGCAGCATCGGCAGACATCGCCACAGCAAACACATACAGCACAAATGCATTCCCGCAACACGCAATTGACGAATCTCGACATGCTGTCAAAGCACAAGCCAGACGAGGAGCAGCCGCAGACGACGCACGAGGAGCCACAACCAATCATAACAGATCTATCCACATCTGCCGCATATCGAAGCACGAATGCCGAGGATAAACAACTGGTCGATGCGCCCGAATCGCCGTACATGACCACCTCGAACGAAGAGTCGCTGGAGTCCAACAGCAACAGCAGCAATAGTCGCAAGCGGCGGAAGCGCAAAGCGAGTCAAGTGATGCGCCTGACGCCCAGCGATAATGTGAAAAGACAAAGCACTCCGAGCCCGCTTAGCAACAGTTGCAGTCCCAAGCATTCGCCCAAAAATGGTGAGTTCCAGCTATTTGCAGCCAGGAAGGAGCAACAGCATCTGCAGCAGCAACCACAGCTAGAGCACGCGCACGAGCTGCCACAGGAGAATGGACGTGCAGCAACGCCAACAATTACTGCTGCTGCAACCGAGAATAGTAACAGTTCCACGATGTACAACGACACAACGACGGACAATCCCAAGACTAAGAAGCAGCGTCAGGCATTACTACAACGTAATCTTACTGAACAGCAGCACCTGCAGTGTCAACAGGTTGCGGATGAACAGCTGCCCGCCGCCACAAGTGCATCAAATGAACCGACGATGCCACCGCCCAGTCCGCAGAGCAACAGCAGCAGCAGTAGCTCGAGCAGTTCAAGCGCTGCGACGCATAGCAGTCATGCGAGTGAGCCGCCATCCGGCAAAGTGGAACAGCAGCAGCAGCAACAGCATATGGACAATAACAAGACTATAACAGATACGCCCGCCTCGCCGGCATTGGTGGAGCAGGGCGACATTGATGCCAGGCCGGCGGTCAGTGTGCACGATGATGAGGATGAAGCAGCGTCACCAGCGGACAAACAATCGCCGTTGCCAGCAGCAACAGCACCAAAAATAACAGCAACTACAGCTGCTGCTGTTGATGCGGCCACTGCGGAGCCCTGTCACTTTAACGAGGTGGAAGATAAGCTGGAGAAAATGTTTGCCGGCATTGAAGATGAGCCCGCCGAGCAGGCAGCAGATTCAGCTCGCGCCGAGCACGACTTGAGCGCCAATTTCTCACTGAACAACGAAAAATCTGTGGAGCACACTAAAGCAGCACCGGCCAGCACACCACCAGCCCCCAGCCCACCAACATCGGCGCCAACGCCTGAGCTGCGGCCCATTGCAACCAAAGCGGCAATGAAGTCTACGCTGCCAAGTCCCATACACAGCCCCAAGCCAACAGCAGCAGCAGAGGCGCCCATTAAGTTGCAGCAATCACCTGTTCCAACAGCAGCAGCTGTAGCTGCAATTGCCGCATCAACGGCAGCGAGTGCCAAAGTAGTGCCACGTACGCCGCCAACGCGTTGCCTGCCGCCGCGTCGACTCTCGATGGGCATGGACCCATCGCTGTTACGTTTCACCATCGAAGAGCAGCACAAACCGAAGAAAACGCCGACACGTAAGAGGCAGCCGCCGCCACCACTGCCCGATGTGGAGATTGTTCAGCTGGATAGTGATGATGACAAGCCAAGCACATCGGCAGCTGCAGCAGCTGCACTTGCAGCGCGTAAGCTCAGCGAAACAGCAGTAGCAGTGGCAGCAGCAGCAGCAACTTCTGCAGCTGTAGCAGTCAAAACGCAGCCAAGTTCTAAGGCGAACAACAACACTAAGAAGCAGAAAAATAAAAAGAACACGCCCAAGGGCAAAAAGCCAGCGGGGAAGAGCGGCGCCAAACAAAATGGGAACAAAAAAGGGGGCGCTGGTGGCGCACGCAAGAATTTCAGCACGGACGAGGACAGCACACCGGCGCCCAATGGCGTCGCTGCCCCTCCAGATCTCAGGTTCAAATCACCATTCATAATGATCAAGCCCGATGGCAGCATTAGCATTAAGAACACGCACAGCGCGGAGGATGTCAACGAGAAACAGACGAAGAAGAAGCAAACAAAGGCGCCGCACGAGCGCAAGAATCTGCGCGGCATGCATAGCTCAACGCTGAGCAATCGCTACGATGCCGACACCACCGATTCGAGTTGGATTTGTGTGTTCTGCAAGTGTGGTCCCCACAAGCTCGGACTGGGCGATCTCTTCGGACCCTATCTGGTGTCCATCGACTGCGAGGAGTATCGCACGGCTGTGCAGGTGCCCGCGGGCATCAACGATATCGACGGTCTGTTTGTGAGCAAACGCAAGCGCGCCGACATGGTCAAACTGCAGGAACGCAATCTGCCCGTGGTGCCAGCGACGCTGGCAAACATTATGCAGGCACCCAAGATCACCATGGTAAGTCCATAAGTCCACTGTAAGAGACCATAATCTTAACCATTCCATGTAGACTATTTTAAGTGCTTTCTCTGACTTGATTTACAACTTTTCCAATCTTCGATAGCACAAGCGAAAACGCAAGCAAACCCACGACAGTGTCTACTCCTGCAGCGATGATCCGAATGAATCGCAGTGCTCTTCACAGGATCCGCTGGATTGCAGTCACGAGACAAAGTTCGTGGAAACGTTTCGTGGAATGTCGAAGACCTCGGAGCATGGCTACGAAATTTGGATGCACGAGGATTGCGCTGTGTGGGCAAACGACATTCAGCTGATTGGTGCCCATGTGAATGGCCTGGATGCAGCGGTATGGGATAGCACGCGCTATCAGTGCGTCCACTGTGCCCAGTCGGGAGCCAATGTATGTTGCTTTCAGCGTGCCTGCAAGGCGTCCGCACATGTGCCATGCGCGCGGGTCGCCAGTTGGAGCCTGAGCGAACAGGATCGTAAGGTCTACTGTCAGCTGCATGCGCCACAGAAGGTAAAGGAAGAAACAGCTGCCACAGCAGCTCCAGTAGCAACAGCAGCAACGACCACGATGTCGACCATTTCTGTCGAGCAAACGGCTGTGCCACCGCCTGTATTCAACATCAATTCGCTTCCCTGAGTACGCGTGCGCGTGCAGAAATATCGTATGGCCGTTACGCGTTGAGCGCACGCTCGGATACACAAATCCAGGACCGAACAGCATCCTAATCAACTGTTAGATCCAGCTGGCTGCTCTGTATATAATCAATGAATGGCTAAAATGTGACTTACCTAGCTGGACTACAGACTGGAAACGAGGCGGTCGCTGATGCTGCTGTTCATGTTGCTTTTAATGCCGATTGCTGATCCATTGTAATCATTTTAAAAATTTTGTAAAAATCGAACTGCTGTAAATTTTATGTAGGCTCCATTAAAAGTGGGCGACTTTATATATATATTAAGTATAATATATAAACAATCATATGTATATATATATATATATATATATATATTATGATTGTTTATATATTATACGTAATTTAAATTATTTGGATTATATTTAGTACTTTTATGTTTGTACCTTTTTAGTTTTAATTATATTTATATGCGAATACTTTACATTTCCTATTTTGCTTCGCACTTACATCGAGAGGATCGAGGATCGAGGCTATTCCTTGACATCACAAAGTGTTTTTTTTTCGTTTGATATGTTTAATTTGTGCATATGCCAATTGATAATTTAGTTCAATTTTGTATGTATAAACAAATACTCCATGCCATACCGTTTAATTATATTTATAATGATAATAATTATAATAATGATATTGAATATGATAATGATGATGATAAATGCATTGTGCACAGCATTAATTAAGGTAAGCCTGTAACCGTAAATAGAAAATGTTTGACACCAATTAAAGCAACAAAACAAACCATAAAAAATAAACACATTCGAAAACTATTCAAAATGGATTATATTGTTAAACAATATAAATAATAATTATGATAGCAACATGTACAAGTAAAACATTGTATTGTATTTATATTCATTATAATAAGAAAGAATTCTAAACACTTAAACAATAAAACTTAATCTCACAATGAAGAAATGCAAAATCAACCACAAACACCAAAGATTCGTTTTCAACAAAATTGTCGTTTTATTTGTCAATAAATATTTGCAAAAGAATCGAAGATAATAATAATATACAATTGAATTAACTTAACCTAAACACTTAGCAACATAAATAATAACTTATTAGCTTGGTAGTAGTAGTAATCTCACCGCTCCTGATGTTGCTCTCAATAGCGTTGCTGGCGTATTCGCCTCAGATGCGTTATATCATTGGGCAGACGACCAACGCTGCTCTGCGGTACCTCGTAGGATGTGCGGCCCGCATAGAAGGCAACCTCCTGACCCTGATCCTTCCTTCTGCTGGTCAATTTCAGCTGGTTGAAGTTGACATCGCTGCGCTTTTGCGCCCTTTGCAATGTGGGCGCTGGTATCAAACCATTGGGTAGTGCCGGCAATGGCACATTTAAATGATCCACCTGGTGGCCACGTCCAGCTACAACATGCGTCGTTGCTGCTGCTGCTGCTGCTCCAGCCAGTGGTGGGAAAAGCGGCAAATGTTGCTGTTGCTGCTGATAGGGTACAAAAATGTTGGCCGTTAGATAGGGCTGTTGAATGGATTGTATGGAAGGACGTTGCAACTCTTGCTGTGTTTGGAAGTGTTGTTGCTGTTGATAAGGTTGTTGCTGGAATTGTGTTTGGTAATTGATTTGCAGTGGATGCGATTGATGCTGATGGTGCGGCTGGTTATGTTGTTGTTGCTGAAGGTGCTGCTGATGGTGTTGCTGGTGGTGCTGCTGATGTTGTTGATGGTGTTGCTGATGAAGTGGCTGGTTCTGCTGTTGCTGATGGCGTGGCTGATCTTGATGCTGCAGCTGCTGCGTATGGAAGTGTTGCTGCTCTTGTGGCTGCTGTTGGTAACGCTGTGTTATGTAGCTCAGCTGCTGCTGTTGCTGTTCATTTGGCTGATGATGCTGTTGATGATGTTGCACCTGCTGTTGATGATGTTGCTGTTGTTGCTGATGCTGCTGTTGTTGCTGATGTTGCTGATGTTGCACCTGCTGTTGATGATGTTGCTGATGTTGCTGCTGTTGCAATGTCTGATGCTGTTGCTTCTGTGGCACAGGCTGTGCTTGTTGATCTTGTTGCTGTTGGACTAGCTGTTGTGGCTGTTGTTGGACGGTCTGTTCCTGCCGCTGTTGCTGCAATGTCACAGGACTTGCAACATTCACATTTTCTGAGGTTGCCTGTCCAAATTTATTATTGAGAAAATCGTCAAGCGCCACATAGGAGTTGGATTGGGAGCTCTTCGTTTGTGGCTTATTGATCAGAGATGAGATGATGCTGCTGGCTGAATTTGGCGCAATGCGTTGCCCCTCTGCACGAGCAATTACAATGCCTGGTATATTGGGAAGCTCTATTGAAGGCAACTGTTGCTGTTGAGGGCGTTGTGGTTGCTGCTGCTGATGTTGAGGACGCTGTGGTATGCTCAGACTGGCAAGAGCTGCAAAAAGAGATTTATTTTATTTAGCTTTTTAACAGGATTTAGTGGGAACTACAATAAAATTTAGCCACTTCAGCAGTTTCTTATATTTGTCATTTGCTTAATCAGTTACCTGGTGCTGCTGCTGCTGGCTTTGGATAATGATAGTTGTTGCTTGTTGTTGGCTTCGTGGAGCGCTGTGGTTGCTGGGAATTTCTGCTGTAGCCATTGACTTTGGTTGTTCTCTGGGCGTGGCTGCTCTTAAAGTTCTGTAAAATGGAGTCATCAACAATGGCACGCGTTAACTTATCAAATGGCAGGAAGGCAGAGGAAGGATTAAGACTTGAAGTGGCTTGTGACAGCGTTATCTGTTGTTGTGGTGAGGCGCTTGCAGTTAGTGTTGCAGCGGTTGTGGGTGCATTATTGTGGTTGTATGTTTGAATGTGTGGATTAAGTGGCGGAGTATAACTATAGCCGGTGGCTAAAGCAGAGATTTGCTGTGATAGTGTAGACAATGCAGCGGCGGCAGTGGTGCGTTGTGTTGTTGTGGTGCTGCGTGGCGTGGTTGTGCCACGTGTTCGCTGCAGCTGTGGTTGAGTTCGATAATTGGAATGACGATTGCGGCCACGTTGAACGGACGTCGTTGTGGTTGGTCTGCTGGTGGTGGGTCTGGCGATGCTTCTGCTGTTGCTACTGTTACTGCTACTGCTTGTGGAGCGTGGGGCCGGAGTGTAAACACGATTGCCACGCTGCACTTGAAAGCGTTGCAAATTGTTTTGCACACTGTCCCAGCTGGCTTGCGGCTGAGCCGTTTCCTTCTCAATGTCACGCACGGAAATCTTCTTATTAGGACCCTGATCGCCGCTTTGGCGTACATAGGACAAAGGCGATCCCGTAGTGGTTGTTGTTGTAGTTGTGGTCGGGGTAGGAGTGGTTGCTGATTTTGTTACTTTTGTTGTTGGCTTAGTGGCAAGTGATAAGCGCGATAGACGCAAACGACTTGCAGCCAGTCTTTCTAAATAGCTGCGTGTGGCAGCGGTTGAGCGCTGTGTGGTGCTCGTGGTGCTTTTACTTGTGGTGGACGTTGTGCTGGGCGGAGTATTCACTTGTCGCCGTAAAGCACCACCCGGGCCAACAACTCGTTTTTGTGCAAAACGTCTATAGCTGCGAATGCGCTCCTGAGTGCTGCTAATCTCCGTCACAGTTTCTGTGGAGGTGAGCATGGCTGGTGTGATTGTTGCTGGTGGAGCTCTTGTGGTGCTAATGGTGCTTACTGGCCTGTCCTGCGTTAGCTTATTGGTACGCAACGCTGACTCCTCGTCATGTGAGGTCTGTTTGACACCCGCAAGAAGCAGTTTCTCCGCCTGCGCATCCGCATCCGTTTTATCAGCTTCCGCGGTACTTTGTGGTTCATTCTGCAGCTGCTGCAGATTCTCGCCCAACGTTATGCTGGCGGTCAGTGCAGCGGCTTGACCTAAGGATTCTATAAGTGGCAGCTCGTTGATGTAGCTAGGAGCAAGTGGAGCTTCCTCAGTTGTGGTATCAATTGTGGAGCTAGTGGTGTCTTCTTCAAACTCTGGCGGCAGGTCAGGTGCTATTAGCAAACCTTCGATTTCGTCAGTTATGGGAATTTCAGTGGTTGTGGTGGTGCTTGTGGTTTTATCGTTATTGTTGAAGTTATGCTTGTGTTCAAAGTCTTTGTGAGCATCAATCGGTATCTCATTGGGCTTTAGTGGTAATTGTTGTTGATGGTTTTGTGTGGTTTAGGATATGTGCGTGATAGACGAAATTTTAGGCGATAGTTGGATAGAATGGCGAAAGTGTTATGAATAGAAAGAGAAAGATAAAGAAATGAAGATTGGAGTTAAGAAGTACAAGAGAGAAGACTACTCTTCGGTGGACCGAAGATTAAATACCCTAGAAGTATTAGTATTTTGTTCAATATCGCATTAAAACCAGAAAGTTTTCTGATTTATAATAAAATACTCTCTTCGGGGGTATGCGAAAGATAGCTTAGATAGATTGCTATAAATAGAGATGCAACAGATGTTGAGCTATATGATGGGTTACTCATTTGACCTACCGTAAATCTGACTGTGCCCGGCGTTTGTTTGGGTTTATTGTACAAATAGGATGAGCTGCCTTCCTTGTCGCCATCAATTTTCGCTTGCGAGGTAAAGCCTCGACTTAGAAATCGAAATGGCTGCTTTACCTTGTGCGGAGCCATTAGTTGATAGCCGGAGACACTGGGATCCAAATCGGTGACTACATCCTCCAGCAGATTGTTAATGTTGGACACCAGATCAATCTGTGTGGCTTCCTCATTGGTGTTGCGTATCTGCTTGATGTAGTCGGGGGCCATTTGCTCATTGGATGCAGCTTGGGTGTCGCTAGGCAGCTCCAAGCCGGCATTGACACGCTCTGCGAAGTTCTTCTGCTTCATGTAGTGATACTCACGTGGATATTCGGCAATGATGTGCGCATTTGTGTGATCGAACTGAATGCCCGGATCGGATGAAAGTTCGCCCAGGCTATTCACATAGATGTCGTCGCCATCTGGAGGTGCAGCTGCTTCAGCTGGTGCCGGCAGAGCTTCGCTCTTGATGTCCTCACCATGCAGTATTTGATCGTCAGAGCTGACGTCAGTGGGCTGGGTCAGGACACCACTAGCACTGCTCAGATCCTTGCTGAGAGTGCGATGCTTACTGTGCTGTGGCTGCTCCTGCAGCGCTTTCGTTATAGTTTGGGTGGGGTACTCCATCATTTGGCGCACCCGCTCCATCATCTGCTGTGTGCTACCGACGCTATTATCGCGATTCATGTCATAGTAGCGCTCCGATTGATCGCAGTCCACATTGCGATACCAATCGCACACAAAATTCTGCTGGCTAAAAATGGTGCCATTGGGACACAGAAACCCAAAACCCTGAGCACTGCGTGCGGTGTGAGCGCAAATGCGAAACGCTTGACATCGACTTTCCACATCCGCATAGTAGCCTGGAAAAAGAAAATAATTATGTACATAAATACACACAATTAAGAAATACAAATTTGAATATTCATTACATATGAATATAATTAACAATATTTGAGGTAACCATTTTGTAACTCGGTGTGACATATAATATGCATGACAAGAGATTTAAATTTAAAAATATGCATAAATAAAAGGCAATGTATTTTATACATTATATGACAGCTCAGCCTAATTAAAAGAAAAGCTGTGCAGTTGAATTTCTCTCCCTTCCTTCCTCTCCCCCTTCTATTGCTTTTTCTTAACTTTTCTCACTTCGCTGCAGTCAAATTGGTTTAAGTTTAAGCACCATAAAATCACTTGTATTACTTTGCATTTATTATGATTTAAAAATCATTATTGATCGCATTAATTGAAAAGTATCGCTGTCACAAATTCCAAATTTGCCAACCTTGTGAAAGGCTCTAATCCGCCTTAGTAAATTGCTGAAGGTCGCGCCATAATCGCGATATCATGAACAAAACATGTGCTTAACTGATTGATATTATTTCTGGTAATTTTAATTATTAGAGAGCGATACGGAGATCAATCAAAATTTTTGAGAAGATTAGCATTTTAAGGTTTATCTTAATAGTAATTCATCACCAAAAATATTTAAACGCTTGTGTGGAGCGAATTAAATTGGCTCAAAAAGAGAAAAAATACAAATTTTGAAGTGGTCTAGTTTATATAAGTTGTATATTTGTAACACAACAGTTAGGTAGCTTAGAACTTAACTGAATCTAAAAGTCAAATTCAAAGATATGTAATTAATTTTACTTATTGAAATTGAATAAATAAATTTAAGAGCATAGTCAAAAAATTACAAATTTTGATTAAAATTCCAAATAAAAACTAAAAAAAAAATTAGTTAATAGCTGAACTACATAAAATGTCACATAATTTAATTGACATATTGTCTCTTACCTTCATGACGGCCCTTGCAGATGAAGCTCGTTTTGGGCACCTCGCTCAGTATGGGATAGTCAATGCCGGGCTCTCCTGGTATGGTGTGACGCAAATCAAACTGCTGATCGGTATAATCCATCGCCTTGTCCGCATCCTCAAAGTTGCCTTGTGCTTTGGCGGCGCCAATCAACAGCAGCAGCAGGGGCACCAACAGTGGCAGCAATCGTAATCGTAACCGGGGCATGCTATAAGCAATAGTTAAACAATATGTAAATTGCACGCTTACAAAACATTATGCATTAGACTGATTGATAAATTATGAACCAATAAACATTCATTGATTAAAACGAACATGCTGTTGAAAACATTTGAATATAAAGCGACGTGAGAGCAATCGAGCCATTTAATTAGCATAAACACAAACATATTGGGGTGTGCCGCAGCTCTAACGCACACACGTAACCATATCGAGCGGAGTGTTAGACGCCTTTCAATGCTAATTTATTAAATCAAAACAAATGCCATATAACACTCGTGCATGAACTTATTAACGGCACTGTCGGTGATTTTAACGGCAACTGCGTGGGTTCAGCACACAGTCAAATTCGATCCGCCAGTTAGCCATATATTCGTGATGCATGGCGTAAAAATGCCCAGCTTATCTCACAATAAAAGGAAATCAATGTCCATATTTGTGTTGGTTAATGACCTTCAAATAACTACCACAATTTGCGTTTGATCTACATGTGTATATGTATGCACTTTATGGCCAACGAAAACAGAGCAGAAGCTTTGCAGTTTTCTGCTCAATTAGTTTTATTAATAGAGTGATTTATATATTTTATTAGTATATATTTAGAGCCAAAAAGTCCTTATGCTGAATATAACTGGCTGGTGCGTGAACTCAATGTTTTAATTATTTTTTGGCTAATGTCATTGGCCTATTCCAATTTGCAACATGCTGCCAATCGTTTAATTAATCAAAAGCCTAAGTTGACGTGTCGAGTTATCTTAGTAGAATGCGACTAATTGATAATCATTCAAAGACAAGATAAATATTGAAGCTATTAAATTGAAAGTGTTGTCTGTGTTGTCTAAGGTCAAGTTATTGACAGCCCATTATAATCTTTTGAAATGATAAAGTGCGCAAGCTGTCTGTCTGCATATTAGACTTTAGCTGGAGTAGACTACTGTACGATTTTTATGCGGCATTATTTTGTGATTTTGCAGAGTGAAAACAAAAGACTTAGGCAACGAACTTGCCAGCTGCACACTTGACATGTTTTGTATGTGCAGTCAGTCTAGGGTTTTTGCCATGAAAAGTGCCTGCAATCGATTTGATTGTTGTGTAAGGAAGCCAAAACATTCAAAAGCCAAAAGGCAAAAGGCAAAACACTTGTGCGTCGCACAGTGGCCCATTGTGAAGATCATGTCAAATGAAGGGGCCGAAATGAAATTGAAGAACTGATTGAATGAATGAAACTACGCTCCATAAACAAAAAGGCTGAATTCATATGCAACATACACATACAAATGTGTAATATATATATAGTATATATAATAAACAATAAACGGTAGTTGCCCACAATTTGCCAAGCCAAAAAGCGAATGAATTTCTGTCTTTGTTTGGCCAACAAAAAGCTAAAGAAAAAAAATCACAAAAAGAAGCATATGAAAAAATCAGCATTTAATTATTTTCCAATTTTAACTGTCTGCGGCAAGCATTTGATAACTTAATCGATTATATAAGTTGCCTTGGTTTCAACTGATGATGTAAAAATTATTCAATAATATATATAAAGCTATGCAAAACTAATTTGTTGACAATTAAGCATATTTTATTTTAAGGCGCGTCTCTTACGATACAATTTATGGTGGCTTTTTAAGAAAAAAATAATAATTTAAAAAATAAAATAATAAACTTGAGTCAATAACCTCAGCGTATGTCAATAAACTGTAAACCAACTAGTGCTATATAATTTTTATAATGACTATCTAACCAACATCTAATTGTATTTTAATGACTGCCAAAAGCACAATCCAAATGTCAAAGGCACAGATCAATTCAGATACTTGTATGAAATAGCTATAAGTAAGAAGAAAAACACAATTACAATTACATTATGCAAATGCAGTACAATTCATGTTGTACAACTTATTGTAAGCAAGTCCAAGAGCAAATCGTAACAAACGATACTTGTACATTCGACATATTCAGGGTTATTATCAAGAGCAGTTTGAGTCAAAACATTGCGCCGTAATACCCGCTGACAATGAGGAAGCATTCCCGCATTCGAATTCAGCCGCATCATCTTCATCATCATCATTTCATGTATTTTGACTGGAAACCGTTTTATTTCTCATTGTTTTCAATGATCCGTCAACAAATAAGTGAGAGAAGCTGGCCAAGAAGTAGAAAAAGAAACCATAAAAAATATTTAGATAGATAACAGCTTTGCATTGCGGCCTAAAAAGTGAATGGATAAATCTATTAAATCGCTATTGAATGGTTTCTTGAACTTCAAATGCTGACAAATGAAGATGTTTTGTTTAGCTTTTGAATTTGCTATGCTGTAATCACATTCATTCCGTATTGTGTAATCTGTAATTATTATAATTTGAATTCTGGAAATGAACTTAAGAAACATGCTTAAATGGTTAATCATTTTTTTCTGTACTTCTTAGCCAGGGTGCCAATATAGCAGCAAGCTTTAGCTTACCAAAACCATACATTTTTAACGATGTCAAATGACCGCAATCAGTTAAATGGCATCACTTGGTTAGGAACTGGTTTCGCTTTACTCTAGAATCTAATTATAGCAGTCCAATTTTGATATGTTCAAATAAATAATTATACGTCAAACGACAGAAACCCACTCCAAAATCATTCAAGTGGAATTTATAGAATTAATGAGGATGAGAAAAAGGATCTGCACAAAACTTAAGTTCAGATTTCGTGTATCAACCTAAAAAAAGACATACTCGCACTTAAAAATAGATAGTTCGGGGCTTTTGTGAGACATTCAGTACCGGCATTGACTGGAATTTGGCATTTACCCCAAGTGCCTGTCATTATGGTCTGACTTCAATTGAGAGCGTAACACAAGTTGAAGAATGTTTCCCACTTCAAATTGTGCTGATCGCATCGTGTGTGTGCCTCAACTTAAAGTTTTCGCATCATCGGATCTGTATCCGCATTGCTTTTTACTTATGGACAGATTGGAGAACGGAGTTTGGCAATATTATTGGGTTATTTATGGAAGATTAACAGAATTTCAACTGACATTGAAGGGTTTATCTAAAGTATAAGCGATATTTGAAATGTGAAGAGTTAACACTTCAAGCTTCCCTACTTTCTTGTTGACTGTCTGGCTTTTGTGAGGGAAAATAAATTTAACATCCATTTATGGGATACTTTTGTGTTGATAGACTGTGTTTTGTTTGAGAAGATTAATGTTTTATAATTTTTCGGTTTGCAGTTACCTGAGTGAAAAATGAGTAGACAGCACAATATGCATTTATTTAATTTTCGTTTTCAGTCTTTCAGAGATAAATCTATAAATCAAATCTTGTTTTGAAAGGTAGAAATAACTGAACAGGGATTTGCGTGGGAAGTAAATCCCGTGGGAGAAATATAATTTAACAAATTCATTTAAAGCTCCAAAAATAAAATAGAAACTGTCAATTTTGTTTTGTGGTCATAATAATGTCATGAAATGTTGAGTCTTTTATATTCTACATGAGTTCATTAAAATGTTCTTTATTTGTTTGACTTATATGTTAAATGGCCATTTCAGATCAAGTAAAACTTGTTTTTCTCGTTGAGTTAAATCGTTTAATTGTCCTTAACGATTTATAAGTTGCATTTGTTGCACAATTCACATTTTTACATAAATCAATTTATTTATTTTGTTTAACACAAATATTCTTAATCCATGCACACGTTCAATTTACCTTTGCTTTGTTTAATAATTTCACGCTATAAATATTTAATTTAGTTTCTTTTTTTTGGTTTCGTTAACAAATACTCTTTTAGTGTACAACTTCACAATAGTCGAAGTAACACAAAAGCATTATCCTTTTAGTGCAATATCCTTTTGGTCTTGCAGCTAATGCGCTTAGCTGGCCGACGCGTGTATTCCAAACTTAACCGCTCGAAACGCGAACTTGAACTGAACTGAACTGAAAACTCAAAGATATCGAAATATTTGGCCACAATAAGATGAAGCAGCCGCAGCAGCGGCAACAACAACAGCACCCAAAACTGTCTTATAATATGCGTAAAAGAAGAAGATACAAAAACAAAAGCACGACACAAATAATACAATCGATTGCGTATTATGTGAAATGATGATAATGATGTTGTTGTTGCTGGATTGTTGCTGCTACTCCGGTTGAAAACCGGTGACAACCTGCTGCTGATGCTGCTGCTGCTGCTGATGCTGTTATTGTTGCTGTTTCTGCTGCATTTTGGCCCTTTAGCTTGTGGGAAATGGCATGAGTGGACTTTCATTTTCATTGGAGCACCTTTCTCACGACTTGGCCAAAATGAAGAATGTGACACATGAATGCTTAGCCCTGCATATTCATTTTGCTTGTATATAAACTTAAGTACATAAATACGAGCATATGTACATACATATATAAATAGTTTATGACGTTCTTTATTTTCAAGGCTTTCTGGGAGGTGTTTTGGGTGTCTATCGTTGTGAAGCTGACAATTTCCGCATCTCAAATGCGTTGAGCATCGTGTGACCCAAATCTTAAATTTTATAATTAAACAAAAGCTCATGCGATCAATTAAATCATCTTAAGAGCTAATTTAACGTCTGCTTACTAGCTGCAGTTGAAGATTTTGAACTTTTTGGCCAAAATGATTAATGAAGTAGGTGGCGCTGGCGTTTATCGTTTAGCGTCTAACTTTGTTATGTGATGCCTATCCACGCCAAAATAAAAATCATGTTTATCAAATGCAAATCATTATATTTGTGGTTGTTCTTCCTGAGCAGATGAGTTGGAGTCAATTCTTCACAAGCGTTAACTAAGCTACTTAAACATTGTTGCCCATGATCCGCTTTTCCCAAGCTGGGTTTAACCTGCGGATCAACAAAATATTTGCCATATCGACTCAATTTTGTTTGCCTTGCCACAACACAATGCAACTTGCACACCAACTGTGGCAACATGCAATTTGTCACCGCCAGCAATTTGCCTATAAAAGCAGCAGCATTATTCGTGTTTATTATTTAGAATTGTGGCAATGATGAGGCATATACATTTGTACTGGGCGCTTGCCGCAGTGGCAGCAATCATATTACTCGGCTTACAGCCAACTGCAGCCGAGGAACTGGAGGATAAGCCTCAAATTAATTTTGATGCCCTATTCGAGGCTTACATCACCATGGGCGACGCGCTTTTTGGTACTTGGAGGCCAGCAAATTTTGGTTTGGAACAGCAGCTTTAAAGAACTGACAAGGATTAGATGAGAGGCAACAACCACAATAATAATGGCATAAGTTAAAAAAATAAACATGTTTTGTGCATTCCTTGCAAAATAAATCCGATTATACAATCGAAGTCTTTGGGTTCATTAATTAAACAGTGGGAATTATTTATTTATGCACGCTTCAGTTCTCATTACCATCATCATTGCTTTGACTTTGTTGATTTGATCATTTTGTTTGTTTGCGTGTTTTGTTTCTTTTATATTTTGATTAGCTGCGTAGATCTTTTGTATTCCTATTGACTGACTAATCTTTAGAGTCAGCAATGTATGTATATTTGCAAATAAACCTGCAAGGGTAGTTAAGCCTGATTCATTTGACTAAAAGGTATATAATGAATATAAATGATTAAGTACAATTCCATGCCTTATAAATATATTTTAGAGATACTAATATTTATAAGTTAACCAAATATCAATACATAAATAAATACATATTATAAACCATATATATAAAATTAGCTCGTCTCTTAAAGCATTTCAGAATTATATATTTTGCCTGACCACCCATGAAGAACTGCTTCACCCACTAAGCAGCGTGTTCCGGTACACAGTAAAAATAATCACGTGCTGTTTAAAAAATTAAATGAGCCTTTTATTATTATTTTGCTTGTGTCTTTATGCAAAATACCACAATATGTGCCTCTCATCAACAATGAAATACTAATAGTTATTATGCCAGCACTTGTACAACGATTGTTGTTGTTGTTTTTATATCAATAAATATTAATGATATTGCTGATTTGCAATGAAAAATCATTGTACAAAATTTTTCAATTATTTTGCATTATAAATGAGCTGCCTGCCAAGTGCTGTCTATGTGCTTGGCACAAGTCAAGTGTTTTCTGTACTTCAATTCGAAGTAATCCAATTGTTAGCACGTTCTTTAGGCATAATTTATGTGTTCTTTTTTTATTTATCTTTTTTGTTTTGTTACCACCTGTGGCCAATTGTTGATTTTTTATAATGTGGGCGCTTCAATTATATTGGCTTTTTGTATATTTCGCTTCCTGCACATGTGTCATCATTATAGAGTTTATTATATGGTTGACTGCACTAATTGTGGGTTTTCTGTGCCCAACTTTCATTAGATTAAAATCGAAATTATAGGTTGTTATTGCAAACGATTGCAGTCAATATTTGGTAAAGACTTCTTACTCGAAAACTGCTACTTAATAGAAAAATGAATTGTTGTTAGGAAAAAATATATCTGATGTATAGGATTATATTCAACAATGAAATACATGACCTTTAATTGTAGATCGTATTTGTGTTGGGATTATTTAAAAAGAAACAAGAAAAATAAGAAACTGGCGCTTAATTGAGATACATGTAAAAAGTAAAGACGAGGGTCGTTCCGAACACTAAATTTAAAACAAGCAAGAACAGCGTTCAGCAGCACACCGAAGATCAGATACCCTTGTTTCTAAATTTAATTAATTATTGACTAACTAAGGTAAGTATATATACCAAGTTTCATCAGTATATAGAGGTTAAGAGACAATACAGTCAAACTCCCATCGACTCGAGTATTAATGTTTATTATTAATATTTATATACTTTACAGATCAGAGATGACTACGTCAAAAGTCTACACATCTCATGATGAAATTATAATTATTTCTACAATAGTATAATAACATCTATTTAATCATTACCCAAATTGAGAAACACGAACAGCAGCCAATATATATGCAAATATAGACACAGTGAACAATGCTACTGGCAAAATAAAACAATTCGTATTCTATCGACACACGCATGCAACCCATTAATTTAAGAAAAAAAAAGCAAAACTCATTAAAAGATGATTAAAAGAAATTTAACCGCAGGAAAGTTTTCACAACGATTATATTTTGGATTAGGGCGTCGAATGCTTCAAATCAATCAAAACCCATTCGAAGCTGCAGCAGCAGCACGCACCTTATCTTTTTTCGATGTAAGCAACATAATGTGAGTTAGCTTAAAATCTTTGGTAGCCACCATTAATTTGTTTAGTATGTAACAATGAGCATAATCGAAAAAAAATACTTGCCACAGCACGACACAGACGGATGGCTCTTGCTTCTAAATGGTTGTCAAATTCCAAATTACTGATAAGCTTTCAAAAAAAAACATTTAACGCAGATATGTAGATAAATCAAAATCAGCCAAAGTCAATGGCAGACCGCACCACCAAATTTTATAATCAAAAAGAAAAAAAGTTTCACTTTCATTTAACTAACCGCCTCGAATTTTGGGGGCAGCAGACGATGTGTTCAAAAAAATAAAAAAAAAATTCCAATTTGGCATAATAGTTTTGGGCAGAGCCCGACCCAATGCGGCATTTGGTTACATTTGCTATAAATTAGTTAGAAATGAATATAAAAGCTTATATAAGTAAATAAAAGCGACGCATACCTCAATAACAAATCAATATCAGATTGCCTAACTTTATACTTGGCGTTTTTTTAATTGCTCGATAATCGAGTTGAACTTCCATTTCCGCAGCCAGACCCAGAAATTCCAAAAGTCCAGTTCCCTAGCAAACTACTCGCATCAAACAACAAACAAATGCCATTACATCATATGTGACAGATATATGTACATATATACATACATACATATGTAGCTGGATGGGGTTACTAATGTCTTTGCCGGCGCTGACAAACACATGTTAATTTTGTGTTGCAGGTTCAGCTTGTCTTTCACTCCTCCGCCGTAATGTTATTGATTTCTTTTGGCAAAAACCACAAAAATACAAATTTCATAATCACATGGCGATGCCGGTGCCGGATTATTATCAGCGTCATAAATTAATCAACACACTCACAAACACACACACACACACACACTCGCACAAATTACGCCGGCTGCGCATCTCCAGCTACGCTACGGTTGTTGTCGTTGTAGTGGTAGTGGTGGGGGAAGCTCCAAAAGAAATGCAAATGCAAATGTGGGCATCGCTTTGATTTTGCCGGGGTCCGATGCCGAAATTTAAGCTGGAGCGGGAAAGGGAACGGGTGCCGGAGCGGACAGCGCCCATGTGCAAGTTGAGGTATTTATTTAGTTTTATGTATTTATTATGCATTTGCCACTAAAAGTTGTATTTTAATCGCTAGCCAAATACCAGGGGAGAAAGTGAAACAACGTTGCAAGAGGCGCGCCTACTCATGGGTACATAAACATATATTACATATATATCTGTATATATATGTATATTTATTTATTTATTTATGTAGTTGCAATCGCCACGCAAAACCCAACCAAAGGCAACTTTAAGGCATTTTTCCATTGGACAGTTAAAACTGTTGCATGGTGTCAAACGACTAAATTGATGCACCGGATTAACTTCTTAAACAAATCCTACATCGGTCAATAATAATAATAATAATAATAGGGCAAAAAACAGAACAAATCAAGAAAAAGAGAGTAAATATCTTATTGTTACATCGATTTATCTATCCATATGCATAACCTTCATAATGCAAATATTTTGCATATCGAATCATTTTATTTTAAAGTCTTTGGCTCTGTCAGATAATTAATATAATCTGTATTATGATCAATAAGCATATTAGGCATTTAAAGCATTCGAGATTGCGAAATGATTGTCAAATTAATAAGCGTTAATTTGTGCCCGACTCTCGCAGCACACGCTCACCTGTCGCCAGTTTTGTGGTGAATTTAGAAATAATTTTCCCTCATTTTTATGGTATGGATTACATAAGACATTTTATGGTTGTTGTTAAGAGGTTAAGAGGTGTCATAAATAAAGACTTTGCAGCTCATGAGTCACTCAACATAATACATAAAATGGTTTTTTTTGTGTTTTTAGAAATTTTAAAGCTGTAAATATGAAAATTATGTGACATAATTATTGAATCAAATACTGTATCGAGCTTTATTTGAATTTTTATTACAAGTATTACATTTTACATAGACATTACGATTTAATGTATTTATCGCACGACACACAAGATATTTATTTAAAGATTAACACTTGTTGCTGTTTTTATTATGGTTGTTGTTGTTGTAGTTGTTGTTGTGGTCGCTTAAGATCTAATAAATATGTATTTAGCTGTACTCACAACTTCATTTTTTTTGGTCATAACGAACAGTTATGTTGGTTATTTCCTTTATAGACATAAATATCAATATATTTTATATATGTATATATATATTTTTATTTTTTTTCATTAATTTTGTGAAGATTTTGCAAAGTGTATTTAATAAATTTAATACGTATGCTCAGAAGCAACATTTTTACTTTATAACTGTTAGGTTTTTGCAAAATCTTCAAACAAAATGAATTTGGGATTTTGGGGCAGTTAAGGGGTAGGGGCGATGCATGCAAACAATGTGCACGATTTAAGGTATTTTGTTTGTTTATAATGTATGTGTGTATTAATGTGTGTGTGTGTGTGTCTTTTTAATACTGGATGTGTTATTAAAAGTGTTTATATAATTCGCTTATACTTAGGATTTCGTACGTTTTCGCAATCGAAAGCAATCATGCACATTGTTGCGACGAGAATCGTTTCCACAAAATACAATTTGACATAATGCAACTTAACGCTTAATCTGTGCTGTTTACTGGGCAAAAGCAATTAAAACTATTGTACAAAAATTTCATAACATGCAAATATAAAAAAAGAAACATTCTATGTGTGTGATTAAGTAAAGAGTTGAGAGTGACAAAAAACATATATATATAAACAATAATCAAACTTGGGGGGCATTAAACAACACGTTATTCATAAAGATGCTCAGTTTTTAGGTGGGTTGACAAAAAACTGAACATTTACAAAATTGTTTTTAAACATTTATTTATAATTATTAACGATTATGTAAATTGTATTTTCTTCATTACATACCACAAACATATATATATTCAACGCACTTGCCACAATTTACAACAAAAATAATCTGCTGCAATTTATCGCAATTGTGTGCTTTGGCCCACAACAAATTTCAATCTTCACTTGGCAATTCACAAAATGCAAATGAAATGCAATTTGCAAATTGCAAATGATGACTGGAAATTTATTTGGCTGCACAATTTGTTGCTTTATATTTGTAATTGGTATGGCTTAGCTTAATGGTTAATTATAATATTATATAGATTCATTATTCGACGAGTTCCATCATACAGTTGACCACAAGCATGAGCAGTTTAAATGCTCCGTTTATTGGCTTTGAAAAAATAAATTAAAAATTTCACAAGCGTGAACAATTTTTTTTTTTTGTTTTTGTTTTTTCTTCTTCTTGACATTTGTGAGGCAAATACAAAATGTGGCAAACAAATTTTTGTATTTATTTTTTGAAAGCATTGCATAAGCGTCATAACAGCCGCATGCAGATAATAAATATTTCGGTTAGTGTTTACATTTGTTCATCAATTTAATTCAAGTGCCCAATGAGCATTCCATCTTAATTATAAGTATAGTGTGAATGTATGTATGTCTAGAATGTGTGCAACATGCTGCAACTTTTCATTTTTTTTTCCTCCATAATGCTATTTATTTATTGTTTGTTTTAAACATGTTTTGAGTTTCAGTTTCAGTTTTGTTTTTTGTTTTTTTTCACTTTGTTCCGGATCTTTTCAATTCGCAACGTTTCACAATTTTAACAACAAATAAATAAAAATAATAACAGCAGTTAGCACAATCTACGAATTGTTTTTGAAATCAAATCAAAACGCACATTGCGCATAAATAAATAAATAGGTATTAACTAATAATTTGCTATTTCAAAAAGTACTGTTTGTTTCTCATTTACTCATTTCTCCGATTTGCACACAGCTACGCATTCTTTTCTTTTCATTCTATCCTTTTAGGGTTTGATTTGTGGACGGGAGTTTTTTTGTTTTTTTTTGTTTTTCATTTACTTTTTGCATACGCACAACAAAAAAAAAAAATAATAAATTGCAGTTTTAATTAGTTTGGCTTATTTCTTGGCATTGTTCAGGCCCAGTTCGCTAAGTATCTTCAGCGCATTGCCTGCAGCTGCGTTCTGTGACTCCTCACAGACTTTACCAACACCATGACAGATTTGCGGCGGATTTGTGGAGAGCGTGACAATCGTTAGAAACTCGTTGTGATTGCCCTTGGGATAGTCCGAAAAGTTGACCTGCAAAACAGTCACACATTATTAGCAGCAATTAACATCTTGTGCAGAAGCAACTTACATCGAAATCCAACAATTTACTGAGATAGAGTAACTGTTCTTTCATATGCACACCACCGCCACATGCCGCCCCGCCAACAACACCACCACCAGCAGTGGCACTGCCATCGCCGCCACCATTGACATTGTTGGTGCTGTTGGTGCTAGCGGGTGCATTGCTGCTATTGCTGCTTACGCCGCTTGTGTTGCTGCCCGTTGAAGTGTTCAAGCTGCTCTCATTGTTGGCCTCATTCACATTTGACTCGTTGCAAGTGTTGTTGTTGCTACCGATTTCTTCTGTTGCTGTTGCCGTCATTATAGCATCCGTTTTGGCCTCTTTCTCTTTAGTTGACTCCACATTCGCCTTGACCACGATCACTGCATCCTTCTTTTTAGCTGCTGTTGATAATTATACAGCTGTAGACACGGCCGCAATCGATCTAAAAATATTGACTTACGTTTCTTGTTTTGCCGTAGTATTAAAATGCCTGGCACGGGACCTGCCGGCGTCGAGACCATGGGCACATCGAGCGATGCGTTTGACTCAATGGCTGCGGACACAGCTGCAGTGATTGGGGACACATTTTGTTCCAATGACTGCTCCACTTCTCCGGTGCTTTTTCGATCCGATGCCTCCAGCAGTTCGAGCAGGGCTGCAAATAAGGCATCCCATCATTAAGTAAGCATTTCAAGTCAATAAGGATTAGAACTCACCCTGGGCCGCATTGCGTTTTGCCAGTTTTTTGCTGTTGCCGGTACCGCGCGCTATGTTGCCACTGGCGCAGACCTCCATGACAAACTCGCGACGTCGGGACGACTCGTTGCCATTCTTGGCAATCATCTCGAAGATGGGCTCCTTTTCCTTGCGCGTCTGCTGCAATTGTATCAGCTTCGTTATGGGATTCTCATCGTCATCCAGCTCCACAGCAGGCTTCTCTTTAACGGTCGCATTGAGACGCTTTCGTCGCTCCGGCTTGCCAAGTGGCGTTACAGCTGCACTGAGAGCTGCTGCTGCATTCGCTACACTACTTTTGCCCGGCGTCTTCACCTTGATGCGCTTCATCGGCGTCTGTTTGGTGGGCGTAAGCGGTGGCAATTTCTGCAGCTCGATTAGCATCTTCTCAGCTGAACGCTTCTTGGATAGCTTCTTGCCATTGCCCTCGCCCTCAGTGACAATGGCGCCAACAATGCATGCCGTGATGAAGTTTTTCATGTGTGCCGGCCCCTCCTCGCGCAGCACCTTGAAATGTACCGTCATATTGCGCCTGATGCCAATCTCGTGCACCTGTGATATGGGGGACTTTTTGTCATTCTCATCCATGGAATCGTCGAGAGCCTCTTCTGCTACACTGCTCGCCTGCGTCTTGAGCACCTGCAGCGCACGTGCCGCCGCATCGTGCTTGGCCTGCTGCAAGGTCCGTCCGACGCCCACAAACTTCTGCTTGCCCACAAAAAGGGTTATTTTGCTGGGTGTAACCGGCAATGCGGGCACATACGGTCCATGCGGACCGGGCAACATATGCGGTGCCAGTGTTGGCGACAAAGCAAAGCGCGACTGATATTTGGGCGCATACGGACGCTGATGGCCATAGATGGCCCGCTGCGTCTGCAGTGCAACATGATGATGCGGATGAATGGATGGCGCTTGCAGCACATAACCCCCGGCTCCATTGCCATTGCGACGCAGTGCGTATGGCGGCGGCGGTGGGGGTTGCGGCAAGCCTCCCGCTGGTGTAGGAAGCAATGAGGCGGCATAGTCGGGCGGCAACATTGCATCTGCCGGTGGCATTTGTGTGGGATCCAGTACATAGTAGGTGCGCTGACCCAGCTTCATGGCCAGCGCATTCAGTTCAACGGTTGGTGTAATGTGCGTGCGCGTTGAGTTGCTCTCATCGTTGCGGCGTATCTTGGGCGGCGGATGCTTGTATTTGGTCTCCTCGATGGCTTTGGAGGCGGCCAAATGTTGGGCCTTCTTGATCTTAAAACCATCCGCCGAATACTCCTCTTCACCCAGCTTCAAAGTTACGGTGAAGGTTTTGCAATGCGCCGGACCACGTTCGCCCGTCAAACGGTATTGATGTGTGATCTGTGGAGGAGTTTATTGCATATGTTCCAAAATAATCAAGCGCATTTTCAGCTTACCTTATTGTATCTGGCCAACTCGTTGACCAGACACATGGGCGTCTTGTCTTTGGCACCGCGTGCCGAGCTACTGTCCTCATTGGACAATGTGTCGCCGGCTTCTGCGTGTTGCTCCGCATTGCTGCTGCTGCTGCAGTCCTCACTCTGCGGCGCCACTGGCAATGGCAACGGCTCACAGTTGTCGGGTGTTGCGGCGGGCGGCAACTCGCAGATCTCCTCATTGGCAATGACTATGTTATCGCCATTGCTGCTTCTACAGTTGCCAACAATACGCATTGTGGTGGGCAAGGAATGTTCGACAGGAGCCGTTGCTGCCACAGCAGCAACTGTTGCTGCCTCGACAGTTGGCGCTGTGGTCTGTTCATTGCTCTTAGCAGAGCGGTATGTGTTCTGTAGTATGGTTTTGGGTGCATGCGCGTAGTTGTTGCTGTTGCCACTCCCGTTACTACTGTTGTGATTGTGGTTGTTGTACTTGGGCTTGGCATTGCTCAGATAGTAATGAGCCTGCTTGCCGCTTAACATAGTTGGCGGCGGCTGTGCCGCATAACTGCCATAACTGGCCATATGAGGCGGCAGTTGGCCGTAGCTGATCGCTGCCGGATGATTGTAGGCCTGCTGCGGCGGTGGCGGCAATTGGTTACATTTTGTCAAATGGCCATTGCTGTTGTTGAGATGCTGATGCTGCTGTCGTATCTTTTGCATTTGATTGTTATTGTTGTTGCTATTGTTGTATGCATTCGGTTGGAGCTGCTGCTGTTGCTGCTGCTGCTGCTGATGATGTTGATGATGATGATGACTAAGCCTGCAATCGTATTAAAAAGAATTTTTGACATTAGTTTAAAAACACCAAAAGCATAATTTTGATCAAATTAAAAGTTTTCTATTTCAAAATTTCAATTGATTTAATCTGATTACAAATGCTTTTATTTTGTTTCAAATATTCTGATCAAGAACATATATCAGTTATATATATAATGGAGACGCAGACATCCTTCATTACACATATCCCAAAATGTTAATTATAATATCCACAGCAAGGGTTTCAAAATTTAAAGTAACGATTTAAGTTTATTTGAATATTATAATTTCTAAATCCCAAAGCTACAACTTGAAATAACTTTTAATTTTTGAAGAGATTTTCTAATTTTGTTCACATAAATTAGGTGGCCATCGAATCCCCTGAATCCCATAATAAACTTAGACGGCTCGAGCGCACACTGAATGCGAAGCTAAGCGCATAAACTGCCATATTGAGTGGCCATCGAAAACAAAAACAACAAAGCCAAACACGGTCAATGCCAGCGGCGGACGGTTCACCCTTTGCGCTATGCCCCTTGTTGCTGTTTGTTGCCTTTGCTGTTGCTGTTGTTGTTGTTGTTGTTGCAGCAAGACACAACAGCGGTAAAGCTCGAACAATGGCAGAAATCCCTAACAAAGCACAAAAGCCGCATTCTTTTACGCATCGTGTCATTTTTCGCCAACTGTCAGTTTCAATTGAGACGCGCACCTACCGCACACCAAACACCCAACAGATATAGATAGAGCAGAGGTGGCAGGAGCAGGGGAAGGGTGCGAGCTACACTCGGAAATCCTTAAAAAAAATCCGTGAATGACCGCGTGTTCATTTATAATTATTAAAACTATTAAAACTGTCTGGGCATTAGCATTAAACAAAACAGTTTAAATGGAAAGTTTTTCAAATGATTAGAATACAGATTGAGTTTTGGATCAATATCTTTCAACATTTTTTTTTCATTTTTCAATTGATAAGTTCTTCTCATTTAATATTGAATTGTTTATTATTGTTATTATTATTATGAACATTCTTTAAACAAGAGATTTTTTTCAACTAATTAAAGTCGAATTGGTTTGGCAATATCCCAGTTTACGTGAGGTTTGTATAAGTTTTTGAAATAAATATCTTATTTTTCGACTGCACATTTCAAACAACCCTTTTTATAGGGAACTTTCATATTTCACCATTTCACAATATTATGAAATTAAGAAAATTTAACACCGTCAAGCAACTTTTTTCAATTATCACCATCAATTATCATTAAAACTTTATTATGGGACTTTCCTAAGCTTGCTCTCTCACAGCTCATGGCTCATAGCTCACTTTGTAATGCAGAAAGTTGGCATTTAGTTTCAAATATTACTCGCATCATCACCTGTCACCAATATTTTACATGCTTTCGCGAAATAAAGTAAAGTTTGAACAACACTCGATGCGGATGCTGATGCGAATTGCGGCGCGAGTGTGCGAGGCCAAAGGCGACTGAAGAGCAACTGGCCGGTGCTGGTTGGTAAAGGCGAACAGTTCGCTTGGAGCTCGAGCTGAGAGGGCATGGAAACATCTGATCGCACAAAGGCGACAGAGACTGTGCTCAAGAGAGAACTGGCCGCACTGCGATCCTTACGAACGTCAAGGATAATTGCAGCCGCTGCTGTTTTTGTTGCTCTTGCTGCTGCTGTTGCTGCTGCTTCTGCTGCTGCTGCTACTTTTAGCTGCAAACCCGTTATCGAGCGGAAGTCATGCTGAGCGCTAAAGAACAAAGAGCCACTGAAATTATAATTTATGAGTTGAGAAAATGGGATGATGAGTCTCACAGGCGATTGTCAGTGACAGGAATTAACATAATTGCCGCAACGTATAGAATAGAATAGAAGCCTAGACGCGACGGCGTCTTCGCCTCTTCACCCAATGAGGGGATAACACCCCAAGACAACAAACTATAACCATGATCTTTGAGCGCTTACCGTCCATGATGAACATCTCGTTGCGGCGGCGGCACCGATTGCTGCTGCTGCTGTTGTTGTTGGTGTTGCTGCTGCTGTTGCTGCTGTGTTGCAATTGATGCTGCCTGTGAAAGTGCGCCCAAATGTTGCTCCATACCGGGATGCGGCTGCATCGCAATGTGACTGTGATGATGTGGAGCGCGCAGATGGGGCGCTACCCTGGCTGTATGCACATGATGCTGTTGCATGTTGCTTCCCGAGCCCGGTTGCTTAGTGTGCAGCTGCAACAGGAACACATATGTATATGCATTTATGTATGTATGTAGATGGAGTGGTGGAGTGTTAACAATGCAAATATTTTTATTGGCTACACAATGCACACAAATGGGTGTCTTTTTGTCTTGCAATTGTGCGTGCATCGAGCGACATGCAAAATATATGTAAACTGCATTTAAATGCAGCCAGGTCGACAGACGTGCCTAAATCAAATTGTGACAGGCGATAGACCGATACAGTGAGAGAGAATGAGGGAGAAAGAGGGACCCAGAGAGTGATTGGAACTTGGAAAAGGGGCGCATGGAAGCAACCACCACAGAGGCAACAGTAAAAGGCAAAAATGTGCATTCGACATAGCTCAACAGCTCTACCCTCCTTTTAATAAATGTTCATGTTGCACTTTTCTAGTTTCTTAGCTGTTTCTTAGTTGTTTTTTGTGTGGTTGTTTTGCTGCTGAAATTCGATGAAATGCAGCTGCATTTCAGCATTTGATATAATCAGGTTCTCAACTGTTCGCATCTTGTGCGTCGTGCGTTGAACTGCGCGTATCTGTATCTGTATCTGTATCTATCTATCTGTCTGTCTGTTTGTCTGATGACCCCCGTTGGACGACGCCGCTGCCGCACGTATGGCATAACAGTCTCATATTTGCATTTGTATTGATGCCACAACGGCGCACTTACCTTACTCGGTATCTTCTTCTTATTGTTGTTGTTGCAGCTCGCAAAGCGAATTTATTTTCGTATTTTAGTTCGTATGCAGAAGGGCAAACGCTGCAATGAGAACACACATTTACCGAATCCAAATGCACATGTATATGGGACTGGGACTGGGACTGGGACTTCTTCAAGAACAGCCAGCAGCTGAAGGCGCAATTATGAAAAACAACGGCAACAACAACAACGTCAAAGACTACGATGATGGATGCGATGGCAACCTTTTTATAAGCTGCGTTTTTCTGCAACTTGGAATACACTTTAGAACTACTTTAACACTTAAATTAAGTTGATGAACGTTTAGGGCTAGGTTTTAACTTTAGTCTAGCATTGTTATTGTTATGTATTATAAATTATTAACGTGCGGCCGTATTTTGCACTGTGGCTATGGATGAAACTCGAAAAATAATAATGGCTTTTGGGCAAAACGTGAAGCGGGGTGTGTTGCGCGTTCTAGTGTTGAAAAGCGTGACATCTTACGCGATTTAGTGCTGTAAAATTACTTTACCAATGTTATTTAACAGTTTCAGTTGATTTTGACTGAAGTGCGGGAATGTTAGATATAAATAATAATATAACTCAAAAATAAAATGTGCTCGAAGTTGTGTTTACGAATGCAGACAGTATGCGCTGCTTACGCTTGATGGAACTTTTTAGTCCAATTGACAGTCCCCAAATTTGAGCTAATGTCATTAATCATAGTCAAACGCGCAATCACCGTATAGACATAAAAGAACAGGCACACTCTGAGCATATTCTGCTGAGTATTACCAGAAGAACCATTTGGAATTGTAGGTTCGGAATAATTTTTATAAATTTTGAAAATAACCCCAATAACGTCGATATATGTATCTATTGTGAATTGCAATTGTTATCGTTAGGGAGACCAGAGTTTGCTATTTCGGTATTTCGCGATGAGCACTCTACCAGCTGTTCACGCAATCAACCAGTTAAAATGGCTGCTGCAGCTTCATAAATCATTCATTGTTATACATAATCTTTAAGTGCATTGTAAATAGCAAGGGATTTGACGCTGCATAAATCACCATTCCAGCAACACAATAAGCATTCCAGTTCTACGTGATTTCAACTAAAATTACATGAACAAACATGACGCGGACCTGCAGCAACAACAATTACAACGTTTTACGTAGCTACTATTTTTGCCTGGCGGGGATTTGCGTCCTCTTCAATTTGGCTACGTCTGCAGCGGTGCCTGAGGTGATTATTGCCTGCTTATAGCGTACAAATAATGTCCGCAAATCATTTGTCAAGTCAACATATGTTTTAGATGTTGTTTAACTGGGTACACAGATGTTTTGCATATTGATTTTGTTGTCTGACGCATACAGCCATACGGGTGTGTGGGTGTGCGTGTGTGCATCTGTGTGTGTGTGTATGTTCGTATTGAAATTTATGCTCCCGTGGCAAATTTTAAATCTACATATAAACAAATTAAATACGCTGATATTTTCAATGCAAACAATTCACAGAATCAAAGTGCTCAACGCAATCTGCAATATGTCGGCAACGGCAACAACAATGAACGGTTTCAGCAAATGCTGAAAGGTGTTGGAGCAGCTGAAATCAATTGGCCCCAAGGCGCCAAGCAGGAAGTGACCGATGTGAAAACTGAGCTAGCCAAGCTTAATACGAGTGAGTGTAGACAAATACGCTTTTAATATTCCTCTTATCCTTTTTCTCTCTCAATTCATAGTTTTAAAGTGCACACGTTTTTCTCGTAGTTTTTCCCTCAGCTCGAATCAAATGATTTTAAACTCATCATTGTCTATAAACACAATTTAATTCCAGCATATGTTTACCAGAATGCCTGGCCGGCAAATAATGTCAAATTGGGCGCTGTTACTGCGGTTAGTTTCGACCGGGCTGGCAATGTGGTCATGTTCCACAGAGGGGATCGCATCTGGGATCAGACGACATTCGACAATTCAAATGTGTTCCAGGAGCGTAGGAGGGGTGCCATTATGGTGAACACTGTGTTGGGCCTCGAGCCCGAGTCTGGCAAGGTGTTGTACGAATGGGGTAAAAACATGTAAGCGAAATTTATTGCATTTAATTCCATTTAAGTGGTTAATTTGAAATTCCTTTTGCTTACAGTTTTTACCTGCCACACGGCCTGAGCATCGATCCCGAAGATAATGTATGGGTGACCGATGTCGCCTTGCATCAAGTATTCAAATTTCCACCTCGTGGCGGAAGCGGCAAACCGCTGCTGACGCTCGGCAATGCCTTTCATCCGGGCGCTGGCATAAATAAGTTCTGCAAACCCACCGCAGTGGCTGTGCTCAACAACGGTGACTTTTTTGTGGCCGACGGCTATTGCAATGCACGCATTGTGAAATACTCTAAGCAGGGCGAACAAATACTTGTCTGGGGTCAGAATTCGTTTTCCGGACGCTCCTACGATGTTGCACCCGCCAATTTCTTCGCCATACCACATGCCCTAACCCTGGTGCCGGAACTGGAGCTGCTATGCGCCGCCGATCGTGAGAATGGACGCGTGCAGTGCTTCCACTCGAACAATGGCACCTTTCACTCGCAATACCATAATCCGCTCATTGGCGATCGTTTGTTCAGCATGGCCTACACGCCGGCTGCTGGTGAGTATTCCTAATCCGCTAGGTCGAACTGGGTATAGATAAATGCTTGCATTTGATAGGTGGTCAGCTGGTTATTGTGAACGGCCCCACCGCCGAATTGGGTATAGCAACGCAACACTACAACGAAGTGCATGGCTTTGTGATGAGCATGCGCACCCGCCAACTGATATCCAAGTTCGGTCCGAACAATCTGCAATTCGAGAATCCACACGATGTGGCCGTCACCGAGGATGGCAAGGCGATCTATGTCGCTGAGCTGAATCCGATGCGCATACACAAATTTCTGCACAAATCGCTGGCCAAGCCAATGTCATTGTCCGCGTCAAAGGTCGATGCGGCGGCCCTTGTGCCAGTGGTGTCTGGAGCGTCTGGCAGTGGGGACGCGACGGAGACACGTCACCACCCCAGCGGCAAGGCCATCTTGGTGGCCTCACTAATGCTGCTGTTTGCCAGCTCCACATTTGCACTGGCGCTGATTATGGCGCGTCGCCGCAAACGAGGTAATCAAGCGATCAGCGCAACGCCGCCTAGCGATTTGGTCTATCGCAAGCTGGCCGCGTCCAATCAAAGTCTGTGCTAACCATTCCACTACACACTACACACAACACACTCACACTCCAGTTGCATTTTGTAGTTGTGTCTATGTGGCTTACAAATTAACTCTTAAGTTGATTTTGGTGATTCCTTTTTGCATTGCTCCCTGTTGGACTGCTGACAGGAGCAGTGCAGTGCTGATCTGATTTTGCTCTCTAATTTTTTGTGTGCAACTATTTACAACATTTATACATACATATATTTTTTATACAAAATACATACACAAATCTGTAAAATTTATTAATTAACATTCACTTAAGTGTTTTGTTGTTTCGTTTCGTTTCGATTTGCAGCGCATGAATGAAATTCGCAATTAAAGCTCGCATGTAAGAGTGTCGACTGCATGTCGTGTACATATATGTATATAATCCCTATTATATGTAACATATATATATATATATGTTCGTTGTTGATTCTGTGTGATTATATTGTGTTTAGTTTTTATAGCATTAATTTGTCATTTGGTGCCGTTTCAACAGGTTGCCTGCTATTTGGCACACGCAATCGCCGGCATGCCTGGGAGAAGACTGAGGGCTTCAAGCTGGGCGGCCTGCTCGATCGTAATGGATTCGAGAAGCTCGATCAGAATGCCAGCGATGAGGAGCAGGAGCAGGAGACGACAACGATCTCGCAGTTTGCCTAGGCGCCAGCCACACACACCTGGACCAAGAGACTTATCTATTTTATAATGCCAACAGAGCTAACATTCCTAGTTATAGTTCGAAATACCTCTGCGTATTTTTCTTACGTTTTACGTTAACGTTTTACGATTTTATTTATTATTTTTTTTATACTTTACCAATGTGACTATGTGCATTCTATTTCTGACCATTCCACATCGTCTACGGTTGCCATACTTAAGCCAATTGCTTTAAGTACACAATATATACATATACATATTTATATGGAATTATTTGAAACACCAATCGAACTGAATTATGTTTCTTGTTGTTTAATGTATTTCTTCGTTTGTCGTCTGTTGATAAATATTAACTACATTTCGGATTCGGTATAAATATATATTGCAACTTATTGTCTAATAAGGCCCCTGTGTGGCAATTAACTCGCTACGGATTAGCGAGCATCTATGTGCTTAGTATGTATAATATTCGGTCATATAATCATCGCTCATTAGACGACTTGCGCTAAAAATCCTTCGTTTTCCTCCGTTACTATTGCATCAATATTGTAGAAAACTGCATGCATGAAAATTACAAAGCAGGAAGCGCCCAATGTCCAAAACAGCACAGCCCCAGCTCCCACTAGGAAGAGCAGAGGCGTCGCCCCCAAATGCAGGCCGATAATTTGCTGCTTTGGCGTTACCGAATGTCCCATGATCGTAAAATTTCTATTAGAAGAGCGAATTCTGTGAGCGCCATAAGCCACAGCGGCTAAGACCAGCAGCGTAAGCGGTGATGTAATACTGAAATGAACGGCAACTGTTACAGCAGTTGTTGCAACACAGAAACTGTGTGTCTTATTTATACTTACAGACAGTAGATCATCAGCACAATAAATACGAATATGTAGTTGCTTTGGAAATATGTTAAATTGTGCATGACTCGATTCGTGAGGCGTTGCATGCTAACTGCGCTCTTGAAGTTGCTAATGTTGAAGAACACAGTCCACGGACGCAACGAGCGTCGCACCATTTGTATCAACTCCATGGGTGAAGGCAAGCTTTGCAGGCTGTAATCAACAATGAGGACTTTAGTGACTAATTACGATTAAATTTCAATTCGAGGCGAACGCACCTTTGCAGATCGAAACCGTATTTTGTCTGGCCACCGGTTGGACGTGGCGGCGGCACTTGCATCTCGCCGCTGACATCAATGCTTGTTTCTGCCATGGGAGCAGTTGAAAATTGCTGACACTTCGGTTAGTTTTTGGATAAATTGTCAACTTATTGGCCTTCAGCTGTGCAACTTCCTCCGGTTCCGATTGATAAATGTATTTTTTTTTTATCGACAACGGATGCTGCAAAATGATCTGACGTGTTCAACCATTGAAGACTTCAATTTGAATTGCATTGGATGCAGTCACAACTGTAGTCAGACAAAGGATCACGACTACTTATGCGTAATACATTCTATTAATTTAATTTAACAAAAGTTTTAGCCTGATCTAATGTTACTGTTTGAACACAACAAAAAACAACTTACTCTGATGTGGCAAAATTACAAGCTTGACAACTCTGGGCTAGACAACAGAAGCAGTGACAGCTCTGTTCAAAACAGCTGCGCAATTGTTGTCAGACTTATTCAACACTGTTGCAATGCAGCGCGCACAATAGTTGTATTTAAAACAAACATAAAAAGCAAACGATGCTCTCCGTCGATAAAGGAATAAAATAAATGCATTTTGGGTGTGTGTTTTTTTTTTCGAGGTCTCTGTACACATTTTTTATGTAGAATAAACACCAGTTTTAGTGGTTTTCGTATTTGTAGCAGTTTCAAAACGATGTGTGGGAGACCTCGCATATATATTTTATATTTATAACTGTATAGCAATACATATATATTTCATATAAGATTTTCATTAAATTCTTTGTTAAACTGTAGCATATACGTACATCGATATATATGTAAATACATTTATAATAATATTTTGATTCATTCCAATGCGTATTCCATTTCTTTTAGTTAAGCTTTTTGGCTGTATTTTGTGTTTTCTTCTTATGTATATTATATAATCACATCTATAGATTTTTTTTATGAATATTTGTCTTAGTTTTTTTCATTTATTGTTTTTACACTGAAACACATTTAAGTATATGTTTATTCGTAGACATGCTAATGCACATTAATAAATATCATGAATATTTAATGACATCAATGAGTAACTCTTGAAAACTCTTCAAACTACCTGTTAGATTTGGAAAAAAAACAACAAAAACTGCAAGCCTCGCGGCTAAGTGTGCACAGTAAATTGTTTAAGATATCGTTTGAGAACGTGCTTTGATCTTTAAGGATTTTACGATTTACTCGATTTATTCGATTTACTTATGTTGATTTTTCTGGGAAATGTATCTGTTAGGGCTCTATAAAATGTTTAAAATAGTTTAAAAAAAAAAAAGAAAAAGATTTTTCAAGTTCCGATATCATATACATACACGTGTTTTGTTTTTTAAGATATTATATTAATTTTTTTTATAATATTTATGATATTTTTCAATTATTTGCGCCTGCGTTTGCATTTTCGCTTCTAAAATATGTAAATTACGTTGATCTTGCCCAAGTCTCGAACAAATTCAATGGGCGGCATCTAAAATATCTATTTCTGCTAAGTAGCTGCCTGTGCGAGTTGCTTGGGATTTATATATGTATATATATATCTTCATTTTGTTTCTTTCTCTTAGTTGGCGAGTTGTTCACATAATAACTGTTAATACATTTACGAATATACTAAATATGATTTTGATTATATAATGCTTTACTTTGTATATTCTTTCAGCTAAGAAGCTTGTACGCACAAATATGAATACATGAATATATATACGTGCTTTTTCAAAAACACTGTTGTCAACACTCAAAAAAACGAACATTTAGATAGATTCGGAGCTAAATACAATCTGGTGCCTGCTGCTATATGGAAAATTAGTAAATATCTTGTTTATCTTGTAGCTTCAAATTCGCATGTTTTCATTTAGCATTTATGTGTTTTGTTTTCTCTGTTTAGGTCTCTGGTTGAACTGTTGCCTTTTAATGCATTTCATTTGGCAACAGCAAAATTTATCCAAATATTTTACCTGACAATCATTTTTTTTGTTTTTTATCTTGTGTTATATAAGTTTGTCTATATATATTTTGAATCAAATATTTGATTTGCTAGTTCAGCAAAATTTTCTTTGTTTTTTTTTTTTTTATAGGTTTTTTAGTATCTTTGTTGTTTTCTTTTTTAACGCACACAAAAGGACGTTAAGAAATGTTTCTTTTGGCTTAGAAGATTAGGTGCTTAGGTGTTTTAGCCAACAGCTTATAGCCCAATCTCGCGCATGGCCCTATACAAGCATGGATTCTTCAAGCACTCACGCGGTCCCAGCTGGCGTCCCGGGGTGCCACGCAATATCATCAGTACGGAGCGAGCAGATGCCTGGCAATCGTTGCTGCTGCCGCAGATTGTGTCCGCTTCGGCCAGATACTGATAATCGCAGGCCACCTGTGAGGCGCCCTATACCACAAAAAGATACCAAAAATGTTTGTGCGGAAATCAATTATCATTTTGATTGCTCACAACTTACACAGAGATAACAAATTTGATGGACGCCACAGAGGGGCATTAGCTCCTGGTTGAGATCACCAGAGATGAGATCAACGCTGCGACAACGCTCGGCCATAGATTCAATAATGGGACACTGATTGGAGCCAATGATGTAGTTCTTATTGCCCAGATAGGCATCATTGAGCGTCTCGTAGGGTGCGCTGTTCATGCTCAAGGCCTCCTCCACGGTATTGGGCTGCTCCGGATATCTCATATAGCCGCTGCGCTTTTTCTTCGACTGCTGCGGATTGCTGTCATCGCTGGCAAGTGAGCGTAGAAGTAGTAATGCTCATGATTTCAATTACCTATACTTACTCTGCCTGATCCTCGGCCTGCTCCTTCTTGACGCTAAAGCGCTTCTTGGCTGGCCAGCGCTCATCCAATGAGTTCTCCTCCGATTCCGGTTCGATGACATTGCGCAATAGATGATTCTCAGCATCGACCGACTGGCGCAACTTGTCCAGCGCACGACGCATCTTCTCCAGACTGTACGCAGTGGCTAGGCGGGAAAGGACGTGCTCCTTCAGCTTGCGTATCTCATCCTGGTTCTTGATGCCCTCATGCGCGCCTGTGTACTTGATGGTCTCATCAATGATGAAATCTTCTATGGATTGCAACTTCTTGTCCATGCTCTCCAGCTTCTCTGGATCAATGTCGCGTTTCTTCTTTTGCATCTCTTCGTTCTGGTCATCATCATTGTCGCTACCATCATCAGCGCTACGTCTCTTCGATTCGCCACTGAAATAATTGAATTAAGAATAAATAAATTAATTAATAATTAATTAATACGAATCCTTTGGATCCTTGAATGTTCCACTTACTCGGACAACTGTTCTGATTTCTTTTTGCGATCGAGTCCAAAGTACTGGGACCAATCGATGGATTTCTTGGCGCGCAGCATTAAATGACCGACACTTGGACCATGCATATGCTTGGAGCTGGCGGCGCGTTTCTTCTTGCGTCGCTTCTCGCCCGCATCGCCCTCGCCGTCGTTCTCGGCCTCCTCATCCTCGTCGAATTCATCGTGATCATCCTCGTCGGAGCTCTCCTCACCCTCGCCCTCGCCATCGTGCTCATCATGCTCACCATATTCCTCATCAGAGTGATGCTCACTCCGTTTGCGATGGTGTCCAGCATGTCCGTGCATTACCATCTCACCAGTTCCGGCTGCCTTTGGTGGCGCTTGAGTTTGCGCCTCCTTCGCGACTCCATTGGTGACATTAACGCGCTGAAAGTTGATCTCTAGACGCATATCACCCAAAGCTGTTGCCGTTGCTGCCGTTTCCGGTAGATGTGTGGTGGGCGCCGGCTTCAGCTGCTCCTCTGTCGAACGTTTCTTCTTCTCCTCGGACTGCTGCTGCTCAACAGGCTTGCCGAACAACTCGCTCAGCTCCTGGGCCACACGCTCGTCCGTCTTGGCCATTGGGGATTCACCAGCTGCCCTCTTGGCCACCGGGAAGCGCTTCTTCTTGTCGGCATTATAGGGCAGCCAAGGCAGCACCGGATACGAACGTTTCTTCTGCATTAGTAGGTAATATGGTGGCATGCGCATACGTTTCTTCTGCTCGAAGAGCTGCTGCTCCTCCAGCTCCTCATCTCCATTGTGGTTGTTGTTGTTGTTAGCGTTGCTGTTTAGCTCGTTCTCTTGCTGCTGATACTTCTCCCACAGCTGACGCAATGCCGCCTTGTAACGTTCCTGTCGCTCATGCTCGCTGGCCTCGTCTATCTCGCGCAGAAACTGCTCCGTCAGCTCACTGTGCGTTGGCTCACCAGCGCCCAGATTCTCACGTTCGCGGAATACGGATGCACCGCCCGGACCTGTCTCTGCAATACACCAAAGCTCGTGTCATGACTTTGACCCAATAACACTAAATCACTTGTGAGGCGACAGGTTGCTCTGACGGCCAGTAAGGCACTCAGGCAAACTCGTGCCTTGACTACAATATCAAATTACGCATATGTAAATAATATACCCTGTACACATTCAAAATGGCTAGAAGGGGTACAATGCACTTGTGCTAATATTACGAACGGGCAACGGAAAAATATTTCCGAATATGATGTTTACACATATATACATATATACCATATACCATATATCACTGCTCAATGAACACGGCATGAAGCTTATACTATAAATTTACCATAATTTAAAAAAATAGCTAAGCATTTTTGATTAAACAGTAAAAAAAATCAGGCTTAAACAGTTTTAACAAGTGAACTCAAATAAAATCGATTTTGAGTTGTGCCATGAGCAGAATAAATTGCTCTTTTTCGATTTCTATTTTGACAGCAAAATAATATTAAGGTGCCATTTAATGTACGAGATTTTATACCATATAAAAAATGCTCTAAGTTAATCTCATATAGAGAACACTAACTGGCTTGTGTGTCGAGTGTGTAAGTGTATTTGTGTACGGCTTATGGGCACGCATCAAGTTGTTGGCGAGCATTCAAGCACAGCCGCAAAACCATTAAATCAAATGACAGGAAGACAGGCAGGATGCTTGGGCTCTCTTCCAGCCCGTTGCATTTATCATTCGCGTAAGAGTTGAGCCAAAGTCCAAAATCCACACACACAAATACACTCAAAGAAACGAACTCCCACACAAGCTCAAGTTAATCTGAGCTAAGTGGTTTTAGCTCGGAAGCGAGAAAAGCATTGTTATCCCAATACATTTTGGGGCACTCAAGTGGACACACATCTAGTATTCATGTATGTATGTGGATGTATGCCAAATACCAAAATCACTGTGGATAGATGTGATTCTAGAGTGGTTAGTTACTCACCGTATTGCTGCTCGTCACGTTCCCTAAAGGACGACGATGAGCGCTTACGCTTCTCATCCACAAATAGATTACTGGGATTCGTTAGTTGCTGCTCGCGTTCATCATCGAATTCATAACCACTGAATGGGGGGGCACCTAGGCCTGCCTCATAGTTTTCATTCTCGCGCTCTAAGTATTTGGCAAGTGCTTTATTTATTCTATGGCGATTCCGATTCTTATACTTGTTGCCGGTGCCGGTGCCAAATAAATCGCTATCTGCAATTGTGCACAGAGAAACAGAAGAACCAAAACGGAAAAAAAAACACGTGAAATGTGAAAATTAAGTGTGCATGATGCGGGCAGCAGGGTGTGTTGGCTATTCCCTGTGTGTGTGTGAGGCAGTGAGGGAAATGACAGGCACGTGCTTTGTTACATGCGGGTCTCAGCTGATGTTGCGTTCATCTGTCTATCTACCTCATCGCTCTTTCCCTCTTTGCCTCTCTTTGACTATTAGTTACAGATTGGCTTTCGACTTTCCTGCAGCTGACAAGTGTCCTGCCCTGCCCTGCCCTGCCCTGCCCTGCCCTGTCCTGCTCTTCCCTGTGCTGACCTGACTTTTCAGAATATCGTGCTTTAGCCACGTGATAGTGCTTTTGACTTACATTTTAAGAGTACCATCATTTAACTCTCAAATCAAATACCGCATTGCATAGAACTTGGCATTATTTGATATAATAAAATATTAAGGTTGGGAGCGAATAAATTCAGTTTATAATATTCAGTTTATATATTCAGGCGCAAACATCATTAAAATGAGAATAATAAATGTGTGCCTTACTTGACTTAACGAGTCTTTTCTTTATATATTATATTTTTATATTTATATTTTTACACAAGACCCATCTCTCTGTCAGCCTTTGCCCCATTTCTCTGCTGCCAACTTACCTTGCCCTCTCTTTCCCTTTTACTTAATCTGGCTCCACTTCATGTGCTTTGTATCCCTCTTTCGCTAATCTAAACACATTCTATTTTCGCCCCTCCATTCAAATTGCCCACTCGATCTTCTTCGCTCATTCTTCTTCAGTTTGTATCGATTTCGCTTTCGCCATATTATTTTCGCTTTCGATTTCTCTATTGCTCCTGTGGCTTTTCTCCTTACCTTCGCTTCTCTCTTATCTTATTTTTCCAGCACATCTTTTCTTACATTTTCTCTTACAGAAGTTAACATCATACAAAAAACTGTTATGCTTATGTTTAGTATATATATTAAGTTATTTATTAAACTGATGATTTTCTGCTCTTGCTTTTCTCTAAGTGTGCAATTCAAATATTGTGTTATATGTAAATGCATTGAATGTTCATTCATTAGTGCTGTTAAGAAGTCTCTGGCATGTTCAATTAATAGAGGTTTAATAAATTGGTGCTCAACAAGTGCAGTTCCTCTCAAATTGTCACTTTATGAATCTCAGAAGTCTATTCCGCAGTTCAAAGGCAATTGCCATTTTTCAACTGTTTAACCTAGTACCATTCAGGTCTTCAGTTGAACAGCCCTCAATTGCAGCTGCTGGCAGTTAATAGTCTAAGCACTGTCAATGCCACACTTACCTTCGTCCCAATCGTCCAGTTGTTTCGCAGCAAAGTGGGCCGAGGGGGGCGGTGCATTCAATGGGTACTTGGCAGCCTCGCGGCGATGCAGCTCATCGACGGCCGCCTGCAATGAGTAGGCGGCGCGTTGTGGCGTCGCCTGTACAGAGGCCAGGACAATGGTGAGCAGACCCAGAAGGGTGACAACATCAACAAATTGGCCACCCATCGCAGCTGCTGCTTAAAACTTGTTTGCTGCTGGCTGAGACGCGTTGAAATGAGGCTGTGTCGTGTGGGGTGGCATTAAAGAGGCATTAATAAAATGTTATTCACGGCACGTTTCAGGTTCGCATTATTCAGAAGAATTGCCAGGTAAACTTTTAATTACATTTACACTTTAAAGCAGGTGTGTGTTGTGACAGGTATCAGATTTTTAGTACGGGTTCATTGTCATTTGGGTGTAAGCAAATCATTATGCTCGTCTAGTGTATGACTTTTATACAATGGTCAATCAAGGGCAAAGAATGGAAAATAAAAAGGTTATTATTTAGTTTTAAGCCCTTCAATTATTAAGTAATAAATTTTTTATTTTGTACCAATTAGAATTACATTTGGAAAGCTTGCTAAGTGTTCGAAATTTGCTAGCAACCACTGTAAATAAATATGTATAAGAGAATGTGTTTGAGTGCTCTACATATATATGCAATTTGAGGATTTGTGTGGTATTTTGCGCATAGCTTTGTAAATTGTGGAGCTGCACTCAAAGGCATTTCAATTATTTCCCCGTCTAAAATACTAATGAACAATTGACGCGATGGTTTGTTGCCTGCCTGACAGAAAGACTGACTGACTGTCAGATCAATCAATGAAATTCCAATGTGTGTGCATATCTGAGCACGGAGCAGGTTTTATCGGCATTCCTGCCAGTTGGCGTTTTTGACAATTATGTTCCTGCAGAAAGATGACAATGATGAACATTTCCGGCACACATAAGTATGCTATGCTTGTCAATATGAATGGAATGCTTACAGCAGCAGCGAATGCTTAGTATTATGCAATATACCACTGTACTATCTAAAGCCTTATATCTGCTGCCTGTTGCTCTGCGATCTCCTTAAGCGGACGAAAATAGGTTCATACACGAATAAGTAACACAAGCCATACACACACCCACTGCCCCAAGCAATATTTGCCTTTCATTTTGTGTTGGAGCTGCTGATAGCCATTGACTTAAAGCGCCATTAAATGTCAAGGCAGCTGCTATACTTTCCAGTTTATAGTCCACACTCAGCGCGTCGCCCCTAATCGACTCGTCTGCCCTGCAGCTGTTGTTGTTTTTAGCTGCTGTTTTTTGTTATTGTTATTATTATAATAATATTATTGCCGCTTGGTTGCATCTGGTCTAAGCTGAATAAATACGCATCTTCTACGTCTTAGGCATCACAATTCTTTAGCCAGCGAGTTCACAACAGCATAACATTAATTTACTTTGAGCTATAGCCCTTAAGGCAAGAATAAGAATGTTCGTGTGAAAACTTGATTACAAATTTAATATAAACGGAATTTACAATTTTCCATTTTCAAACACTGCTAACATTTAATGGTCAATATTTGTTTGTCTATGAATTCAAATTAAAAATAGTTAAGATCCATAAAATTCAATATAAATTAGTTAAATAAAGTTAAGTATTAAATAAATGTGGGATACAGATTCAACTTTGAGCCACCATTAAAAGTTCACCATTAATAATAATGTCGAACTTGTAGTATATTCTTCAACAATTTGAGAACCTTAAATAACCTAAATCTTTGCTTCTTATTCTCAATAAATATTGTAAAAGTTTGCTAATCATTTTGCGGTTACTGTTTTCCGACAGTATTTTAAATATTAAATTCAAGTTCTTTTAGAAGTAAAATGAAACTGAAACTGTTGAATGTGGCATCAATTGTGCCACCGACAGGACATAAGAGTATACATACATATTGTATAAGCATAAGTAATCGAGAAAAAGGACAAAATTGTTGCCTGCCTTGTCTTGTGCTGTCCATTAGTTGTCGCTTTTATTATATATATATATATAAAGAGGATGTGACCGAGTCATCTTTGTGGCACTGGGCAGGACATGCAAATTGGCTCGTGCAGCGACAACATAATTACATTTTCATTTTTGGGGACCAAACGCATTTCCCAGGCAATCAAATTTTTGCGACAAATTACGTTGGTCGCTCAGGATGAATAGAAAATATACTAAATGTATATACATATATACTGTGTAAATGTGTATGTATTGGCCAGAGGCTGCTGCCGCTTGCAGATATGACTAATTAGGCGCCAAGCTGCTCTTCAATATTTAATTCAGGGAACCTTTTCGTTTGCCACACGTTTTAGTGCCGCGCTTGTTATCCAACAGTTTGTTAAGTTCTTTGTGTGTGCGAGCCCTGCGATGACAGCGTCATAATATATTTAGAACCAACGTGTTCGTAACGGACAAAAGCGGACTTTAATAATAAAGCCTATTATGAAACATTGAGACGCTGAGTGAGGTTCAAACTATACGCCATTCCCGCTGAATTATTGACACAACGCCCACGCTTACCACCAAACAAATCAATGGACGCCTTCAGCTCCTCTTGCGCGAATTTCAGACAACTGTTTTGTGAAAATTGCACTTTGCTTTTCTTACTTTATTTTCCGTCACTTTTCTTATGCTTTAGTATTCAAGCACACGGGAAAGCTGCCAACACTTGCAGTTGTTATTTAAGTTCTAGTTGCGTTATTATTTTGAGTTTGTAACAGTGTGTGTGTGTGTGTGTGAGTTATTTGACTACGGCAAATAAAATGGTAGACACTTTTCACAACATGGCGTCACTGCTACGCCTTCTTTTGCTTCAAGGATATGCGCTTGAACAACACTGCACCTGCCACAGTCAAGACGGAACCAAGAGTGACATCAAATGCGCGACGCGTCGCCCATTTATACTTTGCCAGCCAAGCCCGAAAGGAAACGAACCATTCACACACACACGCACACACACACTCACACACATCCACACATATATAAAGTAGATATAAGCTCAAAGTTCGCACGAAGCGACAACACAGAAGAGATGTTCAGAGAGAGCAAGAGAGAGAGAGGGAGAGCGTGAGCGTGAGAAAGCACCAGCCAAAGAGTATGTGTGAAGGGACATGCCTATGTATATGTGTATGTAAGGCAACGAGTGGGCGAAGCTGTTGCTTGGAAAAAGCTCTGCTCTGCAGCTGTTATTGTTGCTTTTTGGTGTTATTTCAGACGGGTTGCTCGACTGCTTTCTTGTCGTATTTCACTCTTGCAAATTACAGTAAACAGATTCATTAAGGTAGAAAGAAAAAGATTACTGTCTACACATGCTGATGCCATCCACTTTATGCGCTGCCCATCTTTGGCATTGTAAACGCGCTTATGTATGTGCAACCTTTTGCAGGTGAACCTTTAATGAAATCCCAGTTATCAGCAGATATAAACTAATTAATTTGTCGATACCTGAGTACAGTACAAATGACAGAACGCATAATTGCATTCCTTTGTTGAGCATATGACCAAAGAGACGATTTATTAGATCATCATGAGAAATTGTGAATTAATGCTAGTATTTTCTGTAATTTGATCTTGCCCATAACTTTTTTTAATTTTAAAATCAATTTTTTCCCTTCAACAACTCTTACTTATTTAGTTACAAAAGGTCTAAAATATTTTAATTTATTTATTTTCAGAGTTTATCTATTGTTATCAAAAATTTACAAATTTAAAAATTCTTGATTTTTCTCGTTTGGTAACAAATGTACAGAATGTTAAAAGCAAATAAATATGACACTTACCATATCCACAATAGCTGTCTCTAGCAAACTGAAACACAATATTACTGGAAAATATTTACACAAAATGCAGTTGGCGCATCGAAAGGAAAATCACAGCTAGAACCGAACGATGCCAAGGAGCAACTGAATTAAAGCTTTGAGTGCATTGCAACTTGAGCTCGAATATTGCGCATGGGTCCTGCGCAGATACTGTATGGAGTAGGTACATATGTACATAGGTAAGCATGGCAACAGAGCACCTTGCTTGTCCCACCCCTATTTTTATTGCAAAACCGAACTGTTGCTTCGGATGTTAGAAGCAGCAGCACCACCCCAAGGAGTGCATCCGCCCACCTGTTACATGGAATTTGCAATTCATTCGGCAATTACTTCCGCATTCGGGCCATATCCGACCCCCGGACATATTCAAGGCTGCAGCACAAAGCTGCATTGAGCAACTAATACATATATTTGCGTTATTGAGCCCTGGACACATTACATACCCAAAATACATGCAACTTCATTATTCTATTTGATGGCAAATCTTGTTTGGGCAGTCTGCAATACACACACTTATATCCTTTGCTGTCTCGTCCACTGATTGCAGTCATCAGGCAGCTGTCCAAAAGAACACATTTAATAGTCTCTACGGAACATTTCTCTTTGTGGTAGTCAAATACAATAAAAAAAAAAAACAAATGCACAACTCAAATGTGTCGCTTGCGTCTGCAGTAAATTGAATATGCACCATAGCAAAATTGATACAATTACGCATTAGGAACCAAAACAAATGGACAACAACACTATTATGTCGCAGTTTGTGCAGAATAAACAAATCAAAATAAAAACTGGACAGACCAAAATTCCAAAAATGTTTAGACCAATTATGTGCAGAAAATATTTTAAAAACTATTATCGAGCACCGATATTAATTATAAATAAAGTTAAAGCGCTAATTATAGCTGTAATTAGAACAGCATCCTGGGCCAATAAAAAATCTGAAATACACACCTTACCAAATTGTGGTTAACCCAAGCGAATTAAATCCAGAATGATTGGTTTCGAAAATCGAATGCGTGCTAATTTAAAAACTATTGTCCTAAATATTTTAACTAGACCACTGCAAATAAGTAAGGCTACACATTATGTCTACTTTACATCAAATAGATCTTTCATTAAATACACTCACTAAAAACAGTACAAAACCCAGCGTGTACCAAAAAGCTTTCCAGAACATCAGAAAAATCAATTCCGATCATAGATTTATTTATACGGATGCATCTAAGACCAACAGTAATACAACATACGCCATAACAACGGAAGATTCAGTTCTGAAATACGGTCGTCTTCCAGAATACTCATCGGTACAATCGGCCGAAATGATCGCCATTCATGAGGCCCTCTTATTGGTTAGCAGTTTCAATGCGAAATACACAATTTGTTCAGACTGCCTCCACGCTCTTTATGCCATCTCAAATCGACACAATTGGAGTTACTACGCCATTAAAATTCGAACCATTCTCGATAAACACAACAAAAACTTAAAATTAATGTGGGTTCCGGGGCACACTAACATAAGGGGCAACGAAATGGCTGATTCAGCAGCCAAAATTGCATATTATTTGCCACTGGCGTACACAAATAATTTCGATCAAAATGATATTTACCGCTTTCTGAAGAAAACCTTTCCAAAAATGCAAATTCAACTAGAATCAATCTATAAATTATTGTAAAATTTTGACATCAATTTTGATTTGAAATATTCACATTCCTAACCACTATAAACCACTCTTGCAGATTGAAGCGCATACAAAAATCGAATTTAAGTTGATTTATTTTATCGATAATTCGATAATAATTTATATTTAAAAAAATTAAGATTTTGTTTGTAACAAAACCGAATTTATACGATTTATTTCGGTGATATGGAAATTTATTAGTTAAGAAACTCAAAAGTTGTGAAAGAAATCGTGTATTCATATATAAATTTTGAGACAATTTATCTTTTTAATAAAGTGTTATTGAATTTTATCGAATTTGAAATTATTTGCATTATTATTAGTTAACATATTCAAATAGCGGCAGCTCCGCTGTTTCAGCTCGTGAAACGTCAAACTGAATGTGAGTGGGACTTTTGGGTTGTTTGTGGCGTCGGCAGTTTTTTACTAAATAAGTATGAATGAAGCACAGCAGTTTGAATATATCCTTTAAAACGTTGATGAGTATAACGTAACCCATTTGCACGAGACCCATCACACTGACGCCAATAAACAAGGCCAGTGTACCGCCAAAGGATACTGCAAGGATGGTCACTATCAGGTGTGAGAAATATTTCGCCAAGTACAAACAGTGCTCACCAATCAGATCCTCAAAGCTAAAGACAACATCTCGCCGGAAACGCACCTTGGGCGGTATCAGATCCCAACGGAAACTAGATGTGGCCGTTTCAATGTTCGCCACCTCTTCAGTGTTCTTCATGCCCCAGGAGCTCTTCTTCACTGTCTGCATGGTGTACTCGATATCGGTGCAGGTTGAGGGGCACTTGCAAATGTGTAACGCCCAAATGGGCCATTTGAAATCAAGCAGGCATTCGAAGCCAGCCGGATTACAGCTGGGCCCAGCCACAAACGGATAGAAGAAGGGCACACAATTGCACATTTCCAAAGCCATAACAGCACGACATCGAGCCAAACACAGCGATTTGCTGTAGGTCTGAGGGTGGAGTGAATTTAAAGTCACTAATTATATATTATAAATACGTATTTTGCTGGGGCATGCCTTGAGATTGGAGGTTTCCTCATCATTGAAAACACACTTGCGCTGTTCTACGCTTAATTCCCGCAGGTTCTTTGATGCTCTGCAAAGAGTTGAGTATCCAAATGAGGGTCACCACTGTGTTTGTGTGTTGCTACTTACACCGTCTCGAGCACCTTGAATGAGGCAGTTATCTCTTCGGATTTGTGCAGCGCAACTATATTTGCCTCCGTTGCTGAAACCTCATACGGTGAGTGCACATCCAGCTGCATAGGGAATCAAATAAATATATTTTCATTTGCTTACACCTACATATATCATAGCTTACCACTCCCGTGCTCTCATAGAGATCCATGCGTATATAGCACTGCTGCTTGCCAAACTGACAGGATAGCGGTTGAGACAAGTTCTCAAACTGCACGGCTCTGAAAAAGGGGAAAACTCTCTATATAATATTTAAGTGCATTAGTTCACTTATGATCTACTCACTCTTTGCCCAACACTGCCGACATGGGCGAGTTGATGGCATAGCAGGATCCGCGCTCTGTCATGACCATCTGGACATGCACGTTGAAGTTGGCATCGAAGCTGCTAATCACCTGATCGAATGGCCGATTTATGGCCATTATAACATCATACAGATTTATCTCATCGAACCGCTCGTCGCTGGAGAACTTGGTTAACTCAGCGTAGTTGCTGACAGTGGCATTTACCACGGCATAGAGAAAGTCCATTATGTAAAAGTAATCCTCATCGATTATGGACACGTTCCATGCCTCCAGTATCAGCTCATTGGCCTTAAACGAATCGATATGGTCATAGTAGCACAATGTCACCGCCGGCAGAGAACCGTTCCAGCCACGATAGTCACGATCCACCGAAATGACCGTGGGCGAGGTAAGATATCGTTCTATCTGCATCTGGCTAAGTATGTGGACCGTACAAATGTTGCCTAGAAGCACAGTCAGCCAGAGTAATCTGAAACAAATTGCCAAAGGGTTGAGAGTATGGACCCTTTTGTCACTAAATGTGTGACGCTAAGAAAGAGACTTCTAAGCTGTGCCAATAAGGTACATCTACACATATATCTACGTAGAAGCAGTCAGCATACCTATTCCAATATTCTCAAACTTAAACTTACCGCTCGACAATGTGCAGTCCCCGATTGACCGTTAGGCGTATGGCCAGCAAGCTGGTCTCGACACCCGTCTGTTCCGTGATATCCCACAATCGAGTGCCGACAGCACTGCATATCCTCAGTAGGAAACGCAAGATGATAAACATTCTATGCCTAGTCCAAAGAGCGGCGCGTTTCAGCCAGCGCCGCACAGCCAAACGCGAACCCATCGTATAACAAAATGAAAGTCAGAACAAGTAAACCTCTTTTTTATTCGAATATATGTACACTTAGGCATATCCCGTTAACGATTTATTGCCCAGTTCCATTTGTATAAGGAATATAACAATGACCATCAGAGCGTTGATAAACTGCCGCAGAACAAAGGAAGCCATGATAATGTGATTGTATTTTGTAAACGTAGGGGTTGCACTTACCCCACCCACCGCGAGGGTGTCCAACTCGACAACGCCACAGACATCCAAAGGTTGCGAAAGATTGGCCTTTAACTGCAGCAGAAAACGATTCACGGCGCGTTCCAGATGCGCATCACTTGCATCCAGCTTATTGAGAAACAGGCACAGCTTGCATTTCTGTAAGAATATGATTAGAATCTTCCTACCACAAATATATGGGTTCCCGATTTCTGGGAACACTATAACATTGTGGGTGATATATGGTTTTATCGATGTTATTGATTGCTCTGACCTTCAAAGGTCGTGGGGGACCGCACATTCAATGTTTCATTAATCTGGCTTGAAGGGTGGGGATTGACAGCTTAAGTGAAAGTTTATTGCAGTATGTATATCAAAAATAAGTGCTTTATGATCATGGTTTGACCTCTATTTAAAGTTATACCCTCAAAATAAGCATGTAGGGACGGATCACAACAAGAAATATATTGTAACTTTTGGTTTAAAACTTATAAAAGTTTTTATCCCTGCTTTTGATAACTCACCTGCTCCGTAACGCGTTCATTGACTCTGAGGACAAACCAAACACGTGAGACGTGGAGCAGCAGCCAAATTGACCGGTAGCTGTAGAGCAACCAGTCCTTCCATACGGCCAGTTCCAGTAGGCGAAACATGTTGAACACCTCGTAGGTGATGCTCAGCATTGAGTTGGCAAAACTCAGCAGCTGCACCAGCCCGAATTTGTGCGACAACGTCGTTTGCACCTCATCCAGAGCTACACAAACCAAACGCAACTGCTCCAATTTGAACTCAACTTTCGAGTATGATAAAGTCCGGATACAGACGCCATTTGGACGCAACTGCAGCTGCGACACGCGTTTGTTAAGCTGCATGTAGAGCAATGAGAGCAATCGCTGCATCATTACATATTGCACCATGCTTAAGCTGATAATCATGCTTGGCAGAACGTGGGCACAGAAGCTTGGGACAGCTAAAAGCCAATTGAAATGCATCCAGGCGCTATCCACAATAGCGCACATCCCATGAAAGACGAGAAAGGCCAACAGCCAACGCAGCACCTGACGCCCCAAACGGTTATAGAGTTCGTCTATCTCGCCAGCATTCTCAAAGAGATGCACCTGCTGGCGCTGCAGCTGACACCAGAGGTGTCTGTAGAAGTTGGCGCTACGATAGACTCTAAGCGAAAAGATGGCAATCATAAACATGTTTGCTGGATACGTTGAACAGTAGAAAAACTTCCTTATGGTCGAGATTGTCTGGCGGAACTTCATGTTGATTATTCTGTTTATTGAAGCGGTACACACGCAACCCAATAGCAGCAGAGACCAGACCAAGTGCGCATAGCGAAATCTCTCTGTGGGCGGCGACACGCCCATCCAGCGGGACAAAGTCATCAAGAGGCGTAGCCTGGTTGTGCCGCGAACTTTAATACTCGAACTGGACATGTCAAGGCTTCAATGGAAACTAACGACTGTAAATCACTTGGCGAAATGATTCAAGGATGATGATTAATGATATGCTATTGGCAGCTGTCAGGATGTGCTTAATTGGGGCTAATTGAAAAGCTGGATACACACTTGACGCCCAAACGACATGTTGAAGCTGAAGTTGAAAGAGGTGTCACGCAAGAATCGTCAGGTGGCTGCCTTGTGGCAGCCGGAAACCGCTGTTGCACTTAAGTGGCATCGGAAGAGGTTCGTCAACAAATAAAGTGTAAAATAGCAATTCTTTAGCAAAGCAAAACGTTTGTTTCAAAATTATTTGATTCTAAATTGTAATTTCTTATTTTATTAAATATTATACAAATCTCTCCTAGCAACTGGAATCTAACACAACAGCTACACAAATCAAATGCGGAGCAACTGCGTCAGGAGTTGCACATTCTTCTTGTCACATGTGTGCTGGCTGGCAGCGCACCATTTGGAGTATTCCCAAGGTGTTCTGGTAGATTTTATAAAGTAGTGCAGCATTGCTGGTTGATAGCGTTATACATTTGGCTGTCCTACGCTGCCTACTGGGAACATTCATATACTTCAGAAGTTTTAAACAGTATTGAGCGTGACTTTTATATCTTTGAGTCTGTGGCATATCAAATACACTTGCCTTGCATTATGATACCGAGCTTGAGCTGGAAAGACAAGATTGAAGAGGCATTCGACATAATTGGACAGTTTGATTTGGCCAGTGGGTATATTGTGGAACGCTGGCACATCAGACGATTTGTACGGAATCAACTTTTGCTTGTGATGCTCTTTGTCAGCTGCAGCGTTCCCTTTACTTTCTTGTCAAGTAATGGTGATTTTTGGAGGTTTCTGACAAATACAACTAGTTATGTGACACCCAATATCTTGAGCGCCATATCCTTTGTGCTCTATTATACCCTTTTGCACGGTGTATATCTACGTCTGCATTGCTTGGTTGAATCTTTAGAAGAGGAGCTTAAGAGTGGTCATTTGATTAGACGTACTCTACTGCAGCAATTGCGTTGGCAACACATACGTCTCCTACACTTTACCAAAGTGATTAATCAAACTTTTGGGGTTTCTGTGTTGTTGGTCTACGTAACCTCTTTGATCAATTTCAACGCAAACCTGTTCCTGATCTACAAGGTCATTGAAAACCGACAGAATAAAGGAGTATGGTTCGCGTATACGGGCTTATGGCTTTTACTGCAGGTGGGCAAGATGTTCTATATTCTGTACTTCAACAACAAAGTGCAGCAGGAGGTAAGCTGGTGAAATATACTTATACATAATATTATTTCTTATGTCTACACCTTAGCACACAAGCTGCCTAGCGTTGCTGAACAAGGTGCGCACAGATAGCGAGGAATTGGTGGAAACTATCAACCATTTCGTGCTGCAGCTTCAAACAGATGTGCGGGCGCATGTTGCATGTGGCCTTTTCCAGCTGAGTTATAAGCTAATACCAGCGGTAAGCTGTTGTCCCTCTTTATATAAATCATACATTAAAAGTTTATATTTTAGCTGCTGATGACAACCGCCAGCTTGTTTATATTTCTACTGCAATGTGACTTATCGATTATAGCACTACACAGTGCAGTCAACAGTACAGCACATTAAAAAACGCGCGCAAAGCTTATCGATAGGTATTAAGTTGAATATATTGTACTGTTATCGCACGCAATCTGCTATCGTCACCACTGTAGCCCTGGCTAACAACTGCGCTTCGCATCTCTAAACAATTTGCACGTTTGCGTTACTTTTACGCTCATATAATAAATAAAACATAACTAATTGTTAAAAATGTGTGACGTTGTAACGGTGCAGAAAATCGCCAATTGTCTGGGCATTGCTCCCGGCAAGATTGAGCTCAACGATGAGCAGGTATCATAAACACGTGCATTATATACACTCACTGTGACATTAATATATTTATTATTGTCAAGGTCGTAACGCGCACTGGCGCCTCAAACAAAGCAGTCGCTGGCTTTGCCTCCATTCTCGAGAGTTTGGCACGCGAGTCCAAGTCGGATACGGCACAGAACAGTATTGCGTCCAGAGAGGTGCAGGCACAGGTTTACCAATGGATCGAATTCGCTGTCTTATATGTGGCGCCAGGCTCCAAGGACAAACATGTGTCCAAGCAGCTGTTGGCCGACTTTAACAAGATGTTTCTCAGTAAATCCTATCTGGTTGGCCACTTCCTAACGCTCGCCGATTTGGCTGTGTATTATGCCATAGGTGAACTTGTGGTGCGTACTTTCCTCTAAATTTGAAAATGTATGTATTAGTCAATTATAACTTTGCAGAAATCTTTATCGCCTGTGGATAAGGAGAACTATCTGAATTTGTCCAGATGGTTTGATCACTTACAGCAACGACCCGAAATCCATCAGGGGGAGCCAATGCTGAATTTTACTACCATTTATCTGCACAACTGGGCCACAGGCACACACATTTAGTTTTCAAATCGATTCCGTATTTATTTCTATTGAATCCCGCACAATTTAATACAGATTTGTGTGCAGGATATTGTAATGCCAATGAGTCAAGCACTGGAATCTTAATTATCGTTATTTGTAGTCAGTTTTGGAAAAAAAAATTATATATATGCAATTACAAATTATGTGATTCGATTTGTATATGTATGTAAAAATTGTATGCTTTTCTGATTCTTATGACGATCGTTTTCTATACGATGGCGGTATTTGCGCTGTGTAGCAGCGAGTTGTGCTTCTCCAACATCAGTTTGCCGGCACCTCGCGTGGCGAATTCAAGGAGTTGTTCAGCTCACTCGGCTCGGTGCACTTCCAGAGGCCGTACGTCTTGCCCACAGTGTTCTGCCACAGACGCAGGGTGCCATCTTCGGAACCACTTGCATACAGTTCACCGTCGGGACTGAATTTCACTGAATGCACTGGACCAAAGTGACCCTTGAAGGATTCTATAAACCAAACAAGTTAAACAAAAGTTTTCAATGATTAAATTATGCTTACCAATTTCATTGCCTGTTATGTAGTCGAATTTATACATTTTAAAGTCCTCGCCGCCACAGACGAACACATGCTTATCGGGATGCAAACTGGCCGACGCCACATTCGTTGGCACCTTTACCTCCTTCAGCTTTTTGAGTGTGTCCACCTCCCAGAAACTGATGGTCGAGCCATGTGTGATGGTCAGCACATGGTTATCATGCGAGATCTCTAGACTGTTGGGATTATTTTGGAATTGCAGTCGCTGCACTTCGATGCCGGTCATGCGATCCCAAAGGCGCACCGTCTTATCATCTGCCGCCGAGATGATGCACTTGTCGTCTCGACAGAACAGTGCACGCTTAATAGCACCAGCATGACCGCTATACAGCTCCGGCTCCGCATCGGGCTGCTCCAGATTGAAGACACGCACCAGCTTCTCATTGCTGCCGGTGACAATATTCTCGGAGCTGTTGTCGAATGCGACGCTCTTCACGATATGCTTGTGCTGAAAACTGTGAATCTCGGCGCCGCTCACCGCGTTCCACACCTTGCCAGTGAAATCGGCGGCACCCGATGCGGCCAGCGTTGCATTCCGATTGAGTGCAACGCCCCAGACGGCGCCCTTGTGACCCTCAAAGGTGCCCACCCAGTCCCCAGTATCGCCATGACGAAGCATTGGGCTGCCATCTGCAAAGAGCACAATACAATATTCAATTCTAAATTGCACTCGCCAAAAACTACACTGAGATATATCAGTATACATTTATTGTATGTGTATGTGTTTCGTGACTAAGTAGTGTGAGCGACGGAAGCTACCTTGACTCAATGACTACACTCAATGCCAACGACCTGACGCGAATGGGCAGCCATGCACCAAGTTCACGTCACTTACAATGCAATGTGATCGACAGCCAGAGAGAGAGAGAGAGAGAGAGTGAGAAAAATCAATATAGAGAGATAGAGCGAGAGAGAGGGAGAGAGAGAGAGGGGAATGCAGGTTGTGAATGTGCAGGGACACAGAATCAAAGCACTCAATCAGAGCTTTTAGTTTTTGCATTGCAAGTTGAACGGTTATCATTGTGTATACCCTGCCAATGGATACTATGATTACGTATCAAATTGGATAACTTTTTAATGTTAGGAAAATATCACATTGACCAATTGAGTTTTTGAATGTAAAACATTTATGCTTTTGAAATACATACTCATAAATATTGAGCCCTATTTGGATTATTCTGGATTTTAGGCATTATACACTTTTAGGTGGTGAAATGTATTTTAAATAGCGCAAGTGTATTCAATCTTCGGCAAACCAAAGTTAAAAGTTCTTAATTATTTTTGTTTTCTTGACGTGTCCGAGCTGCAGTGCATATACATATATAAATATAGAAGTTTCAAGGTGCTTCCTGCGAGCGACGACGACGACAACAACAAAGTTTTTTGAAAAGTTGCTAAACAAGGGGGAAGCATTGCATTAAATGGCGATAAAAAATTAACTTGAACTTGCAATGGAAATTTGCTTTCCGCAAATACAGTGAATGATGCTGTGTGTAACTTTTTCGAAAGCACAAATACAGCACAAGTGTGTATGCACACACGTCCACACACGTATGCATACACTACACTATCATCAAGGTAAAGAACGTATGTAAAATATACATAATGTGTCTGTGCGTGTAAGCGTTTATCGCATGCGACTACTTTGGCAAAGGGTTTTGATAAACTGGTTTTATTTTAATAATTTTGCTTGCATTTGGGTCAAGGTTGCAGCCAGGCTAGTCACACATAGCTGAAGCTAACACGATACGATATATCTGTGTATGTGTATGATGCTGCGTCTTTTTGCTAACACATACAAATGCACCACTTATTTGTAATATACACATATAAATATATAAATAACACAAGGACGCGTTTTTATACCCTGCCACCACGACAGAGAGCGACAGTCAGTCAGTGAATGGCATCTTTATACCCTAGAAATTTTGGGGTACTAAGCACAGCAGTTAATTCAGAAACAATATTCAATAGGGAAGAAGTACAACAGTGATTTTATATGTATGGGGGTCCATGTACGTTATTACAAATAAATGCTAGCACTTCTCTTAATGGGATACAGGGTGTGTCCAAGTCGGACGCTTTCGCGTTTGAGCACTTTGTTATCGCCTGCGATATGAAGTGGATGTTTCTTACCTTTGCAGGCCGATATGAGAAAATAGCCACTGTCGCATATATCACTGAAATCCAAATGCACCACGGGTCTGGTGTGTCCACTGCAGGTCAACGGAATCTGTCGCATGTTGTTGCCCGCCATTCTGGAAGCTAATTTAGCTATAAATCTGGCTCAGTTCACCTCTTCCTTCGCTTGCTGCACTCAATTTTAATAATACTTTCTCGTTTAAAATACACTCGAAGTGTGTTATCTGGTGCTTAGTTAGGTATAACAGATGTCTAATAGTTGATCTATTATTTATAAACTTTGTACTTGATGTTTGCTAATTGTTTTTAATGCCGTTTCATGCTCCTAGCTGCACTACTTTCATTCAATTCGTGTCCTTGGCGGCTGCACTGCGAGTTGCTGTTGTTGTTGTTATTATTGTTGTCAGTCCGTGTGGTTCGTCAGAGACGGTTGCGGCACTCTTTTAGAAACAAAGGGAAACAAATTATTTACAAGCCTAAGCGCTGTTTTCAATTGTTTTGGATTAGCAAGAGATGGAATAAAATAATTACGCGACACGGTGTCGTTGTTGTTGGACGATTTGGCTGCCGAATGATTGCAGTGAAAAGAATCGAGCATACAAAACGGCTATCGATGATTGGCCAGCTGATGGACTGCGATCATCGATAGTTTTCAGATACTATCGATGTCATCTTTTCACAAAAGCGCGAATTGATTGCTTTTTGAGCTTACGATTGTATAGTGTACAATTTATTTTGTTTGCCCCTCCTTATTCCTTATGAAAATAATAATTCAAAAGTCGTTACCAACGCAAGGACCAAAACATATAAGCTATGAAAATTTACGAAACAGTAATTTCACTTTCTTGAGTTTTTGTAAATTGAAAATCACAGTGGCAAGAGCGCCAAAGTAGATCTGCGTTATGGGATGACAATGACAGGTTCTGAATTGTATTATCTTTTATTTTACTATCTTTACTGTACTATCGTTTATGCCACGAGCTTGCATTCTTGTTTGGGTTATGTTATAAACGTATGTATTCACGCTTTCTAAAGCATTAATTACTATATTAAAACGTGTAGAACTGACTTGTTGTTTTCTCAGGTGATTTCAGCACTCTGAAAGATAACTGGAACAAAAGATATGATAGTTAAAATTACTTACAATTTATTGCGTACTGTGGCGAAAAAAATATAATTTTATTTCATAATTATGACACATATCTGCCTTTCTATAGAACAATAATAAGAATATCATCTAATTAAATCATAATATTTTGGTTGTAATTAATTTTTAAATCATCAGCAAATGTATTTATTGTTAAATAGTGTAACTAGTATAACCGATTAAACGTTTACAAAATTGCATAAAAAGAAAAATAGTATCTTGCTGCTAAGACTAAATTATGAACTTTTGAAGAGTATAAAATTTTAATGAGTTTATAGATATTAAATACCCTTATTAAAAATTTATACACTTTCATAATCATGACAGCATTTTTTGACTTGCTAAGATCACAATGAGTAAGTAGCCAGAGATAACGGCGAGAGTGCCTGACTAGGAGACACCCTTTAGGCTAAAGTACTGGTAGTTTTCTACATTGGTGCCTTTATAGTTTATAAATCCTTAAAAAATATAAATTATAATAAATAAAAATAAATTAATATTTAGATACATTTTGACACATGTTTTGTGTGGCATACACTTGCATATCACCATGATACCCTGTTGAACCATTTTTAATGGCATCTGGGTACATAAAAAACGAAATAAAATAATCAGAGCCTTTAACCCATAAACGTATTACGTCTCCAGAATGTATATAAAGTCTTATGAACCTACTGATTAATGCATCAGTTGTAACTAATATCTAGAACTCAAAACACATTAACTTGGAAGATGCTGTGTGGAAAGCAGCTAATCCTGACCGTTGTCCTGGCCGTAGTAGCATTGGCTGCGGCATTTGACGGAGTGCACGATGTCCACGAAATGACAGGGACGTCACTAGTGCAGCCTGTCTTTTCCACAAATGTAGCCACCGGAAAGTACACGCCACCAGAAGAGATGGATCGCGAATTTTGGTACGATCTTGCGCGTAAGGAGCTTGCCGAAAGACTAAAGTTGCCGCAGCCGAATGCGAAGAAGGCCAAGAATATGATACTCTTCCTCGGTGACGGCATGTCGCTGACGACCGTGGCGGCAGCCAGAATCCTAAAGGGTCAGCGTCAGGGGCATACTGGCGAGGAGGCCTCGCTGAGCTTTGAGACTTTCCCACACATCGGACTCAGTCGGGTGAGCGTTAAAATGGGAATGCAATGGAAGAGTGTACATGCAATCATAAAGATTCCATTTCCATTTAGACTTACTGCAGCAATGCCCAAGTGCCGGACTCTGCCTGCACGGCGACCGCTTATCTGTGCGGCGTGAAGACGAACATCGTCAATATTGGCGTCACGGCTGCAGTCACCCACAACAATTGCACAGAAAGTCAGGATCCGGCTAATCGGCTTACCTCCATTGCCGAATGGGCCCAAAATGTGGGCAAGGCGACGGCCATTGTGACAACCACAACGCTGACGCATGCGAGCCCATCGGGTGCTTATGCCAAGACAGCGAATCGCATGTGGGAATGTGATACGGATGTGAAAGACTATGGCGTCGACCCCAATACTTGTATTGATATGGCTACACAGCTTATCACCCAAATTCCTGGCAAGAACTTTGACGTCATGCTCGGTGGCGGCATGGGCAAATTCCTGCCCAAAACCATTGTGGATTCGCATGGCAATCCAGGCGAGCGCTCAGATGGCATCAATCTGCTCTCACGCTGGCAGTCAAAACACCCTCAGGGCGTTTTTGTTAGCAACCGGAAGCAGCTGCTCAACGTTAATGTCTCGTCCGTGAAAAGCATTATTGGACTGTTTCATTCCGGTCTGATGGACTTTAAGATGGAAGCGGATGCCAGCTATCAACCGACGCTAGCCGAACTGACCGAGGTGACCATCAAGAAGCTGAGCCAAAATCAGAATGGTTACTTTGCTTTTATTGAAGGTGAATAGATTTGAACGTTTGTCTAGTCCAGCTTTAATTATTCATTTATGATTCCAGGTGGACGCATCGACTATGGCAATCACTTCAACCAAGCAGGCGTCGCTCTTGATGAGACACTGGAGTTTGAAAAGGCGATTAAGCTTGCACGGGATTTAACAGACATCGAGGACACGCTGATTGTAGTCACATCGGACCACGGGCATACCTTATCCTTTGCCGGCTATCCGGGTCGTGGCACTGCAATCTTGGGCCTCAATAACCATGACGTCGATGTCAATGGTGTGAAGTACAGTGTGCTCAACTATGCAGCTGGTCCCAAAAGTTATCTGGACGAGGCGGGCCAGCGCATCGATCTGACCAACAAGATCGGCGCCGATGACTTCGTGTTCCCCAGCTACATTACCAAGGATTCGGGAGTGCATTCGGGCGAGGATGTTGGCGTATTTGCGTCGGGGCCACAGAGTCATCTCTTCACTGGCATGATGCAGCAGTCTACGATTCCCCACATGATGGCCTATGCCGCCTGCATTGGCAACGGACCCAAACTCTGTGATGCCAATTAGAGTTGCACAGACAGTTTTTCAACAGGGCTTAATGCCAAAAAATATATTAATAAAGTCAGCCAAACCATTTCAACTTTTTTCTTGTTTCCTTGCACATTTTTTGACCGAAAACTAGAACTTTCATTAAATTAATAATAATTAAATGAAATCAAATAAGTAAATTAAATATAAATATAAAAGTTATGGAAACTGGACTGAAACAATGAATTGTGAAATCTCCAGGCTATATTTAGATACAAACAAAAAAGTAGACATCTCCAAATTCTTGCCGAGCAATATAACCAGTTAACTATGCAATATAATAATAAAATGATAATACGCATAACAAAAAGTAATTACAATCTTCTAGGATAAGATAAAAATGTTATTGAAGCGTGCAAATCTGACGTAAAGAGGTGAATGATCACGTGTCGAGAATTTCTCTTAAAAGACTAGACAAATAAAGTCTTAGTCATTGACCTGCTTATATTGGAATAGATAACATTTGCTTAGATATGCCCAACTTGAGCAGGGAAACGTGTTACCATAAATACAATTCATGTATTTATAGCAAAAAACTTTAGAGAAAACTAACTGCAACTATGTATTTGTTATTAACTTCTGTCTAATATAATATATAATTCAGATATACCGCTCAATTGAATTAACTAATAACTCTTCAGCAGGTGGGCTCCTCATGGAGCTGTATTACGCTGTGCTTGGGATCGACTACCTTAATGACAGTGACTTTGCAAGTCGAGGTTGGTTTTTTATGATTATATTTCCCCAAATCCGACAGCTTTTTGCTGACAACGTTATTAAACGTTAAAAGCTAAAATTAGATGTATCAAATGAAATATGAAAATTATAATTTGATTTTTATCAGTTATGAATGTGACTTTTCAGAGCACGCTTAGAATAGATACAAAAATGATGTCTTTATCATAAGGCTGTGAGCAAACAATGACAAAGCAAATTTACATACACATTCTCTTTATCTTCAGTATCTATATACCCCAGCATTATATGACAGTCGGATGTTGAAAATTAAATGGATTATTGATAAAGTCAGATACTTAAATATAAGCCGAGACAATCTTAAGAATTTAAAAGAGTAATATTTGTTTTTTCAGCAATATTTAATAATTTTAATATAAAAGAGTAATATTTATTTTTTCAGCCATTTTTAATTAGAACAGGCAAACAGCTGAGATACAAGTAAATCGTCCTGAGGAATGTTCTCAATAAAAACGAATATAACAATAACTATTTATCATCGACGCGCACCTTTTGAATTACAGATTTGCCTTCGGGGTTGCGATATACACGATGATAACTGTTGATTCTACCCAAGGACGATATGAAGTTCTCATCGTGGGTGATTATAATCAGCATGAAATTCGATTGAAATTGACGATTCTCGACGATGCTATTGAGCGCATCGCATAGCGAAATAATATTGTCACGATCCAGATTGGTAGTCGGCTCGTCCAGTGCAAGGACGCCACAGTTGCTGCTGAATGTCTCCGCGAGGGCCATGCGAATGATAAGCGAACCGAGTACACGTTGACCGGCGCTGCAGCGCCCACGCATTTCAATCTCTGAATTGTTCTTGGACTGAACTACGCGATAATTGTAGCTCTTGCGTCGATCTGCAGACGCTTTCTTTTCATCATCTTCATCATTGGTCTTGATTTGTATGTAATCGATATCGTTGCCCTTGTAAATCATGCGCCAGTATTCGCGTATCAGGCTGTTTATGTTGCTCATCTTCTCGGCATGAAACTGAATCAGCGCCCATTCGAGCGCTACACGATGTTGGCCCATATCATCGATGCCGCGACGCTTGACAGCCACTTCGAATTGGGCACGCCTATAATTGTTCATGGATTGCTTGTACTTGGGCTGGTCGATGTCACGCTGCAGATTTTCCACCTGGATGTTAATCTCGCCCAACTGGCCAAATAGTTGAGCGCGTCGGACATAAGCCTCCTTTTGCTTTTTCGACAGCTCTTGTTTCTCTTTCGTCACGTTGCGAAAGTCCAAATTGCCCAGTTGCTTGGACAGAGTTTGACAGATTTCACCGAGTTTGCTTTGCTTTTCCTGCAGCTGCTTTAGATCCCGATTATCCTTGAGATCGCGCTCCAGTGTCTCCTGATTGAGGCATTCGGTTTTAACAGATTCCAGTTTCTCACTAGTTTCAATCATTTTTTCTTTCTAAAATATCAACCAGTATTAAATTACTTACGAAAAGTGTTAAAATTGTCTAGTTACCAATTTATTCAGATCTTCGTTGGTTCCATTTATGGCCGCATCAAGTTTTTTGATGACATTGGCTAGATCCAATTTGGCAAATTCTTGCGTCTCTTTCTTTAATCTGTAAACAAAATTTGAGCCAACTGATTCTGAATATACATAGCTTTAAACTTCCCACCTTTGTATATCCTGATCAGTGCTCCTGTATTCCTGATATTTGCTCTGCATCTCCGACAATTTTACACGATCGCTCTCCTTAAGGCGCGCCTTTTCGGATAAAGCTGAGCTCAATCTCTGCTTGAGGGGGCGAATCTTCGATTCGAGTTCGCTTATCTCTGCAGTTAATGCGATGAGCAAGTTGGTAAGCTCATCTTGCCTTTCCTTGAATTGCGGCAAACTCTGCTCGCCCTCTTTCAGCTTTATTAACTTGTCCTTCAAACTAAAATCATAATTTTAATATATTTTTGTATATCGCTAAATAATAAATTTAGCTTTACCCATTTTTTTTTTCACGCAATTGATGCAGTGCTTCCATTTTCTGCTCAAAGTTTTGCTGTTCCGTCTCCAGCGCCTTGGTGTCAGCTATTATCTCCTTGGACACCTCAGTTTTTTCCGCTTGCAGAGCCTCCGTATTCACGCTGGCATCATAGCTGGCTGGCAATTTGAGCTAGAATGCAAATATATATGGCTGTTGCTTCAGAGTAACTTGATAATTTATAGATTGAGCACCTTGAGCTGATCTAAATCTTTCTTGACGCGTGCAGACTCCTTAAGCGCTTCATCAAGCAGTGTCATATCGGGTAACATTGAATTGGCCAGCTCCATATTGACCGTGGGCTCACCGAGCTGCTCCTTTAGCGTCTCATATTTAGCAACTATTTCGCCCAATCGTTGCCCAATCATGCGCAATTCTTCCTTCTTCTTGGGCAGCAATTCTTTGAGTTCCTGAACCTTATCAATAGCTGGCTTGATCCGCAAGAGGTCTTCATACTTCGATTGCTCTGCCTTTAAGGCCTTCTCTGTTTTGGCAATGTTATCGGGCAGTTTTTGTATCTCATCCGTCAGATCTGTAGTCAAGTCTAAAGCCTGTGCAAAGAAGATTATTTGAAGGATATAGATTTACATCAACTCGTTGCTTACCTCATCACCAGACATGCTGTGATGACACAATGGGCAGCTGGGCTCCTCATTGATCTTTTGAATATACCTGCGAGAGATGAAATCCAGCTAATTTTAATATATATACCAATATATTGGAGCATTCATGTACGTATAAATAAGAATTCGGACAGACAGTACGTACTTTTTGTACATGTTTTCGGCGGATTTGAGAGCTCCGTGCTCCAGTTGAAACCTGGATATGGCTTCCTTGCTGCGCAGCAGCAACTCATCGTAGTGCGCGGCATGGCACTTTTCGTAAATGCGTTCCTCGAGCTCGTGCAACTCCTTCTCCATTCGAGCAATGTCGCCAATTAGATTCTTGCGATTGATCTCATGCGATTGCTCCTGGACCTTCTGGCGATTAGCATTATCGTTTAAGTCCTGGATTTCGCGTCGTAGGTTATCGTATTCAGTTTTCATGCTGTAACGATAGTTGCTGGTAATGGGCTCCTTGAAAAATTTTACAAAATTATCGCTGTGCTTGCTACGGCCTCGATGGATTTCCTGTTTCTTCTTTTCCAGCTCCTTCTCCTTAAGACCGATCTCAGCCATAAGTTTGGCTATGGAGCTGAGGAATGTGAGCTGCTCATCCAGCTCATTGAAACGTGCCCGCTTTTCAGCTATAGACACCTTTTTGTTAGCTATGAGCTGGCGACTCTCCTCCTGATTAAAGACGCGTGTTGTGCGCTCATATTCATCGTCCGTGTCCGCAATTTTCTTCTCCAACACTTTAAGCTGTTGCAATGATTTTTCAATTTCAATAATTTTCAACTCAAGAGATTGGCTCTCCACTTCGCTAGTTTTCTTTTGCCTCTGCTGGGTGCTGACACTTTGCTCCGACTTGGTTATCTCGGTGCGCAGATCGTCGATCTTCGCCTGACGCGATTGATCCGCCTGATCGTTCTCCTCGCCCTGCTTTTTAATCTCACGCTGCTTGCTCATCAGCATCTTATCAATCTCATTTAGCAGACTGGACAATTGTTGGGGATTATCAACAGTATTGGCTCTTACAGTTATTTCCAACTGCACGCACAGCACCTGAAGGCTCTCGGCCAGCTTTAGTTTGTAGTTTTGCTCGCTTCTCTGCTTCTGCTGTGCAACGCAGCGTTCCTTTTCCTGCTTGACCAGCTTATTTTGTTGTTCTGTATTGGATGTCTTTAATCGCTCCAGTTCCTCTTCCACATCGGTGGTTTGAAATTTCATTTCGGTCATACGCTGATTAAAACTGCGTATTTCCACTTCCAGTTCTGCGATTGAGCCCGGAAAATGGCATTTGATGTTCCTGGTTAGCTTCTCTATTTGCTCCACGCAGTTCTTGTGCCTGAATGGACAAATCAAATACATAATATACTTTAAGCTAATACATATTAGTGTTATTTACTTCGTGTCCATTTCGACCTTTTCCGCCTGGTATTTGCCAATATCGAACTCGATATTTCGTATTTCCTCCAATCGGTCATCAATGGGTTTCACATCAGCATCGCACTTATCGCATTCCATCTTGATATCCTCCAGTTTTCGCTGAGCCTTCTGCAGGCCCAACGTTTTCTCATCCATTTCCTTCTTTATGTACTCAAACACCCTCATGTCCGATTCTAAAATATCCAGTTTTAAATAAAATCCATATACTAAGTATTTGATTTGGTTCATACCCATCACTTTGAGCCTTTCCTGCGCTGATTTGCGCAACGCGATGATTCTGTCGAGCGCTTTATTGTACTCTGTAATGCCAAAGATCGCATCGAATTTCTCCTTCAGTTTCTTGGCCTCATCCAGTGGCCAGCTTGAGTCCTCTTGGTGACAAAAGAGCACATTGTTGATAATTGCCTGCGAAACGCCCATGAAATCAGCGACGGCCGCATCAGTGTTCTCTTTGCGAAAGCTCATGGACTCCTGACTGTCGCTGCCAAGAAAGTTGACGGCACAATCTACCTTATTGAATGTAGTCTTGTTGTTCCTAATGGACAACTTCATACTGCGACAGATGGAGAGTCGCGCATCGAGTCTGTTGCGCATCAGAATCTTCACCTGGCCGAGGCATTCGCTTTTACGGAAAATTTTTGGATCGTGTACAAATCGCTTGCCGCCTTCGCTGCCTGGCGGACACTGGCTAGTGAGCGCATATTTAATGCACTCAATTATGGTTGTCTTGCCGCAACCGTTTTGGCCAAGAATCAGTGTAATTGGCGACGAAAATGTAATGCTCTGTGTTTTGAGAAGGATAAGCAAATAGGACATGGCAAGTATCGGGGTTATGGTATTACCTGCATGTCTTCGGAATTGGCGCCAAAGCTGCGAACGCCCTGTATAGAAAGTTTCTCAATTGTCGACATTTTGCTCACGAATTGGTTTGAAATAATTTCACAATGCCAGCGAACGACGCAGTTTTGCCGGTCTTTCGTTGCGATTATTGTGGGCTACAGGTTGCTGGCGATTAGCTATCGTTTATCGATTAGCGGCGACGTAAACGCGAATATGGGCGCAATATGAGTACATTAGTGCAGAAATGAGTTCATCGCCAGGCCGCCACAAGCAGATGTTAGGTATATATGATTATTGAGACTACGGACACACTGGTTGTTTGTTAGCTCTGAGTCGCAGAGCGTTGAGTTTATTTTTCTCGTGTCTTATAAGTAATATTAATAAATGTAAAAAGTGCAACAGCTAATCAAAATAAACTGCGCAATTACCAATTGAGCAGTTCACGTACTCGTACTCGTGTCAGCGGCCCTATTTGTGTGCGTCGATGTGTGGCTGTTGTGGGTGTTGCTGTCCGTGTGTTTTTGTATATAAGTAAATCTCGTGGGGGTGGCAATAAAAGAGGAAGGAGGGTGCGCGAGTGCGAGGAGCTGAGGAGAAAAGTGGAAAAGACAAAGGAACTGAATGTTGACAGTAAAATTGCAGTCAATTGAATTCTGATTGCCTTGCTGCATCAAACAAACACGAATTGTCGTCGCATATGTCTATTTATACGAATAAATATCAAAGCTTACAATTTGAATGTAGCTCTATGCATATGCCCGTCTGAGTGAGTGTGCGTGTGTGTGAACGAAAATAAAACGCGCAGCGTTCCGGGATCTGTAGACAATGAATGCCGTTTGCCACCCCGCTAAGCCAAAGCTCTTCCAACACAACTCAACGTAACGTAACGCAACGTCGCTACGTCACGTAGAATTGCAACGTTACCCCACGGCTACATAAACAGCAAGAACAACAATAACTAAATCTTCCACCACCACCAACACAATCAACCAGCAACAACACCACCACTAGCAAAGCAACTGTTACAAATATAGCAGCTACAACAACAAGAACAACAAAAGGAACCCCGCCAACCCCCTCGCTCGTACAATAGCCTTGTTAAGAAGTATTTTTACGTTTTTGCTTTACTCGCCCTTCAGTCGTCAGCCAGGCACAGCACAGAACAGCACGCAGCACGGCAAGGGGTAGGGGTACAGGGACAGGGTGCGGGCGCACAGAAACACTGCAAGGCTGTCCTCACAGAGTTGCAATGGACTCGGACATTGAAATGGAATTGGAATCGGACAACGATGGGGAATTTGATGACGATTATGATTACTACAATACAGGTAAGTGGTGGGGAAGGGTAGGGGTGCACAACTGGCCCCCAAGGACGCACTGTGCAGCTTATCGATTACACTCGCCAAATCGATTTAACTTAACACAGACACACACTCACACACAAATGCAGCAATTGGTTTTCTTATTAGGCATTTTTGGTATCTGTGTGAAATTAGCATACGCTTTAGTTGGTTATTCACCTTTTGTGTAACAAACACAAGTTCGCAGTTGTATTTTGCATTTAACCTTCTGCAATACAATCGCATGCATGCACAGAAGAATATGTAACTACTGTTGGGTCTTGACATTCGCCTTTTCCGTTTAGTTTCCATGCTCCCCTTCCCCATCCCTAACTGCTGTGCCTCTGTTCTCCTTCTTCCACCTCCAACTTCGTCAACTCTTCTTTCAGGCATGTAAGTCTCGCATTTGCATTGCCCTTTTCAACCACAACTACAATTTAATTCAATGGACATACACACACACACACACGTGTATACACACACAGTGCACGTTACGTTTTGCTTTCTGACCATGAAGCTTAAATTATGAAATTGAACTTGAAATGGCCGTTCGCTTAGCTCGGCCAACGCCGAAACATGCGGGGCCAGCGCTCATCGCACTGTGTCTTGTTATTATTATGATTATACCCTGTTAAAAAGTACTAAGAAGCTGAACGAGACTATATTCATTTAATTGCTGTCCGCATCTCATTTCTTTTCCGATTAATACAAATTCCTCCAGTTTTGTTATAAGCCGGCTTAAACAATAAAAATTTATTTGGTTGCTTGATTGGCTGCTAAGCTAATTATAAGTGTTATTTCATAACTTCAGGGTACAATTTTTAGATTAATTTAACCCTACAATGATGCTAGTTGAGAGCTAGGCAAAGGGTATGTTCTAGTCGCGCAATCCTCTTTAGATCACTTGTGTTCTTTTTTTTTCCTATTCTTCACTTGTTATTTGTATTATTACCACCTTTACTTTGTACTCTTTTGATACCTCTGCTTTTTACCTGCTCTCCCGTCCCTGCCTCGTCGCGCCTACTATGAGGAGATTCGTGCTCAAGTGTCCGATGCCACAACTGCGACGACAACGACGACGTCAGTTGCCTTAGCGTGCATTTTCTTTTCCGTCAACTGTTTTGCTGCTGTTGACCTGACTGCCTCTCTCTCCCTCTCACTCTGTTTCTATCTTTATCTGCTCACGTTGCGAGCTGCCTGTGACGACATGGCTAAATCTCATTTGTAAGCGGACGACGTAATATTTGGCCTTCAATTCATTTCCAACAGTCGTTAAAATGGCAATCAATTCCATCCGATCCGTCAGCAAGCGGCAACGACTGATTTGTATTTGTTCCTCTTTGCTCATGCTTTGGTTTTGGTTGGAACTGAAGCTTGTCTCTCGGCTTTCCCATTTTCCACACGAGCACAACTGAGTCTGTGAATAGATGGGTAAAGCAGGTAGCAAACCGATTCAATGGTTTCCGATTATCGGGAAAATCAGCATGAAAATAATTGAACTGAAAAATTATGCGTGCGAGAATCACTTCTATTAGAATGCAATTGATATACAGTTTTTGCTTGGAAACTAATACTCAAAAGTTACGACAAACTATTGTAAAAGTAATGCTAATTTATGTTAAATGATTCTTTAGTAGTTCTATATATTTTTATATCTTCTTATTTATAGGCGAAGACTGCGATGTGGAGAGACTCGATCCGAAGCGTGCTGATCCCGAGTATTTTGAATACGACTGCCTAACCGTTGAGGACATTGAGAAGCTGCTAAATGAGCTGGTGGAGAAACTGAACACAATATTGCAGATAACCCCATCGCTGGCCAAGGTGCTGCTCCTCGAACATCAGTGGAACAACAGTGCTGTGGTGGAGAAGTATCGCCAGGATGCCAACGCTTTGCTGGTAACGGCGCGCATCAAACCACCCACGACTGCAGCGGTGGATGCAGCTTCAACTAGTGCAGCAGCTGCTGCTGCGAGTGCACAGCTACTGAGAATAGGCAGCAGTGGCTACAGGACAGCAGCGACGTTATCCACATTGAGTAGCCACAGTAGCGGGAACAGTTTAACAACGCAGGTGCAGTCGCAGTACCGGCGAATGTGCCCGGTGTGCGCGAGCTCACAGCCGAATGATAAGTTTTACAGTTTAGCGTGCGGACATTCTTTCTGCAAGGACTGCTGGACCACTTTTTTTGAGACGCAAATCTTTCAGGGCATCTCCATACAGATTGGTTGCATGGCGCAGCAGTGCAATGTGCGTGTACCGGAGGATTTGGTGCTGACGCTGGTCACGCGCCCGGTTATGCGCGACAAGTATCAGCAGTTTGCGTTCAAGGACTATGTAAAATCACACCCGGAGCTGCGCTTCTGCCCCGGACCTAATTGCCAAATCATTGTGCAATCAGCGGAGAACTCCGCAAAGCGTGCCATCTGCAAGTCCTGTCACACGGGCTTCTGTTTTAAGTGCGGCATGGACTACCATGCGCCTACTGACTGCCAGATCATCAAGAAGTGGCTTACGAAGTGCGCCGACGATAGCGAGACGGCCAATTATATAAGCGCACACACCAAAGACTGCCCCAAGTGTCACATCTGCATCGAGAAGAATGGCGGCTGCAATCACATGCAATGCTTCAACTGCAAGCACGACTTCTGCTGGATGTGCCTGGGCGATTGGAAGACGCACGGATCAGAGTATTACGAGTGCTCCCGCTACAAAGACAATCCCAATATTGCCAACGAATCGGTGCACGTGCAGGCGCGCGAGGCACTCAAAAAGTATTTACACTATTATGAACGCTGGGAGAATCACTCCAAATCGCTCAAACTGGAGCAGCAAACAATCGATCGCTTGCGACAGCGCATCAATACGAAAGTGATGAATGGGAGCGGCACCTGGATCGACTGGCAGTATCTGTTCAGTGCGGCGGCGCTGTTAGCCAAGTGTCGCTATACGCTGCAATACACGTATCCCTATGCCTACTACATGGAGCCAGGCTCGCGAAAGAATCTCTTTGAGTATCAGCAGGTAAGTTGCCAAAGATTAATTTATTGCGAAATTTTATAAACGGTCTGCTTTTAGGCGCAACTGGAAGCGGAAATTGAGAATCTGTCGTGGAAAGTTGAGCGTGCTGAGACAAAGGAGCTGGGTGATCTCGAGAATCAAATGGATATTGCTGAAAAGCGTCGCACTACTCTCCTCAAAGACTTCTTTCCCATAATTGGAAAGGCATAGGCTTTCGCGAATGATAAGATGAATGCTGTAGCACAAGATTCGTTTTATTTATTGATGACTAGCCACTGACAGTATAAGAGACGCTTATGTTATAATCCATATAGGAGTAGTCTAACAATTTGTAGCTAATTTTTAAATTAATATTCAAGTGCATATGTAGCTGTAATCTAGTTTCTACAATTTAAAGTATGTCTAATTATGATTATTATAGTTGTGAAATTCGAAATCACTCAAAAATCGATTCAACTGCAATACAACGCCTTGCGCAGAACAATAGCGATAGGGAATCTAAGCAAGTGCTCCCCAACAGTTTTCCAAAAACTTATCCAATAAATCCAGCATTCAGCGTTAAAGTCTATCAAAAAGAAAAAAAAATATACAAAAAAAAAGTACAGGCAAACTCAATAATTAACAATAAACATTAACATCTTCAGCCGATCTGTGAGAATTCTGTGTGCATATACAATTTCATAGTCCAAAGTCTAAAGTCTTATTAACGCTTAAAACAACAATATTAACGATGCCCAAGTATTTGTATTTCTAACAAAACACAAACACACATCCACACACATCCTTAACTTGTAACAAAGATATGCAAAGAGAACTATCTGAAATCATTAAAGTATGCTCCCATTTTTTTACATATTGTGGGTTGGCAGCGCTGTCTTCATATAAGCTGAATTATACATTTTAGTTATTAGGATAACGCTAAGTATGCTTATGCGACTGAATTTAAATTAATTAAATGCAAATTGAACACAATAGTAACCGAATCGAGTTGCAATATATACATCAAATTTGGAAACGTCTTTCACAACTTTGAATATCCTATAAGCTAAAACTACAATTTCCGTAAATCAGATTGAAAGCTTAAAGTCAAATCAGTTTATTCAAATGCATTATTTCTTCTTTCCTTTCTTGCCCTTCTTGTCTTTACCTTTGCCCTTGCGCTTCTTTTCCGAAACTATTTCCGGCAGTTTTATAGTGTTATCCTGTTCAACTTCAACAACTGGAGTAATTTTTTTAGGTTCCAGTTGGCATACTTCGTTTATCGTTTTCTTTTTCATGACTCTATCGCCGCTTATGGAAAGGATTGGTACACGATGCCAGTTCTGAAGGACTCGATCGTGATAGACTTTAACATCGCAGCAGTTCGTAAGCACAACCACATTTGTATTGTCTGTGACGGGATCACGAAAATACAACTGCTTGCCGCAGTCGTTGCAATTCTTCTTTACTCTTCGTATACGAAACTTACAGGGAAAAACTCGTCCAACTAATAGTTCATTATTCAGGAAAACACTGTGCTTATAATTTGGCTTAGCTCGCGGCCGTTTCGTCCACTATTGATAAGGAGTAAGACTTAAGATTTGTTAATAGGTATTCAGAAATTTTGGATAAAAACCTCATTTAGATGCAAAGACGTGCTCGGTGGCCTACAGTCAGCGGAACAAAAATTATTTGTATGGGTTGCAAGTTGGGCATCGCAGAGGGCGCATGACTTTTCTGGTATATCGTCATTCTTGGCACACAGTGGTTCGATGTTAATTATACGTCGAACAGGCGGTTCGGGTTCAAGAATGGCCTTCACATCGCTGGACACCTGATTGACGACATCGATGATCTTGTAATCGGGGCATGGTCCATGCAACGGATCAAAGCAATTTGGTGGGCATTTTCTTGGCAAATCTTTACTTAAAATTTCTTTCCATTTGCAACAACTGTTTCTTCCTCCGGCCATGGCTGAAAAAGATTGGCAATGGCAAGGATGGGAATAAATTTGTTGAAACTATTGCACTTGAATATTATAATTTTGACTGTAACACTTAAACCATGACTAACGATTTGTAAAACACAACAGCATTATTATTATTTACTTAAAATGAGTTTTACAAATATAGCTTTGTTTACTCGTTTTTCAAATTTTACTACATCGATATATCGACTGCAATTTACAAACACTTTCCAGCACTGCTCACTTCACAGTTTACCACACTGACTTTATATCGGTCCATCACTAAAATAGAGTTGGCGTCTATCGCTCGACCGCCTTAAAATTCAACTGTGAACGATTTGGCTTTGAAATCAAACAATGGAGCTGCCCGTGTCCGATTTTAACTTACGGGACGTGATCCGCGAGCTTTACGGCCGTGCATTTAGCACTGAAGGTACACAGCAGGAGCTGCATGACCGCCTAATGACAGTGCGCCACGAAAAAGCTGAGGCTCAGGCGCAGGGCTTCTTACGACCCGGCAGGCCGCCAATTACAAAGTTTGGAGCTTGCGTGCAGCCGGACGACTTTGCGGAAATTGAATGTATGACCGATGATGAGTACGCCGTGTACTCGGAGAAGGTACAGTGGCGACTGCGACGCGTACACAAAACGTATACACGCAACGGATTGGAGTACTACCATCCAGGCGTGCTTCATCGAATTGATCGCTCCAAGACGTATGCCCTTCACATGAGTGAGTTTTGGGTGCGACAGGAACCATATATCCACAAGGTAATTCAACATTTCAAATTTGTGCATATTTACATCGGAAAATACACCTCTCGACCAGATCTTTGTAGTGTTTGTATCGCGCACCAACGGCGAGGAGCAGCGTCTCTGTTATGCCAGAAGCTTTGCAAAAATCCGCATCAAAGATATGGATGAGGAGCAGCTAAAAGTGCCCGTAAGCTGTTGTCAGATATATACGATAGATACGGTCCTGCCAATTTGAATTTCAATGCTTCCAGCTAATCACAAACGATGAAATTGGCAGAGTTATAACAAACATATTACTTGAAATCGAGCACAACGGATTGGAGAATTATGTGGCCATCATTGCGGAAAAGAGCAAACTCAACACGAAAGCTCTGATGGAAATTAAGATGGTAACTGGACACACGTTGCCTCCAATCGTTTTGGATTCTTGCCATTTGCACAAAACCTTTGAAACCATGTTCTGCTCCAAATCGGCGCGGTGTCTGTCTCAACTTGAGCATGAGCTTTTCGTTGAGAATGGGTACGTGGAGCAGTTGAGCGGCATCTGTCAAAACTACACACAAAATGTTGAGGCCGATAGCTTGTTAGTGGAGTATAAGACGTCGCTGTCATCTGTATTGTTAGCCATGTGGAAGATCGAAGAGCATCGAGACAAATCGATTTCACTGGCCCGTTTAAATAATGATAGGCTGAACGCGTATAGCGTCCAAGTACAAAATGATCTCCCTCCTATCACATTTGAGGAGTGCTCCGCGGGCGGTGGCCTCTTGCAATTGATACTCTTCGACGCCTTGTGGTGCCTTTGCGATGGACATGAAATGGAGGAGAAGTCACCCAAACCAGCGCTAGATACTGCGATTCCAGATGAATGGCTGCCCCTATTGAACTGATGATGCCTTACTTTTGTCGCTCTTCTGCCTGATACAGAAATCGTAAATTAATGAGGCTCAGCGCAATAAAACTGCCCAAAGATAAACTCGAGACGTAACATTATCTTATAAATTTTATTATGGTTTCCGACGTCAAATGACAACACTTAGTTTTTATCAAGTTTTTGTAACTGAAGTGTACTACCCAGATCTTTCAAGGTAATATCGTCTAAGCTCTTCATTGTTTTGCCACGTAAATCCGTTTTTTCATCAAATATTTTTAGGTTCTTGGCATGATACCAAACACCGATATTCAGAAAACCGGCCAAGACAATAAATGACGCTGCCGAAATATTGAGTGTATATCTGAAATAATACTAAATTAATTTTGAATTAAGACAATTACATTTCAAACCGTTACCTTAAAGCTTGTGTGTCGTACAGCCAACAGTTGCCCTTATTGCTGCACGTCTTGCCCCATAACAAACAGGATTTATCTATTAGCCAGCCGTAGAAAACGGGACTGGGCATAAAGGCTAGCAAAGATCCTACCATACCGCCCACTCCCAAGGCAAAACTTTTAATCTCAGGCGGAATGCAACGCAATGTAATTAGCAGATTTGTGGACTTACTGCTTGCACCAACAAGCTTAAGCAAACACATGACGCTCAGGAAAATGAGAAACTTGTCGAAGCAATCAACATGACAAGCACCGTCCACCGCGTATTGCAACTGAAAATAATGAGTTCAATAAGTTATCCTCTTCGTTCAATCAAATTGAATTGCTTACATCTGGGACAGATGTTGAGTTCGATGGAGCTATACATTGACATCCGGTGTACAAAGTATGCCCCAGATAATCCTTGCTATTGTCCGTGCAGCCGGCGTGACATGCGGATATGTAGGTGTCATTGTTGGGACTGCAGATCGGGGAATAGTGTACATATTCACAGTGGCAGGAAGCACTGCAGCTATCTGCACTGGTCTGCGCCATGGTGCTCAACTTGTCGCTGCCCTCACAGCCAATAATTATATAGCACAAAATTCCAGCAACGGTCAGGAAATCAATAAAAGCATTCCAAGCAGCCATAGAGCGAGCACTTGGCTGATACTTGGATACAATGTAGCCAGAGAGAAGGACACCCACAGCAGAGAATCCAAGAGCGACGGTTCCAGTAGCCATTGTCGCCACGGATGCAGACTGTCGATACTGCATCTCAATATACTTCGGTGTGAATATCCAGTAAACCATGTAGCCAAAGAAGTATAGAATTGATGCAAAAGTATTGTACACATAGACCTTGTTTGTCGCCAATTGTTTAAGGGATCGCCACATGTCGCTCGATGAGAGGTTAGTTTGTTCATTTGGATGCATGTCATCTTGCTCACAGTTTAAGCGCCTTGCCCTTGAGCTGGGCAGTTCCTTTGGGAAGAGAGCCATCAAGCATGCGATCAGAAATGTGATGGCTGCCAAAATGAGCCAGCCGATCCAGTAGGCACCCAACCATCTCGGATCTTCGGGCTTGATTAAAGGCTCCGTTGTCGGGTCTATATACCAACGCAGGCACATAGAGGCCAGCGAATATCCGACAGCAGGGCCCAGCATGCGCAAAAAAGTGGAGAAGCCTATGACAATCAATAGGGTTTTTTATTACGGCTATAAAATGTTTAAGATCTCACTTACTCAGCATGGCTGGTGCTTTGGACTTGGAGGTGTTATCATCCATGTAGGCAAGGCCTATTACAAAGAAGAATGCCTGACCAATTCCTAATATGAACTGTGCTGCTAACAAGATTAGTTTAGGTCCCCAGATGCTATCCTCCTGTATGCAAGTAGATTCCTCAGACATGCAAAGTTTTTGATTCTTATGTGAGCTTGTTAAATTTCCAGTGATATTTTGGAAGTCGCCAAACTCGCGAGTGAGCTTCAAAGCTTCCTCGCCAGCACCATATATAAAGTGTAGCGAGGAGTTCATTAAACAGAATATAGCAACTGTAAACAGGCCTAATGTTTGGTTTTTTTTTACGTTAAAATATGTATTTCATATATATTTTTTTAAGATCATTATACTTACCTAGGCCCATCCAGCGAGGGCGATGCACTTCCCTCAAATAATAGCCTGTCAAGACTGAACTGAACATTGTGGTCATATCATTACCGACTGAGATAATACCCAAGGTTTTCGTTGGTATCTTATATCGTTTTTCCAGTGTTGTAATTGTGCCATTGAAATAGGCAAAGCTCATAGCCATAAAGCAGCCAGCTATGCCGTATATCGCAACGTACATTGTTTCCGTGGCGAATCTACAAAAAAAAAAAACCAAGTTGCTAAAACTAGAAAAAGATATTTGTGTTTAGTTAAGATAAGACCTTTGTAGAAGAGGTCCTTTAAATATCCAGAAGCCACACGTAATATCTTCACTTTCATGTTGTGCATCCTTAATCCCATTCTCCTTGTTGTCGGTGCCAACAGTCTTTGGAGCATCCGATAGAAATGGAGACCCCTCACTTTGCTCTTTTATTTCCAGACCCATTTTCGACTTGCTCCGTCGAAACACTTCAATGAACTGAGGCAGCGTGAAACAATGAGTTCGTATTTTTATCTCATCGTTTATTGTCAATAAAATACCTTTATAGAAATAGCTCTACATGGCGGATGCATATTATGAATGTTCCGGCTTAACTCCTGACGAGATAACAGCAGAGGTAATTTGATGGAATGATGAAATTATCTCATCCGAGATTATTAAAAGTCATCGGTTTCATTAAATTTTCTATTTCCATATAAAGCTACCTGAATAAGCTTATCAAGTCAAAACATTTACCACGCTCCGTTTGATTAAATCATGTTTATCATTGTTTTCATAAGATAGGTTAATATCTAAATGAGTTATAAAATTAATCTGACTTTTAATTTATTAAGTCAAAAGTACTTAATTTTTTTGTGGAAATTTCAAATATTTAAAATCTTTAAAGTTTATTCTTAGCCGGCTTGATGGTCGTAAGCGTTGAGTCTTTCCATTATTCCGTGTGCAAAATTCATTCATATCGCGTATACGAAAAATCAGTCGCGGTTTCGAGTCTCATTCTTCTACTATTAATCTCTCTGTCTTATCATTCATTCTTTGAGATCACAATGACCTTGGTCGGCAAACGTTAAAACCTAACCTAACCTTATCCTTTAAATAATTTTGAAAAATTAAGTATTCAAGCTCTACCTTATTTTTCCTGTGCCCCAGCTGAATGAAAACGATTTGATTTTGTTTGATTATTTTCTTAAAAAAGTTTAATTTGACTCATAGAGTTCAATAGTATTTCAAATTATATATTTTTCTTAAGAATTTTCTAATTTCTCGGATATTTTAACATCTTCATCTTTGGTATTCAGCTTGATATCATCTGCTTTTCCGTCTTCTTTGTTAGTTTCGTTTGGCTCGTCATCAAAGATCTTAAGGTTTTCAGCATGATACCAAACTCCGATGTTAAAGATGCCGCCAATAAAAATGAAAACCGCAGACGTTAAATTGAATGCATATCTGAAATTTAAATCAAAGTCAAATTAATTTGAATAATTGGTAACGTTGCGCACTTTACCTTAATGATTCTGTATCGTACAACCAACAATTGCCTTTGTTGCTGCAGGTTTTGCCCCACACCAAACAGTATTTATCTAAAAGCCAGCCAAAGAAAATGGGACTGGGTATTAAGGCTCCAAGGGAGGCGATTAAGCCGCCAAGTCCCAAGGCCAAGCTTTTGTCCTCTGGTCTTATACAGCGCAGTGTTATTAGTATGCTTGTGGATTTGCTAGTAGATCCAATTAGCTTCAGCACGCACATGACCGCCAAAAAGATTATAAACTGGTTGGTGCAATCAACCGGACAGGCACCATCCACAGCATATTGCAACTGAAAATAAATTGAATCAGCTTATTGCAATGATTTTAATCGAATAGCTGCCTTACATTTGGAACACCAGTTGAGTTCGAAGGCGCCACACAAGCACATCCAGTAAATAAGGTACGTCCTAGTTGATCCCTGATTTTGTCGGTGCAGCCGGCGTGACATGCGGATGTGTAGGTGTCATTGTTGGGACTGCAGATTGGGGAATAGTGTACGTATTCACAGTGGCAGGAGGCACTGCAGCTATCTGCACTGGTCTGCGCCATAGTGCTCAACTTGTCGCTGCCCTCACAGCCAATAATTATATAGCACAAAATTCCAGCAACGGTCAGGAAATCCACAAGAGCATTCCAAGTAGCCATTGCCCGACCACTTGGCTTATACTTGGATACAACAAAGCCGGAGATAAGGACGCCCGCAGCAGAGAATCCCAGTGCTATGGCACCTGTGGCCATTGTCGCCACTGATGCAGACTGTCGATACTGGGTCTCAATATATTTCGGCGTATATATCCAGTAAGCAAAATAACCGAATAGGTAAAAACTTGATGCGAATGAGTTGTATATAAAGATTTTGTTAACAGCCAAGCGTTTTATGGATTGCATCATGTCACTTATTGAGAGATCTTTATGTTCCTTCGGATCCACAATGCCAGTTTCTTCCAAATTTAAACGTCTCACCTTGGAGCTGGGCAGCTCCTTGGGGAATAAACACATAAAAAAGGCAAACAAAAGTGTTAGTGCAGCCAAAACGAGGAAACCGATCCACCAGGCGCCCAGCCATCTAGGATCCCCGGTTTGAATAAGCGGTTCCAATTGCGGCTCAATATACAAGCGCAAGCAAGCAGAAGCTAATGAATACCCAATGGCCGGACCTAACATGCGTAGAAAAGCGGATATGCCTAGAGGAAGCAGAAATAAATAAATAGCATTTGCAATTGGTTAAAGAATATTTGATTGATTTTACTAGTCTTGATTTAATTTTGGAAATTCACTTACTCAGCATGGCAGGTGTTTTTTCCTTTGCGATGTTATCATCCATATAAGTAATGCCCACCGTCCAGAATAGCGATATTCCAATGCCAGCTATAAACTGTCCAATAAACATAACAACTGGCGGCACCCAAGTGCCATCCTGCTCAATGCAACCTGGATCCGTGGTCATGCACAGTTTGTGATCCTTATGCGCGGCACTCGTGAATTCACTGATATTACCATAATCACCGAATTGGCGGGTCAGTTTTAAAGCGTCCTCGCCAGCACCGTATATAAAGTGCAGCGAGCTAGTTAGCAAACAGAATATGGTTACCGTAAAAAATCCTGGCAATGTAAATGATGTTTTTTAATGTGATATTAACACTTTAGTTTTTGGATTATTGTATTTACCAAATCCAATCCAACGAGCGCGATGTCCCTTATGTATAAAATAGCCCGCAAGCACGGAAGTTACCATCATGCTTATATCATTGCCAACTATGATAATGCCGGCCATTTTCGTCGGTATTTTAAAGCGCTTTTCCAGGGTCGTTAGGGTGCCAGTAAAGTAAGCCAGAGCCATCGACATAAGACATCCACCTAAGCCATAGATGATGACGTAAGCCTTCTCGGTAGCAAGGCTATAAAGGATATGTGCTGCTCAGACTAGTTCTAGTTCCATTTGGTCTTATCTTGTTTATACCTTTGCAAAAAGGATCCCTTGAATATCCAAAATCCACATCTTATGTCCTTCTGCGGCTTTTCCTTAGCCAGTTTCCCATTTTTAAGAAACGGTGACTCCTCTTCTTGACCAAGTTTGTTGTCGAGACTCATTTTAAACCTGCTCCATCAAATACTTTAGACGGACTGACTGCAAAACTATTTCCCATAAAGTATATCTTGCCAGCATCTTGCAAATGCACCCATAAAACTTCATGTGCAAATTATTACTTTAACTTTATGATATTATAAAAAATCAGCTAGAATTATTATCTTTTTGAACAGGGAACTCAGCATGACTCGCTTGGGGCAATTAGATTACGATTGTTGCGAGGGTTAGCCCGCAGAATTGATTAGAAGATATAAAGACAATATTCAAAATATTAAAATCTCCGTTATTATTAATATATCATTTTGAGTTTAAAAAGTACAGAATATTATTTTTATATGCTACTTGTATATGTTGCAAGCAATCTTATAGTACTTTATAATAGGAATAGATTATATAAATATTATTGATTTACCAACGATTTGACACATGAATTTTATATTATCACACATGGTGAAGGTGATAAGTACAGATTAAACAAAATTTAAGAAAACACCTATGTGTATTTTACTATAAACTTTTTTTATTATTATTATCTGGATCATAGTTAATTCTTTTTTATCTCGCTTGTCTTTTCGCTTAAGCCAAATTGTTCTTGTTCTTTTAGAGTTATATCTTCCGCCTCGCTTTCGAATATCTGTAAATCTTTGGCGTGATGCCAGACACCAATGTTCCAAAAGCTGCCAGCAAAAATACACGCAGCTGATAACAGATTCATAGTGTAGCTGAAATATTTGTTTATGATAAGCTTAATTGGATAGAGACTTTCAAGATTTGATTACCTACCGCAATGACTTGGTGTTGTATAGCCAGCAATTGCCTTTAGTGCCGCACGTTTTTCCCCACACAATACAGTTGTTATCCAGAATCCAGCCAAATAAAATGGGACTAGGTATGAAGCTGACCAGGCAGACTACCACGTTACCAAGGCCCAGAGCGAAACTCTTATCCTCAAATGACACACAGCGCAAAGCCAGCAAAAGATTGGCTGTCCTGCCGGAAGCGCCAATGAATTTCAGAAAACACATGACGCCCAGGAAGATAAGAAACTGATTGTAGCAGTCAGCCGGACAAGAGCCCTGTCGGGCATATAGGTTCTGAAATTAAAATATATACAAGGTGTGTTCAAAAAGTATCGCGAATTTTGATCGCGATACTTTTTGAACACACCTCGTATATAAATATCGAAGTTTCAAGGTGTGTTCAAAAAGTATCGCGAATTTTGATCGCGATTCTTTTTGAACACACCTCGTATATACATATTACTATTCTTTAATGTAAGTGATATTTGACTTAAAATTGAAAAAAGAGATAGTTTCTTTCTAGGACCTCTAGGTTTGACTCTTAACATATTTAATTCTAACATTTCTTATTGGTTCAGAAAAGTCTAATATCTACTAGAATATATGACATGAAAATAATAATTACCTTGGTAGCATTTGCTAAATCCAATGCTCCAATGCACTTACAATCAGTGTAGATGAGATGACCGAGTTGATCCTTGCTTTTGCCGGTGCAGCCGGCGTGACAGGCGGATATGTAGGTGACATTGTTTGGACTGCATATGGGAGCGTAGTGTACATATTCACAGTGGCATGAGGCACTGCAGCTGTCAATGGTAGGCGACAGAGACGTCGCCTTATCGCTATCATCACAGCCAATGAATACATAGCACAGAATGCCCATCACCGTAAATATATCAACGATGCCATTCCATGCGGCCATTGACCGAGCACTGGGCTTGTACCTGGAGATTATGTAGCCGGAGAGCAGCACTCCCGCTGCGGAAAAGGCTAGCGCCACTGTTCCTGTGGCCATGGTCGCTGTACTGGCGGATTGTTGATATTGGGTCTCAATGTACTTGGGTGTGAATGTCCAGTAGGGTATGTAGCCGAAAAAGTAGAGCATTGAGGCGATTGTATTGTAGACATAGACTTTGTTTTTGGATAGGCGTTTGGCGGCCTGCATCATGTCGTGCAAGGAAAGTTCCATCAGTGAATGTTGGCCAGCTCCATCTGAAGACTTTAGTCTTCTTGCTCTAGCACTGGGCAACTCCTTGGGGAACATGTAGATAAAAATGGCAGAGGCAAGCATTATGACAGTCAAAATGATCCAGCCAAGCCACCAGGCACCCAACCAACGTGTATCATTATTGCTTATCAGCGGTTCCAACTGCGGATCAATGTACAGGCGCAGGCAAACGGAGGCCAAGGAGTAACCAATAGCCGGACCCAACATGCGCAGAAAAGCGGACCAACCTTTCAGAGAATGGAAACGCAATAAGCAAACAGGTAATAAAGTGAGTTCCGAACCTACTGAGCATAGCTGGTGTCTTGGATTTGGTTGTGTTATCATCCATGTAGGAGAGGCCCAAAGTAAAGAACAGAGAACATCCAATGCCAGAGATAAACTGCGCAAAGAATAGCAAAAAGATGGGTGTCCAGTGGCTGACATCCTTCACACAGCTGGGATGAGTATTTTGGCAGAGTGTGCGATCCTCATGTGTGGCATTCAAGTATCCTGTATTCATGTATTCCCGGGTCAACTGTAACGCATCCTCGCCAGCACCATATATGAAGTGTGGAGTGGCCATCAGCAGACAAAAGACTGCCAGTATGACTAGTCCTGCGGGGAACAAATGTTACTCTACAAGCTATATACTGTTTAGCTGGTGTTACCTAAGGCTATATAGCGTGGACGATGTCTTCGTCCCGTATAGTAGCCTAAAAAGGCTGAACTTAAAGTAGTGCTAATGTCACTGCCAACCGAAATCAATCCAGATGTTCTTGTGGGTATCTTATAACGCTTCTCCAGCGTCGTTATTGTCCCGTTAAAATATGAAAATGCCATGGCTATGAAACAGCCAGCGATGCCATATATCACAACGTACACATTTTCTGTAGCCCAACTGGAATATGAATTATACAAGGTGTGTTCATTTGTAAAATTGGAAAAATGCATCAGAAAATTTCGCTTGCTGAATAAATAGGTATAATTTGCTCCAGCCCAACTGGAATATAAATATAGAAGTTTCCAGGTGTGTTCAAAAAGTATCGCGATCAAAATTCGCGATCAAAATTCGCGATACTTTTTGAACACACCTTGTATAATTCATATTCCAGTTGGGCTGGAGCAAATTATACCTATTTATTCAGCAAGCGAAATTTTCTGATGCATTTTCCCAATTTTACAAAAATCAATCCTTTTTTATAAACTTGAAAACTAATTGATTTAAATAATACCTTTGCAGTCGTGGTCCCTTGAATATGCCAAAGCCACAGAGAGTATCATCATTTTCAAGCCGTTCCTTTGATTTATTTTGCTTGGGCGTATTTGAAATCTTTAGGAATTGAGTTACTTCACTCTCGTCATCTGCCATTGTTGGGTCACTTAGTCAAACTAAACGATTGCTATTTCTTAAATGCATGTCTATCTCTGATCTAAATAATTATACGAGCTGACAGCTTATAAGCAAATCCCATGAGTTATAGATAAGCTAGTTAAGATTAGGTCCTATGTACTTTATTTTGATTGTTCAAATACAGACATACGTTTGATACTTTACATACCTAAGGATGCATATACATATGTTGATTGTTGTTGTTGGACTACGTTGAATAATAATGAAGTGAGAGCCTTGACGGTTGGATTTATCACACGATCTTTACCGCCATCATACAGTTTATTGTACCGACAGACTCGTATCATTAAAATCACACTTAGAATCTTGCACAAACACAGACAGAAATAGACTACTAAATACGATATAAGCGATAGGCACCAAAATCACTCACAATCTTAACTAGGCTTAGCTTATGGATATTATTATTATTATTATTTTGTTTTTAATATTATCATAATAATTATAGTAACTTATATTTCGGTATTCTTTTCAGCGTTGGCTTCCTCCTCGTGCTGCACAATTTGCATTTCGACTTCCTTGACTTCCTCATCAAATATCTTTAGGTCTTTAACATAATACCACACACCAAAATCGAATACAGCGCCCAGGAATATAAAAATAGCGGCCGTAAAATTGAGCGTATACCTAGACGAAAGCAAAATTCACAAATTTGTTACTTTTTGAATTAAGATCCGCTTACCTCATGGATTCCGGATCGTAGAGCCAGCAGTTGCCCTTGTTGGTGCACGTCTTGCCCCACACCAAGCACATGCGATCGAAGATCCAGCCAAAGAATATAGGACCGGGTATAAAGGCAAACATCGAGCATAACATCATGCCAAATCCCATGGCTGCGGTCTTATCCTTCTCTGGAACACAGCGCACAGAGACCAGAAAATTAGATGCTCTGCCCGCGGCGCCAATGAATTTCAGGAAGCACATGACAGCCAAAAAGGCGACAAACTGCGTCCAGCAGTTGACAGGACACGCACCGGGCATAGCCTGTCCAGCTGCCAGTAACTGATGGTTAGAAAAGGGAGATTCCAATTTAATAAAGATTGAGCATATTATGTGTGAAAGTTACCTCCAAATGTGCATTAGAAGAAGCAGTGCTTCCAAGCGCTTTTCCGCCAAGATCCCAGGGGCTGCTCTCATTGGTCAAATCAAATGCGTTGAGACGTCTAAAGGAGCTATGGTCGTCTGCTATTGATCCTGGTATACAGGAGCAGTCGTAGAAAATCTGGCGAAAAACAAAACCAATTAATTTATGGTTCGTGCTATATTTGGCTAGAACTGCTTGCCTTTTTGCCATCGGAGAGAACGTGCTCCATCTTGCAGCCCGCATGGCAGGCGGATATGTAAGTCATACTGTTCTCGCCGCAAACGGGGGAATAGCGCACATAGTCGCAGGTGCAGGCAGAATTACAAGTTGCGGTATCATTGAGATCGCTGTTGTGAATATTCACAATGACCGAACGCTCGTTATCCGGACAACCAATGAAGGCATAAGTGACAACACCGGCCACCACCAGAACGGCACAAATCACATTCCAGGCGGCCATGTAACGGGCACGTGGCTTATACCGTGAGATAATAAAGCCGGAGAGCAGCACTCCAATGGCGGAGAAAGCCAGCGCCACTGTGCCCGTAACCATGCTGGAGGTGGCTGCCGACTGCTTGTACTGTACCTCAATATACTTGGGCGTGAATATCCAGAAGGGCGTGTAGCCAATCAGATAGAAGATGTTCGACAGCGTGTTGCACATGTATGTTCGGTTTGTGCTCAGTCGCTTGAATGTGACCAGCATATCCTTGAACGAGGCCTGCGGCTCGGCGGTGGGCTGTGGTTCCAGTTCGGCGGTCAGTTTCTCCTTATCTGAGCTCTGCTTCTGCTTCAGCGAGAGTTGTTCGCGACGTCGCTTTTCCTCCACCAAGCGTCTGGCTGAGGCGCGGGGCAACTCTTTGGGAAACATAGATAGAAAGATACCCGAGCAGGATAGTAAGCCGCCCATGACTAACCAGCCCAGCCACCAGGCGCCCAGCCAGCGTGGATCCTTGTTATTGATAACCGGATGCAGCTGTGGTGCAATATACAAGCGCAGACAGAACGAGGCCAGGGCATAGCCAATAGCAGGTCCCAGCATTCGCAAAAAGTACGAGAGACCTGAGTGTCAAAATATTAGAAAACGGTTGAAAACGGTTGTTCGGATGCAGTGGACTTCAAAACAGATAAGTTTTGAAATATTCGCTTTCAAATCAGAAGCGGAATAGTTTGTTGTGGAATTTAATAAATGGAATTTTTTAAATTTTGAAAATACCATTCATTTTTGTATCGATTAATATATGTATATTATATTTTATTCTGAGAACTATTCTGGGTTCGATGCTTATTCACTCTAAGCTTTTATCAGAACGTTATTGTTTTCATAGCTTTTTGAAGATTATAAACTTGCGAAATAAGCTAATAAACGGAAGCGATAGTCGGGTCTTAGAAGGAGTAAGCGTTTCCAGCTTATCGCAGTGCTCCGTTCTTTTATTAGAGCTATATAAAACCAAAAGGCAACTTTGTCTCTGGCACACATTAGAAACAATGTTATTCAATTATATGAGAGTCATTGTCGGTACGGGTTTATAAGGATTTAAAAAGGTTATTTGTTCTGGAAACTTACTCAGAAGGGCTGGTGTTTTGGATTTTTTAGTATTATCATCCATGTAGGAAACGCCGAGTGTGTAATAAAGTGAGCCACCGATGCCAGAGATAAACTGGGCCACAAATAACAGCACCTGTGGGGCAAAGTTGCCCTCACCCACTTCGCACTCCGCCCCGCCTCCGGTTAGACGGCACAGAGTCTTCGAGCGCTGCTCCTCAATGGCCTCCAGTGTGGCATTCTCATCGGGTATAGCGCCAAACTCCTTGGTCAGTGCCAAAGCATCATCGCCGGGTCCATATAGAAAGTGCGGTGAGGTTGTCATCAAACAGAAGACGACAATGGTTAATAGACCTGTAAATGGATATCTGAAGCCTTAGATATCAAACTAAAGAGTTTATTTCACTGCTTACCAAAGCCAATCCAGCGTGGTCGATGACCCTTGCCGCCGTAATAGGCCAAAACGGCAGAGACCAGAGTTTGGCTAATATCATTGCCCACCGAAATGATTCCCGTATTCTTCGAAGGTATCTTAAATCTTTTCTCGATGGTGGTTATGGTGCCATTAAAATATGCATACGTCATGGAAAAAATGCAGCCCACAATGCCATAGAGTATCACATAAGCAGTTTGGTTGGCAAAGCTGGGAGGCGGTTGGCGAAATTATAAAAATGATAGACAAATGATGACAACCACATAGCTAATTAGGTTGCATTAAAAATAATATTTTATACCTGAATTTAAGAAATAAACTTCTGAAGAAGCAAACGTTTCTTGCTTGCAATTTTGAAAATGATATCTTATCTTTAAATTACTTATTATCTAAATACTTACCGCTGAAAGAAAGCGCCTCTGAATATCCAAAAACCGCAGGTTACATTCTGCTCCAGTGGCATATCGTTCAGCAGCTTGTTGATCTCCTCGGTTGTTTGACGATCTTGTTCAGATTTCTGCTTCTTTAACTTGGCCTTGATGCGGGCCTGTGCACTTCTATCGCCTGCTTCGCTGCTATGTGCGTTGCCATTGTCCAGCAATTTGGCATCGGCTGCCACGTGGCGCTCCTCCTCTTCCTCGTCCAGCTGGTCCACCGTGGACACTCTGTGCGTGGCCGCCTCGACGTCCTGCGTCGACTGCGCCTCTAGATCCGCATTTCGCGCATTTGCATGCTCCTCGCTCTGCACCATTTTTCAATGATATTTCTTTTTGTATTTGTTTTTTTTTTTTTTGTTTTGTTTTATTTTTTTTACTGGGTTGGGGCAGTAAATTTTTTACGGGCTGCACATTGGACTCTTCCGGCTGGGAACAGACAGACAAGAACACAACAGCACTGGAACGTGCACAGTAATTATTTTAATTTTCACGATTTTTCACGAGCAATTAGCTGGCTTCCTTGTGTTTTGTGTGTGGATTGAAGAAGTGTTGTAGGAACTTAGTGGCTGCGATCGAAATGCTGTTGTAGATGTTGCTGATATTGTAGAGCAACCGCACGCGTCACCATTTGCGGATCGAGTGGCATGTTGTGCCCAAATTACTCGCGATCTTAACTGTATAGAAATCTCAACGTGCGGTATCTTCCTGCACCGTTCGCGCCTTTGTTTATCCAAAGATGAACACTCTTGTCTCGGTCTGGGTTTGTTGTTTTTGTTGTCACGATTGTCGTCAGTGTCTATCAAGATCGGAGGCGACGTTGTCCGAAGTCGTTGGGTAAAGATTATCTTCTCGAATGGGTTATCACTTGTTTTAATCTTGAATATATGAGGCACGGGCCGCCCCCTGTCTATATTTCCCACTTCAACGAATTGCAATCTTTATCACACATCGCTTCTGCTAATAACTGTAAAATTTACAGTTTTCTTCTTTTTTCTTTTAGATTATTTTATTTCAAACAATAAAATTATAAAATGCGATAAGAGCACAAATATTTATGTACACACATTTATATACACACATATGTACATACATATGTGTATATGCCTGTGTATAGCATTTACATAAACGGTATGCTTAGCTCTTGAGCACACACACAGATGCAATAGCTCAACTGAGGCAAATTTGATGATAAGTTTTTAATGCACTATCATTGTTAGGTTAAATTTTTCCTTTGGACATACGTCATTATAACAATTTATTATTAATATTTTTTTTTTTTGTGAGTTCATGAATTTCAACGCTAATTGAATCAATCTAGTCACATTGACTTTTTGAATTGGGAATATATAGTTAAAACTTTCTCTTAACATTCTTAGGGTTTTTTTTAATGTTTTTTAACATTCAATGTGCATAAAATTCAATTTAAATTTAAGTAATATTTTTTTTTTACTATATATTGAATATATTTGAAAACTTGATGAAATATGCAGATAACAGATATTCATTAAAAATCTTTGGTTTCTAGATATTTGTATTTATTTGGGATTTAGTCAAAAACAACTATAAAAGCCTTATATAGCTGGGCATGTAATTTTTGTGATACGTCTATTGCTCCGTTTCTTCTCGTTTGTTCAATCGTTATTATTTTGATATTTTGATATGAAATGTGTGTGTCTGTGTGTAGGTGAGCTCAACGTGGTCTATGATTTAATGCATGTAAATACTTATATAGTATTCACTTGAGTGTAATCGAGTATGTGGGCATATTCGCATACAGACTCGCACGCGTAAGTGCTGCTTGTGTGTGAGTGTGTGCTCGACGCCACAATTCACTTAGCTTATTTAAATTTATGCGCTGCTTATCACATGAACTTTATCTTGATTATGTTATGTTATATTTGAATTGTCGTATTAATATGCAAATTCATATGTATATATATATATTTTATAAGTGTTAGCACAAATATATTTAAATAAGCTTATCACACTACGAGCTTATCACATTTCCAAAAATAGTTCTCGTCACTTTTTTTGTTTGAAACTGGCATAATTTACAGAAATTAGCAGTGTGATATGTGTACCAATTATTTAATCACTAAACTTTTTGATCGTTCATTTCGCTTGCTTTAATGTTAATAGGGAAGAAAAACAAGGCGGTTTTCAGCGCCTAGTCTTATTATCGATAGCCTGAGCCAAAATCTACACCAAGGTGGTCTCAGATCGCGCCCCGATAGAGATGATATCGTAACCGTAACCGTAGCCGTACTAAACTAAGCTAAATGCAGCATTTATGATGGCTGTGGAAAGCTGTTCTAAGATAAGTGATGAGTGCCTCGTCTTGCCTCGCTGGGAATGGAAGCCACTCGAGTCTTCAAAGCTAATTTCAATTCAGCGTTGATCTCCAAGCTGGACTGTCACTGTGTTTGTGTCTGAGTGTGTGTTTGCGTGAGTGTGTGCAGTATGTATGTAGTGTGTGTGACTGTGTCACTGACATCAATACCAAGCTGAGCTGTTAGTGTGTGTATCTTATCCAGAGCACAATTCTTTATTAGATTTGCCTGGCGTCGCTTGCACTTGGATCATACAAATTCAAAAGTGTAATAAACACATAAATACATTTTCCAGGGTTATCAACGTGAAACTTTATAAAGAATTACTGAATATCGTAGATATTGTAAAAATAAACATAAAATACATTTACTACAATACACATTCAGTACATATGTATGTAGTAGGGTATCAAAGAATCGGCCTAACAGCAGAAAAGTGTCACTTATTGATACGGAAATATTGCTTGGAAATAGATTACTGCAACCTTGATATTCATATTCTATCAATTTGTGCTAGCTATAGACATATACATAGTTTCAAAAACCTCCCCCCCATTTTAAAAATATTCCACCCAAATCAATCGACGGCGTTGATTTATTTTTAACCCCCGCTGGGTGTCTGCGGTTAGGCAAAATCACGCCGTCTGATTCAATCAACCCCAAAACCAAATCGTCTGGTATCTGGTGTCACCAGTTGCGACCCCAGTTGCCAGATGACAAGTGCGTCGAAAGCTAGACCCATATCCAGCTACAGATCGTAAACGATATGCGACACGCTCTCGGCTGGCGAGCTTTAGCAAAGAGCTTCAATTGAATTGAAACGGTGCAGTCATGGGAAAGTTAAAAGTGCTTTTACTGTGGAATACTAGCTAATATTTAAATATATATTTTTTTAATTTTTATAAATTTCGGAGATAAATCAGATTCATAGACTTGACTGTAAAATACCCTAAATTAGAAACAAAGTGGGCAATTAAGGGTTTCACAAAATTTATTAGCTTGTTCATAATGTTCTTTAATTATGCATGTATATTGGTAATAACCATAATGGATCCTTGATGTTATTGCATGTGTATTACAAACTGGAGCGGTTTTATATAAGCAATAAGCAACCGAATGGAAACGCTTAAAAATAATCCCGCTTCATGCGAAAGCTGCCATATAATTGGCCAACTCTGCGTGGGTGTGTGTGTGCGTGTGTCAACATCATATGTTTGTCAGAGTAATAAAAATCAAAAACATAATTTCTTGTATCAATTGAGCGGCAATAAAAAAGTTCGCCTAGCATGTTTATTATTATGAGATGTTGTGTGTATTTTGTTTGTCAAAGGAAAAAGACCCATCTGCCACAGCTGTGAGACACACACGCACCCACATACGCAGACACAAAGACACACTGAGGGAGCTGTAATTGCAGCATGCAGAGTAGCAAATGTGGCCGCGTTCAGGATGGGGGGAAATTTCAATGCCAGGCCAGGGCAAGGCTCAGCATAAATAACAACAAATGAGTCAGCGGCTGAGACTGCTGCTATTGAAGACGGCATCTTTATCTATCTCTCTCGTACGTGTGTGTGTGTGGTTGTTGTGGTTGTTGTTCTTCTTCTTGTGTGGTGGCACTTTTGGGCGCTGCCTGTAAGTATGCAATACAACAAAAAAAAATACCACTGCAAATTATGTTGCTGGCACGCGACCCGCTGCCGGTTGCCATTTGGTAGCGATTTTATTTCCTTGACGCTTTCCTTTTGTTGCCAACAAAACCGTATGCAAATGACATTTGTGCCAAGTTCCCCGGAGGCCTTATCGCTGCCACACACATAAGCATGTCCTATGGGTAAGGGAATGGGGGAGTGGTTTGAGTACAAACTGCAAGCGTTGACAATAAATAATATTTGCAAATAAAGTGAATCGCCATGAATTTTAATGCTGCAAAACAAATTTCGCAAAGCCACAATAAATTCAAGGGGCGTGTTTTGTGGCTCACCCACTGCTTATCTTGGGCATTCTGTGGCACTAGCAACTCCGTTTACACTGAACAAACATTATAAATGAGTTGCAGGTTGCCTTGACATATTAAGTATTGAAAAATTAACATTGGAACCTACGATGACTAGGCAGGCACTTTTTTAATAAGCTTGAAATGAAATGAGACATTCAATATTCAATATTTTCGAAAGTTGCTCCGAAATCTAATCCAACACTTCCATTGCTTCGGTGCCACAAAACTTTGCCAGAAAACTAAGCGTTGGCTTTAAGTCTCTGGTATTTTGTCATTTACAAATAATTATTAAAGTAAACAAAATTTGTATAATACTTTTTAATTTTTCGGAAATACATTTCTTTTAAATCTATCATCGACGGCTTTTTTAGAGACTACTTTCAATCAATGTTTCTGTCTTGGTCCCGATTAAGACAATATGTTCGTAACAATTTGTTTTCCAAACATTTAGATTTTAGAAATTATCAGGCAAAAGATATTCTGATAACTGTTTGCATTGCATTCAGCTTAGTGCTTGTTGATTTCGCTCAGTGTAGGTAAATTGCCAAGACGAATGCTGCGGCTTATTGACGCCACAATTTCCGTTACGCTCTTAACCCCTTTTGCCACCCCACATGTGTGGTTGTGCGCAGTATGCCCAAACCGACGTGTGAACTAAACCGCTTAAGCACTCAATTTGCGCGTGAAAAGGAACCTGACACCCACAACGCACACCCACACATTAAACATCCAACATACATGCTCACACACACACACATACACATGTGTGTGAGAGCGTCTGCCAACCGCGGCACATGTCAGCACTTTGCTGTGATTTCCGTTTCCGCTGTCGCCGTCACCCCTTCGTTTATTGATATGCCTGACATAATGGCGTTTAGCATACGCTACGACGCATTCTTTATATTTTTGTTTGGCATTTTTTTGTTGTTGCCTTAACCCTTAATAAACATACATGTATTTATTTGTGACTTCCTGTGTCAAATTAGGGTTAAACGGTGTCAGCCCCTGCCACGCATTGAGCTACATTTGATGTCTTTTATTCTTACGCAGCTTTACTCTTAACATTTTACTTGGCTGCATCGCCTTAAATAGTAGGTCTTAAGTCTTCATTCGTCTGCGGGACATACTCGTAATATAGCTGCGCTTAATATGCCGACCGCATGGAAAACCCACAATTTTGCTTTCCAATTTTGCTGTCAATTTAAGTTGTAATTAACAGCCGAGAGCCGAGGCTTGCTCCACTGAAATGGTGGAAAAAAAAGCATAAGCTTTCGTTCTGCGACTCCATGTGGCATGCAGCTCACGTGCGCTCATTACGCATTTGATAAATTTAGCATGAAGGAGGGTTGGTGGAGGAAAGGGCAAGTGGGTCGTCAGACAAGGTGCGGCCGACCTAATCACCCGCCCCACCCGAATGCGAGACCAAATGTCAAAATAGACAATGCAGCGATTACTTGTGTGCGCCCGAGCAGGTATCGCTGTTGGCTCGCTCTCCAAATAACTTGGCCATTCATATTCCGCACATAATTAATCAAAAAAGCAGCGTAGTTTTTACACACAATAGCTTCGCTCCGGCCCGGATTTGGGCCATTAAAATTGGCATTGGGCGTGCGTATAATGAGCTGCACAGGGGCAGAGTTGAAAGGATTAAGCCTAGCATTGGCAATTGTAATGTGGCCGCTGCGGGTCGCTGGCTTTCCATTTGTTTTGTTTAGCCGCCGCCGTCGATGTTCATGACCATTTTTAATTCCCATGCTTTATATATTTTTTTTGTTGATTCTTTTTTCCCCATTTTTACGCTTCTTATGGCGGCGGCACTTGCCGAAAGCGGCTCGGAAAAATAAGCTTAGGAGTGGCAAACAAACCGCTCGAGTCCTTTGTCCATTGTGGTGGTATTTCATTTCCATATATTTCTTCTTTTTTTATTTTTTCTTTCGTTCTGTCGATTTTAATTCTTACTTTTTACGCGAGTCCACCCACAGCCGTCGCATTTGCTCAATTAGAGACGTGCTCTAACCCGGACCGTCGCCATAGCGCATGACTCCCCACCAGCTTCCCGCAACGTCTCAATGACTATTCTCCATTACATTTGATATCGTCCTTTTCTATTCTTTGCTTGGGATAGGGCTTAGGCGTTCGTACTGATTGTTTGTGCGCATCCGTTGTAAGTATCCTTGTCCATGCCCACTTAAGCATTCTAAGCTTGCAGCTTAATCCAACACAGGGTTGACCTTCCCTCAACCGTAGGAATCACGATTCCAATTGTTTTTATTGTAATTTTTATGTTTTTTTTTTGTTTTCTCCTTTTTTTCTTCTTATTTAGTGTAATTGGTGGACCCATAATAGAAGATGCAACGAGCGCTCTCAGTATATATACTCTTAAAATTTGCCTTCGCTTTTCTACGAAATTTTCATCAACCCAAAATTCACACGGATTTAATGTTAATTTTCTGCAGTCGGTTAAACATTTACAGCCTTGAAAATGTCTTGCAAGCAGTATTGAACTTTCATGCAAAAGTTTTTTAGATCGTTTAAAATGATTATTAAGGCTGATCGAATAAAAATCAAAAACATTTCTAGCATCATTTTAGAGCGTGGTTGCATTGATTGTTCATCGCCAATCAGGCTTAACTATTTTACAAGATTATATTTTCTTAGCTGTCATTATTGCTATTATTAATTTACACTTTATATTAAAAATGCGTAACTTAAAAGGCTGTCCCTATTACATTTTTAAATGAAAATTGCTTCAAATCAAAAATGACTATATGATTTTATAAATGGCATTTAAGGATCAACGATTTTGTATAGAAATACAAATGTGTGAGCTTTGAGATGCTTTACTCTGCTTTGATTAAAAATTCTCCACACTTAAGACAGTTGTGAGTTATGCGCAAAGTCTTTGGCCATATTTCATATCTGCATAAGCAGCTAATTTAAAAAGCAATTTCAAAAACTTAATTTTTCAGCGATTATGTTTGTAAACAGCGGCAAGAGCCGTTGCTTTCCAAGACAAGCCAGTTGCCACCAGCCGTATTCCAAAGACAAGGGACGTATCTGTGAGCTTTTTATCATGAACAAACATTGTAGCAGCCGTTGCCTAACCCCCCGCCACCACCCACCAATGAAATGGTCTCAAATATGAATTTATTTTCCTTACTTTTCATCTCAATTTTTGTTGTTGTTGCTGTGTTTTATGCTGTTTAAAAAGCATTTAAGTCCCTGTAAAGTGACCCTTTTAATTTTTCTTCCGCTTCGTCGCATTGTTGCCTCTTAACAGCAGCCCAGAACCACCCACATTGGGATTGCGACGTTTCCGGCATTCTTGCCCCCTTTCCAATCTTGTAATTTAATATATTCATGCTGCGCATTTTTTGCGGTTTGACACGCTTGTTCTGTTGTGATTTCGATATCATCTGGGGACTGTCATTGGGCATTATGTGAGGGGCAGCAAAAATCATCTGCAGGATATCTTGAGAAAATGTTGTATTTGTGATGCTGCAAGCATAGCAGCAATTTTTTAATTGCATTTCACGGAAAGAAAGTTTCAAATTATTGACTTTTCCATATTTGCAAAACTTTTAAATATGCTTTTAATTAACACAAGTATTTTAACTTCAATATGTGAGATGTAATGTGGTTAAAGTTACAAAAATAATTGCTTTCATCAGAAAATATTCTAATCGAAAAAGAAAAAAACAGAGTTAGAAAAAAAAACATTAAAAAAAAACACTTACCATGTCTACAGTTTGTTATTGTTCAAGCCTTTCAATTTACGTATGTATCTCTTTATATTATAAGTACTTCGAATACCACAATAAAATTGACAACACTTAAGCATAAATTATGATTGCAGCATTACATTATTCAACTATTGAGCGTGCAAACTAAATTAGTTGGAAAATTACATGTACTAAGACCTTGCCTTCAGAATAGCTGAAAACAATTCGAAATTCTTACAGTCCGACCATCCAGAAACCGCAGCATATTGTTGCTGGTTGGAGTGCGCAATTTGGGGTATGCCAAAGCCTGCCTGCTGAGAAAATGCAAAAGTTTAGAAAACATATAAATTTTGAAGCGATTTCGCTATAGTACGACTGAAACACTGACACTCCGCCTGAGACTGAGATGGGAAACTTGGTTGCGAATGAATTCAATGGCTTCACTTGTGACCGGTTGTAGTCTTAGTCCTGGTGCAGGCGATGTCCTTCCAGTTGAGAGAGCGTGAGGACGTCGAAGTCGCAGAGCTGGCATTAAACGTTTTCTAATTAAGTGCGCCACGGCTCCTTTGGCTGTGCATTGTCCTTACTGTCGCCGGCGTTTTATTATTTTTACGCTCCGAGTCAACAAGGATAATTATTGTTTTTCGTTAGATTTTATGCGCGCCGTCGATGTCCGCGTCCAGCGATGCGATTCTATTCGATTTCGGGAGTTTTCCTTAAGGGTGCTCTATATGCATAAAGGGGTAGCTGTTTAGTCGAATGGGGGAGGTCGACTGGTCTGAGCTCTGCTAGCTCCCAGGCGGGCTTATTGGATTAGAATGCGTTGCTGTCTATTAATTCTTTTAATGGTTCGTCGTACTTTTGCCCAACTGCGGCTTCCCCACTGCTGATTTTTTCTCTCTTCATGTTTTCTTCTTCTTCTCAAAAAGACTTTGTGTTTCCCGATTTACAAAAACGAAAAATTTTAAAGACGCGATTATCGTTGTCCTGCTTCCCATTTACAATACCCTCCAACTTGAATTGGGCCACTCATTCCATTTTCTTTTTTCTTTTTCTTGGACAGTTATTGAATATTCTGTTTTGTGTTTGTTTAATTATGAACTTTTTCTTTGACAAATGTATGGAACATTTATTTTTTTTGTGTTTACGCTTTTTAATCTGCTTTTTAATTTTTCTCTTAAGTTTTCTTTGATGTTAAAACTTTTCTTTTTATTTGCTCGGTGTTTACCAATTTGCACAAGAAAAAAAGAAGAGCTTATGTTTTTAATTAGCCCATTATTTGCTCTTCAGCGCGTTTAATACGTAAGAAACTTCGCTAAATATGTGTGTTTTTTGTTTTTGGTATTGATACAAAAGTAAGATATAATACTACTCATAATATGGTATCAAAATTAACAAAATAGTCGGGAACATCTTTTCTCAACCTCAAAATATTTAATATTCAACAGCTCACATCTAATACATATTCAAATCACTACTAATTTGATGCTTATCTATCATAAACAGACCTGCCTTGTCTTCAAATAAATGCTAGCTCTGCAATATATCCGCAATTTATGCAATCAACAGCCAAATATGAAAAGTTCTTAAAAATACGAATTCTTCATTTTTAAAAGATTGTCTTTAACTAAACAAGAAAGTAAGACTTTCATCATCCATCTGCACAAAATTTGCTTTGCAATAAATTCACTTGGATCTATGCTCTAAACTAATTTCATTTGCGGTGCAAGCAGCCGTGAAATAAACAAGAAATCACTTAATGCCAATAATTACATGAGCAATTAGGACTTTTGGTCTTTATTGAGAGAGTCAAGGAGTCACGAGACGAAATGCTTAATTTTTGGTCACAGCTCTCGCAGGAGTTGGACACAAGCGAGCGCTGTCATTGTGCTCATAAAAACCAAAGAGCAGAAAAGTTTCAACAATTTACAGAAAGCAGAGCAGGAAAGGGGGTTTGAGAGAAGCGGAAACATATCAAGTCGATTACGTTTATGGAATATATAAACGAATTTATGCTGCTAGAGTAGTGTTCGGCCATGGACAAAGAGGAGGACTAAGCTGGACAAATGGAGTACAACAAAAGGTTGCCAATTTGCTGTTTGGCTTGTTTGGCAGTTGATACTTGATACGCTTAGGAGGATAAGGGTGCAAGAGTTCTCGATAGTTGTCAGTGTTGCTGGACAGTCAGAGTACGTACATAATTCCGTTTGAATAGCTACTTCAAGAGCAAAAGCGATTGAAGGCCAACGCAAAATTTCGCAGTTTGTGTTTTTTATTTTTGTTCTTTTGGATCGGTCAAGGCACATGCTTAAAATATTTATGAAAATGTGAAAAGCTGCCATAAAAAGCCGCCTCACACACACACAGACACACCACCCATACACATAAGCTGATATTGTCAAAAGGCAGCAGGCTTAACTAGGCGTATGCGTAATATAAAACCAAAAGAATACACGCATAACATATATGCATATATGAGTGTGTGTATCTGTGTGTGTGTGTGTTATACGATAAAGTCAGCAGCATGATAAATCATCGCTATAATATTTATAAAAAAAAGATACAAGGCAATTTGTAAGGACAGCATGTATATATAATCGAATTTTTATTGATACAAGCAGCTTACGTTGAAAGGATGCCGCTTAAACGGAGCAGGGGTGCAAGGGTGCCGTACACAATAAGTTGCAGCTGAGCGAATAAAAAATATATACTAATACGCATCTTTTTTCAATTGGTCAAGCATTGCGGGTCCTTAGGGAAAGGCAAGTTGCCGACTGCTTTCGTTTATTTCCTTATCAAGCTTTAATGTTGACCATTCGAGTACTTTTGTTGCTTGGGTTGGAAGGATTTTCAAAATTACCCTATGAATAGGTTAGCGTTAGTTTATGTTCAGAATCAATTGCTGCTAATTGCCAGCTTATACTCACATGTACTCATATATATCAAATTATTTATGGAATATCTGTTCTAAGCTGACTTTTAGTAAACTTAAGTGACTATTTGAGGCGTTACGCTGCCACGCCCACAGTGCAGGCAAAGCGGACAAGGCTGGCCAATCGTCCATCTTTCAAGACTCAAGACATTTGGCTTTTAATAAAATTCCACATTGGCAGCGAGCACTTCAAACTGTTTGTAACTCAATTAGAACAAAGGCAACGTCGCTCGAACTGAAGCTGGGCTGGAACTGCTTATAACCAAGAATGCGCAAGACCCGAGCCAAGCAGAACCCATAAAGAAGGCAAAAATTGTAGATAATTCATTTGTGTGCACTGCCAGTAGAGTATATTAACTTATCATTGAATCTAGACACTGCATGGTAAACCAATATTAATTGACATAGGAGACTAATAAATATAAATATAAAACCATTTTTTATATTTCACGTCAAAATCTTTTAGGTAAACTATCTATCTCAGTATCAGTTATACTCATATATATGTATATATATTCAAGACAGATTTAACTTCAGAATACCTAACACCACTTGTGCATTCCAAGGGTATGTAAACTTCGTTGTGATAAGCGTAACGTTTTTTTTTTATTGTTTAGACTAACTTTGACGTCGACGCGTCGACGGCTGCAGACAAAACGTCGACGCTGAGCTGCTGATGATGATGTTGTTGTAGTTGATGATGTTATGCGCGCAACCCTTTCAGAGTGTGACGGAAGCGGGGAGGCTGGGAAGCGGGGCTACAGAGGTACGGTTATGGTTATGTGTTTGGGTGCGTGTGATGGAAGCGCCAGTATCTTGATAAGATTAATCAAATTTTCATAAAATGCTCTGTGGCACAAAGCGAGTATAAAGTAGCAGAAAATATGCTTGGCGTGTAAAAAGGATTTATGCGTAATTATATAGGAATGACGTAAAGGAGCGACACCACACCCACACCCATCCCCACCACCAACACCATTTGCCATCTCTCAAAGTTGTTGGTGCAAATATAAGTCGCAAATCAAAAGCTTGACGTTGACAGCGCTAAGAAGTCCTACTCAGAGAAGGGGATCCTTTGAGAGGGTTCACTCTCACTCACTCACTCACTTATTATGATGACGGCTCTTAGTTTTACGGTTTACGTCTCAGCCGACTTTCTTTTGTTTTGCATACTTTTTGGCAGTGCTCTTAATTAGCTGTGCTCAGAATGAAGAAGCACCAAGCACTAAGGCCCAGGATTGTCGCAGCGTTTTGATTTCACATTCGTGTATAGGAACATGTGTATCTGCATATATGAAGGCAAGCAATGTAAGCGTACGAATTAAAACCACAAAATAAGTCTTGAGGCAAGTCTTGGAGTTGTAGTTGGAGTTGTAGTTTTCTCTATAAAGTGCCAGTCATTGAGTATTTGCATTAAAAATGAGAAACATCTGACAGGCGCTTACAGTGGTACTCAACTGCTTTGAAATTTGGGCAACGAACACATCAGCAAATAATGTTCGAGGTGAGAACGTAAAAGCTAGTCATGTCTATAATGTTACTAAAATAATATGAATATATTTATACGCAGATTGAGAGAAATTAATCATGATAATGTGTAAGTAGGGATATTGTGAATAATATTTAGATATCAACAATTTTTGAAGCCAATGCTGATCATTTAAATCTAATCTAGTGTCTTGAACATTTTATCAAAAACAATTTTACTGTTGACAGTCTTTTAGAACTATTGTGGTCTTATAAGTTTTCAATTTCGTCTTTTCCTTAGTTTCTATAATTCTAGGGAAAGACCAAAAGACTTTCAGCAAACAAATATAAAATGTCAAACTAAATTTGCACATTACCTGCAAAACATGTGCCATCACCACGATTCCGGTGAATCAACAATAACAACAGCTACAGCAACAACAAACATAAGCAAACTTGAATGCTGAAAAGGTAAATGCGAGCAGGCAACGGAAACAGTTTTGGGTGCTTAAGGCAAAGGAAATATACGGAAACATACATACATATATATAGTCGCATATATATTTATATGTATATGCATTGCAAATAGCTGAAAGCAAAAGCTATTAGCTGCCAGCTGCACGAGTCGAAAGAAATAAGGACTTAACAATCTTGACAACTACTTTCCGCTTGACAAGCAATTTCCACATAGATAAATTGAAGCAAAGCTGCAAAATAATGCCAAAAATATCTGAAAAAAATGGGAGAATGAGCTTTGGGGGCAGATTCGAGTGGAAAAATGTGAAATCAAAATTAGGAGCCAAATAATTTGCAGAGGCAGCTGCACTCGCTGCGTATACGTAATGTATGCATGAATAAGAAGCAGTCATAGCTTATATAGCCACCCAGCTGAGGAAGTGGTTGGGTGGTAGGGTGTGACTTCCATGAATGTCGTCTCCAAACTATGGGTGGCGACATGAAACGGAAACTAAGTTGAAGCCGGCAACGAAACTGAAATGCATTTCAGCTCTTCAGCACTTAAAAGGCAGCAGAGATAGTTAAGTCGATATCGCAGCAGCAGTTTCCGTCCGAAAGCAGGAATTTACTTGACATTTTCATTAGTGCGGCACAGCCACAAAACACTTTGCCATCCGAAAAGCACAGGAGACTGATGCAGGAGCAGGAGCGGGTGCGGGAAATAGCAAACAGAAGCAGTAGCCAGTAGACGTAGACCCAGCTCGAGTCACTTTGGCACAGACAGACGCGATGTTTGCGGTTTGATGCTGAAATAAAAATAGCAATAGCAGGCAGGCGAGCAGACTTACACATACACATACACACACACACAGACCCATTCACATACACACACAAACACACAGCGATATATAGTCGTAACCAGCCAGCACATAAACCCCATTTGGCATGGCTTATTATTGGGGTTTGCTGAACGAAAACATAGCGGACGCACGTCGACAGTTGAGTTGTCACTGTGCACAAGATACACCCCACAATCCCATTCCCAGTTTGCTTTCCAGTCCGAGTGAGGAGCTCACATCTTGATTTCGCACCGGGCTCGACGCCCTTGCCTTGTGGCGTAGGCCAGCGCTCTGCCTAATGTTGTGGGAAATTGCATTAATTATTCTATTAGCAGCGTAATTCGTTCTTAATTGCATGATAAACTTTATTGCCTTTTAGGAGGATTGAGAGAAGGCATCCCTCCCTCCCCTCCCCCATCCTCACCAGGCATTCAGGCAGACGTCGTGTGTGCCAGATATGAGCGCGATTCCAACTACAAATATGAGCATAAGTAGTCCTTCGAATTCCAGTCGGCGAAGCATAAGTACACATTTATTTCACTTAAGTGGACATCTTAGATGAAGCAAATGACTTGAGATTGCGATGGCGACTGTTTTGTCAACAGTTTACCCATGGCGTAGCGACTGTTCGTCTAAGGATTCGTTAGATTGAACCACATTATAGATAAATACTTAAGTTATGCCTTTTAGTAATTAGGTCTTCATTTTTACCCGCCTATACATGTATTGTACTTTTTTTAATATCGCTGCAGAATGAGGCAACCTTTCAAGTTGAGTCCATCTTAAGAACTTTACAATATTAAAAAAAAAATATGTCTTTATATGATGATTATTCACTTTATAATTAACTCAATTTCCATTCCGTAGGGTAACTTATTCTGATTACTGATTCTGACTTACTAAGATTAGTATACTAATAGAAAACTAGTCCAATTGTGAAATTGTTGCTATCAATATGTATGGAGCATTGTTATAAACAATACTTGTGATTTTGGCCATTCACTCAACCATTAAGCCGCAGCCAAAGTGGGCCGATCAGGCCGATTCTGACATGCAGCAAAAACAGATATGTCAAAATTTTTGTTTAAAATTGCTTTAAAATTGAGACTAGCTTGCAGTTACCGCTGGTAATGCCATAAAAATATATTTTGAGTGAAAAGAGTATAAAAGGTTCACTAAAACCTATTGTTTTATTTATAGAACAATATTAAATATTATTTATAATAAATAAAATTATAATCGATAAAATGCTCGGTCAAGGCACAAAACTTGACCCTTTAAGTAATAAATAGATTTGGAGCGCATAAAATAAATTACGAAGCCCTAGTTTGGGAATCGAGAAGACTTTAGACTTACTTGGTCTATTTTAATCAAAACTTTTGACAATTCCAGTAACAATAATGTGACATACTTATATTTCCCGTGCAAACAACTTTCCATCCAACTCAATGTACTTAATACAAATCGTAGAAGTGCAACTGGTTGCATTTTGATTTCAGCTACTTGATTAATGTGCGTCATTGTATTTGATTAACGTTATTTACGGTTATTGATTAGCTGCGATTTTGTTGTGGTATATTGCACCGGGGCCGGCCACTTGAATGTAACCGTGAGTTGCCATTATCTAAGCGAAATCCAATTAAGCTTTATCGCCTCAAATTAATCAAAACGCACCCAACGCTGAACAGCTGAACACAATAGCTGAACAAACAGAATCGGGCCTAAGTCAATATTAATCAAATCGCAGCGCCTTAAGTTCGAGCGGAGCGCTTCAAACTTATCGACAACAGATCGCAGCAATCGTTCAAAGGATCGCCTCACAAATGCCGCAATCTCCACCCCCCTGATGGCCGGTCGTGCAACCACTTGAGGTCACATTTAGTTGAGATACAGATAATTACAATTGATAATAGATCGAGATAAATGTAAGCGCTCTTCAACAAATTTGAGCCAAACGGCTGATTCAATCAAATTGTTTGCCTGGATTTTTATCGCAATTTGTTTTGATTTTGAATTGCCGATGTTTGCGACCGGTTATTCATTTCTACTTTTGATTTTAACATTTTTGTTTGACTTAGTGTCGCTCCGCTGTTTATTTAGTAAAGTCCACAAACAGTTCTTTTGCTGGCTGTTGGTCATCCCGTTTGATTTCGACAACACTGACCAATATTTGCATTGCGGTTGCTCTAAAAATGATGTTGCGCCTGCGGCAGCTGTCGGTCAGCTGTCCCCATCCCTCCCCCCAAACATCCGGGCATTCACCTGTTTCCGCTTTTCATGCAATTAATTTAATTACGTAGTCGCAGCCAACTGTGCTGAGTGGGTGGCTGGCTGACGGGCTGAGTGACTAACTGACTGGCCAAAGACCGCTGTCCACCAAAGCACCCACATCCTCATTAGCCTCATTTACGGTTATTGTTGTTGAAGTTACAATCGTGTTCTAGCTTTTGTAGTGCGCTCTAAACGAGATGCTTTTAGCCGTTAATGAAAATGTACAAATTGAGTTGTTCTTTTGCTCGTACATTTATTTATGTATAAGTATATTATATATTATACTATGGCTCGCATGACTAACGCTGCTGATTGTGTAAGCTGGAAGAAAATTGAACAAAAGAAAAACCACATATTGAATTAACGCCAGTTTTTTACAACGCAGACAAATTTGTAAAAAGCTATCAATTAAATAAAATATTGTCGTTCAAAGTGTAAAGTCTGCTTGAGCTGACCCACTTAAAATTGTCACTCCAGTCTTATCTAATTCTATGCAAATATATTTATTTTAATGAATAATAATGTATAATTAGTGATAGGCTCTATTATAGCTTACTCAAATTCGTATTTATTTTATGAAATATTGTGAAAACCAATCGGATAAATTTTGTTAAGGCTCAACTTAGTCAGTCAGAAAGCAGAAAATCTCTTAAACATTTATAATTATTTAGCTTTAAATACTTTTCAAAAGTGAATAAAATCCAAACAAATATATACATTTTCAGGCGCACTTTACGACTTTATTAATGTTCAGACAGCTCGATCTGTGATATTCGGCATATTTCAGCAGAATGCATAAGCTCAAAAAAAGTAATTAAAGTCTTGATACATTCAGTAAAGCAAATACTCAAAATATAAACTCGACATTAGTTCAAAGACAAAAGTACTTAAATAAACGAATACTTTCATGGAATTGATTAAAATCTTTTCCGTTATGGTTTTGAATCAAGTATTATTGAAAAGAGCGAATAGATTTCAAAAAGCAACACACGCAAACTGCAAACACCGCTGACACCCCAAGGGATTGTTAGCAGGGAGCGGGGCGGTGGGCTGAGACAACATGCGTTCGGCATAGACCCAGACCGAGAACTCAAAGGTATGGCAAACAAAGTCAAGTGCTGCCTGAGTCTGAGAGAGTTGTTCTGTTTCCCAAATAGACATTGCCACATGGTGCAGGGAGCAGATGAGCAGTTAATGCGAATGTGTTAGCTGGTTTTTTTCGACAGTTAGCTGAAACCGTTTACATTGTAGTCCAGTAAATGCAGTCAGTGCTTGGAACAGATATGGATACATGCTAGATACCTGGTATCTTTTTAATTAGGGATTTGTTAAACAAAACGGCGACAATGTCGGCAAACACTGGACAACCTCATCGCCAATTGTATTCTCCCGACTCTCTGATCGCGATAAGCGATAAACACGTCTGTCAACATTGTTCGGCGGCATAGCACAAAGAAACCGGTTACGGCTATTGCTACAGTACTATTTTACGGCTATTACTCATTAGTGGAAGAGAGCGAGCAGATGTGTATACAGTATATACATATATATATATATGTATTTTTCTATGTGGCATCTTTATTCAGTTGAAGCATCGGCATCGATTTCATTGCTTGCTTATTTTCATTGTCAAAATGCGAGCTCACAAAGTCAAGCGCTGTTTTTATCTCTTATCATTGTGAAATTTACAAATCGATACTCGACATATCGTGTTGGATGGCGTGTTTTCACGGTTGCCGAAGCGTTTGAAGATGCCGTGACGCGTGGTTTCATGGGATGGAAAAGTGGAAACTGGGGGTTGGGCTGCCTCAAATTCTGGTTAACGGTAACACATGCCAATAGTATGGAGGCGGAGGAGGAGGAGGAGGAGGAGGAGGAGGGAGTCGACGGCAATCAGTGCCACATCCGATGCAGATACCGACGCGATATAAACACCCAAGCATGGAATTTATCTATTGATTTGTTGAGTGTTTCTTTCGCTTTGTTGGCATCAGTATCAGTTAAATCAATTAAGGCTTTCAAGTGGAACTTTTGCCGATCGCCGTGCGACATGCTTACCAATGTTATGGGCATAGCTATCGCCATCGGTATCGGTATCGGTATCGCCATACCCACATATAGCTGTATGCGTTACGGCTATGTGTGTGTACTTGCCCCGTGTTTTTCTAGTCGCTTTCAATTACCTCAAGTGGTAAATGTGGTTATTCCATTTAATCAGGGGTGGGGCATTCGACACAGTCCCAGCCGCACATTGTCAGCTAATGTGTCACCTTTCTTGCCCCTCTTCCAAAACTAATTGAAGTGCCTTTTTTCAGCAGCTCAAGGTTGACTTCAGATAAATAAATATACTTGAAACTTGTAAGAGCTGAAGTATCTGCTAAGGATGTCTTAATTATATATCATTAATGAATTAATTAAAATGACTGTTAATGTTCAGGGTCGATTGTGTTGTCATCCTATTGATAAGCTTTTATAATTTATTTATGTATTTTATACTTGGATATTTAAACGATATGCCAATAATTGAAAAACTTGTTTGAATTAAAACAAGCAGGTTTCGACTCGACTATGGACGATAATCAAGAATATTAAACTTTATGGTGTCTTAAATACCTCATACACAATAAAATTATAAATTCATCTGCAAAATAATTAAAATACTATTAAAAACACACTAAATTTTAAAATATTTAAACATTCAACATAAATCAAATCTTATTTTTGGGATTTATGGCTTTCTTCACAATTCAAATCATTTGAAAATAAGTAGTTTTTTTTTTTCTTAATGGCATTTAAAGACTAATATTGTTCTTAATAGTTTATATGTATATTTACGTAAATTATTAAGTTTAAACCAAGTTGATAGAACTAATTATTTGTGTAGATTAACAATTAACAATTTTAAATAAAATTATGTAATAAAACATATTTTTTAGGTTAACCTACTTAATCATTCAATTGTACTTACTTTGCTATATTTCGTATGTACTACAAATATATAAGTAAACCTTCGCATATACACAAAAAACAAAACCAAAAAAAAACAAAAGCCGAAATAAAACGATATGGAGAAGAGGAATATAAAAATCAAGGAAAACCCTAAATTAGCGCAGGCGCATTTGGGGGCGTTTGCGACGAGTGCTCGTCTGAGAGCTCCAATGGCACCGCCAGGCGTTAGAGCCAAACCACAACCCCACCTTCCGCCAGGACGATGTCAATACTTGAGCCAAGCGAATGGCAGCACTTCAGTTCGGCTATATATGTATGCACATATATACAAGCACACACTCTTACAAATTCCAAGCAAGGATAATGCTGGCAGTATACAGTCTCGCATGTGGCCTTAATCACAATGTTGCCAGCTCGAATTGGTTGGCTGTGCCACATAACTATATATGTATGTCTATATTTATATATAAGTATATATGTATATAGACCCCTTCCGGAGCGACGGGTGATAAGCCAGATACTGGCTGAGTGGAAAGAGCTGAAGAAGCTGCTCCAAGTGCTGACTGGCACTGGCAACTGGGAACGTCAACCGAAAAACGGAAATGTCAAGTTGACGCTCTCGCCGGAAGTGCTCAGCAAGATAGAGAGGACAATGCCGAGCACATCATCACTGCTTGGTGTCGGTGTATCCTTCTCAGGCATTACCCCGCATTCTGCACTGCACTGCCCCGCCCTGCGCTGCTTTGCACTGTGCTGGCTTGTGGCCTTCATTCCTTTTGAAGGGGGGGAACGGCGTTTAATCAACAATAAAAATCAGAAATCAAAAACTTAATGAATGTCCTTTTGTCATTATGCCCACAACGCCGACAATGATGATGCTGAGCAGAGAGACCGCTGCCAGTTTCTGATGTCAGCGCTGATGGCATTATTGTACCGTTAAATGGACCCACGGCTTCAGGCAGAGGAGCATGTAGATGATGATGATGGTGACGAGGCTGACAGCAACGACCGTTTACGCGGCTGATGGTGGCCCATTCAGTAATAACAATAATAAGCGCAGGCCACACAAGTTAGGCCAACCCAAGTGGGCCAGTCCTTCAAGAGCGGGGGGATAGGGTCAATAGAATGGTCCCTGTCAGGACTAGGCCTCGGTCTGGGAACGGGCTCAGGGTTCATCCGCCATGTGCGCTTGCCTCTGTTTAAAGTTGAAAATTTCCACACGTTACGCAGGGAATTCCGAGCATACCACGCCGCAGTTGGCCCTGTTTCTGCCCCTGCCTCCTCCTTCTCACCTGCTATCACGCTTTGGCTCCTGTTTGTCTCGCGAAGGAAATGTGAAAAAAAAAAACACCACAGCAGCATCAGCACCATTTGCCAGAAATAACTTTAATAAAATTATTGATTTTCACTTGGCTGGCTTCGCATCAAGTCCTTTAACAATGCTTTGCTTCTTTTTTTTTAACTAGCTGAACTTCTTATTGATTTAACTTTGGAACGAATACTTGTTGAAAATGATAACATAATTGGCATAATGAAAATCGTTTGATGAAAATCAAGTTATTAGATTGCTTAAATTATGAGAGCTCATCGCATTGGTGGATCTTAAACAAAAATTCTTAGTGGAACTTTAAGCGAATATAATGTATATTTAAATTACTCACCTTATTTTTGTTGGTATTTGTCATCATGTCATTTAAAATTGAAAAAGTAATAATCTACTTTCAGATAATAAAATAAATATAACGTAATAAAATAATGTAAATATAATAATAACAAAAGTATATCAAATAAAATTGAGCAATTTTATTTGTAAATAAAAAATAATTATTTATAATTATGCTAAATAATTACTAACTCTTGTACATAACTTAAACTTTAGTTATAATAAATCAAAATACAAAAATGATTTATTTATTAACTTCCAATATATCCTAAATACATTTAAAAATGACTTAATTATTTGGAGAGCTTATTTTATTCGTGGCACATCTTAATAATATGTATCTATTTTATAAAGTACTGCAACAAAAATGCACACTTTTGCACTAAAATAAAATAATTAAAATTAAATATAGAAACCTAAAAACAACTAACTGCAATTAAAATGAGTTTTGAAAAATATGTACATATTCACATATTGTATTTCTGTATAAATTATCCACACTTTTAAGTAAATATGTAATTAGCTATATAATTAAAGGAGCAACAAAGATTTGAAGCTTGAAATTTGCTAAAGCCCTTCCAGTGGTGCTCAGCGTCGGCATATTGCTGTCTCGTTGAATGGGTGGGGTGGGCTGAAGTGGGGTGGGGTGGTTCAGTGAGGCTGTTAACTAAGTGGAAAGACGTCGGCGTCGTCGTCGTCGGAGGTGATAAAACCGCAGCCAAAAAAGCAGCAACAATTTAGCGAAAGCAGCACAAGCATTCGGCACAGCAGCAATAGCAACAACAACAGAACAGCAAAGCGAAAAAAAAAGATGAAGTCTTGGGCAAAGGCAAAGCTTAGCCAATCAGCGTACGCCGAGGGCGGAGTCTATCCGAACTGGTTTGCCAGCGCTTTTTATGTTTATTTCGTGATATTTTGCTGTTGTTGTTGTTGTTGTTGCCGTATGCTTTGCGTTTTTCGTTTACGTTTACACTTTGCTCATCTTTGCTTTGCTCAACATTTTTATGGGTTATCTCGCTCTGGCACGCAAGTGCAAGAGCGAAAGGGAGAGAGCGAGCACTGCCCGAATCTGCGAGAGTGTTTGTACGTGCTTCTGTGTGTGTGTGTGTGTGAGTCAGTTTGCCACCGAAATAGAGCAGCAGCAACACACAGAACGAGAGACAGAGAGATAGAGAGAGAGAGAGAGAGAGAGAGAGAGAGGGAAAGCGTGCATTATGTTTATTTTTATAGTAGGAAGGCGGATAAGTCAGATAATAAAAAGCATGCGATTTTTTCTCTTCCCTCTAATAATCTGCGCCAATTGACACTTGAAAATAAAAAACTTTGGACTGTACATATTAAAATATATACATTATAATAAATAATATATATTTCAAATAATAATGCATAAAATAAAATTCTGTTTGAGTTTCCAGCTCTGAGTAATTATATCGGAATAGTTGCCTGAGTGCCGAACAACTTCAACCAAGCATATATCCAGTCTCACATATACAGATATGCATATACAAATATGTATATATATATATGGCATTTACTCGCTGTCGGCCTCCTGCGCAGCGGTTGGCTAAACCCAGCTCGCCTCGAACACCTAATCACATGTAATGCGCGCGCATTATCTACGCTGTTATCTGCGTTCAGTGGTCAAAGCAAACCAAAAAACACGGACATTCACACACACAAGCACACGCGGACACACATGGACAGTCGCCATCCATTTCCATTCGTCGAGGTGCCAATTGCGGAGTGGGTGTTGCTGTTGCCTTTGCTGACGCTGCTTTCGTCCCTCTCCATTCATTTGGCTGTGGCTCGGCTCCCCCCTAACGACATAATAATAATAAGCGCTGCCGATTTACTCTTTCATCCCGGGCACAGGCGCGAAAGTATTCCTGCATTGCTCGCACTCGCAATCGTATTCGCTGTCCGCTTAGCCGTCGCTTTTACGAGTGGCTCACGCCCACGCCCACTCTCAACAATAGCTCAGTCGGAGCTATCTGTGTGCTTGCGCGTGTGTATGCGTTTGTGTGTGTGTGTGGCATAATTCCACCCGAATTTGCGGCAAATCCATTGAATTTTGCTACAGCGCACAAAAAGTAAAAGAAAAAACAGGCGAACCAACAGTCGTTTACCAAGAGAGTGTTGGAGAGGGGGCTATACTTGCATGTGTGTATGTGTATATATGATGAGCCTGTCGGTGAGACAAGTGCAATTCTGCGCCGAAACAGGTTTCCCCCAGTTAATGTGCGCGTATGTGTGTATGCGCGAGTGTGTTTCTGTGTATCTGTGTGAGACCTCTCTCAGTTCGCTTCTCTCTTTCTGGCTCACTCTCCCGCCGCTGTCAATGTGTGCGTGTTTTGTTTTGGTCACACGCACACACACAAGCAAAGGCATTTACTCTCTGGCTCTCTATGAAAATAATAAATAGTAGTATTTTCACTACTTTATTGTAAACTGTTACTTTTGCGTCTTTTCATTCGATTTAAGTTAAAACTAGCCGGTTCAATTAAGATATTCATTGAAGTAATTATATATATATTTAATGATGTAACTTATTTTTTGTCAGATAATCAATATTCCACAAGTCTTGCTTTTAATGTTTTTGTTATGAATTTAAATCTGGAACTCTTGTTTTTAATTTAATTTTTAAGATTAATTTTGTATATCTTCTTTTCATAAGCATTTCATTAATGGGTCAATAAAAATAACAATTATGTTTTGTAATGTAATATAATTTTAAATGTTAATTAATCTGGTAATATTTCCAAACAATTCTATATATCGAGAAACCATCTTACTAATTTTTATCAGCTTATCTGTTCTAGATTAAAAATAAAAATAGAAAAAATTTAAAACAGAGATTTCAGCTTTTTATACTCGTAAATTAAATAAAAAAAGATGCAATTTCCTTTTGAAAATAATTTAAGATGTTGTAAATAAGCTGGAGGAAACTGAGGAAATTAAGACAACATTTGTTATAAAAAAGAAGTTCCTTGAGACCTGAAGGCGATGTTATAATTTATTAATGGTCAATATTAATTATTTGTAATTTTTTATCAACTTAACCTGGAATGAAATATCTAAAACGAATTTCATACTATTTACAGTCTTGCTACTATTTGGAAGTACCATAAATTGAGAGAGGCCAACCCCGAAAGAGAGGGAGAAAAAGAGAGAGAGCGAGACTCACACATATGCATGTGGCCAGCAGCAAATGAACAGAGACGAAAGCGAACATCGCACGTCGGACGGTGCTGCCCGAATGCCGGTCGGGGCGGTTTACGCCGGCAAAGTGTGCAGCGGCGGGGCGAGGCGAGGTGCGCAGCGGCAGTGCGTCGCTGCCAGTGCGAATGCGAAAGAATTTGTCAGTTGTGCGACAACTTGTGCTGTGGAAGGATGTCTTGACGCGCGTCCGCTCAGCACCAGCAGCACCAGCAGCAGCAGCAGTGAAAGAACAGTTGACGAATTGTTTACAGTGCTGTCTCGTTATTAGTTATTGACAATCAGAATAATGGCCAGTCGAAATCACAGCTAGACAGACGCGTACATATATATATATATCTATATGTATATATATGGACAGTCAAAAGCCGATAGATAGTCAAACAATCAAAAGAGAAAACAAATCGAAATCGAGCAACAAAGTAAACAAAAAATCACAATAGCTTGCGCTTATCACAAGCAGAAACAACTAATAGCAATAACAAAAACAACAACAACAACAACAAATCAGTTCAGCTGACAAATAGTTGAATCAGTCGAATCAGAGAATCTGCCCAACATTCTCGATATCGTCAGTCGTCATTTGCAGCTCGAGTGGTTCTGTCGCGTTCTCCCCTTAAGTTGCAAGCTGCAAGGATCTGCTGCAAACAAAATAAACTGCAGTCGGTTTTCTTATCGCCGCCGTCGGTGTTCGACTTTTGACACGGTGCCCCGCCCCTGCCACCGCCACCGCCCACACTCCCACAAACTGATACTGGACACAAACTGCGATTTGAAATGGCGTGCCCGTGCCGCCAGTGCTAATGATGTCGCGTCGAGAGCTGCTACTACCGAGTGCTGGGCCAGCGTCATCGAATCCGTTCCGGCAAACCCAGTTGCATGCCCAAGTCCAAGTCGCGTCCCGTGTGTGTGAGAGTTCCTAGTGTGCTTGTGTCGAATTTGCGTCTCCACTGTGGCCATTAAGTTGCCAACTCTGTGGCCATAATCGAAAATCAAAGCGTGCCTTCGGCCTTATCGCAAATTATTTATGTACGAGTATAATAATTGATGCATTGCACACCAACCAAGACCAATTAATGCCAAAGCGAACTCTAAACGCATATAAAACTACAATTTAAATAATAAATTGAGTCCACAACTCACAGAACTAAACGCAATCAAACCATCGATCGACCAAAAGATCGCACACTTTCATCATGGACTTTCAAAGCGCAATGGAAACCTTCGCTGAAGCCTGGGTGGCGGCCAACGCCGGACAGCAGGTGAGTTCTACTACTATACCTGTATATCTCAATCCAAATCCAAATACTATACGATCATGTTTAAGTGATCTTCAAATGCCGTCGTTCTTGTCGACAATATTGTGGAGTTAGTTTTCGCTTAAGATCAGCCGTGAAGAATTTCATTGAGCTATATTTGCTCATTAGTCACCGTTGAACTTAAAAAGCGACCGACGACTCCGACAACTAAGCTGAATCAGTGTAAATAAACAAGAGTTGAAAATAAATGCTAGCAGTCAATACCGACAGATTCTATACTCTATTTGACTAACAAGAACAAATCATAAATTTAAAGAATATTTTGTAATACCTCTATTATTTTCTGCTTGTATAAAAAGTATAAATTTTAAGAAATGTTTTTTGTCTTAATTAAAAAATAGATTTTGTTTTTTAAATTGTAAACTTAATTTTGTTTCCATTTAAATCCATTTAAAACCAGTTCTAATCTATATAGAAATAAATTATTATTATTCCCCTTTTCCTAGGGAATATTTAAATTTCTTCAATTGATATATCGAATAAGTTTACTATTAGATATTTAGAGAGTAATTCAATTTATTTAAGTTAACTATATAAAATCCCCCCAAATAACTGTCTTAGCCCAGGGAATATACCAATTTCTTCAGTTGATATTTAGAATAGATTTCCTAATTTCCAACGTAATATAGAAGTAAATAGAAATTTATATAAGCTGGTTCAAAGTAAATAGGAAAGTAAATCACACTTTCGAGTAAGAGGGTATAACAACATACAAATAAGCGCTAAATGTTGGTCTCTGAAATAAGTTCATTTTAACGATAAAAAACCCATGAGTATACAAATATTATATATGTGGTTAAGTGCGACGATTTGTTCGCTATTTATGCAGATTAAGAGATAATCCTTATCGGCGCCGCTTCGGTGCTGCGAGCTCAGATTGGAGATTGGAGCACGATAAGCGCTAGCCCAGCTGCTGTAAACAATGCTTTAGGTATGATGCACATAGATATATACATGTGTGGTACTACGAGTATTTACCCATTGTGGTGTGTTGGCTAATTGCTCGTGTAATGCGTCTTGGCCAAACCCTGCCGCACCTTAAAGCACCCACCCACCTACCATTCGGCTGCATACCGAACCGATATCCAAGTTGGGGCTTCGTTGGGGTTATGTGCGTTGAAAAGCTTTTAGCTACAGATAAGATAATCCCTTGTGGAGCGACGGCAACTGCGACTTGCCGCTTATTGCTAATTTGGGCATAAGGTGATGACGCCTTACCCCAACCCCTCCTCTCACACACACAGGAACATACACACAGTCTAGTTACATATGGACACGATAAGTGCGATAACACCATGTAACTGTAACTGTTACTCTAATTTGAACTGTGATTATTTGACTATAGCTCGGATAGCGTCATCAGCTTTTTATCGAACAGCGACGTCGACTGCGACAGCGACAGCGACGTTGGCGACCGTCACCCTATTATTGATATCGCAACTAATCCAAATAAGTGCGATAAAATTGATTATGAACATGCTGGCGTGATTAGTGCAGCGCACAACTGTGGATAACACACACACACACACCCATACGCACACACACCCACACGCACAAACATAATAACACACACACAATGATACACTACATGTGTCTCCGATATTTATTAGCAGGCATAATTGATTATGTTGTGTGAGTGTAATTATTATTTATCTGCATCAGCTTTACCACTCACCCAAAGCACTGCCGCTCTCTCTCCCTCTCTATCACTCCCTCTCTATCTCTCTCTCTCTCTTTCTCTCTCTCTGTTCCATATGCTTATGACTGCATTAGTCAGTCAGCAGCGAAGCCTAATCAGTTTCATCACATTTTATTTCATAGATTTACAAGTGAGTTTTGACAATTGAACAACATTTTTGAGTTGCCCAAAAAATATAAATTCTCAGTATAAAAACTGCATCAGAAAATATGCAAAACTAATCCACAAAGTGCAATTATTTAACTGAATAAACGGCTTTACCATATAACTTAATTAATTAATTAATTAATAATTGCGGTTTTTTAATTTTAAAGCGTTACACAATTTATAAATAAATGATGATACTCTCTGCAAGTGTATAAGAAATGGAAAAACCTAAAAATTGTGTTATATATTTAATAAATCAACGCATTAGCAATTTTGTGTTGTCGATATCAATAAACACTCACACACACACACACATTTATTTTGGACTTATCGGCATTGTCTTCTTGCCTAAATCATGCCTCGACTTCCACTATTCGAAATTGTTATAGACAAAGCTCGCCAAGAATGTAGTTTTTTTTTCCTCTTTTATTTTTGACAGTTTTATGTGTCGGCGCATACGCTTAGTGAATCGTGAATGGGATTAAGATAAGACTAAGTTGAGCGTTCAAATGGAAGGTAATAAAGCCTTGGGTATGTGGGTCTATGCCTGTGCTCTTGTATGGGTTCTTCATTATATTTATTTTTAGTTATACTTTTTAAATATAATTTGTGAGTGTCTCAATCGGTGCGCATAAATAACCCAAAGTGAACAATAAAAACCAGAAAGAAACCCAATCTATAACAAATCATTTTCTATTTATTAAACATATTACACATACATGAGACTGCCAGCCATTATCTGCCATGCGTAGCTTCTTTTGATTTTGCAACTAATTATAAAGCATTTAGTTTTATTGTTGTGATAATTTCGAACGCGGCACGATATCGAATCGCCAAAAGCAAAACAAAAAACCCAACCCAAATAAAATCCAAAAGACAGCAGATAATAATATGCGTGCCGCTTTGTAGTTATATCAGCTGCTGCTGATAGTACGTTAGCTAAGCGACTTTTAAATTATAAAATTCATTCAGATTAAGGCGCTGATTGCGCTGACTGACACACAGACATGCACAAAAAGCACATACACCTAAGTAGGTGATCTAGAAATTGTACAATGGCACAACACTTGCTGACAACTTCCTGCTTACAAACGCATCATTTCCGCACGCGGTTTAATCAATAAACGACAGCGCAACGAATCATGAATTCATGAATGGCTCAACATCAATAGAAGACCACAGATAGTTTTTATTATATTTTATTTTGATTTTTTATTTTTTTTTTTTGCCCCTGCCAGTATTTGGTAAATTCCGGTAGTCAAATGTCCATTAAATGCCGCTCATAAATGTCCAAACTGTTTGTCATCTTGTTGCGTTTGGTGGATCCCCTTCTCCCTCATCAGCTATTCTATGGCTCTTGTGGCACGCCTATTTATCGCCTCGTCGCTGTAGGCTCTGCATTGTTGTCTTGGCTTTCTTTTCTGCAGGTGTGTGTGTGTGTGTGTGTGTGCGAGTGTGGCAGCTCGAACACCTTTTAAAACTCTTTCTGTTGCCGCATTGACGGCGAGCATGCTGCATTTATCAGGGCTTAGTCGTGTTCCTTTCACACACGCACACAGTCACAGACAGACAGCAGACACAGATCTCTTAGCCGCATTTGCTTCTCTTTTTATTGTAACACACATTTTTAGCATTTCATTCTTCGCTTTCTCGCTCAGTCAGCCAGTTGGCCGCACTTCGTCTCTCTCGCCCCAACCCACGTTTGGAGTTGAGTTCAGCGCCTTTATACGATCCGATTATGTGTTATTCAGTTTGCGTATGCGATTTTTAAATTTATTAATTATTCAAATCCGATTGGATTATAATAATTTATAATCATTATTACCATAAGTAGCGCGGCTTGCAAGTTCGAGCTGTATCTCAAACTGAAATTAAAACCAAAACTGAACTTGGACTTGGACCTACCCAACTAAAAATGGGCAGGGCCTGCATTAGCTTATTGCGCTTATAACACTCCATCTAATATTTATAAAGACAAAACTAATATAAATACTCAACAACCAGTTTTGGATTATTATTAATCATATTTAATTGAAATTAAACGTGTTTATTGTGCGCATTTTATTTATTTCATAACATTTATCTATGCCTGATTCAAATCTTTGTGGAAAATATTTCGGTTAAATAACAATTTTTATTTTGGAGATATTTAAAAACTGGCATTATAAACAAAAACTGGAGGTGTACAAAAAGTAATTACGTAAATTTCAATATATCTGGCCTTACTCAAATGAATAATAAAAATAGTAAAATGAGACATTTGAGATTATAGTAATCGCAAAGTTATGATTAAGATGATTAACAATAATAAAAAAATCACAAATAGATATCAAATTAAGTCTTTCGATTAACAATATGATAATGATCTTATGCACTGTGCATTTGGTAATCAACGCTGATTATTCCACTCATTACACCCATGTTGGTAACAGAGCAGGGTATAGATTTCTGAACACTTGCCGAAAAATCGTGGTGACATCGAGAAACGCTTTAAGTTAATTACAACTTGTCAAGTTGTCTGTAAGTTTGGCAGTGCCGGCTCAAATGAAATGGCTTTAAATCAATTTCGTGGCATGTTTTTTGGTTACCTATTCCAGGGGATCGTTTCAAAAATGCCGCCCTCTGTGATAATGTGATAATCAACAAAGTATGTGTGCTTGTTGTTCTTGTTGTTGTCTGCCTTTGCACCTAGTACCAGACCATTCCTGTATCCCCCCTTGCCCCACCTGCTCGTGCCCCTTTGCCTAGCGTGCAACTCACAATGAGTTTGGAGGTTTTCTTTTCTGTGTTTTTTTTTGTGTTTTTTGTTTTTGTTGCTGTGGAAGCTATCGTAAAACATTTTTGTTTTGCAGCTAATGACACATTGATAAAACGATTTGTAAGACATTGCGATAAGTGCGGTTCAAGCTTTGTAGCTTAAGGCAGTTCAACCAGCCGTAAAACTCTACGATAAAGTAGCAATGGCGTGTTCGGGAAATGAATCGTACTTCTCCATAGAGTTGGATTTAGCAATGCCTAATCGTCTATTATTTGAGTTAAGCTGTATACATCTAATAATCCTCAACTACTCGCCCCCCCACCCACTCCCCAACACAATCACAACCATTTTCATTCGGAGCTGTCACTTCTGCCATTATGTATTTTTAAACACATTTATTAAGCAGCCTAATCAGCGTGCGGGAAAATTCAGTTCGGAAAACACGACAACGAAACATGAATAACATTTACAAAATGCGCATTTCTTAATTTCTCAGTTTCCCCCCCACAAGACATTGTCACCTAGTATCTCGCTTAATTAGTGGATTTGGCGTCTTCATATATTTTCTCGCATCTGGCCGAAGAGTCCCCCTGCATCATCATATTTATTTATATATCGTATCCAAATCCGAGACTGGGCCATATGCAATGCACACACGCATAAATTTGACTTAATTTTGTTTGAAAATTATGACAAGTGGGCTGGCATTTTATTGGGCGGCATAAAGTATTTTCCCAAAGTTTTCCGAGACAAGTGAAAATAAATCCAAAACGCTGCATGTCCCTTGCTACCCACCCCCTATCCCATTGCGGTAGCTTCCAATGTTTTCATATAGCAAATCATTTCTGGGATATTTTTGTTTTTTTCTTGGGGATGACGAAGATATTGTTGAACAAAAAAAAACATATAAAAATAATACCGAAAACTTACATAAGCCGCGTTACTTATTTTTTATATTTCGTGCTTATTTTTGTTTCTTTGTAAAGATTTATAACATTTCATTTCGTTAATTTCGAAAGGGGCTCGACTAAGTCGGCGGCGCATATTACTAATACGTCCCGTTGAAAATCATAAGCCGCCCGGCAACAAACGATTTCTACAAGTCACAGCGACAATCGGCTTAAACTAATACGCAGCCACCGCCGCTGCTGCCGCTGCTGCCGTTGCGTCGCCGCCGTCTCAACATATTTTCGTTAATAGCTCCCAATGATGGAAAAATGTCGGTAACCTCGTCTTATTTAAAGTATTAACTGCTAACTAATGTGCGACACATTATAACGAGCCAACAACAAACATCAACTATCTCGCCTAACACTTTGACTACTTGACTACAAGATACCTCTTAATCCACAGCGAGCACACAATGTATGCATATGTGGTAAGTCTGTCTGAGGCATTTTATTAATGTCTGAATCTAATCGATAGTTCGATTTTTTCTATATTGAACGAAGACTATTTATTTTATATTTATTATAATTATTAATATTATAGCTGGCTTTACGAATTTGGTTTCTTTTTAGTGGAAAATAAAATAATAATAAGCTTAGACTTTTAAAATTGTGCTTATATCTTCTCGAATATAAGAACACCTCCCAAATTAATATTTAATAGAAAAATATTAAGTTAATAAGGTTCTTAAAATTATTAACTATGTTTTAAATATGTTCAATACTTTTGTGCCTATTTGTGACAGATATCTTTTATTTTAATCTATAGATCCCACAGTTATTTATATTGTTATGTTGTGCATGTTCATATACCCTCCAATTCATGGTCATGCTATGCAGCGCATAGTGAGTAAGTCTCCGGTGTTCATATCAGTAACCAGACTGACCACAGCGATGGTTTCCACACACAAGTCGCAAGTCCAGACTGAGGCGCTACCAGGGGCAACGCCAACGCCAAAACAGGTGATGCTGAAGCCGAGCCCAAAGTTGCTGCTGTTGCTGCTGTTGCTGCTGTTACTGTATCTGTAGCTGAAGCTGTAGCTGAAGCTGAAGCTGATGAAGCGGTGATCATGCGAGCATCTACAAAAGGGATTATATTTCCTAAGCGCTCCCAACAAAATGTGATCGAGCATCTTTTTCTCTCTACCTCTCTCACTCTCAGTGGTTCTGTTTGTATATCTGCATGTGTGTGTGTGTGTGCGTGTGTGTGTGTGTGCGTGAGTGTGGAAACGACTAATGCGCAGTGATCGCTGCTCGCTGCTCGGCGTTCGCTGAGCTGCTTAACTAAATCCGGCTTAAGATCCGACACAAAATTAATGTCGTTGAAAAACACAGCAAAAGTCACACATTAACGCCGACTGCGACGCTGACGCTCAGGAAGTCGACGGACGGCGATTACCCACGATTTCCAGCTCCATTCGAAGCACTCTCAGACTTGGAGACTTTTGAGGAAACGATTTGCGATCTCGAACAGTGAGTGTGTGTGTGTGCGTGTTAACATTTCACAGCGGATTAGTAACGAAATGAATAAAAGTAAATAATTCTAGCAATTTTCCAGCTACTACTTGACTTGTCAATAACTAAATTGATTTATATTACCAATATTACTTAGACGCCCCTTCACCTTGCCCAAGCTAAGCTAGTCTCTTTGCAAGTTTCTTTTTATTTATTATGTTTGTCTTCAAATTGCAGCTTTTCTTGTTTTTTCTACTTTCTACTTTGCACTAGAGTCGACAGTTTAGACCACACAGCTTGTAAAGTAAATCGGTAATAACTCAATTTTAATCTATATAATGGGTGGCCTTTTATCCAAATCTAATCAATTTCGCTTCTGCAATCACGCCCCTTGCCCCTTGTGGGCCTTTTGAGTAACTGTATCTGAATTCGGCGTGTTTATATTTTTTTATCAACATTTTCTCTCAGGCCATACGGGCTGGACAAGCGACCGATCGACCGATCGACCGATTGAAACCCATATATTTTGCTGTTTCACATTACGATATAAGGCGTTTATGTACTCCCCTCACCCTTTCTATGCTGCTACCACTGCTCGACAGCAGTTTTGCTGGCATTTGGGTTAATCTAATCGACGGCGCTGAGAATTACGCGCATGTTGACCAGCCGCTTGAAAAGATAACCGGAACGCGTACGGGCGTAATGGAGGTGGTGGGGCAGTTGGGTATGGCTCAGGTTTTATCAAATCGAATTTCGATAAATTACATTTTATCTTAATGAAGTGCCTTAATATGGTGTGTAGTTATACGACATATGTACATAAAAACAAACACAAGCAGCGCTTGATTGATTAAACACAATTACCGAAAGTCACTCCAAATTGGATAATGAGTAAGCTCTGTGTCACATGTTGAAATTAAAAACATCCGAAAACAAATTTAGATAAGCGGTAAGGTAGAAAAATTCTAATAAGCTGAGAATTACGTTTACCTGATACCACTACTCTATATAATAACTTGAATTGTTAAGTATAAGTTTTTATTTCTCTCTTTCTTGCAAGTACCTAATAGTCGAGCTCTCTCTGCTCGTGCATTCTGAATGGTTTTTAGCCCACATTTGAATCGACGCCAAGAGTTCTTATATAGTAATTAAATGTACATACAAATTGTTGGGCTGTAACTTACACTTAGTAAGGTGTTCAGGGTCACGTAAGTGGCCGCTTGGGCTCTGCGCTTGCGGCCAATGCGACGAGCCAAGCAAACAACACCTTCGCCTCAATGCACACAAATCCAGCGTCACTGTTGCCTGTCACTTTGCGTGCTAAACAACACAAGCCAAAAAGTAAAAAAAGCAAAAAGAAATAAAAAAAACCAACTTAAACAAAAGAAACAAATCAATTCCTGTACAAATTGCAAGCTTTCAGCTGTTGTTTGGCAAAGTTCGCATGTCAGCCCGAGTTGGCATGGGCCTTTAGTCTCTGGGCCCGGCTTATCGGTGTCGTTGTCGTTGGCGGCCTACCACAAAAACGATATGCCATATAGCTTTGCGTGTTAGCTAAAACCTAATCCAGTAGCGTGTGGTGAGGTGGGGTGGCAGGGGTGATTTTGTTTAGAATGTGAATGTCAGCTAATCTGAATCAGTGTTGTGCCATTTAGTTTGATATCCATGAAGCGATTGCAAATTACACAAGCAAACATTAATTAGTCGTTGGTGCTCAGTTCGATTCCCATTTCCATTTTCATTCCCATTGCGTTTGGCATTTTGCTGTGGCAGGAAGTTGTCAGCATTAAACGAGTGCATGATACACACTCACTCAGCACACACACACACACACACACACATACATATATATACAATCTGAAACTCACACTTGCAAGTCGAGTAGATCATGGAAATGCGCTTATGTCGGATTATCCCGTAATTTATGTTTGCAGCTCACTGCAAGCACAATGGATTCGCCTTCAGGTTGTGTATATATAAACAGACACACACACACACTCACACTTTTAGCTAATTGCCACGATCATTACACACACTCTCACACACACACACACACACAGACTCGATCACTGGCTAATGACAATGCGACGCAATGAGAGAGGAAACGGCGGCAAACTCGCAATTGCTGCAAGCGTTTTGTCTTGCTGCAGCAGGCACAGGGGCTATCAGGGGTGCAACGTGGCAGGAGCAGTGGCAGTGGCAGGGGCAGATGACAAAACAAAATTGTGTCATTCTGTCCGCTGTGGACGCAGGATCGGGAACAACTACCAAAGAATAGGAAGCAAACAGCATTTGGCTCGCAGAGCCAAAGAGAGAGAGACAGAGAGGGGTTAAGACTAGGTGCAGGGGGATAGCAGCAGCGCCCATCAACCGGAAGCGTAATCGAGCTAAACGGACACACAGCCAGGGAAGTGAGCAACGTGCGTGTGTGGGTTAACGTTAACCCATTGTAAAAAAACAACAACATCAACAAAAAGAGCGGGAAGCATTGAGGAAAAACACCATGAGGAAATTCAGACAACAGCAGCAGCAGCAACTGACTGAAAAACGTATGTTACAACTTGGCCAAATGGCAGTGGCTAAAAATAAAGAAAAAAAAAAAACTGCAGCTAGAAGAGGGCAGCACCACGTGCAATTAAAAAGACACAACTGCTGACCTGTTCCGGAATTCAGACTCGTATCATCAGCTCAAGCAGGTGAACTGAAAACTCTGCTCCTCAAACTGAACCAAAAAACAGGACTCACTTTAGGTTTTCGTAGACAATGTCGATGCGTTTATGGGGTAAGAAAAATATACAGTTATGTTGACAACAATTTAAACAAATTTTTTAAAAGAAGAAGAAGAATTATTAGTTTATTCTGATTATTTTTAATATAACACTAACACATGAAGCCTGCTGAAATGGTATTAAAGGAAATTAAATAACCTTCCCAAAAATTGATAAAAATAAATAATAGTTCCACGATTTAAATAGCTAGTCAATTAACTAATTAGAAATCAGTAATTAGTAAAAACTGATTATATATCATTTAATAATAATCTTGATAGCCAGACTTTAGGATTTGGTATAAGCTTCAAGTTCTTACTTGCAACCAATTAAAAATGAATTTGTGGCACATGATGGCCATAGGGTTCGAGATCTGGGCAATATGCATACATATTTGGCTGGCGTCAAACTTCCTAAAGTCGTAAAGCGCTGTGAAAAGCATTAAAGAGGGTTGCAGCTAGGGAAATTTTGTATTTGTATCTGTGTAGCTGTATAGCTCTGTATCTGTGTATCTGTATCTGGCAGTTGAGAATAAAATTTTTATGCATTTGTTGACAGTTGCAGAAGTTGCAGATCGGCTGCAACATTCAACAATTGATTGGGTTAATTACGAATAGTGGTACACGCATTTTTGGTGGCTGCCACATGCTACAAATGCCGGCAGGTCAGTGCGAGATTCAAGTGCGCGGCATTAGACGTCGAAATGGGAGGCAGATGCCACGCTGCATAAAAATGTAATTAAAATGCAATGTTTTTTTGTTGTTGTTGTTGTTGTTGATATGGGTGTTGTTGTTTTGCTGTGGCATGCCACCGCAAGTGCAACTAATACCAGTGCTCGACGATTATGGAGAGGGCAACTGTCAACGAGGCACGCGCCATGAAATGGGCGGCAGCGCCAAGTGGCAAGTAGCAAGTGGTAAGTAGCAAATAGCAAGCAGCAACTGCCAAGTTGCAAGTACCGAGTTTGAGTTGGAGTTCGAGTTATGCGTGCAAAAATGTTGCAGGCAGCAAGGCGACGGTGTGGCAAGTGCCACCTTGGCTGCCACACAGAGAAGACAACGTCGCTGTTGTTCTTGTTGTTGTCGTCGCTTTAATGCGTTTCTTGGTGTGAATTAATTTTATTGCCTAATTGTGTGTCTGCGGCACATGTTGAAACTATTAAGCGCATTTTAAACATCCAGTCAGCCCAACTCGCCCAACTCCGCTCCCAACTATGTAGCTTTATGATGCCTTTTAACGAGCCAGCCGCCGATAGATGCAACTCATTTTTCTCAATTTTGTGTAAAATATTAAACAAATGCATATTTTTTGAAATTTGACAAAATGACAAAATGTCTTTATTTTTAAATAGAAAAATTGGCAAATTGTTTGACAAACGTGAAACGGAAACGCGTAGCGGTAATTACGCCCATCTCTAAAGTATATTCCATTGAAAATAAAGAAATATTGTGGAATATTGTAGGAGCAGCACGTGCTAAAAACCAACTGACAATTCTGCAACATGGGCACACGTCGCTCACTCGCTTCCTGTCTGTCGCTGGTTTCACTTTCAGCTGGAACAGGCACAGCTCAAGAATAAGAAACAGGAGCAGCAGGAGTAGAAACTGCCATTCCGAAGTAGGTTAGTCCTGTGCCTGCTGTTGCTTTAGGGTGCACGCTATGCGTAGAGGGGCAGATGGGGGCGCAACATGCTCGAGATGTGCTCTGATACGCTGATATGATAATCTCTCAAAATCGAGAGCTCGCACCTCAGTTTTGCGCAAGGGTCTCTTATAAAAAAGCCTTGGGCCAGCGCGCGTTTTCCTTGCCATTGTCTGGCCTGGAGTGCTTCCTGTCTGTGTGTCTGTTGGCAATAAAAACGGGAACTTGTACCACGCCAAAGGTGCAGACAAGGCTGCTCTCTCTATTTCTCTTTATCTATCTCTCTCTCTCTCTCTGTCTCACGCGAGCTCGCTCTCCCTCACACTTCTACCTAATCGCCCCCGTCAGCGAGGGCTGCTCGTCATTTGGTTTTTATCATTAACGACTTTTTTCTTGTTCTTCTGACCTTTATCGCCTGCCTGTGATCTGCCCCTGGTAAAAGTGAAAACAAAAGGCCTACAAATGAAGTACTGCAAGTACTTTGCATTAGCCACTTGTGCTCCAGTGTACTCCAGCACACGCTCCCCAGCTGCAACAACAGCTACTAGTCAAATTGAGAGAGGGTGTCGTTCTTGGAGGCCTTAGACTAGACTCGTTTCGTATCTGCAGGAAGTGACCTATCACAATTGGCAAATATTTTAATTGGCCGACAACAATCCAGCTGCTGCTGCCGCTGCTACTACTAGCTTTGGCCAAAAAGTCTAGATCGACAGACAGACAGACAGTTGTGCTCTGATCTAATCAATGGCTTCTAAAGCTAACGGTAAAAGCTTTTGCTTTTGGCCAACAAAATTATTGGTCTTATTATCAAGCCAAGCACACACACAAAACAACAATAAAAAGCAAATGCGAAAACAAAATAAAATGCAGCCTTTGATGTCACACATGTGTGTCCTTTGTGTCCTGTGCAGAACCGTCTGCCTTCATATCCTGTGCGCTGTTTAGAAATTATTATTTCCACCCGCCGTCTGCAACTTGTTTCATTTGCTTTGTTTTTTCTTTTTTTTTTTTTTCTTTTTTGTCCTTACCAAGCCGCACACAAATTAAGTTAACTTCCTGTCTGTCTATCGCTAATAGCAAATTAATAAGAGCTTCCGGTCAATTTCTGACCAAGTGGATTGCGGTTTTCTGCTGTCCTCTTATTTGGGTTTTTTTTTTCCCACCGACCCGCCCCCTTTGGGTGTATGTCCTGAGCTCTGTCTGTGCTGGCAATTGGCAACTGTGGCGCCCGCGACAGCTGCGCCTTTTGCTATGCCTCTTTGGCGCCCGTCCTTGACACACATTGTCATGCTTGTTTCCACTTGAATGCAGTCAGGCAGGCAGGCAGGCAGGACATCGCCTGTTACTTGCAAAACTAAACTGCACGGCATTGCTCTGCACTGCACCGCACTGCAGTTTTTGTTATCTATATAGGGCTCTGGGCTATCGGGGGCAAACGGCAGTTGCTGCAATGTATTGCTGCCGTTAGCTGTGCCACTGGTTCGAGCTGCTTCCTGTTTTTGCCTTATTGTCTTACTTCGGGTGTCTTACACCTTACAACGATACATAAAGACGCAAATGCAGCCGCAAGCAGACACAGTTCCTGCGCCCGCGCACATCTGTTCAAATGACCCACTTGTTGTTGCTCCTAATCTTCTGATTGTTCCTTGTTGATTTCCCTTTTGTCGAATGTCATTATATATATATACTCAATGTTGACTTTGAACTGTCGCCAGACATTTTCAAGAGATTCAAACACACAAATTTAAAATGCTAAAGATATCAAGAAGTATACCATAAATAATCATTTTTATTTGTATTATTATTAAATTCGGTTCTCGTTTGAATTACTCAATACCAAAGTTTTATTTAATGATTTTATTTAAATGTTACATCGAAATTTATTTACAACATAAATCTTTCATTTTTATTAATTTCGTAATTAAATTTTAATATTCATAAATAACGCCTCTAATTATAGAAGATCAGATAAGAGAAAAACTTGATGTATTCAAACACAAAGCGTCGACTACACTGCATGAAAATGCATACCTATTTGCCTGAACCTGAAACCTCTTAAGTATATTTGAAACTTAATAAAAGGAAGACCATTTTTTACTTCATATTGTTATTTATTTTACAACCGTTATTTGTGTGCTAAGTAACTTAGTTTATTTATTGAAAAGCGAGATAGTTAATTTCTGCGCGTGTATTTTGTGACAGACATGGCTGCTGCTTCCCGCAGAGATGCTGAGGCATACCTCCAAATCCTCGCAGCAATGCCGACGGCTGTGCTATGTGGTCTGCCGTTGCTGTTGTTGCTGCTGCTGATGTTGTGCTACTCGTATTTTTCACATTTTTAGCTTAATTGCATTGGCTGGACGCACGTTCCACGGTTTGCCGGGACCAATTGTTTGCCTTGCCTCACGTGCAGCAACAGCAGCAGCAGCAGTGGCAACTGGTATTTTCCTAGTAGCTAATAGATGTAACAAACTCACACAGAGAAACCAGAAGAGGGGGGAGGGGGAGGCCCCCTGTGGCAGTTTGCTTCATTGTCCAGAGGCAAACATTTGTGGGGCGCGTCTCGTTTCGGTTTTTGGGGAGGGCGCTGGCGTTGATGGTTGACGATGAGGAGGTGCCAGGTTGCAGGTTGCTGGTTGCTGGTTTACTTGCCAGGTGTTTGTGTTTTGGCTTGTTAAGTTTAAGATTGTTTGATATGGCAGTGCTGCAAAGTGTTGCTACTGCTGCTCTTGTAGCTGTTGTTGCTTCCTACAATGTGTTGTTGCAACGAGTGCTTTGGCGCTAAGAGACTTGTTTCAATTATGATTGTTGGCGTGTTTTATTAATTACGTATATCAACCATGCTATTTATTTGCGCATTTAGAGACCCCTCCCCCCCTCTCACACACACACACACTCACAAATCGTCTTATCGGACTCTGTGTTCAACTGCCCATTCAATTTGTTGCAGTTGATACATTTAAGTTTACACGCCAATCCATCAAGCATATAACCAGCCCAAAAGGATATAGCAACTGAGTCTTAACCAATTTATACAGTTGGCCATGTGTGACTGTCATGTGACAAGATAAACATATTTATTTATTATTTATTTATTTATTTATTTATATATATATATGTATATGTATATATTTATCCAAACTCTTTCCCCTATCACTTGCCACTGAATGCTAAACAGAATCAGAATCGTCATCTTAAGCGCGTCAACTGAACAATCTAACTGATTGCTTACAAATGAATCTCAATTAAAATTAATTCAAAACATGAACTGGGTATTATTTACCCGTTTGACACTCAGCACACATGCACACAAACACACACACACACTCATCTACACATACAAGCAAAGAGCGTTTTAGAAATATGCCACAGATTGACACACATCTATTACGAGGATTGCTAAGAGAGGGTGTGAGGGGTTGATCAACTGTATCTCACGATATTGCCAAAGAGATGATATTATAAAAAAAAAAAATACTTGAGTAGAAACAGTGCGATATCCAAAGAGACAGGCAGCGCTGGGACCATCATGGTGCATATATCAGCATCAATTAATTTGGTATTCGTGATTCTACTTAACATCGATTGACCCCAACAGATTAGTGTGGACCAAAAGAAATGAACCAACATTCTTGCTACTCCGACTCTGGACTCTCCATGTAGATAAAATCGACCCATTGGGGCCATTGAGTAGGTCGAGCATTTTCAGTGACGCAAATTGTCCATGTTTTTTTTTTTTGCGCTGTAGCAGCGAGTATTTTTATTTATTTGCTCGTGTTGTTGATCGCTTTTCACGCTTTTCACACATGTACAAGTGCACTGGGAACATTTATGGAATCACTTAAACTGATCTCATCAGCGGAGGTGATAATTGAAACATAATTTCTTAAGTTTAACTGATTTTAAGCTAAGAACAGAAGCAGCTCTTAAGCAATTCAAAAGTCATCCCAATCCAAGTATAAAACATACTGTTTTGCAATATATTTTTCCCAGTGTACGCATACTTGCCTACTATATATATTTTATTTTTGCCTTCTGTCTTAATTGCCCAATGCCAACGCTCGTGCCACTTTTGGGGGCGCCTTCGGTAGCTGTTGACTATCTTAAAGCTTAATTGGTGCGATTGAATTAAAATCGTTTGCTGCCACTTGCTTGCTATGGTTAGGTCCCAAGCAGATGAATGTCTGTCCACACTCACTGCATTCCCTCCTCTATCTCTGTCAGTGCTGCTCTTGGTGTCGATTAGGCTCACAGATCACTTGATTGCTCTGATATTGTATCTGTGGTTGCTCGCGCTCGATTTGCTTAAATGATTGATCAATGAGACAATTGTCAATGTGCGCCTCAGACTCGATCTCAGGCCTCGACAGTTTAGAATTTGCATGATTCTCGAAGACGAGAGCATTCAGTCAAGAGTTGGGCAATCACTGCTGGGTGCTTGTGTTTTGTTATTGAATGTGGCGTTATTGATTGATAAATAAATATTTAAATACCACACAGAGGCACACAAGTGGACTAATTTGCCTATCTAACAGGCGATTACATAACGTACTCACTGTTCCCTTTCAAGCTGACCTTTAGCTTCAGGCAGGTGATACTTAAGACCCTGAAGAAACTTAATATATTATATGAATTTTTGCAATATGCAATTTATTTTGAAATATGGAAATTGTATATAACTGTATTAACTTTAATATGTGACACTTAAAATATAGTTTATAGTCTCCTTAAAATTCTTTCATTTTAAATTTTCAAATTTGTATCAGACGTCGCATTTTGTGTTTTGAATTAATTAATAACAAATATTAACATAAATTGGAATGGTTGTCAAATTCAAATTTGAATCTTAGCAACTTAAAAATTGAGTTACAATAAAAATAATAATAATAATAATAATGAAAATTAAACGTTTTTTTACAGCTAAATAATTTGTTTGTATATCTCACAGGGTATTTTTTATGCGATCATACACAACAGTCGCACACTCGTTTTGCTATAGCAACATTCCCAGATCATTTTAATGACCTGCAAAGAAAGTGTCCTGTCAACTGTTTTAGGGGTGCCTCTGCGCTGGGATGCTCCTCGCCTCTGATCCCGAGAAGTCAACTTCATAAATTTGGTTCTGCTCATTCGGGCTTGACAAAATGTGTCCCTTGCCTTTTATTTCTAACTTTTATAAATGCTAACCTATTTAATTGACTTATAATTGGAGAAACCCACACAGATACACACACACTTAGAGAGAGAGAGACAAATTGGTAGAGAGAGAGTGAGAGGGAGGGTAAGAGGCTGGCACCAGCATATGTGTAACTAATAATTTTGTGCAAGGAATTCCTCAAGCGCAACAAAGCCAAATGAAACAAATGCACAGCTGAAGGGTCAGCGGGAGCGGTTAACTGGACGTGGACATCCCCTGGCCCTTTGGCAGTCGGCAGGATCACAATCACATGTGAAAAGTTAGTGGCGCGCAAATGCAGCAACCGACAAAGTTACACTTGAACGAGTTTCAGTTTTCTCTTTCGCCCGAGGAAGCGGAATTGGAGTGGGCATGGAAATGAGAATGAGAATTGTGCTTAGAGAGAAAAGAGAAGTAAACAAAATATATATATTGTGAAGGGTGCAACGCGTTGGCCAAGCAATTTATGCCGCCCGCCATGTTGAACTTGAAACTGTAATTGGCATTGGCAAGGGCACCTACATATGCCAGACCAAGTTGACAAAGTTCCCAGTCGCTTAGCTATTGTTGCCACTGCCACCACTGGTCTGTGACTGTGCCTGGGCCTAGGCCTGAGCCTTAACCTGCCCTGTTCCTGTTCCTGTCTGCCTCGTAGCTGTGTCCACTGTCAGCTGTTGTTACTGCTGCTGAGCCAGGCGGTATATAGATATAGGACACCTAAATGCAAACGTTGCGCACGATCAGAGCCAAGTACCTGTCATTTGTATTTGTTATGTTGCAAGTTGTAAACAATTAATTATGAGTTCTGAGAATAATAATCACAAGCTGGGTTATAAACTGTACACATTTAATATGTCATTGTTCAAAAACGTTGATTATAGTTTTACAAGAAGCTTTGATCTTTTATGAATGAAGTGAACTGTAAATTAGTTTTGACTTTATTGAATTCAATATAATTATTCTATTTGCGTTTTTATTAGTTACAGACTTCGGAGAGCAAGTTTAAATAATTAATGATTTTAAGAGCATTCAATAAACGAACTTAAATAAAATTATTGTTAAATTTTACATTATTTTTAATCCAAACAGCTTCGAAATTGTTGAAGATTAAAGTAAAATTAAATTGGATCTTAAATGCAAGTAAATTTTCTTAAGAAATTGTATCTAGGCTAGCATAATTGAACATAAAAATTTGCATTTATGTATTTGAAGTGGATTCAAAATGATCTGTCCACATTTAGCACAGTTACTGTCAGCCGTTATCCAAAATGACCGTGTCTACTTACCGCATTTATTTAGCTGTTTGTCTGTAACGTGATGGGACAAAGTGTTAAGTTAATAATTTGTCAGACTCGGAGCTGGGAATAATTGAAAAATGCCAGCAGACATTGAGCTATGGCACGAGAGAGCTTTATTAATTTTTGTATTTAAAACATTTCAAGCTCTCGACACCTTCAGCCCGATCGTCTGTGCCATCGCGTCACATCATATCGCATCGCATCGCCTGGCAACATGCATCGCACTTGCAGCAGCTTGCAGCAGCAACAGCAACAGCAACTGTAGGACCAGTAGCAATGATCTCAAATTAATGCCCAACGCTGGCTGGCGTAGAAATAATGAGCAGATGCCTCAAGTTCGAGATGGAGCTGCAGGAAAGAGACACAGAAAGAAAGAGACAGAGTGAGAGAGTGAGTGAGAGGGAGAGAACACAGCAATTGGAGTTGGCGACGTGCGACGAACGCGCGCATAATCAAGGCCTGGACATGGACATTGGCATGGACATGAACTCGAACATGGACATGGACATCGATTGGGCTCCCTTGTGCGCAGCCTTTATGATTATTGTTATTATTGAGTGTATGCTTGCAATTCAGGCCAAGTCATCATTAATGCGCGCGAGTGCTGCAGCATTACCAAAAACCCTCCACTAAAATAAAATCGAATGAAATATAATTAAACGTCAATTTTGCTGCTGCTGTTATTGCTGTTGCTGCTGTTGCTGCGGTTGCTGCTGTTGCTGCTGCTGCTGCGGTTGCTGCTGTTGCTGCTGTTGCGGCTGTTACTGCGTAGTTGGTAGCGCTTGTCATTTGCTAAACATTCTTCTCCAGCGGGAGCTGCAGACAGAGCTAGCTATCGTCCAGCAAATCGCATACACAGTAAAAAAATGTATTACCTTTTAAAGCTTCTTTAAATTGATGTTGAAATGAAATACAAATTGAGTGAATATTTTTTATATTTAGTTTCGAAATATAATTAAGTAAAAGTAGACAGAACTGGGCATTTGACTAATTCATTATTTAGTAGATATTTGTTATAAGACTACTAAAATTTATTTTCAATTTAACTCTTGTCGATTGCTATCCATTTTTTAAGTAAGAAAGAGAACACAGAAAATAATAAGTGTCAAAACAATTTCTTTTGTTTTAAATCTATAATACCAAAAAATATAAATATAAGTACAATTTGTTACAGTGTAACAGCGGAGAGTCAAGTATTTTGTCAACCGGTTTACTTCTGACTCTCGCTCTTCTCTGCCTCTCTCTCTCTCTCTCTCTCTCTCTGTCCTTCTTGTGTTGCTGTCCCTGTCTGTGTTTGTGGCTTTGCTTATCTGCGGCTTTGTGGCATCTTTAAATGGCGTTTTTTCGCACTCACAGACGCGCGGGCGTCGGGCATGGAGAAGAGGGCGCCGCGGCGGCCAAGAAAACGCTCGCTGATTTTTAATTATTTTGCACGACGTTCGCCATCGTTGGCAATGCCACAGCTAAAGCTACGAAGCTACAGAACTACAGAGATTCAGTCTCATGGAATTGGAAATGGCATCGGTTGGGTCCATGGCCAAAAGAGTGAAGCTGCCCTGGCAATCAGCGAGCTGGGTCTTTCGTCACTTTAATATTGAAACACTTAATCACAATTTCGTTAAGGGCATGCCACAGAGCTGCAGAAGCAACAGAAGCTGGTCAGCCTGTTGCTGCTGCTGCGACTGCTGCATATGCACATAAATGGCAAATGTTGAGAAATTCCAAATATCTCATACAAATTACCAAAAGGCAAAGCTGACATCGACGTCGAAACACAAGGAAACTGATGCTCAAACTTGAAGCTGAGCTCAACTAAACTGAAAAACGATGCAAACGAAAATGATATTTTGCGCAAAACAGAATGCCAAATGCCGCATACCCATACCACATTCTGGTGCTCGCCCCAACTGCAACTCTACGCAGTCTGCGCCCGTGTTTGCGGCTCGCTGGGGAATTTCAGGCTGGCTAAAACATGATGACGAAGACGATGATCGCCCGATGTCTGCTACGTTGATAATTAATAACAGACAGCAGTCAGCAAAGAGCATAAAAACGGGCCAACACCCAATCACAAAAACGCTCGCCACGGCCACAAAAGGCCAAAACCGGGCAGCCAATGGTAATGGTAATGGCATGATCGCTGCGGTAGCTGCCAACTCATTGGCCGCTAACAAAAAACAAAAAAAAAAACACAAAAAGTAAGCCAGAGTCAGAGCCAGGCAAGTCCAGAGCAGACATAATCTCAGACAAACAGGAATGTCATTGGAACTGGTAGCTCCTGCACTGCAACTATTCAGCACAGCGCAGAGGAAGCGATTAAGATCACAAGTATTGACGATCTTCGCTGCTCAATCGACCATCAACGCCTACTGCAACAATACAACTGACAGACAACACGACTCCGACACGTTAAGTGACAGTGACAACTGTGCAATTAGAATCCATGTTAGCTATGACTAATACTCAAAGAATCCCCTTGCATCCTATTATAAACAGAGCTTGAATGATAATAAACAATCGCAAGAGGATTAAGTAGATTAACATCGATTAGATTAAATTAAATGAAATTCAGAATATATACGATTGACAGAAATCAGATCAGGTAATCGATTTTTAGAATCACTCACAATCATATATTAATAGCTATACGCCCATTCCATTCATAGCTCTATTATCTGTATGCCAAGACCCACAACTAGAATAGAGAAGATTAATTAAATAGATTAAAGTCGAAAAAAAGAAAAGCGAATTAAAAGAAATCTAGAATTGATACGATCAGTAGGAATCAGATCAAGTAACCGATTTTTGTAATCACCCAGTCACAATAGGATAACAGTATATTTTTAGCTCTTACCTCATTTAACCCATTGCTAGCAATTGCAATGCACTTAAGCTATGACAACTAATTGAAGAACTCACACAATCACAACTTAGTTAAGCTTACAACTTTATCTGCCGCTCTCGCAAGAGCTCTGTGACTGGATAGTTGCTGATGTTCAGCATGGAATCAAAATACACATTTGGCATTCGCATCACGCAGCAGTCGCTTGAAAACTGATTAAATGACACAAAAACAATTAATGCCTATGGCTGCTAAATCAAATGATATTGCCAAGGACAAGAACAAGAACCAGAACACGAACACGAACACGAACAAGGACAAGGACAAGGACAGGGGACAGGCATCAGCGCCATGGTGCCAGGCAAAACGATTTATAGCCCAACGGAATGTGCCACGATGCCAAGGATCAGAGATGAAAATCGCCACAGCGAACGCAGCGAGCGATAATAAAAAACAATTTAGTCCGCACAGAGCAACGGCCGTGGAGGGTAGAGTGATTGAAGGGGGTTTAACAGGCAGCAGGCAACTGCTCTGATGATTAAAACACATTAAAAACTCCAGTAGCAGTTGCAAGTAAGGAAGAACTAAAGAGTGAAGACTCTGACTCTTGAGCTTGAGTTTCAGTTTGTGTTTCAGCTTCAGTTTGACGACTTTTTCCACACAGCCAACTAATTTCATATTTTTCATGCAATTGCTGAAATTCCGCAGCGCCCAAAACGATGGTTCCGTCTCAGTTATTTAGCTCCCTTCTGCATCTGTATTTATATCTGAATCTTTGGCTGCTGTTATTGTTGTAGTTGTTGCTGTTGTATCTGTGTCGCAATCAGATTCAGTCCGTCCGCTTGATGGCCGTGGACTACCTGTTGCGATGTGTTATTAGGGCGACGTATTGACGACAAGCAAACGTCAACCCAAACGTCAGCTCATCATATCATCGATTGATGTGAGTTCTCCGGACTGGCAGCCTCCTGTAAAAATTGACCACTCTCTTCCTCCTCGTGATCCACGCACACTGGCATTTTTTGGGGTATGGTGCAAAAGGACAGAACAGAAGCAGCTCAGCGCTTGTTCGGCTGCTTGTTTGGAATTTTGTATTTTGGTCAGCCGAAAAATGTTGGGTCCCCTCTAATTTTGGCCAGAACCACAGCCAAACCCATAGCCAGTTCACTTTAGTCCACTTCGGCTCAGTTGAGTACCTTTTGAGGTGGTGATATTTCTACAAGTTAAGATTGCCTTGAGCAGCAGCAGCAGCGGCAACAACAACAGCACATTTTGCTTAAGCATATTTTTATTTTGATACCCTTGTGGCTGGTCTCTTGCGACGTGATTTTGCGCTTTAATGAGGATTATTAAATGCGAGATTATTATGTGCTGCAATTACTTTTCGTAGCCACTGTGTTGCGTTTATAGTGCAACAACTCTTCTCTTTTCTTTTCTTTTCCTTTGTGCTGCTGTTGCTGTGCGCGTTGATTTATTTTATTGAACCATAAAAATGTAAATTTTCTGTGCTGGTCGAACAAAAGACAAAGTTAATCGTTGTCAATTATGGCCTTTGACAGGTTAATATTAAAATGCCTCCACTTTACGATGCGCGCTGGATAAGTGCACGAAATCGAGGGCTGCTGAAGATCTGGAGCACACTGATATGGCGATAGTTATAGCAAAAATGAAAGATTAGTATTTTATAAGCCTGTCGCTTTAGAAGCAAAGTGTGCTCTATATGTATACTATATATGTACATAGTATGTTTTATTGTTGGGATTTTGTGCCGCTGGCAAATCAGTTTCCGGTTGTGTTGAGCGCCAACGCTTCAATCGCCCAGTTGCTTTAAGGGAGTCATTCTAAAGGGGGGAGTGCTGGTGGCAATCGGGAGGCAACCTCTATTAACATAATCACAACACGAGTCTTCAGTCTGGAGCAACCGAAAATTACGCACAGCAAGATCAATTTTGTGAGCGAATCACTGCAGGGCGATCAATTAAAATTTTTGATCGAATTTTCGTCAATTTTTTGACATGTGGCCAACAGAAGCCAACAATGGGGCGTGGCACTGAGCCGGACACGGCCCCCAGTCGCAGTCGTAATATGCACACATATACATGCGCACAATGTAAGCTGAAATTGTCGGCGGTTGCCTTAGGCCAAGTTGCTCGATTTGAGCCTCACCTTTCCACTTGGTCCCTGTCTCTCTGTCCAGTGCAATCTTTGGCAAATGCATAGGCAGAGGCGGTGGCTGGCTCTCTGAATGAAATTGATTAAAGCGTAAATGAATTTTGTGCTGGCCAGGGCTCTGACGATGATTATAACATAAGATCGATGGCTGCTGTCGCTGATCGCTAACTCGACGTGGCTACTGTAGAAAGCAGACGCCGTTCGATCGGGTTGTGAATGTTGATATTAAGATGACGGGGACGCTGATGATGTGGATGCCAATGTTGTTGCACCAGTGACTACCCTTTTTCATGTTTATACCCTGCACACAAACTGGATAATAAATAGGCATAGATTATTGATATACATATATGTTTAAATTTCGAATTGGAATGATTAGTTTCATCATCTTTAACACAATGAAATATTTTCTCAGAAAAATTTTTATTTTTTATGAACATCTAAAATTGTATTAATCAAGCGATCTAGACGAATACAAATATATTCAACGAATGTTTCGCAATTTAATACATTTTCTGCTAATGACACTCGTTTTTGCCAGGGTATCCAATTAGTGTATCATTTTGGTAAGCACCTGGATCGCATTTTTAGCAATTGGGGCTGGGGCAAGTTTTTGCCCGGTATTTGACAAACTAGCCAGAGGCGAGCGAAACGCAGAAGCAGAAGCAGGAGCCCCATCCCAGGCAGAGGTTATGGTTATAGTGCTTAGGCAACCTTCGATTCGGCTCGATTTAAGTTTATCCGTCCGATCAGCGCAGCAGATCCGCAAATCAATGCGAATGCCATAATTTTGGGTTTGCTCTCCTCGATGTCTCGCACAACAAAAAATACTGTGTGTAAGCTGCTGTAGGAATTCCTTGCGTGTCAGGCAAAAAGATCAGCACCCCCCCTTTCCAACAAAAAAATCATCATGCACATAAACGGTAAACGGTAGCACCGCTATAATTAGGGTGCCTACAAGTGGGACTGGGCATGAGATATTACCAAAGAGACTATAGACTGAAAAGCCGTCGCTTATTTCGATTGCCATGTGCCACTTGCCATTCGATTTCAATGCAGTCGGTTATTAATAGTACGATAATACGAGTATTGTAAGCAAAAAAAAGAGGAGAAAATAAAATAAAAAATAGCTCCCTAATGGCCGAAGAGAGTGAGGCGACGGTCCAGAAACATTAATTTAGTTACGCTCCGTTGAGCGACAAAGAAGAGAAGATTGGTGATTCATGGTGTGGGCTACGGGTAGCGGGTTGCGGGCTATCGTTGGGGCTTTAAGCCTCGCGTCATTAAAGACAATTTCGTGATTCGCCAAATTACCTGCTAAATTATAGAAAGCAAACAAATCGGCGCCCCAAACGAGCCCCGCACAAATCAATAGAAATCAACGCCTGTCAGACTTCAGAGCTTCGAGCTGAACTCTTGAAACGCTTTGGATCTTATGAGCTGCCACTATCGATGAGAGCTTGCCCCATTGGCGACTTAATCAATCAATACAGCAAATTTGGGTTGTTTTCAGAGAATAAAGTGAAATTTCGCAGTGCAGACAAATCAACACTTAGCTAGACAAACACAAAGCACAAGCAAATAAATAGACAGCTACAACAGGTACTCGAATACTCAACTAAATCGTCTTCGGCACAGTAAATAAATGTTGGTTTAAATTGAACAACTCTTCATGTTTATAAGTATTCATTTGTACTACAAATGAAATCAGTAAGATCATTGGTATAATAGCTAAGAATAGGTGGAACAAATCCCACTCTAGCTTTAAAAGTGGGCATCATAGATGTTTTTCATGTTTTCGTAATTTTTCTTTCAAATCTTAAAGAAAGTTATCGGTCTGTAATCTGTCTAAGATCTCTAGCTTAGATCTCACTTTTGCGAAGTTTTAATTACTGCTTAGATTTGTTTAAAGGGAAATCGCACTCGGTGACTTTCGTTTTTTAATCTACATTTTTTCAGCGGAGTCTTAGCTTTTTGAATCAAACAATTTTTGATATTCTTTATATGCTTAAAAAGCACTGTCAGCCTTTACTTGAAGTTATTCAAATACCCACAGGCTTTATGATTGTAAGTGAGACGATTTTCTTTACCCTTCCCATCAATTATTCTACTTTGCAAATATCAATTTTCCACAGTCTTAATGCCAGGTTCATCAGATTGTTAATCTAAATCTATTACCAGTGTGCAACTCAATAAATTTCATTATTGTTTATTTTTACAGAGCCAAGCACTGGCCCTCACAAGAGCTGCCAACGCTGCGGCTGTGGTGGCTGCTGCCAACGCCAATGCCAATGCCAAATCACCCTCGGCTGCCGCCAGCCTGATGGACATGGTCGTCAAGAAGGAACACTCACTGTCGCCACCGCATAGCGTTATCCCCGAAGAGGCGGGCGCTGGTCAGTTGCAGCACAGGCGTGCATCGCTGCAGGGCGTGCAGGAGAAGCTCACCCAGCTGCAGATGCAGCATCAGCATCACCAGCAACAGCAGCAGCAACAACAACATCAACAGCAACAGCAGCAGTCACAGTCTAACTCAGAGGCAGCTAATGCCGCAAGTCGGCGTTCCGCAGAGGGCAGCCCGCCGGCCTTGGGGCTTGGGCCGCACCAACACCAACAACAACAGCAGCAACAACACCAACAACAGCATCAACAGCAACTGCATCAATCACAGCAGCAACAGCAACATATGCACAACTCGGATGCTGGCAGCAGCATTGCGGTGTCCTCATTGACGGGCTCTAGTCAGAATGCATCCCTCGCGGCGACGCCGAAGAGTGAGCGCGAGGAAAGAGGCAGCATCTCCTGCCTGCCACCCGCTGCTCTTGGCATGGCCGTGGGCGTGCAGGCCCAGCAGCAGGCCGAGAAGCTGCTCAGCCATCCGGCTCTGGAATCCCGACGTGACTTCGATGTCAGCAAAGTGAATCGTGAGTAGACAACTTGACTTTCAATTCAACTTGATTATTCATAAAGTTATTAAATAGAACTAGCTACGAGGCTAGTAAATAAAGGGGGGTGAGCAAGAGAGGCGAACAATTATTATTAATTAGCTTCCCAAGCATACAAATTTTGCCACTTAATTTAAATATTAAAAATCTATTTTTCATCTTTATTCATCAACAAGCTATCTGAACCCCTTAGGAGTTTATTTTAAACAGAGAATAAGCCTTAAGCCGATTTGGAGTAATCCATCGGATATTCCACTTCATAATTAATAACATTATATTTAGTTACCATATATATTTTGAAAATTGCCTCTAACTGAGAAAAGAAGTAAGACTGAAATTATTAAATACCTGCATTTGCATAAATACTAACTTCTAACCACAGAACTGTTAACATGCTCAAGTATTTGCTGGGGTTGCATTAGAAAATACAGTCAAATTTCGACTAACTCGGAACAACAGTTGCATAAATCACTTAAATTCATGAGCCCAAATCCCGTCCAGTCAGTCGGCAGGCAGAGTTGCAACAACGCAACGAATGGGGAATAGGGAGGGGAGAGAGCGGTTTTCCATTTCCGTGCTGCCGCACAAATACCCTTAATCCGGCTATGCGATACAGAAACCGTCCATCAGCTTCAGTGGAGCCCTCAATAATAGAAGCAGCCGTATCATTATAAAAATACCACAGGCCAAAGCCATTTGTGCCACCGGCAATCTAACCAAACGCTACTCGCTACTCTCAGCTCGCAACTGGTGATTATGTGTGCAATGTGGGGTTCAATCAGAGACAGCTTTAAGGATTTGTGCAACTTTAACCGAGCTGTATATTGACGCACATATATGTATATAGTTATAAGTAGAATGTGGACCTGCGATGCGATTCTGATTTGTTACGCATTTAGCATAGCCACACACACAGCAAAAACAGGCATGCATCCACTTGCACCTTTATTCGCTATGTTGTCGCATCTTTGAGTGGCCCTGTTGCGGTAATCTTGTTTAGTTCATCAATACTAGTTTAGTCATGGACACATTGTGAATCTGAACCCATTCACAAACGTTTGTGTGTGTGCGTCTATATGTGTATCATATCCAGATACTTATGCAACAACTCCTACAGTATCTGTCAGCTAGATTGTCGGTTGCCGAATTTGAAATCCTTTTGCATACCAACACAAGTCCATGCAAAGGCTATTCGAACTCTGTATGTGTTTGTGTTTGGATCCGATCCATTCAGGTTCAGCTTGGCAAAGCATGCAACAACACAAAACAACTACAACACAATACACACTCATCGTATATGCATCCAAATCCCCTGGATTAAGCATATGAAGCATTCATAACGTTTATTTTACCTCCTGTCTATCCTCCCAGTAACGCTCTCTCTCTCTTTTTCTCTTTCTCTATGTATTTCTCTCTCTCTTTCTCTGTCTCTCCCATTTTCAATGTGTGCAAACAAACATTTTTTGCTGTGACTGTGGCAGGCAAGAGCAAGAGAGGACCCACACACACAGACACTCAGGCACACATGTATATATACACACTTACACACACACTCTTACAATGGGCGGCTGTTGGCCTGGGGGAGTGTGGCTGTGTGTTGCGTCAAATGAACGTCAGTCCACACACTTGTGGAGCTATTTTGGCCATGTGGCTGTGACCAAAACAGCCGTATAAAGCAGCAACAACAGCAAAAATAGCAGGAGTAGCAATAACAGCTGCGGAAGTAACTGTGGAGGCGTGAAAGTTACTGTTTATTCCTTGGCTTCTTCTGCCCGGCACTCGCGGCGTATACGTAACGCATTTGCTGCTCTTTTTTGGAGCGGCTCAACAGGTTGCCGGTGGTATTATGGCCAATTTATGGTTTCTTTGCCTGCGCGTCGCTCAATTCGCTCGTTTGCATACAAAACTCTGAGCTTACTGTATTTTTACAAAGTGGGTTACAGTTCACGGCATAAGTATTTGTATATCTGAGCAGTTTCAAAATTGAATCATAGAGAAGTACAATTACTTTGTAGATCTATTTTGCGTATTGATTTTTTGCTTCTCTCTCTGAACTTTCATAGCACATTCATAAACACCGAATTTTAATACTCAAAAGTAATTTAAATCTCGTGTAATTTATAATTCATTTTTAATCAGTTTCACTTGTATTATTTTTTTTCCTTGCATATTTTATATTCCTTCTTTAAATATGTTTTGGGATATTTTAATGTATTTATTGTACTTCATGTAAATTTAGATTTACTTTAATATTTTCATATGTATATAGCATATTTTTGGAATCCTTTTCAATGCATTTACACGAGAGTAGTTTTAGTTGGAAGCCAAACTGTTCTATTACATGCGTGTCCTGGATGTTTGTCCCTGTTGCTGTTAAGCTGCCTGCTAAATCGTTGCCTGTGTGGGGGCCAGGATGAATTGAAAGGCAGCTGCTAGTTGGGATAGAAACGTGCATTAGATTTGAATTTCGTTTGAATTTGTGAATGTCTCACTCAAATAGTCATGGATGTGAGTTTGCTTGTGTGTGTGAATGTTGAGGATTTGCACAGCAAAACGACATCGACAACGAAGTGGGTTTGTTGTTGTTGTTGCTGTTCGTTTGTTTGTTGTTATTATTGTCATTTAACATTGCCATTTCATTTAGCTGCGACTGTGTGTGTATTTGGGTGTTTATATGTAAATCTGTTTGTTTTGTTTTCGTTTCTAATTCTCACACAGACATAATACTGTTGCAAACAGAGTTCGCATTTTTGGGCAATTTTTACTTGTCGCATTTCGATTCGATTCGATTCGATTTATTCAGCGTTTAGTATGCAAAATTTTCATACGTTAGCCTTAATAAATCCCCAAACGGCCGCACTTGTCAATATGCAGGCAGCCACAACAAGGCCCTGGTCCTGGTCCCTGCCTCCTTCCTTGGCCCACTCACTTGCAGCAGATTCGAATGGCAGTGGCACCTATAAGCTTATGCACACTCATACACACACGTGCCACAGCATCGCACACACTCACATACACGAGAAAATCCTGTACTTGTGTGCCGCGTTCTGCAATTGAAAATCACTGCGCCTTAGTTAACGACACGTTTGTGGATCAACGCGTTTACCAGAACAGCCCCTCCGCCCCCTGTCTCTACACTGAGCCTTCTCCATCACACTTGCCACCAATTGACCTCCACTCGACCATTGTTGTTTTGGGCGAAGCTTCATTGATATTGGTGTTGTTGTTGCTTTTATTGTTAATGCAGTTGCCAGGGTCACCGTCCGTTTGTTGTGCCACTGAAGCTACTGCAACACCAACTGACATAAGCCCGACGGCGTTTTCTGTATACATAAGCATATGCTCTGCTCAGCATTCAAAAATACGCGCCTCACATTATGCATATTCCAAACGGATCGCCATTATGTGTATGCGTGTGTGTGTGTGTGTGTGTGTGTTTTTGTGCGTGGCATTCAGTTCATTTTAATTTAAATTTTGAGACTCACAATTGATGCCCAGTTGCTATAGGAAGTCTAAATTTCCTTGCAGAACCAGAGATCAATTTAATAAGCTTTAATTTCTTATGATCATCAATATAATTGTTTATTAACAAACAATAATAAAACTTTTATTTGATCACGCTCATATTTATCTTATAGTACTCAAAGTAATAATATCTATGATTTTCCGTACCATACCCACTAATTTCAATTAATTTAAAGCACTTTCCAAGAAAGTTTTTATCAGCGTCTAGTATTATTATAAATTCACTTAATTACATATGCGAAAGAAAAATGTGTTTCTTTAAGATGATTTGCGCATTTGAAAACATGGCATGCCAAAAAGCTTGAACATGTATTTCAAACTGTACTCTATCTGGTCTTGTACAACTGCAGATTTCTATAATCCGCCACCCCCTGGCAGTAATCATCCCCTAGCAAGTGCAAGGCCATACCTAATGCAAGCTTTGGGTATGGGTATGGGTACTGCTATGGCTACAGGTACTGTTGTAGCTGGTACATATACAGTCTGTGTTAAATCATCAAGATTGTCGCACAGTTTCCTGGTAATCAACCCATACAGAGGCATTGCATTGTCGGGGGTGAAGAGCTGTTGTTGGGAAATGGGGGCCGATTGTTCGCCGGTCGGAAAAGTAGCTTCAGTTCGGTGCAGATACGCATACGAATACAAATACATATGCTGAACGAATTGATTCTCCACTGCCGTTAGCTAAGTCCTGGACAGCGTGGGCCCAAGGACGCATGGGTGCCAGGGTGGCAGAGTGGCTAGGTCTGTAGTATGTGCGCGGTTGCAGCTTAAGTGTTAAGCGTTATGCACAGGGCTACAGATAGGTGGAACGAGTTACCAGACAGAGAGCAGAGCATTTGCGTCGAGTTTGGTATACTCCATTCCCGGATTTGACCCATGTGCAGCCTGGCACAAGCTCCAAGTTGTGCAAAGGATTTGTGCCACCCCCAAAAAAGCCATAACCCCATGATATAAACGCACAATATGTCGCCCGGTTGCAGTCACATAGATTCAGATACAAATTCAAATAAATGCCAAAAGCAACAGGAGGCAACATTTTCGAATTATAAGCAAAAAGGGATTTACAAAACAAAAAAGCTCCCAAGCTGCAGCAACAACAGCTCTGATTGCAACAGCAGCAGCAGCAGCAGTGGCAGGTGCTACCAATTTAGTTAAGCCAACTTCATGTACTCGCTCTTAGTAGCATATGTGTGCTCTCCGAATCTTCCTACCTCCCTCTCTCTCTCTGTATCAGTCTCTCACTCTACATCTCTCTGGTTTAAATAGGAGTGAAATTGCAGTTTCGCAGTGGGACTGGAGCCAGTTAATCCTTATCTGCCTCGCACTGAGAATTCGACAGCTTCCGCTTCAGACAACAGGAGACGACTGGTGGGCTTGGTTCGGTGCAAAGCTCAAACTACAAATTTTAAGGATTTAAATGTTGTGCAAAGCAAATCGAATTCAATCGAATCGAATCGAGTCAACAACAACAACAATATCAACAGCTGCTGTTGCAAACTGAGCTGAATACGCTTTTGCATCCTCATACACATATCCAGTACGACGTCCGCATCCGCATCCGCATCCACATCCACAGCCAGATCCTTTGGGCACCTTTTGTGTTGTGCATAAACTCGAGCAGTGAGCATTACGAACGGCTTAAAGTCTTCAGCGACGCATGTGGCCACCTTACCGCCCGGCGCCTGCTTTCCCCTCTAGACCACCTGGCCAACCACTGACTTATAATCAAATAAATACTACTGGCTGCAAACAAACGTAGTATACTTGCTGCTGCTGTTGCTGCCTGCCACACACTCTCTGCCACGTGATTATCAAGACACTTTGAATCGCCAGCAGGCAGTGGAGCAAATAATAATAAGAACAACTATAATTATACATATTGCTAGAGGGTATACCCAACTATGTGTTAACTGAATACTTTTTTGAAATTGATAGCACAGCCTTGGATTCCATTTTTCACTTTCTCGGTTTCTCTCTTTTTATTGGTACTCAAATCTGTTTTTAAGCTATAATACTATATATTCCGCAGACAATGTTAATTATAATTATAAATATATAAGTGTATTAGTAAAAGTTATGTACAAATATGTTAACCTTCAGAGCAGCTATCTAACATGCCAATTCTGAGTACTATGCAGAGTATAATAGCAACAGTAATAACAACAATGATAAATCACTTACGATAACTTTGGCTGGCTACTTACAAATGTGTGTATACGTGTTCTTACACACACACACACACACACACACACAGCCATTGTATTAATACACAAGTGGAATTACAGTTTGGGTTTCTTAAGCATGTTTCGGCATATACTTGTAATTAGGAGCTGCTTCGGCTTAAGGCCAAGCAGTCAATGTTTAGTTTTGGGCCAGGTTATGTGTGTTCTCACTAAGTGTGATAAGTGTGTGTATGTTGCTGCGTTCATGTACGTATATATATATATATATAAATGTAGCCTGATATATTTCAAATTGAAAGTTTATATAAGTTTAGTTTTTCCTTGATCGGTTTTTCATATCTTTCGTCGTTGAGTAATGTGCCTTTGTGGGCTTTTCGTTTTATAATTAGATAAGAAATTTGGTGTAGCATTTATTTAACATGCGATTAATGTGTTAAAGCTAGCATGATTCACAATTATTATTAGGGAATTTTTATTTGTATACCAGCACGATAATGTTCGAGCTTAATGGATTTATCACTGATTCAAGATATCCACTGTTTATCAGCAATTGCGAAATAACAAATTATTCACATTGTAACCCTTATAAATACACTGATAATGTATATAAATGTGTATATTTGCACTTTGAATTCCTAATTATTAATATCTGATCTACGCATTAGTTTAATCCATGAGTTTGCATTTGCGTTGACTGTCAAGCCAGGTATTTTAATAATCCCCCAGCGCAAACACAATCATTATCAGCATCATAATAATCATCATCAGCAGTAACAAAAGCGAAACGAAGTGCAACAAAAACCCACCACCACCACCAACACCAACACCACAAAACCAAGGACATTAGCCGAAAGCATCAAGTTTTCGACTTATCCACGACCTGGACCTCAACCCGAAGACAAATACCCAAAAAGGGTATCGCCGCTGGCTTCGTCTCTTCCTGTTTTCCTCTCTAGCTGTTTGTCGTTTGCCTGCTTTGCATGCGAATTTGGCGCCAAAAGTTTGCGAGAGGCAGAGAGAAGGTGGAGGGTTATTTTGCGGGCAACAACAAGAACAATAACAGCAACAGCAACAAATGGTGGCATGAAAACTTTTGCCCAAAGAGAAACGAGCAGCGAGCAGCGAGCAGCTAGCAACGCAGCAGGGCACGCATTTCGAATTTGAAATCCTTTATCCCTTTATCTGGCTTTAGCTCTAATCCCATCAGACACAAATGAAGAGAAGTTTCACGTTTCGCAGACGCAGCAGCGTCAATTCAACTCCGGCTCCTTTTTGCCATTTGCCAGAGCGAGTTAAGCTTTTGTTTTCGTCCCTGTTTGCTTTTGAAGTGCTTGAGGGGAGCCAGCAGCAGCAGCAGTTTGGGATTAGGCCGCCAGCTAAGTAATGTGCTGTATGTGCCTATGTGTGTGTGTGTGTGTGTGTGCCCCTGCCAGGTGCATGCCTGGCAGAAACCTGTGGCTGAGTCGGAGTGGCAGCTTGGCTCTCGAGACTGGGCTGCTAATCCCAATGCCAATCCCATCACATGCCAAACCGGCCCCCACTCCACACACACTCACACACACATGCACACACAATTGTCCCCCCCCCCCCTTGACTCAGTATATCTGTCTGTCTGTCTGACTGATGGCCCTGGCTGACTGGCTGGCGCTTTATTGATCGCCTCGAGGATTATCCAGGGCATCCACACAGCATATTGGGCAGCTGCTTTGGTCATTTTCAATTTGCGCACAACAACCAAAAAGGGGTGGGGTGCGGGAGCAGCGAGTTGTAAGCTTTTGGCTCTTCTCTAATCCGTTTGAATGCTCCTCCCCTCCCCCAATGCAACATGCATAAATGGAAACACACATCGTCAACACACGACGCCACAACTTACATTGTTGTTGTTTTAGTCTGCATATGAATCATACGCAACGTAATCCCAATTCGTTTAAGTCACAACAATCCATGCCGGCGTCGACGCCAACAGCAACATCCAACGTCCAGTCGCATCGCACAACATTATTTGCCAGCGCCTCAACATGGCGTGGGTGCGTGTTAAGGGGCTGATTGTGGGGAATGGGGGCAGGTCGAGCATATTTTCGCAATAAAGTAGATCCCACATTAATCCCAACGATTTTGTGCGCTGCCCATTGCGTGCTTTAGCTGTCCATATGTGTGTGTGAGAGTGTATTTATTGTGTGTGTTTGACTATTTGTGTGTGCTGGCAATGTTTGTGTCTGTGTTAATCCTTAAACCAGCAGCGCTGCTAGCGTCGCCGCCAACTGCAGCAAGAGGCCCAAAATCATGGCGAGCACTGAAGGCGGCTTGTTTGGGGAGCAGGAAAGTGTGAAGGAGGGTTGGGATAGGGAGTCGTCGCCACACACAGCGACGCACAGTGACAGCAGCCAGTTGGCAGAGTTGGCGGATGAGATGACGTCGACGTCGCTGTTGCCGGCTGCTGCTGTTCGGGGGGATTAACTTTTTTCCAGGCAAACAGTGTGGTGGAGGCCGTAGAGACGAGATGAGACGGTGGCGTTCAGTATTTCGGGCTTGGGTTTTTCGCTTGGTGGCCGCGTGGGCGAGGGATTTAATTTCGTGCGGGATTATTATTTCGGATTTAACTCTTCGTTTTATGGATCGCTTGATATTATAATGAGCAGTGGCGCCGTTGGCACACCATTAAATTTGCAAGGGGGTCAGCATCATAATTAGTTTAAACTTGTGATGTAAGCCAAATGGTACTTATCTATGTATACATTATTGTAAGATGATTTATGCTACAGTATGTGCAGTAAATGATGATTTGGGTTGCTGGCATAATTTTTTTGATTAATGTAGAACTTATCTTCCTCTCAGAAAAATGGTTGTAATATCAATTTGGGATCGCCTTAGGTAAATCAAAATATTATCTATTAATAAAATATAAAATATAATAAAAAAAATAACTAAATTCCATGGAAATTTTTTTTTTTTTATCCCATTTTTATTTTATTATTATAATTACATAGTACAACATTATTTGAGTTTGTTTGGAAATTTTTTAATAAAGTTATGGTACTATTATATTATGTAGTTACGCATAAGTATGTGAATTAATTCCTTATCAAGTATATAAATATATTTATTTATTTTTGATGCATACTTGTATACTCATCCAGTCTCCGATATATTTTCATCCATACGCACCTAGTTATTTTATGAGTATGTGCGATACTTCGCCGTCCCTGTCTTATAACCCGCATTATAAACTCGGGTGTATTTTTATAACCCAAACCCCATGGCAATGGTTTCTGCAAATGTGGCATCAGCGCGAACCTGAATCCATTATAGCGTAAGCTGTGGGCAATACCAAACACCAACACACACACACACACACGCACAGTCAGGCAGAATTATCCGAAAACGAAATGACATCCCTTGGAAATTAATCCTTAATTCCATTCATTTCGTATAATCCCTGAGATATACTTTGATAAGCGTAATGCGGCCGAGGCTCAACGTACAGCCAGCACGAAGGGAGAGCGCAATGCGCTCAGAGAGTGTATCTGTGGCTATGTGTGTGAATGCTGATGTGAGAGCAGCGTACGCAATTGCAGAGAGCCACATGTTGCTATCTGCATTTGCCAGTGTATTTGTGCGTGCAACTGTGTGTGTGTGTGTGAGCGCTCTTTGTATATATGTGTGTGTGTGTGTGTTTTCATCGCATGGGGCGCCAAAACGAGCCGTGCGCTCTGCTTTGGGCTTCAGTATCGTGCCAAACATGCTGGAGGAAGGTTGGTCTTACATTTAGCTCTCTCTCTCTCTTTGTATTTTTTTTTCGTGCCGCTTAAATCGTATCGAACTCGCGCCGGTCGAAATGTGCTGCTGTTGTTATTGTTGCTGTTGCTGCTGCTGTTTGTGGTTGTGTGCAATTGGATTATTTGTAGGGCATGGGGATTAAGCGTGCGCGCATGGGTAGAAAGCAGTAGGATTCTGAAATACCAATGAGTTCAAGAGTTAATCAAAGTGTGACGGTAGAATGAATCTTACGCGAATTTCGACTCTCATCAGCTAGTGCAATAAAAGTGGCCCATGACCAATACCATGTGCAACCGGCATGTGCAACAAACAAATACACGCACACACACACACGCGCACAGAGATACACTTGAAGTTGGGGTTGTGTTTGTGACGTTGTCGCCAGACGAGATTTGCCACACCACTGTCAAGTCGCATTTGTCTACAGAACAGCAGCAGGGACGGCATCAACAATACACACACACACACACACAAACACACACACGCACACTCATACAGACAACGGGCACAAATGAACTTAAAAAGCAGAGCGAAAGCTTTTAAATCTGTTGCTTTCGTGCAGGCTAATCCCTATGAAGTTCACTAGATTTTGTTTTGTGCTACTGTTTGGCATCCCAGTGGAGCTTACACACACACATACACACACATTCAGAGATATATACATACTCTAAGCAGTTCTAAAGCTGGCAGCCGAGAGATGGCACAACAACAACAACAACAGTCACAACAATGCATGTGGCAGCAATAACAACAACAATGCCGTCGCGCTTTTGCACTCAAAACAGTGGCAAGTGCGCCCAACCTAGCGCTTTACCAACGGCACATCCACATTCACATCCTAAGCCGCACCACCACCACCACCACCAACAACAATAACAACAATAACAACAGCAACAACAAAAAACTCACGTAGCGCTCAACAGGAATAAGGCTGTGAAAATAAAATAAAGGCTAAAATGATAAGTGAAAGCAGCTGACGGGATGAGGATAGAACTGGGTAGCTATTGCTCTCAAGGGAACTAATGCTATGTGTGTGTGTGTGTGTGTATGTCTGAATTTGTGTGTGTGGCTGCGATAGCCCGATTAAGATTCAGGCTCTAGGCTAATTTATTGGAAGCGGGTTAGAATTGTGCTCATGCTTCAATAGGTGACATAAAGTATCGTGTGTGATAGTTGTTTTCCCAAGCATGCATGTACACGCATAAAATGAAATATGTCTCACAACTCGATTTAATATTTAATGCATTAATTTCAAAATGGTCAATTTATAAGTCGAGTGTTACTCGAACTTTTTTCACTATTAAATTCAATTGGCATACAACCATAATTACATAATTGGGTAGTGTCTCATCTCGATATATAAATAGGGATTTATATAATTTTCTTTTACTTTATAATTCAAATGAGCTTAGAATTTTATGCTCATTGCAGTGTTAAGATTTATATAGATAAGAGTTTCAAATCCAACTATAATACCTAAATCTAATCTTATCTTTACCATAATTGACAAAAAGCTATTAGAAAAACTACCAAGAATTTGCGCAAGACATCATAAAAATGAAAGATTTGAGTTAAAAGTTATTTTTACGTTTTTAGTTATAATTGACGGAATGGTAAGTGCATTTTTTTAACAATCTCTTATTCCTATAACATCAGTGAAATTAAAACTATTCTTATCCACTTTGTACGCATGCAAATGTAGCTTAATTGAACATTTCTTAAAAAATTAATTCATTCTATCTATAACTATATCAATTAAAATCGATTTCTGATTGTGTACTCCAAGCATTCCAAGTATTGCCAAATTCCTTTGGATAGCCTCGACAAACATATCGAAATTCAATCACAGTTTTTTCATCCGCATCTATTCGATGGAAATTGCCCATTTAATCCTGACTCGTGGCTTCTGTTTTAAGGTCTCCACATTGTTGAATCCACAGGCTGTTGTTGGATATCAACTGGTTCGAGTCATGCTGGCAAAACACACACATGGTGACACACACACATGGGCAACAAAAAAAGTGACATAGAGAGCGATAAAAACTTTGCTGGCATTGAGTGAAATCGCAAAAAATTAGCAGTTAATCCCCTTAAATTGAATACCGCAGATGGTGTTGATGTTGATGGCAGTGACAAAGACCAACAACAATTGTGCAAAAAAAGACACACACACACACAGTCGACACTCAATTCGCACACACTGCAACAACTATTGTAAGCTGCCCCCAGCCGCCCCAAAGTAACCCACCACAAAACGACAAAAACAAATGTTTTTTATATATCAACAGCTATGACTGTGGCTCTGACTGAGATTTATATATGTGTGTCTGTGTGTGTGTATGTTGGCCACGCTTAATGCGGCCTGGCAATTAGCCAGAGTTGCCACATAATACGCGCGGATAAATGGCTAAGATTTTAAGTTTTGTTGCCGCGTTGGTGGATTCAGAGTCTACGGGTCGGCATATCTTTAGCGGGCTTTAGTTATTTTTTGTCTTGCTTCTTATTTCTTATTTTGTGTTACTGTTTGGACTTAAGCTGTCAGCTGTGTGGTACGGCGGCTGTCTGTGGCTGTGTTTGCTTGGTTGTCAGTCTGTCTGTATCTCTGTCTGGGTGCCTGTGGTTTGGCTTTGCGCCCAGAGATGCGAATGCATTATTGTATGTGTGCTTATGTGGCACTGAAAGCGTAACCCGATGCAACTAATCCGCGCACAAGCGGCAACTAATCAATGCAACTGGAACTTGACGTATTAACTGGAAATCTGTTCAGAAATTTGCTTAATCCCTGTGAAGCTCAGCAAAAATCGAAAAGAAAACAACAAGAAGCACGGCAACACAATAAGATGCCAGCACACAGTAACCAAAGAGCATAATAATAAAAAAAAAACGTGAATAAAAAAATACTGGGCAAAGAAAGAAAGAATTATAATGCCACAGCGTAAATCCCTCCTCAAATTAAGCTCCTTGGCAGTCGCGTATCGGCGGCAGAGCTGCCAGCGCACCCCTTATGCTCTTGTGGTTGCTGCTATTGCTGTTGTTGTTGTTGTTGTTGGTGTAGCAGCAGCAAAAGGTTACGCTTAATGTAAATACGCTGCTGCTGTTGCTGTTGTTGCCGCTGCCGCACAGAGGATCAAATTTCATCCCCACCAGACAAAGCCCAAATACCAAAATACCAATGCGAGTTGGCAAATGCGACATCGACACCAACACCAACATCACTAGCAACGACAGCAGCAACAGCAACAACAACAACAACAACAACAGCGGTATCGACGACATCCTTCTGCCGCTTAAGTAGACGACGACGAGTTTGAGGACGAGTACGAGGATGCGCAGGAGCTGCCACACTAATAAAGCAAGCAGCGCTGCAGGCGGCCCAACTGACTCATGCAAAGCCCAATCTGTGGCACGCCTCCCTCCCCACCTCCCCCCACGCACCTCTCTAGCGTAAATTCAAAAGCATTCAAAGCCGCTCATCTGGCGACCTCAGCAGCAACAGCAACAGCAGCAACCGCCGCATTCGCAGTTCATTGGCAGCGGATTAAGCCGCCGCGCACTCGCAGCGAGCGACACAAAGACGCTTTGCCATTGGATCGATTTAAAATACAGCGACGACGATGACGGCGACGACGACGATGAACAAATGAAGAAAAAAATAAATAAGAAGCAAAAAAATTGTATAAAAGAAAAATCAGTTGTGGGTATTAATGGCCTCGATATGGTATATGGGTATGGTTGAGGGTAATATGTATAAGCACCATTAACTTGTACTTAAAACTGGGTGCGTGTGTGTGTGTGTGTGTGTCAGGTGCGGCGGGGCCACAGCGCCCTCACCCCTACCCTTACACCCCGTTTCGCCTCTTGTTTCTTGGGTGTAACTTAATTCGTAATCGGGCCACGAGCGTGGAGCGTCTTCAAGCGGATTATATTAATCAATGCTGCCGCCCGTCTCATAACCAACTAGGCGTATGCGTATTCTGTTTCCTCTTTAAACCAGCACACCAGTATATAAATATATATATGTCTTTGTTGTGCCTTGTCTCGACTCGACTGCTCTCTTAATTGAATCAATAAGGCCAGATCGCGCATGGTGCGCTCCTTTCGCCTCCACCCCCTTCGCCAACTCACCCGTTGATTTTGTTTGGCTTTAAGCAGGAAGATTTAAAGGCAAATGTAATGCTAGAGCAACACCAGGGCCGCCCAGTCTGTCCAGTGCATATCTACAGACATATACTATATATATACATATATAGAAATATATATTGGTATATGCAGGCCAATAATTCACTCGCACACATGCACACAGTATAAAAGGCAAAGCGTCTTAACCGTTAAGTAGGAGCAACGTAAATAAGTAATATTGATAACTAAAGTGATTAAGGTTGCCGCCATGTGTGGCAACAGCGATGACGACGACAACAACGATGTGAATGCAACACACTGACGGTGACTGAATATGGTAAAGGAAGGGGATGCCGGAAACGCAGCTCAGCGACTAGCTATGTGATAAAAAATATGAAGTACTGCTTCTTAGAAGCATGCGATTAGCAATTGCTAACTTCCACCCAGATTAGAAATCGCTTATACCAGCAAACCCAAAATTTTCAGAATTTAAGAAACTTTCATTCATTAATAGATTAGAGCTACTATACTAATTCTATATAATCCCAAGCGAAAACTGAGTCACTAGCGATAAGATAAATTATGTTGCGTGCTACTGAAACTTATTAAATTGAGAAACTATTATTTTAACTTCAACCAAGTTACTCATTTACCAACAGAATATGATCTTAAAACAAGTAATTTCGACTATAAAATCATTTTAAACAAAATTTGCACATGGACTTAAGCTTATGGGCTTTGGACAATTTTTGGTCTTTATTATCTTGAAATAAAGCAATAAAATCTTAATACTTTACTACTTTATTATAAAAAAATTAGCAATATATAACCCAAAAATTCAAAGATTCAATTGTGGTGAGTAATTTTCTTTTTGGAATCAGTTAACTAAAAATTTCAAAAACTTTTAAAAGAGCTTCAGCCAAGCAGTGAATATAACAATAGCTCGGCTCTGAGAAGTCCTTTTAAGAATGTGTGATCGATTTGAGCAGCTGGCAAATAGTACTCGACTCTCAGTTTAAGTCGAATACAAGTGTGATAATGTGAGCGGACATTTAAGTATGTGTGTGTGCACGTGTGTGTGTATATATGTGTGTGGGTGCTTAAACTCTTATTGGTTGGGGTAGTCAATGACATTTGTTTGGGGCTCTTACTTCTGGTTCAACTGCACTACAAGTCGATTTTTGACATTTTGAGCAAACATTTGGCTCCGCCACGTACTTCGATTGTGTTTGCAGACATTATCGACATTTAAATCCGTACTCAGTGCTGCTACGGGGTCTAAACACAGCGGAAGAGGCAGTGCCAATGGCAACGCTGTTAGCTTGTTCTACACTTGATAATATTTGACAAATTGAAAATCCTTTTGTGCGACCGCCCTTGCAAGCATTTCTTTTGTGCGGCTGCACTTTTGTGGCCAAGTGTGTCTGTCTGTTTGTGTGTGTGTGTGTTTGTGTATGTGTGTGTGTGTGTTTGTGATCACACATGACTGCATACAGCTTGCGTGTCTGTTTTCCTTATCCTGCGCTCATAATTTTAATCCTTTTCAACATTTTACGTTTATTTGCATTCATGACATTCTCATATTTGTTCGGAGCACTTGAAAGGACTCTGCTTAGGGTTTGATATACAGTTGGTTTTGTGCCTTTGTCCAGATCAGTACGATTAATACAATATCTTTAAAGTGGTTAGATAGCTTAAGTCAATATACGTACATGTATATATACATATATTTATATTTGTCTGTACCAAACAGAATTCATAAGGAACTACCACTTAACAATTCTTAGAGATTTTTTAGAAGATAAAATATACATTATAATAGGCATTCAGTTTTACCATTTATTATGGAAAATTGTTACTCATTTTTATCAATAAGGTTAGGGTGTTTAATAGTCTGGTTGAGCTATGCAACTCAATTCGATGTACGACACTTGAATGTCATCAATTAATAAATGTGCTTCTTTAGCTACTTTTATGTATGAGTTCGCTAGTTGCAAACACAGAATTCATTACAATTTCCATTGTCAGGTATACACATTTGTATTTATGTATACGTAAGTATGTATAGAAAAATCTCAACACTCAACAAAGTCGTTTGCCACTCATCAACGTGCTTTGACCAAAAATACACATCATAATCCTTTTGTAAGGATTTGGAAACTTCTTGTGATTTTGCCCTCAACCATGACTCGTTGCACATGGCTTTTTCTGGCTGTCGACGGGCTCAAGTTGGGCGCTGTGCGAGGTTTGGGGATTTGGAGTTACGTTTCTGGCTTTGCTTGCATTCAATTATCGTGCGCAGTTGGCCATTGTCTCAGGACGCATGTCCTTGTATAGCCTTTCGTCTTCGAATTTGGAACTAATGAAGTGCTGCAGTGCCTTAAGCAGCTGCTAATGCCACTAGAGCCGGAGCTACCGAGGCTAGAGCTAGAGCTAGAGCTGGGGTTGGAGTTGGAGTTGGAGCTGGAGTCGGAGCCGTCTGAACTCTCTTCAGCTGCCTGCACTTGAACTCAAGCAGTAGCCACTTGGCCGCATGTATAAGCATGTTTTCTGGTTTGCTTCACAGACAAAGCTTAGAACCACTTAAGAAAATCCATTCAGAGGACTCTGGGGCTAGTTTAGTTTTTCTGGACAGCAGCCTCACCTGCTGTCTCATCGCCCCCAAATCAACATACATATCTCCGAGAGATGGAGGTGTATGTGTGTGTGTATGTATGGCTTGAGCATGCTTTGTGTTTGTTGCTATTGTTGTTGTTTTCTTGGGGCAACAACAAAAAGGATTAAATCTAAGACAGGTCACACACACATGCAAGGACATACATGCATAGTTTTACATGTCGTAAGGACAAAAAATGAATTTATTACACAACAAAACAAAAGTTGAGACAATTTAAATGCCTTTGCTCGTTCGTTCTCTCGTAAATACCCGAAAAAGAGTCTGACACCAATTTTGCAGCTGGGGCGCCAAATGAACTTCGGACGGAGGCTGGGTTTAAATAAATTACCGCTACGGGCCATGCTTATTTCATTAGGATTATTTCGACTGGGTCTCTCTCTTTAGCTAACGAAGATATTGCTTCACATCCATTAGCTTGGACTATTTACATGCCAATTGGCTGCGATGGGGAAGGAGGAGGAGGAGAAGGGAAGATCCCTTGATTTCCGGTTATGTGTTGTTACTGACACAGAAACAGAAACAGTCTATACACCTCAGAAAGGGGGTGGGTTGGTTGTGCAGTGCGCTAAACGCGAAAGTGAAACGATAAGAGAAAGAAAATGCCTAGCGGCATTAATTATAAGCCGCTTAAAAGTTTCAACATGTTTTCCAAAGAAAGCCCTTTCGAAAATACCAAATACGCCAAAGTCTATGACTCAGCCTGACAAATGCAAAAATACAGCAAGTACTAAATAAACAACGTATGCAGCGTTAAATGTTACACGCAGATTTAGATCCAAAGAGCAGCGTCTTCAAATTAGCACAGCCACAATCGATAGTTAACTGAAGCGGACCGTAAGCCATCTTAACCTCTTTGTTCAGTTCAAAAAAGGCTTTACAGTTTTACTGCAGTCGCTTATAGATCACATCAAACTTCCTCTCAAGGCGTACTTTTCAAGTTTTCATGAAAGTTAAAAGTTTCATTCTTATGCACTAACCAATTGGAGTAACTCAAGGCTTACATGAATCAAATATTTTAAAAAAATTGGTTTTCGTTATTGAAACATACACAATTTAAGCATAAATTACAGTAATATTATTTTAGTATTTCATAGTATTTCGAATAAATACTCGTCGAACAAATCCGGATGGTATATTTACGAAATATATATGAATTGATTAATCAAATTATAATATGCTTATATTGTATGATATAATTACAATATATTTGATGGTGTTTTTGTCCTGCAATAGTTAGTTCTACTGTCTCTGTTGGTAAACCAACAATTCTGAAATTTGTAGAGTATATTTAATATGACATAGGTCTCTTCCCACTTCCTCATTTTTTATGCATTTTTCCATCTTTTGTGCTTTGCTTGATCTCCTGCGGCACATGGCTCCGGGGCATTCAAGTTGATTTTCATTTTATTGTGCTTCTTAATATGTTTTCTTTTGCTGCAAGTTGCAACACTGCCGCCGGGTGTTGGCAGTACGTGAACCAGGACTTAGACAGGGATATGCAACGTCCAAGGTGTGAGAAATAGGCAGCCATGCGTAAGACATGTGGGTGTGCAAATAGATGTATGTGTATGTGTGTGTGTGTGTTGTACAAAGTTCTTAAGTAGTCCCGTTGTTGGCTTGGCATTATAAATTAAAATGCATGCATTAAAAATTCTACTGAAAAGAGTTTGCAATTAAGTAGGACTTAAGTTGAAGTGTAAATAAAAATGCAAGCACACACACAAGTGTATAAAGACTTAAGGACTGCTGCAAGAAGTCTGGGAAAAGACATCAAATTGCCTGCTTCGTGGCACCCAAAAAACTTGTGGCAATTTCCTTAAGACTATTGCTTAATTTCCGGTCACTCTTACTTTCACATACACGCACGCACACACACACACACACACACACGCAGAGAGACAAACATGCCTGACACTTAAGTCCTTTAAAATCCTGAAGATTTTTCGTGCGGCTCTCAGCACTAAGACATTTCACTGGTCAACCACTGATAAGCAAATTCAAACAGTTCACTTGGCTTAAGCAGGACCCTTCCGCATAGCCGCACCTGCCCCTGGCCTTTGCATGTCTTTTACACATTAGGCAAATATCCTTTACGGTTATTAAAACTTGTAAAATTTTAATTTTCATACCCAAATCACTCAAATCATTTTAATAAGTAAATTATGAACATTTTCTTATAAATAAACAATACACACTTTATTCGTCCACCCGAAAAATCCCCAACCCAATTCCCCATCCCTCCAACAAGGACTCAGACCAACCTCAACCACTGGCAGTCACAAAAAAGCAGAACTACAAATATTTGTTGGTCAAGATATTGTCAGAGCAAACTAAACCGTAAACTTATATAATCCTTGCCAGCAGTCACTTAAATTGTTCTGCATCTGTCCTTTCTACCCTATTCCACACTCCAAGCAACCCACTCAATTTGTGTACGTGTGTGTTTGCTGGTATGTGTGTGCTTCTTAGTTTCTTAGGGGATTAAGTCGTTTTGATGTTGTGCGTAGGCGATTCATAATTATTGTTGGCCTTTCGGCAGTCGTTGCCGCTTCTTGTGGTCAGTCAATTGGTCAATTTCTTAGAAGAAAGCCAAATGCGCGCACATACACAAACAACAAGCAAGGTGGTCTTATTGAGGTTTAACTTCCATTCCACAATAAAATTTCATGGCAATCTGCACACGTGGATGCTACGAAAAGTTACGAAGATTAAAATCTTTTTGGGGGTTGCTCTCCCCTGCTGCTAATTGGCCCACCTCTGGGCTGTTGCGTAATCATTCTCATCGTGGTCCATTGCATACTCCAAGGAGCTTAGCTGACGGCACTAACAAGCAAACCGATTCCCGAATATCCCATTTATTTGAACTTTCAATTCAGATTGCGATAAGCCAAACACAGCGAGCACAATTTTGCAACTGGCAAACCGTGGGGTAATCAAGAATAAGCGAGCGTACAACAATTTAGAAAACGACTGAATAAAGATCAAAAGAGATTAAATTTTGTTATATTCAAAATTACATTTTATAACTATTGAATACCCTGTACGTATAAAATATAGAACTATTTTTAATGACAATTCTAAAAACGCTAAAGTATTTCAATACATAAAATTAATATATTTCGGTTGATTTTCTGTATTCCCGGCTGTCAACTCTAATTCTTTCTCTAATTCTAATTAATTTATTCAGTAACTAGGCTTTAAAAAATGAAGATAATGATTATCTTTGGCTTGCTCTTTGATCTTTTAAGTACAAGTACAGGGTACACAGTACCAATTGGTCGCTAACAGAAATCGCAGGCAATTGGCAACTTCATTATTTTTGCGCTCACAGAGCTGGCAACGCTATTGACTTCGACGCTGGCGCAGGTTAATAAATCTTAAGATGCGACACAGGGCACAAAAAGAAAGAGAGAAAATGGAAAAGTCAGCGCTTGGGGAGGATGCAGACAGCGCGACGACAGCGTCTAAGCCTATGCAAGTGGAGTTCATTACAAATCGTTTGTCAGCTTAGGGCGGGTGGTCTGGACGGGTGGAGGTAATCGTAAGGAGGGGCTATCTGTCTGTCTGCCTGCCAGCCTGCCAGCCAGCCAGCAAGCCTGGCTGAGATTTAATGCCTCAAACGTTTTTAATTCAATTTGTTTGGCCTGTTCGTCGCTGGCTGTCTCGATTATTTTTGCCACTGATAATGCTAATAAGGATAAGCGCCGCCTGGCAGCGATGCGGGGCTACTTAAGCGCTGCACTGCCTGCAGACGAATGTATCAGGACAGCATCCCCCAACATCATCCCAAAGCGCTGCCATTTTCAGGTTAGGGTGATTCCACAAAACAATGTCCTGGGCTGGGCGACGCAACAATTAGCGTACTACGTTTGGCCACTATGTGATTCACTCTACACACAGTCTCACACCCACACAGCTGCCACTTACACATATGCATATTTTTGTGAAATCCGATTTTCAGTTGAATTAGGCCAGAACCATGGACCAGGATAGTAGATTTAATGAGTTTATTATTCGGTTGCATTTCTCTCCATTGTTCTTTGGCCGAGACTTTTCAGCCAAAGCCGCTGCCACAAAACGCACCTATGCCACTTATGGGTATTTCCTACACACAATTTCTATCCGCCATTTATGATGCGTTTACATAATGCCAACGCCAAGCCAGGTCAGCAAAATGCAACGCAAATGCAACCCCCAAACACTCCAATTATCGGTTAGGGTCTATGTGAAACTGGTATGTTGCAAATATAATGCACAAACACAACAAAAAGGACACCGTCCACGGCTTTAATAACACACGCATGTGGCAAATGGAATTACATAGCCAAAAAATATGCTACGTGATGCTATTATTTTAAATTTTAAATGGCTTGCCAGAGTTTATAAATTTTACGTTATCCAAAATATCAGATATTTAGGCAAATATGAAGATTTAAATATAAATATTAAGACATCAAATTACCGTTTTATTGTTTATAAAAAAATATAATTATTAAGGATTTCACTTTCCTTAAGATTACAAAAATTAAGCGGAATCATTTCCAGAAATTTCATATCTTAAAAATCCTTACCCTTTTTACTCTGAAATTTGGTTTTTAAGCCGCTGCTTATTTTATAAATAACTTTAGTCAATATTCATACATATATTATTCCATATGCCTTTTTCGTACATACATTCATTTATATTTAATTTACTCTTTTCGCGAATATGTTAATACAATTGATATATTTATTTTTAATGCCCAATAAGGATTTTATGGCAATTAAAAGATTTGCAGACACAAACAACACCACACACAGTGTACGGTGTTCATGTATATATATACATATATACATATGTACTATATACAAAAATATATTTAAAGTTAAAATCGCTCATAATTGTGAAAGCAATATTTGGTCGTTCGGCTGTTTAAAACGCGCCCAAACGCCAATCGCCAATCTGTGCTGCTTACAATTTTTATAATTGGAATAATTAATAATACCATTATGGCGGCCAGCAACGGGCGTTAAGCCTATTCGATGTTGGTGTCCCGCCCAATGACCCCCTTTTTGAACCGCTCTGTGCCCAACAGGCAAAATGCATTTTGAGCTTTGGATTGGACATTTGGGCGCTTGGACGCATTGCATTTGGCGTACGCTATTGGTATATTTTGCTGAATTATTTTTAAGCTTTCCATAATTGGTTGCCAAAAAGTTGCCAATAATTTGATTTAGACCATATTCAAAGAGCCTTACCCGTGAGTACTAGTATACTCGAGCTGCTGAGTGCTGCTGGCAAATCATTTCCCGATGATTAGCGGCAACATTTTTCAATTTGGCCAACTAGGCACTCGGGCCAGCACCATGGGTATTATTCATTTAGAATTATTTAGCCCGTTATGAATGCACATATTTATAATCCTGGAAATGGCCTATGGCATGGGGGTAAGCGGCTAAAACCATTTTGTGGCTAACCGCAGCATACAATAATTTATTCAACATTTTTCTGCGGTCGTGAATTTGTGCGGTGTGCGGGGCAAATGGCCAATGTATAAAATATGTTTTAATTGCTTATTTTAACTTGCCCGATTTGCACTTGCCGCCATTTGAAGCGTTTCAAACTAAACCGATTAGCAGCAGCAGCACAGTTAGAATTAGAGTTAATAATAGTTGCATGGCAATGCAATACCCTGCAATTAACTGTAAACAAAATGAAGCTGAAATATCAGTTGATGATTCAATTTAGAAGAGGTACAATTAAAATAATATAATACTATTTAATACTTATGAAACAAAGTCCTTTTGTTGGGTATATAACATTACTTTTTTGGGTATCTTTTCGTTTAGAATACTTACTATTGAGCCTTTTGCATATTCAAATCTATTGTACTGAAATAACATTTTTAGTCAGACAAATAATCATTTTAATAGGATCCTTTATTTAAAATTCTATTGTGTTGTGTAAAGATTAAAATTAAATTAGGGCTTAAATATTAATAATCTTTTCAAATTAGTTAATAGGTGTGATTTTTGGAGTATAAATAAAAATTTGAATTAGAATATTTCCTATCTAATGAAACTTATTTCAAAGTGAAGTGGGGTTGACGAATGATTTGAAATTCTGAGCACCACTTGACAACCAGCTCTGATTATAATTATATAAATTAAAAAGTGCTATCTGCTCTCTGTCTATTGCAGCGAAATCGCTTCCACTGCACTGCGTGGTTGAGTCTGTGCACTCGCTTAATGCGTCGCTTACCATTGACACACGCCAGCCATGGAAACGTCGGCCCAACATTGAGACAGACAGCTATGTGATCATTGCAGCTGCCACGCCCTGGAGCGAAATAGTGCAAACGGCGCTTCAGCGTCTAGGCTACTCGCAGGAGGTGGCCAACACAGCAAGAGGTGGGTTGAATGATAAGTGCGACTGCTGACAACAACTGCTAATTATTATCATATTATTGTCTCGTTATGCAGGCTCCCTGATTATCAAGCACTGGAAGCCCATACCGCTGGAACAGATCTCCGATAATCCGGCAGTGCCGGTCAGCGATATTGTGGGTGAACTGACCTCAGTTATAACGCTGCGCATTGTCATCTTGCGTCCGAAGACATCCCCCTTTGGCGAGATCAAGGACAAGCTGCTCAAGCTGCTTGTGCTGCAGTCGCATGCACTGCTCCGCTCCACCGGCTGCCCCCTGGACGAGGTGAGTGTAGATTCGAGAGTGGAGCTACTAATTAGACAGTCGCTTTGAACTCTCTCAAGAAAATGTCATGTTAACTTGACAAAATTCTATAATGATTCATAAGCGGTTTACGATGACACCACACTGCCTCGCTATTATCCCTCATCCTCACAAGAGTTTCTAAAACTTGTGCCTTACCCCCAACCCATTTCTTTACCCACGTGCTGTTGTAGACAGTGCGAAACTAAGCTGGTAGCTAAACGGAGCAGAGGGAGAATAAAAGCAAACTTAAAAACTCAAACCGCTAATTTGCGTGAATTGAGGCATAAGCACACACACACACACTCTCAATGAAAAGAGGCAACAAAAGTTTCGGCATATCCTTCCGCCTTCCCCCTCAACCCAGCAACAGCACCAGCCAATGCCGCCTGTGCCTATATCTCTCTGTCTCTCTCTCTCCCTCTATCTCGCTCTCCCTCTTTATCTTTCTCTTTCTGTGTGTGTGTGTGTGTGTGTGTGTGTCTTTGTATGCATATGAAATGTATAGAAAATGTTTTGATAATGACTACAAAGAAATGTTGTTAAGACGAGTTCATTTATTTTGGTTCACTTAACTAATCCTTTTCTGCAATAGTTTTCATTTTTAATCAGCTTTACGCTTATCAACGTGGCTGATGATTTTGAATACGTGTATATACATACATACATACATACATACATACATACATACATACATACGTGCATCTCTATACACATTGACTGAGGGCTTATTAATTTGTTAGATAGGATTTAAGGCAACTTACTGTAGCTAGGGGTTGCCATCACATGATCTATCTAAATCCCAGCCATAAATCACAGTTCTATAAATATCTATATATGTATATGTGTATGTATATATATTTGTTAACTATAGTGTATTGATGTATTTGGCACTATCGGAAATCACGACCGAAATACCCTTCAATTGATATTGTGACTGATTTTATTGGCCCTGATTAATATTAGCAAAACAGTTTCTCTAATCACATGATAAGCACATTCTATAATTCCCTCGAAGCACACACACCCTGTCAAATGCACTTCGATTGTGGTCACATTGCGCTGTGACTCCGCTCCCGATCCCGTGGTAATTGTCGTCTCTCTTCCAAGAATTGCGAAACGCAGGCAACCGATATGAAAATCAATTTAATCATTGGACCCCACCGAACACTCCGATCGTAATGCGCGTCAGCTCATTTTATTTACAATTAGTTGTCTATAACACACAACACAACTATAACTATAACACACACAACCATTTATACTCAAACCCCGTTCGTGTGTTCCGAACAGCTTAAGTGATTTGGGGCGCCTCCTTAGCTGATAGCAACCGACATTATCTATTGTACGCTTTGTCTACATACAGCGGCAAAGAGGCGGAGTATCTATGGGCATTTAATACAGTATACCCGAACTCACCACCCTCCCGCCAGCCCCCCCGCAACCCCTTAGACACATGCGATTGGCATTGCGACTCACTCCCTGCACGCAGAACTTATGAATTCGTTTCTATTTCTGAACATTAAATTCAATTTTAATCGCATAAGCTGGTGTGTCGTCGGGCTCCTATCGGGGCATAGGGACTATCTATTTATCGCGCTCGCGCTTGACGGGGCCGTCAGTTAATATCAGTTTTGTGGTATCAGTTCCGTATGGGACTGAAGCAGGTATCGTAATAGGCAATTTTGAGGCTAGCGCAATCAGAGTCAACCGCACATTTATGGCTAAGTAAATCCCGCTACTTGAGGGCCTTAACCAACCGACCAACCCAACCACCGTGATTTTTATGACAGTCACTTAGTGCGGCAGACGTGGGCTTAAGCCAGCTAACTGCACTGGCGACAGCCACATGCTCCACATGAGTACAGTCACGCCATCTACACATAAAATAAAATGAGTAATCTCTATTAAGCTAACAAAGTTCAATACTTAAATACATTTATGTCAATATTGTACTTTATCTTTGAGTTTCACACTATATATAATTGTGCAATATTATTTTAATAATATTGGTATAATATTCATTAAAATAAATGAGTTATCTTCCAATATTCTGTACATTTTGTTCAGCGCACTGTCATGCCTTTTACTCGTTTGGTATCTTTAAGGACACCCCCGCTAATCCAGTTCAATTATTTTTATTTCCTTGCAGGTGACTCTCTCGCAGATTTGCCGCAGTTCACACCAGAATACGTATGCACTGCCTGGCGGCGAGATATCCGATGAGCTGCGGCGCAAGTTCGACCAGTGGTGGTCGAATCAGCTCTCTCCGCAGTCCGCGATGACGCCAAAAATGCTGCCGTTTATGTCGGCACCATCAACGGTGCCAGTGGTGCCCGGCGATATGGACTTCCCGGTGGGCACGGCGATGGCTGCCGCTGCCGCAGCGGCGGCTCATGCGGCTGCAGCTGGCGCTGGCGCTGCTGCCAACCCTCTGGGCGCCATGAGTAGTCGGGAATCGCTGCTGCTGGCCAACGAAGCGGCTGTTGCGGCGGCCGCGGCGGCAGCACACCATCCAAATTCAGCTGTTAGCCAGGCTGCTCAGGCGGCTGGCCATCATGGCAATATGCTCGTCCATCCGATGCACGCATCGATGCATCATCATCACCATGCAGCATCGCATGGCGCTCAGTATCCCAGCCAAAAGACACGCATGCGCACCAGCTTCGATCCGGAGATGGAGCTGCCGAAGCTGCAGAAATGGTTCCAGGAGAATCCGCATCCGTCGCGCCAACAGATTCAGACCTATGTGGTGCAGCTGAACGCTCTGGAATCGCGACGAGGTCGCAAACCCCTCGATGTGAACAATGTGGTGTACTGGTTCAAGAACGCACGTGCCGCCCAAAAGCGCGCTGAGATGCGTGGTGGTAGTCTGGGCAATGCGATGAGTGCCTTGGGGCATGCGGCCATGAATGGATATTTGAGTCAGCATGCACCGTTGGGCCAGAACTCGAGCAGCAGCGCTGGTAGCCAGCCGCTCAGCATGGGCAATCTGTCCATGTCGCACGATTATCTCAAGAGCCCGATGAGCCTCAAGTCTGAGGATATAGACACTATGTCGCAGCACTCCGATGAGCTGGAGGAGGAGCCCAGTAGGCCTGGAACGCCACAGTTACCGCTTTCGCTGACCACGCACGAGCGACATCGCAGCACGCCCATGCTGGAGGATGAGGATGAGGAGGAGCGTGCTGGCGAGCATCATCAACAGCAGCAGCAGTCCGCACATCAGCCGCAACGCTCCAAGAGTGCCGGCAGCGATGCTGTCAATGGCTTGGATGAGGAGCGCGAGGAGAAGACTACAGTTGTAAAAGCAGGCGATGAAAACGAAACCCATGACAATTCCAATTCCAACTCCAATGCGCATCCAAGTGCTATTCTCGAGCCATCTGGCGATGAAGTGAATTCTAACAACAACAACAATAACAACAACAGCACACACAATCAGAGCAACAGCGAGCAGGAAGCAGGGGGAAACAGCCCACCCAAGCGCAGTACGCCCAAGGAGGAGGATGACGACCTGGACATGGATGAGGATGACGAGGACAATGAAAACGATGTCAGCCATCTGGATGGGTTTCGTTCACCCTCGCCCGATTTGGGCGGCAGCGTAACACCGCACAAGGATCAGCTGCCATTTCCCATGGTGCCCAACTCGATGTTCTCGCAGTCCTTCATGTACATGAGCCACTATATACCGGCCTTCGGTCAGGCAGCAGCTGGTCATCCACATGCCCATCATGCGGCAGCTGCTGCAGCCGCCGCTGGCCTGCAGCCAAATGCGCTGATGGGCGGAGCGGGACTCAATCTGTCGAGCATATCGAATGAGGAGCGACGAAAGCGCAATCGCACCTTCATCGATCCGGTTACGGAGGTGCCCAAGCTGGAGCAATGGTTTGCCATGAATACGCATCCCTCCCACAACCTCATCCTCAAGTACACCGAGGATCTCAACACCATGCCCTACCGGTAAGTAAAGGCAGCAGCACAGCCTTAATGCAATTGTCTTTTAATACACACAGACATACTACAAATCGACATATCTTATTTAAAAGAAATGAATCTATTTAAACTAATAAATATATATATATATTTGCTTTGCCGTTTTAGCCAAAAGTTTCCGCGACTGGAGAGCAAGAACGTGCAGTTCTGGTTTAAGAACCGGCGGGCCAAGTGCAAGCGTCTCAAGATGTCGCTCTACGATAACAGTCAGTGCAACCAGCTGGGCGGCTTGAGCTCCTTCGTGCCCAAATACGAGGAGCGCGATTAGTTGCGACAAGAGTATTAAAATCAAAATATTGGAACATTTGTCAGGCCATGTTACCGCTTGCTAGAAGCATTTGTAAATAAACCTGGCAACCAACAAAACAGAACTACACTTCTACTTAAGATTTAAATCCTATGCAGCTATGGCAAAAAAGAAAAAAAATCAAAAATCAAAGCAAAAAAAAAAAAAAACTTAACATAATCCCGTAAGCAAACTCTCTACAAGTATTATAGCAGGAGGTGTACCAGTTGATGACCCAGTAACAAACACACTTTCGGTCCCAGTAAGCTAGGCAGTTGCCGCGGAATATTTAGCAAAAATTAGTTAAAAATTACACTTAGATCAACTAATAGTACTTTAATTTATTTACGCAGAAAAATTTTGACAAACGACTTAGCTTAGCATGACCTAATCAAATATATCTAATAGCACCCGTATATTTAAATAAGATTAATTATGTATCAATTTGCGAGTTGGGCGTGTAACCAAAGAAAGCTAATTTCATGTGTAAATATGTATGTTATGCCTACCTATTCAATATTAATATACGACTAGTTACGAGCATTGGGAATTTCTCGTTTTTAAATACTTTGTCTAATTTTTAAAAGTTTTTGCCTTATTTTAGTTCGTTTTCCAGCTTAGCACATATCTTTGGCTCATTGAATGTAAAGAGAAAAAAAAAAACAATAAGAATTAAATATTATCTGTAGTGGATTTCGTTGTATATCTTGGTATTTAATACCTGCAAAAAATAAAAAGCTAAAGCCAACTAAATAATAGGATTTTGTTTCGAAAATATTCAGCAGCTGTTTCAAGTATTCCATTGTGTATTTGAATAATTAAATTTGAAGACTTTGATATCAATTACGAGTAGATTCACATTTATATCTACAATTAAAAACATGTTTAACGAATTGTTCCACTAGATCCATAAGCATGCAAATCGAAAATAAAAACAATTTAAATTTACTTGTAATTTATTGAAAGCATGATAACACACACACAAATAAATATTACAGACACACACATACATTATATTATAATATGTATTCCCAGCAATTATTAAATAATTAAATAAATACAATTTTAAATGTCAAATTTGAGCTGAACTCAAAGTGTTCTTCTTATTTTATCCGGAACCTTAATGGAACTCTACAAATGTACTTGGGAATAGAGTATGTTCCAGTCGATATCTCGTAGCTGTGTTCTTTTGAGAATTAAAATCTTCTTGAGATAAGGCAGCAAATGAAGGAGTTTTTTTTGCCTAAAAAAATATTAGACATTACGGCATCTGAATTTAAGACAATCGTCGAAGAAATTACTTGCACGATCAACAGGAATTAAATACCCTCAGAGCTGATTAATCAGAAATGTTGTCACTATCGTTAGTCTTCAAAATAGATCTTGGCTTTCTTGTTTATATGGAAGTTGGGTTGTGGAAGAAAGCTATTAATCAATACATCAAATAAAGACTGGCTTACGTACAATCATACTTAATACCTGTAAGCAAAACTCAAAATGCTTTGCCATGAAAACAGTCTTACTTAACAAAGCAGGGAGTCGTTCAAGCTTCACCATTCGGATCAGTTGGCTTGGTCAACATTCACTCAAATGTAGCTATTTACACAGAAGATATGAATAGCAAATTTCAGAATGAATGCGTTGATTTGAAAGCCTGTATAAGGGTGTCAAACATTAAATTTTGGGTAGCAGCTATCATCAAGAGATGATTTCGCTGCTTTGAAAAGTGTATGTTTTCCCTTTTATATAAGGTTGTTAACTTCGACTTTAATAGGTAGAATACAAGCTACTATTAAATATGTTTTGTCACTTAATGGTTTTCTAGCATACATGTGTATGCATGTGGCACATTCAAAAAAGGAAAACCAACCTCATATGCATTTGGAGGTGCTGCGATGGTATGATAGGGAGGCATGGAGTTTCGCGTGGGCATCTCCTTCACGGCGTTTGTCGCTGCTGTGTCTGCGACTGAGGCTGCGACTGTGGCTAATGTGTGGTAATGTGTTTGGCAATTTCTCATGTGGCTGGTCTTGCTTTGCTTTATTTCTTTCATTTTTGTTAGTCGCTGATAAGCAAAGGGGAAATAAATATGCATATGGAAAAAAAATGGCGAGCGAGCTGCAGATGCTGAGCGCTTGCTCCGCCTCCTGCTGAGGCTGATGCTGCTGTTGCTGTTGGCCATGCGGCGTATGAGTTATCTGCCCAGGCGGAGTATATTAGCGTTTCCTCCAACGAGATACGAAACAATTTATTAGCGCCAAAGTTTGCTTCATTTCTTTTCTCATTTCTTTATTCTTTATTTCGCTCGCCTTTGTGCAAGCCACAATTGTAGACACGCTTACACATGTACAAGTACACACACACACACACACTCGCACATACACACATACATAGTCCTATAGATAAATATAGGTACAATCATGCATGTGTGGCAGCCAAGCGGGGTATGGGAAGGTCCTAAATCAGCAGTCAACATTATTTCTTATTTTAAGTACGTATCTGAATGGGCGAATGTGTGTACCATGAGGAGTGATTGGGTGTGCGTGTGTGTTTGTGTCTGCAGGGATGTGCATCATTTGTTATCGCAAACTTTTAAATTAAAAATGGGAGCGGGAAAGACCGACAAAGCCGGCAAGGGGAAATGGAAGTGTGGGAGGTGCAAATGGCGTCACACAATTTATGAGCACATTTTTAGGCTTCCATATTAACTGGATTTTATTTATGAATTTCATAACAAGACTGTTGCATACTTTTCAGCAGAGTCGTAAATGAAAAACTCAATTCTCGCATTCTTGCGCAATAGTTCCCGGCGGAAACATAATTCTGTTGTTAACTTGCACTATTTATTTATTTTACACGTATATTTCGGAAACTAATTGGAGGACAATTTACAAAAATGCAGCAAACCCGTGAAAAATGAAGGAAAGTGGGAATGTAAAGAGAATAAATTAAGAGTGGTTCGGTGCCCCAATTCTCAAACTATAAAAACAATATATTCCACTTGATGCTACATAGCAGTACGATGAGGAACAAAAATTCTCAAAGTTCCTTTGTGAATAGCTAACGAAAAATGTTTTGAGTAGCAGCGAATCGGGCTGCATAAATATTTAAATAAAGTACATACTATTTTTTACCTCTCCAACAACCACAAAAATAATATACCGTTGCCAGTGCTCGACCACTGGTAAAATTTGGCCAGTTGTGGAGCAGATTGCGGGTGAGAGGAGGCGCGGAATTCTATAGAACTTTATCCATTAATTAAAATTGTTAGCATTTTCTTCGCGTTGTGTGGTTGGCTGCTGCTGTCTTAAATTGCAGCTCACCTCCTCTATGGAGGGAGCTTGTTATTGGGCTACACGCAGCAGCCATTTCGAGTGGCATTAAAAGTAAATACATAAACAGCTGCGAAAACATTTACATAGCTAACTGCTCCGCACTTGCGGTCTCTGAGGCCGTTTGTGCAACTTCTCTACAGTCTTTTCAACAAAAAATCCTTATAATTTCTTTGCCCAGGTTCTTGCAGATACTTTGGATGCATAAATCGTGCTTTTCAAACAACTTTTTCGTACTTGATATTATAATAACACTTAATGGCAAATAAATCTTATGCAATGTTAACGTAATTAAATGAAACTGAGAGTTACAACCTGACTTTTAAAGGTGCGTGAACCAGAGGCATAAAGAACTGCGGCGGATGACTGAATCCATCCTTTTTAAATGGTCTTGACACATTCTCGTTTTGCTCATCCTATGGAGTAGTTTGAAAAGAAATCTCTGAGTTAAATATTCCCTTACTACATTGCTGATCTCAAAATTTACTCAATCAATAGATTCAGATGCTATAGACACAGTTGTAGACCGTTAATTGGGCTTATGCATCTAAGGTTTGTGTATTGTTCAATGTGATTTATTAGAGGCTTTTGTGGTGCTGCAATTGAGCAAATGTTAAAAGGATAGATGCCAATTCATTAAAAGGACATTTCCAGTGACTTCCAAAAGACAAATTTCTTTTCGGCAATTAATGGCTTAAGCAAACACACAAAACGAAGCAATGCCAAAAGGAAATGCAGCAAGGACAACTGTGAATGGTGCGCAACGTAAACAGAACCAGAAACAGGAGCTGTATCTGCTTGTGTTTCTGGACCTGGGTTCGGTGGGTTGGTGGTGGCCGCTGCTTTGCCGCATAAATAGTTTTGCGGCTTTGACTGATATGCGGGCCAATAAAACTAATGAGCGTGCGAGCCAAATAGTTGGCGCTGCTTTCAGTTGATGTTGTTATTGTTTTTGTTTCTGCCGCTTGGTGGTTGAATTTTGCGGTGGTTTCCTTGCTTTCCAATGTCTGTGGCACAACCATTTGGCAAATTGAGTGCACAAGCCAAACAAAAACAAAAACCGAACCAGAAAGGAGCGTCTTTGAGCGAAACTGAAATGAATAAACGCAAGTCCAATTAAATGGTCATAAGTAATAATAATTCCGCTTTGATTTGTGACATTCGCTTTTCACGGCGATTTTCTATGAATGAAGGAAGGTCGATGGTACTCAGTTCAACCCCCTTAAATTTCGCCCGCTGCTTTGTCGCTGCACTTACGGCTTTTGTGGTCAAATTAGTTAATGAGAATATTTCCAAAAGATTGTAAGGAAAATTGAAAATTACGTATCCATTTAGACCGGCATCTGCCTACTCACATACAAATTTCTTTATTAATTATAAAGGAGACGGGGAGACTGTACCTATTGGTCATATTTGAAAAAGGTATCCAATATTGAAGAGCACATAAGTCAAACAATAGTTTTTATGATAGCTGCATGATATAGTTGACAGATCCGCTTAATTCTTATTGTGCCTAGTAGGGATCGCATTCCATATCTTTGCTCAACCGTTGCGCAGCTTAAAATGCTTGGGTCAGCTGCTGCAGCCACTGCCAAGAAAGGTTCAAACCGAGTTAGAGACGTGAGCTTATTAAACCTTTGGCAGGACTACAAGATGTACCATTAAATGATAATAATTCTTCTTGTTGGTTGTCTTGGCCTTAGCAGGATTTACGCAAAACAAGCGTTCGGGTAGCGTCCACTGTCCCCAGTCCCAAGTAGAGCCGTTACTGTTCTAGCTCAGATATTTTATAAGTGTATGACAACGTGGGCTTAAGTCCAAGGCGCCAGCTGAAAAACACACACTCACACACACACGCACACACAGATAGAGGAACAACGTGGCTGGCAATATACCCCTGCATAACCCAAACGCAAACTCATGTTTGTAGTTGCTTGCTGGCATCGGGCGATTATTATTTATTTTCTTAATTACGTCTTAACATCCTCCTTGAAGTGACGGGGGGAGCGGGTAGCAGGGCACTGGCACCTGCCTGTATCCTGGACGCCACTTTCTGTGTCTGGCTCATGTGCCAGACGATACATGGGAAAAGTCGTTGCGTGGAAAATTGTGCGTTTCCTTTTAAGCAGTGGACTGGGTACTGGGAGAGTGGGAGTGGGTGTGAGAGTAAGCGTGCAAAGCTCGCACATGCTACCAGCTCTAAGCCTTCCCTTCATGCCTTTGCACGAGCATCTTATCCTTGCCCCGTCGCCGACGCCCTCGCTGTCGCCGTCTCTCCCGCTGTCAACTGTCGTTTGTCTTGGGCGCGCTCGGTTTGGCCGTAATAAAAAGACTTAACAACGCGAGTTGTTTAATTATTATTTATGACACTCGGCGCTGCAGATTATTGCCCAAAATGGTGGAGGGGATGGGGGAAGAGGTGCAGGGTCTCAAAGATTGGAAGATGCTTTGATTTACTACTTCTGCTGCTCTCACTGCTCTTGCTGCTGGCGTCTCGACTATTTAAATCAATTGTAAATTCACATTTCATTTTTGGCTCAATCTCAATTCATTTTCATAAAATCCTAAAAACTTTTACTCGCATAATTTACGATGATAATTATGGCAACTGTGAATTACCCCCAGGGGAGCGGCGCCCAGTCAAGACTTTGGCTTAGCCCTCCGTTCAAGGTAAGCGTCTTTGTTTGACTCTGTGTCCAACTGTTCCTCTGTCCCACTCTACCATTGTCCGTTGCTGTCCCGCGTCTCGAGTCCTGCACAGTGTGCGGCCAATGTAAAAATGATAATCCCATTGTCAGGCGATAATTCAAAAGTTCCATTAAATATGCATAGTCTGGCGCTGGTATAAATCTGACTCACTGGGCAGCTAGTTAAAATAACCAAGAAATATTGTAATTCTTGCCCAGCAAAGATTTATGCAAATTTTAGGCGCCCCCAAAAAAAAAAAAAAAACTGAGTGAGAAAATAAATACCGGCAGTCGAGAGAAGGACTCAGCCTTAAGGTATGCAATGAATATGCATGCGTATTTAGGCTGTGTGTGTGTGTGTGTGTGTGTGTGTGTGTGTGTGTCAGCTCAAGGACATGAATTATGCCAAGTCTTTTGCCTGACTCGCTTAATTGGCAACGTTTTTCTGCTGATGCAGTTGAAGCTGCTGCCTAAAAAGATTTGCTCATTAAACCGCCAACATAACCGTTCACGATGTTTATGGGCTGTAAGAAATCATGATAAAGAAATCCTTGATAGCTCTGACATCATTCATGATATCAAAGATATTTTTCTTAATTCATATATTTTCTTGTTAATTAATAATTCATTTGTGCTCCATTGGGTCTGTATGTACAGGTAACTGGATATTTATATTTGTATATAACCCTTGCCAAATGTTGTTTCTAAAATCATAAACATATATTTTTGTCACATTATTATTTGAAAGGGAATAAACAGCCTCAAAAGTGCAATAAAAATGTTTTGTATATTTGCATAGATTATCTGCATATACTGCGCATAAGCGAGCTCACTGTCTGGCTGTAATTGTGTGTTTTTATATGTGTGTGTGTGTGTGTGTGTTGGTGTTGGTGTGTGTGACATTGCACGCCGCAGGTACACATTTCATAAAACTAATACGAATTGATTTATGGCATTGTGCTGCTGCGAAAGGCTTGCGGCGCAAGGCTGGCTGCGTCAATGAAGCTGGCTGGGGTGTTGAGGGGAAGGGGACTTTCACTGGGTAGCCGCGTCTTAAAAATGTTAAAATGCCATTCGGCGTGCCCCCGTTAAGACGCTGGTGCCCCGCTCCTTCTGGAAGGGGGCAGCTACTACTTTGCTATCAGTACGAAGAACAGTAACTGGGCTGGCGTTTTTGTCTAAATCTTTGCCAAGGCTGTCAGTTTGTGGTGCGGCGTTGTCTGCTGAGGTAGGGGTGGGGAGGGTTGGAGTAGAGTGCTGGCTCAAACTTTAGCTGGCACATTGAAAATGGTTAAGGTGCACATTGCCCTCCCTTCCCCCTACACCCTCCACCGTTTGCAAATGGTGGGGTTGTTGAGTTGCCTGCTCTTAAGCTTATAATTCATAAAGTGTACAAAAATCGAAATTTATTGCTATTTAAGATATTTTGTAAACCGCTTTGATTCCGCCAAAGCATGTCGGCTATGCCGACCACGCCCCCAAAATCCCGCACAGATATTTGTAATTAAAGTCACAGTCGGCATCACAAAACAGTTACTGCTTAAAGTCACAGGAACTTCAAGTCAGATAGAAGTATGCAAATTCCCGTCTCTACTTTATCGCCGTTATGTTTATGTGTGCCGCTTGTGACGTATCGTCTTCCAGATAGAAGCAAATTGTTTTCTGCCACTCCATCCGCTCCTCTTGCTAACAATAAAAACCTAATTTTGGGGCACATGGGAGGGCAAGGCGCTAAGGCATAAAAATAATAAAAACGATGTCGTTTATGTGCTGGGCGCCCACTTCTGATGATGACGATTGGCATTCGAGGCCGATTAGAAGGTCTATAATGTGGCCTCAAAACTTATCTTTATGGCATCGGCACAAGACACTCGTGTGTGTGTGTCTATGTGTGTGTGTGTCTCAAATGCTTAACAACTTCTGTGCTAAGCTATCAGGGCTTCTGGACAGCCAGTCAGCAGGAATTGCCATTGCCAGCTGACTTCCGCTGATGCTCACCTGGAAGCTGGACAGGAGCAGGAACTGAAGCGGGAGTAGATGCTCAAAGTTGCCAGGCACTTCACAGTTTGCTTTATCGCCAGTTGTGTCACAGCCTCTGCCAGAGGGCGTGGTCGGGGGGGCGCTTATCTCTGGACACCGCAGCTGTCATTCAGCGTCGAAAACTTTTTGGCTGCGCTTGACGCCTGCATTGTGGGTGGGTCTTTCGCAAAGTGAGTGGAGCAATAATAAGACGAAACGCAAAAAAAAAAAAACCCAAAAATAAATAAAAAGCACTTCTTTTCTTATTAAAAATCAGCAAGAAATTCGCCCATAAAAGCGAAGCGGGGGCAAAAGTGCTGCTGCCGAAGATGCTTAAAATGAAGTCACCCAGATTAGATGAGAGAGAAATTTGAAAATCAATCCATTAACAAAAGCACACACAAAGGGCCTGCAAGCAGGACCGTGCGGCATTAACTTGTGATTCCAACTGTGCGAATTCCCAACGCCCCTGCCAAGGACATTGCCTGGCTTTGCATGGCCGGAGCCGCTAATTATCCCGTCACCAAGGATGGCACTCCTCCTGTCACTCAGTCACACAGTCGCAGCCAACAAAGCCAGTGCGCTTCATTAAAACGGCAAGGACGCGTAATGCGTCTCTTACTCTCCCTCCCCCTCCCTCTTCCTCTCTCTCTCACTCTCTCTCGCGACGACTCCCCCTATTGCTGATGCTCATTATCTGTGAAGTTATCCGGGAGCGCGTGGCTGCTGCTGCCCGGGCAACAGAATTTGTCGCTTGACGAGCCTGACAGACCGCATTCAACGCATTCAATAGTTTAAACTTAAGGCGTTGCCGAGCGGGGGTGGCTGGGTGGATGACTATTGCAGGACTGCCGGGCTACATCCTGTCGCTCGCTTATCAGGTTAGCGTTATGCTGACTTCTGCATTCTACTTGGACGATTTCGCGCTGCTTCTTCTTGATTGCCTTAAAAGCAAAGCGTCAACTTATTTATTGTATTTGTATCGCTGCTACGCTTTTCAAAATCTTTTTCTCTCTGTACACTGACTACATTTATTTATATGTATATGTGTGGATCGCTTAACTTTCCTGGAAGCTTTGCAACACTAAGAATGACAGGCCTTAATTATAACATCTCTGCAGTGATTCATAGAGAGAATGACTTTATTAACTTATTTATTCAATATATATATATATATAAACACTTTAACTGAATCATATCTGATGTATTTCCTTTTGATTATAGATTATTTTTAAATGTATTAATAAAGCGGACGAATCCACTCGGTTTTTGATGCAATGATAACTTTATTTTCATCAATTTTAAATGCAACATATTTTTTCCATATATTTTTCATTTTCAAAAATATAAAGATTAGTTTGCAATTTTAGTGAATACACAAATTTATGTATTGTTCGATAGAGTATTCGAGAAGCGGCGCAAAGACAGCTTCCTTTCGTTTGTCACCTTAGTTTCTTCCTGTGGCATTATGTAACTCCCTCCCCTTGGCTGTGCAACACACAAATATGTTGCTGTCAACACGTCAGTTTTGGTTGCTGTTCTTGTTGTTGTGATTGTTGTTGTTGTGGTTACTGTTGTTGGTTGTCCGGATTTTTTATTTCCCACTGCATCTTTTATCGCTCTGTCTGAGCGAAAGCGTCGTTTCTGTTTTGCGCACGCTTCATTACAATAAATCCGGTTAGGAGGTGTCTGTCGCGTCCCTCCACCCACAATCATCTCATCCATAGAGTTGAGAGTCGCCTGCATCCATTTGCTGAGTAAGGGTAATTTTAATGCTCTATCAGTCGGATGTGAATGTGCCCACAGTAGTTCCTTACTCTCCTCCTCCCAACCACACAGCGAAAAACACATTTGGAGTAATTTGCAGTTGCACTTTACCACATGCCAAGTGGCGTCAGCGTTAAACGCAACCATCAGGACATCACGACATCAGGACATTCGCTGTATTTTCCGCATTCTGCTTATTTATTTTATAGATTTACAAGTGAAAGAATGGGGACTTGGCTGGCTGTTCAGAATCTTTGTTGTAAGCGTGCAAGATTTAAGCTGGTCTTATTTGATGCTTTTGAATTTGACGCCGTAGTAAATATACCTTTCTTTATAGTTAATTTAAAGCAAAAAATGATTAACTGTCAACTTAATCAATCAATTCCCCATTCACAATAACTTATTTGACTTACTCACCCAGTCATAAAGATAATGATAAAGTCATAAAGTCAATCTATAACTATATTTATGACTGAAATTTTAAGGCGTGTCAGGCGTATACATAATTTTTCCATGTTCATTTGAGATTAAGAATAACTTTCTTTTTTTAATTATTTTACTAAAGTTAACCCTGTCAATGATGTTGCGTTTAAGGTTTCATGAGTGCCAGCAAATATTATGAGATAACAATTTGAATGTCAGCTCATCAATCAAATAATAAACTTGACCCACTTATTTCTCCAAGCAGTATTTTTCACTGCGATAGTTGTCTTCGCAGATACATCAGTTTTAAAACAGTTAGCAAGTGAGAGCCGCTGATGGAACTGTCCAACACTGTGTGTTATCAGTGGCTTATCTTATCAGCACTAATCGGTGTCCGTAGCGGCAGGTGAGTAATTTTTATTCAGTCGTTCAGTCATTGAGGAGACATAAGACGCGCTCAACCTAATAGTATTCAGGCCCAGAAAATATAGACTTATATTCATGGTCGCCACTAATTCGAAACGATGCCTTAATCACGGTTTTACATATAATAAATGGTTACAAAATTACAACAAAACTACTAGTTATTTGTTTTATGTGAGTGTTCGCTAAGTTTGTTGCTCTAATTTCAACTGTCCCCAGCCCCCAACAACCTTCGATAAGATAAGAGCTGAGGCGAGGAACAAACCATAACAAAATTGAAGCAGGTGAATAAATTCCAACAGTGACGTCACCGAACGCATAATTCGACGCAATTTCTGATTGGCACAGAGGGGATTCCAAATCGAGAAGAATTATTACACAAATTATTCAATACAAAATAACTACAAAATAATTAAATCTTTGCTGCAAATACGTTTTTTGCAAAATTATGGCATGTGTGGGCTAATTGTCGAGTAAACGTTGTAAAAAGCCCTCGGCTTTGCCCCTCTTCTTTTTTATTTTTTTTTGTTTTTTTGCGTTTTGCATTAATATTGATAAGACTCGAATAAAATGCATGCGCAATAAACGTAAAGGGTAACAATCGAATGAGCGGTGGGCTGTTTGTGTAATAGATAGACTCTACAGCTGATTGCACTCGGACTCGCTCTTAACTGACACATCTCACTCTTTCTCTTTGGCAGGCATGGCAATGCTGCTGCTAATGCTGCTGCTCCCGATCTTTCTAGTCGCAGTGTCTGGGACCGCTGCCGTAAACTGTCCGGCGTCATGCAAGTGCAACTGGGTGGTCGATAGCTTGTATGCCAACTGCTCCCGCCGCGGGCTGAGCGTCTATCCAAGTTTCGACAATGTGCCCGTCGAGCATCTGGATTTGTCGGGCAACCGATTCGAGGAGTTTCCAATCCAATATGCGGATATGGATTCCCTACTGTATCTGGATCTCTCTAACAACAAAATAGCCAGTCTAGCGGCGAATGCGTTGATTGGCTTCACATCGCTGCGCACTTTGCTGTTGACCAACAACTCAATTGTGCTCTGGTCCGAGATAAGTCCCAACGAGGCTTTCAAGTATGCACCCAGTCTGAATCGTCTCAGCCTCAGCGGCAATCGACTGGGCAGCTTTGCCAGCGCCGATTCCAACCTGCAGCTCAGTAGTCAATCACTGACTGAACTGGATCTCTCAGCGGCTCAGATCAGCGTCGTTGGCGGTGATATTTTAGTGAATCAGCTTCCCAGCCTGCAGCGCCTGTCTTTGGCAAATAATCATCTCACGCAGCTACTACAATTGCCCTCGAAAAGTCTACGGGAATTGGACTTGAGCAACTGCAGCTTGCAACGACTGAGCTCAACCTTTTTTGAGGCGTTGCCCAATTTGGAGGTGCTGAATATATCACGCAATACCGCTTTACAGTTTGGTAGCATGGATGAGGATTTGATTGTGGCATACGAACTGCGCAAACTGGATGCCTCCTACTGCAATCTCGATCAGATCGATCTCAGTGGCCTGCCCGCGCTGGTGGAGGTGCGTCTGCGAGGGAATCTGTTACGTTCAGTCGATGAGCACACTTTTGCAAATAATACCATGCTGGAGCTGGTGGATTTGTCCAATAATGTGGTGCGTCTGATTGGTAATGAGGCATTAAGTACGCTGAAGCGACTCAAGCACTTGAACCTGGCCTACAATGAGATTGCCTATCTGGACCGTAATCTTATACGTGGCAACGATGTACTCCTGGAGCTGAACTTGAGTCGGAACATCATACAGAAACTGTCGAAGATCGTCTCCAACTCTGTGCGTCTAATAAACATGAGCTGGTGCGAAATAAGCTCGATTGAGAGCACAGCTCTCTCCAGTCTGTCGGCCATTCAAACCTTGGACCTATCCAATAATCTGATCAGCGATATACCAAATTTGATGCGATCGGAGACACTGCAACATCTAAATTTAGCCAACTGCAGGTGAGCTCTAAATTATGATTTCTAAAATGGGTATTGTCATTTTGCCACAAGAAGTCTTGACGCAAAGTGGCGATTTTTTCGCGTATTTCTCTCTAATCTAATCTTCGGGTAGCACTCACTGCGGTTTTAAATTGTATTTATTGGAATACCAATTCATTTGAATTATTTTGATGATAAGACTATTATATATCCCGTTCCCCAAAATCATCAAAGCCCTATTTCATCACGTGCAATTTAGTTGTTTATTTATTCAAAATCATAGATTTTAATTTGTCTCTCTTTCACCAGGCTATCGACCATTAGGAATGGTACTTTTTCTGGCTTTCCCGAGCTGGCAAATCTGCATTTGAATGGCAATCGATTGACTAATCCCATACCGCCAGCATATTTTCGCGCCAACAAGTTTCTGGATCAAATCTGGCTGGGCGACAATCCCTGGATATGCGAGTGCCATAATCCCTTGTTCATAGAATTTTATGACTATCTGACAGCTAAGCCACCTAAGGTAGGTTTGGCAAATGCCCATTTAGATATTTATCCTGGTTATCCACTTACTTTTTCAACTTGCTCCAACAGCTAAGGGATCGTTCTCATTTGCGCTGCGCCTCACCCGCCATCTTTTATGGCCAGCTCTGGAATTTTGCTTGCATGTCGGTCTGGGCAACAACTGCACGCAGCAGCAACGGAGAAAAGATCTGGTCCGCCATAATGCTCACCATTTTGGCACTCGGTCTCCTTGCCCTGATGCTTGGCTGCTTCCAGAAGCTGATACGACAGCGTAAGAAGCGTAACAATCGCAGGGAACTCAACGAAAATCATGAGGAGCTCAGGCGCATGTAAGTCCCATTGCTTTTGGCCAGTAAATTAGGTTAACTAATTTTAAATAGAAAGAATTTAAACTAAATCAAAATATGACATATTAAAAAGCATGGCTAAAAATTAAGTAAATTAAATCTAATATCAAACATTTATGATTAAGTTAATATCATATGTAATGTTTAAAACAAATACTACTTCTACCACCTTCAGCCGTGATCTCAACGACCGCATGATGCGTGAGGAATCTTCGACGACGCTGCAGCAGGCCCATGAGATTAGTCTGTTGCCCTCGTACGAAGACGCGCTGCTAATGCCCAAGCTTGAGCGACCTGCCAAGTCAATGCTAGACCTGACTGCCTCGGAGCGCAAACGCAATCAGCTGCGCCGATCTCATACTCATCCGGATGGTGAACATTCCGATGGTGAGGAGGAACAGCAGCTGGACAGCCGCCAAAGGTTCCGCAGCGTGGAGTTGCTGTCGAATCGCGACAAAGAGCGCAGGGCTCAGTATGGACCACGTCGTCGCACCGGCTACATGGAGTACAACACGCAGTCTGGCAGTCGACGCTTTAGCATCGAGGACTCCCGCTTTCCGGCTGCACATCTGAAGCAGCAGAATCTGCAGAGTGCCGAACAAATTGGTAACTTCCAGAGCTACGAGAACAGTCCGTATACGAAACGCAAGCCAAAGATAGCCCAAATACCGCCATTCAAGCGAGCTAATATGATGGCCGAGAGTGTGGAGTTCCTCACTGATCCCGAGTACGAGGATCTAGGAGTCAAATCGGGCAGCCCCTTCGCGAAACGCAAGCCTAAGCTGCCATCCAGCTTGCTGGTCAGTGCTCAGGTCTATACGACGGGAACGGGTCAACTGGATCCGGCTGTAGAGGACTACTTTAGTAGCGCACAGAATAAGAAGGCGGCCTCCTCGTCTACTATTGCCAGTGATTTTCAGGAGCTAAACGAACCGGACATCACATCGCTGCCCGATGAGAATCGATCAAATGAGTCCACATCCAACCCTAAGCTCGACGTGGAGGCCGGCAAGCGGAAGAAGCGAAAGAACTCGGCCAGCCGCCGGGTCAGCGGAAATTTTAGCGCAGCGGCGGCCGACGACAGTTCCTCCAGCTCCTGCGAGGATTTGGGGAGGAATACACAAGCCCACAAGCCCATGAGAGAAACCCTATTTTAAGCACTCAAAACGACAATATTCTAATATTCAATATTTTATATAAAACTCTTAAGACTAATTTAAATTTCATATAACAAATGCATCTTAGAAAAAATATATTCGAACAACATTTTTCCATTGGAATAAATTCGAATGATTAATCTGTTTTACTTGCACAATCTGCTGTAGAGCAAAATATCCTTCCAAAGTTTGTAAGGGCTTTCAGAAATAGAGCTTTTTTTTTTTACAAGCGCGCTCCTAAAAGTATGCTTTTTTTGCTTCATGGCAATTTACCCAATGCAACAACCAAGCTTGTACTGATGCGTGCATATGCTATCCCTTTTTTTTTTTTTTTATGTAGCAATTTAATTTAATATTAATCAACCTAATGAATGGTTATAAAATATTGTTTTGTACAAAGTATAAATAATAACAGGAAATTTAAAAAATTAAAAATAACGTAAACATATAACTGGATTTAACATATTACAATATCACATAACATTATAAGATCAAATATAATGTTGCACATTACGTTAACAATTAGCGTCCAGCTGTCCAGAGGTCACTGGTGTGGAGGCGCTTTAAGCGTCTGCGGGTTGTGTTCCACCCTAGTGACGAAGCCAATGGGTGAACGTGGTTATGTAACCGGTCATTGTATCGACTTGTATGTCGGTTTATTTGACTGAAAACTGACGGTACACCGAAGTCGTTGTGCAGCGTCATATTGCGCACATAGGGTGGAGCACCAGATATATCTCTTAGGACTTTTTTGTGAAGAACTTAAATTTGGTTAACCCAAGATTTTGCCGCTGTGCCCCAAAATGGAATCCCATATGTCCATGTGGGTACGATGATGCTCCTATACACCAGCAGCTTGTTGCTCAAGCTTTTGGATCCACACGCTGCTGCCGTAATCTATATGTGTTTGCGCCAGGTAAGTTTCCTGTCCAGATACATACCCAGGTAGCGAAAATGGTTCCCCTGAGGTATGATCGTGTTGTTGAGTCGGACGGTTGGACAGTTACCACTCCTGAGCGCAAACGTACAGTGCTGAGACTTGTTCTCATTGATGCAGATATTCCACCGGTTGGCCCTGGTACTAAAACCATCCAAGAGCCTTTGCGTAACCGCTGCTGCTCTCCAAGCAGCGGAGGAGTGGCAAGCAGCGTGTTTCTGGCTACCGGAATCGGCAAGTCCGCGGTGTACAATGTGTACAAGGCAGGTCCGAGCATACTTTGAAGAGCGTGTATTTGAGGTTATTCTACAATTAAATCGTTTAACTAAACATTTCTGTTCGCCTGTTATTTTAGTGGGGGAACAATACGAAAACTCGAAGAAAAAAGCGTTCACATGTGAAATATTGATTTTTATTTTCATAGGAGCTTGCTCCACCTCTGTTGCGGGTTGTCCTGGTATTGCAGTACCGCCAGGATTCGGCCCAACTTAATAATAAATGAAACCGTTGTTGAATGATGGCTGCGAACATCTGACTGCCGAAGAGTTGCACACTTTTAGGCAGTTCGATTTGAATGCTAAATTGAAAAGAAATTATTGCATTCCAGGTAAATCGTTTAACTAAACATTTCTGTTCGCCTGTTATTTTAGCGGGGGAACAATACGAAAACTCGAAGAAAAAAGAGTCCACATATGAAATATTGATTTTTATTTTCATAGGAGCTTGCTCCACTTCTGTCGCGGGTTGGCCTGGTTTTCAGTACCGCCAGGATTCGGCCCAACTTAATAATAAATGAAACCGTTGTTGAATGATAGCTGCGATCATCTGACTGCCGAAGTGTTGCACACTTTTAGGCAGTTCGATTTGAATGCTAAATTGAAAAGAAATTATTGCATTCCAGGTAAATCGTTTAACTAAACATTTCTGTTCGCCTGTTATTTTAGCGGGGGAACAATACGAAAACTCGAAGAAAAAAGCGTTCACATGTGAAATATTGATTTTTATTTTCATAGGAGCTTGCTCCACTAAATTGAAAAGAAGTTGTTGCATACTTGAAGAGATTGTATTTGAGGTTATTCTCCAAGGTAAATCGTTTAACTAAACATTTCTGTTCGCCTGTTATTTTATTCGGGGAACAATACGAAAGCTCGAAGAAAAAAGCGTTCACATGTGAAATATTGATTTTTATTTTCATAGGAGCTTGCTCCACTTCTGTCGCGGGTTGGCCTGGTTTTCAGTACCGCCAGGATTCGGCCCAACTTAATAATAAATGAAACCGTTGTTGAATGATAGCTGCGATCATATGACTGCCGAAGTGTTGCACACTTTTAGGCAGTTCGATTTAAATGCTAAATTGAAAAGAAATTATTGCATTCCAGGTAAATCGTTTAACTAAACATTTCTGTTCGCCTGTTATTTTAGCGGGGGAACAATACGAAAACTCGAAGAAAAAAGCGCTCATATGTGAAATATTGATTTTTATTTTCATAGGAGCTTGCTCCACTAAATTGAAAAGAAGTTGTTGCACACTTGAAGAGATTGTATTTGAGGTTATTCTCCAGGTAAATCGTTTAACTAAACATTTCTGTACGCCTGTTATTTTAGCGGGGGAACAATACGAAAACTCGAAGAAAAAAGCGTTCACATGTGAAATATTGATTTTTATTTTCATAGGAGCTTGCTCCACTAAATTGAAAAGAAGTTGTTGCATACTTGAAGAGATTGTATTTGAGGTTATTCTCCAGGTAAATCGTTTAACTAAACATTTCTGTTCGCCTGTTATTTTAGTGGGGGAACACTACGAAAACTCGAAGAAAAAAGAGTTCTTATGTGAAATATTGATTTTTATTTTCATAGGAGCTTGCTCCACCTCTGTCGCGGGTTGGCCTGGTATTGCAGTACCGCCAGGACTCGGCCCAACTTAATAATAAATGAAACCGTTGTTGAATGATGGCTGCGAACATCTGACTGCCGAAGAGTTGCATACTTTTAAGCAGTTCGATTCAAATGCTATATTGAAAAGAAATTGTTGCATACTTTGAAGACCGTGTATTTGAGGTTATTCTACAATTAAAGCGTTTAGCTAATCATTTCTGTTCGCCTGTTATTTTAGTGGGGGAACAATACGAAGCGAGGGCTTTTTAATCATAGTTTTACCTCGAAATCAATCCTACATTTAAAGTTAAAAACGTGATAATGGGTCGGAAGACAAGTACAAAATACTGGCCTAAAAATAGGCATTTGGGCATAAGTCGAAACTTCAAAATGCCATAACTTCGTCAAAACTCAACTTAGATTAAAAAGCGAGGGCTTTTTGATCATAGTTTTGCCCCTAAATCAATCCTACATTTAAAGTTAAAAACGTGATAATGGGTCGGAAGACAAGTACAAAATACTGGCCTAAAAATAGGCATTTGGGCATAAGTCGAAACTTCAAAATGCCATAACTTCGTCAAAACTCAACTTAGATTAAAAAGCGAGGGCTTTTTGATCATAGTTTTGCCCCTAAATCAATCCTACATTTAAAGTTAAAAACGTGATAATGGGTCGGAAGACAAGTAAAAATACTGGCCTAAAAATAGGCATTTGGGCATGGGTCGAAACTTCATAATGCCATAACTTCGTCAAAACTCAACTTAGATTAAAAAGCGAGGGCTTTTTAATCATAGTTTTACCCCTAAATCAATCCTACATTTAAAGTTAAAAACGTGATAATGGGTCGGAAGACAAGTAAAAATACTGGCCCAAAAATAGGCATTTGGGCATAGGTCGAAACTTCAAAATGCCATAACTTCGTCAAAACTCAACTTAGATTAAAAAGCGAGGGCTTTTTGATCATAGTTTTGCCCCTAAATCAATCCTACATTTAAAGTTGAAAACGTGATATTGGGTCGGAAAGCAAGTAAAAATTATAGGCTGAAAATCGGTATCTGGGCATAGGTCGAAACTTCAAAATGCCATAACTTCGTCAAAACTCAACTTAGATTAAAAAGCGAGGGCTTTTTGATCATAGTTTTGCCCCTAAATCAATCCTACATTTAAAGTTGAAAACGTGATATTGGGTCTGAAGACAAGTAAAAATTATAGGCTGAAAATCGGTATCTGGGCATAGGTCGAAACTTCAAAATGCCATAACTTCGTCAAAACTCAACTTAGATTAAAAAGCGAGGGCTTTTTAATCATAGTTTTACCCCTAAATCAATCCTACATTTAAAGTTAAAAACGTGATAATGGATCGGAAGACAAGTACAAAATACTGGCCTAAAAATAGGCATTTGGGCATAAGTCGAAACTTCAAAATGCCATAACTTCGTCAAAACTCAACTTAGATTAAAAAGCGAGGGCTTTTTGATCATAGTTTTGCCCCTAAATCAATCCTACATTTAAAGTTAAAAACGTGATAATGGGTCGGAAGACAAGTACAAAATACTGGCCTAAAAATAGGCATTTGGGCATAAGTCGAAACTTCAAAATGCCATAACTTCGTCAAAACTCAACTTAGATTAAAAAGCGAGGGCTTTTTAATCATAGTTTTGCCCCTAAATCAATCCTACATTTAAAGTTAAAAACGTGATAATGGGTCGGAAGACAAGTACAAAATACTGGCCTAAAAATAGGCATTTGGGCATAAGTCGAAACTTCAAAATGCCATAACTTCGTCAAAACTCAACTTAGATTAAAAAGCGAGGGCTTTTTAATCATAGTTTTACCCCTAAATCAATCCTACATTTAAAGTTAAAAACGTGATAATGGGTCGGAAGACAAGTACAAAATACTGGCCTAAAAATAGGCATTTGGGCATAAGTCGAAACTTCAAAATGCCATAACTTCGTCAAAACTCAACTTAGATTAAAAAGCGAGGGCTTTTCGATCATAGTTTTGCCCCTGAATCAATCCTACATTTAAAGTTGAAAACGTGATATTGGGTCGGAAAGCAAGTAAAAATTATAGGCTGAAAATCGGTATCTGGGCATAGGTCGAAACTTCAAAATGCCATAACTTCGTCAAAACTCAACTTAGATTAAAAAGCGAGGGATTTTTGATTATAGTTTTGCCCCTAAATCAATCCTACAGTTAAAGTTAAAAACGTGATAATGGGTCGGAAGACAAGTAAAAATACTGGCCCAAAAATAGGCATTTGGGCATAGGTCGAAACTTCAAAATGCCATAACTTCGTCAAAACTCAACTTAGATTAAGAAGCGAGGGCTTTTTAATCATAGTTTTGCCCCTAAATCAATCCTACATTTAAAGTTAAAAACGTGATAATGGGTCGGAAGACAAGTAAAAATTATAGGCTGAAAATCGGTATCTGGGCATAGGTCGAAACTTCAAAATGCCATAACTTCGTCAAAACTCAACTTAGATTAAAAAGCGAGGGCTTTTTGATCATAGTTTTGCCCCTAAATCAATCCTACATTTAAAGTTGAAAACGTGATATTGGGTCTGAAGACAAGTAAAAATTATAGGCTGAAAATCGGTATCTGGGCATAGGTCGAAACTTCAAAATGCCATAACTTCGTCAAAACTCAACTTAGATTAAAAAGCGAGGGCTTTTTGATCATAGTTTTGCCCCTAAACCAATCCTACATTTAAAGTTGAGAACGTGATATTGGGTCGGAAGGCAAGTAAAAATTATAGGCTGAAAATAGGCATTTGGGCATAGGTCGAAACTTCAAAATGCCATAACTTCGTCAAAACTCAACTTAGATTAAAAAGCGAGGGCTTTTTGATCATAGTTTTGCCCCTAAATCAATCCTACATTTAAAGTTGAAAACGTGATATTGGGTCGGAAAGCAAGTAAAAATTATAGGCTGAAAATCGGTATCTGGGCATAGGTCGAAACTTCAAAATGCCATAACTTCGTCAAAACTCAACTTAGATTAAAAAGCGAGGGCTTTTTGATCATAGTTTTGCCCCTAAATCAATCCTACATTTAAAGTTGAAAACGTGATATTGGGTCTGAAGACAAGTAAAAATTATAGGCTGAAAATCGGTATCTGGGCATAGGTCGAAACTTCAAAATGCCATAACTTCGTCAAAACTCAACTTAGATTAAAAAGCGAGGGCTTTTTGATCATAGTTTTGCCCCTAAACCAATCCTACATTTAAAGTTGAGAACGTGATATTGGGTCGGAAGGCAAGTAAAAATTATAGGCTGAAAATAGGCATTTGGGCATAGGTCGAAACTTCAAAATGCCATAACTTCGTCAAAACTCAACTTAGATTAAAAAGCGAGGGCTTTTTGATCATAGTTTTGCCCCTAAACCAATCCTACATTCAAAGTTGAAAACGTGATATTGGGTCGGAAGGCAAGTAAAAATTATAGGCTGAAAATCGGTATCTGGGCATAGGTCGAAACTTCAAAATGCCATAACTGCGTCAAAACTCAACTTAGATTAAAAAGCGAGGGCTTTTTGATCATAGTCTTGCCCCTTAATCAATCCCACATTTAAAGTTGAAAACGTGATATTGGGTCTGAAGACAAGTAAAAATTATAGGTTGAAAATCGGTATCTGGGCATAGGTCGAAACTTCAAAATGCCATAACTTCGTCAAAACTCAACTTAGATTAAAAAGCGAGGGCTTTTTGATCATAGTTTTGCCCCTAAACCAATCCTACATTCAAAGTTGAAAACGTGATATTGGGTCGGAAGGCAAGTAAAAATTATAGGCTGAAAATCGGTATGTGGGCATAGGTCGAAACTTCAAAATGCCATAACTTCGTCAAAACTCAACTTAGATTAAAAAGCAAGGCCTTTTTGATCATAGTTTTGCCCCTAAATCAATCCTACATTTAAAGTTGAAAACGTGATATTGGGTCTGAAGACAAGTAAAAATTATAGGTTGAAAATCGGTATCTGGGCATAGGTCGAAACTTCAAAATGCCATAACTTCGTCAAAACTCAACTTAGATTAAAAAGCGAGGGCTTTTTGATCATAGTTTTGCCCCTAAACAAATCCTACATTTAAAGTTGAAAACGTGATAATGGGTCAGAAGACAAGTAAAACTACTGGCCTAAAAATAGGCATTTGGGCATAGGTCGAAACTTCAAAATGCCATAACTTCGTCAAAACTCAACTTAGATTAAAAAGCGAGGGCTTTTTGATCATAGTTTTGCCCCTAAACCAATCCTACATTTAAAGTTAAAAACGTGATAATGGGTCAGAAGACAAGTAAAACTTCTGGCCTAAAAATAGGCATTTGGGCATAGGTCGAAACTTCAAAATGCCATAACTTCGTCAAAATTTAACTTAGATTAAAAAGCGAGGGCTTTCTGATCATAGTTTTACCCCTAAATCAATCCTACATTTAAAGTTAAAAACGTGATAATGGGTCAGAAGACAAGTAAAACTACTGGCCTAAAAATAGGCATTTGGGCATAGGTCGAAACTTCAAAATGCCATAACTTCGTCAAAACTCAACTTAGATTAAAAAGCGAGGGCTTTTTGATCATAGTTTTGCCCCTAAACCAATCCTACATTTAAAGTTAAAAACGTGATAATGGGTCAGAAGACAAGTAAAACTTCTGGCCTAAAAATAGGCATTTGGGCATAGGTCGAAACTTCAAAATGCCATAACTTCGTCAAAATTTAACTTAGATTAAAAAGCGAGGGCTTTTTGATCATAGTTTTGCCCCTAAACCAATCCTACATTCAAAGTTGAAAACGTGATATTGGGTCGGAAGGCAAGTAAAAATTATAGGCTGAAAATCGGTATCTGGGCATAGGTCGAAACTTCAAAATGCCATAACTTCGTCAAAACTCAACTTAGATTAAAAAGCGAGGGATTTTTGATTATAGTTTTGCCCCTAAATCAATCCTACAGTTAAAGTTAAAAACGTGATAATGGGTCGGAAGACAAGTAAAAATACTGGCCCAAAAATAGGCATTTGGGCATAGGTCGAAACTTCAAAATGCCATAACTTCGTCAAAACTCAACTTAGATTAAGAAGCGAGGGCTTTTTAATCATAGTTTTGCCCCTAAATCAATCCTACATTTAAAGTTAAAAACGTGATAATGGGTCGGAAGACAAGTAAAAATACTGGCCTAAAAATAGGCATTTGGGCATGGGTCGAAACTTCATAATGCCATAACTTCGTCAAAACTCAACTTAGATTAAAAAGCGAGGGCTTTTTAATCATAGTTTTACCCCTAAATCAATCCTACATTTAAAGTTAAAAACGTGATAATGGGTCGGAAGACAAGTAAAAATACTGGCCCAAAAATAGGCATTTGGGCATAGGTCGAAACTTCAAAATGCCATAACTTCGTCAAAACTCAACTTAGATTAAAAAGCGAGGGCTTTTTGATCATAGTTTTGCCCCTAAACCAATCCTACATTCAAAGTTGAAAACGTGATATTGGGTCGGAAGGCAAGTAAAAATTATAGGCTGAAAATCGGTATCTGGGCATAGGTCGAAACTTCAAAATGCCATAACTGCGTCAAAACTCAACTTAGATTAAAAAGCGAGGGCTTTTTGATCATAGTCTTGCCCCTTAATCAATCCCACATTTAAAGTTGAAAACGTGATATTGGGTCTGAAGACAAGTAAAAATTATAGGTTGAAAATCGGTATCTGGGCATAGGTCGAAACTTCAAAATGCCATAACTTCGTCAAAACTCAACTTAGATTAAAAAGCGAGGGCTTTTTGATCATAGTTTTGCCCCTAAACCAATCCTACATTCAAAGTTGAAAACGTGATATTGGGTCGGAAGGCAAGTAAAAATTATAGGCTGAAAATCGGTATGTGGGCATAGGTCGAAACTTCAAAATGCCATAACTTCGTCAAAACTCAACTTAGATTAAAAAGCAAGGCCTTTTTGATCATAGTTTTGCCCCTAAATCAATCCTACATTTAAAGTTGAAAACGTGATATTGGGTCTGAAGACAAGTAAAAATTATAGGTTGAAAATCGGTATCTGGGCATAGGTCGAAACTTCAAAATGCCATAACTTCGTCAAAACTCAACTTAGATTAAAAAGCGAGGGCTTTTTGATCATAGTTTTGCCCCTAAACAAATCCTACATTTAAAGTTGAAAACGTGATAATGGGTCAGAAGACAAGTAAAACTACTGGCCTAAAAATAGGCATTTGGGCATAGGTCGAAACTTCAAAATGCCATAACTTCGTCAAAACTCAACTTAGATTAAAAAGCGAGGGCTTTTTGATCATAGTTTTGCCCCTAAACCAATCCTACATTTAAAGTTAAAAACGTGATAATGGGTCAGAAGACAAGTAAAACTTCTGGCCTAAAAATAGGCATTTGGGCATAGGTCGAAACTTCAAAATGCCATAACTTCGTCAAAATTTAACTTAGATTAAAAAGCGAGGGCTTTCTGATCATAGTTTTACCCCTAAATCAATCCTACATTTAAAGTTAAAAACGTGATAATGGGTCAGAAGACAAGTAAAACTACTGGCCTAAAAATAGGCATTTGGGCATAGGTCGAAACTTCAAAATGCCATAACTTCGTCAAAATTTAACTTAGATTAAAAAGCGAGGGCTTTTTGATCATAGTTTTGCCCCTAAACCAATCCTACATTCAAAGTTGAAAACGTGATATTGGGTCGGAAGGCAAGTAAAAATTATAGGCTGAAAATCGGTATCTGGGCATAGGTCGAAACTTCAAAATGCCATAACTTCGTCAAAACTCAACTTAGATTAAAAAGCGAGGGATTTTTGATTATAGTTTTGCCCCTAAATCAATCCTACATTTAAAGTTGAAAACGTGATATTGGGTCTGAAGTCAAGTACAAATTATAGGCTGAAAATCGGTATCTGGGCATAGGTCTAAACTTCAAAATGCCATAACTGCGTCAAAACTCAACTTAGATTAAAAAGCGAGGGCTTTTTGATCATAGTTTTGCCCCTAAACCAATCCTACATTCAAAGTTGAAAACGTGATATTGGGTCGGAAAGCAAGTAAAAATTATAGGCTGAAAATCGGTATCTGGGCATAGGTCGAAACTTCAAAATGCCATAACTTCGTCAAAACTCAACTTAGATTAAAAAGCGAGGGCTTTTTGATCATAGTTTTGCCCCTAAATCAATCCTACATTTAAAGTTGAAAACGTGATATTGGGTCTGAAGACAAGTAAAAATTATAGGTTGAAAATCGGTATCTGGGCATAGGTCGAAACTTCAAAATGCCATAACTTCGTCAAAATTTAACTTAGATTAAAAAGCGAGGGCTTTCTGATCATAGTTTTACCCCTGAATCAATCCTACATTTAAAGTTAAAAACGTGATAATGGGTCAGAAGACAAGTAAAAATACTGGCCTAAAAATAGGCATTTGTCGAAACTTCAAAATGCCATAACTTTGTCAAAATTTAACTGAGAATAAAAGTGTATGTTTATTTGTAGCTGGATTTGAGTGCTCTTTAACAACTTGAGTAATCGCTTAAGTACTGGATACTTAATCATTATTAATTAACCGTTAATCATTATAATTAATTTTTTTATGACAGTTGTCTCATTATTTCGGCCGGCAGTGTTTTTATATGGTGAACAGCCGAGACATAAGCCATTCCCACACTCAGCAGCTAATGGCCATTTTATCAGATGCACGCACCGTAGTGCAAAACTCGACTGACACTAGAGCCCGAGTACAGCGCGGGCATTTTGTTTAAATTCAAAAGTGAATCGAGTGGGATTTGTAATGTTGTCGTTTTTGTTTTTATTGATAGGCTTACGTTGAATTGAAAAGTCATTCACACGAACAGAGTAACACATTATAATTTCACAAGAGAATAGAGCTTAAATAACATACATTACGGATATAAAAGTATACATTAGATGCATGTATTCGTATAGTAAGTAATGGTGTGTGTGTGTGTGTCACATGTGGATGCCAGTAGAAAAATAGTGTTGCAAAGTGTCATCAATGATTTTTCTTGTATTTCGCGCTGATGCAAATTTACATATAAGATATTTTTTAACTTTGGTATTAAACTAGAATTATGCTTAAGTATAATTAATTTACTTAATGCTAAAACTACGAAGGTTACAATATATATGTATATATATATATATTTATATATATGTATATGTATGTTTAAGAGGGGAGCGGGAGCTTAAAACGAATAGTTCTTGCTGTTTGTTTGCTGTTGTCGTATTCAAAAGCACCGTTATCGTCTTATCGATTACCGATTACCACTCATCGATCACCACACTCTAAGCTCAGCTCAAAGAAGCTCTAATGCTGATGCTCGTGTTGTTGCTGTTGTTATTGTTTTTGTTGTTGTTGCTAGCTTGGCACTTGGAGTCAGCCTTGGGATCAAGAGCTCAGTGGCCCGCAATGCCATTCACCTGATGCGTTGGCTCCAGATAGCTGCCGGCAGCCTGAACGGGGGTTGTGATGATATCGCCAGCATTGGATTTGCTGCGCGTCACAAGCATTGGTGTTTTCGGCTTGGGTGTCTCAGTCAGCTTGATCTTAACACGTCCTGTCTCCGGAGAATAGACGGGCGAGTAGCGACCGGATTTGGGTGATGATGGCAAATAGGCACCATCGGGTTCATTATTGTTGTTGTTGTTGTTGTTCTGCTCGCCAGCATCGCCCTGTGGATGCTGTGCATATTTGGATGCACGCGGTGACTGCGGCGTCGGATATCTCGGTGTGATTGGATAGTATTCATGTGGTGCCGGTTCACCGGCAACGGGCTCAACAATTGTGGGTACATCCTTGGCATCGCCATTGGCCGCACCATTACCATTCAGTAGTGGCTGTTGCCCAGCGTTGTCCTTGCTATCGTATGGCTTCTTGCCGGCGCCATTGATGATCTGGGCATCATCCACCTTGCCCTTCTCGCCGATTAGCGGCGCATGCTCTTGGCCGTTGCGGGCCAGCGGCTTGCCCAGCTGTTTCTTGTCCATGTCCAGCAGCTCCGTCTGACGCTGCGCCTCGGCATCACGGGCCGCCGCATTGCTGTTGTACTTGCAGCGCTTAATGGCCACGAAGAGGATCAGACCCACAACGATGAGAGCAATGACACCCAACAGATAGTAAATGGCATTGCTATCATCCTTCTTGCCCATTTTGGCGGTCAAAATATCTTCGGATGTCTTGTCTAAGTCCAGTGGGCCATCGGTGACCACATCCGACGGAGCATCCTCATTCGGTAGGGTATGTATCGCTGGCACAATGGTTTCCTCATTTACTGGCTCAGGGGCGCCGCCATCGTTTTCAGCGGTGGGAAAGATACCCATGTTATTGAATCTGACCGATGAAGGCGTTGTTGGTGGCTCCATCGGTTGATTGTCGAATTGATTGTCGATGTCTTTGCCAGCAGAATCGGGCGAATCATCAAAGTCATCTATCATCATGCCTGGACCAGAGGCAATCTTTGTTAAAACAAGAAGGTCGTCCCCGCTCCCAGAGCCCTCATCATCCGTTTCGTCCTCATGCACCTTGTGCTCATCTGTCACTGAGTCCGAATCGACAGCTTTGATTTCCATATTTGGTTCGGTCAAGTCTCCAGAGCCCTCAACATCGTTATTAAGGTTCGTTGGTGGCTCAGGCGCCTTGTTTTTGCTGATGACCATATAGGCGTTGCTCAATTCCTCCTCCTCCTCGTTGTCCTGTTCGGCAGAGTCTGCCACAGGCTGATCGCCCATCATCAGCTCGTTCTCATCGGTCATGTCGCTGGCATAGAAGCCGCTCTTCTCCTTCTCGCACACCTCCGACTGCTTCAGTTGCAACCAGGGTTTGCCACGCGCCTCCGTCGGAAGGCTGCAAATCACCGGCTTCTCCATGTAGATATGACGCTCCTGGAGCCAGTTGCGCACCTCCAGTGTTCCGCAGGAGCAATTGATGTTATTGTGCCCCAGCTCTAGCTGCTGCAGATGATGCAGATGTGTTAGCTCAATCGGCAGATACGTGATGCCGTTGTGCTGCAGATTGAGGAACTGCAAATGCTGCGGCAGTTTAACCAGCTTGGCGGACGTCAAGCGATTATGTTTCAGGTTGAGCTTCTTGATGCGCTTGTTCAGGTGGCCAATCTCATGCAGCTCGTTGTGCGCCAGATTCACAGAGGTCAGATTGGGCAGCATGTCAAGCACATGCTCTAATCTCGTCAATCCTAAATACGACAAATCGATGGAATGTATCGGAATGGAGGCGTGCAGTGGCTGCTCCGACAACTGCAGTCCTTTCGTGCTGTTGCACTTGGCGTGCAGCAGCGGCTTGTGTGTGTTTTGCGACAGGACGCAGCTGCAGTCCTCGGGGCAGTAGAAGGCGGGCAAGGCTGTGGCACAAACGCACAGCAACAGCGCCAGCAATGCAGCCAAATTTAGACGCTCCATGACTGTGTTTGTTATCTGAGCTGGTGTGGGATGTGTATGGGTGATTAGATCTACTTGCTTGCTCAGCTCTTAACTGGAAATAGACAAAGAAAAATAAAGTTGATTAATAAATGGTTGTATGGCTAATGGTTTCAAGACTACCTCGGCGAACAGCGCAATGAATACTAACTGTATCTAGTCGATTCCATGAGCTTTGATCGCTTTGATCGATACGCAATCGCATGTTACGTCATTTCGCTAGCTGAGTAACTACCACTCCCACTCCCATGCCCATCTCTCTCTTCGCTCTGCTGATATTACATTTCTCCCTCTCATTCTCAATATCTGCAAACGCTATCGTGCTTAGATTTCGTTATCGACTTAAGCATAGCAAAAAAAAATTGACAACGTTATCTCTGCTTGATAATTAATACTTTTTTTTGTTTTGGTATCGATAAGTCTGTAAGTGCGACACGATAATTTGGGGTTTGCAGTCATTTGCGTTGACTGTGACATCAGCAGCAACTCAAGCACCTGACACACGAGTATGTGAATCAGTCAGTCAATAAATTTAGCTAAGTAATTCATAGTACTTTGGAAATAAGGTTGAGAAAAAGTAAAATATGTCTTTCCTCTTAACCAGAAAATCGTATATAAGTCATTACTTTCGCAAATCAATAAATTAAGTCAATGGAACATTGATTACACTAATAATGCTTTATAAATTAGTTATTTAAAGCGTTCCAGTTATTTGCGAACTATCATAAGAGAAATTCATAAAGACTTGCCAACTTAAACTATAACATCGCAGTGGGACAATGTTTTATAAATCTCATGGGTCCCACTTATCAATGAACTTATGATTAAGTCTTAAAGGGTCTTTTGAAAATGACCTAAGAACTGTGTAAGAGATAAATTTCCTTCAGGTAATAATTAAGTGAGTTTGACTAAATCCATTATCCAAAAGGACATACGTATATCATTATAATAATTACAATGAGGTACAGATCAGCAAGCCAACATTACAAAGAATAAACTATACGCATTAATAACTAAGCAATTATTTTATATTTAAACTACAGCTATTAATGTTAGCGGCGATTAGCACTTGAGTTTGTTATATTTAACGATCTATCATGTGACTTTCACTGCCCCTCGACCAGACTCTTAATTAAGTGAATCACCTGTCAGCATTTGTCTCTTAAAGAGCTCAACTAGCCACTACCCACACACACACACACACACACACAGGCTCACACTCGAAGAGATAAAGATCAAGTCCATTTAGTATGCGCCTGGTTGGGTTAAGGGGTTGAGGTCGGCGAGGCAGCTGCTCCAACGTTGCCACACTAACAAGCGGCTTGCTTTTAATCTCAATCTCTTGTAAGTGTGCTTACTATATGAATGGAAGTATGTGTGTGTGTGTGTATATATGGCTATGTGTGTGTGTGTGTGTGTGCTTGGGCATTTATTAGTTGAGCAACGCAAACTGATTGACGTCTGTCTCGTGGATGCAATTTAAGTGCAGTTCGCGCTCTTCCTCAGTCTCAGCCTCAGCTGATAAGCACGAAACGGCAGCGTCTTTGACCGCAAAACGCTCAGAAAACAATGAATAAGTACATATTTGTCTGAAGATAGATATAGATGTGGATATATAGATACTGACTGTAAGCCTCACACTAATCGACAAGACTAGCACATCTGCATCTGTGTCTGCATCTGTGCGCCGCATAAGTATCTGATAGATGCAATAGCTGCACGCTAAAATGGCAGCCGCCAACAATTTTGCAATTTACAGCGAGGCGCACTTGAATAATTCAAGTGTTGACTATTCCCAAGAGGAAATAAATTTAACTGAGCGCCAGTCAGTTTGAGCTAACTTTCCATCAGTTTCAGTTGTAATTATTCCATGTTTGTTGGATTTTTAGTAATTAAAAATAATTTTGAGTTGACATTAACTTGCTTTCATTATGCATGATCATGCTGATTTTTTTTAAAAATAAAACACAGTTTAAACCAGCTGATTCCAATCATAAATAAATAATTACTTTCTGTTAATGATTAATTCTCAGGCAGTTGCATATAATTTATTTAATAATTTATATAATTATCGAAATGAACTTTAAATCTGGATATTTTTGGCGGTGCAAAAAACAAACAACTCAAATTTTATAATTTTGTATAATTTCTACAAACATTTTTTTCTTATTCAAAATAGCACGAATGAAATCCAACTCATTCAGAATTTATAGCTTTCTTTTTTTCCAAAAATATTTTTAAACATAACATAATAAAAACGTCTTGTCCAATAAAAATTATATATTCAAGGCGCTTAAAAAATTGCAAGTAATGATTCTATTTTCTGGAAGTATTTATCTTGACAGCAATTACTAAGCCATAAAAGAGTGGGTCTTTGGTCAATCCTGATAAAATATCATATATAATTAAATAATAAAATAAACAGAAAAATTCCGCTAGATTAAAAAAAATTATTTTATGATTTGCATTTTTTATCAGGCATCATAAAAAGTGGCAGACAGACTTAATATAAAAACATACAGAAAAATCAACACTGGCAATTATAGCTTAATCTCTGCTGACCTTGGTAAGCAGAATTAAGTGTACATATATATATATATATATATATGTACAGATACTTTCTAGTGTCGCATATGCCTCTTTCAATTCGTTGCACATCTCGTGACATACATTTAATACCCTCGGCAAGGGTATAGAAAGCTTTGCCGCATTCAAGGACGGAAACATTTTTGGGCAACTGTGCGCAGCGGCGCGCCAATATTCGAGCAATTTGTTGGCAGACGGCGATACAAAATATCACCAACAATATATATGCCGGGGCATGTGCAGCAGCTGTGGCAAGCAAGGGCCGCAAGTGGCGGAACAGAGCGAATAATTAAAGCGCAGGCGCAGCAGCAGTCGTCGTCATCGTCGTGATAATGATGATGCGGGCTGCTGTTGCTCGACGAGACAGAAAATGCCAACTGGAAATGAGGCGGCACACATATGCAAATGTGTTGAGATACAGATAAAAAGATACAAATGTATTTTCGTATGAGAGAGAGAGGGAGAGCGAGAGGGAGAGAGAGAGAGAGAGAGAGAGTGATTGTCAGGCTCAAGGTCAACTCAACTGTAAACAGTTGCCGTTTACTGATTACCGCTGCAAATGATGCAGCCGCTGTTTGACATGTGAAAAGTGGTCTTAACAAATTGTGTCATTGCGTTTGGTTAAACGTGACCAAATACAAGTGACAACAGCAACTCACAAATGTCTTCTTCAAATGGGCTGGTGTTGACAAATTGCTTGTGTTGCCAATGAAAGACTGGGAAAATACTTTCTCCCCGCTGCAAGTTGGAAATGCAAAAGCCAAAGCTTTTGCAACACAGTTGGCGGTGGCATTTATCAAAATCTGTCATTTTGCTAAATTTCATTGGTTTTCGCCATTTTGGGGCCACCTGCTTGACCAGTTGGAGTCAACTGCCGCGAAATTGCAATTAATGCGCTTAATTGCATTTTAAAATATGCTTCTTATCATAATTTGATCGTGATTTCACTTAATTGATTGCGTTCTGCTCGCCATTCTCACACGTGCGCTTCAAATAAAAAACAGTCGACAGGAAGCTGAAAATTAGCCATGTGACCAGACTGAGGGGGAAGTGACTGTGGACGGTAGACGGTGGGCGGTCGGTGAAAGACGGTGCTTTGACACTGTCTGGCGGCATACGATTTGAATATGCGCTTGCTAAAAAAAAAAGTAGTGGTGGGGAAGGGAGAAATTGAAACGCTTGACTTCCAAGTGGCATTTAATGGCGAAACAGCTTAGAACAAACATTTTTCGTAAATTGAAAGAAATCAGAGACAACAACAACAACAACAAGAAAATCAACTTTAAAGTTAAATGATGACAAATGCGCCTAACCTTGACTCATGCGATGCCAAAAAATTAAATAAAAAGAAGCGACCACATTAGCAACAAATACTAATGCAACTGCTTATTTGTATGAGCTGACAGATACCGTGTAGAAAATGTTCACTAATTAAACTCAAATCATCAAATAAATAAATTTTTAATGAAAACCCTCACTCTTCAGAATATTTTTATATACATATATTGCCGACAAGCAAACATGAATATCCCAAGCATATGACTTTCTAAAATTAGCTGCTGCATTTTAAGTAATTAATTATATTATATTATTTTTAATTTATGAAGGCACAAATTAAAACAATTATATCACAATACAAATCAATATATTATATATACAAATTGTATTAATGTAAAAATCCCAACAAATGAATGTTATTATTGAGAATTTATATATTTATTTATATAAAGAAAACCTGATCTCAATCGGAAATGCCCCACTTTGCAGGGTATAAAAGAGGAGGGCCCGCTATTTGCTTTTTGCTACTCATACGTTTGTCGGTCATCATTTGATGCCCCAAACCATGGGTAAATATATATAGCCAGAGATTCGTCATTTCTTTTGTGCTTGTTTGGATTCTATACCCACTCATCATATGTACATATTTGAGGGCATGCAACAAAAAAAAAAAACATATGTGTATGCATATGTATATCATATGGTAAGTAGATTTAAGTGTTGACAAACCATACAAATATCGTAAAAATCTCAACGTGTGGAGAGCGTTGCAAAATTTTTGGATTTTAGTGTGTAGATTTATGTGTTTGTGTGTGCGTATTTAGATTTGTGCAAATCTCTTTTTTATAGGCACATTTAAATTGTGCTCACCGCCCGCCGTCAAATAATAAAAGCTTTTTCGCGATTTGATATATCTAATGGTTTATAAATAGAGGCAAGAGATAAAATTACTCAACCTTAGCTCAATTTAGCGGTTGCTTCTATTGCCAATTGGCTATGCAAAATAAGCTACACTAATCAGCATGGTGTGCGCCATAAAGTCATTTCTTATGCGATCAGTGTAAAGTGTTGGGTGTGACATCGATTTATATGGGTAACCGTTAACTTCTAACGTCGCCTCCGTGGTTTATTGAACTATAATGTTTACGATTTTATATAGAGTCAGTGTCTTTCTTTTGCCATTTGGTTTCGTTTTCTCTCTACGTTTCTTTTGCCAAAACTCTTTCTTTTGTTTTATCCATATCTCGGTATCTCTCTCTCTTTCTCTTTACCTTTCTCGTTCTCTTTCTCTTTCTGTTTCTTCTGAAAACAGAAATGACGCGTCGCTATTTAAATATCAGGTGATTTCGTTGTTTTACCTGCGCGCTATGCATGTATAAAAATCACTTACATACACATTCATACGTGTGTAAATGGCATATAAGACAAACTTGGCGCTTTGTTGCCCCGATGACGTCTCAGTCATAGAGCACAGCGTTTTATGAATCAGGCAGCGGGCCAAAAGAAGCTAGCCAAGTCGAAAGCTGCCATTCACAATTCGAAATATAAAAATAAAAATAATAATAAATAAAATGACAAGCAACAAAAAAAAACAAAGAGCGCGCCAGTTCATTCAAGGCGAACTGCGAATATTTTACACAGTCGTGTCGTCATAGAAAACAAGCGGTGAGCATTTTGCGATAACTTGTGGGCAGATAGTCAAACACACACACACGCACATACACACACACTCATTCGCTCGCGGCAACTCTACTGGCAATTAGCATATTCCAATTTTATTTTGTTCTCGATCTATAGCCTAGCGCTGAGCTCATTACCTCAAGCCACACAGCTCGACTGCAGTCGCCGCAGTGGAGCTCTGTCTGCGGGGTCTAATGACCCAATTCATTGCGGCCCCAACCCCCACAGCCCCGCGTTATCAACAGAAGTATACATAGTATCAATATGCCAATTTGGCAAAGCGGCTTAAATTTGCCAATTGAGCATTTCGCTTTGAGCATTCGAAAAGTGTGGCAACGCTAATCAAGTGCAAATGAGCCCATCTTAAGCGTATGCTCAAAACATTTTATTAATAAAAAAAAAAATCCCCATAAACAAAAACAGAAACCAAAAAAAGAACCGCAGCAGGTATTTTATTGATTTCCACGAAAAGTAAGCAACGCAACAAAAAAAAAATGGAAATACAGAATAAGACAGAAATGAAACGAATCCAATCTTTAAGATACGTAACTTTAATGTGAGTCTCGCACTCGAGCAATGGGCTCAACTGGTAAAAAGCGCAAAGCATAAGCGAAAATTATGTGAGTTATGCAAAATGTGCTGTTGCCAACGATCGCTGAACTCTCTCGCCACCCCGCCACTCAGTTAATATCGCCCCACAAAAAGGTGAGGCGTAAAGTAAAAAGTAAAATCAAAACCAAAGCAAAAACGTGGGCCCCACACTCGAAGTCAATGCACCAAAAATGCAATAAACAATAGCCCCAAAAAACAGAAATAAAACAAAAAATTCAAAATGAAACTATGAAAAATCAACTGCAGCTCTCAGATTGCTCGAAATTGACCACAAAAACCATTGCCTATTGTTAGCACATGCACCACACAATTTCCATTGAACTTGAACTCGTCGAGACATCAACAGATGGCTGCCAAATTTATAGGGAAACTCAACAACATTTTCCCCCAGCACCCATGGTATTTTCAGTGTCGTTTCATCATTTGGCGAGCCGCCAGCCTTGGGCAAACAAAAGTATATTGAAAAAGTATATATTCCCATAAAACTGATTCATGCGAGCTTATGTTATTTGTAAAAACCTTAGTGTTTTTGAGTTTGCAATAATATAAGATCGGAAATGGGAAAATACGCTTACCAGTGATTCATAAATGCTTTAAAATTTCCAAACTAATCAATATGTAAGCAAAAAAACCCGAAATATGAGTGATTATTCAGTAATTAACAGTGCTTGTGTAGAGAAAGCAGTTGTAGCAATTAGAAAGGAAACGGTCAACACAAATTTTTACTATTCACTATACTATACCCAGATGAACAAAGCAAACCTTACAATCCTATAAACATTTTTATTGTACTAACTTATAAATGTATCTGTAAAGCGACTAATAATTGAATAATTGATTATTTGACCGATTTATGTTTATACATTAAGTGAATCTATTATAAAATGTTCCTGTTTTTTTCATAGTGATTATCATTTGAAAGATTAGTTTCCACCAAACACATCTTAATAACTGTAATATTTAATTGGAAAGATATTTTATGTAATCAGAAAACTGATCAAATCTGGACTGGAAAATTGGCTTGTATATTTAGTTTTGTAGCTTGCCAGTTTTCTTTAGAAATAAAGAAAACTAAATCACGATTGTTTAATTTGAAAATTTAATCCATTAATAAGGTGTCTGCATACATTTGACAGCTACTGTTAAATGTGATTTGCCTTGGGCATGAAATCGAACCACAATGCCTCAAGTACTGCAAATATTTCAAACATTCTCAAGCAGCAAATGCACAATTTTATTTCGTCTCTTCGATGTTTGTACATATTATATACTATAAAAATCAAAATATATATATTCATATAAATTTCGTACTGAAGTACACGTTTAGTTTCTTAAACACAAAGCATTTCACAAAGACTGCGTCCCATGCATGTGAAACCCCGTTTTGAAACTGACCAAAGCAGCGACATGCGATTTTGCCTGGATGCAGTGCAGCAGTCAAGAGAAAGGCGCCACTGACCAGCAACAACAATTCAATTTTGAAACTTTGATTATTTCTTATTAATTCAGTTTTGACTGAGAGTCCGGTTATGGCCTGCTGTGTGTGTGATCGTGTGTTTGTGGCTGGCACAGATCAGCAGTCGAAACGAACACCTACGCAAAATTTTGGCGCGTTGACAACAACGCCAACGTATCTCATTGTCATTTGGCATAGATACATTTGCATTCACAGATGATGCTCACGATGATCATCACAATGTTTGCTGATGATGATGATTTACTCGTAGACAAGTGAACGTTGATTAGTGCCAAATGGGATTGCACTTTTCAATGGGCGCCAACCATTCAGACTGCTGCACTTTGTCTGACCATCGTTTCGTAACCTCCTTGCTAAGCTCCCTATTGTGTGCGGCCGACAATTTATAATAGGGGATTAAAAATGCTAAAGTGGTGCTAGCACCTCACACAACAACAGCTGATGATCTTAATATATAATATCTGGATATGTTCATATATCATATAACTTTAGCTTAGCATTTCCTGAAAAGAACATAACCCAGGATCGTTATTCTTTTCCAGCCTCTCATACGTTAGCTATAATTTACTGAAATAGATTTAACTGAGCTTTGAATTTATTTTACTATCGTTACGTTGTGGACTTTATATTAATACATTCAAACCGGATTGTATCTAAATGTTTTCTGTTAAGCTGATAATCATATGATACAGCTCGAAAGATATTGTCGATATGATAGCTCAGTACAAACGTATTAGAATGATTGCATTGGCAAGAAGATAACAATTAGCAATAGCCATGTAATCAGTTAAGCAAGTATGAAAGTGTCTGATTGAAGTGTTTAGAATGCATCCAGCAATGTCAATCAGTTGGCGAATGACGCTGGAAGGAAGCGCGGCACTGGGCAAACTGACATTTCATTGAACTTTTTACGGATTGTTTATAATTAGAAGCACGTTAATTTAATCGCCAGTTAATCAGTGCTTTACAATTGCTAACATTTTCAACAAGTTTGCGAGACAGACTAATCTAGGAAATGCGGTATAGAGAAGCTGTAACAGATACAGATACAGATACACAGATGTAGCTACATATAGTTAAGCTAAATTACTAACCACGGTTGCGCTAATTGGCAAACAACGAACAGTCAATGTTGTTGGATGATCGCATATTCCCTGCTGGATTTCCGGCAATTTCCAACCAGTGGATCGTATAGCTTGGGTGATGTTACGAAATAACATCTTAATTGAATTTGGCCCAAACCGAAACGAAACTAAATGTGCGTGGGTTTTTCTATTCGAAGTGTGTTCGATCTATTGCATAATCTATAGCTGCTATTTATAGCAGTTACTAAGCAGAAGACCTTGTCACGGTCCACAATTAATTGTAGTCATTAACACTTCAACTACTTCCGATTAAACCGGGTCATAGCATCTAATTAACTCAACGGTCGAGGTTAGTGCGAACTATTTGAGTATCATTGCATGGCAAAAACAATTGCTGTTATTCTTGGAACTGCTATGATTAATTGCACAGCATCCAAAGTCAAAATTTTGGTTTTCGTTTTAATTTCGATTTCGATATTCAATCGCATTGAACTCACAGCCAACAACTTGTAACTATCAACAAACTTTAACATGTCATAAATAATTCAACTGCAGCGTAAAATTGTTCCCCAATTGCACCTGCCAATGCGTACCGTCGGACTCGTCTTGTCCGTCTGTCTGCCTGTCCTTAACTGCACGGTTGTATATGTTCACATATTGTATATGTTTACACTGAACAGCAAATGATCTACGTAGAACTTGAGAATTTGCATAATGAATGATTTTCACCTCTGATAAGTTATATGATTATTGAGATGATTTTCTGTACTACAATCACAAGGTGAAATTATCAATGAATAACTGATCCAAATTTTAGTTTTCTCTGTTTTTATCATGTTGAAACCAATAAATTATATCTTTAAAAAATCAAATGTTTTTCGAGTGTGTTGCAAAACGAAGGACCAAGTTGTTGCCACATTCTGAAGCACAGTGTAGACAAAAACACGTGCAGACGAAATACAAACCGCCCGGTTGGTCAATGGTGTGGCACAGAAGTACAAGGCCAGCCAGAAGAGCAGGCCAAACAGCAATCAAACTGAAACAAACACACACACATATAAAGCGAAGGCACTCCTGTAGACAAATTAGCCTGCGGTTAGGTTTTGGTAGCAGTTTAATAAACTATGCATAAATGTATCGTAGTCGTATCTGTATCTGTCGATGTGCACAACAGCGCTGAAGATCGCATGGTCAGATGCCGGGTGCTGTGGCTGATGTGGCTGATGTGGCTGATGTGGCTGATGTGGCTGCTGTGGCTGCTGTGTTGTGCCTCCTTTCGGTTGCCACTTGGCAGTTGACACGTTAAGAGCACGCACGACTGCTGCCCATTAAAGTGGCCCACTTGCCGTTGGCTATTGGCAGTGGCTGTCGAACGCTGTGGCAGAGGCCGGCACCAAGTCATTTGACAGTTATGACCACTTGTTGCTTGGCTTTTAGACCAACTTTGCCGGCCAGTCAGCCGGCCGGCGAATGCAACTTGGCCAGAGTGGCGACGGGTTAAATGCGGGCGGAATAACAAAGGCAATGGCAGTGGCAATAGCCGCAGCAATAGCAATAGCAACAGCAACTTTGCTGTCTGGTTTTGCCAAACTGGTTTTTAAACATCATGATGTTGATGATGATTCAAATGATGATGTTGCAGTTGTTGTTGTTGTTGTGGCTGTATGAGCTGTTTTCAGTCGTTGGAGACGCCACTAAATTGGGAGATCGGAGCTTTGGCGAATCTGGTACATTGCCAATGGTACAGCTCAATTTGGAGGCACAAACGCGCGTTGATTTTGTTTTTTTGTTTTTTTGTTTTTGTTTTTTTGTTTTTTGGTCGTTAAGGTTATTTTTGTGATTCGTTGCATGCTAATGTGCAAGCTGATTACCTTTTATAAGACATAAATGGTCGGCAGTCCGTTCCACAGCTGAAAGTAAATGCAAAATAAAACCAAAATAAAATGTGAAAAACATGCGAATTTCAAATGTCCAAATCGAAAGTGGACTTTGCTTAAGGCTATAGTCATATACATACATATGTGTATGTACACACACACATACACATATAGAAAGCACTCAACACTCGCTGTGCATCCATTTGTTTGCTTGTATGCGTTTAAATACTATTATTTTTGATTTTTGAATTTAACTACTATTTTTATACTTGCTGCTGCTGCTGCTGCTATTAGCTTTGATGTTAATTGTGTATAATTAGCGTTTAATTGCATGTCTCTAAATTCACTTTTAACGAACTTTGTCATTGCTGCCACAGCTTTGAGTGCAGTGCCTGTTGCAGCAGCTGCCCCAGCTGTCTGACTTTGTTAATTAAAGCCATTCGCAAATTTCCATAACTGGCAATCGCTTTTGGTAATGCTGTGTTAAAGTTTCACAAATCACAGTTCATTACAGATGAGTGAAATAATATGTATGCTATATTATTATAATTAATTTCTTTATATTATTAAAAAATATATATATATGTCCGAGTATATAAAACAAAAAGCAATAATAAAAAAACTTGACCTTATGTTTGACTGAGAAGTTTTTATAATTTTTCCTTAGCTCGTGTCAATTAATTCTCAATTTGATCAGCAGAAAATAATTGAAAAAAAGTCAATTTAATAGTTTCTAAAGTTAGGGAACCTAATTTAACAGTTTAATATATTTATAATTTAATTTGCAATCTATGAAAACTTTTCTCAAGTCCAAATCAATCATAATAATATAATCCATTTGTCCCACATCTCTCTTATGTTGCAAACTATTTTCGTATCTGTTGTTTGACGCCTCTGCCTCTGCCTCCGTTGTCAAATGAGAAATGCCAAAGCATCGTCTTGCTGTTTTTGAAAATCACTCTTTCGTATAATTTGTATATATATATATATATATATATATAATAATGCGTGGAACACACAATACAAAGCGTAGCCGCACAATGCATTTCCCATACAAATCACCGGCCTAATGAGCTGCAACCATGCGTCGCCCCTTGCACAGAGGGGCACTTAAAAGAGTGTCAAGCGAATTTATTTATCTGCTTGTTGGAGCGCTGATTAATATGCGTCGAACGTGCCCCAAACATATTGTCACGTAACGCAAGAGGGGTGGAGCAACAAGCAACGCGCGGGCCTGGTGCAGATTACTCATACGCCATGTACAACGCTTCTAGCAGCGACTCTGACGCTGGGCACAGGCACAAGTCCAACAAACCCATGCAATCGATCTGTCGGCCACATTTTACTATCAGTGGCTGGCTGCAGCCAACGCAGTCATAATCCCAGACGAGGTCACAACGGTCCACATTTGGTGCCATTTAAAAAATATTAAAAAAGAAACCAAAAAAAACAAATACACAACGAAAAACGAGCCTCATTCATGCCTTTGATTGCCTCTGCCAATTGACCAAATTGTTTGGCGTGGGCTATAAATATCCGTATGCAAATATATTCTTCATTGATCAACTAATCAAGTAAAACAAATATGAAACAGCGAAGCCAACGCTGACGAGTGCTTAACATTTCTGCCAGAATTTTGAGTGCCACCTGTTCCCCAGATGTAAACTAAACCCTAAAGCACAAATCTTGGAATAACAATAATAATCTGCTAAGCAATTTCTCAGTTGTTTACAATAATAGAAAACGCTGCAAAGTGCGGCACGTTTAGCCCAAAAAAAAAAGACAAAAATGTACACGAATATTTAGAAAAAAGTAAAGCATTTCCTATTTCCAGCCCATTCGCTCGATTCGAGGTCATACAGGAATATACCCTGTAGCCGTAATTAACAGGCATTGGAATTTATCTTTGATTATATTATATATATTTATGTATACTCAATCAGCACTCTATAGATATCTGAAATTTTGGAGGTAAGTTCGCTGCTGCTATGGCGAAAAATTTGTACATATATAAATATGATTTAGGTTTCCTTCTCTATGTTTAGAGCGCATCTGTCTGGCCTGGTTGCCTTTATAACTTATTTAACGCTATCGAAGACAGCGGAGGGTTGACAGCGGTTATCTTATCATATTGGGAAAACGCTCGACATTTGCTAATTATAGATATGAATGGCAACTCTGCCGCGGACCAGCCACAGTCATGTGCACTTGGCGTTAAGAGCGAGGATTTCGAAATGACAAAATGCACATATTTGAACGCGGCAATGAAAGCCTCTTGAGCTAACGCATTATTTTCATGGGATTTGTCAACATTCCTCATGTTGTTGTTATTGTTATTGCTGCTGCTATTTTGGGGCAATGGTTGCATCGCTTTTGTTTTGATTGAGCGCTGATAAGTGCGTGTTGGTTCTTTATCGAAACACATATTGAGCGCAAGCATTTGTTGCTCATCCCAGCAACCACAGCGAGTTGTATCTATTGGGGGCAAGGTTGACATACCGCCCAAATGCACAAATACGTATGCTTACACAATATATCTGTGGTTTTCTCTAAAGTTATTTTGTTTTTCTTCTATGTGGTTGTCAAATGCAGCGCAGACATCGAATTCATTTGCACAACGCTCTGGTTGCAAAGACGCAACCAAACACCAAATGACTGCTGAAAATCGAGACTCCAGACTCTGGACGCCAATGAGAATGGCAAAATATACACAAAATATGCATTCTTAGTGTATTTAATATTTGTATTTCTATGTATTGAACATGGAATACATGTATCCGAAAAGCTTGCCATATATTTCCGTTTACTTTTGTTTTTTCAGAATATATGCATAATTTTTTTCTCTTTATTTTAAGGAATGTTCTTAACATTTTTCATTAATTTTAAATTCAATTTTCAATAATTCTTTCGATAATATTTCGCTATCCAATAATTCTCAAACTTTTCCTCATGCTCGCTACTGTTTACCACACAGAAAACAAAACGGCACGATGGGAAATATCAAATCACAGAATAAACAAGTAACAACTTATCAATTTCGATAAGATATTTTTATATCGAATTCGTCATACACATACATCAAAAGAAAAAATTTTAGCGAGATGTAAAACCACAGCAATATCGCTTGTATGAATGAATTCTTACCTTGTAATTTAAAAAGAAAACCTTAGATTGTAACATAAATTGCCTTAAATTAAGTAACATAATGTTGTCAAATTAGCAAAACCGCTTTAAGACGCAACTTTTGATCTATTTCAATATTTCTAAAGTGACTCGGCAACCCGTGAAATGTGCAATTTCCATAGAACCCGATAATGCAGCGGAAGTTGTTCAAATTCGACAATGAGCAAATTTCGTAGAAAAAGGCATAATATTAATGGCAAAGATAAGGGCACTCAACGTCACCGATATGAATATTGTTTTCTTCTTTTGCTTTATATATATACATATTTCTTAGCGATCCGTTCGCTAAGTTATGAGGCATAAAATAAAATGTTCGGTGATACTGGAACAACCACTCGCACATTTCTGTGAATTATGAACCACAAATTAGCACTTGTCCGGGACTTTGGCGGGTAACGAAACTGTGTTTTACACGCAGACAATCTGTGTGAACATATATGGTATGTATATGTATGTGTTTCAGGCAACGACAACTATTGCGTAATATCCGTTGAGTTGGAGTTCTCAATCGCTTTTAACAGCAATTGTTGCCTCACTAGCCTACATTGCGGTAAAATGATTCATTCGACATTCACAAGAACTGAAACGCATTCTAATCACCGCAGCTTGAACTTGATTTACAGTCGAATGGATAAACAAACGAATTACAAATAGTTTCCGATTGTGTAAAATGAAACCAAGTACAGTGATTTCCTGAAAACTAGAACGGTGTGTTTCAAGAAGTGATTACAATTTGCATACACTTATGTACGTAGTTCAATTTTGTGTATTATCTGATTGTAATTTACTTCGAATTTCAAAGGGATACAATTGTGGACTTGGATCACTATAGTCTGCGAATGTACAGAAGTGAAATAATGTTTATGCCACGTACAACAAATTGATGGCAAAGATAAACAAATGTATCTTTGCAGTGAGCACCTACAAGTTGTGTGGTTTTTGGCTTTTTAAGTAAACGGCTCACAAATTGCATGCATGAGTGTCTGAGTGTGTGAGTGTGTGAGTCTGCTGTGAGTACGTGTGAGTGCAGGCAAAGGGTACTCATATTCACGGTGCTATCTCTCGAAAATTTCACATGGACGTAAAATGCGTTCATCGGTGAGTTTTCACAATGTTTTTTGTTGTTTTGGTAATTGCTGCAAGATCGCTGGGCAAAAAGGTTTAATTTTTTATTGTATTTCAGTTGTAGCCGTTGTTGCGTCGCTTAAGTAATTTTAAGTGCCAGCTTCGGCCAGGGGGTTAAAGCAACCACTTTTTATTAAGGTCTACTCGTCTCGAAACTCTGAGTCTGCTCGTCTGCTCGTCGTTTTCGTGGCTTTTGCCAATTATATAACTAGTATAACTGTTGCTGGTTGAGAAACAGGGTCAAGTTTGCGCCAACCCCAAAAAGCTCAAACGAAATAATAGCTAATAAAAGATGTCACTTGCACAGAAAGATTTCGTGATAATTTTTGATTTCTTTTTTTGTTGCTTTAATCAAATGTTCACAATGCTCACATGGGCATATATTTTTATGTGCTAACTATAAATATATTTGTTGGCATGCCAATAATTCTCGAGTCGTTTCCCTTATCACGTTGCTGGAAGACGACGACGACACTGCTGATCAACTAGCACAAGGGATTGATCTTAGAAAACTCGCAATTCACGCTTACTGTGTATATCTTTTCTTTTATTTAATTTTTTTTTTTACTCACAGCACACAAAAAGGTTAAACAAATTGTAGAAAATTTTGCACACTTTCTTGTTTAAGTCTACAGATAAATTTGTATCTGTGCGCCTTTTAATCTATGCACTCAACTGTTTGCTTAATTTTCTCTATATAAGCAAACATTTATATATATATAGATATTATGTATTGTATTTATATTAAATGTACATGGTATACATATATAGTTTGTGATTTTTGTCTTCTTTTCTGTTTGCACTTTTGTTTTGTCTTTGCTGCTGCTGATTGCACCGGCGCAATTTCAATTTCAATTATCTTTTCTTTTCTTTTCTTTCTTATTGTTTGTTTTTAATTTTTATATTTCACAGAAAGTCCTCCAACGCGCTTGGCGTTCTTCAAGTCTGAAGATCTCTCGACCTGGCTGCCTGCGCGACTGCGAATGCGATTGTCGGCGGCGTTCGCTATCAATTTTAGGTTTCGGCGCAAAAAAAATTTCACATAAAAGATACAACAAAAAGAATTTCGAAAACGAGTCTGAAAGAGGCAAGCGAGAAATGCCGCAAGCAGCAGCCGAGGAAATGTCACCGAAAAGCATTGAGCAAAGGCGAGCACCAAACACACACAAACTCACACACACACATACACTCTCTCACACACACACACACACAGAGAGACAGATATGCCCATAAAAAAGAACAAGCAAACTAACTGCAGTCCCATAAATTGCTCAATGTTTGTAGCTGTCTGCCTTTGATTTCAATACATATAAATTTAACATAAATGATTTTTGCACTTATTTTTATTTCAGAAACTATTGCTTCGATTTTAATTACCTAGAGAACACAGAGCGATAGTGAAGATCACGATTGGGGTTGGGTGGGTATACGGGGGTTGTGCCTCTCACACAGCTTTGACACACGGCTGTCTGTTTGCGTACGTACTCCACGGGCTTTTGCGGAGCGGCACGATCGGAGCCGAAAATCTATAGAGATATACAATTGAACACCGCGCTGACTGTCGCAGCTGCGAATCGCGGCGAAACTAACTAGCCGAAGCGAAGCGGAGACACACACGACCGTTCGATGAGAAAGCTTTACGCCGAATAAACGCAATGCTAAATGGAACCTTCGCACAAAGCGGCACTGAGCAAAACCGAACTGAAACTTCACCACCGTTTCACACACATATAAATACAGCAGTTGCTGTTGGGAGCGCAGAAGCACCGGCAGAGTGGCAGAGAGCACGCAGAGCTAAAGCGCTGGAGCTGGAGTGAGATTCGATGAGCGAAAAAGTTGATCGTTCGTTTGCTCGCTCAGAGCACAAATATATCCACCCATTACCGGTGTGCTCAACGCCCCAATGGAACACGTGGACATCAGACGGAATAATGCGTGAAGTTATGAAATGGCAAGTTTGAGTAAATAGCATTGCCAGGTTGCCAGCATTGCCAGCGTGTTAGTGTGATTGTGTGTTTGTGAATTTTTCACTTGAAAAGCTCGCTGCCTGTTATCAATAACCAGAATATGTACATTATGCGGGTTTGAGAGAAAAGCTTTTGGCAATAAAGTTATTAATATATATTTTTTTATTCTTACACTTTGCAAAAAAACTCTGAAACTTTGCTCATAGTTTACACAGAGCTGCTTAGCTGCAGCCAACATCAGTTCATATCTTATCAACGCCCAATCTCACTGATAATACAAAAATTCACTCATTCGCGTGTGTTTTCTGAACTTTTTGGTTTGGATTGCGTGCTCATGCTGTCTAGCTAATTATGCTCAGATTTAGCTAAAGTTTAGCTTATTGCCTGAGAATAGAAACGTAGTGAAAAACGCCGAGTTCTATTCATGTGCTGTGTGGGTGGCTTTGTTTACGTTTTAGTGGGTTTCTGGGTCAAAGTTAACGGTCACTGTCAGTTGCCTCACTGTTTGAGGCACGCAGCACAACTTGTTCAATCGGGTATGGAAAGAACTTTTTGGGCACTGCAAAATTGTTAAGTTGCCAGTCCAACTGCAGAGGCAGCTGAGTGGCAAAACTTGTGTTAACACCAATGTCAAATATTTGAGTTTCAATTTATCTTATCGCTATATCTCGCACACATTTCATGCCCGAGACGGCCAGTGTTTGTTTTACTCAGTATACTCAATGATATCACCAACCAAGAACCCAAAAAAACCGCCCATATTCCATAACTCTTAGTCAAAACTAACAAATGGCAACTCTACAAAAAAAAAAAACATCGACTATTTTTGATGAGATCTTACTTACAAAAGAGATTGCGATCTTACTTATAGAACCTTTAATTAACCAAATTTAAACTCTAGAGCGCTTACATAATTTTGGAGGCTGTCGAACAAAGTAGCTTATCTCATTCAAAAGCTATTCGTCTCTTCTTTAATCGTACAATATAGTATACAGAAATAGCAGAACGCTTGGCGCTAATTTGCCTTTAACCTTGCATGATTAGAAAGAAGCAAGCGCAAATAAGATGTAGCTGAAATGAAAAGAATATATACCCGACTATGCAACACTCTGGGCACGAAACTTTCTTTATAATCTATACGTAATCAAAGTAAAAGTCTGTTCAAATAAATACAAATAGAAATAAAATTACTCTTTTAATTTAAAAAAGAAATTAAATAAGTAATAAAAAAATGATAATAAAGATTTTTAAATATAATATTTAATTTAAAATTTATCAATACATTAAAGGATTATAAAACATTGATTTGATCTTAATATACGCCCAGATGTCTGTCGTGTGTTTTTTCTATTTTATTTTGTAATAATTTCAGTTTTTAAATATTTGTTGGTAATTATTGGCTTATGTTTCATTTGATTGCTGGAAATTAATATTTTCACACTTAATAAATTAGATTTCTCTAAAAAAGTTTAAGCTGAATATTTATTTATATCTATGCGCTGTGTTTATCTTATTGTTGATACTTGCGAAAAGCCACATTCAACAAACAAGAGGCGCCTCACCTGCCCTGCACATACGTCAATTGTTTCGGAAGTGTCCAGTTGTTGGCCAAAGCAGGTATGATATAGAAACAAACCTCAATGAATTTGTTGAGAAAGCCAAAATTTTAATTTCAAATTGGTCTAGCGTTGAATAAATGACGTCAAAGCTTTGCGCAGATCAAAAAAGTTTGCTGATTTCGCATATCACCTCCAAAACGAAGTATAACGCCTGACTATATATATGTATGTGTGTGTGGGTTGTCGTCATTAAATATGATGATGTATATGTTACTAACATGCATTAAAAAACAGAACAAATTGAGTGGATCAATGAGGTAAGTCAGTTGTTATTTAAGAAATAAATAACGATAAGATCATCGCAAAAAGTTGGCTGATTTCAAATATGATATACATCTGTCTGTCTGTGTGTCATTAAATATAATGATATATATGTTACTAAGAACTGAACGACTTGAGTGTTGCTATTTTAGAAATATGTAGTGATTAGATTTGAAATACTTATTTAGTGTGAAGTATGCTCTCGAATAAAATGACCATTTTTCTGTATGCGTTTCAGTATCAAGTATCAGACCCCTTATTGCGTAACACCCTGTGCAATTTGTTTGTACTCGATCAATACATGCATACGTATGAAAATATAACAAAGGAATGGGATACAATTAATAAACACAAACAAGCTAACTATTTTAACTGGTTCCTCGTTCGCTCCATGCACAACTAATTAAGTAAATAACTTATTATTTGCGTTGCTGTATCCAATTGACTTGAGTTTCGAAAATAGATGAAGCCTGCAGACCCTTAAAGATTAGATAATTTTTAATGAATTAACGATATTTATATATTGTTTTCTTGGTTTTAATAATAACTCAAGGTCGGAAAAGTTGTTCACTTTCTTAGAAGCTTATTGGGGTATCCGAGTAGACCTGACAGCAATCAGCTGATTTGGCTTTTGCGCTGTTTCTCGATTAGATAGTCATGATATTTATTTATGCCATTAGCTTTGGCAAACAGACATATCAATTTATCACTTAAACTTCTTTTGATTATCGGTAATGCAATGTGTAATCACGGTAATTGTATAATCTCAAATTAAATGTTATGCAAGACAACTTGTTTACTTCTGTTGCTGCAGATTCTATGGGGAAGGAGGTATTCATTACATTTTAAATTAATGGTTTATCAGACGTATCATTTGCAGTTCCGCGCAGATACGAGTACATGTGGCAGCCAATTAAGAGTTTTTCCTTTTTAAATGTAGATCGCAATATCTTCATTTCGAGGAAAAAACCCAACTGTGTAGGCACACTGCCTACCCAATCTATCTAGCTAAGCATATGACTAACATTCTCTGGCATACGATACTTAGTTCGTTTTGGACAAATTTGACAAAGGTGATTAAATTTAATTTCGGTAAATATTGATGTTGCTACTGATATGATAACAGAACTCGTTGCTGTGTGCATTATCAATTTTAATCAAATGGCAAATGAAAAAAAAAGAAGCTTCATTTAGTACACTTTTGAAAATTAAACGCAATTTTCTTTGCTATTGCCATTTTGTGCGCTAATTAAAAACTGTGATCTCATTATGCTCTGGACTAGTTTCACCCACATATTTTTCCACTGATGAGCATTTCAGTTTGCAGTTTTGTTTTGTTTTATTTTGCATTTTTTTTATACTTCCGCATCTCTGTCGTATGCAGTTAACCTAAATACCGACATTTTCATTGACTCTCCCGGTTTTCATTTTCATCTGCGATTCATTGACTGACTGACTGACTGACAGAGTCACACTGAAGTTGCTGCAGTTAGATAAATGAGTTTCCACTCAACCGGAAACTTACAATTAACCGTCAATCCCCCAGCACAATGTTTCATAACCAATTGCATCGATCTCACTTCCAATTCCAAACGGCCATAGACCCGGACCAAGCCAAAAACAAAAACAAAAAAAACATTTTTGAATATGGTTAGCGCCAAGTTGAAGACTCAACGTCGCGACGTGCTCCATTCGAAAGATCCGACGCTTCGATCCGCCTCATTGCCTGCTGGACATTTGGGTGTAATTCTCAACTGACTTATTAAAATAATAAAACAATACAACGCAACATTCAAAACAAAAAGTGAAGTAGAAACATTAATTATTTCTACGTGTTGATTCATTTAATGCTTGTTCATACAGATTTCTGCTGTTGTCGGGCGGAATCGGGCATTATCATGAAATTATAATCTATCCGCGACGTGATCCCCATTTTGGGTTTGGCCCCTTTTTCGAACCGATTACAGTTACCCTGTCTCGCGTTTTGACGTCTCGTCTTACCAAATTGTCATTATGATAGCATGTAAAATTAGTAAGCAAAAATACACTGCAGATAACTGTAGTTTCCCTTTTTTTTTTGGGGCGCTGCCAACTGCGCCCATTCCATGAATCAATTCGGGTTCGGTTACACGAATAATATCTAGATTTCGAGTGGGGCAAAGAAAAAACGTGACCAATTCACCGGCGCTAGAATCTAAACTTTTTCTCATCAAATGTCCACAGCAGTCACATTTTATGTACATATATTTTGCTTTAGATGTTTTGACATTTAGTACACCTTTTATCCAGTTATTTAATTATTGTAATTACTTAATTAATTACAAATTACTTAGTTACAATTCAATTTAAAAAAAAAGGTGCATTCAAATGTGTTAAATATGTTTCGACCCCTAGATTAATTCTACATTTATATTTATAAACGCCATTCTGGATCGAATCTCATCTTAGGAGGATGGGTACAAACTTTCCAGAGCCATAACTTTGTCAAGAGTAATCAATTTTTCAAATACCGAGGCTTTTTAATCGTGGTTTGATCCCTGGAAAAATACTGGATTTGAAGTTGCAAGCGGGATTCTTGGTCGAAATTCATATTCAAAAACGATCCCAAAATAGGTACTTGGGTCGGTACCAAATGTTCATCGCCCTTACTTTTAAGCTGTGCGCAGATCTTATTTTATAATTTATTTAGTTGGTTTTATTCTCCTTTCAATGTTCATCATATTTTAAATTTCGCAAGGATGAAAACAGCATCAGCGATCCAGAAACTTAATTAGTATTAGCCATTTGATTAATGCACGTTCGCAATGACCCGTCATTGAATGTAAATGAGATTTGCAGGTGGTCGCTAATCAACGGGCTTTGTACAAACATCATTAGCCAAACGCAAATGCTGTGCATGGTAGCCAGGCCAAGAACACATGAAAACACACACATAGATCAAGAGGCCAGAAGATGGTTGGCTGGTGTTTTAGCCGGTTTTACTAGTGGGCTATTAGCTCGTGCAGCGCGCAATGAACCTGCTTTTACCGTTGCAGCATTTAGTTGATGTTTAGCTGGGTCAAGGTCAGATGGATTGTTTTAGCTTTGGTCGCAACTCGCTTTCGTCGAATATGACGCGCTATGACTGTCTATGAGGGCCCGATCCAAAAAGGCGCTTTATGATTGCCCCAAAACACTTGGCATGCCAACACAAACAAGATTCAATCACAAGTCGGCTGCTGCATTTGGCGCTGTTATTGCGAGCCGCGTTCCTTTTTGCTTTGATTTAATTCATGCATCACAACAAAACGACAACATGAAGCTGAGATTTTTCACAAGAAATTATCCATGTGAAGGCGCAAAAAAAGCGAAAAAAAGCGAAAAAAAAGCGAAAAAAGGCGAAAACAGGCGACGACAGATGCAGGCGAAGGCGAAGTTGAAGGCGAAGGCGAAGGCGCCTGCTCATGTTTTGTCAATTGTTCAACGACTGCGACTGGGACTGAAACTGAAAATGGCCAACTGACGTTTGCGTGACAGCGGCTGCGGCAAGATCTACACATTGCATTGACTTTGACCAGTTTACCAATTTTGGCAACCAGACTTTCATTTATTGTCTTATGCGCTTGCCAATTGCTGATTGTTCGCAAAAAGGGTATCCCAATGCAACCGAATTAAAACTCAATCAAAATGCATACGAGCAGCATGTTTGCTTAGCTCAAGAAATGCATTCATTGAATTCCAAAAATAACTAAATAAACTTTAACTTGTGCTGTGTTAGCTATATTAAATAAAAAATATATTTTCAGAACCCCAAATCTAAAAATATGCCATCAACATTATACTTTCATTACATATTATTATTATATTATGTGCACATATAAAGTTGATAATTTGCATTTCAATGTGCCGCCTGAAAATATGCAATGAAAAATATACATCTCATCGACTAAGAGTGTGCTATTAAAATATCCCAGACTGTTGGGCATTTAATTCAAAGAAGTAATTTTTCTGGCCAGTATTTATTTTTAAAATAAAAGCCACAATTTATATCCATTTTGTAAATATCGTTACATTTGAATAATTTAATTGAATGGTCTTCCGATATTTATGCGGAGAGCTATTGATGATTGCTATCGATGTATCGATAAGCGACCAACTATTGAAGAGGCCGGCGATAACCGCCTGGTGGAATTTCGTGAATTCTTGCAGTATTTACAATAATTATAATGGATTTAACACTGAACGATGGAAATAGACCGCCACCGTCTAATCAGCATCCACTGGTAAGCCAAGAGCTACACTCTAACCAATCATCGCTGTGACCTGCGCCTGCTCTTCCAGGCGGACTACAATTTCAGTGCGGAGGAGTTGAAGGCGTTACGTGAATGCAATCAGGAATCATTTGTGCAGCGTTCGCTGCCCTTCGGCACCGGGTTGGGTCTGTTGGCCTACTTTGGCGTGAAGAACGGCTACCTACAGGGCAATGGCAAGTACGGAGCAGTGCCCAAAGTTGTGCTGGGCGTGATCATGGGCTATTTTGTGGGCAAGTTTAGTTACCAACAGAAATGTGCTGAGAAGATAATGCGATTGCCCAACTCCCACCTGGGTGAACTGCTCAGACAACGTCGACAGGGCGGTGGCATCATGAGCAGCATGACACCTGATGAGAATCTGGGACGTGCATTCACATTAGCCCCATTCACACCCAACTCTGCGGATGTCTACACCGACGATGGCTTCAAGCCGTCGCGAAATACGGCTCTCAATTTGGATACGGATTCGCGACCAACGCTCTCGGGTCTGGACGATATCTACAGGCCCAACTTGGACAGTAAGTAAATGCATTTGCGTATATATTCTGCTTTGATTTTCATTTTGTATTTCGTTGGGCAGATGATAGCACAATGGAGGACACAGAATTGCCACTGCCACCAGCCAAGCCGGGCGAGTCGTACGAGGATCTGCGTAAGAAGAATCGCGAGGAGCACTTGAAGCATCAACAAAGCCCCTACTCAAGGCCATATGAAGCGCCCGTGCAACAGCAACTGCCGCAGCGTCCCTTGGCGCCGGCACACGAGCAACCAGCTGGCAAGCAGAACAAATACGGAGATTCTTGGACAGATTAAGAGCCGACTCTTGTGAATGCAATATAAAATGTTTATTTGCTTTGTTTGACATAAGCACATAAAAAGGAGTTAAAATATATAAAATGATTATTTAGAATTTTGTATATTCGTATAAGCGCACAGTTGTGTTGTGATGTTGCATCATGATGTAAAGATTTGGATTGAATCCCCATGAAATCGGTTTACAACTTGCCCACCTCGTGCAAGTAGGCGCCCAACAATTTGGTCTGCAAGCAGTGAAAGAGAGTTACAATTGACAATGGAGTTAAAAAGATCGTTTAGCTTACGCCTTCAATATAGTTGTAGATGTCGATCTTCTCGTTCTGCGAGTGAGCGCCATCATCGCAGGCGCCCACCGGAACCAGAATCACATTCTTGCCGGTTGCCTCCTGCAGTGTGAGTGTCACTGGAATGGAACCGCCCTCGCGTGTCATATCGGGATCCACATTGAAAACATGTCTGATTGCACGCTTGGCGGCCTCATAGTGCGGGTGATTGGGATCCTCAGTCCAGGGCTTGCCAGCGGACAACATGACCACCTGTCGCAGAATACAACATAAGCTTTTACACTTGGATACTTAATAAGGGCTTCAAGTTTAGCACACCTTTAACTTGTTGGGCGAGCCACGCTCTGCCCACTTGTCATTTAAGTACTTGGCAACGCATTCCTCAATGTGGTTGGGATCCTGGTTGGGCACCAGGCGTATGGAGAACTTGCCAATGACTTTCTTTGGTATGACAGTCTTGGCGCCGGGCTCGTAGAAGGCACCCTCAATGCCATGTATGGAGAGACTGGGATAACGCCATCTGGCCTGCAGCAAGCGAGTCTTGTTGCTATTGTGCGGCAGGTGTTCAACACCAATGTCTTTCCTAAAAAAGAAAAGGGTGCGGTACGAAGATTATGTTAGACGACAGTAGATTTATGATTAGAGATTAGATTATACAACTAACTTGTACTCAGCCACTTCAAAGTCGATATTCTTGTAGATTTCCTCCTCGTTTGGCAATAGGGGCGCAACCTGTAGGGCAAACAAATCGGATGGCCTTAGCAACAGTTTGACTCAGATATTTAATTATTATTTATACAAGAAACAATCCTATGAATAAGAAATTAAAATTCAATGCGTCCGTGTATTGATCTCTTACGTACATCGCGATTCACGCCTGGTATCAGAATATTCGTATCCTTGTCGACCAGGGTGCTGAGCAGATAGCACAGATCCGGCATCGCTTCGTGCACGGTGCCGCCGAAGACGCCGCTGTGCAGATCCTTGGAGGCACACTCGACCTCCACCTGGAAGTAGGCCAAGCCGCGCAGTCCGTACGTGAGGCAGGGTCGCTTCTTGCCCAGCCAGTAGTTGTCAGAGATGCACACGAAATCCACATCGGCGAGGAAATCGTCTTTGCGTGCCATCAACATCTCGTCGAGGCCTTCGCTGCCACTCTCCTCCATCCCCTCAAAGACGAACTTCACATTTAGGGGCAACGGAATGTTCAGCTTTTGGTATGCTTCGATGGCATGGATCCAGCACAGAACAGGTCCCTTGTCATCGCTGGCACCGCGCCCAAACAGTTTGCCATCGATTTCGGTAAGCTCAAAGGGATTGGTGTCCCAGCCATCCTCCTTGAGTGCAGGCTGCACATCCAAGTGACCGTAGACCAGTACCGTCTTCTTGGACTTATCCGCGCCAAGTGTGCCCAGCAACGCCTTCGGCAATGCCAACTTCTCGCCCGAGGGCAGCGTTTGCTTGCCCAAATCAACCAGCTCGATCTCGGTGCCGAGCGCCTTCAACTTGTCCGCCGTCCAGTTGACCATGCGGTCAATCTCCCCACGCTTGTCCGGCCAGGCGGAGACCGATTGTATGCCGACTGCGATTCTCAGGGTCTCAATGTAATCATCCTTCTTGCCATTCACAAACCTAAAACCAATAATTTTGATAAGGCAACATATATTGATATCAAAATCCTATAGCTCGTGTGAAATTCACTCATAATATTGAATAGTCAAGTCTGCGGTTAAACCACACAATACGTTGATTATCGTTATAGTTGGGTAGATAGTGTATACCTCAATCTAATCAGGCAATGAGCTATGCATAAAAGCGGGCATTATATGTACATTTATATGTATGTTTGCTTGTATTACAACCTAGATCTCTAATCTAGGTACATGGCTTTAAATTCTAAATAAACTTAATGCAGATATTACGATTATGCATATATTTAAATCTGAATTTCTTATTTTTGATAAACTTTCTGTATTCAAATACTTTTCGAAAACGCATTAAGAAATTCCTATCCGAATCATTTAATTAACTGTATGATAATTATTATTTTTGTATTTTAATCTCAGCAAAATAAAACTATTTTCAGTTCAAACTCATTTTAATTGAATTTCATTCTTGGGCATTATAAGTTTATTTTGAGTAATAAGATTCAAATATACCAATAGAGTATTTAAGATGCGGCACACCGAATATTTTTCCATTTTCTTCGTTTATCTTTTGACGTTGTTTTTCTGATTGGACAAAGAAAGCTTCGCCAAACCGGCAGATTCTCTTATGCATTTTCAAAAGGCGTCACAAAGCGGATAAATTAACAGGCAGATTTCTTTTGCATTTTTTTTTTTAAAGGCGTTGTCGCCACCCGGATAAATATAATTATCCAGACAGTATGCGAATACGTGTTTTAATGTTGTGTGGTTATCGTGCAATTAATAAGGAAATTAGTTGGCGCACATTTTTTTCAATCAAAATTATGAACGTGCACTTGTAATTTGGTAACTTGTTTGCCGAACAAACTGCTATCGGCGTCAGCTGTTGCCGCCCCTATTATCAAGCATAAATATGTACGAGTTTAATAATAACCATAAACAACAAGCAGATAAGCAGGATATATGTCTGTGTGTACTGATATAAGTATGTACATCTGTGCAACATTATATGCAACATTGGCATCGCCACACAATCTTTTTACTTACTCGAATAGCTGTTTCATTTCACTGGGAAGCTCGGCCATTTTATGAAGTTTCTTATGTACGATTCTTGCAGACTGAGCACCGGAATTTCAAACGTCTTCCCGATTCGGCTTCTAAAATGGGAATGAGTAGAGCGCGCTGAACGCGAGCGAAAGAAAACTTGCTAATAAACACCATACTTGTATGTGTGTGTGTGTGAATGTGTTTTGGAGAATGTAGACTGTATTATATTGTAGAGAAACTCGCCTGCTGAGAGTCAACAAGTTGAAGAGTAAACAAGTGTATGCCGGCATTCTTTTCAAAACAAGTGTTTTTCATTTGTGCCTCATTATTTTATAGTTAATAAAACCAAATCTATCACTGTATCTATATTATCATATAATTTACTTGATAGTCTAATAAAGTCAAGTCAATAAAAAATATTTTTTAAAATTTAATGCGAATACGATGTTTTGCTTCGCTCGTCATCGATATTTGAGTAAGTGCCATACCTAATCGATGAAACATCGCCCGACCGCCACAATATATCGGCCGTCGTTTGCCGCAGTAAAGATAAAAACGCAAACGCTGCAGCATTCGTGATACATTCGTGAGTTAATTGCAATTAAAATTATGTCACAGAGCTGATATTTGCTGCAACAAAACATACAACATCAACAGCAAGCCGAAGGAACGCTGGAGGTGTGTGGCCCTTGCCTTGTTTATTAATTAATATCCACATGTGTGTGTGTACCGTTCTTTTTATGTATGTACGTGAGCTGCAGTGCTGTCATCTTTGTGTATATGTGTATGTCGTTTGCATTTGTAAATCCCTCTGTCTCTCTGTGTGTGTGTAAATTATTTTTGATAAATTTGCATATTTTGTACATCGAAAGTCGAAGGACCTGCCTTTTTGTGTCAGATATTTAGGCGGTCTTAGTGTATGAGTTCTGTAAGCTCATTAAAATAAGTTTCACCGACCAAAATAGAACATATTGCGTGCCGCTGCGGTTGCCTGTAGTTGTCGATGTAGTTGTAGTTGTGGCTGTTGACTCCAAATACCAGCAAACGCTGACGTTTGTCTGGCTCTGTGTCCGCCGAGCGACATAGTCATGTTTTCTGGGACTACTGTGTGACTTCTTGCCGTTTATACACAACGTGTCGCTCCGTTTTTTCCATTTTTTTCATTTTATTTTTTGTTCGCTTTTGCTCCCCTTTTGGTGTCTATCTTTCTGTCTCTCTCTCTGTGTGCTCGGATTATAAATAGTTGGCGTTTCTGTTGCTGTTGTTGCCGGAGTTTGGCTGTCGCTGTGGCGCTAATGCTGGCAATTATTTGTTTGTGTAATTAGTTCCAAGTATGTAGTCCCATGTTATAGGAATTAGAAGTGAAAAAGAACAAACTGGGTTCAAGATGGCAACAACAGCAACAAAAACACTGTTGAACAACGGCAAAAAGTTAGCAAAGCGGAACTGGAAATGTAGACGTCGACGTCAAACGGCGGTGCCGTTAGAGCTGCTCCCAGCTCTTAAGCACCAACAACAAAAACTAATACGGCACAAATAATAAGCAGACAAAACCAAAGAGGAGAAACAATAAAAAAAACTTACCAATCTCCAATAGCGCGCAGCTCAAAAGCTTTCTGCCTCCACTGATGCTCTCTGCTTCTTCTTGCTGCTGCTGTTGTTTATTTGCTGTCTGCCTTAGCAGACATTGCTTTGCTTGCCAACCCCCACCCGCCCGCTCTCACGCACAGTTATTCATTTGTCGCCTTGGCGCTGTCCAAAACGGGCAAGCGAACCGATCTGCAGTAAGCTTACGCTACCCCCTGCCCCCGCTCGCATCTCTTGTGCGCAGAGTTTCCGCTTTGCATAAATGGCAAAATTATTATAAGGCCATCGCCCATTTGGTATTTGTGCTCAGTTGTTTTCATTTATATTTCATTTCGTTTTTTCTTATTTTTCACGATTACAAATTATTGCATTTCTCTTTTGGACGGCATTCCAAATGCAGAAGAGGGCGTTTATTAGCAGAGCGCATTAGCAGAGAGCTTTCAGTCTGGCTTTGCGGAAGTGAATAATTTATTTATTGGATTAGTTGCTTGTCGGTTTACGTATTTAAATGTCAAGTTTTTAGTTCATTTTGATTCATTTACATAGACGTTTCAAAATCAGTAGAAAAGTGCACAACAAACACAAAACGACTTTCAATAAATCGTCTCTAGCCGCCGCAAGTTCTTCCCATGGATCGCAGCTTGGATTCCATTGGCAGCTGTTCACTCGATGTTGATGCCGATTCATCCGATATATCAGGTATACCAAACACTCACACACTCACACGCACGCACGCACGCACTATACACACATATACACTGATGTGGCGCACCTAACCTCAATGCTGTAAATTATCTTATTTTCATACCATTGCAGTGGCTATTATAATTTTCTCAAGAAATGTGTAACGCTTTAAAAGACACATTTCTCATACCAGAACCTGTACATATATTCTTGTCTGTTTTTTTTGGTATTTAACATCGGCCTACTATACTATATATAGTTTCCATAGTGAAAATGGACCGAGATTAAAGATTTATATATTTTATGTGTCTGCAAGAGTATTTAAACTTCGGCATACCGAAGAATTTCCTTTGATTATTTGTTTCGATTTGTTTGACTTTTCTTTTGCTGACTTGTGTTGTTTTCATGTGTTGCCTTGGCGTTTTGCATTTTTTGCCGTTTTTACTAAAATTTGATGTGCTTCAAAAAATATTGCAGACACCAGCGGCAGCTTGAACTTTCCAACGCCAATCTCCGTGAAGGACATAACGCGCGAGTTTACGGCAAATATACGGGAACGCTGCACTCTACGCTCACCCCTGCAGCCGCAGCCGCAGCGTACGATAACCACAACCACCGCCCACATCAATCTGGATCCGCGTACGGGCGGCGTGGTGCGCATGGTGCTGTCACCGCCGGTGAGCGACGTAGTCGATGACTCCCAGGCCGAGCATACGAAGAACATCAGCAGCCAGAGTGACGGCGGTAGCAGCATTGTCGTCGTGGACGTAGTGGAGAAGAAGCCCAGCTATTTAAATTTGGCCTGCTGCGTCAACGGCTATTCGAATCTGACCACCTACGACTCAAAGATACGCCAGGATATTAACAAATCCCGTGAGGTTTCACCCATACGACCCTCGACCAGCAGTCTGCAATATTGCAAGCGGAATAATTCGCTGGCGGCACCAGTGTTGCACAAAATGCCGCTCACTACGCAGCCGGCAACGGCAATGGCAAACAAATACACAATGATTATCAACGAGACAAACAACAATAACAATAACTCCAGCAAGAATGGTCTGGAGAATGGGGAACATACCTATTGCAATGGCAACGGTGCCGGCAAATCATATGGTGCAACAACCAGCAGCTTCATACAGCAGCGCGTTGAGCGTCTCTATGGACCCGGTGCTCTAGCCCAAGGCTTCTACAGTCCAAAAAAGCATAACTCCAGTTCCATCCAGTCACCTGTTGCTACCCGGCAGAAGCAGCACGATCAGCTCCAAACGTCACCACAGAGCACGGAGTTGTCGCGCAAATTCAAGCAGCTCTCGCCCAGCAAGGATTATGGGGAATTTCGCAAGAAACTGCAAAATAATTGCACGGCCCGCTCCCAAGAGGAGCAGCCCAGTACTGTCCACAATGGGGATGTGGATTTGCCAGTGTTCAGGCATCTGAGTCATGAGTTTCGCGCACAGCTGCCAACGGTGTCTCCCAAGCGAAATGTGCCGCGCCTTTCGCCGGCACCCGAGGTAGTGTTGCCGCCCACCAATGGCACCCTGGATGTTGTGGATCATGAACCGCTGTACACGGAAGAGTACATGGGGACCACCAAGATTTCAGCTATGGAGGAAGTGGAGGCAAAAGCTACGACTCCTGACACAACAGTCAGTGCTGCTGTAGTCGTGACGAAGGATGGCAATTATTTTCTGAAAATATTGAAAGACGAACAGGTTCGTCTGCTCGCGCTGGCCGCCGTAGCGGATAAGTATATTGATGCCTTGAGTGTGAGTAGCATATACGATGAACATTTAATTGGCCGCCTTGTCTAAATTCTGAACAACTTTTGCAGAGCAATCCCGATATCACGGAGGACACTTTCGGTCTATTGCGCTCAGCCTCGGGCAAGGCGCGTCTACTTGCCTCGCAGAAAATCAAACAGTTTGAGGGTAAAATGATGCATTCACAGCAGCTTACCATATTGATTCTATGTTCCTTACGCAGGTCTTTGTCACAACAATTTGAATCGGTCGCCGGAAGATGCGTTCCCCACCACAGTCGATGATTTGCAGGGCTTTTGGGATATGGTTTATTTGCAGGTGACGCATGTCGATTCCATATTTGCAGATATTGAGCAACTGAAGAGCAACGATTGGCACGTGAGTCAGCTGCATGCATAGCGATATCGTCAGCATCTGTTTAAGCCCACATTACTTATTTCAGCGTATTATTGAGCCACCAAACAAGGCTGAGGCACTAACAACAAAGACACAAAAAGCTGGCAATCTGAAAACGAAAACAGCTGGCAGCGCGACCAGTGCAAAGAGCTCCAAAATAGCCGCATCCAATTCGGTTGCAGCAATGAAACGCGAGGCGCAGCGACAACAGTTGCTGGAAATGAAGCGCAAACGCCGTGAGGCAATAGCCGCCACTGCCAAGAAACAAACAGCCTGTGATGGTGATATAAATGTGGATGGGGGAGATGTCGCTGTCGAGCCGCAAGCAACAATCGGTGATAGTGTTAATAATGCCGTTAAGAACATCAGCTGAATCGTGCTGTCGGCATTTGGCTGCAATAAGCAATACAACAAATCATGCTCTCTAGTTATATATGTTAAATTAACTCACTCACTCACACAGTCACACATACATATATATACTGAACACACATAATACACACATTCACACGTTCAACACACATACAAGAAAACAAACCACGACAACAAACAAAAGAAGAAAAAAACTATAAAAAAAAATACTTAGAAATTCCTAGTTGAATTAATCCTTAACTAGTCCCCAACTAAAAATATTTATATATTCACATGGTGTGGAGCTTTTAATATACTGCATAATAATTAAATCGAAAATTTGTCACAAGTTGTCACAAACTATAACAGCAACAACATCAAGCAGCAAAATAAGCGACTCTTGCTCATCGATACAAATAAACAAAATTCAAATCAAACAAATCAAAAAAAAAAAAACAAACAAATCTACATGCATATAGAATTATTATCGTTAATGCGGCTCGTCGTAAAAATTGTTTATAAAGTTTGCCTTATCTACGTGTTTTTTGCTCGTTAAATCATTTTGCTGTGCATCCAAAAAAAGAAAGAAAAAAAAATTTGTTTGTAATTTTTTACATGCGTTTTGCTTTTACAAAATGCGACATTTATAAAAGACATTTATTTTTGTGTAATTGTATTAGCTATTTAAGTGCGACAAACAAAAAACAGCAACAAAAAAAATATACTAATATATATAAAATAATAAATAATATATAACTAATAATAAAAATAAAGAAACCTTTTGTATTACATATTCCGATTTTTAAATGCAACATAAATGAATCTAAATCATATACATATTTTTCTTAACAGCTTATAGCTGCATGTATTGAGATTTATTAATTTGTAAGTTATGCTGCAAGTAAACAAATATACACACACACACACACACACATGGAAATCTCACTGTTCATTAATTTATAATGTTTTGTAATAAATTATTTTTCACTTCAATGGAGAATTTATAATTTCAAGTATTTTATTTGCAGCGGTTGAAAAGAAGATATTAATGATCTGATTCCCCTGATAAAAGGTTTATTAAATGCTTTCAATCATTTAAATTGTCTTTAGCAGTATATCTGGTCTATCCAAATTTGGTAACACTAAACTGTTCAAGCGATTAAATAAAATGAATATAGATCTAAACAATTTGAAATTGAAATTTATATTTTTGACCTCATAATTACCATTTTGAGTTTATTTTATAAATTTGCTTAATACAATCGTCAGACATCTCTCTTGTATTAGTTTAATCAACTTTTGATCACAATACCTTATTTTTCCACCCGGTTAAGCAATAAGAATTTAAGTCAATTGAATAATGATTTTTTTTTAATAATTTTTATTTGGCTTCTATGGTACGACTTATGGTTAAACTATTTGTAAGTACAAATTTCTGTTATTCACTTTGCTTCAATTGCATTTCCATTGCTCATCATAACTTGAATCATCTTATTTAGCATCTCGTTATTTATTTATTTTTTTGTTTTCTCTTTTTTTTGCGAAGCAAGTAAATTACCGTAATACTACGACATATATATGTATATCATATAGAGCGCTTCGTTAAACTAAATTCATCTCTAACTATGTAATTTGGGCAATAAATATTAAATTTATATATTAGATTTGTTTATTTAAAGTGTACGCTAGATATAGTACATGTACGCATATGCATATATGTACATATAGTATATCTGTATATATATAATATATATATGTAAGTATTAACAATATTCTGGTAAGCGCAATTACTAAGGTTCTAGTACATATTTACAAATGAACGATTGAAATAGAAACAACATTTTGGGTTGGTGGTGCGTAAGATCTGATCTCTGTCACTAAAAAGATAAGCTGCAACTGCCAAACGAAGAAGAAAACCTTGCATGAGTTCTGCAACTTCGCCATCCCAGTCAAGGTGAGTTTGAAGTCTGAAATCTGATGTGCTGGCAATGGGCTAGAAGCAACTACAAAAATACTTAATGCAACAGCTACCACACAGGGGCAGCTCTCGTCTAACAACATTCTCTAGGCGTTGCGATCTGAGCGTGTGTGTGTGTGTTTGTGTGTGTATGTATGTGTTGTATGGAGTTTTGAGTATTGGATTCAAGTACAAGCTAATCGTCACTGCCATTCAACAGGTCCGCCAACGAAAGCAGCGCCGGCGAGCAGCGTCCATTGCCACTTGACTGCAGCAGTTGCAACTCAATTGCGTAGGCTGCTGCAGCAGTAGCAGCAGCAACAGCAGCGTCTGCGGCGGCGCTACTCGAGACTGTGCCTGCACTGCTGGAGTTAGTTGTGGTGGCATTGTGGTGCTCCCTGAGCAGCTGTTAGTCGAGATTGTGGGGCGGCGTACTGTTCGCACCGCCCAGCATAAATGATGTCGGACTGTGCACCGAAATGCTGTCCAGATCCAAAGTGCCATCGCCCTTCTCCATCATGCCGCTGCCATCCTGCTTCATCATCATGCGACGCCACTTGGCTCGAGCATTCTGAAACCAAACCTGCCCGGAGGGGAGAACAAACATTAAATTCTGATTGACTTGTCAGTTGGCATTTGGCAGTTGCCTCCTCCTCACCTGCAGGACTCTCTTTGGTAAACCCGTTTTCTGTGACAACTGCTTCAGATCCTTGGCATCGGGATTGTGATTGATTGCAAAATAGGACTTCATGGTGCGCAGCTGATGGTGCTTGAACGAGGTGCGCATTCGCTTGGTCCGCGACGAGGCGCTCATGTGCGAGCCGCGCCCAAAGTCCACATATTCCGTGTTGAGATCTGCAAGCAATCCAAAAACTTTACTTGTTGTTATTCTTGACTTTTAGGGCTCTGCATAAGTTTTATGACGCCAACAAGCAGCTTTTATGCGTGGCACATAAAAAACAAAAAATCGAGGGAAAAATCCGCTGCACTGGCGCCAGTCCGGAGGAGACTCAGCCACCAGGCTATAAAGACGCAAACCACATGCTGCTGCTGCTTTGTTTTTATGGCCACATTGGTATTTACAACCTACCTATATTCGCGGTGAACGCCTCAATATCCTTGGGCTTGCGCTTGCGCGGTCTGCCCTTTTGACGCGCCGGCTGCGGCAGTCCGGTGATGACATGCGATGTGGGCACAAAGATGCCCGTAGGAACAATACTACGACTGGGATCCGACTGCGGACTCGACGAGTCATTGTGCGGCGATCCAAACTGTGTGCTATACGGATATGTGGCGCTCATGCTCGACGAGGCGGCGTCTCCCTCCCTCGCTATGCTATAGTGAGTTCTGTAAAAGATCAAAGAAAAACAATTCCATCCGTTATTTGCATATCCCAAAAATTCATCTGTCTGACAAAACACACCTGCAATAGATGAGCGCATCGATGATGCCATACTGATCACCCTTGGTGAGCGGCGTGTGGCAGACCGTGCAGCAGAAGCAGTTGACGTGAAAGACCAGGTTGCGGGCGCGCATCACCAGCTCGTTGGAGCTAATAGAGGCCAGGCAGCGGGAACAGCGGCGAGTACCAAAAAAACTGCAAGTATAATTTTAAAGACAATATTAAATATATTGATTTTTTAAATTGTTTCTCTCTCGTCATCCAATAAATGTCAATTTATTAATTGAAAAGCATCTCGTGCATCAAGGCAAAATCGAAAAATAATATAGAAATACGGTAGTACCTCGCTCAATGCCACCCATTTATGTTTAAATAAATGTAAAATATATTTGAAAGCTGCATAAGTTACTAAAAGAAAAGAAAAGATTGATGCGGAGCCCTGAGATCACTCATTCATATAAAATGTTCAATTGGAATGTATATATTCGTTAACAATTACCGATTGGATAAAATCTAAATGTGATTTCTTCTATCTTTCAGAAAGGAACTGCTCGGATTTACAAGGAATATAAAGCATTGGATACATATCTGTTTAATTATACATATGTAAATGGATATTATATTTACATTTCTGCATCACGTCTCTACTGGGAATTGAATTTTAAGAAAGGTACATTCAAATGGTTCTGATATATGTTATCTCTTAAACTTATATTAAATACTTCTCATACAAGATATGACTTGCTTACTATACTTGTGCTACAGCTATAAAGCCAATTGATTTGTTGGATTAAGACAAAGTTAATCAAAGTTAATTTTGATTGAGAATTTTAGAGTTTTAGAACCACTGACTAGTCACAGTTCTAGAGTCTCCAAATTTGTAACTAATATTATATTATACTCGTATATCAGAGCAACGCTCTTCTCTTTGGAAAACGTATGTAAATAGCATAGTCAAATGCTTGCAGACAATCTCAGTTTGAACTGCTCACAATTATATGGCATGATGATAATAAAAAATCGAAAGCCTCAATATATACATATGTACATATAATATTTGTGCAGGCAATAATCTTTAGCTGACCAGACAAAATTATGGCCTCTGAACTAATAACACGTTTCGAGGGGCAGGAAACAGCTCTGAGCTACTGTCTGTGCAATCATCGCCCTCGGCAAACGAGATCTCTAAGAGTCTAGACTCTGAACCCAAAACACAATGAAGCGGTTAACAAAACGCCCACTCATCGTCGTCTCGAGAGTCATTCGTCAGAGCATCGCTTTGGACCGTTGGCTACTGTTTTCACTTTTGCGAAATGACAGATCAAAGATTACCAGCATCAGTCATAATCATTGGGGGGATTCGTTCGTTCGATCGTTCACTCGTTCGTTTGTTCGTTGGTTGGGTTTCGTGCCAAATAGTGATGACCCTGTACGGGTACACAGGCATTTTCCAGACATGGAAGCGCGACAGAGCGAGAGGGAGAGGTGAACAAAAAATTGAAGGGGGGAAACATCAAATGCACGAGACACGCGATTTCTTTGACATTAATCAAAATAATTGGCGCATTTCACTTCAACTTCGCTCAACAGACTCATTCTCACATTTTGTCGTCGTTGGTTGCCGCTATCGAAATGCTGGGCAAAAATAAAATGCCGGCAAACAGACTAAATACACAAGCTAAAACAATTCCATATAAATTTATCATATTTACTATATAGCGCACACCAACTCTCAGCTCCATTTTCATTTCCCATTTGCGCATTTCGTTGAAAATTATTTGGGATGTGACGCCGAGATTTTTGTCACATTCACATTCGCCTTGTCTGCCGTCGGAGACTCTCACTCGATCTTTCACTGTATGGTAGATAGTACCTTGTGCCGCCAAGACGTAAGCCCCATAAATAATATTAAACATGAATGCAGGCAGCGTCAACATCATGCGACGGCCACGGCGACGGCGACGCTGTGCCTGGCTACCGACTCATAAAACTGTTTCAAGACTACAACAGTCCCAGGCGATGCCTTCATTTCGTGGGCACTTTATTTTAAGTAAGAGAGGGCCCCACATCTCCTCCCTCCCCCCATCCCTAAGGTCTACCACCAAACTGCCACGCCCCCTTTTGCGCCTTGCTTACCACACGGAACGGAGGCGAGAGAGAGCGAGAGAAAAATGAATTATGATTATTGCCATGTAAAAGAGCAGGCGAAATGTCAAAGTGACAACGCCTAATATATGATTATGTTTTCGAGCGCTCGAAATCTGATACTCTCACACACAAATACACACACACATAAACATATACCTAAACACACACACAAACACACTCGGTCTGGACACACTGGGTTGCTCCCAGCTTAAACCGCAGCCTCAATGTCATTTCTGTGATGTGTTGTTTGTTGTTGTTACTGTCGCTGTTCTGGCTTCTGGCTGTGACTGTGGTTGTGGCTGTTGCCCCAGCCCGGCCGAGCCGGCTGCAGTGCGACGTCTATTTCCCAGCACATAGCTCACATCAATCCCGACCCGAGCCAAAAACCGAACCGATCCCAAAAACCCGGCTGACTGCCTGGGTTAACCGCATCGTTCAACCTTGTTGTTGTTGTTGTCCTGCACTTGTTTCGGAGGCGTTGCCCACTTGAAGCGTGCGAAGCTACGACACATGTGAGCAACAGCATCCGCATCAGCTACAGCATCAGCAGCAGCATCAGCAGCAGCATCAGAAGCAGCATCAGCATCAGCAGCTGCCGCAGATGCAGATTTCGCCTGATAGCCATGACTATAGTCTGAGAGAGTATGCCTGTGCTTATGCTTACATTAATACCCGTGCAGAGGGTATTTCACTTAAGTAAAGAAATCTGTAACACCTTACAAAAAAGGTAATAATCATTTTTATATCTATATCCTTTCCCCTGTCTGTGTATCTGATTTTCTTTATCATAAGATATTTTAATGCAACTTAGCAAATGTGCATCTTTTTGATGCAAGTTGTTACAGTTAACACCTGTAGATAATCGAGATATTGTCCACCAAGCTTATGTTTTGTCATGATATCTTGACGAACGTCAAAATATACACGTATGTTATTAAGCATTCTTGCTTGTCAACACCGTATCCGTAACTATATCTGTCCAATTTTGATTTCTTGTGTGAACCACTTTTGGCTTTTACTGATTGCTTGGTCAAACTGACAAGTGTTACTTTGCCCATAATATTTAACTATTATATTCTGAGAAGTTTTTATTCGTAGAAACCTGAGTTCATTTCAAGTCAAATGTATTAATTGACAGCATCATAAAGCTGTCAATATTCTAGCAGAAACCAATCAGCATCTGACAACTATACACATACATAATATTCATTGAAATATTGCATGTAAATAAAGTTGTACAACATACATACATATATGAGATCGTATGTTAAATGTTTGCAAGTGTATTTGAAGCTTCGTCAACTCAAAGAGTTAGCAACATTTTATCTTGTTTTATTTTTTGTTGCTGTTTTGTTGCTGTCACACGGCGCAAAACAGTAAAAAGTCAAGTTTTTCGGCCTCTGATTTCGCAAATAGATAAGTTGGAGTGTGGATGGTGGGCTGTCTGGTGGGTTAGTTAGCCTTGCGCTAGGGTGGTGGTTGCAAGTTGCAACTTAGACGTGGCTGATAACAGACATCGAAATCGTGGCTAAGTGGCGCGCGGCATTGCCACTCGGGCCACTTGGCGGCCACTCCATGAATGGCTCGATGAGCCCGGTGGCCCGATGGGCATCAGAAACAAAGTGAATAGGGTCCGTATGTTTTTGAAGGCGGAAACGCATACGGCAGGACACAGAGTGCAGAGTTCAGAGTGCGTATGTACGTTGAAGTGTAAATCGTCGTGTGGCAGCAACAGCGGCGGCTGCTGTTGAAGGGGGTCCTGATTGTTTTTCTTGTTGTTGATGCACCGGTTGCTGCATACTACTAACCACTGGGGTATGAGTATCGTCGGCCACGTTTTGTAACGTGAGAGCATTTGTAACGCACGGAGGGATTGCATTTTTGAGCTGTGTGCGCCCGGCGCTCGTTTCTTTTTTTTTTTCGAGTGCCACCCGCTGTGACCGGCTCTTCCGATTACATACGAACTATACATGCTGCAACAAACACAACAACAACAGCAACTGCTACATCGACCTAAGCTTGCAAAACGGATTTCCCAGACGCCACCCCGTTCGTAGTTGAACAAAAATATGCATGTGTTTGGTCTGGTCCGGATTTCGTGAGAGCGAAACGCGGCCAAAACCCCGTCGGACGTCCCATGGCGTTAATTCGATTCTAGGCTCTGCCCATGTGCTGAATGCCTGCCTAAACATATACAATAATTATTTGCATTAAGAATATATATTTTTTTTTTGAGTGTTGTGTTTTGGTTTTGTTTTGACTGTGACCCTAAAAAATGGAGCGCGACAAGTTCTGGTTTTTGTTTGAGATTTGTGTGTTTTCATTTTTTACATGTTAAATGTGCTGGAAAATTAGTTTGTATTGCTGTCTTTTTGTCGAATGTATTCATATAGAGCAAAAGGGATTAGTGTTGAACCGCATTGGAAACATTCTTTGCACTATTAACATAACCTCAATGAGCATTGTAACCTCCACTCACACGATTAACCGTTAAAGTGCGATAATTTCTCAGGAGACATGATTCCAAATAGTTTCATTTACATTTACATTTGAATTTAAATGCTTAAACGTTCTTTAATATGCCTCTTCCGGCTTCCAAGAACCGCATCATGCTCACTGAAATTGCATGTATAATTTTTATAGTTTTGCTGATTAGATTAGCGCCCCATTGTTAACAGCAGTATTCGACATTCAGTGAAGTTTTTAGTTTCTTTTGGTTCCTGTGGCGGCTGTTTCTGTTTTGGGATCTTAAGTGTCGGCTGTTTCAATGTGCTCTCGCATAAATTCGGCGTAAAATGATTTTTAAGATGCCCATTAAACATTTTAATTATCGCGCCGCTGGGGTTTTTTTTTGTTTTCTTCTTATTTTTTCTCTCTGGTCAAGGGCTAGAAAGAGATAGACATGGTTTAAGCCATTGACCAGCGAAGCGAGCGGCCAGCGATGCATCTTGGCCTAAACGCAGCAGTGAGCAACCACCGTCACCACCAAGATAACTGTGGATCACAGTCGTATTAAAATAAGAAAAACCAAACCTCAGGTGGCTAAGTAAGTGGTAATGAATGAGTTCATTTTGTTGAAGCAGGGAAAGTCTTAATCTTAGTTCATCAAATCGTAGAAGCAGTTATCTAAATATTTCTCAAGAAAGCAAATGTAATAATCTAAAACAATTGGATGAGTTCTTATAAATGTAAACACCTTCTTGATAGCTGAAGAAGCAGAGTAATTTTAGTGTTTCTTCTTTCATTTTGGATTGAATGCACTTCAATTGAATAACTGTTGGTTAAGATATAAAACGACTTCTTCCATTATATTTGGCAAATACCATTTTTGGGTTACCAGTCAGTTGTATCCCATTGTCTTAATTCAGTATCAGTTTATAAATATCGAAAAATATTATTATTGCTGGAATTTATATGTATATTATAAATACAGACCAAGTTTCTGCAAGAGTTCAAAATGTGTTTCCTTATAAAATTTCATCATAATTCGAACTTTGCCACAACTCAGCTGCCATATTAAATGCTAAAATATGTTGTAAGCAAATTTGCCACATTTAAAATACAACTTTTTTGAAGACTTTGTTTTCTTATTTCTGATAATAGTTATTTAATCCGAGTTTAATATTTCTGAACACAAATTTGCGCATTCTCAGCCATTGTATGTTGGTTTTAGTATTCCATCTCTGAAACTGGGTGTCTGGGTGCTGACGACGGCGCTACATGGGATCGCTGACAAGTGCTTATAAAAAATAAATACTGCGCTTTTTTCTCAGCCTCTTTTTTTGTGTGGTTCTCCCCGGTTTCGGTGCCTCCTGTGTAGTGCCTTCGCATTGCTCAAGTTTTTGATGACGCCACAGAGAGTGAAGTGTCTGCTGCTGTAGCTGACAGCGAATGGAATAAGGGGGGATGGAGGATGGAACTAGGTGAGCATAAAAAAACGTCGTGAGATAGAATCGTTAAACTGTTCGGTTGTTTAACTCGTCTACGTCTGTTTTGTGGGCTTTTCTGATTGTTCAATTTCATTTTTTCTCATTTTATTTTTTGCGCTGTTTGCTTAATGAATTCTGTAGATTTTCTATGATTTTTCGCATGGACTGCGCTTCTGCTACTGCTGCTTACTCTTCTGGTTTTTCTTCTACTTGGAGGAGCAAGAAGAAATTATTTTATTGCATAACGCGCGATTTCAGGCTGGCCATAAATTTGGTGCTCGAGTATCTTAGCCACTCGTTGGCCACAATTAAATGGACGCGCTTCGCTGACTTCCAAACTGTAAACATTTTATGCCAAAACTTTTTCCACAGGCTTCGGTCAAACCGTGGTCAACTTGAACGCTGTTTTACCCTTTTTTTTACCCTCACTGCCTGCCTGTGTTTTTCTAGACGCTGATTAAGACATTTTGCGCGGCACTGCAGACGCATTTTATTTTATTTTACGATTTTATTTTTTCCTACAACATACATACAAATCTTTTCTTTCATTTTGGGCTCTTTCACTACGCTCTGATAACGAAGCCAATCAGCAATATGCCACAATGGGTCGCGGCTAAGAATTGGAGTCTGCGACTGCCACATAAAAATTATGACACTAGGGCTAAGCTAGCGTGAGTATCTATCCACTGTACACTATGTGTGTGTGTGTGTGTGTATTAAGATGTTGCCGTGATAAAGCCACAGTTGCAGCTCCCCTTTGGCTGCTGTTGCGCTGCAAGCGGCTTATCCGCCATGCCATCAGCGCAACATCATCATGATAGATAAGAGCTCGGAGCTCCGTTGGATTGTGTTGAGTTCAGTTTTGGATTGCTTGGACTTTTATGACGTTGTCGCTCCAGGACGGCCACGAAATATGCAGAAACGAGGTGACAGCCAACAATTTTTATTTCTTCTCTTCTCTTCCCTGGTTGTTTTCTGTATTTTTTTATTTTTTTATTTTTTGCTGTTGGCATCGAAACAAGAATTGCCGACCGAAACAGGTACATTGCCTGATTGTAAAATGTCAACGAGTGCTGGGGGAAAAAAATCAACAACAACAGCACCAGGAAAAGCAACAACAACAACAATACCATGCAGAGGGGCAAGTGCAACAGCGACTCGGTCTCAATGTAATCCACAACAATCCAATTATTTGCTTTGCGAGCTTAAAAACTAAACAACAAAATTATGAGCAAGCCCAAAGAGGCAGATATACATACATACATATATATATATATGGTTAACACCGCTGCGGCGGTGGCGAACATATGTTTTGATGACCCGATTAGAGCTACAAAAACTTGAATGAGGTACACACATATATACATATATAATCGGTATATGTTGAGTGTAGTTTCAATCTAAACTGGTCGCAACAAACGGTGCAGTAGCGGCGGCAGGCAATGTGACATGTGTTTTAGTGCTTATCAGATGCTTTTGTTTTCAGTTTATTGCCATCAAAATCTGTGGATTTTACCATTGCATACCACAAACAAATTTGCCAAAGTCTAGCTAAGACTTTGGCTCATAGCTGGTTCTCCATCGGCAGGCGAAGGTCAACCCACAGACAGGGTGAAAATCTAATCATAATAAGAATACAACATAGAAACAAAAGTGAACGGCGTTGAGTAAAATCTAGATTTTAATTAACATTATTCTTTGTTTGCATAATAAATTATTTAGTTTTCGCTTATAAGATCAAAGCATATTTCCAAATTTTTCTATAAAATACTTGGGTTAACATAAATACTAGTTGGGAGCACCCTTAACTTTGTTTTTAGCATTAAAAGTCGCTTTTAATAGCGGCTATCCCTTTTTAGAGGTGTGATAAAAGTTTATTATCAAACAGCTTTTATAGCATATTAAATTTTTTTTAAATTATTCCCAAAGACTAATTAACTTTCAAGCTCTTTCGTTTGACTCTTCTTTGTGGAGATTTTCATTGAATTGCCTATCTATAATTACAGAAATAAAATTTGCTTGTATTCCTCAAATAAAAAATTGCATTTTTTACAAAAATATTTTTTGTAATCAATCATGGATTAATATGTATCAATATGTCAAGCTTTATCGCTCAAACATTTGGAAAATACTTTTGTATGTTTGCATAAACTATAAGCAAGAACTCGCATTGAAATTGAGTATTTGCAAAAATTAAACTTGTGTCTGTGAGTGTGCGTACATATGTGTTAGTACTTGTATTGCATTAATTACTGTTGACCTGTGCTGACCACACACAGACACACAAATTCTGAATTCCATTGAAATGTTTTGCATGTCATAAATAAGCTGTCAATAATAGCTCAGATTTATTTTGAATTTATAAAGACTTAAATCTTTGTATATAAAAATTGATATATTTAAGCAATTTCCACTTAATTACACTTCAAATATGATATCAATATTTGTAGACTGACATGACTTTGATTTGGTTTTATAGAATTTTGCGAAGATCTTCATCATTTGGTTTGAAATTTACGATGCGTTCAAGAAAATATATTTTTTACGATTGTATTTATTATGTACACATATATGAGTATTCACATGTTTTTTATTATGACACATAAAATTAATTTAATAAATCTATATAATCTGGAAAACTTATTGGGTTGAACCTCTCCCATCTAGTTAGCTTGTCTCCCTGTGCTTAAAAAGTTCTTTTAAACTAATACAAATAAATCTTAAGCAATATTTGACTTTTTACTGAAAAACATTGTTAAAATGATTTTTTTTTTTGTATAGTTTCAAGGAATTAATCTTAAAATACAAACATAAATTAATCAACATCGTTGTTATTTTTGATAAGGCTTCCATTGAAACAATCTGACTACAATTGAGTTCGTTTATAAGTGACTTTAAAGTATTTTAATAATGAATTCGCAATTTATGAACTGAACTCTGGAAATCCCCAGAATCTTAAACATATATACAGAATTATTGTACATTTGCATGAGTATTTAATCTATGGCACACTGAACTAAACTGTTCTCTTGTGGATTTTTACTTTTATTTTGAAATGAATACAATCGCCTCGTTTTTTAACAATTTAACAAAACATGAATTTATTGCACTGATGCGTTGATGATTTTTCATGTGTAGAGAGTTTCGCGTACACCCACAAGTTTTGTCCCCATGGAGTTAACGGTGCATAGGGCATAAATTTTGGCCTGTTTCCCCACAACTCAACTTTGTCGACTCGGCGTTGTCATATTTGACATCAGCTCTATAAATCAACAAAGAATGTCGTTGTCATAGGGGCCAACCAAAGGGGGGGTTGGGGAATGGTGATGGGGAGGGTGGGGAATCGGGCTTGCTTTTGATTTGATTGATAATGCCTAGCAGCTAAGTTGCCGGCGGAATGAAACGAAATGAAACATTACGGCGGAATGGATTGTGGATTGGACTGTGTATGACATGACATGGCGGCCGCCAAGCGCATCCCCATGCCCCATGCCCCAATCTGCCAGGGCATATGTATATGCGTATGCTTGTGTGCGTGTATTGGAAGCGGAGCGAAGCGGTTGCGTTGCCTGCCATTCAGGGGATCAGACACCATGCGGCATGCAGCATGCAGCATGCAGCATCATCATCCGATCTGCGACTGCTACTCCGATTCCGATCTCTGCGACTGCGTATATATTTTGAAATATGGAGCGGTAATAAATGTCACAAGAATCATTTGAGAGGAAATACGAGTGACGAGCGTGACTTGCATTGGATTTATGGTGCGTTCGAGCAGCAAGTTGAAAATTCATGTAGCTATGTTGTTTCTTCTTCTCTCTCTTCTTTAGGACCGCATGAATGATAAAGTTTTTGATTTACGCAGTGGCTGCTGGCAGGTGTTGTAGCTGCTAGAAAACTTTTTGACTAGCAGCGTGCAGCTTGTGAACAGCAGTTGCAGCTTTAATTGCCATGCCCCAACAAATTGTAGGCGTTGCTGTGCACAATTGTAAAAGCCACTTCTGTCTCTGTGCGTGTGTGTGTATGCTAAAAATTTGGTATAATTATAACCTGTTTTCATTTTGTTATTGCCGCTGCTGTCTCTGTTATTAATACTCTGCGAAACTTTCAATTAAGCAAAATGGGTAGACTGAAGCTATGCAAATATTTTCAACATCCCGCATTTAAATTCATAAGTACGATGATAATGATAATGATGATATCCAATGTCTATAAATTTTAAATATATATTCTGAAATAATATATTAAATATCTTGAGCAAAAGCATGATTAACAATGCCTGCGGTATACAACTAAAGCTAAGCAATTCGAAGTTATTTTATAGGGTATCTTAAACTCCCTACAGCAGCTGCTTTATAGACTTCAGTTGTTGTTGTTGGTCGAATCTCGCGTGTTTGTTGCGGCGCGTGAAATCGCAGAGCACTGCAGCAGCAGCGGTGGTAGCAGCTTCCTAGCTACCAGCACCCACCCATGCGCGAGTGTCAACCTGAAATAAGCAACTGCAACGTGGCTTTGATTCTCTGGCACCGCTTCTGCAACTGCAACTGCAAGTTGCGAGTCTAGCGTGCGGCAGCGAGGTGAGCGAGCGTTCAAGTCGCGTTCTTGAGAAACAACGCGGAATGGGAATGCAAGCAGCAGAACACACGCAGGCCCATTCAGCCAGGCGGAGCTCCGTCAAAAGCTTGGCAGGCACAAGGGCAGGCAGTGGAGGTGGCGATGGTTAGTGTTGGTATTGGTGTTGGTGTTGGTGTTGGTATTGGTGGAGGAGCTGCCAGCTGTAGTGTCTTCGTTGCGGTCGCGGTCTGCTTCTTGCCGTCACCGTCACCATCACCATCACAATCGGGTGTAGCCTTCGCACAGTGGTGCAAAACAATGCATGCATAAATATTTCATTTGCGTGTTTGGCAATCATTTTCTAGTCAATGTCTTGGCATGCAGTTCGAGGCTTTATCTGATTCATCCGACGACTCCCAGTAACCGCTAAACCCGCTAGCCCTAAGCCCCTATATGCTTCTCAGAAGCTTTGAGCCGCACCATAACATTAGAGTCTGAGTGAAATTGGCATTCGAACTTAGGTACGACTTACCTATAATAATCGTTTTTGCAATAAATGTTGCCATCACGTGAGTAACATGAGGATTCCCGTTCCAGCGGCTGACGACATGCATAGCACTGCAAGCAGCTGGCGTGCCAGCGTTTTTCCACAGCGGAGAGGTAGAAACGATCCTGCAATAAAGCATCGATACAATAAATGACGGATGCACTTCCCTTATTTCCATTTCCATTTCTTTTTATTATTAATTTTGCTAATATATTAAATTGTGCGTTTTAAAAATGTGCTGCAGTGATAATCATAATTTTAAACTATCCACATTTGTCAAAATATTGATGATAAAACTGAAAAACATTATTGTTGTCATACGCTATTTTTCACTGCTTAAAGAAGAGCAAATACTTTGAAAAAAAAAACTATCTTTCATGACCATGTTTAATTGTTATTAAATAAGTTATAAAGTTTTTCATTTTTTTCTTCATTTTATTAACATTTTATTACTAGCTTTTAATAGATTGCAAACTTATATGGAACTCATTTAAACTAATGGCACTTCATTAAATAATTAATATTTTCAAAAGATGGTTGTGATAAACTACATCATACATCCTCTAAACTACCAATTGATTTTTTTTTAATATTTTTTAATTTCAACCATATCATGTTAATCTCTCAGTTAATCGACCACATCAATTTCATTTAATCGACTACATAGTTTTCCTCATATTATAAATAACTCTTAGGTTTTCTTTTTCACAATTCACAGTCGCGACGGCATTTCCTTGATAAAAGGACACCTCGTAGCTTACCTGTATTTGTCTGCCGCAGCCGGCGCAATCGTCTGGATTGCGGGTTACTTTGCTATCGTTGGTGGATTCGGGGCTGCTGGGTGGTCCAAAGGGCTCCGTTTTAAATGATATGCCCGATGTGGTCTCGTCACTGGCCTCCGTGCAATCCGTGCGACTGCGGCTAATTGAGAATTTAGCTGCCGAGTCTTCGAATGTGGCGCGATCGGCGGTTTCATAGCTATTATATGAATGAGAAGCGAGCTTAATTATTGTGAGCAGGGGTATCGGGGAGTTGGCGCATAACTTACCTTCTATATGACTCGCTGCCGTATGCATTGCCAAATGGCTTTGTACTGTGATCACAAATATCTGGGCACGAGGATGTGGAGCAAGTGCGAAACAATGAATGATTGTTATTTGCACCTGCAGCACTGCCGCATTGATTGCTCCCTTGATGTGCTACAGGTGGTGTTGGACTTTTCTCCCTTGCGCCGGGCCCAAGAAATCTTGCGCTCTGCTGCTGCAAATGCCAACAAGAAGAAAAATGCTAATTTTAATAAGACAGACTTAATAAGAGGGAAGACAGTTCAAAATGGAGTTTCGAGGCCGAGCCGGATCATTGCCGTGTTACTCAGCTCTGAAATTTGTTCACAAATTTCAAAGGATGTGCCTGAACTCAAAATGATGCATGCAATTTTCAATGGCGGCGACTCCAACTGCAAAAGTTAATTACAATTAGGCAACTTTAGCGCGTTTTTCCAAGGAAACGTTGCGCGACATTTGAAGACAACGAACATGTGAGGGAAACCCAGCAGCGACAAATGATGCCTAAAAGGCAAAAACCATGCCCAGACATTCATTGAAAAAAAAAAATGTATATATACGAGTACATACACAAAGCACAGAGAAATACAGACCATATAATATGGTGTACAATGTTTGTTCGAGTACAAAACGGAGCACAGGCATCTTGTCGCACATTGCTAACAGACGAATTACACAAGTACATTCATAGATATATACATAGAATATAAGTATATATATATATATATATTTGTTTCATTATGTTGTGACTCGCTACGTATCATCGATGCTCCAGTTTACTTATTTTTTGATTAATTAGTTGAAAATAGATTTCAACTGTTTGGCTGCGTAACTTGGAAGGATGACAGGTTTTTTCCAACAAAATAAAATAAATACCAAAACTTCACTTCGCTTGTGCATTTTGCGTTTTGCCAGCCAACCATTTTGCAGCCTCTCTGAAAAGTACAAGCATTTTCATGTTTTTTATCCGTATTTTCTCTTTTTTGGGCACATTACCTTTGGGGGACAACGCACATTTCTGTCTGCCATTTTTGTTTCGATATTTCACCATTTCAGCCTGACCATATAGCTTAACTACACATAATCCCCAACTGACATGGCATAACCACATTATTATGGCAAACTCTGTTTTTGTGCAACATGAAGACTTGATTTGCAGGCTGCAGCATGGTCAACGAGGGTGGAAATGAAACAGCAACAACTAGACAAGATAATTCGTGTAGTACGTATAAATCTTGGGAAAGAAACAGTTTCTTATTGTACAGGTATGTAAGATTAGTTTGTAATGTTCTGAAAAGCTATTGGATATGTAATCGATCTATCTATATAATGACCATTTATAGATTCGGCATTAAAAGGCAGTAAAATTAACAATAAATTAACATTATTGGAACATAAAACCTTAATTTTCATATGTTGCAAATGAAAAGAAAAGTTCTGCCTAAGGAAAAATTATTATGGTCTGAATATTGCAGCAGCTGTATTGATTTGGTATTTTTAAAGTAAATATGTATGTATCTGAATGTTTACCACTGCTGTATTGGTTTGATATATTCATTTGAAAAAGTAGCTTTTTTATATAAGATATACTGTAATTGCCAAACAAAATTCAAAATTTTTCACTTTTCTTGCTGAATTTAAAACAAATGACAAAGCGAAGAAGTATGGGATGTTAAGATCGTTGCGTCAGAAAATTATCAACCATGTTTTTCCGCCTACGATTATTTTGTAATGCAAGTTTTTAGTCAAAGCCTAGATTTAAGCCGATTAATAATTAGAAGCGGTCATCATAAGAAAATCATCCACGGCTGTCGCTTGCATATGTTTGTTGTGCCTGACACATGTTTATTTTATCTATTATTCAACGAAATCAATATTTTAAAAAAAGTGGAAAAGACTCGATCATAAATCAGAAGCAAAACAGAAGCTTCAGTTTTCAATGCAATTTTATTGCTCGATTTACATTGCGTATACGTATTATGTATCAATTAAACTTTGAGCTTATTTTGACATTAAATGAATATATTGCACGTGATTTACAAATTGGAAATCAAGTATACAAATCGACAAGCGAATTGTGAGTGTGAAAATAGTTTTCCTATACGACATATCTTTGATATTTGGATTATAAATCGAAGTTCTTCTCAACTGATTGTTGGAATCGCCTTAGCTATTGATGCATGACAACAACACTAAACTGATACTCAATTCAAGATCTGTGCGTTGTCTCTGTAATTGTATGTAAGCCAAATGCATAAGGGGGTTCTTCTTATCGCCAATGACGGCAACTGCGCTTAGCTCTTGTCGTCGCCGTCGCTGTCTGTATCTCTGTCTGTTGGGAGGCGCAGCTTTTGGTCTGGCATTGATAACATTTGTAACCCGAGCAAGAGATAAATCAAAAATTAATCAGCGCCCACAGACCTGATGTGGCTGCTGACTCAAAATTGTTGTGTAGATTGGAATACAAATATGAAAATGTTTCATGAATTTGTCAAAGACTGTTGGGATCAGTCGGTCGATGAGGTAATTATTGTTATTATTGTAGCTACATTACGATCTTAGCAATTTATCGACTTATCGAACCTTTCGATTATCTACAAATTTATCTTTTTTTAACGGTTCGAGTAAATCTGTCGGGATTGTATGGGTCTATTTGATAGTCGATATATCGACTTATCGATATGTTGTTCTTATCAATGCTTACCCAATGCATCACAGGGCGCTCCTCGGTGCAGACGCCCATGTGCGCCTTTTGGAATGACACGAGGTCTATTTCCAACGATGATGATATCTGTCTGGTGTATGTTTGTTGTTATTTTTGTTGGTATCCTGATTGATTTTGGTTTGGCCGCAAGGCAAAATGCGATGATTTTGGTCCGATAATCCAGTAAATTGTGCGTTTTGCTTATAAGTAATAAGTTTGGCCTATTTTAATGCTACGAGTTGCTTTTTAGTTATATTAAATCTTTTGCGAAATAATTAACTAAATTTACGAGCGAGTTTGTCGAACAAGAAAACACTTTGAACATCGATTTATAGATTTAACATTTTTCGATGAGCTCTTTTTCTTTTAATTTGGCCGGCAGATCCGATGTCGTCAGCGAAGAAGCTTCCTCGTATATAATTTTTTTTTTTTAATTATTTATTTCACTAAATACGTATAATTTGTTGGCTTTATTATTTTCTTCTTATTTTTTGCTTCAGATTCAAGGTAATTTAAGGAACATTTGGGTTTTAGGTGACGCACACACACTCACACTCACACACACAATACACACACTTGACTTGTTTGGGCGGCAGGTAAAGTAGACTTTGACTTTAATAGGCCGCTCGACGCGCGCGCTCCTGAACCGACACGGACTACGGATTCCGACTCAGTCTCAGACTCTCGAAGAGCACCGGTTGCAATGTCAACGACAGTCCCAGAGGTTCCCGAAATTAATTTATGACATTAATTTACGAGACAGCGCGAGAATGCCACTCCGAAAATTGAGTGGTAGAAGGTCCACTTGGTCGGTCCGGGTTCGGGTCAGTCAGTCTCTGTGTGGTTCCTACGGCAGCCCCAGAGATGAATGCTACTGATAAGGCATTAGAGAGCGCTCAGTCAGAGGCGGATGCGCTGTTCTGTTTATTACCGATTGTATTTGTGTTCAATGTGATAACTAAATAAGACTTTGACTTTGGACGGTTGTCTCGCAGCTGCTGCCTTCTCCTTGTTGTTGATGTTGATATTGATGTTGTGTTCCGTTCCGTTCTGTTCAGTTCAGTTCTGTTATGTTGAGTTGCTGTGTTTTCTCGTGCGAATTGCGAACACACAGAAAAAAGATCACGCCTGAGGAATCCACAAAACCGACGGCGAACTGTGCAAGTGTTGCCTGCGTAATCAGCGAGGTTAAAGGTTACGTTACGCCCGCGGCAAATTCCAAGCGACGGGGCCGGGCTGAATTCAATATAATTCGGTTATTTTATTTTTGATTTTGTTGTTGTTTTTCTTAGCCGATTTATATACTGTGCGGTTGTTGTTGCTTGTTATTGTACTATAAAAAACAAACGAAAATGCCGAGCCGAGCGACGTATCATCGGCGTCTGTTGTTGTTGCCACGCGATTTGAAACTGAGCGACGTGAACGTGAAATAAAAACTCGACTCTTTTCGTTCCGTTGCGTTGCGTTGCGCTGCGAGTGAATTGGAAACATCCGCGCAGACAACCAGTCAGCGTAGCGGCGTTTTACTGTGTGTTTGTGCCTGCAGCGAATTCACAAGCTCAACTCAGAGGCACGCTCTTTCCGGCACAACAACAGTGGCAGCCACAATCAACCACCTATAGCGGCCTCTCGCTTCCACTCGCCAGTCTGACACTGGCTCTCTCATTTCACCAGCTCTCTCGCTGGCTGTACGCAGCAAATGGCGGCGCTCTCAGCTGATTTGTGTTTGTATGACTTTCTCGCTCGCACGCACACAACGAGTGCCGTTTGAGGGCGTGGTGTTGTCGTCGTCGTCAGTCAGCATGTTGACTCTGTATGCTTGGGCTGCCTGCTGCTTCTGCTGGCCCCGCTGCTGTTGGAGAGTTGGGGGCACGATGGCTGGCTGCCAAACATGAATAATGCAACAGCAACAGCAGCAGCAGCAGCAGCTGAAGCGGCAGCGACAACGGCGGTGGCAGAAGCAGCCGCCGCCGATTGTGGCATCACTTGGAGACCCCATGACAGGAATTTTTCGCTCGCTCGCAAAAGATGTTCGCTGCTGGGCTGCCACAAGTAAGAAGACGTAGCTTGTCGTTGTTGTTGTAGTTGTTGTTATTGGGTTATGTATACGTGTTTTTGTTAGTGTGTGTGTGTGTGTGTGTGCGTTCGCCTTGGGTCCTCTATGGCTGCCCTCCTTCCTTGCTGTTGGTGCAAAAAGCATAAAAAGTTTGAAGAAAATCGAGCAGGTCGTATTTATTTAGATTTTTTATTTTCTTTGGTCATTTTATGATATATTTTTTTTATTATTCATTTTATTATTCTTTTTTTCCGATTTTCGTTTTGTTTTTTTTTTTTTGCGCTGTTTTAAAGTTTTTGTTGCTGTCGCTGTCGATTTCTTTTCTGCTACCTCGTCTTCATTGTTGTTGATTTTGTTGTATTGCTTTGATGGCTTATAGAACAAGTCAAGGGTTTGCGGACTGGGGCTACAGCTTTTTGGCCGTAAGTATCGGATTCGCATTGTCAGCTTTTCTTATTCAGTTTATTTTCTTTAAATAAATATATATATATATACACAAAAAATATACATATGTATATTGTATATACATACATAGATATGTATTGTGTACATAAGCCCTGGAACCGTTGCGCTTATTTATTTAGCTTTAAGTGAAATCTTTTGAGCGTTTCGCGAGTACTCTGCTAAATGTTTTATATAAACACGAGTGTTAATTCGCATCTGAACGTAGGTAACGCACATTTAACAAGTCAAATAAACTTTTCAGCATATTTTAATGGGGCTAAGGAAAAAAATGAAATTTGTGAATGCCAGCTCTAGAATGGATAGAGAAGATGGAGATGTGTACATAGCGCATACGCCAAGTGGAGTAATATTAAGCATATGTTTTCATTCAAATGCCGAATATAAAAATTTAATACACATTTGTTGGGGTACTTGTACATGTCAGCATAAGATAGAGTGGTAACAGTGAACATTAATGTTAAAGATGCTGGTAGACAACTAGCAACAATTTTAAAGGACACACCATCTCCACTCTCACTTTTTGCCGCATCCTGCAAAAAGTCTGAAACATAAATAATATTTCCATAAACGTCTCGCATTTTTTGTATACAAAATATTTGTGGTTCTTAATAAAAGTTTTTTTTTATTGAATATTAGCTTCAAGTTGAGTATTAAAATGTATGAAAAGCATCAAAATTCGTAAACAACAGTAAGATTTGTTTACATACGAATAAATATGTAGAAAACATTTAAATAAAAATTTAAATACCAAGTACTTAGTTCAACAAATAAATAACATTCTAACGCTTAGCCTCTCAAAGAAAAACTTTTGCTTCTTTTGATTCAATTTCATTTCTCAAAATCCCTATAAAAGAAAACCAATTGAAAACTGTAGACATTACTAATTAATCAGTCTAGTGATTCTTTTTAATTAAATGGGCTCTAGACGAAAACTAAATGGAGTTCAAGGATACTTGCCAGTTCTCTTAAGTTTTCTGCTCATGCAAGTCAAGAACTCTCTCATTCCGTTTGCCATTAAATAACTTGTTATGCGACTACATGGAAATGTGAAACTTTTCAATTATGCAGAAAACAAAGAGAGATGAAGAAGTATATGCACCCGCCCATTCATATTTCCATATGAATATATTCATTCCTTATGCACACAGTTCGATATGATGGCGATAAAAAAGGAGAGAAGGATCAATTAAAAGAATTGATAGATGCTCTCAAGTTGACAATGTGATTTTTATGCCACAATGGCGCTGCCTCAGCTTCAGCTTCAGCTTTTGCATTGCAGCTCCTGATGCTCCAGCTCCCTCTGACATTGTCGTTAGCTCTTGTTGTTGTTGTTGATGTCGTTGTCGATGGCTGTCATTGAGTTTCGCATTTCAGAATAAAAATTCAAAAGTGCTGGGCATGTGCAGCAGGGGCAACATACACAACAGTCAGCAGGTGTATGAATGCATAGTGTGTGTGTGTGTGTGTGTGTGTCATGTTTGTACATCAACGCGCATATAACAAATAAACAAACAAACCAACATATAGTCAAGCAAGAGCAGACTTTTAGCTTGTTGTATGCGCTTGCAATTGTGAATAGCAGCAGCAGCAACAACGACAACAACTGGATGAGGCAGCGTAGAACAACAATGCGCTGCAATCTTTTGCAAGTCGCTACCGCTCTCTGTTTTTATTTTCATTCTTTTTACTGAATTCAGTTGCCTTGCACACGTATTTGCTTTTATTGTTTTTTGTTTTTATTTATTTTATTTTATTTATATTTTTTTTTAGCTCTGTAGTACATTTTCTTGTACTGCTGCCGCCGCTGCTGCTTCTGCTGCTCTTGTTGCTCGAAAGTGTTGAATGTCTGCGGAAAGTTACAAAGGTGGTGTCGTCGTCGGCGGCGACGGCTGCGTCAGTTTCCCCCCTACCTTCCCAAGCCCATCGCTATGCACACAACCCTATGCCCATTCGCTAGCCCCATCCACAGCATCAGTTTCAGCCATTGCTTGGGCCGTAGCCTGGGGCACGCTCTTCAACATTTTCTGTTTCGCTTTGCAGTACATGAAGTTTGCATTTTTGTTATACCCTACACCCTTTAAATGCAGAGTGAGGGTATGTGATTTTTGGAAAATGCTTAGGCGATACATTTTTTCTATAACCAGCATATTTTGAACAAATTTATTTAATCCAAAGGATTAGTTAATGTCGTTGGAGGTTATTGTTAAATAGATCTGAGTTTTACAGAAACCAAAATTCATTATATAATACTTGATTGAATAAATTAATTTCCTTTGCAAGCGAATTAGTTTAACGTTGAAAATTATAACTAAATAATCAAATTTATCATCCCAATCTATAAAAGAAATTATTTAAAAAAGAAATACTTTTCAAGAAATTTATTTGCGCTCTTCTATAATAAGAATCTTTTGCTTCAGTAGATTGTTATTGTTCATGTTCTAGGGCATCCTGAAGCCGAGAAGTATCGTCAAAAGTCCTCTTTATTTTATTGTCGTTTCTTGCTGAGCCTCTGGTATTCATAGGCAGCTTCCTGGCACGTTTTGTATTGGGTGTGGCAGGCTCACCCACTCGCACACACACAGTGGCACCGAAAAATCGAGTCTTGAGTTTTACTTGTCTTTTGCCGTTGAATTTGCCATTTCAACTTTTTGTTGTGAAGCAGCTCCCACATTGCAGCTTTTCGGTTAGCACAACGTACACGCAAACATGTATTGTACGTACGTATTTGTACGTATATATAATATTTTCTAAAAGGATTCGAAACGAGGGCTTTGGTCTTGCATGCAAAGTTTTTGTTGCCGCTTCTGTCGTTTTTCTTATATTTCTTCTCTTTTTGAGTGCAACGCCAAAGCGCAGCACTTGTGTAACAAGCGCGCGCACACACACACACACCCACACAAACACACACCCACCCACTTTTGCGTCGAGAAGTGGAAACGTAATATCGGATTTTCGTATTTACGTAACTGTGGTTTCTGCACACACACGCCAAAGAGTCGCCTTTGCAGTCGTAGTAGTTTTTATGTACTTTTGAAACACCAAAAGGTAGCTTTTGTAGGGCATGCCCACTCATACACAAACGCACACACAAACGCACACACACACACATATACGCACATAGACACACACATTTAAGCGTACACTTACAGATACTCACTTGGCCCGTGCTGTGTGATCCTGCCTCGTGCTACACACATACATACAAACACACACAAAGCAGCAGCAACAACAAAACAAAGCAGCAGCAAAATACCGCACACCGCACTCGAAGTGAAACGTAAACTTTGACAACCCTGCCACAACCCTGGCGGAGGACCCTAAGCAGTCATTGGGCTTGCGGGACGGGACAGCTTTGGAGTTGGGGGCTGGCGCTTCAATTCTCTTGCAGCAGCCAGTGTTGTGTTTTTGCCCAAGTTTCAAAGAGCGAAATGGTTTTTATGTTTCTTTATGTGGGCGCTGAGCAAAGAGAATTTTCAACAGCCGCCATGCTCACATTGCCTCCACGTCTCCCTGACTCCCCTGCCGCCCTTACCACGCGCTACCCTCTCTATAACCATCAAAGTTAAATAGACAGAAAATTGTGTACAATTTCGTGAGCCTGGATTTTTCAATTCGTTGCCTAGCATCATTGACTGCTGAAAGACTCGGTGAAAGCCAAGTGCTACGGTACTCTCCATACCGTATGCTTTTTTCAGGTTTTTTTTTCTCCCTTTTATTTTTGTGATCCTTGAATACCGCGTAGCACTGGCATCTATAAAGGGCGGCTGCTGCCAGGACGCAAGGGTATTGGACGAGGCATGTGCGCATATCAAATATAAAGATGGTGAATTCAATGCGAGATATTGGGGGTTGAGTCGTGGGCTTTGGCAAGTGGGTTGAGTTTGGGTCTTGGGTATTGGAGGCGTGCCAAGTGAGTTTGTGTTATTGTTTTTCCACAATGAAAAGTTTTGGTGAAAAGTTTCTCACTAGCAAATTCTTTCATTATTATTTTCTATGGGATGATTTCCAGCTTATCTAGGGGATTGCAAATATTTATATTAGTTAACGTTTTCAATTTGAAATTATTAAATCTTTTCATTCAAATATCTCAAAAAGATCTTCTCAATTTTGGCAGTCACGGAATTTAAGAGATATGAGCATGTAATTTAGTAATACTCTAAAATTGACAAATATATCTGATTTAAGCCCTTAATATTTGTGGGTTTTGTTTATTTTGGTATAACAATGATTAAACTTTCAGCAATTGTTGTTATCTTGTAGTTCTTTCCACTATTGATTTAAAAACTACGTCTATAATCATTTCCTGTGCAGCTTAAATCAATTAAGATTATAACTGTCATGCCACATAATAGTTCTCACGCTACAATTCAAATTTGGCAAGTGATATACCACATTTCAAGATATTTGTAGTCGCATGTCAATAAGCCTTTCCTTTGCAGCTAAAGTCGATTCTGGCATATCATAATTGACAGCATATGTACTAGTCTAATAATCGCACCCCAAACAATCTGATCAAGCACTCAACTCAGCCCATTTGCCTTCAGCTCTCAAACACTCTCGACTTTGCTTGCGCCAGCACGCGGCTATTAATATCATCAAAGAGAGATTGGCTTATGGGCCATAGAGTAAAAGTTAATACCACAAAAAATGTTCGCTCCCCTACCCCTCGCACTCGCTGCGGCTGCAGCCATTGATTACAGCGACTGATAATTGCGATTCGCTTACTTATGAGCGTTAAATGCAAATGATGTGCTCACCGTACAGTGCGACATGTGTCGGACAAAGCCGAACAAAAAACAACAAAACGGCCAACCAACTACAGATGCCGCCCACCGCCCATCGCCTACCGCAAAGCTCATTGCACCACTGTGGTTCACAACAGACGATGGCGGCGCACACGCATCCGCATCCGTTGGCAGAGGCGGAGGCGGACACGCAGACGGAGACGGTGGACGACGCAGTGGAAGCTTAACGAGGCCGACACGTGCACGCCTTTAATTTGTTTACAAATCACTTCAGATGCGTTACACGCACGAGTACACGAATACCAGCAGCAACAGCCATGAGCGTCGAGCTGCGGGGCGGTGCGGTGCGTGGCAAGGTATCCGACTTATTGCTGCTGGTTCGCACGCATGCCACGCCCGCTTTCCCGGCCCGTTTTACGATTACATATACATGCGCATTGTCTATTAAAGAAGTTCAACCAAAATTGACCGGCACACGCTCGCTAGCATTCACACACACTGGCACACACACTCGCAAACACTAGCACACACCCAAACCCATTGTCATTGACACTGCACTAATGAGTGCGACTTTTAGTGGGCTCTGTGGCAGCCACTGTGACTGCAATTGCTGCTGTTTGTGTTTTGCAGTGTTATCGAATGGCTTTTGTTGATCAATGAGCTGCTTACATTGGCCTAAAAGCCCACACACAGATACACACGCACACAGACACACAAATATAATATACGCTCGTTGTCAAGAGCTTATTTCCATGTCCTTTGCATGTGCTTTGTTAACTATTTTACATAACAAGTTACTAAGACTAGTAGCGCCGGCAGATACCTGAATTATTTTAGACAGATTCTCTAAATATTAAGTTTAATATACTGCACATTTTACGAAATTAAGGAAGGTACAATAGGTACAACAAGTTTAAGGCATCATTTAATAATCATAAGTAATATAAAATTTAAAGTAAATAAAAATTTATTAAAGAAACAATCAAATAATTTGTAGATTATATTCAAATACACATTTAAACGATTAAAAACGTAGCACTCGTTTCAATTTGTTTTAAATTAGAATTTCCTACTGACCACTGTAAGTAAGGTCCACTTCCCCATAGGCATACCAAATTTATTGTAATCTTCGTAAACTTCCTCTCTACACATTTCCAAATGCCATGGCCATATTTTGTGGAAAATCAATCAAGTTTCAGTTGGCTTTATCAAGAACTGCTGCTGTAGCCCTGTCGAGATGCCAAATTAGAATCAAACATTTGTCAACAGCTCTCGGGGAGCGCAGTAAGAGCCGTTATGTGCAAGGCGTGAGCCAAATAAGGTTGCCAATTTTTCTTCTGCTCGAGCTGCCATAAAAATGGGCGACGCATACGAGCCATTACAATAATAATGTTAGCAAGTCTTGGCCCCGGTCTTGCTTCAGCTGCGGCTTCTAAACTTCGGTCGATGGTCTTCGGTCTATGGTTACAGTTTGAGCGCGGGGCTTTTTAAATAATTTGATCCCCTGGGTCCTAATTTGTGACTTGCACTGTACAGTGAAACACGATGTCCAATCCGATTGGCAATGCTGCAGATTGACTCTTTGTCCTTATGGCACGAGATCCGTGTACACAGAAGCAGCAGCAACAATAACAACAACAACAGCAACACCAACATCAACGCGAACAACGATGGCAACAAACGACAACTTTTATGTGTCCCAAGGCACATGCCGAGTGCCTGACTGCCATAATTCCTGCGGCGTTGTCATAAAAAATGATTACAAGCCGCACACGTTACTCAGGACCGGAAGGGCCAAGGTAACCACTAGTGCAGGGCTAGTCGTAATGTTTATTGCCTTAGCTTAGGATCCACTTCATGGTCTACACTTTCTTACAAAATCTTCACTTATTGGATAAGTATTGAATAAGATAAGGATAAATAAATTTGAATATAAATGACAGACATTTATGTGAATAAAGCCATTATAGATATAAAAAAATAATAACTATTCTTAACATGGGAACAAAGCATTCATTTCGACATTCTTTCATACATTGTGTTTATAAATTTTTGGAAATTTAAATTATTCAACATCAATAATTTAAATAAATAATTTTAAATAGTTAAATCTTTAACAAATTATTAAAAAAAACACACACAAACACATAAATCTTTGCTCTAAGATAATTGTATTAGTTTGAATAGTTTTCTGCTAACATATTTGGGTGTGTTTTGCCCAAACGACTTTAAATCTGGTATCAAAAGGTAACAAATTCAACGAAAAAATTTTATTTAAATCAAGTTCTTATTGCTCTGGCATATCAGAAGAATATATAAAGTGACTGAATAAAAGCATATATAGTAGCAATAGTATTTTTAAGGTAAGCAACAAAAAAAAAGTGACCTGACAGATTTAGTGTTGACTAGTGTTAATTTGGGCAACATATGCTAAAGTATTTGATTTGATTAGCGACATCAACGGGTTGGCTTATAATCTTAATGAAGTGGCCAGTGCTGGTCATGATTTGCTTCACGGTCTGGGTGCTGGCCCAGTGTCAAATTGAGTTATGACTGCGATAATGCGCTCTTAAGCGTGCCGACAACGCCCCTGCAATGTGTGTGATTCGTTCTGGGGGTTGGGGCACCGGTTGGTGGGGGTGGGGTGGTGGTGATTTGAACAAGTAGCAAACAACCCTAATTGAAATTATGCGGCATGTCACTGCGCTGCGATTGCTCGTTTAGGCGCACGCATATTGCCAAGGGAGCGCTAAAGGATTTCATCAAGTTGCCAGCGAACCTTTTGCGGCGGAACTGATTAGCAGACAATATGTCAAAAAGCTTGAGCTTGCTTTTGCCATAGAAGCGGGGTGGAGGCGACGGTCCTCAGGGACGAGGGCTGTGTGTGCTGGTGCACCAAAGTCATGACAAATAAACGGATACATGTGTCGGCAATAGTTTTGCTCATTGCCGCGATAATAATCGACATGAACAACAATGGCCTTTGTCCTGCCTGCAAGGTCCTGCGAGCAACGAAAATTACAGGATCGTTTATGGTACGTGGCAACGCACGGGTACCCGTCGAGTCGACCTAAAAACAACCCTAAGGCGATTATCTCAAGTGCTCGACCCTCTGCCCGTAAAGTATGCAATGAGGACACAGTTTTGCCTGCCTGCCTCCCTGACTGACTGCCTGTAAGTGTGTGTATATATAAGTTGTTGTTATACCCTTGCATAGGGTATTATAATCTTGCCACGAAGTGTGCGTATTATGTGTAAGAATTTTGTGTACAAATTTTAAATTATTTTAGTTTACAAAATATCGAATAATTTTAGTCTACAAAATATGGACATATACATGGAATCGGTCAAAAATTAATATTATATATTATCGTGGTTCTGCCTTATCGTGGTTCGCCAGGGTATTTATAATTCGACACCCCAATGATCAATGTTGTTTCGTGTTTTGTTTGTATTTGTACAAGTAGATGCTTATCGATTACACAGAGCGCGATGAAATCATTACTTCGAATTAAATAAACGTCATATTCGCTTTGCGTTCCAGCAATTTTTGATGTCTCAATGAATCTCATTGCCCCGAAAAGGGGTAGGAGTTGGAGTAAGGGTTGTGGAGTTTGCTATTCCAAAAATGCTATTATGGTTGTACATGTGTATGTATATGTTTGCTGCTGCTGCTGGCAAACTCTTGAGCGTATTTTGGTATGTTTACGGCAAACAAACGCTAATTGTAATTAGCTGGGCTTAAATGAGTGCCGCGAACGGCTCTTGTGGGCCATGTCCACTGACATTTTGTGGCTTTTGCCGCTTGACGTCACGCAGCGAAATGTTACACTTTCTAGCAGCGCCTGAGAGCTCAACAGCTGGACAGAAACAACTCTCGCTGTCAACAAAAAAAAAAAAAAACATAAAATTATTATTTTTTTTTTTTTGTGTATTTTATTTATGCTTGTTACATTGTGTGGCTGCGGCTCGATGTTTGTATTTGTCCAACTTTGTTGTGATTACGGGCGATAAAGCAGGCAAAGAAAAGTAAATCACAATAAACAGCGGACAAGGCGAAAGAAAGTGTGAATAAAGTCGCGCACAATGATTTACAACAATGGACAGCAGCAACAATGATATTGTAACTATAATAATCAAAATGAAGAAATCGTAATAATAATTGTAACCACGTCATGAGCACGTTGCACACGTAGTGCAGGACCGCATCTTATAAAGTAATTGTCACCTATAACATAAATGATGACACTTCACAGATACCCTCGAAGTAAGTAAGTATTTGAATAATATAATGTTTAACTTCTGTTTTTGTTGATAACAGATATAATTTGAGTTAGCTCTGATGAAGTAAAGATTATCATCAAATTAGATTATGATGAAGATCACACAAAATTTTATCAAATATTTTTATTCATGTTCGTTTATATTGCATCTAATCAAAGTATCATTTATTTTGTTCTTATGTAAACCTATTCATCTTTTTGAACAGCTGCAGACAACTAACTGTTTAGCATATTCGATAGATCGCTAAGATCGATATTCGCAAAGCTTTCCCACTTTTTCTCTCTCCCAAAATATACCCCCTTTACCTTTAAAGTGAGTAAAGTGCAGGGTACAAACAATTGTTGTTCACTTTCTGAGGCGTTGGTAGTGTAAATTAAGTTACTTTGTAGCCGGCTGACAGGCCTCCTTCCGTTTGCTACTGGTCTTGGGGTTCCCAAAAAACAAAAATAAAAAGTGAGAGAGACTCAAAGACTGAAACCAGTTGCCGATTGCTGCTTGTGTTCATCATCGGTCAGTTTGGTGGCCTTATAGCCATATCGGATTGTAAAGTGTGTACATATGTATATATGTATGTACATACATATTTAGGTATGTGTCGTATGTGCTAGCTGCATGCGTCAGCGTTAAATTAAATCGTCAACATTTATTGATTGTTCGGTAAGAATTTTGCATGATCATTGCCGGCTTTTGATTTCATGGGCATTTCCTATCAACTTGTCGTGGGATTTGTCCCACCACCTTCCTCTCGCCTCACCTGCTCAGTCCAAGAGAAAAATGCCGGCACGTACGTCTGAAATTATAAGACCCATCACAGTGCTCTACAATTCGGTTGATGCTGCTGGTCCCTCTGGCTTGTTTCTGGGGGCGTCGTAATGACACAATGCGTTAGCCAAATTGCCAGCCAAATTATAGAAATAATACAGTCGAATCGGAGCGCACAGGAAATGCGAAATTCGGTAGCCGTTTATTAAAAAATATACGAATATATATAACCAGCAGAAATATTTCGTTCGAGAATGTTTTGGCATTGAAAAGGGCCCCTGGGCAAGGCTACCTGCGTGTGTGCTTGTTGTGGTTCTCCTGATGTCTCTCACACGGCATAGGCGCTGCCATAAATTAGATGCTTATCTACATTTTTGAGGGGACTCTGTATTAAGAAGCGTTAGTCTCCAGCAGCGTCCCTGGGTGGCTGGCAATCCAATTAAGTGGTAATTTTTATCATATTGGCGTTTTCTCGTTGACCGGCCCAATTCCAATACCTCGAGTCAGAATTCGAATATTCGACAGCATATCTGCTGACAAACGGAAGCGATACGTTCGCATTGTTCTGCCGAAAAATACTTGAGTCTGCAGCCTGGGACTGAGAACAGCAGTTTGCCAAAACAGACACTTCAAAGGAAGTCTGATAGATTTTGCGTACACAGTTCAAAATAAAAATTAAACAACAAATTCAAACTGCAAGAGAAACATCTACTTGCTTAGATACTTTTCTAAATGTGCTTAAGGTTTAGTGAAATATATTTCTTGAGGCATTAATGGTTACAAATATTGTAACTCGATTAAATTTGTATAAATATTTCAGGGAGTTTAATTGAAACTTAAACTTTTTACTGTGCATCCATTTGTTTGTACCGCGCTTGATTGACTTTTATTTGACTATGGAGAGTTCATAAAAAGTATTTAAGACGGCGACACTAATAGATTGGCCACATAGATCGGTGTCTGCTGTGTTTATATTGATTATATGCATGCCCATACTTACATGCACACCCGAGGCGAGGCGTAGGTGCGATTTTTGGCCACTGCAGCTGGCCTCCAGTTTCAGTTTCAGTCTCAGTCGCTGCCACACATTGTTTACTAATGGCGTCGTTGGGCCTTTGCCTCCGCCGACGTCAACGCCAACGCCAACGCAGCGGGTAGTTCGGTAGTCTATGGCCACATGATTGGAGGCGTACTTTTCTATATGGCTCAGGTTTGCGTAGCACATTAGCGTGTAGCTTCTTCGGTTCAAGGTGTGAAATACTTTGATCATTTCCATTTGCCTCCGAGTAGGCTGATGTTAAACGATTGGTTTCTTATTTACCTATTGTATTGATCATTTTATTATGAGCAAGCGTTTGGTAATAGCCGAAAGACTTGATAGGGCTGCATTGGCATGTTCGCAATAACCAAAGACTTGGTAGTTATAACAAATGCTAGTTCTGCATTTAATAAGATATTTCTTTTACATCCGATTATCCGCAGTATAGTAAATATATAATATTTACTTTTGCTGTTTATCTCTATAAAGCATTTTAAATATTAAAATTACTAAACTAATTTTCTTTTTGCAACCAAAAGACCCCAAATCTTACATCTACCAAAATAATTGATAATAGACAATGTGATAGCTATAATTTTATAGCACACACACACACGCCCCTCTTGAGCCATTAGGCCAAGTGTATTGTATTGTAAACAAATGCTGTAACTTATTGCTACTGAGAATTTACGTCATTAAAAATAAATATGCTTGCAATTTGTCGGGCGGGGGATTGGAACTGAAATTGTATTTGGATGGAGTGGGTCGGAGCGGGTGGAGTGGGTGACAGACATTGCCTTCGTTGTCGTGGTGGCTGCTGCGGCATTTCAGATTACCCAAGTGGTGTCAAATGACACGGTTTGCGTGCTTTAATCCGTCGAAATACCTGCGGCGGGGCTGGCAACCCCACCAAGGCTATTATACCGGTCACATGCTGTGTTTTCTGTGGTGGTGGCGCTGGTGGTACTGTTCCGGCTGGTGGTGGCTGTGCGAAAATTTGTAAAAGTCAAAATCTATCTTTTGAGCAAACAGAAGCTGTGCTCACGGTCCCGGTTCAGGTGGGTTGTATGCTGCGCCCAGCGGGTTGCCCGGTGGGTGTGCGCATAATACAAAGCATGATATTTTACCCTATGGCCATAGCTATATGACTGACATGACTGACATACCACGCTTATGCATTGCATGTGTGTGTGTGTGCTGTGCAGTTGTCGGTGCTTGATTATGTAAAATCCCGTGCACGTGCTCAAGGCAAAGATTTTTCCAATGCCGAACAAGCTGCACGTGTTTGACTGCTATCCAAAACAAAAAAAAAAATAAAATAAAACAAGACATCAAGATTTTATATGGAGTGCCGAAGCTAAAATACCCTTTCAGATGTTGGAAATATTTACAGACAACTCAATTTTCAAAAGATATTCCAAATATTTTAGATAATATTATTAACTCTTCGCTCAAATCTTAGTAAAAACAATTCTTTGATTAAAATAACAAACATATGGAATATATACAAGGAACATCTTATCCTGAATGCGTTTCATTTTTCATAGTCGAATGGGAATACCCTGTAGTAGGGCATATTGAAAACTCAACACCCCCCTCTTCATCACCCACTCAGGCAAACGCAGCTCGACGGGAGTTTGTTTGTGCCGTGTGGCGTTTATTCTATTACACAAGTTTATTACGACAATCCGCCGTAAGAAACGTGCGCACATCAAGTCAAAGAAACGACGGCAAGCCTGGCTGCAACCGCTTCCCTTGCATCGAGCAAATTTTGCTATTAGGCAGTCATTAGAGCAGAAGAGCCCAGGCAGGCAGGCGGGCAGGCGGGCAGGCTCAGAGTAGTCGTTTGGTTCCACTACGCTTGGCTAGGTCAAAACCGAAGAACGCCCGGATGATGATGACGATGATGAGTACTGCTACTAGCCGTAGTATGCACTTAGGCTCTCACATGTGCTGCGGATACTGGTTACTGAGTACCGAGTACTGGTACTAGGTACCGGGTATCGGGTATTACATGCTGCTATTCCCATGTCCTCAACAGCGTCGTCACCGTCCTCGTCGTCGTCATCGTCGTTGCCGTGTCGAAAGTGTGTAATAAAGCGAAACGCTCCCACAAATTGAGCCACGCTACTTGAACCCTCAATTATGTGGCCATTGCCGGCTCAACCTAGCACACACCCATCGCCATCCACCCCCTCCCCCTCCCCCCCTTCCACCCTTAGCGTCCTTCAGCTTTGTGAAATGAGTGCAACATATGTCTGCGCTTGCTTCATGGCTTTTGCTGCCGATTTGCACGCTATAATTGGAGCTGCTTTGACTGGCGACTCCCAACTTCGACTCCGACTCTGCTTATGGTTTTGGTACGGTGCTTATCATTGCTCTGTTTGGCAGCTGATTAAATTAAAATAAATCATTTAAAAAGGCGTCTACTACAAATGGGGTCAGTGCATACACACTCACACACACACACTCACACACACACGTACTCGTCGTGGTAGACACTTGTGACAGGTGCAGTTGCCGAGATAACCCTTGAAAAGGCAACGCGCCGCATTTGCATTTGCCGACTTCAATTTATGTTAATGATAATGCGCACTGCCAACTCGGAAAAGTGAGCTCAGCTGACAGCAAAAGGGATTATCCCAATGTGCAAACAATCCACGTACTGCAGTTGTCCCACTCTCTCTATCTCTTTCGCTCTCTCTCTGCCTCTCTCGCTCGTAATGCAAATCAAAAATGGCTGCCAACCATATCGAAAGTATGGCAACCTGTCGCTTGAGCTTTACCAGTGTTACCCGCTTTAATTTATTGTTTGTTTGTGCGTTTGATTTGTTTGATTTGGTTTCAGTATTGTAACCCATTGCGTTGCCCATGATAACCATGGTAAATAATTCGCACTTTTGCCCAAATGCCAAATGCTAACTGCATACTATAAACTGGCAACCGCTTTTGCCATTTTAAGTTTCTCAAACAAGAACGATAGATAATTCGCAAGCTGTGAACCCTTCGCCATTCATCATTTTAAATGCCGACTGTCTGCATCGATGGACCCAACTCTGTGTAGTGTGCGAGCGCAAGTGGCGTGAAATCACTTGAAAAATCAGTTTGTAGCCATGCTAACAAACAAAGACCAAAGACTGGCATTTTGCAACCAGCAGCCGACTCACAGACAGACGGACAGCCCACGTACACGAACAATATGGACACGCAACTGTAGACAAAGTCGCAGGATTATAGTTGGGATTGGGAAAGAGCAAAGGGTACCCACCGTAGTCTGAACTGAAGTATAACTTTGTGGAAAGTTAAAGGTAAAATTGCAGATATAATGTAACCTTAATAACAACATATTCATTACATTAGAAACAGTTCATTTGTGTGTATAATAAATTGAGTTGTAGCTTGTTATACTTCAAGAAAAGTTTTAGTAGGAAAATTATCTTTCAAATAATCTAGTTTCTTATACATATGACATGATGACATTCCATAAAATGTTTCGGCAAAAAATTTAAATAAGTGTACAAATAAAAGCAAATGATTTTTATTTTGTAAATGGAAAATTCAAATATCTATTTATAATATCTTTAACCAAGAAGAAGCTATCTTAAATAGAGAATATTAATACATTTTTTGAGGACACATTCGAAGACTGAATAAGATTTGCTAATCGCTTATGCAACTTAAATGTTACCAGATCCAGATATGTAGCGCAGTTACCAAATTTTAATAGTACTTTTGAGCTTGGCATGCCATTGTACGAACCAGAAGAAGACATCACGGATTATCCCAATTAACGTTGGATTCCAGAGAATTTTTTTTTCCTGCCTTTTGCGACCCTCTATAACCATTTTGTTATTGTCGTTTGTTTGCTCTGCTGTGAACTTTGTGGATGCGTGCGATTGTTTTGTGTGCGTTTTAAATTTCGCTTTTGTTTAACTGTCACGTGAACTTCACAGACAAAACGTGGCAATTGCTTAAAGTGTGCACGATATTTAAGTGTGTATGTGTGTGTGTGGGTGGGTGTAAGTAAGATTATGTGTGTTTGTGTGACTCTAGTTGAATTGTTGCCATTGGTTTCACTTTGAGCAAACTGGCATCAGCGCATTTACAGTTGTTGGGCGTGCAAAATGGCAGATTTTAAAGGCAGCAGCTTAACAAATGTTGAGCCCATTGTCTGCCGCTATCTCAGTTGATGCCAAGGCGATGTCATAGACACAGCCAGAGTCGAGAGTCAGAGTCAGAGTCAGACGCAGAGTTGCCTTTTCAGTGCCCCACGCGGCGTATGCGCAATGCTAGGCTTCGACTTTGCTGCTGCTGCTGCTTGTTGAGAACGCATTGATTTTCCACGCGCTACGCTTCACTGCGGCATTTGCCCCCAACTCTCATTTGAGGTAGCTAGTCACTGAAGTGGATAACGATAATCATAATGAAGATGCGAATGATGCTGATGATGATGCTGTTGTTGCTTTCGCAGCTACTGCCAAACGGCAAAGCCAAAGCTACGCAAACGGCAAATGGCTGCCAAAGACAAGACAAAAAGCCAGCTGTCTGTGGGGGAGAGAACGGGCAGCGTCTGGATGCACGCGTGAGCAGAGGGAAAAACTATGTTGCTGCTTGAGAAAAAGCTGCTCCCTGCATGACTGCCTGCCTGCCAGCCAGCCAGCCTGCCAGGCTGCTTGCCTGCCTGCTGCTGGCTTGCCTCACTGTTGTTGTTGTCGCTGCGCAAAGCGAAACATAAACAGTAACAGCAGCAACATCAAGTGGAGAGACGACGACGACGACGACGACAACTTTGTTGCACAGCCAGGCAGCCGTCGGTACTGTAGCTGCTGTTGTTGTTGCCATCGTCGTCGTCACCACGCCCCATTATGCGATTGGTCCTTGCGGCGTGTAGAAAAGAATAAGCATAAGAATTTGCGTGTGAAAAAATGATCGGAATATGAGAGCGAGTATGCGACACGGACACATTTCACACAGCGCTGCCATAGGGGGGCAGGTGCGGCATGCTTGAAGCTCGATGGGGAGGGGAGGTGATGGGAGGGTGAGGAGTGGCGACGTGTGAAGTACGCGTGCGAATGGCAGCAGCCCGTGGGGCAGGAAGCAAACGACAACGACAACCGACAGCAACAACTCGTACTCGCACTCGTACAGGGTGTCATGTGCTGCGCAGTGACAGCTGAAACCAACGTTCGCTGGCGGCGCTTCGGCAGTCTACAAAAACTACAACAAAAAAATACAAAAATAACAAAAAAAAAAAAAAAGAAGAAAAAAAGAAAAAGAAAAATGTAACTAATGGCAAAGAAGCGAAGGTGGCAAGCGATGGCATCGATTAAAATGCTTGCCCCTTGCAGCAAGGACCTTTCGTTTGACAAGGCGACACAATTGTGCAAGTGGGCTGCAACTCCCACCCCTATCGCCAGTCTCTATCCAATCGGTGTCGTTGGCAAAAACAAAATAAATAAATAAATAAATAAAAGTTTCTATGCGCCCATTGTTCTTCTTATATACGAATATGTTCAAGTCCAAGTCCTGTTTGCCTTACTTGGAATTTTTTTTATTTTTCATTTTTGCTGGCTACCTGCACTTCAATTCCGTGAAATCTCAAGTATTTACATTTATTCGAGAGCTTTTCTGGATTCGGTGGTTGCTGGTAGGCACAGTACGATGTGTACAATATTCAATGTAGGTACTAGGTCGCTAGTTGTTGGTTATTCGTGGGTTCCTGCCACAGATTGAAGTGGATTGATTGTGGAATTGAATTATGGGTAGCACAGAGAGAGCGAGCACCGAGTACCAGTTGCAGTGAGACCCTTCCCAAATGCGCTCCCACTTAAAATGAGAACTATATGTTGACAGACTTTCTATAACCTATGATTACCAACTTATTATGTTATGCTTTTATGGTTGCGGATAGTACATACAATTTCTTAGAAGTTTTTGAACATTGTACAAAATATGAAGCATATATGAATATTTTTATTTAAATATGATTATAATTTAAATATGATTTTGAACCCCTTTCTTTACACATGTAAAATATTTCTTCTTTTGCCAATAAGTTAATAACGTTCAGTCATTTTATAAAATCTGAGCGCACATTTGAAACAATAACCAAAATGATACTTCAGTGTTTATGTTTCCTTAAGAGGTATCGAATGTTTTATTGTTCGAATATCGATAAATGTTCGTATTACCAATCAAAAGAAAAGTGTGAAAATCCTTCACTTTTTTGAGCATTGAGTCAAAATTAACATTTAGCAAACGAATTGTTTGATTATTATGTTAAGCCCCACACAAAATCGAATTCTAACACCTACAAGACTATAAATATTTATAAGTGTAGGAATGCAAATAGAAAAAAACAAAACAACAAACAAAAAAAAATCAGGAATATTATAAACGTTGACTGCGTTTGTTCGCACAATCGTGCAACGCACGCGATTAAAGCGGCGAATGGCGAATGAAAAGCAATTTGCAATGTAAATGAAAATGAAAATGAATAAACATTTGCGGCGCATGTGCAAGGGCTAGGAGAGGAGCGCGACAAGCAAGTGACTGAGCATTGAGATTTTGGCGCTGCGACAGCGCCGGCACGCTAACCGCCAGACGGGCCCCAAGCAAAATTGGTTGTGGTGCGGTGCGGTGCGGTGGGGTGAGGTGGTGTCCATTGGGGTGGGGCTTAGTATTGAGCGGGGGCAAGCGGCGGGGAGAGCGTTAATCACAGCAATGAATGAGCAAAAAGCAAAAAGCGAGCCACACAAACACACACACACCAAAACAGAGCTGGGCAGAGGCGAAAGGCAAATGCAAACAAATTCATTGCGTTTTACAAGTGTCAACGACAGCGTGCGCCCATATGATAACTAAACGAAACGTAAATTGCGGCTAATTGAATTAATCCGGAACCGTACACACATAAATTAACTGCGTTCTGTTTTTTTGCAGCAGGTGCGATCGTAGATATGTTTACAATCACCTGTTCTGCCGATTATAAAACCCAATGAGCCATAGCTGAATTTGGCATGTTCAAAATTGCACATATGAAATTAATAAATTAGTGATAAAATTGAATATTTACATTATATTAAATGTGAGTAGGCCCATTCACACACTCAGCCAGGTAAGATCAGTGATGCTGACTTGGTTTTGGCGCCTTAACAACAAACACATGTCATGAGCAAATCGACCGACAGCTGCAGAGCAGAGCGTGAGGAAGGTGGCGAATTCAGAGCTTTGCTTGTGCGAGCTTATGTGAGTGCTGTCTGTAATTAGTTGATGTTGCTATCTCTCTCTCTCTCTCTCTCTCTCTCTCACGCTGGATCTTTTACAGAGCTGCAATTACATCGACTGACACTTTCGCCTCAACGCCCAAGTTTACCAGGCAGGCAGGCATTCGTTTGCAATTATGCTAAAAGTGAAATCTCTACAGCAACGGCAACAGCAGCACCAATAGCAACAGCAACAGCAACAGCAACAACAACAGCAGCAGCAACATTCACGCAGCATTTGCGGCCATTGAGCTAATTTACACGGTGCAGCCTCCTCGACGTCAGCGTCGTCCAAGTTTAGTTACTGAGTGTTGTTGTTGTTGTTGTTGTTTTTGTAATTGTGGTCGTACTGCCGCTGCTGTTTGTTGCTCCATTTTGTTGCATTGTTTGTGTGCCTTGCTGTTGCTGTTGTTGTAGTTGTTTTTTAATTAATTTTGAATACATTGCCGAAGAAATGCGCATGTCTGTGACCTTGAACAATTAGGCTCGGGCGTTCAGTGTCGGCGTCTGGTTCCAGGTCTGGTCGCATAGTCGTATATATGAATGTTCCATATACCCACATGCTCTCAGTGTGTGTGAGTAAGTATGAATTTATGCGTGTGTGTGTGTGTGTGGGTGTCTGGTGGCAAATGCGAGTAATTAACACTTGAAATTTTCAAGAGCATTAGACGCCTGTCTCGCTTGCTCGCGCTCTCAGTTTAGTACGGCAGCTATCTCTCTCTCGCTCTCTCCCTTCGTCTGTGTTCCGCAGTGCGTCTGAGTGCTGCACTTGAATTTCAGGCAAACACACACACACACACACACATACTCATGCAAATGCAAAATAGTCAATTGAAAAGGCCAAAGGCCAGCGCAGCAGCCAACGTCCAGTTCAACGAACTTGTCGTATCGATCCTGAATAAAGTTGCAACATGTACTTTAAAATGGCCGCCATAATATTTGTGGCATATATGAAAATGTTATTCATTATTGATGCAATTTAACAATGAAACAACAAAATGTGAAACTGTCGACGTTCGGACTGTGTTTTATGTGGTTGATTGGTTGTTCTTACTGATTGTTGCTGATGTTACGAATATTTTTTCAAGAGTTGTGTATGCAGTTTGTTCATGGTAAATATATATGTACATATATACATATATTTATATATAGTGGCTGTGCACTGGGAATTTACATAAACTTAACTCGGGGCATTCATTGTATGCCAGATATTGCAAGTTATGAATAAAACATGCGCAAAATGGCAAAATAAATTCCAGCAGCCGAGCAAACAAACGAGACATGAACGAGCTGAGACCCAAAAGGAAAAAATACAAAAGGAATTGCAAATGGAAATGGAAATCACAACAAGTACAACAAAAAAACAACAACAGCAACGGATATAAACGCAATCGGATACCGAATATGGGCTGCGAATTCGTAAAAAGTCAAATGGCTAAGATCCCAGTTGAACCAGTCCTGCAAATATGTAAAAGAAGAGTTTGTAGCCTTTCTCTGTGTTGGCCAAACGAAATTAGAAATTTACATTCGAGATTTCTGCTTATACGAAATGCCTTTTTAATTAAAGGCTAATATAAATAAAATACATTTCGAATAGTAAAAATATATATGAATTTCTCTTAGCCAGCCAAAAATTAATTTCTGACAAAAAGTTTGTCGGATTGGGCTGAGTTGTACGCCTTTTTTCTGGGGTGCGTGGTGGGGTCAAACAATGGCTGCCTGATGCTGCTGACAGTGGTTGTGCCAGCAGCAACAACACGACGACAACAACAACAACAACAACAATACATTGCAAACTCTTGTGCTCCCATGGCGACACACCATCCCACACACATACACACGCATACACACAGAGAGATATGTAGTGACAGATACCTATACCGAAACATTTGTGCGCACAGGCGCAGTGCTGAAGAAATGGCCGCCAAACGGCAAATAAAAGACATCATCGTCATCATCATCGGGCTTCGGGATCTGTGCAAAGTTTTTCCACTATTGCGGCAAACATAACTCATGACATTTGGCAGACGAGGGAAACACAGCTGCCAAACGCAGCGAAAAGAGGAAAAGAAAAAAGACTTAAAGCTGAAAGGCTGCCAGCGACTAGAAATAAATACATAAATAAATGAATAGAATACGCAGCATGTCAGCGCCAACTTGGCCAATGCCTATGGCTAACTATGCTCATTCCCTGCCAGTATCCAAAGCTGTATCTGTATCTGTATCTGTATCTATACCTGTATCTGTTGCAGTATCTGTATCTGCAATTCACTTGTATCCGCACTAAATGTTGAAATGTGCAGACACAAGTCCAGTTTTGGCTGGCAGTGCATATCACTGTGAATGCACAAGGCTGGCAAAACTCCAACTCCAACTTGGCCCCAAACCATCCATCGTTCAAGATAGATAGAACCATAATGCAATTCAATATGGAGGCTTGTCTTTGCACTCATTTGGGCCTAAGTTGTGCACTTATCCCCAAAACCAAATACGTTTGATTAATGTGTAAGCTGTGATACAACTGTTTTTACGTAAACCTTTATCCCAAATTAAACTTCGCTTAACCTTTATATACAGTCAGTTCAGTTTAATTTAGTTATGTATATAAATGTTTTGAATTAAATAAAATAGACATTAGCTTTATTTTGAGGATTCAATTTGTTCAAAATTAAAATTTATGAAACTAAAATAACTGAAACTAGATCCATTAACTAATTATTTACTCTGAATATTGATGTAGTTTATATTTCAATAGCTTTTTACGATGAAAGATGGCTTGCATGTAATTCAATTTTGAATTCTCGACACAAATAATTAATTTATGCCTAATATTCAAACAATTAAATTGCTCATGTACTTGCATTTGCTCATTGTTGTGCTTCAGTTATTAAGCTCTTGATGAGCATTTGGAAACTTAATATAGCCAGCGTTTTACTGGAATTATGCAAATGGCCACAGGAATCGAAATTGAAAATTTGATTATGCAGCTATTGTTGGTGTTGCTGTTAGTCTTTGCTGCATGCTAATGCAACGTTTGCCGACAATAGCAGCAACAGCAGCGCCGTGACTGCCACTGCAACAACATCAACAACAACATCAACAACAACAGCAACACCGCCACCAACAACTACAACAGCAATGTGTGGGGACGAGCCAAATCCACACACAATATAGGACTACATACTTATGTATGTATATATACGTTTTGGCTAAGAATACAGCTCAGAATAAGCTACACTGTGAGAAAAGCTAAATGTATTTTTCACTTAAGTTGCTTAAATATCAATATTGCGTATACGTAGCGTTGTCAGCAAAGATTTGAGCATTTTTGCAACTGTAACAGGAAACTTCAGGCGTTCTTTGCTATTCATTGTTGCTGTTGTGGTTTGCTTTTTTTTTTTTTTGGTTGAATTTCACAGGAATCGAATTGAAACATTGAACAGAACACAAGCAGCAGCTACAATTCAATACAACAATGCCACTGAGCAACACACAGCAACAACAACAACATCCAGTGACAGCGACAGCAGCAAATACTGCTGATATGTATGTATGTGTGTGTGTGTGTGTGTTTGTTTTAGTATGTTGCCCATTTCCAATGTCCGCTAGTCGATTTGTATGGCATTCGAAATGTTAACTGCCAGCAGCTACTCCAGCAGCAGGAACAACAACAGCAACAACATCCACAATGGCCAGCAATCCACATCAAAGTACATACGTGAGTCCTACGCAAACGCAGCCAATCTTTAAAGGCAGCCAGAAATGCCTGACAGCCGAGGCAGGGGCTTAACAGTGAGCTGACGATGGAGTGAGGGGGGGATTGCGACAGGAAGGGGGGCATTGGAATATGTGCAGCGTACCAATTGGATGCCTCGAACGGACGACGACGTCTGCAAAAGCCACAGCGCAGATATCAAATGTATTGATAAGCAGAAAACCTTGGCCAACCCAGGCCTTTTTTTTCCACTGAAAACGGCAAAACATTGTTGGCCTGTTTGCCAGTTTGCCTGTTGTTTGTTGGCGGAGGTCGCAACTTTGCAGTGCAGTGGCAACGGCAGCCGTTGACGTGCGGTGGCCATTATGTAGCTGCTCCTTTGGGACCAGCAACAACAGCAGCAAGAAGAAGAGCTGCAACAGCAACAGCAACAACAACAACATCTCCTCCTTCAACGATTGACGATGGTTGCTGCTCAGGTAGATAAATTCGTAATACAACTGCGGGTTGTCTGAAATGCTGGGGCAACTGCAGCATCAGCATCAGCAGCAACAGCAGCAGCAGCATCAGCATCAGCTTCAAGCTTGTCCATTGTCCAGAGCCGCAGACTGAAGTCTGGACATGGCACATGTTGCAGCCAGTAGAGGCGCATTTTCGTTTTTCTTCCTATACTCTTGCAGCGAGTATGCGAAATTTGTCACAAAATGTGTAACGAAAGGTATGACTTGACAAACATTTATTCCAGAAAGCTGGGCAGCTGAAAATGTAGAAGTTTGAATTAAAATCTCAATAATCAGATCACTCTATCTATATACTTATCAATATCACTTACAATATTAAGTTGTAATCGGATAAATCGGATGAATGCTAAATATTTTTCCATTTCATATAAACATAAACATCGCTTACTTATTATGTAATATATAGTTTCAATAAAATTATAAAACATAATATTTTGGATAAAAGAGTATTTAGTCATCGGCATCAAGAAGATAACTGTTCCTATTTGATTTTTTATTCGCTTGTTGTTTTTGGTGCTGCTTTGGAGCATTTTGTATTGTTTTGTGTTTTGGGGCTTATCCAGCGCTTTCAACGCCTCGCGATCAACGCTTTGTGGCAGCCAAGTTTCTTTCGCTATATCTGGTTCTCTCTTTTCCTCAATGTGTGTCTGTCTGTCTGTCCAGCGTCCGCAGTTGCTGCCGCATAATTCATGCTTCACGCCGTTGCCGACTGTTGAATGCAACAGACAAATTCAAAATGGCAGCTGCTGCGCAATTATTGGGGGCCGTTCGCAGTAAAGTTTTTAATCAAGGGTTAGCATTACGGATTTGTTTTTCACCAAAATTACATGCTGCATGCAGCATGAAGCATGCAGCGATCAGAGTGCAGCTTGCGATTTGTGGCATGCAAAAAGTGGCTTGATACCGCCTCTCACATCAATAGTTCATTGGCATTCCGGATTGCCAGATTGCAAGTTGGCTAAGTGATAGAACATGAAGCCGAACACACGGCTATGATTATAAGTGTACATTTAACAGTGTATTTTGATGTGTGTGTTTTAGTGTGCATGTGTGTGTGTAAGTGTATGTGGGTGTGAGTGTGTGTTGCTGCTTTGATTGCTGCCCGTTGGCGTGTCAACTTCCGCTTTGGCCTTTAGTATTTGCTCATTACTAAGAATGTGTGCCAGTGTGTGTGTGAGTGTGCCTGCATATGTGTATGTGAGTGTGCATGTGGTTGTTTGTTTTGTGTGTAAGCGGACATTTCCGTTCTTGACATATTTGTTCAAGTCTTGAGTTTCTTGTATAAAAATCACAATAAATATTCAAAGAGCTTTTTGTATTTTTTATTTCGTTCTACAAATCTTCCTCCTAATCTGGAACACTTTGTATCCAGAGGTGATTAAAAAGTAAAATCTACTTGCTGAGTGTGTTATTTTGTTATACAACTAATATTATTGTTTAGTTCTCTTTAAAATAGATTTTGGAATATGCAAATTGTCAAGAAATTATTCAAATGTTTATTTCTGATGACAATTTTAATTTGTAAAAGCAAAGAACTAAAGGTTAGTTGAGCTGATTGTTTATGAAAGTAAGGAGAAAGTATTGTTAAAATATTAAAATATTGTCATTCATGTTCTTATTAATTTTCTTATGACTTGTTCTTTCCTCTGTTTCCAAAAGAAAGCATGAGTGAATTCATTCAAATATACATAAATTCAATGAGTGCGCAGAAAAGCGCGCAACAATCGCAAATGGAAGTAAATTTGAAGCTTCAAGCAATTTGCCATGTTGCACCTTGCAGCTGCAATAATAACAGCAACAACTGTTAGCAGCAGAAGCGACCTTATCAGGGCCAACAATTTTATGGCTGTCAAAATAAGTTGGCAGCAGTCAGCAGCAGAAGCGGCCAAAAACAGCAGCAGCAGCAGCCAAGAAATTGTCAAGCGATTTGAAATCGTTGTTAGATTGGAATTTCGACCCAATTAGGAAATTTTTCGACGGCTGCTGTTGCTGCTGCTTTGGTTGTTGCTGTTGCTGCTGTTGAAAGGGCCTTTCGGCGGAAAAATGCAAAAACCTTCGCCGTTGGTCAAGGATGCGAACAGGGACACCAAAAATACAAGCAACAATCGAGCGATACATAAAATATATTGTTATGTCTGCGGTGAGAAAACTAATTGACGATGACAGCAGTCGTTGTCGCAGCTGCAGTCGAAGTCACAGTCGCAGTCGCAGTCACAGTCGCAGTTGCCGTTGCCATTGCTGTGGCACCAAGGAGTCAATGTTTTTGTACTCGATTTGTGGACAGCCATCGATTCAACAGAGCAAAAAGCGTGCAACGTCTCGCTGCATGTATTGTAAGTGGCCTTCGTAGATTTCTATTTGCCGCAGCTTATAAGAAAACCAAAATCGTTTAAATTTATTTATACGTTCGGATGCTGTTGCGATATAAAAGGCGCCGACAATGCAGCAACAACAACAATAACAGCAGCAGCAGCAGCAGCAGGAGCAATCATTTTCTGGCAGTTGCATGAAATTATTGATTTGTTATTTGTTGGATTGTTTGCCGCGCGAGCTTGTTAAAATGCTTGAGTGTGCTGCTGCTATTGCTCTTGGTGTTATTGCTGATTGCCCAAACTAATAATTGTATCTTAATTTTGTTTTATTAGTGCCAACTGGCAATTGGCAATTGCTGTGCAGCATTTTTAGCGAAAATGTGGCAAGTGTTTTGGCATGTGGGAAACTTGGCACATGTGTCGAGATAATAAGAACGTTATTAGTTTGACTATCTGGTCTTAATTAACTTGTAAAACATTACAGGAAAGGTATTTTTGCTACATTTTAATTTTAATTATGTACTTTATGTTATTTCTTTTTTTATTTTAAAAATATTATATTTCAAATGCTTTTTTGACACTGATTTATATATGCTTTCTATATTGAATATTCAATTATGCATAAATAAATGCATTATATTAATACAATTTAGATTCCCTCGAAATCCATAATGATTTGAATGTTATCACTTAATTATTTTTAAATTGAAATTTAAACGTTGCCGCCAAATAAAATGCATTTATATCGCATACGCAAAATGTTATCGATACTTTCGCACTGGCAACAGCAACGTACTGGCAACGCCAATGCTTGTGTAGCACAGTGGCGCCCCTATATATCGCTTGCAATATCCTGGACATACATCTTATATTGTTAGGTCCCTACTTATTGGTTCGAAACTTAGCGCACCCATATTTCGTCTTGCAATATCCTGGACACACATCTTATATTGTTAGGTCCCTACTTTATGGTTCAAAACTTTGTTTAGATTCAGCTGCGACGCACTTCTCAACTATTGGCGCTTTCCAACACTTACTGAATTTGAACTCTAAACAATAATAAACATAAACATTTTTTAGTTAATTTACATTAGACTTCAAAGCCCCGATACCCCTTAAAAAAGGAAACATCTACATAGCAATATAAATGATTACAGTAAGTAACGTCTTTATTGAATTGCATTTTCTGTTGTTTGTCATTTATTGAAATCAAAAATAAAAACCTCATCGTTTAACTGTTAATCGCACAACAGCAACGGGAACTGTTTTCAAATGTTTTGTGTGATTCAGTTACAAACTTCAAACTACATTTTTGTTTTATTTTATTGCATATACATATGACTAAATTGTATGCATATTCATTGGGCCATTAAATATTCGTTATTATTGTTTGAAATATTTGTTTGATTAACGATTTATAAACGACAGTTTTAGACTTATCAACTAGAGACAAATACAAAGGTTATCACTTGAGTATGTCTAACAAGCTACTCGTTTTCTGTTTGTTCTTAACCACTTCCTCTTGCTTTCTACCAACTAAATTCAATTGTATATATATGTATACTAGTATGTACTTCTCTATATGCCTTCAGATGAGTGTGGGCATGTGTGTGCATGTGTGTGCATGTGTGTGTATGCTATGTTTTTTTATATGCTTCAGTTTGTATATGGTATGAGCTATAACTAGAGTCGGTTGAGAAATTCAACGATTTGGCAAAACAGTTGCGAACTACCTTTGCACATATATAGACGCGCTATATATGAAGGAATTCGATCTGGGGGGATTCGGGGTGCGGTTTGCATACTTTCCCTAGAAACTTGAGTACTTAGCACATATCTTATACATTGGTTGCCCGAAAGTAGAAACTTTTAGTAAGTTAAATTACTCAAATTATCACTTAATTATTTAATTGAAAATTATATAACAATCAATGAGTTGCTCACTTTTGGTAGAACAAAGTATAACTTTCAGAAAATCAAATCTATAGTTTTTTATATACTTTGAGAGCTATTGAGTATAGAATGTAGAAAAAATTGAGAAATGTTATTGAGTCAAATGTATCTAAATTCGAGCAATTATTGTATATAATACATGGATATTGTGTTGTATGTACGTGTATATAAATAGTTGTAAATCTAAAACACTAGTGTTTAAAACTATAAGTTTGCTAAGCCACAAATAACTAAAAGCTACACAGTAATATCTGGCTTATCCCTAAATAGTAGGTAGTATCAAAAATGCATGGCACCCATGGGGAACAGAGTTCGTTGAGCAGACGTTCAAGTTTCACATGCTTGAACACAACACACTACACAAATACATATATATATATATATATATATACATGTAAGTAATGCATTTATGTAGTATCTTTAACTTAGTGTCTTATACTATAACTAGTACATACTATGACTACGCTTATGCCTTAAGCCTAGACTTTGATTTCAATATTTTCATTTCGTTTCATTTCGATTTCGATTTCGATTTTGTTTTCAATTTCCAATTCTTGGGTGCACTTGCTCCACTCTGCACTTTTAATACATTTTTCAAATAAAAGGCAACTCATGAACAGTTTTGTTTTTGTTTTTCTTGTCTTCAACAACTCCCCGCCTAAATCCAGAGTGGCCCAATCGTGTCCACAATGATGTCCAGCACATCCTGCCGCCCCATCTCCTTTAGGATGAGCAGCAGTGCCATAATACTATTCGCATGCGATATGGAAGTGGAGGAGCTGCTGCTGCTGCTTCCGCTGTTGGCGCGACACTCCCACAGATTGAGTATCTGCTCGGTGGGTGATGGCTTTGTGGCAAAGTAGGCAATATATCGATCGGTGCTCAGTTTCTTTGCCAGCAGTCGCCAGTCGCGCTCGTCGGCACGCGGCGGATCTAGAGCGGCGCAAATTAAGCGCTTTGTGGCATGTGGCAGCTGCACAAAGTCCAGCACACAACTCTCGTTCACATAGTTGCCCTGGCGATCAATCGATATCGTTGTATTTGTGGTCGACACCAGCTCCTCATCCTCCTCCAGATGCAGTTGCTGCTGCTGTCCCGGCAAATTGAACGTATAACAGTCCAACTCGTTGTCCTGACCGAAGTCCACACAAAGCGCATGCTGCTCCTGCCGCCGCACACTGAACTCACAGTGCAGTATGGAATTGTTGCCCAGTATGTGCTGATAGGGTATTGCATGTTCGTACAGCGTCGCCTCGGCATCCGTGCAGCTGCGCACCCTTATGTTCAAGTTGAGACTGTTCAGCACAAAGCCAAAGACCTGACTCTCGCCCAGATAGCTGCCGCCCAGTTTGCACTCGACGTTGGCACACAAATCGCGACTGTTGGGAAAATCCTTGACCACATAGATGCGCAGGCTGCAGTTGGCGCTGCTCGGCGGCGTATGCTGACTGAATGCCAGCAACTTCATTTTAATCGCGGGCTGCTGAATGCGTGGCTCGGCGACGACAGCAAAGTGTCCCAGCTGCTCCGTCATAATATAAACGTGCGTCGGTTCCAGCTGCACAAACATGGGAGTATTGATGGTCTCCTCACCCACGGAGACGGCACGGCGCCAGCTCACATTGAGCTCATCGTGCTCGCTGTCCGCGTGGTAGATGTGCACATGCCACTGTTCCGGTGACAGCAGGCAATGGGGTATCTTCAGTATCACTGGCTTAACGAAGCCATAGTTTCGTGGTGCACAATGCACCACACTGCTGCACAATATGGAGCTCTCCGTGGCGCAGGCAATGCGACTGCACTCGTCGCTCAGCAGCATCAGAGAGACATGCTTCTTGAGATGCTTCCCAATGGCCAGCTCCGGCACAAAGAGCAACAGCTCGCCGTTATACAAGCGCAACTGGCCGCCACTGCTGCCCAGCAGCTCATAACTGGTGCTCTTCGAGGCGTTCAGCAAAGAGAGTTTGGCATTCATGTCAAACGTTGAATTTGCTGTGGCACAAAAATGGCAGAGTTAGGGAATTAAGTACATTTGATTTGAGCATTTACTCACAGGTATCGGCTGTGGAGGAGTCGCCTGTCTCTGATAGATAATCTGCGCTCAAATCGTCTATGGGATTTGTGTAGCTGCAAAAGAGGAAAGCGGTTAGTTAAGTCAAAAATCTGCTCCAAGCTACCTTTAAATTACAGCTATATAATATTACATGAAAATAGACAAATTCTTGGCTTGTCATAGCTAAGCTTAAGATATATGCTACATGATTAAGTCCAAGGTTTTGGGAAATGCATTCAGTTGTAAAATCAGATAAAATAATTTTCATTTATACTAATATTTTCCAAAGAATTAATTCCTTGCCAGTTGCCCTTTTTGATTCATGGTCGGACATCTGCTACAGTAAACCCTTTTTGGTCCAAACATGCGTACCTTAATTGTCCTGTTATTAAAATACACATAATCATGCTACGCTGGCCACAAAACGACCTCTCATGAATATGATTTTCAATTAATTAAATATTATTGGGCCAAATACTTGTGGATGCCATTAAGTACACTTGAGTGTGTATTGATATATTTAATAAAATAAATAATATATTTGATATTAAACTGCAAGAATCAGAATTCAATACAAGCCCAACCAATACAGTTGCAGCAGTAATCCGCTTTGCCAGATTAATGTACGAAATACGAGAATTTGTGAGTTTCCCACTTACTTTGCCGCCAAGTTGGGCACATCGTAGTGATGTTCCGTTACGCCGACACAGCCGACGCCGATGCCGACGATATGGTCGCCGGGCATGTAACGATGTCCGGGATTGACATAATCGTATCCCAAATTGGCAGCCTCGATGTGCATGCGCATCTCCTTCTTATCGACAACGCCGGGCATATAATCCGCATCCATAACTGCAAGAGGCGGAAGGAAGTGCAAGCACAGATTCAATTGCCGTGAGCCGGACTAGCCAAAGTAGCAGCAGTCATAGCAGTCGACGACGACTTACCTGAACGGGCCATGTTGTAGTGGGGATTGGCGCGTATGCCACGGCGGGCACAGCAGATGAGGACAGCGCCGAAGGCAAAGCAAACGGCTGTGAGAAAGGCCAGTCCCAAGTACAGTGTCCAATCGAAGTCTGTGAATGGTGAAAGAAGGAACGGTTATTGCTTGGGGAGTCAAAAGAAGGATAAGTAAAACTGCTGATTTTTTGGTTTTTAATATACACTTTTGGTGCGATGACTCCCCGCCATTCAAGCGAGTGCTTGCATGCCAATCTCAATCTTTGTCTTTTGTATTAAAATGAAAGGCAAGTTCCTACATGTTTCTGCGTAAATCCGCAAAGTCCGCCCCCCACATACACACACACACACGCATAGACACACATACGCCAGAGTTGAGTCAACCAAAACCGAACGCGGTCGCATCCTCCTCGCATTCTCGCATCCCAAAAAGTTGCCATCAATCCAAAGCAGCCATGCGTATCCGTATCTACTGCTGCCTGCTGCCTCTCTGCGGCTGCAGCAGTATATGTCTGTATTTAATGTTTTATGTTTGTATGCTCACTGCTCAGACCCCAGTCCCCAGTCCCCAATACCCATTTGCTTCCCAGTCCGGCGTCTATTTCGCATTATTGTGCGCTGTCGGGTGCCCGCTCTACCCCCCGGTTATTCACTGATCCCCCCCTCCCCGGCCCCTTTCGACGTTCAATCCGAAGCTCAGCGCCATTGTTGCGCTGCTTGTTTCCGTTGCTGTGATTGTTGTCGTCATTGTTGGTGGCGCTGGCGGTGACTGGTTGCCGCTGTGCCGGGCAAAAAAGGAATCGCTGCAGCGCAAGGAATTACTCTGTATATATGTATATATTATGATTATTACACACCCACACACACACACTCTCATACAGGGAGCGAGAGAGAGACACATACAGCGAACGCATTACACAATGTATGAAATGAGCAATTATATTCGCTGTAAATCAGCGACAGCGCTGCTCCAACATCGGAAGCATCCTTCGCTGTGGCTACCCATCCTCCTCCTCCTTCTCCTCGTCCTCCTCCTCGTCATCGTTCCTCAACCAAACTTTAGACTTTTTCTTGCGCTTTCGTTTTCCATTCGGCTTGTTTTTTTCTGTTCATATTTTTTATACTTTTACTATGTGCATTTTGCATGCTGATTTTTTTTAGACTCCTGCCTGGGACATCAAAAGCGTATTTGTCATGCTAAGAGATTAGAATGGGGGTGGTGATGGGGTACTTTCAGTACTTTCAGCCGCCCGTCGCCACAATGGCCACATAATAAAGCCTCCGGATTCAGCATCAACTGTTGCAGTACCCCCAGGGATATTAGCCTTGGGGCAGCTGGAGCTCAGTGCCACAGCAAATGTAATAAAATGGAAAATAAGCCAAAGGCTCAAGTCAAAACCAACAAAGTGTCACTCTTCATTCATTGCAGAAAACTTTTCAACAGCAATCAAATAACAGTAGCTGGGTAACAACAGCAACAACAGCAACAACAGCAACAACCACAACAATAGCAGCAATAACAGCAGCAAAAAAAGAAACCCGAAAATGTAACAAAAATTATGTGTTGAATGATTGAGGAACTTGCCCACTGCTGATCCTTTCAATTACACACTGTGACAGTCGTATAATTGATCCCAATGGACCACAGTGGCTACTCCTCCCCCCAAATAATCCGAAACTATATTTGAGTTGGGTTCAAATCGCAAACTGCACACGCTTCCAAATCGAAACCCAAACAGCAGAGAAGCAACGCAAAAAGCTTCAAAGTGGTTGGCTTGGGTTCGATTGGAGTTCGTGGAAGGGACTCTACTGTTGAATGATATTATCCTGTCGTCGTCTTTGCCTGCATGCCTAATTATCTGGCAAAGAACATAAACATAGGGCGCCATTCTTAAAACCCCAACGCATTGCGGGCTGCGATTGATTTGCGACCCTTTTCATCGCAAATGGTTAACGCTGTGGGATTTGTATTGCAAACAAGTGCAGATGAAATGGAGTGGCCTTTTCTAGTGCTGGGTGGTTGATTTATTTTACCATTTTTATTCTATAAGTGGAATTTGGGGGGAAAGTGGGTTGGGACATGCACAAACAAAATGCACTTGGTTAATTTCCCATTGTGACAATCAGCGTTGAGTGCTCGGCTTTTGTGTGGTGGCCTGTTCTCTACTCTGGCCTGTGTCTGGATTGTGTCTGTTGTGCCCACTGTGATTGTTATTGTTGTCTATCTGTCTACTTTGTAGCCGACTGTCAGAACGACAGAATGACTGGCTGACTAGCTCACTGGTTGGCTGCCAGGCTGCCTGTTTTTGTCATAAGCACACTTACCATCCTTGCCAATCTGGCATTGCTCTCCACGGCATTCGGCCGTTTGTATATCTTTTCCGGCACACAATGATTTGCCATATCCTGAGCCGTCAGAGTCACCGTTGTTGTTATTGTTGCTGCCAGTGATGCTGCTGGCGCCATCGTTGCCTCCAATGCTGCTGAGTGCTGCGGCGCCCACACCGCCCGGCAGCAGCTCGCCGGCTTCATCTGCCACGTCGGCAACCAAGGCGTGCGTCAAGCATTTTCTGCGACGCACTTGTATGCATTCCGCGGAACAGATGCTCCATTCGCTCCAAGCAGACCAGCGAGCAACTATGCGAGTGTGTAAAAGAAAGGGAAGCAGTTTAGAAATCAAAAGTCATATTAACATGATTTAGCACACATTCCCGACAGCCCCATGCTTAAGAGCCATTTATCAAAAAAAGGCGCCGAACGTGGGATACGGATACAGTTCCATGGAGGATATGCGAGTAGGTAACACCCTTAGATGGAGATGCATGTATCTGATAGGGGATTTGGCTCTTGATGGGCTCCCATTACATTTTATAGCAATGCTTTGGCTAATAGATGCGTCGCAATAATGCCACCTTTTGAACTAAATGCAGCGATGGAATTTATGACCAGCCCAGAGCCCAGTTCTCCACTTTAAATGCTCCGCCGACCCAGGGGAGCAGTTGAAAAATGTTTTCAGCATATTTAATAGCAGATACACTAAACTCCCCCTCACAATCCCACCCTCTCCCTTTTACTTTCCCTGCGCCCGTTATTTACAGTGTCTCGCATTTTGTGTGTGAGTAAAAGTGATTGTCATTTTAATGCTTTTCTATTTTCGCATTTGGTCCGTTTATTTCAATTTTTTCTTTAGCCCTGCTTTTGTTTGTTGGGGAACGCAAAAGTCCGAAAACTAAACAAAAAGCGCAAAATGTGAGTATTGTAGTCGTTCTTGTAGTTGTTGTAGTAAGATGTATGCCTATGCCAAACTTATATATATATATATATAAATATGTATATATGTATATACATATATCGGCATTCGCCACTTCCTGTGCACGAAAAACCACCCTCATCAAAGACGACAACAACTGCGAAGTTGTCGTCCCCATCATCACTTTGCCTAGGCAAGCATTTAGTTATGTGTGTGTGGGTGAGTGTGTGCTTGTGTGTGTGTTACACCCACTCCAGCAAACGCATCCTGCTGCTTCCTGCTGTTGCCTGCTTCAAGGGTCGACGCCAGACTGTTGCATGAATCAGACAGCGAAAATCGTGGTAAGTGATTTTTAAGTTGCTGTCCGCCGTTCAGCGTCAACAATGACGTCACTATATTTGGGGGTACAAACCAAAGTAAGTCACTCAGCTAGCCCCAGTAACAAATCAGCAACAGATACAGCTTTACTGCCTTTGCAGCTTGTAAAATGAATGAATGAATGAGTGAATGAATGACTCTCTCCATGGTTCGTTGGCGTTTTGTATACGGATATGGATGCTGATGCTGTTGCTGTTGCTGTTACGGCCTTCGGCTCAGTTTAACACAATTGTTTATTGAATTGTAAAGCGCAACCCCCCCAAACTTCCGTACCCCAATTCACAACTAACAATTTTGCCTGGCTTGGTCCGTTAAGCATTCAACTTTAACGGCTCTCGCACACAATGTCATATTGAACGCTGCGAAGCAACCCCAACCCACCCCCACCTCTTATATCCCACTGGGCAGCCCTTTACTGAATGAGATGCACATTGTCAGGCTTTCGTGTTCAACTTACTGCGCTTACTCGACGAAATGTCAAATCCATCAGCGCTCACAATTTGAGTGTCCTCTGTTGTTGTTGTTGTTGTTATTGTTGTTGTTATAGTTGTTGTTGTCGTTGTCAGCGTCAGCGTAATCACAGGCGTTGGCAGGCGTTGTGGGCGTGGCAACCAAACGGTAAGCAGCAGCAGATGAAGCGCCATAAGGTTGACATGATTCCATGGGGATGAAAAAGTCAGAAATTGAAGAAGATGGAACCGAACAAAAAAAGAAGAAGAAAAAACGAAACCGAAGCGAAATTTAAAATTAATTTTATGACACACTTTTCATAGAAAAAGGCCACCAATCCCCCAACCACCACCCACTTGAAGTGTATTGCTATTGCTTCTTCAACAGCAGCAGCAGCATCAGCAGCAGCCAGCCCAACCCCCTCGCCGCCTCCATTGTACTGCGCTCCATTTGCCCCGCTTGTCTGTCAACAATTGCTCATTGCTGTGCCCGCTGCGAGCCTGCCAGAGCGTATATGTGTGTGCGTGTGTGTGTGTGTTTGTGTGTGTGAGCACTACAATACAATGTGCAATACAATAAATTTACATGAATAAAAGTGAAGAGTCTCAAACACATGCCGCCCGTGCGTCTGTCACAAAAAAAAAAATAATAATACAAGAAGAGAAGGCCGCCCCCAACTCGCCTGCTCTTGCATCCCGAAAAAACCCAAACCGAATCCCGTTGTGCAACATACCGCTCATCCCACCACTGTCCCACCCAACGGCAGTGCTTGCCCTTACCATGCGCCCCGTCAATGCCTTTGTCACCATTTAGTCAGTCAGTGCCTGTGACTGTGACTGTGACTGGTATGCCGCCAGCAGCCGCCCCCGGGTCCAAGGCCCCCCCCTCAAATGCCGTCCACGTCCAATCTATCCATCTATTTAGGTGTATGTGTATGTGTACGGATACTTATATCTGTGCATGTGGAGATATCTGTCGTCATTTGAAAAGGCAGCACCAGCTACTCCATGCGAACAGGCATTGCCACAGCAGCAGCCGCAGTCGAATGCGTGTTTAAAATGAAATACTCAGCGCTCACTCAAAAATTTATTGGACTATTGTCCTAAAATGGGTATTACGACTAGGGCATCTGCTTTGTATTATTTAATATTTTGTTGAAGAAAGAGTATTTTGCATTTCTCTAAATCATTTCCCATCATCAGTTCCCTCGAATTTAATGTCCTATTTCCCAAATCTCAACTAAGAAAGAGCTATTTTTATTGCTTTCTAAGTAAAGGAAAGTGTATTTAATGCTCGTCTTGTTGATTTGTCGATTTTTCTACTTTTGTTGTTTCTTTTTTTGGAACGCCCCTTGAACTTTTGCGGGGCAGTGCTTTGTGTTCAACTCCCTGCTTGCTGGTGCTGGCTTCCCTCGTTGCCTGGTGTGAAAAATGTGCGTCGTTGTCGACGGAACAGGGAACGTTCGTTATTCGAGGTGGATTGCTGAAGGGAGGTTAAAGAGACGCAGGTGGCTCTGGGGCCACAGGCTGTGCAGATGCCATTTAAATTGACAATTTTGTTGTTGGCACTTCAATTACGGTTACACTTTAAAAGTTACTAAAAGTTGGCGCCCAAAAACCGACAATGACGCCCACAAATTTGTGGGTAACCAGAGGAAACGCTTTGCATACCTGGACATGCGGCACAGTCGGCGGACTTCTGTATCTGGGGACCCGCACACTGGCCGCCACCGTTCAAGGGCATCGGATTGGTGCAGGTGCGCGTTCGCTTGCGGCCCTGACTCGGTTTTCCACTGCATTTGCATTCGCGCCATGGGCTCCAGGCGCTCCAGCCCCCATTAACTGTTGGTTGGAAAGAGAAAGTGGGTAAATACGCATACATTCATAAAATATGTGTGCAGACCGCAAAATACTGACCATAGACAATGAGCACAGCCGAATCGGAGACGCGCTTGCCGGCAATATTCTCGGCGCTGCAGCTGTAGTTGGCCATGTGCTGCAGTGCCACCTGGCGGAAGGTGAGACTGCTGCCCGCCACATTGATGCCCGGCTCACTATCGGCGCCGATGACCGCATTGTTCTTGTGCCAGTTAAGCTTCGGTTCCGGAAAGCCGCCAGGCGGCTCGCAATGCAGTTCCGCACGGCTGCCCAGCTCGAGGCGCAGCGATGTGGGCGACTGACCAAAGGACTTGCGAATATCTACAGAGGGCAGCGTACACAGAAACAAATAAAAATTTGATTGCGATTAAATTCAGTTATAGCAATTTCAATTTTTTCAGAATATTTGACTTAACAGTGCTTTACAGAAAAAGTATAAAAAATAGCGTAAAAATCTTTAATCTGTGTAAGACAGATATACAAGGAACATCAATCAAAAAGTGGTCAGCTAAAAATCTATTCACATTTTAAACGAAATCGAGTCTACATAGGTGATTGTTAACAGTGCAGCGTTATGGGTAGTATGGGTAGGGGTTAGGGGTTAGTTTTAGCACATGGCGCAGCTGTTGCAAACTGAGGTAGATGAACCCGACCCCGACTAGAATACTCACATGCAATATGTACCGTGGCCGCTTGACTCTTGACCACACCACGCGACGACCAGGCCTGGCATTCGCACTTGAATGGACCCTTTCCAAAGTATTCGTCGACAAGATCGCGATGTATGGTGGCAGTCACCTCCTCCATGTGCACGCCCGTGTGCGGATCCACGTGCTTGTCGTGCGTAGACGGCGGCGGCTGTGAACTGCCGCTGCATTTAAAGTGCAGCTGGAGCGCATGCGACGCCTTACACTTGAGCACCGCCGGTCGATTTTTGACCACAAATACGCTCTCTGGCTCGCTGAGGAATATGGGCAGTGTATTGCTGGCCTCCGCTGGCGTCAGTTTGCCACCATTGAACTCCTCCAGCAGGGTGCCCGCCGCAGAGCCGCCCACAACTGAAACTGTTGCGCCTGCTGCTGCAGCTGCTGCTGAAACTTTGCTATCCTCGTTGCTGTTGAGCGCTGATTCGATGTTGATTCTGTGCGGCGATGTTTCCTCGGTAACCTGCGCATCGATGATGTCCGCATCCTCAACGGAGGCGGACATGCTGCCATAATCGCCGCTCAGCGACAGCTCCCGGCAGCCGGCTAATGTAAGCCATATTAGCTGTAGGCTGACTAAAACTACAATCACATTTCCGGCTTTATTAAACAGCAAACACAATGACGACGTCATGCTTCCCACTTCTCCACTTCTCCGCTTCTTCGTCTGCTCCTCTCCTCTCCGCCTCTTCGTTCGTTGCTCTTGTCTTGGTTCGTCGTCGTTAATAATTCGTTGTCTGTTTTTTATCACTGAAATGCACGTCGCTGTTGTTCTTGTTGTTGTTGCTGTCTTGTCCTGCGTGCAGCGTTTCCTGTACGCCAACAAGTGCACCTGCTGCTGCCTATGTCGCTGCTGCTGCTGTGGTATGCTAGCATTAGCCGCAGTTGGATTACGTTGATGTCGCCACAGCGATCTGAAAAGTCAGATAAGAAATATATTTAAATGGCTTTTGCTCGTACTTCACTTGCATTCCATCCTCATATGTCAGTTCTCCCAACTAACCACAAGTGTATGCAATTTGCCCACTTGACAATCATCAAATACCGCAGCAGTTTGTCAAAGCCACTGAAAGTGTCCATGAATGGACTTAAGTGTTCATATCTTCAAAGCAATGCACACACACACACACACACACACACACACACACACACTAACACACACTCATAGGAGCACGTACACCATCGCATTAATAATCATTATGCCTAGGGTTTAATTTGTTACAGCCAATTCGACTGGCTAATCACCTACATCTGAGACAGGAAACTGTACAAGCGGAAATTGTGATTTATGATATTGGTAATATAAATTGACATATCTTAGAATGCATTTATTTGCTGATATATTATATCAGCAGGCATCCTTCTGTCACTAGTTATAATGTTTAACTGTTAACAAAAATGAAACTCAAATGAAAAAATCAAAATATACGCATTGACAGGTAAAAATTAAGTTTGATGCTTCAAAATTCAAATATTAAGTGATGTGGAGCAACATAAATATAAATATCATGTTACATAATAAAAATAAATATCATCATACACATTGCGGAGCCCCCTTACCTACCTATTATGATATTACACTTCAATAAGCCTGCGTTCAACGAGTGCCTGAACATCCTGCAACTACTGCATCGATTTCCTATTGATGAAGTCAAGTTTGTCATCATCAATCAGTCTTTAGTGTACGGTAAGCGATATGCCCCAAGGTGTATGGGCAGTCAACACACAACTCCACACCCCCCCCCCCCCCCCCCCCCACACACACACACACATATATATATATATAAAGAGAGACAATTGTCCGCAAGTAACGAAAATTATTATCATATTTGTTATGCAAGTCATGTGTCAAGTTCTACGAATCGCTGGTACCAAATCGAAATATTAATAACAGCTATGTATACATATACTTATAGCCATGACCACTGACTGCTCCGATAGATAGGCGGGCCACAAGGCAGCCAGCAAGAGTCATTCAGGACGTGCTGTGTGGGAACGCAGCCTTTTGTCTTCTGTCTTCTGTTAAATGTTATTATGTACTAGTTGTTCAGTCGTTGGCCATAGCATTAAAATACCTCAAACTTCCCCCACCAGCAGCACCATCAGCTCAACAGCAGTGCTGCAAGTCTTTGAGGCATGCCAGCTCGTTGGAGTTTATGTGTTTGCCTTTATAATTATGTATTAATCATGCATAAGTTTAAACTTCAACCCACTCCATAGTCGACTTTATTTCCCTTTTTTTCTTTTGTTTCTTCTTCTTTTTTAATGACTATAAAGCGATGCGCTGTGCATATAGTAAAAGACGATATGTAAATGTTGCGGAAATGCTGCCTGATGTGAAATGTGATTATGATTAGAGGCCAAAAGGAATTCGTGGGACACGCGCAGCGCACACTAGCTATAAAATATCGGGTAATAAGAACTTAAATGCATATAATACATATTGATTGGCGTCTCCCAACTGCCTTTTTAGCGTCATTTTCCTCTGGCTCGTCATCATCGTCACGAGCGTCATTTCTTTTGGTTTAAGCGCCCTTTATGCGTAATTCAATTGGATTTACAGGGTGCTTGTGGACACTTGAGTGTCTGTCAATATTCTCGGCAGTTTCTTCGTATGTGAGTGAGTGTGTGTGTGTGTATCTCATGTAACTGACCAGATTATAATAGTATTCCCTATGGCATAGACTTTCATACACACACACTTTTGTTGTTTGTGTGCATTCAATTATAGCCGAAAATTGAAGTTGGTTTTGTTTTCGATGTGGCTAGACTCATGTTTGATGAGAGCCAAATCCATGCCATGCTCTTATATATAATACACGATATTTGCTAGGTTGCTTAACAAAATTAGATTTTTGCCGCACACAAATCGATATGTAAACAAGAAGCAAATCTGTGCACTCCATATGAGCAATACTGATTATTACTTATCTGCCGGTAATGATTGATGGAAACTCGAGTGAATTGTGCAAATGTGGCAAAAGTTATTATTGCAACATCCTGAAACAAATTTGCGGGCAAATTTACGAGCATAATTATCAGGCATCAGTAGCCATTAAAATTGCCGGCAACCTGCATGCTGTTAAAGATTAATCAAAATGTGCCACATGAAATCGTTAAATTTCAGAATCACAACTCCACAGCTCCAACACACGCACACACACATACACACATACACACTGAGAATGTCATCGCCTTATCAGCCAGACATTTGATGTACTTTGCCGGAATGCTGCTTGTTTGCACATTTTTTATACCCTGCAATTTTTGTGAACGACATTGAAGGGTGGCACAAATTGGAAAAATATGCAGTAGCCAGATGCTGCATAAGTATTCTCGTTAAAAATTAATTGTCGAATCAGTCAAGAGCTAGGGATACCAAAGATTAACTGCAGATTAACATATTCCATCTTTTATATCAAGTAGATTTCACACGGGTTGAAGCTCTGCCAATGTTGGTAATTGAGAATGTGCTGAAGCACGTTGGATCTGACTATATAGGATATTTGCGAATCAATCACTTCCATCGACAGCATTTCCACTTGTTTAAATAGATTTTTAATGAAGTGAAGTAGGCCAAATGGATTGTGTATATCGCTTATCAGCGACATTTCATTGTGTGCACTTTATAATCGAATGGATTTTATTTATTGGAACCGCAAAGACATAAAAGAAAAGGAGGAAGAAGAAGAAGAAGAAAAAACAGAACGAAAGCAATAAGCGAACTTTGCATTGATTTTGGCACGCAAGCGAAAGAGGGGCAATGAGACAGACAGACTGACTGACTGGCTGACAGACAGGCGCTTTAGATTTATTGCCAGATACGAGAGATTGCGTGTGCATATAATCATCTTATATGAATGTGCCACATGTATGTAGTGCGAGGGGGGGGAGTTGTGCAGCAGCAGTTCCGCCTGAGCTTTTGATGATTTCTCAACTTTTTGGCGGAGGAGTAAGTCGCAAGTCGTAAGTTGCAAGCATTTTGCTGTGGCACTTGCTGCCGTCATGCTTCAATGAATGAAAGATTGCGTGGGATAATCGGCGTCGCATTCAATTTAATTTCACAACTATTGCGGCTGCCACGAAGCCCTTCCTGACTGTGTTGTGTATGTGTGTGTGTGTGTACCACAATAAAAAGAACTTTTCAAACTTCCCCCATCCAGAATGTATAGAGGGACTCAGAGGGTCGCTGCGGCAGACAATGCGCGTAGTACAAGGCAGAAAACAAGTGAGCATTCTATAAAATAATTGATGACTGACTGACTCAGTCGTTGAGTCTTGCGTTGCCAGCAATAATTTTTATGCCTCTGGAGCACTCGAAATACACACACGCACACTCATACACACTCGCACACTACACTAAAATCAAATGCCACTCGAAACGCGCGACTTGCCTGAAGATGGAAGCAGCTAGCTGGTAGCTGAAAGCTGAAGTGTATGTGGCAGATGCCGCTGCTTCAATTGCGTGTGACTTTTGTGTGCTCCCTGTGTGTGTGTGTTGAAGCATGTGTAGTTATGTTGTACAATCTCTGAACATCTGTAGCACAAATGAAATCTTCAGAACTCAAGGGACTGTGCTGCTTCTACTGCTTCTGCTTCATCAGTGTGCTGGTTACTGTGGCAATCGCCGCCGCATGTGGATTTCACATGTTGCGCATTTTGCCCACACACACACAACACACACACCACAACACAACACACATACTGTGCACTACTGAGCTTCTCTATGTATTATAAAGCCGAGCTATTGTGAGCTCGTTCTGCGCCTGCCTTTTAATTTCCTTCTTCTTCTTGGTTTTTTTTTATTTTTGGTCTTGTAATCAAACAATTAAAGATGATTTTAATTAATCTATTTATAAGCGGACGTGCACGTTTCGGCTGGCAAAACCCTCCCCAGCAGTTGTCGCAACGCCTTCATAACTGCTCAAAAATTTATTTGACTCATGGACGGAGGGAGTTGGCTGCCGGTTGAGGGAGAGGGAGAGAGAGAGGGGGAGGACTCGAAAACTCGAGCGTTTGCTGCGTGAAGAGATAGAGGCATTAGACATGACGACAACAACAGCAAACATCTTTAAATTAATTAAGCGTAATTGTTGTTGAATTAGAAACAAAAGTTTCAGCCATGAATTATGGACCCCGTATCTGAGAGGCACACATTTAGATACATATGTAGTTGCATGTTATAGCAGATACAACACAGTAGATTAGATGGGGCGGCAAGGCAGTCTCGGCTAGCCATATGCATGCAATAAGCAAATTATTTATTATGCCACATCAGTTAAATAAGTGGCACAAACTCAGCAAGCCGAACAAATGAACAGCTGAACAACTGAACAACTCAGCAACGACTCTTATCATTTGTATCTCATTAGAAAAGTTTCAATCTGGCTCAAAGTTGCTGCTGCTTCTGACGATGCTGACCAGCAGGCATTATAACGTTAGTTGTGGTGGGGGTGTGCTTGGAGTGTTGGCCGATAAGGAGGAGGAGACGGAGAGTTAGGGGGAGAGCGAAACTTATTTGGCACACACTTGGGCCACAGCTGATTTATGATGCCCTACGACAAACAAATCGATGGCAACCAACTGATGACGATTTCACTTAATGCCAAGCCACATGTTTTGGCTTTAGCTTTACACTAGGCTACAACTAATTGAGACTTAAGTGGAAAAAATGCAGCAATCGGTTGGGAATATGATCCAGGCTGACTACGCCAGAAACAAGGGTTTGAATATGAAATAAAAATTTAAATAAATAAATATAACTATACAGAAATAAAAGTAATATATCTAAATAGTTAATGTTTCAAATTACTTACATCAAATTAAAATTTAGTAATTAGAAGTTAACCTCAATGCAAGTAAATAACTATAACGAGATTCTAATTCAGGGAGAGGGAAAAAGTCATTAACTGTTTGTTGGCTTTTAGCTTAACTACATTGCTACCAAGGATTAAGAATAAATAGTGTAAAAACTAATTTAAAGAGATTTAAGTTGAGCCTTCTCTAAGTAGTTCTATTTTTAAGAGCAAAAACAAAATAGAAACAGTGAAAGTGTAGCAAAAACTTGCTAAAGTCTAACAGTGTGTGTGTCTATACTTTAGCAATAAATTTAAAACAAAAATTGGGTCAATATTTATCAAATAAAAATAACCGGAAAATGGATTTAGATTTACTAAAACGGGAATTTCAAGCATGCAATTAAAACGAAAGGGAAAAATAGCTAAATGTATGAACTCAAAAACATTTTTTAACTTGAATTTAGAATAAATAAATTTCTATGAAACCATACTGAGCTCTTTTCTGTCCATAACTCCAATTACAATTCTAAAAAGGTATACATAATCTGTCTTTTCAATATTGTTGTATTAAAACTCGTATAGATAGTATTTCCGCATTAAGTGTTTTTTTTTTTGACCGTGTACCTCAAAAAGATAACTTTCTACCCTTAATACGCTTAACTTTAGATAATGCATAGTTACCTCAACAAATTTATCAACGTTGCATGCTAATGCCCTTTTTATGATAGTTGATGCTAGATACATTTTGTGTAGCCCAGAGCCGTAAGCGAAGCCAACAATTTATGATGGGTTTTCTTTCATTCATTCTGTGGGCTATCAGCTACCTACTTTCGGCTTTCAACGAGACAAAAGCAAGTTACCGTCTCGCATCTATTTCTCTGTGTCGATCCGTTGTTGTGCGTATCGATGATCGACATCTAATCCAATGTTAAGTTGCAGCCCATGAACCCGAATGCCCAAATGCCCCCGCTCTCTTGTTGTAGGTAGCAGCTCTCGGAAAGAGAGATGGCTTCGTTTGAGTCTTAAATTCGTCGACTTGGGATGTAACATGCATTCTTGTTCTTGTGTTCTTTGGGGCTGTGCTCGAATGACAATTAATCACCGCAGGAGTCAAAGATGTTCGATGGTTCATGTTCGCTCCCTATCCCATAGTTGACTACCACGACGACGACGATGTTCCCATGCCAATAGACGCTGGCTTGTCCTTAAACCAAACCCTTGTTTGCCAAGCTAGAAACACAGCGCCGTCGAACAACAGCTGTAAACTGTAGGTTGCTCAAATTGTACAGGAATACAACCCCTAAAATTATGACTAGCTGCCTGTTTCTCGAGTATCGAATGCGTTACGTGTGTGTATTGGGTTGTGCGAGTGTGTTTGGGTGTGTGACCGTGTGACTTGGAAAGGGTAACAGCTCGCGTAAATTGTTAAAAAAGCCAAATACCAAATATTAAAGTGTGAGTCGCGTTCAAATCGTTACGATTGCATTTGTCAAGGCCTGAGAATTATTTTGAATGTCGCTGCTGGTTTTGTCACACTGCCTGCCTGTCGGCCTGTCTGTCTGTCAGTCTGTCTGCCAGTCAGTCAGTCGGACAGGCAGCCAGTTTTGAAAGGGCATCATTATATGCCAATTGGCGATTGTTTGTTACCCACTCGTTAGCGATTCGTTACATACGAGGGCGGCTACATTAGTACCCGCTTTTCAGCTCAATATCCCAGGATATTACCCAATTGCAATTACTTAAAATTGGTTTAACAATTGCTGAGGGATTTCAATCTAATTGATTGATTTGATTTGAGATATCTTTTGTATATTCATTGAAAAATTAACATTCAAGTGGAACAATTGATTCAATCCTAATGGATTTTCGGATAACTGTAACATAAGTAATATCTACTCAAGCTTTAACATAAATTGATTATTTTAATATTTATATATAAAGTGTCTCCCCTATTTTTGATTTAAAATATACGATTGGGCAATTCTTGATGACAAGCAATTTGAACATTTTTCTAAAAACTTTATTTGCGCATACTTAAAAACTCCATTAATCAAACATATTTTGTATTCAAATGTCAAGCGGTAAATAATTTGTATCCCACTGACTTTTGATGTCTCGTTCTTATTCATTTTATGGTCGCAGCTTTATGGCCACCTTATTTGGCCCCAGGTTGAAGGTGATTCATAAAGAACTTTTGGATCTATAGCATATCTATAAAGGTAGCTAATAGATTTCCTGACACATTACCAAAGTTAATTTTCCCATGCCTCTATTTGAAGAGCTGCCCTCGTGTTTGGGGGTTGGTTACGTGAATAATTGCAATACGCATTTGAATTTGAATAACGGTTACATGCCCAAATTATAACAGTAATTGCACGAGCGTTGTGGCATGTAGTAGCAAGTAGAACCAAGTTATTGTTGTTGCATCTTTTATCAACGCTTTAAGTGCCGCCGCACTCATTATGAGGGCTTCCCCACCCCGCCGCACTACCCTACTATATATTGCAGCCGTCGCGTCGTGTCGCGCTGACAAGAAAAACCAAAATATACAAATACACATGCAGCAACAAAAATCATAAAATAATACAAAAAATAAAAACAAAAAATAAATAAAAAATGAAAATACACGACGGCGTTCAAAAGGGCACGCTTTCCATAATAAACATTAGCGGGGCGACAGAGCGACAGAGCGACAGTCGTCGAGTCAGTCAAATCGAGTCGCTCGCTGGCGATCTAAGCGACCCGTGTGCCCCTCTCCCTATCTGCCCCCGCTTCGTTTTCTCTCGCTCTCCCTCTGTCGGTCTCTGTCCCTGCCTCTTAGTTCTCATGGTTCGCTGGCGTCCGTTCTGCAGTTTGTTTGTTTGTTTGTGAATTGGTCGTCTTTAGTTACACTTGAATACGTTTTGTGTTTTGTGTGTCCGACTACCATATGTGTATAAGTGTGTATGAGAGTGTGTGTGTGGTTTCTGCCAGTTGTCCACCACTCACACCACAATGCACCGGTTTGCACTGCACTTCACCTACTTCGCTTGCACTTTAGCGTGCGCTTAAAAATAGAATTGCATACTTAGCGGCGCAGGAAGCGGTCGCTGTCAACATGCTTGTATGCATGTGTGAACGGAACACCAACTCCTGCTTCGCCTTTTTGTCTTAGCCACAAAACTGTCCAAGCCCAGGCATGGACCCTTATTACAGTGTTCCCTCTAACATAAGTACCCTCGCAAAATGTAATATATTGTTTTATGGTAAATATATTTTAAGAATCCTATTTGTATCTCAAGTTCCTGTCATATTGCAACTATTACTTTTAGCGAAATCTTAGACTCCAATTAAAAAGTTGATTTTTATTTTGCAATATCTTATGTTCGTAACAGCGAAAATTAAATTGATAATTAATATTGTAAACCGCAAATAAGTTAGAGATATATATTGGTATACAAATTCACATCAAATTAGTTAGTTTTTACAATAGATATAGAATTTTCGCAAATTACAGAATTTCGCAACTTGTATACCAAATCTCTCTATTATCGATGGATTACTGTATAGCTAAGCAAGGCAGCCACTTACGTGTTGTTGTTGTTGTTCTTATTGTTGTTGTTGTCGCTATTTGTTGTCTGCTGCAGTGCGACAGCGTTGAGCGAAGACAGAGCAGCGCCTTCTTATGAGTAAACATGTATCCAGTTACAAAAATTGTATGCAAGTGCCGTTCTGCGTATCCTTTTTAAGCCTGACTGAATGGCCCCTCTCTCTCTGTGTATGTATGTGCGTGTGTGTGTGCTTAGGACATCTGTAACCTTATCGCTTATACACTTTAGTCTCAGTTTTTGTTGTTTGCACTGAGTACTCCGTATCCTGCTTGTCAATATTTCATAGTTGCTGCCAGCTGTACGTATGTATGTATGTGAGTGTGTCTGCATTTATAGTGCATACAAATACAAATACATATTTATCTATATACATATTATTCATTAAATTGAACACTTCACATAATGTTGCCTGTGGTGCCGCAGCACACACACCGTTTCAAATATCCTGCTGGTGCTCTCACAATATCAACATCATAACAAAAACATCATCATCATCATCAACTCAGCATTGCGGCATTGTTATTATTATTGTTATTGTTGTTCGCTGCTGTCGGCAGCATACACGCACAAATCACACAGACACAGACACACACATACGCAAATATATGTATATGTGTATGCACAAGCAGAGGCACTCCAGTCTGTCAAATTGTACGTTGAGTTTCCCGCATAAAAACTTCGATCTCGTGCTTCGATCTTCGTTATATTTCGGTATTTCACTTTGGCGCGCTTCGTGCGTTGCCCGACAATGCGCGATACGTGCGAGCGCGTCGACGTTACGAATCGGAATGACACTAAAACGTTCTCACTCGAGCGCTGCTCACTTGTGGCACTAGGAGTGAAAGAGCACATCTGCTGCCGTTACATGTGAACGTAACGTAACGTAACTCACAGCGCATTCCTCTCTCTGCATACGTAGCGCTCTCTCAGCATGAAGTTAGCGCAGCAGCAGCATCCCCAGTGGCAGGAGCACGTTTAGTTGTTGTTGTTGACGTAGTTGGAGCTGGCATATGTGCAGGAAGAGGAAGGGGAAGTGTAAGTGGGGAGAGCAGTGAAGCAGAGCTGTTGCCGATGCTGCTCTCCATGGTGGGATGGACGGACGCACTTTACGATGTATGCCTCTTTGGCATTGCCACTATTTTGTATCTCTTCCTGTGATTCTAATTTTACATTCGAAATTCCAGAGATGCTTTCATATTTTCGTTTGATGATTTATTGACTGCAGCGGCAATTAGAAGGCCTTTTATTTCACTTTTTATCAACTTCATTCATTGACATTGACGATGGGGCGCTGCTGGTTGCTGCTGCTTGTATGTTTTATTTATATTTTTGTTGTGCGTGCACACCCACAAGCGCACACACACAATCAGGCAAACACAAACACAAACGCACCTACAACAGGAGACTTATTGTCTGTCTTTTCACTTTTGCTTAGCGGCATTAAAGTCATTGATTAACAAACAAATTCACACACACGCAATATTCGCCAATTGTTAACAGTGTGTGTTGAAAGTATTTTATATGTATTTGTTTTTTTTCTTTTCGTTATTTGTTTTTTTGTTGTTTAAGGAGCGCATTCCAATGCGATAACTCAGCAGCAGCGACTCCAATAAGAACCTGCTCCTGAAGCTAACAGCATCCAACTGATACGCAAAGCCATGGAAAGCGTCATCTAGCGCCGAAAGCCAGCCAACAGCTGTTCTATAGCAGTCAGTTTGTTGCGTTGAGCAGTTACGATAAGTCGATAAATTGTGGCGGTAGACGAGCAATTCGTTAAGTAAACAGTTTGTTATCCAGCAGTCGTTGAGTTTGTACATTTTGTTAGGTTTGTAGAACTTGCTAATTTAGTTTGGACATCAACCCAATTTAGTATCTTCATAAATCATATCCAGTGCACCTCAAACGTTGTAAGTACTCTAAAACTGTTTCGAGGATAATGCATTTCATTAGAACTTCCTAGGGCCTTAACTTTGTCAAAAGTGTTCCGATTTTCAAAAACCAGGGAAACGCGATTCTTAATCGATATTCATGTTGAAATTGTAATAAATAAAAAAGATTACTTATGTTAACAATAGTAAAAAGTCAATTTTTAACATCCAAGACACAAAAACATATTCATATATATTTGTTTAAATTACATAAAAACTTCAGCCACGAGATTAGTTAATTCTTATACATGTCGCAGAGCACCTTCTCCATAGGCGTGTTCCCAATGGTGCGCTGAAAGAAGATCGACTCGATCTTGTGAGAGTTTATCATCCGAAGCAGCGGCAACATCAACAGCAGCCTCCCAAACCGTGCGATTTGTGCGGTGAACTGTGTCTTCGTGTGCTGTGACAGCATCACCTGAAACCCAACAGGAATCGATTAGAAAAAAATGTTTTATATAACTTGCATAGCATGTTTTATATGATTTTGGCAGCTGAAAGTGTGTTCTACATACTTTTGTCTTGATTTATTTAAAAGTAGCTTAAGGACAATTGCTCCAAAACTGTAAGCTTTCGTTTTGTGGAGCCAGCAACCCAATTTTGTACTCAAATTTACTTTTAATAAAATTTTTAAGCCTAGCTTTTGCGTATGCAGTCTGAGCCATAAATAGCCACAGATCTGTGAAAATAGAATTAAATACCAGACCCTGTCTTTGGCTCACTTCTTATTCCTAGTGACAATGTCTCGTATGGTTTCATGACAGAATATCCATTAATCTTTGAAACACAATTAATATTATGGACAAACCAAGTCTAAAAAGTTTATGTCTTTTCAGAAAATAGGTGACGAATAGTTAGCATCCTTCGCCTAGTATCTGTAAAATGGTTTTGTCCTAAATCTAACCACTTTTGTACTCTAATTTAATAGTCAATTTGTGGACTTGATATTAAAATTGGTTTCCGGTAAACCAAAAAGATTAAAAATAATACAAGTCGATTCGAAATCTTTTGTTTTAGAACAGCAGCATTTTTCTCAATCTGGAGTCTTACATGTGCCTGATCCTGCAGATTTTCGATTTGCGCTGGATCCTTAAGGCCACGGGTTTCGGGTCGGAAGAGGACAATTGCCTTGAGGCAAGCGAATTCAGCCGGATCCACCAGGACGGCCTTGTACTTGCAGAAGATCTCGTGCAGCGTGCGCACATCAGCAGCCAGCTAAGGATGAGCAAGAGTTAGGATAAGTTGGAGATTAACGTGACTTTATGTCACTTACTTCCTCCTTGGTGACACAATTATCACCATTGGCATTATTCTCCAGATTATTGCAATGTTCGGCCACGGAGAAGAGAGCACAACCAGTGGGATCTAGGGGTATGCACCATTGTATGGCATTCAGTAGAAACAGCTCCGACCACGACTCCTCCAGCAGTATGACCTGATCCCTAAACGACAGCCTCGCAAAACTGGGCAGATTCTTAGCCCACTTGACGGCCATAAAGAGCAATCGGGCACTCGTCTCATAGACGGTCTCGTGCTGATGGGCATACAGATTGGGCGACATGAACTGTGGCATTATGAAACTGGAATCTGATCTGCTGCCCGCATGCGGCTCCTCATCATTCGTTACATCGATGGAGTCATCTGAGAGGAGAGCAAGGATTTTAATCAAAGTTGTTGCCACTTGACCAATCAATACACACCATCGTTATCATTCTCCGGCGTAGGACTGGAAGAGCTGATGGATGAGACGCTGCCGCCGGCTTGATTCTTCTCATTGGTTGCATCTGGCGCCGGTGAGCTGGGATCAATGCTGTGATTGCTGCTCGAGTTGGTCGAATGCGAGACATTGCCGCTGCTGGAGAGCTCCATGCCAACGGAGCTATAGGCAACCTTCTCCTTGGGAGAATGATGCAGTCCGGCTGCACTGAAGATGGGAAAGCTGCCATGACTCATGTGATTGGTGGCCAGCTGCATGGATGAGCTAAGGTGGTTGTGATGCAGCAGACGTCCCGTCGGCAAGCTGCCGAGCGCTGTCGAGCAAACAAACATTTTGTTAGTTTCACACCAACTAAAGCCAAATTTTTTGTACTCACAGGGCGGGGGCAAGAGGCCGGTGCCGTAGCAGGGCGGTGATAGTAGCACAGGAGGTCTGCAAATTGGAGAGTTATGCAAATGACAGCAAACTGCAACAACAACAATAAGAACAAGAGTAACACTTACCCAAAAACACCAACGGCTACGGCTGCCTCACGCAACGCCCGTCCGTGCTCCATCTCCCGCAGTGTCTCCGGCCGTATAGTGGCAGTGTTGCGTGGCTGTCGCTCATTTTGCACCGCTGTAATTGCAAAACAAATGCAACTAACATAAGTAAACACACACATACACAATGCCATAGATCTGTGTGTACCACAAAGTGAGCCTGCTGAAAGCACTCCCCCAGCGGTGCCCAGCATAATGAGGAAAATGTCACAGTGACAAAATAGCTTGACGCCTCGCTAAATTTGTGGCAGGTAGCGCGTGCCTTCTGGGCAGCGATTCTCTCAATCATTGCCCAACCCATCATGGTAAATTGGTTTTGTGGTCACGTGCCACTCACGCCCACAAATTGTTTTCGCATTTGTTTATGCAATTTTACCGCACACACACACAACATCGAGCTGAATGGGATCGTGAGCCGGCTTTGGGCCCAGCATCTTCCCCCTTTGCAAACTGTTGCCGTTTTGCATATGCCTAGCATAATTTACGGTTAAATTAGTGGCTGGGAATAACCATAATGAAGTGCGGCTATTGATTGAACTGCTGTTAATAAGATACAAAATTATTACAGCTGCCATTATGCTCTTGAGTCTAAAATTATAGAGTTAGCACGTATAATCATTGAGATATATAACAAATGGGCGTGTGAACTGCGCAGATTTAAACTTTATTTTAAAGGTCTAAAACTTGACAGATCAATAATAGCCTATGGAGCTAGAGCAAATTTATATTCCTATGTTATCTATTTTAGTTATTTATCTTACTGTTTCATTAAGAAACTAGAATTTCCAGTACTTAAAACTAGTCAAAAATGTCTATTTTAATTTTCAAGGCACTAACTGTCTGCTCTATGAGTTAGACATAAAGTAATTAAAGTATTGTATACATAATGTAAATTAATTAAATTAACTGTCTGGAATTTGAAATAATAATATGTAATCATAATCTATAATATATAAGAATATATAATCATACATTTTTTTTTTTGAGCATGTCTTAAGCATTTATCATTATCCTTCTATCTTACAAACTCCATTTTCAAAAATTCGTTAATTTCTCATTTGGTGTTGACAGAACTAGTTTAATTTTTCAATACTGAGTTTGAAAAAAAGTTTGTTACAGATTCGGCAAGGTACTTTTTAATTCTAATATATATATAAATATATATATATGTATATATTCAATATAGTCTGTATAAGTTACAAGACAGCTACTTAGTTACTCTCAGCTGCCTCGATTGGAGCAGAGCGAATCTAAGTATAACTTGTTGATAAATTCATATATATCTATATACATGTGCCTGATAAATATATCTAGAATGCAGATAACAAATTCCGCTGTTTACTGAAGTGCTCTGAAGCTGCTTAACAATCTGTCAAAGACAACAGCCGGCGGCAGGTAACAAATCAATTGAATGAACAATATGTAAATAAAGTGCACCCACAGACAGTCACCCCAAGGAGACCTTTTAAAAATATAGCCGCTGCTCATTCGTGGGAAAGGGTTAGGAGAGCAGGGGGTAAGAACGGGTACTATGAATATTTACTTTGGACACATGCACGTGTCGCCGGCTTTTTGAGGTCATGTTAAAGAGCAATTAAACGTGCTTCAGTTCATTAGAGCGTTTAGCAGCTTATGAATAGTGAGTGTGGGGTTAATAGTGCGATTATAATGGCGGATATATATACGTACCATCCTTGTTCATTCCCATTAGAAGGCACTTCTTGAGCCTGCAGGCCTGGCATTGATTCCGATGCGCCTTGTCCACAACACATCGCCCGGTGCCCGCCTGACAGCTGCAATCAAAGAAACGCTTTTCGATTAATTGAAGTTGAATTTAATGCTGTACCAGTTGGCCTCGTCCATAATTAAGTTAGGCATCCTAACCAGATTTGTAGTGTCAAAAATTGCAACATTTGTCAAATGCGGCGCTCAAACGAAGCGTAAGGCAACTGCCAGCAGCCAGCAGCCAGCCACCAACCAACCAACGAGTAAGTACAAAAGCACTTCAGTATCTGCTGCTGCTGCTGCTGCTGCTACAAGTAAAGAAAAAAGTATCTGAGCGGATCTATTGGCCTTTTGTTCGGTACTTTTCTAGCTGTGTGGCACTTGTGGCATTTTAATCAAATCTCGACACGATTCGAGTCTGAGTGTCGAGCACGAAATCATTGCCAGCAACCCCCTCGCCAGCTTAGTCATCGTCCTGCATCCCTGTCGCACTCTAAGCCTGCGCCAAAACTCAAAACACAAAATGGCAAAGGTTCTTAGGTGTGAGACGTCTGCCGGCAAAGTATCTATCTGTGGCGCCGCCGCTGCTGAAGTTTGACTAACTAACAAAGCACTCAGCTAAATGTATCTTTCAGATACATACATACCATTTCATAGCACTACCGCCCACTATCTGCCCATAAAATATGCAAATTATTCACATTCGAAAACAAATCACGTAGATTGAACGCTGCGCCTTTTTAAGAGCTGTGTGTGCTTCGAGTTGTTTATTATTATAATTCTTATAACGTGCTCTGGACGTTCTTTGAGAAATAAAATATTTTATAATACCTATCCTACCTGTTCGTTTATAAGTTAACTTAATATAAGAACATTTTGACACTCATGTGATTTTTCCAGGCTTGAAATTAACATATATTTGGTTATGGATTGTCCTCCAAATTTATTCTGCATCTAAGTTTTATTTATTTTTAAGGGGTAATATTTCAATTAGTTTACAACTTGATTTGTTTTTTCCTCCTGCTACTCCTGCCCTCTTCTATCTATGCCCTTGTGTAGCTGCCAAAGGAACTATAAATCGAAAAAGATATTCCGACGAGTGGAAAAATATTTCAAATGTTTTGTAAGGTTATGCAGTTACTGCTTACTTTTTCACACATATTTACAACAAGTCTTAAGTCTTTTATCAATGCTTTAACTCTTGCTTGTTTGATTAGAGAATCGGTTAACAGATATGAATAATGCGCTCTGAGAACGGAGACAGCCTGTGGAGGTACAGTGGAGCGAGCAGTGAGGACTCATTAGTAATTGATGGAAAAGTGTAAACTTTTACACTTCTTGAAGCGTTACGTGACAAGCGGCAACAACAGAATTGATTGGGCTCATTTACGGTATGGATAAAGTCCAGTTGGACACAGTGGCATGTCCTTTGCCTTTGATTGACTGCACAACTGACAAGTTTTGAAGTGTTACTCATGAATATTTCACTCATTTCAGTGTTTACTGTTGGCTTATAAGGAGCTCCGTGGCCTGGCAGCACTGCAATGTTAAGTTGATAGCTGCTCCTGCAAGATGGTTCTGCGTAAAATATTTCCGGCCATGTTTGCCGTTCCGGACAGTGCTCCAGCCGAATCGCGGAAGGCGACGCTCTACTTGCTGCGCTCCATCTTTGTGATGGGCATTCGTTGGCCACCAAAGAATTTTTTTCTCCTCTACTGTCTGTGGTCCCTTGCGCTGAATCTGGCCTCAACAATATATCAGCCTATTGGCTTTATGACAGGCTACATCATTCATTTGTCGGAGTACACGCCGGGTCAGTTTCTGGACTCGTTGCAGGTGGCACTCAATGCTTGGACCTGCTCCACCAAGGTGATTATTGTCTGGTTGTTCGTCAAACGCTTCGACAGGGCCAATCTCATACTGGACGAGATGGACAAGCGACTGACGCAGCCCGGCGAGCGCAGCAGAGTGCATAACGCTGTCTCCAGCAGTAATCGCATCTTCTTCTGCTACATGAGCATCTATTTAATCTATGCGACGAGCACATTCATAAGTGCCACGATCATGGGCGTGCCCATGTTCCAAAACTATTATCCATGGCTGGACTGGCGGGCGAGCCGATTCCAGTTATGTCTGCAGTCGGGTCTGGAGTACTTTGCCATGCTGGGAGCCTGCTTCCAAGACGTCTGCGTCGACTGCTATCCCATAAACTTTGTGGTGCCACTACGTGCTCACCTGGCCAATTTTACGGATCGTCTGCGACAGCTGGGCAATGATCCTGATGAGCATCCGGATCAGCGCTACGAAAAGCTAATCGATTGCATACAGGATCACAAAGTTATACTGCGGTGCGCATTGTTTCAGTATTCTAACTGAATATATATTTCATACTGTTACTCTTCCAGATATTGCGAGACACTGCGTCCCGTCATATCTGGTACCATCTTTGTGCAGCTTTTGGTAGTGGGTCTCGTTCTGGGTTTTACCATCATTAATATTGTCTTGTTTGCCAATTTTGGCTCTCGTATTGCGGCGCTTGTCTTTATGACCGCTGTGGTGCTGGAGACAACGCCCTTTTGCATACTCTGCAACTATTTGGCTGATGACTGCGATAAGCTGTCAGATGCTCTCTTTGAGTCCAATTGGATCCATCAAGAGCAGCGTTACAAGAAAACGATGCTTCTGTTTTTGCAGAATCTTCAGAAGCCAATTATTTTTATGGCCGGCAATGTGCTTACCATTTCTGTGGCTACCAATTTAAATGTAAGCATTTTTGACTTATTAGTTTTACTTTTAGGTCTCTCAAAATGATTTGATATATACAGATGAATATAATTATTTATTTTTTTACCACAGGCTACAAAGTTGTCATTCTCGGTTTTTACACTGGTAAAACAAATGAATATAGCAGAGAGACTCTCCAAGCCTAAAGAAGTCTAAGGAACAAAAGCAGCAGCCGGAAAATGAAATCTCGTTTATCAATAAAATCTTAAATTTTTCCTAATTTGCTTCAGTTTGAAAAGAGTTAAGTTTGATTTACTCGATTTAAGTTTATGTGTTTTACTAATTATGGAAAAAAAATATATATATATACATATATGTATATATATTGAAGTGATTGCTTCAAAAATCTTGTGAAAATTATTATTGGAAGAATTATGTTGCAGAGAAACATTTTATCCATAATATTCAATAAGTATTAAATATTTTTAATATTGGTTTTCTCCAAAATGACTACTAAAAAAAACTAAGCCCACAGATTGTAGATCTGCTTCAAAGATTGAGAAGTTCGTCTAGATAACTTCATATTGATCAGAGTATTAAAATCAGTGAAATTTACTCGAAACTTTACTCTCCGTAACTTTTATAATATTCTAAAAAAAAATGTGTTTATTTTCGAATTTTAAAGAACCAACCAGTCTAAGCAGGGACTTTATATTTTCGACAATTGATAGCTATTCAAAATAATGTTTCTCCTTACCAAACTATTATATTTTATATTCTTCAAGATACATTAGACTCATACGAGAAGAAGATGCCTACAGCTAAAAGTTCTGATTGGAGGCAATTGATTATAATTGAAATCGCCTTAATGCGGCCACCAGAGAGAAATATATAAAATGCAGATCCTTCTGGCGGCACATTGACTTCGTCGTCTATCGAAAAACATGTCACGTAACAAAAAAATATACTCGTTCACTAGCCCAGTCTGCTTCGTGTGTGTGTGGGTGTGGACTGTGGGCACTGTGTGTGTTACATTTTATTCCCCATTCAGCCCTGTTCAAACTTTTGCTCTATTTTGTTAAGAGCCGCCCTCTGCATCCACATCCTCTTCCATTTCTCTTCTTGTTTTTTTTTTGTACTTTGTTGCGATTTGGCCTGGCTTAGCTATAGTCTTTGGTTGGATGGTTGGGGTGGTTGGTGTAAGGGTCGGTTTTTGGGCGCATGGAGGGGATGTGGTGCGGCGGTCACATTTGGCCAAGTGTTTTGCGCTTAAGCCCTCCATATCAATCTCATGGGACCGCAAGGATACAGAGATTTCGACGTTTGTGATTTACCGTGCAAGTTGCCCCGGCACAGGCAACAGGATACAGCACCCAGCACGCAGGACCAACGGAATATACATTACAGAATCATAACTTTATGTTGACTCGCAAAGACTTTGTCGCCAAAGTTATTTGGCTGTGGAGCGGTGTGAGGCGGGGTAAAAGCGGAAACTAGGCTTTGATTTAATGATAATTGAAATTGGAACTGAAACTGAAACAAGTGTCATAAAATATACGATATTATGATCATAAAATAAAACAAATACGTAACAGAAACTTCAATATTCCAGGGTTACAACTCGAGCCTCGCACACAAAATAGCGTTCAAAATAGTAGTGAAAAAAAAACAAACAAAAATTTAAATCCGCACTTTAAATTCAATTACATTTTGTGCCATTCGCCCAGAAAGAAACAGCAAATGATTCAGAAGCTGCACATGATGCTCCTCGTCGAGATTTGGCTGGGCGCCGAGGCCAAAGTCAACGCATTCAAAAGTTGACACTCAAATCCCAAAGATTTGAATAATTGTAATAAATTTCGAAACATTTCGTAAGCCGCCAGACAGCGGATGAGGCACACAGACCCACACCCAAATCCACCAACCACCGCCCACTTGCTAAATGGCAAGCGACATTTCAAACAGGATTCGCAGGAGGGGTTTGAGATTTCTCTTTTTTTTTGGTTGGTACGTACCGGTAGATGAGCTTGCGCCGCACACTGCGCTTGAAGAAGCCGGAGCAACCGTTGCAGGCGAGTATGCCGTAATGCTTGCCAGAGCTGGTGTCGCCGCACACCACGCAGATGAGGCCCAGATTCTGAACCTTCAGACGCGTCAGCGAGGATTGATCCCCCGACGACTGGCTGGACGCGATGGCTGCCTGATGATTGGAGGCGACAGCTGCCGCCGCGGCAGCCGCTGCAGCGGCTGCACTGTGATTCCAGCCCAAGAGCCGACTAGACGTCGTCAGTGTGGACTGTGGGGCAGTGACCGCTGCTGTTGAATTTGACGACTGTTGTCCATGCGATGACGGCGGAGGTGTATAGCAATGACGCGACGGACTGTGCAGCTCTACAAAAGAAAAAAAAGTTAAAAAAAAAGGCAATACAATAAAAAATCACTTATGTAGTTCATTTAAATTAAATTGTAATTTGTCAAAGAGGGCACCGGCTGATCTTATCCCAACGCAACGACATTGACGCCCTGTAATCCGCAAAATATATTTACACATTCAATTAGGGTGCCATTAAGCCAAACGGCTCACAGCACTCCCCGCACTCTCGTCGCTCTCCTGCGCTCGTTTTGGGCATTAAATTTGCCTCGGGGGACAATTGTTTTGCCATCACACCCTAATTTGATTGTAGTTTCCATTCTGATTCCTTGATGCACTTAACCCTCGGACCGCGGCCACATTTGTTACACTCGCCACTTGCCAGTGCGCTCGAGCGTCCTTCTTCTGTTTGGCTTTGGTCTTGGCATTGGCATTGGCTTTCATGCCGTCTGCTCCTTCTGGTTCCAGCTTTGGCTCTGGCTGGTAGCAACCAACTGCGGTCTAATGCCGGCGGATTAGCGTCATATGCTTGCATTTTCCGCCACTCTTTGTTAATTTTGATGAGCTCGTTGAAATTCACTTTAGCGTATCCCCGTATCCTTCCACCGGAATGGCAAATGCGACAAAAGTGTTAAAGGTCCTCCTACTACCGCTCGTCCTGGCCCAGCTTGTGTTATGAATTTTGAAATTTTGGCAGACTGACTCGAGTTTAATTCAATTTGGTGATTATCCTAAATTGAATTTATACGTTCTTTCGTGCGTCGATTTGTGGGTGGATTTTTCTTTGAACTTTCACAAGTTATATTCTACAAATCTATCAGAATTTGGATTTATTCGCATAATTGCAGAGGTTTAATACACATTTTTTGACAAAAGGTTGCAGTTAAACTTCTTTGAAGCTTATATTAAACGCAGTTGCTATTCCCAAATTTAATTACCTAAGGGATGCCCTAAAAAGGGCACCAATTAATGTGTTCTTGCTTTTAGCTGTTTTTTTTGGCCACAAAATATAAAGAAAAACAGCCAACAGAAAAAATGCACATTATGTATATTTATACAGACAATTTAATGACATTAATCTTAGAGCTAAACTGCACATTTTGTTTAATTAAATAAATTATATGTGGACCTTTTGGACCCTTTTATGATGAAGCACACACGTAAAGAACTTTTACATTTTACCATGTGTGATATTTTATATTTAAAATTGTTTTGATTTGCCTTTAAGTGCGTTATTAATATTTGCAGATTTTTATATTCTTAAATGCATAATATTTCCACTTTATAAAGTATTTTTATGTATTGCTTATCAAATATTGATTGATGATAATTCACAATGAAATATACCTTGTGATCCTGGACGAGTGTCCGATAAGCTTTCTTCTTTATTCATAGCTAGCTAGTTGGATAACTGAATTAATATAACAACTCGTAAGTGAACAAAAACACTTTTTAAATTCCTTAAGCTAATAAACACTTGAAATTTGAGCTTCAATATGTACTCGACTTTTATTCTCTTAGTCTACGCGGTATTTGATTGCATCGCCGATAAGTTTATCGTGCACTTTGATTTAAACGCATTATATTTATTTAAATATTTTTATCCGTAACAGAACCAAGGAGCTCAGCGACGGCAACGCGCACGGCCGGAATGAGAGCGTATCTGAAACCGACTTTAGGATGAACTGAGCAGAGCAGAATTGCTGAGCCGCTTGCTTGTCCGACGGCAACGGCGATTATGATGTTAACGTCTCGATGTACGATTTCAGATTTATCATAAAACCATGACAGAAGCTAAACAGCGATGTGTCCGGCAGTAGAGCAGCCTGCCAGCCCAGGCAGCCAACCAGCCAGTCAGCCAACCCCGAAATAGGAAAAAAAATAATAAATACAGCATCTCTGTATTTATAATCCATGCTCGGTGAGTGGGCAGAGGTCGGCCATGAGTGTGTATGTGTGTGTGTGTGTGGCAGAACAAAAAGCACACCACCAGTAAGGACAGCAGCATACCAATGCCACTGCCACCCACTAGGCGCAATAAGAGCAGAGAGCAACGAGCAGCGAGCAGCAGGCAGCAGGCAGTGAGCGGCAACAACAAGGATAACCGCATCCACATCCGCCACAACCGCCACCCAACCTACCCCCACTCAATATATACGTATGTATGTATATGGGTGTGTGGGTGGTCGCATATTACGCTTGCAAAGACTTTTAGTGGCAACTCTGGTGGCGCATTTGCTTGTTGGCTTGCTTTGATTCGTTCCTTCTTGATGCTGCGGCGAAGCCAGCGCCAACATCGGCGTCGACGTCGACGCTGCTGTTTGAGTGTAGGTAAGCCAAGCCGCAATCGCAATCTCCAATAAACACCCGAGCTGCGCTCTCTGCGCTCTTGCTTCGACAGACACGCACACACACACACACTCACACACTCACACAGCGAGAACTTTGGCCGCCATCATGACTGGCAGAGAAGAAGAAGCAGTCGCAAATACAGCGCAATGGCAGCTTGGAGCAGCTACCGCGCTCCACCCCCGCTCCCCCTCTCGCTATCACACTGTGACGCAGCTGCGCGGGGTGTTCGCTCACATAATCGTCTTGGGTTTTGACATTTTGTTTTTGTTTTGTAATACCTTTGTGATGTTAGTGCTTTCGAATTTGCTCCTACTCCGTTTCCATCTTTTGCTCCTGCTCCTGCTGTTGCTGTTGCTCCTGCTCAGTTTTTCGTCGTCATCCTTGGCCTCGATGCTGGTGCGGTCCTCGAACCCGATGCTACCAGTTAACTGTAATTGAATTGAACGCAAGTCTGCTGTGGCCTGTTCGTACTGAGTGGCAGTTCGTGGTTCGCATCTTGTTTTTGTTGTTTCGCATATTCCGACCTTAAGTGTCTCAGATTTATGGGCAAAACAATAATGAATACACATCTGCGCTTACTATTCCGATGAAAACTAGATTAACACACTCTCATCTCTCTCGGATTACGTCAGTTATAGATAAAAGCTTTGATAGTTAATTAAGGAACATATAGAAATGATTGCGTTCCCTTGCAAAATCAACTTAAATGATAGACATTATTTTCGTATTGTTAATTATCAAGAGTTCAATAATAACAATTTTATTTAAATATCAGATGCTGTTATACTCCGTCAAATTTAACTTTTTCACTTATATTAACTCCTTTAACAAGTTTCGACAATAACTCCCATCCAGAAATTGTATATAATTATAAATGAGCAATGAATGATTATTAATGAGTATAGCAATCAGTTATAAAATAAGCAATAATATTTCAAAAGTGGAATTAAACGAAACATATTCTCAAATTGTCTCTCTCTTCACTTTTAAGAATTCATTTAGTAAAATAATGCAAACTTTAAGCAAAGACCAAGTAAGAGACCTTAAATTTAGAATTTTATGGCATACATGTACATACTTATATATACATTCTATATTTAATTTTCCTGATTGCATGACATCATTACTTCTGCTTCGATAACTTTATTTTAAATAGGCAAAATAACAAACAGTTTATTTAATGTTCAAAGCAAGCTGCCACCTTATACACAGGAAAATGCAATAATCGATAAAAGTTCATCCGGCCACATCCACTTGATGAGTCCAATTTTTTTTATATATATTTTTTTGTCGTGCCGCTTTTGTTGTTGAGGATTTTGCTGCGCTTAATACGCCAACATTAACTTTGTAACAAATGAGATGTCGGAATACAACAATCACCTACCAGCTCCTACACTCTCATCTCTCTCCCACTTACCACCCGCCCACCCAAGCTCATTCTTGCCAGCATCTCGCTTTCCTTGGCTGCTGGGGAGAGAGATAGATATATATGTACACATAAATAGTGAGAGAGAGAGGCAGAGAGTGAGAGAGCGAAGGGGAGAATGGGGGCAGATGGCGCTGGCAGAAGTTTATGGCCAGGACAAAAGTGAAAGAAACGCAAAAGTCAAAGCGCTTTGCTGTGCGCTGGCCACGCCCACGTTGTAGGAGGAGCGAGCGAGAGCGTTATCCTGTAATATCCGTGCATCAAAAATGCCCGCCAGCAACAACAACAGCACAGCTGGTGCGCAAGCGAGATAGCTGACGCAGTGCGAGCGAGACAAACATAGTCTAGAGGGTTGGTTCTTGACATTTGAACGGGCGACATCTCTTCTCTGCCAGGACACAGACACATACATACACACACACACACACACACACACACACACGAACACACACAGATTCAATGGGTGTGCATACGAGCTGTGTTTTTTCCTCATTCTGTTTCCTCTTTTTTTCTGTGCTTCATCAAGTGCAGTGCACTTTATTTAATCAATCAAAATTCGCATAGCAAGTCTCCATCACAACGTTCATTTCAGAAATTAAGTGTGGTCTTTTATTGGGGACGTTTTCATATGTCTATACAAATATTTACCATATCAAGGTTATGGAAAATAATATTTCAAAATATTTACATCACATTAGAGTATAAGTATGCATAAGTGAATCAAAATTTTGTATTGTAATCTTTAATATTGGTTGGCATATTAGTTCCTAGAAATATATATAAGAAATCCGTATACAAAGTTTCCCCTCTAAAATTAAATAAACAAATACGTTCTGCTTTCAGGTACGACTTAAGTTATTTCGAACGACTCATCTTTAGCTCGCTCCAAGTATCGAGCAGATAACTTAATGTACGGAGAGTATCTGCTGCTGAAGTATACAAGCTGGGTAATCGCATTTTCAAATTCGATTCTGCACATTATTTGGTTGAGTTATCATGCCCAAAACAGCGCATTATTTATTTGTAAACAAATACAACCTGGAGTCAATGACACGTGCCGTTTTCAGGTAAATTCATGTATCTACCGCATCCGACGCACAAAACCAGTTTACGAAACAAAGAACAATTTAAAACGCTTCGTTTAGCAATTAATATTCGGTTCTTAGTTTCGGCCAAATCGCAACCCGCACTCGCCCATGCCTCTCACATTTATAGGATGCAGTCATGGATTTGGCATATTTACATTTCGACTTACATTAACAATTGAAGGGAGCCCAAACTGCCGTTGAAGTCAAGCTGTTACAATCCCTGCTACTGATTGACACATCAATTGGGGGGTTGCGAGACCATTGTGCATAGTCCATCAAGAGCACAACAAATTTGTTATCATATATCCTGTACATATAATTGACTTGAGCTGTTAATTACATGAAAGGAGTGCTACTTCAGTTCAAGCAAGATCCATTGAATTCCCAAAAACCACGAAAAATAAAATCAAAAGATGTCTTAAACATGAGACACAATTCGGGAAGGCACAAATGCTATTCGTTATATTTTTTGAAGGCTATTTTTTAATCTAAAGCAATAGGGTTTTTCTATATATCGGAGTAGTTTGATTTCAGTTGTTGTCCTTGTTATTATTTATGTTTTTGCATCAGGGCTTTAATTTGAATATTTTTTATTTACAATTTATTTATTTTATTTACGACTTTCTCGTTTTCAAGTCAAATAACAGTTGCAATAAACAAGCATTCAACTTAATTGCTTACGTGGCTCATCATTATAATTTACAAGAAAAACTTACTTAACACTAATTTTGCTCTTGTTTTTATAATGCTTTTATTTTATTTTTATTTTTTTTGACTGCTTTTTATTTCTTTTTAGATAATTAATTAGTTTATTTATTGATTTTGCTTCGTTCATTTTGTGTATTTTTACTAGTGAGAGTATTGATTGATTAATTATGTATATATATATGTATATATATATATATATATATCTCATCAGCATTGTAATATATATCGACTTCTTTATATATTCTATTTTCAACTTTGTTAATTTCTGTTTTGCTCAATTTGTTGGGGTTATTCACTATGCGTCTGCGGTTTTGTGTATAAATAAAAAATATAATAATTTTGTTTCGCTTCGAATAATACATGCCATACATAGAAATACGTTGTATTCTGATTATGATTCTCATAATTTATGGTTCGACGTTAACCACGTTAGGCCCTCGTAAAGGCCATCGCCGGTTGTGGCACATGATGGCTGGACATACCAATTGCGATCTCTTATTCTAGTTAAGCCTAGTTTTTCCTGGATTTCATGGGGTTTCATTGCTGTAATGGGAATTAATTTCAATAGAGATATACCATTTGATGAAAATAGCTTCATGCATTATTTACCTGAAGATAGATCCTGTTTATTAGCAAATATCAGTATAATGGCGTCCCGCATCTCTCTATCATTAATTATCCTATGCAGTTCAGTGCGCGCTTCGTCTATTCTATCTCGATCGGCACAATCCACAACGAATATTAGACCCTGTGTACCTGTTAAGAAAACCATGAATAGTTTTATTGCTCGGTGTATTGTTTAGGACTCTATTTCAGCTTTACCTGTGTAATAATGCCGCCAGAGCGGTCGAATTTTGTCCTGCCCTCCAACATCCCAGACATTGAACTTAACATTCTTGTACGTGACGGTCTCCACATTGAATCCCACCGTTGGTATCGTTGTCACTGATTGCCCTAGTTTCAGTTTATAGAGGATCGCTGTAAAGGAGTTGGAGTTTCAATTTAATAATGCATACTTCAAATAGTTACATTTTGAACTCACTTGTTTTGCCAGCTGCGTCCAAGCCGAGCATAAGAATTCGCATTTCTTTGTTGCCGAAAATTTTTGATAATAGCTTTCCCATGATGATGTGTCATCCATTAAACGCTGGCCAAACTGCAAGTACACACATATTAAATATTGCAGTTAAGGTCATGCGGTCAGTTCGCTCGTTGGTGAATTTCTTGATAATGTCATGATTGTATTAATGTATAAACTGCTCAGTTGGAGGAGTTATCGTATATGTGATATAAGCATGCCGCTACTGGGCGCACACACACACACACACACCATACGCACACTCATACAAATAAATATATATTCGTTATTGTACACACAAGAGATATATATGCATATGCATAATGCGTCAACGGAAGTTAAGAGCATTATTTTGCATAATAATTCAACTTACACATTGTTGTGTGCACAACAACTAACGACTAAAGCAGCGTTAAGTTCAGAGAGAATTTATCGCTGCCACAACACACACACAAACACACTCGCACGCATATGCACATTCAGCACACACACAAACTCAAGTACAATTGGGCACGCATACAGCTCATAAGCGAGCGATCATAAATTAAACAAAAGTTATCTCAACAAGGCCTCCAATTGAGTAATCTCTATGGATCTTTGGTGATAAGGCAGCTGATATAACCGGCCTAGTTTCAGTTGGCCGTCATCCTGCTGATCCTTGGGGCATTTGTGTGCTTTGTGGAGATGCCTGCTTGTGATATGAGCGTTTGTTCGCCGAACACGTCACATACACGCCCGAGTCACACACACACATGCATACACACCCAAAATTCTAGACGACAATGGTGATGGGATTACGCTGCTTCGTTTCGACGCGCGCGCCTTGGATTGTTTACCATTAAGCGTTAACACGTCTCTTTCAATTTGTGCATGCAATGCATTTGCGATAAAACAAAACTATTAACGAAAATAAACTATAACAACAAATTTTGCACTAATGTTCTCATATTTGTATGCGCTGATGTTTTCTTGTTTGCAGTGTTACCCCACACAAGCACGGCCATCAAGTAGGTACACACTGGCACATATCAATATGGCAACACAATTATCAGTGTTGTCAAATGTGCCACACAAGCCACACATCAGATGCTTAGCAGCACTGCAGCCAATAGATGGCGTAACGACAGAGAGCATTGGTCGCTTGCCCAATGGAACAAATAATAATAAAACACAAATAATGGAATTATGTTAGTAATAGAAGTGCAAAATACAATAAATCATGGCCGGCATTTATCCCAGAGAAGCGGTACGCGTCAAAGTCAAGGTAAGTTCTAATTTTCTTGTTTCGTTTTCTACCCATACCAGCGAGACTACAAAGAAAACAAATTTTCTCAAAATTGCTTTGGTCGTTCTCACCTTTTACCCCCACAACTCTCTCTCCCACAAATCCACAGAAATGCGAGGCAAGCAGACAGCACGAGTGGCGCAAATTCTCCGTGGATCCGCAAATAACCACACTGGAGGTGCTCTATTCGCTGCTCGCGAAAGCCTTCGACATTAAATCGGATTTTTCAATTAAATACAAGGCCTTCGATCCAGCTGGCAATGAAATATATTTGGCTGTGCTCTCCGATTGGGATTTGGACGCTGCATTCCTTCGCATACACAATATATCCATACAGACAGCATCGGAACCATGCCTAATGCTACAAATCGATGTCAAACCCTTCACCGTTGTCCGCGAATGTGAAACTGAATCCACGGCGACAAGCCGGGCCAACAATGTAAGCAGTACGGCCACATTCTCTGTTTCTCCACTGCAATCATTGGGTGTTTCGCAGAAATATGTTCAGCATATGCAGACGAAGCTTCCGGGCTTGATAATGAACCAGATGGAAAAGACATTTTCGATTGTGCAGAAGGCCTTCAATTTGTCTGACGAGCATATGGCCAATCTGCCGCCACGTCCGCCCATGTGCGATAGTGAATTTCGCTTATTTCTCGATGCCTTGGGACAAATCCAACGCAGGGATGAGTTGCGAAAAGTCATCTTTCTGGGCGGCATTGAGCCAAGTTTACGGCGCGTCGTATGGAAGCATTTGTTAAATGTCTATCCAAGCGGCTTGCACGGCCTCACCATGGATGGGCATCAGCGCATGGAGTTTATGCGTCGCAAATCCGAGCAATACTATAAGTTGCGTGACACCTGGAAGTCTGCCGTGCAACGTGGCTGTTCCGCCGGCGAGCTGGCCTATGTGACGAGCATGGTGAAGAAGGATGTGCTACGCACGGATCGACTGCATCCGTTCTATGCGGGCAGCGATGACAATCAGAATATTGCCTCGCTCTTCAATATACTGACCACATATGCGCTAAATCATCCCGTGGTCAGCTATTGCCAGGGCATGTCGGACATCGCCTCACCGTTGCTCGTCACCATGAATGACGAGGCGCAGGCCTACATATGCTTCTGTGCCATAATGGCGCGAGTGCGAGGCAATTTCATGCTCGATGGCATTGCGATGACTCAGAAGTTTGCGCATCTCACCGAAGCACTGAGTTTCTACGATCCTGAATTCTGGGAGTATCTAAAATCTCAGCAGGCGGATGATTTGCTCTTCTGCTATCGCTGGCTGCTGCTCGAACTGAAGCGTGAGTTCCCCTTCGAGGATGCGCTACGCATGCTGGAAGTGCAGTGGAGCTCATTGTGCTACGACAATAATTGCTCCAAAGAGATGCCTCTCTACGAAAAGGTTTGTATTCAAAGAGAAATGTATGTATATGCTTTCCATGGGTTATTTCTCTAATGTTTGAAAATAATTTATTACACGACTGTCTTTTTGAAGTTTAGGTTTATATTAATAGCATTTAGTTATACTGATTCGGTATGCTATAATTATAATTTGACTACTACAGTAGAAACACTACTATTACTTATAATTAGAAATGATTTACATTTAATTTAATTTGCTTAATCAGTTTGCTCATACCTTAAAAGTCGTTACCATTCGCAGCCACTGTGAGAACAATTCGCTTAGATAAGTCGCTCTTCAAGTTAATTTTTTGAGGTATAGTTGTGAAACTAATGAAATTTAAATCATGGCTACCTGCTTGTATATAGGTATAACAATTTATTTGCTAAATAATTTAATAACAAATGTGGGAATCCATATTTTATCGGAGTCGCTCTTTCTTAGTGTGTGACAATCTACTGTTTAGAGCATAGTTGATTTACTAAAACTTATCAAATTATTATCAATATCAGACTGCTAATCAGATAGCTTAGTGTTGTAACTTGTGTGAATCACCAATTCATCCTTTTGTTTCTCTTATTAAAATAAAATCATTGACTATTTCAGGAATTTGTGCCCATAACAGAGACATCGGCACCAAACAGTGCAAGCACGTTTTCCACATCATACAGCGCCACACCGACGAGTCCATCGTATCTGCTGACAAAGCCGCGTGAGAATCCCTACACCAAAGTCTGTGCGCTTCGTCGTCAGAGCTCGTCGGCATCGCTTAGCTCGTTGAGCTCCTCAGTGGGCGCCGCCAGCAGTCATGCGCTGGATAACTCAAAGCGTCTGAATCACAGTCTGGATGACAATATGTCAAGGCATGCGGCGCGTCGTCAAAGGAGGGTTTCGTCCAAGGCCCATCAGAGTTTGGACGAGTCCAAAATGTTGGCGCTCATCGAGGGTGGTGTAATAGAGAACAGTACTAAGTCGGTGCAGGAGTTGTCGGCTAGTGAGGATACTGATGACGATGTCTTTGATCGAAGTGAACAAATTTCGGCATCTCCGCCTCAATTTCATGAAACGAATCCATTTAAGGAAGATGCACAGCAACCGGTCAACAACAATAACAATAATGTAAACACGCCCGCACGTGCTTTTCTGGGCAGCTCATCATCAGCCAACCTGAACGAAGATGAGGAGATCAATGTAGCACAGAGTCTGGCCAAGTTGAAGCAAAAGAACATTCTGAACGTAAGCAATATGATTGCCAAGCAATTGGCATCCAATGCCAGCACCGTCAGCGAGAGCGTCAAACGCGTCAGCAGCAGTAGCGGTGGCCATTTCAAGGATCTTAAGGAGAAAATCGCAGCCAGCAGTCGCATGGGCATCTCATTCGATGGCGGCGTCGACGATGCTGAGAACAAGACTCCACCCAAACTGGTGAAGAACTTCAATGAGTTCCTCAACTTTGCAGCGATGAACAAGAATCGCATTTCGGATCGTCTATCTAATCAGCTGCAGCTCAATGAGAAGCCGCAGCAGCAGCAGTCGCAAGTCATCAAGCCGGTTGTTCAGCTGATTAAGAGCGGCCAGCTGGGCAGTTCACTGGATGAATCCGATTCCTCTTCCATACCAGAGACCAGCTGGAGCGCCTCTACAGCGGCCACGGCCATACAGCAGGCGCAGGAGCTAAGCAGCTACAGTTTACAATTGGATCTGAATGCTGTCTCGCCAGAACAGCCACAGAAACAGATAGAGCTAGAGCACGAGCAGCAGCCGCCAGATGGAAGCACGCCCGATCAGGATCCAGATCAGGAATACTATCCCATGACAAATGCCATCACGCGCGAGCTGCGACTCGAATCGGAGAATCTGGATCGTCAGGTCTTTGGTCTGCCCTTTACGGAAAAGCAAACAGCTGCAGCCGCCGGTTCTGCTGCGTCTGCTGCTACTGCTGCTGCTAACGATGATGATATTGAGTACGAGAAACTCGACAAGGACACGCTGGATATGGTCGATGATCTCAAGGAAAATGAGATCATCTCCTGTCCCGATGTCAGCGAGCTGCACATGCGCCGACGTCAGCGTATGGCTGCCGCCAAGAGCAATAGCGTGCAGCCAGCCGAGAAGCAATCGTTGAATCCATTTATCGAAGACACCCAGCTGCTGGATGCTGGAAGCGGGAACATGCGGAACAGCAGCAGTCTGCCTGAGGTCATAATGCCCATTTCGACAGAACCGAATCGTGTGGAGGCGCCAACGCTCGTAGAAATAGCAACGAATGCTGACGACGAAAGCGCCTATTCGCGCTCGCCACAGCGCCTCTCCGCGAGTCCCTTGAACGGCCTGAACAGCACGGCTGCTGCACTGCCGCCGCCTAGTGAATTTGGTGGTGGCAATGCTTTTCTTATGTTTCTCTGCCTGACACTGCTGCTGCAGCATCGGAATACGATTATCAAGGCGGCGATGGACTACAACGAGATTGCGATGCACTTTGACAAGATGGTGCGGAAGCACGATGTCACCCGGGTGCTCAATCAGGCTAGACGCATGTACTTTGAATATTTGCAGGCGCACCGCAAGCAGCCGCACAGCAGCACCGCAATTGCCCCAAGCAGCACTGAAGCCACAAATATAGCATAAGTTGGACTGAGCCACGCTGACAAGTGAATTGAATTACGAATGGGAAAAAACTTAATTTATGGATTGTTAGAGAAATGACTGCATGGCTGAGATTTTCATTCAGCTGACTTCTGAGATTTTCATTCAGCTGACGGCTTTAGCATAAAAAGCTAAACTTCATTGCTAAAACTTTTGTTAAGCCAAGTTGAGCTGAAAGTTGTCCAAAATGCGCCCAAGAAAATGCATTTTGTCTGCGTGAATTTGCATAACCAAAGTTTTCAGTTTTTAAAATTTAATTTATATGGCAGCTAACACCAAACCAAACGGGCCAAATGGAACTAGTGATTATATTTTTCCCCCATCCATTGAGTTCAGCATTCCGCAACTTTAAGCGCTTACAATTTTAATCTGAAGAAACTACGTACTTAATAACTGCAACTACGCATAATTGTTACCTTTGCGGTATTATTGTCTCTAAACCTAAATCTTGTTCAAATCCAAACAAAAGTGGACTTTTTGTTTTAACTGAAATCATTTAACATTTTTAAAATTTATGTCTTTTATGTACTTACGTAAAAATTGCTAAATAAATGCATTCCAAAACAGAACGAAGCTTTTAACAATGTTTTCCTTATGATATCCTTAAGTATTCTTGTAAAATGTTGACATAATAAAAACAAATTAGTGATTTTTGTTGGAGTAACTTCCAATTGGAAGCATAGAACAACGTAGTTGTTGCATAGATCCATACAATACTCTGAATGGTCTCTGAGATGCCTGAAATGCATTTCAAATTACAGGGAAACATTGATCCAATTAATACATAAAGTACAAAAAAAAATATATATATATATAGATAATATTAAATTCAACGGTATTCATTTTAAAAGTTATATTTTCGCTCAAGGCGCTCGCGGATGAGTAGCCCCTTGATGAGCTTTTTCCAATTGCCAAAGATACGCGTTTCATATTTCTCCTGCTCTTTGCGAGCCTGCTCCTGCTGATCCTCTTTCCATGCGGCAGTGACCAGTTCGCCAAATTCTTCGCAAACAATAAAGACATCATACATGGGACCTACGAAACCGCGTTGGCAATCAAAGCCAATCACTGCATTGCACAGCTGTCGCTATGGAGGTTGGTCGATACAAACGATTTTTTACCATTCCGTATAAAACCCACCACTACTCAATTGTCATACTATCTCTTTCGCACTCACGCCTATGCTCTCAAGACCTTTTAAGCTTCGCTATTTTGATGATGACTATTGTTGGTTTGTAGTAGTAGGTCAAGGCTCAGCAGAACATGAACGAGTTGCCCAAAATGCAAATATTATCGATGGCAGCCAACTCTGCTGGAAACGGGAGCATGCGCATTAGCAGCACTTCGCCGTAGGTCATATCCCCATTTAAGCGGATTCGAATTTATAGGCGCCAATGCTCGCGGAGATGGCGACGAAAGCGCCTACACTTGTTCGCTATAGCCGCGTGGTGAATTCGTTGGCGGCAATGCTTTTCTTATGTTTCTCTGCCTAGCGCTGCAGCTGTAGCATCGGAATCCCATTATCAAGGCGGGCGATGGACTACAACGAGATTGCAATGCACAATCTTGTAAGATAAGCGAATCATAAAATGGGACAAATGTTGACATGAAGAACATTTTCATTCAATTAAAATATGAATTTTTAAGTGCACTGCAAATTACGTGACAAATGTATGATAAATTGTGCGAATATTAATCAAGTTTATTGGAACACTGATACAATCAATACATAAAGTACAAAAATATATTTATATGTATTCAATTCAATTTGAACGATAAACAAAAAACACATGAAATGACAAAAACCAATTTAAAAGTTATATTTTCGCTTAAGGCGCTCGCGAATGATTAGCCCCTTGATGAGCTTTTTCCAATTGTCAAAGACACGCGTTTCATATTTCTCCTGCTCCTTGCGAGCCTGCTCCTGCTGATCCTCTTTCCATGCGTCAGTGACCAGTTCGCCAAATTCCTCGCAAACAATAAAGCCATCGTACATGGGATGACAGGCACCCTGATGGAAATCAAAGCCAATCACTGCATTGGCACAATCGATGTTCAACTTCTTACATACGCGCATCAGGCCAGGCACTGTTCAATTTTAGGAGCAGATGCTATAGTGATATATTTGGTAACCATTTCGACATGCACACTTACGTCTTAGATGCACCGTTTTCTTGGGTAGCATGCACTCCTTGAATAGCTCCACATTGCCGTAGGCATTGCGCGGCACAATTCCATTCTCGGCTGTGGGCGGCTCATAGTCCTGAGTTTGCCAATAGCCAAAGATCTCCAACGGCTGATCTTTTATCACCGTACGCGTGAGCTGTATAAATTTGAGTTCTATTATAATTTTGCTTATAATACAGCTTGTTCAATACACTTAAATAGATCTAATGGGCCTTATACAACATCCTATATTCGAGCTCGAGGTATGTTTACTTACCCTATCCCACTTTGGGCGCGCCTTGACAATTTTGTATGGCTGCTCACCCAGCTTTACTACGCGGGCGCTCTTCAACCAAATGTCGCGGGAGTGGAGCAGATGGACACAGTCGCGCGCGTAGATTGGTTCACTGCGTATAAAGCCCAGCGTAGGAGCGTCAGGTGGATAAATACCCTGGAATTTTAGTAGATGGCGTTCAAGCACATATAGTGGATGATCCTTGAACTCGGAAATGGACTTGGGCAGCGGTTTGTCCGAGTGTATGCGTCGCAGCTGTTCATCTTCGCATATGTCGCGCTTGGTGCGCCTGCCCAGATACGGCGCCAGTGTCTCATCCAACCAGGCCTTCTCAACTCTCGACTTGCGCACAGTGGTCGTCCAGCTGGAACAGTATCGCGCTGTCACATCCTTTAGACTGAGATCGTCCTGGAAAGCAATGACATAGGCCAGGCTCGAGGAGGCGTTTCGCTGCAAGTTCAAATTGCTTAGAAAGCTGGATCCTTCCAAGGATTTAACTGTTAACACAGCTACTTTCAAATCTTACCCTGATTGTATCGACACAATGCAGCTTGCCCTTGAACAGGTCAATGCAAATCCATTGCTCCTCCACCTCAGACCACACCTCCACCCATATGTCAGAGGCGCTTGTTTTGCGTTTCTCCTTGACGGCCTCGTCATCTGTGGACAGCACGCGTCGATCCTTGCGCAAATGCTGAACTACCTTTGGCAGTACGGGCGCCTTTTTGATGGGCCTGCTTGGTGTGGAGTCGCCATCATCTGTGCTTGGTTTCTGCAGTTTATCCAGCTTAAGTCGTTTCTTGGGTAATGGTAGACTATCATCGTCCCCATCCAGCTGGGGTATAGTCAGCGCTTTTGCCTTTTGCTGGCGCGTGCGAAGCTCTCGCACGGGCTCCGTGGACGAAATTTTTACCTTACTTGTGGAAGCCGCTGGACTTCCACCTTTGAGAAACACTGGGGAGATGTGCACTTTAGGCGATTTGCTGCGTGATCGAGTGACACGTTGACTGTTGCCAGGGTTGGCATTCTCTACATCGCTGTTTACCCGTGTATTCTTCTGCTTGGCATTGGGCAGCACCAGTTTGGGTATGACGGGTGAGCCTATTTTGGCAGCAGGATATGCAACTTCCACGCCTTCTGCTGCTCTGCCCTTATCTGTAGATGATTTGCGAGTGCGTCGAGCAACCGGCGTTGGTTCAGTTTGCAGCTGCAGCCGGGGTTTCTTTACCTCATCCACTTCTGGTTTGTTTACGGCGCGTTTGAGTCGAGAAAGCTGCGGCTTAGCCTTGGCTTCAGTGCTACTGCTTCTGCTGCCGTTCTCTTTCAGGTTTTGCCTAAGCCTAGAACTGCTGGGCTTGGCTGCTACTTCTGAGTTGTTCTCCAAGCGCTTACTGGCTGTGCTGCGAGAGTTGCTTTTGACATCAGGTCTGCGTATGGCCGTAGAGTCAGTTGCTTTATTGATAGCCTTTGCCACCGATCGGGAATTCGACTGGGTTTCCACTTTGGAAGCTTCAGTAACTTTCTTGGAAGCGGAACTGGCTTTAGCAGTGCTGATTTTGTTAGCTGAACTTTTGGCAGCTTCCTCATTTTTGGCAGCTGTTTTTGAGTTGCATTTCGCATCCTTTGCCTGCTTGGACGTGCTAGCTTTGCCCTCCAGCTCCACCTCATCTTCCATAGCCTCCTCTTCGCTTTTAGTAGAGTGACTTTTATTTTTATCATCCTGCTTCAGTTTGATGGGTATTAGGTCGGCAGCCTGTGGCCGCAGCGCCATTGGCTGCAGATTGACAATGAGACGACAGTTCATCCCCATGCCACGTGCAAGTGCAATGAATATGAAGATCATATCCTGTTTGCAGCGTGCCTCCTTGCGCTTGATCTGTGCCAGCAGCTCCTCAATAATTGCGGACTCTGTGCTTGCTGATTTGGGCGCATACAAATCCTGGCTTAACAACTTGATGGCCGTCTTGAACCAGGTGACAAAAGACTGCAGATATTTGAGCTCGACGCCTCGCTCCGTGGGATATGCATTCCGACTGGGCAACAGTTTCAGCGTCGCCTGCATCAGCTTCGTGTCCGCCAGCAGACGATTATATTTGATGCTGCGTGAAATTAAACACATCAGGCTGACCTTGTGCATCAGCAGCTGGCGATCCTTGATGTCGCGATTCAGGCGACGCTTTAGCGCCAGCTCCAGCTCATGCTGCGTCTTCTGCTCCTTGGTTAAGTGGCGCGAGGGCTGGCCCACGTGGATCTCAAGATCACCGGAGATGTTTGGAGTCGCATCTTCTGGATCGCTGCTTAGCTGAGCGTCTGCAAAATGGAAGTGGATGGAGAGAGAAAGTGGGGGAAGTGTCAAGCAGCAACTGTTACAGTCTGGGTCTTATATAAGTGGACGGTCGGGCTGGCGGGCAGGAAATGAGATTGATTTATTTCTACTTAGTTGAATTTATTTTGAAACACTTTGCATTTATTTATATCATTTGAAGTGCATTTGAAATTTCAATTGTTGAATTAAATACATTTAACATTCACTAAATTGCGCTAAAATTATGCATTTATTTAATATTTATTACAAATATTTCTGTTTATTATTTGTGTTTAATCTCTCTTTTTTTTTAATTTTGTGAAATTACAATTTTACTAAAGTAAATTCGTTTAACATCAGTTCTAATTTGTTAGCAATTTTTTTAAAATATTTTATTTTGCTTTTCATTTCTTGTTAAAACACTTGAAATTGCCATAAAGTAAGTACATAAGTGTATCTATCTGTTGTGTGTAATCATTTTAAAACCTGCATTTCACTTTTGATTTCTAAGTCTTGTTTTTTGCAGCGACCGTATCGAGATTCTAAGCTAACTTTTTAGAAAATTATAATATATATTATAATAATGGTGGCATACTGACAATATAAATAGGAATCTGTTTTTACTTACAGTCCCTGGTTATTGGAAAATAATCAAATAAAATAAATGCAACTCAAAATAATACAAACACATAAAAAAAAAATTGAATCTTGACTTTTTTGATTTGGGTTAAAATGCATAAAATAAAATGCATATATACAACTTTCTGATTCTTACTTAAATCGCATTGATTCGATGTTATGTCTTTTGCAAATAGAACTTGTGAGTTCATCTGTATAAGATCATTATTAATGTGCAAACCTTTAAAACACATTCAGAATTCTTCAAAACTTGTTATCATCTAATAACACTCAAACATCTATTTAGTGATAAATTGTTAATGCTATTTGCAAAATACATTGAGAAGTTTTGATGGTTCTATTTTCTTAGAGCTGTTTGATAAAACAATAGTTGAAAATCTCACTTAATAAAGCATTTTCGAGCATTTGATTTTGAGTAGTTAAAAAATATTTAAATACAGTGGTACAACATCTTTCTACATATTTTAGAATTTTTGAGAACCTTTTCAGATTTTTCACATAATGTGTTCAATTTAAAATACGATAATTAAAGTCAGCAATGCATAATGATTTTGTATAGCAATTTAGACTTCGAGAACTCTTAAGCGACCACTGTATCTAAATATGTTTAGGTATTTGTAGTTTAGTGTTGAAAAATACTAGTTTAAGGCGTGTCAGCTGAAGCCTTCTAAGTGTTTTTCTACACAGCTGCTTTTATGCTATATTTCAGTCTAATAGACTATAAGAGCCATTTACACACAGTTTGCATTACTTATGAATTCCCTAGGAATATTTTTTGGAATGCTAGATAAAGTAAAATTTGAGAAAATCAGTACAAACTGTGTGAACAACGTAGCTTAACAGTAATATAGAGTTAGGTTAGGTTATTTAGCAGATAGTATTTAGTATGTTTATATATATTTATGTTTCGTATTAGGTATTCTCAGCTCTTTCAAATATTTAGTTTGTTATTTAAAACACAAAACTACGCAGTCTCATACGGAGCAATTTGGAAGCTTATTTTTTGTTTTAAATCATATGCCAGAATTTGTAGAATTTTCTAACTACCATCAAAGATCAACATCCATATCAATATCAATATTAGTATCAACAAACAACAAGTATGCGACGCCACAACCAACTTGATAAGCCTTGCTAGTGCTTCATCCACTACTAATAATTATCCTCAACATTTTCTACTTTCGTTTCCTACCTGCAACTTCCTCAAAGTCGGAGTCGTCCGTATCAACAGCTGTGACCACAGTGGACGCTGGACGCGTTTTTGTATGCCGCTTAATGCGAGTCGATTTGGTTTTGCTCAGTCGCGACGGGGCATCTAACGACGGAGGCTGCGGCTGCTGCTCTGTTGCAGTTGCAGTTGCTTTTGCTGCTGCACTTGCTCCAGAACGTCGACGCTCCGTTACAACAATCGCTTGTTGCTCGTTTGGCTCATTTTGGTTTTGGTTTTCGCCCAATGCAAGCAGTGCGTTGACATCCATTGCGGCAGCGTTGCTCGCCTGACTGCCCGGGGGCGTGGCCGTGGCGTTACGTTTGCTAAGTAGTGCTTCCCTTGTCCGTTCCAGGCTATTGGCATTCTCGAGCAAGCCACGGAAATCGAATGCCTTATTGTTGCTGGCATTGTCCTCGAGGCTGCTTTCGTTGTTGTCCTCGGAACCGGAACCAGAATTGGACAGATTTGTAATGCCTGCATTGCAATCGAATTGCGGCGCTGGCGATTTCTCCTTGACTGCCGTAAAGAAACTGGAGCGCAAATCGATTTCAGCTGGATTGACCAAATAGTCATCAACACTCGATTCGCTGCTGGAGTCCGCGTTGTTGCTTTCATTGGGCGTTTTGGCGTTTTTTGACGCCGGTAAACGGCTGGCAGAGCCAGACGCCGATGGTGAGTTCTGTGTCGGTGATGCGGGAAACGTTTTCGGTGGCGGCCTATATTTATTGAACAGCTTGGAGCGCAGTGATTGCCCGCTCGGTTTGCGTTTCTTCACTGAAGCGCCCTTTATTCCACTCGGCTGCTTTTGTTCCCTATACAAAATATTTAATTAGTATTATTTGAGATTTTAATTAATTCGTTTGCTTGCCTCTTTTTTTGTGTAGCACACGCCGAGGAGCGACCACTGGCGCCCGCTGCTGTAGCTGCAGCTCCTCCTGGCAGCTCCTCAAATTCGCTGTCATCGTCATCCGATGATTCGCCACCGCGAACATCTTTCCCGGGCTTCCATTCGTCCTCTTCGCTGGCCGAAAAGCCTTCGGACAAGGACTCTTCTTCTTCGTCCGACATTTTGTGTGGGTGCTTGTTGCTCAAAGGGTCTGACCAATTTACATGTGTGTATGTGTGTTTGTTCCACTTACAGTTATTGATTTTTATTGCGCACTTTCAGAACCTCCGTTTCGAGTTTGCCGTTGCTCAAACAGACCTCAATTTGTTTCCACTCGTATCATATAATACACTAATATATCGACGGTCTCTTGCAAATATTGTGCTTGGATTTTATATAGCATTTTAAACAAATTCACGAAATAGACATTTCCGCGCTAGGCTGGCGTTGGGGCTACGAGATAGCGATAAATGTTCGATAGGTAGACGTGGTTGAGATAATGCATAGGTGCCAATTATCGATTGATTATTACTTGCAATTTGAATGTACAATAATTCTATTTATTTCGGAGAAAACGTTGTATACAAAATAGGCAAATACATGATAATAAATACACATTTAATGTAAATAATTATTGCTTACGCAGCTCAAACTGTCGAAAGAATATAAATGTGTTGTTTTCGTTACTTTTAGCTTTCGTTTTTTATTAAAATGTTATACAAAAATCTTTAAATGTAATATTGCATTAATTTTTATCATATATTAATTAGGCGCCAAGAGACAAAATTATTTTATTTTAATTCCGATATATCGATATGCATACAGATGGGTGCAAATTGTAGACAAGAGTGTGACCATAAAAAATTGACTCAGCAAATCTCGGCTGTCTCGAATTTTGTCACATGTTAGACAACACTGCTCAATTATTGTTTATTTACCAACGCCACCAAGCATAAAATCTGATTTTTGCTTGAACTCTATGAATTCAACTGGCGAGGAACTGCATCCAAACTGGGTTGCTTTGACCACACTTCATGTGCCACTCAAACGCTTTATTCGCGCTGGAGCTGCTGCGCAAGAGAAGGGCATAGTAGAGAAGCACACAATCGAAGGCGTGAGTGGCGATGAAGTTCAGCACTTCTACAAGGAAATCATCGAGACGCCAGAAACAAAGAGAGCATCCCGGACAATCACAAGAAGCACTCGCACTTTGGGCGCTGTCAAAGAGACACCACAATTGCTCTTCGATCGGAACAGATTCTTTCGCCTGGCAACAAGCAACAGTGTGGAGCAGTTGTCCCAAATGTGCTTCACCGATGAGCAACAGCTGAATCTCTGTGATGCCTATGGCTGGACTGCGCTAATGATGGCTGCCTGTGAGGGAGCCGAGGATGCTGTGGCCTGGCTGCTGCAGCTAGGGGCAGATGCACACGTTGCAGATAAAAGTGGCAACACTGCCCTTATACTGGCCAAGAGAAAATGTCACGCTGGCATTGTGCATTTGCTGGAAACCAAAGGCGAATTCGTTAGGTGCGAGGATGCGCCAACAGTCAATGCTGTCACACCGTTCTATTGTGAAGTATGCGAAAGGAATTACAAAGAGTCCACATGGCGGACACACCAGACTTCCACTGTGCATCAGTTTAACATGAAATCACTGCCCATCCACAAACTGCAAAAGTTCAACATATCGCTGAGGAATCGGGGCCTACAGCTGATGGTTAAACAGGGCTGGGACCAGGAACATGGCCTGGGACCGACTCAGAGCGGGCGCCTCTACCCAGTGAAGACTGTGTTGCGCAAGCATCGCACTGGCGTGGGAATTGAGCAATCCCCTGCCCGAGTTACACATTTCCAAGCGTTCGACACAAATGCCACAAAGCTGAGACATCGTAATCCCTTTACGGCTCAACCTCGACGCACACGCAACGACATGAAGCGGGAGAAGCTACGCGAATGGAAACAGGAGCGTCGGTTGCGCAGTGAATTAAGTTGACTATTTACATGTCTATGTGTAAATTGATGGTTAATGTAAATAAAAATATAATTATATAAAAATATGATCCATTTTGAAGTTAATGATACTTCTAAATGATAATTCCAAAACTGTGCGACAATTTTGAAAGTTCTTATATGAAAATTGCTGTGAATCAAATCTCAGTGAAATCAATGGATTTTTCGGTTTCAATTGCGGTAAATGATGAAGCGCAACATCTTTGCGGTTGGCTAGGTCATGGCTGTTAGACACCTACACTTTGTGGCACGTGCCATGAGATGACCTTTTGCGCGGAGGCGAGCTACATTTGTTTTTGGCACAGTTGGCTCCTTGCTGACTGTTGCTTTATGGAGAAGGGGGAATGGGCGGATGCGGGTTGAGGGGATGCTTGACGGCCGCGAAGTTTAGCCTGGAGTTGCGAAAGCGAAAGCTGTTGCACGTCACGGCGAGCGCGCTCTCCCCGTAAGCATTCATTGAGGTGACACCGATTTCGCTTCGCGCCTGCGCATTAAACGCTTAACCCCTTACAGCCGACGACGACAACGACTATCCTGCAGATATGTATATAAGGCAGGTTTCCGAGTTGCGACATTCAGTCGCGTTCGGACTGTGACACTGTTTACACGTTATCGACGCTCCTGCAACAAATCTCTTGCTCTTGCTCCTGTCGTCACATCCTGTGCGTGTTCAAAAGTTGTGCGAGTAATTAAACGAAAGTGGAGTGTCGCGCTGTGCGAAGGTCAGCCCACAGTGTGCACACTTGGTAAATAAGAAAATTGTAATTATTATTAAAAATTCTATGTGAAATGAAATCTAATTGTGAAAAGTCAATTCGCACACAAGGAATTATCGAAAGAAATTCAAAAAGCAACGTTTTTTCCGAATTTGGTGTGGTAACACTACTGCTACTACCCCAGTTTCGATCAACAGCTGTTCGGCCATGCAAACACAAGACGCAAAGACAAAACGTTGGCGCTCGGAACATTAGCGTCGCATTTGTTGTGCTTATTTGCGTTTGCGGTCCCAACGTGTTCGGTGTGCGTCGAGCTAAAAGCGCTGCTGAAAAAATAAAGAATATTTCAAATTAGTTTAAAACTTATGCCGACGTCGTCTTATTTGTGAAGTGCAAAAAAAAGTAATTGTGTGGGTTCAGCGTAAAATATACATTAAATTAAGCAAAGTATGCAATTAAATGCTATTACGCAAAACCTACAAAACATTCTCCTGGAATATAACAATAATATACTGTGTAACAATTCGAGTGCAATTTGCGATGCCATGTGATTTCCGGGCGTCTGCATTGAACTTGACAACAATTGCGAAAACCTAATAATATTTACAAACACATGTGTACATTTGTGTGTCTGAATGAGCTGCCATTATTGTTGCAAAATATATCGATATATATTTTGTTTATAGTTTATTTCTGTAAGCAACTTGCACAGACGCACAGCCTTTTATTTTTGTGTCTGTTTGTTTGGTTTACATTTTTCAATTCTACCTTGCTTTTTTTCATCTCGTTCATCGTCGCCTCGCCGCGTCTCATCGGTGCGTGCTCTCTTCTTTGCCAAGCAGCAGCAGCATCAGCAGCAGATCATCAAAGTGCCTGCCTGCCCTGTGGGGTAGCGCACTCATTCGCTCGCTCTCTCCATGAACTTTGCGCGTGCCTTTTTCAATTTGTTTGATCTGTCATTGCATTCGCATCTCCCTTGCTCCCATTTGGCATGCGGCTTAGTCGCTGCCTGCTTACTCACCCATGCGGTTCTTTTTTTATATAGTTTTTTTTCTTGTTTCTATTCGCTCACAAAACGATTTGATTATTTAGAAATTAATGCAATGCGATCGATGGGCATTAGCGGGGCGGTGCTACAGGCAGCATTGTATATGAAATTTTTCTGTTATTTAAATACTTTTTATAAAAGTGAATTGTGGCATGTTTAGTTTTTTTTTCTGTGATCAATTATAATACTGTTGTAGAGTGTATTATAATATTATAGTCATGCTTGTGACGCATTGAAGGAGACATCTCCGATAAATATTCCAGATTAGCATCAGTAGCTGAGTCGACTTAACCATTTTTTTAAAATAATTATTTGTGAAAAATCAGTACATAGTTCGGAGATCAAATAGCTGCAAGACGAAAATTTTAAGCCCATAGTTGTTGGCAATTTAATACTGCGCTTAAATAAATGTTGCGAAAATTAGGATAAATATAAATAAAAATGATTTAAAAATCTCGTAAATAAAATACTTTATGTAGTCACATGGCTTCTGGTCTATAAACGTCTTTTTACCATGAGCTTTGAAAGAGCTATAACACAAGAGAGCACATCACCCAATATCGTAAATCTTTAAAATCTTAAACCAAACAAATAGCCAAAAAAAAAAAAAAAATACGAGATCGAAAAAGTAAATGAAAATTCTACATGTTTATTGTTATTATGAAGCAATACACAAAGTACCCACAAATTCTTATATAGCAGTGTACTCAGTACTCGGTAATTGGTACACTGCAAACAATAATAAAGAGATAAGCAATTATGGACAAAAAACTCTTCCGGGACAATGCCGAAAGCAACAAATCTTGCGCTTGAAATTGTCTGCTACTAAAAGTTTTCTTTCATGGTGGAAAATAGCTGCAAGACAAATGAATAAATTTAAATGCAGCCAAAAAAGGCTAAATAAATAGTAATGAAATGAAATATAAATTCTTAAAAATTAAAAATTAAAAACAAAAAATAGTGTATTGCAAATAAGATGTTAAAGTGTTCTAGTTCCATAACGCATCTGAGCAAATCTTGTAAAAACACATTAGTTTGTTTATACAATCGATAGAAAATGCGCGAAATTAACCATAAAAACAATTACAACAATTATAAACAATTGACTATAATTGAAATAACAAAATCGTTCTGACGGACAGCTAAAAACAACAACAATTGTATTTTCAGCCTTTTCCGGTGGTTCGTCCAACTCAAATGCCAGGCGAATCTTAAAGGTGAGTCTCAACAGATTATTAAAGCAAATGCAAATAAAACGAAACGAAAGAATTCAAATTGTCTACCGTGGGGGCATCTACTAAGTAAATGCTATAGACATATATATATATATATATATATATATATATGTATATATAGATAGAGTAGTGTTTGCTATTGGAAGCTTAATGGCTGTGGCATAAATCTTTCACCTGCTGGAATTTTCTAATAACGCGAAGGTGTTGCACGCGGTGCTCAGCGGCGCATTAAATGAGAAATTTGCAAAACTTTCAACATAAATTACTGCCTACAATTAGGCGTACTATACACACACACAATCAAACACAAGGACACACACAACATACATACACATGAGCACTGCTTAAAGCAGCCAAAAATAAAAGTTTTTCCAGAGTGTCTTTGCCGTCTCCCTCTTCTGCGGTCGGCGCATAGTAAATTAACAAAAATTAGTCTTGAAGTTTGTTGCCAACAATTTGGGAAATGTTATTGTGGCTTTTAGCGGATAAACATCTTAAGTTAAAACAACTGAAATTAACGTTAATAATGAGAGGTTCAAATAGTTTCCGACTGAGTATAATTATACCCATCAACGAAACTGATCCAGTTTATTTAATTAATATATTACCAGTTACATTTTTTTTAATGTTATTTGTATTTCGCATAAGTAAGAAAACTTGAAAAATAAGAAACTTCCATTGTATATATATATATTGGAATATTACATTCCCATGCGGTCCGAAGTCATCTCTTTTAAAACTTGACTAGTGATGTTGATCAGGCATTTATATATGCTCTATGGCATCGCAGACGATTCCTTTAACATGTTGCACACTTCGCGACAAAATTGTAATACCCTCTGCAAGTGTCTAATAACTAAAAGTCTATAACTATTCAATTTATGTGTTTTGCTCTATTTAATATCTTGTGTGGAAAAATATAAAATTAGAAAAAATCAATTTTCCACCATCACATTTAAAAAATGTTTGTTGTTGTTTACTTTTACTTTTTGTAAATACTCGCTTGAAGACTTAAATGCTTTCTTAAGAAGCGGGTACATATTTTAAATAAACCATAAATTATATATTGATTTTCGTTATACATCTCTCAATTCTACGCCGGACTAAATATTAACGTGTGGGTGCAAGGGCAACATTTGAAAAGCAAAGTGGGAAGCAAACGTGACGCTACATTAAAAATTCATTGGGTTGTTGCCTCAAATTGAGAGGGTAGCTCAAAAAAAAAGTTATACAACAAATCTATCATTGTTTTTCTTCTTTCCTTTTTTTGTTGTGCTCAGTGAAATGGAAATGATATAAACATTTCCAGGCAATTTCGTTATATATATTATTTGTTATACAGAAGTATTTCGTGGAAACTTTAGAAGGAGTTTACTTCTATTCCATTTGACAGACAGATCACACAAATCGAATTTCTTATCATTTCAATTAAATGACAGAGCTCTAACAAACGACTCTCGTATGTGATTTAGTGCTGACTGCTTAAGGGCGCTAAAACTTTTCAGACAGCTGTATTCAAGGCCCTTTGAAAATATTTACATAAATGAGCTGTTGTGCCTTGTGGGCCTGCTTGGATGTATGTTTGTGGAACTTGTTTAGGCCCTTATTTGCAAAGTTCTTTGGGGGTTATTTGTATGCATTATGGGGACAGTTTCTTATTGGTTGTCCCAATCAGGCTTACAATAGCTTTAAATCAAGGCCAAAGAACAGTTTATTGTTAGGACCCCAAGCCATGCCCTTATCACAAGAGGCCTCTTTCAATATTTGGTAGGGATTTTAATTGCTTTAGAAATAACTCGAAAATTTCTTTTGAATTAATTTAGTTGTGCCTTTGACTTTTTGCCAACTTTTCCTAATGACCGAGAGAGAAAGAGGTAGAAAGAGTGGGGGGTTTATTACTGTTCTCAATTTGTTGCAACATTGCTTTTGTGTTGCCAAGTTAATTAGATTTGATTTTTACGATGGTACTTGTCCTGTGACGTCAAGGCGTCAAAGGGCCCACAACTTACATGAAAATCATTTTAAAGAGCCAGCCACTTTCCCAATAATTATGTATATGCTTATACGGCAAAAATACACGGAAGAGGATAGAAAAATCAATGTAATTTGTACGTATTTAATCAAAGTGGCTATTTTATGAACGTTTCATTGATTTTCGACACTAATTTTTGTATACGTATAAAGAAATACACACATGTGTGTATAGTTCTCTCTGCAGAAATGTTCACAAGGCGCAAGTATTTGATTGAGCGTGTAAAAGTGGCTTAGCCACCGAACTCTGCGACTCCTCAGAGTCCTTAAAGTCTTAGCCAAAAAGACCAAAGTCAAAGTTGTGGCGGCACCAAAATCCAGTGAAGCGCGAAATCAACTTAATGCAATAGACTAGAAGAAGAAGCAGCAACAGCCGAAGTATATATTTCCCTGTAAAAGCCGCAAGAAAAACTCAACAGACACACACACACACACACACACACTCATCGGATACAAATACAGAAAAAATCACATATTTATAGTCAGCAAGCCACGTAAAGCAAACATTTGCAGCTTATGTTCATGTGCCGCACGTGTGTGTGAGTGTGTGTGTGTGTGTGTGTCTGAGTGTGTTAGTGGCCAGCCCACGTCATTGTCACAAAATCTGTACGTTTATGTCGCTGCCATAAACTCCAGATAGGTAAAAATAAACAACAAGCCATGTATGTATTAATGAAAATTATGCTGAGAACTCGAGTGTCAGCTTTTTTTAATGCTCAAATCAATGTAGATTGAACATGAAATGGTGGCATGCAACACAAATCGTCAACTTTGTGCGCTACAAAATTTGTAATGACTGCGCTTAAGATCAGCTGCTAAATTGAATTAAAGTTTGGCTGTTGAGAATTTCATATTTAAATCGAACAAAATTGTAACAGATTTTCCCACGTTTTGGCATCATCCATCGAGGATATTTAAATTGTTTGTTGAGAACTCAAAGCTTAAATCAAGTCAAGATGAAAACCATTAAGCGTTGACGTTACTCTGCACTAAAAACGTTTTCTACACCAAGTTTTGTGGCTTTTAAGTAATGGATGGATATTTTGTAACAACGTATACATATTACACAAAATCTTAAGAGGTTGATTAAAATGATAATTAATAATTAAATTTTGGTGTTAAAAAAGACCAAGAGTGCAGCTAGTACGATTAATTTAAAATTTCACTACCATTGGGATAATAAACTTGAGGTAGTGTGATTGTATAGCAGGATTACTGCTAACACACACACATACATATACAAATAATAATGGCTGCATTTTTAGCCAGGAGTGTCTTGGCTTCGAGTTGCACACATGCGAGTATAAAAGAAGAAAACAAACACGCATTTTCATATCGCCTCATTGCTATGCAAGCTGATAAACTTGAGACGACGACAACTAAACGACAACAAGGCGCAATAAAAACAAACTGGCGAACAGACAGACAGACAGACAGACATACGACTGTGTGTGGAAGGCGGGGGCGGGTAGGGGGGTGGCACTAAAGCCGCGACGCTGAAAGGGCAAACAAAACAGAAAGATTTTCAAGGCAGTTTGAATGTCAGCTGAAGTCAGTTTTGTGATTTAGATAAAACACTACTGAAATAATAAGTTGCTCAAGATCTGTTTGCTCTTCAGTGCAATCACATTTCGCACCAAATTGCGTCAGCGATTAGAACTTTGAGTTTGTGCTTGTGTTGGTGCACCACTTTGTGGCTAGATAGAAAACTTTGTTATAATAGAAAATTGAAGACAGTATTCTCAGAATTCACTTCGAATTAGTTTTTAATACCACAAAATGTGTGTAAATTTCATAATTAATATCTGTTATCCAAAATAGGGGTACATTTAATAGTATTATTGTACACATATAGATCTTCCCTTAATGGTTGCTGGTGCTAACTGCCCCGTCAGGCAGTCGACTATTTATTGGGGTTCATTTCACATAATATTCAAACAAATTGTGCACCTCAATTTGCAGAATATTATTTGATGAAGTACATAATCGATTTTTTAGTGTCTACTTGAGTAACTACTTGAGTTAACTTTGCTTATGCTTCTCCTGTTTTTTTGGGTAGTCAACACAGCGTATGCGCAATAAATCAAATTTATTACACACTCTACTGACACACACAGGGGGCAAATTGTGATATATACGGCAGCCATAAACTAAAATTCGCATTTCGAGCTAAATGCTTAAGTGCAACGCAACTTTGATGCATGGCCAATTGTACGGGAGTGTATTCACTATCAGCTGCGAACTGTTAACGTCAGCGATAAGAGCACACCATATGAAACATTTGTTTATAATGTACTGCATTTAAAGTTCATTTATCCCGTGCCATAATAAAAAAAACAAATTGTTTAACAATGGCTACACATGTACACATTCAAAAAATACGAAAACAAATAAATATGAGCTAACAGTGAGTGTGCGTGGAAAGAATATACATATGTATGTAAATTATGAATACTAAGAAAACATAATGCTATAATCACTTAAGTTGCCATCAGATAAGCACGTAGCACGTGCAGCCAATGACAGAAATATACTTTATACGATTGCTCCAAATTTGCATATTAAGGATGCCCCCTTCTGACTTATAAGAGAATGCCAATAAACTCAGTTTGTTCATGGCCATCGCAGTCTCCGTTTTTGCAGCCAATAAATGCAGGACCCATAAATATTGATGCTCATTGGGTTGTTAATGAATGTCCTGTGACATGCTGGGTCCTCGAAAAACGAACTGGGTTGCATTAGCTACCCAGACGGAGGGACATTTCGGGTCGCATTAACACAACAAAGGACATCAATTCGACCATAGTAATATTTTTGGAGACAGTCTGAGGAAATTGCAAAATTCTAACTATTTTTAAGGCAATGTTTTCTTTCCACATATATTTTCAGTCAGTTCAAATAAGCCAGTCTCACGAGCCAACTTTGATTTTCTTCTATGTGTCGGACTTGTGCCTTCTGTTTGTTTGGCATGGTGTTCACTTTGTATCGATTTTGAGCTGCCGCCAAGTGGCTTCCAAATGCGTCGGACGCTTGAAGGCCATGTCTTTATGCAATTTTATGCAACTATGGAAGGGCCATAAGCTCAATTTGAAGTGTCCCTAAAATGCACTTTGCAGAAGATTATTATAAATTGGAGAACCATCAGGTCTTTTGTACAGAAGACACAATAAACAATATTTTAATTGAGCAGATGACAAAGTTATACACGTACAACGATTGGAAAACTGAAATTAATTAATTAAAGCATAGAGTTAATTAACGTACATGTTTTGAAAGTAAATAAAAAACATTGCATAATAATGATAGCTATAAGGGATTTGTTGTAAGCGAGTTGTATATTTTATTTAATTGACAATATGTATAAATCATTGAACCGACAAATTTAAGCCAACATAAATAACTTAGCTTGTTCACTCTGATGAGTTTTGTTGGAAATAGGTCAAGTTTGATTGAAAAATTTGTTTACAAACATATTGCCCCCATATATGTATATATATACATTTGTTTCTCATGAACTTGTTCTCATTGAACTGGACTAAAAGGTAGCTTGAAGTTGTGCAAAGGTATGCAACAGACAGTAAGTATGTTCGTTCCTATTTTTGATTACTATAAACAGTCCAGTCATAGGGCTATGAACGCATCTTTAAAGCATACAAAAAGACAGGGTATTTCATAGTAGGACACTATGCTGGAGCATTTTTAATTGATTTAATTAATTGATGTTTACCATGCAACGTTTCCATACATTCCCAGATTTAATTTATAATATTTAAGCGATAAATACAAAAAAAAAAATGTGTCAAAAAGGGAAAAATAAAAAATTTTTCAATATATTTTTTATATTACGATTCACTTTAGAGCATACGATTAATGTGGCTATATAGCACATATGTACATATATGGTATATGTATAAAATCTGTTGTAAATTTTGTTTTTTAATTTTACAAGTGGGTACAGGAGGAGTGTGTAGTGGATTACGTTTTTATCTATTTTGGTTTTATGACTGGCCACAAATATTTACAGCTTCATCGTTGAAGTATTTGCAATGCACATGACTCTTAAAAAAAGTAATCACATAAATTTGTCGCATTCTATAAACACAAAAGTTGATTTTTCACTTTTTTTAACGATGGTCACACACCTCTTAAATTTTTAATGAAACACAAACATGTTTTGAAATACAGTATCATGCTCACTCACGCATACGTAGAGAGCTCTGTTTCTCTCTCTCTCTCTCTTTGTATTTCTCTCTATCTCTCTCTTACACACACACATGCACTCTCTAGTGAATAAGCTTGCTGAATGTGTGTGTGTACTTGTGAATATGACTGCAAATCCTTGTGAATTGTTGACTCACACAAACAGGCAGCGAGCATTTAACTCGTGGGCACGCCCACTCCTATAAATGGGCGCATTGGCTCATTGTGTTTTGGGCCCTAACTGACCTGCCTGCCTGCCGTCTCGGCCTGCCCCTTTGGGTGCCGTTTGCTTTTCTATTGTCGGTTGGGGGCATCTATGCCACTGTTGTTGCACTAGCATACAATTCAATTTAAAGTTGGAATCCTAAAGATCTATCATTTTTGTTGTAGTTCATTTTCATCTCTTTCAATTACATATTTTCTAAACATTTCCTATAAGCAGGCTAAAAGCCTTTGACTATGTGCGTTTATATTTCAATTCCGCAGTGTTCGGAGTGATGCACACCCATTAAGCAGTTGCAAAGATAAACCGGACAGCTGTGGCAAAGCGAAAGTTCGCTCCATTTTGTAAAACATGCACCCAACAGCAGAAAGTTTTCTAAGGACATTTACGTGCTGGCAAAAAGTGTCAAAGTTGTTGTTTTCGCCACAAAAACTAAAAATATCAAAACTTGAAAAACATCTTCGAAATTGCCTTATCCTTTTAGCGTAAGGCTCTTCCTCGCTTTTGACTTGCCATTGGCTGCGGAATGTAATTTTTTCAAAATTTATCCAAGAACGTGCCTGTTGTCATATATGTGATATATTCGCCTTGTCAGTATATGCAAATAATAATTGCGTTTGCATTTTTAAAGAAAGCGAATTGAAAAACAATTGAATTTCCTTTTTATATTATTATTTTGATTACCTTATCTATCTATCTCCATTTTTCCTTGCTGTAAGAACTCTCAGAGTTTTGCCTGAATTGAGAATCTTAATCTATTTGGAAAAATAATCCATTTTGTAAGCGATTGTGATTGTGTAGCATACCTTTCAGAGGAGTCTTTATAAACATAACACCAGAGCTGCTCTGTAAACATTCCAGAAATTATTGTCATTTTTTTTATAGTGCTAAGTATTCTTTGTATTTCAATTAAGTCATCTTTTTTGTTTTAGAAACTTGGAATACTCAAATGAAAGCTTTTTTTTACATTTATTTAAGTAATTATATCATTTTTTCCCTTTTGAACTTGCGTTATCTGTGGGTAGCTCCAGCAGCCGGAGGTCAGCTACATATGCGTGACTTTTCATGCCACGTGATTAACTTGCATGGCTCTTAATGTCCGCGCTGTGCCCCATGCCATTTTTGCAGATGTGTGTGTGTGTGTTGGACGCATATGCAAATGGCCATGAGTTGGTTAGGGGCCAGGTCCAGTCGACCAAATGCGCCGCGTGTTTGCATGTTATAAATACTTTCAGTTTTGTTTATGACTCTACAGCACCAACTTTCATATTACACACACTCAAACAACACACACACACACACACACACACACATATTCACACTCACCCTGAGCTGTGCGTGACTTGGCGTGAATGCGAATTTAACGCATTTCACCTGTGGACTTTCACTGACTAATTTGTTTCTGTTTCTGCTTCTGCTTCACTTTCTCTGTCTCGCTCTCTTTTTGTCAGTGCCACAACTGAGATTCCAGCATTGCTGAACTGAACTTTGTGCATTTTGGTGAGTTTTCCTCTTCTTTTTTGAAATTGCCACTTGTTGAAAGAATGAAATGAACATATTAAATCCATTTGGTTAGCTTTTAAAATTTTGAGCTACAGAGCGGTTGAGATTCCTTTATATAAATACCTAAGAATCTAAATGGTTCTAAGAAATTTGTATAATATTTTCAATTCGGAACATAATGAGATTAGAATGGAAACCCTACATTTTGTGATTGCATATTTTATATTAGTGATTTAATTCTGTTGCATTTTCCAGTCGAGCAACCTTCCTATTTAATCTCAACACGCCGCTGCACATTATGTGTGGCGATAAAATATGTGGCAAACAATGCAGCGGCCGCATTGAAATTGTTGAGTAGGAACTGAGCTGAGGGGTTGAGCGGAACACTTTGTGGTGGGTTAAGTGCGTCTGTGTTGGCAAGAGGCCAGCACTTCGTTGTGGCAAGTGGAAAGAGGGCAGTGGTGCGGCAATTATCAGCTCCTTGCAGCGAGCTTTGCAATTGGCAGCTGTGAAAATTTGTTCACTTCTTCGCGCTGTTTGTTGTTGTGTTGTGTGTGTGTGTGTGTGTGTGTGTGTGTGTGTGTGTGTCTGTCTGTCTGTGTGTGAGCGGATGTACTATGCGTGCATGCAAATTAACTTACTTAAAGGCGTTGAATCCTTGAGTCGACACTCTTTGCTGACGTCAATTGATTGCTGTTCAGTGTGTGCTAACAGACGTTGCCTTAGCATCTGCAATAAAACGAACCACACACATCCGCACACACACACACACACACGCGAGTCAAGTGCCAGAGATATGTGGAAACATGCAACAAATACAGACTTGTTAATACAGTCACCTCCCCAGACTTCTTGTCTGCACATGTTCAATTCATGCGTTAGAGATATTCCTAGTTAGGGATACAGTCAATGTGGCAGACTTCAAGGCTGCCTGCAACATTACAATTCATCTGAAATCTCATTTAATCTAGCCAGCTAAGCTGCTAAGCTCATACGCACTTATTATCCTTTTTTACTCTTGTTTTGTCATCATCAGTGATTTGCATTAGCTCTTAGCGATAATCATTGGGCTAATTGCTACATAACATGGCATTGTTCCGAACAAAGGCCAAAAAAATATCCATTAATGGGTTCGTGTTTCCACAAAAAGTAGCATGAAAATAATGCCACGTATGAATAACTTGACGATTTTAATCGGCAGCCCTAATAGTATTTCTAGTCAAAACAGAGCATGTTAACAACTTTTTATGTTACAAGATTTATTCTTAGATAAAATTGTAGTCATTTAATATTCACGCTTAAAGCGAAAACTCGAAAAAATTTTAAATTATTTGTAAATGTAAAAATGAGACGGTATTTCCTAGAATAGACTTGACTAGAATCGAAGCCATCGATTGTATAATTTTGGCCGTATTTATGAAACCTGTTCTTATATTATATGATGTATTTAAATTACATTTCCAAAATGAATTAATTTTTGATAGATTTTTTTTACTGTGTATTTGCTATGCTGTACATATGTATGTGTTTGATTGCTTCGGTTCGGTTGGTTGCTTATTGGACAAGCCACTCCATTAGACTTAATCTCTGTGTAATGCAAGCGCATTTGGCATTTTTTTTTTTATTGTCTTAGCTGTTGTTGCCACGGCCACGTTGCGCACGAAAAGTATGCAATGCTATTTTTTGTATGTCAGCGACGCGCTCGAAAAACATATGTGCAGAGCAGAGGCAGAGGCAGAGTAGAGGCAGAGGCAGAGGCAGAGAGAGAGAAAATTATTGGCAAAAAATCCAGTTATATAAAACACAACAAAACGACCATCAAATAATAATAATAATAATGAAATCAGTGCAAACCAAACAAATGTGGCCAAGGGCTCGTAAAGTAAACATCATAAAGCCAAAAGTGCCAAGTGGGCCAACTACAAACCGTTGGCGATATATATATGTGCAATCCGTGCCACAAAATAAATTGTGTATATTTTTACACCGTCTGCTCGACTAAACAGTTTATTATGTGTCTGGAATTTAGCCCCATAAATTGACCTTGACAGTGAAATACTTGTGGGGACACTTACGTTAAGTTAGCTAGCAAGAAAAATATTTGGAGATTGCAGCTATTACTAGGTAATACAATTTTCCACATAGAACTTCAAGACATAAAAAAATAATAATTATTATATAAAATCGTTTTTAGGAAAATGCCTAAGTAAAACTAAACTAAACCGATCTGCTCTTCAGCTTTTAAGGCCACTGTTGCTGCTGCTTGCAATCAGCTAAAACTACAATGGTCAATGTGATAAATTGCGGATGACAAACTCAACAGTTGCACCACTCTGCACCATTATGTTAATGAACGTGCAGCAGCAGCCGCGTAAATGCAATTATAAGCAATTGCCAGAACACTCAAAGCCATAGGCAGCTGGACGGTACAGTTAAGGTTGCCAAGTTGCTGTAACTCAAATACCCTAAAGGACACCATTGCTCCAGCAACATAGTTCACTGATTTGGAACACCATCAAGGCAACATCATCTGCTCATCACATGATGTATATAGTTAAGAGCTTTTGCTCATTTTAAGTTGGATATAAACAAAAAACACTCCTTTCAACGTGGCTATAATAAATCTACTTTTCGTGCTTAAGTATATTTTCAATCATATTTGAATGTTTTCCCACATTTCGTAATAGCTTAATAGAATAAAAAAACGTTTTTCAAGTTTTTGCATTGCATTAATATAATTCGAGAACATTCAGAATATGAAAGCATTCGTCAAACGAGACTTGGATGGAGTTGAGCCGTTGAAATGCGAGACGACAATGTCTACTAATTGAGCCCACTTCAGAGCGTGGATGACGTTGTGCGTTTGTGTCGGTTTCTCTGTCTGCAGCTGCTACCTTGTGCTGCCTGCTAGCTTTGCACCTGCCACTGACACTGACACGCACATCACATGTTCCAATCCTGAAAGCTCTTGCTCTTCACCTTTTTCTTGCTGAATTTTTTCGCTTTAACATCCTGCAATCCACTCATCCATTTGAGATGCCTTTTGTTGCTTATTAAAGGCGAATGTGTCTGCCGCATGAGCGCATAAATTAAATGAGCTGTTTTTGTTGTTGTTGTTGTTGATGCCTCAGTAAATCGTTGGGCATGGCCATTCTCTCCAAAAAATTACTCTTGTGCACTACCAGTAAAAGTCGATTCTGATGAAATTACGTATACGCAGCGGGACAACAATCCATGAGCGTGTTTGGCTGTGTGTGTGTGTGTTTGTGGGATAAACTTTGTGCTACTGTGCTCTCAGGATAGCATTTGTCGAGCTTTGGACTGGCGCCGGATTAAATTTGTCCCCGTTGTGGTTCTGTCTCATGCGCACTTATGTGATATGTATAATAATATAATTTTTTCCTTTATACCCACTACAAATGTGCAACAAAGAGGATCATGAACCAGTGCAATTGGAATTTTAGGATGCATTTCGAACCTCATCAAGCTTATACATACACATATATATTTTTAATGAGGATGAGAAGCCAAGGTTAGAGAACATAAGAACTAGAGATTTATAATTCAACATATTAGTCCTCGTATGTCATCCCTCATCTCCAATTACCTCCATTGTAAATGCCATGCTTGAAACGAAAAATGCTGAAAAATGTTTATCAAATGTTTTCAATTTTAATTGGTTCTACAATAAATGAAAATTTTGAAATGCTTGTGAATGACACTTTGTGAATTGTCGCCTTAGTTGTTCTGACATAAAGTGTTGAGTGCCGAGCATGAAATACATGTGGTTTTGTTGTGCAACATGAAAATTAAAACACTTTTGTAGCTTCACGCTCAGTTCTACAAATGTATACAGGTAAAAAGTATGTGAGTGTCTAGCACGCTCTTGATTATTTGTCAATCAACTACGAGATGCACATTTAAAATTTTCTCCTCGATATACACACACACAGCACAACTTCTCAACAATGTTTACACAATTGATTGGACCAAGGGGTTTGGCTCTTCTGCGACACTGGCAATTGAACAATAGTCTGCTGCTGCACTCTAAGCAAGCAACACCTATGGAGATTAGGGACTACAGCAAAGATGCATCGCCAGACAGGAAGGATAATGCACCGCCGAAGGAAGCCAGCAAAAAGGACATCAAAGCGGCTGCTGTGAAATCGAATGCTGCAAGCGATAAGAAACCAGATGTGAGCAAAGAAAAGTCATCTTTCCGTCAAGCAAAAATGACGCCATGCAAGGGGATGTTGAGCAATACGAAATCGGAGTTTGGACCACTGAAAGACAGCGATCGCATTTTTCAAAATTTGTATGGGTTTTACGATTGGCGCTTGAAAGGCGCATGCCAGCGTGGGGATTGGTATCGCACGGCGGATCTGCTGGATATGGGTGCCAACTGGATTGTGGATGAGGTGAAGCGCAGTGGATTGCGCGGTCGCGGCGGCAGCGGCTATTATACGGCCAATAAGTGGGAGTTCCTGCGAAAAGTGAATGCCAACAATAAGATACTGATACTCAACTGCGCTGAGGGTGAGCCGGGCACGTGCAAGGATCGCGAAATACTGCGCCACGAGCCGCACAAAATAATTGAGGGCTGCCTGCTGGCCGGCTATGCCATGGGCTGTGAGAAGTGCATCATCTATGTGCGCAATCGTTTCTACAACGAGGCGTGCAATCTGCAATTTGCCCTGGCGGAGGCCTATCGCTACGGTCTGCTTGGCTGCAATGCCTGTGACACGGGCATCAAGTTTGATATCCGGGTGCAGCGAGGCGATCGTTATTTATCGGGTGAGGAGACGGCCCTGGTTAACTGCCTGATGGGTAAGCTGGGCAGGCCGCGCAAGCGTCCGCCTTATCTGCATGAACAGGGCTACTTTGATCATCCCTGTTTGGTGCTCAATACGGAAACGCTGGCCGTGGTGCCCACAATATTACGGCGTGGCGCCAAGTGGTTCACGGGACTTGGACGCAACATGAATTTCGGCACAAAGCTGTTCACGATTTGCGGTCATGTGCAACATCCTTGCACCGTCGAGGAGGAGATGTCCATGCCGTTGCGTGATATCATTGAAATGCATGCGGGCGGTGTTTGCGGTGGCTGGAATAATCTGCTAGCTGTCTTTCCGGGTGGTCTGTCCTCGCCACTGATCGGCAAGGTGGATGCCGAGGAGTTGCTTATGGATTACGATTACCTGCAGAAGGCAGGCAGTTCATTCGGCACCGGCGGCATCATTGTCGTCTCCAAAAACTGTGATCCTCTCCTCGTCATGCAACGTTCCATTGAGTTTTATATGAAGCAAACCTGCAAACAGTGTACACCCTGCCGCGATGGGGCCATATGGCTGCCCAAGATCCTGAAGAATTTCACCAAGGGCGAATCCGTGCCGCAGATGATTGATTTTGTGGCAGTGATATGCAAGACAATGATGGGTACGAGTATCTGTGGCCTCTCCGACAGCCAGGCAAATGTGGCAATGGGTCTCATTACGCACCTTGCCCCCCATATTCAACAGCGCATCGAGGAATTTGGCAAGGATTGCAAAAGTTCATAATCTGTATTTGGCCAATAAATTGCTTTTGAATTGCATATTGATTGGGTGCCATCTGGTTGGTGCCACCTGTTTGCCTAGCAGCATGCATCCTTGACCGTATTTTATTGAACTTCCTGGCATTTGAATGTACCACTTGCTAGCCGGATATCGCTTCCTCGTTTGACAAACTACCAAAATCAATATGTCACCCACAACCACAGGCAACTTCGCCCCCCCAGGTAGCAAAGCGCTTAATGCTTGTCCTATCTGTCGCATTCACTTCTGGTTAGTTGCTACAGATTTACAGCGTGTTTCGGGCTGATGAATTGCCATTATCGCAACGAATGGGTGAACAAGTGGCTGCTGTTGAAGAGTATTTGGCCTAAAGATATCTTGTTAGTTAGCTAACGTCTCCGCATTTGAGACTTTCTGTTTTCCTTAAGACAGATTATTAACTTTAGTTGGCTAATACAGTCTATAGACTTTTTATGTTTATGAATATCAATGCTGTATTCTATAGAACGCCTGACAATACTAACTACCAGATGTTGTAAGATGCGTGTCGAAAATCCCACCAAGAATATTTTCAATTTATAATAATATAGTAAAAAGTATCTCCAATCCAATGAGGCAAACAAGGCTAGTGAATACTAAGAATAGAGTATGCACATAGCACTATTGTTTACAATCGCTACATGCATGCCACTTTCAGCACATCCTGCACAGGATATTGAAAAGGATGTGGGACATTAAGCGAAAGAGAGAGAGAGAAAGTGAATGTAAAATTCAAGTGAGGACACGAGTGTGGAAATGGCAAAGGCCACTTTGTTGACATAAACAAACACCAAAGCATTTGTCTGCGCTCGAATGATTGCACCACCACAACTAGTCGAGTGTGCGAGTGTGTGTGTGTGTGTGAATGCCTGGAGATGCTTCTTTTGAGGGTCACATTTGGAATTTATCCTTTTTAAATAGCTTCCATTTAGCCAATAATCAAGTTTCGTCAGCAATATTGTGTGCAAGTGTTGTTGTGGTGCCCCCTAGCCTTAGATACTTGTTTGCCTCCACTAATTTGCTGCTAAGCGGTTTTGGCCAATCACCAATAAAAACTACATCCTGTGAGTGTGTGTTTGTTGTGTGTGCTGCGAGTGTGTCAATTTATTGTACTAGTTGGCATTTGGTGTGTCTCATTTTTCATTTGAGGCAGCGCCTGCTTGAGTCTTATCTCAATTAGGAATTCATCCATTCCAACAGCTGAGCACACTTGACAGCTCCTGACGTTTGCCACCATATCGTTGAGCTTGCCCGAACTCTGCCTCCTCCTGACTGATTGTCAGTGGTGCCACCATGCCGTAATGTCATTTGTGTGAGGGCGAAATCTGTTGAAAAGGACGTGACGTAAATGCGACCCCGTCTGTCAAATACTTTTGCTTCTGTATACATATTTCATACTGCCTTGACTGATTTTGCCAACTTCTCAACAGCAGGCGCCTAAAGACTGCATTGCAAATTACTAGTAGAGAACCACTGAAAGTTCTCATTTGTATTTATTTTTTTTATTTTTTTGGCGAAAGTGTACCTCGAGTGGTTCTGTTGCTTTGATGCGGCTGTTAAAGCGCTCTTACTCATTTAAATAACAGTAAAGCTATGTAATGGTATTTACTTTCATGTCTAAGTATTCAAGTACTCTAGTGGTTTCTATTCATTGCGGCTTGGGTGCCAGAAGAGTGGATATGGGCGCTTTTTGAAGCTTTTTTTTAGCATAATTTTGTTAGGGATGGTGGGGCATATATTATATATCTCTCGTTCTTTCGAAGTGAGAATGACATAAGTTATCAGATAGATTAGGTGTAAAGTTTAATTATAATTCATTACATTCCAACACTCTCTTTCCATTTGTCCATCTTACTCTCTCTCTCTCTCGCTCTCTCTGTTTTTCTTCATCTGTTTTTCTATCTCTATTTCTCACTGCCTTGTTTCTCCATCTGCATTTCTTTCTAATCTCTAATCTCTCTCTCTTTATCTATCTGCCTCTCTATTTATCTTTTTTAATCCCCCTTCAACTGTGTTTAATCCTTTCTGCTTTCCTATGCCTCGCCCGAACTCTTTTTAAAGAAATACTTTTTGTGCAACTCTAGCCGCAAGGCAACATAACTCAATCTTAATTCTTGCTCAAGTTCAGCAACCACATTCAACAATGCACACTTGGCAGCGCAGCGCAGCTGTAGCAACATGCTCGGCATTTGCTTATACTGGTTTGGGTCCACAAAATGAGGCATGTTTACTGACTGGGAAAATGCTTATTAAAGTCAAATTATAAGTTTGAGTAATCATTAGGCAAAGACTAGGCAAAGCGTACCCAAAAAAGATAGCAAAAAATTGAACTAAACTTAGTTACCCAGAATAACGACGCGTACGTGTACGTGGCCCAATATTAAAATGTCCTTTGTTCATGCATAATATTTAATGGCGCGTTATCTCAATCCTCTGCCTAGCTGACTGCACAAAAGTTAATCACATACGCAGTCTTCCCATCTGCCATCCCCATCCTCTGCTCATAAGTAGTTAAGTATTGATTTTGGCCAGATACATCTGACGACAGGAGTACGTACTCGAATTCACACTGTACCGCACTCACACTCACACTCGCACTCGCACTCATATTCACACTCGAACTCGCACTCGCACTGGGTATCCTTGCCTCGCTTGGCTAGCGGATTATAATACGAACATAATCCCTAGTGAAAGCGAATGTCTTGAATTCCGCAAATTAAGGCAGCTCAGTGACAGAAGAAGCAGAAGAAACAGCAACAGCAGCTGCAACAACAACTACAACAACAACTACAACATTAGAAAAAAACAAAACTTGGCATTTTCTTTAACTTTGTCGTTTCTCTTAACTCTATCCAGCAGGAGTTATTGGGCTGGGTATATTCTTACAAAACTTTTTTATGTGTGCAAACCAAGTTTCAAGAGCTTGCAAAAGGGCTTATAAGGGCAAACAATAAATACATATCTAAAAATATGTTGTAATATTATTATTGTATTTTTATTATTTTTCAAATATTTAAGTAAAGTATTTAAAGAAATCGTATAATGTCATTAAGAAAATGTCTTAAATATCGGCGACCTGCGAAAAGTATAATTAGATCCATACAGCTGAAGCATTTTTAAGGATATTCTCTTTATATAAGAACCAAATTTTATATATAACTAAAAAGTGCTCATATTATTCATTCTTATTGAAATTATTTTATTGGGTATCTCCGTAGCTTGACTTTCGATGTTTTGGCGCGCTTGACACTTATTTGCTTCAAGATTTTTCTTTGCACTTTTCGTGCGTATTTAAGCTAAGCTGCAAAAATGCTTGGCATAACTTTTACTTTCTGGCTTCTTGTTGAATTCACGTCAAGGCGAACATTTCATTCTTTTATTTCAACTTTCAAAGACATTCGAGCAACTTTTGTCGCCTGTGCCTTTCTTTTGCTCTTGGCCTTGTTGTGTTGGCCTTGTCTTTGGCTTGGCCATGTTATCCTCCACGCTCATTCTTTCTCACACACGCTTTCTCTCTCTCTCTCTCTATCTTTTCACTTCACATTAACTGTAAATGAAGCTGTACGTGGGCGACTGAGAACTGTAGACTGGCCATGTGTCATTCTGCCACATTTGTTGTCGTCATTGGCATCGTGGCAACAACATTTTTGGGATCAACAAGGGTTCTGACAGCGCGTTCTCAATTTGCTTGGCCAGTGTTTTATTTTACACTCGGCAACATAATCTACATTTAACGAAGCCATTTGCATTTTAAATGCTCATAAATTTGCTGTTTTTCTGCGCCCTAATAGATATCTCTAATTGGCAGGGCCCAGTGGGGGGGTCAGTTTCGGTTGAACATTGCGTGTACATAGTGTGTGTGTGTGTGTTTTTTTTATTGGGCTGCTCAATGAACTGTGAAAACTTCAAAAGCATTTCGTTTTACAAGTCGGAACTTTAATTTGTATAGTCACGCTTTAAGCCGGGCTTGTAACCAAAGTTGTTTTATCTGTCTATTTTATTTCAGAGGACAGCTGCCCATTTTCGGTACTTGCAACGTTTGCCAGGAAAATAGATCCACATGTTGGGCAAATTCACATCAAACCATGTCCAGGTCTATCGCCAATACTCCCGCACAGTGTCCGTAAAGAAGCCCGTCAAGGTATGTTGTCTTCAATGTGTGGCATGTTTTTCTTTATGTTTTTCTGTTGTTCTTGTCTTTGTAATATTTGCATGCATATTTCATGGCTCCGTTTTGTTTGTGCTGATGCCTAAATAAACACAATTAGCATAACATGCATTACTTGGTGCCCCCCAAGGGTTAAAATCCTATTAAAGAAAGCAATCGTCATATTTCATTCAACGCATTTCTTTTCTGTTCTGTTTTTCCTAATTGGGTGCCGGATTTTTATTTGATTTTTTTGTGTCCGTCTTTTCTCTTCTGTTTTGTGTGTTTCTCATAATTACATCTTGCGAAAATATGGGAAATACTTTTTTTTTTTTTTTAGAATTAACTATAGCAATAAAAGAATAACACAAAATAAAAAAAAAAAAATAATAACCATAATAACATTGCCTTACGACTCTCTTTATAAATAGATAGATTGCATTGTTTGACAAATAAATGAATTAAAACGTCAGCTCACGCAGATGTGGCAAGTAGCTTAAGGAGCACATGAAATCTATTTTTAAGTTTGTATTCTTTGCTTGGCTTTAATTTCTTGATTTATTGCACGAGCAAGCTTGTTTTTAGTTGGTAAAAGACTTCTGTCGAGCTTATGCACAAATGGTAATACCAGAGCACGCTGTGCACCCCTGCATGCCCTAATCAATATGCAACAATGAACTATAAACTTTGATAATTGACATATATATACTCTTCTTTCTCGCCCCGCCTCACTCTTCCGCCCACCAATGCAACACAGGCTGCTTAGCCTGCAAGTGGTGATCATTAATTAAGACTCGATTTGTCCAGGATTATTCCCCACTCTCAACCGTCGGTCGTTTCTTCAGGTTCATCATCAGCATAAGCACGTGGAGGGCACTCGAAGTGTGGTGCCGCTTCAAACGTTTCGCTCTCTTAAACTCTATCTATATCTGTGTATGTGTGTGTCTCTGTGCGTCCATAGCGGACTATGTTGAAACCGAAACGTTTGGCCAAACAGAAGCCCAAAGCGAAACCGGTAAGCAAAGTATTCACTTAACCTCAAAATTGACCAACATTTTAAACAGCTCAACCGAATCCCAATATATATAAAAAAAAACACTGTATTTTCCCCCTTTTCTATCAAAACTTTCTAGTAGTTCTCTAACTCTATCTCCCCAAATGATATGACGCATATACATATTTAACATTATTTTTCGCTTAATTTTCCTGCTTCGTCCTTTAAGAAACTTGCTCTCTTCTAATTGCTACATTGACTGACTGCCAAACTGCTTTGTTGTGAAAGCCAAATAGAACAAAAAAAAAAAAACACAAAAATTGAAAGAACAAACAATGAAAACAAAATTAAGAAAGCGAATTGTTCAACGTCATGCAAAATTCTCGTTCTTTGTTTGGTTTTCATTCGTTTTATTTTAATGTTTCATATAATTGCTTTTTTCCCTTTCAATCTATGGTTGCCAAACGCTTTGCCACTGGCATTGACAAACTTTTAACGATATAGTTTAGCATCAAGTGTTAAGTAGAGAACTATTTGCAATTTAATATGTAGTTTAGTTTATTTTGTAGTAGTTGGCTGCCTGCCCTTAATAGCAAATTATTTAGTAGTTTGCATTTACAATAAGTAAACTTAAAGTACTTAAAAATCTAATTTTTGATTCGTCGACAGTGCACTAAATGGTAAGCCTAAAAGTATGCTAACAATCTTTAAAAATTTATGTGGGTGTTCTCTTTTCACAGCCGTGACGTCACCGCATAATTTGAGTAATTGTCAGCCAAAGTTTAAGTTACTGAAATTTACGGCAGCTGCAGAAAATGGTCATAATATAAACATTATTTTTATAGTTCTCAGGACTCTGTGTTTTTATGATGTATATTAAAAGTTTGCAGAGTCGAAAGTTTTTAATGAAGTTTGCTTTTGCGCTCGGCGATCGCTAAGAGAAAAAGTCAAGAGTGAAATATGCATTTTGGAGCGCCTGAGCGCTCACCGCTCTCAGGCTTATCTGCTCTCGTTTGAGTTTAATTTTATCTCCCTTGTTCCTCTCTCAATTGCTTGACATTCGATTTTCTATGTATGCTAGAACCTATGAGTAAGCCTATTGTGTGTACGAGTGCGTGTGTGTGTATTGTGTGTGCCCGGTTATTTGCGCTTTTAATTGGCACAGTTTGAGAGCTTTGAAAATGAACTACTCAGTGTTTGACGCGACTTTGAAGGCGCCATGTGAGCTGAGCATTGTGAAGCGCGTGAATTTCATTTTTCTTTTGTTTCTTTAATTAATATAATTACTATTTTGTTTTGTTATTCGAATCGTTTAATTTGATGTTTGTGTTGAGCGCGTTAATAAACAAGAAAGTCATCCTGCCGCCACAGTCTAGCAATGTATTTTGAGACAAAGTGGGTGTTTGTAAGTAAAATGAAACAGTCTTTTAAAATATTATTAATTAATTATTATATGCGCATAGGGGGTAAATGCATTTAATTTATTTGTTGCATTATTAAGGTGATTCGAGTTCATGCAAAATACTGCATTATATTTGTTGTTGTTGTTGTTATTGTGGCGTAGTAAAATCAGCAGCTGTTTATTGCGCTCTCCCACACTTACGCACTCACTCACCAGCACTATTTGTGTTTGATTAGCGAACATGTGTTAATTGTGTTCGACGCTCTCTTTGTGCGGGGCTCTCTTTAGTAGAATTTAGGTAAAAGCTTTAAAGCTGAAGTGTGATCCAGCAGTTGAGCGCTTATCTATTTGGTGAGTGGTTGTGTTGGCTGCTTCACTTCATCAACTACGCACAGCTTCTGTTTCAATTTTCCACTTTAACGAGTTAGAACGAAATCGACAGCAGGTGAAAAAGCAACAACATTACAAGAGCATTGTGCTCTTGTTGTTGTTTGAGGGTTGTTGGTGCGATGAGAGCAAGTCGCTGTGTAAAAGTTGAGGTTTACCTCAATGCACGAAGAAAGGCATTTGATGTGGATATTAAGTGGAGTTTATGTTCTTGCGCAACTTTTATTGAGTTGCCACGTTGTAATTTTGCCATGTTGCCATGTTTCCTTGCTGCCAGCTTGCCAGTTCAATAGAGAACTATGCAACTATATAAGTATATGCAGAGCAGGAGCACATTCCCCCCAAACCCCCTCTGTTGCTGGGCAACTGCGAACGAAGCTGACAAATTGGTTGCTGGTTTGCAAGGAAGTTGCCAGTTATTGGTGCTCTTTACATGTATATGTGTTCATCCGTATATGTTTCTATATGGGTAACAGCTGTGATGTTTCAGGTACTGATTTCTCTGTCTCCTTAAGCTCTGTATATCCTTATTTTTATGGGTGCGATTTAATTTTTTTTATTTCTTTTTACTGGTTTCGGGGACTTTAAAAATGTGCAATGCCTTGCGTGCTTATTGTTCAACAACTTCTGATGCAACCCAGTAACAGCCATATTTCTTGACGGGTGCACAGGATGACCAATTTAATTGGATGCACACAATTATATTACATATGCATTTCTGCATGCCCCCATTTGCACGTTGCACAATCACAGAAATGCTCTGGTTGTTATCCATTGAGGCACGTGGCAACAACGGTTCTAATTGCTTTTGACAATTTCCGGTAACGAACCGCCCAATGCACAATTCCAATTGGCAGCACACATAATTTCTTCGAATTCATCCCGCCCACTAATATGCTTGCTGATGTAACTGACTGAACTGTCAATTATCGCAGATGTCACTGCCACTGCCAATTTCCATAGTTAAGCGAAGCGTGAAAATAAATATATAATATTAAAAAAAAAAAAGTTCCTTTGTAATAATATAAACTGTTTCTCCTGTATTTTTATTGAGTTTCCGTTATTAGTGCTTAGGAAGTGGTTGACATACTGATGCCTCGGGGAATGCACATTAAATGTGAAAGCTTTCAGTTTAACGGTTTTGTTTTGTTGAGCATATTTTTAACAATTTCTGTTGATGGTCAGTTTTCCTCTAAAGTGTTCGCATCTTGACTGACCATGTCCGTTCTTTAATAGCCAGTGGCAGCAAGTGCGGTTGTCTGCGAGATATATACAAACCTCAAATATCCAGTTTGTGGGGTATATACGCGGGTGGTAAGCTTTTAGATGTTGGTTTAGCTTTGATATTTGCGAAATGTATAATATTTGTTTGAATTCTCATATTTTATTTTCACTTAAGTATATTTCCATATATATGTATGTATATGTAGAACAAATATGCAACTTTTAGGCTATTTTTTAAAGTATCATTTAATTTATTGTCATTAATTGAATAAAAAATGTTTAGATATTTTCTCAAGTACAGATTTATTTATTTATGTTACTCGAAGAAGAATTAAGAACTCGATGTCAGTGAATAGAGTGTGCAACTGTTTCTATATATGTTGGCAGGATTTAGTTATACGATAATTGCCTATATATATTTGTATGTTTTATTGAGTGTTTACGTTTGGTTGTAATTTTTTTTTAATAGTAATTTAATATCAATATTGTAGAGGTAATCAATTTTCCAATTTCTTATTATTATTTTTTCAAATTATCTTCATGACAAAGGTAATTACAACAATCAAATTAGTACATATATATGTTTATACAAACACACCTATAGACAATATGTATATAGTAAACGTATATTTGTAATATAAATTAATTTATAACGCATAATAGTATTGGCCAAATTTGATGGAATTAAATATATTGATTTCGTGGAATTCCGTGAAGTTAAATGTGTTTGCAAATTGTGTGGTATTTGTGGCAGCGCATCAGTCTGTGCAGCACAGTTGTAGTTTGGGGTGCAACCATCATCATGGTCATATCAGTTGGTTACCTTGCGGCTGCCCCAAATTTGTTTTGTGTGTTTCGTGCTTGTGGGCAAGAGTAAAAGGGTAAAGTAAAGTAAAGGAGCTAGCATTTAAAACTCTTATGAAGGGTTGGGGTGTTGCAACACTTGTAACTGTAACTGTGCGTAGCACTCAGCACCTAGACAAACCATAGTCACATTCCAGCTGTGGTAATCATACGTAAGCTGGTTGACTGTGGGTGGTGGAGGAGGGATGGGCACACCCATTCAATTTTAACATTGCGTACCAGCACATGCAACATGTGCGGTACGACAAATATTTCATGTGTGTGCGAGTGTGTGCATGTGTGTGAGCATATGTGGTTGTTTGTTCGTACTTTTCGCTTGTTTTCGCAGCTAAGCTTGGTTGAGGGTCGACTTTTGTTCCAAAATAATATCCTCTATGGTCTGTGAAAATTGTGGAAAATGGTTATTAAAAAGTACGTTCTACACTATAGTAAATGTATATACATTATATGGAATTAGGAGCTGAATAATACACTGAGTGATATGTTAAAATTCTCTTAAAATATAATATTGAAGTGAATACTTTTAGGCTGACCAATTGGCTGAATAAATATTTAAATATTTTGTATGTTTTGATGAGAATTTCTCAAAAGCTATGTTGCGTATCTATTAAATGCTTATTGTTCATATTACTATAGATATATATATAATTATATATAATTTATTTACATTTTATATTTAATAAACAAGTCGCAAATACAGCTCCTCCGGCAAAGTGGTCTGGTAGTAAGTCGGTCAAACCAAATGCGTCTGCCCCGGCCCCTGATATCAAAACCAATTGTACTAACAATAATAATAATGTAAAAATGATGCTAGTCGAGCAGTTTCTAGTTGACTCTTAAACTTTATGTAAAAGGCTCTCAACTAATTAAAACACAATAATATTTTTCTTCTATTTACAAATTTGCTTTGCACCACACAACACACTCGACTCGAAAAACACACGAAAAATACCTAATTCTATATACACCACAAACCTATGCTTTATAATCTTTGCTGAATTTGATGCATTATGTATTATCTGATCCCCCCCCCTGATCCCACATACGCAAATTGGTTGCAAACAACATTTCTACTGACTTACTACCGTATTAATTTTTTATCATCTTATATTTTTTCACTTTTATTTCTACACAAAACATATGCTAAATATAAAAACGAAATGTTTACTCACCTGTGCGCCAATGCACCTTCTGTGTGTGTGTGTGTGTGCGTGCGTGTGTGCGTGTCTGCGTGTGTACGTGTGTGTACACCACAATTGAAACTGCACACAAAAATGATTTTAAAACCACACGCAAATCAACAATATCATTAAACATGACAAACATGTCGCGCTGTCCACGCATCACTGAAAAAAAAAAATATATATATATATATGATAATTTATATGTTAAATACAACACACACACTACAAATTTGTTGTATTTGATTTGTGAATAAATTATACATAAATCTCATAAAATGTAAAAAAAAAAAACACACACACACATTAAAGATACCATGGGGACTGAAAAAAATCTGTTGGGGTCTGATAAATATAACTGTGCCCAGGGTAAGCAATATCAACGTTTAAATTTGAATTCAAATTCAATTCTGATTTGTCAGTTTTAGCAATTATTTAATTGTTTTATGTTGTTGTTCGTTACACTTGTTGTCGTTTATTATTATCGTTTAAACATTTACACCTGCCTTTTGTTTTTACTGTACTTCTCGCATATCAATCATAATTTTATATTTTCTGTTAATTTTGTACAAATGTAGATTTAATTTTTGGTTGTTTTGAATGCAGGTTTGTAAAATTATGCATTATGTAGCTCTAGTTGTAGTTTTTGGTGTTGAGTGAATGCTATTTAAGCACATTTTTTAATTGTGCTCTATATCTTTTGAATACATTCTAAGTAACAAATAATATTATAGTTTAATTTAAGTCAGGGTAAGTTAAGGCTTACTCAAAAACTGCTCAAAACTTTTTTTTATATATAGAATGCTAAACAAACCCCTTTCTGACTTAGAACTGCAAGTAATTACTTTATCAATTCATTTGAATAACAATTAATTACAGTGATATAACAATGTGTTGCACATAATTAAATGCTCAACATTAATTGAAGCTCCTCTCAGGCTGCCTCGCCGTTTAGCTCCTTCTGCTAACCACTTGCACATAGTGCCTCAGGCTTATTTATTGGCTAATCAATTATGCTTAGTACTGTACAATTCCCAAGCGACATGTGGTAATTACATTCCGATGCACAGTTGCCTTCACATTGACAGACTCATTAATTAATTGCATTTGACTGGCCATTTTGTGCAGCTGAAGTCTGGGCAAATTTCGGTAAGTCACCAGTTGGTCTGGTTAAAACTTAAACTACAACAAATATAATTTTGAAACGGGTTGCGTAATGGCATTAAGCGAGATGTGTCGACTCGAAAACACATTCACACGCAGACCCATCACGCCAATTTGATTTGTTGCACACGAATGCATCGCATGTCGTATACTCACCGCCAAACACCACAAAATTGCCGTAGAGCTAAAAAAATGTTTCTTTCTAAGCCAGCACACACTGTTAACTATTCTGTATGTGTTTGCAGCAATGCAAATTTCTCCCATCTAGCTAAAGCAAACAAAACTCAATTTTGTGTATATGTGAAAGCTTGAGCAAAAGCTGCCATTGTGCATTGGCTTCAACTGTAAATGACTAGCTGTTAATAAAGCTTTGAGAATGACATGCATTGAAAAGTGACAAGGGATACAAAACATAATAATATGAAAAAAAACGAAACTACACTTTAATTAAATAAGATTCTTATAATATATATTTAGTATTTTTTAACCAAACTTATTCTAGGAGCAAGCAACACATACTTATACTAAAGTAAATATATACAGGCATATGTATTAACTGTTTGAAAATTAGTGTACTTTTAGCGAGTGATGAAATTCGCACTTGTTGCTAATCTATTTTTAGACGTGTAACGACTATGGCTTATCTAATTTGAGCGCTGCTGGGCTTGTTGTGGGTTCAACCGCAAGTACAAAAACCACAAAGTGCATACTCTCACTCTCTCTCGCTCGCTCTCTCACTGGCTCTCTCTCCACCAGCTCGCTCGCTTGCCCGCCATGTAAATAGGAAAATTGTAAATAACTCTGGCTTTATCAAGCGACGGCGTTACTCATTCGACTGTCCCGTTAGTTTCAGCACCAGTTACCAGCATCAGGTGCGTGCCAGTAGAGATTCACTCGCTGCGTTGTCCACAACAGCCAGCAGCTGCAAAAGCACCAGTAATCCATAATTAGCGTGCATTAGTGAAAAAAAATCAAAACAAAACAAAACCCAAACCGTCAAACAGATTGAAAAATAGAAAATAGACGCATTCAAATTCGTGTGCATAAACATAATTTTCATAATGGTGATTATCGATTCACCGCACGCGGCAAACAAATATTTGCGTCGCATCTCGCGAGATTTCTCAACTGTGCGTCGCTTTAGTAATACGCCAGCAATCACCATAACAGTGCCCCAAACCGTCCCCCCATCCACACCAGTTATAGGTGAGGATTTGCCAAGCACGCCGCGTGGCATCCGCAAGCGGCAGCGAATGCGTAAACGTTCTTCCGTCTCGTCGACGCTATCGAAAGTTTTGATACTCAACGTGCGTGATTTGCTCAAAGCGGAGGCAAACAACGAATCAGCTAAAGAGGTACTTGAACATGAAACTCGGCAAACATCGACCAACGACCACCACTCAGCATACCCTTGCCCTCCCCAACTTATTGGCACTAATCACAGCAGGCGATTTTTTCTGCTTTTTTTTTATGGCCAACTGTTGCATTTGTTACAACTTTGAGAGAGCGTCTGAGATTGTGTGTTTGAGTTTGAGACTGTGAATAGTTTTTGCAAGTTTTTCGATTGGATTTTTTTCTTTTTTTTTTGTTTTTCTTTATAACTACTTTGCATGGTTGTGCTATCAGCTCTTTGCTGCAGTTGCAAAAAGTTTGAGTTTGATATGCCAATACTAATAAGCCGTGGCATGCCATTAGACATCTACTATCGTACTTATTGAACTCCTTATGAGCTTGTGTGTGTCTGTTGGAACACCATTTAGGTGTCTCGACGATTTAAGTGGATTGTGGAAACCATCAAACCAATATGCCCTTAATTCCTTTAGGGAAGTAAATTGAAAAACAATTAGCCAAGTAAATCCCATTAGTGAAGTAAGTTGGAAAAATTGAAACCACATTGAACCACATCAATATAAATTTCAAGAAAACTTTTAGATGATTTTTAGACTTGGTATATTTGTTTAAAACTGCTTTCGAATAGAGTTTAGAAGAACTTCCTGTGAAAATTGCTTTAGTCAGCTCGGATTTAATAATTTATTTTTATATAATGTCAAATTTATTCATTTATAAAAAGGTTAAATATTTTGCTAAGCATACAATTTTAAGAGATACATTTGATAATTTTTTTAATTTAATTAATATTCATTTAATGTTATGTATGTAACTATAAATATATTTATGAAATATCGAATACATTTAGTAGTTATTTTTATATTGTTTAAACTTGCTTTATTGATGTTGTTATGTATGTTGTATGTTGAGTTAATGATTATCTTAAATGTTGCATAGCTATTTGATGGGCTTTTTCTTACTGAGCACTTGGACCATATATACACTATAATTATAATCGATTCTTTTTGTACAGTTATATTGTAAAACACCATTAAACAATTACAACAACAATTTAGAAGCCAAATATAGAATTCACTCTCAACTGCAACTGCAACTCTCTGCCTATGTACATATATAAAATAATATATAATTTTATTTTGGATAATTCTAGCTGTACTTTAAGTTAATGATCGATTGTGCAGATTGTGCAACTAAAAAATAAATTGTTGTTAATTTATTTTGGCATACAACTAATAAGATTTTCGTATTTTGTTAACTTTTCATTTGTCTGTTGTCCAACAATCTTTTAGCATCAGCCGCGCAGCTGGATCGAGACAAATTTTCAGAAACGCGAGTGCATCAAGTTCATACCATGCCCAAAGGACGATACAAAGTAAGTGCCTACCACCTGCTCCCCCTCAAATTCAATTCAATTGCAAATTCATTTACTAATTAAGCCAGAGAAATGCATCTGTTGTGTAAAAGACCCTAACTCTCCCATCCACCTTTTAGCTCGAAGTTTTGACCCAGTTTTGCGTATCAAAAACCCCGTTGATGCATAGAGGCGCAATTTAATTTGCCCTAGTTTTCTGGGTGGCGGCGCTCGGCGTATTTAGTTTCATTTTTGGCGTTGGCATTTCATTGTTTATTATTATTATTATGGCTGGCAGGCAGAGAACGCCTCCCCTCCCCTGCCCTCCGTCCAGATGCGCTCCCCAACCAATCGAGATAAATGCGTTATAAACTTGGCAGCCTGCCGTCTCTGCCACTTCCTCCTCGTCTTTTCCACTGACTTGGCTTGGCTGGGTGAAAGTTTTCCAGTTACGGATTGCATATACTAAGTACAGTTTATGACGGCTTTATGGCTTTGACTCAACGCGACGCGACGCGAAGCGACGCCGACGTTCTTATCAGTATTTTTGGTGCTGCCCAAATATTTGATTTGGCTTAGCAGCGCTTTTAACCCACAATCATAAACATTTGCCTGGCAGCTGTGTTTGGGCTAACATTGCATCTATTTCATTGTTGTGGCTTGACAAATTCTTGTGGCTGTTAACAATGGTTAGACGCCCAAAACACAATGCCAACAATTATCCCTCATCCTCTCCTGACAATATAAATTGCTTTATTTACACATGCTCGTTTCTAAGTGATTGTGTGTGTGTGTGTGTGTTCCACATTATTCATGGCTTAGCGTGCCTCAAATAGCTTGATTGGTGGGCTAACAACACGTGTTGCATGTGCCACACACAAATTGCAGATTTATTTAATTTGTATACCCGCACCACATAGTCTAGGCTGGGTATATTTGTTTATTTCCTTAAATGTATTTGGGAAAAGAGTTTATATTTGTCAATAAATTGTCAGGAATGGCAGGTTCTTTCCACTTTCATGTGGGAAATGTATAAAATGTTCAGAGAGAGTTAACAGTGGTGGCAATGTGGGCTATATAAAGTAAAAAGTTAAAAAGTAAAGCCAGAATTCATACAGATTTGATGTGTTGTAAATAAACAGTGCTATTCAGTCTTTCTGCTGATTGCATGGGTATATTAGTGGCAACAGTAATATTAATAAAATTAGGGCTTGAAATGCGATTGATTTATTCATTGGCCATTTGTTGCTGAGTGATGCATCTGCGTGGCTTGTGTTAGTTGCCAGTAATTGAAATGTATTATTTATCAGTGCCAAATTGGTGAGCAACTGCCAAGAGCAGCACTCATAGCTAAGTAGCAGCCTGTCTCTGCCAAAATCTATTGTTACAGCCAACACACACATACGCACACACACACACACCCACACAGGCAAACAAATATGACAGCTGAACGAGTAAGCAAGCAGGCAACAGCAACAGATACAACAACTGAAACAGCTATCAAGAACAAGGCCGCCCAAAACAAACTCACACAAAAGAGCCGCACATGCATAAATAACGGTTTATTTTACACGTGAGACCAGTAATGTGCGTGGGTATGGCACGTGAGTTTTGGTGTGTGTGTGTATGTGTGTGTGTGTGAGCTTAAGTTGCCTCTTGTTTGCCAAATGTCATTTATACAAACGCATATTGACAATAACATCAACAGTTTCCCCATTCCCCGTCCCAACTAATTTGCCAGCAATATGTTTTGGCCATATCCGATGCATCCGGTTTGTCGTTTCCTAATTAATATGCCTTGCAACATATGTGTAACACTTGCATTTCTTGTCAGATGCTGTTGCGGCCAGGCACAGATCACACATCAGACGATAGCCGGCATCGAGAGCGGCTCGCCGGGCGATTTGTGGCTGCCCACGAAACACACCCGGCCCCAGCCCACTGATGCGTATGGCACAATTGAGTTTCAGGGCGGGGCACATCCCACCAAGGCGCAGGTGAGTTCATTACACATAAGGCTTGTTGGAGCACGTTGTTCTGTGCCACATGTCAAATAGCTCTTTGTTTGAGTGCCAACGCGTCTCAGGAGTCGCTTGACTTTTGCCAATAACTTTTCAACTAATACCGACTTACATCTGTTTTGTGTGTGTGTGTTGTGCGTGGGTGTGTAGTACGTGCGCCTGTCATTCGATACGCGACCTGAGCTGCTGGTGCAGCTATTCACCAAGGAATGGAATCTGGAATTGCCAAAACTTTTGATCACCGTACAGGGTGGCAAGGCCAACTTTGATTTGCAGGCCAAACTAAAAAAGGTAAGCGAAGCGAAACTTTCTTTAGAACACTTCCAAATATCTCTCGCCTGCAAGCGTCGCCTTTCACACGCTAATTGAATGGGTTTTGGCCACGGTTTTGGCTTAGAAATTTGGCAAATGAATTTCTCTATTTCTCGCTCTCGCAGGAAATACGCAAAGGACTGTTGAAGGCGGCGAAGACGACAGGTGCTTGGATATTCACTGGCGGCACCAATACGGGTGAGTTTTATTTCACTTTAACGACAGACTCTGCCGTTCTTTATGTTCGACTATTAAAAAAAAAACAGTTGAAAACAAGTCCAAACTGAAATAACTTTAATGAAACCAAGCAAACGATAATGAAACGCTGTGACCCAAAAGAGCAACACAGCAGCCAGTTGAAAATTAAATAAATAAAAATACCAAGCGGAAATCGTGCAGCCAACTGCACACACTCCTCTAACAACTGACCGACTCCTCCAACATATTGTGGTACACTGACCATGGAGTTGCTTGGAATCTGGACTACGCATGGAAAGTGGCAACACAATGATACGCGAGGAGAGAACAAAGTTGATACAAAATAAGATACTCAATTCAAAAGCTGTCATGTGCTACATTTTAGAAATCTTATCATATCTGCCACAGCCAACTATTATTGTAACTATATTTATTTATGCTGATAAACCTAATTATGTACTTTGGTTTTAAACGTATTCCAAACAGCAACAAAAAAGATTCCAGTAGAAGATGTAAAAAGTTTCAACTTGTAGCAACAAGTTACATAGAAATAATAATTTCATATCATTAAATAATATTTATTTATATCTGCAGTTCTATGCTAAACGTGCAAGCTTATTAAACATACTTTGTTTAAACATATTTTATTAATAATTATAAGCTTAGTTTTCTTTTGCACTATTTTTTGTTAGGGTATTATGAATGTGCTGTGGCATACACATTGTTTTTTATAGTCCTCTTTGTCGTCTCTCTTTTGTGTTGGCGATGTTATTACATTTTGGACGCTCTGTCTCGTGCTCAGCCTCCAAATGAACATACATATATATATATATATATATAGAAGAAAACTAAAGTGAAATTCAAAGTTAAGGTACTCCAAAAGAAAACAAAAAGAAAAGGAAACGCACAAAAACTTATTTATTTTGAACATTGTTGTTGTTATTGCTGTCGCTGTCGCTGTCTCTGACTAACTTTGTTATTTTGCCCATTGTCTATTTGAAGGCGTCACCAAACAAGTGGGAGACGCACTGCTGCTGGAGGGGCAACAACGCACCGGCCGTGTGGTCAGCATCGGCATTGCCCCTTGGGGCATTGTAGAGCGCAATCATGAGTTGTTGGGCCACAATCGTGAGGTGCCCTGTCACAGTATTAGTTCGCCAAGGTGAGTGTACGGCTTTTAATGCATATTTGATAAGGCCAGAAGACGAAGACTCGTAAAAGTTGTTTTAACTTAGCATGTCGCACCTGTTACACCTGGTTTTCATTGATGGCAGCACAAACGTTTGACACATACCTTTATACCCATAATAAGTTAGCTATTTGTACCATTCAATTTGAGTTTCAGATCCAAATTGGCTGTGCTGAACAATCGCCATGCATATTTCCTGCTCGTCGACAATGGCACCCAAACAAAATACGGCGCCGAATTGATATTGCGACGCAAACTGGAGAAATTCATCTCGAATTTAAAGCTGCATCCATGTAAGCAATAAGTTAAATCACTGACAACATTTTCTGAACAAAAAGCAATCAGTTTCCGAATTTTAGATTGAAAGCAGAGCATTTCTCAATTCCGACAATTGTAGATAAGATTCATATGCTTTGAGGCTCAATGCTTCTAATCAAAAGCGACACAGTTAGCTACGCACTGTGCACAGCTCAGTTTTCATTTATTTCCATTGTCAAAACAGAAATTACATATAGCCAAAATGTTGTGAAGCTGCAATGACAATGGCATTCATATAAGAGATAATGGATGGGATGTGGCATGTATTGCTAAGCCTAAAATACAGCAAATAAGTTGCAGTCCATAATAAATCAAATTAAAGGATTAAAATGATTTGTATGAAAATGGCTGATGGTTAAAAACTTCATCATATAAATGACATATTTATGTAGTTAAGCAAATATTTGACTTAATTTTATACGATTTCTATGATACTTTGCATTTATTATTATGGTTGGAAAATTGCATTTGACTTTTCCACTCAACGGTTACGAATGGAATTGAGAGCTGTGCAAGGCATAAGTACAAAAAACCAAGTGCTGTTCTGTGGAATTTTAATGATTATTGTTATGACTTTGGTAAATTTTATGAATGCAGACAGCACTTGTTATGTATAAGTATAATAAGGATATATATGTATATATATATACTGAGGTCAGTTCAGCTTAGGCTTCCACATATTGTTATTTGCTTCAAAGTTATTCTGGTGTTGGTTTTTCTTTCTCTCTTGTTGCAGTCACACATTCCAGTACGCCCGTCGTCTGTCTGGTGATTGAGGGCGGCACAAACACAATACGTGCTGTCCTGGAGTACGTGACGGACTCGCCTCCTGTCCCGGTTGTTGTATGCGATGGTTCTGGGCGTGCCGCCGATCTGCTCGCCTTTGTGCACAAGTAAGTTTAAACGGTATGGCAGGATTTCATCAGCATTAACTGATTTACCAGACGCTAGAAGTTACTTATGTCTGCCATGCTATTGCTAGTCCATATATCAACGCAATTAATGAGCAACCGCAATTGTTGTAAATTTGTAAATTTGTAAATTTAATTAGGAACGTGTTGTCATGCCTGGTTGCTATGCCAGTGAGTTCCCTGACTCCTGTGGCTCCTGCTGCGGTCTTGACATGTCCTTTCTTATTTAATTTGCGGTGCTGCTTCAGGCCGCCTGAAAGTCGGTTTCAAGTTCATTAAGTACACGACATTTAGCAAATTATTTAAATTAGGGACCAAAAGACAAAATGTAGGCCACACAAATGACGCACATGCCGCGTTTGCTTTAACAAACATTTTGTGTGCGGCGCCTTTTGCTCGTTGATGTTTCTTTTGTTATTGTTTACCTAACAATTTGGAGCCCCCCTTTTACATCGCTTCATTTAATGTAATGTATTTAATTAGACACCATAATGGCGGCGACAGCAGCTGTACCTTAATACTGAGCTTAAACTTGAACTTCTTCTGTATGTGTGCACAGATATGCATCTGATGGCGAGGAACAACCTGTGCTGGAGTCAATGCGGGATTATCTCATTGGTACAATTCAAAAAACCTTTGAAGTTGGTCTGGATTCGGCCGAGAAACTTTACCAGGAACTGCTCCAGTGCACTCGTAATAAAAATTTGGTAAGTGACGATGTCTGACAACTCACAATATGTGCTTTATAAATTTATGCAAAAATGGTTTCAGCCAAGAAAATCAAAACTTTAGTGTTTTGTCATTTGTCTGCCAATTTAAGATTTTCGGTTCGGGGTCTTTGGGGTAACAAGCCGTTGCTTGGTTAGGCTACTTGAATGTGCTGCTCGTTAGTGCAACGCAGTTTCTCTATAAATATAATTTTGACTCTATGGTTGAACTTTTTGAGCAGGGTTGATGTCTCATGTACATGCAAATACTTTTGGTTTTCATCCAAGTTAAAGACGTCTTCATTTTACTTTACTTTCTATCCGTATGTATTTATTTCTTTGCATATATTTATATATTAGTGAGTACAATATAAATCAAGCACTCTTGGGCATCACTTTTTCACTTGATGTCTTGATTGTGGAAGAGGGGGTAAACATTTCTGTACACATTTTCGTTTATCCCAGCAGAGAACTGAACGAACAGTTTCTACTGAGTATGGTATAAATGACTATGCGGTAAAGTGTTTTTGAAAAGGGGTTCATTGATGCATTATTAAGTTTAATAAATGAAGTAAGTGTGTTTAGTTTACGCATAAAACGATTAATTACAAAGAGAACCTTCACAAAAAGTGCCTTTCATTAGCAACCCGGTGAGGTGATTGGCTCTTAAGGACTTGCAGCAATTAAAAGCGCATGAGAACACACACACCGAACTTTACCTGGCGTTTTATATTCGCTGTAAACTTTTCAATCACTTAAGACTTTATCGCGTGCAGATTTAAATATTTAATTAGTACTGAAGTACTTGAAGTACACGTATTGTGCATTGCGCTGGGCCAGTTAACCGTGAATTAAGTGCAAAGATAATTAGCCAACGAAATTCAATTGAACGTGTAATGAATTTTAAATCACCGGCACCCAGAAATTTCATCTATTTCTAGATCAGAATTTTGTTGAATTGCGTCAGCATTTCGCCGTCGTTATTAAGATTTTAATTGGTTTTCAAATGGGCTCTCTATGTGGCCACGCTGGCTGCCCTCCTTCCCAGGGAAATACCTATTTTTATACAGGGGTTTGCATTAGGCGTTACTTACAGCTTTTTATTATGTTTTTCATTTTGGGTCGCCATCTCGCAGATTACCGTCTTTCGCATACAGGAAAAGCCCGAAGGCGAGGCGCAGGAGCTGGATCAGACCATCCTGACGGCGCTCTTTAAGTCGCAGCATCTCAGTCCGCCGGAGCAGTTGAGTTTGGCGTTGACATGGAATCGCGTGGACATAGCACGCAGCGAAATATTTGTCTACGGCCAGGAATGGCCAATTGGTAAGCAGTCCCAATACATAAACAAGATATACTCATACATATATATATATATATTACATCCATCTCGACTTTTGCATAATTTTCAATACTCTGTCTGTCATTACGCTTTATTATAATTTGCATACCCCAGGCGCTTTGGACGAGGCAATGATGCAGGCACTCGAACATGATAGAATCGATTTCGTCAAATTACTTTTAGAGAATGGAGTCTCAATGAAGAAATTTTTAACAATTCCCCGCCTCGAGGAGCTCTACAACACAAAACACGGTCCGGCCAATACCTTGGGGTGAGTTTACTCTCAAATAAGGAAGGACGGCAGCACTCTGACGCACCGTCAGGGGCAACATATTTTTGGTCATACCACAAATTGTTTGCCCATGAAAATGCCAACTCACATACATACATTTCTCGTTTTTTCTCTATGAGTGTGTGTGTGTGTGTGCTTCTTTTCTATTACATATTTTTGTTTTTGTTGACCTTTTTTTTGTTGTTGTTTTTCTTCATTTTCACTATACTTTTCATTCTCAATTGCAGTTACATATTGCGCGATGTACGCCCCCATATACCTAAAGGCTACATTTACACGCTCCACGACATTGGCCTTGTCATCAATAAACTAATGGGCGGCGCTTATCGGTGAGTAGCGACACGTGCAGACACTTGCACGTGCACGTGCACGTTCAGTGCCCAAAGGAATGCTATGCAGGTGGCAACAGATATTCCGATTGCCCTTAAATACCCTGTTGTCAAAGGGTGCATGCAGGTGCAAATGTTATCAGCTTAATGTGCTTGGAGTTGTATTTGCGCTAGCGTTAATTTACGGAGTCTTAGTCCGCTTTTATTTTGGCTAAAAGGGCAGGCAAGTGAGAACTACAAAACAAAACTGAATAATATCGTAAATTTTGGAGTATATATGCAATGAGGCTACGACACACTTTGTGACAAAGTTATAATGAGCGTCTTTAGTTAAAGCAGACATAAAACACTCGCCAATTAAAAATAATGGCAACAAAATGACCCAAATGGTCGGTGGGTGTCCATTTAGTTGCACGTAGGTGGCAAAGACTTTAACGTTGGGAGTGGCCAATGTGGACTTTGCCATTTAGTTTATCACTGAGCGCTTTCAGTTAATTTCTATGTTTTTAACTTTGAGCCGACCATAAACATTTTTTTTTTTTGCTGCTGCTTTGCATGTGTTCCTTGGGACGTGTCCATGTCACGGCCAGGCGCCTTTAACTTGTTGCCCGATTAAATTTGATGAGCCCCGATGACGCTCACCTAAATTTGCTAAGAAAATGTAATAAGTTTGTGCGCTGGCAGGGGGTAAAAAATTAAAAATGAAACTCAAAGTCAAAAAAAGGAAGCATCTCTAGCGAAAAGGCGTCTATAATTATTCCTCATTAACATTTTGGCCTGCGAAGCGAAAAATGTGGTGGCTTAAATTAAGTTAACGCAGCTTTTGCGGTTACTTTGTGCGTGTGTATTAAAGGGTCGCTTTTATACATTCACTCTTGGGTATTATTAAAATGTTGATGTTGTTGTTTAAAGCTCAAAAAATATATTTTCGATGCATTACACAAACAATTTTTCATTATAACATAATCCATTGATAGCCACATATTTCTCATCCGCATGGGACTTTTTTTTATCATTTGGCTTTCAGGGTATCTTTTAGGTCTGTTAGGGCATTAAATCTGCAATAGACCGTAGTTATTTACTTTTACTTCTTCTTCTTCTTCTTTTTTGTTCTCATTTTGTGCTGCACAAAAAATTCCTTGAGGTTTCGAAATGTGGCAAATGTATCAATAATGTGATTTAATTAAAAGTTAAATGTATTGAAACGAAAGGAACTTCCTGCAAAAACACAACACAAAAAGTTAAAAGTTAGGGGTTGTAAATTTTAAGGGTTCAGTTGTTTAAGTGCATTTGAAATTCATTTCTGTTTTTGTGTAAATAAATTTATAAATTGCCTGCTTTTCGCACGATTTTATTTAATTTGTTTGCCGGTTGGGCTATGGTTTTGGCATTTATTTAGCTCATTGATGTCGTTCAGCTAGATAAACTACTTAATTTAACACTAGCCTATTGCTCTTTTGTCCTCTGGCTTTTGTTGTGCTTCAATCAAAGGTCACAACTTATCTGACAAATGCCCATCTAAACGCTCTTCAGTCCGAGTTGAACTGAAAACTGGCATCAAAACTGTTGTTTGGATTAAATTACGGTTCTTGTTTGGCCCTTTTCTCGCTTGGCTTGGCTTAGTTGGTTGGCTTTGGTAAATACCTTTTCTGGCGTTGATTTTTTGGCCGGAGTGTGTGTCTCTCTGTCTGCCTGCCTGTCATTCAATTCAGCTGTTGTTGTTGCTATCGCTGCTTGATACCATTGTCTAGACTTCAGCAACAGGCAGGCAAACACTCATCAAGCTTGCTCTCCATCAACCTGGTCCTAAAAATCCGCCAATTTGTGCGTAATTAAAGTCTTAAAGTTTTTGATTTGCTTGGCATAAAATTTCAATAATTTACCAATCGGGCCAAACTCAACTGTCGCACATTTATGCATCATAAATTATTTACGGCAATCGATTTTGTATGTCTTATTTAATTGTTTGCTCGTAAAAGGCAACAGCAGCTGAACTTAAATGCCGAAATAAAAGAACAATATTTAAATAAAGAGTTTGGCCGTATATAGGAACTAAAAAAATTTAAGTATCTGCTATTTTAAATAGTGACAAGCTGTAGCTAAACCATAGATTGAAACTTAACCATTTACCCAAAGCAACTTTTTATGTAACACAAATCGAACTGATCTGCAGACTGAACTCTAAAAACTAAATTTTTATATATAAATATATATATATTTTTATTAATCTTATCAAAGTGCTACAAGTAAGAGTGCTTATTAAGCGGATTAGTCACTATTTATTTTGATAACTTTTTAACAGATTGCCTTATCTTTATCCATTAAGGATTACATGTTTACATCACGTGTAAGTAAACTATAAGTCTACAGAGAACGAAATAGATACAGAGACTTGAAAGTGCTGAATTTTCAATTGAAAAGCAAACTCAATTACTATTTGCAAGTTTTGGCCCCAAATAGAAATCACTTAAGCCGCCACCTCCACCGGCCGGATAGAGAGAGAGAGACAGACAGACAGACAAAGAGTAGAACAAACAAACATTGGGATAAGCGACAACAGCCGCTCCGACGGTGACAAAGAGAATACTAAATGAAATTGCATCGCCGACAGAGCTTAGCAAATAATACAAAATCCAAAACGAAGCCCACATTTTCTACGGGTATTATTATTACTTTTCTTCTGCTACTGCTACTGCTACCGAAATAAATTTAGCTTAAATGCAAATTTCGGTTGAAAAATTACATTATTTTGCTGCGGCAAGTTGAGGAAAGTTCATTGTTATATATGTGTATATATGTATTGTGTACATATTGCAGATCCTATTATACGCGTCGCAAGTTTCGGCCCATCTATGCAAAGGTGATGAACAGCTATGCAAATGCCTGTCGCAAGTCCTCGTCATATCAATATCAACGCTATGCGGGCGCCAATTCACTGAGCCTGGTCACCGGACTGCTGCCATTTACCACCGAAATGGCCCTGTTCGAGTTCCCCTTCAATGAGCTGCTGGTGCGTAATGAATGAGTGCGCATCTCAGTCATTTCGACTTTTATTTGGCCATTTGACTTTTACAGATTTGGGCGGTGCTAACCAAGCGACAGCAAATGGCGCTGCTCATGTGGACACACGGGGAGGAGGCTCTGGCAAAATCACTGGTCGCCTGCAAACTGTATAAGGCGATGGCCCACGAGGCGGCCGAGGATGATTTGGATACTGAAATTTATGAGGAGCTGCGCTCCTACGCCAAAGAGTTTGAGAGCAAAGGTGAGTCGGGGTGCTTAATTGTGGCGAAGCTTTTGATTTAATTAAGTTAAGTGAAGTTGACATTTATCAATCACGCGAATGACAAGCCTTTAACCTTTGCGGCCAATTAATTGCCTTTTGTTTTATGGTTCGGGCTGTGTTTCTGTTTTGTGGCTATGGCAGGAAATAAACTGTTGGACTTCAGCTATCGCCAAGACGCGGAGAAGGCGCAACGTTTGCTCACCTGCGAGCTGCACTCCTGGTCCAATCAAAGCTGCCTCTCACTGGCCGTCGCAGCCAATCATCGCGCCCTCCTCGCCCATCCCTGTAGCCAGGTCATACTCGCCGATCTCTGGATGGGAGGCCTGCGAACACGCAAGAATACCAATTTCAAGGTGACATTAACTCACTTTTTAATATAAAATATTTTATTTTTTTTATTTTATTTAACTATTTTACTGCCTACAGGTTATCTTGGGGTTAATTATGCCCCTTTATATCAGGCAATTGGATTTCAAATCAAAAGAGGAGCTGCAACAAATGCCGCAGACCGAGGAGGAGCATTTGGAGAATCAAAATTTGGATAACGATGATTCGGATCGCTCGCAGCCGGATGCTGAGGTAAGTTCCTCAATTCCCAATTGCTGAATTTTTATATGATTTTGTTGACTATTGTATATTTTTGATTTCTAACAAATTGTGTTTGTTAACCAAAACCTCTTCGAATATGTTTATTATTTGTATTGTTTTTTTTTAAATGTGCGTGTCAGTCCTTTGCTTATGTATTTATACAATTGTCAGCTAAGCTAAATACTAAATATATCTAATAACCAGATTACTTATATTACTATATACATTTATCACAAATATAAATTTATATTCCTAACTATGTACTTAAAATTCGTGCTATCATACCTAACAAATGCCCTACCAAACACCATCTATCCACTCTGTTCGTTTTAGAATGCCCTTTTAAAAGCCAAAAGATCCATTTCCTTGAGATATAGGATGGGCGCGGGCAGTAATAATCGCGACAAGGTAGTAAAAATCAACAAACAAACAAACAAAAAAACAAAAAAGAGAATAACAAACATTTTCAACCATTTCCTGTTTAATATTCGTCTAAAATCTATGCTATATATATATTTGACTTTATAAATGTATTTGTTATTTCGTGTTCTTACAGTCTGTCTCTGTCAGTTTCTGTTTCGCTCTTTATGCCTCTATCATTGTGTTATCTTTGTGTTCTGTATATCCTAACTATACTCTATCTATACATTAATTCAATTTATGGCATTGTATTTGTAACGCATTAGTCTTTAGTTGATTTTTATTGATTTCAACCCACTGCCAGACTATTACAGGGAATTTATGGGATATTTATAGACGGGCATAATAAATCGGTTGACTGCTGCCAGAGTCATTTCAATTATTCAAGTAGAAAGTATCTTTCAGGTACTTAACTTCTGGTCAAGCAAAGTATTTGCCTAACACACATAGTCTACCCCCCTCTCTTTTTCCCTTACTCTCTTTCTGTCTCTTTCTCTCTTCTCTTACTCTCTCTCTCTCTCTCTCAATTGTTACTCGAAACATTGCTAAATAGTGCAAATTAATAGCAGCCGAAAAGCATTCGCCATCATTTCACAGCATTGCCAACTCAACAGATGTAAGTCTTTCAATTGTGCCACGCCTCACACAATACGCCTCCAATTTTACATATATAGCAATATAGCTTATCCCTTCGCAGCATTATAAGTTCCACTGTGCTTCTTCGATTTACCCACTTAGGGATTATATTAAGTGCGAATAACCGTTAGCAGTCTCAAAATGATCCGTTGCGGTCAGTGTTCCATGGCTAATGGCTTCATTTAAAACTCAATTAAGTAATAAACGTTATGAGCACAAGCGCACTCACGTTCACACACGCACAAGCACACACCCACACACACACTTATTGACAATATATGTAGAAATTCTCGCTCTTCTACATACATGTTCTTATAGATATGTCAAGCTGCTCGCTTATAGTATGCTGTGCTCGCAGCTCTCAAGAGCAAAATGTGCAGTTGTTCAAATATTATTTTTTACTTGCACACACACACACTGACGCACACATACACACTACACATGCTCGTTAACATATTGGAGCATTCTCAATATGAGAGCTGAGTTGGAAATTCTTTAATCAGAAAATCGCATTAAAATCCATTGAACTTGTGCGCACAGCCATCAAATTGTGAGGATGATGTTATCGAGTGTTGCTGTTGATTAACTTCTATTCTCCCCAACGGTTATTGTTGAGGTTTTCGTTTTTACCGTTGCATCTAGGAACTGTACATACTTATTTCTATACACCTGTATATACTTATTTATATTCAATCTGAACTACCTGTGGCATGCATCTAAAAGTCTATGATTTTGATATTATTTCTGTACACTTATCAGGATCAGAACAAAGCAATATTTTTGAATTTCTTTTCTACCGTTTCTCATTTTAAATATTCATTTCATCTACTCGCACAACTTGTAGCATTTACTGAATTAAATAGACTCAATTTAGATGATGTAACATAAACCAACAAAAAAAACCAAAAAAAAAAAATCGTAAATTGTTATCTTTTAAAATATATATATATGTATGCGAAACGTGTGCCCCTCCCCCTTCAACCCGTTGCAGGCTCTATTGGCGGATACTTATTCGGTGCGCGAAACAAAAGTACACGAAAATGGCAAAGTGAGTAAATTCACAATTACCCACGAATATTCGAATACACACACCCACACACTCACACAAGTACATGTCGTTACACAAATACAACAATTACACACTCAGTTTTATTCATGTCATTGACTATTTTATTTATTGAATGTGCTCAAATATACTCCCTTCACATTCGAACAAATATAGTCGAAACTAAAACATTTACTTGTGTGACCAAATAATTGTCGTCTAGCACATAACTGAATATACTCAACATACAAAAACAAACCTGTAAAAGTTAATGCAGTTATACCCTACTTATTTACTAGAAAACATTGTATGACATGTGCCGTTACGCAGTCCCGTAGACCGCCCCAACCCCTTAGCTGAGCAAACAAAACTTACGAGAAAGTAATACAAAAAACAAAAAAGTTGTACTCTTATTTTTAATGAAACACCTTAACACCCAGATTTCATTCATTCAATTGTTGTTGCTCCTCACTTAGCGTACTTTTTAAGTACTACTCGTAAAGTACTCGTTCGAATTTTACAGGTTAATCTCACTGCTGGAGCGGAAGAGCCACCCTCCAAAGTTAGTGTTGAAACTCAGTTCTAGTTTAACCCGTAGACAATTTTATTTTTTTTTCAATATTTTCTTTATTCGATATGTTAAAAAAAATAGTACTAGTTGCTCTCCAATCAGTTTAAAGTTGCTTACCATTTCATTTGCATACAAGTAGTTGATTAATTAAGATACTACAAGTTTTTTTTTTTTGCATGTTTCACACGCTTTTAGCGTGGCTCAAACCTAATTGGTCAAACCTAATCATAAATTTATTAGAAATTAGCCAGATGCCGTCACATTGCACACGCAATTTAAATATGTTAATTCACTTTCACTAAATATACACTATATATATGTAGACATACACCTATATGGCCTATATGGGTGAGCCACAGTGCCCAACTGTTCGTATACGCAATTTAAATATATACTATATACAGAAATTCGCTATCTATCACGCACTTTGAATGCTAATTCCATTTGGCTAATGTTGATAATAGAATTCAACTCAATTTCAAACTAATTTCACATGCATTTCACTCGCTGCAGTCAGTTTTATACTAAGGCAAACTAAAGTGTTGTTTTTTTATTTCTTCTTTAAAAATGTGATGGCATTTTTTTTGTTGGGGCGACACAGGTCTCGCTGACCGATTCGGATCCGTCGCAATTTCGCGAATTTTTTCACATATCCGAATTCACTAACGAGATTAAACAGCATCAGCCGCTGCGCTTGAAGAAGAAGTTCCACGAGTTCTATACGGCTCCCATTACCAAGTTCTGGGCGGATTCGGTAAGTATTCAGACTTATTTAATTATTACTTAAGCGGAAATTAGAAGCTAGTGTTTAATTTCCGCATACTCGCATTTGACAACCTGTTGGAATTAGAGACTATTTTTATTTTATTTTTTTGTAATTATATTTTGTGTGCTTGCCCTTTTTGCAGATTGCGTACATGTTCTTTTTGATGATGTTCTCGTTCACGGTGCTTGTGAGAATGAATCCCATGCCACGCTGGCAGGAATGGTATTCGATAGCTTATATAACAACGCTGGGGTTTGAGAAGGTCCGCGAAATCATATCCTCCGAGCCGGTGGCCATTACGTAAGTAATTCACAAATTGAATTCAACTTGCCAACGTATGTGTGGATTTAATTGCATTTAATTTAATGATTATAAATGAGCCCCGCATCGTCGAATACTGTACGCTTTTGTGCATTTTGATTACTTGGATTCATTTCTTCCTATCTATATCCTGTATTCTGTGTGCATAGTGTGTGAGTGTGTGTGTGTTCACACTTGATTTACGGCCCTCGATTTCTGCGTTACATTTAATTAATGCGATCCTGCGACGGCTTTCTCCATATGCTTTTACATTTGCTCTTGTTGCAGGCACAAATTCTCGGTGTGGGCGTGGAACATGTGGAATCCTTGTGACGGCGCTGCCATAATACTCTTCCTCATCGGACTGGCCTTCCGTTTTCGACCCATCACAATGGATATTGGTCGTGTCATTTACTGCGTGGACAGCATCTACTGGTATTTGCGCATATTAAACATTCTCGGAGTCAACAAGTATTTGGGTAAGTAACCACCTTTATATAGAACTTGGCACACATCAAGTAACTTGGAGTGTTCTGTTTCACGTCCACAGGTCCTTTGGTCACCATGATGGGCAAAATGGTTAAGAACATGATATATTTTGTGGTCCTTTTGGCTGTGGTCCTCATGAGTTTTGGTGTCAGTCGGCAGGCCATATTGTTTCCCAACAGCGAGCCCACCTGGCGTCTAATCAGAGAGGTATGTCTGCCACTACGTAGTAATTGTAATCTTTTTATATAAATGTGTGTGTGTGTGTGTGTGTGTGTGTGGGTGGGTGTATGACTGTTGTAAAAAATCAAAATAAAAATCAAGGGATTAAAACTTGAACAAACTGATACATTTTGTTATTAAGTATTTTATATTTAAAACTGTAGAGTCGTGTAAATACTAATGAATAAGTCTGAACAGCTAATGTGTGTGTGTGTGTTCTATTGTATTTACATAAACCTATTTGTACACTGACAAATTTCCATTGCAGAGCTTAAGTTGTGTGTTTTTGAGAGAAACGGAGTACATGCATTTACTTAAATAGCAAGCAAAACGATTTTTTACTCAATTACTCGTAGATTAAATCTAGTATTTACATGAGTAGTCCTTGAAGCGAGTTTTGGTTTTTTTTTATTATATTTTGTTAAGTAGTTTTCATGCTCAATAAGCCCATTTACAACGATATTCGATACTCGATTGACTAACTGCTATTTTCTCCATTGTGTCTTGTATCGTATTCTTCTATCTTTTGTTCCTTTTCGCAACATCTGAAAACTCACAACTACTGACTCCATAACTTATCAATGCCCGATATCATATACAAAAAAAAAAATGCACCATTTACTATTCACTGTGCCAATATTCACAATTCATCCACTCACTGTTAACCATTCATCCACTCACATGCAATACACATTACTCTTGCGTTCGCATTGCTTCGAATAAATCCACCGCAAAATGTCAGGTTATTGCTGGCTCAATTGTAGCGCCTGGATTTCAAACGGCTCTTGGCCATAATGGTCGTTCACATAATACACGTGTCGGTGGCTTCGGATCCGGCTCATTTGCTGCTCAGCATCGCAGCCATGCAGCAGCAGCAGCAGCGGCGGCGGCGGCAGCAGCAGCAGCTACAACAACAACAACAAGCACAACTATGCCGTCCACCACTGTACCACCAACTATGACACCCACTGTGACGCCTACAACAACCACCACAACAACAACAACAGAACATAAAGCTGGTAGCCCCGAACTGCAAAGTTTCTTGAATGGAAATCTAACAAATGTACAACAAAAATATTGGTTTGATATTTAGAGAAAAAAAACAAAAATCAAATGTGTAGAATTGATCCTAGCTGGCGTCCCTATTGTGTGTGATGTATTATCTATATGATATGGAAAGATATATATATATACATATATGACAAGCTGTCTATAGTTGTTGTGCCTCAAATTTTCGTTTGGTTTTTAACTTAATTGGTTTCTTATAAATTTCTTGATTGCTTTCATTATATATCGATGTTGTCCCAAATCCTCCAAAACTTGAAATACCATATTCTCTCTGTCTATTCGTCTGTTAACCCCCCCTCTCTATCTCTCTCCGTCTGTCTCCCTCTGCGTTGGTTTTTTTGACTACCTGTGGGGAGTCAATTTGAATTTTCCATTTCCTGCTCGCAGACTACGTTGGTTTTTTTTCTTTTTATCATATCATATAATTTGTATTACTTGTAATAATGCAGCATGTCTTTAAAATTAATTTACTTGCATCTGAGAAGTAAATGTGTGTACTCAGTTTCCAGTTGCTTCAATCCAATCACTCGCAATTAGTATTTATGAATATTTTTAATTTGCTTACATTCATTGCATTGCATACTGTATAATACTAGTTAAGTTAGTGTTGTTGCATGCAAATTTGCAATCGCATTCGCATATGTAATAAGAACATACACAAGGACCTGCATGCTGCCCTTAAGGATTATGCAAATATTCAACACTACAGAAACTAAGAGATTTCACATCAAAAAGATAATAATATTATGCTATTGATGGAAAATCTTTTGGCTTCACATCAACATTAAATTTTGTGAACTAATAAAGATGGTAATATTAAAAAGGGATTGAATCCAGTGAGAAACAAACAAGCATTTGTATATTTAAATGTTAATAGATAATTATAAGATGGGGATACAGATAAATATAAAAAGTTTACGCTTAAATATATTTTTTAATTAAAATTCGAATGTCTGCAGTGAATAATTATTTAAATGAAGAGAAAAAAGTATTTTAAATGGCAATTAACTAACTACCAGCTGAGTGTAAATACCAACCTGTCTAAGCTTAATTATTTGAGAATCTAACTAATAGCAATACTCTGCCCAAGGCTGATGCCACCCAATAGTCCCGCAATTTAATCGCCGAGTCATTAGCCCGGCCAACCGGCAACCTTGCGAATACTAATGAAATGGGGCAGCATTTAATGAACTAAACTAACTACAGTAGCATGCTGTTAAAACTAAAAGAAAACGCTAACACGTAAACACAAACGGACACCGACACCGACATACACATACATACATACACACACTCACTCACCTACACATACATATATACCATAGCAAGTCACTCTTTGTCTCTGTGTTGATGTGTAAACCTTGCATTAATGTTGATCCAGTCGGGACGGCGGTCATTGAAGAAGGCCCAAATTGAATTGCGCTTGGCCATTTTTTGTTACCATCAGCAGCTGCCCCATTTAATGATGCCCCTATTTTAATTTATCGTTGCACAGGTCACCTACCAGCCGTACTTCATGCTGTACGGCGAGGTGTTTGCGGATGATATCGATCCAGCATGCGGCGAGGAACCAACCATGAAGCCCTGTGTTACGGGTAAGTTGTCGACCAATCCTACCCAAAAAACACTTTTTATTTACAAACTTATTGCAACTCGCAGGCCACTGGGTAACACCAATAACGATGTCCATGTACCTATTGATTGCCAATATACTGTTAATCAATCTGCTCATTGCCGTCTTCAATAACATATTCAACGAAGTCAATTCAGTGTCGCATCAGGTAAGCAATTTAAATCGATACAATTTAAACGACAAAAATATATATACAATGTATATAACCAGAGCGGATATTGCATTTAATGCATTTTACACATTCTCTGCTTAATTGCAACATTTCATTTATTTTGCATATTAATGCATATTTTTTTGTCCCTTTCGAAAATGAAGTCATCAATTCCAATTCGTTCGCAGCTATTTAATTGTAATCTGTTAATCGTGTTGATTATGAGGTGAGAACCATTTTTCTTGTTTTTCTTGAACACATGGGAAAATGGTATTTAAGGACGATGAGTTCCTTGTGACTTTAATGCTTTTAGCTTACTGACGCGTTTCATCTGTACAAGTTGAGCTCAGATTCATATGCATATGCAAGCACATTGACAGAGATACGAAAATCTTTGCAACTTAATAGACCATTTAATTATTTATTGCAATAATCAATACGTTAAAGAGACGCATTAAATTGAGACCACAGACATATAGCAATAACTGAATATGCATATCCGCTCTGATTATCGCACACAATTCAACAAGTGTATTACAATTATGCAATTAATAAAATATCCATTGTAAATAAAGATGATTATTTGGCTAAGTACTTGGGATGTTTCCCTTCCTTAATACATCTTAAAGTGTCCACTAATTATTTGACTTATTTTTTCTTCTTTCTTAATGTTTGAGTCAACGCTTAAGGGCTTAATACAATTTATACACTGGTTAAGTGACCGTGAACATTGTCCAATTAATTACAACAGCAAAATAGAAATCCTTTAAATTAGTTGATAAATTGCATTTTTATTAATGGTTATTTAATTGGCTTGTAGGTATGGATGTTCCAGCGCTTCACCGTCGTGATGGAGTACCAACAGAAACCGGTGCTGCCGCCGCCCTTCATTGCCTTCTGCCATTTCTATTCGCTGCTCAAATATTGCGTGCGTAAAGCGAAAGGTGAGCCCGGCATGAGAAAGTTTAGCTTTGTTCCCTGTGAGTCAAACAACCAGAGCGCCTGCTCCCCCAGACCCATTGAACGTGAATAATGTACAAAATCTCTATATCTCTCTGTATACTCCCTGCTGCTGCAATGCTGAATGCGTCGTCATCTAACCAATATATATGCTATATCATTGCGAACTGTTTATATTTCTGCTAATATGCTGTTGTTCTATTTTACATCTCATTTGACCAAAAACCAATAATTGCCTGTGTGTGTGTGTGTGTGTTTTTTGTTTCTACATAGGATTGGAGGTGCAGCGGGATAATGGTCTCAAGCTATTTCTCGAAAAGGACGACCTGGAGCGGCTGTATGATTTTGAGGAGGAGTGCGTCGAGGGCTTCTTCCATGAGCAGGAGCACATATTGAATCAGTCAACCGATGAGCGTGTAAAGAACACAACGGAGCGTGTCGAGACCATGTCACAGAAAATCGAGGACATCAATCAAAAGGAGAACCTTCAAACGGCCACTGTGCAGGTATGCAACACACACCTTTACGCATCTATACACACTCTCAACTTTCATCACACATTTTATTTTATGCAAATTCACAATTCCTTTTTGTTGCGTACATTGATTTGGGTTCTATTCGCATTGACAGGCTGTAGTCGCAGCACTTTCAATTGAAAAAGTCCACAAATGGCAAGCTTAGCCGGACGAGAAGCTGATTTCTCTGCAGATGGTTCTGCGAGGAGATGTGGAATTAAGTCTTTATATCGTAGACCAGTAAAGAATGAGTGAATGGTTGTCCTGACGCCGCGAAAACTTGTGTAAAACTAGAAAGGAGATATATATTTGAACAGAATCAATAACCAAATTGATTTAGAAATGTCCCGCTCTCTGTCCGTCCATCTGTTACAGAGCTTGATCTGAAAAACTAAGCTCTCCTTTGTGCTATTGTAGTGCCATATATCCATATGTAGTTTAGGGTTAGCTAAGAGTAATTCTAAGCATCCAAAGCGAGCACTCTGATTTATATCACCTTTTTCTTTGTTTTTTGTATTTCAATTGTGACATTGTTCTTTATTATTTGTGTGTTTTTGCAGAGCATTGAATTCCGTTTGCGCAAAATGGAAGAATCATCGGAGCAGATACTCTCCCATCTGGGCGTCATACATCGCTTCATGTCCGCACACACTGCCGGCACCGATGAGTTGCGCGGCTCCGTGATGAACATTCCGGGTGAAATGCACCGCGTGCGCACCATATCAATGTCCGACAATGAGGGTGGCAGCGGCAGTGGTGGTGGTGGTGGTGGTGGAGGTGCTGGAGGCGGTGGTGGCGGTGGTGGCGCTGCTGTTGGCGTTACTGGTGTCGGCATTGCTGCGGCTTTGGGACTGGGTGCCACACTTACTTTAAATTCGCTGCAGGTGCATTCCTCTCGAATAGTTTATATCTTGCTCTTGAGCTATAATTTGCTGATTCCTTTTGCCACCGCAGGTGAACAATCGAAGGCGCTTCAATCGTTCGCTGACCGAAGTCCGACCGGATGCGTACATTCTGGATGAGGGCACCCACTTTGAGGTTGTGCCGCTGCCGGAGGAGCCAGACGAGGTGGTCAAATCCCGCGAAGCACTTAACGAGCAGGTGGTGCGCAAGGCCTCCATGCAATCGGAAGGCGATTCGGACATTTATTTGCCCCTATCACAGCGCCCCTCGACTTGTGAGACGGTGAAGCGTACGCCGTATGTGACGGTGCGCCAGGATACGGGCGCGAGCACCGAAAGCAAGGATACACTAACCCCAATGGGCAACAATGATGACGATCAGACTCTCGTCGGCGGCGACAATTCCGATGATGCTGCGCCGGACATGAACTTTGAGGGTAATCCTTTGCCTTGAACAAATGCAAACGCCTGGCAACTAAACCAATTTTCGCTTTCGCTTCCCCGTTACGCTTTGATTTGCAACTACCACTACTACTACCATTATTACTACTGTTATGTTTGTGTTCTGTTCTGTTCTGTGTGCTCTGTTCTGTTTTGCTATTGCAAGAATGCAAGCAACGCCGTCCAGTTTTTGTATGGTTTTTTTTGTATAAAAAAGTATTCTCCGCCTTCTTCGCATACAGCTGCCAGGCATCGGGCACTGCGCCAACGCACCGTTTCACTCTGTCGCCGTAACTCGGAGACGTACTCGCTGACCGGCGTGGACATCAATCGGTCCCACATCAGCCTCAATCAGCTAGCGTCGCTCTCACGCCGCCAGTTAAGCCTCACGCATTCCGAGCCGGATAGTGACAAGGATGTGCCACTAGTGCCACCCCCAGGTATGTCATACACACAAGAAAATGGAGTTCCGCCTGTTTTTTCAATGTCCAGTTAGGGTAGCGCCTAATTAAATATATCGTCTTGCTAAAGTGGCAAGTATTATTTTTTCACCCGTTTGGCGGTTCAGCGATCTACCATTTGAAGAATGAAATCAGATGGCAAAGCTGTGAACAAGATCAGTCCTTATGCCCTTGCAGATTTTATTATAATTTTTTTGTGAAGTGTGTAACGGATCCCAAAGAGTCGGTCAAAATATTCAAAATCAGATCTCAGATATCAGATATTAACCTTTAACACAGGAAACCAAAACTTGACTAGACAGTGAAAAAACGGGCCTAGGGAGAGAAAGAGTCTAGTTTATAGTTATGCAGCAGCTGCAAATAACGCGATCCAAAATTCTGTTTACTAACCAAATTAACATTCATGCCAAATCCTAACTAACCACATAAGTAACTCCGACCAACGACCAATCCAAGCTACCAATTTGGCCAGTTAATATTAGCCGTTAACAAACCATAATAAAGTTGTTATTGTTGTTCTTACCTTAAGTACTAAGTACATACTCGTCTTTTGTTTACTCACGTTTTTACGCACAACAACACTCGATCTCGATTTTATCTCTGATGCATTCTCAACCTAACCTCGAAACTCTAGGTAAATCAGTTTTGCATGCGAAACCCTCCAGAAATATATTGCTGAAACTGCACAGCGAATATACATCCATAACGGACGAACTGGAGAACGTCTGCCATTTGATTGGATCGCCAACCGTCTCGATGCAGAGCAATAAAGGTAAGTTGGTGTTGCTCCAACCGTTGTCAACCCTCGACCCCTGCCAGTGCCTCTGCCATCTATCACCTATCCCTTTCCTAACACCTATCCAGCGATTCCGATAGCGAACCATCATAGAAAAATTATCTGAAATTATAACCTGTATATTTAGAGCTAACCGGGCGTATGCGTAGTATTCATTGCATTGTACTTATGTCGCCAAAACTGCGCCTACCTTCGGTCCTTTACCTACTTCCCAGCCCAACTAATCGAGATCTTCTCCCGAACTTTTCACAGCTTCCCTGGATCGTCCCAAGACGGAAATGTCGCGCGCCGAGGCAGCTGCCCTGTTGGAGAAGAAGCACCTGAAGGAGTGCGAGGAGAATGACTATAGAATTTTGGAGGGTCTATTCGAGGCACGCGGCTCCATCGATGCCAGCGTGCAGCCCTATGAGGTAAGCACAAAAGAGATAAGTTAAATTATTTTGCTTTGACTTATTTTTCAACAATCGCAGATAAGCGTCTCCGTCGACTACAGCCATCGCTATCCACTGCGTCGGGAGACCGCCGTTGAGCTATCACCATCGAAGCCTCCAGCAGAGGGTGAACATATTGGGGCTGCCATTGCCGGCGACAGCAGTGATACTAGTGGGGCGGGCAGCAGTCATGCTGTGGCCAGTGGTTTTCAGCTGAAGAACGAGCGTCCCTGGCAGCGCAACTCATCCATGGAGCAGCAGTCGATTCAGTCGCCGCTGGTGCCGACTCGTGCCACCAGTGATTTTCTGAATCCTCCCTATGAAAGCAGCTCTCGTCTATTCAAGAAGTCCAGCGAGAGCCTACAGAAGAACTCTAGCACGGATACGGACTACTCGGCGCATCCTTATCGGTTCATCAAGCAGAGCTCCAACGAGACGAACACCTCGCTGACCGGCTCCTTCAATGTGGACACGCCCTCGCTGACGGCCGAGCCGTCGCTGGATGCCGGCGACTCGCACTCGGCGACGGGACTTAGCCTTGGCACTGCTGGCGGCGCTGCGACAGCGCGTTACCAGCCCAAGCGCACTGCGTCCGTTGGCGCTGCCGATAGCAGACGTCTGCGCGACGAAAGCTCCAGCTCGCTGGATCTGAGCGCAGGGGCAGTAATGACGCAGGCAGCGCCAGCACTGCCATCGCGACCCATGCAGCTCAAGAAACAGTTTAGCATGGATCAGGGCAAGCCGGTGTCGGTGCAGTCGAGCGCCGAGACGGTGACTGCAACAGAGTCAGCGTCTGGTGGTAGTACCTCGGCGTCGGCATCGCCGTTGCCCACACAGGTTGGCGCCAAACTGATTTCGACGCTGAGGCCGCCGTACAGCAGCAAACTGGGCATGAATGTGCTCAAGGAGAGCAGCTCCAGCACAGAAGAGTCTCGCGATGGCGAAGCGACCCCAGCCACATCCTCTTCCCCAAAGAGCAGCAAGGTGGCGCTATCCATACCACAGATTAGCACACATCTGGTGCAGGATGAGATTGCCAAGCTGTCCTCCAATATCAAGAGCAGCACCGAATCAGAGAAGGATCCGCCATATAACGAAACAATGTGTTAAATAGTATAAACCTCTATATGTATATATATATATATGGATATGTATGTCCCTGTTGATGTTGCCTATTGTAAGCAATAGTAGGTATCTGTATTTGTATATGTATATGTATGTGAATCCACCTTGTGCTCAATAGCGTGACTAGTCAACAGCATATCGCTCATAACACTAGGCGTTACAACAAACTATACATACGTGATTCTTGTTGAAACTGGATAGTAAGTTTTAGTAAGTGAGTCCATATCAATGTTAAAGCAAATAGTTTTGAATATCGGCCCGGTGGAATGCAACATAATTCAATGATTTTTGACAATACATAGTACACAGATTCGCTGTATTTTTATAAGATGTATTTATTTACAAGGTCGTCGATTCTTATTGTTACTTTATATACAAAATAGTTGAAGCCTAACAAAGCAAATCAAAATGCATGCATTTCACTTACGACGCATAGACACAAAGAATATCCGTTTTTACCACCAGCAAAGCTATACTTAATGTCGTTTTCTATCTTTAAGCAAAACCAAAAATTAAGATAAAGAATATAATTGCAATGTTAAACTCACTCGATATACAAACATATGAAACGAAATTTACCATTTCACATATCCCTTAACATATACATATATCTATATCTACAAAGCAAAAACAAGAAACCTTGCCACAACTCTATATATATATATTTGTGTGTATCTTTAATACTTAATGCAACATGTTGTACTTAAGCCCCCATTTAAATATGTACTTCTGTGTGAAAATATATATGAGTCCTGCAACTACTGAAAATATCAGCTAAATATGCATGTACTTTTGTGTGTATGTGTGTGTTTGTATGAGCAACTATATAGTTAGTCCATTTTACTTATTTATGTGTATGTGTGTGTGAGTGTTCGTGTCTTTAGCTAAATTCATAGTCTAAGTAGCTGCCTATTATATTGGGTACTATGCAAATCAATTTGTATATAGTATATATTTATAGATATGTTTTCAACTCAAAAAAAAAAAAATACAAAAAAAAAAACAAACTTGTTAACGTTTTGCTTCGTGTTAAATCCGATTTTCATGATTAGTTGGTAAAATGTTTGCGATCTTTAAAAGACATTCTTGCATTTTATTAGAGTTTAAAATTAAAGAAAACAATGTACTTATTGATTTTAAGAAATAAATTTAATTACAATATAAAAACAAGTAAGCTGAAAACTACCAGTTATTTCACTTAGATCAAACAATTATTTAATACTTTCATCTCTAACATATATTACTACTACTACTAGAATGCATTTTTGTTTACAATTTTATATAGTTGGTTTTTTAATCATATTTCCTCTTCTCGCTTTATTTAGTGTTTTTATTTTTTATTACATTGTATACAAAATTTCAAGTCTTTTACGTTGCAATTGCATCTTTAAAACTAGCAAAGAACTATTAATAAAAATATTTTATAAATATTTACAAATAATGGCAATATGGCTTGACTTCGAGCCAAAATATAAGCTCCACATAAATTACATAGATTGTTCTTAAATATCAAACTATAAGGCTCAATCCAAAATACAACAAATCCACAAGAACATTCAATGCTTCGCGGCTTACAGCTTGCACTATGGTTTATATATACTTATATATATAGTTTTGTTTTTGTTTTTATTTTTATTTTTTTGAAGAACACATTTAAGATCTGTCGAACCGTTGATCTTTTTTTATTGTTATAGGTATATAGTTTTCGTATTTGGTATTAGCCAACTGTTCTATCATCAAGTATCGCTTCTCTTTAAATAAAAAATGTGATGTCTAAACTATAGCTTAGCAATGAAAATCACAATATTGAGCTTAGTTATTGCCACTGTTAAGGTTCTCAGCCTCGGGCTCCACGACGCCCTGTTGCACCAATTTGTCCATCTCGTCCTTTGTTTGTCGCTTAAAGAAGCCCAACTGAAATAATATAATTTTTATTGAATTTCAGTCAATTGCATGGAGTATTTCAAGGAACTCACCTTATACATGAGATAGGTCAGGGCTGCCAGCAGCAATAGACCTCCCAGAATGGACACAATGATAATCCAGATGGGTGTTGAGGATACCAGATGCTTTGAAATAACGTTCGGCTCAATTTTGCGCCGGATGGACAGAGAGGTATCCAGACGCTCACCCACCTTGCGCACATTCATGTCGATGAGTATGGCAAAGAACTCCCAGGGGTCAATGAGAATGGCGTTGACCTCGTTCAGATCGACTTTAAACTGCATGTTTAGATTGACTGGTTTCTCCGGCTTGAAGGTATAGACGCGCATTACAGCACGCAGGCAGATGGTCATCTTTGGATCCCGACAGTTAAACACAATGGTGCGATTAACGGGCAGTTTGCCTTTGAACTCCTCGCTAAGCAGATCGTGCGCCTTAATGTTCGATATGCGGGCATATTGCTCCCGATTGGCGGTCAGTGCTTTGAGATCGCGCCTCTTGCGTGCTATCGATGCCGTGGTAACCGAATTCGAGTCCAGCCAAGTCTCCTGCACCCCATTCGGACTGACACCCATACGCTCCGAGTGCTCAATGGTATTCATAATGATGTGTGTATTGTTTTCGTCGAGCAGTTCAATGTTCACCAGCTGTGAGTCGTACGTGGCCTGCATGCTCAGACTGCCCACATTGATGATCGGTATGGTCGCCAAGGAGTCGGCAGTCCTGTACGCGACGGGTATATGAAACACAATTTCCAGCTCTCCCACAGTGCTGGGTCCATTGCTCTTGATCTCATAGTTGTTGATCACGAGCGCTGAGTTCGAGTAGTGTTCCAAGTCGATTTGTTCATTCGTCTGGCCACTGAAACAGGAATCAGGTTAGGATAAATATAAACGCATAGAAAAAAAAAGAGTTTAAATCAGCAAATAAAAAGACAATCAGTTTTTTTATAGGTTGTCCATTAAAGTCTTACCCGGAGAGATCTATTTCTGTGTACTCCTTGAGGGCAATTAAGCTGTTTAGCTTATTGTCATTGGGAGTCTTCTCGGAGCCGGTGCTGAAGACCTCAGCGCTGATGGTCAGCGAGCTGCCGGTGAGGCCGCTCATATCGAAACTGATGGTGATGCTGTCTTTATCGCCGTTGCCCAGAGGTCGTCCACGATTTAGGTCACAGACCATGACAGCCTCGCTGACCTTGCAGTTACCCGGAGTTTGGGCAAAGTTCAAACGACTGGAGCTGGTCACATTCAGCTGCGGCAAATAGGCGGTTTCTCCGCGGTTCGCAACCTCATAATTGATGCGCAGAGTCTTGTCGCTGCCTAATATGTAGCTGGAGCTAGAATCAAAGAGCAAATCATTTAATAATGCAATCTATTCAGCTACCATTAAGAGATCCGCTGCCTTACCTGGCATCCTTCGCGCTCAGCTGCAAATCGGCAACGCATATATCTGTGGCACAGCCCGTGCTGAAGATAATCTTCTCGGTGTACACCGTGGCATCGTCAGGATCGACAGCCACACAAGTCTCACAGAACTCTGAGGGACATCAGTTAAATAGTTAGCATGGCGAATATTGAGAGTGATCTTTTTAACTTACCCTCGGAGTCGGGCACCTTCTTGGTCAGCTCGTAGTGCATCTTCAACTCGATGGGCTGGAATATGTCCTTCTCACTGTAGCGCACCTCACAATCAAAGACGCGACACTGCTGCGTTGTGCCCGCCGTTGCATTAAAGCTCAGCTCATGGCTCTGCGTCTGGACGAACTTGGCCCGCTTTAGCTGCGCATCAATCACAATCCGCATGGCCATTTCCTGCTGCTGGGCTGAGCTTGACGTGGCCGTTGTGCTCAGGCCAAAGCAGGCGGTGATCTGCACTCGATTCTGTTCTGGCTTAATCTCGCGATTCTGTGAGCTGACGAAAGCCCGCAGCTTCACCACCGGATAGGCGCGATACAGGAACAGAGCCTCTGCATTGGGCGCACCCACAGCAAAGTCATTGAAGCCATTCGCATCGATGTCGGAGCCACGCGACAGTCCATGTCCAAACATATGCTGGCCATACCGCGATGGCTGCTGCTGAGGAGAGTCCAAGCGCTGGCTGGGCTGATCCCGCAGTCCCTTCTCTCCGCCTAAATATATAAACACCGACCCATTGCCAGCAAATGGTGCACCAACAGCAACGTCTGAGAAATTAAGGCATAACAGAGTGGGGGGATTAGTGATATTCATTCATTTAAAAACTGTCCACAACTAAAAAGGTAACCCAAAAAAAATAAAAATTTTAAACAACTTGTATTTTGTGCTTCAATATAAAATTGATCTCAAAAATATTAGATTCTTTGCTTTTAAAAAATATTCTAGCAACTGTTTCTATGCGTATGCCATGGACTGTATATGTATTTTTATACATTCATCTACATATGTATGTATATGGAGATGGAAGTCAGCAAGTACAAAAACACAAACAAAAAAGTTGCTTAAAAAAAAAACCAGATGCAACACAGAAGCGAAGAATTGGAATAAAAAGGGAAACTGAAGAGAGAGAGAGAGAGGAACGGACGAGCTATGATGGGGAATCATCTGAAATCGGGTCACTCTCTGAGCCAACTTACCGTTATAGCCATCGTGATTAATGTCGCCCAGCCTTGTCAGCGTGGTGCCAAAACGTGCCTTGGCAGTAATGGGCAGCGGGCAGCGCAGCACCTTCATCTCGAAGTTGAACTGCAAATTATGGCGACGCATTAGTCATAAGCCAAATGCCAGGCAAGGCGGAGGCGGAACAAAGCAGACAATATTTAAGAGCGTTACTCACCCGTCCTTTGTTGAGGAAGACGTAAATGGCGCCGTTGTCGTGCGAGTCCTCGAACGAGTGCTGTGGCGCTGATATGATCACGTCCGTCAGATTGTCCCCATTGAGATCATCGGCGAGCACCGAATAGCCAAAGTATTCGCCAAACTGTTCGCCGCGAAAGACGTGAAACTTCTCGATTGATTCGCCGCGCACGTCGAAGATGTAACCCTCGCCGGATTGCTCGTTCGCCTGTGGTGCGGTTGCCACGTACAGAAGCTGTTTCAGATTGGTGCTATCGAAGTGACCGGAGCTGACGGCATAGCCGAAGTAGGAGTCGTCTGTCTGACCCCACAGATCCGGACGGGGTATGTCCGTCTTATAGGTGTATTCTGGTTCTAAGTCCATCGAGTCCGCGCCTTCGGGTGATTTGCGGCGACGCTGGTGGCTGCTGGTGTCGCGGCGACTAGCCGAAGGATCTTCGACGAGAATTTCCTTGCGATAGCGAATGACGGAGCCACGCCATGCATAGATGCCCGGTGCGCCAATCAGAAACTGTTCGTTGTCATCGGAGACATGGGCACTCAGACCCTGCTCCCCCAGAATATAGTTATAATATCTGTAATTATTTTGCTCCTTCACCTGGTCCGCCTTGAGCCGCAGCGGGGAGATCTTTGTGACATTCTGTGGCTGATCGGCAAGTGTATCGGAAACCCAGTAGCATATGCCATGCATATGGTAATCTTTAGCCGATGGCGTTACAAAGCGGGGCGCACACACAAGCAGCTTGTCCGTGTCCCGTGTACCTCCGTCCATGGAGCCGCCCAGCCATTGAAAGTCCCGGCGTTCCGAGTCCCATGTGTACTCACTCCTCTCAATCTGTATATTGCCATGTTCTTCGAAGATATATGGACTGCAACTGCCATTCAGCAGCGAACACTTGTAAATCGCCCCCGTCTCGTTGATCTTGCGCTGTGCCTCGAGCGTTGATTGCGCCTGCGGTGCCCCAACAATAACGCTGCAATTGAAAATTTAAGCGAGACTCAAAATCTGTTTTTTAAACATCACTTTTATATAAAGCTGTATTATCTGTTTGCTGTAGGTCGGAACTGATATGGTTATCATAGCAATCAGTCGAAAAATTAGTTATACCTGTCCTACATGTCACCCTTTCTGATTCCACAAGTGAGGAATATTCAGATCGCAGCCATTTATTAGACAAAAACTAAATATAATTGGTTAAAAGATACACAAAATCATATTTATATTTCGAATTTCGTACCAATTTTTTTTGGGTTCAGTCAAAAAGGGCTTGTAATCTTCAGCGTGCCTATTTTTCTGATTGAGATATTAGAGCAAGTGAGTGAGTGAGTGAGTGAGCACTCGACATGCATCCAGTTGACTCAAAATAAAAAACCAATTGCTCATGGTCAGCCAATTGATTCAGTAACTTTTATTAGTTGTATTTCCAGTTAAATGCTATTAGAAACATTTGTTTTCTTAGCTGTGCGCTGTTCGCTCTTATTTGGAAACAGTGACCAATAAGATAAAGAACTTATCTATGAGAATGGTGAGCGTATACTTGATGAACAGCCAAGCAACTCGAGGCGTGTCGCTTGCAATTTGAAAGTATACGATGTTGAGAGGGGCGTGAGTGGGGAGTTCTTGACACACATTCCACTAAAACTAACCGTTTTGCGATACACAGTTGAACTTCTTTTATTATTATGTTTTATAAGTGTATGCAATGCACTTTGTAGTTGCATATTTCTATGAGATTGTGAACGTCTACAGAAACAGTGTGCTATCTTTAGCCTAATGGTTAAATAGATTTCAATTCCAGTAGGTAGTATCAGTGGGACGCAACGTGTCACGTCTTTGGCAACGCTGCCATCTCTACTTTATGCCATTTTTTCGTTTATCACACAAACACATGCAGACACAGGTTATCTTATCAAAGAAATCGACTAAAAAGCAATGCTGATAAATAACAAAAAATTAAAAAAGTGGCATTGACTAACTGTTAGCGAGAAATACGAAGAACAATAACCAAGTATGTCTCATTGAATGATGTATTTTATGGATGTACATAAATACGAACACAATTATGTACAATTGTGCAGCCAAGTTATAAGGGCGAACAGGCGAACGTGCAATGTGGCAAATATTTAAATAACTTTCGGTATTCGTTCAGCAGCCGCAAAGTAGCACCTTCCACCCCCCCTTCCACACCTTCACCTATATGGTGCTTTCCGCTTCATGCCTTGTCAATTGATAGCAAGTAAATGACTTCATCATTTGTGCAACTTATTAAGCGTGTGCTTCGTTTTATTTTTACTGATCATTTCATTCACTTTTTTTATTCTTATTATTACTACGCCTGTCTCGCATTGATCATTAAAATAACAACAACAACAACTCCATTTCGAGCAGCTCCTCGCTTCTCTCCCTCTCCCACACCCACTGATACTCCTACTTCGATTTCGAATGAATCATCAATAACTCCCAACCTGTTTTTTCTAACGGTGAGCAGGCGAGCGAGAAGACGCGCCCTAAGCTTTAGTGTTCAGTTAAAGTCCAAAATCTTGGATTGTGGAACAGCACTTACCCGTGCGGTCTCAGGCTGATGCTATAACCGAAATATGACGCACGCACTTTTGGCATCACGGTGGCAAATTGAGGATCTTTGATCTCTCGATTGGGTCGCGGCGACAAATTGTAGGGGCAGACGCTGCCAGCGAGACAAGCGGCTAACAGTAGCCACACTTGAGGCACTCTTTGACCTTGCCCTACCATAATTACGGTTTCTATTTGTTATTATAATAAACGGCTTAATAGTTGATAAATTTTTGATAATATTATCACTGATGCCGCAAAGCGACAGCGACACGCAAAATGCGACTAGTGACAAATATGTATGTGTGTGCGAGCCACAACCGTCTCGATCGAATGCCTGTAAGTAACTAAAAAGCTACTGGCTCTCTCGCTCTGTATGGATTGAAGCTACACACAGAAACGACAAATAGCTTTGTTTAAACTGCGCTGCGTTACTCTCACTGACTCTTTCGCTCGCTCGCTCTTGCACTCAAAGCGTAGGCTTACTCATTTTACCGTTGTCCGCAATGAAAGTGGGAGTGAAAAGTGTGTGATATAAAGCACTGCTTATAGTGATTATCTTATTTCCATATTTGGCTAAGCTCAACTTGTTTAGCCTTCAAGCTGAATATGTGATTTCCATTGGAAGCAGCGAGTAAGTCAATAATGTGTTTGTATGTGTTGATGCAACAACGAAAATCTGTAGATAACACTCATAATATTAAAAATAAACAAAATATATTTCGACTTGGGTCCAACCGGTTAATCCACTTTTACGACTGTGTGTGACTAGTGACTACTAGTGACTCGTGACGTAGACTTAAGAACCGATCACTAGGATTAAGAAGAGATGTGTAGCAACCAAAATGGGCGTGTTTCATAAAACAGAAAGTAAATAATTTTGTTTTCGTTTCGGCGATTACAAACCAAGAAATATTGTAATCTACTTAAGTTTAGTTTATTGCTTCGCTTTAAGTACGCATTGAACGGCTTGAACTTTATTTATAGTCACTGATAACAAGACAATAATAACAACAGACAAATAGAGCTTCACAGATAGCACATAAAAGTCTAGAGACCACTCTGCCTATCTGCCTGCATAGCAGGAATAATATGCTTATTAGTCAGCATTGCGTTGAATCACGGCTTGCATCCATCCAAGCGGTGCCAGTGTATGCGAAGCCAGATTTCATAGTTTCATTCATTATCGCCAATTTTATTACGTTATTACGATCTACAAAAATATGCTTGTATGTGTGTACATGTCAGCCAACTACCTGTTATTTACGGCACTTACTCATTTATGCAAAACAATCATCAAATATTTGTTGTTACTTTAGCGCCAAACATGGAAACCACAAAGAGCAAAAAGAAAAAAACAACAGCACAATAAACCGAAAAACAACTAAACATATATACATTTGTAAGTGTGAGTGCTCTTTTGCTCTTTGGATTTTCGGTAACTGACTGTCGTCACACCAACTTTAAGTATATCCCAAAAAAAGACAACGATGAAGAAGCAGCAGCAGCGCATTCGAATGAGTCACTCAGCCAAAGTCCATGTAATGTGTCACCCAGTTATGCATACAAACGCACAGACTTGAAGGCATCTACTTACATACACTCCTCGGCATTTGTATAGACCCATATGTATATTGACGCACTTAATTTAAAAATAAAATTAATTACCATATTAGCATTTCGTAAACTGTGGTTTAAGGTACACTTGATTATTCATATATATGTAAAAACATACATATACAATTTTATTATAGCTGTGGTGCATATTTTCATGTGAGAGGTATACTATATACTATATTTATATATATATTTTAATATATGTTAAGCATATGCTTACGTCACCAATGTTTTGCTTAAGAAATTCTCAATTATTCTTCTTATCTTATTGCATATTATTGTTTTATGGTCAATTCATCTGATTTTTTAACACAAATTTGAAAAAATGCAAAGTGTATATATATATTCGTAAGCATTTGTACCTGATATTTAATGAAATGTAAATTCGGTAAGAAAGGTCGCCGGTGGGTGCATATTCATGCCCCTACATTCAGATATATAAATACATATAGTAATACATTTATGTATTTGTCTGGCTCTTTGTATTGCTTATGTATGGAAGTATGGAGATTAAAGTTAAGGCTTTTTATGTGCACATGTAAGCGGACAATAAGAATAAGCCACGTCGAGGACCACACAAATCTTCTTTCTTTCGGGCTGTGATTGCTGCCATCTCCATCATCATCAACAACAAAAACAGTATCAACAATAACATCAGCAACTTGAGGTCAACAAGTGTTATTTAAGAACAAAAGCAGCCGCTGCAGCCAGAGTAGCAGCATTTGTTGCTCGTTTTGGAATTGGGTTTAACGACCAAGAGAAAAGCGGCTAAAAATATTTGGTCGGTGTTAACGCGACGGTCGGGTCGAGACGAAAGCGATGGCGTCGCGGGGGCGCAGTACTGGAGTGATATGGCGCCGACTCCGTAGACAGCGCTTTATGCATTACAATATGCAGCTGTTGCCATGTTGCTGCCTCTGCCCCTGTTGCAGGCAGACGCCACTGGCAATTGTCGCTAAGCGTTGCGAGTAATTCGTGTGTTGCGGTATTTGCTGCTCACTTTACACATTTGAAATTCGCTTAAGCGAAATGAATCATAATCTTTAACAAGTAGCCAAATGAAAACCGTAGAGATCAGATTTGAAACTGGGGTCATTTCCCTTGGGCTTTGCAAATTCCGATGAATCAATGGAATTTACAAAACTGAAATTTCTAATCACTAAACAAACTTAAGTAATAACCTTGTGGTCAGTTTGAGTTGAGTAATGTTCATGAAAAATATCAATGAGTTGTTATTCGAATGGAATATTAATATTTTAATAGTTTTGCTATATTTACTTTTGTACTTTCCTACTAAATAGAGATTTTGCATTAATGAATTTAAATTGGATTAGTTAATTATAATTAATTGAAGCAAACAAATTATTATCAGAATGAGTAAACATTTGATTAATATTCTGTACCATGGGTGCAGTTTACATTAGTATAGAGTATCTGCTTGTTGACCACTCTCGACATGATTAATTTCAATCCACTTTTTGCTTTGTTTTAAAAAACTTCAATTGATGTGAAATAAATTACAGGTTGACGTGCTTTTACGCGCAATTTCCGTAAATAATTAGACTTACTCAAAGGCTAATTGCAGGCAGTAGTTGGCTAATGATAATAAAATAAATTTGTTGCCATTGCGTTATATTTGAAAGTGCGACTCATACATAAGGGCGGCATGCGGACAGAGGAAGTACACCAATTAGCTGGACGAGCGTCTATCTACTAAATAGAAACTCTCGGATTCGAATGCAAAAGTCGTTATGAGCACGTACACAAAAACAAGATTGTCAATTGCCAAAAAAGACATGAATATAAATATACACAATGAGTGCGGGGTACGTACAAAATAATAAAAAAAAAGAAAAATTATTACTAACCGCGCGCGAAATAAAAAAGAATCAAATTTGATGCTTTGTCATCTGAATCTGTGGCCTAAATTTAGCAACTCTTTCTTATACTCTAACCAAACATTGGCTTATTAAGTGGATGACAGAGTATGCCACCACCTAAACTATATACCGATTTCTATAGTATAATTACAATAATTATAATCAGCAGAGCGTCTTACAGCCATTGCAAATTGATTGCCTGAATCACTAGTGTAATGACTCATTTTCAGAAGAAGGGCTTGAACAAATTGATATATTGAGCATTGCATTGATAATTTTTATATTGCGCTCTCATTTTCAGCATTCTTATCTCATTGTACGGAAGAAGGGAACTGCAAATGATATTTTAGATACGTATATAAGACTGAATCATCTCAAATGTTCAGCGTGAGTGTTCAGCGAAGTTTTCAATTCGACTTAGATAAAAATGAGTTTTAATGGTTCTTTTCTTCATTTAAGCGCATTTGCTCAGCGTTTTAGTTCCGTTTTTTTTTTGCGACATTCTTCGCTCTTTGAACAGCTCGGCTTGATATGATTTGCGGCTCTTGATTTGGTTTGGTGTGATGCCATTGACTGGGCCCATATTCTATACAAAAGTGGACGCCATCGGGTCTAGGTACAAGTACTGTTTACGAGTATATATCCATAACATATGTGGGTCGCGGCTGGGAAGTGAGAGTTTGTCAATTGAGCTGAGTCCGAGATCTGAGAGCTGCGATCTGAGGCAATTGGAATTGATGGCAATTGTAGTTGAAGTTTGTTATTTTTAGAAAATGCTGCTTAAAGTGTTTTTTATTTATTTGTTGTACTTTTCGAGTGTTTTTTATTTTTGAGCTATTATTTTGTTGGTTTGTTGGTTTTTTGGCGTTGTTTTATTTATGCAGCTGCCATAGAAACAAATTTACGGCTGGGAACGAGTTTTCTGTGTAGGGAAAAACAAATTGCGGTTGCTGACAAACTATTGCCAAAAACAAACACATAATTATGGGCCAAATAAAAGTAGTCAATGGTGTTAAATGCCCCCAAAGGCAGAGCCCCTCACACGCTAATTGACTCTAAAAAGTTTACTTTGAATTTGTATTTGATTTTGCTTATGTTTTGGGTATGAGTTCAAACAGCTTCATTGATTGCTCAATTTCAGAGTGTTCGTCATGAAATTGAGCCACAGCTGCGAAATATTGACAAAGGTGTTGCCGTGCCAGAAACTCAATTGCAGACGGGGGAAACAGAGAGTTGCACCCTCTGAAAATGAAAGGTGTTGCTTGCCATGCCACAAGTCAAATAAGTGTAACATTTGTCTAGCGCATTCTTGTCGACAGCATTTCACACAATAATTATTTGCAAAAGGCGAGTGCGAATACCGGCTTACTCAAACTCGCACTCGCACTCGCACTCGAACTCACATTCACATTTACACTCGCAGTGCACTCACCTCGTTTGACGCATGACCAGTGTGAAGCCAAAATAGGAGCTGCGCACCTGGGGTAAATTGAATTTTAGGTGTTGCGGTGCGTTTATTACAAAATTCGGTTGGGGCGAGTAGTTAAAGGCGTTCGCAATGCCTTGGGGGCGTGGTTGCATCTGCAGCAGTGGCAGCAGCGCCAACAGCAGCAACATATACTGGCGGCACATCTTTGTTGTTGTTGTTGTTGTTGTGGTTGTTTGGTAGTTAAAACTCAATTTGAATTGAAAGACATTAAATTAAATTTGCGCATTCGTAATTTCACTTGAATTAAATTCAATTTTACAACAATAAACAGTATATACACATTCACATTCGCATTGACATTCAGCTTTATTAAGCTTATAAATCACAATTAGAAACGAGCTCGGGATTATTATTTATGATTTATTGAATTTAATTGATGATTTAGCACGCATTTTTTTGCCGATCTCATCGAGTCTGCAATTCGACTTGATTTATTTTAATTGCATTTAAACGCCACTGACTCGGTTTTTCTGCTTTTCATGAAGCGAAATATAAAATATAATCTGAAACTTGCCTGCGGCTTTGTTTTAATACGTTGTCACTACCGAGACACGCTCTTTGCAACAGTTTCGATTTAATTGCACTTGTATAAATTCGTGAAATTCGCTTATTTCGTCGTATGTTGTAAGCGAATTTGCCACGGCCTCAACTGCTGCTCCTGTTTCACTTAGAGATCACACTAAGATTACGAGTGTCTCAGATTTTGTTCACATTTACATCGACATTCGCGTCTCTGCCTCCGCATTACTTTGCACGACGACTGCTCGAATTGAAATGAAATAAATGCGCGCTGCCGGCAAAGCAATTGCTGCTTTCTTGTCTCTGTTTCGGTCTCTGGACTGTGCTTTGGTTTGATGTCGCTTGACTGTGTGCGTTTCTTGGTGTGCATGTGTGCGTGTGTGCTTGCATGTGTGCCTATCCATACGGTGCAGCCGACAAACATGTCGTAAGCGATATGAACATGACTCAAACGACATTTTATTAAATTTTTAAATTGTACAATTTATTAAAACGGCTTTTAATTTATAAATAGTATTTACATATATGTATTATATTATCAATTTGGCTTAGCTTTTATTCACAGTTGTATTATGCTTCTGTGAAAATAAATATTAAATAAAGAAAAATAATTGTTAGTTGGCTGGGTGAAATGGATTCTCTTTGAAAAGTGCAGTGCACCACCCGCACTTGCGTGCACACCACACATATGCATACACATGCACACCCACACATAGAGACAGTCGTAGAGCGAGAGAGAGAGAGAGAGAGAGAGAGGCAGACATTTGTCGCCATGGAGCGAATGCAATCTGTGAGTGGATGTTTGCTGTTCCTTTTGCAGGAAATAAATTGCCGTCGCCGTGGCAGCTATTTGTCAGGCTTTTCATTTTCGAAATGCGCATAAATACATATTTGCTTATAATTAAAAACTGAATTAAGCATTCAAAATGCCCGCAGCGCCAAGCTTAATTATCAGCTTGGACATGCAAATGAAAAGCACATGTCGGCCATAATGACGCGACAAAGGATGACGCCACATATATATATATATATTATATATATATTTATATTATTATGTCCATATGAACTGCTCCATATGACTGCTGATGCAGTCATTGAACTTGCCGTCTAAATAAATACCAGAAATGCCTACTTCGATACAATAAATATATATTTATGTGCTTATCAGCTGGGCAAGTAGTGAAAGCAGCCCCGCAATTTGTTGGGGTAGGTTACAGTCTGACCGCAGTTAATGTTGCCTTGACATGAAAATTGAACCAAATTACGCGTTTGCCAGGCACTTTCGACATGCGCCCGGGTCACTAGCTCAATTAGAAACCACTCAACCAAACAGACTGATAGAGAAACAGGCACCGAGAGATTGAAAGAGAGAAAGAGAGACTACTGATAAGCTTGCCTTTGCTCAACTTACTTGTCTCAATGGTGCGTTTGTGGTCGTGTAATTGAATTGGTATGCAGTTTACCAAGCACAATTATAAAACAATAAAAACGCAAGAAAGTTCAAGCGATGATAAGGCAATTGAATGGTCCCATAAATGTCAATTCACAGCCTGTGCTATGTGCTACGAAATTCCAATTAAGAATTCGAACTCCAATTCGAATTCGATGCACGCGTTCTATGCATAAATAAAATTCCTCTTAAAAGCCGTAAATACGTAATACTATATTTGTAAGCCATAAACATCTGTGTTTATTTTGCCTGGCGTTGTGGGTAAAAATAAAAAAGAAGGAAATCACACAACAAGATTACATTTGATGCCCTGCAATTGAATTTAATAAATGTGTTGCAAGTATTTTGAGGTACTTAGTTACATATATGCACCTTGGCAAGAATATTTTCCATATTTTCCATTTTTATTCAAGTTTTAGTGTGGCAAACGTGGAAAATGTTTTTCTATAGGGTATTAGCAGTCTAGTCTATGTTTTCATGGTGGAGCTTCGCAATACAATTTAAAAGTTCTAAATTCTAAAGTCAACATTGATATGGCGGTAAATGCAACTTGCAGCGCTCACAATCGATGGAAATTTTTCCATCACGCACAAAGTGTCGATTGCGTGTGCCACGCCCACAGTTGAGAATCATAAAACAACGCATAATTATGCGCTCGCTAGCTGATTTGATGGCAATTATGTGGCAGTGGCACGAATTGCAGCCACAGCAGCAGCACCTGCTGCTGATGGGCGCAGGCAGTGCGGGGCCAGCAATATTGCGGCATGTAATTGAAGTTCATGACCCAAACAGTCGCCCTCGCACGCGTCTGTTCTCTCCATATGTGTGCGTGCTGCTCCCCTTCAATGTTGTTGCACTTGAAATGGGAACGCCAACGAGCGCAAATTGAACTGTTGAAAATGAGTTTCGTTTTTGATATATGCTGCAGGGATCAGTTCGTGGTGTGTCTATGGAGTTGCCCTTGAGATGATCTCTACACTCAACTCAGCTTTTGAATGCTGATGCTGCTGCTGCTGCTGCTACTGTTGGCGATGCTTGCACTGGGATTGCTTTTATCATGCCCCCAATGGATTTTACTTGTACTCATAATTATCTGTCGCCATGCTCAACGGAAGTTTTTTTTTCCCATTTACGACTTCGCATTTGCTATAGATATGCATTTATCAATTTATCAACATGCACAAGTAAACACACACACCCACACATCATTGTACATGTGTATACATAGTATATAGATAAATATATCTCTCCATGTACTATGCATTTAGTTGGAGTCGCATGAACAATAACTAAATAACTATAAAGTAGAAGCTTGCTACATGTATCTCCTCCCTTCTCTTCTCTCAGTTTTTGTTGTTGTTGTTGTTGTCGCCTTTTGTTGCAGCTGTTAAAATACTGTGAAGCGGCGCCTTATTTGGTCATCGAGTGGCGGGTGGGGGGAATGGGCAATGACTGACAAAAGGAAGTGCGGTGCGCTTTTTACAGTGAAATCAATGCAGGTGTGCTGCCCTCTGACGTCATCGCCATTGATTTCTTACAACTTGCAACTTATTTGTTTTTGTTTCTTTTTTTTAAATAAAGTGACACATTGCATGCACCCGCTTCAATTTACAACCGAATGCGTTTACTACAACGAACATGCTTCAATAACAGATGGAATTCCTGAATATTCTGATATGAGGGTAAGTAATATTAATAAAATTATAAAAAGGAGAAACTATGATTTGCATCATAGTGTACATCCATGAATATAAACCATACTTCTCAAATATATTTCCCTGAGGCCGAATCCCAACGGTATTGTAAATATATTTGAGTACATAAAATATAAATAAATTCTTGACAGCTGTCAGAACAGAACAAATAAACACAGCATAAATGTAATTTGGAATTTATTTGATATATACATTCGTGTTCAAGTTCTGTAAAGCATTATAACTGATCAACTTTCATAATACCAGCGAGTGGCAAAACAAACCATATTTTATCCCTTGTTGTTGCCCCGTTGAAATATTGTGCTTGCAGCTCATAAATAAATGGTCATGAAAGTGCTGCAATTTTGACGAAACTGTGTGGCATGCCAATCAATGTCAGACCATTTTAACCCTTGCCATAAAATCAAATGGCCAACCCCTTTACGAGCAGGCGCCGGTCGACAGGTATATAAAAAAAGACAAACTGTTTTTGTTGTTGTTGTCTTTAGACTAATTGAAACGGAAAGTGTAACAGTCTCAGTCTCTGTGTCAGTCTCAAAGGCGGTGGCAGGTGCGTGGTTGCGCTCAAGGCAAGGTAAACAGAAGACGCCTACCTAATGTCACAATTCAAGTGAAATATATTTAACAGTTCACTTTCGCTATGCGGCACAGTAAAACTGAAGCAAGCGCCACACATTCAAATTTCTCATGTATCCATTTCCAATTCATGAATGCGGCGTCATGAAGGCGTCGTCGCAATTGTGTCATCAAGTGAAGATACAGACACGATATACTTTTAGTAGTGCTGCTCCAAAATGGGGGTCAATTCAAAATCTTTAATATTGTTGGCAAGTAAACGTAGTTAAATATAACCATCATATCTAGTTCCTAGAAGTATTATTTAGCCGAAGCGAAAACTGAGCAAAAATCACAATTATTCCACTATTATTATAATGATTAATTTAAATAATAATTCCATAAAATTTAATATAGAAATCATTAAATTTAAAGACTTTAGTATTTGTTGCGAATATATTTTATAGTTACGCCAACTTTTAATCTTTCCTTCTTTATCTTTAGTATTCATTTCTTGTGCTTTATCATTTTTTTAAACATTTTCCAAAACATATGTATTTGTGCACTGGCTATCATTTTGAACGCAGCTGTACAGACGAGTGATAGCTTTGGGGCACTTGCTATTTGACTCATGGTCGTCGCTTGATCGAGTTACAAAGAGAGTTGACGATTTACACTTAAAAAAAACACAAACAACCAATGTCAAATTTGATTTGCGATTGGTTTATTTTGCTTTTGCTTTTGCTCAGATTTCAGCCTATCTATTTTAGTGTCCGCTCGCTGCTGTTTAATGGTTAATGTTGTTAAAGTTGAGTGCACATTGCAAGTTTGGCACGTTATCGTCATAAAATAATCAAAGAATCTCTTAAACGCTCCGTACACATCACATTTAAGTGCTGAGTGTCGCGCTGCAATTAAAATTCACTTCAGGCATGCGACAGACAGACAGACAGAAAAACGAGTTCCGTTTGTATAAAATAGGGCCTCAAAGAGCTGCAGCTGCAGTTGTAATTGTTTGGACTTTAAATTTAATAAACCAAAATATACATACTTAAATACATAGTTAAATATTCATAGATAAACAAAAGTTTTATTAGCACGCAATATGTCCATTGAATTTTAAGCACTGTAATTTAATTGCTGTGCACCTTGCGACAACAATCTTAACAGCCGCATAAAAATAAAACTAATTTTTACTAATTTTATTGTCAAAAAGCAAATCAGCAACAAATTGCCTGCGTTGCCAACCACTGTGAGTTAGGGTTTGTGTACTAGCTAATATACACTGGGAAGCAGTAAACGCGGTGCAGTGCCATGTGTATAAAAGCAGTGAAATATTAAGCAAGCAGTGCCGAGCAGCTCTGGAGTTCAGCATATTGGTTGCATACTTTTGGGCGGAAATAGATTATAATAATGTAAAATTAGCAAATGAAATTCTCATCCAGAATTGAGCATTTAATACGAATTGTGTCATTATTTGTAAACCCATGTGACAGTCAATTGAAGATTTAAATAAAAAAACTTCAAATGCTAACTCTGCGTACTCACTACGTTCGCAAAGATCTCACACTTCGAATAGATTAAAATATAACAGCTGCCAATTAGTTCAATTAAATGAAGAAGAAGAATGAATATAAATGTTGTTTTTCATTTATTATTACTTTATTTATTTGCAATCTATTAAAACAGAGTTTGGTAGCCTTACTAAATGACAGATTCTGCTCTAATTTCAAATATGCTAAATCTTTCAACTGCATTTCACACAATTAATACTCACGGCAATTACCTGCCTGATTTAAGATTGAAATAGTCGCATCTATTAATTTATGTATATGTGCACGAGCATGTCTCACACATGCAATAATGTTGCACATATGCACACACACACACACACTGATACACACATGCTGTCCAACTGCAAACCGACTAACGAGGATTATAATGACGCTGTCTAGCCAATTGCAATGGCTTTTGCTTTGATGTAAAGTGCCGACAGCAGAACAAGCCTAAGCGGACTAATACACACACAGACACACACGCACACACACACACATATAAACACACACACACACACACATAGGGAAATCAGTCTAGACGAGACAACAGGCAGACAGCTTAACGCAAAGCAATTTCTTTTTGTCATCGAATATCCTTGAGGCACCGCAAATTGCCGCCACTTAAGCTGCCCCCAACCACGCCCCCTCTCCACCCCTTCCCCATTACACCCTACCGCCCTAGAGTGCAGCGCACTAATTAGCGTGAGAAACGTATTGAAATTGACAAGCGCTGCATTTGAATGGCCCTCTTGGGAATCTCTCAAAGGCAGGCTTGACTGTAGTGCAGGTCACTTTGATGTTTACCAATAATCGGTTTTGTTTGGTCATCCATTTCATTTGATATACGATATGCCCAGGAGTACACCCGTGCACCCCCCCCCCCCCCCCCCCAACCAACCGAAGACAAACTGTGCACTCCGATTGCATTACACGTTGTCTTTGGGCCCTTTAAGGGAAAAAGGGATACTTATCACGCATACGCATCGCCTGACCCAATGAGAAACATATTTCAGTTGCATTTGTTGCTATGTGCTTGCCATAAACTTATTAATAATCATTGATCAGCAACTGATTCATTTCCTGCGACCGCTCAAATGTCAGAGATTGCACTTTGATGTAGCGCTACATTCGAATTTTGATTTATTTCGACGGCCGGAAATCAAAACAAACACAAAAATCTGCATTTTCAATTAAATGCAATGGAAAATTGCGAATAAGGGGCGGGGCAGTGCGCAATTCATTCATAAATTAGAAATATTTCATTTGAGCAGAAGTAACACAAACACCAAAGATTTTATACCCTTAAATGTCATTTTTATTTCTGGAAAAACTAAGAAGTCGTCAGCAAAATCACGCCTCGTCCTCCTTATAAAAGATCTCCTGCTGTTGATTATATACATATATATTTATATTATATTTATTTATTATATTCTGCTTGAAGAAACAATAATGCCCTAGCTCTGCGAGGGTATAATTCGTGGAAATCAAAGAAGACGGCATTGAAAATTCAAAATTTGGCAATTTCATGGCAATTTCCATGCAGTTGATATATATACATATATGTATATATGTGGGCGGCATATCCAAATGCATACACAATATATATTTCAATTATAAATGCAAACGAATGTGTTACATTTCGGCTGGGCCAGCTGATTGCGTATACGTCATGTGGTACGAACTTGTATTTACGTTATTTACGTTATTTAGTTGTTTTTTTTTTCGTTTGTTATCCAAATCTGGACGAAGTTTATGTCAGAGCACACGCAACGCTGTAGATTCTAAATGTGGCAGACACATGCATTGTATTGATGTTCAAGTCATTAGTTCAGCCAGTCCAAAAATAAAGAGAGACAGACGGAGGGGCAAGATAAAGCAAGATAGAGAGAGAGACAGAGAGAGAGAGAGAGACAGAGAGAGCAAAAAAAAAGCGCTCGAGCATTGCAGCTGAATCTTAATGCACACGCGACACGCCATTGTCCAATAAAACGCTCAACAACACTCCAGCGAACCAAGGGCCTACAGCAAGCAGTCGTCGTCTCTGCGGCATTGCACATCAAAATTTCTTAATTTTTGCAACAGCAGCTAACAGGTAACAACTAAGAGGCGGCAGGCGGCAAGCGGCAAGCAGCAAGCGTGCAGCATACGACGTGCAGTTTGTTTTTACACATATCTGGCAATTAGATCAAAATTATGATACTGTTTGCGCCATAAAGAAATCGCTTTTCTCGCTTGCCAGTTAGCAGTTGTCCAGCTGTGGCTGCCGCTGCTGCTGCTGCCACTGCTGCTGCTGCCACTGCTGCTGCTGCCACTGCTGCTGCTGCTGCTGCTGCTGCTGCTGCCGCTGCTGCTGCTGCCACTGCTGCTGCTGCCACTGCTGCTGCTGCTGCTGCGGCTGCCACTGCTGCTGCTGGCAAACAATAGACAGTTAAGGCCAAGCAGATATCTTTATGTTTATGTTTATGCTGATGTTTACTATATGGCCGCAGCAGCATGGCACTTGCTGCATTAAATGAGCCACGTAGCATTGCAACTCTCTCACACACACACACACACACAAACACAGCCGGAAATTCACACAGCTATACAAAAATATTAAACACAAGCAGGTATTTGAGGCATCTTGAATAGCATATACTCTGTAATCAGATTTGTGTAAAATAGTCAAAATAAAAAATTCAAAAATCATACTTGCTCAAAAATATGGAGAAAACATGGAAAGACAATGAAATAACTGTTAAATTTTATCATTTAATTTTTGAAACTTGCGTTGCGTCAAAGTATATATTTTTTAATCTGTTTTTGTTAACAGATTAGAATTTTGATTATGGCATACAATATATATATCTTAAATTACTGAATTTGAATGTTTCTGGACAGTTTTTCTGTGGCTCAAGACATTAATCTATTGCCTTATATTTATTCTATATGCAATATTTGTTGAGATCGCAGATGTTCTATATTTTAAACAGTTAATAAACTCGAAACTACCTGCATAAGTTTATTATGCGCTTTTCAGACATTTTTTATAGGCTACCGGTCATCAAAAAAGCAACAAAAATTATTTAAGAAACTTTAAAAACCATGGGCAACATCAGCTGTTTTGCGTGTCACAACAACAACAAAAAAAACTGCAACTGCAGCAGCAGCAGCAGCAGGTTCCACCAATTACTCTCTTTCTCTCTCTCTCTCTCTCCCAATCAGTGTGTGTGCAACTCATTCAGTGGCTCGTGCTCTTGCCGACTGCAACGCTAAGCAGTTAGCATATTTAAATTGAATTGCAATTTTTGAACGGCACACTTCAATTGAAGGCAAATGCTATTGGCCAAAAGCGTTGTAGTCCTTGAGCACGAAGCAACAAGTATGCAACAACAACAACAACAACAACAAGCCAATTCTCAAATCTTAAATGTAAAAAAAACGATGCGTGGTTCTCTCTATCCCACTCTCTCTATCTCTATCTCCCTCTCTCTCTCTCTTTCTCTCTCTCCCTCTCTCTCTATCTATCTCTCTCTCTCTCTCTCTGTCGCTCTTCCGCTGTCTGTCTCTCTCGCCGCTGTCTGTGTTTGCTACCTAAACGAGAACTTTAGTTTTCAAAATTCAGTCGGCATTCGACCATCAGTTGAGGCGCACGTTTTTCACTTCGCCCAAAGTCTAACGGAAACGCAAAGTTTCCAATGATTTGTTTCGCGAAAATTGGTCAATTTCAATCAAAAAGAAAATAAACTGAAATTTTGTGTTCCAAAAATAATTGCATAATTAATACAATTTATGTTAATTTATTTATAATTTGTATAAACTTGTTCAACGTATTTGCAAATATTGTGAAGTGTAAGCATAAAACGCGCTAAAAAGACACATCTAAATATGTCAATTATTGTTTAGCCTAGCAGTATTTCATTTGTATATTTTCAATTAAGTACTTATGTATTTTCAAATTGTAATTCATCATAACAAATGTCGAAGGTTGCAAAAGTCAAACATCTTAATATGTGACGAGATTAGGATAAACGAAAAGCGTGTGAAGAAAATCTCATAAAACAACGTCATCTAATTATTAATTAATAAATAAAAGGAATAACGGTATTAATAAATTTCGTATGCTATGTAATTTTGTAGGCTAATCTGAGCCTTAAATAAATATCATAAATCAATTAAAGTTGTTTTGAAAATTTTAGCTAAGACAGGTAAGAAAAAAGAAATGCTTAATTTTGACTGTTTCAATATTATATTTAACCCGGTTCAAGTTTAAAATAAATTCAAAAGTTCTCTTTGCACTGTTATTTAATCAACCAATTGTGCGGTTAGTTTTCTAGCAAAATACAAAAACTAAATATATCAGACTTGACAGCTTTATGCTTTACCAACAAGGTGTGAATATTTCGTGTTTTGTTTTTCTTTAGAAAATTGTCTGCAAACTGTTTCCTAATGTGCAGCTGCAACAGACGTACACAAATTTACACTTAACTTTCATTTTCCCCATTGCAACTGCAATGCTATATTGAAAAGATCACAAAAAATAATATAAATAAAAAAGAACAAATTTTTCCACGTATATTTGCGAGACTCAGACAATAACAAAATTCTTGCATAGTTGTCAACAGAACAATCGAAAGACTCAATAACAGATCCAATTTCATGTGCGACGATATTTATTTTCATTTTGCTGCGACGACGTTGACTTAATGGTTTATTTCCTTTATATATTGAGCTCCCCGGCTGCATACAGTCAAAACTTCCAGATAGAAGACGAGAATCAGCTACGAATACAGCAATAGCATAGATAGAGATGGAGACACACACAGATAGAGAGAGAGAGAGAGAGAGGGAGTTAGAGTAAAAAGTAAACAACAATTTCACGCCACTAAAATGGCAAATAAACACCAACAACAAAAACAACAACAAAACAATCTGAAAAGTAAGGAAAAAAGGCGCGCGCGCTTTTCTAAACTTTGACAGCGGCAATTGCAATCCTGCCGATTTCCTGTTTACTTAAGTGCTGACTGAGACTGAGACTGAGACTGTGACTGAGCTGCTGCTGGCGTTAATGAGGCGTTGTTTTCAACGGTGCTGTCGTCTGTGTGTGATTAGATCACAGCGTTCCAGATACAGCAGCAGCAGCAGCATCAGCAGCAGCAACAACAACAACAAATATGTGCCCAGCACTTTGGAGTGTCGACTGTTTTCGGCCAACGTTGCGTATGTGCAATGCAAACGAACGCGTGACGTTCGAGCGCTAAGAAAACAAACAAGCAAACACCCCATTGGATCACATGATGCGGCTATGTTTCTCTCTATAACTGACTGGCCTGTGGGAGGCTCGACTCACAAATACACACACACACATAAGCACACACAAAATACACACAGATACGAACGTAGCCGGCAGTCGGCACTGGCCAACCGAAGCGGCACCAGCAGCAGCAGCAGTAGCAGCAGCAGCAGCAGTAGCAGCAGTAGCAGCAGCAGCAGCAGCAGCAGTAGCAGCGTCAGTTTGGCTACTCGATTGACCGTCGTCGTGTGTCTCGGCGGTCGTCGATTTGATTTGATTTGTTTGTTGGTTTATGTATGTATATTTATTGAAAATTTACTGCTTGCATAACAAACGACGACGATACTGCTGCTGCTGCTGTTGCTGTTGGAATATGCAAATTGCGTATGCGTAAGTGGGCGGCATTGGTTGACACACGGTTAGCAGTTGCGGAAGATGGGCAGAGTGTGGAGAGTGCGGCGACCCGGACTGTCCAAATGTCATTAATCTCGCGCCAAAAACTGTGGGACTTTACGCTTTTGACGTGTCGTTTACTTTAGCTTGATGAGTTTGCTGAAAGGAATTTCCTGTTGTTCCTTTTTGCCAGTCGATGACAACAAATATTTCCAAAGAAACGCCCCGACTGCGATTTATGAAACCAAAAACGTCGATTGACCCTTTTTTGGGGTTTTGTTTTTCGATTTGAACCTATCAACGCTACACATTGTGATCCGCAACACAGTTACACAGCGGGTGAGATACATAGATACAGATACAGATACAGATACAGATACTGAGATACAGATGCAAGAGACCCAGAAACAGACCCAGATACAAGCCCAAAGACAGACTCAGACCCAGACTGGGAGCCGCAAAAAAGTGCGACGTGCGCTAAAAATAACTCAGGTCGGTAATCCGAGACTTGGCGACTGTTGTCGGCCCCGACCGCCTTCGCGTCCTCAGCTATTGCGCAATCGCGGCGGCAACTTTGTTGCCACACCAGAAGCAGGAAGCAACTCAAATGCTTTCAGACTTGGGGTTAAGACCCGTCTCCGCCTTAAACCAGGGGATTGCCAAATTAATTTTGACTTTGGGAGCGTAGTTAAATGGACTATCTGTAGATATAATATCAAAGCACAAATGTTATTAGGTTTGTGTGGCAAGCAACGAAGCCAACATAAAAATCTTTAACATTGTAAATAATATTTCTTGTCCAAGACGATACGCCCAATTTATGGTGCATAGAAAAAGAAGAGTATCCACCAAATGTTCTCAATAACTGAAAATAAAAATGTAATTCGCTGCAAATCATGCATGTTTATAAGCTGTAAATATATAATTATAATTATTATTTAATTATATTTTTAATTTGATATGCATTTAATTGTTTAATTTAACAATATTTATTTTCGCCCAGCTTTTCTAATTGAATAGTTTACTTTGGGCAAGCCAACGAGCATGTTTTGGCCGCCAGAATCTTATGAGCCATAATATGCATATCGATTTTTCTAGTATGCAACTAAATACGATACCGTTTGCAACTTTGGTTGCAAGTTGCAAGTAATGAAATTTGGCACTACATTTGCAGGTGCAAGTTCATTTCTGCAGGCTGCGCTTCTTCTGCTGCTCTTTAGCTTTTTAGGCGCATGATTTTGAAATTTTTGTTTTGAGTGCACTTCTTCTGCATATAATGCACTTGTTGCTGAAGTGCAGCAGCAGCAGCAGCAGCAGCGAGAACAACAACAACAGAAACCAGAGGATGCAATTCAATACAAAAAAAAAAAAAAAAGTAGTAGAAAAAAAAAGTTTTGCGAAAATCCAGAATAAATGCCCAAAAAACATGAAAACAGGTCTTTAAAGTCGACGTCGCGTCGGCCAACGGTCAAACTGCATCAAGCTAAAGGCAGGCTATATAAGAACATATACATGCATAACTATGCTCTTATATACATACGTTTATATAGGTACATGTAAGTAGAAATATATACTAAATGTATATGTATGTGTGTGTGTGTGTGTGTGTGTGTTGTTATTGGGGTTTGGCAATGCAGTTGCTAAGCTTTTGCCTGCTGCGGTGAATGCATTTTATGCCGTTGTTGTTGTTGTTGCTGCTACTGCTGTTGTTGTTGTTGTTGTTGTTGTTACTGCTACTGCTCCTTGCATTTTTCGTTGCTGCTGCTGCCTCTGTCGTTTGCTGTACTCCTTTAAACCAAATTTTTGCTGCTACTGCTGCTTTTGTTGTTGTTTCGTAAACACTGCGGAATTTCAAGCATTTGAGCAAAAAAAAATAAAAAGTAAAAAAAAAAAAAAACTTCAAGTACAGTAAACACTCCAAATTTGTGCAAGTTATGACATCCATAAACTAAATCAATAATAACAGACGAAACAATCATAGAAAGCAGTCTCCACTAGAACTTAGCAAAAACACAAAAAAAGTAAATATATTTCGAAAAACCCACTGACTGCGCCAGGTCTAAAAATAGCCAAGCGTCTTGCACGAGACACGACAGGAATGCAGCTCCAATGCAAGTGCGTGTGCTGCACTTGGACGTGGTCCGAGCTTGTATGTGTGTGTGCGGTGTGTGTGTATGTGTGGATGCAGACAGCGTCTGGCAGACCGGGGCTAACCTGGAAAGCCACCAGGCGGCAACCGAGCGAGCGACCGTCATATAAAATGTCGCAACGCATGTTAACGCAATAATTTTTTTTTTATTTGTTTATTTTTCTTTTTTTTTTTTCATGAACATGAACCATGACGCAGTAGGTCATTAATTGTTTACGAGGAAATGTGCAATGTCTGGCGCGGCGCAGGTAAACGCAATGGCCAAAGAAATAACTTGAGTTGGCAGACTGATAGGGCTAATTTTGGATGTGGGAACAGAAGAAGGGTAGCTGCCTGGGGGCAGCTCCAGTCATTTGGATGAAAAGACATTGACAATTGCTGTTTTGAGGGAGCGCTCAAGGACGTTGCCAAGTTGGCCAAATTAGGATGCTTGAGTTAACTAACAGCAGCAAGCACAAGTCACACTCCAGTCACGTTTCGTTTCGTTTTCCCTACTCGATGCAATTGTTGCATGTCTGTCTTGGCCAGTGTCGCCAAGCCGCCGTCTGTCGCCGCTGTCTGAGCCGTCTGCATATGTTGGCTTGAGCACGTCCTTAATGTCATGACGATGACGGCAGCAGCCAACAAAATAAAACAAATGCCAAACTAGCGCGTCAAACAAACTGCAAGTCACACAAACACAAACCCAAAGCCACAGACAGACAAACGGACAAAGAGACAGAAAATGCTGGAGCTGGAGCTGGAGTCAAAGGCTGGAACTGGAGACGAAGACTTTGGCTGAAGATAAACGCGACTGCATTATGCGGCAAACCTACCAAAGCTCGCGCACCTGCCTCTGCCTCAGACTCTGTCTCTGTCTCTGCCTCAGTCTCTGCATCTGCATCTGCCTCAGTCGCTGTCACAGCCGCTGTCTGCGTCTGCTGCGCCGTGGCAACATTGCAGACAACGACAGCAGCGATGACAGCAACAGCAACAGGTTCTTTATTTTTAGTAGTCGCATTTTGAAAACCGCCTGCTCAATGTCAACTCAACGTTTGAGACTTAATTGTTGCTTCTTTGCTGTCTTTTTATATACCCTTTCGAAGGAGTATTTCAATTTTAGACTTTTTTAAGAATTGTTTGATGTTAAATATACTTTTTAGCCAAGCTCTAATACGGATTGGATAAAGGCTTGTAACAGTTCTGCAAAGTCTTGAACAGTCTGTACAATATTGAGATTGATCTAACAAGGTCAATAGGTAAAAGATACAAACCTTATCTGTACCTCTGCAAAAGTGTTTTTTTTTAAGTTACATTCAAATGCTTTTTTTTTGTTTGTGTCGACAAATTCAAAAGGACTTTTTCAAACCGACGTCTGAAAGGGTATTTACTATTCTGCACCACCAAGATAACGCTTTTTACTCGATTATTTGTTTTTATACAAAACATTCTTTGTGCTTGACTGGGTGTTGTAGTTGTTGTTTTTGTTGCTGCTGCTGCTGCTGCTGCTGCTGCTGTTGTGGTTGCATTATGCGACTTAAAGCATGTGCTTCATTCAAGTGGCTGCTGCAGTACATATGTTGTATGTCTTAAGTCGTATGCTGCCTAACATTGCTTCTGAAATACTTTGCTGAGATATTTGTGCGTTATTTAATTGAAACTTCTTACGTATGTTGATTTATTTTGTTGTTTTGTTTTTGCTTGCAGCATTCATCAATCGTTGTGCTCGCCGATCGCCCTGTCATGCAGCTGCCTCAAGCAAACAGTCAGAACAATTTGACATTTCTAAAATCAAACTACAAATACAAGCGCAGAAACATGCTGACAATGCGCGCACTTCCGTTCGAAGCGCGTAAGCCAAACCAATTAGCGACAACATTGTCAATGACGAAGACGTCAGCAACAGCAACAGCAACAGTAGCAGCAGTAGCAACGCCAGCAACAGCGGTGGCAACAACTCACCGCAAATGTAGCACAATTCTAAGTTTATTTATAGTAATCATATGGAAAGCTTTGCAAGCAATGGTCAATTGCCTACGCTATGCTGGCCGCATAATTGCCAATGCCAATGATGATGATGATAATGATGATGATGATGATGATGGGAATGCGTATGTGAATGCTGTCCATGACCATGACGTCAATGTGGCCGCAGTGAGACAATCCCTGATACAACCACACTCACATTCATATACACGCACTGCACACTCCGGCAACGACAACGTTGACGTTAATGACGAGGTGTCATCGGCACGTGAACAACAACAACGGCAACAACTGCAGCAACAGCAAAGACAACACCAGCAGCAGCAGCAACATTTATCTAGTTCTAGTCCACAAAAGAGCAGCCGCTGCACGACAACTGCAGCAGCAGCAGCAGCAGCTGTAGTAGCAGCAGCAACAACAACAAGAACAAGAGACATGTTGCCGCTAGCAGGCAAGTCTGGACTTGCAATGATGACTTTGTTAATTGCATTGCTGCTGAGCATGCGCCTTGCATCGGGTAAGTAGCTGCTCAGATACATTTCACACTCTTGACTCATCCGGTCTGACCCAAAATCAAAATGATTGCCATTAGTGCCACACGCACAGACACACACACATAAACTTGTATATATACATAAGTGGCGCCAGTTTGTCAATTATCTTTTTAGCATACATTTCGGTATCTCTTCTTGCTTCTGTTTATCTGCGTTCATTCGCCTCGAAGTGATTGAACGATAAATGCGACGCATTGTGCCAAATATGACGCAATTTCTCACAATACTCTTCTTTTTTGTATCCCACATTGCCAAATCAATCGAAAGCAAAGCCATAAAAAAATATAACAGAATCCGAAAGAAGTGGGGAATGAAAACAGTGGCAAACGGTCGATTGTCAATTATTAGCACCTGGCCTTTTACTAAACAGTTAAACATATATTATGCATGCGATGAGAGGGCCTTATGTCATTTACTTTTCTTTTCTTCTGTCAGCGATTAGAAACAGTATTTGATCTATTCCCAGAAAATGTACGAAAAAGTTAGTTTGTAAAAATGAAATGAAAATATTAATCAAATTAACTTTTTTTATATTATAGTAATAGCTCTCTAGCTAGTAGATTAGAATGTGTGTTAGGATGAGTCATAGACTTAGTACACGACCAAAATTGGCAAGCTTTTGATTTTCTTGATTTTATTGTTGGCAGCTGGCACCTGCTGGCAGACGCATCTGGGCAGCGGGAAATGCAATCAAATATTTTCTACGAACATCACAAAATCGGATTGCTGCGGCGCCAGTCAGACCTTCTCCTACACGGATCGCGAGCTGAGCAGCGTCGAGTACTTCTTTGCGACGGCCATCGGAGGCGGCGTCGAGTGTGCACCGTGCATAGGTGAGTCTGTAGCCAGACTTTAGATTTAGATATGCTACTTATATGTCTCGAGACGGCGGCAACTATAAAATTTATGCGATTTCTGTGCAAACCTTTTTTGCAGAGAGCTGCAAGGGTTTCAAATGTGGGCCAAACAAAAAATGCGTGAAGCGCAAGGGCAGACCAAAGTGTGTGTGTGCGCCCGAGTGTGGAGCAACACTGCGCCGGAAGCAGCAACAGCAGCAACAGCAACTGCAGCAACATCACAGACCGACAGAGCAACAGCAACAACAGTCGCAACAACAGTGGGCGTCGTCATTGTTGTTGTCGTCGTCGTCAATGCCGACGCGCGGTTCACGTAGTCTAAGTAGCGAAATTACAAACAGCAATTTAGGTTTAGATGGCGCCAAACGCCAGCATAAACAAAGCGACAGCAACAACAACAACAACAACAACAGCCACAGCAACGGCGCTGATAACCAAAGAAAACAAGAACAACAACAACAGCAACTACAACGTATGCCAAAGCGAGCAAGTCAGCGAAGGGGCGCACAGGGCGAAACGAAGCACAGAAGACTTTTGATTATAGACAGCAGCAATTTGCAAGAGCAGCCCACAACCAGACGACTGCACATGGAGCACAACAGCAACAACGGCAACAGCCGCAGCAGCGGCGGCAAAGTGAAAATGCAGATGAAGGTAGAAAAGGAGAGAATGACGGCACCATCGGCGGGGGCAATGCGGGGCAGCGAGCGGCGCAGACATAGGAAAAATAACAACAGCGACAGCAACAACAATGGCAAACACTTAACAAGATCAATGACGACGGCAACAGGAGCCAATGACTCGTCCGCTACGCCTGCGCAGACGGCTCAGTCTAGACACAAGTTAGCAAATGCTAATGAACCCGCCAACGACATTAATAGACAGTCGGAGCAGCACCAGCAGCACCAGCGGCACCACCACCAGCAGCAGCAAGACAATGCGCCAGCTCGAGTCAGACACCAACATCAACAACAGCAACATGGTCCAAATCACGAACAACAATACGACAACGGAACGAAGCAGCAGCGCAGGCGTAAGCACAAGCACAACCACAAGGATCAGCAAAGAATGGCAGCGAATACCACAATGTCTGGGCTTGGGTCTGGGTCTGGGTCTGGGTCTCAGTCTGGCGGACGTCGTCGTCTCTATCTGGCTGAACACGGAAGTGAAACGGCTGCGTCATCCAGCAGCCGCAGCCACTTGGATAATGCCGATGATTTAGCATTTATGGCTGGAATTTATGAGCCAGCGCCAGTGGTAAGTCACACATTTCCATTGCATACTCCTTGGGGCCAGCACACATTTTGCAATTGCTTCTTTTACTCATTGCAGCAGCACCAACAGCAACAGCAACATACGAATCCGGTTTGTGGCAGCGATGGTCGCACCTACAATACAGAATGCCAGCTGCGCAAACGCGCCTGCCGCACCAACAACGCCCAACTGGAGGTTGCCTATCGCGGCTACTGTAAGAGTGAGTGTCACAATGAGTATGACTTTAGGAACTGTAGATATATTGGAATATTTCATATAGATGAAAATCTGTTGCCAATTTGAATTGGTTCGACAATTTTCAAGATATGAATTTTGATAAGTAAAAAGTTTGGGTTAGTTTCAGTTTTATGCTGGCGATTATAATATTTTGTATAAGTATTCAATTAAAAATATAAATTTATTTTCTTTTTTCCCAAGCAGACACTACTTTAATACTCAAAAAAGAGTTATTATTTTTCGATTTGTAATATCTTCTATCTCTTTAGCAATTACTAATGTCTCAGTTTTTGCGAGGTTAAATTTGGAAATATTACCAAATTGGCTCTACTTTGATAGCGACCACTGTGGGAGTGTGAGTTGGAGCATTTCGAGTGTACTCGCGTGCCAAAATGCAGCACCGTCTCAATTAGATTGGATGACAAATTATTGCACATTTCAATTACGGCCAACAACTTGTCGCCAGTGGTAAAATCAAGTGAGCCAAGAGCCACAGGCCAGACAGACCACTGAGAACATGCCAATCGATCGATGCCTCGGACCTGCCCCCTTTGCGAAATATTGTGTAATAATTTAATGATACAGGAAGCACTCGCAAACATGCTCAAATGATCAATAAAAACGTACAAGAATGATGAGGAGCACACTGTTTTGCGAGGCCACGCAGAACTTGTTGGATTAGCCGCAAGCAGCAAGCAGCAAGCAGTAAGAGGCAAGCAGCAAGTTGCAAGCGGCCTGTTGCTTCTTGTTGTTGCTCTTGCTGTTGTTGTTGTTGTTATTGTTGCTGTTGCTGTTGCAGTGTGTGTTGCCGGCTGCCACTGCCGTTTTATGTCTGGCAACAGCAACAACTGCTACAACAACGTTCTAACGTTGGCGCGTGCCGATCTAGCAGCAGTTTTAGCCTCAGCTTTAGTTCCAACTCCAACTTCAGCTTCAGCTTCAGCTTTGGCTTTTGTGGAATGTGCAATCGGCAATCTGGAGATCTGGCAATGGCCATGCAATGCAATGCAAATATCTCGGCTACAACTCGCCTCCAATAACACTCACTCGTAATTTTGTGCAGAAAAATGAATGCAATTTTTGCCAGTGTCACAGTTGGCGCCAAGGCGTTTCAACGACCCATGTGCAATGATAAATTTGACAGTTTATAGCTATCCATATACAGTACTGTTGCACACAAGCACACACTCTAGCACACACAGTATACAGACAGTAGGAGTGTGCGGTTTTGGCGCTAATCATAGAAATTGGCAAACAGTTTATTTATAGGATAATCAGCACACATAGTTGTGTATATACGAACATATGTTGCAAAGCAAGGTAATTTCTAAATATCTTCCTATATAACTATTTCAGTCAGAGTATATGTATATAATCTCATTTATTTATTTAATTTTTTTGCGATTTTCATTTAATGAGTATTGATTTGATTTGCTCACAGCCAGCTGCTATGGGGTCCAGTGTATGAATGGCCTGAGCTGTGTTGAGGATCAGTATATGGTGCCGCACTGCATAACGTGCAACATTGAATGTCCCTGGGATGACATAGCATACGATCTGGATGGCGATGGGAGGCCGGACGAGCCGGTAATTGTTGATGAACGTGCGGTTTGTGGTGTCGATGGCAAGACTTACAGGAGTACTTGTGATATAAATCGTATGATTTGCAAAATTGGACGATCGATTGCAGTGGCATATCCGGGACCGTGTCGAGGTAAGTACATACATATGTTATTTGTGGTGTGTATAATTTGTACATTTGATTAATGAGAATTTAAAATTTGTTATCAAATTAAGGCACTTTTCCTTGTGGAATGGCATATTATTGCCAGCAATTGCAGTTTCAGTTTGATGTTGTTGTAGTAATTCACTCGCTCGGATGCTGTTGCTGCTGTGCAAACTTAACAACAATCAACGCAGAACCGCAATTTTGCATTTGATTGACTTGACTTGACTTGGCTGAGGTTTCGAGTCGAGTCACAACCACAAGTAATTGTTGTTGTAGTTGTTGGTGTTGTATGCTGTCGCGTTGTCGTTGTTGTCGCGCCCGAGCCATATCAAGTTACACTCGGCGTTTGTTGGCTGAAATTGCTACAGTTGCTTATACGGCTCCATGATTGCCAGCAATTTGATTAGCCAGTTGCTGTTGCCGTTGTCGTTGCTATCGTTGTGGCTGCTGCAGCTATTGTTGTTGTTGTTGTTATTGTTGCTTCCACTGTCAGCATTGCTCTACTTTAGCTGCGCATCCACAACGACATCGTTGGAGTCTCGGCATAATTCATGCTTATTAAGTTTGTGGTTAACGTGCGATTGATCGACTCCGATTTCCAATTAATTACATGCAAACAGCTGCAACTGCCCACCTACAATGGGATGCTGTTGTTGCTGCTGCATCTCAACAGCAACAGCGACAGCAGCAGCAGCAGCGGCAATCGTCGCCGCCTTGGTGTCAGTCGCCGCACCAATTAAAGGCGTGGCGGGTGTTGCATTCTCGCGCGCCATATCTGTAGTTGGGCGACAGTCAGACAGAGAGACAGAGGGAGAGAGACTAACTGACAGACGACTGCCCAAACTGGTTTAGTGTGTCAGAGGCGGTTGTCTGCTGCAATTGCGTGTTAATTGCAGTGTTTTGTTGCAAATTACAGCCTGTAATTAATGTTGAAACAAAGTAAGTACAACAAAAGCAGACCAACCAAAAGCCAAGTCTCATCAGCAGCTGCCTTTAAATATATAATTCCGTTCTTACCAGCCACTGACAACCATAAATATTTTAAACACTGTTCTTGTCCATTTTCGTTGATTTGCATGCTCTATGGTAGACGCGTGTGGGCATAGTCTGTGTATTTAATTGCCAGATAACCAATGCCTAATGAGTTTTATTTTCCAGATAAATGCTCTGGTGGTGAGTACATGATTGTTATTATTAAATGTGGCATTAAACACAGTTTGAGCATTTCATTTTATTCATATTCATTATATATTTAATTTTGCTTCAAAAATTACTTATTTACTCACAAGTTAGCTATGCTCCAAACAATTTATCAAAAACTCACATTTGCAATTACTTACCATTTTTAAATACTTATAAGAATAGAACGGAGCTATTCACAAAACCTATTCATTCAATTCGCATTGCACAGCTGATGTATATTCATGTATTCATTCATTCATTCATACAGCTGCCAACTCTTCAAGGCTGTTGCCCCAACTTCGTCATTAGTTTTGCTGCCTGCACTGAGAAACTCATAAATTTTGCACATTTTTGCTGTCCTCCCTCCCTCCCGCTCTTTGGGCCTGGTCAAGTTGTTGCACGGTAGCCGTATACTAAAATAAATTAACATCATTAATAATTATTCACTTTTGCTTTTAGCACTAATGTGTGCGTCTGCATGTGTGCGTCTGCATGTGTGCGTGTGTGCGTACAGTTTGTTTGTTTTGGATCTTACTGATGATCTTGGCATGCAAAGGCTGTTCCTGTTCCTCCTGCTCTCGTTCCTTCGCCTTCTTCTTCCAGTTAGCTTCTGTTACTGCTCACTGCTCTCTGCTCTCTCTCTCTTTCTCTGTGACTTTATGTTGATCGTCAGCCGATAAAATAATGCCTTCACACAACCACACGCATATCTGCAGTATACCCTTAGTCTGTTTGTTTTCCAGCGTTTTATCTTTATGGTTAGTAAGTTTATGGTTTTCGTGAGTTTGTGTGCTTTCACATAAATATTTGCTGAGTCGCGATCAAGCCAATAAGACCCAAAAAAAAAAAAAGACTAGGGACGGTAAGTTTGCCCCAAGAAATATGACTACACGTACAAGCCATTAAAAACGCCATTTTCGCGACGACGACGACGACGACGATGACGATGGGGATGGTGGTGTATGGTGATGGGAGAGGGCGACGCAGGTTTAATGATTGCAACTGTCCGGTCCGGTTGACTCTGCTTCAGTACCTCAGTCCCCCAATCCACCACTTTTGTCTGGCTCAGCGTCTGCTGCGTCTGGGCCGGCTGAAGTTTACGATCGTATTAAAATCACCTTAAGCAACACGCAATACCAAAATGGCCAGACAACCCAGTCCAGCCAAGGAAACACACACACACACACACACATATGTATGACCCACGACCACAAAGAATCACTTTTCCTCTCTCTCTCTCTCTCTCTCTGTCTTTCTCTTACCCTATGCCTCTTGGCCAACCATACAATGTTGCAATAAGTTCCGCCAGCCAGTCAGGAGCAGCGTCTTAGACGCAATGGACTGGCGGCTGGCTGCCCCTGGCGTTGATTAAACCACGTCGACATAACAAATTACAGTTGGCATGCATTGTGACGGTATTATCAGGCGATGCAGCCATGCAGCCATGCCGCCGAGCTTCGACATATTCGTCGCAAGCAGCAAATACAAGTGCGTCGGGTCGTGTCGGTAGTGAGCTGTGCGGGGCGGGGCAGGGCGGGGCGGTCTGCTGATACTGCAAAGGACTTTCAAGCCTACGGCGAATATTGACAGTGGAAATTAATAAACTTGATCTGTTACGAATTGCCAGACGGTCAAACTTTCAATCAATGTTGCTGCAGCCGGCAGCAGTTCTCCAAATACGATGAAAGCTCGCTACAATGAACGATACATTTCCCGATTGATTTCCAATTTGCAAAAATATTTCCTCAAGTTGAAATCCTTCGACAACAAATTTTCAATTTATATTGGATAATACAAATCTTTTCTCAATTCCTGTACGTAAACTGCAGTTGCTATCGATATTCAAAAACGAAGAAAATCATCGATTAAATAGAGTAACGGACATGTTTAAACCAATGCGTCGGTTGATACTGATCAAAAATATATAAGCTTTACGGGGACATGCTCCCTCACGCCTATCATAAGTTCATTATAACCTTTTCCCCACTTTTAATGGGTGCAGGTAATAAGATAACAAGATATTTATAAAGACGCCCAGTGCTCAAAAGCACAGACTGCGATTTCCAATTTATGCAGCTTTCACAATTACGAGTGTTCACTGTATTTGCATCTGCATCTGCCACAAAAGTCCCGTCACCGACCCCGCTAAGCAATTACGCACAACATTTGCCGCTGGGCATTTTGCAACATAGTGGCCAAGTTCCAAGATCATGAGTGAGATAAATGTATGGATATGTACATATATATATATATATATGTATATATGTGTGTGCTTGTGTGCATTTGCGGCTGCGCCGCTTGACTGCCTGAAGTTAAGTTAAGTTGAGTTGAGTCGGCTTGGCTGCCGTTTACTTGGCTACCGTCTTGCGCATATAAACAATGGGGCGGGCCCCTCACACATTGTATGTTGGAACATTCCCATGCCTGTGGTGTGAATAATGTACCAGCTTTGAAATTGCAGTGTGCGGCTCGAGATACAAGCACAACGACACCCAATTTAAAAAGGCAAAATAGCCATAAGCGTTTGAGGAAATGGCCAGAATCAAAGTTAAGAATCCGTCAAAAATGTTAAGCAAACAAGTCATCCAAGGAAGTATCGTGTTAAGTTAAAAGTCATCTTGTCTTTCATGTTAAGAAAACATGCCATTTACTACACACATATATGTGTGTGTGTGTATAGATTTATGTGTATATATACCATATACTTTTATCCTGCATTTCATCTTCCGTTTCTGGGTATAAAAGATGAAAAATACGCACGAAATTTGGTGGCTATTCCAGCTGCCTGTCGCAGTCAAAAAGAAATCTTGAACAGCACCTGCCAAGTTTCACATGAGTTTCGACCAGGATATGCGCGAGGAGCCATTAAACCACAACTGAAATGCTACACATAAAAAATAAGAGAACGCAAAAAAACTTCATCTTAAGTGGAAGAGCTGCTTCAAATGTATGACTCGTAAAATTTATTTGAGTTGCATTTTTTTTGTTTGTTGGCTTTTTGCAGCGGACCGCGTTACCTGTGCGGACATCAAATGTGGCCCGAAGGATAGTTGCCTGGTGGACCTGCAAACGCACATGCCGCGTTGCGTGTCCTGCCGCTACAAATGCGCCCGCAAGCATCAGCGACAGGTAAGTGACATAATTATGGCATAAAGTGAAGAAAGCCTTTAATGTCTTTGCTACAGCAGTTCCAAACGCATAAAATCTGTGGCAACAACAATCACACGTACAACTCGTGGTGTGAGATGCGCAAGGACTCGTGCGCCACTGGCTATCATATTGGTGTGCGATCCACTGGCGTATGTTAGATCAAATTAGCGAAATATATACAAATCACATTAGCACATATATACTTATATATATATACATAAATACATATATAGAGCGTATATAGAGCGCATATCAACATCCAAAGATTCTCGTTGTGCGTTTTGTTTGAGTTGTAAACAGTGCAAGGGCCTTAGGCTGCTGCCAACTTTCCACAATATATATATATATCCAAATATATATATACATTTATTTATTATATAATTATATGTTTATATATATATATTTGCACATGGCAAGGTATTGGCGCATTTTGTTATCAACACTATTACAAACACAAACAGCAAAAACGATTTCAAAATTAAAAAAAAAAAAAAACAATTCTTATGTAATACATCCGTGGCAGAAAGAAAACCAGATATCTTAAGAGGCTTTTGTATTTAACATATAAACATAAACTAATTCATAATTAATTTATATACAAATTGGTTGGTGCGAGTTCATAGCTTACTTAACCATTGTATTTTTTATTTTAGATCTTTAAATATATATACATGTTTTTGTAATTTTTTTTTCTTATTGTATGTTTTGAGCGAAGCTAAATTAATTAATTGACTGATAGCTTAATCTTATATTGCAGGATTTTCTAATTAAATAATATGTATGCATTCGTATACCTATATCTAAATATAATATATGTATGTATACTTATGACCGCATAATGTTTTGAGTAATTGTTAAATAAATGTGTTTCAAACTTAAACATACCTACATACACACATATGCATTTCAATCGCTTTCATCAGATAATACAAATATATCTTTGGCGCGCTCATAACGCGCCTGCGTTATCTTCAAATTGGCCAATTTGCGTTTATCAACAGGCCGCGACGCGGTCGATGGCAACGGGTCACTGCTGCCAAGGCCAGTGGTGCCTTCATTGGCAACCACATTGATCTTGTAACGAGAAAAAACTATAAAATCAAGTAAACAGCTTTCGTATATCATAACTTACAGGTGTTAACAGTCCCTGATTGGTTTTGCCCAAGGTTTCGCCCTTCTGCCAGCCCAGTTTGCTGAGCATTTTAAAGCCTTTGTTTGAGCTGGAAATCTCGCTGCATAGGAAAGTTTGGTAAAGACACCTTATAGCTGTTTTTCTTGTTTTCTTCTAACTTACGTGTTCACGCAGGCCACCTCTGTTTTCTCCTTATCCGTGGTGCTGCCCACTTTGATCCGCCTCTGTGCACTACGATCGTTGTAGTTTGGATTCGAATTGCCGCTAGCTTCCACGAATTCTAAGTGGATGTGAGAAATGATAAGCTAAACTCATTCGTAACTCATTTAACTATTTACTCACTTTCATTCTCCAAACCGTATTTCTTTTGGAGTTTCTTCAGCTGCTCCTTGTGTGTGAGCACATTAACATTGGCAATCGATCCAGTTGCTGCTGGAGCTTGCGTCTCAATTAGCAGACCGGGCTCACACAGTCCGCACGTACTGTTGCCTTCGTGCACGTGACATAACAACTTGGTCTGGCCAATGCCAATAACACTGCCGTGCACCAGATCCAGCGTCCCACTGGCCTCCTTCGATTCGGACATGCGCACACCATTAAGCACGGTACCGTTGCTGGAACCCAAGTCGCGGCACTTGTAAACGGCCTGCTTTGTGTCATAGTGGAAATTCAGATGGCTTTTGCTGACATTCACATCCGGTATGATGACATCGTGAGCACCTTCGCGTCCCAGCGATCCGCCCTTGTAGGTGATCAGGTGCAGGCTGCCCACAGTCAGTTCCTGCACATTGGTCTCCTGCACAATGATGCGCAACGAAGGCGGATATTTCTTGGCAATGTCTGCAATGATCAAATATAAAATTAATTAGAGAAATAAAAAGTTTGTTTTTGTGTGCGGGATAAAAACGCGTATTTCTTAAACACCTTGAAAACGACTGGAGACCTTGAAGTGGGGCACGCTACTGTCGCTGTTGCTGCAGTCCGCGGGGCTGGACTTGCAGCTGGAGCTGCTTGACGACTGAGATAGCTCGCCATCCTCCACATCAAAAGATTTGCGCGTTCGCTTGCGGCTGTTCTCATTATCACTGTTTTCGCTATCACGATTTTTGTGTCTTTTTTTGGACTTGTGACGATTTTCCTTTTTCTTCTTCTTCTTATGCTTTTTTTTTGCCTTACGTTTGCTCTTCTCAGCGCGCTCTTTAAGCAATTGTTTCTCCGTTTTGATTTGCTTCAAAGTGCCTTTATCCGTTATGACGCCACCATATTCATCGAATTCCACATCGTCGTCCTGGCCATCATCGTCAGACTGCTGCTTGCTGCCAGTGTCGCCCTTGCCCGTCGCACTGTTCGCCTGGAACCAATGAGAAGAAAAGAAATCCGCGTTTTTATCGCACATTCGAAGCCACAGCGCTTACCTAATGCATTGCAACGCATTCGGTCTATGCTTAGTTTGCGAAAACGTTCTAACAGTCTACTATAGTTAACGCCTTGATCGAGGCGTTCGCTTAACGCACACTTGCAGATACGAGGGAAGGAGGAAAAGAGTCATGGTTAATCAATTTGGTGTCTTTTCATCGGTAGAGAACACATTCTGACTCACCTGCACCTGTGCCTGTGAGTGAAACTCGTACGAATCTTTCGCCTGATCGTAGCTATAATAACAGCCCGTATTGCCATCGTAATAAAGCCCGTATTCCTGACAGATTGAGAGAGTGAGCAAATGAGATTGAGCAAATGTAATAGAAGCATGTGCGCTGATGCAGATCATCGTTAGTGATAACCTACAAAAGTCACTGATCACATGCATTGTAAGGGGCGGGCGTCATAAAGATTAGGTTGTTGTAAATGACTTACCGCATTGTAGTAGTAGCCAGTCTTGGGATCGTAGTACATGCCCGATGTCGGTTCATAGACAAAATTGTTCAAGTTCTCTGCGTGTTTGGCCGCCTGTCGCATCTCGTCCACAAAACTGAAGGCATCTGTGGCCGAGACTGCAATAAAAAATTAATCAATTGTGCATTTAGTAAACTTATCACTTATTTACAATATACTTAATCGAATGTCAGCCTGCTTACAGCCCCTTTCTCCCTTCACTCCCCTTCCCTTCCTTTCGGATCCCAATCTAAAACCGGAAAGTGGCGCTAATCGCTCGTATAAGCCAGGGTACACTGCTTGACGCACTCTTTTTCAAATAGTACAAATAATAGAATCATTAAGATTAGGCAACGAAAGGGAAGCTCAGTATTGAAGCGAAAATTTGTGTAAACATTTCCAACAGGTAATTCAAAAAACATTTTGTTCTAATACCTTCTTATCATTGTGCTAAATATACTCTTTGATTAGCGAAAATGCAATATTCTCTGGGGGTTACAGTCAAAGTGTAAAAAGTTATAAATCTTATATGGTGGTTAACTAAGAAGATATCATATCAGGGAATATCAATTTCATATCAATTTTCATATGGATTGTGTGCGAGGTAAGTTCTTGGCAAAGTATGAAACCGTTTTTGAAGTGATTCTCTTTAATTTAAAAGAGTCCTAAATAAAATAAATAAATAATTTCGTTAATGATTTACAAAGCAGGTTTCAAAATTGTTTAAAAACATAGGAAAATGAAAAATAATGCTGATAAATTTTGATTATTTTCAAAATATTTAAGCAAAATATAATAAACAGAGTAGATGCTCTAAAGGTTGCCTCACTATAGCCACTAGCAACAGAGGCTGGCGTTTAGCACAGGTTGCGAATTTCTATTTAGTTTTAGATTTAACTATATAGCTGCATTTGTTGTTTTTGTTTATAATTGATGGCACGATTGCACAATTGTTAGTTTCTACGACTGGGAAATTGCAATGCGAATTTCGAACAACTGTTATCAGGAGCAGCGATGTCGACAGCGTCGCCACAGCAGCAACACAGAAGGTGTCTCTAGTTAGTCGTTACTCATTGTTCAAGCCAGGCGGTTGAAGCAGAAGCAACAGTTGTAAAAATTAAAAAATGGTCGATGTGGAGCTGCGAGAACTTATGCAACCCTTTGTGCTGAGCGATTATCAGATGCAAGAGGTGTACACACGTTTCTGTTCTGAGATCGCCAGGGGACTGAGACGCAGCACAAACGCACAGGCCGTCACGAAATGCTATCCAACGTATGCGCAGGATTTGCCAACGGGCAGTGAGATTGGCAAGTATCTGGCCCTGGATCTGGGCGGCACCAACTTCCGTGTGCTGCTCGTAACGCTTAAGGGTCATCACGATGCCACGGTCGAGTCACAGATCTATGCTGTACCCAAGGACTTGATGGTTGGACCGGGCGTTGAGCTCTTCGATCACATTGCCGAGTGTCTGGCCAAGTTTGTGGAGAAGCACAACATGAAAAGCGCTTATTTGCCGCTTGGGTTCACCTTCTCATTTCCATGCGTCCAAGCGGGCCTTAAGGAAGCTATGTTGACACGCTGGACCAAGGGCTTCAGCTGCCCTGGTGTCGAGGGTGAGGATGTGGGCCTCATGCTACACGATGCCATCCAGCGGCGCGGCGATGCCGAAATTGCAGTTGTGGCCATACTCAATGATACAACCGGCACGCTAATGTCGTGCGCTCATCGCAATCCCGATTGCCGTGTGGGCGTCATTGTCGGCACCGGCTGCAATGCCTGCTATGTTGAGCATGTGGATAATGTAGAGCTGCTCGAGACGGAATACAAGCGCGATCGCAAGCAGGTCATTATCAATATTGAGTGGGGCGCCTTTGGCGACAATGGGCAGCTTGATTTTGTGCGCACCGAACACGATCGCGAGGTGGACAGTAAATCGATCAATTCCTCCCAGCAGCTTTTCGAGAAAATGACATCGGGCATGTACTTGGGTGAATTGGTGCGTCTGGCGCTGCTGCGAGCCCTCGAGCGGAATATTATATTTAAGTTGAGCGCTAAGCGAGCGGAGTTTGCCGACATTTTGCGGACAAACACAAATATATTTGAGACAAAGCATATTTCTGAGGTGGAAGCCGACTCCTTTCCGGAATTCTTAAACACAAGACGCATTATGAAGCAGCTAATCGGGCTGGAGAAGGCCGCCGTCGAGGACTGCCAGAAGCTCAAGTACATATGCGAGTGTGTGTCCAAGCGCGCCGCCACCTTGGTGGGCATTGGCATCAGTGGCCTGATCAATAGAATAAATGATCGCAAAGTGGTCGTTGGGATCGATGGCTCTGTGTACCGCTATCATCCGAAGTTCGACGCCTACATACGGGAAATAATGCACAAGCTGGTCAAGTCGGACAAGGAGTTTGACATTATGTTGTCGGAGGACGGATCTGGGCGTGGCGCAGCGCTAGTCGCCGCCGTTGCCAGCAAAATGAAATGAACATCCGACAGTCCAAAAGCCTTCAAACATGTTTGATTCAGTAGAACTTAATAAAATATAAGCATAATTGTTAAATAGTTTATCGATCTCGTTTGACACTCACGTTCCTTGCTGGTCTCCTCTCCCTGCCCATTCGCCTTTTCATTGTTTGCCTGCAAGTCGCCAGCTGTTACCTGAGTGCACTTTTCATGTTTCGCCTCCTTATTCAGCTGCAAGTGCAAGAATTGGCTTAGATTAGTTATATATTTGAGTGAAGGCATGCGAATTGTTGTTGTTGCTCACAAAGTGCTTTAGTTTATGTTTATATGACGCAATCTTAGTGTCGTATTTTCTGATGATGCCGTGCAATTTTTCAATGTAAGTGTAAAGCTGCTTCTTCTCCAGCGCCGCCACTTCGTCCATTGACTTCAGGTCGATGTAATCATGTGTGGAATCCTCCTCTGCGGATGCCTGGTCGGCATCAGGCTCTGCCGTTGACATTGCTTAACGATACCCTGACTGCTTATTTAGTTAAGTCTGTCATTGCTCATGATTTCTGCTTATTAGTGTCATTAGTCACATTGACGGCGTCCTTTTAAAAAAAAATCAGCATTAAATTTCTCACCGGTAACAGATGTTTTTTCTTTTGCAGTGCTGGGTAATGCTTCAACTTCTGTTTGGAGAATCAGAGCTGACACAAAATGTGGGAAATTTATATACCATATAAGAAAAATTAACATCCTTCGACTTAAATATAAATAGCTTCTATATTGTTTTAAAATATAATGAACATCATTGCTCATCTCTGGAATACCAATGAATGAACATATAAATAAAACTATTTAAGTAATAAATTATGTTAAATAGTGGCTCTCAAACTGTAGTCTGGTAGTCAACAGGTTGTCTTTTTTGATTTGTTAGCAGAAAACGGTATATATTTGGTAAGACGACTTGGTCACACTAAACTCCAGCGGGTATTGAATTCCAGCAATTACGATGAGGAACTTAGGGTAAGAAGATCAAAGCGACGCGAATAAAGCAAATGACAATAAAAAGGTAAACAGAAAATTACAGGGAAAAACACTTTTCATAACGGGTGCGTCTCGTGGCATTGGAAAGGCGATTGCTTTGAAAGCAGCGCGCGATGGAGCCAACATTGTCATAGCTGCCAAAACAGCTGAACCACATCCAAAATTGCCTGGAACCATTTATACAGCAGCTGAGGAAAGTGAGTAATTTAACTTTGTACTAGAATTGGAATTTGAACTAAGCATGTTATCTTGATTTACAGTCGAGAGGGCAGGTGGCAAGGCTTTGCCCTGCATTGTGGATGTGCGCGATGAGAAGCAGGTGCAACAGGCCGTTGAGGCTGCAGTTGCCAAATTCGGAGGCATCGATATCGTCATAAATAATGCGAGCGCCATTTCGGTAACTCCAACGCTGGACACCGATATGAAGCGATATGATCTGATGCAAAATATCAACACAAGGGGCACATTTTTAGTGTAAGTGAATTGATATCTTATCTTCAGTTTAATTCCGACTATCCAAATTCCATAGTTCAAAGATTTGTTTGCCCTATCTGCTGAAGAGCGACAATCCGCACATCTTGAACCTATCGCCGCCTCTGAATTTGAAGCCGCATTGGTTCTGTAATCACACAGCATACACCATTGCCAAGTATGGCATGTCAATGTGTGTGCTGGGCATGGCTGAGGAGTTTCGGGACAAGGGAGTAGCAGTCAATGCCCTTTGGCCTCGGACAACTGTGGCTACGGCGGCGGTGCACATGCTGAGTGGCGAGGAGGGTGCTTTATATGCTCGCAAGCCGGAGATAATGGCAGATGCGGCGTACGTAATAATCAGCCGCGATGCCAGGGAATACACTGGCAACTTCTTCTTGGACGACGAAGTTTTGCTGGATGTGGGTGTTAAGGATTTCAGCAAGTATGCGTGCGTTCCTGAGAATATGCACAAATTGCAATTGGATGTCTTTTTGGACGATGAGGGACCAGTTGCCAAATTGTAATTGTTGATTTGTAAAATGTTTTGTTTTTTCGTTCTAAATAAATCCATGAACATTTAATTTAAGCGCCTAAAGTTGGCATTATATCGATATCACATTTTCGATAACAGAATTTAGCGCCCGATAATCGAACGATTGTCGAAGGCGGGTTTCAATTGAATCAGTTCACAAGTGAACAACACAATTCTTGACAGACAGACGCTTGCATGTGCCAAAATGAGAAACGAATTTTATTTGTTTTTGCTGATTTTCGTGTCACAAAATGTCGCTGAATCAGCCAAGTTGAATCACCCGCGAGTACTGCTCCCTATATTTCAGGACAAATCCATCAACTTCACTCTGGAAGTTGTCGATCCCAACTGCTACAAGTGGTGCGTCTACCGGCATTATAACCTAAAACAAAAATAATCATTGCCGCTCATTTTTCGATTTGCAGGACTTCATCGCGACAGGACTTGATAACTGTGACGCCCGTGTACAATGGATTCAGTGAGTGCGCCAGCCAGGCGATCGTCACAGTTCAAACACGTGAAAGACGCCGCAACACGGCGATTGTGTTCGCCGAGGAACTGGCCAAATAGTTTATCGATTTCGTTCGACACTCACGTTCCTTGCTGGTCTCCTCTCCCTGCCCATTCGCCTTTTCATTGTTTGCCTGCAAGTCGCCAGCTGTTACCTGAGTGCACTTTTCATGTTTCGCCTCCTTATTCAGCTGCAAGTGCAAGAATTGGCTTAGATTAGTTATATATTTGAGTGAAGGCATGCGAATTGTTGTTGTTGCTCACAAAGTGCTTTAGTTTATGTTTATATGACGCAATCTTAGTGTCGTATTTTCTGATGATGCCGTGCAATTTTTCAATGTAAGTGTAAAGCTGCTTCTTCTCCAGCGCCGCCACTTCGTCCATTGACTTCAGGTCGATGTAATCATGTGTGGAATCCTCCTCTGCGGATGCCTGGTCGGCATCAGGCTCTGCCGTTGACATTGCTTAACGATACCCTAACTGCTTAGTTAGTTAAGTCTGTCATTGCTCATGATTTCTGCTTATTAGTGTCATTAGTCACATTGACGGCGTCCTTTTAAAAAAAAATCAGCATTAAATTTCTCACCGGTAACAGATGTTTTTTCTTTTGCAGTGCTGGGTAATGCTTCAACTTCTGTTTGGAGAATCAGAGCTGACACAAAATGTGGGAAATTTATATACCATATAAGAAAAATTAACATCCTTCGACTTAAATATAAATAGCTTCTATATTGTTTTAAAATATAATGAACATCATTGCTCATCTCTGGAATACCAATGAATGAACATATAAATAAAACTATTTAAGTAATAAATTATGTTAAATAGTGGCTCTCAAACTGTAGTCTGGTAGTCAACAGGTTGTCTTTTTTGATTTGTTAGCAGAAAACGGTATATATTTGGTAAGCGACTTGGTCACACTAAACTCCAGCGGGTATTGAATTCCAGCAATTACGATGAGGAACTTAGGGTAAGAAGATCAAAGCGACGCGAATAAAGCAAATGACAATAAAAAGGTAAACAGAAAATTACAGGGAAAAACACTTTTCATAACGGGTGCGTCTCGTGGCATTGGAAAGGCGATTGCTTTGAAAGCAGCGCGCGATGGAGCCAACATTGTCATAGCTGCCAAAACAGCTGAACCACATCCAAAATTGCCTGGAACCATTTATACAGCAGCTGAGGAAAGTGAGTAATTTAACTTTGTACTAGAATTGGAATTTGAACTAAGCATGTTATCTTGATTTACAGTCGAGAGGGCAGGTGGCAAGGCTTTGCCCTGCATTGTTGATGTGCGCGATGAGAAGCAGGTGCAACAGGCCGTTGAGGCTGCAGTTGCCAAATTCGGAGGCATCGATATCGTCATAAATAATGCGAGCGCCATTTCGGTAACTCCAACGCTGGACACCGATATGAAGCGATATGATCTGATGCAAAATATCAACACAAGGGGCACATTTTTAGTGTAAATGAATTGATATCTTATCTTCAGTTTAATTCCGACTACCCAAATTCCATAGTTCAAAGACTTGTTTGCCCTATCTGCTGAAGAGCGACAATCCGCACATCTTGAACCTATCGCCGCCTCTGTATATGAAGCCGCATTTGTTCTGTAATCACACAGCATACACCATTGCCAAGTATGGCATGTCAATGTGTGTGCTGGGCATGGCTGAGGAGTTCCGGGACAAGGGAGTAGCAGTCAATGCCCTTTGGCCTCGGACAACTGTGGCTACGGCGGCGGTGAAAATGCTGTATGGCGATGAGGGTGCTTTATATGCTCGCAAGCCGGAGATAATGGCAGATGCGGCGTACGCAATAATCAGCCGTGATGCCAGGGATTACACTGGCAACTTCTTCATGGATGACGAAGTTTTGCTGGATGTGGGTGTTAAGGATTTCAGCAAGTATGCGTGCGCTCCTGAGAATATGCACAAATTGCAATTGGCTAAATTTATAGACGATGAGGGACCATTTGCCAAATTGTAATTGTTGATTTGTAAAATGTTTTGTTTTTTCGTTCTAAATAAATCCATGAACATTTAATTTAAGCGCCTAAAGTTGGCATTATATCGATATCACATTTTCGATAACAGAATTTAGCGCCCGATAATCGAACGATTGTCGAAGGCGGGTTTCAATTGAATCAGTTCACAAGTGAACAACACAATTCTTGACAGACAGACGCTTGCATGTGCCAAAATGAGAAACGAATTTTATTTGTTTTTGCTGATTTTCGTGTCACAAAATGTCGCTGAATCAGCCAAGTTGAATCACCCGCGAGTACTGCTCCCTATATTTCAGGACAAATCCATCAACTTCACTCTGGAAGTTGTCGATCCCAACTGCTACAAGTGGTGCGTCTACCGGCATTATAACCTAAAACAAAAATAATCATTGCCGCTCATTTTTCGATTTGCAGGACTTCATCGCGACAGGACTTGATAACTGTGACGCCCGTGTACAATGGATTCAGTGAGTGCGCCAGCCAGGCGATCGTCACAGTTCAAACACGTGAAAGACGCCGCAACACGGCGATTGTGTTCGCCGAGGAACTGGCCACCGGCGCCACACTGCGCTGCGATGTGATTGTGGATGCGATTGATCGGCTGAATGTGCGCACAGCGACGCGACAGCTGTACCTGGAGGAGGCTCCGGCCACATTCGAGCTGCACGCCTTCGACTCGCAGGGCAACGAGTTTTTCACGCTGGATGGCATTGAGTTCAATTGGGAAATTTCATCTTCTAGCAGTAAGATGCCGCCGGCGTTGCGTTTTCTTACCTTCTCGGACAGTCCGTTTCATGTGGTGCCGCCGGCACTGGAGAAATTCGAAGCCGCCGGCTTCAAGGGCTACATGATACTGCTGGAGGGCATCAATACAGGGACTTCCAAGGTGGCCGTTAGCATGCCGCAGCCCGAGTACAGCCATGTGCCTGTAATGGAGGTTTATATCAGCGTGCTAGCCAACATCATTATTGAGCCATCAGAGGTGACCATCATGGCTGGCGACTCGATTGACTTTCGCATTCTGCAGCTGAAGATGGACAAACTGCATGATATAACAACAAATCGGCAGTACTATTTGGAGGTGGAGGACACCAATATTGCCTACCTGAAGGGATGCAGTGCCACGGGCTCACGCCACGGTCGCACACAAGTGTTTCTGCGGGATCACAACATGCCGCAGGACGGCGACAACGCCGCGGACAAGCCCAAAGGGCCCAGCGCTTTGTTGACCGTTGCCGAGCCCGCGAAACTGGGCATAAGCCTGCTGCCGCACAATAACTGGGTCACGGTGCAGGGCGAGCGTCACGAGGTTGCCCTAGATCTGTACGCTGGTGCTGGGCAGAAGATAACGCTGGGCACGCGCTATGCCATTAGCTCTGAGCTGGACGAATCACTGTTTACAATCCTAAAAAAGACGAAGAACGGCAGCCGCTTGTACGGCGAGGCACTCAAACAGGGCGTCACCCAAGTCTATGGCTCCTACAAGGATGTGAGTTATAACTTTATGAACTATAACTATAAATTAACAAATGAATTAATTTTTTCAGTTGTCGGTGCAGGCTGAGATGCAAATATTTGAGCGACTGCAGCTGCAGCCCACGAAAGTGATTCTGCCTTATGATCCGAACACCATTAAGCCACAGAAATTTCAATTTCATGCAACTGGCGGCGATTACAACTATGTGTGGTTCTCGGGTAATCCGCAGGTGCTGCAAATCGATGGTCAAGGCCTGGCCACAACGGAGATTCGTGATGTGCGCATGCCCGGCGTCTCCAAGGAGCTGATGGATGCCGGCGTGGAATTGGCTGCCCACACCACCGTTCGGGTGGCGCTGGCCAAGAACCAGAAGGTGGCGCGACAGGCACAGATCTACTTTTTGCCACCGCAACGGCTCGAGATCAAGCAGTATAATTTTGAGACAGCCCTCAAGGATTATGTGCGCCTGCACGTGGCCGTCTATACTCATGTGAATGGCAGCTATGTGCCCTACACCAAATGCGACAATCTGCATTTCCAACTGGACTTTTCGCAACAAATTTTTCAACTGGAAAATGGCCCTGTTATTGAGACGCAGGATGCCCTCGCTGCCGACGCTTGTCATGTGCTGCGTCTACGTAGCACCGCCGTTGGCAGCACTTTGCTGCGCATATCATACAGTTTCCAGGACAAGGTGCTGCAGGATTCCGTGGATCTGCATGTCTATGAGCCGCTATCTGTGCTGAATCCTTTGGAAAATGAGCTGGTGCTGCCAATTGGCGCGTCGCGTAATGTCATCTATGCGCATGGGCCGCAACGCATCTTCACGCTCGAGGCGGAACTCAGCAAGGATACCAAATTCGATGGCAAAGTTATTCAAGTCTTAGAAATAGAGTTCGACACACAAAATGCTATCACAGCCTTTACGGTGCTGTGTCGTGAGCTGGGCGTAACACAGTTCACGTATCGCGTGCACAACACACTGGCCACGCCCAAATTTGCCGCCTACACTGCCGAGATCACGACCAAGGTGCACTGCGTCCGACCACGCTTTCTCAAGCTGTATGCCCGCCAGCAGCTGCGTCAGTCCTGCCCTGTGGAGCTGCGATCCTCCCTACTGTATCTCAAGGATGACGTGAACCAGTTTGACATTGAGATCGAGGTGCAGGATGTGAAGAATCGAAAGCTGATGAACATCAGTTCGCTTTGGCTCGAATGGGAGTTTGCAGCTGGCGATGAGCGCTATAAAACGGACAGTATTCCTCACCAGCAGCTGGATGAAGCGGAGCTCTATCATGGCGTTCGTCTGCCTGGGCGAGATGTCCTCGTTCTCACACTGAATGAAGTGGCGCCCAACTTTCGTATCAAGGGCACAGTTGACCACTACAATGACAAGTTGCTCGCCCAGTTGGGCATCTATGCGGAGCAACCTCCATTTGGTGTTAAAAACGTGAGTAGTCCAAATCGCAGGAGCAGTAATCCTTCATAATGATAATGTACTCTTGCAGTTGAAAACGGGAGAAGTAACCAAGCCTGTGATTGAGAACGAGATTCGGTTCCACACGGTGAATAGCACGCTGCTGCCACAGGATCATGTGAGCGTTTATCTGGCACCGTCGCACAGCGAACGCATAAATATAGCCCAGGGCAGCGGCTTCTTTCAGCTGGAACTCTCGGAGCAGGGCATCGTGCAGGTTACCCATGACGAGAAGCAAATGCAGCTAGTGTTGACACCGTTGCGTTTGGGCCATGTGCGACTGGAGCTAACCGATCGTTGCCTGATGAACGAGCCGGCGCATTTGTCCATCTCTGTGGTGGGCATAGGTGCCATTAGTGTGCTAGCGCTGGATCGTGTCGAGCGCACCAATTCTATTGAGGCCATTGTGCGGCTGTTCGATACCAATGAAAATCTGCTGCATATTGATTCCAACATGCTGAGCGTCTATCAGGTCACCGAGGAGGTGTTCGATCCTGCCATACTTAGCGTCAAGCTGGATGAGCAGCACGGCTTGGGAGTTGGCGAGATACGTTTCAGGATAACGGGCAATAACATTGGCGAGACCAAGATCGTATTCCAGTCTGGTCAGGTGTCCAGTGTGCCGCTCAATGTCCAGGTATTTGCACCCTTGCGCCTTTATCCGCGCAATTCGACGCTCGTGGTGGGCTCCAGCATACAAATCTACTACCAGGGCGGACCGCAACCCAACACCAACATCGTTTACAGCGTGCAGCAGCGACATGTGGCCAGTAAGTTGAATCCTTTGACCAATTGAAGATCGTATTAATCGCATGCCCGATTCCACAGCCATGAGCTCAGCCATTCTCATAGCACACAAGCTGGGCGCAACGAAAATAAGTGGCAAGTGTTTGCTGAAGAATCCCATTAGCGGCAAGGACGAGGTCGTCTCGGAGGATACGGTGGAGGTGCGTGTCGTTGCCCTGAATGCAGTTCAAGTACGCACACCACTTGTACGGATTCGGGCTGGTGCTGTTATGCCCGCTACGCTGTGGGGTCAGCCGGATCTGTCGCCCATGGTGTTGGGCACACTGCAAAATATGCGCATCAGCTGGACGGTCAATCAGGTGGACGTGATTGAGATCTTCAATGTGTTCACAACGGCGGGTAAGTCGATAGTCCTACGATACTTGCATGTCGTTGGAAGCGTGCCCAGATACCGCATTGTTGCGCAGAGACTTTAGCTCAATGCCCACCAAGTGCACGCATATCAAAGTGTTCTCCGATGAGCTTGCATGGTTGAGTTCCAGTGCAGGAACAGATACGGAACATATAAGTTTTCCACAGGCTTATCTTTATGAAAATTACTGTATTTAGCTTGAGCCTTTATCCTTATAATTAACTGTATCTCACACACACACACACTCTGTCTTTATCCGTTTCTCTTGCCACTGCAGGCATCGAGTATCAAAGCAGCGATTTAATTTCCGTGCGGATACGTGCACTCAATCCCGGCAAGGTCACCATCACAGCCTCTGTGTATTTGGCAGATGGCGTCAAGCTGCCGGCATCGAGCGTGGAACTAATTGGTATGTAGTTCAATTGTAGAATGAGGCACACTTCCGGTTTAAGGCTGGTTTTTGGTGGTGCATTAGAAAGAGTCGCAAATTGAAATTGTTATCGCACAGTTTTCAAAACACTGGAGCTCCTCGCACCAAAGCCCATAACAATGGACTGGATTTTGGCGGCACCACGCAGTACGCTTCAGCTGAAATGTAATATGGATGATGCGGTCTATAAGCTGGATACGCAGAGCAGCGGAATTGTTTCTGTGACGCCAGATGGCGTTGTCCACACAAAGGATACCCTCGGCCGGGATCTGATAATTGTAAGTGTGCGCCCATCTATCACTATTTCTATGTGAATGTGTGTGTTGGATTGTGCCTAAATCGGCTTACCTCTTGGCAATTGGATTTGATATTGTTATATATATATATATCTATCCTTTTTTGGTTTGTTCCGGGTACACAGGCCAAAACGGTTGACCAGACGCTGCCTATTGGCATTGAAGTGAAGAATGTACAATATATTTTGGTGACTCTGCAGCCGGACGTCAAATTGAAGCAGCTCGAGCATAAAATACCACGCGGTATGAATTTCATATTTAAAGTGTCGCTGCATGATAATCTCGGCAACGAGTTCTCCCACAACATTGAGGATGTGAATGGATTGCGCTATGAGTTGGCTACCAAGGATGTAGTCGATGCACAGATTGGCAATAATCTAACAATTGCGGTGAGTGCCATATATACTTGCTACATCTTACGGCTGTTATATTTAGGCGGGGTCTCAATTCCATACACATAGTTTATGCTTAGTTCTGCCAGACTGGCCTGCTGGCTTGGCTCGTTGATATGTAAATGTGATCTTTAAACTTTGGAAAAGTTATTTCAATTTCATTTTTGTGTGGCTGCTAACAACGAACTCGTTGCATTTTAATGCACTCACAAAGACCTGTCTTGGCACCTGAGCCCTCCTCGTTCGCTGGTTCGTTTCCGTCTCGAAAAATAACTAAAAATAAAAAAATAAAAAATCTCAGTGTCCGGCCGCATGGCACGTCGCTTGGCTTGCCCAAGTCCTATATTCGTTTTATTTACTCTAGCAGCGGGTTCTTCCAAGTTTCTCACATAACACGTAACGCACTGAGATGTTATAGTAATGTTTGTCTAATCCGAATTCAAGTAAATGTTACAGATGGGTTTTTTTGAGAACATGTTCATCAAATTTTTATTGGGAATAATCTCTTTAAAGTTGGTTTGTTGCTTTATATTTAGAGTTCAAGATTTTATTTCGTATTTACCAAATCAGATAATAACTCAAGTTATCAGTTGTTTGCAAGAGTATACGATTGTCGGCATGCCGTTGACAATGGTTCTTTTTTTCTATTTGTGTTCTGTATTTTACGGGGCTGTGGCACGTTGATGTCACCACATAAAAATGCAACGATGCGTTGTCGCACATGCTGCAGCTTTTGGCTCTTAAAAATTGAGGCTGTCGAGTGACCGCCGACCACAAACACAAAACTCTTGAAACTCTACGAGCTGCAGCCACAAAACAAGCATTAACTTCAAAATGCTCAAATAAAGCGCGCAGCACACAAAACTAGAGATAAAACTTACCCTGCAACCAACAACAACCCCAAACTACATGCATTTCAAAATTATTCCATTTCGCACACAGTTGAATTTGCAACGGGAGACGAGCAACATGATTGCCATCAGTTTAAAAGATACAACCGGAGTTAAACATGCCGAGGACTACATCAAGCTGTCGGTTGCCGAGTCCCAGCTCATTTACCCCACCAAGGTGAGCTTTTTATATAAATATCTATATATGTATATAAAATATGTATGTTAGCGTCAGCTTGCTGCTTATTGTTTGCAGCTCACGCTTCAAGCTGTGGCAGCTTGCAACTTTCAAATTGCAATGAGCAGCGTAGCTAAATAAGCACGTAGAATCTGAATTGCTCTATTTTTTGCAGTTTGTAGTTAAATAAGTTATGTTATTTTTGGTGCATTTTATATACCTTTAATAAACCAATTTAAATTTGAATTTTCTCTCGATATTCGCATGTTACCATCAAATAACTAACACTGGAAAACTATGTCACCATTTTTTTTTTATCGGGATTTGTCAACACACCGATTGTAAAAACCACAAATGTCCGCTACGAACGATGCCGAAACAAAAATTGTAAAACCCCAATGGATGGATGCAACGACGACAAACGCCAACAGACAATTTTCTCTGTGGGTGACATCATTTGCTTCGATTCACCGCTAACATTGTCATCGATTTGGAGCAGCTCCAATGAGCAGATGGTGGCGATTAATAAAAACACAGGTGAGTTGCTTCCACCAAGGTTGCAGCGCACTTTTCCCATAGTTTGGCAGACACAGCTATATATTTGAGCTATATTCACAGTCGTTGCACTTGCAAAGTAAAAGAAAACTTTAATTGGAGTCACAAATTTAAAAATGAAATACAATAATTATTGGGAGGCCTCATGGACTGCAACCTATTTAGATCTGTGCTGTCCCATTCGGAACCTTCCGAGCTTAGCACATATTTCCCGAGAATACTACATCTCCTACGCATAAATGATGCAGTTACGCACATTTACAGCATATCTTCTAGTCCTAATTGATATTTACATATTTTAATCGATTATTTTAATTTGATTTAGTTATAATTTGCGAATCCTGCTTAGTTGGCTGGCAATCCTCATTGCAAACAATTCACAGCTTGTATTTATTTGAAAACAAATGTATGCAATTTATAAATTCAATACCACTCGATTGGCTGGTTTGTTTGTTGGTGCGCTGTAATAAAAGCGCAGCCACCACACACATAGCCATCACACACCCAGCACACACCCAGCACACACCAAGCACACATAGCCATCACACACCCAGCACACACACCTACCATACTCCCACATTCGTTTACACACCGTTTTGTTGATGTAAAAATCCTGCGAATTGCCCTATATTTTGCGTACGATTTATTGATAACCCAATTAGGCCTATTTTTTTTTTTTTTTTTGGCTGTTATGTAAACTAACCAGAAAAGAGAGCAACAACAAGAAGACTGGTACAAAATAAAAGCATCTATTTTGGTGGCTATAGTTTGCGAATTAATTACCCTTAACTATCGGTTTTTTCCATTTTATTTCTTGTAGTTTTTTTCTTTTTCTGATGCAACGCTCAAAAATATTTACAGAATGTTCTGTTGAGCGGAGAAGGTGTTTACATGTGTGTGTTTGTCCCCTGAGCCTTTGAGTGGCGCGTAAAGTGTTGAACAAACATTGTCACGCTTTCTGTACAGTAAATAAGGACTAAGTTCAACACTATTGCCAGAACTTTAGAATTTGTTTTATTATTGCCGGTTCTTGTACCCTGTACTTTTGAAATTAGTGTTTGAAATGAAGAATTCAATTTAAGTGTTGTAAATATGTAGACGAACAAGTATTCTATATATTTGGCATTTGTTATAAATGCATTTTTGTTTAGGTTATCTTCTGCTTATAACATTTGTTGAGAGTTGTGGCTTTTAGTAATATCAAGTATCTAGCTTGCAACAGTTATAAATAGTATTGTTTTTATACAGTTACGGCAACACGCACTCAAAGTTGAGCTATTGCAAAAGTAAACTTCTTGCGTAATTCACAACACAACTCAGTTAAGCGTAATACATTATTCATAAAGTGGCGCCCACCTTCTGTTGCTTGCCACAAAACCCAATCTGCGGAAATACAAAAAAAAAAAAAAATGGAGAAAAACAATTTTTCACACTTTGCACGTCGCTCGGCGACGCGAGGCTGCGTCGCTTTTGCAAAAGGATAAACCAAATAAAGACGGGACACACAAGCGGCAAACAGCAATCGCGATTATGCAACTTGTGTGTTAGTGTGTGTGTGAATGTTTGTTGTTCCTAACTGCAACCGAGCATAAAGATAAAGTATCTTTGTATTTCCAAAATATCAATATGCGCTGCGAGTAGTATCTGTCTGTGACCGAAAAATAAGTACAACAACTTGGCATAACGGTGCCTGCTTCACTGGGAATTTAAAACGACTCAAACACGACTTGAGTATGCACATGTCTGCTTGTGTGTGTGTGACTTTTCCAGGCCCGCAAAACTCTGAGCTATCAGCTTTGATAATGCTGATGGAAAATGATAATATTATGGGAAGAGCACAACTGAATTGAGATTGACAGACTCAGACTCAATGCGAAACTTGATAAACTCTTTGAGACCCACTGCAATTTTCAGTTGAAATTTTAGAAACTTGTCCGAATTATTCCTAAAATGCATTCAAAAAATGCAGGAGGTCCATTTACAAAGGGCTTGTTAAGCCACAGACAAAGGCTGCATGATTCCTACACGAAAATCGATGCATGTTAATTTGTGTTTTTGCAAACTGTATTTTAGTTGCCCCCATAGAGAGCTTGCAACCTTAATCAGATGAGATTCATGTTCCTGCTACACTTGCCATATATTTTACATAATTAATAATTCCGACAGAGAGCTAATTCTTTGCCAATGTTAATAACTATAAATAACTGTTGTTGCTGAAGAGTTAACTTTATTTATTATATTACTAATGAATGTTTATGAGAATGATTGCGGTCGAAAATGGTCAAAAAGTGACACACATTTAATTTTATAAAATTGTTTTCCGTTTAATATGTATGTATGTGTGTATGCTGGTTATATATATACATATTTATAAATATATAGCGTACGTGATTACTTATTTTTCGATTGGCATTGTGTTCATTGTGTGACAACCAACAAGAAATCCCCAAGCAATTTACACAGCCAATATTACACACAGCTGCAGATTAGTTTCAGCTGTTGCCGTTGCTGCTGATGCTGCTCGTGCTGCTGATGCTGCTGCTGATGCTGTTGTTGACTGCAAAAGGAAAAGTGGAAAATCAAAGCTGTTTTTTGTCATGGCTGCAAAAGCAAAAAGAAAATTCCCAAAACAATTAGTCTGATGTCGCCTGCAGTGCTTCAAAATTAAATTAATCACATATACGTAGATTTTGTAATTTAACAATGATACTGAAAACGATGTCTCTGGATGCGTATGCGTATGCGTGTTCGTAGTCATAGTCATAGTCGTAGTTGTAGTCGTAGTCGTAGTTGTAGTCGTGTATTCTGTGTTCACTGTAACGATAACTGTCTGTCTTTGGTCCTTGTGGTACACAATATGGAAATGTCAGGAGTGCCATGTCATGTTGTCGCATAAATTAATTAAAAGTGCACAATAGCGTTAAAAGCACAATGTTACAACTTTCCTGTTCACCATAAATGCTTAAGCTGTCACATCGATCGCATTGAAATGCGGCAGACACAAACCCGACGAGCCCCCCGTACCCGGTGCGCTTATCATTTATGCTACATTCGAGTAGCCAGTTGACCCATTTAACTAGATGCCGACAGAGACATCTTCAGCTTAAGCAGCTTCTGTCTCTTCAAAGACCAATCTACTCTAGTCTAGTCTATTTGAGCAGTATTTATGCGTCTCAGAGCGATGTTATTTACTATTCAATGCGGCGCACCATTTGCACATTATGGGGATTAAGGTGGGGCAAGGTGGGGCAAGGGGAGTTACAGGTAAAAAATCATTGAAGCATATTTAATGCCATCAAATATTAATATCGTTGTTTGTTTGGGAACTTCTTGCGCGCTCAGTTTCAACGACACCGCTTGCATATTTAAGGCCATTGCTTAGACATTTTGCATAAAGTCATAGCTCAAGAATTTAATGCAATTTTCAAACAACATTTATTTTAGCGATGTTGACAGCAAAGGAGTCATTGCTGTTCAACGAAAATTGTATTTCCTCCTTGAACTCGAAGGAAAACTTCTGCCTTACTTGATTTATAAAAGAATTTAAGAATTTTCATAAACTAAACTGTTTAAGATTAAGATATTCATTTTAAACAGGAATGCCTGATGGAATGATTAAGTATGGTTGAATGGGTTGTATTTTTTCTTCCTTGAATTTCGTTTCTCAAATGGCAATTATCAGAGCAACCCTTGTTCATAGAGTTTGCAATGAGATTGTGCTTTGGCAACGCTAATTAGTTATTGAGTTGAATATTATTAAGTGAAGCATTATTGATTTTAGGCATTGCACGAGTGCTGAGTCATCAGCACAGGCTGGTCGAGAAGGTGGTGGTGACATGTGGTGATAAATCGCGTCGCGGTGGTTTCCTCAAATACGATCTGGAATTGCGTGAATCGGACACGGTATGTACTGCATATTTCTAACCAAATTCAAATAGTCATAACTCATAACTGTGACGTCTTTTGCAAATATTTCAGATTGTGTTTGCCAAATCGCTGGACATATTCAGCGGTTTGGAGTACAATGCGCAGCTGGTGCTGCGCAATCACATGCAAATTGACAAGTTCAGCAATCTGGTGAGTTTCAGACAGAGATATAAAACAAAAATATGCAACAGTAAAGTGCATGGCTAATGTGTATATATATTACTATTTCAGATTGCTCAGAATATATCCAAGTGCATAAATCAGTTGCACAAAGTCGCTGTGGATGCATTTACCTGTCGCTTGGTTGCCAAAGACGAGTTTGGTGAAAAGTTGCTGAAGCTCTATCAGGTCGAGGCCATTTTTGATATGGCCAGTAACCAGTATGCGTGCAAGCTTCGGCTAACGTCCAGCTTCACTGAATTGCTGTCCATTCTGAAGACAAACAATGTGCTCCTTGAGCTCGAGGTACGTAATGTGAATTGTGGGCTGTGTCACAACAAATGTGCACTCAGCGAGTGCAATTTGCTAAACTATTTGCTCTTGTATTAATTGCAGGCAACAATGCCGAACGGTATTTTGGATACCATGTCGCTGAAACTGGTGCCGGGCATTAAAGTGTCTCTGGAGTCGTTGCAGGTGCACGACTTAAAATCGCAGGAGCTGCACATAAGTGGTTTGGACAAGGCGCTGCAAAAGCTGCAGGTGAGTTGGCACAAAAACTAGACGAACGTAGTGAAGATTGATGGCCGGTGTACGCTTTTAACCGCCTTCCTTTTTTGATTGTCTTAAAATACAGCAAAGTCACATTAAAGTTTCCTTTTTCTGATGCCTATATGGAAGTTCGCTTATATATTTATATATATTTATATTTGCTGCTCAGGATTTCCGCTGCTTACCGTCGAATGCTTGAGCTGCACTTGTACCTATATATTCGGTTGTCTTGAAAAACAATACTAAGTAGTAGTAGCAGCCGCAGCTCTGGATAGAACATAAGGACACACATTTTATGTGGTAATAAAATACAGGAAATTGCTTTACAATGTACGCTCCCGTTTCCAGGCATAGCCATTGCCATCGCCATGGGCAGCATCTCTTAAAGTACAATATTATGTACGACAAGTGTTGAGAGTGTGTCCGTCCGAGTTAGATACTGAAAGACAGCGACTGAGATACTGAGAGTGTTCCATGAATTTGAAAGTTCTTGCTTGCTTATGGACTGTCCTTGCCAACCAACCAGCCAGTCAGGATTACTCGTTGTCGGTGGTATTGCTGCTATTGTAGCGCCGCAAGTAGTTGCGGCACCTTATGCCACAGCAGCAATGGCAGCGGTATCGGCAACGGCAGCGACAGTTACTTTGCAATGTCAATGTCCACCCCCAGGGCTGCATGCTTGCAAAATGCAAAATGACGGCATTTTGCTTGACTTCCGTTTCCGGCTAGCTGCGGGCATTATTATTTGCCTTTGCCCTTCCTCGTACTCTAAAATATTGGCTGCATTTCAGCATCTCTAATTACAGTTAAGTGGCACATTTGAAACATGCCGCATAATTTTGCATTAGCTGCAAATTTGCAGTTTGGCCAACAATGGCACTGCACTAATGCTACTGTTGCAATTACAACAGCAACAGCAACAATCTGCCAATTGTGGCTGCGGCATTTAAAGCAAAACGCCAGCCGTCCAAGCATTCACGGAACATGCCACACTCAATTCAATGGCGCATACAGAACGCACTTGTGGGCATCACAAATCGTTCGTTGCAACTTCAAAAGTGTCAAGTGTGTGAAGTGGACATTCAATACGGCCCATTGTCATTATTGGTTTAGTTGTTTTTTTTTTTATTGCTATTCCTTTGCATATCCAATGTTTTATCCCATCCAGACCAAAGGGCTCTAGAATCGAGAACAGCCATAAGTACTATGTAGCTATCGAAGGGAGTGTAATGCATAATAGAAGTCTTTATATATAAATATATATATCAATATCTATTCTTGTTTGTATTGATTGCTTTCTTGTTTCTATACGAAGTAGTCACTTTTTAAGTTATCGAAATATATCTGCGGCCTGGTAAACAATTCAATTTTTATTATGTTTTCAATGGCTCGCTGTCAACGATCAAAAATTGCTGGTAAATTAAGTTTTGGTATATACAACTTTTTGTTTTCTTGTTGATGTGAGCGCAATTCGCCCTTTGCCAGTTGTATTAAGTATATTTTTAATACTTTCATCGAATTGCTTCCATTGAAACGATTGAGCGAAAAAAAGGTTTTTCATGAAAAGTAGTTGCAGAAAATGTTTATTACTCGTTGTGTATTTTATTTTACAGGATACCTAATATTCGACTGTTCATTTTCTGTTCAATGTATATAGTAGACTTAAAAGTCAGTTATCATTATTTATGGATGTTAAAGCATTAATTTCTTGTTGTTGATTATCGCCCATTAATCATTTAAAGTTGCTGCAGACCACAAAATGGCAAATTATGCGACTGTCAATTTCGGTGCACGCGGCACTTTTATTAAAATTCACATTTTTCTGCAGACAGCAACACCGACCCCACAGCAGATCATACACAATTATGATATTTATATATAATATACATGTATATGTATATATATATATATATAGCTTATATCTGTATGCAATTTACATGTGCAACCTTTTTGGCGCACTGGTCTGTATAATTTTCAATTAATTATTAAATATTCTTCGTGTATTATCAGTGGGCTAATAAGAATTGTTTTTGCCACTGTTGCCTCTCTTGTTGATATGCTTGCGCTTCCGTTCATTAACAATGTTGATATTTTTTAAAGTATTTATTATTACATTTTAATATGATTGTTTATAGATGTATGCATCCTTATACTACCCTATAAATACACATTGAGCGGTGTTTTGTACTCTAGAATTTATAAATCGAACTGAATGCAATTATTTCTGTTCGTACTCATTGAACTCAGTTGCATTTTGCTCTTAAATTTAAGTTTGGTTTGTTGCTTGCACTTTTGCACCTTTTAGGGAGGATCTCTCTATCAGTCCAGCATTCTCAGCTACAACACCATAACTAAATATAGAGTTATTCTAGACCAGTTTGTAGGCTATCTTCCAGTCTATCTTTCGTCTTTAGACTCCCTTGTGAATTATATGCATATATATTTGTAGTTATGTATAAGTATGGATCGGATGTGTCAGCAGTTGCTCTCCGTGCACATCCGTTTCCATAATGTACGCGTTTGTTTATTTTCACTTTTTTTTTCCGTTTGTTCGCATTAATTTTGCAAACAAATATGGAATTCAGAAATAATATGATTAACAATACGTGCATGAGATATGGTCGACTATAGAGTAACTGTATAAAATACTTTCAGCTACAACAAGCTAAAATAATTTATTAGATATTAGACATTAGATATATAGACGCCGGAAGAAAATTGGAAAATGCATGGAATGTATGAAACGTGATTTTTTTTGATTTGTTAATTTATCGTTTGATTGCAAATAGCGGAAAACTCAAAATTCTCAAATTTCCAAAAACAAAGCACTCCTCCCCTTTGGACACGCCCTTGCAACTTGTGATCAAGAGCATCGATATGGACTTGTGTCCATCACGTTGTCGAATTCGCTGCAACTTTGTAATATTGTTGATTGTTTTTCTGCAAATTATTTATAATTGATTTATATCATTGCAATAGCAAATATTTGAGTCAACTTGCAGATAACATTGTGGCATCTAATCAATTAGCGGCTGACTTGATAACTTGATAGCCTATCTTCGGTTTGTTAATTAGTTTAAAATATTTGTACATACACTCATGTGTTAGTCAGAAAATGGTTAAAAATCTGCAGCTGCTGCTTCCAAAATTAAGATTGTCAAGCAAACAATGTTAGAAAATTGGAATTTCAAAACAAAAGTTTCCCCAACAGCCATAAAATTCAACACGTCACTTGACAAATACTTTCAAATATGACAAACATAGTGTGCGTGTGTGCGTGCCTACTATATTTGATTGTGTGTTTGTGTCACTGAAAACTGATTGCTTTAAACATTTTGATTAAATAAAAGCATGTTGAGACTTTGCCACTCACACACACACAAACAACTAAATTTTATTTGCATTGTGTTTTGTCTAGAAGGAAAATGCAAGTTTTACTGTCGTTGCCATTGCCGTTGTTGTTGTTGGTGAAGCTGCTTCATAACACATATTGCAAATGCTCTTGTCATTACCATTACCCGATTTACCAAGCAAATAGCTTTGCCTGTTCTCAAGTGTTGCTGATGTATGTTGCCAATGAGTGCTTATAATATGTATGACATGTTTGGCTTTGTCAATCTATCTGCGAATAAATATCTTACATCATTCACTTGGTTTGCAGAATAAAATATGCAAGTAATCCGATTTGATTTGAACTTCTAACTATTTAATTATACTTCTATTTCTATTATATTTCTCTCCTGGTGCAGGTGAAAGCATCGGACACCAACTACTTTGTCGTTGAATTAATTGAGCATGCGCATGGCCTCAGCAAATATCGGGTGCGTTTCCTTAAAGATTTACCACTGGAAGAGCATCTGTATGTGCTGGTGCACTCGCCGGACACGAATCAGAGTATTCAGGTAAGTGCACACTCAAGGTCTCAAGGCTTCACGCTTGCTCAATCATTTTATGCAAACAAGTTGAATGATTGCATCAAATTAGTTTCTGAAAAAAGAAGCATTAAGTTTGTTTGAATTTGGCATGATTGATTATTGACCTTGAAAGTATGGAATAAACTGTAAGTTAAAATGCTTATAAGAATAATGCTGCTAATGTTTAAACTAATGCAACAGACGCTGGTAGACTTTGACACAACTTTTAAGTTTTGGTCTGATCTTAAATAAGGGTTATTGTGTATTCATGTGGACTTATCAGCTGTAGCGAACGTATTAAACTCAGATACCAAAAAAAAACTAGAAACCCATAACTGGTTATGTAGATCTACTATAGTTAATAAACCAATTCTATATATACTTCTTTTATAACTAACACAGTTAAGGGCTTGTTTATGAGAATGTATTAGAATATGTGTATAGACTTCCAGTCAAGCATCCCTTTCTAAAACATGCTGCTGATTTGTACAAATTTGCTGGTAGATTTTTCATTTTGTTTATTTTTATTTTTGCGAATTGCAACACTATGTTTCACAACATTTTTTATGCAGTATTCGACTGGTATTTCAATTTCGCCAAATTGTGTTTATTTTTACTTGGCAGCAGGGGCTGCGATAGCAACAACAAACAGAGCAATAAGCACAAATGTAAATACGCTGCCATTGGCATTTTTCATTGGTTACCTGATGCCATTAGATAGTGCAAACAGACTGACAGCCCGCAACCGCAGTTGCAACCAGTGGCGGAGGCGAAGGCGCGTATCAATTTGTTGGTAAAGTTTTGGCCATTTCCTGCAGTTAAACTTCCTGTGCACGTTGGCAACGTTGTGGCCAGTGGCTGTTGCCGTAGTCGCCAATCGCAGTTGTTGCATTTAAGGCAGTCAAAAGGGCAGCAAGTAGCCAAAAACAATACTACAACAAAAATTGTGTTGCACACATATAAAGCCAAGCGGAATTGCATAAATAAGTTTCGTTTACATACCCCAAAACGAATGGTCAGTTGTTCGGCACACTTGCAACAGTAACTGCAGCTGCAGCAGCATCGGCAACAACAAAATGGCGTATATCTTGCTCAGGCAGCACCATTCCATGTCCATTACCCCAGTCCCTGCTGCCCCGCTATGTACCCCAAGGCAAATTGCATAAATTTCTGTAGCGATTGGGAGGCTCAGCAGAAGAGACGCATTCCCTCTGGCATGGGTTCATCTATAAGCGCTATCTCGCATTCAGTTGCACATAAACAAAGGAAAAGTCGTTAAGTATGTGTATTTTCCTTTACCCTACGCCTCGAATATGGCTATTGTGTCATCGTTGGTGTGTTCATCCAACGCTTGGGGACGCACACATCATGTCAATAAATTCGGTTCCATAAGTCGATCGCTTGTTCTCCTTGCCTTGGTCGTCTCACAAGCACCGAATGCTCATTTATTAGCCCCAAAAGCCATCATGGCCAACTCAAAGGCGTTGTAATTGTCTCGCGCCACACTTAAAATATTGAGTTTGAGTTGGGCAACAAACCGCTTAATTGTGGCGTGTATTAATTGCTCAGTTCCCCAAACGTGGCAACTTTCAGATTTGCAATTTGCTTAAATATTACTCGACGTGGAAAGATATTAAGAAAACGTAATAGAATTATTTGAAAATTGATATAGAAAAAATAATATTATAAATAAAGTAAACTGAAAAACTGAATTTAATTTGGAGCAGATTCAAATTGGTAAATAATTCAAAAATATTATATTCATAGATGGAAAAAAGATTTTATTTGGTAATCGACTTGAATTTGTGAATAATACAATTAAAAATATTTTATAATTTACAAACTGATTTTATTTGCCAACAGAAGCAAATTTGAGAACTGCCATAAAAACATTGACCAAATTGAAATTCATTTTTAATGGCCAAAATTCGATTGAATACACTTTCAAAATATGAATTGTGGTCCTCGCTTTTGGCCGTTGTTGAGTGCATTCATTCACTTTTCCTTATCTGATCAAAAATCAATTTACAATTTTTGGAAGAAAAGAATAAAAAGTTAATTTTCCGGAAAATGTTATACTGCTTAGAAGAAGTACAGCGTATTTCAAAAATTAGGAATTTGGTATAATAAATCAGACTTTAAAATCGAGATTAATGAGTGCTATTATAAGTATATAAGTTTCGTATGACGATAGTTATAGATAGAGTATTTGGCGAGTCGAGTTATATAATTTGTATTTGTTGATTTTATATTCAATCGTCTTGTTTGTAAAGTGGCTCTGGACCTTAGGACGTAACTTGCTTAACCAAATATTCGAAATGGCAAGTGAATACTTTGAATCTCAATTGAATGTACAGTTGCAGTTGCCCTTGCAGTTGGCCACATGTCAAAAACTTTCGGCAATTGCTTCTAATTGATTTCTCTGCGCTTTTGCCTCTTTTTTTTTTTTCTTGTTTCTTGTTTTTTTTTGACTTTAGCAACTTTTATTCAACTCCCTTGTTGCTGTTTTATTTATTCATTTTGCCTGTGCGAGCACAGAGCGAATTCCCAAGGACCTTTCTCATTCGCTTGCCCAAAAAAATAAAAGCCATTTGTGAAATAAAGTTTGTACAACTCTTAACCCTTATGATTGCTCGTTTTATTGCAGGTGCCCATAATTGGCGAAACAACGTTTGTGGGACGGTGCTCGGAACGTCCGGGCGGACCTCTGCTCCGTCCCCTAATCGAGAACCTGGGCTTTATAATAAAAACAACTGTCATTGTCATCGTTTCGATATATGGTAGGTACACTTTCTATCTGTCCACATTAATCGTAAGCTACGTTTAATCAAATATTAATATATTCAATTGGCGCATAAATCATGCAGAAGCGCAACAAGGTAAAAACAGAGTGTGAACATTGTTAGAGCAAGAGTCTCATAAATCATAAGCGCTTTGACCCTGACAGTGTTTGTTGTTGTTGTTGTTTGCAGTTAATCGCAAATTCCATGAATCTTTAATCAATCCCAACGCGAAGTTCCAATTTTTTGTACCTAATCTGCAGCCAAAGTACAGGCAAAGCCTGGTGTCCTTGGGCGTTATCCTTTGACGCAGACCTTTTTAGTGACGCTTCATGCGACCTGCGTTTTAGGACAACGCTTCGTTAAACTTAACCATTTTCTTGCATTTTTGCACGAAGCTGCAAACTGACTGAAGTCAAGTCAAGACGGGTCGGACTCCACTCCGTGTTATCCCTAGTTGGGAGGCGAACGTTTTTGCTTTTTCGGCGCCGACGCCGACGCTGACGCCGCTCGTGTTTGCCATTTTTCAATGTTGTCTATTCGCTTTGGTCGGATGGGCGGTGGGTGTTATCGGAACGAAAACACTTTACACCCAATAAAAAAGAGTACAAAAAACACAAGAAAAGTGTAGCTAACAAAACTTAACTAGGGTTTACCTTGTTCGTTTGCCAACCGCAAAACTGATAAGCAGCAACTTTTCGCTTGGTTGTTGTGCTACGTGCACACCCCGCACACACACACACACAACCACACCCACTTTCTAACCCTGCTGACACTCTGCGATGGCAAACTAACAAAAAACATAAAAAAAACCAAACTCAAATATAAACAACAACAAGAGCTCAGCGACTTGCGACTTGCGACTTGCGCCTTGCAGCTTGCAGCTTGCAACTTGATTAATTGCAATCTACGCTACATGCATGAGTATCATCTATATAAGTTGTACATACTATGTTCTACTATATCTATTGCCTGCAGTATTTTTTTATTTCTAAATATTCTTTTTCTACATTCAATCTTGCAGTATACATAACCTTCTTCCAGACGCAGGGCATCAAGGAAGTCAACTCAGAGGGTAAGTTTAATTAATAATTTTGAGTGCACATCAGCAGCAGTAGCAGCAGCAGCAGCAGCATCCCCGCAGGCTGTGTGGCAGCTTCTACGCACAACTTTTGCTACACTTCTCTCTATTAGTTTTAAGTTTTTAGTCATTTCGTGCATGAATACCAAAAAGTTTTTGGGGCAGCGATAACAGGCCGCAGTGTTTGCACTATCATCATCAGTTGAAGCACTGTTCACCAAAATTTTCTTATTTATGACTTAAACTTTGATTTTTTAGGTTTTTTTTTCCCCTCAAATTTCTTTTTTCATACTCGTCTATCGGCTTTTATGGTTTTAAATACTCGATAGTCAACAGTGAAAATGAACAGTCGACCAGTCGACATTGCCAAATCTTAAATGTTAATCAGACTTTTGGTTTGAATGGATAACAGCTCACATGCCATGGCAAATGAATTCAATTTGAAATGCAATTGCAATAAGCTGCAAAGAACCTAAGCTGGGCAGCAAGTCATTCAAAATGTGTCGCCTGCCCCCATTAAATGCATTTGCAGTGCGCAATAAATTACGTAAGCTTGACGTAAGCTTCAAGTCTAGCAACTAGCGTTTACATTTTCAGCGTTTTAAGATTTGTTGTTGCTGCCATTTCGATAAGCGCTAGCTTCTTTAGCATTTTATCAGCAATGGGCCACAACTTGCTACCAGTCAAATTACCTTAATTACAAAATTAGTCTAATTACTTAAGATTTGTGGCACACCCCACGCCCCATTCCCCAGTCCCTACCCCCTCCCCTTCAACAAGCACTTTGCTAGGTCAGCAAGTTGTCCAACGTCCTACAACGGAGCCTTTCATTTATTTGCTTCTTACTCGCCCATCCGCACGTAATTTTTACACTAATTTTAATAGCTAAATTATTTGTTGTGTGTGTTTTGTGTTGCCAAAATTGTTTGCTGTTTGCCATTTTTGCTGGCTCTCCTCTGCTCATTTTTCATGCCTTAGGATCGTTTTACTAATTACCTGAAAGAAAGTCTTGAGGGGCTCTATTTACACACAGTGAAGTGTACACGCCTTCTTAGCCTCAGCGGCAGTAATGACAACAACTTAACCTGAGTATATTTTGTTACAAAGTTGTCGACTTTAAGTCAAGTAAATATAAATTGTAATATTTAAATTGTAGTAACTGTAGCAAAAAAAAGTGTACGTTTTATTACAACTCATATTTCTACACATATTTGAATAATACAATTTTTTAATTATATATTTCTAATATATTTTTCTTTTCAATCTCCAGCGTTTCAGAGCTCTCCAGTGTTTCCCGTCAAATACTTCAATAAATCACGAAATGGCTCATTTGATAGTAAGTCTGCCTTGCATCTCCTTCAACAAGCATTCTAATATTAACATCAAACTACTTTACAGATACACCTAATACTTCATTTAATACTCGCATACAGCGGTCGCCAGATACACCAAATAATTCATTTAATCGTCGCATTCAGCGGTCGCCATTACTGGATGAGTCATTTGTTTATGGCCACCCAGAGCTGAACAGTCCCAATAGACGTAGCAATGTGCCTCTCTACAATTAGTTCCAACTGATTTCTGTGTGCAGCCGAACTGATTTCCTAATGTGGCTGCCTGAAGGCAAATCCAAGTTAAAAAAAGCCATTAACTCAGGTTAAATTTAAAGACACCTACTGCCAAAGTGTACCGTAAATGGAGTTCGGGAACTGGTGATTCTTTTTATGAAACGTTCCTTCTGTGTTCGGATTTAAAAGTGGACAGAGACCTTATCAATACCAATAAAAATCTTAATTCTGTAGGGTAGGCTTTAGGAAATTGTAGTAAATTAATATTTAATATTTACAGAATTCATTTGGTAAGATTTTTCATAAAGATCAATTGTAGGTTGTGTTGCATCTATCAGATATAAACTATTTAAGGTATAATTTAATTTTGCAAGTGTCTCTAATATCTTTGTAATTTCACATTTCTAAACGAATTATTTATTAAAATGTGAAAATCATCTAAAAATGTTGTTAAATATTACAACTGTAAATGGGACACTATTTTGTAATAAAAATAAAAGATAATAAAATTTGAAGTGTACATTTTTTCCGTAGGTCTTGGAGAATTTGGGCCACAGTTGCTGTGTGCCTTGTGGATTTATCGTAAGACTGCCCCACTCTTTACACTTATGCACTCATATCAATAAATTATTAATTGCAATAATAGGCAATAAGCCATTCCACAGTATGCAACAGGAATTGAAGAATAGCTGGTCTAGTTAAAGATCCCAGGACATGGCTGCATATCATTCTTAAGATCGATCATTTCAGACTTGAGAAGCGGAAAAAAGTACTCAGTATAGTAATTATTTACAATTTGCGATTTTATTTGAATGTTCTCCAATTTTTAAGCGCCAACGCGTGGCACCCACCGGGAGTTGCCCTAGATACCCGTTCAATTCAGCTGTCCACGACGGATTTGCTCTTACCAAGCTCCCCAGTAAGTGGCTGAAGCGCACGTGCATACCCACTTTAATTATGTTGTCTGACTGTGTGTGTGTGTGTGTGTGTATGTGTATGTGAACTGGAAAAGTGTTAAGTGCAAGCTGAGCTCTCGAGGACTCCGATTTGAGCGCTTTTTAGAGCTGAGCTGCAGCTGAAAAGTATGCTACGATTTTTGTTATATGCATTTCTAATTAGAAAAGCATCAAGTCAAGTATGCCATTAATTTTACATTTGCGCATTTGAAGTGTGCCATGCCACGCCAACTTCAAAAAAATGGGCAAGTACTTAATACTACCAACCCCTCTTCTAAGGCACTCGATATTTTCCTTTGTTGTTTTCCGATATTAATTAGTTTTTATATACCGAGCGCTTCTACAACAGGCAATTAGGTCAGCAATTAAGTTAGTTAAGCTCCTATTCGGTTCGTGTGTATATATATAATGAGAGCAGGAAGTTCTAGAGGCAGGTCCGATTGGCTTGATTTATTAAACTTTAAGTTGGGGCGCTCAGTCAGTTGACGGTAATTTAACATGTGTGCGGATAAGGCTTATGTATGTGTGTGTGTGTGTGTTAGTTATGAGGCTCTTTTGCCTTCACACACAACTTCATCATTTTAACGCAATTTCCTTGGCAGTGAAATGGAAATTTCTATTTCATTCTGACTTTTTTGTTGTTGTTTATATATGTATAAAGTGCATATACAAAATATATATACATTTCTGTTGTTGCTTTTGCTGAGCTTCATAAATTATAAATAACTTAATCGTGTCCGAGCGTATTGAACTGTGCAGCCCCAGGAGTAAAAAGGGCTCAAGGATCCAGAAGAAGTTTGTTCAATTTGATGCGGCTTAACGGCTGACAAATGCACAGGCATCATTCAAAATAAATGTGTGTGTGTGTGTGTGTTTACTGATTAAGATGCTTAGACTTGACTTCACTCATGTGTTAACATTATACAGCGCTATTTGCAGCTGTGTGTCGTGTGTGTGTGTGTGTGTGTATATGAGAGTGCGCCATGCTTGATTTGCTAATTTCCGGTTCATTGAATTCCGTTTGCTGCGTGTGAGTGTCCGAATGTGTTGAGATGCGATATTCTAATCGGATTTGTATGTTTGTCCAATATATGAATTATACGCCCAGCCTGCGTGACAACTGTTGTGTGTGCGTGCCAAATGAATTATTAAAACAACAATTACTAGCGCAAAAATAATTATGTATAATCAGTACTCGTATATACATATATGGCAAATATGCAACTTGATTGCTTGCTCATTAATACCAATGCATAAATAAATATTCGTTGCACACTTTCTGCCGAAATATATTAAAATGCTATTTTTCATAATAACTCTGCTTTGCATTTGTTGCATATACAAATATGAACTTCTCGCAAAAAAGATTATGTAAATTTAATAATTTTGGCAATATGGAAATTGTACGCCAATTTGTTGCTCTATTGCAGCCATAATTACATTTCTTAATAGTGACATTGACTTTTATTTTGTAACTGAATTCTTTTAATATTATAAGATATGCATATATTATTTGATCTTAAACATGTGTAACTAACTTGCTCTACTTTAATTTTAAGTGTAAGCATAGAAAGGTATTTTATGCAATGCTTTGATGTTGATTCAATTCACGTATTAATTTGTAAATTGCTTTTTATTACCACTGCACCTGTTACAGGACGCGAGAGAGAGAGAGAGATGCGAGGCGCTGGCAGCTGTGAAGTGACTTTCTAATTAAAATGGGAACCAAAGATAAAGACATCAATTACCACATTGCGCAAGGTTTTTGCTTACAGAGCTTATTCGACGCTCGCGAATACGAATCTCTCGCTGATGCTGCAAATTCTAATTAATTATACATAGTCATATGACTTGCACACTACAGCACAGCATAGCGCAGCACACACACACATACATATTTAAACAAACACACACATTTGGCTTTTGCGTATCGTTACACTTTTCTGCAAATTTTTACAACTAAAATGTTTACATTGTCTTCAGCTAATTGAAATTCTAATTATTTTCATGAAGTTGCTGGAGTGGAGGGTGCGGCAGCTGCAAGGCAAGATAAGTAATTAAGATTGTGTAGGAGCAGAGCCGTATCTGGCAATTATCAAAAAATCGGAAAGAAATTGTTTTTACTCTACATTTATTTAGCACTTATCATATTTATTGACTATAATTTCTTTATGGATTTTATGTTCAGCAGTTTATTATCTAGACTCTTGAGGTAATTTGGCTTTTAAAAATTCGGGGATACAGTTTCAAAATGTCTTTAGCCATTTTTTTTTTTTTTGTAAATTGTGTTATCTGTATATATTACTATTTTTTATCATTTATTGCCCCAACTCTTGAGGTAATTGAAAAATAAATGTTAATTCATAACAATTGCGTTTATCTAAAGGTCATAAAATCAATTTACACAAATTCGGTGCCACAAATACAAATACAAATACAAATAAAATCACATAAAATGGTGCCGGGTTGATAATGCTGCGGCTCTCACAGACTTTGGTCGTTCAGCATGTATATATAATTGGTGTTGTTGTCGCTGTCGCTTATGTCTAGGGGCAATATAAAACTTAATTAAGCTATTGCTAATTTTATAATTGAATTACTCAGTCAAACGTTCGATTTGGATGGTCGCATGTTTGATGTTGTACTTGCTGCCGCAGGCCAATTGCGTCGCCATCTGTAGAACCGAATTCGAGTCACTCAGCAGGTCTATGCCAGATAAGGTATATATAATCATATCATATCTGGGAGAGTAAATGAGTTATTTATGAGTCTTACCCACAACCAAATGAGCCGTGAGCACATTGTACTCGTTGGTATGCTGCCAGACGTTCAGATGATGCACCGATCTGCTCGGGAAGTATTAAATAAATTAAATACTTTTTGTCTGAACTGGGTTCAATGACTTACTTGACACCCTCAATGGTGGTCAGTTCGCGCTCCAGCGACGACAGGCAGACATTGCGGGGCACCGCATCCAGCAATATGGATATTGATTCTCGGAACAGCTGCACCGTAGTCATAATCACAATTACAGAGAAGAGCAGCGTGCACAATGGATCCGCATACTTGGCGCCGGGCTGCAAATTGAATTAGCAATGTCAGCCATCGGATACCAGCATATTAATCTCTAGACATCGCCCCCTTCCACATTCACTTACATAGAACTTGATTAGGACGGCGGCCAGAAAGACGCCAATACTCTGCACCAGATCGCCAATAACATGTATCATCGCTGCACGCAGATTCATATTGCGCTCCACGGTTTTGCTGCACACAGGTGCACGTTGGATGGGTTGGGGGGGAGTTTGAAACATAAACCGAATATTAACTTTGAGCGTAACTAAGCACAAATTAATAACTGCAAATCAAGCATAACTAATGCGGCTCTATGCTCATGCTCTGCATCGCAATGCAACTAAATTTAATTTCAATTACACATAATCAAACAAACAACTGCCTGCAGTCAACAGCAGCTGTGCATTCAAAGTTGTTGTTGTTGTTATTTCCTATACTTGTTAAGACTATCCAATAGGCTAGCTGATTAGCACATTATATGTCAATAAGCTCTTGAATGCGACCAAATCAATTTGCCAGCACTTATGTTAATAGTCTGCAAATAATTTTGAAGAACTTTCTGGTTTTTGCATTACACTTCAATTTTAAATTGTTTTCCTTTTTTAATTGAATTTACGTTAAGTTATACAACATTTAGAGATTAAACATTGCATTAGATACAAGATACAAGAGATAAAGGGTATGTTGTAGTCGCATTTAAGCCAGCATGTTTACAAATTTATGTTGTTGTTTTAGTACAAATGCATGAAAGCTTCAACCGCAGGCCATAAAATTGCAACTGGCCATTCAATTCAATATACTACACATAAATATACCAATATCTTTCCATGAGTGTACATAAAGAGTATAAGCCGCACATAAAATAAAACCTGCCACTTGGCACACACCTACCCGTTTTGCTGGATTGGCTTTAAGCTATTTGCTATAACAACATTATGAAGCTCATCGTTGGGGCTGACAGGCGGTGTCTGGTCGTGGGCGTGGCCATGCCCATTTCCATTCTCATGTCCGCCGTGACTGTGGCCATGACTGTGACTGTGGCTGTGCCCGTGCCCGTGTCCGTGGCTGTGCCCATGTCCATTGGATTCCATGAACCATGAGCCATGCAGCACGAACATCATGCTGTGGTGAGCAAAAACATTTCATATTTATATTTAATTAAAATTGCAAGCAAATCATTTCGACTGTGACAAATTGTCATATTACAGAGATCAGAACTGAGCTCAACTAATATTGCATAAAATCAACTATAATTTAAACTTTATTATATATATATTTTTGCTCAACAAATTTTGGATATACCTTATATGATAAATAAAGTATAATGCACTGATAAGTGTTTGTTTATGACTTAATCTCTAGATCGATTACTTACATAATGTTAATGCCAATGCCAATGGCCGATATGCACATCATGATGTTAACGTTGAGTTCAAAATCCTTTGAGTAGATGCGTTCGATTGCAACGACAACGAGCATCGCCGTAAGAAGCCAAATGCCCAGGATGGAGGCCAGGGCGCCCAGGACCTCTGCAAAAAAAAGAGGAAAGCGCAAAGTGGAAAACTTTAAGTCTAATGGCTGGCTAAATGCACGTGTTGTGCAGGACTTGCTCTAATAATAGACTGAATGATAACTAAAATGTACAATCTGTGCTCGGCACAAATGCAATTACTGTGCGAGAGGATGTGTGTGAGTGTGTTTGTGAGTGTGAGTGTCTACGAGTGTCAGTGTGAGTTTGAGTATGTAAGTGGTTGGTCTGTCAACTGGTCGTACGCTCATTAGCATAGTGTCGGCCATAATTGGGTACTTACCGAAGCGTTTGTAACCAAAGGACATGCGTGCGTCCGGCGGTCGGCCACCCAACCAAATGGCCACAAGGCCGATGACGAAACTAATGCAATCAGATGCCAAATGCGCCGCATCTGCCATAATTGCCAGACTTCCGGCCATATAGCCGCCAAGGAATTCAATGATCTGGTGGTTGCGCGAATTATAGGCGCGATTCGTAAGTCATTGTTGTAGTTGTAGCAGTTGAAATTTATCATAATTAAATCAAGAATTCAGGCAGTAAGTGGGTGTGTCTGTGTGTGTGTGTGTGCGTGTGTGTGTGCTTACCATGAATATGCAACAGAGTGAAATTGCTAGCAGAATTTTAAATTTCGCCTCCTGCGCCGATTTGCTTTTAAGGTTCGCTCCAAAGCCCGGCTGGGAGCTGTGACAGCCATCGAAAGCTTCGGTCCCGGTTTCCAAGTGCTGCACATATAACGGTAATAATTGCCTTATAAATATGACAGCCTACATACACATGAAGTACGCTTGTGTATGTGTGTGTGTGTGTGTGAATATAAAAGGGTGCTGACGGCAGCGCATGCAATTTTCATAGCATACAACATTCAACGCTCGTAATAAGCACATTTATTGAACTATTTTGTGGTAATATAGAGTTAAATAATTATTATTTAAAGAGCACTTTAATATGATCAGTGGCTGTATGAAAAGTAAATTTGGGAAGGTAGAATAAGGAGATAAATGTTCTGCACCAGTAAGACTTACTATCAAAGCAACTAACTAAATAAAGATAAAAATGTGTCTCTATTAACGGCATACAATGTAAGCCATGCGGTCTCCTGTTGCTTGCATATGAGACATAAGAGATTTCAACACATATGTATATATATATATATGTACATCTATAAATTATGAAAATATGTATGTAAAACTTGCCAAATTTGTGCCACTATTGTTGCTGCTACTCTTGCGCAACAGTGGAACCTCATAGGTATGCTCCTCCAGTTCCATGGTGTCGCCAGCTGTTGGCACTCTTGTGCGTGCTATCGCATTCATGTTGCTCGTGTTGCTATTGTTGTTGCTGTTGCTGCTATTGTTGTTCGTATAGTGATATTTAGGATTACCATTTGGCATGCGAGTGGTGCTATTCAGTCTTATATTATTGCTGTTCGTGTTGAGCTCCTGATGGTGGTGCTGCTGCTGGTGCAGCTGCAACTGTTGCTGATTATCATGCGCATACAGTGAAAAACTCTCATCGTCATCATCGTCATGCATTGTGGCTGCAAGTTTTTGATATTTTGACATTGTTTTTCCTTTCTTTGTTGATTCACGCTGCGGTTTTTATATATTTAGTACGTTTGTGCGAGTGTTAGACGAGTTGTTTTTGGGGTGTGGGTGTGCATATTTGATTTGAACTTTGGCCGGGACGCTTATCCACACTGCATTAATCATAATTAGTGCGAGTGTGTCACACTGCATCCAAGTGTTGTCAGCCACAACCACATTACCGTCATTATTGTTGGATCATTAGGGGTACATTTGCGTCTTTCTTTGCCTGCGTACAACGAGTATAAATAAAAGCTAACTTAAACATATTTTGTTTTGATCTGAATTGTGTGTTTCTCTGTGTGTGTGTGTGTGTGTGTGTGTATGTGTTTATTTGTTTGTTTTGACTTTACTTTGCCTATAAGCTTAAAAATGTGGTGTGATTTGTTTATTTATTTGTTCTGTTCAGTTTCGCATTTGAATTGTCATAAAATTCGTATTGACGGGAAACTCAAACTTTAAAATTTAGATAGCTAGCTTTTTTAGAAATCTAAATATTAAGTTTTAATATACATATATATATAAAATAATCTTGTATACTTCTGACATGCTCTTGGTGTTTAGCCAAATTGTAAGCTAGCTAGCAAGACTAATTTCAAGTGTTTTTATTTCACACTTCAAAACACACACATTTTGTGTGTTGTTTATTACCCTTTCTGTGCTGTGTTATCAACCATAATAATAAATAATACATGTATTAACCGTCACTTCTTATGTATATTTTTATCATTTCACTTGCTTTGCGTTGCCATACTCATTTATTTGCCCGCTTTTGCCTTGGGGACTTGTCGAAGTTGCGATAAGCGTTACAATTTTCGTAGCTCTGATTTTTTTCCTGCGACGGAGTAAGCCATGAGCTATGATTTACTTGTGACACACACTTATATATATATATATATATACATACAAATTTGATAAAATACAACTGATTGAGAACACAGTTTGACGACGACTAAAAAAACAACTGGCCTTTGTTATGAATAGCTTGGAGCATTTCAATTCGTTTATATCTTTTGTCTTAATTAGTGTGATAAAACACAACTTTTGTAAAGATTAGATAAGAAATATGTTTACTTAAAAACTGCTGTCGCTGGAGTCTTCAATGAGCTGGCAGCACTACAGAGTATATATTTATTTTGTATTCTATGTATAGATAGAATCTTTGAGCTGCTAATACCCGCTGAGTATTGATAAAAAGTACGTGCGCTTGGCACACTTTTCGTTGGTAGTCCCACGCTCCTCTCTTCGGTCTCGACGGTTTTGAGAGGTCTACTAAATTGATTTGAAATAAATTTATTGTTGACAGCAGAATTTTGTGTAGATTTGTTGTTGATGTTATTGTTGTGGTTGTTGCTAAGCTGCTCTCATTTTGTTATTTTTTTTCCATTCGTATTTTATGGGATTTCCATTTATGTCAGTTTATTTATGGCCGGCTGCAGTGCGAAGGGGCTTTTTATTTCGTTCGTATTTGTCTGTGGCGTGTTTTGTTTTAGAATCTCAGCTAAATTTAGGCATTGCGGGTGAAATGCTTAATTTCTTAAACAATATGTGTTTGTGGCAAAATATTTCGATTTAAATTTATTTGTGTATGTTTTCTGTTTATTACTGAAGCTGGTTCGAGCTAAATAACAAAAGCAAAACACTGCATCAGCGACTCTCGTTGCATTTGCGAGTTTTCTCTGTACATTGACCTTCTCGGCAGGTTTTTTGTTTTTGCTATTTTTTAATGTTCAGAAGCTGCGCTTTAACCGGCAGCTGCATAAGCACGTGAAGCCGGTCGAACGAGAGCCACAATTTTAGAGAGAGAGAGAGAGAGAGAGAGGCCGTCCGTCAGAGTAAGATGAACATCCAAAAAAGAGCTTTCAGCTCAGCTTTTGCGAAAGCATTAAGAGAGTTACTGAGAGACCGATGAGTCCGTTATCAGCAACAAGCCTGAGTATCGTCGATAAGAGTAAATAAATTAAATGTAAATTGTGTTGTCTGGATTTTTGAGATCGCACCTTTCTCGCGGTTGTTTCCCACTATTCTTTACATTATTTTTGTTTATATATGCTTATGTACTTCCCGCATTTGAACAGCGTGTTTTCTGGCATTATTTAATTGTTTTTTATCTTACTATTAATATTATTGTTGCTTGTATTATTTTTTATACAGAGAGAAATGCAATTATACACGCCATACATTCACTTAGCCAAATTTGTCACGGTAGACAATCGCATAATTTGTATTAAGCACTTAAATATACGTAATCCTATTGTCTTAATACATTTTAGATTTTATATAAAATATTTTTTAAGTATCACACTTCATTTGTGTAGACGGATTTGTGTTTTGGTTCATTGACGCGAATATTCGTTATATTTTATTATCTACTTTCAATAATTTGCGATTCAATTTTCGTATTTGTGCATTGTCAAGATCATTAGCACGGCGGCGTTTTTTTCTTTAGCGTTTTTGTCACTGTTGCAGACGCGCTCGTTACCAGCGACGCATGAAGTTCAACTGACGGCGGCAACGGCACAACCACAGAACTACAGCCAGCGAGCAGAGCGAGTAAAAGAGCAAGGGAGAGCGTCAGCAATAGTCGTACTCTCGCTCACTCACGCGATTGGGAGCGCCGGTTGCTACAAATAACTATGTAAGTACGCATTTAGTTGATACGTCATCTCTGTGTTGATTAAGTGCTCTACTCCGCTCCTCCCTTCGCCGAGTGTTAATCAGCGAGCACCCAAACGTATATTGCTCACCACGAAGCGAGTGCTTCTGCCATTTGAGTGATTTTTACTTGACTCAATTGCAAGGTTTCCTCCTCTGATGATGAAGATCAGATCGGTCAGTCGGCATTCGACAATTGTGCATTAGACACGTGCTAAAACGGTGTTTCGTTGCTCTTACAGTTTACGTACATATATTTAGTTGGAGATCGGTAAGTATACCCAATAATTATTTGTTGCTAAAGTTTGTAACTAAGTTCCATTTAATGCATAAATATTTGTTTATTTGTTTACATTCAAAATTTTTTCGTAAATTTGGATATATGTATATATATGTATATATTGTAAGTGTGTGAGTCCAGACAATAAAATTTGTTTTAATAACAATTCGTAATTTCTGCAGTGCGCATTTCCAATTCAAATTTGTTTATCTTTTCAGTACATAAGAATTTATACTTACAGTCGAATTTCTTTATAATGAACTTAAATACTCTGAAATGTTCACTCATATTATTTACGACCTTACACAGCTTTTTATTAAATGTATTTTAATACACTTTTAGTCTATTTTGATCATTTTATAATGAATTGAATGAAACAGTGAAATTTTCAATACAATTAACAACTGCAAATTTAAGTCACGTTCGACTTTGTCTCCATATAATGAACTTTTCTCAAACAATTCTAGTGAATTTCTTAAATAAAATTAACTGTAAATATAAGGTATTAAGAAAGTTAAGTTGATGTGCTGGAAAACGGATTAAGGTGCTTATGAATCCGGAACTGTAGCGACTTATATGTCTAGAATCCTGCTCAATTTCAATTAGTATATCAAAGTCATAATTCGATTGCTAAGGCATTTTATTCTGCAGAACTTGAACAGATCTTAAACTAGATTTTCCAGCTGTGCCTCAAACTGGAATTTAATTTGTCTGCGATTGTATGAAGATTCTCCTGTAAGCTAGAAGCTTGTTGCTCAATCTGAGGCTCAGCTCGATGAAAATGGCAACAGACAAATCAAACAAGTCCTGTCACTAACAAGTTTTTATCTTTTGCCTGTACCCATAGAACAATGTAAAAATGTCGCAGCAAATGAGCATATCTATATAATTATGTGATTTTTCTGGTTTTGTCTGTATTCGCTATACTGACGTTCGACTGTACATGTTTACAGTCATATATACATATATATGTGTATGTATATACGAACATATGATATGCATTTACAGAATGAGGGTACGTCTGTAAACAAAGAGATTAATTTAATGAATATGTGGCATGCAATAGATGGTTTCATGAATTGAAATACGATTATGATAGAATTTATCTATGCCGTATTTATATATATCTATTCTGTAATGATTAAAAATAATATGAAAGACTGAGTCGTGTGTATAGACAAAAGTGAACTTTTTCGATACATGTATATTGTAAATAAGATTGTCAAGAAATTGCGAATTGATATTATATATTTAGTTGCTTGTATAACTCCATATATGGATATATATTTCCATTCTTATCAATATTTTACTCTTTTACTGTATCTCATCTTCTTCTCCTCTCTCCTTCTGTCACAAAAGCTTTATTAATTGAATAGTTTTGATTTTAATATGTATTTTACAATTAATTTCGCTGCTCAAAAATCGATTGCCACTTTTTCGTATTCATATTTATTCTTTTACTTAAAGCAATTTAATGTTTAGCAAATAATTAATTCGATTTTCATTAAAGCAGACCCATTTCCACATTTTCACTCTAAAACGTATGAAGCGATTAGGTTCATGTCCAAAATTCAACAAAACGATAAGATTTCAATTAATATTTAAGCGATCTGTCTGCCTCCCACTCTCCCACTCTCTCACTCTCCCACTCTCTCACTCTCTTGCTGTTTTTTTTACTTTTCTCAGACGTCGAAATAAAAAAGTATATATTAAGTTACAGACAGGCAATCGCAAGTCTTGAAGTAGCTGTATATTGGCAGGACGGGTGTCCTGAAATTGTCGCCGCCATGAAATGCACAGCTCAAGTGAAGCTGACTCACCTTACTTGCCACATGCCACATGCCACATGTATATGTATTTGTGTTACTTGTTTAGCTGCGTGCTGCCCTCAGTTACATCTAAAACCGCACTTTTTAAGGCAAAACAAATATAAAAAACAAGTATAAATTAAATTTTCTTGGAATTTGGCTTTTCTCTATTTTCTTTCTCATTTCTGTCACGCCCAAGACTGTTGTCGAACGCCTTCCACATTTGCCGTTGCGTATACACCCCTAATTCCAAGATGCTTGTCTGTCTGTCTGTTTGTCTGCCTGAAGCCAAGTCGAATATACAATGCTTAAGTGTATGAATCGGCGAATACGTATACTATATATATGCATATGTATATGTATATGTTTACAAAGCGTTGCCACCCATTTTGAATATTCGCAGACATCTCAACTGAAGTTTGGCACTGAACTATTGATGTCGCTGTTGCCATTGATGATGATGTTGATTGCGTTTGTTTTCGTGGGCTGTCTTCAACTTTTTGCTGCTGCTGCTGCTGTGTGTGGGTGTGTGTGAGTGTGTGTGTGCGTGTGCGTGTGCCTGAGCTTGAGTGGGCGGTCGTTTTTCACTGATTGCTAAGCAACAATTTGCGGGTATACAGCCGGTTAACGATAACTGACAAACATAAAGCACAGATTAAACATGAAACATTTTACGTCTGAACCTAATCGCATGCCTAAATGGCAGTTGCTATCAAGCACAGTGGCACACCTCCACGTACACACGTACACACGTACACTAACACACACACACACACAGGCACACACACGCTCACGTATTTCTGAGCGTAATTAGAAAGTCAAACAAATTAGATTGATGGCATGACTGTCACTTAACCCACACAACATATCGCCAGTCAGTAGCAGTTATCCTGTCTCGCTTTCTGCAGCCTAAAGCTGAGTGCGAATTGAAAACCAAGCTCACTTTCGCAAACACACACACACAGACACTCAAATACAAACACAAAGAGTATGGGAATGTGAAACACAAACGGAATCATCATCGAGCCGCATAACGAACGAAATCAAGAAGCTACTTCAATGCGAAAAACTGGTAAAAATATCGTTAGGGGTCTTCGCAGTGTCCGTCTGCACTGTGCCATGTGTTTGTTGCCTAGCCAGACACTAAAGGTATCTCGGCCTCTGCTAGACAGGAGACAGGACTACAAGGTTGCGACTGAGAGAGGGTGAGTGGGTTTGGTGAGAGGTAGGTGGTAGGTAGGTGGTAGGTAGGTGGTAGGTGGTAGAAGCGATAGGTGACAGTCAAAGTGAATTTAATACAAAGTGCCTTGAGCATTTCAATGACTGTGTCGCTGAGGCAGCGTCTTTGCCTGTATGTGTGCGTCTACGTTGACTTTTGCCTTTCAGGAAATAAGGGATACCAGTCCTTGGGCATAGTCAAAGGCATGAACCTTGGTCGTTCGTTGATATACTACAAAAGTAACAAAGTGGGTAAATATTTTCTAACAAATAAAGGTATAATATTATTATTTTTTTATGCTATCGTATTGAGTAGCTAAATAAATTTATTTTTTTTGGTATTTGTTTCCGGATGATATTTTTAAAAATTATTTCGACCAGATAAAGTGTAATAGAAAAATAACAATTAATTTCTGATACTATTTTTCATTTATGTACGTATGTATATTTTCGCTTACAGGGCACGTTTTAGTCGGGGTCTATTGACTGATTCATCCTTACTTGCAAGGCCTACTTATTTGTACTCGCTTTCTGTACTCTCAGCACTTCAAGTGTTCTCTAATGACATCACAAACTTGATATATCCCCGTTAGATAGGGCAAGCCTCGGAGGCATATCTGTCGCTCCTGCAGGTGGTGGTGGGACTGGTGCGACTGCTGATGGTGGTGGGAGTGGTGCGACTGCTGCTGCTGCTGGGTTGTTCATTTACACCAACGCATTTTATTTTCACTTTTTTTTTGTTTTCCATACAAATATATTTATTTTTTGCACAAACTCAACGATGGGTGAATGAGGACGTTGGAACTTAGCTTTGTGCTGCTGTTTGTGTGGTGCGTTCGTGTGCATTTTCTAAGCTTAATTGAAAATTGAGTGCTTAACTTTGATTTTGTTTTCGACGGAAGAGCCACTTGAACTCAACTCCGTCACCAGCGACTCTGCCATGGCTGACTGACTGACTGGCTGGCTGGCTGAGTGCCGCGCCGCTTGATTGCTGTGTGTGTGCGCGGCTTTTGCCACAGTGAATATTGCACATTGTGACCCAAAACAAACACACACACACAAACACATACATAAGCTCAGCGGGAGCTAGCCATCATTTTCCACACATACATATTTTTTTTTACACCTCACATTTCTGTTGCCTCCCAGTGGCTCGTTGTCGATATATATTTTTTTTTATCTGTGTGTTTGTGTATTTTTTGTGATATGTTCTTGTTGTTGCTGTAGTTTGTTTTAAAATTGACAAATTGACTTGTTGGCTCTGGCGCGCCCCAGTTGCTATTTTCGGTTCAACATTTTTTCGCCCCGCCGTTGAAAGTGAATTCATTAAACACTTTAAAACACAGCACGCCCCTTATCCACACGGATTTTCGGTGACTTAGTGCTGGTGCGTGTGCAAATACAAATCTAATTGCTTTAACCGGGAGCTGTCGTCAAACAATTATTAGTGGCGGCGGTTTGAAACTATTATAGTAGTCCTCTTTAATTGAATGGTAGTCGTGCTCTTAACCATACATAATTATAAGCGGTCAGCGTTACTCATTAAATTCAATTAGCCCAGCAGCGTAGTTACATTAGCGGACCGCAAGGACCATAGCTTGACACTCGGCCAGGACAGGTGAAATAAGAGCAAGAAAATGGCAAAATGTTTCAGCACCACCTACTGGGTGGTTGTGTGACTGGTTGGCCTGATACAGTACTGCGAAATGTTGTTAGTTGTTGACAAATGCAAGTGCTGTATTTTTCTCCTTATTGTTTTGTTTGCTTGCATTTGTTCAAATGTCAGTTGTTGTTTAATTATGTAGCAGTACCTTAACATAATGTGTTTGCATTTGCCCCGGCTGCCACTCAGTTCTGTTGGCTTAAGCATATTTGAGTGTCCGTTGAATCCAAGCAGTCGCAGTAAATAAATGGCGCATGACAAAAAATAAATAAACCTCACGAAGCCAAACACTCACTTATAGTTGTTGCCTATCTAAACATTTGAGAGAACTAATTACATACAGCGCCAACTGCAAGTTTCGCATTTATCATGGGAATTATCGGTACTAGCATAAATAATGCTAAGCCCCAGGAAAAACAAATGACTTCAACTACTGCAACTCCATGTTAGTTAGGCATTGACCACAAAAAGCTTTTTACTTATGTACTTCTGCGGTTGCATTGTCTTTTGTGGTTGCCATTGGAAACCAGGTCATACCTGGCCATTGCATATTATGTTATATTCCTGTGTATGTATGTTATTATTTAAGCAGCATTGAAAAGCATTCATACATGCATTTATATTTAGTGTTGTTTAGATAAAATGCCAGCTGAAAACAAACACCTGCAATTGTGGCAAAACCATAAACATCGTACATTTCTTAAAAGAGCATTCTAAATATATGAGGGATTTCTTATACGAAATAAACAAACAAGGATATCAAATCTTCAGACCAACTTATCCAAGGGCAGCTATATAATAGAATGGTCTGATCACCTCCGAAGTCATAAGTGACCGAAGCCAAGAGTCATCGGTCTTTTGCAAGTACTCTCAACACAGCCGTCAAGTTAAGAGAGTTCTGCCCATATAACCAGCAAGATTATATTTAAATAAAATTTAATAAAATTACTATAGAGAATATCAATTTGAATATCTGTGAAATGTAAGGGAAATAATTATATGGCTCCGTGATTATGGTTACAGAAAACTTCCGTTCTTGAAGCTGGCTAAATGCACATTACGTCAGCATTATGTTCACCACTAACACGATTTCATGCTCAATCTAAATGAATAGAAAAGCAGTCACACATAGCTAGATGCATATATACACATACATATATACAAATAAATATTATGTGAACGTGCTTATATACTTTTATAAATGAGTACACATAAAAATCACAATGCGCACTTTGAAATAGCTATGTGAATAAATGTTAGACGTTGACATGCTTGATAAGGTCACCAGGTAGTGCAGAGAAAAAAAAACAGCATCACAACACAGATGACACACATTGAATGGGTTTGGGCTGGGTGCCCACCCCAGACTACCTCATCCCTTAAGGCTGGTGGCATCCTCGTCATCAACATTAGCAACATCATTGAGAATAAATGCCACAGCAACGGGCTGCGCATTCAAGTGACTTAATTAAACGTTTTCCTGGCACAGATAAATGCCAAGGAATGTGCGGATATGCGTGTGTGTGTGGGTGCGTGTGTGTGGGTGTGTATGCGTATGTATATGTATGTATGTGTGCGTGAGAGAGTGCGTGTAGGGAAATCTTCGGAAGCCTACACCTGCGCCAGACGCAGACTTGTTGAAAGCTGGCTCAGACAGTGGCAATGGAATCGTTAGAGTGAATCATAGCAAGTATGAGTTTGTGTGTGTGTGTATCAGTGAAGCACGTTCTTATAAATTGCACACGCACACAGTTAGAAGGTGCTTGAATCTTCAATCTATTTGAAATTAATGCACGGCACAGCACCCCAAGGTCGACTACAGGTCGTCGTTCAGACAGCCTGAGCCCAAGTGACTAAAGCCCACTAAGTGGGCTTATAAAACTAAAACAGTGCGTGCTGCTCAAATCCCTTGCTGGCTCTAGCCCCATTTAGTGTACAGCTACTTCGGAAAATGTGCCACAAACTTTCATCTCTTGGCAAAAGTGCATTATTAACACTTCAACACAGCGCAATGAAAGAATATTGTATACACGTTTTGGCTGCTAAACCAAAACCAAAAGCAAACCATTAATATTGGGATGGAGGCACGCCCAGCTACGTCATCATCAGCTTTTGAGAACTACAAGTATTGGCTACTCACCTTCGATGCAAGCCAAAAGTGGAGCGTTGCGCTGCGATTCTGTAAATCTCAATACAACTTTTATATTTCTAGTTATGCTCTTGCCGGGGGCATAATTATTTTATGCCAAAGTATGTAACGCATTAGAAAAAACAACAACAACAAAAATAAATGATAAATCAATACATTTTTAAAATATGTAATCAAAAATATCTGTATAATTTCGTATTTCGAATTAAGTCAAATATTATTTTACTTTTATTTAATTTAAATATAATAATTTAATTGCCTTAGTATTTACGAATTAATTTTAATATAATATTCAAATTTTCTTATATGTCTTAAGAATTTTTTTTTAAATTATATTTTATAACAATTAAAAAATATGTATTCAATTTGGTACTGTGAAATAAATGTAATTTATATATATAAATACATATTTATATACATATGTGTTATGTGTTATATAAATTGCCACTGTATTCGTTTTTTTTTTAATTTTACTAGTGCAAGGGTATTTAAAGTTCGTTAGGCAAATGCTAAGAGTCCTCTCCTGTTCTGGTTTATTTTTAGCGTGGCGCTGCCTCAACTTTTTAACGATAAACTATAACGGCGCATAAAAAGACTGTGCAAAGTTGGCAGCAGCAAAGTTTTTTAGCAGAAATTTCCTGCTAACGATCAAGTTTCCTTCTTATTCATTTTTCTTTCTTTTTTTTTGCAAATGCAGCACGTGGTAAAACTGAATAGGGCCGGAGAGCTGAGACTTGAAAATTGGCCGCATTTGTGTATTTGCTGGCTGCAGACTGCGATTCTGCACCCACACGGCGTATGAGTGCTCAGCCATTTCACTTAAAACTGTTTGGTAAAAGTTGTGGCAATAACAAAGCTGAGCAGCCCTTGTTTTGTTGCTGCTACTGCCGATTCTTCATTTAATTTAAATCTGAGTGTAAGTGTTGTAAAAATATCATATATTAAATATAAACAAATCAAATGATTTTAATGCTACAATTTGCCAGTTGCTACTTGCATCTTGCTGTCGCCTGTGGCATGCGGATAAGCAGCAACCGAAATTCGCTTTTTGCCACTTTCCCATTTGCGCCCTGTTTACTTGCAGTGTGGCCAAACTGATAAGCTGCTGTTGCTGAGAATGCATGGCCCACGCACATCCTTTTAACAGCTTTTGATATGCGTTATATTAGTTTTTGGACACACTCATACAATTTCAATGCTGTTGCTACTAAAATGCGTGCATTTGTTTGATAACTGCAACGTGCTCATACATTTTGCCGCATGCATCTTCAACTCGTGTCCTCCACTCGGGTAAACAGTTTAAGGCCAAAAAGTTTGCATCGTGTGCGCATACCTTTGAAATAATTAAGACTTTTAGTGCGCACAGCCTTCAACTGTGGCCATTACGTGCCACAAGCGACATCAGTGCTAAATATGCTAAGCACTTTTGTTCAGGTGTGGTCGTATAGGGGGGACGGCTCTAGGCGACAACGCAGCCAATATGCAGTTGGCCATTGTTGGGCCAGGTTAGAGCCTTCCACTGCTAGGATGGAATACAGCTGCCTCACTTTTTATGGCCTGCTGCCCGCCTGCCTGCCTCACTGACTGTTTTTGTTAACTGGTGTTGACGCTCATGGTTTATTCATGAAGCTGCCTCTGCCCAACTGGCACGTCTGGCTACCCGGTGTGTGCTGACCAATTGCGTTTCAAAATGAGTCGGCGGTTAGTGATTGCCTGTTAGCATACAAGTATAGCACACACATACACACACACACACACCCTCTCATTCTCGAATAGTCATTGTAAGAACTACACCCCCGCATCTCCCTTTGATAATTCGTTTTGCACTGATTTTGGCATTTTTGGTGATTTGCGTGCAAACAGCTTCTCTGACCTCTAGCTCTCCCATAACTCTAAGTTTCTTTCAAAATGTTTAGCCATTGCATTAAAGTCAGAAAATGTTACTTTGTCAGACATTGATAGCCGCTTATTCGACGGTGGCAACAAAAACGCCATTCGTTAATTCGATGCATACCAGTGTCCATTAAACAAAATTATAGATTACTGTTCGCCCGCTGTCAAAACAATGTGCATTTCCATCATGCATTCGCTAATGCGGTTCATGTCAATTCTGCAGCTATCTGAACTTAAAATAGTATTTTTTGTTTGCTTTTGTCTAAATGCTCTGCACATGAGATTAATTTGGACATTTGATTGTCGGAGTATTGCCATAAATGTTTCCACTTGAGTGATGATGAGTAGCACATCAATTTAAAAGGAGAAAATCGGTAGTTTGATGAATACAGAATTTAAACTTATATTTGTTTTGGCATCAACTGTAACTTAAAACGTCGATCGATATTAATTGTGTGAGAGATCAATTGTGGTGGATAAAGTAAAGTAAGCAGACGTGTTTCAAAAGAAATATAATTAAGTTTTGACTTCTAAAAGATACACGACAAGTTTACTCTGTTATCGATAACTTTCACTCTTTCCCCAGTTAAAACAAAAATTATAAAAAGATCAAGATTTTATCTATTGGCATTAAAACTTCGATGAAGTCCAATGCAAAGACCGAAAATGATTTATATTCAAAATTAAATAAGGTTGTATCGTTTGCATCGTAAAACTCGGTTTTTGTAGTTGTTCTACATTAAAAGCACTTGCTGGAAATTACATTTAAGCTTCTTACAGATAAATCAAAATTCATTTTATTTGATTTGATTTATTTACCGCAATTCACGTATCTGTATTGACAGGGCGACCCAAGTAAATCGCTGTCCAAATAGTATGCCATAAATTGAAAATGGCGGCCACGTGACAGCCAAAAGCTGACGAAAAACAGGAACACACAAGAACGAAAAAAACAACAAAAAGTTGCAGAAAGAGTGGCCAATAACGAGTATAGCAATAGATGGGCCTCACTATGCTCGTAACTAGTTGATGTGACTGTCACCCATAAGCCCAACTCGGTCAACGAGCGTGGCTTTATGTTTATTTGATGCTCATAACGCGCTGCTCTTGTTGTTTTTATTGTTGTTCCTGCTGCTGTTGCGTTTGGCTTTGCCATAAAATTGATTGTTCTGCTGCGACATAGTGGCGAATGTCAGGCTCTCAATTCCACGATTTCCTCATTTGCTATTGTTTTTCGCCGTTTCTGGATAGGTTTTTTCTTCTTCATTGCTTTTTTCTATCTATGTATCTGGCTTGCTGTCGTTTCGTCGATGTCAGCCAGCGGCTGCAGTTTGCTTTGGCTGCTACAGTATTGTGCTAAATTCCTACAATTGAACTTATGACATGCAATTTGCGTCGATGTTAAGACAAATTGAATGCTTACGGCTCTGTTATCATTGCCAATAAGCATTGCCGCTATAAATTGGCAAAGTCCTCGGGCTTATGCATTTGGCTAGAAGCATACTCAAACTATCACTCATAAATCTCAGAGAACTGCATTCGGTTTTTGTTTGATTCAGGAATGGAGCACATCAATAACAGTGCCAGGAACTGAATACTCTGAAATTTAAGGAGTTCAATACGTAATAACAAACTATACTACTCAATTTTGCCTCTTACCACATTCCTCTTCACCTCAAATTTCAATTTTCCATTTTCTGTGCGTAAATACAATTTTTCGCAGTTATTTTCAAATGTTCGGTTTTTGAGTGCCTCTGCTGGCTTAAAATGTGTTCTTGTTTTATGGTCATCATCGGTGCCATGACGTAGTATTTGATTCCCCCGCTTACCTCTGGACAGTACTTCTCTTCTCTATACTATATATGGTAGTCGTGTGCATGGGTGGCTAACCACCTTTCATTGCTGCGGTCACAGGTCGGACTACTCTTAATTTGCTATGCATTCCTTAAAAGCACTTCCGATACTAAAAGTTGTATACATTTGTTGGCACTGTTTGTGTTCGAAAATAGTAGCAAATGCTTGCGAAAGAGGCTACATTTTTGATTTATTCTTCATAGAATCCAGATAAGAGTAAAATAACATAAATTAAAAAAACAAAGTAACAAAAAATTGAATAGAGTATCTTCAAGTTGATCAGTTGCTATCAGTCTGCTTAACTGTTTTAATATTATAATAAGATTTTTTTTGTAATTTTTAACATTACGTTTGCCTCCATAGTCCGCTATCGAAATGTACGCAATTTAATTGTTTTTTTTTTATGGAAACTTGTGCCATTTGTTTTGCGGTCCTTTTCACATTTTAATGCCTTATAAACAAAATGCATGCTTTTTTTATTTTAATGTATTTTAAATTAATTGCATATAATATTTGTACAAAATGGTTGAAAAGAAAATTAAAAAAAAAGAGCAGCTGAATGTGAAATGTGGAAAATCATCTGTCAAATGGTTTCGCATATGTACACACATATGTATGTATGTAAGGGCATAAATTGTAACATTGCAATGTATTTGTGTTGATAATCCCTGATGCTCGTAATACACGAGGTGTTCATCATCAGCTTGCTGAAATGGCACGGACTGGGTGGGAACATGTTGCGCATCAGTGAGCACGGTCAGATTGCAATCGTACCGGCGATGGGAGTGTGTGGATTGTATTTTATTTTACTTGAATACAAAACAATAGAATTTGGAATGGTTATATTAATTTTACTATCCGAAAGTTGGCAAAGATCGAAACATATAAACTGTGCAAGTCAGATACAGCTGATTCCATTGATAAAGGAAAAAAAATCACTTTTTATACAGAATAATAAAAAGTAACGTACCTTTTTATAGAAACAATGGATGCACCTATGGATAGCATAGCTTAATACCGAAACTGAGATGGTATTTTTCCCAAAAATAGGTATTTTATTGCAGACTTAATAAAGGTAAAATTTGAGCAATTGTTTCACACAGACTATTGATTTAATCAAAACAGTCTTTGCGTTTCTGAAACTATCATTTCAAATCGCCACACGCTTATAGAGTATTGTTTTTCCGGATGCTCGTACATTTGTAGTATTAATTGAATTTAAGAATGTGATTGTAAATACAATCGGCTTAAAGACCAGACACAGGGAGCATAACTTGGCGCTGGCTTTGGCTTTTTGTTTTTAATGACTCGTTGCTATTGTTTGGCTTTTGCAGTTGTCGTTTTCATTGTCGTTGGCATAGTTGTAGACGTAGCCGTTGGCTTTTGAGTGGCATGCGTCCAAGTAATTTTAATTCTATTACCCATTATAGGAGAAAATGCTGCAACGAGAGCCACGCTCTGAAGTACTGCTGCTCCTGCTGCTTCTTGCTGATGCTGTGGATGCTGCAACTGGAGCTGCACTTAATTTCTATTATAATGATGACATGCCGTCTGCAAGGCAGTCGCTCCTCTAAGCTGCCCTGCAGTCAACCCAGCCACGCCTCAAACGCCCACCAAATACCCACACGTAGCCATATATACGGGCACAGGAATGTTGTCGCTGACGCTGGCATTGCCATATTATTTTTTTTCCTATATATATTCTGCGCTCTTTATTTTTACCATTTGGCGACACGATGCGACGCGACGCTTCCGCTTTTATGAACATTTAGATGCAAAGTTTCTGGCATAAAAATGGCGTGGCAGATAATTTTCATAATTTTCAACTACATTTCATTGTGCAACTGTGTGCAGGCGTTGGCGTTTGGCTAGGGGGGCGTGGTCCCGGATCGGCCTCGCCGTGGCCAGTCGCTTTCAGTTGGCTCGTTATTCTCAGTTTTATTTTCGTGTGACACTAAAAGGGAAGCGAAAAGTCAAAGTCGCTGCTGCAGCGTCAGAGTTGGGTTTTATTAGCTCGCTGCTTGCATTTCAGTAAGCCGATGCAACTAAATTATACCCTTTAATAAAACTGAACCTGAATTTACAATCGATTTGACAATTGCAATAGTTGTTAGCCTAAGAGTTTTACTTCCTGGTCTCATCTGTATATCAAATATAGATTTATTTACATATTTTCTTAATTCTTATTTTAGAAAAAGGTTAAAACTTTTACTGGGTTCGCCAATGAAGACTCGAGTTCTTGTAATTTGGCATATCTTAGAAGGCAAATGGGAAGAAACCGAATCTGACTAACTCGCTTTTTAAGAAAGGAGGAGTCAACTTAAATTATCAAGGCACTTGTCATTCATTTTAGATATTTTATAGGGTATAACCAGCGCAACGGCAGTGTCAGATTTGCTGTAGTCATTCGGACTTTGGTCTGTAGACGGAAGTGTATTATATTTTATTAGCTGTGCTGGCAAATTTATGTTATTAAAGAGCTTGAAGCCGTTGGCTTTGCAATGACAAATTCTATAAAACGGAGTGGGCAAGAGTGCAGCGCAGCCAGAAAGTATGCTATAAAATTGTGCAACGTGTTAAATGGTAAACACACTTCGCAATACGCATGGAGTGTGTGTGTGTGTGTCTGAATGTGTGAGTATGTTGTCATAGAATGCTTAGCATATTGCAAGCAAAACGGAAAATGTAACAGAGTTAGGTAAAACACATTACGTGGCTGACAGGCGCCATCATACACACACACACACACACACGGTCACACACACAGCCACATCCACATTTATGTCTATGAATTTCACATGTCTCTGTCGATGGGTTGCAGCTAAGTGCTGCATGTAAACGGGTTTACGATCCACACTTCATTGTCTGCAACTTTGTTATTTTTTTCTTCTCATTTTTTTTTGCTGTATTAATTTAACTTCACAGTAATTCGTTTGGCACCTGCAAGTAATGAGAATGAAATAAAATGTATATGTAAAAAGGACACATTTATTTTGCTTTGAAACTTCTAAAGCAAACACTCACTCACATGGCAACTTGGAATGATTCATTATTTTGAAATACATAAGTGTTTTTCTTTTTTTTACTTATCCAATACACCTGGAATACTAACCTCTTAATCATGTGGCTATATATCTTATAAATGAATTACTTCTACTGTAAAAAAGTTGTAGCTTACCAATATATCCAGATGAGAAGTTTTGATATTATTTTTCTAGCATAGTTAGTTGATATTCAAACCGAAAATTACTTTTTGTTTTGCAAGAATCTTTCAGAGCGTACTGTACATCAATTCAGCAGTTCTATTGAGTCTACTTAAAAATGTAAAGCTTTTCTCTACGTGCACCTACTGTCAAAAGTAAGTGAAAACTTTTGATGCAGTTTTATAATATTTACACAATTCATATTATTAATTTTGGTTTAGCCACTGGCTGTTGATGCTGCAAATGCGTGATTGTTTCAATTTAAATGCAATAATCATAATAATCATAATAAGCAAGTTTGCATTGGTTTCATCAACTGCCAGTAAATACACAACTGAAGCCACAATCAAAATCAACAACTTTTACTCAATGCCATACAATTTCATTTAAATGTAAATTCATTTTTCACACATATGCAGCAGCTGTATGCGAAATGGAGAATGGGTCGAGGTTTTGTCGAGTTTGGTATTGCAAAGTTTTAAGCTTACTTATCTACCTATATTTCAGAAGAGTGCAGCTTGTGGTTGCAGTTATAGAATGCCAGTTGGGTCGAGGGGGGATGGGAAGGGAAGTATAAATACTTTGATGATGTTAGAGGTGAGGGCACTCCTTTTGAGCTTGGGCGCAAAACTTGAGGCAGTGTCAGTTAGTTGGCAACGCATTTTGTTGCTGCCTTTTTAGCATTGAACGTGCAGCAAACGTTTCCGCTTATAGAACTTTGCCATATCCGGCATTTGCTTACAATTCAAATTGGCTTGCCAGTCGGACACAGATAAATAGAGAGGGAAAGGGAGAGATAGAGAGAGAGAGAGAGAGAGAGAAAGGGAGGCAGAGAGAGAGAGAGACAGTGACAGTAAACTAGCATATTTCTTTACCCCAAGTTTTTGCAACAGAAAAGTTTTCAAATTCAGGTGTAATGTGCGGAAATGCTCACATTCAGTTTCTCAGCTGTGTTTTCGTACTTTAAAGTAAATATTTGCACATTGACTTGACTTTTAGACAGCTTGTCGGTCTCCATCATTCTTCGCATTTCGTTCTGCCGTCCACGCACTCTCCTTGCCTCCCTGCATATGTAAAATTGTTTTGCATGCAAATCAATATGTCCCAGCACAAGTGTCATTTTTTCCACTGTTGTTGCGCTGGCTTATATAATTTGATTGTGTGTACACTCTCACAGATACACACATAGACACTCAAACACGCACACATAGCTGATACATAGATATATCATAATCAAAAATATGGTTTAAGGTTTTTTGCTCGAGCAACCTAACAAGAAATTTGCCCAGTTGCAAATGCATCAGTTGACTTCATTGTTCGCCTGCTGACAATTGAAAATTGTGTAAGAAACTGTTGGCCATATAGATTATAACACGAGTGCCTCACCATAACATGCCACACATGTCGTGCCATACGTAACGAATACGTATTTCTTATCTATCTGGCAGGGCACTCGAAACTGTTTCACTTTGTAAATAAAAACAATTCAATTTGTAGTGCTTTGTGTAATTTAATTAAAAACTTATCAAACATTTTCCACTCCGACTGCTGTGCATTTCACTTGCGCTTTTGACATCAAATTAAAATTATTTCAAGTTTCTGTTCTAATTGCTCAGTGCAGCGTGTATTCCTCGCATTCGATTGTCTCTCAAGTGGCCATCCAATTATTAGCAGTTATTAGTGAAAATTGAGTAAAATGTAGATATGTTGGACAAAGCTAGTGCTGATAAATATTAGTTTGCAGTTATATGTGATTAAATTTCAATCAAGAGATATTCAGAATCTTAACGCACCTTGCGCCCTTAAGTTATTTGTAGAGACTTCACTTGATTTAAATCACAGAATAGTTTGCAAATCATATTCAACCATAGATTTTTTAAGCAGTAAAATTCTTTTGCGACAAGAAGACTTCTTTGAACTTAGAAATTGAATAAATTTTAATTTTGGATTACAGTTTTTTGAAGTAAAGTTAATCACTTCATCGCAAAATTTATCGTCTTGCTAATTCATTTTTGCGTAATTGTGACAAAATACCGAGTTTTCTAGCAGCAAGTGTAGTAGCTGATAAGCTGCAATGTATAACTAGCTAAAAATAATTTAAAAATATGGTAAATATATATCTGTAAATCTGTCCAAATATGTGTTTATTATAGAAGGTAATCGCTGCCAACGCAGATTGTAAAACATGCGCTGATAAGTGATGATAAAGTTTGCTGATTTGTATGCGATGAATTATGACGATCAACGCATTATATTTTCATCAATTTGTCATCGATAATGCTGTCTGCCAAGTCAGCTTGCTGCCCCTATGACAAATTGCCCTTAATCGGTATTATTCGCATTTATTTATTGACCAACTTAGGTGCAAAAGCTCTTAAGATCCAGCAGACGAATCAGAGCTAAACATCAAACAATGTAAGCCGAAAGGCTGTGTGGCACACGTCAGTCTGTGTTGTGAATTTTGCTATTTTCCATTGCCCCTTTCAAACGAATACTAAGTTAAAAAAATATTTATTTAATAGGAAAATTCAATTAGATAAAAAATAATTTTTTTGTAGTTCCTATACATTTAATATTTTATTTTTATGTAATACAATTAGTTCAAATATAAAATCAATCTAATAGCTATGACAACAAGGGCTAGATAGCCATAATTTTTTGCCAGTATCATTGCTTAAATTAGAATTTATATTATTATAATAAATTATTGAAAAATATAGACTCTTAAAGACTTGGTTGATTTCTGTTGCAAATTATTGATAGCTGGCAGCGATGACGCCCTACCACATGCATATCTTATCTTTTTGCACGCCGTAGTAGACACTGCGTGTGTCCTACCCCCATCTACAAATTGACATTGCGATAAGCGAAGAATTTGCATCACAAATCACTTACACACCAAGCAAAGCCCATTGACCACCAACAAGCAAGTATTTGATGAGTGTCTTTTCTTTTTTCTTTCGCCAGAGAGTTTTCGCGTATAAAAGCTTGTTTTGCGCCTTGGTTGGATTCATTCTGGAACTGAGTTCCACATCAAGCAGCAGCATGTTTCTGACCAAAGGTATCATTTGTATTGCCTTCGTGGCGTTGGCCCATGCCCAGTTTACCCCCAACTATAAGAGTGGGCGCAACGGCATGGTTCACTTGTTCGAGTGGAAATGGGATGATATTGCGGCCGAGTGCGAAAACTTCCTTGGCCCCCGCGGCTTCGGCGGTCTGCAGGTAAGCAAACTGAATAATAACTTATTGTACTTATTTACTGACTCTAAAATTCAAAATCTATATATTCTATAAGTGAATTTAATAATCAGTAACTTCCCCTGCCCATAGGTTTCTCCTGTCAATGAGAATGCTGTGCTTGGCGGTCGTCCCTGGTGGGAACGTTATCAGCCCATGTCCTACAAGCTGACCACCCGCTCTGGTAACGAGCAACAATTCGCCAGCATGGTCAGGCGTTGCAATGATGCCGGCGTGCGCACCTATGTGGATGTGATAATCAATCATATGGCCGCCGATGGTGGTAGGACTGGTACTGCCGGCAGCAGTGCCGATCCCAGCTCGAAGAGCTTCCCCGGCGTGCCGTACTCCTCGCTAGACTTCAATCCCAGCTGTGGCATTACCAACTATAACGATCCCGCCAATGTGCGCAACTGCGAGCTGGCCGGTCTGCGCGACCTTAACCAGGGTAACGCCTATGTGCGTGACAAGATTGTTGATTTCCTCAATCACTTGGTTGATTTGGGCGTTGCCGGTTTCCGTGTGGATGCCGCCAAGCACATGTGGCCCGGAGATTTGGATATCATTTATAAACGCGTCAATAATCTGAATACCGCTCATGGTTTCAACTCGGGTGCTCGTCCCTTCATCGTGCAGGAGGTTATCGATCTGGGCAACGAGGGCATCCAGAAGTCCGAATACACTGGCATGGGTCTCGTCACCGAATTCCGTCACTCCGACTCCATTGGCAAGGTGTTCCGCGGCAAGGATCAGCTGCGCTGGCTGACCAACTGGGGCACCGCCTGGGGCTTTGCCCCATCCGATCGCTCGCTTGTATTTGTGGACAATCATGATAACCAGCGTGGTCATGGTGCTGGTGGTGAAGACGTGCTCACCTACAAGGTGTCAAAGCCATACAAAATGGCGTCCGCTTTCATGTTGGCCCATCCCTTCGGCACCCCACGCATCATGTCCTCCTTCGAATTCAGCAACGGCGACCAGGGACCACCTACCACCGATGGAAACAATATTGCCTCGCCCAGATTCAACAGTGACAACTCTTGCAGCGGCGGCTGGGTGTGCGAGCATCGTTGGCGCCAAATCGCCAACATGGTTTCGTTCAGGAATGCGGTCGGCGATGTTCAGGTTCAGAACTGGTGGGATAACGGCAGCAATCAGATCTCCTTCAGTCGCGGCAATCGTGGCTTTGTGGCCTTCAATAATGACAACTACGATTTGAATAGCTCGCTGCAAACTGGTCTCCCTAGCGGCACCTACTGCGATGTCATCTCCGGCGATAAGAGCGGTTCCGGCTGCACCGGCAAGACCATCTCCGTTGGCTCCGATGGACGTGCAAACATCTCGATTCGCAACTCCGAAGCGGATGGAGTGGTTGCCATTCACGTCAATGCCAAGTTGTAAGGTTTTATTTATTCCTCTTAACCTCCACTTACTTGTGTACAACAAGATTTGAGTCGTTCAGATTAAATCAAAGCACATAAAAGAAGCTGACTTTCATTTTGTATGCCGTGGTCTTAGTCCAATTTTAATCGAGTTCTAAGCCCTTTACCCAAGTGACTTGGCCAAAACTTTTTATCCCAATAAACAGCACAATAAAGCAGCCCATTTATGTGACTTGGAGCGTCCCAAGTGTGAACTGTTAAAAATACCAGTGGAAATGTTCGACTAAAAGATATCCATTTCGACGGCAAAAAAAAAAACAGTTCCTGCTTTTTATTTACATTTTAAAGCTCAACACAATCGGAAATAATTACCGATAACTGATATCAAAATGCTTTTAATTCAAGTGGAGCAATTCAATTATGTTTACAATAATTACGGTTATTCTTGGATGCTGTAAGATGTATTATTGTCCGTCTTGGAAAATATATGCTCAATAAAACGCACTTTTAATGGGTGTATAAAGCTAATTAAATAGCACAATACACAGCGCTAGATGGGTCGTCAGAGATTAAAGTCCATTACGCTGCTGACAAACGCAGGTGTACGTTTTAAGGTGAAAGGTCATAGGAGTTGGCTGCAGAAACTGGTGCTACTGCTTCTGATGAGGTCTCCGAGAAAAAAAAAAACCCTGAATCAAGGCAATCCATAGGAAGCACTGAAGTCTCAGTGTCAGCTTTCTAATGCTGATATACGCAATGACTGTCCATAAAAACATACATAAATACGAACCATTATCCGGCAACTTACATGCCAAACATATCGCACAACATTATCATTTGTCAGCACACCCTATCATTTCTAGACTCTCCTCCCCACATCCTCGCTGCTGCCGACGAGACAGTCACAATGAGCACTCTTAGGTTTTTGTAGCAAATTTGTGCTCGGGTTATGGAAATGCAAGATATAGCATGCATTTAAATCCAAATAGAGCAAATAGACATTCAGCATGAATACGGGCGAGTGGGTATCCTGTGCATCCTGAATTCCTTGTACGATTTTGTTGCATAAAAATATGCACTCATAACTTGTGACCATGATATGAATGAATGTGTGCAGCTCTATCAAAGGATTTTCATGTCATTTGCTAGAGGTCAAGAGAGTCGACAACAGCGGCAACAACAGCTACAGAACATCTACCAGGATACAGTCAGGACTATGGGTAATGTATGCATACAGTCAACTTGGCTTGCATTTTGTGAAAGTTTCCTGCTACTGCTCTAACTTCCTGACACACAGTCGTGTGTGTGTGTGTGTGTATGTATGTTGTGTATTGTAAATATATACAAAGCAGCGCATAATTCTTAATAAAGTCATAAAATTGCAAAGTAAATCAGTTTTTCTGAGCGAACGCAGCGCAGATAAACTCGACTTTTTATTACGCAAAACGCAATTTTCATATGCTTCCAGGAAAGATTGTGATTTAGCAAGTCTGTGTGTGCCTTGTTGTGTCGTGTGTGCCAAGGCAAATCCATCTGCATAAAGAGGGCGAAAAATAAAAAAAAATCACAAGTCGCATCAAACATTGTGTATGTACCAAAAGCCGTGGCATGTCTAGATTGCGGTTCTTTCTTATGGGGCCCCCGACTCGATGGCTAACTCCAGGGCGACAGCCAAACTTTTTGACATACTATACAAACACATATATATATATATATTATATATATATATGGAGTGGCATACACAGAAATAAAATTAATTTAAAATTGCTGACAAAGGAGAGCGCAAGAGCGCCTTGTTCGTATTTATGCAAAATATCAAAATATGATGCCAAATTCTTGTTGTTGTCGTTTTTTTTTATGGGCTGGTGGCCATTGTCAAGCTTATGGCGGCTCACACGTTCAATGGTCTTTAAGAAATTTAGCTAAGGCACCCGTTTAAAATGTGAGCTTCATTTGACATTTTTTAGCGTCTAGCAGATGTCTCCAAAAATAACCGAAACGTGATCATATTCATCTTTCACTTTTAGGCGTTTTTAACGTTGACATAATACGGAGTTTCTACCTGTTTGGATACACTGTCAAAAAAAATTGCCAATGAGGTATATTGCATTTGTGCAATCCATGATTTCTAATTTCTAATACTTTTTGTAACAAATAAGACGTTTCTCTTGATCTCTCTCATATTGTAAATATTTTATTTTCTCTTCTTTTTTTTTCGGCATTTTTAAAAACCAAATACTCAAGAAATGTCTGTCCATCATACGTAGCAAGAACTTATACGTATATATGCTTGTACATATATGAACAGCGAGCAGATGCTTTTAATTTAATGTCAGTTGGATAACACTGCCACCCTTTGCTGGTAAACATATCCTGACAGCCTGTCAAACAAGTTTCAAAGCTGACTTTTAAATATTAATGTTATGTCGGACGTTTGTAATGCGGTTGCTGCCACTGGCAAAGTTCGCATATTTGTTTTTAGGGGGAAACGAGTTCAGAAGTTGAATCATAAGTGAACGATTTCCTCTCCTTATTAGCTCTATAGTTGAGGATGAAAAATATTAAATATAATTATTATTGAAAATACTCCAGAGCCTTAAAATATCTTACCTTTCAAAATCTGAAGATCTAGTTGATACAGCTGAGAAAAGCCAAGTAAGTTTGCGTAAAATAATTAAATAAAAAATATAGAAATACAGAAAAATTTAGACTTTCCAATAAGTCGAAGAAATATGCACATTTTTAGTTAGTATAATTTTTCACAAACAAATCACAAGACCTTAAAAAAATGATGTTATTTATTTGAACAGTCTGCGAAAATAAGCGTTGGCTGCATTCAGCATGTGCAATTATAATTCTCCAAATTTGCAGTATAAATGTGTGATACACATATAGTTTTTAATTGCTTGATGGCCAAAAAGAGATAATTCTTGCCACAATTTTAGCGCATGCAATCAAAATTCTAAAACCCGCAGAAAAAATAGCTAGTGCAATGCAAATGGACGCAGGATATTAGAGCTTTTAAAAATTACATTTACCGACATTTATCTTCAATTTTTTATGCGATCAACTGTGGGCAGACAGAGAATCCAAAGCGAAAAACAGAAAGAACACAAGAAATAAAAATAAGCGAATAAACTGTGAGTTGGGCAAAACAAAAACAAAACAACACCAACAAAAAAAAAATAAATAAAATGAAGCAGAAAAACAATTTGATTTAGCTGCAGGCAAATATTAAATGCATGTGAACAGACACAGATAGAGAGAGACATATAGCGAGAGGGTGTATGAGAGAGAGAGGGACTCCTCTGAGCCATGGACCATGCCCCGCGTTCAGCGTTCAACGGGACAACATCAAATTTAGCGAGGAACATGGCGAAAAACCAGCGGCGACTGCAGTTAGGGCCCGGCCGCGAATTGTAGCCATGCTGACAGGCAGCGGAAAGCACATTTGTAACGATAACGTTCGTTTCTATTTCTAAACTCCCAACTGGGCGACCTAATGTGTGTGAGTGTTTGTTGTGTTTGTCTATATGTGTGACCATTAATTTTGAGCGCGTTTAACATGAAAACTACATGGCACAACTGATTTCGTGCACCCTGTGCAAACACTGGCCACACACTGTGAGACACACACACACACTGAGGCACACACACACATATAGATGCAAACATATATAAACAGAGATAGTTCATGCCCGGGAGCCAACAATGAAACAGTTATACTATAAATAAGTAAGCAAGAGGGCGAAAAATAAAACGAAAAACGAAAACAAACAAAATAAAAGCGAAATAGCAAACCAAATGTAATGGGAAAAGCGCAAAAAGCGGGTCAGTGCGCACAAAATGGCAGCAATGATGATGGCGGATGCCGCCGCCGACGAGCGGAAGCTGACGAAAGAGCAAAAAGGAGCCAGCAACAATAGTAGCAGTAGCAGCAGCAGCAGCAGCAGCAGCGAGTATAAAATGCAGATATTGCCCAGCACCAACTCTGACTCCAACTCCAGGTCCACCTAGTGTACATCGTACATCAAGGCGGGGAGCGTGTTTTACGCAAACTGAAATAAATAAAAACATTAAAGAAAAAAAAAAACCCAAAAGAAAAACACACATTGTGCGTGTGTTTTTGTGTGTGTGTGTGCAAACGAAATAATATACAACGCGGGCGCGGCGCGAGTCGTTTACAAAACGAGAATCATCAGCGCTAACTCACACACGTCTACACAAACACACGGACACAAGTGCGGGCACACGCAAGCGAGGCGTATAAATAAATGCTCTCAAAAGTATGCAACAAGAAGCGAGAACAGACGCAACAACTGCAACATGCGAGTAAAATATACAAACAGGCGCAAACACAGAAAACAAAATTAAATCATACACATATTATTTGACCATACGCTTCAGATAGCAGATATAACTGTAGCGCATTTACCATACTTGAAATCCCAATTTTGCATTCTTATATTTACGACTTTATTGAGAAGTTAATTAATAGCCATACGTATCTTGTCTAAATATATTCATTCATTTATATATACATATATATATTTATTACTATTTATTAATCGGTTTATATGTTAATATACTAAATTACAGGGCACACTCCTGGGCACCACTCGGGGACCAATGTTATTTAACTTCATTTAAAAGAGTATTTCATAGTCAAGCATACTCGCCTAAAATTTATTTCTATGGATAAAACTTTCTAAACTTCAACAGTAATTTTTTAAATGCCACTTAAAATTTGATGTTTTTACTTGTGAATCGGCTCAGTTTTGGGTGTGCTTCTTGTTATTAGAAAGTTTTAGTGTGACCGTATGCTCCGAGTACCTGGCGGTACTGCAATACCAGGCCAACCCGGGACAGAGGTGGAGTAAGGCTCCTATGAAAATAAAAATCAATATTTCACATGTGAGCGCTTTTTTCTTCGAGTTTTCGTATTGTTCCCCACTCAAAATAACAGGCGAACAGAAATGTTTAGTTAAACGATTTAATTGTAGAATAACCTCAAATAAACGATATTCAAAGTATGCAACAATTCCTTTTCAATTTAGCATTTAAATCGAACTGCCTAAAAGTATGCAACACTTCAGCAGTCAGAAGTTCGCAGCTATCATTCAACAACGGTTTCATTTATTATTAAGTTGGGCCGAGTCCTGGCGGTACTGCAATACCAGGCCAACCCGCGACGGAGGTGGAGCAAGCTCCTATGAAAATAAAAATCAATATTTCACATGTGAACGCTTTTTTCTTCTACTTTTCATATTGTTCCCCACTCAAAATAACAGGCGAACAGAAATGTTTAGTTAAACGATTTAATTGTAGAATAACCTCAAATAAACGATATTGAAAGTATGCAACAATTTCTTTTCAATTTAGCATTTAAATCGAACCGCTTAAAAGTATGCAACCCTTCGGCAGTCAGATGATCACAGCTATCATTCAACAACGGTTTCATTTATTATTAAGTTGGGCCGAGTCCTGGCGGTACTGCAATACCAGGCCAACCCGCGACAGAGGTGGATCAAGCTCCTATGAAAATAAAAATCAATATTTCACATATGAGCACTTTTTTTTTCGAGTTTTCGTATTGTTCCCCCACTCAAAATAACAGGCGAACAGAAATGTTTAGCTAAACGATTTAACTGGAGTCCAGTTATATGTTTACGTTATTTAATTATTAAATTCTCTGTTATTATTTATACTTTGTTCAAAACAATATTTTATAGCCTTTCACTAGGTTGATTAATATTAAATTAAATTGATACAGTAAAAAAAAAAAAAGGAAGTTTTTATGTGGGTGCTTGTGATTGTGTTTGTTTGTGCAAGGTCAATGAAATGTTGATTGTGATTGTGATTGCTATTTGGCCTCTTAGCTGGCCAACATCAAACCGCTAATTATTGAGGCGCGTCTCAAAGCGACGGAAGCTGGCAACATTCAACATCATTAGCATCTGCGTGCATAATACAAAAGCGCATTTGCAGCTGTCACAAGTCAGCTGTGACAGCTGCTGAATCTGTTTGTGAGCTCCGAAGCAGCCGAGTCTACAAATTTAAAGGACAGTCGTGCTTGACAGTTGTTTGTAAATTTAATGAGAAATGAGTTGTAAGTCTGTTACTGAAGTGAGTTGCAAAACTTTTGCAGGATTAATGCATCAACAACAGTTAACAGCTGTAGCCGAAAGGCGGGCAATACATTGATGATAAATTACGCATACGCCAGGTGCGAAGTCTGATCCCGTGTTGGTCCTTCAAGCAATTAGGTTAACCGTAGCTGGCTAGCGGTGCAAACTGGGTTTCAATGTGATATGTGTGCTTAAGGATGGACAAGCGGCTAAGTGGGCGGCGAGGGTCGAGTTGGCTGTCAAACACTTTCGGCTGCAAATGTCATTGTCCCATCTTGATCAGTTTTTGTGCCTATATGCTGCTGCTGCAGCGTTGACATGGACATTATTAGGGCATCCTGTGCACAGGACTCAAGTGCTGCATTGCTGATGACGAGCCAACGTACAACGGTACAATCTGCCTGATAAACAGCAATGGCCTCTCCTGTCCTTTCATGGCCTTTCCTGTTCTGGCCTGTAGCCCAACAATGTCAATTACCAGCGCCTCTACACGAACCTCATGTCGAATTATCACTCAGCATCTGCCATTGCAGCAGATTTGCACATCCTTTTTACCTTTTCGGGCTAGCATTTTTTTCTTCTTTGGTTTCTACTATTTTCTTCTCGTTTTTTCCGGGTGTCTTTCTATTTTAAGTGCTATGCAAATAGCTTGACTGGCCCACTGCTGCGGCTGTTGGCTTCCGACTGATTTCGTCCTTTTATTCTTTTGTCGACTCGCTTTTAGCAAAAGCCATTGCCATTCATTCAGACTACGATTTGTATATGTGTGGGTGTTTATGTGTGTGTGCTTAACTTGCGGACAGCTTGTGGTGTTGTTTGTCCTTGTGTTTGCATGTATGTGTGACTCAGTATCCTTGTGTATGCGTGTACGCCATTTACTTTTTATTGGTCAAGTTAAGCATTTTGTGTTTAGCATTTGAACACTTGAAATTGTTTGTCAATTTGTTTGCTGTTTGTTCGCAGCCAAATTGCCTGTCAACAGGACAACAGGCTTAAGACGCAAGCTGTGTGTGTGTGTGTGTGTGTATGTGTTTTTTCATTCTTTTTTGGTACGGAAAGGGGTTTTTGTATTCCTAACGACATTTCAGATGTCGAAGTTCTTCCATGATTGCAGATAATTGATATTGATTTAAAGTATATCTTAACATTAGCTAAAATTCGTAGACGTACTTTGCACAGTTGTCGTAGATCAGTTTAAAGACTGACTGAAGACCTAAGTAAATCGTTATAATTTTTGAGTACCTCACTTTATAATCCATTTCATGAACCAATTTTGTTTTCATAAATAACTGTTTTTTTCATATCTTCAATCAAATGTATTAAATGATTGTTCATTAATTAACAATGTAAATATACGCTAAATATTTATTTTAATGTGAATGAATATTTTTAATTGAATATTTTTAATTTAAATTATTGATTCACAGGCTTCCACACGAGTAGCTTCCGATAATTTAAAAAATACATTCTGCTCTAGGTGGGGCCATCACGGGGCGTTCGAGCGGACTTATCAAAGCCCATTTATTGTATAAACATAAACCAAATAGTTTTCATCACAATTTTGTAAGTATTGTTTTCTTTCTGATGGTCTAAATTGTTGAATACCTGCCCCAAGCAATGCAATAATATTTTTTTTCACTTGTCTTCCTTTCTTGTAAAGGTATTAGAATGATTTTTTTCTTTTTGATGGTGACAGTTGACATTCTTATTTTGCCTATTTGCAGAAGACCCCTGCTGCAGGTTGTTATGCAGAAATGCGAAATTCTCGTTTATTGCATTTTATGGAATTTTGGTTTAATATTTCGCTCGTTGTCAACACAACTGGCGGCCAACTGTGCATGAGTCGTTGCCCACCTGGCAATGTTGGCAATGTTTGGGTAGTCGTATTATAAATAAGCGCACTTTGAAATTTTGGGCATTTATATTTTTGTTTTATACTTCAATCAGAATTTTCGGTTCAATGGACGCTGTGTGGTTGCCTTACAACCGATCAATCAATCAATCAATGCAAAGTGGCGCCTGGATAATTAATGCCAGCCGCACACATATAAAGAGCTGAGGCCATTTAAGTCCAATGCTTAACGTTTAATCAAGTGCTCAATTTGTGATTTGTATGCGAGATTTGTGAGCAAAGCCACAGCAGACAAACTTGCTGATGTGCCTGGCCAAGGCACTGCAGAGGATAGAGGGAGGTGCAAGGCATAAATTAACGCAAAAGCTTCTAACAATTTGTGGGAATGGTTGAGGGAGTGAGTGAGTGAGTTGAAATTGATTTGCACCTAATGGCTTATGGCTGTGGCATGGCAGACAAGTTAAGTGGCTTCGAACTTGGCCAAATGCTGCGCAACTTAAAATGTAGTTAGGCTGTTCAAAAAAATGCTCAACTATCACGTCTGCTGATAAATTACTCGGCCAGACAGTCAGCAACAAGAACGCGTATCAACTCGACTGCGCAACTAAATTAAGACCCAGATGAAGCCGTCCCCCACAAGGGGCACAACAAATGCAAAACTTTGCAGCAAGCGAGAAAATAAAAATGGAGGCACAGTGTGTAATATTCCATTTGAATGCCAACCATGTTCCGGACGATGTGAAAAGTGAGCCTATACTTTAAATGCGGCCCAAATTCAGGAACCAAAAAAAAGCTTACAAGCACATGATGAAATATTTGAAGCATGTGGCAAAAATCCCACAAGCAGATAAAAATATTGTTTAGTGAAATTATAAAGAGCTGGAAAAACAAGCACATAAACAACAGCAACAATTGCCAAACATTTAAGCTTTAAGGGTAATTGAAAAATACCAAAATATATAATAAAATGAAAAGAAAAAGAAGCCACCCGACCAAATGCTTGCAAACACCTCTCTTCCGTTGCTCGTTTACTGTCTATCTGACTCGCTCAGACCAAACCTTAATTTAACTTTATGTGGTCTCGGTTCAAATAAACTTCGAGTCAAACTTGCCAAATTCTTGGCAAATACATACATGTAAGCTGCTAAAAGCCACATCCAATGCAAAAGAGCAGCGCAAACGCTTAAATATTTGTTTATGCAAATATTGCGCATACGCCACGTTTGACGCCCCAGGTGAAAGACTGGCTGGCAACGTTTGACGGCTGCGACATATAAAAGTTTTAGCATTTGCTTTATATATTTACTGTCTAACTCGAATTGGAATTTTCTTGTATGACAGACAGTCAAAGTTGAGCAGTAGAACACGCAACGACAACATCGTCTAAAATTACTGTTCAGGTATGCTTTATCAGCGTTTTGACTAGTCAATGTGTCTATTTTCTTAGAACTGTTTTCTATATTTGTAAACAAATTAGTTTTACCTACATAAGAACATTCCATTCGACTTCATAAGCTCATAAGCACAGTTAACTTTTGAAAATCTTCTTTCATAAGAGTACTTACCTTAAATTTTGAGACCTGCCAGGAAACTAAATATCACTCAATACACTGCTCAACTTATCATGCACCTAACATAATTTCCTCTATTACAGAGTCACACAACATTAGCAATCATGGTCCCAATACAAAACGGCGTCCTGATTCCCAGCCTTCCAAGTAATTTGTTCTACGTGGATTCGACTGTGTGCACATGTGTGTACATGTGTGTATCTCATTATGGTTGCTAATACGTTTGACTTGCCGCACATGGAAATCTAATCTCTAATCGACTTTGCCTCTGCCTTCCTCTTCCACAAACCAAATCCGATTTCAAACTTTGCTTTTACGCCCAACCCAACTACCAAAATGCTTGACAGTTATTGGAGCTTGACTCAAACACCCTAACTAAAGTTAACATACGATATATGTATGTATGTATATTTATTATATTTTGGAGGCAATTAAGTATATTAAAAGATATAAGAAAAATAATACTAAAGTGTGTTCTAAGTTCTGTATTTATTACTTTTCCCTTTGGATGTTTAGTATCGTGAATTTTTAGACAAATTCAGATATTTAAAGTGTGTTTAAAATAATAAATTAGCATCTAATTGAGTTTTACCCTTCCAGCTTTAACTTTTGAGATGACAACTTTTTTGTCAGCTAACTGTAAAGTTTCCTTTGATGACCTTTTTTATTTGGTTTCTTGTTTACCTTTATCACACCACATTGTTAGCTGTTTTATTTATGTGCAAAGTTGCACAATTAAGTTATATTTTACTGCAAAATAAAAATAATTATTTCAAGTTGCTGTTGGGCACTGTAATTATTATTGCTCTGTGTGCGGAATATAATTGAACGTAGCAAAAAAAGTGAAAATAAGAATAATAAAAATGCAAATGCGAAATGTTAGCGAAACTTTGTCGTCTGGTGTGTCAATGCTGCATGTTCTCCAATTTCCGTGACAAAACTTAATTAAAGGCAGTACGCAGGACAACAAGCATTTGTCATTTGCCACATTTATCAAGGATATGCACATTGCCCTCTTAGGTAACCTTGAAAGTTACTTTTGTCATTCGAAAACTGTAGCTTGTGTGCAGCTCGTGCATTGAACAACTCTTCACCTAAGTTAACGCAATATATTTTATATTTATACGACTGTCAGTTTGTAGTAGAATTTAATTAAAACTCAGCGTATGAACTTTATATCATTTGGGAACGATTGTACATAAAATCAGAAAACGCCAAGCAATTCATAACATTTTCCGCATATTCCATACACACACAAATTCATGCGAATTTTAATAAATGTCATGTTTTGCATGCTGTTTGCTTGCTCAGTGATTGATTTATGTCACAATATTTGCCAGCAAATCCATCGCAATCTGCTCTGAAGCACATACTGGCTACCGAGTCTGACCCTTTGCCAGCAAGCAGGTAAACAACCACAACGAAAGCCAACAAATCACCGCTGTTGTGTATGAGGAGGGAGGGGTGTGTAAGCGAGTGTGTGAAAGTGATTTACAAACAGCGCTAAATTAATTCCGTATACTCTGGCTTAGGGTATTTTCCGATGCTAATATGCTTCCCTTTGCCTACTATTTTTTATGCAATGCAAAGGAAATAATAGAATTTACTATGTCTGTTTGTTTATGTGATAAGAATTTATGTTTAATGAGAGTTTGAAGTTATTTTTTGCTGATATTACAATAAATCTAACCAACAACATATTGTCATATATTTTCAAAGATCCTTGAATTTTGTAAAGTCTTCAGAACACATAAAAAAGAAAGCATTGGAGCAATCACACTGAAAATCCAGATTTTGTTAAAAAGTTTCAACTATAAAATTTACTACAAAATATTGTATGTATGGGAAAACTCAATAAATATGATTGGAAGGGCATTTAAACTCAGGATATTCCACTGACAACTTTCCTCACACACTTTATTTGATTTTCGCGCTGAATTTTGTTATTAAACTTTTGATTGCTGCAGTTGTCACCCACAAGAAGCCGGTAAATACTAAAAAAATAAATAAAAAAGAAATCGATGTATTTTTGGCTTTCAATTTGTGGTGGATGGCACAGTGTTTAACGAGTGTATTTCGGTGCGCTCAGTTACCAAAAGGGCAACTGTCAAAGCATTGCGAGATCTTCAAGCCAACTGTCATAAATGTCGACATCATTAAAATGTCATAAAGTTGGGACAGGCGGCCCACTAACCGCCCACACAGACATACCAAAAGCAACAACTAAAACAGAACCAGCAGCAAATGCAGCAACAACAACAATGGCAGCAAAAACAACTGTGAAAGTAGACGCTTTCAAAAATGTGCAAAAATTTCGCGCACTTCCGTTACATTTCGCATCCTTTTTGGCTGTTTATTTTTTGGCGGCGCTTCCCTTAGACAAACCGCTACGGATGCAGTCGAACCTCACCCAACACAGCCACCCACCACAATCTGAGGCCGCACTTGCTGCAAAATGACAAAGCAAGTTGCAAAAACTATTTCTTTTAAGGTGAAAGAGAGAGAGAGAGAGAGAGAGAGAGAGAGAGAGAGAGAGAGTGAGAGAGAGAGAGAGTAAGAGGCAATATGAAGAGATTGGGAGAGTCAGTGCTGCAGTTCATAAAAATTTCATTTTATGAAAATACTCGTACTTGTAATTTTATAGCACTTAATGTTGCTGCTGCATTGGATGAGTCAGTGACAGTGCTCTCAGATGTGCTGGTATTTAAAAGTTTCGAGTGTTTATGTCATAACAAGTCTATTACAGCCCCTAATGGCCGTGTCAAATGAAGCGTTTACCGCTTTTTGCTCTGACCCCATGCCAAAGTGCATTAATCATACGCATTGCGGTGCGACAATCAGCGAGTAAGCGATTTAAAGGATATACACACGTAAACGTATATAAATCTCTAGCTAAATCGAAAAGTAAAACCATAATCGTTTGTTCAATCCTGTCAATAAGCCCAGCTGAAATCGAAGCCATTAAAATATATTCCGAGGGCATTTTATTTTGAAAGCTAATTAAGTGCGGCCATTAGACGCGGCAGCGTTGCCTTTGCAACCAAGCCAAGAGGTGGGGGAATTGGGCACAAGGTCGATTAATGAGGCGCAACAAGCAGGCAAACACGCTCACCGATTGCCGCCAGGTCGTGGGAGGCGTGGTAGCAATAGCAACATTGAATTAAAGTTCAATTGGCCAAAGCACGCCAAGGGTCGTTAATAAAGCTACTAATAGCCAGTCCGTATGGTAGGATAAGCAATACAAACAGCTGCTTAAATATCGCTGCGGATCAAATTTTATTGCGCGTATCAGGCCCTCCTGCTTCGTGGAGTGTAACGTTCTGTGCTACGCATCCTTCTCTTCCATATACTCGGGTATGTAGGGATCTTCTATCAATGGAGCATCCTTATAGTATAGAATCATTAATGCCAAGGCAATAGCTATAATTAATGACAATGCAATATTATCGCGTGCAATTTCCATTTCAATATTTTTCATATAGTCATGAAACATGTCCTGACAGCCATCACAATCGGGTAGGTTACAGCAGGATGTCTTTGACCAGTTTCGATTTGCAATAATATAATCAATACGTCCATGGATGCCACAGCAATCGAATAGCTCCTCCATCGTTTCTATTTGGGTCTTCATCCAAAGGGCGTACAGTATCATATTGGTATAGTATCTGAGACTAGAACTATCCAGATACCGCGACACGGCAATGCATATCGTAAAGAGCAGAATGGTGAAGCCGGCGAGCATGTAGCCGGCAAACTTGAAGATCGACGGACACTTGGACATGCGTATGCCCAGTATGGCGAACAGTAGATAGACGAATAGACAGATGCCTCGTATCCAAGATATGCGTGCGGACAAACCTAGCAGGCCGATGGACATATCAAGCTCGGAGAGAGTTCTCGATCGCAAGTAGATGTGATTGTAAAGATCGACAAGAAATATAATGCCCAGTCCAATCAATACAACATTGATCTCAATCACAAAGCCCGGCGATATAGAACAACACAGCAACTTGGCCATGTCACATCCACTCTGTCTCTCTCTCAGTCTCCTGTTTCCTGTTTTTGCGGTGAGTTCCTGCCACTGAAATGTAATTCAATGTTTATTTACTTTGAAGTCGAAACGCTTGATAGCAGCTGCCGTATTGAAGTTGACCCCAAAGCCAACTGTTGATTTGAGCCAACTCGGATGGCTAATATCAACATTTCGCTGTGCTGGGGTTCTGTGGCCCGCTTCAGACAGGTTGCTGTGGTTTCAAGTGCAAATGAGTTTACTTTTGGCCATAAAATGTGGCACCTGTTGCGATGTGTATCACCCCACACCCACTTCCACACCTCCCTGTGGCAAAGAAAAAAAAATAAACAGCTACAGCTAGGATAACAGCAACCAGAAATTAAATATTTGCGAGTCAGTCACCTTGATGTTGATTGCTCTAGACCGGCCTCCTATTTTTCCCACCCTTAACAAGCATACGCACCTCCAGATAACGAAAAACAAGCGAAACCGAGTTGTGGGTAGTGAGTGCTTATCAACATGATACCCTGTATTTAGATGCAAGGCAGTCGATTCATGAAATACTCAATTTAAACGTTAAATGGCCTCTTGCACTTTGCAATGGTCCACTGCAAACTGCTTTGCAGTAATCAATTCAATTAACGCTGCTGATTAAGCTCTAAGAACATGTATAAATGTATGTGTATTACACATTTTATTGCCCGAGTTTTATGGTCGCCAGTTAAACTCTTGTAAATTGCGTCAATAAGTCAGCGTAAGATGGCAGCTTTTCAATGTGTTGTAGATAATTGTTGGCTGTAGTACTGCGTTGAGTATTAAGATACTTATGATCCTAGATGTTGCTGGAGCTGGACGATATATCCTGGGTAAATCATTTTTTAATTTACTATTATTCATAACGAACAGCAATATTTCGTTGCTCTGTTCGCTGCTTAAGCACTTTTTGTAACGAAGCTCTGTTTACTCTGTTAAAGTTGGGCGGACATTTGGTGGTCTCTCGCTGATAGCTTCCGACTTAGGCTAAAGGTGCAGCTGAACGTGTAAGAATGAGTGGAATCGTCTCGTTCTGGCGGCCTGCTTTCAATGTTTACAACTTAAATTTAACATCTTGAATTTAAAGTGCTTAATTAAAACTTTTCCGATTAAGTATAACACCTTTTCGGAGCACGCTCAAAATCTGTCACAGTTTGTTAATTAAATGAACAAACTGCAGCTGAACACATTGTCGGCAATGACAATTCGTGTTTTGAACCTTTTGCCGACTCAGACCAAAACAAGAAGAGAATTCACATGTCGCAGCTACGAATTCGAACTGATTGTTAGGGGTCCCATAAAATGCTTAAAGTAAATCCAACAACACGTTTAAAGTTATCAGAAATGGGCCTTTGTAAATGAACTACTTAAAAGCAAAATATAAATGAGCCTTTCTGAATGACCAGCAGGCTTTAAGTGGTAATATGCCCCATATGCTATATAACAAACTCTTGGTTGCCAAAATTGCGCAAAAAATTCAATTATTTGCACTTAAACGTTTTTAAACTGAAATGAACGCAAACGAGAAATGCGATAATTAGTATAATTAAATACACGTATCAACAAATATGCTTGGTATTTACACTCAATCCATATAAAATGATTATTACCTCAGTGAAAAAATTATGACCAGCGATATAGTAATGAAAAACATGGAACATGAACGAAGTAATGTCACTAAAAGTAATTGGTAAACATTTAATGATTACAGCCATATTTTCAATAACTACACTGTAGTTTACCGATTGCTATTTGTGGTTTGAGTAATATTATCCGCTTAAAAGTATATTTTTTTTTAGAGAATTATAGGAGTATTTCGTACCACATATAATTACATAATTGCGCTTATTAAGAGCATATGAGTTGAGATAATAATTATACATTTCTGTCTCTTGAATGATTACATATTCACTTCATTATTATTTTAATTGTATTATTTTATTAATTAAATAATTGAAATTGTTAACTTTCAGCTTGGCAGTGAATGAAGTCGCTTCAATGCACGTATTTCAAAATTCCCGTTTCTCGTTGTGCTATTCAATTGCAATTTTCAATTATAAAATTAAAGTCTTATAAATTACGTGCACTAATTGAAAATTGCATTTTGACGACAGGTCAATAAGAACAGCCACAACCTGCTGAGCAGTAGCGCTCAGGACTCATCAAATATTTAGAGGGTAGTGTAATTTTTGGCACTCCTCTAAGTGACAAGTCGTTAAAACAACAGCAACAGCAAGCATCTAGGGGTATGTAGCTCATCGAAAGGGTTCCAAGTCGCTTAACAACTTTCTGATTGACTTCAATTGATTTTAACTAACGCGTTTGTAAGTGCTAGCCATTAAATTTGCACAGCACCACACACTGATGAGTTTATAATCACAGAATCTAGCTGTGGGTTTTAAAAAGAGGCAGTTGAGTAGACGGCGCTTCATTGACCTATCGATGGGTTCACTTGCAACATGGAGTTCCGCAAAATATTTCCCAGCATCTATCCGTTGCCGGATAGTGCTCGGGGCGAATCACACAAGTCAACGCCACTGTTGCTACGTTGTGTCTTGCAGATGTGCAAACGCACTCTGCCCTAACGCTTCTTTATCATCTTTTGCCAGTGGCCCTTTGCCTGAATCTAAGCTCTGAATCTAAGTAGTTTTTCTTTCTTCTTTTAGCCTATCAAAATGTTAGAGATCTTAAGACTATACTTCCTAAGCTCTCATATATATTTTCATTTACTACTCCAGGATTCTTACTTGCCTTGTTTCGTTCTATAATAACTGTATCAGCCACAGTTTTCCCTGGTAGTCACAAATTATCTTTACATTCTTAAAAAAAATTTATGTTGCTTAAAAACATTGCTAATCAGATACGTTGTTTATTTAATTAAAAAGCACAAGCACTACACGATTTGCTATTACTACACTAAATTATGCAAAAAGGTGAGCTGATTTCCTTTGAATAATAGATATATGTGGAGTACACTCCAGAAATCATTCAGGATTGAATCTGTCCGCAATATTCATTTCCTTAACGATGGTGATGATCGAAAATGCAATCTTAGCTACCTAAATAAAAAATAAGGCAAATTTATAAGTACAATAATGGCAGGCTGCAAAACTTACTCTTATGTTGGTGCTCACCGATATCGGAAAGATACCGCCGGCGATGAAAACGACGGGCCGCTGCACACTGTGCAGAAAGTAACGTAGCGTGGACTGATATCGCGAGCTGGATCCTATCCAATTGCTTTGAAAGATGGCATGGGCAAGGGCCTCGCAGTCATCGATAATCAGATCGCAGATGTAGCAGAAGGGAAACGTCTGCAGCAGAACGGCGACAATAAACATGGCAGAGGCGAGGCCCGACCAACCGTCAGAGAAGAAGAACAAATTGATCAAGCCCACTCCAAGAACAACGCCAATGAGCAGAAACTGTATGAAAATAGTGCCCGATATGGCAGGTCGAATAAGAGCGCAGTATCTGAGAAGAGAAATAGTCACATAATATTGCCAAGTAATTGTCTATAATTTGCCTAACTCCAATATATGCTTATGATCCAAGACGCAATTCACCAGCTCCTCGTAGTTCTCGTCCTCGGTCATTCCTGGGTTGGTGCGCATCTTGCTAGTACGCCCGTTGAGTAGTTCTAGATGAGTGCGCAGGATTAGCGAATAGATCAGCGCAAAAGTGTCCGACAACAGAGCCTGCAGTATAACGCCTAACATTATTATATATTCAAACGTCGAGACCATCCAGAACTTGAGTGTGCCATCATGCCAGTCCAAGAATGGATTATATAGCTGATAGGGAGGACGACCGCTGAGCACGGAGGTCAGATAGGCGCAGCCTGCATAGCTGATGAACACAGTGGCGAAGATGAAAAAGACACGATTACACCGCGCGACAACGCGATGAATCTTCTCGCGCTCCTCTAGACTGGTGCAGCGCACATCCAACTCGTCCAGTAAATCACTGGCCTTAATCAGGCGCCGAAGCTCGGAGTACGCGATGATCATCTTCACCGAGCATCCGTGCACATTTATGCACAGCTGCAACGACGTTAGAAACTCGCCCGGCGTAAACAGATTAATATGCGTTATAAAGCTGCCCAGAAAACCCAGTGGCAAGTAAATGGTGAAAAACACAAAAGTCATCAGTGTCCAACAGAGATACACATAGCGTAATAGACCTTCCTTTGGCGGTATCCAACCAATAAACTTCATAGCTCGGAACAGATAGATGCAGCCAGCCCGGGAGGCCACCTTCTCCGTCAACGGCGCTTGTCTGATCAGTCTGAATAGCATTCTTGACGGAATACCAATTGTATCTAACGGCTCGTCGGTGGTGCATTCCTTTATATAGGTTAAAGTTTTTCATTCAGTCAAATAGTTTGTTATTAATTTTTAATTTTTTTAATTATTCACTTGAGAGCTTACTCAAATTTTGGGAGTCATTGCACATGTTGACTTTCCAACCTGAATTAATGATGGCCTGTAGAAACTTAACCAAAGCAGCCGCGTCCTCAACTCATCAAATATTTGTACTTATCCAAGTGACAAGTCGTTAAAATAACATCAACAGCAAGCATCTAGGGGTATGTAGCGCATCGAAAGGGGTCCAGGTCGCTTAACAACTGTCTGATTGACTTTAATTGATTTTAACTAACGCGTTTGTAAGTGCTAGCCATTAATTTTGCACAGCACCACACACTGATGAATTTATAATCACAGAATCTAGCTGTGGGCTTTAAAAAGAGGCAGTTGAGTAGACAGCGCTTCATTGGACTATCGATGGGTTCACTTGCAACATGGTGTTCCGCAAAATCACACAAGGCAACGCCAAACTTGCTACGTTGTGTCTTCCTGTTTTCTCATCTATTGGGTGTTGTCCAGTTTTTAGTGAAGATGATCTCCGATGGCCTACTTTCCGAGACCTTTTCACGGCCATCTATATAGACAACCCCAGTATAACTCCGTTGGTAAAGTTCTTCCACCTTAATGCCAAAACTAGTGGCGAAGCAAATAATAAGTCTCCTCTAACAAATTATGCCTTTCAGTAAGTAAAACCTGACTGAAAGATTCGAGAACAGAATACTGCTGGTTAACAGTCAACTTAAAGTTCTGTTCAATTTTCCATCCATATCCCACGAATCTGGAGGTGCTTGTCCCGCCTTCGCACATTTTGATGCACGACGTGGATGTTCCCAGCAAATGTACTCTGACGACAGTAAAACTTTTTTTTGGGTTTCTTCCTTGAACTTGCTTTCCTCGAAGCTACAAGGATTTTGATACCATCCAACTCTATCCAACACAAATTATCATGGTGGAAACTTGGAGTGAATACATCTTTCTTCTACACTCTTCTGCATATCCACTGCGTCATTCAAATACACGTTTGAAAAGCTATCATCACTTCTATCCAACGTTGGAGCTTGTACAAATTCGAGACAGATTTCGTCAATGTCAGATGATCAAACCGACTTGTGAGCCTTCATTCCAAGGCATTTCTTAATCGGAGTTCCTCTTTTATCAGTATGTAAGCTGAAAATCGCACAGAATGCCCCGTCAATCCTAATTCGCTGGCAACGGCTAAAGGCTCTAAGTCACAGATTTGTTTCAGTTGGAAGGAAGAGTACTAGTGGAACTCCACAAAAGAGTCAAGTGGCAATCCCCATCTCAAAATTTGCAAACGGGAGATATGGTGATTGCTTTGAAAACTCAATGCATATTAGATTTACCTCTAGATCAATCGAAATCGTGAATTGAGGTCGAAACATAAGCAAACAAAAAAATATATGGGCATAGGCCGAGACTTCAAAATGCCATAACTTCGTCAAAATTCAACTTAGATTAAAAAGCGAGGGCTTTTAAATCATAGTTTTGCCCCTAAATCAATCCTACATTTAAAGTTGAAAACGTGATAATGGGTCGGAGGACAAGTAAAAATACTGGCCTAAAAATAGGCATTTGGGCATAGGTCGAAACTTCAAAATGCCATAGCTTCGTCAAAACTCAACTTAGATTAAAAAGCGAGGGCTTTTTAATTATAGTTTTGCCCCTAAATCAATCCTACATTTAAAGTTGAAAACGTGATAATGGGTCGGAAGACAAGTAAAAATACTGGCCTAAAAATAGGCATTTGGGCATACGTCGAAACTTCAAAATGCCATAACTTCGTCAAAACTCAACTAAAATTAAAAACCGATGGCTTTTTAATCATAGTTTTGCCCGTAAATCAATCCTACATTTAAAGTTAAAAACGTGATAATGGGTCGGAGGACAAGTAAAAATACTGGCCTAAAAATAGGCATTTGGGCATAGGTCGAAACTTCAAAATGCCATAGCTTCGTCAAAACTCAACTTAGATTAAAAAGCGAGGGCTTTTTAATTATAGTTTTGCCCCTAAATCAATCCTACATTTAAAGTTGAAAACGTGATAATGGGTCGGAGGACAAGTAAAAATACTGGCCTAAAAATAGGCATTTGGGCATAGGTCGAAACTTCAAAATGCCATAGCTTCGTCAAAACTCAACTTAGATTAAAAAGCGAGGGCTTTTTAATTATAGTTTTGCCCCTAAATCAATCCTACATTTAAAGTTGAAAACGTGATAATGGGTCGGAAGACAAGTAAAAATACTGGCCTAAGAAATACGCATTTGGGCATAGGTCGAAACTTCAAAATGCCATAGCTTCGTCAAAACTCAACTTAGATTAAAAAGCGAGGGCTTTTTAATCATAGTTTTGCCCCTAAATCAATCCTACATTTAAAGTTAAAAACGTGATAATGGGTCGGAAGACAAGTAAAAATACTGGCCTAAAAATAGGCATTTGGGCATAGGTCGAAACTTCAAAATGCCATAGCTTCGTCAAAACTCAACTTAGATTAAAAAGCGAGGGCTTTTTAATTATAGTTTTGCCCCTAAATCAATCCTACATTTAAAGTTGAAAACGTGATAATGGGTCGGAAGACAAGTAAAAATACTGGCCTAAAAATAGGCATTTGGGCATAGGTCGAAACTTCAAAATGCCATAACTTCGTCAAAACTCAACTTAGATTAAAAAGCGAGGGCTTTTTAATTATAGTTTTGCCCCTAAATCAATCCTACATTTAAAGTTGAAAACGTGATAATGGGTCGGAAGACAAGTAAAAATACTGGCCAAGAAATAGGCATTTGGGCATAGGTCGAAACTTCAAAATGCCATAACTTCGTCAAAACTCAACTTAGATTAAAAAGCGAGGGCTTTTTAATCATAGTTTTGCCCCTAAATCAATCCTACATTTAAAGTTAAAAACGTGATAATGGGTCGGAAGACAAGTAAAAATACTGGCCTAAAAATAGGCATTTGGGCATAGGTCGAAACTTCAAAATGCCATAACTTCGTCAAAATTCAACTTAGATTAAAAAGCGAGGGCTTTCTAATCATAGTTTTGCCCCTAAATCAATCCTACATTTAAAGTTGAAAACGTGATAATGGGTCGGAAGACAAGTAAAAATACTGGCCTAAAAATAGGCATTTGGGCATAGGTCGAAACTTCAAAATGCCATAACTTCGTCAAAACTCAACTAAGATTAAAAACCGAGGGCTTTTTAATCATAGTTTTGCCCGTAAATCAATCCTACATTTAAAGTTAAAAACGTGATAATGGGTCGGAAGACAAGTAAAAATACTGGCCTAAAAATAGGCATTTGGGCATAGGTCGAAACTTCAAAATGCCATAACTTCGTCAAAACTCAACTTAGATTAAAAAGCGAGGGCTTTTTAATCATAGTTTTGCCCCTAAATCAATCCTACATTTAAAGTTAAAAACGTGATAATGGGTCGGAAGACAAGTAAAAATACTGGCCTAAAAATAGGCATTTGGGCATAGGTCGAAACTTCAAAATGCCATAACTTCGTCAAAACTCGACTTAGATTAAAAAGCGAGGGCTTTCTGATCATAGTTTTGCACCTAAATCAATCCTACATTTAAAGTTGAAAACGTGATAATGGGTCGGAGGACAAGTAAAAATACTGGCCTAAGAAATAGGCATTTGGGCATAGGTCGAAACTTCAAAATGCCATAACTTCGTCAAAACTCAACTTAGATTAAAAAGCGAGGGCTTTCTGATCATAGTTTTGCCCCTAAATCAATCCCACATTTAAAGTTAAAAACGTGATAATGGGTCGGAAGACAAGTAAAAATACTGGCCTAAAAATAAGCATTTGGGCATAGGTCGAAACTTCAAAATGCCATAACTTCGTCAAAACTTAACTTAGATTAAAAAGCGAGGGCTTTCTGATCATAGTTTTGCACCTAAATCAATCCTACATTTAAAGTTAAAAACGTGATAATGGGTCGGAAGACAAGTAAAAATACTGGCCTAAAAATAGGCATTTGGGCATAGGTCGAAACTTCAAAATGCCATAACTTCGTCAAAACTCAACTTAGATTAAAAAGCGAGGGCTTTTTAATCATAGTTTTGCCCCTAAATCAATCCTACATTTAAAGTTAAAAACGTGATAATGGGTAGGAAGACATGTAAAAATACTGGCCTAAAAATAAGCATTTGGGCATAGGTCGAAACTTCAAAATGCCATAACTTCGTCAAAACTCAACTTAGATTAAAATGCGAGGGCTTTTTAATCATAGTTTTGCCCGTAAATCAATCCTACATTTAAAGTTAAAAACGTGATAATGGGTCGGAAGACAAGTAAAAATACTGGCCTAAAAATAAGCATTTGGGCATAGGTCGAAACTTCAAAATGCCATAACTTCGTCAAAACTCAACTTAGATTAAAAAGCGAGGGCTTTTTGATCATAGTTTTGCACCTAAATCAATCCTACATTTAAAGTTAAAAACGTGATAATGGGTCGGAGGACAAGTAAAAATACTGGCCTAAAAATAGGCATTTGGGCATAGGTCGAAACTTCAAAATGCCATAACTTCGTCAAAATTTAACTTAGATTAAAAAGCGAGGGCTTTCTGATCATAGTTTTGCTCCTAAATCAATCCTACATTTAAAGTTAAAAACGTGATAATGGGTCGGAAGACAAGTAAAAATACTGGCCTAAAAATAGGCATTTGGGCATAGGTCGAAACTTCAAAATGCCATAACTTCGTCAAAACTCAACTTAGATTAAAAAGCGAGGGCTTTTTAATCATAGTTTTGCCCCTAAATCAATCCTACATTTAAAGTTAAAAACGTGATAATGGGTCGGAGGACATGTAAAAATACTGGCCTAAAAATAAGCGTTTGGGCATAGGTCGAAACTTCAAAATGCCATAACTTCGTCAAAACTCAACTTAGATTAAAAAGCGAGGGCTTTTTAATCATAGTTTTGCCCCTAAATCAATCCTACATTTAAAGTTAAAAACGTGATAATGGGTAGGAAGACATGTAAAAATACTGGCCTAAAAATAAGCATTTGGGCATAGGTCGAAACTTCAAAATGCCATAACTTCGTCAAAACTCAACTTAGATTAAAATGCGAGGGCTTTTTAATCATAGTTTTGCCCCTAAATCAATCCTACATTTAAAGTTAAAAACGTGATAATGGGTCGGAGGACAAGTAAAAATACTGGCCTAAAAATAAGCATTTGGGCATAGGTCGAAACTTCAAAATGCCATAACTTCGTCAAAACTCAACTTAGATTAAAAAGCGAGGGCTTTTTAATCATAGTTTTGCCCGTAAATCAATCCTACATTTAAAGTTAAAAACGTGATAATGGGTCGGAAGACAAGTAAAAATACTGGCCTAAAAATAGGCATTTGGGCATAGGTCGAAACTTCAAAATGCCATAACTTCGTCAAAACTTAACTTAGATTAAAAAGCGAGGGCTTTCTAATCATAGTTTTGCCCCTAAATCAATCCTACATTTAAAGTTGAAAACGTGATAATGGGTCGGAAGACAAGTAAAAATACTGGCCAAGAAATAGGCATTTGGGCATAGGTCGAAACTTCAAAATGCCATAACTTCGTCAAAACTCAACTTAGATTAAAAAGCGAGGGCTTTCTGATCATAGTTTTGCACCTAAATCAATCCTACATTTAAAGTTAAAAACGTGATAATGGGTCGGAAGACAAGTAAAAATACTGGCCTAAAAATAGGCATTTGGGCATAGGTCGAAACTTCAAAATGCCATAACTTCGTCAAAACTCAACTTAGATTAAAAAGCGAGGGCTTTTTAATCATAGTTTTGCCCCTAAATCAATCCTACATTTAAAGTTGAAAACGTGATAATGGGTCGGAAGACAAGTAAAAATACTGGCCTAAAAATAGGCATTTGGGCATAGGTCGAAACTTCAAAATGCCATAACTTCGTCAAAACTCAACTAAAATTAAAAACCGAGGGCTTTTTAATCATAGTTTTGCCCGTAAATCAATCCTACATTTAAAGTTAAAAACGTGATAATGGGTCGGAAGACAAGTAAAAATACTGGCCTAAAAATAGGCATTTGGGCATAGGTCGAAACTTCAAAATGCCATAACTTCGTCAAAACTCAACTTAGATTAAAAAGCGAGGGCTTTTTAATCATAGTTTTGCCCCTAAATCAATCCTACATTTAAAGTTAAAAACGTGATAATGGGTCGGAAGACAAGTAAAAATACTGGCCTAAAAATAAGCATTTGGGCATAGGTCGAAACTTCAAAATGCCATAACTTCGTCAAAACTCAACTTAGATTAAAAAGCGAGGGCTTTTTAATCATAGTTTTGCACCTAAATCAATCCTACATTTAAAGTTAAAAACGTGATAATGGGTCGGAAGACAAGTAAAAATACTGGCCTAAAAATAGGCATTTGGGCATAGGTCGAAACTTCAAAATGCCATAACTTCGTCAAAACTCAACTTAGATTAAAAAGCGAGGGCTTTTTAATCATAGTTTTGCACCTAAATCAATCCTACATTTAAAGTTGAAAACGTGATAATGGGTCGGAGGACAAGTAAAAATACTGGCCTAAAAATAAGCATTTGGGCATAGGTCGAAACTTCAAAATGCCATAACTTCGTCAAAATTTGACTTAGATTAAAAAGCGAGGGCTTTCTGATCATAGTTTTGCACCTAAATCAATCCTACATTTAAAGTTAAAAACGTGATAATGGGTCGGAAGACAAGTAAAAATACTGGCCTAAAAATAGGCATTTGGGCATAGGTCGAAACTTCAAAATGCCATAACTTCGTCAAAACTCAACTTAGATTAAAAAGCGAGGGCTTTCTGATCATAGTTTTGCACCTAAATCAATCCCACATTTAAAGTTAAAAACGTGATAATGGGTCGGAGGACATGTAAAAATACTGGCCTAAAAATAAGCGTTTGGGCATAGGTCGAAACTTCAAAATGCCATAACTTCGTCAAAATTTGACTTAGATTAAAAAGCGAGGGCTTTCTGATCATAGTTTTGCACCTAAATCAATCCCACATTTAAAGTTAAAAACGTGATAATGGGTAGGAAGACATGTAAAAATACTGGCCTAAAAATAAGCATTTGGGCATAGGTCGAAACTTCAAAATGCCATAACTTCGTCAAAACTCAACTTAGATTAAAATGCGAGGGCTTTTTAATCATAGTTTTGCCCCTAAATCAATCCTACATTTAAAGTTAAAAACGTGATAATGGGTAGGAGGACATGTAAAAATACTGGCCTAAAAATAAGCGTTTGGGCATAGGTCGAAACTTCAAAATGCCATAACTTCGTCAAAATTTGACTTAGATTAAAAAGCGAGGGCTTTCTGATCATAGTTTTGCACCTAAATCAATCCCACATTTAAAGTTAAAAACGTGATAATGGGTAGGAAGACATGTAAAAATACTGGCCTAAAAATAAGCATTTTTTGGGCATAGGTCGAAACTTCAAAATGCCATAACTTCGTCAAAACTCAACTTAGATTAAAATGCGAGGGCTTTTTAATCATAGTTTTGCCCCTAAATCAATCCTACATTTAAAGTTAAAAACGTGACAATGGGTCGGAAGACATGTAAAAATACTGGCCTAAAAATAGGCATTTGGGCATAGGTCGAAACTTCAAAATGCCATAACTTCGTCAAAACTCAACTTAGATTAACAAATCGAAGGCTTTTTGATCATAGTTTTGCACCTAAATCAATCCTACATTTAAAGTTAAAAACGTGATAATGGGTCGGAAGACAAGTAAAAATACTGGCCTAAAAATAGGCATTTGGGCATAGGTCGAAACTTCAAAATGCCATAACTTCGTCAAAACTCAACTAAGATTAAAAACCGAGGGCTTTTTAATCATAGTTTTGCCCGTAAATCAATCCTACATTTAAAGTTAAAAACGTGATAATGGGTCGGAAGACAAGTAAAAATACTGGCCTAAAAATAAGCATTTGGGCATAGGTCGAAACTTCAAAATGCTATAACTTCGTCAAAATTTAACTTAGATTAAAAAGCAAGGGCTTTCTGATCATAGTTTTGCACCTAAATCAATCCTACATTTAAAGTTAAAAACGTGATAATGGGTCGGAGGACATGTGTAAAAATACTGGCCTAAAAATAAGCGTTTGGGCATAGGTCGAAACTTCAAAATGCCATAACTTCGTCAAAATTTGACTTAGATTAAAAAGCGATGGCTTTCATAGTTTTGCACCTAAATCAATCCTACATTTAAAGTTGAAAACGTGATAATGGGTCGGAGGACAAGTAAAAATACTGGCCAAGAAATAGGCATTTGGGCATAGGTCGAAACTTCAAAATGCCATAACTTCGTCAAAACTCAACTTATTTTAAAAAGCGAGGGCTTTTTGATCATAATTTTGCCCCTAAATCAATCCTACATTTAAAGTTAAAAACGTGATAATGGGTCGGAAGACAAGTAAAAATACTGGCCTAAAAATAGGCATTTGGGCATAGGTCGAAACTTCAGAATGCCATAACTTCGTCAAAACTCAACTTAGATTAAAATGCGAGGGCTTTTTAATCATAGTTTTGCCCCTAAATCAATCCTACATTTAAAGTTAAAAACGTGATAATGGGTCGGAAGACAAGTAAAAATACTGGCCTAAAAATAGGCATTTGGGCATAGGTCGAAACTTCAAAATGCCATAACTTCGTCAAAACTCAACTTATTTTAAAAAGCGAGGGCTTTTTGATCATAATTTTGCCCCTAAATCAATCGTGCATTTAAAGTTGAAAACGTGATTTGAGGTCGGAACATAAGTTAAAATTCTAGCCTGAAAATCGTCATATAGGCATAGGTCGAAACTTCAAAATGCCAAGGGCGCTTATCGATCAGTACTATCCAATGAGTCGAATAAGCTCTAGTTTCGCACACGCCCTTAGAAGACTCAAAATATTTAAAATTTATTAAGGAGACATTATTTTATTTACCAACATTTCTAATTAATTACTTTGTTTATTTCCAGCGTGAATATATTTATTAAAACAATTAATCAACAGCAATGCAATACTTCACAAAAGCACACCAAACTACACATAATGTTTGCTTATTTGCTTATACTCAATCAATCATTTTTTAATCTATCCGCAATATTTATTTGCTTAACGATGGTAATAACCGAAAACGCAAACTTAGCTACCTTTAAAAGAGAGAAATTTACAAATTGAAAATAATAATCACAATAATACTTATGTTTGTATCAAGCTGCATAACTTACGGTTATGTTGCTGCTCACCGATATCGGAAAGATACCGCCGGCGATGAAAACGATGGGCCGCTGCACACTGTGCAGAAAGTAACGTAGCGTGGACTGATATCGCGAGCTGGATCCTATCCAATTGCTTTGAAAGATGGCATGGGCAAGTGCCTCGCAGTCATCGATAACCAGATTGCAGATGTAGCAGAAGGGAAACGTCTGCAGCAGAAGGGCGACGATAAACATGGCAGAGGCGAGGCCCGACCAAACGTCAGAGAAGAAGAACAAATTGATCAAGCCTAGTCCAAGTACAACGCCAATGATCAGAAACTGTATGAAAATAGTGCCCGATATGGCAGGTCGAATATGAGCGCAGTATCTGAGAAGAGAAATAGTCACATAATATTGCCAAGTAATTGTCTATAATTTGCCTAACTCCAATATCAGCTTGTGATCCAAGACACAATTCACCAGCTCCTCGTAGTTCTCGTCCTCGGTCATTTCTGGGTTGGTGCGCAGCTTGATAATACGCCCGTTGAGTAGTTCAAGATGAGTGCGCAGGATTAGCGTATACACCAACGTATAGGTGTCCGTCAACTGATCCTGCATTGCAGCGCCCATCGTTACCATATATTCGAACGTCGAGACAATCCACAGCTTGAGTGTGCCATCGTGCCAGTCCAAGAGTGGATTATATAGCTGATAGGGAGGACGACCGCTGAGCACGGAGCTGATATAAGCGAAACTTCCATAGCTGAAGTAGACAATGGTGAACATTAGAAAGACACGATTACACCGCGCGACAACGCGATGAATCTTCTCGCGCTCCTCGAGACTGGTGTAGCGCACATCCATCTTGTCCAGTAAATCCCTGGCATTAATAAGGCGCCGAAGCTGGGAGTACGTGATGATCACCTTCACCGAGGAGCCTAGCGCATTTATGCACAGCTGCAACGACGTTAGAAACTCGCCCGGCGTAAACAGCTTAATATGCGCTATTAAGCTGCCCAGAAAACCCAGTGGGAAGTAAATGGTGAAAAACACAAAAGTCATCAGTGTCCAACAGAGATACACATAGCGTAATAGACCTTCCTTTGGCGGTATCGAACCAAGAAGCTTCATAGCTCGGAACAGATAGATGCAGCCATCCCGGGAGGCCACCTTCTCCGTCAACGGCGCTTGTCTGATCAGTCTGAAGAGCATTCTTGACGGAATACCAATTGTATCTAATGGTTCGTCGGTGGTGCATTCCTTTATATAGGTTAAAGTTTTTCATTCAGTCAAATAGTTTGTTATTAATTTTTAATTTTTTTAATTATTCACTTGAGAGTTTACTCAAATTTTGGGAGTCATTGCACATGTTGACTTTCCAACCTGAATTAATGATGGCCTGTAGAAACTTAACCAAAGCTGCCACGTCCTCAACTCATCAAATATTTGTACTTATCCAAGTGACAAGTCGTTAAAATAACATCAACAGCAAGCATCTAGGGGTATGTAGCGCATCGAAAGGGGTCCAGGTCGCTTAACAACTGTTTGATTGACTTTAATTGATTTTAACTAACGCGTTGGTGCTAGCCATTAATTTTGCACAGCACCACACACTGATGAATTTATAATCACAGAATCTAGCTGTGGGTTTTAAAAAGAGGCAGTTGAGTAGACAGCGCTTCATTGGACTATCGATAGGTTCACTTGCAACATGGAGTTACGCAAAATGTTTCCCAGCATCTATCCGTAGCCGGATAGTGCTCGGGGCGAATCACACAAGTCAACGCTACAGTTGCTACGTTGTGTCTTCCGGATGTGCAAACGCACTCTGCCCTAACGCTTCTTTATCATCTATTGCCAGTGGCCCTTTCCCTTTGCCTGAATCTAAGCTCCACATTCTATCAGCCAATGTCACATTTCTTGAATTTTTCGCCTGGTGAGTTTCTCATTTCCTTGAAAGTGACCTTCAATGCATGGGCCTGCTCCACCGAGGTCATCGTTATCTGGGTGCTGGTCGAGCTGGATAGACTGGACAGACGGCTGACGTAGCAACGTGAGCGGGACAGAACGTATCATGCTATCTCGAACAGCAATCACATCTTCTGCTTCTTGACCGCATTGTATTGCAGCTATGCGTGAAGTCGGGCCTGAAGTACTTTGCCATTTTGTGCTCCCATCTTACGTACTCCTGGCTAATTTTGCGGATCGACAGCGACATCTTGGCAATGATCCTGATGAGAAGTTGGATCACCATCACCAAAAGTTAGTTAATTGCATTGAGGATCACAAGGCGAGTTTGATCTGATTCAGTGTTTTAGATGGAGTTTATGTCATCGGTAATTTACCTTCCTCCTTGCAGCTTCTGTGATACTTTGCGTCCCATGTCTGGAGGCACCGTCTTTGTGCAACTCTTGTTAATGGGTCTCGTTCTGAGGTATATTGTGATCAACATTGTATTGTTTGCCAACTATGGCCCACGAATTGCGGCAATGTCCTTTATATCAGCCATTATATAAACAACATATCTGCCACAATTTAAGTTTGCAGGTTGTTCGCGATGTCTTACAAAGATTTTCAGTTGTAAAGGCAAGCTTGGAGGACAGATTACTAAGAACCTCCTTCAAAGATCAGTATTTTTTGGCTACACACATCCTGTTCTGTGGCACTTCTTATCTTATGGTGTAACTTATTGGTGCCAGAGTATTGAGCATTCGGTTGCGCCTGACTGCAACGTTTTCTCATGTTTTTATTCATAATTCTGTCTGCTATTTAAAAAGTTACAAGTGCCAGGCTGCATCAAAGCCAATTTTATTTGTTGCCAATTGTGCTGGTTTCACTCAATGGATACAAGATATTCTGTGCAATATTTGGGGATTAAAGTGGAGTTGCGAACGCTGCCGCAAGGAACAGTCAGATATTCAGGTGTTTATGAGGCAGAGTAGAGGATCATCGTCTAGCTTTCAGTAGGCTAATTTTGATTTAATAGTGTAAGACAATTGAATGAGTCTCTCAAGCGGAGGAGATCTACTTAGCCTGGACTACCTCCAAGCCCAAGTTTACTGGCTGTTTTTCAGTTATTGCTTTATACATAGGTGACTCCTACTGTTGATAATAGTCAGCAGCTCAAGCAGCTTATTTCTCCTGCAATCAAAAGTGGTGGCTCTAATTTGACCCACAAATAACAAAATAATTAGTTATAAAGGAGTACACACATAAAAACGTATTCGGCCTATTATTACACTGACTCTAAGTCCTTCTGGTGCTCCATCCTCTAATGTTGCATCACAAAGGCATTAGTTTTTCTCTCTTCTTTTGTTAGAGATCTTAAGACTATACTTTCTAATCTCCATATATATAAACTCTCATATATATTCATTTATTTCGTAATGGAGCCCAAACTACTCCAGGATTCTTACTTGCCTTGTTTCGTTCCATAATAAATGTATCAGCCACAGTTTTCCCTGGTAGTCACAAATTATCTTTACATTGTTAAAAAGAATTTATGTTGTTTAAAAACAATGCTAATAAGTTACGTTGTTTATTTAATTAAAAAGCATAAACAGTACACAATTTGCCATTACTCCACTAAATTATGCAAAAAGGTGAGCTGATTTCCTTTGAATAATAGATATATGTGGAGTACACTCCAGAAATCACTCAGTTTTGAATCTATCCGCAATATTCATTTCCTTAACGATGGTGATGACCGAAAATGCAATCTTAGCTACCTAAATAAAAAATAAGGCAAATTTATAAGAACAATAATAGCAGCCTGATAACTTACTCTTATGTTGGTGCTCACCGATATCGGAAAGATACCGCCGGCGATGAAAACGATGGGCCGCTGCACACTGTGCAGAAAGTAACGTAGCGTGGACTGATATCGCGAGCTGGATCCTATCCAATTGCTTTGAAAGATGGCATGGGCAAGGGCCTCGCAGTCATCGATAATCAGATCGCAGATGTAGCAGAAGGGAAACGTCTGCAGCAGAACGGCGACGATAAACATGGCAGAGGAGAGGCCCGACCAACCGTCAGAGAAGAAGAACAAATTGATCAAGACTACTCCAAGAACAACGCCAATGAGCAGAAACTGTGTGAAAATAGTGCCCGATATGGCAGGTCGAATATGAGCACAGTATCTGAGAAGAGAAATAGTCACATAATATTGCCAAGTAATTGTCTATAATTTGCCTAACTCCAATATCAGCTTGTGATCCAAGACGCAATTCACCAGCTCCTCGTAGTTCTCGTCCTCGGTCATTTCTGGGTTGGTGCGCAGCTTGCTAATACGCCCGTTGAGTAGTTCTAGATGAGTGCGCAGGATTAGCGTATAGATCAGCGTAAAAGTGTCCGACAACAGAGCCTGCAGTATAGCGCCCTCCATTATTATATACTCCAGCGTCGAGACAATCCATAATTTGAGTGTACCATCATGCCAGTCCAAGAGTGGATTATATAGCTGATAGGGAGGACGACCGCTGAGTACGGAGGTAAGATAGGCGGAGCCTTCATAGCTGAAGTAGACAACGGCGAAGATAAAAAAGACACGATTACACCGCGCGACAACGCGATGAATCTGCTCGCGCTCCTCTAGACTGGTGCAGCGCACATCCAACTTGTCCAGTAAATCACTGGCCTTAACCAGGCGCCAAAGCTGGGAGTACGTGATGATCACCTTCACAGAGGATCCGTGCGTATTTATGCACAGCTGCAGCGACGTTAGAAACTCGGCCGGCGTAAACAGCTTAATATGCGTTTTATAGCTGCCCAGAAAACCCAGAGGCAAGTAAATGGTGAAAAACACAAAAGTCATCAGTGTCCAACAAAGATACACATAGCGTAACAGACCCTCATTTGGCGGTATCCAACCAATACACTTCATAACTCGGAACAGATAGATGCAGCCAGCCCGGGAGGCCACCTTCTCCGTCAACGGCGCTTGTCTGATCAGTCTGAAGAGCATCCTGGGCAGTTTACCGATTGTGTCTGATGGTTCGTCGGTGCTGAATTCCTTTATATAGTTGGTGGTCAAGCAACATTTTGTTATGGTTTTCAATGCAGTTTCAAAAAGTTTGCTATTAGTTTTGATATTTTAAATTATTCACTTGAGAATTTCTCGCTCTGCTCCGTTATGTTTTAAGAGTCGGGCGAGCAGCCCATGCAATTTGTGAGTCGTTGCACATGTTGATTTTCCAACCTGAATTAATGATGCCCTGAAGAAACTTAACCTAAGCAGCTGCGTTTGTTTGATACCAATGTCATGTACTTTTACTCTGATACCGACGCTATCATAGTGTATTGGTTATATGCAATGCCCGTCATTCTGTCTGCCTGTCGGTATGAGCGCATCTTTCTCCACACCTTTGGAGATAGAGACTTAAAAGTGGTCTGTGCCCGCATTAGACAAGGTGTGAAAATTGGAGTGCTTCGTCCACTAGGAGACTAGGAAATCGATAGAATGGATAATTCCAAATCGATACAACCACATATCTCCCACAATTTAAGTTTGCAGGTTGTTCGCGATGTCCTTCAAAGACCTGCATACACCTCGCCCACCTTCGCCGCTCCAGGGCATTAAAATTTTTAAATATCTATATATCTTCCGTAGTTTTGCGTCAGAGTCAAATTTCGTATGTATATTACTGGAAAACCACGCCCACTCCCGCCCCCCAATTTGAGAGCTTAAGTAATCAAGGTTGGAAGGAATACTACTTGGAAACATTTTTCGCTAACGCCCACTCTATCCCCCAAAATTCACAAAATCCTATATCTACCGCTGTTGTAAGGTCAAACTTGGAAGATAGATTACTAAGAATCACCTTAAAAGATCGGTATTTCTTGCCTACAATTCTGTGCAATATTTACGGATTAAGGTGGTGTTGCGAACGCTGCCGCAAGGAACAGTCAGATCTGCAGGTGTTTATGAGGCAGAGTAGAGGATCGTCGTCTAGCTTTCAGTGGGCTCAATGCTGACTTTGATTTAATAGTGTAAGACAATTGAATAAGCCTCTCAAGCGGAAGAGATCTACTGAGCCTGGTCTACCTCCAAGCCCAAGTTTACTAGCTGTTTTTCAGTTATTGCTTTATACATAGGCGACTCCTACTGTTGATAATAGTCAGCAGCTCAAGCAGCTTATTTCTCCTGCAATCAAAAGTGGTGGCTTTAATTTGTCCCATTCTGTGTTATCCGTTATAACACTCACAGCTTATTCTACTAAAGTTCCCAAGCCTCTTCTAGCGGTTGTACATAAAAGTAGATCTTTGTTTTACGGATAAATTAAAATCGAATTATGAAAGAGAAATTTGCTGTTTTAAAACAAGTATTCCGTCCAAGGAACGACTCCAGGATTCTTACCAGCCGTATTTCGTTTTATAATAACTTTATCACAGTCACAATTTTCCTTGATAGTCACAATTTATCTTTAAAGAGAATTTATGTTGCTTAAAAACATTGCTAATCAGATACGTTGTTTATTTAATTAAAAAGCACAAGCACTACACGATTTGCTATTACTACACTAAATTATGCAAAAAGGTGAGCTGATTTCCTTTGAATAATAGATATATGTGGAGTACACTCCAGAAGTCACTCAGTTTTGAATCTATCCGCAATATTCATTTGCTTAACGATGGTGATGATCGAAAATGCAATCTTAGCTACCTAAATAAAAAATAAGGCAAATTTATAAGTACAATAATGGCAGGCTGCAAAACTTACTCTTATGTTGGTGCTCACCGATATCGGAAAGATACCGCCGGCGATGAAAACGACGGGCCGCTGCACACTGTGCAGAAAGTAGCGTAGCGTGGACTGATATCGCAAGCTGGATCCTATCCAATTGCTTTGAAAGATGGCATGGGCAAGGGCCTCGCAGTCATCGATAATCAGATCACAGATGTAGCAGAAGGGAAACGTCTGCAGCAGAAGGTTGACGATAAACATGGCAGAGGCGAGGCCCGACCAACCGTCAGAGAAGAAGTACAAATTGATCAAGCCTAGTCCAAGTACAACGCCAATGATCAGAAACTGTATGAAAATAGTGCCCGATATGGCAGGTCGAATATGAGCGCAGTATCTGAGAAGAGAAATAGTCATATAATATTGCCAAGTAATTGTCTATAATTTGCCTAACTCCAATATCAGCTTGTGATCCAAGACGCAATTCACCAGCTCCTCGTAGTTCTCGTCCTCGGTCATTTCTGGGTTGGTGCGCAGCTTGCTAGTACGCCCGTTGAGTAGTTCTAGATGAGTGCGCAGGATTAGCGTATAGATCAGCGTAAAAGTGTCCGACAACAGAGCCTGCAGTATAGCGCCCTCCATTATTATATACTCCAGCGTCGAGACAATCCATAACTTCAGTGTGCCATCATGCCAGTCCAAGAATGGATTATATAGCTGATAGGGAGGACGACCGCTGAGTACGTAGGTGAGATAGGCGGAGACTCCATAGCTGAAGTAAACAAAGGCGAAGATAAAAAAGACTCGATTACACCGCGTGACAACGCGATGAATCTTCTCGCGCTCCTCTAGACTGGTGCAGCGCACATCCAACTTGTCCAGTAAATCACTGGCCTTAACCAGGCGCCAAAGCTGGGAGTACGTGATGATCACCTTCACCGAGCTACCGTGCACATTTATGCATGTCTGCAATGACGTTAGAAACTCGGCCGGCGTAAACAGCTTAATATGCGTTGTATAGCTGCCCAGAAAACCCAGAGGGAAGTAAATGGTGAAAAACGCAAAAGTCATCAGTGTCCAACAGAGATACACATAGCGTAACAGACCCTCATTTGGCGGTATCCAACCAATACAGTTCATAACTCGGAACAGATAGATGCAGCCAGCCCGGGAGGCCACCTTCTCCGTCAACGGCGCTTGTCTGATCAGTCTGAAGAGCATCCTGGGCAGTTTACCGATTGTGTCTGATGGTTCGTCGGTGCTGAATTCCTTTATATAGTTGGTGGTCAAGCAACATTTTGTTATAGTTTTCAATGCAGTTTCAAAAAGTTTGCTATTAGTTTTGAAATTTTAAATTATTCACTTGAGAATTTCTCGCTCTGCTCCGTTATGTTTTAAGAGTCGGGCGAGCAGCCCATGCAATTTGTGAGTCGTTGCACATGTTGATTTTCCAACCTGAATTAATGATGCCCTGAAGAAACTTAACCTAAGCAGCTGCGTTTGTTTGATACCAATGTCATGTACTTTTACTCTGATACCGAAGCTATCATAGTGTATTGGTTTTATGCAATGCCCGTCATTCTGTCTGCCTGTCGGTATGAGCGCATCTTTCTCCACACCTTTGGAGATAGAGATTTAAAAGTGGTCTGTGCCCGCATTAGACAAGGTGTGAAAATTGGAGTGCTTCGTCCACTAGGAGACTAGGAAATCGATAGAATGGATAATTCCAAATCGATACAACCACATATCTCCCACAATTTAAGTTTGCAGGTTGTTCGCGATGTCCTTCAAAGACCTGCATACACCTCGCCCACCTTCGCCGCTCCAGGGCATTAAAATTTTTAAATATCTATATATCTTCCGTAGTTTTGCGTCAGAGTCAAATTTCGTAGGTATATTACTGGAAAACCACGCCCACTCCCGCCCCCCAATTTGAGAGCTAAAGTAATCAAGGTTGGAAGGAATATTACTTGGAAACATTTTTCGCTAACGCCCACTCTATCCCCCAAAATTCACAAAATCCTATATCTACCGCTGTTGTAAAGTCAAACTTGGAAGATAGATTACTAAGAATCACCTTAAAAGATCGGTATTTCTTGGCTACAATTCTGTGCAATATTTGGGGATTAAAGTGGTGTTGCGCAAGGTGCCGCAAAGAGCAGTCAAATATTCAGGTGTTTATGAGGCAGAGTAGAGGATCGTCGTCTAGCTTTCAGTGGGCTCAATGCTGACTTTGATTTAATAGTGTAAGACAATTGAATGAGTCTCTCAAGCGGAGGAGATCTACTGAGCCTGGTCTACCTCCAAGCCCAAGTTTACTAGCTGTTTTTCAGTTATTGCTTAATACATAGGCGACTCCTACTGTTGATAATAGTCAGCAGCTCAAGCAGCTTATTTCTCCTGCAATCAAAAGTGGTGGCTTTAATTTGTCCCATTCTGTGTTATCCGATATAACACACAACTTATTCTACTAAAGTTCCCAAGCCTCTTCTAGCGGTTGTACATAAAAGTAGATCTTTGTTTTACGACTAAAATAAAATCGAATTATGAAAGAGAAATTTGCTGTTTTAAAACAAGTATTCCGAACGACTCCAGGGTTCTTACCAGCTGTATTTCGTTTTATAATAACTTTTCCTTGATAGTCACAATATATCTTTAAAGAGAATTTATGTTGCTTAAAAACATTGCTAATAAGTTACGTTGTTTATTTAATTAAAAAGCGCAAACACTACACGATTTGCCATTACTACACTAAATTAGCCAAAAAAAAAGGTGAGTTGATTTCTTTTGAATAATAGATATATGTGGAGTACACTCCAGAAATCACTCAGTTTTGAATCTATCCGCAATATTCATTTCCTTAACGATGGTGATGATCGAAAATGCAATCTTAGCTACCTAAATAAAAAATAAGGCAAATTTATAAGAACAATAATGGCAGGCTGCAAAACTTACTCTTATGTTGGTGCTCACCGATATCGGAAAGATACCGCCGGCGACGAAAACGATGGGCCGCTGCACACTGTGCAGAAAGTAACGTAGCGTGGACTGATATCGCGAGCTGGATCCTATCCAATTGCTTTGAAAGATGGCATGGGCAAGGGCCTCGCAGTCATCGATAATCAGATCACAGATGTAGCAGAAGGGAAACGTCTGCAGCAGAAGGGCGAAAATAAATATGGCAGAGGCGAGGCCCGCCCAAACGTCAGAGAAGAAGAACAAATTGATCAAGCCTAGTCCAAGAACAACGCCAATGATCAGAAACTGTGTGAAAATAGTGCCCGATATGGCAGGTCGAATATGAGCACAGTATCTGAGAAGAGAAATAGTCATATAATATTGCCAAGTAATTGTCTATAATTTGCCTAACTCCAATATCAGCTTGTGATCCAAGACGCAATTCACCAGCTCCTCGTAGTTCTCGTCCTCGGTCATTTCTGGGTTGGTGCGCAGCTTGCTAATACGCCCGTTGAGTAGTTCTAGATGAGTGCGCAGGATTAGCGTATAGATCAGCGTGAAAATGTCCGACAACAGAGCCTGCAGTATAGCGCCCTCCAATATTATATACTCCAGCGTCGAGACAATCCATAAATTCAGTGTACCATCATGCCAGTCCAAGAATGGATTATATAGCTGATAGGGAGGACGACCGCTGAGCACGGAGGTCAGGTAGGCGGAGCCTGCATAGCTCAAGTAGACAATGGCGAAGATAAAAAGGACTCGATTAGAACGCGCGACAACGCGATGAATCTTCTCGCGCTCCTCTAGACTGGTGCAGCGCACATCCAACTTGTCCAGTAAATCACTGGCCTTCATCAGGCGCCAAAGCTGGGAGTACGTGATGATCACCTTCACCGAGCTTCCGTGCACATTTATGCATGTCTGCAATGACGTTAGAAACTCGGCAGGCGTAAACAGGTTAATATGCGTTGTATAGCTGCCCAGAAAACCCAGAGGGAAGTAAATGGTGAAAAACACAAAAGTCATCAGTGTCCAACCGAGATACACATAGCGTAATAGACCTTCCTTTGGCGGTATCCAACCAAGAAGCTTCATAACTCGGAACAGATAGATGCAGCCATCCCGGGAGGCCACCTTCTCCGTCAACGGCGCTTGTCTGATCAGTCTGAAGAGCATCCTGGGCAGTTTACCGATTGTGTCTGATGGTTCGTCGGTGCTGCATTCCTTTATATAGTCGGTGGTCAAGCAACATTTTGTTATAGTTTTCAATGCAGTTTCAAAAAGTTTGCTATTAGTTTTGAAATTTTAAATTATTCACTTGAGAATTTCTCGCTCTGTTCCGTTATGTTTTAAGAGTCGGGCGAGCAGCCCATGCAATTTGTGAGTCGTTGCACATGTTGATTTTCCAACCTGAATTAATGATGCCCTGCAGAAACTCAACCTAATCAGCAACGATTCTTTGCTCCACTTTGTTTTGTGGAGTTTAATTTTTTAAATTGAAATCTTGCAGAGTGTTATATATTTGTGATAACTAGTCTCTCAGTTTGGATGGCAATGAACGCCAATTTTTTTTTCAGATACAGCTTTCTAATTGGATATTAATGTACCTTGAAATATGCAAGATCGATTAAGTAATACGTAAGAAAATCGTGCAGTCAATTTTAAGACTTATAATAGTTTTAGTATTGTGGTTAGGGTATTTCCAATTCGAGGTTGTTCGAGTGGAAAATTCTTACTGGTTTTGTTGTGAATTCGCGCAAGGTTGAATTTAATATTAGTTATATATAATATGCAGGGTCCTGCTTGACTTTAGTGAATGCCCGACGACAACAAAGGATCGTTGTAAAATGGCCGCTAATCGCTGCCAAGATAAACTCACAGTTTGGCTTTCAAGTCTGAGCACATAAAAAATTCAACTGCAATTATTAAATTTGGTGCCTGATATGGAAATACATTTTGCGTAATCTGCTTTAAAGTAACTCTGTATGTGTGGATTTATATGTGTATCACCAGCTTGGAGCTCTAATGAAAAATATGTTCGGTGAGTGTTATTAATATTCCTCAGAATGTCTGGCGTTTGACACATGTTTTGTTGTCGGTGTCGTTGTAGCTTTTGTTGTGCGTCTCGCAGCAGCAACTGCCTGCTTATACTGCTCTTCTCCCTATCTTACTCCTTGTTGCTGTGCACAAGTTGACATTTTTTTTCATTACTTCAACGTTTCAATAGAAGCAACAGCAGCCAGGCTGCCTAGCTCCAAATAAACTCATATGAGTGTGTGTGAGTTGAATATTGTGTCCAAAGGCAGCGCGTGAAGTAAGGGCAAGGATAATCTTTTGTTTGCCTTTGTACAGCTCACACTTCAGCTCCTTCGGCTTCCGATTCAGCTGCAGGTAAGCAGATGCCTCAGCTCTCTCTGGCTGTAGTTGTTTGTAGCTGTAGCTGCTGCCATTTCGGGCACAACGTATTTGTGTTTTGCTTTAGTTATTTGCTAGCCCTCCATCCGCTACTCACACTTGACTATTCACAGGTGTTTTGTACGGCACACACACACACACTCATTTCATATGTTGGCTGACAGAGCAGCTTACGTGCTGACATCTTCCAGAATTCGCTTGGAATTTATGCAGTGTAATAAAGCCAGCGAATTGGGCTCTGGTCAAGTAGAGAGTGTTGTGTGGCCTCAGCTGTCTGGACACAAAACTCATTTTGCAGCCGAATCGAGTCGTATCAATTAAGCTGTTTAATGTAGCGCACATGTCTTAGAACCAATTTGGGCAGCTTTACCCGTGGCCTTCCCCTCTCCACCACACCGCTTTAAATATTTGTCGCCCTCTCAACTAATTGCAGTTGGCGCGTGTCATTTTTGTCTTTTATGTCGGCTGGCAGGATGCTGCTATGTGCATTTAATATCATCAGCGAGTCATTTATTATCGCTTGACGTATTTATTTTAATTAACGGAAATTAATGCCACAGTGCGCAGCTGTGCGAACATGTTTGCAGTTGCTTAAACACATTTCGGGCTGCTCCCCGCACCCCGCACCCCGCACCCCGCACCCCGCACCCACTTAACCCCTTCCTACCAAGTTAGCAGCTCTACCGGCAGCTCGACAAACACCCGACGACAGGCGCACACATGAACGCACAGGACACTGGCTCCTATAAGGATACTCTCTGTATGCCGCTCAGTGTATCTTGTTAAAAGCCCAACACACACACACAGGAAAACACTCAGATAGGAGTGTCAATCTGTTTTTGATATGCTGTAAATTAATGGAGTTAACAACGAGGCGCGCTTGTTCGTCTTTGGCAGAGCTCTGTATTTGCCCTCAAAATATACACGTTAGGTATGTATGTACATGTATGTATGTATGCTTTTTTTATATGACTGCACAATTCGCCAATCATTAGCAATTAATTTGTGATCTATAAATATCAGCTAACACTTTAATATGTCATTTTAATTTGGGACAAATTAAACTTCTTCAGCTGTTGCTGCACTTTGGCTTTCTAAATTGTTTTTCAAGTGCTTTAAAAATTGTTCATTGATTTCTGTATACGTGAAAATTATTTGTGTTTGATAATTGTCTCTTTCAGGAACAGATATTTTTATGATTTTTTAATGACACACATACTAAGTATTTACTTCATCGTTTTTGAATTTGAGCACAGTAGCTGAGCGATATTGAAAAAGTAATATGCCCAATAATATCTTAACACCGATATAAAAAATAAATGCACTCAGAAAAAGGTCCCCTGTATTTTAGAAAATCTATATAGTTTTAGCCGGGGGCTTTCTTTAATTTCTTTTAGTTTCAAGCATTGGTTAAATTTAATGATTTTCTCAAACAGTTCCATTTTTGTTACACTTGAACATCCACCCATCAGGATTATGAATCGATACATTTTGAGTGTATTTTTGGAGTTGCATCGCATGTGATTGCTGCAGTGACTGTCTTAAAGTACACATTCTATTTCTGTAGAGGGCTTGTGTGGTATCACATGTGGAAAAAAAGTGCAGAGCAATATTTTGATGCATTTTGGACCCATGACAATGACCATGACCAGTCCGCGATAGTTAGTAAATTCAATGCCCTAATACATTAGAACAATTAGTAAATGGAATTAAGTGTGACACAAAATCAAATCTGGGTACAGCGTATACTTCTAGCCAAGCTCACTCTTACTTTTGCTTTTGGTGTGTGGGTGCTTAAAGTTCTAGCCCGGGCCCTGTTGGGAGCTGTTGAAAATTATTCAAAATTACAAGCGTACAAAAAAAATCATACATAATATGTACCACTATACGTTAAATGTATATATGTATTCAGCATAAAATGCTTGGAATCATTTTGCAGCCATGCATTAAATTAATTTTTGAGTTTTTTCCTGGCAAATGGCAAAAAATTACCCGTATACAAAGTGCACTTTGGTTAGGGGGTGCTCTTCTGGTGAGGGAAATTCCCCACAGCAGCTAGCGATCCTGAAGTACACACAAGCATGCACACACACACACACACACACACACACACACACACGGACACTCACACAGCTGAAGTACAAATGCAGATACAGCTGTGTAGACCAGGGTCATAAATTCCATTATTATTTGTAAACATTGCGACAGCGTGTGCCCCAAATTGTTAACTTAGCTACAAGGTCGCGCAAATAAGCAAATGCATATGAATATAAAAATTAAAAATAAAACTAAACAAAATAAAATAACACAGCACCAAACCGAAACATCCACACAAAACATTATGCTAGACAACACGCAAAACTTTTAGTTAATTTGCGTCTGTGTGAAGCGCGAGGACACGTATTCGTCAGTCTCTGGTTGTGTGCATGTGTGTGTGTGTGTGTGTGTGTGTTTAACAGTACATTTACATTTAGTATTGTGGTGTGACCAAAGAAAAAATGGCTTGACCCAAAGGTAATCAGGTAATTTGTTGAGCAGCGTCAATATTCGCACAGCCGCAACGTTTATTTGAAGTTCATAACCATTTTGTAAATTATTAAATTCACACACAAGCACAGCACATATAGAGACATATAGAGAAATGTATGTGTACATAAGAATGGCTTTGAGGCTACCACTGATTTTGCCCCGGGGTATTAAGCAAATTCTACCCGTACAGACCTACACCAGAGACTCCCTCTGACGTGTTCCTTAACTATATATTGGCAAGATAGTGAGCAAGTCCGTCAGTCAGTCAGTAAAAGAGTGAGTCTGTCAGGCTGCCTGTCTGTCTGTCAGCCAGACATAGTTAAAGTAATAGCAGAAAATAGCAACAACTAAAACTGATTTAATACCCACATTATGCGGGCAACACAGCAGGTCCGTGTTTGATTTCCTGTCTGAATCCTAAAAAGTGATATACTTGAAGAGCATTTGAAATGCATTGTTCAACTTGTCAATAGATTTCTGCCTGTTCAGTTAAGCAAAACATAAATGCCAGAGGTGAACAGGGGCATATCACACAATGGCAGCTCGTTGGCAAACAATAATTGCTTAGCAGCATTAATTAACTGTTTCGTAAAGCAATCTCAAAATAGTTTCTGCATTTTCATTGGAAAAACTTTGGTTCAATGGTAATATTAAATTGATCTATACATTGATTTGCCTGTTTGATTTGTTTAGTGTATAAATCATGCAATAAGTAGTTTTATTAATTATTTTCCAGGTAAAATTGAGAAAAAACAGAATAATTAATATTTTGGAAATGCAATTCAATTTTTTTTTACCATACCAATACCCCTAACACGACTTGAATGATTTGCATGTGAAGTGCTTTCGTTGCACCTTTAAATATGTTGTATGTATTGTATCCCATTTTGAGGTAGGCTTGCTCAGGGGTGGACAGTTGGTTTTCTATCCACTAACTCGTTTGTACACAATTGCTTTCAGTCATTTGGTTATACTCTGCTAATAAAGGTACAAGAGTATATTGGAGTTGCTTTCTGCCCTTCTGTTTGTCATTGAGTTTTAGTTATCAAATTTGAAATAATGATTATACAATGGTTCATGCAGTCCCCAACAATGCACGATCGTTGCTTGCTACCTGTAGTCCCCTAATATAACACTGGTCACAGAGTATTTCGCAGTTACGCGCGACTGCAATGTTTCCAGTTGTGTTGTGTTGTCGTCGTTGGAGTTACTTTACTGCAAAAAAGTAGGCAACATATTTCAATTGAAAAGAAAAACTACATTTCTGTTACAACAAAACATTACACTCCGATAGTGTCGAATGGGGACTGACGTAGGTGATAGTGGCGCGAGGAGAAGGGGGGGGGGGGGACAGGGGATTTTGGGCTGTGTTTGCAGGCAGACACGAAATCATTTCAAACGTGGCTGACGACAAAAGTTAAACGAGGTCAAAGTGTATGAATGCGATTCAAGCATATTGACCGTTGACTGAATGGCTGGCAAACATGCGAGCCAGCAACATAAAAAAAAAACAAAACAAAAAAATAACAATACCAAACACTGTGCCAAGCTCAGTATCTCCCTTGCTGTGTGTGTGTGTGTGCCTGCTGCTGTTGAGTGTGATTTGTATCTGTGCATTTGTATAAGTTCGCCTGTGTTTGACTGTCTGTTTGCTTTATTTATTGAGCAGCGGGCCGCTGATAAAATTTCAATAAAATCAAAATGAAAATGCATTTGAGTGACTGGCAAATTGCAGATCTGTCCATCTATCTTTACCCCTTAATCACCCCGCTCCAACACAATTATGTTCGCTTGTGTGTGGTGGCTTGCAAGTGTTTCTGATTTGTATCTTTTTTTTTTAAACAGTTTTGCTTCATTTGCAATCGCCGCAGCTTCCTTTTTGTAACTACTTCGCTGCGGTCTCCAGCCACCAAAGCGCTCATGCAAAAGCAATTTCCTGAAGTTTTTACCCCACTACACACACACGCAAACGCACACGCAGAAGCACGCACACACGTAAGGAAGCGAGCTCAGTTGAAAGGCATTGGCCAAGTTGTACGGCGCTGAACGCTGTACGACACTCGACAGCATTCGAAAACCAATACGACTGCGATTATGCGGCTCTGCTAGTCTGTATCTGTGTGTGTGTATGTGATGTGCCGCGCACTCTCAAACTTACGAATTGCGCGTTGTAAGTAAGAAATCATTGAGGTTGGTCGCCACACTAATGGAAAACGACAAGCGGCATGTGGGCAAACGTTTTGCCGAGCAGCCCCCGCCGCCCGTGTCTTTGCTATCCACACTTCACCCTGTGGTTGCAATCTCCTTAATTTGGTGAGCTCCCCACCGCACCACAGCACCACCACGCACGTAGCCGGATGTTGCTCGAGCGATAGTTGTCGTTGTCGTTGGCAGCTCAAGAGGAGCTGCGGCGTAAGTTTACTTCACGTTTGGGTTTGGTCACCGCAAAAGTTTAACTGCTAGTTGCGACAGTCCTGCCTTACCATCTGCCCCTGCCCGCGTACATTGGTACGGTGCGTGCCGCAACTTTTCCGCCTGCAGAAAGCATTATAGGATCAATTTCTTTTGAGCACTGATTTGCTGTCCATGCCAGCGAACCATCTGCATATACATATATACCACCCATTGCGGTTGGATGGGGTTGAAATCGGTCATTAATGTTGTTCAGCTTTAATTGTTGCTGCCCCTATTACGATTCCTTGCGGCAGTCAGGCAGTCAGGCTGTCTGCCTGTGCTTGCCTTGGCTTAATTGAATGGGTAACGCAATAAGCACGTGACATTAGCTGAAGTGAACGCATTTTTGAATTGTGACACACATTTTGTGCGTCTTACCAACGAAATTGAATTTGAAAAGAGAGTGCATCAGCTCTAAAGAGAACTGTTGCAGCCTACTGCTCGCTCTTAAATTGCCTGCGCACTGGAAGCTACCAAGCGCACTGGATGTCAAATGAAATCGAAATTCGAAGGCGCGTAACTGACCTGCAAAGTTTGCCAAAGCTTGTGCATTCGCTCTCAGTTTCCCACTTGCGCACTGTGCGCATGTCTGGCGCTCAGCGACTTTCCAGCTGTCAGACAGACACGAACACACAGGACGCAGCCTGACTGAAACACGGACGTGCACCGCTATCGTTGTCGTTCTCGTCTTGCTCTTCGTTTTCGTTCTCCTGCTCGTCGGGCTGCTCGTTTGCCGTGGCGAGGCAGCGCCTTAGCGCCCTTCTCAGTTCACTTCGTATACTCGTTGAAAGCTGTTCACGTTACGGCAGCCACGCACGGCTCTCAAGCCGTAAAACGCCAGCCAGCAATAATAATATCCCAACAACAATTGCAATACTTGCCACAACAATAGCAACAAGAGTTATTTCCCAGACTTGGCCTCCGGCAAATAGTCGCGCAGCGCGTTTTCCGAGATTTATTTTTGGCAATCGAGCCGCCAAAAGTTCAAGTCGCAAGTTCAAAACAAAAGGCGGCTTACGCACGTGTGTGAGTGTGTGTGCGTGTATGTGCGCGTTTGTGTGAGTATGTGTGGGGCGCATATCCTTGCTTATCCTTGAAAACGCATTTGTGAGCACGAAAAAATACTGTGCATGCCAAAGGCAGCAACAAGGCGTGAAATTCGTCCTGTGTCACCATCTTTGTGCGTTTGTGTGTCTATCTCAAGAGCAGCAGCTTAAAATGTTGCTCAGCAAATTGTCAGCGCACCTGTGAACGCAACTGAAAAGTTGGCACCAACAAGCTAAAATATATGCAACAAAAATAAAAAATAAAAGTGAAAGCGCCTGCACCGGAAACGGAAGCTGACAGCCAGGCGGCAGGCAGGCAAGCAGGCAGTAGCGGGACCAAAAGCGAGGCACACATCACATCACAAGTGGCAAAGCGGCAACTGCCATGTGCTGTAGCTGCATTGTTACTTTGTTAGCACTTTGACCCAAATCGCATGCAACGCGCGTGTGTGTCTGTGTGGGTGTGTATGTGTGTTCGAGTCAGTTAGAGTGTTTTAAATGCATGACCGATAAGCGGACCGGTCTCAATGCCGTGACAAAGTTCCGTGTGAACAACAGATAAAAGTCGCGCAAAGCAAAGTGAACACAAGTAAAGATTGCAGAGAGAAGAAAATTATCAAAAGGATTCCTTTGCAGATAAACACAAATCTGTTATTTATACTTTATGCGTATGTCCAAAGTTCGCCTGTCAACGGGACTTAAGTGCATCTCTGTTGCCACAGCTGTCACATTTCAGACTTTGGATTCAGGATACAGTCGGCACTCAGCTAGCAGCTTCACACATGTGAGTTTTTTCGCACCTCTGAATTCAATGACTTTTACTTTAACTTTATCCTCAGCTTTCTCCTTTTCCTTCGTCTTCGATTTCGCTTTCGCTTTTGCTACTTAGTTAACTTATCGCCTCACTCCGGTCTGCCACGTCGCTCACCCGATTCCATATTTGCCACGGATGTGAAAGTTTGACATTCGTTAGTTTATGGCCAGCGGCAAACGTAAAATTTGTTGTTGCCCTCTCAGTGTCACAAGCACTCTCCCCCACTCCCCGATCAAATTCCACAAACTTCATTTCCCGTTTCAAATTTTACGGCATTTACATTTACGGCCGCATAAATACGTGTCTTTATATGGCACATACGAGCTGGCGGCAGTTTTAGCATATCGTTTGTTATCATTTATTTTGATGGCCTCCAACAATTTTATGCGGTTCATCTAAAGATAAACAAATAGAAAATAAATAAATAAATTGTCCTACATACTTTAGCATTATTTGCATATTCAGGGCAATTTTAATTATACTTGACAGTCTGACAATTGTAGACTTTATTCTAATTGTTACGTCTGCTTACTTTACTTTATTCACAACGGCTCAGACGTCTCTAAGCCACAAACAATATATATCCCCCAACAGCTTCACCAGCCGACTCGATATGGCCATGGCCGTTCATTTCTTGAATAAAAGAATAACTGAGTTTTAAAGTAATCTTGAGCGGATCAAACCTCTAAAACATATAGCTAATATAAATCTAAAAGATTGAAAATAATAATTTACATGAGTATAAATTATAGATACCTAAATGAATTAATCTAAATCAACTTCATATAACGTAAATGATACAAGATATCGATCTAACTATATATTTAAACAAAGTTCCATGTACATATTTAATATTCCTTAAACGAACATTGGTTTATCAAAAGAAATCACTTTATATACCATAAATTGTTAGATTTCTAATTAATGTCTAACCTTTTGCTAATAAGCATCGAACTAATTTAACACTTTAAATAAAGCTGTAATTAAATCTAGGAGCAGAGTAACTCCAAGTGAATCACACTTCTCTCTGACACTTTTATGCCTTTAATATCTTAAATACTGGCAGAGCACTGTTGCCTGGAGCAATCGTACTTGTTTTATCCCGAAGGCAATTATTCTTAATTAACGATGGTAACCATGAACGTACATATATACACAAGTTTCAGCCACATTATTTGCCATTTCAATCACCAAATATTTGTCATTAATTCGGTAGCTATCGGATGGATAAAGGTATTAATATAATTTAGGCACAATCGTAATCGTAATCGAATAATACCAAAATTTCATATCGAAGTAAGCAATGTGTTAGGTATTTTAATTGAATATCCGCTGCTCATTGCCTTAAAAGCAATCAAATTGCATTTCAGAATTCAAAATTCTTAAATGAAGTTTCCTTGAAGTTAATCAAAATCGGCAACGCTTGACTTGTGTTTTGATTAAATTGGTTGAAACTTGCCATAAACAAGCCAATGTGATTATGGCAACTTAACGCGAAAACCGCCGCACGACTAAGCGCTCTTAAGGGGACTTGGTGCTGGAGGAGAGGGTGGGGATGGGATGTCATAAATATGCAGATAACAAAAATATCTACAACGGCGGCTTCTTAATGAAATGGCAAAATGAAAACACGGGAAAATTGCTAGCAAAAGGCAAATATTTGCGTAGGGCCTCTGAGACACGTCGCTAATGGAAAGTCGTCGACGGCGTCGATGGCTATATGGAGAGAACGCACAGTGTGGCAACATGTATATTGGTGTGTGTGTGCGTGTATTGTGCGTGTGTGTGTTTACGGTGTATATGACATGGTGACACTGCGGCTAGAAACCAATTAAATATATTTCCGCTTCGATGTCAAAATTAATGTGAATTTGATATTTGAAAGCTCGCACGCGCACGCACAGTGGTGCAAACAGTAGAAGGGATTGCGGCACATGTTTTGGGCGTGGCATTCTGAAAAGTCGCCTGGCGATGTCAACGGCTCGACTGTCTGGCATTTAACGAGCCCAGCTAACATGCTGTCACTGAGACGGTCGACGGCTTAACACAAAAGCGTTTCAGCACCCGGAGGATACAGGTGAACATGTTTAATAAGGCGACGCCTTTGGGCCAAGGTGTCAGTTGTTGCATGTTGACTGGTGCCTGTTGGCTGTTGGCTGTCTGGACGTTGACACAAACTCAAGAAGGCAGTGGACGGTCTCCCATAGGGCGTACGTGTAATTGCTAATGAGTCAGGCGCCCATATGTGTAATATGTATATTAAGCATACGCCTGATATGCGCATAAGGTTAAAATGTCAACTTCGCTGGAAAAACATATGCTGATCAAATATTTAAATACGAGTTCTGAGAAAACAAACAGAAAGCGCAGCTCTTTTTAGTTTAAGCTTGAGATTCTTGTTTTTATTTGATTGGGTGTGTATGTGTGTATGTGTGTGTGTGTGTGTGTGTGTGTATAAGTGATCAGGGGTTTTGCCCTGTCTAGTTATTTATGCAAAATATCTACAAGCACAATAACATTGGCAAATAAAAGCAAACAATATTTAAATAAAGGATTATGAAGACAGGACAGCTAACTTGGCCTGCAGCAGCCCAAGAAAAACATGAAACATTGAAAACTTGTCTGTCGGTTTGCGTGTATGTGTGTGTGTGTGTGACTTGGCTGACTGCCTGACAGGACTCTAGCTGAATAAAGCTGTATCATTTTCTTGGTGCGTAGACTGGCTGGCAGCCTGCTGCGCTCCGTCTGCCTATGTCGCCGCATATTTTATTGTGTCTTCATCTCCGCCAAGGCTTTTGTTTTCATTTTTATACCCTGATCCCATTTAAATTGAGTAAAAAGGGTATAATGCAGTTATGCAAATGTGTGTAACAGACGGAATGAAGCAGCTTCGATCCCCATAAGGCAATCGAGTCGATATAGCCAATCCCAACAGTATGTCTGTCTGCTCGATCTAAAAGAGTGAAAAACATCGTTGAATTTTATGTCGAAAAGAATATATATATTTATATATATATATATAATTGCTGAACGTGTGTGCTTCAGGGTATCTAGCAGTGACCTCTCCTGGAAAATATTTACTTGTTTTTAAATTCATTTTTATTCATTAGAATGTGTCCCGCTCATTGCAGGATGATGTCATGTTAACAACAGCTTCCCAGCTCAACTCTCTCTGTTGGCACGCACAGCCAGTTATTATGCTAAGCATATGTGCTTGGGCTATCAACTTCTACGCCCACACACATTTATGATGGCTGTATGAATTTCAAGTGTGCCTCATCTTCTATTATGTTTTATGCAATCCTTAAGCTTATAAGCATTGTCAGCCGCTCTGGTTTTCATTTTGCTTAGCATACTTTTTAAATGATTTCATATGCATAGCTCTGCCGTCGCTTGGCTTCTTCTGTTGTTGTGAATGCCAACTTTTAATTTCCATTTATTTTGGCCGACTTTTGGTCCAGCTGATGGCCAAGGCTTATCTGCTGCTCTGCATCATTGCATCCTTGCACTGTGCTGCCCCCAGCTGTCCCAGCTGCTCAGCTGGCTCTGGGTTGCATTGTGTAGCCTTTCTGCAGATATAGATATATATACTCGTATATATATATGTAGCTGTATTTTTAATGCTTTTCCATTTGATTGATTACGGTGCACTCGAGCTTTTTATAACCTTTCGCTGCGGGTCTTGATACGCGATGTTCAATGATGTTCAATCAAGTATTTCTTTATTTAATAGCATTTATTGTAGAAGAAAAATTATATTTCTTTCTTACTTTTCATTATTCATAACTATTGATCTCTTCCTCTTCTTCAAGTTGGTGATCACACAATTGGTATCGATATCAATGTTATGTTCAGATTATTATTATTACTTATTACTACGTCACTGGTAGCCTACTACCCACATTACAAGTGGCATGCCACATTATGTAAATTTTTTTTTAATTGTCAGCTTACTTATTAGTAGATCGTTCGTTGGCAGACATAAAATTTTATTTGTCAACCATAAATGTAGTTATGCCAACGAGTTCTACGAATAGGCCGAATACTTAAAGCTCATAGCACATTAAGTTTAGGCAGTCGCCGAAGCAACTCTTGCCAAATTTACACACTTTGTAGAGGGATGGAGAGGCGGGCCAGTTAGTTTAATGACTGTGCCGTATTTTATCTGAAGTGAAATGAATTTTAACAATGGCCAATAAACATTCATAGAATAATGAGCTAATTAAATTTACACAACTTTTGAGTGAGCTTAACAAATTAAGCGCGGCCTTTGCATAATCAAAGATACATAACCGATTCTTATGGTGAAATATGTATCCAAATACATCCCCAGTTAAATATATATACATATCTCATCACACCCTTGCACATTGTCAGCAATTGACAACGACAGGGTTTTGTTTTGTAAGCTGGTCAACAATATGATTACCTTTCACCCCTCACCCACCCACAAGCACGTATGGCTAATCAATCATGTTCAACCTGGATTGCGGCCAGGTGGGACAGTTCGCAGGTCAATGTTGCTGTTGTTGTTAATACTCATTTACCGTTATGTAAGCTAGTTTGGCAGTCGAACTTGGTTTGGTATTGTACTTAATTATTGAACACTCGGTTCAACTAATTATGCTAAGAGCCGAAAACTGAGATCGTGTTATGCTGCTGATTTATTTGGTTTATTTTGTCGGGGCTACTGTTTTACTACGTCGTGTTTGTTAGCTAGGGTAAAGTGTGTATTTGTCTGTTTTACCTTGAAATCCGAACATTCTATTAGCACAAAATGAATTATTAATAAGTGTGTCAATGCGGTCTGACTAACAAGGTGTGTGTGGGCGGGTGTGTGTGTGTACAAATGGGGGTCTGATAAGGGATATGTAATCGCACACACATGCATACAAATTGTATTTGTGTGCAAAGTCATTAAAACTGTGACACAGATGAAAATAGAAGCAACATGGAAACTTTGGGACTTACCTTATCCACACACACACACACATACACACACACACTCAGAGGGAGTAAAACTTAGGCGCTGTTTATTTAGGCGGTATTTAATTGGCCGGCGGCTGTGTGTCGAGCTAGTGTCGAGCTGGTGTCGTGCTAGTGTCGAGCTTTGCGCATAAGCAGAAAATCATTAGTTAAAATACGCAAATATCTCTAACGTTTTTATTAGCCGAGCAAAAAGTAATTGCCCACAATTAGGGCTTAAATTGTATGGTCATGGGGAGACATTGCATTGTCCTACGCACAACCACAAATAGAATATACGCTCAACCCAAACATACACACACACCCACACACGCGTAGCACAAGCTGAATGAGTTCCCTGGGGATTAAGCAAAGCGTGAATACGTTTTGCTTGCTCGTTAACTAAGAATTACCCCATGTGCACACAAATACATACATATATTTGCAGCAGATTCCTTTGCCACATTTTGCCTTTTTCTCTTTTTTTATTTTTGCAGTTTTGTATTTTGTCTATGTCTTTGCATTTGGTTTACTTTGTATTTTTACTTTTTTTTTTTTTTTTGCCAAAGCAGAACAACAGAGTGGCAGAGTGGCAGAGAGCGAGAGAGTGATAGATGGAGAGAGACACAGCTTGAACTGCCTCCGCCTCGCCAGCTAGATTCCCCTTCTCTATTTATTTTTTATTTCTTATTTTTTTTCTGTTTTGGGCCACAACGTTGTATTTTGCTTTTATTGTCTGACATTGCTTTACATAGAAATGTGCCTTGGATTTTCTTTCCAGCGTCCAGTTCACTGAAGCATGTGCTTATATATGTATATATGTATATGTATATGTATGTGTGATATACATTTTTGCGTTCTGATTGACACTGATTTTGTTTTTGCATTGTTATAATGTTGTTACGCCAAAATGCACATACATAAAGCTCATCAAACAAATAAACAAACAAACAGATAAATTCTTTCTCACTGATCATTATAGCATAGCTTTCAGCTTTTCCTGCTTAGTCGTGCACAATTGTGTTTTGTACATTACTTTGTTGTTTTGCATAAAATACAATTTGAATTTTCAATTGAAATTTACGCTTTGCCGAACGACACTCGACAATTAACTATTGAGAGCATTTAATTGAATTATTAAATGGCTGCCAATTTTGCCCCTAAATGCATTTACAGTTTCCACGCAAATTCAATTAAAACTTACAAAGTAAATCACGCGCAAAGAGTAACTCACACTCGTCTTGTTTTATGAGCGTACACAAAAAGTACGTAAAATAAATATGAAATATTTGCACAGCCCACACACACACATACACATGGACCTGCCTTCGTTGCTGTTGTAACTCGTTAGCGAGCTTGCCACGAGTTCAAGGCTCTGTGTCGCAAGGATCAAGTTGTTGCGAGGCGCGTAAATAAAAACATGTAAGTGCCAACAATAATAAAAACAATGCCCAGCCGAAATGAGCACAACCTCACGATTTTTAACATACATCAAGGGTGTACGGGGCGGGAAGCGGTGGCAAATGAAACGAGCCAAAACGCGACGCGTCGCGACAAAAACACTACGCGAAAAATGCTTGGAAAGAGACGCAAATGAAATGCAGATGAACGCAGCTAGAAAGAAAGCAGCCACTTGACAATCAGGGCAGGTGTTAGTGTGGCAGCCTGGCCTTGGAACGCCTGGTCGAGGACAACGTAGCCTCACACATACACACTCACTCACGTACACACAGCTTTCACTCCGCTTTTGTATTTCAAAGGCAACGCACGAAGTGCATTGAAGCTGGAGACATGTTGCCAGTTGGCATCTTTCTTTTTCACAATTTAACAATTTAACAACGCGTTACGCGAAATAAAAGATGCTCAATTTACATCAAGGAAATACAAATTTTTCACGCTGCAGTGCCTTTAAAACGGAGCATTTCTTGTCGCTGGGATCAGCGATTCGTTTTCTGTTATGTGATAAGGCTGCAAACTGTAAACTGAAAAGGCTGAAACTGAATAGCGTGAACAACTTTTCCAACACCCCTACAATTGCGAGGGTCGTTTCGTAAATTACATGTCAGTTAAGTTATTGGTAGATAATCTATCGACATCATTTCCAATACATATAGATTTTGTAAATAAAATAAAATACTTTGCCAGAAGTAATGAAACTTTTGGTAAACATTATATATAATTTATTACTTGTATCTTATCAAATATATTATCAATACGAAATTGAAAATATAAAGAAATTCCCATTTACATACTCAGAACCTTTTAGAGTACAATTTAAGCATGCATTTTTACCGAAATTGGGACAGGGTCTTTTAATTAATTACATACAATATCATGATATGACATCACAACAGCAATCCTTAAATTTTTTCCCATACCGCATTTAAAAGTGGATTTACTAAAAAAGTAACATTTCAAACAGCCCGTTTTTTGACAGAGGGCATCATGTCAAAATGTTCCTTTTGCTTCTTTGCCATTTCTGTTGACGCTTTCGCTGCTGCTTCTGCTAGTGGTGGTGCTGCTGTCGCTTGTAATGTGAGCTCATTACCATAAAAGCGTTACTGAGAGCGACTGACTGCGACAACTGAACGCACATATGAACACAGCCAAAGTAGCTCAGGAAATCCAAAAAGGAAAAAGAAAGGAGGCAGAGAGGAAAAGAAATGTGGAATGAAAGCTGGGAGCAAAACTTATAGATGTCTTCAATTTCAGTAATAGCACTTCGGGGCATGTGGGATTTGTGTGGCTGGCTTGAAAAGAGACCCCTTTGGCCAAAAAGTTTTTAACTGCTGCCTGGTGGATTTTAAAGTGTGTTAGCGCTTTCAGCAATTGGGATCTATCGACCTCCATATCTTTGGCCTGGCGACTCAATGACTAACTGACTAAGTATCTCAGTATCTGATGAAGCATGTTGCTGATAGATATCGTAAACACACATACAAGCACACACACACGAACGCACTATTACACATATGCAAACACAAAGGCGAAAAGGCTTAAAAATTATGGCAAATGGTTGCCCGCTAGGGATTTGGCTATTAAGTCAGAGCAATAGAAAACATTACGGCTACTGTTGGCAATACATTTGAGTGCCTGCGGGCTAGTAAGGAGTGGCAGTTAGGTTGCCTGCCGAATGGGTTGTAGTTTTGTTGCCATATGAACATATGAACACACTGAGCTGCAGTTCGGTGTGTACTGAAATGTAGGTGAAGAAATATTTTATGCAATTCCCCACACTTTTCAAGCGCCCAACAACTGAGCGACTTGTCGAGTTGAGTTGCGTCGAGTTATTGAGCTGCTTTCTGCCTGAATTGCCATATCTATGATGCCAACTACTGTTGCTGCTCTTTTTTCTTTGCCTGTAAGTGTGTCATGGCAGTTGGTAAGTGTGCACAGACTTTGCCTGCTGAAATCATTGACGTTGGAATAAAGATGCTATTGAGTGTATGCAAGGCAGGCGAAAGCTTTTTGGCATAAATACGCTCTGCATAATAATGCACAGCTTGCGAGTTCTCTGAACATACACGTGCACTCACATAAGCACACACACGAATAAATACACACACACACACACACACACGCAAACACAGAAAATTGAATTTGTGTGCGTTAGCCTTTGCCTACGCCAACTGTGAATTTATGTCTCCGACCCACTCCCGCCACGCTGTGATGCTATATAGCATTGTTTTGGTCTAGCTCTGACCACAAGACTACAGCGTATTGTATGTATGTGGGTATGTGTGTGTGTGCGTTTGTATATGTGGGCTTATGTCCAACACGTATCGCCAAGCAATCGGTTTTATCTGGCAGCGGTTTGTTTGCCTCGCTGTCTGTTTGTCGTACTGTCTGCCTGCGAGTGGGTGCCCTGATGTCCGTCCCTTAAGTCATATTTGCCGGCATTGCTTCATTCAAGATAAAAGCGTGTATCATGTGCTTATGCCGTTATCCTTTTATGCTGCATTCTTTATGCTTTCATTTTATTATCTCTTTCACTTTCAACACAAACTTATTGCCATTAGAGTGGGCCCAATGTCCAGTATCAAGGCCAGGTTTTATTTACTGGAAAAAATTGTCTACAGATAAATACGATGAAAATATTTGGCGATTAGTGTTAAGGGGGTGTGGGTTTAATTTGCAGTATACATACATAAATCGTATTATTTGCCAACACTCGGGCGATGCATGCTTTTCAGCACGCAGCTGCGGAAATTAATTGTGTGCTTTATTGCAACTAATTCGATTATGAGCAGAGAAGCCAACTGGTCGACCGCCCACAGTTCATGCTAAACATGCGCATAAACCACACCAACAACAAACAGCAATAACAGCAATCGGCAAACACAGCAGGACACGTGTCCTGTCATTGCATGTGCATTCTGTGTGCAGCCATTTCTGATGCGTAATTCATGTATCATAAATAAAAATAATAATTAAATAAATGACTAGCACTGCCGCATTATTTGCGTATTAAACACTGTGCTGCAAACTAGTGATTTATGATTTTATTATATATTTTTGTGCGGCTCATCAATTTTTAGTTGGGGGTATGAATGCTACGCGTAAATAAAATTCGAAATTGAAAAGCATAAAACCGTTGCAAATGACGTCACGTGCGTCTAAATAATTAACCACACTCAATGGCGGAGGGGGTGGTTCAGGATGTATGCTGGGTGGCTGGGTGCAGAGTGATTCAGCCGAGAGGCAGCTGGTTCAAACGGACGTAAATTAATTTTACATTTAGATGCTGGCAAATGAGTCGGAAATCGGCTCCATAAAAGAGCCAAATTTCTGTGTGCTCTGCGAAACCCGAACTGAATTCCGTTGAAATTTTATTTTGGGCTTTGCTAGAAATATAAGTATGTTTTTTATTTGGCGCTTTCATTTCATTTATCGATTTGTCTCTATGCTGTGATGACTTTATCAGTGGAAATGTTTGCCCTTCTTCAACGAGTGGTCACTTGGTAAGAGCCCACACAAAAACACACAACCGTAGAACCACACGCACAAACAAAGCAAAGGCAAACAGCAAACGTATCCACTCACACAGACATACAATTCCACTATGCATGAATGTCCTGGCTTGGTCTTGGTCCTGGTCCTGGTCCCGTTTCTGCTCCTGCTCTTGCTCCTGATACCTCGCAAGCGCCTGCAGCGCATGTTTTTGGGCTGCGCATTTAATGTCCGCTCTGTTTTGGGGGCGGGCGGGGGCGTGTGGGGCATTTGCACGCTTCATTTGACATAAAGAGCAAAAATAACCGCCAGCGCTTTTGTGCGGCTAGGGCTGAACTGTGGCCGATGCGCAGATTAAGAATACGCCCCGTATTTGTTTTGGTTGCCACGCATTCGCTGCGTGCCCTCGGAAATGTGGTCGCCACTCGTAATGTGCATAATATGCAATCAAAGCTGGAATTATTTGCGAGACACAACATCATTTGGCTCTCAACTCAATTACATAGCACATTGTTAGGCAGGTCACATAAGTGAATCGAGGGCATTGACTACCACAGCCAGACTAACTAATTGAATATTTTAAACGCATTTACAATTCATAAACATTATTTCTCTGAATGATACCACTATTTACATCATCAAGTTTTATCATTGTTATAAACATTGCTTACATGCAGATATATCACATTATTTCACTTACTGTATTTTGCTTAATCATTCTTATTGCCTTGATGTGTTTCATTAACTTGTAGCGGTACAGGGGAAATTCGATAAATGCTAAAAAAAATCTAAATATTTCATTATAAATATTATTTAAAGTTTTTTTTAATTTCCTTGGTTCTTAGATCTAATATTAGATAATAAATTAATAAAATCAGTGCACATTGAATGTTCAACTGATTTCATTAAACCAGTCTGTTAGTTTAAGCTGGTTTAAAAAAAAGCCTATCAAATTTGGCAACTCAAACGGGAGTCAAATATTTAATTATTCAAATTTCTATTAATAAATATGTTGAGAGCAAGCGCAAATGTTTTATAAAAATATAAATATTTGCTTGTTAGTGCTCGTCGCCAAGCAATTAATATGCAAACAAAATCCACAAAAAACCGATATTATTTATTCTCGCATTGATTATCAATTAGTGCAGCCATCACTTATTGCACTGCTGTTGCAATTACATTTTACAAAATTCATCAACAAGTTCTCAACAACAGTGAAGTGCATATTTGTGGGTAATATATAATATTTACAATATTTCCAGTGGTAGAATTGAGTTCTTGCCGACTGACACTCGTGGCTTATGCTAGTTGATAGACGGCTTTAATTAATTATACAGCCAGTTCTGTAATATGCATACTATATGCATGTATGTGTGTTCATATCTGATACGTGTAATATTTATTAAATTTAGCCATCATCAGTTGATGTTGTTGTTATTGCTGTTTGCAGTTGGTGTATCAATGTGTCTCATTTGCAATTTGGTGTACGTGCCAGGGAAGGCAATAGCTTTCAGCAAATTAAATTGACTTTTCATCGTTGGTACCGTTTGCCTTTGATCGAATATATGTATGCGAATAGTATGCATTTGAGCTTTGTACAATTTTAGCTACAATTTATATTTGAAAAAAAGCTTAACCATTGCTTTGCTTAATCACCATGGGAACTACGGGACTATTACTAATTCATTCAAATATTAAATAGCCATCTGATGTCTATCATTTTGTATTTGCAGGTAAGTTGACTCATATAACCAAATGGTCGAATATAATTGAAACTGGAAGTTGTATTATTATGTATAGTAAGTAATTATTTCTGATGACTGGTTGAATTTTTCTACATTATCAAATATGCCGATATTTTCGCCTGTTATTTTTTTAAATTTTAAACGAATCTCAAAAAGTTTCTTATTTAATTTAATAACATACAATATTTTTGATTGAAAATAAGAGCTACACAAGGTGATTGAGCGATTTGTAAGAATAAAATATGTTTTTGAGTATTCTGCTGAGTTTCCATTGTTGTACATTTATTTGTGTCCGAGTCATGTACTAAATTTATATATCGACCATGTGAGTAAGGCCAAGCAGCAGCATAGGAAAAGGAGAGAGAAAGAGAAAAAGAGAGGGTGGGGGAGTGAACGAGAGTGATGTCGGGTGAATGGTGGCATGCACAAAAGAAAATCTAAAGATTAAATTAAATTGTACACGTCCCAGTTTTAAACTAAACAGGCGGCAAGCTAAGAGCTCAAGCCAGCAGCTGCTTATAGTCGTACATCATAAGGAGTGGCAGGCTGGCAGGCTGGCAGGCGCACAGACACACACATACATACAAATATACACATAAGCCAGCTACTGGTGCATGTCCTGTCGGGTATTCAGCGACCAGAGGAGTTAGTTGCAAAACGCTTTGGCGCAATAAATCACAACATTTTCAGATGCTTACACAAATGCCTTTTTGATCCTTAATTTTCTGATCAAATACGTGACATTAAACACGAGCGACATGTGTGTATGAAAGAGAAAGAGTGCTAAAGAGAGAAAGAGAGAGGCTAGTGGGCGGATTTGGGGCGCTGACTGGCAACTAACAAATCGTAAAGATGTTGAAAATTGAATGAAAAGTGCTCTGAACGCGAGTATTGGCATTGTTTGAGCCACACAAAGAGTAAATAACAAATTCAGTGATCGACGAGCAGATATTCTGTAAACAAAAAATTCAGCATGTACACGAACATGAACAATATATTAGTACCATCTCAAATTGAGTTGCTTATGTTTTTCTCTGGTGGTGGCAGACACTGATGCAACCTTCACTGACCACTTTGAATCAATATTAATGGGTATAGGGTATAAAAATGAATTGTGCGAAAAACGAAAGAAAGCGAGTGAAATTTTTCAATCGCAGCTGGCTATATAAAGGAATGTTAAATCTGCGACTTGAGGATTTGCTATTGCCATATATATTTGTACATATGTAGCATTGTATTGTATTATTGTGTTTCAGCGGATGGCATTGTAAAGTCTCCCCTTTTACGACTGTCTGCAACTGATAGTCGCCTTGGCATTGCCTACAATGTTGTTGCTGCTACTGCTGCGGCTGCTGTTACTGTTTTATTTGCCTTTGTTGGTTGGGTTTTACGCTTGCTTTCTTTTCAATTTATTGTGAAGCATTAAAAAAAAGAAGAAAGACAGAAATGACTACTCGCAGTAGATACAAGTAAGTGATACAATACAGTCGTAGTAGTTCCATGCTTACATGTGCTCCGGCAATAACCTATTGTGCTGCCCTTTGAAAAAATGTCAATTGCACTGTTGCAAAGTATGAAATGCTGCACTTGCATAAATCAGCACACTGTCAAATGAATACATAAGAGCAAGTAGATTTGTCAGTTCGAATACACAGTTCAAACGGGCAGAACAAGCTATTCACTACTTCAGTGGGGGATTGGGAGGTATGTATGTATATCTGTGTAGGTGTTGAGTAACGAGGGATGTTCAACAATAACTAAACATTGACTACAACATGTATTTGCTGCGTACTTTTGTCGTTGAGCTTTAAAGTTATTCTCGAGTTTGTTATTTGGAATTAAAATCCAAAACATTTCATTTGTATTTTGCTTACCAAACCAAGATAATTTTATAAGATTTAAGCCCGCATACATATGAGCAAATATTTATTTATTTATAAATCATTTATAAAATGAAATAAAGCAATTAAAGCCTGCAAACACGATAGAACGGCTGCGCCAACGGTTATATACCCTTATAGTGAATAGTCAACCTGTCGACATCAAAATTTTGGATGTATTATGTTTTCTACTTTTAAATTAATATTATTTATATTTATTATATTTAATTATTACGCCAAGCAGAATTTTACAATAATTTATATCTTGTGCCAAAAGTTGTGCAACAGATTTTGCAGTTAAATTTATTTGTCACTGGCATTTTAAGGAATTTTCTAGTCATAAATTATTTAACGATAATAATTGCAGCCAAAACTTCTGTGTAGATAGTTTGAATTGTATTTAAGAGCTGATGGGTGACTAACATATAATTCAAATTGCATAAAATCCAGTTAAAGCAACTTTCACACACAAATACATTATACATATGCATCTATATGTATATCAAGTAGCTCAGCTCAGCTCTAATTAAATTGAGAAAAGGCTTTTGCTGCTATAGCGAGCATTTCAAATTTATATCCTTGAGCAATTTGAGAACATAGTCGAAGGGGGTGTTTGTTGTAATTTTAATTATGTCAAAAACCAAAACATGAGTAATGCAATGTGTGTGTGTTATACAATTATTGAGCTTGTCGGGCGGAAGTGCTCACCACATGCGCTAAAATTGTTTTATATTTGATGAAAATTGTTGAACAAGCAGCTTAATGATGTTACGCAAAGTGAAAATGATCGGGCTTCATATGTGTTAGAGTCAGCTATGGGTGCTGGGGGCAACGCCCATAAACGGTACTTGCTACGCATGCTGCCACAAATATTTCGTAAAACGCACCCAAACTTTTTGCTAAGCTCAACTTTTGCCATGTTCGACGCACAGCTGTCACAGTCAGCGACCAAAAAGCAGAAGCTGAATCTTCTACCTCCGCTTAGCTAGGCATGCAAACACACACAATTATAATTATTATGAAATGTTGAAAATGTTTTGGGCTACAAGCACCACACCCACTCTCAGAACCTTATAACTTTGCCGTCAACGGCAGCGGCAGGCCTTCAACACGTTTACCACAAAGCCAAATGCCAAACGGCAACGTTGGGCGCCAAACCTGCCCCAAGCCATGCAAAGTCAACCACTCCCTCCACTTCCCACAGCACCACAACTCTGTAAAACACTTGCCGCATTTTCACTTTGGGTGTTAAGGACACTGAGGATAGGGTTTTTTTTCGGCATTAGTATAATTTGCACGTGCTTCGGTGGCGTCAGCGCAAGCGATTGAAAACTGTTGTTAAAAAAACCAACTCATTTGAGCAAATTTCGAATTGTGCGGCCAATTTGACTTAATTAGCCAAGTCGACAGCCAGGGCGATTAATAAACTTGTTCTTAATTACGTGACCAACATCAATATTTAGCCAAGTCAATAAGAAATGAAGCAAATTCATTGACTGACGGACTGACTGAATGAGTGAGCGAAAGAGAAGTGCAAAAACCAATCAACACAAAATTAAACAAGAATCGCGACTCATTTGGCTGCAAAATTAAAAATACCTCGACAGCCAATTTCTTCATCTGCCTCTTCGACTTTCTCTTCCCCGCGGCGCCAGCAGAATTTGAGAATGAATTGCGTTTAACGTTTGCCCGTCCGTGTCCTCCCGATTCCAATACCATTAGTAATTCAAGCCAGCCACTTCACCCCTCGCTTCTCAGCGGGCTTTCGCAACATTCATTTTGGCTGCCAACAAAACAAATTTGTCTTTTTAACTTTTTTTATACACTTTGCGAACGACAATTTGATATTGCATTGCAATTTGTTTCAGCTTCGAACATGTCTTTATAAACATTGTCATTAGTTTTCAGAAGAGAATATAATAAGACATTTTAGAATTGAATGCAAACAACATTTTTCACCATAGTTTACGATTTACAAACGAGTTTTTAGGTTTATCTGAATTTTGGCAAATTTTGTCATAATTTCTATATGTTTGTTAGGGTATATCTAATTCAGCGAATTGTTGCGCTTCTTGTTCTTAGATTTTGTTGGTTTTTTATTCTTCGTCATTTGCATGCCATTTATTTTGTTAATGCTCGTAAATAAACAACAACAAAGGGGAGCTGTACAAGGAGGAGTTGCCGTTGCAGAGCCAACTCCCATTTAGCGACAAGTCAAAAGCTACAAAAGCAGCAACAAACATCAATTTCAATTCTCACACTTGCGGGGAGGGCACAGTAAATTTCAACCAGAAATATGGCAACAATTTATAAGTGATTCGTCATTGTTTATTGGCTTCATCGAAGCGCGAATGAGCCATGCCCAAGAATTATGGCTGACAATTTGGCCTGGTCCCATTTCCGCCATAAATAATGTGACCAGGTAAGAGTAACGAATCACATCGGTGAATCAGTTTTTGTTGTTGCCTTGTCTTCATTAGCTGATTGGCCAGCGAGATTTTTGGCCATTTGTTGCCCACTTGTCTAGGCGTCAACAGCAACTGCTTGTGAAAGGTGTGAAAGCAGACGCCCAACTGTATGCAATGTTACTCGAAACTTTGATAGCAATATATGAGTAAATCACGAGAACTCTTCTGTGTAATATCCTGTATCAAGTTGCTGTTCTGCTTGCTACGGTTGATAGTTTTTGTTAGGAGCTTATGTTTGTTTATTTTTGTGTCTTTCCCTTGATTAGAAAATGTTTTTTAATTCTTTTTACCATGCAAGTACTGCTTCATAAGCCAAGGTGTCATCAGCGATTGATCTTTTTATATATACAATGATTATGATTACTTTTTCCAATACTTGAGCATACCCTTCTTCAAGAATCTAATCGGTATTATAAGACGGCACGTTTCATGGCATAGGCACAAACTTTTAAGCTGTTGCAGTTGCAATTTTTGTTCAGGCAGCAAGTGCACCCGGATTAGATTGATTCAATTCGAAAACCCTTTTACAACTCTGAAAGCTCGCTAAATCGCTGCATTCACTGGCAGATTCCCCTCGTTCCGAGTCAGGTTGGGGAGGCCAAAGCGAGAACGCGACAAAGTGAGCGGCATTAGCTGCTCAGGACGTATTCTTGGAGTTGGCTCGTCCTTTGTCTGCTGTAAGGCATTGCAGCAGGCTCCAAAACTTTGTGCAGAAAATGCAAAAATGAAACTTAAATGGAATGCAGTTGCACATGCCACAAAATGTAAACTTTTTGATTATTAAGTTTTTGGGTATATGTGGTACATGTGTGTGCTAAATAAATTCCATGCACAATATTAAGTGCAAATTGTTTTGGAGCAATTGTTGTTGATTCTGCTCCACCACTCTGTCTGTCACACTTTCTCTTTCTAACACTCTCTCTCTCCCTGTCTGTTGCTCTAAATATCTAAGTGTGTGTTTTTATTGTATTATTTTATATATTTTATGCACGCTACAGCATTGGAGACGACAAAAGCTTAAGTCTCTAGATAGCAAGGGAAAGCGTGCAACTGCGAGCGGCAAGTCGAGCATGCAGCAGCAACGACACTAAGAACAAAAACAGAAACGAGGACAATTTTTGGCAGCCAAAGCGTTTTCCTATTAAAATTTTCATTAAATCTAAAGCAATTAGTGTGAGACGCCGAGTTCGTTGGTGAGAACAAGCTGACATGGCATCCAGTAGCAGCAAAGCTTTTTGCACTCTCCCCCTCTCCTAACCATCCCCTCACCAAAATGGTTATTGTTGCTGCTGTTTGTATTTTGATTATTGTCAAAAACCAGAGGCGGCAGCAGCAATTTGCGGACACATAAAGAAACAGAAGCAGTACTGTGGATGGGTGTGGTGTGCTGTGGTGTGGCGTGGCGACTCGTGCGTTGCGTAGATGCTGCCATTCAATTTCCATGAGGCGCAAATTGCGTTGGCGATAATACAAAAGTCCAGGCGGCCATCAAGATCTTAGAGCGGTGCCAGAGGCAGCCCGAAATTAATTTGCTGTCTGCCTGCAGCATAAATGAATTCGTTTCACCTTGATTTTTGGTTATTTTAAGTGGAGCTGTTGCTGTTGCTGCTGTCAGAGGTGGTGCGGGGGTTGGGTACAGCTGCGCTTGATTTTTATTTTTGTCCATTTTCATTGTTTATAGCATTTGGCATTTTGTGAGCACTTCGTCTGCTTAGATCACTCAACTAGAAATTGATAGCGCTCTATGGGGCTGACCATTACTTTTGATGACAGCGATTTTGTTGCCAACCAGCCGACACTCGGGGAGGGGCATTTGACGTTGACAGCTGCGCTGCTTATTAAGCAATTTCCGCTCTGCTGTTCTTTATTTAATTTTTTGGAATTTTGTTCGGATACAGGTTGCTGTCAGTGCGTTAAAAAATAAATATATAAATAAAAAAGAAAACGACGACCAGCCGCACATAGAGTGTTATTTATTGATATTTCGCAACACGATTTTATGCGCTGTGAGCATAAAAAATTGAAATGTTCTTTGATTTAATGGCAATTGTTGTACGAACATTTCGGAGTTTCCATTACATCGAATCAGATTTTAACTATGCAACCAGACTCACACCGCAAAATCACATTCAAACTGGCTGTCCTGTGTGCTGTAACAATATCATGTGTCCTGTCTCTGTCTTTGGCTTACCCATTTTAATATCCCTGGCGAGGGGTATTGTAACTTTGACGGATATTGCATTTTTGGTACGCAATACAAATTTTTGTTCACCTTTCGTTAGCTCAACTCATATAACCCCAATGCATGATCCTTTAAAAGCGTATATAGATTTCAACAGACCCAAAATCATATCTGATGCTGCCTGTTTGCTTATTTACTTGCATGACTTTGACAGCTAAAATATTGTTGAAAATGGGTAAGGACGGGAGCCCCAAAAATTTCTAAAAATATGTTTAGCTAAAATGAATGTCCTGGCAACAGAAACAGCTTTACCTTCTCCTACGCTGTCGCTTTAAGAGTCTACGGCATTTTTCAACAAAATTAAAATAGCCACAGGCACATACGCAAAACCGAAAACTCTTTGTGAACGGTTCGCATTTCCTTTTGAGCTGTGCTACGTGTTTGTTTTGATTTCAAAATTTTTCTGTATTAGCTGGGATATTATGTATTTGCGTGCCATTGATTATAGAACGACTTGCTACCTATATATACACACGTACGCACATGGATATATATGTACAAGTTTATCGAACATGACCGGCATCTTTGGAAAGTGACACGTTTGTTTGTGGGTTAGAGTCTTAAAGTCAGCTTTAAGCTGCTGCTAATTCATGGTAGCCACAGCATACAGCCACAGGAAAGCTGAGAGTATGCCGCATAGCTGATGCAAACCAGTAAGGCAGCAAGGCAAACGCTCCGCATGCCACACGCATTCCTTTGATCAATTTCAGACCACCCCTGTGTGTGTGGGCGGCTTCTTTTCTTGTATGTATTTCTGGAATTCAGGCAGGCACACGTACCTTCGCTCCGCTGCAAATGGCCACCGCTAGATGGCGTGTGCGTGCAGCCGCTTGTCGCATGTCAAATTTTTGCTTAATTTTTATTGTTCCCCTCGTTTTCCTACTCAGTGTGTGTTATTTTTATGATGCTTAATTTCTGTCACCAACTTCCACAAATTGTGCCATTTGCATATTTGATAAACTTTTCTATTTGCCTGCTTTTTTCTGTTGTTTCGTTATTGTTGTCCGCATTGCCTTTCCTTGCACCATAAATAAATAAAATGTGTATTTAGCGAGCGGAGAAATTCAAAGTTTTGTTTCGTGAAATGTTCACAAATACTTGTGCCGGCCGTGACTGCTGTTCGGCTCTCATGATTGTTGTCATTATATTTATTGTTTTGATGTGCTGTGTGCTATATATGCCAACAAGGATCCACAAGGATATGTATGCGCACGAACTGCTGCGTCTCGAACTGCTTTCCCTCCATCTCGAACTTTCTTGAAGTGTGTCTTGCTTGGCCTTTTGCTACACACACGTGATGACTTTTGCCACGCAAAGTAGGCAGGCAATTATTTTTGCTTTTACGTCCTAAGTTTATATTTGAACAAAGCCAAAAAAGAAATAACTCCAAAACACAGACAGAGAGAGAGACAGACAGAGAGAAAGGGAGAGGGAGAGAGATCCACACAGCAGGTGTTGCTGACAGCAGGCAGCTAATGGAAACTTTGGAGTAAAAAGGCCTTCGGATTTACTAATGGCCTGCCTTGCACCGAGCGCACTTAATTTATCAACATCTTTTTGCGGTTGACAGTGACATGCACCAACAACAAAAACATCAATAAAAACAACAACAACAAGCAATAGCTATGAGCAGCTGGTGCGCAGCTTTAATTGAATTTGCGTTATCCTATTTGCCAGCTACTTTGTTAAGCAGCGGCAAACACTTTCCGCAAAATTATGCGATTAATACCATGCAAATGGCAATGAGATACTTCCGCCGCCAAAGATAAGCACCAGGAAACATATAATGGGGGGAGAGAAAGAGGAGGGATCCTTTCATCTCATCTCTAACATATACATTAAGGCTTACGACTTGGGCCTTGGCCCTAAGGTTGTCATTGGCATCAATTATGCTGTTCTCCCCGCGGCTGGCAGCCTCAGCGTTTTGTTGCTACTCAACAGTGATGGCAAACGACGCTCTGAGGCAACGTGAACACGTGCTGCAATAAATTAAAGCGCAGTAGCCGTTAAAGTGCGACAAAAGTTGACATAAAGCGGCAACGGGAACCCCAGCCCATAAGATATGACAAATAAAATGCTTAAAACACAAGCGACCATTCCAGCTATTTACTTATTGAAATTTATTCATGACATTGCCATGCACTTGGATAAAAACAGTACTAAACATGAACATGTCACAGAGTGATTCCATCGAAAAACACATAAACGTAAAATCTGCGAGCGGCGAGAGACAAGAACTGGAGCGAGCGGCAAAGTTGCAGGCGAAACTAAGCGAGAAGACAATAAAGTATTCTAGTGTGAAGCGATCAAAATAGTTTGTATTTTAGAAATTATAAATATAAATAAATATAATATAATTATAAAATCACGAACACGTACGCTTATGATTTAGCTTAAGCATCTAATTGTTCACTTAACACATATTGACTTGTTCTTAATCGCACTCAAAACTCTCTCATTTAATCGATTTCAATTTAACTAGTTACTTTCTGTTAAATGTATGCAATATCCAATTTACTGCCACTTAACTTTCAACAACTCGATCTGTTTACGCATCTATCAACTCTGCCGCACACTAACAAAATAATGACAGGCGGACTAACACCCTGCTGTAAGGATATCTTATATAATCAAAAGGGTACACTTTATGCTTACTATAAGTTTCGATAAGTTGTCTAAATCTTAAAGCAAACATAATTTAAGCATCTCTTATTAAAGCTACTTCGATTCATATTTTTAGAATGCAACGATTAACACAGTCTGTTTCTTCTCTCTTATTGTTGCATTGACTAGCATAATTTGCTGCTCTTTTAGTGCTTCACGCTGCCACATTAGAAACACATTCACCATGACAGTTAAGTTATTTTGTTGCGAAACTAAGTGCAAATTAATGAAGCAATCTCTGGCAATTTGCAATAAATTGTGCTCGCCTCGCGCTCTCGCTGGCAAGCCATAAAATTGCATTAGAGCCGTTTGGGCCATCATAACAATAATGCAGAAGATTGAAAATACCGAACAAAATGTAGCACAAATTGCAGCTGCAGCACCCCAACAGTGCACAACAGAAACGGGGCCAAGCGAAAGTTCAAAATGTCGACAAACGAACAAGCAAAATTTCATTTGCAGTGCAACGTAAATTGAATGCACATATGAGTGCATAAGTGTGCGAGAGAGTGTTTGTGTGAGTGTGTGTGTGTGTATGTGTGTGTGTGTGTGTGTGTGTACAAGTAAGTGATGTGTATGTGTTTCTGAGTGTAACACAAATGTTGGTATTTGCGTTTGTTTGTATGTGTGTCAATGCCGTTGACGTCGAGTGAGCGTGAAACAAATGCAAGCTATAAAACTCAACAGTTACAAAGCAATGCCAGAGGGGCTAAAGGAATGAAGTGTGCAAAGTGTAGGCAACACGGAAAAGAGAGGTGGTGTTCAGGAGGCGGGCAGGGGAGAGCGGGGAGAGCTTGGCAATGGCAACGACTGTGAGTGCTTATTATACCCTGTAGCCATACAATGCTTTAATAAGAGGGGTGTGCACTTGTAGCCCATTAAGTCCAATGCAAAATACCTATTGTATTGTAAATAGGCAAGCGAGTTTCTCCAAAATCCAATCAAAATGATCCGTCACGCATTTCATAATTTGTTCTCCATATCCTGATAATCTTTCAACGATTCTGGGAAGCAATTAGTGAGCAATTGAACTGCAAATTATCCGTTAGTTGAACACTCCCGACTACTCAATTCTTACTAATCTGTATTTGTAGCATAGGCAGTGAAAAGGCTTCCAATGGCAACTGGCGCAAACTTACACAAACACACACACACACACACACACACACACACTTGTACACACTCAGTTAAGCTGTGCAAACAATTTGATAGCGGAGGACGGAAACAATTCTGTAATGGCGCCTGAAAGATATTAAATAAGAAATTAGTAGGTAAAACAAGAACAACGAAAAACTTAGCCAAGTAAATTTAATGTCTTTTATCCACAAAAGTCTTAAGCTGAAATTTCGATGAATATTGAAAAAATATGTAATTATCGTAGAAATAATAAAAACAAAGTTAGCTCATTTCTATATGTTAATTTGAAATTTTAATTAAGCCTTATCGCGTTTATACACATTTCAATGTGTGTTTGTCGACGTTTGTAATTTGTACTAATTAGACTCGTAGCATGCAACTATAACCTATAATCATTCCCTCAACAGCTATACTCATAACATTAATATTCATTTTCCAACAGTTTATATGTGTTGTTTCTGGAATAAGTTTCTCAGAGTCGCCGTTACCATTCCCAAATTATACATGTTGTTGTCGTATTTACATCGTCGCTTATCTTGACATCTCATACCAGGCAGAAAGCTCAACGACAACAATGCGAACAACAATAACAGTGGAGACAAGGAAAACGCTCTGAGGCTTCTCCAGTTACTGTCTACGAGTGTGGAGTAACTTTGCCGTTTGATCGTCCTGGCAACCCTGGGACCTGAGCAGCAGTCGTATAATCACTTGTCAGCTCGCTAAGCTCTGACCATACGCCATCTGCCTTCAGTGTCGTCCATTTACCGCTTCCCCTTCCCCCTTCCCCGTTCCAGACGACCGAACCATTCCCAACAACTATTGCTAGATTGCTTATTTGTAAACACTCGTCAGCTAATGCTTTGTGGCACATAAGCACATACAGATTTGGAGGGAAATTCGTACTTTTGCTAAAGTGTTCGAGGTTTTTCGACAGCTGACAGTTTCCGGTAAATATTTTGAATCGCAAGTTGCGGAATTCATTGAGCTGATAAATTTTCTGTTTGGTCTGCAGTTTGCTGCTTGTCGCTCAGAGTGTGAAATTTATATGAAAAGTTGTTTGCCTGCTTGATTCTGCTAAAAGGTTCAGGATGAAAGTCACAAAATAAATTAACTTCAAATGTTGCAAGCGATAAAATGGCAACCGATAAGCGGTTTTTGACGTTGCGTGGCAACTTGAGTGGCGCTTATCGGGCCAACAGCTGCGCCAGTTAAAATACGTTACCTCGTCGTGATTTGGTAACAGCAACTGTGACTGCAAGTTCTAGGTAAATAGGAAATACCTACGTACATAAGTTGGCCCAAAGCGCACTGCTGACATTAAGCAGATTAGTTATTGCATGACTTTGCCCCATCTGTAATTAGCAATGTGTACAGACACACACACGCACACATTAACATGCAAATTCCGGCAAAATATTATTCAACTCAATTCGCAAAGGCTTGGCTTAAATACGAATTTTATGGCCTTCAGCGATTCGCTGGGGAAACCTTTCTGCGTTCGTGGCAAAAGCATTTTTAATTGGGGGAGATTGGTGACATATAAACTAGCTGCAAAGCTGTCTAGCTTCTGATAACGCTTTGCTTTAAGTTGCTAATCGTTCTGTGCTTGGAAAAAAATCTTCGTTAAAACAAATATTGGCCAGACAAAATTGCCAAGAAATTTAGGTGAGTACGCTAAAAATCAAAGAATTGCTTTTCAAAGAATCGACATTAAGTCGAATTTCTTGGTTATTGGACACACAAAGGAAAAGTTTTAGCTGCTTCTGGGAATAGCGGAAAACATGCAGACTACTCAATAATTATGGGATGAAATGGGAGTGGCATAAGTTCAAGATCTAACGTCATGAACATTACACTGTGAAGTGAAAACAATTTTGAAGCTACATTAAAACAAATAGCAAAACATTCCTTGCTGGTAATTATATATTGATTAATAGTTAATGCGATTCAATGCCAATGCTTTGGGTGACTTGGCCTTTATATAAACACAAGCATATTAAAGTACTTATCAAATTTGTTAGTTTGCAGGTTGGCATTAACCAATACAAAAGTGCAGCTTAGGGGCAGAAATTTGAAAGCTGATTTATCTGAATTTGTTTTCCATTAATTGGGGATCTTGCATTCAATTATGGGAGTTGCAGCTGCTTTGACTGTTTATGTTGGTCAGCTGGTCAAATAACTAACGTTAGCATTATAATTTGATGTCCTGTCAGTGTGAGTAATAAGCGCAAATATTTGCACATAATCATAATCATTATGATCCTTTTTGATGGTGCTGCTGTGTGGCTATACTGGAACGGAATATATTTTGTGCTTCTGCAGGAAAAGGTTTAAATATTTATGAAATTATGCCAAAGTTTCAACAAGTCATAAATCTCTGTTGATGTTTGACTTTTTATGCAAAATTTATTTCATTTGCATAAAAATGGCTGACAAAATATTATGACAGGCACGGCCAGTGCTAGCAACAGCAGCAATCGTTAAGGTAGGCTGAGGTAGGTGCGGTGCACGGGCACAGACCCAACAATAACCAATGAGATGCGGAAAGCAAAAATAAAAGAAATAATATAAAAAGGAAATAAATAAATAAAAAACAAAAGGCCAAAATAAAAAGATACACGAAATTCAAACAATAAACGTTAATAGGATGCCGCAACTGCTCACAACGGCTGAAGCACCTGGAACCTAGAAGTTTGTCTGCCCAGCGATGTTGTTGGTTTTTCGCTGTCATAAACAGGGTATGGAATTTACCCAAAAACTTTACCACGTAATCAATCACGCTTCATTTATTGACACGCACAAAGGATGATGGGCCTAGCCGAGGCACAACACACACACACACAAATTTCCAGGACAGGTTTCCAATTGCTTGTTTGGCTCTCTGTCTCCCTTGGTCAGATGGTGGCAAAAGTTTTGCATGCGCATAAATCCGACACAGACACGACTGTTAGCCCTGACAGCTCATTTGAGGTGCTCCTACCTCGTTCACCCTCGGACAACTCACCTGCTGAGTTGGCTCAGTGGCAACCGAAAAGTGCGAAGGATTTATGACAGCAAATTTATGAGCGCCTCGGCGATGGCCAACACTCATACGCCATGTGGGCTGGCAAGGCGACCGCGAATGAGCTTGACAAATATTTACGAGCTCAAGGACACACCTTATCAACTCAGTCACACACACATAAGCGCTAGATTAATAGAGGTGAGCTGCTAACTTTGCCAAATTCGATAATAAATAGACCATTAATTCCATTCGCTATGGATGGCTAATTTGTCTTTCGACCAGCTTAGTGGCTGCTTAAAATCCACCAAGCAACTACCCATGCTATGTTGTGTTCCTTGTTTTCTACACTTTTGCGGTCGCTTTTCACCGAGTGCCTGCTGCAGATGTTTTAAGCCGTTCTCGAGCATCCAGATGATTGGCAGCGCATAGGGGATCATGGTCGAGCTATCACTTAAGTGTTATTCATTTCAGTATTTGCTGTGAGAGATGTTATGGCATTGCTTTTGCTGTGGGCATCTGCCAGGGTCATGAATGCTTTCATTTTTATAAAAGTGAAATTACAAAGCCGCTGTTAAACTTAGCAACTGCCCGCCTGTCACAATTTTACAACGCCAAACGGGCGTCGGGCGACGGGCGACAGGCCAAGCTGTCAGCAACAGTGCAACATTTGTAATATTGCAACATTTCTGCACAAAGGACATGCAATTAATTACATACGCATTTGCCCTCGCAAAGTTGTCGTAGTAATCAAAATATGGTGTTAGGGGGCGCCTAACTGTTGTTAGCTGCCACCACTCGCTATAGCATTAAGGCCCAACCACTGGCGCTATTTTAGTTAGTGGTGCACGATCCTATTGGTATGTTATCTGCATTACTGTCAATGCCACTACAAATTGTTGTTTAAACTGATTATGCTATGGAATGCCAGCAAGGATTGTAGCAGTAAGGTGGTTCAGGTGTCACACTCGCATACAGAGAGAGGCACGCAATAGTAACTGTCAAGCGTGACAACTGACGTTTCGATGCAGGCCTTTTACCGCTGCTGGGAGTGGGAATTCGATTAATTTTTGATGAATCAATGTCAACTACTGCTGCAAATCTGTGAACTGTCAGCATGCTGGGCGCCTCTCTTGTTGGCCAAACAAAAGCCACTGTCGCCGGCAGCTGACATTGACGCGGCGCGGTGGCTGTACAGTAGAGATTTTCCAGATAGGTAGGGTCGAAACCCTTTATTTTGGCACACACATGTAATTTCACACACGCACACACCAGCCCATATCAATGACATTTGTTAATACAGGGGCAAAAAGGTGCGCCTTGAAATATGACATAACACTACAGTGGCAGCAGACGAGAGACAGAACTTGGGCAGTACGTGACTGATGGCATCCTTTAGCTTTCCTGTAACTTCAACATTTTGGAGAGAAATTGGCATATCGCAGCGCATTTTCTTTTACGCATCAAATGAAAATGTTATGCCCCCCAAAAAAAGGCGATCAAGTGGCGAAAAGTATGTTCAATATTTTTCAATCAAATTTCCGTAAATGTCACGTATACGCAACGGCGCTTGCTGTACTTATTAATAATGCCTGAGAGCCACATTCGATCCAAGGAACGCCAGCAAACGGCACACTATATAAGCACCAAAAGATGAAGTCTCTGGTGTATAAGGCACATAACGCTCACACAAGCAATATGAACAAGTGTCAAGAATAATACACTCAAAGAAAAATACCAATACATTTTGTTTCTCAAAATAAAAAAGTGACAAAATCAAAAGAATAATCCGTTAAGCCTGTAGGGAATTATGCTTTTGGACTCTTTGGTGTAAATTAAACTTTCGTAGATAAGTCAAAATATATCCGATTCTTTTGTTTTAGTTATCATTTTAAGCTTCGCTCTACCTTTTGATACGATAAGCTTATGCTATTATTAAGATATTGAAAGCTAGTTAATAACATTTTTTCCGAAATTTAAATTTTTTTAATCTTTTACTTTTGGTAAATCTTAAAAAATCTGTTGAAATTCCTCAATCAAACTTTACCTATGGAAAGATTTCTCAATTTTCCCTGAGTGTACTGAGATTGAACAACCACGCATAGCGCCTAAATACAAATGTGTGTGTGAGTGCGTATGTGTGTTCCAACAGGACCTTTACATGCTGTCTGCACATTAAACTTCATTCGGCTGTCGTTGCCAGTGTCTATCTGTACCACATTTATGCCCATTAACGGAATTTTGAGTACAGGACTTTTTGGCCTCTTTTGGACGTTGTGTCTGAAGCTAAATTTTTGATGAACTCAACATTGCCGGTGACATCGAACCGTGTGAATTTCATAAGAGCACACCAAGCAAAGACTTTGTATGTTTTTCCCCCTTGGGCTCAAGAATAATGTAAATTAATAAGAAGTCGACGCAGATATTTTCGACTTGTTGAGCAGCAGTAGCTAAACAGCTTCGTGCAATTTCATTAATAAATATCTTACGTAATGCTTACATAATTTATAATTGAAAAAAATCTGTATGCACATATATATATTTATTGGATTCTGGTTGGGTTATCTTGGCAGTATACTTTAAGCGGCTTATTTAGGTAACAAATTGGGCGAATTTCCGCATATAGAAATTGCCCAAATATCTGGCAAATTAGACAATATTTTATGTGGCGTTTTATTATGCATGCGCCGCAAAGTATGCACCATATTTCAATTGCTGCTTTACGGGCATTAAAGCGACCCCCAAATAAATTCTGTACAAGCCCTTGTTTGTGAAAGGTGTTGTGCGCGTGTGTGTATGAAAGCGTAGATAAATAAAGCCTTATCCAAGAAGTGCTACAAAAAATGCCACTCGGGGGCCCGTTAGCACCTTTGTCATTTATTTATAGTTGGGGGTGTGTCATTTTCTCATCTGCCTTTCTGACGCTTTGTAAGTATGTGTGTTGTATGTGTGTAAATGTTTGTAGCATTTGTTTGTTACACTGAAAGAGCTCGTAAATAACAACTGCGAAGACACATGCCACTTTATGTCAATTATTTTGACAGCAACAAGCGCAAATATGCAGCCAGGTCGAAGTTATAATATCGTACTTAATGCGCCCATTAGGATTCAGACACGTGGCATGTAACCACTGAGCTGGCAACACCAGCGACAACATGAGGCCCATTTGGCATGTTCTGAGCCAATTTAATAATGTTTTGTTAAAAAAGATATTTAAAATGAGATTCAATTCAAAAATTTAAATATCTTACCAGAAAGTTAGGTTATTTTATATCATGAAGAATGCAGTTTAAATTATAAAGATATGATAAGCATATTCAAATTCCACTTTATAAGACAGATTAATATGAAAACTAAAGACTTTAAAATATATTTTTGTTTATGGAGCGAAGAGTTTGCCCAAGCTTAAAGAATTAAGCACGCTCATTAATATAGATTTAAAGGGAGCTCAATTGAGTCGAATTAATGCTGACCACAGGCAAAAGCCGAAGTGGTTTTTAACCAAAGTAACTGCCAGATACATATCTCAATGACGTGCAGACACACATACGCACACTTATATGTATTCTCATTTAACTACAAAAGGACCGAAATTGTAACGAAATTATGTCATGGCCTGTACGCCTATTGGGGCGTGGTCAGGGCCCAGAGACCAAGTTGCTGCGCTGGTCATATCAAAAGGCGATTTAATGAAATTACAGTCAATATTAATCACTGTCAGAGCTAATTGAGTATGAAAACAAGCAGAAGACTGCAGCAAAGATGCTTCGGACACATTGCCAAAGAGATGTGGCGACACTTCGTGTGCCGCTCCTGGCAACTCCTGGCTGGCTGGCTGACTGGCTTCTGTTGCTTCACACTGTGCGTGCTCTGTGAATCAGTGTCATCGTTCATTAGACGCGGCTTTTAACAAAAACGCCACTTGACAGCTTAAAAGGGTTTGTCTGCCTCTTACACCTCGCGGGCTCTCAATCATGTATGTCACAGCGAATTAGTTGTTGGCGGTGTACTCACTGCTGATGAATTGATGCACAAGTTACTGTCTGACTGACATAAATTATGCAGTCCTTAACACAGGGCACAATCTCCTTCCATCCCATCCGCCATCTCTTAGGAATAGTGGATCCTGTTGCTGTTTGACACGCGCATAATTTGTATTATTTTTGATAGCCAACGACTGTTGCTGCCGACTGCGGCGCCAGCGCTCATTTGTTATGTTCCAGCTGGCATTGAATTACAATTGTGAACATTGCTTCATTCCTCCTAGAGAGGGGCGACGGTAACGGAGAGGAGTAAGTCGCACATCGTTTGTCAATCGTAAATTGTGTGCTGACAAGGACAAATGGCATTTGAAGTCGATTTTATTTGCTGTCGCTGCCGATTGTGGCAAATGAAGTGGAACCTGCGTTTTTTACGACTTGGATAGCGAAAGAGCGAGAGAGAAGGCGATAGAACCGCCAAGACATTAATACCACAACTCGCCGCAGTTACTTTGTAAGTCAAGAACTCTACTATATTGTAGTCAAGTGTAGCACATTTTAATGCTTAATGTAATCAAAGCTGATGGCAGTCGAATCAAAAACGCATGTCGCATGCCACATGCAAAGTAAATTGAAGTGCAACTGACAAAAAGATACGCCGTGAAGCCGGCATGTCAATCAGGTCTCGGACACAAGGTGGTCAGCATTAACTTATTGAATTTTAGCCAATTTAGCCAGCAAGGGACACTTAGCTGATCACTCGTGGTGAAAGAAAGGCAGAGAGAGAGAGATATGTATCTAAGAAGCGGGATGAACACTGGCTAAAATAACCCGAGAGCTATGGATATGCTGCCATGTTGCACGTTGCTGCAGCCAAGGTGGCACGTCAAGTGGTGCCGACGTTTGTTGCGCTCCAATTTAATGTGGCAGTTCAGGCGGCTGTGGCCCATCTCAAAGCCAAACTAAATCAAGTCGTTGCCACTGGCCACTGCCACCTGTCAAGTGCATGTAGATAAATTTCCAAGCTAATGGTGCCGAGCGTTCGGCTAGCCGCAGAGAGACGTGGCCACTGCCTCACTGGCTTAACTTCTGGATATGGCTGTGATTGGGATTGGCTTTAGCTCTGGTTTTGGTTTTGGCTTTCGGTGTACAGCATATATACAAAGTGCACAAGTGCAGCCGGCAACTGCTTAAACTATTACACAAATACAGTGAGCCTGACAGCGAACAACTCTCTAGCTCGTCTAACCGTCTCTCCCCCACCACCCACTATTTTTCCCCTCCGCCACTCACACTCCCACGTTCAGTTAACTTAATTGAAAATCACAAAAATTGGTCATTCCGGCACAATGAGCAAAGCAACTTGGCAGCCGGCAACGATAAATGTTACCAAAGTGCATGCCGGGAAGCACAAGAATAAAAACAAAACATGTCTAGAGTGCTGTAGACGAAATGGTAGATACTGGTAGATACTGGTAGATACCACTTAATAATAGCTACGATTACATAAAAATAAAACGCATTAGGTATTCATTATGACCGATTATAAAAGCTCTTTTAAAGTTGATACCATCCATCTTTAAACCTTGTTCGTAAAGCAAATGCTTTTCTTTTTTTTTTTCTTTTTTTTTTAATGTAGCAATTTAATTTTATATTAATCAACCAAATGAAAGGTTATAAAATATTGTTTTGAAGATCGTATACATAATAACAGGGATTTTGAATTAAATAACATAAACATATAACTGGTTTTAACGTATTACAATAATACGTAACATCAAATGTAACATCATATAACATTTTGTTGAATGCTAGCTGCGATCATCTGACTGCCGAAGAGTTGCATACTTTTAAGCGGTTCGATTCAAATGCTAAATTGAAAAGAAATTGTTGCATACTTTGAAGACCGTGTATTTGAGGTTATTCTCAAGGAAAATCGTTTAACTAAACATTTCTGTTCGCCTGTTATTTTAGTCGGGGAACAATACGAAAAGTCGAAGAAAAAAGCGTTCAAATGTGAAATATTGATTTTTATTTTCATAGGAGCTTGCTCCACCTCTGTCGCGGGTTGGCCTGGTATTGCAGTACCGCCAGGATTCGGCCCAACTCAATAATAAATGAAACCGTTGTTGAATGATGGCTGCGAACATCTGACTGCCGAAGAGTTGCATACTTTTAAGCGGTTCGATTCAAATGCTATATTGAAAAGAAATTGTTGCATACTTTGAAGATCGTGTATTTGAGGTTATTCTCAAGGAAAATCGTTTAACTAAACATTTCTGTTCGCCTGTTATTTTAGTCGGGGAACAATACGAAAAGTCGAAGAAAAATGCGTTCAAATGTGAAATATTGATTTTTATTTCCATAGGAGTTTGCTCCACCTCTGTCGCGGGTTGACCTGGTATTGCAGTACCGCCAGGATTCGGCCCAACTCAATAATAAATGAAACCGTTGTTGAATGATGGCTGCGAACATCTGACTGCCGAAGAGTTGTATACTTTTAAGGGGTTCGATTTAAATGCTGAATTAAAAAGAAATTGTTGCATACTTTGAAGATCGTGTATTTGAGGTTATTCTACAATTAAATCGTTTAACTAAACATTTCTGTTCGCCTGTTATTTTGAGTGGGAAAAAGTGATCACATGTGAAATATTGATTTTTATTTTCATAGGAGCTTGCTCCATCTCTTTCGCGGGTAGGCCTGGTATTGCAGTACCGCCAGGATTCGGCCCAACTCAATAATAAATGAACCGTTGTTGAATGATGGCGGCGAACATCTGACTGCCGAAGAGTTGCATACTTTTAAGCGGTTCGATTCAAATGCTATATTGAAAAGAAATTGTTGCATACTTTGAAGACCGTGTATTTGAGGTTATTCTACAATTAAAGCGTTTAACTAGTCATTTCTGTTCGCCTGTTATTTTACTCGGGGAACATAGTGCTTTTTGATCATAGTTTTGCACCTAAATCAATCCTACATTTAAAGTTAAAAACGTGATAATGGGTCGGAAGACAAGTAAAAATACTGGCCTAAAAATAGGCATTTGGGCATAGGTCGAAACTTCAAAATGCCATAACTTCGTCAAAACTCAACTTAGATTAAAAAGCGAGGGCTTTTTAATCATAGTTTTGCCCCTCAATCAATCCTACATTTAAAGTTAAAAACGTGATAATGGGTCGGAAGACAAGTAAAAATACTGGCCTAAAAATAGGCATTTGGGCATAGGTCGAAACTTCAAAATGCCATAACTTCGTCAAAACTCAACTTAGATTAAAAAGCGAGGGCTTTTTAATCATAGTTTTGCCCCTCAATCAATCCTACATTTAAAGTTAAAAACGTGATAATGGGTCGGAAGACAAGTAAAAATACTGGCCTAAAAATAGGCATTTGGGCATAGGTCGAAACTTCAAAATGCCATAACTTCGTCAAAACTCAACTTAGATTAAAAATCGAGGGCTTTCTGATCATAGTTTTGCACCTAAATCAATCCTACAATTAAAGTTAAAAACGTGATAATGGGTCGGAAGACAAGTAAAAATACTGGCCTAAAAATAGGCATTTGGGCATAGGTCGAAACTTCAAAATGCCATAACTTCGTCAAAACTCAACTTAGATTAAAAATCGAGGGCTTTCTGATCATGGTTTTGCACCTAAATCAATCCTACATTTAAAGTTAAAAACGTGATAATGGGTCGGAAGACAAGTAAAAATACTGGCCTAAAAATAGGCATTTGGGCATAGGTCGAAACTTCAAAATGCCATAACTTCGTCAAAACTCAACTTAGATTAAAAAGCGAGGGCTTTTTAATCATAGTTTTGCCCCTCAATCACTCCTACATTTAAAGTTAAAAACGTGATAATGGGTCGGAAGACAAGTAAAAATACTGGCCTAAAAATAGGCATTTGGGCATAGGTCGAAACTTCAAAATGCCATAACTTCGTCAAAACTCAACTTAGATTAAAAAGCGAGGGCTTTTTATTCATAGTTTTGCCCCTAAATCAATCCTACATTTAAGGTTAAAAACGTGATAATGGGTCGGAAGACAAGTAAAAATATTGGCCTAAAAATAGGCATTTGGGCATAGGTCGAAACTTCAAAATGCCATAACTTCGTCAAAACTCAACTTAGATTAAAAAGCGAGGGCTTTTTAATTATAGTTTTGCCCCTCAATCACTCCTACATTTAAAGTTAAAAACGTGATAATGGGTCGGAAGACAAGTAAAAATACTGGCCTAAAAATAGGCATTTGGGCACAGGTCGAAACTTCAAAATGCCATAACTTCGTCAAAACTCAACTTAGATTAAAAATCGAGGGCTTTCTGATCATAGTTTTGCACCTAAATCAATCCTACAATTAAAGTTAAAAACGTGATAATGGGTCGGAAGACAAGTAAAAATACTGGCCTAAAAATAGGCATTTGGGCATAGGTCGAAGCTTCAAAATGCCATAACTTCGTCAAAACTCAACTTAGATTAAAAATCGAGGGCTTTCTGATCATGGTTTTGCACCTAAATCAATCCTACAATTAAAGTTAAAAACGTGATAATGGGTCGGAAGACAAGTAAAAATGCTGGTCTAAAAATAGGCATTTGGGCATAGGTCGAAACTTCAAAATGCCATAACTTCGTCAAAACTCAACTTAGATTAAAAATCGAGGGCTTTTTATTCATAGTTTTGCCCCTAAGTCAATCCTACATTTAAAGTTAAAAACGTGATAATGGGTCGGAAGACAAGTAAAAATACTGGCCTAAAAATAGGCATTTGGGCATAGGTCGAAACTTCAAAATGCCATAACTTCGTCAAAACTCAACTTAGATTAAAAATCGAGGGCTTTTTATTCATAGTTTTGCCCCTAAGTCAATCCTACATTTAAGGTTAAAAACGTGATAATGGGTCGGAAGACAAGTAAAAATACTGGCCTAAAAATAGGCATTTGGGCACAGGTCGAAACTTCAAAATGCCATAACTTCGTCAAAACTCAACTTAGATTAAAAATCGAGGGCTTTCTGATCATGGTTTTGCACCTAAATCAATCCTACAATTAAAGTTAAAAACGTGATAATGGGTCTGAAGACAAGTAAAAATACTGGCCTTAAAATAGGCATTTGGGCACAGGTCGAAACTTCAAAATACCATAACTTCGTCAAAACTCAACTTAGATTAAAAAGCGAGGGCTTTTTATTCATAGTTTTGCCCCTAAGTCAATCCTACATTTAAAGTTAAAAACGTGATAATGGGTCGGAAGACAAGTAAAAATACTGGCCTAAAAATAGGCATTTGGGCATGGTCGCTCAAATGCCATCCGTAAACTACTTGATTAATCGGCTTCTTATTCATAGTTTTGCCCCTAAGTCAATCCTACATTTAAGGTTAAAAACGTGATAATGGGTCGGAAGACAAGTAAAAATACTGGCCTAAAAATAGGCATTTGGGCACAGGTCGAAACTTCAAAATGCCATAACTTCGTCAAAACTCAACTTAGATTAAAAATCGAGGGCTTTCTGATCATGGTTTTGCACCTAAATCAATCCTACAATTAAAGTTAAAAACGTGATAATGGGTCTGAAGACAAGTAAAAATACTGGCCTTAAAATAGGCATTTGGGCACAGGTCGAAACTTCAAAATACCATAACTTCGTCAAAACTCAACTTAGATTAAAAAGCGAGGGCTTTTTATTCATAGTTTTGCCCCTAAATCAATCCTACATTTAAGGTTAAAAACGTGATAATGGGTCGGAAGACAAGTAAAAATACTGGCCTAAAAATAGGCATTTGGGCATAGGTCGAAACTTCAAAATGCCATAACTTCGTCAAAACTCAACTTAGATTAAAAATCGAGGGCTTTCTGATCATAGTTTTGCACCTAAATCAATCCTACATTTAAAGTTAAAAAGGTAATGGGTCGGAAGCAAGTAAAAAACGGCTAAAAATAGGCATTTGGCACAGGTCGAAACTTCAAAATATCATAACTTCGTCAAAACTCAACTTAGATTAAAATGCGAGGGCTTTTTATTCATAGTTTTGCCCCTAAGTCAATCCTACATTTAAAGTTAAAAACGTGATAATGGGTCGGAAGTCAAATACTGCGCCGATGGTAGTAGGGACTTAAGCTTAAAAAGCAGGCCATCATGCCATACGCGATCAAACGCTTGCTGGATATCCAGGAAGACGGCAGAGCTGCACTGCTTATTTTCCAGGGCCTCGAGGACATGCTGTACTACTCGATGAACTTGCTACAACGACGGAGGGCTAGGAGCTTGCTCTACCTCTGTCGCGGGTTCACCTGGTATTGCAGTACCGCCAGGATTCGGCCCAACTTAATAATAAATGAAACCCTTATTGAATGATAGCTGCGATCATCTGACTGCCGAAGAGTTGCATACTTTTAAGCGGTTCGATTTAAATGCTGAATTAAAAAGAAATTGTTGCATACTTTGAAGATCAACTAAATAATAAAAACCAGTTAAATCGTTTAACTAAACATTTCTGTTCGCCTGTTATTTTGAGTGGGGGAACAATACGAAAACTCGAAGAAAAAAGCGCTCATATGTGAAATATTGATTTTTATTTCCATAGGAGCTTGCTCCACCTCTGTCGCGGTTTGACCTGGTATTGCAGTACTGCCAGGATTCGGCCCAACTTAATAATAAATGAAACCCTTATTGAATGATAGCTGCGATCATCTGACTGCCGAAGAGTTGCATACTTTTAAGCGGTTCGATTTAAATGCTGAATTAAAAAGAAATTGTTGCATACTTTGAAGATCGTGTATTTGAGGTTATTCTCAAGGAAAATCGTTTAACTAAACATTTCTGTTCGCCTGTTATTTTGAGTGGGGGAACAATACGAAAAGTCGAAGAAAAAAGCGTTCAAATGTGAAATATTGATTTTTATTTCCATAGGAGCTTGCTCCACCTCTGTCGCGGGTTGACCTGGTATTGCAGTACCGCCAGGATTCGGCCCAACTCAATAATAAATGAAACCGTTGTTGAATGATAGCTGCGATCATCTGACTGCCGAAGAGTGCTGAATCTAAAAAGAAATTGTTGCATACTTTGAAGATCGTGTATTTGAGGTTATTCTACAATTAAATCGTTTAACTAAACATTTCTGTTCGCCTGTTATTTTAGTCGGGGAACAATACGAAAAGTCGAAGAAAAAAGCGTTCAAATGTGAAATATTGATTTTTATTTCCATAGGAGCTTGCTCCACCTCTGTCGCGGGTTGACCTGGTATTGCAGTACCGCCAGGATTCGGCCCAACTCAATAATAAATGAAACCGTTGTTGAATGATGGCTGCGAACATCTGACTCCCGAAGAGTTTCATACTTTTAAGCGGTTCGATTCAAATGCTATATTGAAAAGAAATTGTTGCATACTTTGAAGACCGTGTATTTGAGGTTATTCTCAAGGAAAATCGTTTAACTAAACATTTCTGTTCGCCTGTTATTTTAGTCGGGGAACAATACGAAAAGTCGAAGAAAAAAGCGTTCAAATGTGAAATATTGATTTTTATTTCCATAGGAGTTTGCTCCACCTCTGTCGCGGGTTGACCTGGTATTGCAGTACCAGTTCGGCAACTCAATATATGAAACCGTTGTTGAATGATGGCTGCGAACATCTGACTGCCGAAGAGTTGCATACTTTTAAGCGGTTCGATTCAAATGCTATATTGAAAAGAAATTGTTGCATACTTTGAAGACCGTGTATTTGAGGTTATTCTACAATTAAAGCGTTTAACTGGTCATTTCTGTTCGCCTGTTATTTTAGTCGGGGAACATAGTGCTTTTTGATCATAGTTTTGCCCCTAAATAATTCCTACATTTAAAGTTAAGAACGTGATAATGGGTCGGAAGACAAGTAAAAATACTGGCCTAAAAATAGGCATTTGGGCATAGGTCGAAACTTCAAAATGCCATAACTTCGTCAAAACTCAACTTAGATTAAAAAGCGAGGGCCTTTTATTCATAGTTCTGCCCCTAAATCAATCCTACATTTAAGGTTAAAAACGTGATAATGGGTCGGAAGACAAGTAAAAATACTGGCCTAAAAATAGGCATTTGGGCATAGGTCGAAACTTCAAAATGCCATAACTTCGTCAAAACTCAACTTAGATTAAAAAGCGAGGGCTTTTATCGTTTGCCCCTCAATCAATCCTACATTTAAAGTTAAAAACGTGATAATGGGTCGGAAGACAAGTAAAAATACTGGCCTAAAAATAGGCATTTGGGCACAGGTCGAAACTTCAAAATATCATAACTTCGTCAAAACTCAACTTAGATTGAAATGCGAGGGCCTTTTATTCATAGTTTTGCCCCTAAGTCAATCCTACATTTAAAGTTAAAAACGTGATAATGGGTCGGAAGTCAAATACTGCGCCGATGGTAGTAGGGACTTAAGCTTAAAAAGCAGGCCATCATGCCATACGCGATCAAACGCTTGCTGGATATCCAGGAAGACGGCAGAGCTGCACTGCTTATTTTCCAGGGCCTCGAGGACATGCTGTACTACTCGATGAACTTGCTACAACGACGGAGGGCTAGGAGCTTGCTCTACCTCTGTCGCGGGTTGGCCTGGTATTGCAGTACCGCCAGGATTCGGCCCAACTAAATAATAAATGAAACCAGTTAAATCGTTTAACTAAACATTTCTGTTCGCCTGTTATTTTGGTCGGGGAACAATACGAAAAGTCGAAGAAAAAAGCGTTCAAATGTGAAATATTGATTTTTATTTTCATAGGAGCTTGCTCCACCTCTGTCGCGGGTTGGCCTGGTATTGCAGTACCGCCAGGATTCGGCCCAACTCAATAATAAATGAAACCGTTGTTGAATGATAGCTGCGAACATCTGACTGCCGAAGAGTTGCATACTTTTAAGCGATTCGATTCAAATGCTATATTGAAAAGAAATTGTTGCATACTCTGAAGAGCGTGTATTTGTGTATTTTCACTCAACACGGGAAATGCTTTTCTACAAGTAAAAATATATATAGATTTCAGTTGTTTGTTTAGGTTAATATTTAAATCGAATCGAATGCAGACTTAAGCTTAATAATTAGTTACAAGATTATTTAAAATGTGTTTTGTATGCACATGAAGTATATGCATGGCTAACTTAAAAACATTTTAGACACCTTACATATTTGCTGCTGTAATGAGTTTCATAATTGTTCAACCGTTTATAATATAATATATACATACATAGAACTATATATAAGCAAGCACCTTAAAAAAAAATTATTTTTCATGTTCCCTTTCTTTATCTACTTGTATGAATACAGGGTATTTATAACAAATTCAATTCTCCAAATACTCCCTTACACGCCACTTAAAGACTTCGACGATGAAAGCCTTTCACTTTGCCTCGGAATAAAGTAAATTGAAGTAAAGTAAAGTTGGCTAAGAAAACATATACATCGCACACTTTTTACTTAGCCTCAGGCTCTGTTTATGTCCGTTTCCAGTTTGAATGTTTAGACAAAAAACTTTTTTGAAAAGAACTCAGAGATGCGGCTCAATTGCTACCATTGCTATAGCTACGTTCCGGTGCTGGCATAGAGTGAGACGACGACTCGTGTGCTGTGCACAACAGAAAATATAAATAGTCACTGGGAATACTTGGGTGATGGAGACTGCGAAATAGAGAGAGAGAGAGAGAGAGAGAGAGAGAGAGAGAGAGAGGGCAACTAAGAGTGAGAGCCACACATTAATTCATTTAATGGCTGTAAAGCAAAGTAAATATGGCAAACAAAAAATGCTCTAAAATAAACACAAATTAAAGCAGCCGCAATTTTAACTAATGCACACTCAAACACACGTACACGCAGAGTACATAGAAAATCGATGTTGAGCATACGACGGGTGGTTCAGCGCTTTAGCTTTGGCTGTGGCCCACATGCAGCCAAGTGTTCATAATTCCATTACAAGCAATTTTCAAAGCGAGCGAGACAAAAACGACCATAAAATGTGAACCTAACTCTACGCTGATTACATAAGTATAAATAGCAAGCACACACACACACACACACTTACGCTAACACTCACCCAGTGGGCGCAGCAATGTGCACCCCTCCTTTTTTTTTTTAATTTGCCTCGCATTTCAATAGCTTGCCAGGGTTTGCAGCAGAAAAGGTATTCACAGGCATTTAGTTAAACGAGAGAAATTGTTTGCCAAAAATCCTTAAAGTCCAGTCACGTAAAATATATAACCCAGTTTAGTGGCGCTCATTTTCGGAATCTGCAAATATGTATTGGTAAATTTATGAAGCCAAAAAATTAAAACATAAACTTGTCAGTCACACGTAGAGCACATAAATAACGAACAGCAGCCTAACATTTCGACAAGAGACACAGCAAAGCTTGTCATTTTGCCTGGAACGCGTAGTAGATCAAGCCCATAAGGTTCAAAGAACTTTAAACGGAGAAAGAGACTTTGCAGCCGTTGCTGGACTAGTCCATAATAATTTTTAGATGCCCAAAATTCATGTAGGAAGTGCACTAATTTATGACCGTATTCTAAGCCTAAGCCAGGGTTATCCAGCGCTAACCTATAACATGAGGCGTAAGCGACATAAATAAAATAAGCACACCCATATAAAAGGCAGACAGCAGTTGGGTGTTGCTTGTGGCGGGGGTTGGCACAATTCAAATTAAATTGAGCATGCCTCTGATACGAATGGTCAAGGATCTGTTACGGGCGCTCCTTTTTTAAATAACAGTATACTCAAAAGTGCGCTCATGCGTGAAAATTAGAAGCTGAACCCATGGAAATTCTCCCTACGCACATACACGTACACACATATACCCACACAGCGGACACTTTTTGGGGCTGTGCGGTCAAAAGTTTGGCAAGGACATGCTGCCGCACAATGTGTGTTATTTTGAATAAATTAAATTTATCTGCAGCTCGGAATAATAAGCATTTATGTGGCATGGTGCCATGGTGGGTTGCAGTGGGTTGTCCGGCAGTCGCACGCTCCAATAATTTCATGACAATGACACTACAGCATTGGGTCCGCAGCTAATTAGGCGTTTTAAATGTCAACCAGCTAAAAAAACTTTTGTAGCCAACATATGCTGAGGGACAGAATGCTGTAAGACTACAGTTACAGTATGGTCAAACAGCTCAATATGGCTCAAATAATAGTGGGGGGCAGACACAAAGCTGGCCATTAATTATGCACACATACATGTGTTCTGCTAGCATATGTCCATATGCACAGTTAACTCACACAAACACAAGACGGAGGGACAGTGGAAGAGGGGACTGGCGTTGGCTGTGTAGCAAAGCGAATCGCTCAAACCGTTGGCCTTTTAATGCGCTTAATTAAATAAACAAATGGCAACGAATTTTTGGCAAAAGTCGCATTAAATGTTCATGGAAAATAAACCAATAAGCATGTTATGCAAACACAGACACGGGGGTTACTCAAACATACACATGTATGTGTGCTTGGGAGCTACGGTGTGGATTAGCTGGCGGCTAATTAGCCACGTTTGGAGAACAAAAGCTGCGCTCCATCCGCCATTTAGCTGAATAATGTACACCGTAATGAAAAAAAAGTCAACGCGTTTTATTAATGAATTTGAAATTTGTCAGTAGCTTTAAGTGCACTTTTGCCTAATCGAATATTTAATTAATTAAATACATTGGCAAATGAGCTTGAAGATTTCCATGGAACTGTTTACAAAAAGAGGGCCAAGCAACAGCAACAAACAACAATCAAACACAAACAGCGAGTGAAAAGGCAAAAGAAAGGGTCAAACTTCACTGTTGAACCCAGCGCCTGAGCCCAGAGATGACCTCAAATACAAGATTGAGAACAAGAACTAAATTTCTTAAGTGTTTTCATGTGCCAAGTTAGTGCACCATCCCCCTACAGCGACCCGCAAACCAGAGCCTCGCTCTCACTCGGAGACTCAGCCTCAGCATTTCAATTGACAGTGCTTTGGCCGACGAGAGGCAGAACCCTTCGCTTCCTTTGCTTGCTTTATTACTCTTGAATCATTTTCAAGAGTCAACTCGGTCGCTGTACAACCAAAAAAAAAAAGGGGTTGCTAAAACAATTTGCAAAATTTATTTTCATTAATTTTAATTCGCTGAAAAGTTTGGCTTTCCCCCAACGCCATTTGTACATCGATGGGGACAAAGGGTTGAGGCCTGCTCCAAATAATTACTTTTTCAGATTTGGCCAGCTCGTCCCTTTTTAATTATTTGCTAAAGGCTTGTCGCTAACTTCCATAGCGCGCTGCCAGGCGAGCATAATTAATTTATTTCCATTTTGTTTTTGCTTCTTTTCATTTTTTGTTTTGTTTATTCTGCACTTTGTTGTTTTTTCTGTCTAGAATTGCCAATAATTAATTGAAACTCTAGCTAAAAAGCAAAGGCAAATACTCATATTTAATAAGAGGCGCGCACTCTGCGCATTTTACAAGATTTTCTTTTGGTCCCCAGTAGCATGTTTAATAACTGTTAGAAGGATTAACGCTTCATTCGCAGTCCACAAATCCGATGACAATGCAAAACTCCATTCAAATTCCCAAACGTTGATGAATCGCAGGTTATGGGGGTGATAATGATGACGATGATGATGATGGTGATGGTGCTGGTGTTGTCAGTGATGGGCGTGACGTTGATTTAGAAGCTCGGAGCTCACTGACTTTGGCAGCATTGATTGCACTTAAGCCCCAGGAAAGGCACAAACAGATTCTGATTCAGATTCTGTTTCAGTTACAGATTCTAGTCTCTAATGTCAATAGCATGCGATCTGATGCTGATGCGGATGTGGATGCTGATGCTGTTAACTTGGCTGACTCAGCAGGCGGTAATCAACGAGCTGCTGCTGCTCTCCTTCTCTCTTTAGCTTTTAGTTCAATGTCAATGTTTAATGCGTGTTTGTGTGTGTATTTTTGTTACACTTGTTTGTTCTGCATATAAGGGCACAGCACACACAGCACAGGCCCCACCGGCAGACACAACAAGCAGTCTGAAAAGCGCTGTGGAAAGCGATGAACTTTTCAATATACTTTCGCCAGTTGTGGGCATTGTCCGACAGTCAATTTGTATGAATTTTGTATTTTTATAGCAATTTTATTTATTAAATAATTAGTTATTTATTATATCGATTAGCTCAAAAAAGCAGTCAGGAATTTATATATTTATATATCTGTTTTAATGTATTTACCATAATTTGTCAATCCCAGTTTGTGTTGCGATATCAAAGAACTCTTTTCCCTAACGATTTTGAACAGTTTTCACACTGGGAAAAGAGTATCTTGCTGTTTTTAGCCTCTTCATCAGTAATTTGTATTTGAGTTGTACTTTAAACGGTTCCTAAGCTGTTCAAAGTTTACCGTAAACATGCTAATTTTTTTTTTAAATTTTGTTTTACTTTCAGCCATTTAACGGAGGAAACTGTCAACTTTGCAAGGGGTGAGTAACGTAGTCGCTTATCTAAGCCATTTGCCATGTTCAAGCTAATCCGAGTTTAAATTTAAGGCATGCCCGCGGAAAACTGATGGTGAATGGCGCTAAATCATGATTGACAAGAACAGATATCGCTGTTAATTGTATCAGTCGGTGGTTTTGGGACAAATTGCTTGGCACATTGCGCATACGCCGGGTGGCCGGTAACGCACGTGCGGCGCGGTCATTTGTAACAAAGAGAATTCCCTGCGTGCATGTGGTTGTTTGTGTATTGCGTCATTAGCTCTGGTATTTAGCAATTAATTGCAATGCCTTTGGTAAATGAACTAGCTGGGCATAAAAAAAAAGAATAAACAAAGTAAAATATAAAAAGCAAGCATTCAGCGGGTCATGACATGGCCCTGGCGCAAATAAAAAACAACTACAAGAAAAAAGGACAATTTGCAAGAGTGACGTCAAAACAATTACGTGCAGAAATACGCTTGATAATAAAATGAAGTGAACCTCTGCCCAGGTGCTGCTCAAATGCTGAAACGTGCTTAAGTGTTGACTTTTATAAATTGTGCAGTCGTTTTTCTTACCTGGCCCCATACCCTGCTTCAGCCTCCGCCTCTTCCTTAGCTTCAGCTGACCTGCCAGTAAGCGCACATGGCTGCATGGGAATGTGTTGCCTGTTTGGCTGCCGCTCAACTTGGTCAGCAATTAATTACACACACCGACTGGCACATTCTGTCAGTCTGTTGTCTGTGGGCCAGTCGGTTGCTTAGACAGCAGTTCATCAGTCGTCTGACAGCTTTAAAAGCGCATTTAAGGCCCGAATTTAGTTGGGCCAATCAGCCTCATCTCTGTGCAAGCCAGCCATCCCGAGATCTCTCAATAAGCCTCAATGTCCTTGCCACAGATTTATATTTGGTTGCCACGCTTCACTGGCTACGAATGACATTCAAGTGGATGCGCAACTGAAAAACGCTAAGAGCTCTGTACAGTAGCTCAGGGATAGCTCAAGGGGCTAGATGAGGGGCTGCTTGGTTAGTTTATCTCGCTGGCTGAGCGTTAAAATAATTTCAGGCTTTCTTTTCATTTGACGCCCCACGCTTTGCGGTTTTCTGCAGCCTTTGCCGCAATTAATGCCAACAGATTAATTATACGCATCGCTGCATAATTTGCTGTCTGCCTTTAAATTTATTTTTATTTTTATGTGCTGTCCCCTCGCAAAAAACTTGAAGCAATGCAGCACAACCACAAAACAAAAACAGTAAGAATGCTCTACTTAATATTGACTAAAAATACCCTGTAGATTGTATACAGGGTATTTTGTGTAGTTTGTATTGTAGTTTTTGTGAGGAGTTCCAAAAGTAAACGTAAATGTAGTTGTTAATAGTTTATATATAAATGATTCGATATTTCTCATTTACGCTATGATTAGCATTTAATATCCCAATTTAAATATCTTAGGGATTGCAGGGTATAGAAAAACAATAAAAGGGAAAAAATTGCCTGGTTCTAATGAGTGCACATTAGCTTGAGTTGGACGTTATGCAAAAGGCGGCCTCAATTTGCCGGGATAATCAAGTTGCCCAAAGTCATTATGTATATATAAGTAAGTATATATTTTTAAATTTTTTTTTGCAGTTGGGTCTAGAATAAAATTTAATAAGTTATCGGGAGGTGGGAGTCAAAGGCACATATTTTAAGTGAGTGCAATTTGGTATTGATAGCTTGGCTGATAAAGCAATTGGGTGCGGTCTCAGCAGGCGGCAGCTGTCACTGACCTATTATTTATATGACTTTGTTTAGTTTGGACAGCAACTTTTTCCTGTTGTTCATTTTGTTTGGGTTGTGCGCCATAAATCTTTTTGTGTCGCTTGTATTAATGTGTCAACTACAGGGCAAGTAGCGCACAGAGGCCTGAAATACACTTCAAAAAGATTCAATCAAGTGCAGACCGACCGACCGAAGTAGAAACAGAGTTGAGTAGTTCAAGTCGCATGGGAAAAGGCGTTGAGCCGTATTAATGATAAGTCGCATACGAGCTAAGTGAAAGGATGTGTTAGATTGGATGTAGGGTATTAGTAAGGAGTACGAACGAAAGTGTAAGATAGTGACATTCATGTTGATTTATGTGGCGCATGGGGCGTATGATTTATACGCACAACTGTCGCTTGTGTATTTATTAAAACAAATAAATATGCCAAAGCCGGCATTAAAGCGTACAAAGCACATTAATTGCATATTAAAAGACATTAAGGATACATTACAAGGACACTATGGAGGAACCCAAAAACCCGCAAAATTCTCATAAACAGTTTCCTCGATTGAAAATGGCCAGGAAAACATTCTCTGCAGCTGCCAGCCAAGGCGACAATTTGTGCCAAGAGTATTTGCTTTGCCATATTAAGCAATAAAAGCGTTGTAAAAATCATAAAATGAAAGTACAAAACTGTGAGTGTACACAACTGCCTGCCTTCCTGGTGGTAAACAGTTTCTGCTGGCCTGAGTTTGCTATGGCGTATTAAATATTATAAACGGCAATTTGCAAATCTCATATAGAAGCCACACGGCATAGAGCGAAATCTACATGCTTACTGCCACCCACCCACACACACACAAATACTCACAACTAGGCAGCTAGGGAGGGGGGAAACAATCATTAGCAACAAAAGGGCCGTAAACAAACAAAAGCACAAGTAAACAGCAGGCTTACCGTGTTGCTGGGGTAACCACAGCTCGAAAGGCCAAAATGCCTTGCGCTACAAGCTGTTGCCACGCCCCAAGTGCCCAGTATACCAAAAAGAAGAAGAGCATGGCACAGACATTCAATTGCATATGCTAGTAGCGTTGATAATTGTGCCAGAATTAAAAAGATTTAGAAGCAAATCTGCTGCCTTCAGACTCCTTGGACGGCATTTGGAATACTCTTTTATGGGTATATAAATATTGTTATAATATATGAGCGACATCTAATGTAGATATCAATCGGTATCAATGTTATGTACAGATGTTATTTTACAGTCTTCTTCCAACGTTACTAGTGTCCTCCAATTTAGATGTGTGTTTCTCTCTGCTTTGCAAGGGTATGCGACATTCGTCTTGCCTTCGATTTGAAATTTTTTTTTTGGTATCTTATGCGTGTCTCTAATTAAAGTAGCTCTTTGTATAATACGAGAGCCTTTGCTGTGCGTTTGTTTGCTACTCATTTTGATGTCTACAAGAACTCAGAACTTTCTCTTTCGCTCCCATATAGTCGTCTCTTGTCTGCAGGTAATTAACATTTTTATGTACTTTTTCAGGAGAGCGCCTGCCTGGCTGCCACATAATTAAAACGTTGATTTATGAAACAGATAATAAATTCAACAATGCCACAGCACCCGTCCCACTTGCTACGAGTGCAGATTGCAGAACTTGCCTCCATTATTTTGTTGTTGATGCTGTTCTTGCTGAATTTTTATTTGTATTATTTATTCTCATTTTTATTTACAAGAGCCGGTATGTGTCGCACTTTATGTTGTATTTATTTTATCGCCGTTTCGATAACGATGCTTTAAAGCATTTTTAATAAACCAATTTCTTCCGCTCTACACATCCACTCAAAAACGTTTACTTTATTTATATATTATTTTTTTTTTTTTGGAACGCTGATTAAATTTGTGAGAAAGGAAAAAATAATGTGCATCGGATAAGCAACGACAACTTAATGTCCTTGCTGAAATATGTCACTGATTCATTATTTTTTTAGATTACGCTTTAATGTATGTGCTTTAATTCATTTATATAGTTTGCTCTTTATTAAATTGACCGTTTTTGCCTGCGTTTCGTTGAACTGTAGATGGACATGCGTGTTAAATTCGAGAGCATTTATAAATTATTTATAGAATATGACATATATTTTTCATGACCACCATAAACCAATAGACTCTACTGTAGGGTAAATTATATGCAGCCAGTAATACTGCGGTCATTAAAATTGGAATTACTTACTGCAAGCGTAGCGTACTTTTCCAAGTTTGAAATGCCCTAAAGCACACGGTCACACACAAACACACACACACACATACACGCATACATATTTTAAATTCCATTTTTTTTTTGGGTTGTATCGGTTATTGATTGAGTTCTCTCGAAGCAGCTCTATTAATTTTTAAACATTTTAAAATTGCGCCTTTTTGCCGTATGCATTTTTGATTTATGGTCCCAGAGACGACGTTGACGTCAATCAGTTTTCAACCACTTTTTTTTTTATATTGCATACCAACAGTGAAATTGAGCAATCAGGGTGGTGGGGAGGGGGGAGTGTGGGTTAGCAGCGCCAATCAAACTTTTCCAATAAAGTCTTTAGCCTAAAGACAGCGGATAAATCAAGCAATCAGGTTGAAAAGGGCTATGCCGACAGCTCCGAACATAATTTATGGCAAGTGCTTTAAACTTGGTGTTGCCCAAAAAAAAAAAATACTCTCTTGCGCGCATCACAGAAAACAGCCAACCGGAAAAAGAACAAAAATATACGCTGTTGTTAATATGCTGGTGGGCCAAATCAAAGCCAACAAAGTTTGTGCTGCAAAAGTGCGAAATTTAACTTTGCCGATTACACCGTCGAGACCAGACAAAACCACATTGCGTATACGAAGCGCATCGTATATACCATAAACGTAATCATCACACAGCCCCAAAAGAAAAATACAAAAAAGGTAGCCATGTCCATAGTTTGATGCGCAGCTTTTCCGGCTAGGCAACGAGCTTGTTAATAAAAAGGCCAGTCGGGCAAATGAAAAATTCTTCTCGTGGCTGGGGCAAATTGACTTAATCTAAAATAAAAGTTTAGTGCGTTCACCCACACATACACACAGACACAAATTGATAGAGCGAGGGTGTGAGTAGTAATGAGAAAATGAGATAGATGGTGAGAGAGGGAGTGGGAGGGCAAAGTTCACAAACGATATTTTTATTGCGGTGCGCGTGTGTGCTGACGATGAGGTAAACGAACCAGCAAAGACATATACCCAAAAACACACACACAACACTCGCAGATGTAGAGCGAAGGAGAGGAAGAGGTAGGATATGGGAGGGAATGTTAATTTCCCAGGAAACGCACGATAAAGTTGAATGCTTTTTCGAAAAACTATTTGACTTTGAGCAAAGGGTAAGACGCCTTACAAATACCAACACACTGACTCGTTACATTTATCACAATTTGGGCGTAAATATATACGTGTGTGTATGTGTGTGTGCATGTGTGTGTGCTTATGCATTTACCTAGCACATATGCAAAGCATTAGCTAACTGTTGAAATCGAGATTGAAAACGGAACAGAAGCTAAGGAGCTACTGCACATGCGCCTGAATTAAATCAAATAAAAAAGTTTTAATAAGGAAATAAATTTCGTGCAAAATGCCGGGAAGGCAACAAGATTTACGATGCACAAAAAGATAAATTTGCAAATACACACATACACACTCACTTACACAGACCCATATGCTAAATGGGCATTAGAAGAGCGGAACAAACATGAACTGCAAATGAAATGGCAATTCGTTTATTGCTCCCAACTGTATTTATAGCAAGCAAATAACTATATAGAATACACACACACACACATCTGCACAACGTACCAGAATTACATTTAAAAGCTCATAAAACGATCGAAGCATTTCAATTGGCAGATAAGCCGCTAAAATGCCAAGCAACCTGAAAGCGATTACCATTTAAGTGCATTCGAATTTAGCGATAGAAATAAAAATGAACACATATCGAATTAAATACCAAATGCAGAAAAATACAGCAATTTCAAAAAGACAATTTGGTGAAGAGGGATACATATTTAATTTCCGCAATATACACTCAACTGACTTGTGATTATTTCCATTTGTGAAAGCTGTGCAATTTTTGGCATTTTAGCTGCATCACGCTGCGAAACACAACCAAAAATGGCTACTAATATCACACACACACAACATTCATTCATGCATGTGCACAGCTTGTGACAATTTTGCAACTTTTGCATTTATATTATAAAAACAACCATTTTTGTTGAGTGCAGTTTTGTTTGTCTGGTGGATTCATGTAATTCATACCCTCATTCGTTCATTTGAGTAATTTGTCATTAGTATTTATGGCTTCGAGCTGGGTTCCATAATGACATAGTTTGCTGATTGTTTGCTTAAGGACTTAAAATATATTTATATATATATATATATATATATATATATATATTTGCATTAACTCTCAGTGTTAGCTTTTATTATTTTTTGTGTACTACTTGCTATTTGTTTTGACGGTTTGCACTGCGGCCTCATAATTAATTAAAATATTCAAAAGGTCGACGGGGCGAAAGCGTATAGCTGCCTGCTTCGACACTGGTCCCCGCGAGCACATTATTGCTGACCCTTGGAGTTTATCATGATTTGCGCCCCATGAAAATGACTTCTTCAGAATATTGGACTCTCTGGCATGAAGAATTTTTTGTTGGCTGTCAGTCTTCGTGCCTTTTTGTATCCTTTTCGGCCCTTCTGCCTCCAGCTCGGGTTCTGGCACCGGATTGGTCGCTAAACATGTCTGCGGGGGCGCCGTGTGAGCTTTCGTTCCTGACAAGTGCCTGGCTTGACTTTTGCCATAGTTAACTTACCATCCTAGCGCACACTCGCAATTTTCATGGGCTGCTCCCGAGTGTTTTGTCAGCTTTATAATTAAAGCAAAAGTTAATTTTTTTGCGACTGTGTCATAGTGCGACTCGTTTGTACTTCTGCAATACCAAATCCGCATACCATTGCCCTCCTTGGCCATGCTACTGCTGCGCGTTATTTTGCAAGCGCCCTTGCCGGGAAACTCATTATTTTTTAAATGAAACTCCTGCTTTGTGCCGATGCCCCGCCATTGTGCTCATGATGATCCCAGTCGCAATTAACTGAAGAAAATGATGTTGCGACAATGACGAGCAGAATTGTAATATCTTTGCTCCTTTTCTAGCACTCAGAAGAACCCCATTTCCCTCTATATAGCATACATCCAATATGAGCATGTTGCATTTGTAATAAGCATGTAAATGAAAATGGAGGTTTAAATTTGGAGCTGGAATAGAAATTGGCGATGGAAATGGAGATAGAGGACGACATAGACATGGAGTTGGCTCTTGTTTCCTATCTCATTTGTATGCTAAGTGCATTTTGCCGCTAATTTAAGCTGACTTGGCGCTCGTTTTATCTGGGACAAACTATTTGTGCTTCGCATGCCAAGCACTTCACACTTTTTTATTGTCATGCAATAATTTTAAATTTTGAAAATGCGAATCCTTGAAGGACGCATTGATATCGAATTCCGATGCGAAGCTAAAGAAATTTGCAAAGTTTGCACTGTGTGTGGGGGAAGCTGCTTTTCTGCTGCTGCAAACTCCTCTTCGAGAAAATCTCATGCAGGTGAGGGTAATCCAAGTGTATTTGAGGGCATGCGGGCAACATTAGCAGCAGTTTAATGAACTTTGGCATGCATGCGCAAGGAATACGAGTATTATAGCATATCGCACCACTTAAACACTCTACCCAACCACCCAACCCACCTTCTTGGCACACACATACACACTCTCTTGGCCCATAAATGCTTGCATGTTTGTTGGAATTGCTTAGCTGGGATTTGCTTAATTTTAGCACCACATCTCAACATGCCAGAGCATGTCCACATCCACACCCTCACCCACACACTCACCCACACCCGCACCCACATCCACCCCACTTCTGTCCTATTCTCCAACTTCTCTTTCAGCTTATGACTATCAAGGGAATTGCGTCACACGCGTCGTATGCGCAATCGTTCGACTCGGTTTTGGTTTGGTTTTGGAGCATTTGATTTTTATTTCGCTTGAACTCGTTATTCATGCAAATGGCGACGGATGTGGCCACTTGTCAGTCAATCAATAAAATGTAAATATTTGTCAGTTTCTTCCCATTGTTTGGCGCATTTGCCACATGTGTGGACGCTTTTCGAAGCGCCATCGCGTTTGAACTTCAAAGTTCAGCATAAACACTTCACAAAATTCAACGACAACTCCAATAAACTGACACTCAAATGCCAGCTGGGGCTAGACGCCTGCCAGGCAGCTGCGCTCTAAGTGGGCGTGGCTTACATAGACAAGCCAAGCAGCCTCCCACACACACACACATACATATGCACAGCTGGCCTCAATGCCTATGTGGCAGTTGTGTTTGATATGTACGCCACAAATTGCTTTGATGGTCGCCAGCGTCGTCTTTGTGTTTGTTATACGTCTACACCCATCAAAAAGTCACTCGAAGTGTGGCCTGATAAGTCTAATACATCTCGTTGCTAACTCATTTTGTGTTATACATATATATGGCAAAAATATCATTTAATTTTATCATGCTGAATTGCAGGCATCTTTAAAAGTCCTTTAAAATGTCTTAAAAATATTGTGCCGCCAAATCAAATATATTTAAAGGCTCGGTTAATCATCTTTCAATCCTTTTCAAATTTGTGCACCTCATATGGTTTTTATTTATAAATACATATTTATGCTGGCAATAATTAGCTAGCTTTTACGAAGATTATCACCGTGCCCGATCCAGGCTTAGTTTTGGCTTACATTCCAAATACAACCACCACCTTGTCACGCCCTATAATGCCAATGGCTTAGACGCATACACATATACAAACAGAAGGGATAGAAAGAAAAAAAAACTGATAAAGATAATACCCTTCATAAAATGAGCAAATTTGTGTCGCATGGGGAGCATTTTACATGCTGTGGCAATATCGAAAATCCGAGTTGAAATCGAATCCTCAAGCTCCGCAAATGCCCGAATATTGGTTCAACATTCGCCTTCCCCGTCTCTGGTCGACTCGTGCGCAAATCCTTTGAGGTCAGCCAAAATGCTGGCGAAAAACTTTTGCACACACGTATACACAAACTAATACACATACTCTGACGGAGAGCACTTCGATTTCTATTATTTGAGGCGCACTTCAACTACAGCTTCAGTTCAGCCGCAGTGCATATGAAGGCCACTTTATGGTCTTCCACTGATTTGGGTGGCATTTCGGAACGGTTTTTGTTTGGTTTTGTATTTGGCGAATTTGCAGCATACAAAAGTGTATAAAAAGCGTTAGCCGTGGCTGTTGCGCTTGTTTGGTCGGCATGGAAATCGCCTTAGAGAAAATATTGATGCCGCAGGGGGTAATACGAAACTCAAACCCCAAGTCAAACACGAACACAAACTCAGTCGCAATACAGGCCGTAGTCTATGGGCCATGTTTTACTGCAGTTTTTGTTTGGAGTTTTATATGGCACATCTATGGCCTGCTCTGTTGTTGTCTGTGTAAAAGCTGCCAGCGACAAGAACAACCAACAACAAACAGCAATAACAAAAGCCCTGGGCATATTTCAGAGTGTGCGCTGTAAAAATCATTTTATGAGTTTGCATAAAATTTTGTGGTTTTCACGCCCATGTTTATTGCAAGCGGCCGCATATGTTGCCCATTGTTGGCAACCGCTTCGTCTATTGATTTTATTTTTTGTTAGCCGCATTTCAGCTTAGCTAAAAATCATCCGAAAACCAAAGTAAACGACTCGCTTCACTGCTCCACCCAATTTGTAACCAACTTTTTTTATCTACGTTTGTTGCAGTTTCTGACTTTGGGTTAAAATGTGAAACATATTCAAAGGGTCGAGTTGGAAGACTTTAAGGTAAAAATTATATTCTTGACCGTGAAGAAAATCCAAGTCAGTTAAATATTTAGTGGTTTCATTTGCCAGAGAATTTTTTCTTATATTTTTTATAAAGCTGCTGTATTAACCTTCGCATTACCAGTAAAACCCTGGCTCAACTCTAATAAATATAATTATATAATAATAATTATATAAATTCCTTTTGGTTTTATCGACTCTGAACTTTTTGATCGGCGCATATCGAGATCAGATCAAAAGTATGATTATATTTTTCATAAAGTATATTAGTGTGAATTCAGAGCTCAAGCTAAACGTGCCAAACAGCTATAAATCCTTTGGGTTAAATAAAAGTTCTTATCCAAAGTCAAATCAGCTGTGGCTCTTTAGACACGCAGTTGGTTTCAATACAGTGGCAAGCAGTTAAGAACCACTTTTGTGGACATTTCAAAAGCCAACAACTGCACATATTCTCGCCATTTATTGATTTCAAGCCAAATGGCAAATGGCCCGAACGCACAATGCGGCTCATTAAATGATTTGCTCATGTCAAATGGCCATCAAATTTAATTTGCCAAATTCTAAGGCAAAAGGCCAAGGCGTGGAATTAAATGCGCACAACGGCTCAACACCTGCACGCAACAAGGTGGTCAGTCTGCACCCCTCTGTCCCCTCGCCCTACTCGCTGTTCAGGGCCAGCCAATTTCCGGCCATTCTAATGACAACCAAATTTTAATAAGCATGCATTAGGCCCAGGATCAGGCCAAGGCTAAAGCCGAAGTCAAAGCCAACAATCGACCCAAAAAGTTGGAGTTTTGGTAATTACCAAATAAGAGCGGCAGAAAGCCGCCTTTAGTTTATCTAATCGCGCCAGTTTTAGCTGTTCTTGACGGGTGTGGGATTCGGGTTCACTTGGCAAATCCTGGCACGTATTTGGCGATTCTGCGGTTATAAAAATGCCACTTAAATCCAGACAACGAGAACGCTGTCCGGCGGCCAAAGAAAAACAATTAATATTGCCGTATGCAACAATAACCTTTTGTTTTTAGTGGCAAACGGTTTAAGGAGAGAGTGGTGGAGGGAAGGGTGATAGCACTTCAAATCCGCATGCATGCAGGCCGTGGGACAGAGAGGATTCACGGCCTGCCCTGCAGGTGAAATAAATTATTATTTATTACGGTCATTAGGGCTTAATGGCGGCAATGATGTCCACCACGCACAGCAGCGCAAAAAGTGGCAACAACGGCAAATGCGGTGTTCTTGCCACGGACACGGCCACAGTCGACTGCCACGGACTTCCGGCGCTTAATCGAAAACGAAAGAGAAACATTTGCGGCCGGACAACCTTTGCTTGGGTTCGAGTTTTAGCAGTTTGCTGGACCCTTTTTAATGGCAACCGGTTCCCATTATGCGTCGAGCTGCGTATTGTCCTTGAAAATGCTGAGCATAAATAAAAAATAAAAAAAAAAAACAAAAAATAAAAATAAAAATAATAATAATCCGGCGGGCAAGGCGTTTATCGTAAATTCCGACCATTATTATCTCTGGCTGGGCGTGTGAAAATATATTTATGCATTGGCAAACTTCTGGCCTCAGCCGTCATAAATGTATGCGGCGAAAGGCCAAAGACCGTCGCATAATTTAGGCACTTCAAACACAGACACACCAACACACACTCACGGTTACGGCATATTAATGTTGCTCCCAGTCCTGACACATTGTAAATTCAAATGCATTTCTCTGGCAGCTGTGACTTAACTCACACACGCATAAGGAGTTTTGGGGCTGCTTGCCCCAAAGCTTTTACCGCAAAGTGAAAGCAATCTATCAAAATATGCATATGGGTTGGGTTTGAGAATAAAGGAGGAATAAGGAAATGAAAATGGAAATTAATTTCATGCATTTATGACGCTTACGCCATGGCGACAATTTCCATAAACCATGCCAACCAGATTATTTCAAGCTGGAAACAAAAACGCAAAACTGAAATGAAATCAGACGCAAAATATCAAGTATGCGCCGCAGTGACTTTGCAAGTATTGCAATGTGCAACACTGATTTATTTACCACGCGAGTATTACATTGCTTTTCTTCTTATTATTATTATTCTTCAGCAGCCACGATTTCAACTCCAACTTGGTAGTTACATTTTCAGTTATCGCACCATGCCTTATACATGCATGTGTGAATTTCGCACAAAATTACATGCACTTTCCCAAACCTGTATTTGTGTGTGCATGTCTGTGTGTGTGTGTGCATTCACTTGCACCAGTTTTTGTTGTCGCCGCTTTCCTTTGCTCCACCTCTGCTCGCAGTGGTCCTGTTGCTTTGATAAATGCGCATAATTTCAGTAGTTTTTCTTGAAGTAGTGCAGCAAAAAGTATTCCATGCTGTTGTACATGTATGTGTGTGCATGTATGCGTGTAAGTGTGTGTGTGTCTGTTCTTGGTGCTGTGTTTTATTGTTCACAGCACCGCGTTAAATATTATGCCAGGTGGGTGGTTTGTCTTGGGGGAATTATGAAGACGATTACATGACTTTATAGGTGAATATATGTGAGATGTGTAAACGTATGTGTGTGTGTGTGTGTGTGTGAATGTGTGCGAGTGTGTATATATTTATGAGCAGCGATGCGCTGCGACAGCACCTGACGCTAGTTTAATGAAATACCAGCCACGATTTATGCGCTAGTTGACTAAAGCGACAAGAAAAATGTCTGCAAAAGCAAAATGTGAAATTAATTTTCCATTAGTAACACTGCCGTCGCGCTTTATTGGACATGCAATGTAAAGTTCTGACAAAAGCAAAAATTTGGCGAATATATTTCATAAACTCAACTATGAACTATGCTTGACTCTTGCACTGTTCATAACAAGCTTATGGCGGATGGAATTACATTTTAAAGCGATTTTCTTCAAAAATTCTTTATGCAATATAAACTTTAAAATCAATTCAGCAACTTTTTTGACTTTAGTCGAGCGCGGCACAAGCATCGGCACGTGAAAATATTGTATTTCTTACCTGTAATCCAAGTTACATATTTTTATTATTATTTTATTTCGTTCGTAAGTTTTCAACGGTTAGCGGTTGCTGTACTCAGCTGTGGTGTGTGTTGCCATTTAGCAAACTGTTTTTATGATTCAGTTGCAGTTTTCACCGAATTTTTTTGGGTGTACGCTTTTGAATGCAACTGGCGCAACGGCAAACTGTTATCCTGCGTTTTCCTGTAAATAATTCAACTGAAAAATTCATAAAGCTGCAGCATTTTCTATGGAACATCCACGTATCTGCAACGTGTATATCCTACTCGGTGCTGGGCACTTTTTGTTTTTCTTTAATTGTTTAGAAAATAAATCACTGAATCCTGAAATAAGTTGACAACACCACATGAAATAAGAACGAGCCAACCATCCAGCCAACGATTCTAAATGGAACAGCGAGTGCTTCACGTAGCTGTAGGTGGTGCAAGCCATGGCGCCGAGCGGAAACGGAACTAACAAAGCACAAAACGAGCAGAAACAACAATAAAACTACACAGAAAAAAAAGCGTACACAAAACTAGAAGAAATACATAAAAAAAAATTGTAAAAAGAAAAATAACTAACGAAAAAAAAAACGGAAAAGCAAAATTGCCAAACTAAAACTTTGGTGCAGACACGCAAAAAAAAAAAAATAATAAAACTCAGTAGTCGGGTAAATATAGCTATACACATATTCTGACCCACACACACATTCACACACTAATAGGTGACTATGAGTTTGTGGGGAGGGTGTGTGTGTGTGTGTGGGAGCAGAAAACAATTTACGAAAATTTGTACAATTTCGAAACTGAAATAAACACCGAGAATGGTTTTATTTTTATTAAAACTGCCACCATTTCACTTTACACACACACACAACTACTATCAATTGCCATAAGGAGGACTGAGCTCGACGAAATGACGTCTTAAATATTTTGTGAAATAGTTTTGGGCAAACTGTTAACTTAATGAGCTGTTGACGTTTTGGCCATTTCAATTAGAGCCAGTTTACAAGGTACTTACACTCATACATGGCTATGGCTACATTAAAAGCGGACACGCTACAGTTTTGGCTAAGACTCAAGTTCAACAAAACTGTCGCGACGGCAGGCAATGACGCGAAATAATTCAAATGCCACTGGAATGCTATTCTACTTTCAGTAGTAAATTTACAGAGAGAGACACATACACATTAATACACACAGAATGCAACTCGAGCTGATGGGCGGTGGCAAAGGATAGGTAGATGGCACTGGCTTAAATTGAAAAACTTTTGCAACTTGCAAGTTTCTTGGATAATTTTTTTCTCCTCTTGTGCGTTGCCAACAACTTGGCGGGGATTCATTGCAGCCCGCCAGGCAGCCAAGCAAACAGGTCACGCACACAGATACAGACACAACCTCTCTCACACACACACACACGCAAAAAATGCATATGCGTGTAAACAAACCACTTAAAGGAGTTTAAGCCATGAGCACTTCGTATACTTAGCGCGACTAGAAGACAGCGAACTGAAAACTGCTAATGAAATTAAGCAGAACTAAACTGCATGCTGCTAAGAGTTGATAATTAAAAGGACAATTAATTCATTTTAATAATATATAACATATAACGGTGACTGTTATAAAGACGCCGGCTTATCTGTATCTGTAAAACATAAAATAATGTCTGCAGGTTACTAAATACTTCTAGAAATCCAAGTGGCGAAAGTAAATAAATGACTTCACTTTAATAACCAACAAATCTATACATAATATTAAAAAAATAATATTTTTATAACGGATGACTTTCACTTGAATTGTATCTTCAATTTTCTGCCAACGGCATCAGCAACGGGTAATGTGAAGTCGGAAAACATGAACTATATGTTAATATACCAAACTATATTAAATCGAAAATGTATATTTTAAACATTAAATATATTTCTTTGGTGAATTCAAAGTGCATGGCAATTGATGGGACACAATGGCCACAAGATTGCAAATAAAAATGGCGTAAATTAAAGTTATTCAAGTGCAGCGCAGTAGAAACGGAAATGGGCGCAAAACAATTACGTGCGTGTGAGCAAGCGAGAGGGAAATTCACACTCGCAACCGGATATAAACTGGCGCTTACACATGCGAACGAATATATAGATACAAGCCCATTACAACTACAATAACAAAAACAACAAAAATATCTGGAACTGGGACAACAACAACAGCAATACCCGGGCAGCACTTTAAGGGAGAAATTTATATAATGCGCATTTTTATGCTGGCACTCAAGTGCAATCAAAATGCGTTACGCGCAATTTCCATTTAAAGCTGCAGGGCTGAGGCTGGTGGGGCGATTGTGGCATCCACAATACAGGCCACAAAATGGACATTGTTATGGCCGTGCATATTTATGGCTATTGGCAATTGTTTCGCTGTGCTGCTTTGCGTTGCTTTTGTGGCAATTCAAATGCATTAAACTTGTGGCTAATGACAGCATCAAGCACAAATACAGACACAACATTTCATGATGCATGTGTGTGTGTGTGCGTATTGCTCAATAATTATATACAAATTATAATTTGACCGACAAATGTAATTGCCCGAATTAGTAGCGCTAATTAAAAAGCCAACGACTGCGGGTCTCAAATTGCGAAAAGCAAAAAGTTGTGAAACTCAATTTAACAATGCACAACATTTTGCACTGCTGACATGTGCGGGCTGTGGCCACGCCCTAAGAGGGCAACCACCCACAACACACAATATGCCCTTAACAATTTGCTGCAGCAACAACAACAACAGCAACAACATTCGCTTAATCAACGACATTTGTTTCGTAAGCTGGCGAAATAATAAATATAAATAAGGCAAAAGCGATTTGTTTGGCTTTAGCTAACGACTCCCCAATGCAATTGGGCATCCATCATACGCACTGTGGTCCGGCTTGCCGTCGCTGTGTAACAGTTCCTTCTGTGTGCGCGCCTAACTTATATCTGCAAATCCCCAAATAAACATTTAAATAATTTACTACGACCTCTCTCTCAATTACTGTCAACAATAATACGGCACAGCAGTTGCATATGAAATATTTATGACTGTCTTAGTGTGTGCCTGTGCATTTGTGGGTGTGTGTTTGTGTGTGTATATAGTATGTGGCATGCCGTTACATTTCCGACAGCGACAACGACATCGGGCCCAAGCTCAGTGCATTATGCAACAACAAAAACCTTTGCATGCCATGACAAACAAAAGCTACAAAATGAAGTATGAGGTCAGCATATAACAGTAGCAGCAGCAGCTACAGCAGCAGCAACAGCAAAAACAACAGCACCAGCAACAATAACCAATCGCAATAACAACAAGCAGCACTAAACGAAAGACAACAACAACAACAAACAAGTATACAAAAGAAAAGCACATGATTGTCGCTTGAAACTTGAGCCACAGCAACTAACCTCATGACATCAGCTTTTTGGTTTTCAACTTATTACAATTTCCATATAACCTCCAACGCGCCCCGAGGCGCCTGCAGCAGGACATGCCCGAGCAAAAGGGGACCCCACCACATCCTCTGTAAAATGCAAACAAATGTGCATATGCGAGTGCGAGCGCAATGAAAAGAAAGCACAAGCACAGCACAAGAAACAGAGAAACAGAGAAGCAGAGAAGCAGAGAGTCAGAGAGGAAAAGAAAGAGACAGGCACAAAGACAGGGACAGAGCGTGACTGGGGCGGCAAGCCAGCAAGTGGGTGGCAAATGGCATGTCCTTCATAGAGCTATTCCTTTCTCTACCAATTTGCCCCTGTTGCCCCTGTTCCAGTGCTGTTGTTGGGCCGGGTAAAAGGCAGCGGCAGCAGCACTGGCAGCAACTGCTGTGGGGGTCTTTAAGTTTTATGGCACCATTGTGTCAAGATAATAATATGTACGTTTGCTCTGTGTCACAGTGCTTGTGAGTGTATATGTGTGTGTGTGTGTGTGTGTGAGTAAATACGTGACTGCATTTAAGTGCATAGTTGTGTTGTTCACATACACACACACAAGCAGACATTGGCGCATAAAATAGCATTCAACTTGCATGACATTTGCCAGCGAATTACTCTAAACTGCTGCATTTGATACGAAAGTAGCAAAAGTGGCTAAACAAGCCCAACTCATCCCCCAGCCAACACTAGACACCCTCTCGCCAATGCTCTTGCAGCTACCATCAGCTGCTTTTATCAATTTAAATGAATTGCACACGAGTGTGTCATAAATTCATGCCACATGACATTTGCTAATGTTTTTTGCAAATAAGTTGCCATGGACGCTGCTTAATTAAATAAAATAGTAAACTTTCCCACACACAGATACATAAAGTTGCTTGCCACATTGTATTGTAATTAAAATGTGTAGCGGCCGTTTTAGCAATTTTGCGGTGAAATTTCAATTTGAATTTTCGCCCACGTCGCTCTCAAATTCATTAGTATTATTTGCACAGCTATGCCGGCATGAAAAAACGAATATATTCTTGTAGACTACCGCACAGAGTTGACCATACAGACAGCGCTTAGGGACATCAAGTTGTGCGCTGGGATATGTTATATACTAAAAATAAAATAAAATGAAAAATATTCAAACAAAGAATAGCGTCACAAAAAAGTAGATAAAAATTATGAGTTTACGCCAAAACTTTCCGACCAAATTGCCAAATTTAATATTTTTACGCGTATAAGCATAAAAATGCTAAAAGTACTAAAGTTTGTCGTGCGTGCAAACAAATAAATAATAAATTATGAAAAGAAGGAAAAACAAGAAGCAAACAGCGACATCAGTCATCATCTTTTCCAGAATCTCGAGAAGCTCTTTATGCGTTCTGACCTCAACAGTCATGAAGCAATTCATTACATTGGCGGTCCATTTTGCATAAACTGCGGGGCACGTTGCGGCTAGTGGTTCTTGTTGACCTATAAATAATGTGGAAAATTTGCAGGCACAATAAATAAATTCCATTCACTATGCAAATGAATGAAGGAGCTTACACTTTTGTATACACACAATTAGGAACGATTGTAAGGCACAGCGGAAGCTGGCCAATTACAATGCCAAAATGCTTTTTAGAACAGCAGGCAATTCAATTTATTGCAACTGAAACAAATCCGCTCATAAAGAGCAGGAAAAAAGAATCACAAGCAGTGGCACTCGCATTCGTATTCTAATTGGGTAAATTGACAGCTTACAACCAAAATGTAAATGCAAAGAAATTAAAATTGTATATCGATTTTAAACTTAAAAATAAAAACCATTTATTCCACCTAACCTATATTGAGTATTCGGTATTCTGATTTTAAATTTACTCACTTTTGCCAAGCTGAATTAATTTTTTTTTGGATGTTGCACGTTTTTATATTCTGCAGCGATCCTATCACAGAGCATAAAGTTAAAGTTAATATACAAATCATATACTTATTACATACTTATTTAAGATTGTCTATATTCGTGATTTACAGAATGCCTTGACTACATTGGACAGACAGTACTTAATGAGAGAGCAGAGCAAACAACTTACAATTCCCAAGGCGGAAGGCGGAAAAAGATGCTTGTTGGAAAAGACATTACATTAAAAGCAATTCATCATCGACGTGACGCGTGACGTGTTGTTGTTGTTTGGAAAAACAAAGAGGCAAAAGCAAAAACAGCAACTACAACAAATTGAATGTAATTTCATAAAAAGCGGGTGTTAATTTTTTGCTGTGCGACACAATAGCAACACAGGAGCAACACAACAGCAACATTACTACAGTAGCAACAATACATACTCGTGGCTTAATGTGCTAATGCGCAGTGACATGAAAAATGATGGAGAACATGCAAGTTTTGCCCCGTCCTCGCTCAGTGAAAGGAGCAAACTAACCAACTTCGAGTAAAGAAAGAGCCAGACAACCAGCTGCAAATTTGATACATATACAAATACATATAAATATATATATACAGAGAGAGAGAGAGAGAGCGAAGGGGAGGACGGTGTGTTGTGCTTGTTGCTATCGTTGTCACGGGCGTTGAAAATAGCGCAAGGAGCAGAACAAGAAACAACGCATTGACAAGCGACAACAAAGCGGCCCAACAAAATAGGAAATACGAAGTGGTATAAAAAGGGATACGCTGCACCATCGTAGTAAGCAGAGCCAGCAGCATCATTTATCAGCGCATCAGGCCAGAGAACAACAGCAACAGTAACAGCAACATCAACAACAACTAGCAAAACAACAAGCAAAACAACAGGCATATGTGTGTTAGTTGGTGATGCCATTGTGCTACCATTGCTGAAAGGAAACAGCGCGTTCATTCAAAAAAGCATTAACACTAACAAGAGACCAAGAACACCAACACCAACATCGATGTGCCATTGTGTGCTGTAGTCGCGCTTGAAGACGCCAGCTAAGTAAAAATACGCAGGAAGAGCAGCCACAACGAGCAGAAAACTACAAGAGAGAAGAAAGTGAACCTGCCACAAATGATGCCGCCACGGCTGCTGCGTTTGGGGCTACTGCGTGTGCCACTGCATTCAATGGAACTGCGCATTCTGCTGCTCTGCCTGCCAACGCTGCTGCTGGCCACCACGCTGGAACCAGGTGAGTGAGCTCGGTATTTAATTAGTACCACTCGGACAATTTCAGCAAACGTTTAGATGCTGGCTAATAGCCAGTTTAAGTTGCCAGTTTTGGGTTTAGTGGCCTGACAATTGAATTTAAATGAGATTTTAAGCGGCGCCTCAAAGTAAGCGGCCGTTCATTTTATTATTTGCATAAAGTCCGGAATGAACTGTTGTGCGAACTGCTGCCACGCCCAACAATTAAACTCCTAATCCAAGACGAACGCAACTTTGCCAATTTACGGATTTATTATTCTAGCCAATTTTATTTGGCCGACAGCGACAGCCTTAAATTCCAACACTTTGGCATTAAGTACGCACCTGCGGCTCAAACTTTTAAGCTAAATATTTTCATTAATAGCTAAAGCGACAAAAGACTCTGCAAAATCGTTCATACTTCTTTGCTTGTCATTCGATTTTGAGCATGCAGCGAGTGAAAGCAGTTTCAGTTTTCAGCTTATAGCCAATCGTTTTGAGCAGTTTTATTTTTGTCAAAAGTTTTTGGCAGATAAACATTTTAAGGATGTCGGCGGCAATTGGTTGGCAAACAATTATTAATTTTTCATTAAGCTCACTCAGGATTTTGGCGGCCTCAGTAGGCGGTGTTGTTTTGACCTTTTGCTAATTTGGTTTAAATGGACGACGGCGCCTAAAAGCATGCCACACCCCAGCGCTATTTGCTTTTTGGGTGTGGGTGTGTGTGTGTGCATGCAAGTCTCGCTACAAGGCATCACGTATACGCATCGTTAGCCTCTCTAAGTTATGGCCAACACGTAACATTCACAAATAATAAGGATAATGAAAAATACACAGGGGAGAGATTAGCGTTAAGGGGCGCCTCACCATTTGTTTTTGTTGTTGTTGTTGCCGCGGCCGCGCTTCCTCTAGTTGTTGTTGTTTCTATTGCCGTCACTGTTATTTTTGCCCTTGTGGCTTTGGTTTTGACCTAACAGCACCATGAGCCCCATTGCCTACTGCTCTTGCTTTTTGTTTTCCTTCCTCTTCTTTTTTCGTTGGCTTTTTTAGGATTTTTGGGCTGGCCAAACGCGTTACGCATAAATTATTAAGGCAGCAGCGGCAACGGCGACACCTTATCGGTTCGCGGGTCGCTCATTACGCAGCCTCCGGGCCACTGCGTCGAGATGGAGGAGTGTGGCAAGATCGCGTGACATCGCAAAAATTGAAAATTTATTGCCACGCCTAGTGGCTTAAAAATCTATGCTGAACCTAAAAAATAAACTTTTTTAAATTGACTTTTAAAGCGCGTTGCCCAAACAAATGAAAATGTGAAATATGCAAATAATTCACACCACAAGCACAGTTGAAAATGCGATATACAACTCGCAACTGACAGTTTTGGAGAGAGCAAGAAACTCTTCAGGAACGTTTTAAAAAAAAAGTTAAAGCAGCATTTCCCATGTATGTATATATTGTGTATGTTAGCTGGCGTCTGCCTAAGTTATGGCTAAAACACAAAAAAAAAAAAAATACTCAGCTTAGCACTTTCCGCTGACAGCCAGGCAACAACAGTAGCAGCTGACACACACGTGTCAGTTTCTGTCGCCTACACACACTGCTTTCCATTCTTTTTCCCTTCATTTGACTCACGCTCTTTCTCTGTCTGCTTGTCTCTCAGATATTTGCCTGCGCCAAGGTCGTTAGGGCAGCTTCACACTCGCACAAACACAATCACACACACACTTACACTCACACACACTCTCGCCCATTTGCAGTGTTTCTTTTTCGTTCGCGCCTTTGACTTCGTTTACGCTCGCGCTCATGTTTCAAGTGCAAATGAGTTTTGCCTTTGGATGCTCTCCTAATGCGCTGTAAAATTTCAGCTATTTTGCAAATTTTCTTAGTGGTTTTCATATTAAGCTCGAAGCATTTGTAACGCTAGATACAGGATCTTCAGCTTACGGGGTTGAGCTCAGGTTAAGGCAGCTGGCAGTTGGCAGCTGGTTGGTGGCCTGGGGCAGGCAGGGCACCGGATGGGACACAGCTTAAAAACTGCTAAGCACTTTGGCCACGCTGCCAGGGAGCGTTGACTTAAGCAGCTTTCAGGCTTAACTGGCGACAGACAACGCCAACATATTGGCAGGGCATTAAAATATTACGCATACGCCGTGAGGACATGTGAGAGTAGACTTGAGAGTAAGGTGGGAGGTGGCAGTTAAGTAGTGGATGGTGTTCGCTGTTCCGCGGTTGGGGCAAGTCAAAGAAGACAGATAAATAATCATTTTGAAAAACATGACAAGTGCGCACAAGGAGCAGCACCAACAACAACAAAAAACAACAATAACAATAACAAACAGAAACAGAAACGAACGCTATCAGCAGCCATGTGTCGTGCTCTGAGGCCATAGAACTTAAACGCTCGCAAGATTGACAAGAAATATTTATTATTAATAATAAACATGCAAGCCACGCCAGTCGCACTTGCTGACTTCATTATTTATCGCTTTTCAGTTACTCAGCCCCCCACACGTATACATACACATAATACATATATTCCTCTGTTGTGTGTAAGGGAAATGGAATGAATAACGAAAAGTGAACAGTGCTCCGACTACTTCATAATTTGTATACCCTGTATCAATTTGTTAGAAAAGCATGTAATAGCGCTGTGCAAATGCGTGTTACGGACATGAGATGTATTCTAAGATATCATAGAAATATACATGTGTATATATTAATTTGTGGAGGTGAAAAACAGAAAGACAAGACAACTAGTTTTTGTTACGCACACTAGTATTTTAAATAGTAAAAATTATACGAAACCGCAATAAATTTACCGCAGAAGAATTTATTAAGGGTGATGTGGAAAGTTCCTAAGAAGTAGAAGTTACTAAGCACTTTTTTTGTGAATAATAAAAAATTTACAAATTTGAGACATTAACGTCATGTTTGGTTGTGATATAAGTGAAACGTAATGAACATTTTCCATTTCAGGTTGGGTGTCAACTTCTTGTCAATAAAATCCAATTTTTACCTAGTTACAGGGCATCTTCTTATCGTGTATTGCCCCCCTCTACTTATTTGTGCTGCTTTTGCCATTTTTGCAAGACATCCGGTTGCGGGCGGACATTGGACGAAGGCGCTGCCGGTCGCCATTTCTATTGCTTTTTGCGCAAGTTTTATTACAGTTGCCTACTTTCAGGCATAATATAATTCACACGCCTAAGCCGCAGGCAGCTGACATGCGCACGTAGCAGGCACTAGCAGCGGTAACAGCAGCAGTAGCAGCACCACCACCACCGAGAAAGCAGTGAAAGAAAGCGACGCGTTGAAATACGCGACTTTTAGCCATTTTATTAGCAGTGCGTGTTTTTTTACTATTATAGCGTTTGGCCCCACACACACACACTTACACATACACATACAGACACTATTGCCATAGTCTACTCATAGTGCGGCAGGCACTTGACCTTAGTCGCTGCTGTTGGGCTGGGCGAGCATTGGCTTTTTGCGCAAGTATTTGTGTTTGTGTCTGAGCATTTACATTCCTCTTAAAATGCGCAATATTTTTCGACTTGCGACTCGATGTGTGCGTGTGTGTGTGTGTGGCTGTTTGTTCATCGGTTTGAGCTGTCATGCATACAAATGCAAAGATAAAGAATTTATACTTCTCTTGGTTTTTGTTGTGGCTCTTGAGCTAAATATTTGTTAGAATCAGCCATTTATCTTTTATACACATATATATATATAAGTGTTTTTATTTAATTTTTTTGTTGACCACCAAAATCGACCTGACCCGTCATAAAGTCTCTGCCTTTGTCCTGCTTCTGCCATATTTTGTGTTATTAATGGCGCATTGTTATTGTCTGAAGACAATTTTAATGCCCTTACATAGAAATAAATAAACAAATTTAAACTGACTGCAGCGTGACCAAAATCGCAAGGGAGAAGCAAACACCACAGAAACTTTGACGTCATTGCAGAACAGCGCTAACAAAGGACAATGCGCATGTACTCCACAACTACGTAAACGAATACAAATTCAATAACAAATACAAGTGCACAGCCAAAGGCGCTCAGACACACACAAGGACATACAGACACATATGATTGGCTACGGATGTGGGGAGAGGATTCTGAGTTTCGGCTATTGCATACGCATGCCTAAAGTATGAACTATAAAAATTTACGAGGCAATAAAAGTGCGAGCTCGCTTCGCTGTGTTTTATAGTCAGAAAGGCAGACAGTAGGTAAAGGCAGAGTCGGAAAAAATAGGAAGGAAATGCTGTGCAGTGCTTCGATTTTTCATTCTCACACAACCAATTTGCCAAGCAGGTGGGCTGAATAGGTGGATTCCAACTCAAGGCCAAACAAGCTCTCAAGCGTGGCTGTCTGTTTAAAAGTTTTTCCTGCACTACGCACTGCTGATTGATAGATTGATTGATTAAATTCCTTTTTACAACACGGGTCTATGTTTATATTACTCTAGCCCCAATTTCAGTTTAATAAACAGCCGCCTGCTTGCCTACTTATCTTGGTTCGTCATATTCCAGCTGCTTGAGCACGCAACGCATTAAAAAATACTACATCAAGTGAAGGACTTGACTCGGACGTAACGTGGCGGAAATTTAATTTGGCTACAGGCTTGCCACTCAGGTTGCCTAGGCGATCAAACTTTCCTAATTAAACTTAAGATTTGTAATTGCAGTTGCCCGATTTAAGTTAGCAAGCGGCGTATACTTAATAAATTGCATACCAATCAGCAGTAAGTAAGTTGCCCATTGGCAAGTAGCTGGAGTAGGAGTAAAAGGCACCTTGTAAATACTTCTATTAAAGTTAGCTTCAATTGTGCGTAAGCAGTTTATATCGATTTCTGGTTGGACGCATTGAAGTTGTTATTGATGAAATTAATTTGATATTAGGGTCACTGAAGCCTTGTCGATAAATATGTCTAATAGTGCTTCTACCTAGCCATCAACACACTCCTACTCATACTCACTAAAAAATTTTATGGATAGTCAAATGATAAATTGGACATGAAGCAAACAAAATGTTAATAGAAAAAGCCCATTGATGAATCCCACTTTAATTTGATTTTAATGTATTATTTGTAAATATTAAATGTCAATGGCCCAATGACTTACCCCAATTTTTCATAAAAGCATAATAATGAGAATACTGCCGATTGTTAAAGAACCCAGCCAAGGAGTACGAGAATAAGCTATTCAGTACACACATCATAGGGTGGGTGAGTCTTGTCTTTTAATCCTCTTATCAATGTGAAGGCCCTTTGAAGACTTTGTCTTTGTCTTAAGTAATTTATTTATGCATCGTAATTTGATTAATCTGCCACTTTATTTGTATCTGCTTGGCTTAATGTAATGCGTAAAGTATTGAACCGTGTGTCAAAGTTCATCAACTTATTGAATGGTTGAGCTTATTCATATTACAGATCATTGAACCACATTGAAATACGTAAAATTTAACTGAACAAAGGGAACCCTCAAAGTGGACTTATTACATATCATTTCCATTAAGAAGTGCCTGCCTAACATACATATATGCAATGTATGTTCCAGGGAAACAGGCATCTTCTGAAACCCTCGTTAGTTCATTGTGTCGTATTGAACAAACAAAAATAATTATACTGCTGGTGATCGCTATGAGGCGCACTTGAAGGAAACTCGAAAAATGTAGAATAAATTCCGTTTGTAAGCTTTAACTTGTGCCCCAAAACATGCCTGATGTAATTATATTTAAAATAAGAACATTGCGTGCTCCAAAAATAAACACAAATTAGACAAGGACAATAAAAAGCAGCTTGTCTTCCGTCATTTTGTTATTGTGTTTGGTATGTTGGGAGCATGTGAGAGGGCAACAACCGAGACGCGATGAAGGGAAATCAATAAATGCCATGTAGCGCCAATAATCATAAATAACACGCTGAGCTTTCGTATGTCAATCAATTGTTTTGTTTTTTCAACCGTTGTAGCTGAATTTGTGGCAGAATCAGCAGGTATAACGCTTGCAAGTTAGTGACTTCGATAATATTATAAAGTTTATCTTTCAATTTGCTGCGCGACCTAAAAAGCTACTTATTTGGGGTGCATTTGCTGATTGCAAGCCCAACAGCATTCGCAATCGCAGACTCAAACTGAAAACTGGCAACTCGAACTGTAGCTGAAGTGTACTCCAAGTGACCTTTAACGCAATTTAGGCGATTGCACCTCGCGCTTGACAACTAGCTTATTTGTCAGTCAATTCTCTAACATTCTCTCATATATAAATGTACATATTTTACTGATTGCAGACCAAAAGTCAATACTCACAGATAACGATTGGAAGAAGCTATGGATGCGCGGCGGTATAAGTGCCGACTCAAAATTGGATAATAATCTCGACTCCAGTGACAGCCCCATGTTCGAGGACAGCGAGGTAGGTGCACCAAAAGCCCAAGTGATTGCACAAGCTGCGACATTGATGAAGTGCTGCGAAAGTGTGTCTTAAAGTCAAATTGAATTGACTTCAAAAGGTGCTGCTGGTGCTGCTTATGCAGTTGCTCTTGCAGCAAGTACGACAAGTGGCACTTGTGTCCATGTCGAGGGCTCTTCGGCAGTACTAGGAGTCCTGACAACAGGCTTTCTTCACTTGATCAATATGTTCATACGAAATACATTCACATATATTTGGCCAGTGTAATGCTAATTACCGTACAACATGAATATGCCCCATGTCTAATTTATCCTTAGTACTTATTTATATTTCAAACGTTCTCGCAACGAATCTAATTATCCAAAAAGGCCACGCCACAACTGCTCTTAGACACTGCTCACATCCAGCATATATACATATATATATATATATGTATATGTATACATAGATTTACTTATATAATAAATAGCGCTTTGTCTACCGTTCGTTGTGTTCTGCTGACTAATAGTGCGACGTGGCTCGCAGTTTGTGTGGTTATTTTTTGCCCTTTGCCTTTCTCTTTATACCTTTCTACCTTTAGGGGCAGCACATAAAAAATGAACTTTTAACTTTTTGTCTTGTGTTTTCTCTCTCTCTCATACAGCTGATGGCGCATAATACGACCGTCCAGCTGGGTGGCACCGCCTTCCTGGTCTGCAAGGTCACCGGCGTGGACAGAGTGGGTGTAAATTGGGTTTGTTTTTGACTCTCTAATTGTACCGCCTCTTGCACGAGGCCATCCCACCTTCAAGCACAAAAAATGTATCTCTATCGCATTGTAGTTGTATGCATGCCACAAAAGCCGCATTTTACTGGATTTGAGCGCATCGCTGAAAGCATTTTAGAGCTGAATTTTACATTCTTTTGTAATTTGAGGTGCAAATTTTCTGTTAAATTTTCAGTTTTGAAATATATGACATTTATCTTGTGCTTTCGCTGCTTTGCTGTCTTTCTGTGTTTATTTGAAATTCATTTCGTTCGTGAAATTGGGCACGCAAAAGGCCAATTTGTTTGGCAGTTGAGCACGAAATACAAATACGAGCTTAATTTGCAGCTGAAAGGCAGAAACCGTTTGCCATGACATTGTGTACACTTTGTTTGCCATTCAACATTTGCTAACAAGCAATTAAATGGCTAAATGCGACACGCAATTCAACCCAACCCTCGCCAAGCAAAAGCAACAGAACGCCACGTAACTCAACTCAATCCAATAGACGAACCCATTATTTGACCAAGTATGTGCGAAAACATCAATTAATCAGAGCCAGAGCAAAATATTTTAAATGGATCCACTCAAGTGTTGACGCGTGTGTTGCTATGAAATTATTTGATCAAAAGAAAAACGTGTAAACCGTAGATGAAAAATGATAAAATAACTTTTAATCTGGCAGAATTTTTCACCCACATTTTGGACAAATGCTATGCAATGGATAAAGTATAAATATATGCCACTTTTTATGCAATTCTACGTTGCTAACTGTTTACAAACTTTTTGTTTTTACAAATTTCTGCGTTTATTTTATTTATGCAATTGCATTTACTTACAGAAGAAGGGATAATACTCAATCGCTTTTGTTTTTGTTGGACTGCCAAAGCACACATACGCATACATATACATATGTATGTCAATATTGTAGTTGGGTGTTTTCATTACGCAGTTTGACCGCTTATTTTCCTCAGTTGTGGGTCGATTTATTTAGAGCTGACGCTTGTGCGAAAGTTATAGTTTCAGCAATTTAAATTGGATTTAAAAGAAAAGTTACTGAGAGTAATCCAATAGATCTCAGAGGTCCACTACATAATAAATAATAAATTTCCATACAAATATCTATTTTAATCTTATCTTAAACTTTTCTTGTGTTTGCATTTGAGTCGCATTAAAATGTAGTTAAGAGAGCAACCTGTTGTGGACTTCACAGCGATGCACATTCAAAACAGCTTGTCACAAGTTTTAATTTATTTCCGCACACGCCCACATTCATACACACGCATGCACAAAGATAGCCCATTAGATATGATTTATTTAATCACATTTTTTTTTTGTTAGTGCCAGATGTTGCACTAATTGCATGCACATGCACCCTAACGGAACTTACAACTTTATATGGCCTACTTTTAAGCGTTTATCCAAAAACAATAATTTGCACCTGCTTTGGCATTTGATACGAACTCTGTTCAGTCGTTAATATGATTGTGTTTAATATATATTTTTGTGGCACAGAATCAAATATCTTGGATACGGCGTCGGGATTGGCACATATTATCCTCGGGCGCCCAACTCTACACAAATGATGAGCGCTTTGCGATACTCCACACGCCCGGCTCCAACATGTGGACGCTGCAGATAAAGTTTGTGCAGCGCCGGGATCACGGCATGTACGAGTGCCAGGTGAGTGAACGTCAGCAATAAAAAAAATGCACATATTTATACATATATGTATATATAAATGGATATTCTATACTTTATGCATGCAATGCAGTTGAAATGAACTAAAGCAGATTTGCATATGCACCATTTTGCAGAGGGCGAGTGCGAATACGCAATGTTTTGGGGTATTTGGGTTTATTTTTCATTTTTGGGTCTCTTGTTTCGGCTATGGCTTGGTTCACGTTGAGTTCCCCATCACCGCCGATTTTTGCACGATTTAATTGTAGTATGCAAATGGGGGTTTTTATATGCAAACAGCTTCGATTTAAAGCAACCTGCTGGGCGTCTGCGCATCCGCATTTGCATTGGTATCCAGATGCACATCCGCAACCGCATCCCAATCCGCATTTTCATGAAGTTGACAGACTCACCGCCTGGCACAGCCGAAAGCATGTGACTGTCAAGCGCAGACGCTGCGGATGCCAGATAAACCGGACATTGACAAATTTAGCCAGTGACTTGCACACACGCCCCGGATCATGTAGTGTTCTTGTGTCTGTATATATGTGTGTGTGTGTGTGTGTGTGTATGGGTGTGCTGACGTGTATTCAAAGTAATGCAAAAGTAAGCCAGCAGACAAAGCCGAAAGTCATGCGGATATGGTTAAAGGCATTTTTTTTACAACACACAGAATGGAGAGGTTGCACAAAAAAAACATACAAGCACATACACTGACACACTCTGCAATGGGGAAGTAGGAAAACAAGTAACCGAAAAGCAACAAAGTTTGGCAACGTCTGAAATGGACACTTGACAGTAACTCTGTGCAGCAACCGTACAAGTGGTGCTCCGAGACTGTCAGTTGCAAGAGCAGAGGGGGGCGGTCTGGTCACGAGGCAGAGCCGGCAGCTTCAAAAACGTATCTTCAATTTCAAAATTGTTTGCATGCAATTTCAATAAGAGCGGAAGATAGTCCACATGCCAGAACTACTGCCAGCACAGAGTCTCTCTGCCAACCGGGCCGGTCGAGATAGTCTGTCAGTCGGGAAAGTCAGCTCAGCTGAGCGCTACGACTCCTGCATGCAAATATGCCGAAATGATTATTTTTCCTTTAGCATGGCAGTGCAATTGGTTCCCGGACTCAGCTGTGCCACCTTCCCGCCTGCCAGCTGGTTATTTTACTTTTTTTTGTATGCAACGTGTAGGAAGCACCAGCACTTTTCCACTTATATAGAAAATGCTCGTTTTTGTTTCATTTTGCGTGCCAAATTGAAATTGTTTGATTTGCATTTCAATGAGTGCAACATTTCTTGCAGTCAAAACGTTTCACAAGTCCAGCATCGGGTGGGTTGTTAAGAAAGGGAGCATGGGTGGAAGGGTAAGCAGTTGTATAAACTTAATGCCAACACGGACTGGCCATTGCTCAGAGTTTACTGATGCATTAACGTTCGAGTTGATTACGTATACGAATCAAATTTAAACTTGCACTCTCACTCGTACTCGTGCTCAATTGCTGACTTCGCTTGATTTATCGCACAGGTCTCGACACCGACTGGTATCATCTCTCACTTTGTGAATCTTCAAGTGGTTGTGCCGGAGGCATTCATTCTTGGTTCCGGTGAACTGCATGTCGACATGGGCTCAACCATCAATTTGGTTTGCATTATTGAGAAGGTAAGAACAAGTCCCTCAAAATTCAGTCAAATTAAGAAATAGAAAATAAGCAATTCAAACAGTGATTGCACAATTGATTATTTGATTAAATGACGCTTTAAAATAATTACGTTTTCAATATTGATCAGACACTAAATACAAACTAAAAGTTTACATTTTAAACTAGTAATCAGACATAAATTATCAGCAGTTAAATTGTCTTCAATTACTCTGGTGTGATCATAAACATCGACTATCTTAATTGAAGAACATTATTTCAGAAAGAATAAACATTCATAATACGATGAAGTGTTGTAATTTTCAACCAATAATATTAAATTGGTATTCTCTTTGTTGACAGAGTCCGACACCACCGCAGTACGTGTACTGGCAGAAAAACGAACGTCTTATTAACTACTATGACGCCAGGCGGGATATATCCATTGAGACGACACCGGGGCCGCGCACGCAGAGCCGTCTCATCATACGGGAGCCCCAAATCACAGACTCTGGCAACTACACCTGCTCCGCCAGCAACACCGAGCCAGCTAGCATTTATGTCTTTGTATCAAAAGGTGAGAATCGCAGATGAGCACCGGCTAAGCCAAACTGGGGAGGAGATTAACCAGCTGCTGCCGCAACGAATGCAGATTCTCACTTTAAGCATTGCATTAGTGCGCAAATAACCAAGAGCGGATCCATGGAGGTTCGGTGTCCGGGTGTTTAGGGTTTGCGGGGCTTGTTGCACTACAGTTGCATGCAATTTGCATGGCTGCCTCGCGGCCAAATTGAATTTCTTTAGCATGATTTTAGCATTCAAATAGCCATCGCGATAAGAAGTGTAAATGAAAATATGCAAATTACGCGCCCGCCTGCAGCTTATTAAAATGTTAATGAAAATGCAGCGTATCTGTCGCCAGTAATTCTATACAAATTCTAATTCAAATTTATACCATGTCCCTCTCTCTCTCTCTCTCTCTCTCTCTCTTTCTGTCTCTGTCACTTGCAGGCGACAATATGGCTGCAATCTCACGGCGCAAGACCTCCTCGGCCGATCGCATCACGCACATATTTAGGTCGATGTTGGCGCCCTGTCTGTTGCTGAATACAGTTATCGTTAGGTAAGTATCTCAATCTGAATCTACCCCTTCAGTGTTGGTGGTGCGCCTAGCATTTTCAGCTGTAACTTAATGCAAATGGTTTTTTTTGTTAATTTCCTGCTGCAGACGCATTTTCTTGACCTAAGAACTTCCGATACGAGACACAAACAGAATTACAGCGCAAACACAAAATGGAATATATAGTAAAGTATGAGAATCCTATTTAAGCTATTTCAATGTTAGATTAACAACACAAAAACAAACAAATATATAAATACTTATAAATAACGAAAACAAATTTACATAAATTAAAAAAATAAAAATAGAATCACACGCACACACACACATAAGACCTAGGGTAAATCTTAGGCTAAGTCCCATAGCAACTGTGTAAAAATCATGTTTAAATCCAAAAGCACACAAAAATCCACTGTGTGCGAATATTTATATATATATTAATATATATAAATAAATATTTATTTATTTGTATGTGTGTGTGTGTGCTTGTGTATGCAAGGCATTTATAACAACAACAACAAGAAATAGTTGAGAAACTCGTTAGTCTCGTAAGTTTAGTTCGAAATCATTTTACATAATTGTGTACAGTATGTTAAACAAGTTGTTTTTATCATTTAATGTATGTAACTAAATATGTGTAATATGGTTCAAGTAATTGTAAAAGTTCAATTTGAGTTGAATTGTTTTACGTGTACTGTTTACTTGTAATGTGAGTTTGTTGTTAATACTTTTGCCTTGCCAAATCAATCATTGGCCGATCTGTGCATCACAGCTAATCGCAATTTAATTTCGTTATGTTTCTGGTCTGCAGCAGATACAATCTGCATGGATCCAACTTTAGACCTATACATATATGCATATGCAATTACATACATAAATATTTATTATTATAACGAACAAAAATAACATAAAAAAGTTTTGCATAAGTAGCCAATTTCAATGTCCATAAAAAAAAGTTGAAAACACACACATACCAAACGTTATTATAACTGTTACTAATTACTAATTGAAAATCAAGGCATAGAAGAAAACCATTGAAAGAAAAACCCAGCAACAACAAGAGCTCATGATAATTAATTAACTGCATTATTATGTTTGTAAATAAAACAAATTGTATTGCAAGTGGCATGGCAAATACGTCAACACAGAAAAAATACAACAAAATATTTAATTTCAAGTGTAAATAAAAGTGAATAATGGATAAAATACAACAGAACAACAACAACAACACACAAATGACTGAATTAAACCAAAAATGCGGCATTGTTGTAATCTTTGAAGCAGTATGAGCAGCAGCTACGCATACTTGTGCATGTGTGAGTGTAAGTATTAGGGTGGAGGGCAACATCTGTCCGAGTCGTAACTGTAATTAATTGCACAACAAAAGAGTTGCGACAACAACTGATGTGTCAAGAACAGACCCAAAACGAATGCCGATTGCAAACAGACAACTTATCTATAGCTCCAATCTATATAAAGTGTAAGTGTGAGAGAAAACAGCCAAATCAGAATAAATCAAATTATTAAAGCGAACAGGCTTACTTTAGATGTTGCTGCTTCTACTAAATATAAATAAAAATAGAACATAACAAAAACAGTTTCAAGTTAGATGCATTACAAATTCATACAAATTTCTTATGCCTACTTTGATACCAGTAACTATGGCAGAAATCGAAGAACAATCCGAAAATATATTAAATTTAGAGATTTGCCATGTTAGCGTACAATTCCATGCAGCATGTAGTATAGAGCATGCTCATAAGTGACATTTTTTCCAATTGCCTTGTACGCTTTCTAATTGAAAAAGAGGATACAAAACACCTGAAACAATTACGTAATCAAATATGTACAATTCTCTCGACTGTTTTTTCACAGAATACTAAAACCAAACAAAAAAAAAAAGAAACAAACACAATTCCAAAAGTTATGTAAGCATATTTGTGTGTTGTACAATTTAAGAAAAAAGTTCATTACATAAAATAAAGACAAAAAATACAGTCATTAAAATAAAAATCATAGCAAATAATAATAAGCAACTGTTAAGTATTTCATGAAATTTGAATAGATTCATTAGTGTGAAAAGCAAAATGCGAAACTTAATATTATAATAATATTAACATCAATAAAAAGCGAGAACAAAGCCGAAACCATTACGAAAAAAATGAATACCGAATAAATAATAAATACGTGTATATGTGTATGCCTAAAGCCCAATTTAAAGTCAGCACCATTGATTTTGTTTTATATTGAAAATAAAACAAAAAATATAATAATATCGTTTGGTTTCCATTGTTATGCATTTTCCACTGTAAATATTTTAATTAAACCATATGGTATGGTCGATAATAGCCATTTACTAATTAATTAAATACATGCAAAAGACATAAAGCCAGAAAATAATATAAGTATGTACTGTATTCGGTAACAAAAATTAAGTAAAAAGAAAAAAAAAAAAACGAAAACAAAGCGAAAAAATCATTTAAAAAGTTTTGAATGTAACTGCTCGATGGGCATTAATGTAAAACTTCAACTTTACAACCATTTGATGAATTTGAATTTAAAAATATAAAATTAACAATTTGTTCTTGCCCCTGGGTCAGACAGTAAAAAGAAACAAATAGCCATGCAATGACTGCATTGATACCAATAAGAAATGCATTGAAATAAAAACAAGTGATTATCATCAGAAATAAATGTAATTTAAATAATAACTACAAACATAAAAGAACTTCTCTCTTTTTAACGGTCGGTGGTGGCGGGTCTATCTAAAAGTAGGCTGCTATGTCTGCAACTTTTTACCAATGCCAATCAATCAGCCAGCGGCAATCAAATTGTTGGCTATTGTGCCACATCTTGCGCTATAATTGGACTCCATTGTTGGCATAACTCAACCACCCACACACACACACACACACATACATCGAGCTACACAATTTTTCAGCTCCGCGTAAATTATATTTCGACATTCTTTGTAAGCCTTGGCAGTTGGCAGTTTGCAGTTTGCTTTCTGTCAACGTTTCATTGAACGCGCCGCCGTTCATTTCGGCAGCAAACATGTTGCACTTAAGCACACACACTCTAACATACACACACAGACATCCAATTCGTAATTCTTAAAGGCAAAAACTTTGGCTGAGCGTAGAAAATCAAATGCATTGAACGCCAACGCCAGACCCAAGAAGAACCGAGTGCCAAAACTTTTGTGGCCACCAAAGTTTCGAGCAAATCAAATGAACCTCTAGTAAATTTTCCATGCACAAGTGCCAGACGGCGGCAGAACAGAAGCAGCAACAGCAACAGCAGCTGGCAAAGAGCGTTAAAGTAAAACATTGAACTGTAAAAGTAATGGAAAAATTTCAACAAGAATTACAAACACACATTCAGACTTACACACAGCAGTGGGTCTGGGAATTGGACATGAGCCGGCCTCCTTTCAGGCAAAACTTAATACTCTTTCAAAAAGCATTTTAATTGTCTTTTGAAATATGTAACTTTCTGAAAATCAGAAACGGCCGTATCCCTAAACTATAGATATTTTATAGATGTTAGACTACACAATAAATTTCAATATTATCACTTTCTACATATATACTTGAACAACTATTTTGCCAAGTATACCTTAACGTTTCATTCAAGGACCAAATTGTTCAATAAGTGTATTAAGTCTTCGGCAATCTGACAATATTTCGAAAAACCTTCAATTCGTCGTTTCCTATTTTTACACAAGCAGGCCAAATGGGCGAAATTGGCTGTTGACAGCCTCGACTTGAGTGTGTCGAAATACTTCGACATTTGTAAGATTGAAAACTTTGCCATTTTCTATTTTCGATTTGGCTTTTTGATTAAAAACTTTTCGCACGTTGACTTTAATGTGAACACGCAAAAGCTGACAAATAAACTCGGACTAATTTTAGCTAACACATGAAAATTAACATTTTCAACTAATTCTAAACTGAAGCACATTTAACAGCGGTTAAAACCTCAGCTTCAATTTATGTTGAAAATGTTTTATAATCAAATTTTCTAGAGCATTAACTTTAATGGCAAATTATTGCGGCAGGCTGCACAAATTATTATCCCATTTACAACTTTATGAGAAACACCAATTTTATTTTTATCTATTGCGGTTATTTCCGTCAGCACTTTCGGCAGTACTGTAAATTTTGAAAATGGTTAAAGTGCTTTTAAAACTAAGGTGGAATTTATTATTATTGTGTTACAGTTTATAAATTACAGTATATGCATAAAAGTTAGAAACTGGTTATGATAGTAAATGATGGCAATAGATGATAAATTCAACAGACAATGGTAAATAGAATAAATATTCATTTTCATTTATTATATAATATATGTTGTTTTTGAGCTGCGTTTCAATAAATCTTCACTTTGTTTGATAAATATCTGAAGTATTATGCACTTTGCCTATAAATAAAACTGCCTATAATGACCTTAAACTTAGGCACTTTTGAGGAGGCAGATCTATTGGCTTTCAGCCAAGACAGCCCAGCACAACTGCCTGAAAAGCTAGCGTACTTTGAGCACCAATCTTTCGAAGAGTTCAATCAAGCTTATAGACGCAAAAAACCTACATTATTCTTCCATGTCGGACACAAAATCGTATCATTCGATTTCCATTGCCTCCATTGCTGGGCCGCATCAATCAAAGTTGAAGCGAGAAAACTGCATCCAATAAATTTCAAATAAGTTGCAATAACTGTAATCAGCACGTGGGGCGCGGGTAGAAGAGCGAGGTGAAAGCGCGGCGAGAAAACAAACAGTATGTAAAACAATCACTCAAATGGCGCACATTGCGCATACGCTTCGTGGACCCACACACAAACGCATGGCGTGCCGCTGTGGCAAGCAACACAGAATGCTCAAGTGAGCTGAAGGCGGCATTAAGCTGTCGCTGTCATGTTCTCTGCTGCCAGAAATTATTATGCATTTGTGAAAATCTATGCCACGTGGGCGTGTCATTTCACCGTGCTGCACACATTTTCTGTAATTGATTGGAAAACATTGCGCCGCACCGTCCCCGAACGTCGTCCTATTTGCGCCTCAGAACAAGCACTGCAGGCGGCAGCAATTGTTTAAAAGCATTTTTTGCCAGTAATATGCTACAATGTGCTGTTATGTGGCAAAAGTTTTCGTAGCAGAAAAATGCGCGTATCTCATGTTTAGCACTTCATATTTATTACCTGTCGAGTGCACTCAAATCAGTTACACTCGCTCCCTGTCTGGCGTGTTGCCTGCTTGTACCACATTCCTCTCACCATGGCAAGGTGAAGGGGAAAAGTTAGCCAAAGGGCAGGGCTGTTGGTCAGCGGCAAAAGTTTTACTCATCGCTGTGCCTTGATAAGCATAATTGATGATGCAACCGCGCACAGCATTGGAAAATGGCGAAACAATAACAATAGCGGCAAACACAAGAACCACAGCTGCACGCCATGAAAAATAGCTAAAAGCCATTTACGTGGTTGCAACACATCCCCTATTTTGCCATCGACCCCCTATGAAGAAATAGTTTTGCACATATTTTATAGCACATTTGTGTATTGAGTGCGCAAGTGCTGAAAAAGTTATCATTAATGGCTCGTTGGTTACTGAAATGTAAGTGGATCATCATCACGTCCCGTTCTCCTGTAATTCACTCTAACGAAGTCCGCACATCTTTCAGCTAACACACTTACACACGCACACACTCGCACACAAGTGGTACTTGAATGTATGACGAAGGTCGAAAAAAGTATAAGCTTAATTTTTATTTTGCCTGGCATAATTAAAAAAGTTAGCCACATGTGCAACGGCTTTCACTGCTGTAAAAGTGAAAGTTAAAAGTATTCTTTAATTTCATAAGCTTTTGAGCAAAAACAGAAGCAAAAAATAAGCCAATTGAGTACAAGAAAATATATAATTTTTAACTCAGCATCAGTAGCTCAGGTAGCTTAAGCCCTAGAGACAAGCTTATTTAATTAATTCAGTTTTTATGGGATGAGGTAAGAGTTTTTGCATTTTTATGATGCAGTAATTAACGTAAACAGGGATGCACAAAAAATTACTGATTTATGATACCTTTGACTAAAATGCAGCCATGTACAAAATGCAGCATCAGAGAACAGCTGACAGTGAGCTCTTATTGAGAAAGTCAATATAATTATTTATATACGTAAAAAGTTTTGCTTGAAAAAAACTTTCTATTTGCATATCAAGTTACTATTGCATTTATTTGCATTTCCGTTCCAAAGTCTTCAGAGTAAAGTTCTTAAAATTCCAAATGTTTCTAATAAACGATTGTCAAATATATGCACTCTCAAATTATTCTTGCTATGTAATTTCTGCCAGATGGATGTCATGTTTAAATTAATTATAATGCAAACTAATACTATAACTATTAATGGCAGTTGTACTCCTTCAACTAAAACTGGGCATTGTGTACTTTTGACATTGAGAACTTGTCGAAACAATTAGGCTAAAAGCAATTGCAAGTCAAGCCAAAAGTCATTGCATACTTAGAGGCGCTCCCAATTGACGGAAACATGATAATACGCCGTATTTGACAGCGCCGGATGCACTTATGCATATATTTGTTGCCTAATATCCAATTCTCATTACAGCTAAGTTCACTGCAGCAGCCTTGAATATGAGGATATGTTAATGTGTGTGAATCCTATACTATGTGCGTAGGTTAAATCGAAATCATTAATTTTAATGAACAGGATATGGTAGGTGCATCACATTGGGAATATGCAGCGGAACACCAACTCACACATGCACACACACAAGCTCGCAGATGTGATATGTCGTCCACTAATGAGCGTCTCCTGGGTGCAAGCCTTGCATGTCGCTCTGCGCGTGTATGTGTGTATTTATGCGTGTGTGCCATACATTTGTAGACTGCATGTCGCTGTGGAATATAATTGACGCGCTCAACCTCAATGTCAGAGCACAGAGAACACAGAGCGCAGAGCGCAGAGCTGAGCAGTGTTAAGCAGTTGAGCCTTTAGCTTGACATTTGTAATGACCTTGCCGGAGCTAACATCCAGTTGACTATGTAAAATGACCAATAATAAGGACTTAAGCCTAACTGACTCAAAAGCCAACTCGCACGCTATCTATCTGGCTAACCAACTGGCAGTCATTGAACCTTTTCTTAGTGGCTGATGCTGCTGCTGTCGTTACTACTGCCCGCAGGTCCAAGTTGGACTCATTATAATAAACAAACAGGGTGGCATCCTTCCATTTTTTTTGTTCCTGAGGTTTCCGGCTCACAACGTGTTTGTTATGCAAACAAGTTGGCAGCATTTAAGGCAGACGCCCGCACACGGCAGGAAGGCTTCGACATGCGGCACTTACAATTTGTTACAGTACGTGCAAATAAACAACAATATAACTGATTATATATGTTTGAGTGTGTGTATGTTTGAGGGCGATTTATAAGTGGCCAGCTTGGCAGTTGAGTTGTGGACGTAGTCCAAGTAGCCAAAGGCGGTTGCATGCAACTTTTATCAAATGTTTTGTGACATGCAAGGAGCTCTCCTTCTCGTCCTTGCAATCGCTCCTTCTGTCCAAATCAAATATGCAAAAACACACATGCACACAGTAGCATAAATATATACACACATGCAATGGCGTTTCGAATTTCCGCTTCCGGCTATTTTAATATTATAAGCAAAGGCATTTTATGCTGAACGCAGCAGCAGCTGACGTCAGTTCGGATTCGATGTCGGAGTTGGAGCTGGAGTCAGAGTTTGTCATTTGCCAAGAAATCGCATGTGTTTGGTTTTGGCTGGAATATACATAAATATATATGTACATACACACACATATATTTATACGCATATTTTATATGTGAATTTTTTAGCAAGGAATATGCTTATGCAAGCACAGCGCTAAAGAAATATGGATCATAAAAAAAGTCAAGCAGGAAACCTGTTCTCAGAGGAGGACAATTTCAATATACTCTATTCAAATTATGTATTATAAGCAGTTAAGTTGACCTTAAATTCCATGCTTGTTTTATTTCATTTATTACACTTTTATTATTTGCAGTGCTTAAACTTTAAATTACATTTGAACTCAAATTTCTCGGTACATAATGTCACATTAAAAAAGCGTATGGAAATCCATTAATTTGTTGAATCTTTGACGATTTATATACGTATTTGTACCGTCGAGTTGGCTTTCCCATTAGACAGATTGGAAACAATAAGCTCCCATCTTCCTCTGCAAACAGTGTATTACAAATTTCGGTCGCTCTTGCCGCCTGCCAAAGTTGTTTTTGCGCATTTTCGTTCTCGCATTTAAATTAATAGGCCGCTGGGCATTTGTGTTTCATTTGCGCATAAAATACTGCAGTTGAGTAAAAAGTGCCACGCCCTTGTATTGTCTGCGCCCCCGCCCCAAGCCATACCTCACATTAATTACGAATGTGGACTTTCCTTTTATGTTTGACGGAAAAATCCACTTTGCCGTGATATCCGGACAAGGCGACGTAAAATTAAACAGCAGCACTTAAAAAATTCGCGAGCACCGAAGTAGTTGAAATTCATTGCAGCGGCTTTTGCAAGCGTTGCAGTCCAAAATTTATAGCCACCAAGTAGGAGTGGGAGACGGTTGAGGTCAAGTCAACGTGGCAGCTATTCGTATGTGGCACGTAGCCGAGGTGTTAAATTTGCCATTTGCATAATTGATAAAGTTGATGGTTGTTGGTAAGGGAGGGAAGAACGGAGGCGTGTCCGGGTTTAAGCTGTCCAAACGGCTGGTCATGGGCAGCACTTACCAGGTGGCGCCCCAAGCTGGCGCCGTACTTAGCATGCTGATTTCTGACCTATGTCGGATGTCCGCATGTCATTTCCATTGCTTGCCAAACGACTAACTATGAGACGCCCTTGTCTTCTATCTTCACTTCAAGTTTTCTTTGCATTTTGCCGCATAATTCAGATTTGAGCCATTATGGGCCACGAACTTCCGGCGCTTTACCTGTGTGTCCATGTTGGCTTGTGTGTGTGTGTGTGTTTGTGTGTGTTGGCATGCGGCGAGTGCATAAATTCTTAGGACTACTTTCTCACGTAGCGACTGCAGCAATCGTCTTAGCCAGCCAACCAGCCAACCAGTCAGCAACTGGCCCCGGACATTGAGCTGATTTCTTTAACTTTTGATTTAGTGCCGAGTTGGAATTTAAGTTGCATTTATACTACCCCATACGAACGGTTAGTACTTGTTTTTTATGCCGCTTGCTGCAAACAAAGTTTTATTAGTTTCAGCATTGTTCAGCTGCCTTATAGTCCTTTCGCTCTGCGACTGTTTCCAACTGCTGAAGTATTTCCAAAGAAATCAAGCACTTTTGGTTTATATTACCCAATGGCAGCCCCATTGTCATAAAGATCAGGCAAAGGGTTGAAGCAGTCGTCGTTTCTGAAGAAGCTTCAAAAGCTAAGAGATATTTCTTTTGCCGTAGTTCAGTACTAATCGAAAGAAGAGAGAGAAGAGTGGGTTAATTCACTTAAAAAAGTGGCGGAAATCATTGACTAAAAAAAGGCAAAAACAAAATCACTGACACAAAGTTTAATTAGCGGAGTATGCAACATGGCTCCAGGTTCATTTGAAAGCGTTTCAAAAACTCTGCGTTAATTAGACTAATTATCCAATGACTCCGGCGTCAGCTGACAGAAAAAGCCCAATGGAAAACGAAACACAGAACAAAATATGGAGCATAAAACGAATAAAGATGAAGGCAACGGCAAAAACAAACAAGAAAAAATGCTCCCCAAATGAGTCATCAGCACAATTCATCATCTCTGTCTATCACTGTCTCTGTGGCTGAAAGCGCGTCTTGTCGCCACAACCAGCATCAGTTTATATATAGGCGCCTTATGGGCGTGTCCTGGTGTCCAGAGAAGGCATTAAAATAAACTGTTTATGCCAAAATATTACGCGCTGACAGCGTCAAGAAAGGTCACTCTGAGGCTTCTCAGGAGCCACACACAAAAACACACATGACCAATAAAAAAAAAACAAAGTTGCGACCGAGTTTGTGGTTCAAATTGGTCCAGAGAATTCTTCGAAAACTGGGAGTGTATGACTACTAAAGCCCCTAATTTACCTTGGATTTATATTTTAAGTTGCAAGTTGTCATTCAATAGCTAAGCATATCGGACTGCTTACAGACCCTATAAAACAGCGTTCCTAACCTAAGAATAACATTTTTTTGAATTATAATCAGTATTATGTGGCATCCAGTAGATCCAGTATCTTATGCCAATCGGCATATGTCGTTATGCATTTATCAAAATTGAGTTACCCGGTGCCAATGTTGACTAAGGACATTTTTATCCTGCTTATTGGTTGTGTGGCTGGTGCGTGCCGGCGCCTAATAAACTTCACACAGACGCTAAGCAGAAGTGAGAAATTATGCTGACTGCTGAAATGTATGCAATAAAAATTTTTCAGCTCACGCACACACTTGAGCGCCTCAGCGACCCAGTCCAAGGATGGCCGCCATGGCGACGTCTATGTGAACTGTGAGAAATGGCTGTCAAACTGAAACAGAGCCACAGGAAACAAGTTAGCAGGGGGTAGCACGTTTTGGCTAAAGTTATTAATTTCCAAGCTGAATTTGGATGAGCTAAATGGAGCGAGCTGCTCGACGGTATTTAGATATACGCACGGCACAATTACAGCTCTAGATAACAAAAAAAAAAAAAAGGAAGGAATAATACGCACACACACATACCACTGCAGCGCTGCAAAAGGCATCGCACAATTTCATACTTAATCTGCGCCCGGCGCTTGGAAATTTAATTTGCTGCTGATTGATTACAAGCGATTTGGTGTAATGTCCCCAAAGGACTTAGGACTGAGAAGTTAGGAATGCCATTGGTTTCGGCTCTGACTAAGGGTCTGCTATTGCTGGACCAACGTCACCATGTTCACATCAGTTACTCCTACTGCCATTGCTCATTGTTATGGCTCTCGTGCGCGCGCCATTTGACTTTTAACTGCTCACTCTCGCCATTTCGGCAGTGAGTATTCGGACGAGAATGTTAGCTGTTCGTTGTGAGCTGATTGAATGCTTTTTTGCTAGCAACATGAACATTTATTTGCTTATTCAACTCCATTGAATATGCGCAAGATCTTTGTTAGCTGCTAAATGCAGCATGACAATTGTCAGAGCAAATCACAAAGTGTCTCCCTCCCAACATTCCACTTCACTTCTCTGCATTTGCTGTTTGTACTTGTGCATTTTCTTTAATGACAGCTGCTGAAATTAAATTCCATGCTGCGCTTTTGCTTAAGCTATGCGAGGCTCTCTCCACCTCTCCATCTCTCAGTTTTGCAACGCCCCTATTAATTTATTGTCTTAAAATCTAAGGGCATTTATCCTTATCTTAAAGTTTGCCAAGTTTTTGTCATTCATGCCATGGCTTCTATTGAGTTATTTCTTGGCAATGAATGAATTTATCGATGATTGTGCAGCAACCAGCGGCATTTGCCATTTAACCCTCTTCCTCTCGTTTTCAACCTTCATCTTATTTTATTTTATAAATTAGCTTTCAAATGAGAGAGTTTATGCACTGAAATAAAAGCACGGCCTTAAAACTATTTCAATGATTTAACCACTTCGATGCCAAATTTCTGAATAAATGAGCAGTGACACAGATATCAATTCTGAATTTGATTATAGTTTTTGCACAATTCCCTCAATACTACGTTTAAGCGCAAATTAATGCCAACCCATAGTCATAAACTATAAATTAGAATCCATAAAATCAGCAATCAAGGAAGTTCATTTCCGTAAAACAAATTCCCCTGTCAACCATATATTCAATGGCATCTTTTACGATTCTGTTGCCCCGAGATGACAATCTCATATAAGTTTACTCTCCATGCAATATTATTAATTGCTATTGCCAACAGCCTTAAGACTGTGAGTTCGGTGTGCATTTTCAACAAGAAAACACTCTCAATTCATCTGTCATCTGGTGGCTGGTGAGACCTGCCATAGTGCGAGCACAAAGAAAAAAGAGGCTTTTGCGTACTGGGTTATATGCCTTGGGTATATTATTTAACGAAATTTCGGACAGGCCTTTCGCTGCATGGACATGTCCAGCATATCCGTTTGCCTGTGTTGTACAAGCTGGTCTGCGCTTAATAGGATCAGAACGTACTAGCACTTGTCTGCAGTTGCCGTTTAATTAAGCTGGCCATAGCATCTCTTAATTACGCCAAAGGCAAGCTACTTATAAACGATAGTTACTCATGTACGAGTATGAGCGCTTTTTTCTTCGAGTTTTCGTATTGTTCCCCCACTAAAATAACAGGCGAACAGAAATGTTTAGTTGAACGATTTAACTGGAGAATTACCTCAAATACACGCTATCAAAAGTATGCAACAATTTCTTTTCAATTTAGTGGAGCAAGCTCCTATGAAAATAAAAATCAATATTTCACATATGAGCGCTTTATCTTCGAGTTTTCGTATTGTTCCCCCACTAAAATAACAGGCGAACAGAAATGTTTAGTTGAACAATTTAACTGGAGAATTACCTCAAATACACGCTATCAAAAGTATGCAACAATTTCTTTTCAATTTAGTGGTGCACGCTCCTATGAAAATAAAAATCAATATTTCACATATGAGCGCTTTATCTTCGAGTTTTCGTATTGTTCCCCCACTAAAATAACAGGCGAACAGAAATGTTTAGTTGAACGATTTAACTGGAGAATTACCTCAAATACACGCTATCAAAAGTATGCAACAATTTCTTTTCAATTTAGTGGAGCAAGCTCCTATGAAAATAAAAATCAATATTTCACATATGAGCGCTTTTTTCTTCGAGTTTTCGTATTGTTCCCCCACTCAAAATAACAGGCGAACAGAAATGTTTAGTTAAACGATTTAACTGGTTTCATTTATTATTTAGTTGGGCCGAATGCTGGAATACCAGGCCAACCCGCGACAGATGTAGAGCAAGCTCCTAGCCCTCCGTCTACTTCCAAAAATCAGTTTAACATTTGTTGTAGCAAGTTCATCGAGTAGTACAGCATGTCCTCGAGGCCCTGGAAAATAAGCAGTACAGCTCTGCCGTCTTCCTGGATATCCAGCAAGCGTTTGATCGCGTATGGCATGATGGCCTGCTTTTTAAGCTTTTTAAGTCCCTACTACCATCGGCGCAGTATTTGACTTCCGACCCATTATCACGTTTTTAACTTTAAATGTAGGATTTATTTAGGGGCAAAACTATGAATAAAAAGCCCTCGCTTTTTAATCTAAGTTGAGTTTTGACGAAGTTATGGCATTTTGAAGTTTCGACCTATGCCCAAATGCCTATTTTTAGGCCAGTATTTTTACTCGTCTTCCGACCAACTATCACGTTTTTAACTTTAAATGTAGGATTGATTTAAGGGCAAAACTATGAATAAAAAGCCCTCGCTTTTCAATCTAAGTTGAGTTTTGACGAAGTTATGGCATTTTGAAGTTTCGACCTATGCCCAAATGCCTATTTTTAGGCCAGTATTTTTACTTGTCTTCCGACCAACTATCAAGTTTTTAACTTTAAATGTAGGATTGATTTAGAGGCAAAACTATGAATAAAAAGCCCTCGCTTTTTAATCTAAGTTGAGTTTTGACGAAGTTATGGCATTTTGAAGTTTCGACCTATGCCCAAATGCCTATTTTTAGGCCAGTATTTTTACTTGTCTTCCGACCAACTATCACGTTTTTAACTTTAAATGTAGGATTGATTTAGAGGCAAAACTATGAATAAAAAGCCCTCGCTTTTCAATCTAAGTTGAGTTTTGACGAAGTTATGGCATTTTGAAGTTTCGACCTATGCCCAAATGCCTATTTTTAGGCCAGTATTTTTACTTGTCTTCCGACCCATTATCACGTTTTTAACTTTAAATGTAGGATTGATTTAGGGGCAAAACTATGAATAAAAAGCCCTCGCTTTTTAATCTAAGTTGAGTTTTGACGAAGTTATGGCATTTTGAAGTTTCGACCTATGCCCAAATGCCTATTTTTAGGCCAGTATTCTTACTTGCCCTCCGACCCATTATCACGTTTTCAACTTTAAATGTAGGATTGATTTAGGGGCAAAACTATGATTAAAAAGCCCTCGCTTTTTAATCTAAGTTGAGTTTTGACGAAGTTATGGCATTTTGAAGTTTCGACCTTTGCCCAAATGCCTATTTTTAGGCCAGTATTCTTACTTGTCCTCCGACCCATTATCACGTTTTCAACTTTAAATGTAGGATTGATTTGGGGGCAAAACTATTATCAAAAAGCCCTATGTTCCCCGACTAAAAAAACAGGCGAACAGAAATGTTTAGTTAAACGATTTAACTGGAGAATAACCTCAAATACACGATATTCAAAGTATGCAACAATTTCTTTTCAATTTATCATTTAAATCGAAACGCTTAAAAGTATGCAACTCTTCGGCAGTCAGATGATCGCAGCTATCATTCAACAACGGTTTCATGTATTATTAAGTTGGGCCGAACCCTGGCGGTACTGCAATACCAGGTCAACCCGCGACAGAGGTGGAGCAAGCTCCTATGAAAATAAAAATCAATATTTCACATATGAGCGCTTTATCTTCGACTTTTCGTATTGTTCCCCCACTAAAATAACAGGCGAACAGAAATGTTTAGTTGAACGATTTAACTGGAGAATTACCTCAAATACACGCTATCAAAAGTATGCAACAATTTCTTTTCAATTTAGTGGAGCAAGCTCCTATGAAAGTAAAAATCAATATTTCACATATGAGCGCTTTTTTCTTCGAGTTTTCGTATTGTTCCCCCACTAAAATAACAGGCGTACAGAAATGTTTAGTTAAACGATTTAATTGAAGAATAACCTCAAATACACGATCTTCAAAGTATGCAAAAATTTCTTTTCAATTTAGTGGAGCAAGCTCCTATGAAAATATAAATCAATATTTCACATATGAGCGCTTTTTTCTTCGAGTTTTCGTATTGTTCCCCCACTAAAATAACAGGCGTACAGAAATGTTTAGTTGAACGATTTAACTGGAGAATTACCTCAAATACACGCTATCAAAAGTATGCAACAATTTCTTTTCAATTTAGTGGAGCAAGCTCCTATGAAAATAAAAATCAATATTTCACATATGAGCGCTTTTTTCTTCGAGTTTTCGTATTGTTCCCCCACTTAAATAACAGGCGTACAGAAATGTTTAGTTGAACGATTTAACTGGAGAATTACCTCAAATACACGCTATCAAAAGTATGCAACAATTTCTTTTCAATTTAGTGGAGCAAGCTCCTATGAAAGTAAAAATCAATATTTCACATATGAGCGCTTTTTTCTTCGAGTTTTCGTATTGTTCCCCCACTAAAACAACAGGCGTACAGAAATGTTTAGTTAAACGATTTAATTGAAGAATAACCTCAAATACACGATCTTCAAAGTATGCAACAATTTCTTTTCAATTTAGTGGAGCAAGCTCCTATGAAAATAAAAAACCAATATTTCACATATGAAAGCTTTTTTCTTCGAGTTTTCGTATTGTTCCCCCACTAAAATAACAGGCGTACAGAAATGTTTAGTTGAACGATTTAACTGGAGAATTACCTCAAATACACGCTATCAAAAGTATGCAACAATTTCTTTTCAATTTAGTGGAGCAAGCTCCTATGAAAATAAAAATCAATATTTCACATATGAGCGCTTTTTTCTTCGAGTTTTCGTATTGTTCCCTTACTCAAAATAACAGGCGAACAGAAATGTTTAGTTAAACGATTTAACTGGTTTCATTTATTATTTAGTTGGGCCGAATGCTGGAATACCAGGCCAACCCGCGACAGATGTAGAGCAAGCTCCTAGCCCTCCGTCTACTTCCAAAAATCAGTTTAACATTTGTTGTAGCAAGTTCATCGAGTAGTACAGCATGTCCTCGAGGCCCTGGAAAATAAGCAGTACAGCTCTGCCGTCTTCCTGGATATCCAGCAAGCGTTTGATCGCGTATGGCATGATGGCCTGCTTTTTAAGCTTAAGTCCCTACTACCATCGGCGCAGTATTTGACTTCCGACCCATTATCACGTTTTTAACTTTAAATGTAGGATTTATTTAGGGGCAAAACTATGAATAAAAAGCCCACGCTTTTTAATCTAAGTTGAGTTTTGACGAAGTTATGGCATTTTGAAGTTTCGACCTATGCCCAAATGCCTATTTTTAGGCCAGTATTTTTACTCGTCTTCCGACCAACTATCACGTTTTTAACTTTAAATGTAGGATTGATTTAAGGGCAAAACTATGAATAAAAAGCCCTCGCTTTTCAATCTAAGTTGAGTTTTGACGAAGTTATGGCATTTTGAAGTTTCGACCTATGCCCAAATGCCTATTTTTAGGCCAGTATTTTTACTTGTCTTCCGACCTATTGTCACGTTTTTAACTTTAAATGTAGGATTGATTGAGGGGCAAAACTATGATTAAAAAGCCCTCGCTTTTTAATCTAAGTTGAGTTTTGACGAAGTTATGGCATTTTGAAGTTTCGACCTATGCCCAAATGCCTATTTTTAGGCCAGTATTTTTACTCGTCTTCCGACCAACTATCACGTTTTTAACTTTAAATGTAGGATTGATTTAGGGGCAAAACTATGAATAAAAAGCCCTCGCTTTTCAATCTAAGTTGAGTTTTGACGAAGTTATGGCATTTTGAAGTTTCGACCTATGCCCAAATGCCTATTTTTAGGCCAGTATTTTTACTTGTCTTCCGACCCATTATCACGTTTTTAACTTTAAATGTAGGATTGATTTAGGGGCAAAACTATGAATAAAAAGCCCTCGCTTTTTAATCTAAGTTGAGTTTTGACGAAGTTATGGCATTTTGAAGTTTCGACCTATGCCCAAATGCCTATTTTTAGGCCAGTATTTTTACTTGTCTTCCGACCAACTATCACGTTTTTAACTTTAAATGTAGGATTGATTTAGAGGCAAAACTATATAAAAAGCCCTCGCTTTTCAATCTAAGTTGAGTTTTGACGAAGTTATGGCATTTTGAAGTTTCGACCTATGCCCAAATGCCTATTTTTAGGCCAGTATTCTTACTTGTCCTCCGACCCATTATCACGTTTTCAACTTTAAATGTAGGATTGATTTAGGGGCAAAACTATGAATAAAAAGCCCTCGCTTTTCAATCTAAGTTGAGTTTTGACGAAGTTATGGCATTTTGAAGTTTCGACCTATGCCCAAATGCCTATTTTTAGGCCAGTATTTTTACTTGTCTTCCGACCCATTATCACGTTTTTAACTTTAAATGTAGGATTGATTTAGGGGCAAAACTATGAATAAAAAGCCCTCGCTTTTTAATCTAAGTTGAGTTTTGACGAAGTTATGGCATTTTGAAGTTTCGACCTATGCCCAAATGCCTATTTTTAGGCCAGTATTTTTACTTGTCTTCCGACCCATTATCACGTTTTTAACTTTAAATGTAGGATTGATTTAGGGGCAAAACTATGAATAAAAAGCCCTCGCTTTTTAATCTAAGTTGAGTTTTGACGAAGTTATGGCATTTTGAAGTTTCGACCTATGCCCAAATGCCTATTTTTAGGCCAGTATTCTTACTTGCCCTCCGACCCATTATCACGTTTTCAACTTTAAATGTAGGATTGATTTAGGGGCAAAACTATGAATAAAAAGCCCTCGCTTTTTAATCTAAGTTGAGTTTTGACGAAGTTATGGCATTTTGAAGTTTCGACCTATGCCCAAATGCCTATTTTTAGGCCAGTATTTTTACTTGTCTTCCGACCAACTATCACGTTTTTAACTTTAAATGTAGGATTGATTTAGGGGCAAAACTATTATCAAAAAGCCCTATGTTCCCCGACTAAAAAAACAGGCGAACAGAAATGTTTAGTTAAACGATTTAACTGGAGAATAACCTCAAATACACGATATTCAAAGTATGCAACAATTTCTTTTCAATTTATCATTTAAATCGAAACGCTTAAAAGTATGCAACTCTTCGGCAGTCAGATGATCGCAGCTATCATTCAACAACGGTTTCATGTATTATTAAGTTGGGCCGAACCCTGGCGGTACTGCAATACCAGGTCAACCCGCGACAGAGGTGGAGCAAGCTCCTATGAAAATAAAAATCAATATTTCACATATGAGCGCTTTATCTTCGAGTTTTCGTATTGTTCCCCCACTAAAATAACAGGCGTACAGAAATGTTTAGTTAAACGATTTAATTGAAGAATAACCTCAAATACACGATCTTCAAAGTATGCAAAAATTTCTTTTCAATTTAGTGGAGCAAGCTCCTATGAAAATATAAATCAATATTTCACATATGAGCGCTTTTTTCTTCGAGTTTTCGTATTGTTCCCCCACTAAAATAACAGGCGTACAGAAATGTTTAGTTGAACGATTTAACTGGAGAATTACCTCAAATACACGCTATCAAAAGTATGCAACAATTTCTTTTCAATTTAGTGGAGCAAGCTCCTATGAAAGTAAAAATCAATATTTCACATATGAGCGCTTTTTTCTTCGAGTTTTCGTATTGTTCCCCCACTAAAATAACAGGCGTACAGAAATGTTTAGTTAAACGATTTAATTGAAGAATAACCTCAAATACACGATCTTCAAAGTATGCAAAAATTTCTTTTCAATTTAGTGGAGCAAGCTCCTATGAAAATATAAATCAATATTTCACATATGAGCGCTTTTTTCTTCGAGTTTTCGTATTGTTCCCCCACTAAAATAACAGGCGTACAGAAATGTTTAGTTGAACGATTTAACTGGAGAATTACCTCAAATACACGCTATCAAAAGTATGCAACAATTTCTTTTCAATTTAGTGGAGCAAGCTCCTATGAAAATAAAAATCAATATTTCACATATGAGCGCTTTTTTCTTCGAGTTTTCGTATTGTTCCCCCACTTAAATAACAGGCGTACAGAAATGTTTAGTTGAACGATTTAACTGGAGAATTACCTCAAATACACGCTATCAAAAGTATGCAACAATTTCTTTTCAATTTAGTGGAGCAAGCTCCTATGAAAGTAAAAATCAATATTTCACATATGAGCGCTTTTTTCTTCGAGTTTTCGTATTGTTCCCCCACTAAAATAACAGGCGTACAGAAATGTTTAGTTAAACGATTTAATTGAAGAATAACCTCAAATACACGATCTTCAAAGTATGCAACAATTTCTTTTCAATTTAGTGGAGCAAGCTCCTATGAAAATAAAAAACCAATATTTCACATATGAAAGCTTTTTTCTTCGAGTTTTCGTATTGTTCCCCCACTAAAATAACAGGCGTACAGAAATGTTTAGTTGAACGATTTAACTGGAGAATTACCTCAAATACACGCTATCAAAAGTATGCAACAATTTCTTTTCAATTTAGTGGAGCAAGCTCCTATGAAAATAAAAATCAATATTTCACATATGAGCGCTTTTTTCTTCGAGTTTTCGTATTGTTCCCCCACTCAAAATAACAGGCGAACAGAAATGTTTAGTTAAACGATTTAACTGGTTTCATTTATTATTTAGTTGGGCCGAATGCTGGAATACCAGGCCAACCCGCGACAGATGTAGAGCAAGCTCCTAGCCCTCCGTCTACTTCCAAAAATCAGTTTAACATTTGTTGTAGCAAGTTCATCGAGTAGTACAGCATGTCCTCGAGGCCCTGGAAAATAAGCAGTACAGCTCTGCCGTCTTCCTGGATATCCAGCAAGCGTTTGATCGCGTATGGCATGATGGCCTGCTTTTTAAGCTTAAGTCCCTACTACCATCGGCGCAGTATTTGACTTCCGACCCATTATCACGTTTTTAACTTTAAATGTAGGATTTATTTAGGGGCAAAACTATGAATAAAAAGCCCACGCTTTTTAATCTAAGTTGAGTTTTGACGAAGTTATGGCATTTTGAAGTTTCGACCTATGCCCAAATGCCTATTTTTAGGCCAGTATTTTTACTTGTCTTCGACCTATTGTCACGTTTTTAACTTTAAATGTAGGATTGATTGAGGGGCAAAACTATGATTAAAAAGCCCTCGCTTTTTAATCTAAGTTGAGTTTTGACGAAGTTATGGCATTTTGAAGTTTCGACCTATGCCCAAATGCCTATTTTTAGGCCAGTATTTTTACTCGTCTTCCGACCAACTATCACGTTTTTAACTTTAAATGTAGGATTGATTTAGGGGCAAAACTATGAATAAAAAGCCCTCGCTTTTCAATCTAAGTTGAGTTTTGACGAAGTTATGGCATTTTGAAGTTTCGACCTATGCCCAAATGCCTATTTTCAGGCCAGTATTTTTACTTGTCTTCCGACCTATTATCACGTTTTTAACTTTAAATGTAGGATTGATTGAGGGGCAAAACTATGAATAAAAAGCCCTCGCTTTTCAATCTAAGTTGAGTTTTGACGAAGTTATGGCATTTTGAAGTTTCGACCTATGCCCAAATGCCTATTTTTAGGCCAGTATTTTTACTTGTCTTCCGACCCATTATCACGTTTTTAACTTTAAATGTAGGATTGACTTAGGGGCAAAACTATGAATAAAAAGCCCTCGCTTTTTAATCTAAGTTGAGTTTTGACGAAGTTATGGCATTTTGAAGTTTCGACCTATGCCCAAATGCCTATTTTTAGGCCAGTATTTTTACTTGTCTTCCGACCCATTATCACGTTCTTAACTTTAAATGTAGGATTGATTTAGGGGCAAAACTATGAATAAAAAGCCCTCGCTTTTTAATCTAAGTTGAGTTTTGACGAAGTTATGGCATTTTGAAGTTTCGACCTATGCCCAAATGCCTATTTTTAGGCCAGTATTTTTACTTGTCTTCCGACCCATTATCACGTTTTTAACTTTAAATGTAGGATTGATTTAGAGGCAAAACTATGATTAAAAAGCCCTCGCTTTTTAATCTAAGTTGAATTTTGACGAAGTTATGGTATTTTGAAGTTTCGACCTATGCCCAAATGCCTATTTTTAGGCCAGTATTCTTACTTGTCCTCCGACCCATTATCACGTTTTCAACTTTAAATGTAGGATTGATTTAGGGGCAAAACTATGATTAAAAAGCCCTCGCTTTTTAATCTAAGTTGAGTTTTGACGAAGTTATGGCATTTTGAAGTTTCGACCTATGCCCAAATGCCTATTTTTAGGCCAGTATTTTTACTCGTCTTCCGACCAACTATCACGTTTTTAACTTTAAATGTAGGATTGATTTAAGGGCAAAACTATGAATAAAAAGCCCTCGCTTTTTAATCTAAGTTGAATTTTGACGAAGTTATGGTATTTTGAAGTTTCGACCTATGCCCAAATGCCTATTTTTAGGCCAGTATTCTTACTTGTCCTCCGACCCATTATCACGTTTTCAACTTTAAATGTAGGATTGATTTAGGGGCAAAACTATGAATAAAAAGCCCTCGCTTTTTAATCTAAGTTGAGTTTTGACGAAGTTATGGCATTTTGAAGTTTCGACCTATGCCCAAATGCCTATTTTTAGGCCAGTATTCTTACTTGTCCTCCGACCCATTATCACGTTCTTAACTTTAAATGTAGGATTGATTTAGGGGCAAAACTATGAATAAAAAGCCCTCGCTTTTCAATCTAAGTTGAGTTTTGACGAAGTTATGGCATTTTGAAGTTTCGACCTATGCCCAAATGCCTATTTTTAGGCCAGTATTTTTACTTGTCTTCCGACCCATTATCACGATTTCAACTTTAAATGTAGGATTGATTTAGGGGCAAAACTATGATTCAAAAGCCCTCGCTTTTTAATCTAAGTTGAATTTTGACGAAGTTATGGTATTTTGAAGTTTCGACCTATGCCCAAATGCCTATTTTTAGGCCAGTATTCTTACTTGTCCTCCGACCCATTATCACGTTTTCAACCTTAAATGTAGGATTGATTTAGGGGCAAAACTATGATCAAAAAGCCCTATGTTCCCCGACTAAAAAAACAGGCGAACAGAAATGTTTAGTTAAACGATTTAATTGTAGAATAACTTCAAATACACGATATTCAAAGTATGCAACAATTTCTTTTCAATTTATCATTTAAATCGAAACGCTTAAAAGTATGCAACTCTTCGGCAGTCAGATGATCGCAGCTATCATTCAACAACGGTTTCATGTATTATTAAGTTGGGCCGAACCCTGGCGGTACTGCAATACCAGGTCAACCCGCGACAGAGGTGGAGCAAGCTCCTATGAAAATAAAATTCAATATTTCACATATGAGCGCTTTTTTCTTCGAGTTTTCGTATTGTTCCCCCACTAAAATAACAGGCGTACAGAAATGTTTAGTTGAACGATTTAACTGGAGAATTACCTCAAATACACGCTATCAAAAGTATGCAACAATTTCTTTTCAATTTAGTGGAGCAAGCTTCTATGAAAATAAAAATCAATATTTCACATGTGAACGCTTTTTTCTTCGACTTTTCATATTGTTCCCCACTCAAAATAACAGGCGAACAGAAATGTTTAGTTAAACGATTTAATTGTAGAATAACCTCAAATAAACGATATTCAAAGTATGCATCAATTTCTTTTCAATTTAGCATTTGAATCGAACCGCTTAAAAGTATGCAACTCTTCGGCAGTCAGATGATCGCAGCTATCATTCAATAAGGGTTTCATTTATTATTAAGTTGGGCCGAACCCTGGCGGTACTGCAATACCAGGTCAACCCGCGACAGAGGTGGAGCAAGCTCCTATGAAAATAAAAATCAATATTTCACATATGAGCGCTTTATCTTCGAGTTTTCGTATTGTTCCCCCACTAAAATAACAGGCGAACAGAAATGTTTAGTTGAACGATTTAACTGGAGAATTACCTCAAATACACGCTATCAAAAGTATGCAACAATTTCTTTTCAATTTAGTGGAGCAAGCTCCTATGAAAATATAAATCAATATTTCACATATGAGCGCTTTTTTCTTCGAGTTTTCGTATTGTTCCCCCACTAAAATAACAGGCGTACAGAAATGTTTAGTTGAACGATTTAACTGGAGAATTACCTCAAATACACGCTATCAAAAGTATGCAACAATTTCTTTTCAATTTAGTGGAGCAAGCTCCTATGAAAATAAAAATCAATATTTCACATATGAGCGCTTTTTTCTTCGAGTTTTCGTATTGTTCCCCCACTAAAATAACAGGCGTACAGAAATGTTTAGTTGAACGATTTAACTGGAGAATAACCTCAAATACACGCTATCAAAAGTATGCAACAATTTCTTTTCAATTTAGTGGAGCAGGCTCCTATGAAAATAAAAATCAATATTTCACATGTGAACGCTTTTTTCTTCGAGTTTTCGTATTGTTCCCCCGCTAAAATAACAGGCGAACAGAAATGTTTAGTTAAACGATTTAATTGAAGAATAAACTCAAATACACGATCTTCAAAGTATGCAACAATTTCTTTTCAATTTAGTGGTGCAAGCTCCTATGAAAATAAAAATCAATATTTCACATATGAGCGCTTTATCTTCGAGTTTTCGTATTGTTCCCCCACTAAAATAACAGGCGAACAGAAATGTTTAGTTGAACAATTTAACTGGAGAATTACCTCAAATACACGCTATCAAAAGTATGCAACAATTTCTTTTCAATTTAGTGGAGCAAGCTCCTATGAAAATAAAAATCAATATTTCACATATGAGCGCTTTATCTTCGAGTTTTCGTATTGTTCCCCCGCTAAAATAACAGGCGAACAGAAATGTTTAGTTAAACGATTTAATTGAAGAATAAACTCAAATACACGATCTTCAAAGTATGCAACAATTTCTTTTCAATTTAGTGGTGCAAGCTCCTATGAAAATAAAAATCAATATTTCACATATGAGCGCTTTATCTTCGAGTTTTCGTATTGTTCCCCCACTAAAATAACAGGCGAACAGAAATGTTTAGTTGAACAATTTAACTGGCGAATTACCTCAAATACACGCTATCAAAAGTATGCAACAATTTCTTTTCAATTTAGTGGAGCAAGCTCCTATGAAAATAAAAATCAATATTTCACATATGAGCGCTTTATCTTCGAGTTTTCGTATTGTTCCCCCACTAAAATAACAGGCGAACAGAAATGTTTAGTTGAACAATTTAACTGGTTTCATTTATTATTTAGTTGGGCCGAATGCTGGAATACCAGGCCAACCCGCGACAGATGTAGAGCAAGCTCCTAGCCCTCCGTCTACTTCCAAAAATCAGTTTAACATTTGTTGTAGCAAGTTCATCGAGTAGTACAGCATGTCCTCGAGGCCCTGGAAAATAAGCAGTACAGCTCTGCCGTCTTCCTGGATATCCAGCAAGCGTTTGATCGCGTATGGCATGATGGCCTGCTTTTTAAGCTTAAGTCCCTACTACCATCGGCGCAGTATTTGACTTCCGACCCATTATCACGTTTTTAACTTTAAATGTAGGATTGATTTAGGGGCAAAACTATGAATAAAAAGCCCACGCTTTTTAATCTAAGTTGAGTTTTGACGAAGTTATGGCATTTTGAGTTTCGACCTATGCCCAAATGCCTATTTTTAGGCCAGTATTTTTACTTGTCTTCCGACCTATTATCACGTTTTTAACTTTAAATGTAGGATTGATTGAGGGGCAAAACTATGATTAAAAAGCCCTCGCTTTTTAATCTAAGTTGAGTTTTGACGAAGTTATGGCATTTTGAAGTTTCGACCTATGCCCAAATGCCTATTTTTAGGCCAGTATTTTTACTCGTCTTCCGACCAACTATCACGTTTTTAACTTTAAATGTAGGATTGATTTAAGGGCAAAACTATGAATATAAAGCCCTCGCTTTTCAATCTAAGTTGAGTTTTGACGAAGTTATGGCATTTTGAAGTTTCGACCTATGCCCAAATGCCTATTTTTAGGCCAGTATTTTTACTTGTCTTCCGACCCATTATCACGTTTTCAACTTTAAATGTAGGATTGATTTAGGGGCAAAACTATGATCAAAAAGCCCTATGTTCCCCGACTAAAAAAACAGGCGAACAGAAATGTTTAGTTAAACGATTTAACTGGAGAATAACCTCAAATACACGATATTCAAAGTATGCAACAATTTCTTTTCAATTTATCATTTAAATCGAAACGCTTAAAAGTATGCAACTCTTCGGCAGTCAGATGATCGCAGCTATCATTCAACAACGGTTTCATGTATTATTAAGTTGGGCCGAACCCTGGCGGTACTGCAATACCAGGTCAACCCGCGACAGAGGTGGAGCAAGCTCCTATGAAAATAAAAATCAATATTTCACATATGAGCGCTTTTTTCTTCGAGTTTTCGTATTGTTCCCCCACTCAAAATAACAGGCGAACAGAAATGTTTAGTTAAACGATTTAACTGGTTTCATTTATTATTTAGTTGGGCCGAATGCTGGAATACCAGGCCAACCCGCGACAGATGTAGAGCAAGCTCCTAGCCCTCCGTCTACTTCCAAAAATCAGTTTAACATTTGTTGTAGCAAGTTCATCGAGTAGTACAGCATGTCCTCGAGGCCCTGGAAAATAAGCAGTACAGCTCTGCCGTCTTCCTGGATATCCAGCAAGCGTTTGATCGCGTATGGCATGATGGCCTGCTTTTTAAGCTTAAGTCCCTACTACCATCGGCGCAGTATTTGACTTCCGACCCATTATCACGTTTTTAACTTTAAATGTAGGATTGATTTAGGGGCAAAACTATGAATAAAAAGCCCACGCTTTTTAATCTAAGTTGAGTTTTGACGAAGTTATGGCATTTTGAAGTTTCGACCTATGCCCAAATGCCTATTTTTAGGCCAGTATTTTTACTTGTCTTCCGACCTATTATCACGTTTTTAACTTTAAATGTAGGATTGATTGAGGGGCAAAACTATGATTAAAAAGCCCTCGCTTTTTAATCTAAGTTGAGTTTTGACGAAGTTATGGCATTTTGAAGTTTCGACCTATGCCCAAATGCCTATTTTTAGGCCAGTATTTTTACTCGTCTTCCGACCAACTATCACGTTTTTAACTTTAAATGTAGGATTGATTTAAGGGCAAAACTATGAATATAAAGCCCTCGCTTTTCAATCTAAGTTGAGTTTTGACGAAGTTATGGCATTTTGAAGTTTCGACCTATGCCCAAATGCCTATTTTTAGGCCAGTATTTTTACTTGTCTTCCGACCCATTATCACGTTTTCAACTTTAAATGTAGGATTGATTTAGGGGCAAAACTATGAATAAAAAGCCCTCGCTTTTTAATCTAAGTTGAGTTTTGACGAAGTTATGGCATTTTGAAGTTTCGACCTATGCCCAAATGCCTATTTTTAGGCCAGTATTTTTACTTGTCTTCCGACCCATTATCACGTTTTTAACTTTAAATGTAGGATTGATTTAGAGGCAAAACTATGATTAAAAAGCCCTCGCTTTTTAATCTAAGTTGAATTTTGACGAAGTTATGGTATTTTGAAGTTTCGACCTATGCCCAAATGCCTATTTTTAGGCCAGTATTCTTACTTGTCCTCCGACCCATTATCACGTTTTCAACTTTAAATGTAGGATTGATTTAGGGGCAAAACTATGATCAAAAAGCCCTATGTTCCCCGACTAAAAAAACAGGCGAACAGAAATGTTTAGTTAAACGATTTAACTGGAGAATAACCTCAAATACACGATATTCAAAGTATGCAACAATTTCTTTTCAATTTATCATTTAAATCGAAACGCTTAAAAGTATGCAACTCTTCGGCAGTCAGATGATCGCAGCTATCATTCAACAACGGTTTCATGTATTATTAAGTTGGGCCGAACCCTGGCGGTACTGCAATACCAGGTCAACCCGCGACAGAGGTGGAGCAAGCTCCTATGAAAATAAAAATCAATATTTCACATATGAGCGCTTTATCTTCGAGTTTTCGTATTGTTCCCCCACTAAAATAACAGGCGAACAGAAATGTTTAGTTGAACGATTTAACTGGAGAATTACCTCAAATACACGCTATCAAAAGTATGCAACAATTTCTTTTCAATTTAGTGGAGCAAGCTCCTATGAAAGTAAAAATCAATATTTCACATATGAGCGCTTTTTTCTTCGAGTTTTCGTATTGTTCCCCCACTAAAATAACAGGCGAACAGAAATGTTTAGTTAAACGATTTAATTGAAGAATAAACTCAAATACACGATCTTCAAAGTATGCAACAATTTCTTTTCAATTTAGTGGTGCAAGCTCCTATGAAAATATAAATCAATATTTCACATATGAGCGCTTTTTTCTTCGAGTTTTCGTATTGTTCCCCCACTAAAATAACAGGCGTACAGAAATGTTTAGTTGAACGATTTAACTGGAGAATTACCTCAAATACACGCTATCAAAAGTATGCAACAATTTCTTTTCAATTTAGTGGAGCAAGCTTCTATGAAAATAAAAATCAATATTTCACATATGAGCGCTTTTTTCTTCGAGTTTTCGTATTGTTCCCCCACTTAAATAACAGGCGTACAGAAATGTTTAGTTGAACGATTTAACTGGAGAATTACCTCAAATACACGCTATCAAAAGTATGCAACAATTTCTTTTCAATTTAGTGGAGCAAGCTCCTATGAAAGTAAAAATCAATATTTCACATATGAGCGCTTTTTTCTTCGAGTTTTCGTATTGTTCCCCCACTAAAATAACAGGCGTACAGAAATGTTTAGTTAAACGATTTAATTGAAGAATAACCTCAAATACACGATCTTCAAAGTATGCAACAATTTCTTTTCAATTTAGTGGAGCAAGCTCCTATGAAAATAAAAAACCAATATTTCACATATGAAAGCTTTTTTCTTCGAGTTTTCGTATTGTTCCCCCACTCAAAATAACAGGCGTACAGAAATGTTTAGTTGAACGATTTAACTGGAGAATTACCTCAAATACACGCTATCAAAAGTATGCAACAATTTCTTTTCAATTTAGTGGAGCAAGCTCCTATGAAAATAAAAATCAATATTTCACATATGAGCGCTTTTTTCTTCGAGTTTTCGTATTGTTCCCCCACTCAAAATAACAGGCGAACAGAAATGTTTAGTTAAACGATTTAACTGGTTTCATTTATTATTTAGTTGGGCCGAATGCTGGAATACCAGGCCAACCCGCGACAGATGTAGAGCAAGCTCCTAGCCCTCCGTCTACTTCCAAAAATCAGTTTAACATTTGTTGTAGCAAGTTCATCGAGTAGTACAGCATGTCCTCGAGGCCCTGGAAAATAAGCAGTACAGCTCTGCCGTCTTCCTGGATATCCAGCAAGCGTTTGATCGCGTATGGCATGATGGCCTGCTTTTTAAGCTTAAGTCCCTACTACCATCGGCGCAGTATTTGACTTCCGACCCATTATCACGTTTTTAACTTTAAATGTAGGATTTATTTAGGGGCAAAACTATGAATAAAAAGCCCACGCTTTTTAATCTAAGTTGAGTTTTGACGAAGTTATGGCATTTTGAAGTTTCGACCTATGCCCAAATGCCTATTTTTAGGCCAGTATTTTTACTCGTCTTCCGACCAACTATCACGTTTTTAACTTTAAATGTAGGATTGATTTAAGGGCAAAACTATGAATAAAAAGCCCTCGCTTTTCAATCTAAGTTGAGTTTTGACGAAGTTATGGCATTTTGAAGTTTCGACCTATGCCCAAATGCCTATTTTTAGGCCAGTATTTTTACTCGTCTTCCGACCAACTATCACGTTTTTAACTTTAAATGTAGGATTGATTGAGGGGCAAAACTATGAATAAAAAGCCCTCGCTTTTCAATCTAAGTTGAGTTTTGACGAAGTTATGGCATTTTGAAGTTTCGACCTATGCCCAAATGCCTATTTTTAGGCCAGTATTTTTACTTGTCTTCCGACCCATTATCACGTTCTTAACTTTAAATGTAGGATTGATTTAGGGGCAAAACTATGAATAAAAAGCCCTCGCTTTTTAATCTAAGTTGAGTTTTGACGAAGTTATGGCATTTTGAAGTTTCGACCTATGCCCAAATGCCTATTTTTAGGCCAGTATTTTTACTCGTCTTCCGACCAACTATCACGTTTTTAACTTTAAATGTAGGATTGATTTAGGGGCAAAACTATGAATAAAAAGCCCTCGCTTTTTAATGTAAGTTGAGTTTTGACGAAGTTATGGCATTTTGAAGTTTCGACCTATGCCCAAATGCCTATTTTTAGGCCAGTATTCTTACTTGTCCTCCGACCCATTATCACGTTTTCAACTTTAAATGTAGGATTGATTTAGGGGCAAAACTATGATTAAAAAGCCCTCGCTTTTTAATCTAAGTTGAGTTTTGACGAAGTTATGGCATTTTGAAGTTTCGACCTATGCCCAAATGCCTATTTTTAGGCCAGTATTCTTACTTGTCCTCCGACCCATTATCACGTTCTTAACTTTAAATGTAGGATTGATTTAGGGGCAAAACTATGAATAAAAAGCCCTCGCTTTTTAATCTAAGTTGAGTTTTGACGAAGTTATGGCATTTTGAAGTTTCGACCTATGCCCAAATGCCTATTTTTAGGCCAGTATTTTTACTTGTCTTCCGACCCATTATCACGTTTTTAACTTTAAATGTAGGATTGATTTAGAGGCAAAACTATGATTAAAAAGCCCTCGCTTTTTAATCTAAGTTGAATTTTGACGAAGTTATGGTATTTTGAAGTTTCGACCTATGCCCAAATGCCTATTTTTAGGCCAGTATTCTTACTTGTCCTCCGACCCATTATCACGTTTTCAACTTTAAATGTAGGATTGATTTAGGGGCAAAACTATGAATAAAAAGCCCTCGCTTTTCAATCTAAGTTGAGTTTTGACGAAGTTATGGCATTTTGAAGTTTCGACCTATGCCCAAATGCCTATTTTTAGGCCAGTATTTTTACTTGTCTTCCGACCCATTATCACGTTTTCAACTTTAAATGTAGGATTGATTTAGGGGCAAAACTATGATTAAAAAGCCCTCGCTTTTTAATCTAAGTTGAATTTTGACGAAGTTATGGTATTTTGAAGTTTCGACCTATGCCCAAATGCCTATTTTTAGGCCAGTATTCTTACTTGTCCTCCGACCCATTATCACGTTTTCAACTTTAAATGTAGGATTGATTTAGGGGCAAAACTATGATCAAAAAGCCCTATGTTCCCCGACTAAAAAAACAGGCGAACAGAAATGTTTAGTTAAACGATTTAATTGTAGAATAACTTCAAATACACGATATTCAAGGTATGCAACAATTTCTTTTCAATTTATCATTTAAATCGAAACGCTTAAAAGTATGCAACTCTTCGGCAGTCAGATGATCGCAGCTATCATTCAATAAGGGTTTCATTTATTATTAAGTTGGGCCGAACCCTGGCGGTACTGCAATACCAGGTCAACCCGCGACAGAGGTGGAGCAAGCTCCTATGAAAATAAAAATCAATATTTCACATATGAGCGCTTTATCTTCGAGTTTTCGTATTGTTCCCCCACTAAAATAACAGGCGAACAGAAATGTTTAGTTAAACGATTTAATTGTAGAATAACCTCAAATAAACGATATTCAAAGTATGCATCAATTTCTTTTCAATTTAGCATTTGAATCGAACCGCTTAAAAGTATGCAACTCTTCGGCAGTCAGATGATCGCAGCTATCATTCAATAAGGGTTTCATTTATTATTAAGTTGGGCCGAACCCTGGCGGTACTGCAATACCAGGTCAACCCGCGACAGAGGTGGAGCAAGCTCCTATGAAAATAAAAATCAATATTTCACATATGAGCGCTTTTTTCTTCGAGTTTTCGTATTGTTCCCCCACTAAAATAACAGGCGTACAGAAATGTTTAGTTGAACGATTTAACTGGAGAATAACCTCAAATACACGCTATCAAAAGTATGCAACAATTTCTTTTCAATTTAGTGGAGCAAGCTCCTATGAAAATAAAAATCAATATTTCACATGTGAACGCTTTTTTCTTCGAGTTTTCGTATTGTTCCCCCGCTAAAATAACAGGCGTACAGAAATGTTTAGTTAAACGATTTACCTGGAGAATAACCTCAAATACACGACCTTCAAAGTATGCAACAATTTCTTTTCAATTTAGTGGAGCAAGCTCCTATGAAAATAAAAATCAATATTTCACATACGAGTATGTAAGCACTGAAAATCTAATCTAATTTTTTAGCTTTTTGAAAATTGCAGATTAAATAAATAATACATATACTAATTTATTATTTATTATAAGAAGTAAGAGCAAAATATATATTATTTTTATCCAGGTATTATTGCCTGAAAATGTAGCTAAATCCTATAATCGAAAAGTTGAGCAACAGCCACTTATAAAACCTTTAAATTATTTACAGACACGTGTACTTTTACATATTTTACATATCAGTAAGCAGCATTTATGCTCATGACTCGCTTATGTCAAACAGAACTGATAAAAAATGCAACGAATGCTAAATAAATGTAATACTGCCTGGCAACTTGTGTGTGAATGTGTATGGATCAAAAGAAACTGTGCGAGAAATTTTCGCTTTGTGAATTATTTTGTCCCTGGCGGTGGCATGAAACTGTGCATTCGATGTGCAGCCAAAGAATGAAGACGATGATGATGATGGCGAGCACTCAAAGGTTGAGGAAGTGGAACAAACTGGCTTGTATCTTGTCAAATTGGTAGCAGGATAAAGAACACAAATACAAATCGATTTCCATTGAGCTGCATTCGACAGATCCAACTTGCAAGCTGTCAGTTGCCGGTTGTAAGTTGAGAGTTGCTAGCAGCCTTAATTAAGAAATACGTCCTTTTAAATTTACCTAGCTAGTAGCTGCATACAATCTGATCACAGGGAATAGCGTATAACTAAATAAAATGGCAGCACCACCAACTGGCATCAATCCGAGCAAACAAAAGCGCGCTGCACATACTAGCATATGTGAGCAGATGAAAGGCATATGGTATGCACTAATTACGACCACTATGATCCAATTGCCACAGCGTTGAGGCCAACGCCGCACGTCCAGCTGCCAATCAAGTCTGTTTGCCCAAGCAAAGGTATATTTCAAGGCAGATTCGCAGCAGCTTTGCGGCTTTGTGGTCTGCAAAACTCTTTGGGGGCGTACAGAAAAAAAAGGCAAACTAGAAAATCAAAGAAAAATGCAGAAAAATGCAGAAAAAAAAATGAAATCAAAAATCAAGTAAGCGGCTGCCCTTTGAATTCAGCAGAGTGGCCACATTCTGTGCTTTTTAATTTATTTTTTTTATTTATAATATATACATGTCTATGTATATATCTATACATATGTATTCGAGCATATATGTACATGAAAATTTGTGGTCAAAGGGGGCCTGCGAGGCGTGGCGCTGATTTGCCAGCATGCAAAATGCAATAAACATGTATTTCAGCCCCGTTGCCATTAAACGAACCATGCATTTTTGCTGCACCGACAACAGCAATAACAAGCAGAAACAGAAGCAGCTGCAGAAGGGCATCCGCAATGCAAGAGCAAAAGAAAAACGCAGCTGAGTGCCGGGCTTTGTTGTCCATTTACGTCAACAATTTCATTGAAGCTGCACACAGTTACAGTTACAGATATAGATACGAATACACACACAAATTCAAACACAAGCAAAGAGCCAGCTTTAGAACCAGAGCTGGAGCCGCAACTAGCTGAAGCTATTTGCCAAGTAGTTTCAGATAGATACATAGATAAAATTGAACTGGGATTTGGGGATTGCACAAAAGTAACTGAGCAAATTTCCGCAGCTAGTTGAGCTTTGTGCGCTGCTGCCTGTGCCACTAAAAACGAAGCAAATTGAATGCTGATACAACTCACAGCAGCAACAACCAAAAAGTGTTGGTGCACTGCGCGTGAGCTAAGTGCTCGCACTGCGTTCAATTTAAAGCGGACTCCGCCATGTACACCAATTAAAGGTACAATAAGAAACACAGATATTACTGCTGCTGCTGTTGTTTCTGCTGCTGCTGCTGTTGTTTCTGCTGCTGAAGCAACTGCAATTTACAGCAACAGGAAATTGCATATGGCACTCGACGCTAATTCACACCGGAAAAGCAGCGACGCACAAGCTGATGTCCGCGCTCGCTTACACACACAGACGGAGAAACAGAGACAACAGTGGAGCTGAGGACATCTTATTCAGGCTGGTATTGTCCATGGCATGCTACTGGGTCACACCCACAACCACACACACACAAAGAGAGACACAAGCACATGCATTCATAAATTACAATCTACACGCGCAGCGATTTCGTTTATTAATAATGCATTTGCCACTACGGTGGTTTGCCTTTGTGCTCCTTGAGCGCAGTTTCGTGTGCGTTTTGTTTTCATTTGAGATTTGCAGCATCACTGCCCAGCACCCACCCAGCACCACCCAGCATCCACCTAGCTGCATCAAAACCACAGACACATTCATTTGCCGCAGATGCAGCTGCTTAAATCTTCATTAGTCGTGATTTTAAGTTTCAAATTAGCACGGATTTTTCTCCTTTATTCTTTTACGTATTTTCTTATTGCGTTTATTTTTCACACGGTACACGTTTCTGTGCGGTTTTTACTGTTGACTAACGCTAATTAGAAGCAAGTGAGCCAAATGAACTAAAACAAAAGCGAATGGTAAAGAAATCACTGATTGTAAACTTAAGTTACGAAACATAGAAATGTCATTTAAATACCATTATAAATATATTATAGATTATATTCAGCTCCTGCAGCTATATCGATTTAAGCTAATGCAATTAAACTGATGAAATCTTTCAGATACTTTTACGGTAAGGAAATCATTATTAAGATACTGATATCATGTATTTAGGTCATTGCCAAATTGACATTATAAATTTATTACACAATTAATTTTAACTGATTCAAAATTCACAAATACGCAGTAATGTGTGTAAAATATGAAAACAAATACGGCAAATAAATTTCCTATAAATCTCTTAATTAATAATGATGTCGAAATAGTTACGGTAAGTCTAATAATAAACATACATATGTGTTACTGAATCAAGCAAGTATTGCAAGAGGACTAACTAAGTAAAATATTCATAAATATATATATTATATATATTACCACAACATTTTCCAGCACATTCGTGCTGGTCAAAGGTGTCATGTAGGGTTGGTGGCAGGTGTACCTATGTATGCCGCACTGCATATATCAAATCTCATATGAATTATTATGTTGCTAGCATTTGACATTTATGTGCTTTAAGGTAGAGCCGCGCCCACAACATTGGCCAGCGAGTGTCAGCAAATATGTGGGCGTGAGGGACCAGACTTGACGCACACACAAACGTAATTGGAAGTAGCCCACAAAATCAAAAAAAAAAAACAGATACAGAAACTCACCCCAGGTGAATCACTGTCAGAGAAGATTTATGTGAGTTGCGTCTTATCAATTTAAGCAATCCGCAAACAATTTTGACAGCTCTCCAAAAATCTTTTGATACATTCGTAAAAGAGCTCTGTTCTATATTGAACTGATTTCGTTTTTCATTTATTATAGAATTAATCTGCTTGCGGCTGTTTATGCTGATTTTCACTTTTCGCCTTGGTGAACAAATAAAAATAGCGCTGACGACTATTTAACACACAAGCAAATGAAGCGTAGCCGCAACTAATCTCATTTAAGTTTTGAATGATTTGGCCTGAATAACACGTGCGTATTCTCATTTCCGATGCGTTTCAATTTTATGTCAAATAATGCCGCATCACAAATTTTCTGTTTTGATGTTGGCCATAGATGCGAGAGTGTGTGAGGTTTTTAATACTTTACATTTCACTTTTATTTCGGTTTGTGCCAATCGATGGCATTAGTGGAAATTCAATTGAGCAATGGCAGCAATCAAAACCGTAAGCTATGAAACCAAAACCGCACATCAGTTGTTATAGCTGTTCGATATTCTGTTTGCTGTTCTTGTTGTTGGTCCTGACGGTTTGGAGTGTGTGCGTACCGCAGTAGTGTGTGGGTGGGTGGGGTGGGTGTGTGTGCGATTGCGTGTGGGTGTGTGCGTGTCTGTTTGCGTTTCAGCTTAAATTGCCTTTGACAGCTTGAAATATACGATTTTTATTCAATCTAACACTTATGCATTTTATTTTTAGCCAAAAATATATATATATAAACAAACACACACATAAATCACGCATACGCCCGCTTGACCGGATAAGCACTTTGGTTAAGTGTTTTCCATATTAAACTAAAATTAAATGACGCTTAAGAGCGCAACGTGCTAATGGTACGCAACGAAGGGGCCTGCTTAGCATTTTTGATGAGGCTACACGAAATGCGAAATTATGAAAAATACATTTAATTAACTATGCACTTTCAGTTTCAATTTCAATGCCCAGTTTGTCTTCGGTCTAACTTCGGTCTTTACACGTTTCTCATGTCATTGGCCATTGACAACAAAAACGCCAGAGAAAAAGAAAAAATGGTCATAGACGCAGTCAACGCATTTGCATTAAGTTTTTCACTTTTCTTTTTATTAACAGGTCTCATTTACCTTTCAGGTAGCAGTTTCTGTTATTGTTTTTGTCATGTACTAAATTACGTGCAACTATTTTTGAATGCGTTGTTTGCTTTGTTTTATTCAATTTTGTTTTGTTTTTTTTTGGTGAAAATTCTCACTGCGTACCGCACAAAATGTATCACTTTCGTTTGACTGGGTTCCAAAAAATGTGGCAATAAATTGAATAGTCCACATATACATAGAAAAGGAAAGCTGCATGCAACTGTAGACTTTAGGTCATTATAAGTAACAAACTGACCAGCTCAAGAGGTAAATGAACTTGCTCATGGGTATACATATATGGAGAAGAAGTTGCCCGAACTTATTATTGTTTAGGATCATATAAAAATAAAATGAAATTTATTTGAACAAATCATAAGTTATTCAGACAATTACCCCAAGGGAAAACCATTCTAGGTGCTTAAAGCTTTGCATTTCCTTATAATAATTGTTCATGAAGTCCTTTATTAACACACATAATTCGCTCATCCACATTTATAAAGCTGTGCAAAGCTGACAAGCGAATAACTACACAGTTTCACAACAAGCTGTTAATTTATTTTAATGAAAATACAAAACACGTTTCTATAGCATTGCAGAACCAACGACAGCGACTATATGAGAATGGCAAAAAAACACATAGCTTAAGCCCTCAGAAAACAGATATACAAACATGCTATACGCGCACTTAACATTAATTTCACTTTCTTCAACGCACACAGACACAGGGATTTAATAGCATAAAGAAAGAAAGAAAAGTATATAAATATATTTATGTATGTATAAGTATGTTTGATATCACCATAATTAGTCACGTAGTTGTTATGTTTGTTTTAATGTGACGACAAAGGCGTTCATAATGCGGCATTAACATTATGTGAGTAGCAGCAAAAGCCGCAGCAGCAATTGCAGATGCGTGAAGTTAGCATCCCGTCCAAGCCGTAAATGTTATAAAACAAATAAATTAGACATAAAGATGTGCGCCAGATATAAATAAACATCTAAATAAACGATGCAAACGATTTTACTTTCAAATACGCATAAGTGGCCAAAATAATGCTGACCGTCAACAGTGGAATGCATTGTCATATATGTACATCATTTGTAATCAATTTGTAATTATGACTAGGCAATAATTAAATGTCTCTGTTTGCTGCAAGCCTGTGAAAGTAGTGTGCAAAACGAGAGTCAATTGAAATTGCCACTGAGTGTCGATAAACGCTTCGAGAACTTTTTGGGCATTTCATTGAGATAATTATCATTATAATAAAGCGGAGTATTTCTAGAACAATGCTCATAATGTGGGAAAATTTGCGACAAAGGCCTTCAAATATACATATACATATGTATATACATAAATATATAAGTTTAAGATTGTATCTACGCGCTATACAATGTGAAGAAATATGTGGAAGATTTATGCAGTCGCCTGAGCCACAGAACTTTCACAGAAAGTTCAGAGCAGCACCAACAGCAGCAACTTACACAATTCAGACAGAGAGGCAGACAAATGGACTGCCAGACAGACAGGCTACGTGAGGCGCATGCGCATGCGTCTGGGACTCCAAGTGTAAAGTTGGGGCAACACAAATCTGTTGTTGCTCATGCCGAAAGTAAAATTAGCTGCAGCTGAAGAGATATGAAAATTGCTGCGTGCTTCTTTTCCAATACAGGAGGGGGGTGGGCCGGCGGCATGGCATTTTTGGTTAGAATAATGAATGTCGAGTGACTAACAACTTCAAGTTTTGCATGCGGCAAGTTGAAAAGCGCGGCGAGCACGTAATTTGTGTCGCTGGAGCAAAGCGTCTAGCTAGTTGCCACACAACGAAACTCAGCACCAAAAAGCGAACGTTACTTATGAATATGCGGAAAGCGATTGAGTGTGAGTGAGTGTGTGTGTGTGACTGTGTTGGCATACACAAGAACCACTGCTGTGCAGCTGACCTTGCGCTAGAAAAGTGTTTTTTGTGGATTGGAGAATTGCTACTACTGCGGACTCATCGCTGGCCAACTTCAGCCGTTTTAACTCAAATGGGCGAAAGCTGAATGCCATTTTTGGTGATTTTCACCCACGGTCGTGAAATGTGCTGCTGCTCAGAGTGACTGACTGACTGGCTTAGCGCGATGAAAGCGCTGACGTTCAGTTGCTGGCCATTTATCAAACGCTGCAATTGAAATGCCCAACACATTTGACTTAGAAAACAAGGCATACGCAAACAAAGGCGACACTGAACGGCATGAAAGTGATTAACTTCGCGATGCCCTGTTAGGAGTCACTCAATGAATAAAATATGAAATATTAAATATATTTGAAGCCAGCATATATCGGCTAAGAAGAGACAGCACAACGTTGAAGTATTGAGTATTCATATTGTTTCGCTGAAAGGAGAGAGAGATTTTAACTAATAGTAGTTCTACTTCAAAGTTTATGAACAGCTCCAAGTTATTTAGATACAAATATAAATTGTCATTTTTTATTAGTTTTGAATATCTAGTACTACCAATTTATATTTAATAGCACCGAAGACAGTAGCCAACTAAAATGAAGTCCAATTTACTAAGGTACTGTTGCCTAAAAAACTATATAAGTAAGTTTGATAATTCAGCTAGCTAAAGGTAGTCGTACACATAGAGCCTGTCATAAAAAGGAAGATATCTCAATAAAAACGAAATCCCAATTATTGCAGGCCCTTGGCACACACACACAACCATTGAAACACTAATGTAGTGAAATAATTTTCGTTAATCGAAAGTTGCGGCGCACGTTTAACAACTGCCTGTCAGGGGCAGCGACACGCTGCGCTAATAAAAAGACAATAAAAAAGTGACATTTTGGCCGAAAATACGATTGGCCATAAAGAGAAACAGGCAAAGGCGATGTGGGAAAAGTCAGCGGTCAGACGGTCGCACAAAAATCAAATCAGTTCCGAAGTGGAAAAAAACAACAACAACAGCTATAGCAATAGCAATAGGAACAGCAACAAGAGCAAACTGCAAATGGCAACATTGACAATTTATGGGACTGGCAACTTGAATTTGAATCTTTATTCGGTGTCGCTGCCCACACGCAACTTGCAAAATAAATGACGGTCTGTATGTGTGTTTTAAGAAAAGTGCTTTATAAGTGCTGCTCCATCAAAATCAAACTTCAGTGTCTCCGACGATTTAACAAAACGAAAGTAGTTCTATGCCAGCCTATTAAGTTGGAGTTTGCTGCTCAACTGAAAACATAATTACATGGCCAACAACATACAGCAGCACATTCACTCTCGCAGCAACAACAGCAAAAACGGCAACATTTTCATAATGCCAAAAATCAAAAAACGCTCGCAATGTCAACAGCCTGTGGCAAAGTCGTCGTCACCGCCGTCTATCCGTCCGCTTGTTCAGTTTGTCCAGCTTGTCCGGCTTGGAGAACGGCAGCACCACACCACACGACAGACAAGACACGGCACGACGTGTCGCGTAGCGCTGGCTTCATTAAAGCCGCATGAAGACATAAAACTTAACTGAAGAAGATTTATTTAACAGTAACGAAATTCGCAGGCAAGTGACAAAACTTTGCTAGAATAGCAACTGCAACATTTCCTCAGAAACTGTCGACTTATTGATACTCTGTTAGCATGTACAAAAAAAAAATAAACAAGCAGTTGGCCAGGCATCTCATGGATCTCAAAAGTCAAATTGCTTAAAGCTACGACAGAGAGACATTTGACGTATTATTTATTATGTCAACACTTAAGCACAATTCCGTATACATATAAATTTAAGTGTTATTGTTGCTTCAATGATTAACCCAATATGCTCTTTATTCTTTTCTGGAGACAGCGTATAAAAACTAGACGTCGCTTTTGTCCGCCAGTTTTCGTTTGGCTTAGATTCATTCCGCTGCTTTGTTATTGTCTTTTCTTATATTCTATCATTTTTGTTTGTCAACACATTTTTGTAGCTATTTCTATTTTTCATTTCTTAAAATTTTCTTTATTACAATTTAATTTCTGTGTTGCTTTGTCAAAAAGCTTATAAGAGTATTACAAATGTTTCCCATTGTTTCTTTTCAATATTAAGTCTAAGCAAAAAAATGGACGTAATATTTTTTAATGAGAAGCTATAACTTGGCGAATAACCTACAACAATTTTCAATTTGATGTAATTAAAAATAAAGTCAAAAGGTACGTTGACTGCACTCAAAATTATTTAAAACATTTTTATGCAAATTATTTTTACTTCGGTTTATTTTCTTTTAAACTTTTAAGGGCATCTGTGCTTCGTTGCTAAGTTTTCGAATAATTTCTGAAACTCGCTGAAACTTTAAGCTTCTCCTGTCGTCTGCTCTTGGATTCAGTTTATTTGTTGTTTTGTGCGATTTTTTGTATTAATTTTGTGTTTTTTTAGGTCAGTTCCGCAGACGGAAGCAGTTTGACCAGAATAAGCTTTTTTCACTTTTGACTTCTTTATGCACACCGCTACAGCGGCTCACACACACTCTTCCACGCATTGACACACAGGCGCACATATGTATATACATACAAGCACTTAGATTGCCATATAGTGAATCTATCTAGGCGCTTTTGTTAGCGGCTTTTCTTAACACATTATTTATGATGTTTTTTTTTTTGCTCACTTTCTTTGTCAAACTATTTTCGGTGGCAAAAAGAAAGAAAACCTGACAAAGAATGAGTTATATGGCCTGAACAATAATTAAGCTCGAGTAGACACTCATTGTGTATTTCTTCTATTGAATAGAATTTACAAAAAGATATATCCATTCAAAAGGTGGCAGATTTGTTAGCGATTAATGCCACGTATCCAAAATAATAAGATAGCAAAATAGAAAAGTAGAAAAAACGAGAAGTAAAGAGACCAGAGCAAATCGAATTGAAACGAAACATTGTTCCATTGCTGCTGTGCGAATAAAATCAATAGCAATAAAAAAAATGGCACCAACCAGCGCAGCGTAAGTGGCAAACTGAATAAGCTAAGAGCAGAGGAGCTCAGCTCAGACTGACTGCAGTTGCTTATCTTTTTGAGGTCACAAAAAAAAAACTAAATAAATAAATAAAGAAAAAAGCACATTGACAAAATAATTAAATAACAGCCCTGGGCGCAGTCAGGCGTTGCAGTCGCCGCGCAGAGTGGAAAAACTATTAGAAGCATTTTTTTTCACTCTTGGAAAAAAGGCAGCATCAACAAACAGCAGTACGGAAAATGTCCAAGCCAACAGCAATGGCAGCAGAAGCGACAGCAAAGCAGCTTGGCTTTTAAGAACGAACAAAAACTATACACATATACTAGACGTATATAAGTAGATACTACTATGTATGTAGTTTTTAAAAGAAACATGAATAAATAAAATTAAATGCAGCAAGCCCATTTAACAGATGAGCATGCAATTTTAAATAAGAATTAAAAGCACAGATAGCGAGGCAAAGAGCCAAGGGGCAGCGAGCAACCCAAGAACAACAACAGCAAAAGAAACAAAGTTCTGGGGAATAACAAAAAATTCTGTGCCAGTGTTGAGCACTCAGTATTCACAGTACTGCATTTCATGTCGACCATTAAATCAAGTTCTGATGCGGCCACTCAAGAGACAATAGTCGTAAACGGACAGCCTCTAACAGCAGCAGCAGCAGCAGCAGCAGCAGCAACAACAGCAACAGCAACAGCAATGGAAACCTCCAGCCGAATGTTCAATTACAAAATTGATTACCATTGAAAATTGAAAATTAAGTACAGTTTTGAGTTTTCAGCATAATTGCAGTTGATTTGTGTGTGCCAGGCATCGAACGTAAGAACGGGAAAAAGGGGCGGAGGGCGTGACGGCTTTTACAGAACTTGCAGTGTCATTAGAAGCAGCTTGATTAGGGGTCTGCTTTACTCAGCTTTTGTGTGTGTGTGTATATATTTGATTTTCAGATGGTACTATAAATGATTAAGTGAAAAAGACAAAGTCACTTGTGGGCCGACATTGCTTGGCCTCTAGAGAACCAATCAAGCCGAACGTCAGCTTAATTTCATTTAACGTTCAAGTAGCATAATACACAAAAGCAACAACAGCATCAACTACAATTGCCTACTTGGACGGTGGCCAACTAACTGCCAACCTGAATATAAGAATATTTAATACCCTCTATTCGGGATTAGTTAAATTATCAATAAAGTTACATTAAATAAAATCTGCGATAAGTTTTGAGTTGCTACATTTGTTTCTTCGTAACTTTACAGAAAATGTTTTTAGCTTACTAAGAAATGCCTTTGTTAATAATATTTAATAAGCTGTGTTAAGCCCTCATTACAGGGTATTAACCAAAATTACAGCCTAAAGACGACAGCGGCAGGAAAAAGAGGCAAACGCAAATTCGTTTTGCATTATTTCGATTCGTTTTGGGATGGATTTTATTCTGTGATTTTCAGCTATGTTCTACTTGGTTCTTTTTCTGTTCAGCTGATTTGGTTTATCATCAATTTTATTGTCACTAGGCATTTACGAGCGATTATTTTAGTTGTTGGTTTTTATGGCCGTTGTCGTTTGTCGCTGCCTTGTTGTTGTTTATCGCTGCGCTATGCCTGTGATTATCTCTAAATGCTGACTTCGAAATAGGGCCTAAAGCAGGCTTCGTTGACTCTGGTATTTAATTTATAGTTTAACCAAACGCCAACATTTGATTTATTGGTCAAAAGGTTATTGACCATTATCTTTCGCATTTAACACAGCTATAATATCTGTTTAGATTTCGATGTTATAGTTGTTGTGATTTTAGTTGTTGATCCACACAATTATTGGCGTAACGTTGACAATTGCATGGTTGCAGCCTGTCGTTGCTGTTGCCGCTGCTGTTGTTGTTTTTGTTGCTGCCACTGCCAATAAATTTTCCTCGCTAAATGCATAAAATGTTTACAAAGCCATTGCTGAGCCATAAATCAAATTATTGAACTGACAATTGCATGTAGAAAACGAATTAAATAAACGGCTATGCAAATACCCTACATACGTTTAAATAAATGAGTAACTAAAAGATTTGCTCACACAGCTGTGTAATAAATATATAATATATAATATATGAAATTCTGAAATTTCTCTCACTTAACTTATTAATACTAAGAACTCAAAATATATATGGAATATTAAAACCAACAGCTAATATTGCCAATATTTTATTCTAGTGCAAGGCGTTTTAATGTTGCAATTTACTACAGTTGTAAGGTATGTTAAGAGTAAATTGAAAAACATTTTCAACTTAAATGTACATACAAAAAAATGTATCTATATATTTTCTGATTATCATAATGGGGCTTAAAAATTATCATACTTCATTGTGCACTTATTGATTTCAAAATTACTATAAAAACAAATAGATAGTACATTTTGCTATGTATTAAAAATGCATAAGTTTGAAATAAAATCTGTGTTTGTCATTCTCTTCTATTTTTATCACTGAAAAATGAATTTGTTAAAATTAATATTAGCTAGCTAAAATATATTTTAAAATTCCATCGTTGCTTAATAGTGTGTGCTGCAACTTATTAAATATGCATACGTATATTTGTATATGCCCAACAATTATTTAAGAATCATAATATTTGCTGTTGGTTAAATACCTCATGAGCTGGCTTAAATATTGCCTTCTCATGACACACTTTTGCCAGACATCTCTCGGAGAGTGTTGTGTACAAAAATAACAACGACAACAAACAAAAATAATAAAAACAACAGAAACAGCAACTCTGCCAGCAATTGTTGCGCATTTCTGCCTGGGATACGTTAGCGTTCTTTCTGTTCTGCTGCACTCACAGATTGCGGTTAAACATGCCGCAACAACAACAACTGCAAGAACAACAGAACAGAAGAGCCATGTGAGAATGTTTAAGGCCTGGCCCAAACACGCACAGTTGCATGCTCAAACGGTAAAATGCGTGCTCGCATATGGCCAGGTCGGGAGTATGTGTCGGACATGGCAGCTGAGAGCTGGGAGCTGGTAGTGTGTTTTTGGTTCTGATGCTGTCTGCATCTGTATCCCGAAGAAATCGAGTCACACACAAAGCGGGACAGTTGGAAACTTTTGCTTATTTAACTGTAACTGTGTTTCTTTATGCCAAACAACAAAAACAACAACAGTCGCTTGCCAGTCTTTGGCTTGTTGCTTGCTTGCTGCCAGAATCACAGAGTCTGAGCCACTTAGAACGGGCAGCGGCTGCGCAGGCGCAACATCATTTCATTTTTCATCTGTCAATGGCAAGTGGCAGCGTCTCTTCATCTCAGTAGTTTACTGTAACAACAGCGGCGCAAGTGCAGCGACAACAACAGCAACAACAACCAGAGTAACAGCAATAACAACAGCAACTGTTGCCCGCTGCAACTGTGTGCTTCAGGCGGAGATTGTTAAATAGATTGCTAACTGCGAGACTTGAAATTCTTCTCTCACTCTCTCTCTCTCTCTCTCTCTCTCTGCCTGTCTCTCTCTCTCTCTTTCTAATTCTCTTTGACTTTAGCCGTTTGTGATTGAAGTGTAGCGTCGACACAAGTGCATTTCACTTCTGCTTCAACGCGTATTCTTGCAGGAAATTAAATCCATTCAACACTTGCCCCGGGGCATTAATCATGATGGCTGCTGATGGCTGCTGTTTAACCAGCATTTAACTTAAGCCGATTTACGATTTATGTGAGAGAGTTAAACAAGTCAGCGCATACCTGACAGATCAGACCTATAGCCAAACCCTTTGTTGCCTCACCCCATCCCCTCTCTCTCTTTCTCGCTTTGTTTATGCGTCTCATTAGCATGTGGGTGCCGTGTATGTGTGTGTGCTCTTGGCGATTATGCTGGCTAACAAATCTGACCGATGCCGATGACGATGCCCACCGCTGATGCTGCTGATAATGATGACCAAGCTGTTTATGTCAGCTTTGTGTTTCCTTAGAACTCCGCCGTTGTAAAATAAACTGAAGCTGCACGGTCAGCAGTCAACAGTCAATAGTCAATAGTCAACCGACTGCCGCCAGCAACAGCAGTTGCATTGTCGATGTATCTATAACGGTACCTGTAACGGTGAGTAATTGAAATGTCACTACTGCTAAATAGCAGGGGGCGTATGCGTGTCAGCGTGGGCATGAACGTGGCAAGGCATGAATAATCTAAAACCAAATTCGGTAGTTGCAACAACAACAACAAAGACACGCATGGTAAATGCACATCCATTACGTGCGACTTCACTTTGGCCAAAAATCCAATTATTTGGCCAAGAGTGGCAACAGGCAACAGGCATCAGAGGCATCAACGTTATTGGGCAAGCGCTGTTGGTCAGGTCAACATGTTATTATTGACAAATGGAAATGTCAAAATAAAAAATTAACTGCAAAATCAACAGCCAAAAACCAGCAGCGGGACTACCAAAAACAACCAATGACAATTGAAAATGTCAAAATTCGCGCCCAGCAACAACAACAATTCCAACAAACAACTGGAGGTAATGGGCAAAAACAAGCAGCACATGCATAACTGCCAAATGGCCAGAAACATGGGCGTAGTGGGGCTGCTGCTGCTGCACAAGGCCCCCCATATGTCTTCCAAAATTCGCTGGTAACGAGAGTGGCGCGAGAATAACAGGCAACAAAATTGACACCGAACAGCACCAAAAGGCAGAAAAGCACAACAACAACACTTGCCACAATAACAACAGCGGCAGCATAACAGCAACACTTGCTGGCGTTGCCTGTCGACGCTGACCGTTGTGGACAATCGACGCGACATTTGAATGGCGTCTGTGCCGCCTGCTACATGCCGCCTTCCAACTGCCCCGACATGCTTGTTGTCGTTGCAGTCAAGTTTCTGCTGCCGTTGATGTTGTTGTTTTGGCAATAACCACTTGATAAATTATAAATTAATTGAGTGCTATTGCCAAATCGTTCAGTTTTCATATTCCCTACTCAAATCAGTTAGTTCTGTTAACTCCATTAAGATGATTAATGCTTGTTTGCCAAATAAGAAGCTATGAATTCGTGTACATTTACCTAATGAAATATGAGCTAAGTAAATTCTTTAAATCTTGTGAAATATTAGTAGATACATAAATTTCCCATAGTAACATTCATAAATTTAAACAAAATCATCCATTCCGCATAATGAAATTTATATGCGTTAATAAAATTATTAATAAAGAGATATCCGTAGCGCATGGTATTATAATAAAATTAATTATTATTTATTCATCGCTTCCTGCAGATTTCCCAATTTATAAATTATGCACATTAAAACACAATTAAATGAAAGTGAATTATTATAATATTTATTCTATAGTGTATTCACACCTCGCATTATTCACAATATTTGCAACTCATTAATTTAGCATTTGGGTGGTAAATTTTTGCTTTAAAACGCCGCATTTCGTAAGTTTTATCTTTAAAACATTTTGGCTGTGGGTCACAAGGACGTTGCATGTGGTACTCTTAAATACAATCTAAATTTGCTGGGACTGCTGGCGAGGCTAGCTTTGAGCCAACCCGTTTCTCACCTGTAATTAGTGAACTTGCATTTACAGTTGTTGCAATCATTTGACGAGTGAGTTGAGATGGGCGCATAATAAACATGACTTTATCCAATTTTACATTTTCATTTTTAGACTTGAATAAGAAGTCACATTTTCTTTGGAATTTGAAAACGAAGTAGAAAATTGCAGTGTACTCTGCAAATTAAAACCAAGCCAGCAAAAAGAAACAAAAAGAAACGCACAAATATTTGCATAACACTTCATGTTTAGCAAATGCCATAGAAATATATCCAAACACACACAGAGAGTCCTTGCTCAATGTAGACAGAAGTTGTAGCGACAATCTGTTAAATGTTACTTATTTTGAGCAGACTCTAGGCGGTAACAGAGGGATGGAGGTAGAATAGAATGTGTTTCTGGGTAACAAAATCAACAGAAATGGTAAATTGTTTAATTGAATTTACCGCAGATGTGCTTAAGTTGGCAGTAATTTAGCAAAGCCATGTAGTGTTTTCTAACTGTATCTGTGTCTCACTGTATTTGTATCTATATCTGCATCCTTGTTGCTTGTTGCCATTGTCATTGCCAGCCAGGGACGTGCCAGCAACTCAAGCACATGGTCTCGATTGTCGTTGTAAATACAAATACAACATAGCATAGAACTAGAAGCAACATTTGCAAAGCAATGAAATGAAATGTATCTATAAGCCACACACTCGCCAGATACACGACGTACTGTCCGTCTGGTGTGAGAGTTTGTGGTGAGCATGTGTGTGTGTGTGTGGCAAGTGTTTTCTTCCTGAAACTATGCATTAAATTGAAAACGGCAAAGAAAGTGCAGCAGAGCGCTGTCTGAATTGCTTCGATTGCTATTCGGATTCTAGATTTCTCCCGGGCACAATTATGCGAAGCGTTTGTATGCTTTCATTTCTCAATTGGTCAGTCTTGCAGCTAGAGCTGGCATTGCTCAATGTATGCTTAATTCTGTTGATATTTAAGCAAACGATAGTTTCTGCTTGTGCCCCTGCTATATGTCAAAGTTCGTCGTGTTACGAATTGCATAACGCGTCTGCATAACTCGCTGCTAATTAATTTGCTTTTAGTTAGACTCGTGTTTAGTTCATTAGTTGCAGTTCATTCTATGGCATTTTGAGCACACATCGTCATTTGTTAGCATTGACAACACAATTTGGCAACTATTTTGTATACCCTTGCATAGGGTACTAAATATTTTTAATGTGTTTTTTCAATGTTCTTGATTAACTTTAACTGCATAGTCATATCTGTCTCTTTTTTGTGCAAGCTGAGCCCTCAGCTCATTCTCTGCTGCTGTAATTTTGGTAACTATTAGTTTTCATATGAACAACTGTTTTGCTTATAAACATACTTGCCTAAAGCTTACCTAAAACAAACTTAATTGTGTCTCTAACAATTTCACAAAAACATATTAGCATCGATATAGCATATTATATATAGAGAGACTACTTTAGTCAAAGGCCATTGCTAGACACATATTAATCTCGACAGTTATATGACATAATTTACATAACTTTTTGGTGAATAAGCTTTTGAATGAATAATGACTGCGAAGAGTATTGAATCTGCGGGATTTTGAGACTAACGGTTATTTGTTGATGTTCTTTGCAACACTGTCACACATCTGTCCGCGCCACATAAGCTATCAATGCCTCAAATCTCAAGTGCTCGCGCTCTCTTAGTTGTCTTAAGAGAGCGCGTCATTGAGTTGTGCGCATGTGCAGCCGGCAAAAGCGCTCTTGCGATCGCTTAACTGGCTCTCACTGCCATTCTCTTTCCTCCGCTCTCTCTCTCTCTCTCATCATCTCTCTCTCTCTCTCTCTGATTCTCCGTCTACGCTCTGTGGACTGCCGGTTACATATCGTCGTCGTCATGATCATCATCACAATGATGATCATCTTGACCATTTGTGTGTGTTGTATTGCGGCTCTTTGGTTGGGAGCTTCCAACTTTTCTTTCTTGGCTTTAACTTCTTGGACTTTCTTGCCAGCATGTTTAAAAGTCTTTTGGAAGCGCCAAGACCACATTCAGTACGATTTGAGCGCTGCAAGCGTTTGGTACGTTGTAACGGAAGTGTTTTTTTAACCAAAAAACCAATCGAGCCACATTCAATACGTAAAGGCCTTGGCCAAAGAGGATGAAAAAGGAATAACGTTTTAAAACTGCGACATGCAAAAGTGTGTGATTTTTCAATTTAAAACCACAGTAATTTAATAAGCCCAAAAGATCAAATATATAAAAAAAACAAGCAAAGTATTTAAAAAAAAACTCAAACAGCGAACAAATATAGTAAATAAATAACAGTTACATTGAATTACAGCACGCCGAATAAAATATAAATAAAAAAAACTACTGATTGCAAATTGCCGCTCGCGAGTTGCTGCAAAAGCTATAGTTTTTGTTATTGTTGTAGTCACCCGTTATTGTTGTTTATGGATTTGCTGGCTTTTTTATTTTATGCATTTGCGCTCTAACACGTAGCACACGACAAACTCTGTTGCAGTTGTTGCTGCAGCTTCAGGCCACGAAGCGCGGCGCCGTCAACAGGTAAGCCTCGCATTCAGAAAGGATTAACTTTACTTAAACTGTTGAAACAACTAAAGCGACAGCGGACAGCAGACAGCAGACAGCGGATAGGAGACAGCAGACAGCGGACGGCATATAGCATAAAGCTGTGCTGCTAGACAGATCCACAACCAAATTTCCGGCAATCACACAACAAGCACAATGCCAGGCCATATAAAACAATCAAGCCTTGGACCCAGGTCGAGTGTCGACAAAGCGGATTACTATACAAATATTTACAAGCCTTGAATTATATGTGTATGTGTACGTGTATGTGTGTATGTGTGTGTTTGTGTAGTGTACGTGATGTCCTTTTTTTATGCGCATATTTCATATTTGGTTTACCCCTGCAGTTTCTGTTACTGCTACTGATAGCATATTTAGTATCCCATAGCCGGCAACATAAAATGCAGCAGCTGCCAGAGCTGCGGATGTGCTGTGCTGCAATCAGCGTTTTGGCAACAATGTAGTACGTTTTGTGGTCCAATACTAAATAGTTAAAGAACAACAACAAACAGGTGAAAAGAATGAGATGAAGACTTGTCTTTAATTAAAGAAAAGGAGCAAAGCAAAGTAGCCGCCAGAACCACCAGCAAACTGGCGCATTAAAAAAATACAACATAAAAACAAGTGCAACAGCAACAGCAACAGCAGCAACAGAAACGAGTAACACGCACACACACACACTCACATACACACACAAACATACTGTGTGTAACTGAAAACAAGTTAAAATGCCTCAGCTACATTTGGTCAAGCTTACATTGAGCCCAGCACTGATGGAGCTGCAGGTTTTTAAAACTGCTTTGTGTGATTTTAATGAACCCACTAAGAACTTGACCAACTAGACACAGCCAAAAGTCTCCGGCACACAGTCCACAGTCAACAGTCCCAAAACTCAGCCAGTCAAACATAAAGTAGCTTGACTTTACCATAATAGTTTATTTTGTTGCTGCTAATTTTGTTGTGCGTCTTCTTCGCCCAAACTCTATACCACATTATAAGAGCAGAAAACAATGAGCAATATTTATGCAAGCATTAGCTGGGAAATCCTGTACTAACTATCCGTCTTACAGTCTCACAGTCTAGCATTGTCTCTCAGGCTCTGTCCGACCGACAGTCTGTTGGTGTATTATGCTCAGCTTGGTAACAAACTTAAGCTGACAGCGGCTGGTGGCAAATGTATCCACAGAGTTTGAGTTACTTTCTAAATAGCATTTTACGTTTTGGTTTGGCCCGAGATTAGTGCAGAGCGCGCCGTTTTTCAGTTGCAGCTTTGCCGTTGCCGTTGTTCTTATTGCGGTTGTTGTTGCGGTTAAATAAATATGGCAACGACGTGCTCATAGTTTTGCCACAGCTCAGCAAATAAGAAATTGCATTGCTGCCACTTCGGCAACAACAACAACAGCTTCTTCTCAAATGTTGCAATTGTTGGGACGTTTCTGTTGTTGTGACTTGCACAAATGCAGTGTTATTATAGATGCGTTCTGCTCGCCTTTCCAACCCACTTCCTTTTTAGTTGCTGCCCATAATAAATGTTATATGTTGTTGCAGTGCATTGCTGTTGTTGCTGCCCCTGCAGTTAATAATTGCCAGACAGTCAGTCAATTTGCAGCACTTTAATCAACTCAAGCAGCAATCACACATACACTCACATTCACTCACACACAGAGCCACATGTAATAACCGCAAGATAGCGGCTCATCTGTAATTTGATCACTCGCACGAGTATCTTTTGCGAACCCAAAGCTGTATTTATTATATGGCCAAAACGTGCAAATTTTTAATGCATTATTGAAGTGTCTGAGGCTTGGCCTAACTTCGACTTATACTATTTAACTTGGTAGTTGCATATAACCAAATGCCAGAGATTCATCCCGGAGACACAAAATCTTTACCTCTCAGCTGACATAATAACCAGTTAGCCAACTGTAGATAGGTCAAAGTTACAATAGCTGCGGACTTTGCAGACAACAGCCTTAGGATCGAACTTTCAACTAAGCTTGTATAATTGTGCATACTTTGCATTTTCTTCTCCTAATTTAATATTGCAAAATGTGTTGGAATTGAATTATGGGGAAATAAACAGTATATGGAAAGAGAACAAATTGGCCCTGAATAACTGTTAACTTGGCTATTTTAATAGGAGAGTTGTCTAAATCAAAAAACAAAAATTCGAAATTCATAGAAACATTTCCTATAGAAACATTTCCTACATAACAATCAAAAACTTCCTTAAAATGTATAATCAAATGAAATGAATATAGATTGCATTTTGCACAACTTGGGTATTTCCCAACGAGATGACGACAGTGTATTCTGTATGCAAAGGCCCACTTTTAATATGAACATTTTCTGCTGGCTCTTTGTGTTGCCAACTTCCATTATCTGAGCCAAGTTAAATATTGTGTTGCAGTAGCTTTGGTGCATTTCGATGCTGTATCAGGGCAGGCAAATGGAGCAAGTTTTTGCAGCAACTTCTATCTGAGGCAACAATTTTCTTTTTGTTAATTAAACGCAATTCTATTTATTAGTGTAGTGCTGCACGCACACATACACACATACACATATACACAGACACATATACACAGACACAAAGATAAAAATACAGATGCAGATTGAAATAATGAACGTGGCAGAGGAGGCGTAGATCGCGTAAGCCAGTTTGTTAAGATAGTTGTGTGCTGGCTGTATAATTGGCAAAAATTATTTAATTATTATGAAGTGCAGTTTTCAAACCAACCCAAAACGCTGTGTAGATCTCAAGCAGAACTGGCCAGAACTTTCCCGGTCTCGGACTTGACAGCGGCACGACTTAGCTCAGAAGTTTTGTTCTTGCCATTGTTGGTTCTGTTTTATTTATTTGTTTGCTGTCATTTTGCGCAAAAAGTTTTGTTACTGCCGTTTATAGCTGTCTATGACTGTCCCATTAGATATTTACTTGGTTGCTAATTTCTTTGGATGCAACAAAGTATTGTTGCATTTCCAATGCCATAATTAGGTAAGATCTAATTTAGCAATCGCACGCTTTGCAAAACCAAACAAACCCCAGCATCGCATTAAACAATGATGCACTGTGCTGCTGGGGTTTGAAGTTTGTGGTTTGTATTTTGGGTTTTTGGTTTTGAGTGCTGGCATTTTGTGCTTACCACCCGCTGCTCACTGAGTGCCATGTAATTAATTTGTGGCGCGCATTGTTGTTGACAGATGAACATGGTAGTTGATGCTGCCGCCGCGCCATTGCTGCTGCTGCTGCTGCTTCTGTTTGTTAACTTGATTAATTAAAATGCAGCAGCTTTTAATGGCGATGAGCTGCATAGCGTATACAGTTGCATAATTTTGTTATGTGCCAGTTTATCAGCTGCTTATGCAATATATGCAGTGACTCGTCAACCCAAAAACGCAAAGACTTCAAACATCATCAGCTAAGACAACCCAGGAAATGAAAGACTTCTGTTTAGAACCGGCTGGAAAAACTAAAACTCTCTAATAAATCTGTAATACTTTTACTTATTCTACTTAAACAATAATAACCCTGAAATCGTTTAGTGGGTATGGTACAAATTTAATTAGAAAATGTATATAAATAAAGGGATCTAGAATCGTTTTATATCCTTTGCGACTAGTTACTTTTTTCACTTTACTTTTTCAATAAATTCTTTCGTATTTCGTATGGGTTTCTTAAACAAACATTTGCCACTGACATTATCGTCAAATATAAGTTGAATCTATTTAATTGGATAGTAAACTAAAAAACTGGTGTTTCTATAAAGCAAACCTTTTCAAATGTAAAACTCTCATCTTGCATAGTTTAATCCAATCTCTAGCAAGGCACTCAGTTGGCCATCAAAAACAGCAAGCAAAGTGTATTGCAACACTTTTTTTTTTTTTGCAGAGGTGCACGTCAGTGGCAGGCAATGAAAGTACGTTGGTTGCACAGTTTTTGGGTACAGGTTAATTTCAAAGCATCTAAGTTTTTGAGGTGCTTGTTTCAGTTGGGGCGAAGACTCTGGCAAAAGACTCAAAGTAGACAAGTCGCTCACCATGAGCGCTGTTGCCTGACGTTGGCTTGTGACCATGCAGCTGGCAGCAGGCAAGCCTGACACACATACACTGCAAAACCAACACAACCAAACGAACACATACACAGCGAAACACACACAAGAAGTCAGTCAATGTGCCACATGTCATGGGAACTTTTCGTCGACGCGAAACGCTCAAATAGTTTGCAGCCAAAAGTTGTGAAATCATGGGAGTGAAATATTTTACTCGTACTTTGTTCATTGCACATTTATTAATAAAGATTTTCCTTTGTATTTGTTTTTTATTCGTTTGGCTGCATTTTTTCATGTTGCAGCTACAGAAGCTTTTCACTTGCTACGAATGAATTTTTAATTTAATTTATTTATTGCATTTGGCTCAAGACACGAAACTGAACGCGTTCTTTCATTTGCAATTTTCTATTCGCGTGCCTGGCCAGCTATTCTTTTGGCATAGCAGAACGTCAAGTCAAGTCGAGTAAAGTCGAGTCGAGTCGAGTCGAGTCGAGTCGAGTCGGTCAAAGCAGACTTCTTCGCGAATACGTATACGTATTTGAAATAATTCATGCGCATCTGTGTTAATATTATGCTCTTGTTCTTGCTATTGCTGCTGTTGCTGTCAGAGTTGAGAGTTATCCCTTATTTGAACCCATCCAATTCAAGCCAATTCAGACATGAGGCCGGTTATTGTAGGCGCATGACTTTGAACTCTTGACACATTTGGCAGTTGGCTGTCATAGTTGGCTAAAAAGGGGTAATAGGTCACTTGGGAGCTTGTGCTGCTTCTGGCAACATGAGCTCTCCACCTCAGACCACATATTTTTTATGACCCAAGTTGAGAGCCTATAAGCCGGATGCTCTTGTTTAGCATTTTTGGGCCTAGTACTCTGCTTGTCGTAATTTAAGTTGGCATGACCTTCAATTTCACAATAACGCCAATTGACAGCCGATTATTGTACACTAAATTGTGTTATTAAGGCTTTTTAAGCGCATTAATTTTACTTGCATCTGGGAGTCATGATTTTTTATAATTTGTACATTGTTAAACTCATAATGCACTTAACAATTGATTTTAAATTTTAATTTGTAAAAATTTAATTGCAGCTGCGATGCCTTTCCATATATTTATACCCGTCTATTGTAAATTTATGTTTATTTTGCCGCATATAGAAAAAGCGTTGCTATTTTTATTGCCGTCAAATAATAATAGCAATTTTTAACAATATGCTGACGCACACAAATGTATAATTTTTAATATTTTTTTTTGATGTTTCTTTATCAAATTTTATGCAATCACTTTCACAATCCATCAAAGGGTCAGCAGCACAATAAACAAATTGAATTTCCATCGCTAAATACAATTAATCATTGTAATTGAGTTGGCACTTTGTATTGTTGTTGCTGCTATTAAATACATATATTGACTCCCATCAGATACTCATTTAATAAGCAATAATAATCATTTTTTGAACAACAATTAACATTTTCAGACGCTGTGCGTCAGAGATAACATAAATACTCAAACAAAGTAATTAATTTGTTAATATCATTAAATGTGCAGTTTATCATATATTGCTTAAATATGCATGCATGTATGTGTGCTTGTGACAGTGTAAAAATATTCAAAATGCTTTCAACATAATCATGAAGTATTCATGCAGGCAACTCAATCAGCACTTGAGAGCGCTTTTCCAACCATGTCCGGCATCCAAAATATGCCAAGCTAAATGCAGAGTGCTGTCCATAATCCATTAGAAAAAGTAACAAATTATGATTTATTGCACCAGGGAGTATAAATTCATGAAAGGCGCAAAGTGTGCCCTGTTAAGTATGCAGCAAGTGCAAAAGTCTTCAACAAAAACAGCGCCAAGCACACATTTTCTATGCGAGCTGCTCACAAAATTAGTAACAAACTCAAAAAGTTTAGATCATAAAAAAAAAGCGAAAGAGTAGCTGCCAAATGTAAAACTCTTGTAATGAGACTTGGGCTACTTATTTATGGCTGTGCAACTTTTTGAATACGTTGCGGCACATTGACTGTTAAATTAAGTCGACGCCGACCGCTTTACATTGATCAAATGGCCCAATTAATGCTCTATTTATGACAGACCCGAAATATTAGCTCCAAAGGTCACTTCGATGGCTCAATTATACGCATGAGTAATGAATGCGTTAATATTTTGTGTGGCTTGGACTGCTTCTTTAGTTACTACTTCATTTGGCCATGATTGCCGAGCATTTAGCTTCACGCCTAATGAGCAACAAATTGGGCCAAGTTTTTGGTAAGCCCTATTGCGATATGCATACAAGAAGCCAACAAGAAGAGCTGCAACATTTATTCATTCAGCCATTTACATGATTATTGTTGGCTCATGGGCTTATTTACAGTTCTGTCCAGAGTAAACAAAATGCCACTTTAGTTAATAACTTTGACCGCAATACGAATAAGGCAACTCGAAAAGCAAGAGCCATTAGCATATGCTCAGCAAATAGAACCAGAACCAAATCAAAATCAAAAGCCAAATACCAAATCCAAACCAGTTCTATTACGTTCGACAAAAGAAAAATAAGAATGCTCTCGTCCCGTTAAATGGGTCAAAAAGTTTCCCATTGATACGGCACTTCAATTCATTAACACATTGCAAATCTACTCAAAACTCACACTGTGAGTATTTCTCTTAAGATTACTTTTATTTTTATTTTTTTTGCTTTTCGCAAAGTTTTCACCACTTAATATAATTATGAGCAGTTTTATGTATTTCACACGATTGTGTCTGCCATCACTTAAATTGGAAAACAACAAGAACAAACTAATTAAAGCTAAAAAAAAAAGGTGTGAGAAATGCAGCTAGAAATGAGCACGCACCGTAGTTCTCAACTATATATACATATGTGTTATATATATAAGTATATCTTCATATGTGTTGCTGTGAAATTGAATGATTCGACACAGCGAGTGACGGCGGTGTTGGCGGCGAAAGGCGCATTATGAACCATAATTACAAAATTACTATATTGAGTATGCTAAAAATCGGTCAAAGTGTTAGTAGGTTGTCAGCAGAGCTGCCTTCATTAGCACCATACAGTCACACACACTCGACTCCAGACAGACGCTGCGCATCATTTTGCTCTCACTTTAGCCAAATAATCGCATTCGACAATCGCATGATATTGCAATTTTTGTATTTATTTTTTGTTGTTGTTGTTGTTGTTTTTTTTTTGGCATTAACTTCTTTTCACCTGAAGATGACCGGCTGGAACAGTTGTACAGCCTCCGGTTAGTGTCTGCGGCTGCTACTGCGTGACCAATGCATGAAAATCTCTTCAACACGATTTATGAGTGTATTCAGACCTCGACTCCGTCATCTGCTTCTTCTTATTTATTTCTAGCCAAGCAACTTTCATTTTTGCTGCCGTAGAATATCAATAGACTGATGATAGAAAAAAGCGTATCGAGCATTTCAATGGGTTATTGGCATATTTGTGTGTATGTGTGTTTGTGTATGCTTGTATGCGTATATTTGTTTTATATCACTTTACTTAGTCCGCTCAGCGCACTTCACAACCCCCCTCTCCAAGAGCACAACTCAAGAGATTGTTTGCTGCGGATGGTTCTGCTTGTTGCTCATGTTTGTTGTTCTTGTTGTGTTGTGTGTAGTGTATTTTGACGCGCTCAGAAGTGTGTTCTCCAGAGTGTCTGAAGTGCGGCAATTACTATAGGCAGCTCAAGCGCCACACATTGATGCAAGCAGTAAATTGCAGCAACTGTAGCTGATTAGCTTTTATCTGGATGTGAATGAGTATTACATGTGTCTATCAAAGAACTTTCGAGTGGCGTTCTCAAGCACACACATAAGCCAGATCGCAAAGCAGATCATCGCGATGCTCAGGCAGAAAAAGCACAGAGCCAACAACAACTCGAATACAGTTTGAAGTTGTTGATGATTTTGTTCTTCTTCTTCTTCTTTTGTTGAGATTTTTCTGATTTTTGGTAACGTTATAAAAATTGAAAGCTACGCATTCAGGTGACCCACATTTGTGCGGCAGCAGCAGCAGATGCTGCTTGTCTGTCGTGTTTGGCCATGTTCTTTGCCCAAAATATCTGTCGATGTTGTTCAGCCAAGTCAAACAACAACAACAACAACAACAAGAGCAGCTCAAACTGGCCGCCAGTTTTTTCTTTTACATCGCTTGTTGCTGTTTGATTCTCTTTTTTTTTTTTTCATTTATTTTTGGCATGAAATCAATCTCTTTGCCCATTCCCAAAACCAAACCGTTGCTCCGTTTCCCCCCCGCTATTTAAGCATTTCAATTCTTGTACTTTTTTGCCGCTGCTTTTTTTCTGCACGCGTACCCGGGTGGAATTTTAAATAATACATTTGACGCTTTCATTTTAGCTAAAATGCTGAAGGCAAAGCACAATTTTATTAACGCCTACCTCTTATACTTTGTCTCTTCCACATCGACTTCATCTTCTTTTCTCTTCTTTTTTGTGAATTGTTGATTTGTTGGTGGCATTTCTCAGCCGGTCTTAATGTCATCATTAACTTTTGGCCATTTTTCCATTGAACTTCAATTAGACAAGCCTGACAGTCACTTGGGAAGCCGGTTTTGGTACTTTTTAATTTTTATTGGAAAGTGTCGCAATTAAAAAATAATTGCCATTAAATTAATTAAATAAAGGCTAGCGGTTAGCTTTGAGTGGCACATGGAGATGAATATGTAACTTGTGGCAAATTAATTCAGTATTCAAATATTAAAATTCCAAATTTAATTTAATTTGAACTAATGGAAATTGCATTTTCTTTGTTTTTGCAGATGCACAATTAACTGTTGAAATGTTTCTCCTGGTAAACAATTAACTGCATTCGGTAAGTACACGCTCATCTAATATTTTGCATACCCTGTACGCGTTTAAGCTACACAGCCACACAGGTATCTAACATAATATAAAATACTTATTTTATTTCCACGCCATTTCCATTACCATTTAAATGTAGCCATGTTATATAATTATAAAGGGTATTGTTAAGTCAATAACGCAGTCCTTTACCGAGCTTACTTGTTTTATTATTTACAAGTATGAGCAAATATTGGATGTTCTGGCCAGTACACATTGATGGCAATTATTTGGCTTCAGTCAAAATTGAACGTTTGCCAAATATGAGAAATATTTGCCAATATTGAATACGAATTGACGATTATATTAAATGGTTAGAAGCAAAATAGAAAATTTAAGCTACATGGAGACAAGTAAATGCTCTGACCGCAAACGTACATATGTAATATATAAAGTAAATCCTTAAGATATGAACATGTGTAGTACTATTAAGCTTTAAGCGGAAAGAGTAATTAAATTTGGTTTAAGCTTATATGTATTTCAGATGCTTGAAAGTTTATCCATTTTTAGTGGCTCAACATATCTGGTTTCATACACACATATATCCATAACAACAATACAGTTTCTGAGCTTGCAACTTCACAAATTTTTATTTGTATTGATATTTTGCGCGTTGCCAAACATTTTTCGGGAGCATCGTTTTTATTGAAAAGCAACGAGCAGAAACTTGGCCAACGAAATAATTTGTGAATGCCAGCGGAGAAAAACAAGCAAATACCGCCCCTCCACCCATCAAATACCAATGAAATACAACTACCAACACAAAAACGTACATACATACATACACATTCACAAAAAGTACTTAACAACAACAAGAACAACAAGGATGAACAAATTCAAACAATATTCGCTTATTGAGCTTTTAAGCCGCAAAGAGCTGAATACTGAGTACGAAACTCTGAGCACTGAATTCCGAGCGCAGGAACACATCATTTGTATACCCAGCAGCCAGCATATTGATATTCATGGGTATTTACAAGTTGCACAAATGTAAGAGACATGATTACTTATTATTTTTAATAAATGCTATTTATCGACTTGAGTAAGAGTCAACAATAACTGCTGGCTGTCATTCGCCCATTTATGCATTCGATTTTTAATAAAAATTGTGCATACAGTCATTAAAGATAGGTGCAAAAAAAAGGTTTGAGTAATATTTTTTTTCAGCTTGAGCTCTTAACAAAAATACTTTAATCGATATGCAAATAAAATATAAATATGAACATAATCGATATATACTTATAAATAATTATATTATTACGCGGTTATGCGAAGTTTTTGGCATCCTTTTAGTTTGATGTGTGGAAACTATAGTGGAGTTTAATCATAGATAAATATGATTTGCAGATGCACTACAAACACTACTTGGTTTGTAATCAAATTGGATAACCAAACTGCTACCAAACCAACAAATGCATTCAGTGCTTTTTTAACAAATAGTTCAGTGCATAGATTGCAAAGGCTAATTAAATAAATAAATCGAATTTTGTATGCATATTTATATTTATATGTAGTGTATTTTTAATATAGACAGTATGAGTGACATATCAAAGAGCATTTCGCATAAAAGTTCAATTTCTAGATTATTTTTTTTTTGTTAACGAGATAACAAAACTTAGCAAACAACCAAAAATAATAGAAAAAATGTTGCATGAATGTTTGACAGTGAGATATGCCTCAGCATGAAAAACAAAACAGCTTTTTGATGATGCATATCAAATCATAGATGAATAATCAAATAAAAACATTTTCGTAGACTATGTCCCTAAGTTTTTGCAATACAAATTCACACATTTTGTGTTGGAGTGTAGGGTATAAGAAATACGAAGTAACCGCACTTGATATGTGTGTATTGCAGCTATTTTTGACTAATGAATCTATTAGTATTGGCCTTGTTATTGACCATTCATCGTTCAAGCTGAATTTTTCTGTTTTTTTTTTTTGATTTGTGGCCCGTTTTAACCATTTGACTGGCTGTGACAGGAAATGCCCATTTTCCGTAGGCCCACAACAACAAAACAGAAATTTCTTACTTGATTTTGCAGGTTACAACAAAACAACAATAAAAAACACAAACACAGCAACAACAAAAAAGAGCTGAAAGTTTTTAGGGAAGAGAACTGGAAAGTTGATGCCAGTTGGCTGATTTCTGTAGCATTTCCGTTGTGTTTCATTTTAATTTTCATACTCGGAAAGTGCTTTGACCATTTTCCGTTGATGGGGCGCCGAGAGAATGTAAAGCGAATTCAAATGGAATGAAATAAAATAAAATGTTTGGCTATTGGCGGAAGTGCGCCATAAGTTTATTTGTTGTGCGCCATTTTGTTTACATACATATATACATTTTTGCTTGCAGTATGATTTCAGGCTCACAAACTTTTATAAACATGTTTAAGTATGTGTGTGTGTTGGCTAAGCTTGGCATTTAGTTTTGCGTTCGACAGTTGGCGCTGAGTCCTTGTATTTGTGGGGCTTATTGGCTTTTATGCGCCATAATGTAACGGAAATTGTTGAACTTTTTAAAGATATAAATATTTAATTCAAATGTCGCTTTACAGCCCAGTTTCCACACACCGCTCCCGTAGATCTAGTTTAACGTGTAACTGTTGCTCCACAGCTCAATATACTGTTCACAAGGTCCCAGCTAGCTTCCATCCTCGACGTTTTGCCCTGTCCTCCAGGCTACCCCAAAGCGTACACACCAGCAGCTGCCAGGCAGCCATTAATATTTTTCAACTATTTGCATAAATTAATGTGCTCACAAAATGTTGCCCAAATATGCTTGCAGTAGCGCCAACAACTTATGAGTGTGGGTGTGGGCACAACGTACACACCAGTGGGGGGCACAGAGAGGAATGCCTCCTGCGGGTGTGCCACAGCATGTGGGTCAGAGGTGGTGGATTTTGGCCGGCTGTGCGCGTTTTAATATCGCTTTAAAGCGCGTCCATTAAAATTTTAGTTAAGCATGCGCAAACTTTATCCCTTATGAATTTGAATTGCAATTGCATATCTGCCTCAAGCGCATATTACTTCAGGAAAGTTTATCCAACATATTTTAATACCACATGCACATATTTTGTATACCAAAAAGTGGGTGGAGCTAATTTGAAATTAGTATCAGGTAGCACACACTAGCGGTGAAGCGGGCTCCATGTCAGCTGTTACTGCTTCCAGCCAAATCCATCTCCTCCTTTCCTCGTTCCTAACGTGTCCTGCACTGCAAATTCACAACACGTGCGGGCTGCCATGATGGAAAGTTTTGGCTATCTCTTTGGCCATTCCTGGGCAAGTACATACAATTTGTAATTTAACATAAAAAATTTGATGGAAACAAAATATTTTATTAAATCAAACAATTACATGAACAATTTCTGAATAAGTCTTAACAATTTTCAATTACAAAATTTTGGTATTTATTTGTTTCAACTTTATTTTATATTTTCAAAACATTGCTTAACTGTCTGTACATAATATCTCATTATTTTCTAAGCACGCTTGAAATATAATATTATTTAATGAAAACACAATGCTTAAAGAATTAATAAAACTAATTTTGAATGTTAATTAGTCAATTCATTTTCAATAACACTGATTTCCCGAAATATTTTTTAAAATTAAATTTAAAGTCCAACACGAATTGAATGACGTAGAAAATAACTTGTCTTAATAGAACTTAAATACTTTAGATTTGTAATGTAGGAATTCAATTAACACCCGCACACTCCCACAACGGTATATGTGGTAAGCTGTGTGCGTGTGTGTGCTTGAAAATGAGTTGACTGGTAATTGAGTTTTTAGTAGCTGTTAGCGGTGCAACACCAGCTCTTTGCGCCACTTAGTGGCAGAGACGCGCACATACACCCAAACACATACACTCTCTAATTTATATGCATGTGTGTATGTGTCTTGTTAGACCAGCATCACCAGCAGCCCTAACAGCAGCCGCATTCTAGCGAAAATTAACTGCATACATACACACACACACACATCTATATACATATATGCGTATATTCACACACACACACACACACATACACTCAAACACACGTACATAGCCAAAAATCAGACATGCAGCAGAGGCAACAGCAGCAGGAAAATGCAAGTTAAAGTTTCCTCAGAGGCGCAACCAAATCAAATTTGCACCAAAAACCAAAGGTAAACTTTGAACGGTAGTGGCCATTTGTTCGGCACATACATGCACATATGTATGCAAGTGTAGTATCTGCGTGTGGGTGTGTGCGCAGCAGCACAGTCATGCAAATTCTCACATCGCTTATTTGGCAATTTACGCGAGTGCGAAAATGCGTTGCATGTTGTGCCAACATGTGCCACACATATAGACATGCATATATGTTTTTGTATGCGTTGGGCTGCTCTAAAGTTCATAAACTTGTACATACACATGTACAGATACACACTGCATTAATTAAGTTATCAAGACGTTTTTGACTCAAAGATTGCGGTCAACGCAACTGCAAGTTGCGTCCACCGTAATAAATTCGCATAATAAATGGCCAACGTTTAACTATGTCAACAGCAGACTCTCTACAATGTGTGTGATACCATTTCCATCTGAAAATTTGGCATGCAAAACTGCAAAAGGAAAGAAAGAAAAAATATATATGAAGCAGCAGGCAGCAGGAGCAGGCTTCACCTGCACGTAAAATGTTAAACAGCAGGCTAATGTCCAAAGAGATGCAGAAAAGTGGCCAAAATGCACCACAGGCTAAAGGACCCAAGCAGCCATGGACGTCAGCAGCAGCAACAGCAGCAACTGAGTATAACAAAAATTATGCTAAATAGGTAAAGCAGCTTTCACGAAACTGAAACTCAACAGCGAGCACTAAATTATGGTCGGGTGGTTGGGTGTTTAGATGGTTGGGCGGATGGGGAGGTTGGCCACCTAAATGGCAATGTCAATGCGGGTCAGCAGCAGCAGCAACTGTTTGTTGCCAAAAAACTAAAGTACTCGCTGCAGCGGTTCATGAACTAGTTGAAAACTTTGAAAAACACTGAATGATCTGGCAACGTTCAAATGCAGGAAAAATTTAATCGACCTGCTGCAAATTGATCAAAAACAGAGTAAAAACGAAAACTTTTGGTTGAGTTATAATTAAAAGACAACACACAGTGGGGCACAGCGCAGTCTGAACTCACGCTACTTTAAAGAGCACATAATTTAAAGCCATTGTTAGGTCAGACACAAATCTTCACAAATGTTGGCTGTTTGTTGGTGGTATCTATGTCAGAGAATGATGATATGAAAGGAGGGGCGATAAAGTTCCCCCTGTGGGTATTTGTCAACAGTTGCCAACGACGCTGGCAGCGGCAATTGTGACAGCAAATAGAATCTTATCTGCGGCGCACGCATTTAACGGCCATTGCCAGGGCCCATTGGACAGAAATGGCATCCAACTTAGCCAACTGCTAAGCCCAGTCGACGATAGTCGCAGCAGCAGCAGATTCACATGAAAAATGTTCGCAAATACCTTTTTCGCCTTTGGCTCAAAAGCTGCTGACTGTTAGCACGCTCGCTTGGCTCGGCCAACTGGCCGGGCATCCTTGCTTTGCATTTGGTTTTGTTTGCTATCTGTGTGTATGTGTGTAGTTATGCACGTATTTATGCATATGTGTGAGCACCTCGTCCTGCCTGTGTATATGGCAAAGAGGAAACAGCTCTTCAAGCAGGCATCCCTTCTACCCAAACCCGCATCCGCACCTGTCTTTCATTTTATCTTGCTTTGTGTGTGTGCTCATGTTTAATAGACGCCTTTTGCAGGAGGCAGACTGGTTCCTGCTGCTTTCGTGGGCACGCAGTTGGAGTGTGTACTGTATGTTACAGGCAAACTAACTGCCGCTGGGCCAAGTGTAGCATATTTTTTACTGCTAAGTGATGTTGCTGTCCTCGTTGCTGTTGTCGGTTGTAGATTGTGGGTTGTGGTTTCTTCATTGTTGTCGGTTGCTTCACATTTTAAATGCAATTTAATATAGATTTAACTCAACTTGGGCGTCGCTAATGTACCAAAATTGCCCAGCTTCTCATACGTTATGATAAGTCCGTCCATTCCCTTAATTAACATGACTAATGCACTAGCTGAGTCAGAGCTAAACAAAAAAAAAAGATGTATAGTAAAAGGATATACTTACCGTTAACTAATGATCTAGTTGCTAATCAGCGGACATGTCACAGTGTCTACGCCCACAAGCGCTCAACTAAAACTAATTTAGAGAACACAAAACACACCACACACACACACACGCACAACAAAGCACACTCAGCAGATAATGCTGAAGAGAAATTGTGCTTGTCATAACTCAGGACTCGTCAGGACGCGGACTATTTGAGCGCAGCGCGTGTCTGCATTATGGTCATCATTCAGAGGCGTCATCGCACACCATAGCTAAGAGCATGAGTATAATCATAAAAATGCTGGGATACCTAATCCTTTCACACACACACACATACAGACACTTTTGCACACAGCCACTAACTCTAACCAAGAAAACGCATTTAACCATGAAAGGATACGACGACTTTTTTGTTGTTGCTGCTGTTTGCTGAATACGTAAAAAGGATTTTGCGCACCTTTCAAAATCCCTTTCGTTTTTTACAGTTTTTTTTTACTAGCTAGAGTGAATGCATGAATGCATGATGATTGAATGAATGAATGTGCCAGGGCCAAGGCCCACACACAAAACAGAAAACAAAAAAGAAAAAGACATCTATACTGAGAAACTTTGTATGTGCAAGGGTCACCGTACTAATCAGCTAGTCCTGGACATTTTCTAGCCCTTCTGGGTCTCACTTGTTTTGATTATAAATTGAAAACTTTGCTGTTGTGCAAATTTTCTAGCAAAATCAAAGTGTTTGCAAGGAATTTTCTAATTTTTTTTACATTTCTCTTGTTTCCTCCTCAACGTCCACCTCCTTGTGAAGTGCACCCTTTTATGGCATTTCCATATGTCGCAACCCGGACAGGCGGTCAAGCGCAAAGGCCGTTCGTCCAAGTGGAAGTAGAATTCGCAGGCCTTTTAAAATGTTAGATGGAAGGGGGGGGGTCCGTGAGACATAAAGGATATGCTTGTTAGTAACCAAATTTTGCAAAAATGACAACCAAACACACAATGACACACACAGCAACACAACGAGGTCGAAGAAAAAGTTTTTGACACTTTCAAGTGATTTGTGAGGTGTACAGACAGATAACTGGTAATCTATTTTTGTCAACTTTTTGCATTTCAAATTGTCATGTTCATTGAAATATGTACCTTTTTTCTGATAAGCAATACTTTTCGAAAAATTCATTATTAAATAGAAAATGTAAAAAAAAGGATAATCTCCTGATATCACTTCCAATTATCAATATTTTGTAATGTGCTCTGAGTATTTAAATATTTATTTTTTAATGGCTTACCTAAAATGCATTAGATTGGCATTCAACGAAACAATATATGAATATAATTGTCTAATAAGTAATCGAAAAATGCTTTATCTTCAGTTGAAATTATAAAACATTTTAAACACAATAAATGTTAATATTAAGTGTGTGACAATACTGATAATCAAATTGTACAACACTGGCAGCGTGTCAAATCAAGCGCAGCCGACTTCACACAGCTTTCAAGAATTTTTTACAATTCAACTTGATAAATACAAATTTCAATCATGTCGATCTTAAGCTATAAAATTCAGACCAAGGTGCGCTTGCAACCGCTGGTACTGTTCCAAATTATCGCCGCTTTCGAGCGTCGACCCAAATCGACCGAGGTGGCCGTGGGCACGCTGTTAGGTCGCCGCGACAGGAGCAAAGACACTATTGAGATAACAAATAGCTTCATGGTGATACACAAGAGGCAGCAGATTGGTGAAGTAGAGCAGTTTAAGCTGGACAAACAGTATGCCTCCAGGATGTACGAGCTGAACCAGATAAGCAATCCGCAGGAGAAAATCATTGGCTGGTACAGCACAGCCAATTCGCTGTCTCGTTCCTCAGCCGCTTTGCACGCCTATTATGCTCGCGAGTGCGGTGATGCACAGCCTCTGCATTTGCTGGTGGACCTCAAGCTGCGCAGTGGCAGGCTCAATACGCGTCTCTATTGCGGCGTACCAATTGGGGTGCCAGGTGGTACCAGGGGTCTGATGTTCACGCTGCTGCCACTGCTGAAGATGGGCCCGGAGATCGACGACTCAGTGGCGCTGCGTCTGATGCAGAAGTACGCTTTGAAACCTGCCAATCAGCCCAACCGCATTCTGCCCGAACTGATTTCTGTTGTTGAGATCACTCTCGAGCTGGAAAGGGAGCTGAATCTCGTGCTGCGCTACATCAATGATGTGCTTGCTCGTAAGCGTCTGCCGGATAGGCATGTAGGACGTGCTCTGTACGAGGCTCTGACTTCAGTGGCTATGATGGATGCGGAATCATTTCGCCTCATGTTCACTGGTAATGTTCGCGATATGCTTTTGAGCATCACACTCTGCACCATGATCAAGACCCAGCTGGAGCTTTGCGAGAAACTGTCCCATATGCCGATTGGGAATCACTAAATGTTAATTGTGCAATTTGCAATACGATTTATAATAAATTATTATCAACGCAGAGACATAACTACATTAATATTGGTAAAAGTTGTTCAATTATCTCGTATTATTATCAGATATTTTAGTTTACACACTTTTTATTTTACTGATAGCAACCATTTTTCTTTACTATATTGACACAACTCACTTTCATGAAATTTAAAAATCATTGCATTGAATATACATATTTTGTTCACATTATTCCGAAGTTAAGGCTCAAGGGATACAATTCAAGCATTGATTGATAACTTTTAAAAATTGTATTTGCATATTCAGGAGCTTTGTAATATTCTTTATATCGTATTCATGTATGTGATTTATATCATCTATTTTATATACGCATTATTTACATAGCATACATATGCCATTTTTAAAGTAAACCAAAAACCTTACCCGTAAAATTCCTGATTTTACTTATGCATATTTGTTTATCTGAGAATAAAGCCTTTGCGTTGTAGTTGTCAACGCTGCCTACCATAAATATTTTACAGAAGTGATAATGGCAGCGATTGCATAATGGATTAAGTTCCAGGCCTCTGGTTGGGAATTGCCACTGACAATGCGACAGCGATGGTAATATCGATGCCGTTGCCATTGCCCGTTGACGTTTGCTGTTTGTCGTTATATTTAAGCCATTATCAATGTGAATGCGTGCGTAACCACGAATGCCACATGACACACAAGGCTGCATGAGCTGTGTTTGCATATTTACTTTATTTAAAGCAATTTATTAACTTTTTAAAGCTCTGCTGTGGCCATGATTGCAGCTGCTTTTCCCAGTGTATGCCATTAATTAAATCTGCAATTCTTTTTTAATTCAATTCGACGAGAGTGTATGCCAAATCAAAATACAATCTAGAAGCACACCCGAAGCCAAAAGGTTAAGTTCCAAATGTAAATTCATAAGAGCCATGCACGCGCCATTTTGACAAATGATGGCAATCAAAAAGTTGCATATTAGAGCTGCATATTGCGCCAACTTGCACCTTGCCAAGTGAAATTGTGGCACAGCTCACGTAACCTGGCTGGCTGTCTAAGACATGGTAACGTTTTGCTAATTAATGTCACAACTGTTATATATTAAAACGCTTCACCCAAGTTTATGGCACGTGTTTAATCCCCTGTACGATTTGGCATCACAACTTAGTACAATTGGACATTGGCTTTAACTCCCTCTGTAGCTCTGAAACGTGTTTGGATTTTCTGCGCAAATCAATGCGACAATGTGAGCTTTGAGCAGCTCTTAACGCTTATCACATCTGCACTAACCCTCACCGCCCACGCAGTTTATTCTGGCCAAACAGACTCGAAAAACTACGAATAAAGCTTTGGCATCTCACCAATAATTTGTGTTGAAGTGTGTGCGCGTTTGTGGCCACATTTTAGGTGTCAGTTGCAGGCCAAACGGAGGAACACAATATTACGAGTGTGACCGAAGCCAAACCAGAAAATAGAGCCTGCCAAGTTGCATGTTGGCCGTGCTGCCAAGCCAACTCAGCAATTGCCAAAGACACCCACAGCATTTCCACTCACAATCACATTTCGCAACCATAAAATATTCACACATATGCCACAGGCGCACACACAGAAACCAAAAAAAAAAAAAAAAAACAAGTAAACTGAGAAAAAATAAAGTAAAAATGATGGATATTATAATAGACATGCTTCATGTGCCGCGCAAAACAATAATAAGGTTTCAAAACCAACAAACAATAAAGTATAAAAATAGCAACACAAATGTTTGTATGGGAAAAAACGAGCAAGAACATAAAGTAGGGTTTCCAAAATTGAAATACTCTTGCAAATTTATGAAAGTTGTATTTATCCTTTTAAAAAATTAAAACCCATTTATACTAGTTACATTTTGATAAATATTTGAAAAAATTAGTTAGTTTGTCGCAAGATTTTTTTTTAAAATTAAACGATTTAAAATTCAAATATAATACCATCTGTAAACATTTTATATTCATAGTTTTAAAAAGAATATAACATAAATCGAATGCTCATTCATCCTTTGAAGATTTTCACTTCAATGCGTTACACACGAGATGACAAAATGATGCGACCCTCCCACAGGCAATAAATATTATGTGTAATAACCAACACATACTCTTGTATACATATAGGAATAATAGACAGCTATATGTAGGTGAGTAAAGATGAAGCGAGCTTAAAAGTTGCAGAGGCAAAATAAAGATTGGCATAGATATGCACGTGATTGGAATGTAAGTGGCTCCTACGGCGCCAAGAAAACCAAAGAAAGGAAAGAAATCTTTTCCAAAAACAATATATGTCATACACGACACACTGTTGACTGGTCATACACACACACACACACAGAGACACACAGACACAGACACACACATAACGAAATGGCCAACGAATTGAGTGGCAGTGGAAAAACGGAAAATGAAATGCACATTAGCACAGAGAGGCAAAGACCCAAAAGGCACTAAACTGCTAGCGGCATAAGTTGAGGAAGTGATAGGAAGGAAATTGTTACGTAGGCCAAAATCGCAGAAAAACGAGCAGCAACAGCAACACCAAGTTGCCACAAAGAAAGCACACAAATCGAAATAAATAAATAAAATCAAATGTGCTGTGGAAAAACTTTGGCTTTGCCGAGCTAAGTTAGGTAAAAGTGTGCGCCGTCTCTGCAACTTCCACGTTCCAGCCCGCACACCCCCCGCACAATGCTCTGAAATTACCTCTTATGAGCGTCTGGAGGTTACGCTTTAGGGAGCGACCGAAACGCATCGCCCCGACCCAAACTAACACGGAGTATATGTAACGCCAGCGTAACGGAAACGGAAACAAAGCGATAAACTTTTGTTAGTGTAGCTAGCGCCAATCCACACTCGAGGCCCACGAGAGCGTAAAAGTGCGAAAGTGCGCGCACCATTGCGACTAAGCAGCAGCAGTAGTAACAGTGGGGGCAGTCCTAGAAGCTATTTCTTATCAAGTTCTGTTGCCTTTAGCCTCGCCGTCTAAGACACAAGCAAGAACTGTTTTCAAACGGAAACAGCGCAGCATCAGTAACAGCAATAACAAGAACGGCATCAGCATCACCAGCAGCGTGTAAATGTCGGCTAACACTTGGCTGCGTTTCCTGACTCTACTAAAGAAAATAGTAAGCAAGTGTCAGTTGCGAGTGCTCGACTAACTAATGCCATGTAACAAAATCTAAAATAAAGGACATATACGATATAACAAATATATAGTGTTTCGCAGGAATATCGTTGTGTTTCTTATAGTGCTTCCCTATTTGAGGCTTACAGGGTATAAAATAAATGGGATAGAATCACACTCAACAGCTTTACTGAGACTCAATTGAACTGCGAGCAGCAAGGCGTGGTGTGAGATGGAAGGTGGTGGCACCGCTTACAGACTCCACTGGCTGCCAATGTGTAAAATACGGCTGTATTTGTACTGGCTGTGATTTTTGCCCTTTTAAAGCGTCAACGACAGAAACTTCGATTAAAAGTCTTTGTCCAAATAAAAGTCTAATGCAATTTGCTTTAATTTCCAACCGCAAACGAAGACTGATTGAGTACAAGTCCAAGAAAATCCAATAAAATAAAACTCTCTGCAAAATCAATGCCTAACAAGCAAAAACAAACCGAAATAAGTTCAAGGGAGTCAAAATCTTAATTTTCCACAACCGAAACGTGACACATTTTCGCTGGCCAAAAGCAGCCACCGCATGGCCAAAACTGTTTTCAACTTTATAAAGGAGTGTTTGTGTGTGTATGTTCTTGAGTGGCTCAATTGGTTGTTGCTTGTTTTGCTTTTGTCAGCCTCAAAACCAATTTCTTTTGTATTTTCATCACACGCAACATGGAAATTGTTTGGCTTGTTTTCGTTACCAGGTAACTTAAGTGGACTTTCGTCTGAATATCTTGAACAGACGATATTAAATTTGTCAACGTGTTAAGTTTGAGCTCAAACCTTTGTTTAAGTCAATTGGCATGACATTTTTTTCAATATCCAATGTCATGTTTTTTTTAATTACATATGTAATTACTTAACTGCCATTCACAAAGAATTTAAGAGCATGAAGAGAGCTGTTTAATGAAATATTAGGTAACTTTAAATATTACTCAAGCTTCTTTGCAATTTTGCAGACTAATATATTTATATATTTTTACATTACAAACGCAAAACCACTAAAATGTCGAATTTTCTTATAGATAATGGACTTATCCCATTGCATACTTATAAAGGTGCAAATACAACTGTTCGGGCGAAGCAAAACTGTCAACCACATGGCCCAAAATGTCATTTCGACTAAATACACCTTTTTCTTTTGTCAGTTTCTCATTTGATTTATGGGATAGGCAAAAGTATTTGTGGTGTGTGTCGGGCATGTAGTATACGTAAATGTCTGGCTGATTTGTTTAAACAAATGTCCAGATAGATTCGCTTTCCTTGTCCCTACAGCTGTCAGGTTCAAGCTTGTGCTCGTTGTGCCCTTAACCCAAGCCAGAGCGACCGCACTTTCTTCTAGTGTTTGCTCTGGTTTTGTAACTTTGAATGTGCGTCTCGGTGTGTCTGTGTGTGTGTGTGTGTGTGTGTGTGTGTCGTCCACTTGTCATGTCACTCAGCGTCATTGTCATGCAGACAATGCCAGGCAGTCAGTCTTCAATCTGCTACCTTCTGTTCCACATCCTCTTCACCTCTACTGTAGCAGCTACTTTTCGGTTCTTGCATTTCATTTACATTTTCAATGTCAGGTGGAGCTGCTACATAGGTTCTTTTTCTCTTCCAACTGTAAACTTCAGACATTTCGTAATTTACCGTTACAAATCAATTGTCAAGTTGTGCCCATGACTGGTGACCTAGACGTTTCCCTTTTCACTTCCCTCTTCTACCACTGTCATCGCGTGGCAATGCGTTGATATCCTTGGAAATGCCCAAGGAGAAGCATTGGCAGTTGCCCAAAGCGTTTCTGAAAATACTTAAACGTTATGTTGAAATATTTTACGCACAATTTATGTTAATTCGGCCACAGTTTGGCCATAAAAGCATCATACACACACACACACACGCACACACCAACCAACATATTTTTATGGCCTTGTCGATATTTATGCGAGATTTTTTTCGCATTCGACAAAAATTGTTTAGCTGCTTATAGTATGCTATAGGTTTTATACATAAATATGTATATGAACACATTTGCGACTACGTGCTGTGGCAAAAGTTGCGAGGTTCAGTGCACACACACTCACATACACATAGCATACACACACTCTTATAAAAACGTATATGCTGACTTTGTGCTAACATTTTGACAGCAAAGGCTTAAAGTTGTCAGCGCGTTCTTTAGGTATAATATTGGTATAGTTGTTGCTGCTGTTAGTCTTTTTGCTTTTGTTGTTAGCGTTGGCGCTTATTAACATATTGTTGTTTTTCACATGTCGCGCCATTGACAATTTATTTTGTTATCACCATACACGAAAGCTTAGTAACCTAAAAACAAAACCAAAAACTTTTCACCGACAAACAAAAATGCAATACTCGCCTGTGGAATAACCTGTACTCAGTGCTTCAAAGGATAAATAATCAGAATTCGCTTTGTTTTGAATTAATCATAGTTCAGCATAATTTTAGACACTATACACAATATAATTTCGAGTACATTAAACCTGTTAACATTTGATATTTTGATATAGACACTTTCTGTTTTTCTCGCATGCAGGGTATAGAAATGATTTGGACAACAAAGTATTTGTATTTAGCATGTAAAAACTTTGCTGTCAGCCCGAGATTTGCGAAAGTGATATGGACTGACAGTTGAAAAGCAAAATACATGCATATATAATAACAAGCCCCAAATGCCATTCAGAATGATTAAAGACTAGATTAAAGTCCTGTATTATGCAACATCCACATACGTATCCAGGAGTAGAGTGCAGCAGCAGCTGCAGTGTATATTTACAAACAAACGTGAATATGCATACGCTGGCTTCTTATGTCAAAATTGCCGAGCACTACACTCCAGGGGGCGGGAGTGCTTCAGGGAAGGAAGCTGAATGGAAAGCATGCTTAGTTGTAAAGACGTCGCGATGGTTGCAGGTGCCTCTTAAGCTCCACACACACACATAAATAAACACACTTACATTTACCGAGAGCTGGTAGTCATGTGGCTGCTCTGTATTATTAGCATAATTACAGGCGCATTAGCGTGCTGCGGATCTGGGCTTCAGGTGACTGGGCAATTGGCTTGGCTAATTATGATAGCTTTAAAGCATGCCACAGGAGGGAGATGTTAAACTCCACTTAAAGTCCATTTCAAAATTTCAACAATTTTGTTCACTTTATGTACATTTCCATAGTTACATACCACATACATAAGTCTCGTTTCTAATTATTTGTTGGGGCATATTGCTATTTTTTCATTTTCATTAACATTGCATTAATTAGCTTTTTGTTTTCATTTTATTTTGCAGCCTCGCTTCATGTTTACGCAAGAGTCGCTACTCGACTGCCCACATTAAACAACGCAGACCACGCAAGGTCAAACGGTGAGAGAGCTAGGATCTAGGAGCTGGTTTTTTTTTTATATAAGCCTCAAGCTCGAACAAAATCAAAACAAGTGAAAACAGAGAGTCAGCAGAGCACTGAAGGGACGGTGTCTTGGACTTGGACAAGCAGGACAACAACCATGCGTTGCCTGCGCAAGTTACAGCTGTTCGGGCTGTGCCTGACGCTGGGTGCAGTCGCTGCAGCGGCCTATCCCAATACCAACAGCAACACTAATAGAAAGAGCAACAGCTACACACAGCAGCAACAGTCGAAGCAGCCAATGTATACCTATTTGACCACATCGAGCACGTCCAGCCACAGGAATGACGCTCCTGCCATGCAGCCAGCCATTGTGTACGAAGCGGCTATGCCAAAGCAAGAGCAGCCTAACAATCCCACCATCGCCAGCACCACTTACCCCGCAGCAGCAGCAACTGTGTCTGCCTCGCCGGTTGAGGCATCAAAGAAAGTCATCGGTTCCAGGTGAGTTCACAGTCTCTTTGGCTAACGTTCGCGATCTTAACTTTGCAAACATTTCAACTCACCCGTATACCCTGTACATAACTAAAGTGATTAAGGAGAGTATTATGAAGTTCTGCCAATGATATTAATAGGCAAAAAAAAAAACACATTCGATTCCAATAAATAACAAAGCAACGTCGGCCTATATGAGAACGTTATCTGTATGTAAAAAAGGATCTTTAAAAATATCGCAGGGTTAGTCATTTATCTGACTCTTATGCCTAAAACAAAAAAGTATTAAGAAATGAATTATCTATAGTGCACATCCATTGCCTAAGGCGTCCAGCTGGCAGAGTATCGCCCAGTTTAAGCTCGGACATTTCAGCGCTGGGTACAGGATGTGATCTAGTCGGGCACTCTTGAGACGAGCTTTGTTACTTGTTTTACTTGGTATTTGTTTGCGTTTGTTGTTGCTGCTGTTTTCTGTTGTTAGTGAAAAGTCTTTTGTATGCCCAGGGTTTTTGCAATTTTTCCCACTAATTGAAATAGAATTTCCCTTTTGTTGTGGCGCGGGAGGGTCTGGTGCCTGTGGATCTGGTCAGTTGGCAAATTCCTTAGTATTTTAATTAATTTGCTCAACAGGCTCCACGGCGGCCACTTGACGGGGGCCCCAATAAAACACGTGGCATACCTTGCGGCGCTGCGTTTAAAAATCAACAACAACAATTAAAAAAAAAGAAAGGAAAACGAGAAAAAAACAACATCACAAAAACAAATTGAGTGCTCATTAACTTCAAATCAATGCTAATCAGTTGCTCTTCGTAGAGCACTTTTGTTATTTTTGGGTTCCTTTTTCTCTGAAAATGGTTTGGGGTAGCTAAGTGCTGCGGAGTCGCAACCCTTGAGCAGCTGGCTCAGAAAATTTGCACAAGCACAACGAAAATTAATATTTTTATTTTCGTTACATTCGGCACACATTTCGCTTGCTGGGAAATCCCAGGGTTCAGCGTCGTTTTCATATTAATTCCGGCGCGTAAACAAATTCGCAAACCCGCGGCATACGGCAGACAGTTGTCGGTTCACGCTTGATAATGATTACGAGCAGCTGCCGCTGCAAGCAATGATAATAATGATGACAATGTTGTTGTTGAGATACGCTTGGTAAAGCTGCAAGGAAAGATTTTTTTCACTTGTTCAATCGACCATTTGGTTTCACTTTATTTGCATTGCATATGTTTTAAGTGATTGCAGATTCAGCAGCATGGTATTTTCTATTGGCAATTTCAGCCGATAGCTATCTTTTTATAACCAAATATTTAAATTCTATATATTTCCATTTAAATTCTACACATTTTTTCCTCTTTACGCAGTGCAGAAAAAAATATATTTTAAAACCAATACGAAATGTAAAAAACATAGCATTTATCTTTAAAACCTTTTAAAAGGAATTTCCCATAAAAAGTTCAATAAAATATAATAAAGTTCTTAATATTTTATTATTATTATTTATTTTATTGAAAAAAATTAAACGCAAACTTCTCATACTTGGCAGTACGGCAGTACCATGGCCAACACAGAGGCAGCATGCGAGGCACACAGATGTTAGAAATGGAGTTAAATACATAGTTACTCGGTCACAACAGCAGCAGCAGCTGCATATGACAAAGCACGCATCTCTCACGTGCTTAAATGTTAATGATGTGCCATGCTAAATCTAGTTTGAGAGTCTGCATGCATGTATACAGTGCGTGTAGATATGTTAACTAACTACTACTTCTACTGTCAGATAGGAAAATGCAAATGCAGTGGGCTGGCAGCTAGCGAGCGTGACTGTGTGACTTTCAAACAGAGATTGCTTGGCATTCAAATTCTATTAAAATGCCTGCGGATGCGCCGCAAAGTATGCAGCATGACTTGCGTCAAGAAAGAAAATTTCAAAACTTAATCGCACTTGTTTGCCATTAATCACTGTCCAACACTCGATAGCATATGCTTTTTGAACTTTTTAGATTGGCAGATATATAATTATATTCTTTAACAGATGATCAATGTTTGGCTAAAATATATGTCCACCAACTGCTAGAAAAAAAGTCGCTTCTTGTTTGATATCGATCGATTTTAATAATCAAATGATGCAAACTTTATCTGCGCGTGGTATTCAACATATCGCAATATTGATGTCTCTAACTGTGCTGATTCTTAATATATAGTTTATGGGATACATACATTAACAACTTCAATATACCCATTTTCAACTGGTTCGTGTTATAAAAAATACACTTTCGATTAAAGTCTAGTTTCTTAATATTTACTATCTTCTCATCTTAAAGAAAATGCAACTAACTACCTTCTTCTTTCCAGTGTGATTTCGTCGGTGTCCGTTGTGCTAGATGGAAACGAGCCGCAGTTTACAGATGCAGTGGGACAGAAGGTGCCCAAGCCACAGCCATCGCTGCAGGTAGCCAGCCCCATAGATCTGCTCAATCCCGATCGCTATGAGTTCTACACCTTCGATGAGCATGGCGAGCTAATCAAGCGTCTGATGACCTTGCAGGAGATCCAGAGCATTGTGGCTAATGGCGATGGCGAAGGACCCTCGATAATACACACAGCACCACTGGCGGAACACGAACCGGAGAAGAAAGTTCAGGATATTGTAGACAGTGTGCAGCATGTGCTCAACAAGGAGGTGGCCAGCAGCTCATCGAAAAACAGTTCAGGCGAACTGCTGCCCGTACTCGATACGCCCGATGTCTCCTCTTCCTGGTCGCTTATACTACCCGCCATCTTTGGCAATACGGGCGGTGACATCTTTCCGCAGCAGAAGCCCCAGCAAATTGTTATGACTCCCGAATCGGAGCTGGTAGACACTTCGACACGTGCAGTTCCATCAGCAACACCAACGCAGCGCGTGACAAAGAAGCCGAAGCCGGCTAAACGTAAGCCGGGCAACAAGCGCAAGAACAACACCACAACCACCACCACTGAGATGACGCCGCAGGTGGTGCAGGAGGATTTGGATCCTTTGGAATCCGTTTATACGGGCATACAGCAGTATCAGCAGGCGGCAGCCAATATGCAGGATTTTGAAATGCTCCACATGCAGCCCATTTACCAAAAGCTCCCTAGCACCACCGCCAAGCCAGAGACCACAACGCGACGCGTCTTCTACAACAATCAGGAGTTCATACACACACCTGTTTCTTTCAGCAGTACTGCTAGCCACGCAAACACCACTGAAAAGATAATTTTGAACCAACATCTGGCCAAGAAACCAGGCAATGTGAATCGAAAACCTACCCAACCACATCGCGTCAAGAAACCAATTACCACTACCACCACCAGCAGCACCTCTTATCCATCTGGTGGAAAGCAAAAGATAAAGAAGAAAACACACACCACCACCACCACCAGCACAACACCAGTACCTAGTACATCCACTACGACTATCCCAACCACGGAAGCAACAACACCCGCTCCAGAGACAACAACCACACGAGCGCCGGTGCCAACAACGCAAAAGAAGAAGAAGCGCAAACCCACACGCACACCTGGACACACAGGCACCACCATCGGTGGCAACAAGCAGAGCAAACCCAAGCGTAAACCAACCCCGAAACCGAAGCCACCACATCAAGTCGCTGAGCCAGCTGTGGCAGCCAATGCACCACAGCATCAAGAGGCTATCATACATAAACCATCTCGTCCGCATCGTCCGCACAAGAAGCCTAAGCCCACACCAACATCAAGCACCACTTCCACCACACCTTCCACCACCACGTCCACCACCACTTCCACCACCACTTCCACAACGATTCCACCTGAGCCAGTAACACAACAAGATCCAGAAGCAAGCGCAGAGCTGCCCATTCCCGCATATGCTATACTTGCACCACAGCAAGACCTACCCGAAAGCCCCGCATATCAATTGCCAACGGCATCCATTATAACAAGCACAGCAGAACCCAGGACGACTGCAGCACCAACAACATCCCCTGCAATAACAACATCTGAATTAATTACAACAACCACCAAAACGACCACTAAGCGTCTACCTGCTCTGCATTATCAGAAAATACAGCCAGCGTCCACGCACGCCAGCACCACCAGCAGCACAAAGCGACCCACCACAGAACACCACCATAATAAAATACACGGAAAGCCCATTCACAGCGCCGCTACCACAGAAATCACCCAAGCCGAAAGCTATGGATACATAAATGCCATACCCACCAAAAGCACAACAACCACATCAACTACCACAAGCACCACTCACGCACCGTTGTATCCCGTGCCCAGTTACGATGCGGAAGCCACTGAAAATCTGCCAACAATTATCAGCACCCAGAATGAAGATGATAACTATGAGAATATGCAACTAAAGAAAACGCCGCTGCCATCGCTGGCATTGTTGCAACAACAAATGCAGGAACAGGGTGCATCCACTTCACCACCCATCCCTCAACTTTCAGCGGATCAGATGCACTCAGTTGATCAGATTATGCAAAGCCTAACTGAGGGCCTCCTTGCCAGCGATAAGAAGGATGAAAGCCAAAGTGTGGAGCCTGTTAAATATGATAGCGCGAACAGCAAAGAGCATATGGAAATGTTGGCTAACAAGAAGAAAATAAGCGTAAGCACAACTACAACAACTACAACACCAACAACAACTACAACTGCCAAGACAACAACAGAAACTCCTAAGATATCAACAACAATTCTGAATACACCTAAACCATTATCCGCTCACTATGGTGGCAGTACTTTATCCACCATGCTGGATGAGAATGAGGACACAAACACAAATGAGGAACCATTCGACTCCACGGAATCCACAAACTATAAGAAGGAAACAACACTGAGCAGCATGGAACTGGAACCGGATGAGCCAACAACTGTTGTTTTGATTACTGCAAGACCGCAATACTTTACGGCCACACAGCCACCACCAACATCACAATTTAAAAAGACAGAGAAACCATTGGAGGAGCCAGAGACCACAGAGCTGCCCTATAATACACAATTCCTGCTGACCACACCTATGGCGCCGATCGACGAAACTGAATTGGAAACAGGAACCGAGAGTGAGGCTTATGCTGAGGCAACAACAAGCAAATCCATAGAAGAGGCTAATCATGTGGTCAAATTTGAGCCACTGTATGCAGATGTGCCGGAGGCTGTGATTACCGAGCTAACCGAGGAGCAGCCAACCACCATTGGCTACTATGAGCAGCAATCAGCAGTGGCAGCAAGCACTGAACCGCCAAATGCACGACTTCCCGTTTCGGAGAGCACGACTGCCACTTTTGATGATGAGGATAGCACTGAGGTGACGCCCATGATAGCTAATCTGGTTGAACAGCTTAATCTGGAGGTACTCAAGCCAACCGATCAAATCTCCATGTCCAACTTCCAGACACAAGCAGCGACTGTTGCCTCCACCCTGGTGGATGGCAGCAATACCCTGGTCTCCGATGTTTTTATGAACTCTAACGAAACGAAAGATGAACTTCAGTTCCTTATGTCCGATGTCATCCAGCAAATCACACAGGAACATGATCACGTACAGGAACCATCCTACAAGCCGGCCACAGGTCAGGTAGACGATTCGCATCGTCTCACCAGTTTTGCCCAGCTGAATACATCATTTTTGTTGCCGCCAAAACTGAAGAAGCCGCAGCAAGAGATAACCACGACGACAACGGAAGAGCAGCTGGAGGATCAGGAAGTAACCACCACAATACCGGAAGCCGCTTACCTGTATCCACAGGCGCCAGCTGCTGATCCAATTGAGAGCACCACATTCAGGTCGCCGGTTTTATCGCTCTCACAAATCTATGCACAACAGCAACAGAACGAGGATGATGAGCAACAGCAGTTTGAACTAGTGCGACTGGAATCCATAAAACCAACAGAAGACGCAATCAAACAGGAAATCGTCGCAGAAGAAAAGAAAGAGGAACAGGAGCAGGAAGAGCAACAACAAGAGACGGCTTCAACTGCAATCCCAACAGACACCACAACAACCACAGAGCAGCAGCAGTACGGGGAGAATAGCAAGGAAACCAATGCCAGCGAGGAAGCGACAATGGCAACAAGCGTTGAGCAGCTAAACAGCTACCAGCCAGAAAAGGCGAGCGAAGAGCAAATGCCCGAAATGTTGACAAACGGCTACAATGAGCAAGTCCAAACGGAAGCAAACAGGGGCCAGGTGGAGGAGCAGACATCGACTAAAGCAGAAACAACAGCGGCGGACACAACAGCGGCATTTACAAATGTTTACCAAGACGCAGTAGAGCAAACATCAGTGGAGCAGCAAGCAGAACAACAAACGCAGCAGAGCTCAGAAGATGCACAAAAACAAGACCAGGATGAGCTGATGCAAAGTGTCGAGGATAGCGCCACAAATGCGGCACAGCTGCAGCCACAGTACAGCGAGCAGCCAGCGGAAGAGCACACAACAGCTGGAAGCGGCGAGCTCCTGCAGCAGGAGAAGCATGAGCAGCAACAGAAACAACCGGAGCAACAATATACAACAGCCAGCGATGAGATTGTGCCCACGGAAATTCCCGGCGATATGTCCATTGTTTCATCCGAATCGGATATGTCACTCAGTTCTGAGCAGGTGACCGAAAAACTCGAGCTAAGCACTGTGTCATCCATTGAGCTGGACGAAGAGGCTTTGGAGGATATATCCGATGAGTTGACGGCAACTCTAACCGAGGAGGATACAACAAATGCACAAAAATATGAAAGCCTAGACGATGAAGATCCCTATGTAAAGCTGGGCGAGACAACAGCCAGTGTGGTGAAACCGCAGCAGATTGAGGATCAGCATCAGCATCAGGAACAGGAGCAGGAACCGGCACAAGCGGAGCACAACTACAAGGTAACGCCGCCAATAGCCAGCTATGGTAGTCAGCCCATTGAACAGGCGGATGAGGAAGATGAGGAGGATCAGAATAGCTATCAGCCTGTGTTACTGCCCAGCAGCACAACGGAGAAAGCAACAACAACGAGCACCACCACCACCACCACTACCACCACCACCACAGAGCCACCTACAACAACCAAGCGACTGCACACACTAAAGCCAGTTTCCTATTATGTGCAGCCTTCATTGCTCGGCGGCTACAATCAGCTGGAAGCGCCACAGCCACCCAAAGTGCTACCCTACAATGCGAATAGCAACAGCAACATCCTGGGACAACAGCACCCACAGCAGCGACCCATGCAACGACCCGCCTCGCTAACCAATTTGATGGCTACATCCACACAAGCAACGCGACCGCCAGTTAAGCTAGAGCCAAGTCCCATTAGTTCACAGGGCTTGGAGGCCTCCACAGAGCGTCTAGATGAGGATGTGCTGTCTTTTGCCCGACTTTGCAATGAGTTGGCCTTTAGTTACTGGAAGGCAATTACATCGGAGAAAATTAGCTCTGCAAGAAGTCTTGTCATCTCACCATTTGCTCTGACCTCTATGTTGTCTATGGTGTTCTTGGGAGCACGCGGCAGTACATCGGGTGAAATGAACGAGATACTCAAGCTGGATGATATGGTTACCTTCAACCCTCATTTGATCTTCCGTAACATTACCAGCTCCGTGGAGCAGTCAACGGATGGCGAGATTGCAACTGCAGCATTTGTTCGAGAGATCTTTAGTGATCGTGCTAATGGTAAGATTCTGCCCTTCTTTAAGGAGAAAACACAACAATTGTACGCGGGTCACGTTGAGGAGGTCAACTTCCATGTGGTCAACGATATTGTGAGGCGTCGCACAAATCTCCTGGTGAAGCGCCACACCATGGGAAAAGTTCTGGAATATCTACGCACGAATAGTGTTTGGGTAAATGGCCCACTGGCCACCGTGTCCGCGAATCTCTTCCAAACAGATTGCACCCGGGGCTCGACAACAGATCGCGATGGCGAGATGTTCTTCCAGGTGCATCCTACGGTGCGTCAACGTCGTTTGGTCCCTATTCCAGCGGTGCTTTATCGCAGCGGATTCACAGCCGGCTATGATCCCAAGCTGGATGCCACAGTTGTGGCCTTTGGACACATACATGATACAGTAAGCACAGTCTACGTTATGCCTGGACATCAGAGCTCAGTGTCGCCAACGGATAATCTAGATAGACTCGAGCGGCAATTGGTTGAGACGGCATTTGGACTGGAGAATTCATGGAGCAAGTTGCTCACGGCACTTATGGATCGTCCGGGCATGGAGGTGCAACTGCCTCGATTCTCACATCGCTCCTTCGTCAACGCCTCTCTGGGTCTGCAGAAGATGGGACTCAAGGGTCTGTTCAAGTCAGACTTTGCCGATTTGCGCGGACTTACAGGTGCCGGCAATCGCGATATCTTCTTGTCGGACATGATACAGATCAATACGTTTAGCACTTGCGGCGAAGAGAAGATCTCCGATCATCATCACGTGGAAATGTATCCGGCACCACCGTTGCGCAAACGCAACAAGGATGTGGATGCAACGGATGATGATGCTTACGATTCCTCGGAGGCGATTATCGACTTTGGCTCGCTGGTGCAAGAATCGGCCCTAGGTCGTGGCTTCTACGATGATCTGCTGGATCCGAAATACTTGGAGCTGCCACTGCCATTGCGTCCGCGACAGGCACGTGTGCCGGATGCTCCCCGGCTTCGTTTCGACAAGCCTTTCCTCTATTTTGTGCGCCACAATCCAACAGGCATGATACTCTTCATGGGGCGCTTTAATCCGCGCTTGCTGCCATGAAACTCACAACAAATCACGCACATCCAACTTTAAGTAAGCCAAAATATCGACTATATAAAGACATACATACATAAATTGTTAATTTCCCTCTTTTTGACACGCTCCCCTCTTCGGAAAGGCGGTCGATACAATTAAATAGTGAAATGAAATGCCTGCAATTAAGTTAATTATATTTTTAATGCCAATTGCTGTGCCTTAATCCCGCGTCCTGCCACAGCCCCCGGCAATGATACGAGATTGATGTGCAGCAAAAGATGTAAAAGAAATATACTACAAAAATATATACTACAAATATATATATATATATACATATATATTTATATATATATTGGCAATACAGAATTTTACGCATTCTCTTCTATGCACGCACAAAATATCCAAATATTTTTTTATTAAATCCAGTTTGCAGTTTGCTGTACCATTATTTTCATTGTTTTGGCATCCATATTTTATTTACATTAAAATTTTTACGTTACGCAAACAATGCTAACGACAACAACAACAAACAAAGTTAAGCAAATTGGCAGCGAAATGCAAATGCAATCAAAAAGTGCGTCATGTTTTGGCAATAGCAGAAAGAATAACAACAACAACACCAACAGAAAATGTAATTTAGTAAAATAAATCTAAACAATACACAAAACTAAAATTTATGTATGCTATTATGTAAGCTTAATAATTCTTAATAAATAAATAAATGAATAAATCAAACAAAAACAAAACAAAATGAAAGAACTATAAAATATTTAAAATTGAATTTTCAGCTCAAAGCAGCCAGCTTTCCAAAACATGTAACCCGAACCGAATGTGCTGATGTCTTATGTTTTTCAGCAATATTGTGCAATGTTGTCCAATAAGCCATGTGACAAGCTAACACGCGTTTCCAGATGAGAAGGGAAATAACCACCAAACAGTCAACAACTGAAACTTGCATATCCCTTAGGAGGTAAAGATAGGATGGTAAGAACAAAGGAGAGCTTATTTTTAAATAAATTCAACTAAGCTGTCAAAAATGTAATTAATATTTTTGAGTAATATATAAGGAATAAAGTTGAACTGACAATAAAAGCTACCAGTGCTGGTCAGCGCTCCAGTAAAATATCATCAATAAGCATAAGACAAAACTAACAAAAGCAATATGCCGAACAAAACCAAAGTTTGCGAATGCTTGGAAATTCATTTGACAGGGTATGCTATAATAAAACTATGTATTAAGGTCAGTTAAGTTTCCAAAACAATTTAATGTAAACAAAGTTGTCTAAGGAATGCAACTAAATAACTATGCTCCGAATTCTAATAACAATAGCAAAGAGTATTTAAGTTTTTCCATAGGGCACAAAAACCAAAAACAAAAAATAGATGAAATAACAACAAAAGTACATATTTTAATTAATATTTAACAAGAATACGTATAAGCGATTCTTATCATGAAATCTGAATAGGTTTGTGCATGTTTTTGTGTGGGAAAGAGACTGTGTGTGTGTCTGTGGGCGTGTGTAGAGTTGTGTGTGGGTTTGGTGTGTATATGGGCATGAACTGACTGCCTGCAACTTTGTCAAACTTTTGTATACACGATTTTACTGCTCCGTTTTCCTGTGTTTTGTTGTTGTTGTCAGTATTGTTGCTGTTGTTGTTGTTGGCCTGCGGTTGCGTTGGCAACTGCGGACGGCTGCTCACTTGTATGTCGTTGTCGGTTTACGTTTTGCTCTTTTTTTTGTGAGTTTTATGCGGTTTTTGCAGCTAGCACGTACATATACATATACATATATGTGTTTGTTTGCATATGTGTGTGTGTGCGTGTGTACTTGTACGTACGAAATCACTGAAACAAGTAGCATACTTTGGGGCCAAACAATTGCCAGCCCGCTAACTGTAGCAAACTCAAAAAATGCTGAAAAACACAACAGGGGCAACAACAACAGCACCGCACTAGAAAAAAGCAAAACGGCTCACATCTAACGACTGTGGACTGCCACAAACTGGAAATATGTATGTGTGTAGAGGCATACTAACAGGCACCACACATGGAGTAGTGTCAATGCGCGGCAATTGTGTCTGCTATGCAATACAGTGGCAGAAATGGAGCTCGTTCTCATAATCTACAAACACATTTTAGACAGTTGCGTGGCTCTATACCCTGTACCAATTTTATATTCGTATAAAAAGCGTTTAAGTTGAGTTGTTTTAAATAATGCCTACAATTGCAAAAATGTATGTCAAATAAATTGATGAAAATTTTTCACATTCATTAAATATTACTTTGTGAATTATTTATAATAATATTCAAAACCGAGCAGACAAAACATTTTATAAAGGCCAACAATTATTAAAAAACTTAAATTAACTATTAAACCAGAACAAAATGAGTAAATTATAAAAATAATACTAACTACACATGTCCTTTGAGTTGTGATTTTATATTCTCATGCCTAGCGCTTCTCATCTTGGGTTCAATTCTTCATCTATTCAAAGCCTTAGATTCAAAACAAAACGCGGCAAGTCGGAAAATTTTCTTATAAACTGTTGCAGTCCTGTAAACAGAGTATCTGCTGGACGAGAGACATACTACATATATTATCATTTGTATGTGTTAAATGTACATATATTTAACACAAAAAACCCCCGAAAGAATTACGTATTTTTCTTATAGTAATGCCAGAGTGGACCACTTTATTATGCTGCTAATTTGTCATGCAGCTGCGAGTCGCGACATTTTATGCACTAAATAATACTAAAGTGCAACTAATTTGCAAAAATTTGTATTGCTGTCAGTTGCTGGTAGCTACTATTACTTTTGCTGCTGCTTTTGTTGCTTACAACGACTGTATCCGTTGTTGTTGTTTTTTCGTAGCAAAATCGCAATTTATATCCGCACGTGTTGCGCCAGGACGACAAGAAAAACGGAATACAAATCTGTCATTGTGCGCCACGCTTGTAACTATTATTATTATTATTGTATTGTGTAATAAGAAAAGAATTTTTGTTTTTTTATTTGCTGTTACACTCTTTGCTGCTGCTGGAACAATACGACAGCTGGACTACAATGTCCCCACAGACCCAAAGAGAAGACCCTCCCACAACAGCCGCTCATTGTAATTGTTGTTCAACGAACTTTTTCGTTTTCCGCTTTTCCCTTCTATTGCTTTTGCTATTGCTGCCGCTGCTGCTGCTGCTTCCAAGGTTATTTTTCGTTTTCGGCTTTTCCGCTGCTTTTTCTTTTGTTTTGCTCAACGCTTTGTGTGAAGTGTCGTATTTTGCTTTCATAGCACCTGTCGAAATTACGCAAGTGTCACTTAGAACGGGTTAAGGCAACAATAACACAACAAGTGTAACAGCCAGCAACAACAGAAACAACATTGTTCTTGTCTTCAATCCTTTCAAGCACAATGGACCGGCTGGGGCTGTTGTTTTTATTGTGGTGTTGATATTGTCATCGCGTTAGCTAATGTTATTTGCATTCCATTCGTCGCTTTATGTGAGCGCGCACCTTTTGAAGGTCTCCACACCAATGTGTCGTACTTAATGGAGTTTTGTGATTTTTACCTTTGACCCAGGTCTAACGAGTTGTTTTTTATTTACATTTTTATTGGGCTGATGACAGAAAAACTAAATTCAATATACGTTCCTCAACTTTTTTATACGCTGTCAACTTTTTGTGCTGGCTTAAAAGTGAAAAAATGCGAAAACTTTGGCGCTTAATGAACTAGTTAGCGAAACCACTGACTCTGAGGTCAGCTGCTAATTAATTTACATTAGCAATTTGCAAGCAATTAATTGACTTTTATTGGCATTTGACTGCATTGCCAACAACAACAGGAGCAAAAACAAATATCCACTATGTACTTAATACTGTGTATAGTAGTAATGTATGCTTATGCAAAGTTATGCGCTAATCACAATGCAGACTCCACTTCTGTCAATGTGGCTTAATTAGAAAGTCACCAGCGCCAGAAGGCAGAACTATGCAAATGTAGCCAAATACAAAGCGATGTACTTATGTATGTATTAGAAATTATATAAACAGCAAAATATCGAAATGCGGAACATACAATGTCGAAAAATGATATAAATATTAGAAAAATCGTTATTTTAAAAGATCGGACCTTTGAATCAAACCAAATTTTTAGAAATAAACCTTAACCAAAAAATCCTTTATACAGTTTTTAAATAGAGTATTATAAAGTCTTCTTATTTAAATTAATTTAATGAAACTTGAATTGTACAGCTTATGCGATTTTCCAATATTCAATCAATTGCACAAATGGCTTTGAGCCTTACAATACTTCAATAAACCTAATTTTAGTCAGATAAACATGTGTCAATCAAAGCCTTTGCACAATCAGGCACACAATTCAAATAATTCAGAAGCCACAAAACTTAACCACTCCAGCAGCCAAGTATTTGCGAAAATGTTGTAAATTTCATTTGGTAAAATAACGCTTTAATTGTGTTTCCTTAACATGCCCCGAATTTGCTATTTACACTACTGCCAGCAAGTTTTTGCCTGCCCTTTATTCAATTTATGTGAATGCAACTGTTGAAACCAGTTATAAGGAGAGGGAGAATGATGGGACTGAATGCCCCCACACAATGCAATTTCCATGCCAAGTAGTTGAGAGACTTGGCACATTTGTCTACACAACTAGGGAACGATAATTTGAAGAGGCAAAAGCGAAATGCAAAGCAAAAGCAAAAGTCTGCAACACTCCAAGGATTAATTTAAACGCGAAAAGTGAAAGCGCTACCCGAGCTTTCCCCAGCAGCAATAGCTGAAGCAGCAGTCGCATAGTCAAAGGCAAGTTGTGCAAATTTATGTTATATATTTCGAAAGTTAAGTATTTGGCTTTGTGGCTTGGGACCTGCCAAATGAGAGCACGCAAATGCTGCAAGCTCAATCGGAGAGTCGGCGAATGCGAGTGAGTTTAACCTGAAATTTAAATTATTAGCTGGACGCTGGACGTCGTTCACATGCCATAAATATTGCCACTAGCCAGCGGCCAAATGGCGACAAAAGCTGGCCACAAGAAAATGGCAGACACGACTCAGCATGCACGTTCCCCATGGGGCAAATACACACACCTACAAACTGATGTGTGTATATGTATACAATTTTAGACAGCAGCTCGGCGTGGAGCCGGCGATGAGTCCCAGAACCAGCAATAAGGCAGCCCGACCACATGTCCAGCCGACTCCATCGGCAGCCTGCCGCCAGTGAGTGAGTGTGTGTGTGTGTGAACAACCGGCAGTGTTGCCCAACGATAAAACAGCAAACGAGCCCAAAATGGTTGCTTAACAAGTTTTGTTATCTGCCAGCTTCGTTTTTTGTATCGAATGTTTATAAATGTTTACACAAAGTTTACAAAATTTCTATAGGGTATATGTGATTCGAAATATTTTTAAACAGAGTATTCAGATTGTTTTGACTATATCGATATTTTGTGCGAAACTTTCAAATACGAAAAATATACACTTTAAAAACTTAGCTTTATAATCATATATGTCTGTTAATCTATTTTTAAGTTCTTGACATAGGGCGTATTATATTCGAATGCTTTCAACTGTGGCAGACTCACACGAGTTTTATGTCGTTGCAGCTCTTAAATGTATGCGTAAATGTTTGAGTGTGGGTGAGTCTTGCATGTTTTGCGCTGGACCGCAAATTCTGATATAATTTTTTTTTCCTTGTTTGTGGAAAATTGTAAACTGCTCCTTTTTGTGTTTGTGCGGTGTTCCAACGCTTGCATTTAAAATTAGTCGCTTGTAGTCGCTGTGGTTGTCAAATTGTTTTTGTTGTTGTTTCTGCTGCTGCTGCTGCTGCTGCTACTGCTGTCACTGCTGCCGAACTGTTTTCATTTGCAACTCTTTGGCAACTTGTTTATGCGACATATATGTACATACATATATAGTAATTAAATTTAACAACCCCGACGACAGCAGACGCTGCATCACGGCAGGCACGCAATTTAAAAGTCATGTGAGCATTCAAATTTAATTAGATTGCCATTAAAGCATAATCCTACATTGGTTTAAATAGTATTAGGTTAAGTTATTATGCACAGCTGTCAACAAGCTTTAGTTATTTATGTTGTATTAAATAGTTTATTTTTATACATGTGCAAGACTCTAACATTCTGAATTTAAATTAATTAGTTCAGTATGTTATTTTCGATTATGTATTAGATATAAAGGAACGTAAATTACCGAAGCAATACCAAGCTTGGTCTTCTGCTCTTACTCTCAGCCAAATAGCATTTTTCATGAAGGCAAATACAGATTTAATTCTGCACCTAATATTCTATTATATTTTTTATTTTCTAGCTCCTATTGATACACATGATAAATTGACTAGAAATACCGTTCCCAAACTTCAAGACTGCTGCAGAAGCTTAACTGAACAGCCACCTGACTTAAGAAATATATTTAAACAACTGACAGCTTTAATAACTTTTCTAATCTGTATGCAATACAAAAAAAAAACATAATACCAACTAAAGCTACGCATTCCCTGCACCAGTCTTGGCTTATTAAATAAGAAGGATTTTAATCAAAGCCATGAGAACATTCGCAAACACACGCTAGGTAATCACAGAAGGCATACATAAATATAAATCTAGGGAAGTGTTGGAAATTTATGTGTGTTGTTGTGTGTGTTTTAGCTGTTGCTGTGCTGCAGTTCCGACTGTTTTCATGCCAAATAAGCCTTCGTAAATAATGAATAGTGGCGCTGCGAAGGGGAGCTAAGCCGGCGACCGTTTTTAATAATTATCAACAATAACAACAATAACACAACCAGCAAATCCAACACCAGCAGCGAAGCGTGCACAAATTAGTAGCCAAGGATTACCGGCAATTATTATCATTGCATGCATTTGCCGCCATTATTTTGATTGCTTCGTTTGCTTTTGATGCCGAGACCACCCTAAAGAGGGTCGGCGCGAGTTGGTTTAGTTATTGCCCTGCTGACTGCCAACTGCTGCCTGTTGGCTTGGGTCAACTACAAGCCATTTTTCACAATAGCCATTGCTCGCCGCATAACAACAGTAACAACAACAACAACACATACAATAACAACAGCAACAAATACCAACGATTGCATATGGTATGAAAGGTTTATTTATATTTATGAATTCATCATGTTCATACGGTAGTTATGCGCTCGCTGAACAAATGTAAGCATTGCCATACTGTTCGCCCTATTTGTTGCGGCCAAATATGTATAAAAATCATGCATTTCAAAACATTGTATTGTATGGTTAGTGGTTGGGGAGGGGCAATCCTTGATATTCATTTTTGTTGTGCATAAATCCAGCATCATGTGAATTGCATCTACTGGTCTCTGATATTTTGTGTTGCAATCTTCTTTAGGCAATGGTGCCATTTCAAATAACGCAATCCTTTCTACATTATATGACAAAAACTGCATTGAATTTTGTTAATATTTCTGTCGCTTGAATGCACTCGACACTTCTTTGGCTCTTAGCTGCAGGGAATTAACAGTTTTTGATGTTGAAATTAAAATAAGCTTTTGATCATTTTCAAAGTTATCAATAATAGATGTAAAGAATGTTTATTCCTGCAATGGCAAATAAATAATTTAGATAATAACAAGCAGAAAAACTTCGTTAACTATGATAATAAATTACATGAGGCATGAAAGAATCATCCAATTATAACATTTTGCCTCTTTTAAGGAGGTTAAGTGGCTTTGTCGATGATTTATCATTTACAGTTCTCATTTGTTGCACTCCAACTCAGCTTATCACAGTCAGAATATCTATAAAAAAAAATCCCAACAACTAAAACTAATTTGTAACTAGTTGAAAACTTTTTACCGGCGCCTTTGACATGTGCCTAAAATACGTTAACTAAGTCCTTTAGCCTCAAGCTCAACGAACGGTCGTCTGTTATCTACAGGCGCACACGAACACAAACACACACACGGCGCAAGCAGATTAAAAAAGTTTCAAATTTAAACCAAGCGGCGTATTAATTTATTTAAGACCCTTAAATTATATCCTTTGATGTAGAGCATACATTTCTTTGGTTCGCTTGCCTTTCGCCAACTTTTAGCCGTTTTTTTTCTGCTGTGCTTAGACCAACCCCAATTCAAGCCGTGCAACTACTTTTGGCGTATGTAATTACATTTTTTCCACATAAAAACTCAAAAAAAAAAAAATTAAACACAAAAAAAAGAAAATGGCAGCAACAAAAACTAGATGCCGCCTACACGAAAAGCGTAAAAATTACACATGCAGCAGTTTGCTGGCCTTTTTATAGACAACCCCGTGAAAAAATGAGCAGAGATTAAAAGCGTTTCGAAGAGCTAGTACTCTACATTTTGAAACCTATTCAATATTATAAAGATTTTCAAAATTGTATTAAATGGAGAATTGTAATAGATGCTTCAAATATAAATAAATAAAATATGCTTCAAAGTATAAGATTTATTCAAAAACCCCAAGTCATTTACTTTAATGAGCACAATTTTAAATGTTTAATGTTTGTCCCAACAATGCACTTAGTTTAATTTATATAATGTTAAATATTTAATATGTTTTAAATATTAATTTAAGCTTTGCATCTGTGTAGTGAAATATGTGTTTTATAAAATTCTCTTTTAATGGCAACAAGCAACAGCCTAAAAGTACACTTAATCCTTTGTCAGGGTATTTGAAACTTAGCCGGGCAACGTCTGAAGTCAGGAGAGCAAAGCCTGCAAGCCACAGCTGCAGCATACACATATGTGCCCGCGTGTGGCTGTATGTGTGTGTGGGTATGGTGTGCAGCGTAGCGGAAATAATGAAATTATTAACACTTGAGCAACTTCCGGATAAAAAACAAAAGCGCTGCAACAGCAACGTCGTCGTTGTCGACTGTCAAACAAAAAAAAAAGCGTCAGCTGCAAGACAAAAAGTCGAAAAAAAACTGGCGAAATACATTAAATGAGCGAAGAAGGCATGTAAACGGCCACAGAGAGGCGGAGACAGCGGATTGTGGGGTACGGGTGGCTGTCCAAGGTGGAGGTTGTATGGAGGCGTGCGGCAATCATAATTGCAGTGCAAACTTGGCTACGGTTTGCCACAAAAACAAATACGAACGCAAAACTAGAGAAAAACCCAGTGAAAAATGCGCATAATATACATGTGTGTGTATGTGTGAATGTGTATGTGTGTGTGCGTGCAAGCAATATAAAAACACTTCTTCCATTTTGAGTCAAGCAACAGACTGTAAATTTTTGAAGAAGTCATAATAGAGCCGTTGGTATATTTTCTATAAACGAATTGTGGCGCTCTGCTACACATATAAAGCATACGTCTCGTTGTGCAGACAATAAGTACAATAAAATATACACAAAAGAGTAAGGGGCGGAGGGTGAGGGGATAAGGGGGGTGTAACAACGGGTGTAAAGGGGGTTAAAAGGACCACATGCTCTACTCAACTTGACGTTAGTTACGCCTGCATGAATTTCCAGTTAAGCTGTATAATTGAAAGACAGTTGACTGGTTGACTGCCCATCTGGTTAACTCGCAGTAACTGCTTCCGGCACTGGCTAACACAAACTAACTTGTTAGCTACTCTTCGAGTTGCCTTTGCTGGCTAAGCAATTTAAATGCAACAGCTAAAAGCATATAGATCTATTACACATTTAGCCGCAATCCAAATAGCGCACTCAGCAGTTGCAATCACCGAGTCAAGCACTTGGAAAAATTTTGTCTCAACAGAACAGAACAGAACAGCAGCAGTTGGAGTTGGAAAAAAAAAGTGCAGCAGCTGCGAATCCTTTTTCTGTTTTTACTTAATATATGTATGTGATTATATTTGAAGCATATGCGTATTTTTTTGCTGCCTTTGTCTTTCACACACATAAAGCCAACGGCTGCCAGCGAGTTGCGTATTTATACTTTTTCTTATTTTCTGACTGCTCCAAGCAGCTTAAAACTAACGTGGCTTAAAAGGCGTTCTAAAATGTTAAGCCATACGTGTAGAGTTTTATGCTGGGTTAGTCAAAGACAAATCTGTGCAATTGCTTTCGCACAAGTGCTGAAAAGCTGTTCTCATCGTCAGCATTTAGGTTAGAGCTTTATATTACATTTTCAGATTTTCTTGCTTAAAATACATTTCTCTTAAAGCTCTAAATAATCCATTACAGCATTTATAATTTATTATAAATAAAATTATTGTTGCCTATTAATTTTTACATATTTTTTAATCAAAATGGTTATGCAATATTAAGAATGAATTTTATTTTAGAGACTATTTATTCTCACGGTTAAAAGCATTTTACGCATTTCTTAACGTTGAGAGTCCGATATAAACATACAATCGCTTGATTCGCTGGTCCTGCAGAAGCTGCAGCAGCAGCTGTAAAATAAATTCCATAAATTACTCATACGCAGTGTATGAACTTAATATGATTCATAAATAACATTAAAACTGATGAAGTACGATGAAGTCGCCTCGCAGCGACTTCAGCTGAGAAAACAAGCAGCATAACTTTCAAAATTTCACTCATTTTGTGCGCATTTTTCAAAAATGTTGCAGTTTCTTGTCGCCTTTCGGTTCTCCTGTTGTTGTTTCGAGTGCATTTTCCCGTTGCGCCAAAGTTTTGACTCTCCGCTTGCGAACGCATAAAAATGTTTTTCGACCAACAACACATTGCCACAGCCCTCACTCTCTCTACACAACGGCGTGCTTTGGCATTTGTTTATCTATTTTTAGAGCGACAATTTTGTAATGAATTTATTACTATGCCATGTGCCAAGGGTTATGCATAAGGCAACAACAACAAAAATGAAAAAATAATACAAAAAAAAAAAAAACTGTTGAAAATAAACTTAAATTAACTTGCAATGCATTGCCGGAGGACGCGGCTTGCATAAAGTAGCTGCAAGGGGACAATGGGACACATACGTATATGGCCACGGATAGGATATTTCCCTAGAAATTTGTCAAGTAACCAACGAAGAACAACTTTTTGAGTGCAGTTCTTCTTTATTTTTTTTCCCATTACATTATTGCATAACAAATTTGGCCATTACTCTGCAATGTTTCAGGGAAGTATTTAACCGTATAGTAGCCACAGTTATCGAGGACCTTTAAAACAGCGGTTGACTTCCTTTATCAAATATCGCAAATGTGAAGAATAAGTCAACTTTTGAAGATTTTGCTGTAATTTTATATACTCATAATGTGTTGAATGTATATCGCTTTATCTAACAAATGTCAACTACTTAAAATTCAACTTGCTTTTAAGAAATCAATTGTGGTTCTTTTTACAGGGTATTCTTCTGCACTGCAATTATGACTTTTTTGAGACCGCAATGCTAATTTTTGGTGCAGCACAAAGCCATAATTTATTCACTCTTCTTTCTTTTAAATCAAAATTCAGCGGATAAAACTTTCTTAATTTTGTTTCTTTGATCTGAGATTTCTCGTTAATTGCGTGCGTATACTTAATTTTTATATTAATACATACATATGTATGCGCATTGTTCGCTCGTTCAACTTACATCAGATTAACTGATGCTCACAAAACATTGAACAATTTCTATACGCCCCATTTGCCGCAAGTTCCCTCGATGAGCTCCAAGCCGGACCGATTCATTGTTGTCTTATTGCGCTGCCTTTGAATGTTGGATTGAATGTGTGTGTGTGTGTGTGAATGTCAACGCTTTTACACTTAATTAATTAAACGTAATTGAAAATCAAATAAAATGAAAACCAACTGAGACAATAGAAGTGCAAGACAATAGCGTAAAATAGCAATTGATATTGTCATTAAGAGGAAATGAGCAAAATAATGAACTGCATTGACATACACATCGACAGCATACACCCATACCCACACCCACACACACACACACTCCATCGAAATGAGTTCGTATTCGCAGCTGCTGCCAAAGGCCAACACATTTGGCAAGTCGCCTGGACAGCTAACAACAACAGTGCGACAATTGCATTGCTGTGATTCACAACAACAATAAAACTTAATATGTGCACAAGTGCTCAACCATTTTGTGAACTCTGACACGACATGTCCAATTTCCAACTCAGAAGAACAACAGAATCTTGAAACTGAACGAAACTACCATAAGCATAAAATACCATACAAACAAAATCTTTAAGCAAAACTAATATTCCGATAAAGTTAGTGTCCAAGCGTTTCTCAGCTTTAGCCTATTAGGCTTATTAGATTGAAAAGAAAATCAGAGTCAATTTCTACAAATTATATAATATATGTTAGATTACCTCAGTTCAAGTAACTACATATACAATAAACATTAAACATTATGCATTAAACAAGGTGAAATATTCGTATTCATATTGCGTTAATTTACACAAACTGAGAATGCACCTTGCACCCAGTGACTACTGTAGTAATAGCACATAAACAAGGAGCACAACACACAAATTGGAGGCAACTGGTTGCCAGAATGAGTTTCATAGCAACCGTTGTCTTCCAGCCACCATAATAAGGCGCGAGTGGGCGGTGCATCAACTTTAAGACCATAACTATGCGAGAGTTTGGGGGATGAGAGGCATTACATTCTGGGGTACGTTACTCAAGGGCTAACAATTTCAATTGCTGTACTCAGCTTGTAAATGACAATGGGAACATTCGCTGGAATGCTTGGGTTGGGGAGTGAACGTTGGGAATATATGTAGCTGCCACTGCTAGTTGTCTAAGTTGTTAACAGGCCAAAAACTGCTGTTGAAGGAGGTCACATGTATAATTAATGGAACGCATTGACTGCTGATTGATTTCAGCAACATAAAGCAACAGGTAAGCAGTTAAGAGTACGGGGGTGGAGGGTGCGTTGGGGAGAAACACACTTGATTGGCCTGAGGACCGGTGCCCTTTTAAAACGCTATCAGCAAATTGGCAAATGACAAGCAAAAAGCCAAAGAAAGAGAGTAAAATAAAAAAAAAATGGGCGACTACAGCAATGCAAAATTAATTACTAGAATGCAAATTAATTGCTGTCCGTTTGCTTGCTTGCAGCTTGGCAAGCGCATAAATCTCCCGTCTGTCTACACAGTCCCGAGCACGATTGGCCATAGAGAGTTTTCAAAACGGAGCGCGGGTGGCGGCGGAGGAACGCACTCAGATAGGGTAAGAACGGTAAAGCTCGTACTCGCAGTCAGCAGACAGAAAGTGGCAGCCAAAAGAAAAGGCTGCATATATATACACACCCTAACACACAAACACATGTGTATATGCAATGACAAACAAATTGCCTAGCGACAGGGCAACGAAGGAGGTGGTAGTCAAAACCTAGTTGTGGTTTGCTGCTGACTCTTTGCACTCGTTATATGGGTCGGGGAATGGGCGTGGAGAGTTGGAGTTGCTGGGTGGCAATAATGCGAATGCACGCTCAAATGAATTGCTTGCCATGCGAATTGTAGTGTCAAGATTTGCACAATCCCTTCACCACATCCTTCCACACTCTGTCTAAGCATTGCAGTGGATACTTTCATTTTGTCGTTCAGTATGTGGGCCATGTATCCTGACTTAAACATATTTATAATATAAGTTATCGGATACAAGCTTATATATGATCAAGCTCACGAGCTAGCAATGTAACTTGGAACAATTAATATTCAAATGTAGACGTGAGCAGTTAGACTATGGTCTGCAAGGGTATCTGAGCGACATACTTTTTATCCATTTTTTTTCTCGATGTTACAAAAAGCGTCAGTTTTTTGAGCTTATTTGCAAAAAACTTGAAAGCAGTTAACCAGACTGATGCAGCTTTTTAAAAGGGACGGATTGCGCAAGGTTATGTAAAGGTTATATACAAGTATTCTTCTATGTACCATTATACTAAACTAGACGAGTTTTATATTAGAACTGTACAATAGCGGTATTGTTATTATGCCACAAGATTAAGACTTGATATAAGTTCGTGGCCAGCATAAATTTGGCTTGCATACTTCAAAGGGCTGTTAGTAAATTTAAATTGGAAACAGATGCTACAACAACAGACGCTTTTCGAAATTCATAACAAAAGCAAAAAAAATTATTACCAGAAAATATTTGTATATTCAATATCATTCGATATACAATATAATTTATACAATAAATTACCCACGCAGGTAATGCTTGCAGAGGCCCTCATAATAATGATACATATTAAATTAAAAAAAAATATTCTTATATTTTGTGTTTATGCCTTGATTTAAGCGCGCTCTTAAATTGGCCGAAGGATTTATCATATTATGCGTAGCTATGTACATACCATATGTGTATATATGTATGTATATGTGGGTAAATTGTCTGAAGTTTGTGATATTGTTGTCGTTATTGCAGCAGCTGAACCAAAATAATATCAACATTTATCCAACGGCGACAAATAACATAAGCCGCAGCAAATTTAAATACACATGTCGCTATTATTGCAGCTGCTGGAATACAGCCTCTTACTGCTGTTGTTGCTGTTGGCTATTTATGTGGCTTAATGCGGCAGTTCTTGTTGTAGTTGCTTCTGCTGCTGCTGCTGGGCGGAAATTGTATTGCGGCCAATATGGTAAATTGCCTTGAATCTACCTTAAAACCATATTTCAACACTAGATTACACAAACAGGCAATGCCGTGGTTGTAGCTATAGCAGCAGCTGTTCTTGTTGCAATTGTTGTTGTTGCTGTTGCTGTTGCTGTTGCTTATGTTGTCGTTGCTACACTGCGGTACGCCATTACACCAAAATACTATCATAAAATTTCGCGCAAGCGTGTGTCTCGGCATTTTAACCAACAGTTTTGGGCTAACGCAACAGCAACAACAACGCACGACAGCAAAATCAGCAGCAGCAGCAACTCGCGTCGAGCACACACACACACACACACACATGCATCGCAGTATATAAAATGCACACATGCAAGCCGTACCCACATACTGAAACATATTCACACACACATATTTTTGTTATTTTGGCTGTGCCTCGTTGTTGCAGGCTGCGGTTGCGCTTAAATGTGTCATTAAAGTAACAACAACAATGCAATGGGGCAAAACAAAGTGTGCTACACTCCAAAGCTTAGATTTCAGCAGTATCCACTAAAAAAGAACCCAGAATGTGGCTTTATAAATCAAACGAAACGCTAACAGCACTCGAGCACATTTCTCTGTTTCTTTTTTGGCCTTGGCCAAATCATTCATACGGGACAAAATATGAAAAAAGAGCGGCAAAAACAGCCCGAATACCGAACAGCAAATATGCAGCATAACAAATGCATCATTAGCATGTCCCCAGCTCCAGTTGTGGACCAAGTCCCTGTCCCTGTTCCTGTCTCCTATCCCTGTTGCTATCTCTATTCCAATTCTCGAACGACACATGCAAAACGATTTGAACTGCAAAGACAGAAAGCAAAAATTGTCTTTTGTTGCCTTTTCACTCCTTTTTTTATAATTCATTCACTTTTTGTCATCAATGTTGAATTTTTGCATAGAAAATTGAGCTTTGGCCAAACTAACAATGAACTAAAATATGTAAATTTATTTAACATGCTCGCCGAAGGAGCGCCAGAAGCATAGATTAAGCGAGATAGTCAGCGAGGGTGCAAGGGAGATGATGGCTAAGAGCGAAATAACAAAATATGCAGCAGCACGGAGCACTCCAGAAAACAATCAATGGAGGACAATGCACATTTCCAACTATTCTATAGAAAAATATTTCATGTAGAAGCAAATATAAAATACATTATTTGACTTACATTCTTTAATTTTTGATTATTTTTGACTTGAAAATAATGATTATTATTATTATTATTTTGTTTCAAGTAATTATCACAATTATTGTTTATGTTTATTCATGTGTATGCTTGAAATGAATTGTAAAATTATCTGGACGTACAAGACAGTAAGACTTTAATAAATGCATTAATAATAAAATGAATTTCAAAAAATTTTGCAAGCATATAAATTACTTAAAAATGTAAATTGAAACTTTGTTTATCAAATTTGTTAATGTGTATCTAAAAATAAGAGTTGTAAAATTTTCAACTCATCAATTTAACGCGACCATTTTACAATCGGTTGCGGGAAAGTCAGTAAGAAAGTCGCCATCGAGCCTTGTACACCCACAAAACCACACACACATACAGAGGGAGAAGCTGCTTAACAACACAACGGTATGCAACATACACACTCGCTCACACTTGGCCATGTTTGTAATAGTGTGAGCGCACATGCATATGAAAACCGCTTTCGTTTCCGTTTGCTGTTGTTGTTGCTGTTGGAGTTGCTGCTACAGCCATCAGATAGAGATAGGTGCAAAAAGGTAGAAACAGCGACGTACAACCAGGCAACGAGATGACAATCAGGCAGACACTGCTCGCCAGCAATGCCAGAAATGAAATCCAGAAAAAAGAAGAAAAAAAACAGAGAATGTTACAATAGGATCTAACCGACGGCGTTATACACTGATACCAGTGACAAATAACTAAAACTAAGTGGAAAAGAGATTAGTAACAATCAACCATCTAAATGTTTGTGGTGACATGGCTGAAATATGCATAATTTTGTGAAGGAAAATGTTTTTAAAATTTGTGTAATCGGACTTTAAAATTTTGTCATGTTCTCCAAGGTTTTCCAGAGTTCCGACGAAGCTCAAATACTTGCAAATGTTTTTGAAAACAATCCAAAGTTCAAAGTCTCTAGACAGACTTCAAAACAGACTCATATTAATAATGCACTTTTTACTTTACGAACAGAGTACAAAAAGGGAAATATAAGAAACGCCCGTTCGTGCATGGCTGGGAAATAAACAGGAGCACAGGTTTTCATTTGCTTCGCTTGTTGGCATTGGCGTTGATGTTGCAACGTTTGCTGTTGTTGTTTTTGTTTTTTTATGCTGTCATGCAGGCAAAGTAAATTATGCGACGTGTAAAATCAATAAATCAACACGTTTATTTCTGTAAACGTAATTTGGAGCCGTGAGTCGTGTCGAGCTTTTTGAGTTCGTCAGATGTATGTGGGTTATATAGAGTGCATTTTTCGATCAGTTGGTAATCCCCCAAAATGTATAACATTTAAATTTGTATAAATTGAAAGGAGAAAACGCACCAGCTGGCATATGCCAATGAATTGCACGTCAGTCGTATGCTTCTTAGCTGGTCCCGCTGCCGCTGATGTTGCAACAGCGCAACAGCTGCGATTCATTACAAAATACGATTTTCCTTTTAGCACCAGCAGCCACAGTAGCGCGAAAAACTTTACTGCATTTGCTGTGCAATTTTCAAGCTCGTTGAACTCGCGCTTGCAGCAAACTTGGCTAAGGCAAAGATAAACACGCTTAGATATATATATATATCTCTCACTCTATATATATATATATATATATATATACATATATACACACGTGCATATGTATCGTATCCTTAGCGTCGTTTGGCACATGGCAAATGCTGAGTGCTTTATTGTTATGTTTTAAAATTCAATGAATTCTAAAAATCCTTTTGCTTGCTCTGTTGCCGTTTGGCATCGCATTTTGTTGGCTTGCATTTTGCTACGCTTTTTACTTTGCCACACGACAAGTCGACAGAATTTTGTAGTCATCACATTAACAATATAATGTGGCGCCACATTGTTGCCATTGTTATTGCTGCTTGTGCTGTTACAGTTTGTAGCTCAAGCGACCTGATCTGCACTTCATTTATTTAAAACGTGCCCGTTAGGTGCCAACTCTTGCAACAAGGTCAAACAGCACCCCTGAGACACTAAAAGTGTAAAGAAAATGCAAATGCAAATGCAAATGAATATGCAAATGCCAAATGAAATTGTTGCTACCAGGATTGATTAAAATCGATTGCAATATCATTATGCAAGTATAATCTATAGTTATAAGCACTCGTATCACTCTTTACGTATTTTGAATTTGAAGCCTTCTTAAATACCAACGCCTCAAAATATTCACAATATAATTGTGGCAGTCAAAACAAAATTATCTTTCTTTCTAAAGCACATCTGGTCACTTCCCATAATTCACAGCGACTGACCCTTCCTCTTCTTCAAGTTGGTGATCACACAATTGATATCGATGTCGATCGAGTTAGCAAGGAACACAGTGTCATCCGCGAACGTGGCAAGCAGAGTGTTTCTGGCTACCGGAATCGGCAAGTCCGCGGTGTACAATGTGTACAAGGCATGTCCGAGGACACTACCCTGCGGTACACCCGCTACGATGCGGCGGATGTTTGATCGCTATCCCCTAACTTCAACCATAAAAGAACGGCCAAGCAGGTAGGACCTCAGCAGTAAATACTGCGCCGATGGTAGTAGGGACTTAAGCTTAAAAAGCAGGCCATCATGCCATACGCGATCAAACGCTTGCTGGATATCCAGGAAGACGGCAGAGCTGTACTGCTTATTTTCCAGGGCCTCGAGGACATGCTGTACTACTCGATGAACTTGCTACAACAAATGTTAAACTGATTTTTGGAAGTAGACGGAGGGCTAGGAGCTTGCTCTACCTCTGTCGCGGGTTGGCCTGGTATTGCAGTACCGCCAGGATTCGGCCCAACTTAATAATACATGAAACCCTTATTGAATGATAGCTGCGATCATCTGACTGCCGAAGAGTTGCATACTTTTAAGCGGTTCGATTTAAATGCTAAATTAAAAAGAAATTGTTGCATACTTTGAATAGCGTGTATTTGAAGTTATTCTACAATTAAATCGTTTAACTAAACATTTCTGTTCGCCTGTTATTTTGAGTGGGGGAACAATACGAAAACTCGAAGAAAAAAGCTCTTATATGTGAAATATTGATTTTTATTTTCATAGGAGCTTGCTCCACCTCTGTCGCGGGTTGGCCTGGTATTGCAGTACCGCCAGGATTCGGCCCAACTTAATAATAAATGAAACCAGTTAAATCGTTTAACTAAACATTTCTGTTCGCCTGTTATTTTGAGTGGGGGAACAATACGAAAACTCGAAGAAAAAAGCTCTTATATGTGAAATATTGATTTTTATTTTCTTAGGAGCTTGCTCCACCTCTGTCGCGGGTTGGTCTGGTATTGCAGTACCGTCAAGATTCGGCCCAACTTAATAATAAATGAAACCAGTTAAATCGTTTAACTAAACATTTCTGTTCGCCTGTTATTTTGAGTGGGGGAACAATACGAAAACTCGAAGAAAAAAGCGCTCATATGTGAAATATTGATTTTTATTTTCATATGAGCTTGCTCCACCACTGTCGCGGGTTGGCCTGGTATTGCAGTACCGCCAGGATTCGGCCCAACTTAATAATACATGAAACCCTTATTGAATGATAGCTGCGATCATCTGACTGCCGAAGAGTTGCATACTTTTAAGCGGTTCGATTTAAGTGCTAAATTAAAAAGAAATTGTTGCATACTTTGAATTGCGTGTATTTGAGGTTATTCTACAATTAAATCGTTTAACTAAACATTTCTGTTCGCCTGTTATTTTAGTCGGGGAACATAGGGCTTTTTGATCATAGTTTTGCACCTAAATCAATCCAACACTTAAAGTTAAAAACGTGATAATGGGTCGGAAGACAAGTAAAAATACTGGCCTAAAATTAGGCATTTGGGCATGGTCGAAACTTCAAAATATCATAAACTTCGTCAAAACTCAACTTAGATTAAAAAGCGAGGGCTTTCTGATCATAGTTTTGCCCCTTAATCAATTCTACACTTAAAGTTAAAAACGTGATAATGGGTCGGAAGACAAGTAAAAATACTGGCCTAAAATTAGGCATTTGGGCATAGGTCGAAACTTCAAAATATCATAAACTTCGTCAAAACTCAACTTAGATTAAAAAGCGAGGGCTTTTTAATCATAGTTTTGCACCTAAATCAATCCTACATTTAAAGTTTAAAACGTGATAATGGGTCGGAAGACAAGTAAAAATACTGGCCTAAAAATAGGCATTTGGGCATGGGTCGAAACTTCAAAATGCCATAACTTCGTCAAAACTCAACTTAGATTAAAAAGCGAGGGCTTTTTAATCATAGTTTTGCCCCTCAATCAATCCTACATTTAAAGTTGAAAACGTGATAATGGGTCGGAAGACAAGTAAAAATACTAGCCTAAGAATAGGCATTTGGGCATAGGTCGAAACTTCAAAATGCCATAACTTCGTCAAAACTCAACTTAGATTAAAAAGTGAGGGCTTTTTAATCATAGTTTTGCACCTAAATCAATCCTACATTTAAAGTTGAAAACGTGATAATGGGTCGGAGGACAAGTAAAAATACTGGCCTAAAAATAGGCATTTGGGCATAGGTCGAAACTTCAAAATGCCATAACTTCGTCAAAACTCAACTTAGATTAAAAAGCGAGGGCTTTCTGATCATAGTTTTGCCCCTAAATCAATCCTACATTTAAAGTTAAAAACGTGATAATGGGTCGGAAGACAAGTAAAACTACTGGCCTAAAAATAGGCATTTGGGCATAGGTCGAAACTTCAAAATGCCATAACTTCGTCAAAACTCAACTTAGATTAAAAAGCGAGGGCTTTTTAATCATAGTTTTGCACCTAAATCAATCCTACATTTAAAGTTGAAAACGTGATAATGGGTCGGAGGACAAGTAAAAATAATGGCCTAAAAATAGTCATTTGGGCATAGGTCGAAACTTCAAAATGCCATAACTTCGTCAAAACTCAACTTAGATTAAAATGCGAGGGCTTTCTGATCATAGTTTTGCCCCTAAATCAATCCTACATTTAAAGTTAAAAACGTGATAATGGGTAAGAAGACAAGTAAAAATACTGGCCTAAAAATAGGCATTTGGGCATAGGTCGAAACTTCAAAATGCCATAACTTCGTCAAAACTCAACTTAGATTAAAAAGCGAGGGCTTTTTAATCATAGTTTTGCACCTAAATCAATCCTACATTTAAAGTTGAAAACGTGATAACGGGTCGGAAGACAAGTAAAAATACTGGCCTAAAAATAGGCATTTGGGCGTAGGTCGAAACTTCAAAATGCCATAACTTCGTCAAAACTCAACTTAGATTAAAAAGCGAGGGCTTTTTATTCATAGTTTTGCCCCTTAATCAATCCTACATTTAAAGTTAAAAACGTGATAATGGGTCGGAAGACAAGTAAAAATACTGGACTAAAAATGGGCATTTGGGCATAGGTCGAAACTTCAAAATGCCATAACTTCGTCAAAACTCAACTTAGATTAAAAAGCGAGGGCTTTCTGATCATAGTTTTGCACCTAAATCAATCCTACATTTAAAGTTAAAAACGTGATAATGGGTCGGAAGACAAGTAAAAATACTGGCCTAAAAATAGGAATTTGGGCATAGGTCGAAACTTCAAAATGCCATAGCTTCGTCAAAACTCAACTTAGATTAAAAAGCGAGGGCTTTTTATTCATAGTTTTCCCCTCAATCAATCCTACATTTAAAGTTAAAAACGTGATAATGGGTCGGAAGACAAGTAAAAATACTGGCCTAAAAATAGGCATTTGGGCATAGGTCGAAACTTCGAAATGCCATAACTTCGTCAAAACTCAACTTAGATTAAAAAGCGAGGGCTTTCTGATCATTGTTTTGCACCTAAATCAATCCTACATTTAAAGTTAAAAACGTGATAATGGGTCGGAAGACAAGAAAAAATACTGGCCTTAAAATAGGCATTTGGGCATAGGTCGAAACTTCAAAATGCCATAACTTCGTCAAAACTCAACTTAGATTAAAAAGCGAGGGCTTTCTGATCATAGTTTTGCACCTAAATCAATCCCACATTTAAGGTTAAAAACGTGATAATGGGTCGGAAGACAAGTAAAAATACTGGCCTAAAAATAGGCATTTGGGCATAGGTCGAAACTTCAAAATGCCATAACTTCGTCAAAACTCAACTTAGATTAAAAAGCGAGGGCTTTTTAATCATAGTTTTGCCCCTCAATCAATCCTACATTTAAAGTTAAAAACGTGATAATGGGTCGGAAGACAAGTAAAAATACTGGCCTAAAAATAGGCATTTGGGCATAGGTCGAAACTACAAAATGCCATAACTTCGTCAAAACTCAACTTAGACTAAAAAGCGAGGGCTTTTTAATCATAGTTTTGCACCTAAATCAATCCTACATTTAAAGTTGAAAACGTGATAATGGGTCGGAAGACAAGTAAAAATACTGGCCTAAAAACAGGCATTTGGGCATAGGTCGAAACTTCAAAATGCCATAACTTCGTCAAAACTCAACTTAGATTAAAAAGCGAGGGCTTTTTAATCATAGTTTTGCACCTAAATCAATCCTACATTTAAAGTTGAAAACGTGATAACGGGTCGGAAGACAAGTAAAAATACTGGCCTAAAAATAGACATTTGGGCATAGGTCGAAACTTCAAAATGCCATAACTTCGTCAAAACTCAACTTAGATTAAAAAGCGAGGGCTTTCTGATCATTGTTTTGCACCTAAATCAATCCTACATTTAAAGTTAAAAACGTGATAATGGGTCGGAAGACAAGTAAAAATACTGGCCTTAAAATAGGCATTTGGGCATAGGTCGAAACTTCAAAATGCCATAACTTCGTCAAAACTCAACTTAGATTAAAAAGCGAGGGCTTTCTGATCATAGTTTTGCACCTAAATCAATCCCACATTTAAGGTTAAAAACGTGATAATGGGTCGGAAGACAAGTAAAAATACTGGCCTAAAAATAGGCATTTGGGCATAGGTCGAAACTTCAAAATGCCATAACTTCGTCAAAACTCAACTTAGATTAAAAAGCGAGGGCTTTTTAATCATAGTTTTGCCCCTCAATCAATCCTACATTTAAAGTTAAAAACGTGATAATGGGTCGGAAGACAAGTAAAAATACTGGCCTAAAAATAGGCATTTGGGCATAGGTCGAAACTTCAAAATGCCATAACTTCGTCAAAACTCAACTTAGACTAAAAAGCGAGGGCTTTTTAATCATAGTTTTGCACCTAAATCAATCCTACATTTAAAGTTGAAAACGTGATAATGGGTCGGAAGACAAGTAAAAATACTGGCCTAAAAACAGGCATTTGGGCATAGGTCGAAACTTCAAAATGCCATAACTTCGTCAAAACTCAACTTAGACTAAAAAGCGAGGGCTTTTTAATCATAGTTTTGCACCTAAATCAATCCTACATTTAAAGTTGAAAACGTGATAACGGGTCGGAAGACAAGTAAAAATACTGGCCTAAAAATAGACATTTGGGCATAGGTCGAAACTTCAAAATGCCATAACTTCGTCAAAACTCAACTTAGATTAAAAAGCGAGGGCTTTCTGATCATAGTTTTGCACCTAAATCAATCCTACATTTAAAGTTGAAAACGTGATAATGGGTCGGAAGACAAGTAAAAATACAGGCCTAAGAATAGGCATTTGGGCGTAGGTCGAAACTTCAAAATAACTTCGTCAAAACTCAACTTAGATTAAAAAGCGAGGGCTTTCTGATCATAGTTTTGCACCTAAATCAATCCTACATTTAAAGTTGAAAACGTGATAATGGGTCGGAAGACAAGTAAAAATACTGGCCTAAAAATAGGCATTTGGGCGTAGGTCGAAACTTCAAAATGCCATAACTTCGTCAAAACTCAACTTAGATTAAAAAGCGAGGGCTTTTTAATCATAGTTTTGCACCTAAGTCAATCCTACATTTAAAGTTGAAAACGTGATAATGGGTCGGAAGACAAGTAAAAATACTGGCCTAAAAATAAGCATTTGGGCATAAGTCGAAACTTCAAAATGCCATAACTTCGTCAAAACTCAACTTAGATTAAAAAGCGAGGGCTTTTTAATTATAGTTTTGCACCTAAGTCAATCCTACATTTAAAGTTAACAACGTGATAATGGGTCGGAAGACAAGTAAAAATACTGGCCTAAAAATAGGCATTTGGGCATAGGTCGAAACTTCAAAATGCCATAACTTCGTCAAAACTCAACTTAGACTAAAAAGCGAGGGCTTTTTAATCATTGTTTTGCACCTAAATCAATCCTACATTTAAAGTTAACAACGTGATAATGGGTCGGAAGACAGAAAAAAAGCGATCACATGTGAAATATTGATTTTTATTTTCATAGGAGCTTGCTCCACCACTGTCGCGGGTTGGCCTGGTATTGCAGTACCGCCAGGATTCGGCCCAACTTAATAATACATGAAACCCTTATTGAATGATAGCTGCGATCATCTGACTGCCGAAGAGTTGCATACTTTTAAGCGGTTCGATTTAAGTGCTAAATTAAAAAGAAATTGTTGCATACTTTGAATAGCGTGTATTTGAAGTTATTCTACAATTAAATCGTTTAACTAAACATTTCTGTTCGCCTGTTATTTTGAGTGGGGGAACAATACGAAAACTCGAAGAAAAAAGCGCTCATATGTGAAATATTGATTTTTATTTTCATATGAGCTTGCTCCACCACTGTCGCGGGTTGGCCTGGTATTGCAGTACCGCCAGGATTCGGCCCAACTTAATAATACATGAAACCCTTATTGAATGATAGCTGCGATCATCTGACTGCCGAAGAGTTGCATACTTTTAAGCGGTTCGATTTAAGTGCTAAGTTAAAAAGAAATTGTTGCATACTTTGAATTGCGTGTATTTGAGGTTATTCTACAATTAAATCGTTTAACTAAACATTTCTGTTCGCCTGTTATTTTAGTCGGGAAACATAGGGCTTTTTGATCATAGTTTTGCCCCTCAATCAATCCTACATTTAAAGTTAAAAACGTGATAATGGGTCGGAAGACAAGTAAAAATACTGGCCTAAAAAAAAAAATTTGGGCATAGGTCGAAACTTCAAAATGCCATAACTTCGTCAAAACTCAACTTAGATTAAAAAGCGAGGGCTTTCTGATCATAGTTTTGCACCTAAATCAATCCCACATTTAAGGTTAAAAACGTGATAATGGGTCGGAAGACAAGTAAAAATACTGGCCTAAAAATAGGCATTTGGGCATAGGTCGAAACTTCAAAATGCCATAACTTCGTCAAAACTCAACTTAGATTAAAAAGCGAGGGCTTTTTAATCATAGTTTTGCACCTAAGTCAATCCTACATTTAAAGTTGAAAACGTGATAATGGGTCGGAAGACAAGTAAAAATACTGGCCTAAAAATAGGCATTTGGGCATAGGTCGAAACTTCGAAATGCCATAACTTCGTCAAAACTCAACTTAGATTAAAAAGCGAGGGCTTTCTGATCATAGTTTTGCACCTAAATCAATCCTACATTTAAAGTTGAAAACGTGATAATGGGTCGGAAGGCAAGTAAAAATACTGGCCTAAAAATAGGCATTTGGGCATAAGTCGAAACTTCAAAATGCCATAACTTCGTCAAAACTCAACTTAGATTAAAAAGCGAGGGCTTTTTAATCATAGTTTTGCCCCTCAATCAATCCTACATTTAAAGTTAAAAACGTGATAATGGGTCGGAAGACAAGTAAAAATACTGGCCTAAAAATAGGCATTTGGGCATAGGTCGAAACTTCAAAATGCCATAGCTTCGTCAAAACTCAACTTAGATTAAAAAGCGAGGGCTTTCTGATCATTGTTTTGCACCTAAATCAATCCTACATTTAAAGTTAACAACGTGATAATGGGTCGGAAGACAGAAAAAAAGCGATCACATGTGAAATATTGATTTTTATTTTCATAGGAGCTTGCTCCACCACTGTCGCGGGTTGGCCTGGTATTGCAGTACCGCCAGGATTCGGCCCAACTTAATAATACATGAAACCCTTATTGAATGATAGCTGCGATCATCTGACTGCCGAAGAGTTGCATACTTTTAAGCGGTTCGATTTAAATGCTAAATTCAAAAGAAATTGTTGCATACTTTGAATAGCGTGTATTTGAAGTTATTCTACAATTAAATCGTTTAACTAAACATTTCTGTTCGCCTGTTATTTTGAGTGGGGGAACAATACGAAAACTCGAAGAAAAAAGCGCTCATATGTGAAATATTGATTTTTATTTTCATATGAGCTTGCTCCACCACTGTCGCGGGTTGGCCTGGTATTGCAGTACCGCCAGGATTCGGTCCAACTTAATAATACATGAAACCCTTATTGAATGATAGCTGCGATCATCTGACTGCCGAAGAGTTGCATACTTTTAAGCGGTTCGATTTAAGTGCTAAATTAAAAAGAAATTGTTGCATACTTTGAATAGCGTGTGTTTGAAGTTATTCTACAATTAAATCGTTTAACTAAACATTTCTGTTCGCCTGTTATTTTGAGTGGGGGAACAATACGAAAACTCGAAGAAAAAAGCGCTCATATGTGAAATATTGATTTTTATTTTCATATGAGCTTGCTCCACCACTGTCGCGAGTTGGCCTGGTATTGCAGTACCGCCAGGATTCGGCCCAACGTAATAATACATGAAACCCTTATTGAATGATAGCTGCGATCATCTGACTGCCGAAGAGTTGCATACATTTAAGCGGTTCGATTTAAATGCTAAATTAAAAAGAAATTGTTGCATACTTTGAATAGCGTGTATTTGAAGTTATTCTACAATTAAATCGTTTAACTAAACATTTCTGTTCGCCTGTTATTTTGAGTGGGGGAACAATACGAAAACTCGAAGAAAAAAGCTCTTATATGTGAAATATTGATTTTTATTTTCTTAGGAGCTTGCTCCACCTCTGTCGCGGGTTGGTCTGGTATTGCAGTACCGTCAAGATTCGGCCCAACTTAATAATAAATGAAACCAGTTAAATCGTTTAACTAAACATTTCTGTTCGCCTGTTATTTTGAGTGGGGGAACAATACGAAAACTCGAAGAAAAAAGCGCTCATATGTGAAATATTGATTTTTATTTTCATATGAGCTTGCTCCACCACTGTCGCGGGTTGGCCTGGTATTGCAGTACCACCAGGATTCGGCCCAACTTAATAATACATGAAACCCTTATTGAATGATAGCTGCGATCATCTGACTGCCGAAGAGTTGCATACTTTTAAGCGGTTCGATTTAAGTGCTAAATTAAAAAGAAATTGTTGCATACTTTGAATTGCGTGTATTTGAGGTTATTCTACAATTAAATCGTTTAACTAAACATTTCTGTTCGCCTGTTATTTTAGTCGGGAAACATAGGGCTTTTTGATCATAGTTTTGCCCCTCAATCAATCCTACATTTAAAGTTAAAAACGTGATAATGGGTCGGAAGACAAGTAAAAATACTGGCCTAAAAATAGGCATTTGGGCATAGGTCGAAACTTCAAAATGCCATAACTTCGTCAAAACTCAACTTAGATTAAAAAGCGAGGGCTTTCTGATCATAGTTTTGCACCTTAATCAATCCCACATTTAAGGTTAAAAACGTGATAATGGGTCGGAAGACAAGTAAAAATACTGGCCTAAAAATAGGCATTTGGGCGTAGGTCGAAACTTCAAAATGCCATAACTTCGTCAAAACTCAACTTAGACTAAAAAGCGAGGGCTTTTTGATCATAGTTTTGCCCCTCAATCAATCCTACATTTAAAGTTAAAAACGTGATAATGGGTCGGAAGACAAGTAAAAATACTGGCCTAAAAATAGGCATTTGGGCATAGGTCGAAACTTCAAAATGCCATAACTTCGTCAAAACTCAACTTAGACTAAAAAGCGAGGGCTTTTTAATCATAGTTTTGCACCTAAATCAATCCTACATTTAAAGTTGAAAACGTGATAATGGGTCGGAAGACAAGTAAAAATACTGGCCTAAAAACAGGCATTTGGGCATAGGTCGAAACTTCAAAATGCCATAACTTCGTCAAAACTCAACTTAGACTAAAAAGCGAGGGCTTTTTAATCATAGTTTTGCACCTAAATCAATCCTACATTTAAAGTTGAAAACGTGATAACGGGTCGGAAGACAAGTGAAAATACTGGCCTAAAAATAGACATTTGGGCATAGGTCGAAACTTCAAAATGCCATAACTTCGTCAAAACTCAACTTAGATTAAAAAGCGAGGGCTTTCTGATCATAGTTTTGCACCTAAATCAATCCTACATTTAAAGTTGAAAACGTGATAATGGGTCGGAAGACAAGTAAAAATACTGGCCTAAAAATAGGCATTTGGGCATAGGTCGAAACTTCAAAATGCCATAACTTCGTCAAAACTCAACTTAGACTAAAAAGCGAGGGCTTTTTAATCATAGTTTTGCACCTAAATCAATCCTACATTTAAAGTTGGAAACGTGATAATGGGTCGGAAGACAAGTAAAAATACTGGCCTAAAAATAGGCATTTGGGCATAAGTCGAAACTTCAAAATGCCATAACTTCGTCAAAACTCAACTTAGATTAAAAAGCGAGGGCTTTTTAATCATAGTTTTGCACCTAAGTCAATCCTACATTTAAAGTTAACAACGTGATAATGGGTCGGAAGACAAGTAAAAATACTGGCCTAAAAATAGGCATTTGGGCATAAGTCGAAACTTCAAAATGCCATAACTTCGTCAAAACTCAACTTAGATTAAAAAGCGAGGGCTTTTTAATCATAGTTTTGCACCTAAGTCAATCCTACATTTAAAGTTAACAACGTGATAATGGGTCAGAAGACAGAAAAAAAGCGATCACATGTGAAATATTGATTTTTATTTTCATAGGAGCTTGCTCCACCTCTGTCGCGGGTTGGTCTGGTATTGCAGTACCGTCAGGACTCGACCCAACTTAATAATAAATGAAACCAGTTAAATCGTTTAACTAAACATTTCTGTTCGCCTGTTATTTTGAGTGGGGGAACAATACGAAAACTCGAAGAAAAAAGCTCTTATATGTGAAATATTGATTTTTATTTTCATAGGAGCTTGCTCCACCTCTGTCGCGGGTTGGCCTGGTATTGCAGTACCGCCAGTATTCGGCCCAACTTAATAATAAATGAAACCAGTTAAATCGTTTAACTAAACATTTCTGTTCGCCTGTTATTTTGAGTGGGGGAACAATACGAAAACTCGAAGAAAAAAGCGCTCATATGTGAAATATTGATTTTTATTTTCATATGAGCTTGCTCCACCACTGTCGCGGGTTGGCCTGGTATTGCAGTACCGCCAGGATTCGGCCCAACTTAATAATACATGAAACCCTTATTGAATGATAGCTGCGATCATCTGACTGCCGAAGAGTTGCATACTTTTAAGCGGTTCGATTTAAGTGCTAAATTAAAAAGAAATTGTTGCATACTTTGAATTGCGTGTATTTGAGGTTATTCTACAATTAAATCGTTTAACTAAACATTTCTGTTCGCCTGTTATTTTAGTCGGGAAACATAGGGCTTTTTGATCATAGTTTTGCCCCTCAATCAATCCTACATTTAAAGTTAAAAACGTGATAATGGGTCGGAAGACAAGTAAAAATACTGGCCTAAAAATAGGCATTTGGGCATAGGTCGAAACTTCAAAATGCCATAACTTCGTCAAAACTCAACTTAAATTAAAAAGCGAGGGCTTTTTAATCATAGTTTTGCACCTAAGTCAATCCTACATTTAAAGTTGAAAACGTGATAATGGGTCGGAAGACAAGTAAAAATACTGGCCTAAAAATAGGCATTTGGGCATAGGTCGAAACTTCAAAATGCCATAACTTCGTCAAAACTCAACTTAGATTAAAAAGCGAGGGCTTTCTGATCATAGTTTTGCACCTAAATCAATCCTACATTTAAAGTTGAAAACGTGATAATGGGTCGGAAGGCAAGTAAAAATACTGGCCTAAAAATAGGCATTTGGGCATAAGTCGAAACTTCAAAATGCCATAACTTCGTCAAAACTCAACTTAGATTAAAAAGCGAGGGCTTTTTAATCATAGTTTTGCCCCTCAATCAATCCTACATTTAAAGTTAAAAACGTGATAATGGGTCGGAAGACAAGTAAAAATACTGGCCTAAAAATAGGCATTTGGGCATAGGTCGAAACTTCAAAATGCCATAGCTTCGTCAAAACTCAACTTAGATTAAAAAGCGAGGGCTTTCTGATCATTGTTTTGCACCTAAATCAATCCTACATTTAAAGTTAACAACGTGATAATGGGTCGGAAGACAGAAAAAAAGCGATCACATGTGAAATATTGATTTTTATTTTCATAGGAGCTTGCTCCACCACTGTCGCGGGTTGGCCTGGTATTGCAGTACCGCCAGGATTCGGCCCAACTTAATAATACATGAAACCCTTATTGAATGATAGCTGCGATCATCTGACTGCCGAAGAGTTGCATACTTTTAAGCGGTTCGATTTAAATGCTAAATTTAAAAGAAATTGTTGCATACTTTGAATAGCGTGTATTTGAAGTTATTCTACAATTAAATCGTTTAACTAAACATTTCTGTTCGCCTGTTATTTTGAGTGGGGGAACAATACGAAAACTCGAAGAAAAAAGCGCTCATATGTGAAATATTGATTTTTATTTTCATATGAGCTTGCTCCACCACTGTCGCGGGTTGGCCTGGTATTGCAGTACCGCCAGGATTCGGTCCAACTTAATAATACATGAAACCCTTATTGAATGATAGCTGCGATCATCTGACTGCCGAAGAGTTGCATACTTTTAAGCGGTTCGATTTAAGTGCTAAATTAAAAAGAAATTGTTGCATACTTTGAATAGCGTGTATTTGAAGTTATTCTACAATTAAATCGTTTAACTAAACATTTCTGTTCGCCTGTTATTTTGAGTGGGGGAACAATACGAAAACTCGAAGAAAAAAGCGCTCATATGTGAAATATTGATTTTTATTTTCATATGAGCTTGCTCCACCACTGTCGCGGGTTGGCCTGGTATTGCAGTACCGCCAGGATTCGGCCCAACTTAATAATACATGAAACCCTTATTGAATGATAGCTGCGATCATCTGACTGCCGAAGAGTTGCATACTTTTAAGCGGTTCGATTTAAGTGCTAAATTAAAAAGAAATTGTTGCATACTTTGAATTGCGTGTATTTGAGGTTATTCTACAATTAAATCGTTTAACTAAACATTTCTGTTCGCCTGTTATTTTAGTCGGGAAACATAGGGCTTTTTGATCATAGTTTTGCCCCTCAATCAATCCTACATTTAAAGTTAAAAACGTGATAATGGGTCGGAAGACAAGTAAAAATACTGGCCTAAAAATAGGCATTTGGGCATAGGTCGAAACTTCAAAATGCCATAACTTCGTCAAAACTCAACTTAAATTAAAAAGCGAGGGCTTTCTGATCATAGTTTTGCACCTTAATCAATCCCACATTTAAGGTTAAAAACGTGATAATGGGTCGGAAGACAAGTAAAAATACTGGCCTAAAAATAGGCATTTGGGCGTAGGTCGAAACTTCAAAATGCCATAACTTCGTCAAAACTCAACTTAGACTAAAAAGCGAGGGCTTTTTGATCATAGTTTTGCCCCTCAATCAATCCTACATTTAAAGTTAAAAACGTGATAATGGGTCGGAAGACAAGTAAAAATACTGGCCTAAAAATAGGCATTTGGGCATAGGTCGAAACTTCAAAATGCCATAACTTCGTCAAAACTCAACTTAGACTAAAAAGCGAGGGCTTTTTAATCATAGTTTTGCACCTAAATCAATCCTACATTTAAAGTTGAAAACGTGATAATGGGTCGGAAGACAAGTAAAAATACTGGCCTAAAAATAGGCATTTGGGCATAAGTCGAAACTTCAAAATGCCATAACTTCGTCAAAACTCAACTTAGATTAAAAAGCGAGGGCTTTTTAATCATAGTTTTGCACCTAAGTCAATCCTACATTTAAAGTTAACAACGTGATAATGGGTCGGAAGACAAGTAAAAATACTGGCCTAAAAATAGGCATTTGGGCATAAGTCGAAACTTCAAAATGCCATAACTTCGTCAAAACTCAACTTAGATTAAAAAGCGAGGGCTTTTTAATCATAGTTTTGCACCTAAGTCAATCCTACATTTAAAGTTAACAACGTGATAATGGGTCAGAAGACAGAAAAAAAGCGATCACATGTGAAATATTGATTTTTATTTTCATAGGAGCTTGCTCCACCTCTGTCGCGGGTTGGTCTGGTATTGCAGTACCGTCAGGACTCGACCCAACTTAATAATAAATGAAACCAGTTAAATCGTTTAACTAAACATTTCTGTTCGCCTGTTATTTTGAGTGGGGGAACAATACGAAAACTCGAAGAAAAAAGCTCTTATATGTGAAATATTGATTTTTATTTTCATAGGAGCTTGCTCCACCTCTGTCGCGGGTTGGCCTGGTATTGCAGTACCGCCAGGATTCGGCCCAACTTAATAATAAATGAAACCAGTTAAGTCGTTTAACTAAACATTTCTGTTCGCCTGTTATTTTGAGTGGGGGAACAATACGAAAACTCGAAGAAAAAAGCTCTTATATGTGAAATATTGATTTTTATTTTCTTAGGAGCTTGCTCCACCTCTGTCGCGGGTTGGTCTGGTATTGCAGTACCGTCAAGATTCGGCCCAACTTAATAATAAATGAAACCAGTTAAATCGTATAACTAAACATTTCTGTTCGCCTGTTATTTTGAGTGGGGGAACAATACGAAAACTCGAAGAAAAAAGCGCTCATATGTGAAATATTGATTTTTATTTTCATATGAGCTTGCTCCACCACTGTCGCGGGTTGGCCTGGTATTGCAGTACCGCCAGGATTCGGCCCAACTTAATAATACATGAAACCCTTATTGAATGATAGCTGCGATCATCTGACTGCCGAAGAGTTGCATACTTTTAAGCGGTTCGATTTAAGTGCTAAATTAAAAAGAAATTGTTGCATACTTTGAATTGCGTGTATTTGAGGTTATTCTACAATTAAATCGTTTAACTAAACATTTCTGTTCGCCTGTTATTTTAGTCGGGAAACATAGGGCTTTTTGATCATAGTTTTGCCCCTCAATCAATCCTACATTTAAAGTTAAAAACGTGATAATGGGTCGGAAGACAAGTAAAAATACTGGCCTAAAAATAGGCATTTTTTAGGCAAGTCTTAATAATATACATCTAAAATAATAGATACTTAGCAAATTATATATTTATATCCCATATTTTTTTACCTCCACTCATTAGTTCATAAGGCATCTACAGGCCAAGAGCTAAAATCTGCTAGCTGGGCACACAGTGCACAGTTGAACTCTTTAAATCAATGTTGCGTTAATAAGAGCAGCCCACGCTGAAAACGTATTTGCACAATAGACCACAATTTACCACCGAACCATTGGCATTTGCATAAAAATATGCCGATTCCCCTTTCCCGTGGTAGTCAAGTGAAAGAAAAAAGACATCAGTCATGGTACATCATAAATATTGGTCGCACAAAAGAAAACGTATCGCATAAATTTGCTCCGTGTTCAGGCAAGGAGTCTATGCTTGTATGTGTGTACCTTTGTGTGGAGGGAGATCATAATTATGTACTGTGAACGGCAAAGGACAACAGCTGCTGCATGTACTCGACAGCCAGTTGCACCAGCTCCTGCGCCTGCGTATATGCAATATTAATTAAGAACCAAAAATTGAAAGAAAGAAATTCAACGACACACTTATTTGCTGGCCGTTGGCCTATACGTCCCATCAAGTAACGACTCTGGATGAGCCGCAACACAGCCATCAGCACGAGAATGTAGAATTCTCGAGCCATGGAAACATGGAACAGCAGCAACGGCAGCAGCAACTGCAGCAGCAGCAACAAGAGATCAACCCGGTGAGTGTCTGGTGCTTTTGTGCCTGTTAATTTCCAGCTATTGTTGCTTCAATTGAAAGCGCCAGGCATAAATTAAATTTCCAGCAATTACTGTGCTTGACGGCACTTGCTCCACTTGATGCGTGAATGCGTGTGTGTGTGCTGGTGAGTGAGTGTGTATGCGTTTCTGTATCCATGTGGTTGCTGGACCAGGTCCAACACAGACTTGCCTCTGATCTGACTCTAAATTAGAGTTGAGCTCGATTCTTGCAACGAATGCGTTTAAGAGATTGTTTAAATATGTGGTCAAGTCACAAACTCATAATTTTTAATGTTTTCATACATTTTCTTGTTTCAAAACTTATTAAATAATATTTGTAATATTCAGAATACCGAATTACTTTATATTTATATACATAAAAATACAAAATAATATAAATAATATATATTTAGACCAGTACGTTAACATTAGAAATGAAATATTGAAAATATTTGATCATATCGATTCGATTGACTGTTGTGGTTCATTTGCAGTCGTGACACTGACACATCTCTATCTTACTCTGCCTCTGACTCATACACCGACTCTGTACTCTGGCGACACAATGCAACCATTTTCAGTTATATTGTCCTCAAGTGCTGTTGTAGTTGTTAGTGTTGCTGCTGCTGTTGTTGCATCAATTATATTTTGTAAATTTACGCCCGGCACAAATGCATGTCTCACTTTATAATGGTAGCTGAAATACGATTGCGGCTACGAGTATATTCTCTTAACAGTAAGGAATATATCAAATTTCATGCATCAATATAATCGACTAACTTATGCACATGCTTGGGGCATTAATTTTACTTGCATACAATAGTTTGGAGAAACTGCACAGCAGCTTGACGTTCGCACACATAGAACTACACACAAATAATAATGATGATAACTTAATAACAATTTGATTGACACAGTCGACTTGGCCTTTGCTGATATTGGAGCTTAATGAAGTGCCCAAATTGCAGCTCTTGCGGTCATGTCATTAATACCACTTTCCATCTATTTAATCTAACCCAATATTGGAATTTATTTGTCAAGATTATTAACAGAAATATGATAAGTGTGTTGCTTGTATACAGGTTTAAACTTGACTCTAATATGTTATCAATATCTTATCTTAATTAAATTCATAATTGAAGTACCTAAATTACTGATAGATTAAAAGTACAAAATGTGAAATATTCTCGCTCTGGGCCCGATTAGTTGTATTCAATTTTATGTCACGCATTTTGATTTTAAGCAGTGGTTTTTTGATTGTATGGGATAAGTGGCTAATAAAATAAATTAGAAAGATAAATTATTTACTGTTATTAAAAAAATGTGATTCAAATAATTATTAGTCTAGATTAGTACGCTTTGTGAAAAACTGAAATTAGAAATGGACTGTATTACGACACCTGTGCCCAACCAGACAGCATCCGCAGAAGTTCTTTTGTATTTCTGGTTGAATAGTGCGCAGATATACCTATTGTCCGTGTACATGCATGTACGTGTGTGTATGTGTGTGTGTGTGTGTGTGTGTGTGTGTGTGTGTGTGTGTGTGTGTGGTGAATGAAAGTGGTCATTTATGACTTGTCTTTGGCTGCTGTCCACTGCGGGCAATTCAAATGAATTTTTGTGCGCCGCTCAACGATTTTAATTGAAAAACATGTTCGTTTTGGTTTTGGTTTCGGTTTGGTTTTGGGCTTGGGCTTGGGCTACGGTTTAAGGATTGGCTGAACGGGGGGGGGCCGGAAAAAAATGAAAACCAGTTTCCACTTGCCCACTGGCTGTACGCCGCAAGGGGACTATCGCTGCGGCTGTCACTTGGCCTTGTTGTTGGGCTGCTCACTGCAGGCTGCTGGCAAACAATTCCCGGACGAACAGCGTACTGTGCGCACGCGTTCGTGCATAAATTCCGCCAAGTGTCCATTTTTCTGATTTGTGTGCAAAGCTTCGATGTTTTTTTTTTAATTTTTATGCCGCCTGGCGCTGAGTGACTGGCTCTAGCTGGTTGCCTTGCTGCTGGTCATGCAAATGCCGAAAGCACAGAAATAGAAATGAATTCATTCAAAGAAGAAATAGTAGTAAGAATTTTCTATTACATTTTGTTGCTGCCACAGAAGAAGAAGAAGAGAGAAAAAACGCTGCTCGCGCAAACAAGAAATTAAAATACACGCAAAAACGTTTTAAGAATTTTTAATTAAAATCAACGCCGCGGTCGCCGGCTAACAGAAATGCCTACAATTCGGTATAATCAACGTTTAACCGCATTGTGGTCCATGCAATGCCATATATATATACTTATACTATACTATACTTATTATTTACATATATACATAGCTTATATGCCGCATTCTAAACGGCATATTCAGTTGTTGCGTAATTTCAACTTATATTGAATTCACAGCTAGTCTGGCTTGTTTGTTTGATATTTCATTGAATTTCCTTTTCGGATTTGATTTGAGTTACTTTTTCTTTGGCGGACTTCATCGTCAGCATATCCTGACTCTTTTCGGCATCGTGCGGCTTAAGGAAGTCCACTGCATCCCAGGGCTGCTGGTCAGTCGAGCCCCAAATGAGGTACACCAAGTTGCCAATGAAGAAAATGATGGCTGTTAATGCGAACACAATTTGCCATTGGTTGCGCGAACTCTGAAATACAAAGTAGAAGGACCAATTATATTTTAAGTCGTCTTTTTGAAGATAAGCTCAACTTACGGTATCGGTAACAATGACGCCCACCAGCAGCGGCGTTAGCAGTGGAAAAATATTGGCAATACCGTTCACGATGGCCATAAGCATGCCCGAATGGTTGGGTGACATATCGATGATGGTTATAATGCTGCCAATGCCCGAGCCCGCATTCAAGCCCGCATTGATGGTCATCAGCGCAATGGCCAGCTCCGTCTGGCTCTTGTCCAGAAAACCAATGCCAATCAGTGCCGCTGCCGGCCCCCAGTAAGATACCGTATTGATGGACTTGCGCAACGTTGTCAGCGACATCCACTGCCTCCGCATAGCTACATCCGCAAACACCAGATACACATACGACATACACCACATGGCCAGGAATGGCAATGCCGAATATAATGCATTGCTCTTGATATCCATCTCCAGTACGCCGTGCATATAGGCGGGTGTCTGCAGCTGCATTGTTGAGTTCGCCCAGCCCTGAGCACTGCGCACAATCAGCAGTGCGTAGAACGGTACAGATGTCCAAATCGCACGCCACGGAATGGGTACCTTCTGTGCGTGAAAGCCATCATTGCGCCTCATGGAATACTCAATGTAATCACGCTCCCGTTGGCCAACTAAACGTGAATCAGGAGCATTATTAGCCCCAAGAAGCAACCAGAACACACACCAAATGCCGCACAGAACTGCCGAAACGTAAGATATACCCGGCCAGCCCATGGAGCTATTCGCAATTATTCCACTTAAGGCCATGGCAAAAACCGAGCCGCAATCGGCTCCCGAGTAGGCAAATATGCCCAAAATATTGCGATCCTTTGGTGGCGACCATTTCGCCAAATGCTCGTGTATGCAGGGAAATATTAGGCCCTGAAACAGACCCATCACAATGCGCAGCACACTAAACGCCACCCAGCCACCCCAGCTGATGAAGTAAGGCGTCAGGGCGCTTAGCACCGCTGTGGCACAGGTGGGTATGAAGAGCACGATCTTGGCGCCAAAGCGACGCACTAGAAAACCAGCGGGGAACTGGGTCAAAATATAACCCCAGTAGAAGCTCGAGAGTATATATGATCTTTGCGCCTCCGTCCAATCATATTCCTGCAAACACACAATGGTTATAAATCTATTTTAGAAATGCATGTCGTGTATTTATACCGGGAAATCTGGATTGGAGTTTGCCGCATCCGTCATGGCCACAACAGCAACGCTAACATTGAGCCGCGCAATATAATTGACAGCAATGGCCACGAAGAGCAAAGCTGCTTGCAAATGTCGTATGCCAATAAATGGCCCTTAAGGGATGGGAACAACAAATCCAAATATAGTTGAATAGGTATAAATTCACTAAATATGTTAAAGTATTTAACATACAAACTGACGAGTGCAGAAGAAGAAGCTCATTGGGATTAAATACATAACTTGTGTATTTCTAATGTGTATTTAAATTTATAATTATTTTATTACAAATAATATAAATCCAACTGTCATCGATATTACTATATTGAGATAACTCACTTAATCCTTTGCCAAACTATAATTTATTTTTGTTTATATAACTGCTGAAAGAACATAATTTTCTAATACCAATAGAATTCGAAATTGATAAGCTTCCAAGCTTTTTTTTATCACAATTTCAATAAACAAACCGAGTAATCGACCAATATGACGAGCTTTAAAATTTTATTGTAGGCGAGATAAACCATTTTAATTTTTGATTTGTAATAGAAGCAAAGTGCAAATACAGTTTGATTTTCATGTTTAATAAGAGTATTTTTTGTGCAGCACAAAAAAAAAACATTTATAAATGTATTTATTACAGCATTACAAGCATTTGGAAACAAATCTACATATAAAATAGCACAATCTAAACTGCTGCTTTTAGCAATCACTTTTTTCACTGGAAATATTCACCTGTATTTTCAACAACAGTGCCCATATTAGCAATTTAATTAGCTGCGATTATAATGTTTTTTATTTTTTTGTATATATATATATACATAAATATGAACATTAAAAGGCCAACCGTTCACAGCCAGACAGTCTACAAACACGAAGCGTCCACACTTGTCAATATCAGAAATACGTCTGAGCGTTTTCGAATGCCTCCAGTCATATACAATACTACTGCACGTGTATATTACGATTACCGAGCATTTATTAATGCAATTAGACTTTCTGGTTGGGTTCTGTGCTGTTCACCCATAAAGTCCATTAAAACGTTTAACAATACGTGCGATAACAAAGTGACAAAATTTTGCATTCACTACGTAAACACATAAGCACGAAACAAATAACATTTTTCACAACACTTTTGAGCATAATATTAAACAATATAAAATGTAATAAAAGTTAAATGATGTTAAGCAATTATTTCAAGGTAACACTTGTAAATATTATCCAACGTGAATCTAAAAAAAACGTTTTAAATGCAACAATTAAGAAACTGGTTAGAATATTGACATACGTAGTGAGATCATTACACATCAAATAGCTTGAAAATGATACTCGTCTTCAAAAAAATGTAAATTTATTTTAATTTATGTAACCCAGTCGAAACATCTTTTGTTGGGTCACTGTACGATTTCTACAGCAATTATCATAACTCATTCAACCCTCTAATTACTATATTAGGAAGTATACAAACTAGATGCTATATAAAGCAATAATAACTTATTTGCTAGCTTTGTCAAAGATTACACACCCTTACAGATAAGAGTCTACCTACTGGCATATAAATTCATTGTATCTGTAAAGGCAAACTATTTGCTTTTATCAATGATATGATATATGATATATACTATCCGATCTAGGGCTACTGATTACAGCAAAGAAGCAAATATGTGTCTAGTGCTCAAGATAGCTTTAAGACTTGTTCGGCTAATGGTGCTGATCAAGAATATAAATTTACCTTATGTGATCGGTGACGTTTCGATAAATCTGTGTCAAACATTATGACAAATTTGAATAACAATAGAGTTTAAAAATGACAAATTGATAGTCAAAAAAGAAACTTCAATTTAAATATAAATATATATAAGCAAAAAAAAGCATTTATGAGACAAAAATGGTTTTCAAACTGGCAGTTTATTTATCGAATGCCACAAAATAAAACATAGAACATCGGCACTATACGTACATAAACAATATATATATATATATATATATATATATATATATATAAATTATATAGCCAATGTTAGATATTGTTGCTCTGTGGAGGACGCGCCTTAAGCGAAGAGCAGCTGCAAAATAAATGTGAATTTCATGAAATAATGGTGCAAAAATTGTTGATGATGGAAAATGCATGGCAAGGTTGCTATAACAACACCCTACTCTACATATTTTCAGGGTTTTACTGCCACGCTGCTAAGCTGTGCAACTGCAGATGGTTGTGGATGCAGTGGATGTGGTCCGAACAGCAGCTAAGCGGCCAACAGCTGCCACAATCAAGTCAACAGGAGTCGAAAAATGCACACATCCATAAACATATCCATATATGTATACATATTTATAAATGTGTGTGTGTGTGTGTGCATAAAACAAGCATGACTTGGTAAGTGGACAATGTTCAGTGTCCCTTGTGTGTGTTGTGTGTGTGTGTGTGTGTGTGCGTCAGGGTCTAAGGTCATTTTCAATTTGCATAAATCATGTATGTCCATGTGAGACCCACTCTGCATTAGTGTGTACCCTCAAATAAAACCACAACAATTGCTTGGTAAATAAAGCTCCGGGTAGACTAAGACAGCAGCTGCATTAAATTTCAACAAATTTATATAGACATATGCCACATTTGTACATATGTACATACATGTATGTACTGAATATCATATCATATTTTATAACCGAATTTAAATTCGCAAAATAATGCATTGGTCGCTGCTATGACTATAACTTTAAAATGTTCGCCAATTCTTTGTGATGTCATCGTAAATTTGTATATAATTATATATATATATATAGAATCAATAACCGGATACAGTGCAACGTGTGTCAGTATATATAACCAGTTATCAGTTGTTAACAAAGGTATTTCATCTACCCAACTAAGCGTATACGTAACGCCCAAAACACTTGGTTATGGCAACCAAAATTTTGACCACCAAAACATTTTGTGCTAGCTTAGCAGTGGCAGTCAAAAAGTCAACCGCATGCAATGGCACCGGCCATGGCTAACACAGCAGCCAGCGAAACAACAAGAGCAACAGCAAGTTGATTTATAAGACTTTCATTTGACGACGGTTAGTTGGTGCGAGCTGTGCCAGGACGCTCGTCTGTTTTGATCATTTGTGAATCATGTGTAGCTGTTTTGACTTTGATTTATATGCTGTGCATATGCATAAGACCACAGGCCCAATTGCGCGTCGCGTTCCCAACTACAAATGCCGACAAGCCCGGAAACGTATATGGCAGCGGTTAGCGCCCATAACGCACTCCACATGCACACACTTCACAACGACACAAAACGACAAATTCTCGTAAAATGCAAATGGCGCCAGCAGTAACCGCCCGCATCCTCCACTTACACGGCCACATCCAAATTCACATCCTCAAAATGCCAATGCTATAACCCAAATTATTTGATTCAACCAAAACAACCATTGCACTTTGAATCGACTAGTTGGTCAAAATGAGCATTGGCGCAGGAAAGGTGAAGGGCAGGAAGGGAGCTTGTTTGGGTACGATTTGGTTAATGGTTGGTTGCCGCCGCATTGTAAAATTTACGTAAAACCGCTTAATTGGGTTGAAATTATTTTGTTTATACGCGAAAAAGCCAGTGCAAATTTTAAATCAAACCGCCACTATAACGGCACAAAGCATTCAATTGCGGCCAACAAAGAACATTTTAATATTATTGCAATACAGTTGTTAATATATATGTTTATTGAAGACAACACATATGGATATGGATATGGTCTCGACTTTACTCTAAACATTAAATACCTGGATACAATTCTTGCTGAGTTTCAGCACAAATATGCGAAATTTTAGATGTGAGTTTGATAATTTGCGTACACAATAATGTTAACTATTTAGAAAAACAATACAATAAAATACAATTTAAACAATTATAAAAACTTATGCTCATTTTGTGCTTCTAAAAATCATATTAAACTTGGCTATGGCCGCCTCGGCATATTTCTCGTTTTCAGCCAGATCCGATTTGAGCAGCGTCCGCAATTCCTGTAAATTTGGCATGCTGCGACAGTCGCGTACATTGAGCAGCGTCCGGAATATGGACTCCCATGTCTGACGATGGAAATAGCGTGGAATTGCCGTCTTTGGCATCCAAACGCCGCCCGCCTGACGCTGCGTCACTTCCATGTAACTGCCAAAGAGCAGCACATGCATCACTCCAACCAGACCAAATAAATCCAGTTGATAAGTCCAGCGGCGTTGGGTGCGCATCTCAATGCACTTGAAGGCATCCTCACTGTTAACATAGTCGAACGTCTGATTGGGCGGAAAAAGTTTGGTGTCAATTGCGACACCAAAGTCAATCAACTGCACACTGAGCTCATTTGGTTGGCCACTCAAGCTGTAAGGAGAGAAATTTAAAAACAATCTTTAAATTGCATTCACTTTTAACTTAAATTTTCAGAATTGAATGAAATGAATATTTTTGGATAAAGCTGTATCTATTTCGGGGAATTTAAGATAAGAACAATATATAATGTAAATATCAAAATCAGATTCAGTTGTCTACTTACGGTCTCGTGAGTAAAAAGTTATCCGCTTTGATATCGGCATGAATGATGCCCAAGGCATGCAAGTGATCGACAATGTCGAGCAGCTGACAGCCGAGATGCATCACAATATACTCGTCCAAATTCTTGTTTGTGCGCTTCTTGTACTTGTTGCACACGCAGATCAGCGAGCCGTAAGTCGAAAGTTCCATTATATAAACGCTGCTGTTATTGCCCACCAGAGCATAATCGATGTGCATATATGCGGCTAGCTATAGAAAACCGAAAAAACCAGTTAGTTAAGAATTGTAATGAGATGTACGTCCAAATAGATATATTACCATCTCCTCACTGGCCAGTCGAGAGTGCACCTCCAGGCAGATGTAATACTCCCAATAGTTGGTGGGTTTCTCCTGCTTGAAGGCGACTTTTTTACCCGACTTGCAATGAATGCCGCTAAATATAGAACCGTAGGCGCCCTTGCCTATCAGTTTGTCTACTTCAAACCTGTCGCCATTGACTTCGAGCGTGGACTGTGGATGTAGGCGTGGCACATGTCCCTTCAGCTGGCAATTCGGCAACTTCTCAATATACATCGAGAAATCAATGGAGTCCAGCAGTGAATTTATCACATCCATGCTGAACGGATTCACATTGCGGCTGGCCAGCGTTTCGTTCAGCACGGAATCATCAACACTGGCCTTGCGATGCTCAAAGTTCTCATTTGGCTTCGATTCGTGCCAGGAACTGTGGCACGATTGCTTTGGCGTCAGCGGCGTGTTTTTGTAATATATGCTTCTATCATCGAAATCATTGTCCATGGCATCCTCTATGATAATGGTCGGTTCAGGCAGGCTTCGAACCGGTGATTTGCTGGGCTTGCGTCTGCTTGCCTCGGGCAGCACCGTCGAGTTCTTTATCATGCTATTGTTGCTGGCAAACATTTCGGTCGCCGCATTTAGTTCAAAGTAATCGCCGGACTGTTTGTTCGATTCCGCCAGTGAGTTCGATGCCTGAAGAAACTTGAGCTTTGTTTCAGCTGTTGTTGTTGTTGTTGAAGTGCTGGAAGGCGTTGTGGGGCATTTGCTTAGCTCTGTGAAATCCTTCATAAACGAGGCAGTCAGATGAGCAGCTATTCCTCCTTGTCCTTGCGACTGCGTTTCGGGCAGTGTGCAGTCCAATACTACGATGGGCGGCGGCGGCGGCGGCAGTCGGAGTGGATTGGACATATCCCGAAATACATCGAATTTGTTTGTCGTTTGACTCTTATCCGAGATGGGGCAGATGCTAAGCTGCGTGCAATCCTTCATAAACGAGGCAGTCAAGTGCGCCGGCCCAAGGACCTCTAAGTCCGGTTGAGTTTCCGGCAATGTGAAGTTCATCAGTGGTGGCACCTCTGGCGGCGGCGGTGGCGGCATTGTATCATCCAAAAAGATTTCTATATTCTTTTGAATAGTCGCTTGACTTTTTGGCGGCAACTGCGTCTCTGGCACAAAGGATAAATCAGCCATAAATGAGTCGGCCAATTTGTTAACGCTGGCTTTAGGCATAGGTAGCAAATACTCTTCGTCGTCAAACACCTCAAAGCAATTCTGTTTGGGCACCTCAACTAGCTTCTTGGCCCTGGTCATCAAATCCGGCGTGTGTTGATTACAAATGCGATTGGAGCTGGTTGCGTAGAGTGGTGAACCAAATGCCTTGGACATTGGCGGCGACTGGGCAAACAGGCCGCAAATGTCATCTTCGGCGCTCTGCGTCAGCATCTGCGGCACCGCTGGCTGCGCCATCCGTTGATGCAGCGGTGTGTTCGGCATAGTCAATGGCAATCGGGGCAACGTTTCGGTTTTATCCTCCTGATAGCACGATAACAGTGGTCGCGTCACCGTTTCCGTCTTATCCTCCTGGAATCGCAGCGATTTCAGTAACGGCACACTAAGCGCATTCGGTTCCCACATCTCCGGTCGCTGAAAGTTGCCCGCAGTAGCGGTAGAAGTAATGGATGGCATCTCTTCGCCAACCATGGACAGTTGACGCTGCAGTCGCGTCGGTCCCGGCGTGCATTCGCCGCCCTGCAATGTCTCCGATTTGCCCGTCAGCTGCGAACCGGGCGAAGACGAAGCATTCGACGTAAGCGTCGATTTGGTGCTGCCACCAACGGCATGCTCAGATGTCTCCAGTATAGTGGAGAGCTGCTTGCGCAGTATGGGCGAACCCACAGGTGCCGCCTCCGACTCCGGGTGCTCCTCAGTGGTCGGAGTCGGTGGAGTCACCGCTGGCATCTCCTTGAGTATGGTGCCAAATTGACGCGACGACTGTTGCTTCTGTGGCACCTTGGGCGTGCTCACTGCCTGCGCTTTAATGAATATGTTGAATGTTTGCGTGGAGCACGTTTCATCCGCATCGAAGAACGCGCTCGGAGCTGTCTTTACTGCTGAAGGCGGCGGCGGCATCACCTCATCCTCAAATATTTCTATTTTACTTGTGGGCGGCGCTGGCATTACAAATTTATCCTCCATAGGTGATGCAGCAGTCGGAGCAGCAGTTGGAATTGGAGTTTGGATTTTGGTTGTAGCTACTGAAGGATCTACCCATATTTGGTTGGCCACTGGATCAGGTGTTTTAGGCTTAGCAGCCGGTTCAGTCTGCTGCTGTAGCTCTTCATCTTCATTCTCCTCCTCTTCCCTCACACACGATATTCTTGGCATAACGGATTTTCTGCTAGATCCCGGCTGCATGGCTGGGAAGAAACTCTTTCGCCGCGGCATCTGTTCACCTGGCAGACACACCGTCTCCTCCATGTCTGCAACGCCATGGGCAACGAGTTTCTTCTGTCGCCACTTGGCCACCAGCAGCTCCTCCAGCTGATACTCCTGCTGCTCCTCATCGTTGTAGATCTTGTCCAGCAACGCGGTTATAGACGGCGCTACAGGCGGCTTATAGTAGGCATCCAGCTCATCGCGTGCCTGCGGCTTGGATAACCTTGAAAAGTTCGGGTAGCGACGGACACCGTAAGCTGGTCCGTTGCTCCAACAGGATTCGTTGCGCAGCACATAGGGATGCTGCTCGCTGCGTCTTTTGAGCCAGCAATAGGCACGATATTCCTCCGGCGAGAACTCCATGTTGGGACGTGGATACAACATACATTTGTTGTAGCATGGCAACGTATTCCCCTCCGGCTCATCCTCAATTGTAACGGGCGTAACCCAGGCAGTCTGCGGTGCATTCTTCGGTAAAAAGTTCGGTGGCTTTTTAAAGGGTTTGATGTCGTTGCCATCGGGATCAATTATGGGCGGCAGCGCCTTCTCATCCACGTGTATGACAAAGCCCGGATCATGTGCAGCCGTGGAACCAAAGATCTTGCCGTGCTTGCGCGGTTTGCTCCATGGTATGGTTTCCTTGAGATTCTCCTGTTCCCGTGTCGCATCAATAATCGAACGTAAACTAGATTTGCCCGCAGCTGCGGCCTCTGTTTCACTAGCCGCTGGCTGCTCCGTTGGCGGCACATTCAAATCGGCATTCTCATCATTGAATACTTCCAGTTGACGGTTGGCAATGCGACTGGCACGACTTGTGCTGGCTCCAGAGCTCTGCAAATTATCGATGAGAGAGAAGAGTTAGCTTCGGCTTGATGAACATTAAATGGCCATGCCCAAGACTCGAATAATCTGATGTTATAACTATAATTAATCTCATTATTTGTCTGGGAATTCGACTCACCTGCACCACACCCGGCATATTACTTTTGACAGCAGCTCCCGTTCGCACGCTGCCCACTGTGACGGTGTTCTCACGTTTTTGGCCACGGAGCGAGCGCAGCGCCACACGGCGATCGTTGAGTTCCTGGGTGACAGTGGTTATCTCCTCGCCCTCGTTGTACATCAAGCGCTGGGCAACCGTATAGCCGAAGTGCAGGTGAGCCTCCTTCAGCTCCTCCAGTGGCTGGGCACGGCATTCGATGCCGAGGCGAAAGATTTCGTCGGCTTTGCGCATGTTGCCGCTCAGATCGTAGCTATAGGCCCAGGCTATATAGAAATCGGAGAGCATGGTGCCAATTCCGCTGTTGTACATCTGCTGATAGCACTCAATCTGATCGCCCTGGTTGCCCATCTGTAGTAAATGCATGGCAAGAGTTTTATGACAACACTCTGCAGCTTTACAGGCACACTTACGAATTTGATGAAGAGTTTTATCAGTCTTCGATCCTGTTTGTAGCGCTCATCCTGCTCGAAGTGGGTCAGGCATTTCTGCATTACCTTCTGTAGGCCGCAATTGGTGCCGCCCGCCGGATAGCTCTGCTCAATCCAGCATATGTAGGCATACCATGGCTCCAATGGATCGTCGCCCTTGTAGTTCTTTATATTCAACTCGAGCTGCTTTCGCTGTGCGCTCAGCTCTTGGGAGCTGTCCTGGCAAAGCGAGGCTTGCAGGAGGCACACATTGCGACCACTTGCCAAGGGCTGTATGTTTTCCTTGGCATTATCGAAATCCATTATATTCCTTTCTTGAACTCTCAATGCACAAAATTAAGCAACTAAATCAAAAAAAAGTCGCGCGAAAATAACTCAAATGACGCTTGTTTTTAATTGAATGGCGGCGCTGCCTTAAAAAAATATCGTTGACTTTATCGATAGATTTAGATTGTAACAAAAATGCGGGATACGCTGGTAAATTTATTACAGCATCAGAGCTATCAAGTTTTCTGAATATTATTACAAGCTGTTATGCCGCTTACGGCCAATGTGAAAGCTTTCCATTATCTATTAATAAAAGCATAATAGCTATAATATATTTTTCATTTATATTATATATTAACATAAATAAACTGAGGGCATTGAATTTATCGAGTCGGCTTGACTATCGACTTATCGGCAGCCAGGAGACAACCTTTGGCAGCCCCTTTTCGAACATAACGGCAAATGGCTCTCAGCTGTTGGCAGATTATTCGAAAAATCGAGATGTTAGCAAGCCTAGCTTTTTAAATGTTGGCAACTTAAGATTTTTCTGTGTTACGCGTGTTAACTGTAGCATTTTTATTAAATTGTAATTTGTAATTATAAGAATAATAGATTAGAATAATTTAAAAGCTTTGATAGGCCCGCCAGTTATTGTTATTACCGCCGCCTCCCCCATAGCTTCTACCGCTTCCAAAGTTGCCGCCGCCTCCAGCGTTTCCACCATTGTAACCATCGCCTCCTCCACCATTGTTGAAATCGCCTCCTCCACCTACATTGTTGAATCCGCTGCCACCATCTCCTCCACTATTGTAGAAGCCGCTGCTGCCACCTCCCCCATTATTGTTAAAGCCGCTCCCGCCGCTGCTGCCAACACCACCATCCCCCCCTCCATTGCCATAGCCACTATCGTATCGTCCATTGTTGAAGCCGCCGTTACCGCCGTAACGATTTCCAAAACTACTCGAGCGGCGGCCTCTATAGCCACGACCGCCGCCTCCGAAATTGCCATCACCACCGAAGTTGCCTCTATAATCGCCTCCAGCGTCATCTCTTGCATCTCTTCCACCATAACCACCTTCGAAACGCCCACGCTTGGCTGATCCACCGAACCCGCTATTGTTGTCGCGGAAGGTGCGGGACATAAAGGGCATAACACCAGATTCACGCTGCAGCCCATAATCGCCAGCATTCTGCTCGCAGAGTTCGCGCACCACGCGCACCAGGCGAGCGTAGCGGTCATCCAGCTGTAGCACATTGCTGGGATTGGCACAGGCAATCGTTATCAGATCCTCGAGGGCCGGCTTCAGGGCACCAATCTTGGCGGCATGTTCGGGGTCCATCTCGAAATTGAGCCAGTTATCCACGCGCACTACGCTGTTAGGCGCCAGATCGATTTTGCGCGAACCAAAGAGCATCACCTGAAGCGGTGTCACCATGGACATTTGCTTGCAGGACACGGCACGCGTGCGAATCTTCTCGCCGAACACAAAGAATGGATAGGGGAAGCTCACAGACAGATTGCTGCAATTCACCGAAGTCTTGTGGAGCAGTGCTGCTTTCGATTCGGTGGTGAGCACCTTGCGCTTCTCCTTGTGCACACAGATGTTGGGATAGAGACCGAGACAGAGCAGCGCTGTTGCGACATCCAGCTCGGGGTCATTGGCATTGGCATCCACCTGATGGCCCAGCATGCACTCCTCGGGGAAGCCCGCCTGCTGTAGCAGATCGAGCAACTGCATCTTGGCATCGTACATTACATTCATGGTCGACATTTGCAGTCCCTTCCAATCGCAGAAGCGCGACTCCTCCTGCTCCCCACGATGCTTGGCTTTCTGCCACAGCTGGGAGGCAACGATCATGGCCACATGATCCGAGCACTTGCGTCCGCTTAGCGCCTTCTGATGATTGGCCAAACGCCGCTGGCCAATGTCCAAAGCAAACACCTCCGAAAAGGTACTCGAATAGGAGGCCATTCCAGCGACGAGATCAGCGCATCCAAATACTGCCCCCAACACCATCATTTTGCCCAGACGCGGCTCAATGGGCAATCGGGCGAGAAGTCTGCCCAACGGCGTCAGATTATCGTTGGCATCCAGGCAGCGCATCTCGCGCAGCAGCACCTCCGCCTCGATGACAGCATCCACTGGCGGTGGCTCCAGTGCCTTAGACAGGAAATGATGTATGGCGCCCAGGCCCAAAAGCTTCACCGTCAAGGCGATCTCGTGCAACGGTGTGCGGAATATTTCCGGCGTAAGATTCTCTTCCAACTGGGCGAAGCGCGCGCGTGAGCATAGTGTGAAACAGAAGCCAGGACGGACGCGACCAGCGCGTCCTTTGCGCTGCTCCAGATTGGTCTTGCTGGCCCAAACGGTCGCGTAACTGGTCAAATTGTTGTGCGATGTGAATAGCTTCATGCGTGCCTTGCAAATGTCCACCACAAACACAATATCATCAATGGTAATCGATGTCTCAGCAATGTTTGTGGACAGAATGATCTTGGTGACGCCATCGGGCACTGATTCAAAGACCTTGCGCTGATCATCGCGCGGTATCTGCGAGTGGCACGGCAAAATGCGATATTGATTATTGCCAAAATTGGTCGAGCTCTGCAGATACTTCATCAGGGCAAAGATCAGATTCCAGCCTGGAAGAAAGACCAGAATGGCACCGGGTATGTTCTTCGATTTGATGTGCATCAACATAGACTCGAGCAGCTCAAAGCTGACATCCGATTCGGACAGCAGGGCCATGGCATTGCGCGTCTGCTGCGAATACTTGTCTTCGCACACCTTGTTCAGATTCGATTCACCCTCCTCGTCGTTGTCCTTGAGCAGAAGTCGCTCCTCGTCGTCGGCGTCTTTGCGCTTGCGATTTGACTCTGTGGAGGGCACGAAACCGGTCATCTGAATGATGTCCTCCAGGAAGAACTGTTGCACAGGAAATGCACGCCCAGGCACCTCCAGCACCGGGCAGTCGCCAAAGTATTTGGCAAAGAGAGTCGTGTCAATTGTTGCCGACATAAGAATAACTAAAAATAAGAAAACAAGAATGTTATTTCTGGACAGTCAAAGATGAGACAATGTTGAGAGATGGATAATCATCAAATTGACAACGCACTGTGCAAGTCCGGATAAGTGGCGACCATGTCGCGCAAGATGACCAAGAGAAAGTCGCTGTTCACATCGCGCTCGTGTATCTCATCGACAATAATGTGCGAGATGCCGCGCAGACCCGCCTCCAGTTTGCGCAGCAGGACGCCCACGGTGCAGAAGAGGATGGCGCCATACGGACGCGGAAAGACGGACTCGAAACGCACCGAATAGCCAACACTATCGCTCAGTTGCTCGCAACGTTCGCGTGCGACGCGCTCAGCCACCGAAATGGCCGAGATGCGACGCGGCTGGGTCACATAGATATTGGCATAGCCACCCTGGCCCGATGTGATGTAGTCGTCGAGGATGTATTGGGCAATCTGTGTGGTCTTGCCGCACCCGGTGTTGCCGCGTATGATGACCACGGGACTCTCGTTGATGGCGTTCATGATCTCGGAGCGCATGGCTGCAATAGGCAGCTTGTCGCGAAACTCCAAAAACTGACGATATTCGGCATCGCTATCGCGACGATCACGCAACTGGCGCTCGTATTCCTCAGAGAGTTCATCCAGCGTGGCGGTGGCCAGAGTGCCCTCGTCAATATTGCAGGCGTGCCAGGCATTCCAGTTGGGCTGCGGCGGTGCCCAGGGAATGACAGCAATGTTGTCGTGACGCCCCTCGCTATCCTGGTTTATTTCCAAGCGAGCTGGTGTGACCTGATTGCAAATTATACACGAGTTTAATGAGGAATTCAGTGATTCAATGTTAGTTTCAATTACTCACAATTAGAGACATGGGCATGCCATCTTTTTCGACTTTAATATTGCGTGGATTGACCACCGGCAGATCGAGATCTCTGATGACCTCATCGACGTCATCGATGAGCAGTTGGTTCAACTTAACTGGATATGGCTTCAGTTCCTCATCCTTTTTCTTTTTGAGCGTGCCGCTGAAGGCTTCGATTACTTTTAAATGGAAGAGTTGACGCACCAGGGAAAGGGCGCAAGATTTGCTCGCGGCTTTCTTGTTGGAGCCCGTCTCACGTGCGGTGACCTTGCGCTTTAATTCCGGCACAAATATGGACAGCTCGGCCATGTAGCTCCTACACACATAGCGATAGAGATAGAGATAAATTTAATTGCTACCTGAAGCAGTGCGCTTCTGCCACACTTACCAACTTACGGTCAAGGACATCAAAACTCAACTTGTGCTGTGCGCAACTGATGCAACTCTCTTTTTCTCTTAGTTACATACGGATGCCAGACTTTCAGAGCTACAGTGTGCACATATATCAACATATATATATATTTATACATATATATATATATATGATGGCCAAAATGATGGCTGCGATTCTATGTAATTGTTGGAGCTGTGTGAACGGACGTGTCTTTTGTATTTGTTGTGCCAAGTTGCTCTGAAAGCCCAGCCCGGTCGCGCTCGGCAAAGTTCTAATCATGTAGAGTGCACGCTCGATAAAGTGAACACTCTTTCAAAATACACTAACTACATTCTACAACTAATTCTGTATGAATACAAAAGAGAAGCGAAACATCAGATTAGGTATGTCAAGTAAAAACTAAAAATACATTACATATACCCTTGCAGAGAGCGATATTATAATCTTAAGATATTTACAAAATAGATACTAAGCCGCTTTATCAACATCAACATGGCATACTTTATCTGCAAAGGTATTTAATCCTCGGTACTCCGAAGCAAACAATTTATATTAAGCGATTAAGTTACATTTCGACAATTACGTAAGAGATTTGCTTATTTGATTGGTTCACTTTATCGAGCGTGTGCTGTATTCGTATGCATTTACTCTCGATGCGTGTTCATAAATTGCGCACAGCCAGGCATTTAACGCCATAACTACGAGCTGCGCTCCAGATTTGGGCCAACAAACGCCAAATCCAGTGCGCAGCTTACCAGACGGAAAAAAAACAGCAATCAAAGAAAAATAGAAACCAAGGCAGTGGAGGATGCCTTTCGCACACTCACCTGGCATGATTTGGGCCAACGGGCGTAAATTTGTAGTCTTCACGTATGTTATTCGATTGCTTATAAATATTCAAGCAATCCTTTGCATTCTCTATGGTCCAGTTGCCATGGATTGCCGCGTTCACATCAATCGACTCAGCCTCGTTCATGTCCTTTTGCTCCTGGACATGATCGAAAATACTGAAGCGTTCGCGCCCGCCCTCATGGTTAAGTGGACGATAAGCCTCGCCCAAATCCTGCGGTCCCTGTGCGCCGTCAAATACACGACGCTGCGGTCCACCAGGAATGCGTGCATTATTGCTATCAACATCGTTGCAAGCGGCAAATGCTGGCGATGCACAGCCGTCTGGTGGCACATCTTTGATATTCAGTTTGCCGGCGCGCACCAAATAGTTGACAAAATCACGTGAGGCATTCTTTTCGGCATCCTTCTTGTTGGTGGAGTTTCCCACAGCGACATAGGAGCACAGATCAACGCGCACCTCGCACAGAAAACGCTGGCGATGTTTTGGCCCTTAAAGACGGAATCGAGATATGTTTCTTGCCGGCTTCATGTAAATCATTAATTGTGTGGGCACTTACCAGTTGGACGCACTTCAAACTTGGGCTCCGTTTGGTTCTTGGCACAATAGGAAAATAAAAATGATTTTATATCCATTTTGTGCAAAGATTTTAATCAATAAAATAAAAAAAATATTCTATGAATTAGTAAAATTTATCTCCTCTCGCCCAGAATGTCAATTGCAGAATGAAAATTGAAAAAATTGTGAACGCTTCTCAATTGCTCCGTCTAAAGCTCGTGAGCGAACCAGGTTCTGATTCACTTATCGAGTATTTTCTGTTGTCAGCCAACTAACATTTTGCACAGACACTGTTTGACAGTTAAAAATACTAAACATTCAATAATACATAAGAAATTTGGAGCAAAATATTTGAGCTAATTTGCGTAGACTAATTAAAGTAATCATAACAAGCTATCATATAAGCAAATTATTCAAAAGTGAGTTCTAAATAGTTACGAATTAGCAGCGTTACAGTGCCTAACAGCTGTTATCATAGCAATAATCGACATCTGCTGCTTAATATGATTCGCTACAGATGTTATGAATTACAGAGCTGCTCACCGATTATTATTGACTTGCATTCCTGGAGCTGACACTCATGTATCGATGCTATCGCTATCGCTACAACAGTGCATATCGACTGTCGCGCAGGTTTTCATCGGGGAGCCATTTTCGCTGCAGCTGAAACTTGAAAATTAAATAACTTAAAAATGTGAAAAAAATACAGTAAATGGTCAAGCAGAATAGTGTAATTATGTATGCATGTGCCTCAATAGTGTATCAGTGTTTTTAAATTGTTTTCTTAATGGTCGCGTCCAATCCTGTTGTTTGGCCACCCAGCATCACACACATACATACATGCAAAAAATACCAGAAAAATACATACATCAATACGCACTCACAACAGAGCATAGTGTGAGCATTTGGTTTAGTTAGAGAGTAAAAATATACATGTAAAATTATACATGTCCAATACATACAAATTCAACAGCAATAAGGCAACAAACAATTTAGTTAAATAATTAACTGACGACGCGCTACAAACATAGCCAAAATAGCAAGAGAGAGATAAGTGCCAACACCCCATGTTGATCGCGAGTGAGCAAATAAGCAACAGCAACAATAACAAAAAAAAAAAATAGTGTACCTCTATATAAGAGTGTGTGTGTGTGTGTGTGTATGTGAGTGTGTTGTCCCCAGTATAAACAAACGAGTGTAATTGAATTGTAATTGGCGTGCATTCAGCTGCGCCTGTGTGTGAGTGAAAGTAACAGTTATTGCACACACACTCGTACAACAACAACAGCAACAACAACACAACACACAGCTTCCATTCATTGCATTTACGTCACAAATCACTGCTGATCCAGCGAAACAGCAACAGCAACTTCTTCCATCTGCCTCATCATGGGCAACTGTTTGCGCACACAGAAACCGGACAACGATAAGCCGCACACGGGCGATGTACGCAATCCACTCGACGATCCAGGAGCCAGCATTGGCGTTGGTGTCGGAGTCGGCGTTGGAGTGCCACAGATAGCGATGCCCATGCCAGGTCAGCCGGCGGAGCAGATTCGTCCAGTGCCGCAGATACCCGAAAGCGATGCGGCCAATGCGAATGCTAAAATCTTTGTCGCTCTCTACGATTACGATGCGCGCACAGACGAGGACTTGAGCTTCCGCAAGGGTGAGCACTTGGAGATACTGAATGACACACAGGTGAGTGAATCATCACACAAAATGGGAGAGTGAAAGAATTGAAAAAGATAGAGAGTGAGCGGAGTGATAACAAAACTGTGCAATTAAGTTTTTCGAATGTTATCTTATCAATAACATTTTCGACTTTCGTATGTGCTTTAGTGCCATTAATCCAATTGGACTCTCTCGCCAAGCTATGCCTTTGGTAAGCTATGCCTAACTTTCAGCTTAGTGAATAGTTTGATTATTCAAGATTTATTGTAATCTCGCCGCATGCAATTGCTGTTTAATCATGAAAACGCTTCTTAGTCATGCCAATCACATGCTCGGTGTTGTTTTCAATAGTATTGTAAATTACGTTCTGACGATTGACTTATCACTAAACCAATTGTGTGTTGATATCAAAATAGCAGAAACATTCATGTTTGTATTGAATACAACTTATCAGAACTTAAATTCTTTATTGCATAGTCATATATGGATATACTACTTATTGTCGCTAGCCATATTTATTTACCGATGTACATAAATAACAAATTATTGAAAATTAAAGTTAATGAATAACTTGGCTCATCTTAGGTTGAACATAAAATCGATAGTTGAAAATAATTTTGCTGGTATTTAATTTATATACATCAAGTTCACTGAATTTTCACATAAATAATTATAATTTATTAGCGAGAGCTTCTCGAGTTAAATTCTCTATTGCCAATATTTCGAGTCATGCGTCATCTCAACAATCTCAACAAAATTTTGCAACTTTTTAATTTTTCGTATCTGTTTCTGCATTTTTCAACACTTTTTTGTTTCAATGTCACTGTCTATACATATATATGTTTTCAGTTTTTGGCTGGGAAGAGGGGCATGTTGAGCTGGTATAAAACCAGACGCTGTAATTGCGGCCAACGTTGCCACCACTTGCGACTTGCCACTCGCCACTTGAACCGACTCAAAAAAACCAGCAGCCAACAAAACTCAAACTCGCAACTTGAGCCCAGACTGTGCATTTCTGTATGCACAACCATCCGTCGCTTTTGTAGCTGGCTTTTATTTTAAGTATGTATACACTTACTTCAAATAGTCTGCCTACTCTACCTTGCAATAGGAAATCAAATATTTTTGTGCGAATGCTAATTGCAACCTGCCCACACTTTAGTTGAAGTTATTAAAGTAGCAAGTGCTTATTTAATTTTGAATAGAGCATACAAACATCGGTTGGTTGCAGTTCTTTTTTATTTCTGTCATTAAAATCACAATTGCAGCAGCTCAACTTGAAAAAATAGACCAACAATCAGAGCAGGCCGTTTGCCTGGCCTGGCTAGCATCGAGACATTCACATAATTTGCATATTTTTGGTACAGATTCTATGATTAGCCCCTTGGAGGCCGAATAGTACAATCCCACACCACCCACACCAACTGTGGGGCAGATTGTGATTCTATTGTGACATAAGGCGCATTCAACTCTTGTAGAAGACGACACATAAATACAAAGATCAAATTATGGCATGCATATTTAAAGCGTTTACGTCAGCACTGTCAGCCATGACCACCTTACAGCTGTGTCCGCTTGGCCAATTGTGGCCGCCCGGCTGACTGCTCAGACAAGTGGCGGCGCCTAAAAGCATGACGTCCACCTTTGGCTGTCGGCCAAGAGTTGCGCACTCACAAATTCGGAATGGCCATTCGGATGATTCTGTATGATGAGCTGCAATTTTATAGCCCTGATTACTCTGAACACATTCCCCATCCATTAAGATGTGCGTTTCTCTCCAATCTCTCTCTCTCTCTCTCTCTCTCTCGCAGCTGTCGCCAAGCAAGCAGAGTAATCAGCCAGCAGCTCGAAGCCGTTTCCGGTAGCTCTGTGCAACCAGCAGACTCGTTTAATTAAAGTATAAGTACAACAACAGCAACAACAGCAACCAGACTTTCAACTCGTCATAGTAGCAGCAAAGCAAACAAAAACCTGACCGTAAACTTCTCTAATCGAAAGTGCACGACTGGAAGATTATTTATGCTTAGCTTTTAACATATTGTATTTTTAATTTTTGAAAGCAATCTTAGACACTTTAACGGCATGTCTTTCATGATAAATTAACAAATTCGTAATCTAAATATGATATCGATATGATGAATACGATGAATCGATATTTATCGATTTGGAATATAAAAACTTATCAAATTTGCTATAGGAACATATGGGTGCATACATTGCTTCAATCAAAAATAGATGAGTGTTTATACCATATGTGCTGATAAATGTTTTCTTCTGCTTGAACTCGCTCCTGATACCCCTTCTACAAACTATTTAGTGTTTACAGGGTATGTAAACAAAAAAAAGCTGCCCGACTTCCTTTTGTAATCTTTTTTTTTACAACAGCAACTTCGCATAGCTCAACGTCATGCATAGAAATCAAAATTGTATATGTTCAAATATTTTATGGGTGTGACTCGTCAGCTTCGTCGTCGTCGTCGTCGACTTCGTCTTCGCTCGTCGTCGTCGCTACTGTTCATTGTTATTTACCAACACACAACACAAAACAACACAACACAACACACTCACACCAGCTTGCGCTCATTCATTCACACACACTTGCAGTTTAGTCGCCTTGCACATTGCACATTCTTTGCGTGCTCTCTTATACTCGGCGTGCAAGAAGAAGTGAAAGAAAAATGAACCGCTTTCATGCATTTGCTTTTGCAGCAAAGAAGTCGCTTGACTCATTTGGGCTCGGATCTCAAGCAGCAGGAAGCTCAGTGAAACCCTTCAAGGATTTCCCTCTAGCAAGATTCTACTCTGCCCTGCTGCATTATGCTTGCAAGTTTCTTTTGTTTGCTGTTGCAGCCTCTTAGTCAGAAATTATGCATGGGCTTTTAAGTCTATACAAAGTTTTCAGATTATGTCTATGACTATTCAGAGCATGCTACGTGCACATAGTTTTTACCAAAGGCAATTCAAGGTAATTTATATGTATATTGCTGTACCGCTAAAACTGGATATACATAAATACGTATTTATATTTCCTTCGTGCTGTAAGTTGACCAACGGAAAATTTTTAAAATTCCTATAAACTCATTTTTTAAATATTTTGTATGCCATTGATTCGAGAAGTGATCCAAACAAAAGCTAAGTGAATGCCTCGATTTGGGTCAACTGCTTAACTACGAATGTGGTTAGCTGTAAAGTCTGGACCTTACCTAAGTAGAACAGCACTCATGAATATAAATCTGCAGTCTAAACTAAGCTGACAACAAAAGAAATCCCATTTGTATTTCACAATATAAGCATGGAAATGTCCAATGAACGCGTATCTACGAATAAAATCGCTTTAATTTTCTTTGGAATCAAGGCGTACATAAACATATGGAGTTGTGTACAATTACTTGCAACAGTAGCTACCAAAAGGCAACAACCTATTATGAAATGCACTAGTAAAGTAAATAAAGCACGAGAGCGAGCGGGCGAAACAGAAGGAGAAGCAAGTAGTGCAGGTTAGAAAGAGAAACATATCAAACAAAAATCAAAGCAAACAACAAATAAACAATGAACCCTAAAATGTTATGGTACATTGACCTTTCCACAAAGTTTATCGTGCACCAGGCTAATGATAGCAAAGGCACTTGACTCCCAACCAAAAAAAGGGAGGGGGATCTGACGGTGTTGCTATCTGTTTGCCCGTGCATTAAGTGAGATGCGTATATAATCACCAAACCAATTGTAGTTTATTGCTAACAATATTGTGCTGAAAAAAAAACAAGTTTTGATATTCCTTTGAGTATCTAACGGTTATTGTCTTTTGTGAAACCCAAAGTGCTGCACAAATTTGGCCAAAGCCAGTTTCTACTGTTGTTATTGTTATGGTTGAGGTTTTCGGTTTGTTGTTGTTGCAAAGCTTTTTAACAAAAACCAAACCAGACATGGAAAGCGCGTAAGCGAACCAAACAAACCAAACAATCGACGAGCGAACCGATTGTATAAAATTTTAATTTAATTTTCAACTCTTATTTTTTCAACTTTTTTTCTTTAAATTTTCAACAATCGTAACGAAGCAAATCCAATGCGTGAATGGTAAACTGCACGAATATAAAGCACAATATGTAATAAAAATTGCTAAGAGAAAAAGCAAATATATCAAAATATTTATGAGCGAGAAGGCGTTGCCCTGTAATAAAAATATATGCAAAGTGCTGTGATTGGAATAGGCATTATTTACATAAAATATTTCGTTAAAAAAATTAAAATGTTATTAAACTATGTTTATCTATTTTTTTTAACTCTCAATGTTTTTTTTTATTTTAAGATTTATTAATCTACTCTCATAAAATGAGATCAAGGATAACAGTATAATAATAGAGAAACACTTAACGTATAAGTCACATAACAATGAAGATAAATCACCAAATCAATTCTAATTAAAAACTAGACTTTTGCCCACTCAGATAAATGCATATACCCACTGCTTGCGTTTAACATAAAACGAGGTATAACATAAAAACTTTGACTTGGCGTGTCTGGCTTCTGCTTATTGTTGCTGTTGTTGTTGCTGTTGACTGTTATTGCTATTGGTTGAGTGAGTGTGCGATTTTTTAAACAGCTGGGCCGACGCGTCGCCCACTGGTAATTGATTGAGTTGAACAGCACAATCAAGAAAATTTCGATTACCCACCCAAACAAATATGAACTATGTGTTTCCAACTGCCAAATACAAATGGACAAGTGACGCCCTTGCCGACAACTATGCCTCCAAAACTGATGGGTATACTATATATATATATATATGTATATATGTATATAACTCTCTATGCGGTTCGATGAAAAGATTGCGAAACACGTTTCACATTTGCAAGAAACTATGAAATGAAATTGTCCGAATCTTATTAATTCATTTGTGTTTCGCCTTCTTTTTTTTCGCTCTTGACGACAGCTAAATTAATTATAGTTTAAGCTCTTGTGTGAAATGTTGTCCATTGCAAAAACAACATCGGTCATAATAGCAATGAAATCAAACGGGAAGCAATTGGAGTTGTTAGTTAATTAATCACAAAATTGTTAAACATTAACGAAATTGTTTATTTATACATTTTCTTGTGATATGTTTATTTGTCAAATTAGCGATAATCATGCTAGGAATCATCTATAGCCAATTTTATGATCAGACATCAAATTGTTGCCTTACCCTTTTTATCGTAGTAATTGAAGGCTTGCAGCCAACGAAACCGAGAAGACAGTTTTGACTACAGCTGTCTACAGATTAGCTATATTTTGCTACCATTCCAAGGTTGATTGCTGGTGCTTTCCTGTTGACTAATTTTATTTGATGAATCAGATTATGGCATATAACTGGAAGTTGTGCTGCTTTCTATTGCTATCTATTAATATGTACTTATGCTTATCTCACAATTAAACCAAAACAATTGACTTACTAGCCAGCCAGCTTTTTGATTGTGTTATCTGAATGTTTGCTACCTATCTATCTGTATAATACTTCAATATATATTTACTTTATGCAATTGAATTGACTTATTGCCACATTTACAGGGTGACTGGTGGCTGGCACGCAGCAAGAAGACACGCCAAGAGGGCTACATACCATCCAACTATGTGGCCAAATTGAAATCCATTGAAGCCGAACCGTAAGTACAATTTTAAACAATATTTTTCGTATTTATTGGTTTATTGTAGTTGACATGTATTGCACAAAGATTGGACATCAAATATAGAAATATAAAAAATGCTACAAATTAAATTGTATAAAATTTAAAGAGAGATCTTGAATTAAAATTTTAAAATAAAAGAAAAGAGGTGTAATAAATCAGGTAGTATTAAAATGAAAACAATTTTGTTCCTCTAATAGTTAACAATATTGTTATATATGTATGTAATTAATAATCTCAATTAATTATGTGTTTATATCTTGTACTGGTTGTTGCATTTGCTAAATGCATCGCGGCCTAAATGTATGCAACGTTTTTTCACTCGGTCATTGGGAAGCAGACAAATTAAATTTAATAATGAAATCTGATTTGCATATTGTATTTAATTTGCATTCATTCATATCCATTTTGTTTGTTTGTTAATGCTGCTGTTGGCAATTGGCAAATTCTGTTATTGTTTTTGTTGCTATAGCAACGCAGATTATGGCTGGCGCCAGACTATGTTCATATATGCTTTTATGGCATACATATTCATATATCCAAAAATAAAAATAAAAAATAACAAAACGAAAACCATTAAAACTGACACAACAGCCAAACTTTTTGATATTTTGCGGAATTTCAATGGTGAGATTTCCTTTTTTTAAACTATGTCAGCTTATAAGCAAACAAAACGAAAACTAAAAGTTTATAAACTGTAATTTTAAAATATTTTAGAACCGAACTAGGCTGTCTTTTGATAACACACAAATAATCCAAAAAAAATTAGCAAATCAGTCAGCTGCGCGTCAAAGGTTTCCATTTATGAATTTTAATGTCCCAATTATATGAATCATCATACTTCATACACATCATACACTTATTCAAACTAATTAGTTTTCATTACATCATGTGCGACCCTCGTATTGGGATTAGTATGCCGCCAAAGTGATTTAGATTTAATGAGCAACCTTATGAACAGTCACCAAGCCACATATCAATTGTTTTTATCCAAAACCTAAACAATGTACTCGATTACAACTGTCGGTGGGTCGTTAAATTCATTTATTTATTTATTGTACAACTATTATTTCTTTGGGCTCGTCTCATATTGATTGAAGCATATGTTCTGCTTGATTTGGAAATTAAACTGAACGTGTGCCAGTGTCAAGTTCAAATGGCTCATGAAATGGTTCAGCTAATAGACTTGACCCAATTGCGAGACGATTTAAGTCAATAAGTGCTAAGCATATGCTTAAGGATCACTTCTAGAGCCTTTTGACACACATTCCGGCCAAGCAGAGAAATGCATTTCACAGAAAAAAAAGCACCAAATACCAAAACGAAATGAAACGCACACCAAAGAAACGCATAAATTAACAGAGAGGGATGGGAATATGCTCTATAGAGAATGAGAGACAAAGAGAGGGACATTTAAATAAATGGCTGACTGGTCTGGGCGCAGGGAAAAGTTAAAAAACCGGTAAATCGAACGAAAAAAAAACCAAAACACAAAAATCATCATTAATTAAATTTATCTTTTCGCTGCTGCCGCTCTGTTGTCCATAACGGTAAATCTACTCAGACCCAGCCTCTGTCTCTCTCTCTCTCTGTCTCTCTCCCACACTCTTGGATCCACTTGAACTGACATGCAGCACTTCAAGCAGACAAATATTTAACAATGTTTTTTAAAATCAAGGAACACTCGAAATCCCCGCCCGAAGGTTTGGCTTAACTGAAATTTCCAGTAGTGCATTAGTTTTATGCATTTCATGTAACATTTCTTAAGCATTTTCAAGGCCAGTTGATGGTTGCCTGTTGCTGTTACTGTTGCTAATATTATTTTGGCCTAATTGTGGCCAATTGTTGTTGCCGCTTGCTGTCGTCATATAATTGTATGCATAACTCAGCATTAAGCTGGCTCGCTTCGTTAATTTCTTGTATTTATTTGCAATGCAATAAATTGTATTTAAGTGTATTCTGGCCAGGAGCTTTCTTCTTTTTAATCATGCTTAACCATTTCTTTCATTTTTTTCTTTTTCTCTCTCAATTTTAGCGAATTTACATTAAGAGCTGTGCAACTTCGGAGAAGTGTGCCTCTTATATCTTCTCCTTCTGTGTGTGTGTGTGAGCGTGTGTGTGTTCTTTTTTGTTGGTCATTGTTATTGCATAATTTAAGCCGCAGTTCTGCTGAATGTTAAACACTTATTGGCTCTAATTTCTTGAATCAATTTTTGGAAACTTAAAATTGGGAGCAGCTTCCGCATTAGCACGACACTTTATAAACTGGGTCTATGCATATTAATTGAATGCGTTTGGAAATCTTTGGAATAACCCAAGCTAAGTTAATCATGCTTAAATTTGAGCCAAAATGTTGTAATCTCTTAAAAACTCATAACTCTAACAAAAGAAAGTCTTCATTTGTCTGCTAAAGAACTGAATAAATGTTTAATCTAATCGATTAACATTCTTATGGTAGGACAAATCTGAATGTAGACATTAAAACGATTCAGAAAGTCGCACAATGAAAAACTGGAAATAAAAACTTGGTCAGCTAGAGGCACATTTATTTATGGTCATAATCTGAGTTAACTGAATGGCTCTTGTCATAGTCATTTGCTTAAAGGGTTCAGGGTGTGGCCTAAAAGCTGGTTCATGTCAATAGTCAATTCTCAACACAATTCGTATGCATACGATAATGATAGATGAGCTGATAGTAGGCTCTCTAACTTGCTGCTAACCAGGCGCAGGTCACACAATTGAAATATGCATATGTAGGTCAAACAGACGGTGCTGGGCAGAGGGGGGAACGTCGAGGATGGTGCACTGAACTGCAGATGACGTCAGTTGCTTTAAGAGTGAACAGCGCATTCGAAAAGACGAGGTTAAAACTTGATTAAATTCCAATGAATTTTCCGTATTTTTGATTTTTATTTTTGGGGGGGAAATACCTGGCAGAGTCAGCTAATTGTATGCGTGCTGAGCGCTTTCGTTTTGTTTGTTTTTTGTTATCTTTTTTTTATTGACTTCCGTTGGTGGGAAAAACAGCGTGAATGCAAACTATTTGGCAATTGGCTAAGCGTTTGAGCCGTAAAATTGCAAATGGCCATTATCTGGCTATATAAATCGCTAATAATACGCCGTCCCAGCTGACTGCCAATAAGCTGGCGATCAAGAGGCGCATCCAAAAAAAAAAAAACGCATATCGGAAGTTCTATAGTGCGTTGAACCCTATACAATTCGAGCTTTAAGCCACCCACAAACCTACAAAATATCGCACAGTGTACATAAATATGCGTATGGAGATTTATATAACTCATAAATCACTTTCAGAGCTATTTGTATTTGTATATAAACTATAGAACAGCTGGCTCTGTATAATAATAATGTTTTGTTAGAGTTTATATTTTCTTTGCCGATTTAGTAATCGTCAGACGTTTCAATTGAAATGCGAAACTTACTTAAATGCAAGTTTAAATTCAAAACTACAATTAACAATTGTTTTTGTTTTGGTTGCTATCCACATGATAGCTGCCTAGTTAGACGATTGAATTGATTCGTGTTTGTGTTGCGTTTTTATTTTACACATGTATATATAATATATATGTATATATATATATATAATGTTTGCGTATTTTTGATCCAACCTCATCTTCCGACGCGGAAGGCGACGCCACCCGCAGCTGCTGTTTTATATATATATATATATATATATATATATATATATTTATTTTGATTTTGCTTGGCTGTAGTTGCTTTAAAACTGTCGCAGCGAAATTTGTGTTTGTGCATTTGCCAATGATTCGGTTGCCCAGTTTCAATGTCAGTAGCACAAAAAACTTAATAATGGCTGTATTTAATGGGCTCAAGCCACATTTGGATAAGTATTCGCCAGCTGGCCGCAGATTTTCTAATAGAAGGTATTGTTTAAAGACGTTAACTGATCACGGTGAATATTTAACTAACTAACAAAATATACTCTAGTTTCGCACCTAAGAATCTAATAATTATATGATTAAATTCCGTTGAATAGGTATGCGAGCGGCGTGCTTCACATGCACCGTGTGCGGAATCACTTGTGGGATTTTTAACATGAAAACTAAGGTGACTGAAATGCAAATGCATTCTGGGCAAATTGAAATGAGTCGATTTTTTATCTAGAACTATTTTCGCTATTGGCCACATTTTGCTGAAAACAAGTGCAGTCAAGCAAGAAAATTGGAAAAGGGTTTTCTATAGAAGAAATGTTTATTCGAATTGTTAAAGACAAAGATAATTTGTATAATTTAATTTTTGAATGCTTATTTGGTTTGTTTATAATTTTGTGTCCGTTGCAATTGTTATTGAATATGAAATAAAATGTCATTGAACTGTTTGGCGATTGCTGTTGGGTTCGGCTTGCTTATGCTTTGCGTGTCTACCTTTTTAATATTTTCTATATACCAACCAGCAATATAATATAAATTTATATATATATTATTCATTTTTACACATTTTTGTTCCATTCGATTCATGTTGTGCTGTTTTGTATTCGACAACGTTGATGACGTTTCTGTCAGACAGCGCAATGTTCAATTATATGTGGCATGTTAACAGTATTCAATAGAATGCCACAAAACAAAAAACAATTGTTTACCAAAAAAATTGTCAGCAACAGCAACAGAAGATACGCGACACGCGGGCAATGCTCTTCAACAAGGTTAAATAATGTTTTTCTGAATAATATTTCCACTACTTCATTTAAAAAATTTGAATAATTTGCTCAGCAAACTGTTTGATTACGCTTTCAATAAATATCGTAGAATTAGCTCAGGAAGTTAAACATAAATAAAACCGGTGAAATCACACGAAACTGTATTGAAAATGATTAATTTATGATCTTCTAATAGACTATTTTGTTTAATTTGTCAGTCGAGCTGTCGTCAAACTAATTGAGCTGTCCGAAGCCTCTGAGACAGTTACAGACAGTACTGTTTTTCAACTAGGATTTGCATTAAGTTTTGGCAATTAATTCGCATTTTTATTGCTTTCCTGATGGCCTCTACACCCGTTCCGATAATTATGGGGGGCAATAATGTTAACCAACTGTTTATTTACGGCTAATTTAGTTATTGCCTCTGCGTCATACAGCTAAGTACTATATCGGGTTATTTCAGGTTTCATTGCGACTCTTGTTTTTGACTTCCGATTAAGTTAATTGCTTAATTTGTAAGAACTGGAATTACTTTACAGTTATAACCAAATCCTTAATTGCCTAACTTGATTTTATTTTAATGTCCAATTATACTATAAATGGTATTTAACAATTTCAAATATCTAATCATACTTTAATATATTTAAATGAAAGACAACCACAGAATAACTCTAAAATATCTGTATTTATATTTTACATTCTCTGATTATGTATATTTCTTCTTATTTCGTTTTAGGTAAGTAATCTATCTTATACCCCACTCAAATCTGGAGCACTTTTGATGGCACAATTTTTGAAAATGGTAATTTGAGTCCATGATCATTCAACTGATGTTGATCAAATCGACATATAACTAAAGGTAATTATGTATTTGATACGGTTGTCTCATGCACTTGTGTTACCATAAATTTTCGACGGGACGTGGATCGTTTAATATGCCTGAGGCGGCCTAAAAACACAGTACAGCAGCAACACTTCATGTTTTTAGCATTCTTTAACAATTACGAGTTCAATAGCGTTCACAAGAACTCAACAGTTGGCATTTAAAGCGCATAATTTGATATTTCAACGAGGCGCATATTATAATGTTGATATTTTATTATAAGTTGATATTTGTAAAACAATACAAATGCGAATTACTTCACAAAATGTCAAACAACAGTAACAACAAGTTAATTATATTTAGACTGACGTTGATCTTTACAATCAACGCACTTTATGACTAATTACACACGTAATTGTAGAATGAAGTTAACTCATTTATCTTGTCAGCACCTGTTAAGAGCACGACCCGACCAACAACAAAGAGACAACACAAAACGTGTTTGCGACTCTTTTGTTGTGTTAGAAGAGCTCAACAATTGAGAGCAGACAACAACAATCAGCTGTTTTCCCAGCTGCATATCGCAGATCTTGTCGAGTGAACCGAAATCTGACCATTGCGGACAACTGATAATCTGGCGTATAAGAGTCGCCGCAAAGAGCGCAAACCGTCAGCGACTCACGCATACAAAGCCGAAAGCTTGGCTCAATTGTCGCTCGATGCGCACATAGATACACACGCACACACACACACGTGTACACTCAGTCAGACGGCTTTTGTGTGTGTAAGACGTACCGCCGATTCGTCGAGTCGTGCTGCTTAAAACCTTTCTATAAAAATTTCATAAACGTATCAGTTGTCTGCGAAGCGGTGCACAAAACGGACGTTGAACGGAAGGTGGCTTAAAGCGTCACACAATGTGTACATATCTCGTGTGATTTTACAATAAATAAAGTATAACATATATGTATATAGGAAATTCAATTTCAAACGCAAGTGCCAATTATTTATTGTGTATTTTAACGTCGTGTTCGTGAGTGTTAGAAATTTATCTTTTTTGATTTTCGATCGCATTTTGTATCGGAACTGAGCTTTTTAAGAGGCCCTGGCAACAAACAACAAATAAAAATATACAGAAACTTGTTGCACGCGTGCGCGGCATGTTGGCATACTTTTTGCAGCGACTGTTTTTCTTTGTTCAACAGTGGCTGTAAAGTTCGTTCGTTCGCGTGTGTTAGTGTTTGTAATATACGAGCGTGTGTGCAATGTGTATATGTGCTTAAAGTGCACTTACTATGTGATATGGAGCAGCAGCATCGGGCCTCTTAGCAACAATTCATAGCTTAGCTACATGTTGCCGCAGCACACGACTAGAGGTAGAGTGAAGAATATGAGCTGAAGGCAGAAATACAACTTGACAAAGGGGCAAACGCCACCAGAAGCAAATGTGCAACACAATATGCTTATTATAGCTGTTGTTTTTGTTTATTTACTGCTGTTGCTGTTGCTGTGGTTGTTGTTATCTGTTTTGCCGCTTTGTCAAGTTGCGCGCTGGCGCAGAACTTTCTATTTTCTTTGCTATTTCGTGCGGTGCTCTTATGGTTTTATATCCAATACGAGTACTCAGAAAAACATACATACATTGATAGCTTTTTGTAGCCGTTAGAATTTCAATGAACGAGTTTCATAAGCAATTGAGCATTTACCGTTGAAATGCCTGCTGAGAATAAGTTTGAGCCATTAGAAACTTTTACGTAATGCCCGAATGGAATTGTAGGTTTATAGGTAATATACGTATATATTTGTATTGCATTCATTAACATCCTCAGCTCTTATCTGCGGCTATGTGCTGAAATGTAAATAAGCCACTTTGCACCAAGCAGTAGTTGGGGCGCATTGTTCGAAGAGCGTTGCGTTGCCTGCAAAAAAGTAATATGTTTGTATGCTTGGATATGCATAAGAAACACTCTCAGCTAGTGATATAAATACTTAGTAAATGGCACTTGTGCACATGGGGCTGTCAGTTGTTACCCAGTTCTTATTTTTTCTCATTTTGCTTTCGTACTTTACTTTACTTGACATTTCGAATTGGTTTAGTTATTTTTTTCGCTGCAACCTGCGCCATATCAATTTTGAACTTACGTGACTTGGACAAATTGCAGTATTTTGCACATGCAAACATGAATTTATATGGTAGCATATTAAGTTAAGTTGGCAGCGGGTTCCACAACATGGCTGGCATGTTTCGTTGCTCTTTTAGTTGGTTGACTTTTATAATTCTTGGATTTCGCTTATCGCCAATCAACAGACTTGTGACGCTTGCCTATTATTATCTATGATTTACACGGATGTGCTATGAAAACAAAACTTTATTTAAACCAATTACAATTACCGTTGCAATATTTAAAAGATTTTAAAAGAAAATCATTATTTTTCGGTAATTCGCTTTAAGTTTAAACTATTCTATGTTGTTGGAATTTATTAAAATAAAAAAAATTCTTTTAAAATTGGTTTTATGGCAATTAGAAAAATTACAATTATATTTTCTAGAATCATAAAATTTCTTTAACTTCGTTCATTAAAATTTAAACTTTTAAAAAAATATCTTCTTTCTGACTGCTCTACTATAAGACCAAAAAATGTATATTAGTATATTTTTTTTTCCTCGTTCTAGGGAGAGTTTTTTGAACTGTAATTTGATTTCGATTCGTTTGGTATTCTCGAGAGAGCTTTACAAATTCCCACACGCTCCTGTCACTATCTTTTGTTACTGTTTTCTCAGCTACTTTGCGTCACAGTTGGCGTGTGGCTGCTGCGGCAGCTGCTGTGGTTGTCTCTTCATTGTAGTTCGTAAATTTCCTGTCCATGACTCATGCTATTGTCAGTCAGTCAGTCGACGGTAAAGCGATAAAGACACAAACACTCACTCACATACAGACATTTACTTGTATTTCAGATAAAAATTGCTTTCAGCTCAAAAGGGCGCAAAGCGTATAATAAAAGAGTTGTAGAGTATAAAACAAAAAAAAGAGAAATACAGTGCAATTGTTTTGTTGTTGACTGTTGGCATTTTGCAGCAGAGTTATCTGATGACTACATATTTCAGCTTAATGATGTTGAAGTTTTAATGACAAGAAGAAACATAAATTCGACAAGAGCTATAAATGTTGACATTGCTAATATTAGTGATGATTATTTTCAATAATAGTAAAAGCTTCTTAGACTTGGACAATTACTGAGAATTCGCAAATAGTTATTCATATTCATAGATAATAAGCTGGAATGTTAATTTTAAGCTTTGTTGTACGTTTCCTTGAAGTAGTGCGAATTTTAAGCTGTGGAAATTTCCCACAATGACGCTAACTTCTTGGTATTCAACACCAATAAATAAAAAGCTTTTTTCGGATGTATTTCATGCTAAAGCATAACTCGAACTCGAAACTGGTTGTCGAAGGAGCTTCACTTTTATCTCATACTCTTGAGGCTTCACTCAGTTTTCGATTTTTGTGTAAACTTCTTCTTTTTTTTTTTTTGAGTCTAGCTAAAACAGTTTCCAGGCCATTTACAATAATTACATCCGAGGCTGCCAAAATGCTCGTCATTGTCAGCTAATTTTATATATATATATATATGTGAGTGTTTTTTTTTTTGTGTTTGCTTTTTTGGGGGGCTGGTGAACTCGCTTTGCGTGGCCAAAGTTATTTGGCGCTACTAAAATTAGTCGATGCTCTCGTTACCATTGTGCAATGACCCAAATCAAAGTCAAACTCATTTTATGTATGTGTGTGTGTGTGTTTTGTTTAGGTTTCGTGACCAACGTTTGTTTTGGCCACGTTATTTAAAAAAAAAAATTTGGCTTAGTATTAATTTGCACATGATTGGAAACTGCGCTTTCGGCAAAGTCAGAGCCAAAGACAGCAAAACACGGTCAGTTTTATTATTTTTTGTTGTTTTTGTTTTTAAGGCGGAGAAAGTATGTGTTTACCCGTAAATTTTAACTTTAGTTCGAATTGAGTTTGGCTGTTGTTGTCTTGTGTATCAAATTACTTGATTATTATTAATTTGTATGGGGCGTGGCGCTTTGACTGGCAATGCTTTGGGGTTTCATAATTTGCTTGGCAACAAATGCTTGGCAACAATGTTGCGGCATCAAATGGCTCTCACACGCCACACACAAAAGACACTAAGCAAAAACCAACAAAAAAACCAAAAAAAAATTAAATAAAAAATCAGCAGAAAAAACAAACCGGTTCAAATTGGGTCGTAGTACTTTTGAGTGCAATTGTTACCTTTGAGCAGCAGCAGCAACTACTACAGCAACAATAATAGGCAACACTTCACTCATTATGGTGGTTATTATGTTGGTCTTGTTTCAGTTGTCTTGGCACGCGCTTTCAAGCCAAACCACCAACTCACTCAATTCGGCTTGGTTTTGTAATGAATTTCGGATTCGGTTAGCATAGGTCAGTCTCCAAGAGAGGGGCCAGGCGAGGGGGTGGGTACACCCTTAAGGCCTTTCGCAACTAACCTTGTTGGTTCTAATGCCAACGCATTGGCATTCCATTGGTCAATGAAACAAAACGCTGAAAGACACTTCGAAAACCTAGAAATAAATCGTTTATTAAATAAACATCTATTAGCGCTCATTTTGTACACTCACAGGTCTGACTGATTATCTTGGCTACTGTTAGCCTTCTGACTTGTTCATTTTTTTTGTGCTATTGCATATAATTATTTTTTTAACGGTAAGCACGTTAATTGAGTTCCCATTTATATAAATAAAATATAAAAAAAAAAAACCAAAAACAAAGAGCGACTATTTCTAATGGCAAAGTGCAGCCACAGGCACTTTTTCTTCTGGGGGTCTGGTTCGACAGGTTTGTGCGTGCTTAAAAATGTATGAATATGTATATATTATATTGTTATTGTTGTAATTATTATTGACAGGTGTTTTATAGAAACAAATAAGCACTCATGTGACTTGAACATGTTAAAATACACTATTCAAAAGGGAAAAGTGAAATACATCGTATATAAGAATTTCCATGCGATAATTTCACTCGGCAGATAAGTCGACATTCTTGCGTCAAATTAATATTATATATATTTGAACTTATATAACCTTATTTAATTTGTTTCTTATCGCTTTGTTGCTTACAAAGTGCTTTAGAATTTATAACGGTTAACTGAAGTCAGTCAATTTAATTATCATTATCAAGATGTACCATAAACGTAACTAATGAGTTCAGTAAACATTTATCGCGCTCAATTATCTAACTTTGAAGTGGTCTCTTCTACAAACAAACTTAAAAGTATTAAACAATGTTCTAACTTGATTAATGACCGTTTAATGGCTGACCTAGAAGAGCATTAATGATTCGACTTTAGTTAATTCAAGCGCCTTTCTCACCACTGCTTTAAGCCAGCTTATTTGTGCCAAATGAGTCACTGCACAACTTTAACAGCGCTTATCAAACGCTGATAATGAACTGACTATAAATGATTCTCAATTTATTGCCAAAAAAAAGAAAAAGAATAAGAAAAAAAAAACCAGATGCCTTGATGCATTTTTGTTGTTGTTTTGTTTTTCGTATTGTTGGCTGTTTTCGGTTTCTTTATGGCCTGACATTGACATTTGCTGATTCTGTTGCTCAGCAGCTGTTTATATATATACATATATTTTTTTAGCCTCCGTTCCATCGCCCATCCATACTGTGTATGGGTGGGGGCGGGGAGATGGTTTCTGCTTATATGTTTGTAAGTACATCCATTTGTCTCCAGCCTGTCTCCCAGGATGTCCACTTCAATGCATCCATTGCGTCCAGTGAGTTCCCTAAATCGTTTTGTCTGAAGTGGCTATGCCTGCCCCTCGGTCACTACCCCCTCTCAATTCTGCACTCTATCCCTGGTTTTTATTTATCATTTTTTCTTTTTTTTTTTTTGCTTTGTCGGCAAGTTGTCAGTCAGTCGCCGTAAACTTGAACTGCTCTGCGACTGCTGCCAAGTCCAAGTAGTTTCCATTTCCATATGCGGCACTTACAGCCTTGAAGTCAAATGTATTTACATACGTGTGCCATTTATATGTTTGTATTTGTGTACTCACTCTTATAAACTTACATGGCATAAAAAAAAAGTTCAATGATCAGCTAATGAAGCCCACCTTCAGTGGTTTGTTTCTCTAGATGTCGCTGTGGTTATTGGACGCATAAACTTGCGTCTCTGCTTTAATTATTACCAATTATTTCAAGCTCAAATTGCCCACAACCACAATGACAAAAAGCGAAAGCAAAAAGAACTCATAATTAATATTTTCGTGGAATTGACAATGGAAATCATAATATTTATTTTAGCTTACTGCTATTTACCGCTGACACCAAGAATGATATTAATAGACTTGTTTGCTCAGCTGATTGCAAACATCATGTTGTCGAAATCAACACCCGAAACGCATTTTATGAGATCTTTGAACTGGCTAGTCAGCAATTTTGATATTATCTTTAGCTAATTGACATAGCTAACAGCTGTACAACTTGTGTATAAAGTCGGTAAATTTTGCTGGAATTTAAAAATTATCCGGTTATAAATAAAATAAAGCTGAACACATGTGTAGTCAAAGTTGTTTATTTTTTTTCTTTAAAATTTAAGATTTATTTAGATGTGGTACTCTTATATTACCAGTTTTCAGGTACTCAGATAAATTCTAAATTAATCCAACATCGCTTTTGTTTGATATTCTATTTGAATAACTACAACTCGAATGCTCCTCACACGCAAAATGTCGATTTTGTCACAAAGCACTCCCAATTCCAACACATTCAAAGCCCATAAAACATACCATACATAGCGCTATCATTTTGAATGGCGTCCACACGACAGCAGCATTTGTATTTTGTATTCAATTTATGCCAAATTGAAAAATGAAGAAACAACAAACACAAAACACACAAATAGTACTTTAAAATGTACATGAAATGTACTGTGAAATGTACATTGTACTCGTATCTCTCGTGCATTCACTGCAATTGTTTTGTTTTTGCTTTTTCAAGGTTGCCACTGTAGGAATTGAAGTTTATCTACTGCAAAACTGACAAAACAAAACAATTGATTTCAATCGGAACACTGTTAAATGACTTATGACTTATTTTGCAGTTCCAATTATCGCCAGAAAATGTGCAAATAATTAGGAGTAATTAGTGCAAATTGGAAGTTTGCTATTCATTTTGGGAAGTTATATTTTAATTGTTTTTGTCTTTAAGATAAGAGTTGTGCACTTTTAATAGCTTCGTGTTCCCAATGCATTAGAGTCAAAACAACAATGAAGCTTAATAGTTTTCCAGGTTATAATTAAGATGTTATGCAACAATAATTCTGTAATAGTGACGTCACTGCTCTTAAGCAAATATTTGTGTAGACTTTGCAACTGAAACTGAAAACAATGTAAAAACAAGTAAAAGCACCAAAAACACGAAATAGTCAAAGCGAAATTCACCAGCAAAGTTAAAGCGAAGCGAGAAAGTTGAACGACAATGGCAACAAGAAATCTAAATACTCAAGTGTTTTTTTCTTCTAACAGTTTATTGACCGTTCGCTGCTCTCGCTCTCTCCCTGGCGGAGATTCCGAAAACACTTGCCCAGAGCGAACATTGAACTGTGTCGTTGTGGTTTTGCAATCGAAGCAAAGATGACCACCATGCCAGTGGTTTGGTGCACCGATCCCAACTCGGTGAACAACAAACCGACAGCCTTTGCCCTGCACGGTATACAGCTGCAAGGTAATGTGACAGAGAAGCAGGTAAATGCGCTGCGTGAAATGGTCAATGCGGCAGCAGAGGGACGCCTCATACTGCCCTCGGATGGCACATTTATGCTGCTCGACAGCGGTCTCAGTATCGAGAGCTCCATTCTGGCCAATGCAGGCAAACAGACGGCCAGCAATGGCAGCCCCATCGATGCCAGCCACTTGGACAACAACAACATAAACGGCAGCATCGGTAACAACAACAACAATAATAAAAATCCCAAGAACACATACATACTAATGCCTGTGAGCAATAAGACGGCAACAACAGCAACAGCAGCAGGAGGAGCAGTAGCAGCAACCAAAATAAGCAATGGCCAATGCACGCCGGAAGCAATTGCTGCTGCAGCGGCACAATTGGAATTTCTGCTGGAGCCAAAATATTCAACATTGACACCGCCTAGCTCACCGCCCAGTTCGCTGGCCGAGAGCGAGCCAGGCGATGAGATACTGTACGAATTCCTGTGCTGTGCCAAGTGCATGAATGAGCAGCGTGCATGTCATAACGGCACTTGTGCCAGCCGACGGTTGCAGCGTTTCATGAGGCATTGCAGCAGCAACAGCAGCAACGGGGGAAGCAGCAACAACATCCATAATAACAACGAGGTCAATGAACTGCTATTGGATCTAGATCCTGTGTGCAGCATTGCCAGCAAATATGCAAGACGACAACAACAGCAGCGTCACAAACAGCTCGCGACTATCTCGATGGGCATTGCACGTAATCGTCACAGCAACAGTCGTCATCATCATCACCACGGCAAATTAGCCATGCACAGTGTGAAAATCTTTCATAATCGCAGCACTTACACGACGCTCAATGGTGCGTGTATTGCCAGCGTGGGCGTGCCAACAACAACAACAACAACGAAGTCAACGACAACGACAATTCCCAGTGATAGTAACAGTAACAGTAACAGCTCCCAAACACTAGCAACGGCAGCGACTAGAGCGAGCGTCCGCTTGGCATCGGCCAGTTTATCGGTGACAGCGGCACTGTCAACATCGCAGCTGTCCAACGGAACACCGCTCTATGCGATTGTGAGCAAGAAGCGTGACGCGAACGTTGAAAACTATGAAAAGAACAACAATACGATCAATCAAAATACTAACAACAACAGTTCTAACAACAACAATTCTAACAGCAACAATAATAACATCATGTTAGCTGCCGTGCCCGAGGAGCCCATAACGTTGACAACGGCAGCAGTTGAAGATCTTATCAGCTTTGAGGATGATGATATTGTCGAGCACCAACAAAATGCGAGCTTAGCCAATCTAGCAGCAACAACAACAACAACAGCTAATATTAACTGTGATAGCCAGAACTCCCAAGTGGATCTGTTATGCGCACCCAATGATGCGGCCGACGATGCCGCCTTGGTGTCTTTGCAGGCAACACCACCAACCACGCCGCCCAAACCCAATTCGCCGGGCAGTAACAATTCGAGTCGTAAGACCAGCTTTGATTCCACCTGCACGATCAGCTCCATGGACTCTGGTTTCATGGAGATGCAAAATAAATTAGATGCTTTGGCCGCTGCCGCCGCGACCAGTGCGATTGGTGAGAAGATCGCGCGACGCAACTACAAGGAATGCCTGACGCAGTCGCGCAATCGTCGCAAATCCTACGAAGAGTTCAAAGCCATGTTTGCCGAGTCGACGCAGTCGTCTGAAGCGTTGGCGCGTCTGACGCGACGACGTTGTGGTGCACTGCAGGAGCAGCAGAAGCAGCAGGCCGTGGATGCAACCGTTGAGGTGGCATCAGCAGCACCAGCAGCAGCCACAACAGCCATGCCTGTGGCGGCAGATGACGCAACAACAGCAACAACTACAACTAGCAACAGCAATAACACTGTGATGACAACGCTCGCCTCAATATCAGAACAAGAAACCACAAACAACAACAGCAAACCGGATTGCGTAAACGAGTTTGCTACGACAACAGCAACAACAACAACAGCAACAACGGATGAAATGGATACCGGCGACGATCTAACAACAACATCAGCAACAACTGTTGCCACCGCCACCACAGAAGCAATGCGCAAGAATTCTGATTTTCTATCGCAAATACTTGACCAACAATTGGCGGCCAAGGAACAGCGGGCGAAAGCGCACAAGCGACGCACATCGTACGAGGAGTTCAAGCGTCTCGTGCGCGAAATCGATGTCGGCGACATTGGGCAGCAGCAACTGACGTTGGAATGTCAGCTGGTGGACACACCCACAGCAGCAACAACAACCGTACCAACATCAGCAACAACATCGCCGCTTAAGCGTCAGAATTCGCGTCAGCGCAAAAGCTTTGCCTCTTATTTTTTGCCGCGTCGCAACTCGACCAACAAAGAGCCAAAGACTGAGAATGAGACAGAGAATGAGCAACAGCAACAACAACAGCAACAACAACAGCAACAGTTGCAGGCATATGCCAAAATGGCAGCCAGGAATAACAGTTGCTGTTCGAGTGTGAGCTCCAGTGCCACCTATAAGCGCAATTTTAAAATCTATGATAAGTTGGTCTATGGCACCATCTATGATATAATACAGCGAAAAAACGATATTTATCAGTTGACGTATCAGAAGTACGACAAGTACATGACCTATGGCACCATCTATGAAATACTGCATCGCAAATCGACGCCACTGCAGGGCAGCAATTCCTTGACCACTGGCAGCAATGACAAATGGCAGCGCAAGAGTCTGAGCTCAATTTTAGAACGCGACACGGCTGCGACAACAACAACAACAACAACAGCAGTGCAAATGCATAAATCAAATGATGTGATTTATGATATAATACAAAAACAGCAGCAAAAGCGCGAAATGGAGGAGCAAAGGCGACTGCAGCAGCAGCACCAACAGGATGTAACAACAGACGCCAATAATTTGGTCACTCACATCACGCACAAATATGGCACAATTTATGACATCCTACAAGGAGAGAAATTGGAAGCCAGCGATGAGGCAGCCAACATCGCCAGCAGCAATTCAGTTGCCACAACGCGCTTCATCGTCAGTCATGTAGATGAACAACAGCAGCAACAACTTCACGCTGCTGCCAGCAACAATGTGCTGAGTGCAACTGCTACTGCTGCTGCAGCAGCTGCTTTAACGACTGAGACACCGCAGCAGACACCCAGCAAATGTAGTAAAATGCGACGCTTGTCTAATATTTTAAGCTATAGTAAATCAAACAACAGCCACAACAATGCGCCGCACGATGCCGCCAACATTGACCACGGCGAGAATGCGCTCAAGCAGCAGCAACAACAGCAGCAGGCGAAACGCAGCCAGGCCAAGCGACGCGTTGGCGTCAGCAATCTGCTGCTGCCGCTGGACTCGGAGGAGCTCTACACGCGCATCATTGCACAGCAGCGACGCGCCGGCAGCAACAGCAACTCGAGCAGCGATGCCGATTGTCACGGGGCATCGTTGATTAAATCCAATTCATTGGATGCCATCTCCATGTCTGTAGCCGTCTCACCACCGGCAACGCCCTCGCCACCACGCCCGCGTCGCAGTCTCAAGCAGCACAAATGCCTGCAGCAACAGCTGCAGCAGCAGCAACGACAACAGCAACATAATTTACAGCCACCGTTGATGAAGAAGCATTCGCTGGATAATTGCTTGGCGGCGCCCAAGCAGCCCCAGCGTCGCTGGTCAAATCAAATGCTGCTCAAATGCACCTGTCATACGTTCGAGGAGCCCAGAAACAGTCACAGCAACAACAACAACAACAACAGTAATATTAGCCATTGCACTTGCCCAACCACGCCGACTCCGTTGCCACTGCCGCCCACCTTGTCTGTCATTGAGAAGTGCCGCTCGCTGCCCACCGCCTGCTCGCATACGTGCGTCAATTTAATGGCAGCCGTTGCCGGCTGTGCCGAGTCTAACAGCAAAACAGTAGCTGCAACAACAGCACCAACAACAAACAACACAAAAACTACAACGACAACAATAGCAACGTCAACTGCACCGATCAAGAAAGGCAAATCGCGTCGACTTTCGGAATTTACGCGGGGTGAATTTTTAAATGAAAAATCGTAAGTTTCCAGCCTCGCACTGCACAAATACAATTTGTATGCATTCATTTATGATTGACTATTCTATTCCATTCGATACTATTGCGAATTTGCCTTGTGATTTTGATTGGAAAAAGATATTCACACGGGAAATTCATACATATTATATTTTGTTTTTTTTTTTGTATTAACATTTTAGATGAAAATTTCTAGAGAGCTTTGAACGACTTAATATTTTAAGTTTATATATGTATATGGTATATGGTATATGGACATGGTATATCTTTCAATAATTTTCTATTTTTGGTATTCGACTCAAAACTAAATCCAAATTACCCAATATTTATATACTTTTTAACATTTCCAAATTATCCGAATATCGTAGAGTTTTACATATTATCTATCAAAATCATCTGCATCGCTTGAAGACTTTTCTCATTACTATGCAGATATTTGTTATTTGTTATGTACAACTTGACTCGTCGTCAAACAAATTGAATTCAAGTCAACTTCAAGGCCAAAGCATTTCAAATTGGTTCAGTCTCTCAATTTGCATATCAATACGATATTGTACAAATTTGTTGTACTTGAGCCACACGTGTTGGCCACTTTTGAGCAAAAGCAAAAACCCGAAAATCAAAACTCACAAACATAGACAAGCCCCAGACAAGGGGGCAAACAAATGCAAACTTGTTGATAATATCAGAGAAACGAAGCAAATGTAACACATGACACAAAACCACAAAAACCACAGCACAGCCAAAATCAAAAAATCCTAAAAAACAAAACTAAATTTGTAATGTGGCGAGCAATGTTTGTTTAACGTTTGATTAAAACCAGTGTGTCTTGAAAATAGTCACGACTTTTACCCCTTTTATTTTTTGCTATCATCGTATGCCTAATGAACATTTTGAGGCATGGCAACAACTAAAAAAATAAAAAACGGTACAACAAATACCCCAAGGTATATTGAGGAGGAGCCACGTACATTGCTGCTGTTGATAGCCAAATAATTGGCAGGTTAATAACATAAAGACGTGACGTCGTCGTCGATTACAACATGAAAACAATTTAACGAAAGATCGAAACAAAAGAAGGGAAGAGAGAGCGAGAGCGAGAGAGAGAGAGTGAGACACAGTGGCATAGATTTTGCACAGAAGCTGTTTCTCATTATAGAAATATTTATCGGTCACTTGTATACGCAGCCAAGCACCACCTACTCATACAAAATACAAAGTAACGTCTGGCTCTGGGCTTCAACTGATTTCAATTACTTGGGCGTGTGACGTTTGCATTAGCATTATCAAATGTGATTATTTTTCAATTACTATTTCTCAATGGTCAAGTGTCTTGCTAATGCTAATTAGCATTCTTATTAGTCACTCTTCTACGAATTGTATTTTCCCACAACATATTCTACCAAATGAAAGTCATATCATGCACTAAAAATGTTTGCATACGTTTTTGGACTACACACATATGTGGAATGTATATAGAAAAAGTACAAATAAAAACCCCACAGCTGTATGTGAATCTAACATGTCGTTGTTATTGTGGCCTGAAAAGGTGCGACGTTTATTGTCAACTTATTTTCCATCGCAAATCCCTCAAGTGCAAATGCACTCTAAATGACGACATTTCCTGTTGATCAACAGAGGAGTGGGTGGAGGATGTTTAATTTTCATTTTGTCTATCTAAGCGCTTAGTGGGAGTTTGTCAACTGAAAATGTAGAACAATCATATGCAAATGATGTTGTTGTTTGCAAAACATATTCCGAAGCGCACTCAATCTATTGCAATGCAAACAAAACTATTTTTCTTTATTTATTATATGAATTCATGAACTATGTTTATATATTACTATATTTAGCTCCTTACTTTTTTCCTCCATTTGTAGGATCCCTAATTAAGCAAATAACTAGCAAATTTAAAACACATTATTATAAGTAGCTGAAACGACTGCAATTAAAATTGCTTGACTGCAATTTGTTCGCAATTATTCTGGCATTACTACTCGATTATATATGTATCTATTGTAGTTTTAACTATACTTCTGCTTCTATGTCAACCCGTTAATTTGCGACTGAAAATTGCTTAGGTGCAGTTTGTTTCATTGTCTTATATGCGAGTGCGTGTGTTTGAATTTGTGGGCGTGTGTGTGTGTGTGTGACTCAGTCAACCCACCCTCCAAGCGAGTGGAATTGTAACGCCCATTCGGCCAAATGTTCATCATTAGTTTTCTGCGTTTGCTTTGCTCGGATTATTATATAAGAGCGCGAAATGCAACGTGCAGCACGTGATTAATTCAATTGAATACTTGACAATTATTTTCGAACTGCATCGAAGCGTTGCCGTCCTTCGCAGATGCCCAAAATGTACACTGACTATCGGACTCGTAAATGCGATTTGATTATTGTTATAATTCGGGTTGGGGTCTATGCTTTACCATAAAAAAACGTAAAATAGAACAAGCGTGTATATATTGATATTCGAGCTATTAAAGCCTTGCCACTCACATTTGAGTTTACCAACAAAATACAAAAATACATTTCAAATATCAAATGTCTCTATTTTATTTAGTTCTCAAATGGATAAGCACTTCCTTGGCTGTTTTCTAAAAATATCGATTATTTTAATAAGATTTCACCTGGAATGAATGTTGATTAAGTGATGAAATCTGAAACGTCGCAAAATCAATAAAGTATTATTTCCACTTTAAAAAATACTTATAGCTCAGAGCTAACATTTGACATGTTCATTTATTTTAGAATAGACTAAGCACCCATATCAAGTCGACCATAGGGTATCTTAAAATTATAAACGGCAAATAAAAAACACACACACACAGTTCAAGCGGCTGCCCATTGTTTACAGTTGTTTACATACACAGAGAACAATAAATACAAACTCAACGTATAAATACGATAATATACTAATGATATTTTTCCATTCTATCGAACCGAAAGCAGCGCCCGAACAATGAAATTGACATTGAGCTGCGCACAGCTTGGCTCTGATCAAAGCTCCATAGTTAGTCATACAAAATATATGCAATCAAAAATCTGCGATTGATTTAAAATAGATACACAAATTGGTAATAAATATCATTTGCTGACATTCTCGCTAGCCATAATGTGCTAGCCAAAATGTCAATATCAGCCGCAGTCGTGGCTTAAATTACATTTGCGTGCTGTTCTCTCTCGCTCTCTCTCTCTCTCTCTCTCTCTCTCTCTCTCTATCTCTCTTTATTTTATGACTAGGTGCGCTACAAGCTTGCTGCATTGTTGCTTCTGATATTATCTGGAAAGTGCATTTTTTGTTGATTTTTTTTATTTTATCCAACCCATGAAAAAATGGTCAGCAAACAGTGCGCCTGTTGCCGGAACTTGATAATTTTCTTGCCTCTGGCTATTTACTTACAATGAATTTTATGGCTTGTGGTCGTTTCTATTTGCACATTTTCACTGCTTAAATGGTCAGATGCAAACTGATGCTAGCGAACAGATTCTAAAACGTTTGTCCGTCGCATTAGCACTGGAAAAAAGAGAGAACTGCAACTTGCAACATGCAGTTGAGGCAAAATCGAAAGCCTGACATTAACAAATTATTTCTGCATAAAATTGTGCCTGGCCATATTGGCCACAGCAGCCGCAGCAGCATCAGCAGCAGGATAGTAACTGGTAAATGCTAGTTGGTTTTTGTTGTTGGTTGGTTGTATGTCTATTTTTAGCTGGCAATTTTGCTATTAAGTGTGGCCAAGTGTTCGTCTGCATTGATTTGAAATTTGTTTCGCACGAACTGCAATAGCCAACCCCATCTCTTTTTTATGCCATACATGCCGCACTCCTAAAATAAATAAATGTCGTTTGTTAGTCGTGTTAGGCGCGTATCCTGTCCTGGCCAACGGCTGGCTGGCAAACAACAATTAAATAAACGCCGGCAACGGCTGCTGCTGTCGCTATGGCGTTTATATTGTTGTTACCTGCCTAAGTGGTGGTGCCTCTCCACCACAATCCAATCCACCATCACAAAACAGTAACTAGCTAAGCAACATTATTGCCATTGGCTGGCCAGCTTGTTATTATTATTCCATTTTTTCCTCATTTTCCACAGCGCTTATTCAACCAGTCTCTGTCTCCAGCTCTGGCTGCTCCTTCAATGGAAGTTCGCTTCAATTGGCGCCAACAGCAATAATGTGTGTGGTTTGGTTTTATAAATAGACACTTTGCTCCCATTGTGGTCTTGTCAATTGTGGTGCGTGTTCCCATGTCCATTTTGTTTGTGATAGGCTTTAATGGCTCATTGGAAATACAGGAAATGAAAATTCAACTGGAGCATTATTTATCAGCAATTTTTTGTCTCTCTCTTGGTGTATTATTATAATAGAATACTAGTTTTGCAGTTATTGATACCTATACCTATAGAAATCGAGTTTTTTCTTGTGATTTAATTAACAGCTATTTTGATTTTTAAACGACAGTTATATAAGGCCTGCAATTGTTTTATATATTCGTGTATCTTTAAAACCTGACCCAGTTATAGCACACACACACACACACACACAAGCCGTCACTTAATTACACTCAAATACTGACTGAACTAAACTCAATTAAGCCTATTCAGATCTTAACAATAATGATTTGATTAAATTTATCCCTATAGTGATCCAATAAACCTATTTAAAACATAATTGTGTAAATAAAATAAATAATTGAGTCATTTTCAATATTTCATAATACATATTTAAGTCAAATATTATACCAATAAAATCTATTCAGTTGGACTCTAAAACAATTTTCTTACAAAAGGTGATAAGTATTCATATTTCAATTAGAGTACTTATCGTGTCATATTCATGAATATGAATGACATTTGGTATGGTTATAATATTTAATAGGCAAATAGCTAAGGAATATATTCGACCTTAATTAGCTTCAGTTTCTCCCCACCCATTGCCCCAATTAAATATGTATTTTGCAACTAGTTGCAATGTGTGGCCAGCATGACTTGCCACTCCAAGTGCAATTGGTTGTTGTTTCCAACTATTTGCATAGCTGCTGGACTGGACTAGGTGACTATTCAGCAAGTTCATTCATGTATCCCCCAACTTCGTTAACATATCGCCTTAAATGAATCAATAACCAGACATCTATTGTGTGTGTCTTACCCAGACAAGTGCAGTGTAATTACATTGAACTGAATATTGTACTTATAAATAATTCATTAGCCATTACTTTTTATATTTGCTTTTGCATTGTTTCACTTACAATTGTCGCGTGTCAAAAGTGCTCCCTTAGGTATAACAAATGTAATACTTATTTGAATTTTATAGTGCTTTTTGTTTTGCTTATTAATTTTTTGCACAATTCTTTACAGGTAAGTGTGCGCTGATGTTGAATACCAAAGCTAAAACCAAAACATGTTGGCTAAGTATAGTAGATTATAGACATTATAGGTTATATATTATTATTATTTTTTTGTTGAGTTTTGCAAGTGTTTCTAATTAAATATTTAAAAATAAATATGTGCATGTGTCAGGAATATGCAAAAAGGCAAGCGACCACAAAACAACAGCAAATAAATATAAATAAAATCAAAACATGACCAACTATTATAGAGAAAGTGACTTGCCCACATTTTTACCATGCAAAGAAAGAAAACAAAAAAAATAAATAAATAAAACTACATACTCCAATTAATATGCACAGAAACACTGGCAAACAAGTGGAAACCCAAATCAGGAATTAAAGCTTCAGACTCGTTGACAAAACAAAGTTAATATGCATAAACCAAAACTTAAATGGAAATAGTCAAAACACAATAAACAAATTGGCCTCGTGTTCGAGGAAAAGTTTTGAACACAGCCAAATTAACAGCATTTATATTAATGGCTTTTCGCATTGGCCCGGCCCAACAACAACAGCCACTGACTGAGCCAAGTATCTTACGTACACATCTGCGTCAGTAAATTTCTGAGGTAATCCAAGTTAATTCGCAGCCTCTGAATCATGCGTGACGTTTCTTCACAAAACTCGTTTACCAGATCTGACGCTAACTGAAAGCGCCAATTACATGTGCATACATATAAAATTATTAAATAGAGATTTGTTTATATTATATGGATAATTACACAAACAATGCATTAGCGTCATGACCTGACCTGCTTCAATAAATCCCAAGCAATTGCCAATTTGCAATTGGGGCAGCCGCTTAACAATTGACAGTGGAACGTCCAAACCGTTGCTTGGATTGGTTTTAGCTGCCAAAGTTAGTTAGTGGCCTGGCCTGGACTGGACTGGCACAATTTGTGCCTCAATTGTCTAGAATTGGGCACGGTGAAAATACAAAAAGTAGAATACAAACAAATAGACTGGCATTCACATACAGCCGAGAATGTCAATCACTGGTATCCAGATTGCGAGCAGGAACGCTCAAGTGGGCACGTCAAAGTGTGTTTTGGCCAGGCAAATTGGAGCAGGTCCCATGAAGATGTGAGCCAAGCCGCATGCCCCTCAATATGCCAATTTATATGCAAAGTGCGGACCGGACACAGCTTTGTGGCTGCTGCAATTGCTTCGTCTTCTTCTTCGTCTCTGGCTATTTTGGTCATGTTGTTGCATCTAATCTAATTTTAACTCCAAAGTGCATGTTCAAGCGCCTTGTTGGTGCATGAAATGCAGCGCCGCAATTAAGTTAGCAGCCAAAACAAGCCAAACATGTTGGCCCCAACCAAGTGGCAATAGCAACAACAACAACAACAACAGTCGATGCGCGCTTGTCGTTCCAGTAACCATGGCCAAAAACTAGCCACCAAACCACGGCTGACGTAGAAAAATTGTAGAAAATTGTAAATAGCTAAGAAATACAAAAATAAAAATAAAAAAAAGTGATCAAAACATGTAGCAAGTATCTTTGGCTCGCTATTTGTTGCAGCAGCAGCTTGTGTATATTTTTAGACATTACGTTGCGTTTGCGTTGTTTAAAAATAGTTGCGGCCCAGTCGCCAACAGCAACTAGCCAAGCTACTCTTGCGCCTTGCAGCAACGCATTTGATTTTGGCCAACTCGTAATGTGTGTGCAGCCTTTTGGTTGTTGCAAATTCAACCAACAATCTATAAATAAATTTACACTTTAACTAGAACAATTTTTCATGTTACGCTCTGCGTATGCACTGCAATCTTGAGCATAACAATATAGAATAATAGAACAGAAGATATCATCGAATAGAAGATAACATGCCTGAGGCCGGGCGCCAGGAATGTACGTATGTGTGTGTGTGTGTATATATGTATAATTAAAGTGGTGTATATTTATGAAAGTCATGCCCACAACTTAAACGGCCATCAATCGCTCTATCTATAAATAGGCTAAATGCAATGGGCCAGTTGCTTGGCTTACCCTGGTCAGCAAACAGAAAAATGAGTTGTAATGGCGTCTAATAAATGCCTATTGGCATAATAGACACGTGCTCCATTGGAGCACACGCATACACAGCTATATTCATATGATTGATTCATTAATCAAAGTGCATGCACTTGATGGTGTTCGTCCCATTCAAAAGCAGCAACCATAGAAGGGGCAGCTGGCATTCTGTCGACTGTTGACGGGCAAATTACTGATTAGCTTCAACGTTGCAAAAGCTCATGATGGCGATGGCGATGATGATGATGATGATGGAAATGGCAGACAACCGTTTGGTTGATGACAACTGCAGCATGTGCTAATCAACTAAACAACAGCAACAACAACTCCCCTAACTTTGCCGTCCTGGCATCACAAGCGGCAGACAGCCAATTAAAAGTGCCAGCCAAGTTAAGAGTCGCGTCGAGTTGAGTTGCAATCGAGTCCGAGTCCGAGTCTGAGTCTGAGTCCGAGTGCGAGGCATAAGATTCTTTTAATAATAGCTTTAAATGGTATTTGCGCAATCAGATTACTTGCAGTTTTGCACGTTGAATACCAGCTAACTAAATGGCTCTAGGCCGTAGTCACACAAAAAAAAGAAAAGAAAAAAAACAAAATTAAAAGGAATATCAACACGCACTCAACTCAACTCATTCCCATCGCCTGTCGCCTCTCTGTTCCCAATCTGTTTGCATTCTAAGCCAAAGTTAAATTCAATAGAACTGGCAAATGCCATTTGCGAGCGGTGCATGCACCATGAAGACCATCTAGAATCGCATCCAGTCCTGTCTTGCCAATTGCTGTGTGCATATTTGTATACCCAGTAACTTTGCTTACATATAGGGTATTCCTATTTTTATTTAACGGAAGAAACAATATATTAAACATTTAGGAATTATAATAATTATTGTTTAATATTCTTCAGTTTTTCAATGGGTTGAACATATTTTGTGGGTTTAGTATATAAAACAAACTATTTACTTTACTTTCTTACCCTAATCGTATGCAGCTGAAACTGTCAGCTGGAGCTAGAAGCAAGCAGACCACTGACTCTCTTCTTCTTCTCTCTTCTTCTTCTTTTTTTGCAAATGCTGTGTGGGAGCTTTGTGTTCTATAGCTTTATGGTTATTCCTGGGCATGCACTGGATTTGAAACAAGAGCTATCATCTTGATATTTGTATGCTCCCCTATGTGCCCTGTATACATATTCATACACACAAAAAAAAAAGTTAAATTTGCGTTTTGAACTGAGGAATTCTTGATATTATATTTCAGTGTTCTTTCATTTGATTAATATAATTATGATAGGTTTTTTTTATATTATATATTTATATTTTCTTAAGACTTAAATCGATAAAATTGTATATACCACATCCGACTTTTTGTCTGTGTACATACATATCTATATGGGCATGTCCTTGTTCGCAGCAACTTATTTTCACTTTTTGTTATTTACTCCTCTCCACTTGGACCACGTTTCAAGACTTCACACGCCTCCAGCTGTCGAGGCTTGTGCCGTTGTTGCTGTCGTATCCATTGAAATGAAAAGTTTTGTCCGCCCGGAAAATGTTATGCGTTGCTGCCGCTTCTGCTGCCGCTGCTGTTGCTGTTGATGAGTTTCCTCTATCGCATTGACGCCATCTAGTGGTCGGCAGCAAAATCGTGAGGGGTGCATAAAAACCGCATTTGAATGTTTAGACAAAAGATCGCACATAGCCCACATAAAAGTTGACTATACCTATACATAAAGTCGTGAATATATATATTTATATATATATGTGTATATGCAAAGTGGATGTGTGTGTGTGTGTGTCAATTATTGCAATGCAACTGTAAAGATGAACGTATTTTGCTTATGTTTGTGTGTTATTTTTGTTCAACACAGTTTTACATGCATTTTTATGATATGGCACATTTTGACCAAGCTGTGTCATCTTTGCCCTGTTGTCACGAACTTCAAAATGTGAATTCGTTTCGGTTCGGTTATATAACGACCAAAATCTCTTTCACACACTTTAATTGTAGCAACAGTTGCTTAAAGTATCAGAGCATAGAGAAAGATAGGTAAAGATAAACAAAAGTATCAGTTACTTTTTTATTAAGGTCAATGTTAATGCCAGAAAAGCTACTTTTGACAACTACTACAACAATTTGGCTTTTGTTGTTAAGGATTTAACAGCGAAGACTCTAATAGTACATAAATTCATAATATTTGTAAGATATACCTAGATTTAGCTGCACATCTTAGGCACTCTTATGTATTATATGTATATTCAAATAATTATGAAAGTTAATCGATTTAATTTGTTTTCGAATAAATTGAAATAGATAATTACTCAGCAACTCCCAGACTTCACCTCCCATAAATATAAAATTAAAAAATAAATAAAACAAATAATGCTTCATCAAGTTCCGCATTTCTCGATTCGGAAGCACAATTAAAGTTGAATTTAAAATGCTTTTATTTATGCATATTTTATGCCGCTAAAAATTAGAAAGAAAAAACAATATTTTAAATGAATTAATGCGTAGAATAAAAATGGTTCATAAATTGCAAAATAATAATTGAAAAGTGAGAAGATAATTTGAATAAATTGTGCACGTTTCGGACTAAATTAATTGCATAACAATTGAATTTCGAGCAACTTGCAACTAACAAACATACATAACAAATATGAAAAAAACTAAAATAGAACTTAACACGTTCCGACTGAAATTACTCAATTAAGCTGTATCTGCAAATAAGCAAAAAATACAACAAAAAAAAATGGGGAACACCCACGCACGTGCCTCCTTTCGATGCCACGCGATCGAAGTAAAATTTTGTAGCCTCGGTTTTACAGTTTCCTTAATAAAACCTACAATTTATGAGACTAGCGTTAAACAATTTGAAGTGCATTTACATCCATTTCACTAACGACAATTTCCTTAATTTTGTTGTTGTTGTTATTTATAATTACAGTTGGTACTTCCGCAAAATCAAACGCATTGAGGCTGAGAAAAAACTGTTACTGCCAGAGAACGAGCACGGCGCATTTTTAATACGCGATTCCGAGAGCCGTCACAATGACTACTCGCTATCAGGTGGGTGCTATAAAAGGCATACGAAATGTCATTCACTGGAATATTATTTCTTAAATTCCCATACTTAAATATATATTAAAATACTTGCATACTTGCAGTTCGCGATGGCGATACGGTTAAACATTACCGAATCCGACAATTGGATGAGGGAGGCTTCTTCATTGCTAGACGCACAACATTCAGGTGAGTCGATAAATATACTTTCACCATTTTAAACAGTCAACTAACAAAGATTCATTTATTCACAACAGAACCCTACAAGAGCTGGTCGAGCACTATTCCAAGGATTCCGATGGCCTATGCGTTAATCTCTGCAAACCCTGTGTACAAGTAAGCCGAATTCCTTACAAAATTATTTATGAACTCATTGTTAGACTTATTGTTTATTCGCACATGCATTTAACATGCACTTAACACGCATTTAACATTCCATATTTCTGTCGCGCTAACATTATTAACATGGCATTTGCATTACATAAACATTGTTATAGTCAATTACATTCAATTACATTCAATTACATCAACATTGTTATAGTCAATTCTCATTGTTTCATTTCTTTTGTACGTATACTTAACGAAAACGATTTTAAAATGTTTTTTTTTTTTATATATTTTTATCTTTAATTAAAATACTAACGAAATTATATAAAATACCAAATACTAACAAATAAAAGACAAATTCATTTTCGGGTATTTTTGAGGTAGGATTTTGTATTTAAGCACTCAACTTACTGTGTGTGTGTGTGTTTGCTACTGCCAAAAACCAAAAAAAAAAACAATTACGCCAAAAATAATAACCCTTTCATTCCATTTAATACTCTTATAGTCAAAGTACAAAGTGCAATCAAAACAAAAATCCCCAAAAAATAATTTAAACAAAATTAAATAGAGCAATTTTCGGGCATACTTATAAATGTTATAAAAAATTAATGAATTAATTAGTTTAGATTATCTGATTGGTGTCGATTTCATAATTGTCGATTTAAATAATTGTTTTAGTAATTTTAGAACTTTTACCGTGCCATAATTACGCTGGGTATTATAAATGCATATTAAGTATAATAACGGCATGGTGAACATTCTAAACTTAACTTCGCATGAATCGCGTGACTAATTTTTTGCAAAAAAAAAAATAATAATGTATAATTTCAACGAATGCAACTTCAAATTTGATGCGCTCCTTGGGTTAGTAACTTGGAAAAATACAAAATAATGTACAATATTCAAAATCAAATTTGAATTGATTTCAATTAGTTGCAGTTGTACTTTGACTTAGGACCACCAATTGACAGCCAAGTTACAACGTTTATTTACACTTTTAACAACTATGCTTGATTTACCCACACAACAAACAAACAAATACGAAATTTGTACATAATGCCTAAATGTATGCCACATTTAAACATCTCTCAATTGGCACAATCATTGAAACCAGTCTATAAGCACACACCATAGATATAATCAACTCCCTAAATGCTACAATGTTTTATCAAACAGGCACTAATCTTGTATGTTTTGCTCACAGATCGAGAAACCTGTGACCGAGGGCTTGTCGCATCGAACACGTGATCAATGGGAAATCGACAGAACTTCGTTAAAATTCGTGCGCAAACTGGGCTCAGGACAGTTTGGCGATGTCTGGGAGGGTCTGTGGAACAACACAACGCCCGTGGCCATTAAAACCCTTAAATCAGGTAAGAAAAGGAGGAATATCAATATAGATTCACACTTTACAAAATTCTATATTCCAACTTACAGGCACAATGGACCCCAAGGACTTTTTGGCCGAGGCTCAAATCATGAAGAAACTGCGCCACTCCAAACTAATTCAGCTGTATGCGGTCTGCACTGTGGAGGAGCCCATCTATATTATTACAGAGCTGATGAAACACGGCTCTCTCTTGGAATATCTGCAAGGTATGATAAAAGATGACATAATGCATAAAAACGCTTGCATTAACTAATTAACAACTTGTACCAACATTTTGTGCATGCAACAAACCGCCAAACAAACGCTTCAATCATCTGCCATTTGAAAATTGATGTATGTGTTTTTAATTTTTTTAGCAATTGCAGGCAAATGTCGTAGTATCAAAATGCAAACGCTGATTGATATGGCTGCCCAAATAGCCGCTGGCATGGCCTATTTGGAGTCACAAAACTACATACACAGAGATTTGGCGGCACGTAATGTGCTCGTTGGTGATGGGAATATCGTAAAGATTGCCGATTTTGGTTTGGCCCGGTAAGTACTGAATACAAAACTAATCAACTTTTCTAGAAAACTTTCATAACTATATATATTTTCTGCTCTTTTAATAGACTCATCAAAGAGGATGAATACGAGGCACGTGTGGGTGCACGCTTCCCAATCAAATGGACAGCGCCGGAGGCGGCCAATTATAGTAAATTCTCCATTAAATCGGATGTGTGGAGCTTTGGCATTTTACTCACCGAACTGGTCACCTACGGACGCATACCGTATCCAGGTTAGTTACACTAATCGGAAATTTATAAATCAGTTTATTTATAATTCGTCACCCATCAAATTGCAGGCATGACCAACGCCGAAGTATTAACCCAAGTTGAGCATGGTTATCGCATGCCCATGCCACCCAATTGTGAGCAGCGTCTGTACGAGATAATGTTAGAGTGCTGGCACAAGGATCCCATGCGCAGACCCACATTCGAGACGCTGCAATGGAAGCTCGAGGACTTCTATACATCCGACCAGAGCGACTATAAGGAGGCACAGGCTTACTGATAAATGCTTCATGCGCCCGCTGTCAAACGCGGCAGCTGCAATAAAGTGGCGCCCGGTGCTCCTGCCAGCCAAGCAGAGCAAAGAGACAAAATCGAAGAATGAGCAGCATCCCAACACGGACAATTCTTATGTAGTTACTTACTTCAGTTTTGCACAGATTTTCAAAAGCATTATACAACAAAACAACAACAACAAAAATGTACCCACATACCGCACCGGACTGAGTGTACGTCTTGGTATACATATATATATATGTATATATACCTATATATATATATATATAGAAATACATGTTATTAGAGTTTAAGGGAGGCAAAATTTAATTATAAGGGCAGAATGATTGCAGTGTGCTAAGGATGAAAGTATAAGTAATAATTCAATCGGCATTTTAAATACAACACGTATTTTGTTTCATTAAATATATGTTCTATACATATGTATGCATGAACATTCATATATGAAGAGCAATGATAGCAATGATTTACGCTGATGTGTTTATAACAAGGCGGTATTATTGAACGCTGATTTAACATATATATATATACATACATTCATCGCATATATATATGTGGCTCATGCATACATATAAATATATACATATACTTGTATTTATATATACACGAAACGCATAAAGTCACAGTTTATATAGGATCTTCATATAAATATGCATATTTTTCTTTTAGTTATATAGCCATTATATACGATATTTAAATATTTATGCTTTTAGTTAAAACATTACGTGTCTTACCTTATATTCAAAACACACACACACACACACTCAACATAATCAACGACATATATGCTTTATCTCTATCGTGTAATCGTAAAACGCAAAAAAAAGAAAAGAAAAAGAAAACACAAAATAACAAAAGAAAATGCTAGTAGAGAAAAAACAAAAAACAAATACATAATGCAATGCAATAAATTAAAATCCATATTATTAATGTTATACCTTATAATTGTAATTTTTAACCATTAAATTATATATTAAAAAGTATACACACAAAACACATACACACAAGAATCCATGTACATTTAGAACAAATACATCAAAATAAAATTTATTATCGTAATTTATAAAATATCAAATGTGGAAGTTTCATGAGTTCCAAAATGTTCATCTCATTTTTTTGATTTTCCAGTGCATTTGATTTTCATTTGTATTATTTTTGTTTTGGTAAGTATTATTTCTTAATTCTTATAATTCAAATTTTTCATTTAAACCCAATCATAAGTTGTTTTCAGTTTTGAAAGAAGTGCAATAAAAATGATTTCAGCTATGAACACATTATGATCCAAATAATTTAAATACCTAATCTACGTACATCTAAACCAAGAAAGCATGAATTGAAGGCTGATTTTATAATGCTAACTTTAGTACTTATGTGTTCTTATCTAGTATGTATCAAAATGCTTTCCATTATACGTTTGCTTCTACTACTTGTAATGCACAAAAATCCGAAAATACAAATAAAAGCATTTGTAATCAAAATAAGTAATAATCATTTCAAATTGTATTCAAATTTGTTCAAGACATTGAATTTTAAGATTAATGAGAGTTCATTTATAAAGAACACTTCAAATATTTGTGTAATCGAATTGAAAATGAGAATATTTGCATTTTAATTAGAAAGTTGTCATTTAAAATATGTATGTATGAAATCTGCTTGTTAGAAACACATACACAACATTTGAGGGCGAGTAAATAAAAACATATGTATAACGATTGCAATAAATGATTTCTGGAAACACACCTATACACATAAATATATGGTATATATATATACAAAAACAGTTTTGAACTATATGTGTACTTTAAAAATGTATAATAAAAATATATGCAACCATTTGACAATTTGATGATATAATAAAGCATATACATACATATATATATATAAGCAAGTATATATGTATTTTTTAAAAGGCAAACTTTTGATCTTAACATTGCGACATTTGGATGCACGTATGTGTTTGCCACGCCCCATATATGGGCGTGTGAGGCACAAAAATGTTCAATAGTTGATTGAATTTGGTCAATGCGGCTTTTTTTTTAAGCCAAAACAAAAACAAACGCATTGAAAGCCCTGCCTAAAATGTCGTCTGTTTGTGTGTTTTTTCGCCAGTCAATCGCAGCTCTCCCCTCCCCCTTCGCCATGACATTGTGTGTGTGTGTGTATTCCACAGCATGTGGTCAAGCAGGCAAACAGCAAAAATAAAAAAACACAATACCACTTGATGACGATTCCGATTTCCAATGTTTGTGGGTGAGTCAGTCAAGCAGAGCGTTCACTGGCTGCTCGCTATTGTTTTCGATTTTGCAGTCGTTGATTAATTCGGGCACAAACTACAATTGCATAGCCGAGCATGTACATACATATGTATATAGTCTACTACTACTATATTATTGCCTTATAAGGTAAACGGCGGTGCCAACAGCTGTTGTGGTGTTTGCTATCGATCATGTGAAGTATGCCGGCAAGGGGTGCGGTCCGTTCCGCTGATAAGCCACCAAACGATGACCGCTGCTGAAACATGCCCCGCATTTGCAACACACAAACAACAGCGGCAGCTGAGATGAATTCAACATTTGTTTATCAAAGACTTCCTGCAAAATATGCATGTGCCTGCACGAAGTCTTTTGTTTATTTTTAGGAAAGAAATCAAACGATATTTGCTTAGCTAAGCATTAGTAAGCGCCTTATCGGCAACGCTCGCGCGATGACAAATATTATTTCCTCGAGTTTTTAGTCTTAGTCATTTCAAATGTTAAACAAGTTAGAATGCTCTAACCACGCGAGCTCGATTAGGAGATACCCAGTACTATGGGTCCAAAACCCAACAATATGGTACTCCTTATGTGTTCAGCATGGAAACACGCTTTGCTTAGTTCGACTCAGTTGTTAATCTTGATCTTGAGATATGAGGTCGTAGATAAGTCCCACTGCCAATTATATTCTTTTGCACAACATACCCTTTTCCCCACTTTTAATCAGTTCAGGGTATCACAAGAACAACAATTTTACTAAGGCATACAAAAAGTCGATTAGCCATATTCAGTTCTTCATCGCTTTTTATTGTTTCGAAGCGGTTACAAATACGTTTTAGTTTTTATATTTTTGGGTATGTGTATTACATATATATGTCGATACAGGTAGGAATGCTTCAGGAAGTTTAATGCCAAATATGATTACTTTTATAATACCAATGTGTGCGTATGAACTCGTGAATTTTGATAGAACATAAAAACAGCTTATTGCTTATGTGTAATAGTGTATGTGGTATGACTTCGTATAAAATTGTTAGAAAAAAAAATAGATTAGTTTATCTTTGTTGCTTTTCATTTGGTTGCTATTTCTGTTGGTGCATGTCCTGCCTCGCAATGCTGTTGGTATTTTTTTATCCACCCTATGCCCCTTTGTGTGAATGGAAATGGCAGTTTTGTGGGTATGAGGCTTGTAGCACAGACAGAACCACGCCCAACGGCTGCAGAATTTTTTTTTTTTGCAACTTAGAAGCATTTGCGATGAACAATGGATGGGCCAGACTCGTCGTACTCCTGCTTCGATATCCACATCTGCTGGAATGTGGAGAGCGAGGCCAAAATTGAGCCACCAATCCAGACGGAATATTTACGCTCTGGTGGCGCAACAATTTTAATCTTCATGGTGGACGGAGCCAGGGCTGTGATCTCCTTCTGCATACGGTCGGCAATGCCTGGATACATTGTGGTGCCACCGGATAGCACAGTGTTGGCATACAGATCCTTACGGATATCGACATCACACTTCATGATTGAATTGTAGGTAGTCTCATGAATACCACATGCCTCCATACCCAGGAATGAGGGCTGGAACAGAGCCTCGGGGCAGCGGAAACGCTCGTTGCCAATGGTGATGACCTGTCCATCGGGCAGCTCATAAGACTTCTCAAGCGACGAGCTGGAAGCGGCGGTGGCCATCTCCTGCTCAAAGTCCAAAGCGACATAGCACAACTTCTCCTTGATGTCGCGCACAATTTCACGCTCAGCGGTGGTGGTGAACGAGTAACCGCGCTCGGTCAGGATCTTCATCAGATAGTCGGTCAAATCGCGACCAGCCAAATCCAGACGCAAAATGGCATGTGGCAGGGCATAACCCTCATAGATGGGTACGGTGTGTGAAACACCATCACCAGAATCCAAAACGATGCCAGTCGTACGACCGGAGGCATACAAGGAGAGCACAGCCTGAATTGCTACGTACATCGCAGGCGTGTTGAAAGTCTCGAACATGATCTGAGTCATCTTCTCGCGATTAGCCTTGGGATTGAGGGGAGCCTCGGTCAGCAGGACGGGATGCTCCTCGGGTGCCACACGCAGCTCATTGTAGAAGGTGTGGTGCCAGATCTTCTCCATATCATCCCAGTTGGTCACTATACCGTGCTCAATGGGATATTTGAGTGTAAGGATGCCACGCTTCGACTGCGCCTCATCGCCCACATACGAATCCTTCTGGCCCATGCCGACCATTACGCCCTGATGACGGGGACGACCGACAATCGATGGAAAAACGGCGCGTGGTGCGTCATCACCAGCAAAGCCGGCTTTGCACATGCCGGAACCATTATCGACAACCAATGCAGCAACCTCTTCGTCACACATTATTCTGCTGTTTGATTAGTTTTCTGTGGAAAAGAGATGGGAAAAGGCACACGCCAAAATATGTACACTTGAAATGACAAACTCAGACTGCCGTCGATGTCTATGTACAGACTTCAGCACAGACGACGCACACGCACAAAGAAAGACTGAATTTATTACCTTTTAAGGAAATATAAGAGACGAATGTAGTTTTTTTTCTTGACAACTTCTCCGCTGCGCAAACTTCACACAATGACTGACGCTTCACAATTGAACCGACGCCTACTTTTTTCAAAAGTGGTTGAAACTCGCCGCTGGATTGGCGTTGCCACCTCACACAAAAATACCAAGCATAAAATGCCAAAGTATGTTTAGTCTATCGATAAGCGATAGAGGACAACAGCTGCCTAAGCCGCCGATCTTGAGTTCTTGTCTTTGTTGTTTTGTTTTCTTCATTCTTAATTGATTTCAATGTGCAATACACATTCTTTGTTTAATTGATAAAGCGTTTTCGATATATTTTCACAACACATAGCTCCTCTCTAGTCTAGCTAAAGCCACCCACCCAACCACAACACCCAACACCACCTGAAATCGAAAGTGGCATTGCGACTTATTTGATAGTCACCGTGCTTTCATCAACATGGTTGATATTAACTTGGAATGCGTGGAGCTGATTGAGCCACAACGGGCGACATCTACAGAGCAACAGCAACAACAGTATCTGGAGGCGGCTCGCATACTGCTCGTCTTGTTGGAGAATGTGCTCAGTCAACCAAATAACCTCAAGTATCGTACCATACGTCTGGAGAACAAGGCGATCAAGGAGAAGCTGCTCTCATTGCCGGGCAGCGAGCCGCTGCTCATTGCAATAGGTTTCAGACGCATGCCAAGCTCCAACGTGTTCACGTTGCCAAGCGAGGTACCGCTGCAGCAAATACAAAAATACAAAGACGTCCTAAGCAAGCGGCGGGAGGCATGGCTAAACGGCGCAATTCCAAAAAGTAACTAAATCAGATATTTATCTTAATCATTTTAATTGATGTGTAAATGCTTTTTCTTTTTCCTATTTTATAGGTCCAATTAATGCTCATGCAAAGCCTGTGTCAACATCACGCCGCGAAATGGCAGCTGTCTGTGCAACGTCTTTGTTCATTCAACCTTCAGTGCCCTATAAACAACGCATTACCTTTCCACGAGTACTGGTTAGTATACAGATATAATTGATGTATAGTATATTTGTACTTGGTCACAGTTCAAATTATTCTGATGGCGAAGAAACTAATGAACCTATACTATATTTCAAATAAGCGATTACTTTAAATAATTTACATACAAATAACAATTTTTAATGATCCATTTTCACGTCTAGCGCACACCGAATCGATTTCTGCAGTCTCTGGAATTGTATAGCGATGCCGTTATGCAGTATGAGGATGAGGAGTTGCTGGCCAGCGGACGCAGTCTAATACCCGTTGATGAGCTGACAACAAATGCCAGCAGTAAACTCGTCGCTATGCAGGAGCTGATATCCTCGGGCGAGTGTCAAGAAAAGGAGCCATGTATACGTGATTTGTTGCTTGTAGAACTGGTTAATTGGTTTAAGACGGAGTTCTTCGAGTGGGTCAATAACATACCGTGTCAGGTGTGCGGCAGTGAAGATGGTAAATTGCGTCGTACCCAAACCGAGGGCGATGTGCGTGTCGAGATCACCTTTTGCTGTGGCCAAGAAACCAAATTCCAACGCTACAATGACATCTCGCAGCTTTTAGTATCGCGCAAAGGGCGCTGCGGGGAGTTCGCCAATTGCTTTACATTCCTATGCCGCTGTCTGGACTACGATGCGCGGCTAGTGCACTCTCACTTCGATCATGTGTGGACTGAGGTGTATTCTGAGACGCAAATGCGCTGGCTGCATGTCGATCCATCGGACAATGTGGTAGACTCGCCGCTGATGTATCAGCATGGCTGGAAGCGGGGTATTGACTATGTATTTGGCTACTCGCGCGATGATGCGCAGGACGTGACCTGGCGATATACCAACAATCATCAGCAAATACTGCAGATCCGTAAACTCTGCACTGAAAAGGAGCTCATCGATACGCTGAATACGATTAGAGAAAAGCGCCAGCAATTCGCAACTGGCGAACGCAAAAAGTTTCTCAGCCAGCGTAACATGTGCGAGGTCATCTCAATGACCGTGGAACGGTATGATTTCATTATTGTAGTTGTAGTAGCTAAAGCACTTCTTAACACTTTTTCACTTTTGCTCAGCACCCCAACTGAGAGTGAGCTGAAGGGCAGAAGCTCGGGCAGCTTGTCGTGGCGACAGTCGCGGGGTGAACATACATTCACCAATGTGAGTCAGCAGCAGAACGCCAATGTAATTGCCTGCTCAATTGTCAACATGATCATGATTATTTAATTGCAGATTTTCGTATTCACGCCAAACGACTCCGAGCTGGAGCTGCGTCAGTTAAATCTTCGCTACAGCTGTGCCAACGATACGTACGAACGATATACCAAAGGTATTTAACAGAGCACATTAATGGCCAAAACTGTTATCTATTCACAATGACGACCGATTATTCTTTTTTTACTTTTGATAGATGGCGAACGGATTGATGTACTCGAAACGTACAAAACATGGCAGAGTGCGCAATTTGCGTCGAAGAATATTTTTCGCAAGGTAGAGCGTGACTGGAAAATGGCTTATTTGGCGCGTTTAGGTAAACCCCCAACTAATTAACCATCCATGAAAAACTAATAAAATCTTTTTTTTACAGAGGATACGGACAGTGCTGAAATCATTTGGAAATTTAATTTAGCCAAAACAAATCTTAAGGTGAAATCCTATAAACTTATTTTTGAAACGAAAACATTTGGTGATGGCAAAATAATTGTGAGCGTGGAAACCAACGATGGCAATAAGGACATCGAAAACGCCAGTGAATTCCAGATTGTAGCCAAATTAAGCGGAGGCAAGGGCGACGTGGCTTGGCAGCATACCCAGCTATTCAGACAGGGTCTCAACTCAAGAGATTATCCTTTTGAGTTACAAGTAGTATTGCACTAACAATTACATATAACTTGCATATGGCTGAAAAAAAATTCATATTCAATTGTAAATAAGTCAACTATATATTTATATATATATTTATATACAATATACAAACGAATTGTTCAACACGATCGGTTTGGTTTTTTGTAGTTAATTCAATATAATGAAAGGCTCCATTTTTTTCTGACCATAAAAGAAAATAAATTGGTATAACTTTGCACTTAGGTCTAAAAATAATATGTACAAGTTGGTCAAAATAGAATATTGGCTCAATTGCGTCCATCACGCTTACTATATATAAAACTAAGTTACTATTCACTATTGACTAATTCGAACCATTGTCTCATGGCTTCGCTTAGCACCAGTGGCAATTGGTTTAGGTCACGTACAATCACATAGTACGGAAAAGGAAAACTGTCCAAATATGAGTTAATATTGACCGAACCATCAGCATTTACCTCCACGTGCTGTATGTCCAGAATGGAATTCTGCATGAGCAAACATTATAAATTAGAGATAACCATAAATCGAGTATATTTAAAGTGCATACCTTATTTTCCGGATTATCGATGATAATGTAAACGAGGAATATGCGCTGCAATCGTGCCAATTTAATGGCATTCTTTACCTTCTGATTGCCCTCACTGAATATGTTTCGACCATCGCTCAATATGAGCAGCAGATTCTCAAATAGTCCATTATCACCACCAAGACCGCTTTCCTCGATGTTCACGGTGCGTATAAAGTCAAGAAGACCAGCGATTTTCGTTTTATCTTGAGCGAAGTTGAGCGCGCTCACCAAACGCGGTCCATCAAACTGATCCGTGTGGTTCAGAATTATTTGCGGCTTTTCTCCAAATGAAACAATACTCAGGCGACCACTCTCCAGCAGTGTCAGCGCTTGCGACACCAAAGAAATGGCCTCAAGTGTCAGGGTCTTTGAATTGTTATGATGCATAGACTTGGAATCGTCAATGGCAATTGTAATTTTATAGTCACGCTGTGCCGGTTTCGTTCGACGCAACCAAATCTTGTCTTTGCGGAATTGCGACGCAATATATGGTATGATCTTCTTCATGTTTATGCGGCGTCCTGTACGATAGTCACCCTTGAGGCGTGTGCATTTCGTTGGCTCCAATATAAGACGCAACTGTTCGCATAGCTCTCGAGCATTTTGGGTCATGCGATTGGAAATGCTGGACCAGCTCTCGTAATCCTCGTGATGCGGTAAAATCTGCCAAATATTTATTGGGTTTAGCAATTATATAAATTGAATCTTTATAGATTTAACTTACGGCATTGGAGCTGGTCAACTGTTGCTGATACATTTGGCGCAGTTCAATTTGCTCAGCTGTGCTCAGCTCCTGGGCCAGTGTGCTCTTGTCCAACAACAACTCCGTACTGCAAATATAATTGTTTATAATTTACAATTGTATATGATTATATGGCATTATAATTTGGCATTACTTGCTGTGCGCAGTGGTCTCAGTGCTGCGTGGAACCGTCATTGTGGGAACTACCTCGCCCTCGATTTCCATTTGCTCTGGTATTTCCAAGCGCTCCTTTGCTTGCTCTGTCCTGGATGGTTTCTCAGACTTTTTGTCAGTTTTTTCAGAGCTTAGCTGCTCTAGTTGTGCATCTTCCTCCTCATGCGCTGTTGGCTCTTCGTCGGCCATTAGCTCATCTGCATTTTCCACATCCACGTTTTGCTCCTCAGTCGCCTCTTCATCCTCTTGATGTTTGATTTGCTTGGACTGCTCCTCTGTGGCATTGTCCAATGTTGTCTTATCGCTGGTCTTTGGATCCTTAACATGCTGATATTCCTCGGCCTCTACATTTTCGTCCGTTTGATCCTGTTGCTCGTTTTCATTTTGCTTGGACTCTTTCATTTGGTCGATTGTCTTGAGCTGTTTTAATTTGTTCTGCTCCGCTTCTCCTGTGAAGAGTATTGAAATTAGAGACTTGGAACGAGAGTGGAAATGTATATATGTATAGCTACCTAAAGTGCGCTCCTCATTGGTGCGACCTTGCTTACGCTTCTCCTGAGTTTGCTTTTCATTCTTTCGTTCTTCCTGGGAGATTGTTTCCTTAGTCTCGGCTACGCCCTGATGGCCCCCATCGTTTGTCTGGAATACAAATGATTAAATATATATAGAAAAAATCTTCGCATTCAATTGATTTAAACTTACATCATTTTCGGCCTGTCCAACACCGTCCTTCTCTTCGCCCGTCTCCTGCTCGTCCATCTTTTGCTCCTGCTTGATATTTTCATCTTGTTGCTGCTGTTGCATCTGCTCCGCGGAGCTGTTCTGCTCGGTATCGGGAACAGATTGCACATTGTCTTCCTTGCTGGACTTGTCCTTGGATTGTGTGTGCTGCTCTGGTTTCTCCTCATGTGCCTCTGGCTCGGCAGGTGGTTCTTCCTGCTCTTCCTCTTCTTTATTTAATTCGCCACGTGTTTGGGTTTCTGGCTCTTCCTGTTCCGGTTCATCTTCGGCAGTCGCTTCGTTCTCTTCAGCATTGTCTTTGGCATTTTGAGTGGTATCATTTTCAGTGCCCCCTTCCTCAGTCTCGGAGTCGCTGTCATCCGACTCGGGCTGACTCTCCTTAGCTTCCTCTTTGGCGGCGTCTGCCTCATCGGGCTCATCGGCTGGTTGCATGTTTTCCTTCATGGCGTCGATATCAAAAGGATTCTCATCATTTGGCTCGTCGGCGTCCTTGTCGTGACCTTCGTCCACGTTGTTCATATCGCCTAAATCCATTTCCTCGGGTTCTGGTGGCTCCTCGAGTTCATTGTGCATGGCATTCGTTTGCTCCTCGTCGAGATCGGGCTCCTTCAGGTCATCAATATCCTTGGCCTGCTCCTTACGCTTATCCTCGCCACTTGGGTCACTGGTCGCATCAAGGCCATCTTTCTCATGCTCGTCCTTACCATCCTCCTTTGCAGCATCGTTCTTGGTGTCCAAATCGTTATGGTCATCCTTCTCATCCTTGGTGCCCTTGCCCTGATCCTCTTCATTCATGTCAGGCTCCTCCTCTTCGGGCTGCTTTTCCTCATCATCACCCCAAATCTGTTCGTCGAGCTTTTCGGCGCCCTCTTCTGTTTCGCCCATTTCCTTGTTGAGCTCCTCTTCATCTTCGGACTCACCACTGTCATCTTCCTCGTTTTCTGGTTTCTCCACGTCCTGCATTTTGGCATCGAAATCATCGCTCATCTCAATGCCCTTTTCCTCCTTGCAATCGGGCTCCTCTTTGTCGCCCTCATCCTTGCGGTCCTCCGGACGCTTGGCATCATCCAGCTGATCCTCAGACTCGATTTTATCCGACGCATCATTCTCGCCGGTGCCATCTTCTAGACCAAAGCCCTCGCCATTCTTTGAGTCCTGCTTTGACTGACCCTCCTCGTCCTGCATTAGATCTGGTGGCACACAGAAACCCTTGCTGCCAATCTCCACGAATGCGGTCAGCATAATTGAAAGCATTTTCGCTGAGATCTTATGCGTACCCAGCTGTTGCAGAAGGACATAATCCGCCAGCAGTTGATACTGCTCCAGAATGGGCAATAAGGCCACAGCTCGCCGCAAGCAAAGCAGTTGCTTCTCGCTAGGATTGGCATGCTTTAGGACTAGCAGCACATTCGAAAGCTTGCTTACCGTGCGTGGCATGCTCAACATTTGCCAGTCAGAATTCAATTGACCTGTCAAATGCTGCTTCAGATGCTGCTCCTTGAGGCTATCGTCCTCCTCGGTTTCCTGTTTCTCCTGCTGCTTGCCATGCTGCTTGTAAATCTTCTGCAGCGCCAGCAGCACACCGTGGGCTATGTTGCCAAGCTCCGCATCCACATTGTTAAGCTCAACGGGCTCATCGGATGATACATCACAGGCCGCATTGCCTTCCAGTTGAGCAAGTAGCGCCAGCAGCGGCTGTGCCAACGGCAAATGCTCCTCATGTCCAGCACTAAGATGGGCAACAGCCTTTTGCATGTTGTCCAAAATTGTTTGATAGCTACGCTGATACTGAGACAGCTGTTTGCTGTCCAAAAAGTCCACAGGCGCACGCTCGAGTCCAAACAGCAATGCCTGGCTGCCGCTCAATATCACGCCACACAGCTCGAGCAGCTCAGCTTGGGGAAGCGTTCGACTGGGAAGCAGCACGCTGTGCTCGCTGCTAGCCTGCAATGGTGCACAATGAAGCAGCAGTTGCCACTGCCGGAAGACGTACTGTATCTGGCAGAGTTTATGCTTCAACTGCACACACTCGTCCGCATTGCGCGAGAAGCTGAGCTGCTCAATGGTTGCCTCCGTCGGCAGAACAATAGCAGCCGCGTGGCGCAACTGATGGAGTGCATTGCGTAACTCATGCAACTGTCGGGTGGCGTTGGACAACTGTTCGCGCTGCTGCTGCACATGAAGAAACAGATCCACGGCGAAACCCTTGATGCGCTCGATGTTGGGCGGTCCCAGCTCTGACAGCGGTGTAAGCATAATGTTCTGCAGCAGCTTCAGCTTGAATACGCTCTTCATGTAGTAAAGATCGAGCTGCTGATTCAACTGCTGTCCACTGGAGCGCAGTTGCGACAGCATAGCCTCAATGCAGAACGGCGCCAGTTCAAAGTTTTCAAACTCGCCGCGTAGCGAGAGCTCCATCAGACCGGACTTGTAGCTAATGCCCAGTCGCGTGAGCAGCTTGAAGAGATCGGTTAAGGCTTTGCGCTTCTGCTGCAATATTTGCTTGGCCTGCAGCTTCTGCTGAGGGCGCTCCTTGCTCCGATCGACGTTCAGGTTGCGCAGCTGCTCGCAACGCTCTAGCTGTGCAGTGACCAACTCGTCCAGTTCAGTAAGGAGTGGGCCATATTCCGTGTGGCTTAGTGTCTGCCGTACAATGTTGCGTGCGGTGCCAAAGTGTTTGCCCAGTTGCTGTAATAGTGGCAGCGAATTCGAATCCGAACCCAAATCCAGTGCGCTATACTTGTCGTGCAGTTGTTGCGGCGCCACAAAGTGCTTGCTGTCCAGGTGATATAGAACGGACTTTAGATTGTACCTGCTCTTGTCCATACTGTAGTCTTTAACGGTAGAATCTTTGGGCTGGAACACTTCACTGATCTTCTGCTCAAGCAGCAGGCGATACTCCTTGAGGAACTTGCCCAGATTCCGATGCACACTGGCCACATTGTTGCGCATGCTAAAGTAGCTAAGATCCTTGTTGTAGCTTTGGATCTTGACAAACTCTCGCAGCTTCTTCTCAATGGGCGCACGACGAAGCTTCACTGTTTCCGCCACTTCCTGAGCAAACTGTGCAAAATACAATTGAAGATTATGCAGCGCTGCAATGACTGGTGGCATATTCATTTTTGCTTTGCCCGCACGCTCCACGTTGTGCAGGTACATCTCGAAGCCATGCAGCAGTTGGAGGCGCACATGGAAATCACCGTAGCACGATGCCTCCACGAACTGACGCAGTGTGCGTATCAATTCCGGCAGCTCGGCTGCTCCCCCTTGTAGCAGATTGTAGATGAAGAACCAGTAGCGATAGGCTCGCAACTCCACAAGTTGTGCGGTTTGGTTGAGGCAGTTGCGCCAGTGCTGCAGCTCCAGTTTAGTCCAGCGCTGCACAAACTCCGCCACCTCGATCTCCTCCGTGACTAGATTGTTGTTCCTGTGGGCAAGCTCATTCCAGAGCGCCAACTTCTGGCGTAGTAGCTGGAAGCCGGGGTTAAAGCGTACCACGCTAGCATTTGCTGGCAGCTTGCGGATACGTGAGATGACAAGCTTAATGTCTGCGAGACCAGCGTGCTCCGGATACAGTTCCAGCTGCTCTAGCACACGCTTTTCAATGCGTTCCATGACATCCAAACAGCCATTGATCTCCGTAATGTTGGAGTCCTTATAGAAGTCATAAGTTGGACTGCTGTGACTCTCCTCCAGGTGAATGTCCTGCAGCTGTCGCTGCTGCACCGCCAGCGCAAATGTTAGAGCATTATAGACGCTGTCATCCAGGGTGGTGCCCACGGCAGTCTTATAATGTCCATGTAGCTGTACAAAGACCTGCAGACGCGCCAGATAAGGTTGAATCAGCTGCAGTTCTTGCTTCTCCCGCTGCTGCTGGTCACGATCCTTGTAGCTAACATTTGTGTACCTGGTCATTGACTCTATAAAATTGCGTGCCAGGAATACATAATCCTGCTCGTTGACAATTTGATTTAGCTTCGCTTTTGTCGTTGCCTTCTTGTCCAGTTTGAGCACCTGCTCCAGCGTTGGCTGGTCAACAAATTCAGCAAAATCTTCGTCCAGGTTGGTGGGAAAATGCTGTTCAATCTCCTGCAGCGCCTCTAGTTCCTCATCTTCGACGCCACCTAGTGTCTTAGTCTTGTAGAGACTCTCCTCCTCGGCACGCTGCTCGTTGCGACGCTGCTCCTCCTGCTGCCATGTGCGATTACAGATGCTCAGCGCATCATCGTAGGCCGCAAATATCGTCTCATCAATGTTCGAGGCGATGCTGATGAAGTTGTGCAGCTCGCTCAGCTTAGCTTTGAGCAGACGGAAGTATTCGTGCTCGCTGTGCGGCAACTTGGCAAGCAGTCCATAAACATGGCTATTCCTTATGGCCAATGGACGCTGTGCGGGAAACTCAACAATCTCTGCGATTGTCTTCTCCAGTTTGATAGCCTCCGCTGCGCTGCCGCCCATTAAGAGACGACTGAAGAGCTTCTTGAGCTGCTCCAATCCAAAACGCATTTGATTGACAGCACACTTGATGGGCAGTACAAAGTCCTGATAGTAGGCCTCATATCGGGCGAGCGTATGATGCACAAACCGTTGCGCATTCGCCAACCACAGTTCCAGCTTGTTGAGCAGCTCTGCACCACGTCGTAGTTGCTGCTCACTTGCTGCCTGCTTACCTACGAAGTGGGACCAGTTCTCGCGTATCACTTGAATCAGTTTGTGCAGGGCTGCGCAGTCGCAATTGGATTTGAGGAAGTGCATCAAATCCTGCACCAGGCTGGCATACAAGCATTGCTCGGGACGCAGCGCCAGCTTCTGATTGAGTTGTTGTTGTTGCTGTTGCGCCGACTGCAAGCGCTGCTGCACTTGCTCATAGATTTGCTGGCCAAAGTGCTTGTAGTTCATGATGATGCGCATAAAATCGTAGGCGGCACTCAAATGCACGAGGCAATCAATGTCCTCGGCTATGTACAGATTCTTCAGACGATTCTTTTCCACGGGATCGATGAGTGGGGCATGCGTGAGCACGCACAGCTCCAGAACGCCAATCAGTATGTTGGCCAGTGCCGCATTAAAGCTGGAGCTCAGTGGCTCAGTCTGATCTTGCGGCGCCTGCAATTGCTGCAGCACCTGCTGTAATTCCTGTATGCAACGTTCAAAGCCAGCATCCATTTGCTGATGCTGCATCTGCTCCTGCTGCACATGTGTCACATACTCCAGTTCGATGAGCAGCTGCCTGCCACTCTCCTGCACCAGCTGCAGATTGTTTAGCTCGGGACTGTGCCGACGGCTTAGCAGCTGTGCATTCTGCCAGAGCAATTGACGCGTCTGCTGCAGTGACTGACGCCAGGGCTGTAGCTCACTGAGCGGCACCGACAGCAGCTGTCCATTTGATTGGCAAACTAGGGACAGTAGAGCATTGCTCAAAGCAGGTCCCTGATAGCTGTAACGACTCCCAAGCTCCACATCACTGGGCACCTGAGCACAGTCGAAGCGTGTGGCCAAATTCTCTAGCTGATAGCATTGGAGCGCCTGGCGAAACTGGCGTTGATAGCTGCGCAGCGCCTTGTAGCAACTGCTGCTGCCGAGCTGCTGCTGCATTAGCGACACAAACTCAGCCGGTCTGCGTAGTTCCTGCAGCGCATGAGACAATTCCCGCCAGACCAACATAATGTTGCCATGAGTCGGACTACTGAGCGTATTCAGGCACTGCCATAGATGTCCATTTAGTGTGAGCAGCTGCTCGCTGTACAGCTGATTCACTTCCTCATCGAAATCCGCATGAAGAGTCCTGCTCAGCGCCCGATCCATGAAGTAATCACGCAACGCGGCCTGCAGCAGCTGATAGGACTTCAGTTCGCAGGCATTTAAATCAACCACATGTTCATCCTCAGCTCCATCAATGCCTGCAGCCAGCTTCTGTTTAACTTGCTCGATATCTATTAACAAGCTCTCGTTTTGCTCTGGTTGTTGTTCTTCCTTCAACTGATGCTGAAGTCTACGAAGCGCAGCTTGCAATTCACTATTGTCCATGGAGGCGTCATTTAGCTCGAATTTTTTCATTTGGCAGCTGGTGATGTGGGTGCGCAGAAAGGCGCGCCACTTATGCGCTTCAGCCGATTGCAGGGATAGCCATTTGTGCAGCCACAATTTGCTATCCATGTTGCCGTACTGCGGCACCACATTCAGCAGCTGCTGCAACTGCAACGCCTTCTCATGCAACATTATCTGGAAATATGATACATGAATAAATATAATTTATACACTTGCTGGTATCAGTCGGCACTCACCTGAGTCTCCAGGTAATAGGGCTGGAACTGTGTAAATTGCTTGGCATAAATCTTGCAGGACACATTCATGGGACGCTTGGTGTCCTGCACATAGGATGTGAGCTGCTCCAGGCTCTCACGCAGTGGTACGTGAATGTGAAGAAAATCGGGCCATGCCTCCAAAATGGGAGCTAGCAAATGTTTCTCCAGCCACTTGAAATGAAGCACGAGCTTGTGCATCAAAGGGGCATGCAGCTCATTGTGTTGAAGTAGCTTCTGTTGGGCAGTGTCCACCAGGCGATTAAACCAATGGAACTTGGTCAGAAACTTGCCATATTGCGATAGTTCAAACTTGGCTGCACTCAAATGCTGCTGCAGTGCCAGTTGCAAGTTTTCGAGGAAGTTGGATAGATGACACAGAAAATCGTTGCTATATTTCTCTGTTATCTTCTTATCCCGCAGAGCCTGTGAGTATTGCAGCGCATCCAAGTGCTGCAGTTTAGTCACAACTCGCTTGGGTATTTGAGTGACCAGCAGCTGAGCCAACAAAGATGCACTAAGCGCCAGGGCAGCGTCTGGGCCAGCATCCCGTGATGGTGGCTTGGTGGTATAATCACGAAGACGTGGAAATAGTTTTCTATGCCAGGGCAGATTAGTTAAGCTGGTCTGGAAACGTTTTCCCTGCTGCATCAGGCAGGCATACAAACTGGATGAGAGCTCCTGTAGTTCGGGTTGAGCCGTGAGGTATTGCTGCAGATAGAGATGTCGCATATGCAGCTCACCAAAGGCGCTGATCTCGTATAGCATGTGAATTAGGAAGCGTCTAATCTGCTTGACGCTTAACTGATTTAAGTCCAGCGTTGACATGGACTGAAAAAGTGAAATAAGCTGCGTCTTGGGCAGCTCCCCATCGGTTGGTGACTGCAGCAGCAGTTTTAAAGTCACTGTCTGCAGCTTGATGAGTGTCAGGGCACTCAGCTCATCTGTGCGCAGTATAACATCATTGAGGAAATCCTCCTGCTCTTCTTCACCTTCCACATAAGCCTCCGTTTGTGTCAGCACCACTTCGCGTAGCTTGTTCTGATAGTAGGCCAGACCATAGCCCATTAAATCCATGCTGGCTGCATACACATAAACCTCCATGGCGGCCACGTAGATGGCGCGCTTCAGCTCATAGCCAATGCGCTTGTAGGCGGCACTTAGGAACGCAAAATGAGTCAGATGCGATATGGTATATGAATTAAACTCAGTTAGTTGGGCTATGTTCCTATGTATGGTTAGCATGCAGTCAATGGCTGCTATATGGTGCACTCCCTGGCCATGCACAATGGCGCGCATATCGTCTATGCTGTAGGCATCTTTGGACACGGACAAAGACAGTTCGACGCAACGATTGCGCATGGCGCGTGATAATTCTCCGTTCTTGGGATCGATGGTGAGGAATGCGCGGAAGTTTGGCGATCTTTGAACCACCTCTGCGCTGTCGTGAGCACTGATTCCCTTCTCGGCTATCAAGAGACTGCCGTTGGGCTCAAACACTGGATTCAAACGATCCAAGACTGCGGATGAACATAGATTCACATGTTCTAGCAATATATACTGGCCACTCTTTAAAGATGTCACGATATTCGAATCCACCCACTCAAAGGAGCCGCCCGTGTTGAGCGAATCTGCAGATTTGATGTAGGTCTGCAATAAGAGGAGCTGAGATTTGTTATGAGGCAGCTGCTCGAACAGCGAAACGCGACATTCCGACGGTGTCTGCTCCAGTTTGGTAATGATCTCGTCTAAGCCAACCATGCGATGCTCGAACAACTGCAACTCCTCTGCAACGCTATGTTGTTGGGATTCTTCAAAGTAGGGGAGATAAAGATATTGATCAGTAAACGAATATAGAAACTCAAAGTAGCTGCTCACCTGTGGTTAGTCTAATCAACTGATTGTACTTGCTCCAAGTGCTCCATAGTTGTTGGACAAAAGCCGACTCCGTCTGCTGTAGAAAAGCCCTTTGAGCTACGGCAAATATTAAACCCTGCACATTTTTATAGATTTCCTCGAGATGACGGTTGAGATCGATCTAAAATTAACAAGAATTAAAAGTCAGCTAAAACAAATTGTTAGCTATTTTACCTGTTGGAAACTTCCTGTTACGGAATCATCAATGTTATCCGAGTTGCACAGACGATTGGAGAGTACGCAGAGCGCATCGATCAGTTTGGTCTTGCCACTGTCCGTGGCACCACAGAGCAATAGTGGCTTTTCCATGTGCACCGTTTCCACAATTTGTTTGAGCTGCTGCCGTTGCGTGGCAAGTAACAGTGGCGCCTGCTCCTGTCGCTGTGCCGCTGATCCGAGAGCCAACTGCTCGCGCTCCAGCACCACATCGTTGAGATAGACCTTATCAGCGGTCCAGTAGACCGCCACATCCTCGGCAATAGCGTTCAACTGTTCCGCATTACAGTTGAAAACGCCAGCAAAGGCATTGCGTATGTAAAGCTTGTCCTGGTCGCAGCGCATGCGCTGATAGTAGACAAGCTGCATGCGCTCGTAGAGTGTCAGTAAAAAGTCCTGAAAGGCGCCATGGAAATTATGGACACCAGGCAGCATAAGGTAGCCGGTGGCCGGATTGTGGAGTAGATCACACCAGCGTAGTATGTCGCGTAAATTGAACTCGTAGGGGCCACCCTTGTAGCCAAACTCCATGGTGGCAACACCTCGATCCAACACCTCCGAGAAGCGCACCAGGCGCACAGCCAAATCGAAACTATTTTCAGTAGCAGCTAGCTTCGAAGAGTGTCCATTCTGCAGATCAAAGACATTGCCTTTGGGCAGCTGCTCGGCATCCAGCAGCGCATTAAAATACTTGCTTAACTGATCAAAATATGAGGCATACTTGACATTCACCACATGGAGCAAATCCTCGGTGCTTAGTTTGCGCAGATAGACCTTGTTAAATCGATTTAGGAAGGATTGCGGCAAACCCTTGCGTCCGCCGCCCTGCTTAAGTGGATTCTGGCAGGCAAAGATGCGTGTGGAGTCTGTCAACTGGAAGCTCTTATTCAGTTCCGGTATGTACACCTCGCCACGATGATCCAGCACGGCGTTAAGACCCTCGAGCACAGATTGCGGTGCCAGATTCAGCTCATCCAGCAATATCCATGTGCGAGGAGCTTTCAGTGCGGCAAGCAGAGGACCATCGCGCCACACAAAGCTGCCAAGCTGACTCTGAGCCTCGACCCGCTCCAGTAGATTATCCTCGGCGGGCAAATCGGTGCCAAAAAGATCGGCCAGATCGGTGTGCTCGCACAGATTGATGCGCACGATTTGATAGCCAATCGCATGAGCTATACTCTCCACAATCGATGTCTTGCCCACGCCTGGTGGCCCTTCAAGCAGCACCGGCTTCTGCAAGGACAGTGCTGACAGCAGACGAAATAGATTCTGTTTTGTGGTAGGCGCATCAAACAAGAACTCAGCATTGGCGGGCATCAGGCGCTCTGGATTGACGTTAATGAAGAAGGGACGTATGCCGAAGCGCTTCTCATCAAGTTGCACCTGTTGTCCACGCTTCTCTTCCACAAGCGAGAGGTCAAAGTGCTCATCAAGTATGACATCTGCCTGTCTAATGGCATGGTCGATGATCCCGCACTTGAGTGCCTCGATTTGCGTCTGGGATTCATGTGGCAGCATTTCGAGTGCATCCAGAAAGACGGTCTCCAGTCCAAAGATGGCTTGCTCTGCAAATGTGAGATGCGAGTTGCTGACCATGTAATTGGCCCAGGCGAGTATGTCACGCACGGAAAACTTGAACTTTTCATTCGAATCGCGTATAAAGAGCACAATTTCCACTAAATATTCAGCTATTTTATGCGAAGAACTCGATGTGGCACTGGTAGCTGATCCGCGTTGCATACAATTGTGTGCAATCTCTATGAGATCGGATTTGTTATCTGATGGCAAGCACCAGACTTCAGTAAAGCGATTGCGCAGTGCCGGCGACAGTTCCTTCTTGCCAAAATCTCCACCTGGATTCATTGTGGCCAGAAACTGAAAGCCCGACTTGGCCTGCACAATAAAGTCCTCATTTAGATTGGATTCGCTAACTGTCACATCTTCATCGACAACACCGCCCTTCTCTGCTAGTAGAACGCTGCGCTCTGGTTCCAGTATGCAATTCAGACGTTCAAGCACTGAGTCTTCAGCCAGTGATATTTCATCGGCCATAAAATAGGAACCTTCCAGCATGGCATAGATGAGCGGTCCGTCTGCCCATTCGAATAGTTTTTGCGACTGCTGCTCCCCATTCTGCTGACCTCGACATGGACGCAATCCGCCCAAGAAGTCTGCACCCTCCGTGTGCATATGACAATTTAGTATGCGGAGACGCACCTGCGCAATGCTCGCCAACAATTGGCACACAGTCGTCTTGCCACATCCCGTTGGACCCACTAGGAGAACAGGTTCATCGAACTGCAGTGCCTTGGCCGTTAGCACCGCCATGCGGGTCATGTTGCGCGTCCAGACAATGTCACCGCGCTGCTTAAAGTTGCGTATGGCGTCGAGAATGTGCCGGCTAACAGCAGAGCTCTCCCGCTTTGTTTGTATATCAAAGAGCAGCTCCAGGTCAATGCGCTTCTTGAAGTTCCCGTATAGAGTCTGCTCAATCAGCTGTAGCTCCTCGCTGCTGCGCACCTTGGCGGAGAGCACCAGGTAACCCTCTTCAATGAGATGCTGATTCCAATCGTATTTGTTGTCTTGCTGCAGCGACTTATCCGCCAGCGTATAGCGGTTGCCCCAGCGGAACAGATCACGCAGCGTGAAGACCTGCTTGGAGGTGGTCTTTCGATGCTGTTGCAACTGGGTCATGCACTGCACCATCTTGCGTGAGTAGGAGGATGGTATCAGGCAACGCTGCTCCAATATAATCTCCAGCTCAGCGCGTGGTATGTCTGCAAAGTGCAGCTCAATGAATCGATTCTTAAATGCGCGCGAGAGCGTTTTGCGGCCACCATAAAGACCCGGAGGATTCTGTGTGGCAAATAGCATAAAGTTGGGATGCGCTTTGACCAGCGTTTGCGTCTCGGCAATGTACAGCTCCCGATTGTCGTCCAGCACTCGATTGAGTGCCTCGAGGATGTCCGTTGAGGCCAGGTTCAGTTCATCCAAAATTATCCAGTAACCATGACGCATGGCCTGCACGAGGACTCCCTCGCGAAAGCTTAGCTTACCGTTAACATCAGCCGCATATGTGCCGATATATTCCTGCAGATCGGTATGCTCATGATTGTTGATGCGTAGGCAACGATTGCCGCTTCGCCGGGCCACATAATCGATGAGACTCGTCTTGCCGGCACTGGTGGGTCCCTGCAGCAGGATGGGTAGCTTGCCAATTGAAATGATGCGCGCCAGATCCTGTAGATTCTTCTTGACACTACCCGTCAATATATAGTGTTCGCAGGACTGCAACTCCAGACTGCCGCTCTGGATCCAATAACCCTCAAATTGTAAATAATTCTCACCCAGTCGAGGCAGCGATTGATTCAGTACCACCTTGGCATTGTGTAGGAGCGCATCCCGTATGAGCAGCAGCACCAACTGATGCGATTCCGGATCCAGTTGAGTGAGAAAACTCAAGCAGAAGCTCTCGTACAGATTGCGCTCAATGGAGCCGCACAAGTTTCGGTTACAAATGCGCAGACTGCGGCAGAGCGTGCGCAGTGAGTAGACAGGACGATTGCCGAGGCCATCATTCAGCTGCAGCTCGGAGAGACGTCGCAGCGATTTGTAGAGCTGCACAATGCTGTGCACAGACTTGCGCTGGATACCCCTATTGGCCAGATAATCGCCAACCAGTAGACCCAAATCCACATCCGTGGTCAGCTCATCGACAAAGAACTCAGTAAAGCGATTCCGTATGCCAACGGGTAAATCCTTTTTACCGATGTCTGTATTGGGATTCATGCAGGCAAATATGCGAAAATCGGGATGACGCTTGACGGGCATAAAATCGCCACGTTCCAGGAGTACTACAGAGCCCTCCGGCTCCAGTATGGTGGACAGGCATTCAAGAGTTTCTGTCGAGGCCAAATTGATTTCATCGAGAAGCACCCAGTCGCCATTGCTGATGCTATTGACTAGTGAGCCAGGTATAAAGGCAAAGGATATGTTAATGCTCTTTTCCAGCTGCGTTTGCAGTCGCTGCAACTTCTCGTGCAGCGTTCGCCAGCGTGGCAGCAGCGGATTCAGCTTGTGCTCCTCCTTCCCTAATATGCTGACGCTCACATTGAGCATGGTGCGTATGATGACGCTGTGTCGTCCATTGTTAAAGTGGGTAGCAAATATTCTTAGAAATTGTAGATTCTTTTCAGCATTAAACGTCTCACCAAATAGATGCTCGAATTCATATCGCAACGGTGAGAGGACGTAGTTAAGTTCGACGGGTTTAAAGCCGCCAACCAGATCCGAGACATCCGACTGATTGTTCATGTTAATGGCAACAAGTTTATGCTCTGTGCGTTCAGCTAGGTACTGCACGGAAGACGTCTTTCCTACACCAGTTTCACCCACCAGCAGCACTGGCTCCGAATGGCTAACACAGACGGCAATACGCTCCAGGATGCAGCTAGCCAAGCGTGTAAATGAGAAAGTTGCACGCTCGACTGAGGGTTTGGAAATTGTCTTCTGCGTCAGCAACGTTAACTTTCGTCTCTTTGAGGCGGTTTGTTCCTCGTTGAGTTCCTCCTTTTCTTCGACAGATATTGTGGGCAGTGTCGCACGGCCTATTTTAAAGCTTTGCTTGCCAAACTCCACATCAGGTTTATATTCATTGGCAAAATGCTCACAGCGTGAGCGTATGATGCCCAGTTTGGCGCCAATGTGTGTGATAAGAGCTGTCTTCTCCTTGCTTTGCGACAAATACGAGCAGAAAACATCGACCGCATTTTGGAAGACAAAGTAAGCGCATTCGGCGCTGGTCACGGAGAACTGAGCATTCGCACGCTGGCACAGCTTGATCAGATCCCGCGTGGACACCAGACGACCGGAGTTGGGCATGCCTGTGATTGCGACCTTTTCAAAAGGCAGTGCCACATATTTCTCCGTGGTATCTGCCTTATCGCTGCTCTCCTGTTGGCGTAAATTATCGGCAGACATGTGATCGCCACTAGAGAAGGTCAAGAATACGTCCACAATGCGATTGGCAACAGTGGCCAGTCTTTCATAGTTGGTGCTAACAACTTTGCACAACTCGTTGCGAGACAGCGGCAAAATATTGATGGTATACAAATATTTCTCAAGCAGCGAGAATAGAGATTTCTGGCTGCAGTTGTTTGAAGATTTGTTGGTCCTGTTGAGATTATAATTGGTTAATCGCTTAAAGGTAATAATTCAGCCAACATACCGCACTGTTACAAAGAGCTGAAAACCAGGCTCTATCTTGACACAATCCCGAAAGCCAGGTACGCTCAAATAGTTGCGCTCCAGAAGACTGCTTAATATGGTATATACGTCCTGAGTGGCTGCGTCCAGATCCTCTAACAGCAGCCAGTAGCCATGCATGACAGCCTGAAATGAACATTGTTGTATAATTAATCAGATTATAAATTTAATGGCTTTTACGGTGCCACAGTCCTCATTTCTTGGCGATCACTGTAATTTTCTAGCTTACCTGCGTCAGAACACCGGGCAGCCAAACAAATTCGCCAGGCACATCTGTGCATCGATATTGACCCAACAACATTTTACTATCGGTCTGATCACCCAACTGTATACGCAAAAATCCATTTCTCTGGGCTAGACCATCGCCATCTTCCAGCACCATTAAATCGTCCATGGGTACTTCAGCGATTTTTCTCTTCTCTCCAGCATTTTTAATCGCTTTCGGTTTTCGTTTCGGTATAAGTAGTTCACCTTCTTCTTTCGCTTGCCGCTTGGCTTTGTCGCGTGTTTCTATTTCCTTTGGTTTGGGGCAAATGCGACCAGTCTTACGCGCCAAATATTCAATTAGCATGGTCTTGCCACAACCAACTGGACCGGAGAGGCAGATGGGTTTGGCAGCAGCCACGCCCAGCGCAATGCTACGCAAATTTACAATGCTTGAGTCCACTTTCACAATGCGATCATAGCAGCCATCGGTGTCTGTATAGAACTGCTGATTGTCCTTGTTGAAGACGGGCAAGATTACGCCTTCGATATTGGTAACCGATTGGATGGCCTCCTCCAGCTTAAGCGTTAACTCTTGTTCCGGCAGATCTGATGAGTAATTGAATTTTGTGTGTGCACCCAGCGGCAGCTTCTCATCGAATTGAAGCTGTACCTTATCGGGTATTTGGGCGTTCAACGTGTGCAGCTGCGTGCTCGACATATCCGTCAGCATGGCCATTATGTGATTGTAGTAAAGATGCGACAGCTGACATATAACACTGTTGGCCAAATAGTTGGCCAGAAACTGTGACCAGTCCCACAATTCCCGGTAGTAGATAGCATCACTGCTTAACAGCTGGTAGCAGCACTTAACGAGCTCCAAGTCCAATTGCTGCTCTTTCGTTTCTAGAACGCCATTTGTATGCATCTTTTTTGTCCTCTTACTGGGTATCTGGACGCGATCATTGCTCTGTTGCTTCTCGAATGGTGCTGGCCTGTTGCGAAAGTAGCTCTTTGCAAATCTGTGTGAATATAAATCGAAAATGTGTATACACCACTTATATGCAGATATATAGAAAGGTACGACATTTTAGGGGAGACTTACCTTTTGGCATCAACCGAAAGCTGCAACAATTTGGCCAAAGCGATGCATTCCGATTTATATTCGTCCACGTGAGCAGCTGGATCCCAGCGTAGCGACATGGTCAGCAGCAGTAGAAGTTCTTCCTGGAAGCTCACGGCCAGGGGCACAGTGTAGCCTGGCATCGTTAGTTGCTGGCTGAGGCTGTTAAACAAACGCTCAACATCTTGTTCCACGTATCGCTTTAATAAATTTAAATTCAGCTGAAAACGCGTTTTTTGTTAGCTAGGTGAGACTCACCTTTTTCTTGAGGAATTTCTGTAAGTTTAAGACAAAGACATCGTCCTGGGGCTCACTGGCAGTTAGCTGCAACAGCTGTTGCACACTGCGTCGCAGTTTGTTAATTTTCACGTCCATAGCTTTGTCTCCACTTGCATTCAAATTAAATTTCAAGGCACAGAATGCAAATAAAAGACGTATCAACAATGCGAATTTTAAAACACGTGCAGTGCATTCGCCCGGTGGTAGTGTGACCGTGAACCGTGAAAATACCCAATACTTAATACCCATTCAGCTGGCTGTGCTGGCTGTTTGCTTACTTTTTCGCTGCGAATGGCTAGTGTAGAAGAAGAGTGCCGCAAATAACTGTATCTTGTGAACCATTCAAATTGTCCGAGTGAATCACGTGAATAGTAGAAATAAAATGTGTTCCAATAATAACATTTTAAATCAAACAATCATTAATGCGCGTTCATTTCGCAATTCGTTTAACAAACAACCATTTTCAAACATGCGATGGCCCGAACGGGTAGGCGAATACTGTCTATCCGCTGAGGGTTTTTTCGAGAAATCCGCTTCGCGTCTTTATTTCTTAAAACAATTGGGAGAGGAATCATTTCCCATTTACCTGAATGCAAACTGCAATGCAATCGATGCGAGGGCAGAAAACTCACACCAAAAATACTTGGACAATTTATTTTTCTATTTGCGATCGGCACAACCGGATAGTCTTATTAAGCGTAACGCTCGCGGACACCTGCAACTGGAAAAGGATATTGTGTGCACCCGAGAGGTGCTGCTGCTGATGATGTGCACTCCGTACGAGGACAAGGTCAACTGGACGATAGCCGTGAGCAAGTATCGCAACACCATCTATATGTGCCAGGTGCTAAACTCAGAGGCCGGGTCATCATCACACTTTGACTTTGATCGTCAGAGGCAAGCAATGTCAGATGCTTACATGAAGGTGCTCCGGCAGCACTGCCTTGTGGCAAGAGGTAGAAGATTTGAAATCCATAAATTCTTTCGTCACTTTACTCATATTATCAACAGACGGCGCCACCATGCAACCGAGGCCTGGTCAAGAAAAGGATCTGAGCGGTCAATATTACTGTGTTTTTACCACTGATATACGCGGTATAAAAGTTCTTTACGATGCGCCCATTATTGCAGAGCACAACCCAAATCCATTGTGAGTTCATAGCTTATCATGCTTTAGGCATCTCGAAATATAAACGCCTTTTTCATTGTTCATATTCATAGTATAGGAATGCCCGAAACGTTTGTAGATCTCTACTTTCGCTTGGAAACCATGAATAGTGACGAGTGGTCGACACACAAACACGATGTCCTCAAATGGTGGGCCGAGTGCTTCCTGGTAGGCATAGAGACAGTTTATATTGCCTGTCACGATAAAAATGGAGTTGTGAAGAGGATCAACAGCAAACAGACACGCGATCTCTATCGCGAGTGCGTAAGTATTTGAAATGATATAGTTAATTTATGAACTACAACCGTATTTTCAATTTAAAGGACGTGAACTCACCTAATGTATGTGGGAACTTCATGCAGTGTCTCTTGGGCACAATACAGAAGTTGGTGGCTCATGTGGACTCCGCCAGCGCCGTGTATCTGTTGGATTACAACGCAAGCAATGGCAACATCACCTATCGAGTCAACGAGGATCGCAATATTCACTCGTTCATACCCGACTGGTATCGCATCATGCTGGAGGAGAACATGGAGCATCTGAATGCAGAAATTCAATTTGAACTCTGAGTGCGAGTTAAACGATATCGATGTTTTATTATTAAACGAAAAATAGTTTTGACGTTTATTGACAGCAATAATTGAATTTCAAGAAATCGATCAGACTTTTATTTAATTTAATACACGTCTTGTTTTGTTATTATTATTGCATTTGCTGATCGCTTTTGACTGCTTGTTGGCTTGAGAATGCATTCGGTTTTACAAAAATATGGAAATGCTACATAGTTACACGCTAGATTTAGATGTACGCAGCTTACAGCTCGGTCTTCTTGGGCTTGCCGCTGCGGTCGAAACCCTTCAGTTCTATGCTTGCCTCCTTGGCAATGTAGTTGACGAAATCATCGAGTTCCCGACCGCCATTATAGCTGACGGGCTTGTTCTTGGAATCCTTTGGCAGCCAGAAGAGCGTGGGGAAGCCGCGCACATTGAACTCTGGTGGCACATCGTTGGCAGTGGCATCCATTTTGACAATGGCCACATCTTCGTCTTGTAGCTTCTCGGCGAGCTCATCGTAGATGGGCGTCAGTTTCTTGCAGTGACCGCACCATGGGGCATAGAACTCGACCAGCGTATCCTTGCCGTTGTTGATGACCACCTCGTCGAAGTTCTTGGCAACGGCCACCTTGACAGGTGCATCATTGGATTCGGGCAGCGGTTCGCTCTTGATGTACGGCTCCAATTCGTTATCGAGCAACTTCTCAACGAAATCCTTCAGACTGTCCACAGAGAACTCTTCCTTCAATGCATACTTGAGATTCTTGGCATCGCGGGCCAAAATTACGGGCTTGTCACCGACAAAATCGTAACCGTACTCATTCAACTCATGTTGGAAGTCATCCTTGGAACTGATGGCAAATGTAATTTGGCCGACAAACTCCTTGGCCACCTTGAGCACACGATTGCGCCAGTAGTTGGTGCCCTTGGGATTTTTCTGGTAGTCGACGGCATAGTAAGCGGTGATCAAAGGATTCTGGAAATCGCGCGATGTGTCCTGTGTGCGATGGCCGACTAAACCATGGCTACAAAAGTCAAACATTTACTCAGTATAAACGAGTGAGCGCAGGGGGATGGGAGAGATACTTACAAGTTCTCTGTGACGAATGTGCTCAGATCGGATTCGGTGTTGCCCTCGAACTTAATAGTGGAAGACTCGAATTTGTTGCTCAAGTGTGGTGCACGGATTAGCACAATCTTATCGCTGCTTAAAAAGAGAACATAAAGTACGTGTTGTTAAGAGTTGTGTACATTTTGGATAAAGGTTTTCTTAAGCAAAATGATTGATGTATGATTTTCTGTTCACCTCTGTTCGTGATGGTTACAACCTTTTCTAACCTAGCTAAGTTCCATATGTATAAATACATTGTAATGGAACTTATAACAAATGTCAATTGCAAACCACAAACTATTTATTAAATTGAAAAAATATATGGTATGCGACGTATGGAAATGGATGAATGATGCCTGGTAGGGATGCTATGGATGCTACCCATCTTGAAGCTTGAGCATGCGGTTGTCGCACTCTCGTCCCTCACTTACGTTTCCCCTTGTTGCTTCAGCACGTCCTTGTCTTCGCTGTGTCCGAAGCGATACTTCTCGCGATTCTTGTCCGCGAACTTCACGAAGATCTTGGCCAAATTCGAGTCATTATCGCTGAAGTAGCCAAAGATTGTGGTGTCCTTGGTATCCAAGAATTTTTCAAGCTCATTAGTGCTGCGCACTTGCTTGGAGGCGGGTCCCACCTGGGCACGCATATATTTCGCAATGCCAATTGCTTCGCGTGGTCCGTTGTAGTCCTGCGATACCTCATCGTGGCGGAAAATCTTCAGCGTTGGATAGCCGTTGACCGAATATTTGCCGCAAATCTCCTTACCGGCTTCGGTACAATCAACCTGTGTGCAGCAGACGCATATTGTATTGGATATATATATATATATAGTTAAATATCAGCCAAGCTTACCTTGGCCAATTTGATTGGCGGATCGTCATCCTTGACAATCTCAGCCGCCTTGGCATATTCGGGCTTCAAGCGTTTGCAGTGTCCGCACCTAAAAATATATAGCAATGTTTATTTCAGAGACACGTCACACAATTTTTAAATTATTCTTGTATCTTTTTCTTGTTGCTATTTATCACACACATCTTCGAAGAGAACTAGCAAAAGTAAGAAAGTTCGACTAGGATAGACTCTGTACTTATTTCTTTCTAACTCTGAATTCTGCTTATCACAAGCTTAATTATATACCCCTTATACTCATTTGTAGTGGGTATAGAAATTAGTTTTTGTTGCGGTTCTTATCATGGGGGCACCAAATTAACTGTACTCCTTATCAAACAAGTTGAAATGCGATTCAATTAAATAGTTTTTTCTGCGTGTAAGTTGCTTATGCTACAGTTGATAAGGTCCGCCTTAGATGTGGCATTAGAAAGAAATATGAACTGCCGGCCGGCTAAATATCTTTCATTGCCTGCACAGACAAACTCACACATACATACATAATCATACACACATACACATGCACAAGTTCAAGCAGCAACTTTACAGCTTACTTTACAAACCCACATACACACACACACGCAAACAGCATAAAACGCTTCGAATGTATGTCTGCGTGCGTAGAAACCTTCACGAAAATGGCCGACTCCACTGACTACTGTCATTCCCGATTTGTTGGCTCTTCTGCGCGATGCATCGCTGACGTGTACATTTGATTTGCACAAAATTAATTGGCAACTGGCATTTGCAAGTGCCACGCCCACCTACCCCAGTCTCTCGTCGCACTTACCAGGGTGCATAGAACATAACCAATGTTGTTTCATGCTGCTTCAAAGTTGAATCGAAATTATCGTCACCGAGATCAAGCACATCATGCTCCGCACCGGCAACAGTTGCGATAAGAGCGAATAGAAGCACTGCAGCTACTGAATGCCTCATATTGTTAGTTTTGTAGTTGGTATCTTATTTTTTAATCGGAAATATGTATTTTACGAATACTGTCTAACAACCGCCTGCTAGTCGAAAAATATGCACGTCCAGGCCGGTCAAATGTTTTACGAGAATTGACTTCGCTTTCATGGCGAGGGCCACGTCATTGACATTTTATAACACTGTTGTGACGAGTTACTCTACCATTTTAATGAATGTGCTCCTAACTTAACATACAGTTGCACGATAGTTTTATACGGTCACACTGTACATTTAATTTATTCGATATTTGCGAAGCAACTCGACAACGCCACGCTAGCAGAAACGAGGCTACAAGCTTCCTGTTTTACCGAACGCTCGTTCACTTTGTTCAAGTCTGTCGCCGGAATAGCATAGACTTTGTGATTTCTCATTTAATTTAATCGAGAGTAAGTTTTGCTAAGTGATAAAAAATTTAAGTGAATAAAATATGCTCAATTAGCCAGCAAAAGTGCAATCGATAAGTTTATAAACAAATATGCAAGTGAACTTAATAGATCTGCATATTTGTTATTGGCCTGTGTATGTGTGAATGTGCTGCACTCAAAGCTAACCTAAAAGAGGCAAAGTGAAAGGAGATGACGCTGGCTAAAGCGTAAACACGTGGCAAGCAGCAGTGTTAATTGCACCATGAAAAATTGTTTATAATATCGAATGGCTGAGATGAGTCACTTAATCACTTCTGCAATATGGTGTAATTGCTGCTGAAGCCACACCCACATACGCCATATGCATACCACATGTGTGGGTGGTCGCCTGTTGGCTTGGCCTAAACAGAGCGGTCAATTTAAATTTCATTTGTAGTGCATGTTGCTTGCTGCACAGCATTTCAATTGCACAAATTTCACCTGGTAGAGAAACGTGGTTTTTTTTTGCATGCGCAAAAATTTACGGCCTTTCTCTATACGTATGGGCATAGAATTTCAAGATGGCGGCTCACAAGTGATGGTGTGACTGCTGACTACCTAAATTAGTAGTGCTGGGCAGCTACAAAAAGAATAGAAAATGCATTGGCAGCTGCCTGCCTGCCACGGGTGCAAATTAAATTTATTCAATGTTGTGATATTTCTTGAAACGTACGTCACACTAGTGAAATTTGTTATCTTTGCATGAGCTCAGCCCAAAATGGCCGAACTCTGCAGTGCACTTTAGTTCTTGATCAGTGCATCTCTATCGCGCTGCTTACCATTGCTTGATCGCCCGTTTGCCTTTGTTCGATTCATTGCCCCGTCGCCATTTTCCCTTGCTGTCTCGCTCGCTCTCTTGCAATATAACGGCGGCCGGCAACAGCGGCACAAACACACGCACACAGCCACATGTCTAGATTAAATTTGCTGGAAATTTCTTTTCTCGAATGAATTATAAGTATGCGTGGTGTATGTATACGTACACACTTACACATGCATACATATTGAATTTCATTTGATTAAATTTTAATTATCTCGATTTTATATGATGATAACTATTCAGTTCTGCTACTGAAGAATTTTGATGAAAGCAAAAATACCAAAATCACTGAAAAATCGAGAAGTTATATACGGTTTTTTTTTATTTATTTTTTTTCATAATTGACTCTTTGCACGTTTCTTTTTGTTACCAGTTTCGCCTCCGGCTGTCTTACACACACACACAAACTGTTCCACCACCGAGAGACATGCGGCAGCGGCTAAACATAACCTCAAAGCAGAATTTGCTATGCGAAGGAAAAATGTGTAAACTGCAAAAGCAAACACGTTCCGTTTTGAGGTTAGGTTTGAGCTGCTGGCACTCGAATATGTAAAAATTAACGTTTGAAAAATATTAAGAAAATAGGTTAATTTCAGACAATTCCTTAGATCTATTTACTAATGTTTGTACCCCTGTTAATTATTTGTTTGCTAACAAATTTTGTTTACCCTTCTGTTTCTTCCCCAATTGCTGATTGTGCCTGTGTGATGAACCCATTTACACACATACATACATACCAACCTGAATGCACGCTGCGAATTCCCAACACAACAAAAAAAAAAACTATTGAACCCAATAGCTCCTATAAGCCAACATGGGTAAAGAAAAGATTCACATCAACATTGTCGTGATTGGACACGTCGATTCTGGCAAGTCTACCACCACCGGTCATTTGATCTACAAGTGCGGTGGCATCGACAAGCGTACCATCGAGAAGTTCGAGAAGGAGGCTCAGGAGATGGGCAAGGGCTCGTTCAAGTACGCATGGGTTTTGGATAAATTGAAGGCCGAGCGTGAGCGTGGTATCACCATCGATATCGCTCTGTGGAAGTTTGAGACTGCCAAGTACTACGTGACCATCATCGACGCCCCCGGCCACAGAGATTTCATCAAGAACATGATCACTGGTACCTCCCAGGCTGATTGCGCCGTTTTGATTGTTGCTGCCGGTACTGGTGAATTCGAGGCTGGCATCTCCAAGAACGGCCAGACCCGCGAGCATGCCCTGCTTGCCTTCACCCTGGGTGTGAAGCAGCTGGTTGTTGGCGTCAACAAGATGGATTCTTCTGAGCCACCATACAGCGAATCCCGTTATGAGGAAATCAAGAAGGAAGTGTCTTCGTACATCAAGAAGATCGGCTACAACCCGGCGGCTGTTGCCTTCGTGCCCATCTCCGGATGGCACGGCGACAACATGTTGGAACCATCGACCAACATGGGCTGGTTCAAGGGATGGAAGGTGGAGCGTAAGGATGGTAATGCCGATGGCAAGACTCTCATCGAAGCTCTCGATGCCATCCTGCCACCTGCACGCCCCACCGATAAGGCACTGCGTCTGCCCCTGCAGGATGTCTACAAAATTGGCGGTATCGGAACAGTACCCGTTGGTCGTGTCGAGACTGGTGTCTTGAAGCCTGGCTGTGTTGTTGTCTTTGCCCCAGCCAACATCACCACTGAGGTCAAGTCCGTGGAGATGCACCACGAGGCCCTCACAGAGGCCGTTCCCGGAGACAATGTTGGCTTCAACGTCAAGAACGTCTCGGTCAAGGAGCTGCGTCGTGGCTACGTTGCCGGTGACTCCAAGGCCAGCCCCCCCAAGGGTGCTGCCGATTTCACCGCTCAGGTCATCGTGCTGAACCACCCTGGCCAGATTGCCAACGGTTATACTCCAGTGTTGGATTGCCACACAGCTCACATTGCGTGCAAGTTTGCTGAGATCAAGGAGAAGGTCGATCGTCGTTCCGGCAAGACCACCGAGGAGAACCCCAAGTTCATCAAGTCTGGTGATGCTGCCATCGTCAACTTGGTGCCCTCCAAGCCTCTGTGCGTTGAGTCCTTCCAGGAGTTCCCTCCTCTGGGTCGTTTCGCTGTGCGTGACATGAGACAGACAGTCGCTGTCGGTGTCATCAAGTCCGTCAACTTCAAGGACGCTTCTGGTGGCAAGGTCACCAAGGCCGCCGAGAAGGCCACCAAGGGCAAGAAGTAGCTGGTTTCCTTCCCAAACAATATTAACAAAAACAACAATATGAATCAGCCACAACTCAATAACAATAACAACAACTACAACAGCAGCAACAATGATAAGCACAACAGTAGCCAGACACAAACACCTTTCCTGGGCAACATGAACGATAAGATGATGTTCCAGCAAAAGCAAAAGTTTAATTTTTTCCATCGCAAAGAATTTCGTCGGATACGAATGTTACACGCCATCGAAGCCGCCTAGACGATTGAGAGGAGGAGCGCAAGAGCAGCATTGGAAACGGAAACATTTCCCCTCAATCTTAAGTTTACCTACATATACTTATGATTTTGTAATAAATTGATTTTATTATAATATCATATTTGTTAGTTCGTATAATTGTGTAGCAGTAGAGCCAGGCGTATAGCATTTATATATCGTGTATTCGTTTAAATTAAAATTTTGATTTTCCAAATCTTGTCAATTTTTTTTTGCACACTACTTTGTACACTACATTTGAAACAAAAACAATACTAGAAGAGAAAAAGAGATAAATAACTTTATTTACAACAAATAAATCCCACATTTTCTATTTATTCGTTTTTCACGACAAAAAGAAAAATATTTTCCAAGTTTTTTTGTTTGCTTTTCAGTTTCAGTGCAAGTTTTAAATTTGCTTTACACCCAATTCCGCATTTTATCATTTGCCGCTTCCATCATCGCCGAAATGTCAAAGTACAAACACACTACGACAAGAAGTACAAGGAACTGGAACAAGCTATACAACAATACTTTACCTCATTTACTTGAATAAAATGCAAGAGATTGAAAAAAAGAAAAATAAAATAATTTCATCTTGGAACATTAAATGGTGTTTATTTAACCAAAGTGTTTCGGATAAGTTAACTAAGTTTTGCGGAACTTACAAAGTGTCTGATTTGAATTGGCTTATTTGTTTATGAGTAGCGCCGGATCTTTGTAACAAACTTTCAAATTTCGTTGTGGTTTCTCCTCGTGCTCCCGACACGGATCCTCATAACGTATGCCATGGGGTGTGACGATGGCGCACTTCATTAGGTATTTGCCAAACTTTTGCACTTGCATTGAGGTAATACTATCCAGGACCCAGACGGGTGACAGATAAATGCGATCATCCTCGGCACGTCGCTTATCGCCCACAATGAACTTGGCTTTGTAGCGATTCTCAGTTAACTTGGCGCCGCCAAGGAGCAACAGCTCCTTTATGTTGTTGAATGTGATGGGTCGGCACAGAGATGACACGTAGAACACTTCCATGTAGCGGAAAAGTTCGCAGCGATAGAAATTACCAAAGGCTTGTCGTTCGGTGCGGCAAATCTGGCAAGGAATTAATGCAAGTACATAAGACATTTGTATATGGATAAAATTTGTATATCATTTGTCCGACTCACCACAACAGCTCGTGAGAATGAGGTTAGCTCGTATCGTTGCTCGTCTAGCCATTTGCCGGCCTGTATTGATTCTAGTATCCACTCGTAGCTGACAATCCAGACGCCGCGCATGAGACCGCGCAGCAGATTGAGCGTGCGACGTGGCTCCAAGCTAACCAGGTGAGTGGTGCGCTTTGTGACCGTGGGATCCAAACGTACTCCACGCAGTTTGCGTATGGCCTGGGATGGCGTGTCAGAAACGAAGGTCAATTGATATGGGGGCGGGAGGATTTATATATATGCTTCAGTGGATGTATAGATTATTGACAACGAATGTAATCAAGGACAAATTAAGACCACTTAATATTTTGCCAATATTAATGTTTAATTTATTTGTATGAAAGCTAAAGAAATTATTTTATTGCTACTGCGTGTTAACTAAGTTTTATCAATAATTACTGAATTCGTGATGATTGAATAGAAACTAAACTAAAATTAAACTTAGTTGTGATTATGTTGAACTTATTGCAATTAATAATAACAATTAAGAAACTTTTTGAAACTACAAGCTAGAGTACATAGAAGCCAAGGGCTAATCCAATCGATACAATTAGAAGACGTACATACAAGACTATATATTTTAAAATACAAAAAACTGTTGCTTAATCTCACTGCCTCACTGCCGTATTACCAACCTTGTGGATGACCTGCACCTGCTCCTTATGCATATTGGTGTGTACCAGGGTGTGTATCGTGCGTCGCTTTGTTGCTGGCATCACGCAATCTCCATGCGACTCTGATGCGCTGTCATTGGGGTCAGCCGAAGCGATTGGTGTCACATACACGTCAGTGTCCCGGTCATTTTCATCATTACTCTGGAAATTTGTTTGCAAAATCGGTCCAACGGCCGCGGTGGGCTTCTGCGCTGCCAAAGAGCGTCGACGCTTGACGGTGCCGGTTGAAGCGGTATTGCCACTAATGCTCTGGCGTGATTTTTTGCTTGAGCTAGATGATGAAGATAAGACAATCTCCTCGTTTGGAGTAAACAGGCGTCGCATTCTTGGCTCTGTCGACTTTTGTTCGGGAACCACCGCCTGCAGTGGAGCCAAAGCGCGACTCTCGCCCAGCTCGGCCTCATTGGCCAATGCCAGCGAGCGTCTTTGTGAAGTGCTGTTTATCGTATTGATGCGCTCATTGATCATATCCATGTCGACATGGAATGGCGTGCGCCGACGATTGCAGGAGCCAACGCTGCCTGGCAGTCGTGTCGAGCTGAAAACTGGCACAGGCGTCTGCTCACCGATGTTGTCTAATGATGTTTGCGTGGTTACATTCGCTTGGGTGCTGTAATCCAGATATGGGTTTATGTTTTCAGCGTTCTCAACGTTCACTCCGCTTATTTCCATAGGATCTGTAGTGTATAGTGTGCGGCGTCCAGTTGCTACACCAATTATGACCGCTCGGGACATGCTCATTTCCATTGATTGTTGAACGTTGTTGGTTCTGTTGATAACTGACGTTCTTGCTAGAGCGTTTGGGGTGCTCATCCCCAGCGACGTATATTTAGATGTGGTCTCCATCATTGGCTCCTCGGCAATGGCTTGGAAAAACGGCTTCTTAATAACCTTGGGTGTGCTGGGCATCGCGGTAGAAATTGTTGAAAAGCTGCGACGACGCGAAATTGGCGAATCACTTTGAGCCGGTGGGTCTGGTGAACTTTCTATATTAGACAGAGCAGCTAGTTGCAAGCTCCGGCGACGCGTCATTCTCGGCTCTGGCTGTGGCAGTGGTTGTGCTGTCGACTGAGACGAATTTTCATCTAGGCTGGACATTTGGCTTATGTTTAACAAGCTGCGTCGACGGGTCAGGCGCGGCTCTGTTTGTGCTTGTGCAGTGGAGTCGTGCATTGAAGTGCTACGACGACTAGCACGCAGCGGAGTTATCTCTTGTGCCGGCACCACTGTCATCGAACTGCTTCGGGGCCTGTCCACTCGCTTCCCTTGGCTAAAGTTTAAACTTTTTTTGGCTGCTGGTTCCTCTTTGCTTGAGGCATGTCGCTTGTCGTTTAAGTCAATCTCATTTGTTTTGGGCTTTTGTACATCTGGCTGGGTCTGCGCTATGAGCGGTGTAAAACATCCATTGGTCATTCTGCGGATTAAAGCAATGCAATTTAGATAGTGGTATATGCTAATTCTAAATATATTGTTAAAACTAGTGTCCAACGCAAAGAAGTTTCCTTCCACTGTTTTGACAAATTCGTCCCCCAACTGGGAGAATGAGCAGTTTCAAATATATGCATATACTTAATTGCAAATTCGTATAAGCTCTGGAAACGAAGTTTTCTGTTTTGCTAGTAATTACTTACCTATTCAGCAACCTGGTCGCTGGTGATTCGGTTGATTCACTTTCGGCCAGTTGCTTAATCTGGCTCAAAGGCTTGAAGAAGCGTGTTATGTCGTTCTGTAATGTTTAGGAACATTTTATTCAAATACTTGTCATGGCTAACAAGAAATAAATGCTTGCCTTTGGCGTTTTTGTGGGCGTGTCCAGAGCTGAAACCTTCTTGGCTACTTCTTCCTTGGTGTCAATCGCTGTTCCATGGTGCTTGCGTGGCCGCTTATTGAGTTCAGAATCTGGTTGCATGCAACGAACGCGCTGCAATGAATTGGGAATAAACAGCGGTAGTGTCATTAGTCAGATAAGTGATAAATGATAAAGGTGCCGCTGCTTTCGCAACTCGGTTCTGTCAGTCACTTTTAACTAAAACCACTGCTTTATTTGTTTATAATGTACGTGATGCTGTCGCCGTTTAGATTACGTTAATATTAGCGCGTCTTTTATCTCTCTATCACTCTCTTTGGCCGTAAAGAGTTGCGAATCGGATTGAGCGCAGAAAAAAAATATAAAGCATATATTGAATATTTAATTATTGATATATGTTTAATTTACACAATATACAATTTTTAATCGTATTGAATTGCGCCTTAAATTTGCATTTTAATTTTTCCACCCGAAATTGTGGTTACACTGGCTCTCACGTCTGCAGCCCTGGTTTTACTCACTGGACATGCGCTGTTTTGACTGCGAGCTCAAAAGAGCAACCACCGTATAAAATTTGCTATAATACAGCCATCAGCCACAGTCCGCAACTCATTCACTGTCCGTCGCGCTAAATTGGCTGTTGTAACAGAAAAATAAAACTACTCGAGCAGTATTATCACCCAAATTAAAAAAAATAATTTTAATGCCAAAGCATGCATTCGCAAGTTGGCGATAAGCAACAAGTGTGTATCCCCCTCCTCGCCCCACCTCGTCGTAATTAATACAGCAGCTGAGAAATATAAACAAATCATAAATATGTTTTGAAGTTTTGTTTTGTTTTGTTATTTGTCAACACTTGTCAACCAAATTGGAGTTAAAACAAAAGTAAACGCGGAAGGGAAATGAGCATCGGTGCGAAGAGCTGAAACTAAGAACGTGGCACTTTGCTGTCTAGTAAAAATAAAAGGGGCGGACGCCGCCTCTGCATGCCAGTATCGTGTCGTCTGCTTGGAAAAATAATTAAGAAAACTAGTTTTTTCCCCTAGACTACCGATATTGCAGCGAGATAACGCGCTTACACGTACATAAATTCTATATGGTCGCTGAGCAACAACTCGACTTGCAGTAAAGCAGCTAAACAAAATAGACGCAAGAAGATGATAGCTGGCTATGGACCGGTGACGCAAGCCCTTCTGGGCACCTTGCTCACCTGGGGCTTGACGGCCGCTGGTGCAGCGTTGGTCATATTTGTACGCGGCACCCAGCGACGATCCTTGGACGCAGCGCTGGGATTTGCGGCCGGCGTAATGATTGCCGCCTCATTCTGGTCGCTACTTGGACCGGCCATTGAATTGTCTGAGCAATCGAATTTGTATGGCGCCTATTCATTTCTGCCCGTGGCGGGTGGGTTCCTGCTCGGCTCTATCTTTGTGTACGGCTGTGGCAAGCTGATGTCGTATCTGGGTATGAATAGCACCAACATGATGATACAGATGACACAAAACAATAAGGATAAAGCGAACATTGCCATTGATGAGCTTAAGCGCAATGGCGCAAGTGCCCGTCATGTATCTAAGAGTCTGGACAGTTTCTCCGATTGCCTGAGTGTCCAGCACAGCGGCGAGTCGCGACGTCGCAAGAAGGGCAGCATTAATGAGGTGGAGCAGTGCACGTACTCGGCTGAATCGGCGCTTGAACAGCAGCGGGCCCAGGAGGCGCTCGACCAATGGAAACATGTCATGTTGCTAGTGGTGGCTATCACTGTGCACAATATACCGGAAGGATTGGCGGTGGGTGTCAGTTTCGGAGCTGTGGGCAGCACAAACAGCTCGACGTTCGAGAGTGCCCGTAATCTGGCCATTGGCATTGGCATACAAAATTTCCCCGAGGGATTGGCCGTCAGTTTGCCATTACATGCAGCAGGATTTAGTGTAGGGCGCGCCCTCTGGTATGGCCAGCTTTCGGGCATGGTGGAGCCGATCTTTGGCGTCCTGGGTGCAGTTGCGGTTACGTTTGCTAATCTCATATTGCCTTATGCGCTGTCGTTTGCGGCAGGCGCCATGATTTATATTGTGTCCGATGATATATTGCCTGAAGCGCATGCCAGCGGCAATGGTACAATTGCCACATGGGGCACCATCTCGGGATTCTTGATAATGATGTGCCTTGAGGTTGCCCTCTCCTGATCTGACCTCACAACAACAACAAACAACCCGTACCCACATGTTCCTATGAGCGATATAAAAAAGCATTCCAGACGGACAGCAAAGAACTCCATCAATCATTATGTAAATTGTAAAATTCGCACGAACTTATTGCGCATTTTTTGTATGTAAATAGCAAATAGCATGAAATTTTAACTGTCATGCAGTAATGCACTTATTTTTATATGAATGTATGTGGATTTGATACAATCTCGAAAAAACAAAAAAAAACGTTGCCTTCTCAGCGCGTTTAACGCCCGCCCAAACTAGAAGAAGAAAGAGATGAAAAATACCCAACAATTTTAACTAAGTACTTTTGTTATATAAATAGACAACTCGAAATATTGTACTTTTCCAACAAGTTATGTAAATGACACGGGAGACGAGTTAATATTTATAGTTTTTATTCTTGAGAAGCTGCTGCGGTAAACAGACGTGCATGTGAAATAGGTTTAAGGTTGTCAGCGTTGATCAGCGTGTCTCTTTGAAAACTGTCGTAATATTTAAGTAATAAACATACTGTCTGTACATAATAGTACAAAATGCATAAAAAAAGAAACTTATATATATATTTATTTGTGATGCGCTCTTTCTTGCTCTTACCAACATCCGACGATCTGATAAGCACATAAGACACATTAAACGTTGTTACACACAAATTGAATTAGATAACACTAGGCGGACAAAGAATAAGTGCTTGTCATTTTGATGTCAGTGATAAGAGTCTGTCAGGCAACGTATTTGTATTCGGCAAAATACGTGAATTTGCAGACGGCACTAGAAACCAGGTATATGTTTTTAATTTATATATTTTTTTTTTGGGATTTGTGCGGCTGCCATTTTTGCAATTCCCAGGGCCAAATTATTTGGTAAGCTGGGTAGGCTCAAGTTTAAGGTGGCATAGATACATACTTGAGTTGTAAACTCGTATTCCTAAAATTCAAATGATTTTTTACAATGCTGTAACGCTCTTGAGATAATTACAGGCTATGTGGAAATCGGAAATTTCCCACTGAATCACTTTCTTAAAAAATGCTCAAGTTACTACATAAGTAGTAGCTGAACAGAAGTCACCGCTTTCTTATCTGATTCAATGGCGTTGTTTTGACAATGCTGCTTTTTTTTTGTTTTGGCCTTATCATAAATGTGTAGCAAACATATCAAATAATCAAAAATTGTATTGATTTTAATGGAGGCTATAAGCCAATTATATAGCCACTAGCTTTGATTACGCCAATTGGAGATATGATTTATGACTGAAGGAACTAAGATTTAAATATATAGGCCTCGACATGTTGCAAGTACGAGTAGATAATGGACTTTACGGGATCAGGTAACCATTTACATAATGTATACAGCACTTACCGCCACTTTACCATAAAGTTCTGGATATTCATATGAATTGAAATTGCTGATGGGAAACTGGCTGGCCTCACAGAGCCGTTTTTGTACTTTGCAAGCTTCAATCCACAATATGGACACAATTGGTATGTTCCAGCTCCGAGCGCGCTTGTAGGTAGATGGAAGACCGTCCTTAAAGACCACGTGCGTAGTATTTCTGTTAGAATTATATATTATTATTATTACTTCTCTTTCAGTTAGTTTTCTGGAGCTTACCGCAACAGACGATCGTTCACTTTTGCGCCCAGCTTGGCAATGACGGTCTTCACGCCCTCGGAGCGGTTATCATTACCAGTGCGCACCTCAACGTAGACTATAACTTCCTGTAAAATTTCGGAGATAGTTGGTGGCGGACAGGTATTGCGTTCATCTGCAGTGATTATGCTTATTTCATTATGTGGAACATCGAAATTGTTATAATGTTTATCGGGACTTCTGCTTACACAGAAAATACTCATATTAGTCAATTAAATTAACAATGGCATATAATGTGTGCTTACTTCAGGGCACGCATAGCGCGCATGCGCAAAGCGGCACTGGGGCTGTCCAGATCGCGTTGTAACTGGAAAAGATGGTGATCACGTTTGCACATCATTTGGGACGCTTGCTTAGTATTGTCTTCAGCCCTGGAACTCGGCGACCCTATCATGTGAGCAATCTGTGGCATTCTAGCCATTGCAGCTATTGCAGTAACTGTTTTGACTCCAACAGCTGCGTCTGAATTGCATACTTCCATGTAGTTTTCGTTCATTACTGCATTAGAGAATACAAAAAAATAATTAATGGTTAATTTTTGGAACAGATGCAACTAATCTGAACGCACTTTCACTTGGTCTTACAGGTCCACTAGTTACTTGAAATTTTGATAGTACTTGAATTTTGAGCTCACCAAAATTAAACAAGAATTTACATCGATAAATAAGTAAAATTACAAAGCGAACCTGCTGTGGCTTTATTAGCTGGCTTTGAACTCCAACGGAACTCGATCATTTTCATTTGTCACCGAAGTTGATGCAACTTGTGCAAAAGTAGGATTATTTCATAGTAAATGATGTCAATAAGACCTCCTCTCCAATTTTATTTTATTTTGTATACAATATTTAGAAAAATGTGCTAAAACTTACAAGACTTATGCCGCCGCTTGATGATTTGCAAACAAATAGGGTTGCACCAATGGCATCTACATTAAATTATCGATCTGATGTTAACTAACATGGCTATGTTATGTTAAAAAAATGTCAATGCTATCGATAAGAAATCGGTTTTTTTTATGCGCCGATAGTTTTAATTTATACAAATTTATTAAAACAGAAATTAACTATAAGACATTTTAAAAGAGCTTTGCTAGACATTCATCTGAATGCAAGCTGAGCGAATTACCATATAGATGGAATTCTAATTTTATCGTTAAGTGATAAGTCTTGTACTTAATTGGAAACTATTTTAGAATTATTAGTAATTGTACGTGATCAGATGGACTCCAGTCTAAAAGGCCTGCATGCAATTGAAGGCTTTTCTTTCTGGTTTCGTTTTGAAACCACTGAAAATAAAAAACTACAAACAGTTTGGAAAACTTTCATTTAATGCATAAACGTTTACATAGTCTGTAATATTCAAACTTATTTACATATAAAATGTATTTACAAGATATAAAACAATAAAAGTTAATCGCCTAAAGTAGCAAACAATCTGCTTATGACAACAAATCCTCTTACTTCTTTGTTTTCAAAATGTGCCAATTTCATATAATTTCTTTTCTTTCATTCGCTTATTTATTGTGCACAAGTTGACTCTAGGACGTTCTCAGTCTTAAACAATTTAAAAACTATGGCAAAATTTTAATTTTAATTATTACAAATTGCATAATTATTAAATCTCATCTCAGGTGCCTTAATCATTAATTGTGGGTTAATAAGTACTATAAGTGTTATTGCGTATTATTAGTTCTACGCCCAAAAGTATGCTGATAAAGATGGCTGCATTTCGAATAATTTATCATCACAAAACTGAGCGAAATGCATTCCACTGACCAAAATTTGAAACGTATGCTTTGACTAAAAAAGTTGTAGTATAATGCTAGGCGATGAATAAATTAAGGCCAGCTCGAATGCTTCATTCTGTAAGAGAAGAAAACAGAGGGAATTAGAGAGAGTGAAAGCCGTTTTGATTGAACTACCTACCATGTGCGCTGATTAGACTACGCGCATCCCACAGCGATAGCTGCGACTGCGAGAGCCGATGCTGCTGAGGATAGAGCTTGTATGGGAAATACGAATGATGGAACGTGGCTATCGGGATGGGTGTCGTCGTCTGCGGCAATTGCTGCTGCAGCTGCTGTTGCTGTGCGGCCAACAGGAACTGATGATGCTGCGCCGAAATCTTGCGCGAAATCTTCGGCTCCTTCTTGGGCTTACTGGCGCACTGTTGCTTGGATGACTTGATGAAGTTGGGTATGCGTGCCAGCAGGCCGCAATAATAGGGATCATCTTGCTTTTTGCGCTGCTGCTGTGGGTTCTTCTGACGCTTCTTTTCTGCATAGGCTGGCGCCATGGATGCAGCCAGCTCGTAGTCCGGCTACATATGGATAACAAAGAAAAACAAGGTGAGTATCAGATCCAAGTATACCTTATAAACAAATATTTTTAATCGACAGATGAATTAAGTTTATCTTGCTGTCTCTACTTGTCCACATTTCTAACTTACCTTCGGGACATAGGGACTTTCGTTTAGGAAAGCCGCACTGAAGACGCTGCGCCTACCCTTGCTGGAATTGCTCGAGTTTTGGGAATCATCGGAGGCGGCTGGAGTGGGATAAATGAGACCCACTTGGCTCTCAATGGTGGAATACGGATCCTCGCTGGTCTGCGTCAATGTCAGTGGAATACGCATGCCAAGCGCATCCAATGATTTGGGTAGCGCTTGCAAGCGATTCTTCAGCATGTCCATGGCAACCACATTGACAACCATTATCCAGAGTGGTGAATTAAGTAGATTATTGTTTGACTTGACCAGAGAGACCGCCGACAGGCACTGGCGCTCCAAACGGCTACACTCCGGATAACTGCGTGAGCATTCACGATTTATGTTAGTCTGGAACTTCTTCATGTCAAACAACCTTGAGGAGGTGCCGGCCGTTAAGGACATTTGCGGCATTTGCATGATATCCGCGCCAATGACTGTCTCCTCGTTGGCCAAGGAAGTGTTGTTCACATAGATATTGCTCTTGCCATAGCGCTTGATGAATATGTTGCCAGTGTCGTCCATTTTGATCTTAAAGCCATCGCCAATGGATTTTTTAATGACCTTTGTTTCGGCATCTCGCATGGGATTCTCAAAGCCGTTCAAGCCAATTCTAGAAAATATAATAACTTAGTACGCAGTTTGCACTATACTTATCGTTAGCTTACCGGACGCCATCGAATCCATGCTTGGAACCGTTTATGGTTATCACATTGGAGCGCGCATAAGCCTTTGCCACCCGCCGATTTTTTTCGAACACAATGATCTTGGCCCAAATCTCATCATCAATTTGCTCCCACTTGGCCAGCACTTCGTTGATGTGATCCTGCATTGACAATTTATATATTTAGCATAAGTTTTGTTTTTGGAACAATTTAATTATCTACTCACCCGAAACAACTTTTCGCGATCGAGCCAAACATCCTCCTCTTGCTCGTCTTGTCCAATTGCGTCCAGATTGTCCAAGGAACGCGATATAATCTTGCGGCGCGAAATCATTCTCGTGTGTTTGTTTATGTTATTCTGAAAAGAGCATTTTTCCCAATTATCATTATATTTTTTTTTTATGTACTTATGAGTATAATTACAACTGTTGCTGGCAGTTGTATAACAACAGTAACAATAACAACAACAAGAACAATCCAATTCTCGTCGCTGCTGGTGCGAATGACTTTTTGAGCGCCATTTGAAATGATTAGATCTTTGACGCATATTAAATTGCTAGCGTGTACAACGATAAAAAGGAATCAAATTATGTGTATACTATTGTAGAAACTTTTTAATCCGGCATAAGATTTTTAAGCAATCAGCCAATCAATCTGCAAGCCAATGAACTTCATACAACTTTTTTTTTTCTTGGTTTCTCTGCGCTGTTTGTCGCCTAAGTCTTTTCATTTTGAAATTGTTTGTTGATATTTGATAGAAAATGATTTAGTGTATATATAAATGAAATCATCAATGTCACTGCCTGTAATTGCTTGCGCCTTGACGACACAATTTTTTATTTTGCATTTTTTCGTCAGCAAAACTACTTGCATTGCATTTCAATTGCCTCCTTGGTTTTTCTTGGCTTTATTATGGATTTTTTTGTGGTGTTGAAAACCGTTTCAAAGTCAAGCAGCAGGCAGCAAGCTGATTTGCTTATGCGCTTTGTCAACGTTATGTGACAAAATTCAGCTACCAGCTTGGAATATCAGGTGTATTGGCGGTCACGCACGTGATTGGCATTCAATTTGCCTGATCTATCAATAAATACGATACAGTCTGTATTGTACGCAATGTGTGTCACACGAACTGAAAGTGAGTCTGAGAACCAATCCAGCTACTTCTATGGTATTTACTTCCTCGCTCGAACTTACTTGCCCACCCATGCAATGCATTGCTAAGCGTTTAGCACCATTTAAGTGTGCTTATCGTACGTTTAATGGCCCAAATCAAGGGGAGTCAGTGATCAATTAAGGGCGCAATGCGTACTGAAATTCAAATGAGCAGTTCTGCTCTATTTTAGCCTGGTATTTAATAGCTGACAGGTCGCGCAGCATTTTAATCGTCGGTCAAATCAGACAATTCCACTGAACACAACGCCTTGTGTGCTTTCTATTTGCTGGATTGGCTTAGCGTGGGCTTTAATTAGCAAACAAAATGGCCATAAAACTGATTTATTTTACGTATTATACCCAAATCTGTAGCCGGTTTATAAATTTCTAATTTCAACAGAGTTTTGTTGTTGCTAACTTACTGAAATGCTTGGCAAGAAGAACTGATTCCCAATCCACGAAACACATAAAATACTTTTAATAATGTAAGAAATTATAAATAAATCAATGCATCATTTAGGCCATTACAAAGTTGCATTGTTATTTATACAGAATACGTAACATGGTTCAAAATTCATTCATGAGTCAACTTTAGTTCTTAATGATACTGGCCTCAGTGCCGAAACTCCGCTGGCCAAAAATACCCGAAGGTAATTTTCAAATTCAGTTTCTCTGTTTCATCTTCTATTTAGAGTGCTGTGATTAAGTTCCCCCAGAAAGCCAAAAGTCTCTTGTTCAACCGCTGATTTTTTCTCATTTTATATGATAATTTTTTTCGAGTTTTTTTTGTTTTCTCATCTGTTTTATATTGTATAATATACAACGCATAACATTTCGTTCTTTTCACCGCTTGGTTTTTTCTTGTTGCCATTTGTCTTGCTAATATATATAAAATGTTTTTGTATGCCGAACGTGGTGTTGATTTTTTAGCGATGATCGCATGGCATCAGCAGCACACTAATACACGTACACACACACCCATATAGATACATGAAATTTAATTAGCTAGTCGGCCTTTTGGCCATCTTCGTGGCCACGTTTATAAGTACAACTGAGAGGTAGCTGCATCGTAATTAACCAATTATTATATATAAAAAATGTATTTATTTCAACTCAATTGTTTCGCTTATTCTGAACATCACAGATATAAAATAATAATAAAGCAAATATTAAATTATGTTTGTTTGGCTTTTGTATATTATTAATCAGTTAAGTAAATTGAACACCGGTCTGTTCAAAGCCAAAATTGACTAACAATACGTTTTGCAGGCTGTTAAGAGTGCATGAAGTGTTAATTGAGACGCCGGCGCTGTCGATTGATGTGTGTCACAGTTGCAATGGTAGCTGCCCCTTCAAGTTCGTGCCTTAAGTCTTTCCATTGCACGCGCACATTTTCCGCATGCCAGCTAAAACCACTTATAAGTCTAGTAAACATATGTGTGAATGAGTGCCTTGCCGCAAGATCTTGATTGCAATTAATTATGTAAGTTGGGCCCGTTTCAAGGCCGCTGCCAAAAGCAGGCAACGCAACCAGTTAGTTTATTTATAGCACAGCGCATTCTGAAACTGTTCTCGGCGTGCGTAAAAAAAAAGTACTACGTCTCCGCACTTCATCAACGTTGGCCCAAGGCCGTTCAGTTCCTGCGCAGAAGGAAGTCAGTTTTGCCTTTGTCAGCGATTTTGCTAAGCGGCTTAAGTGAACGAACTTGCTGACTGGCCACAAATTGGCGCAAACAGTGGCATTGTTTTATTTGTTTAATTGGCGCTTATGAATCATGCGGCAATTGCGCAACTATCGCTTGGCATGTGCCACAGCAACCAACAGCCAACAATAATTGCATTTGTGTTCTGTGCTGTGCGCCTTTCAAACTGGCTCGCGCGCGCGCTCTTATTTTTTGTGACTTGTCAACCTCAAGTGGCCAAAGTGGGGCACAACGGACCCACACCCAAATGCAATGCAAACTTAGTATGACAGTTGCCGCCTTTCTGTTTGCTGTACCTCAGTTTTTATATATGTATATTTTGCGCAAGTTCTTGGCGCAGCGCTGCAACCTTGAAAGTGGAAACCTAAACGACTTGAACTGTGAGCGCATTTATGCCTCATGCGTTGATTGTTGTTACTGTTGTTTTGTGGGGGGCTTACATGTCCGGCTATGACTCTGACTAAAACGAGTTTGACTTTTATTTTCAATTGCTTTGTTCGCGTAAAATACGTTCTATACATTGCGGTCATCACTTTTTATTTTTGGCTTTTTATCTTTATGTGGTCCATCAATTTTATTAGCAAATATTCAAATGTATTGCAAAGTGCTTCTGTAAAGCAGCACCAAAGACTATAGAGATAACTTTATAGTCGTTGGTAGCACAAAACAATTATAAATTTAATCATCTGCTGCAGCTGATACCAAAATTAACAATTGTATCATTTATTACCCTATATTAAGATTTCTTATCAAATCATATTGACAAAAAAAAAAAAACAAAACATAATAATTGTGAATTGCTTGCACAATCACAAGGGCGGGGTGCGCTGCTTATTGTTCCTATTTCCAACGCAACTGTAACAAACAACAATGACAACAAATACAACAACAATAATTGTGGTTAACATAATTTTTATGAGTTGGCACTTTATTTCTTATGTCTCTATGTTGCTTTTTTATTTCATGTGATCCAAACTCAAAAATTTCAAATCACATGTACAGGTAGTAGTACTGCTGCAAAAAAGGGGCAGGCAACATCATGAAAAGACAAGTATCTGCCCTATAACTGACATAGCTAGCACCGGGTGTTGTACTTATACAGTGAAGTTATAGTTTTTTTGCTGGGCGCTCAGCACGTGCAGATGTCAAAATAATATGGCAGCAGGCAGAATTTTGCAATGAAGTTTGCCCCAACATTCTCTACGGAGACATGGTAGATTTGCAGAGAAATTTTCTGTTTACCAATATTGTAACCAACATAATCTAAAAATTACTTTAAATTCCTATATAGATAGAAACATTTGTTGGAGCATCCAAGCTTTGCTGGTATACTTGGTTTTCATTAATTTTTTTTAAGGTTTTTAGGTCAATTCTTATGTGTGCAAAACAGAGCAAAATAAAGCAGAAACTGAGCAGGTCGCTGTTATCTGAAGAGTGCAGCTGTCAAGTTGGTGAGCGTTGTTTGTGTGTGTGTTGTGTGATGTTGTAGTCGGTGCAAGTACAATGCGGCGTATGCGCAACTTGTGCTCTGTCACTTGATGTGCATGTCGCTCATTACATCATCATCAACATCATCAGCAGAAACAGCGGCGGCAACAACAATATCAGTGGCAGCTTCAGTGACAAGTACCAGTGTCTGTTGGCAATCCCATTCATGGAACGCGAGGCGGGGTCGCGGGCACCTGTTTGCGGTTGAAAATCGACCGCGCTGCATGGCACGAAAATTAAAAATTCCGATTTTCACTTGCATTTTCATAGCGAGCTGGGCTTTCATAATATTTTCGCTAAGTTATTTGTCTATCGCCTGTCTGCCTGCCAGCCACTGTTGCAACTGTTGAGAATTCTCACAAAAATATTTTCATTCGCATTGGCAGTCGTATTCGTGCCAGGAAGGCGCTAAAGAGAAAAGACAAAAATTACACAGCGCTTTCGTGCGACTTTGACTTCCGCTTTTGTTATTTTTTGGTTATTTTGTTGTTCGGTTATTTGTTATTGTTATTGAGTGATTATTTTTTATATACATATATTGCCGCGACGGCATTGTTTCAGTGTGTACACAATAAAATTACTTGCCAAATGTTGTGAACGTGCACGATTTGGGCCTTGGTTTTTTTTTTTTTTACTATTCTTAGGCTGCGACAAGTGGCGAATCTTTATTTATAAAAACCAGAATTATACAAGAACAATGCAGATGTGAGATTGGTATTTGATTATGTTTGCTCATGTTCTACGAAGCTGTTCAAAAAGAAAAAAATGGTGTCTCGTTATGCTTGAAATTTGACAGCAACTCATTTCAATTAGTCACTTAGTCACTTCATCGTCAATCAATTTGCCTATGGTAATTTTTGCAATTTACTCGTACTTGTAAATGATATTATGATTCACACTACAGCATAGATTGATGCTCTTACATTTATTTTCCAGCTACATTCGCCATTACATCATTAAGTTACCACAAACACTTTACAACCATGCCAATCAAAGGCAGAGCAAACGGCGAATCATTAACAAGTTGATACATGTGGCATATAAAACTCTTACAATTTAATATAATAACATAAAATAAGACACAGTCTCACAGACCGTCACCGAGCTGCACGAATAACAATACACATGTCTTTGAAGTCTTTACAATATTTCCAATGTGTTTTTCTGGTTTTCGGTTTACACTTAATTGGAGTTCATTAATTTTGGATTCAATTTGAACATGAAATTGAAACTGAGCTGTGTGAACAACCAAGTTCCTAATTAAATATGAAATAGCCCACAAATTATTAAGATATATCATTAAAAAGACATAAGTTGGAAGTAATTCAATTGCGCTTGTTAATTTGGTTAAAGATTCTAGCAACAAATTCAGGGTCGAAAGACTTAAGACTCGAACTGGTCTTGATTTTCTAAAATAAATATATTGAAATTGAATGCCATAATAGAGATTTAGTTATACACACGTTGTATTTATGAATATTAAGACCTTAAGAAGTAGGTCGCACGTAAATGAGAAGCACAGATGTTATATACAATATGTTAAACACTATATAGTTATTTCTTTTTAGCGAAGATCCAATCTGGATGTGACACATGCTTATCCGTGGAAAGAACCCAGCCATTAAGCCAAGTCGGCTTTCTTTCATAACAAAGCCGAAACGTAGGCCAAAGACCCCACCAAGGTATTACGATATACATCTGTCACAGGTAAAAATGAGACTATGATACCCGAACAGGGGTTACGCATCGGAGTTGTGTGTTCTCTGCTGTTGCTTTGGGAAATTTGCATGCGATCAGTTGCAGATTTGTGACTGAGACTAAAAGGCACTGAATTCTGTCAAGGCAAGCCAAAAAATGAACGTCTGACATTTTCGGTTAATGAAAATGTAAAATTATATTAATGTAAATGCTAATCTGGGTGTAAATTAAGCACACGCAGTCCAAGTTTATGTCAAACGGGTTTATTTTTACATTGAAGGTTGACAAAGCGGCAGCGAGAGCAACAGCAACAACAATAACAACAAAAACAATAATAATAATAATAATCACTGCACAATAATTTGTATCCACTTTGTATGGAGTACGCTATGATATGGTCAGGTATGCTTTTTTAACATTATTGTGATTATTAAATGCGTTGGCTTAGTTTCTATTTCATGCTTAAGAACCTTTTGTGCCTGCTAGTAACAAAAGACTCAAGCAACGAACTTGATTTTGTAATTTACATGCCCACAATGCCTATAAGTTGCTTGAAGTTGTTATTGTTGTTGCTCTTTAGTTTTTATTTCACATTCATGGACAGCAACAGCTACATGGATGTTATATGCAGTGGCCTTTGCCGTTTAGCACATCTACAACACACACAAATACATGCGCACTCTAAAAACCACAAATATATGTATATTTATAAGCCACAGCAAACCGCTAATTAAACGCCAAAGCGCCAAACAAACCAACAACAATGTCTACAACCAATTCAGAAATAATTGCACAACTTAGCTGCCAATCAAATGATTGCTGGACGTGCTGTGCTTTTAATTAGCAAAGAATGACATACTACTAAAAAATATTTCATCCCTTAAATGTCAAGGTTATAGTCGCAACAAGATATATAAATGGAACACTTACCCGTGCAATGTGCAATGCGACGTATGCGCAATGTTCGAATATCCAAGCAAGCAAAAAAAAAACCCAACTGCTGATGCGACGTACTGGAGTTTTGGGCCGGCTGCTGATTCAGAACTTGTACTTGGCTAAACGCCCACAATCATTCAACGTTTATATCTTTTATATGAATATTTTATATGTTTATGTTTTTTTTTCCAATTTTTTTTTGTTGATTTGTCTAAATCTATTGTGGGTTTTATTTGTTTAGCACGCTGTCTATTTTGATGGTGATTTTTATTTCTATTTGCACAACACTCTCCGTGGCTTTAGAACGGATTGACGGCGCGACTTGACGACGGCTGCTGTGTCTCTTCTGTTAGTGTTTTAGTATTATATTTAGCTGTAGCTGGTTGCTTTTCAAGAAGCGCGCGCTAGAACCGTTCGCCTCAAGCAGCGTATTTCAACTGGCCAAGTAACGGTGTGGCCTGACCAGAAGACAGCACCAAACCGCAGAAGCGACCAAAAAGTGCCGAGCACATCGAAAGCTCTACACGAATGCCAAAAAGCCGCCAGACGAGCCATAGCCGATCACCAATAGTGTTGCCGAGTCGAGCTACAGCTGCCGTTTGGATCTTTTGGCTAGGCACAAGTTTCAGAAGATTGGCAACAGTTCGAGGCTGAGGTTGTGTCGCTTCTAGCCTTCATTACTTTTTGGCTACTCATTGAATGACTCACACAGTTCCAGCACTTATGCTAATGTGCTTGGAGCATTAAGAACATGGCTAACACGCCCCAAAAGCTGAAACATACCGATGCTTTCAATTTAACATAATCAATTCACAGCTTGTTCAATTGGCTCCACAATTTTGTTATTATGTTTTCGGTTTATTTTGGGCGTGTGAATTAGTGTTGAATTTTTTTACTGACTACAGTTTGCGGATGTGCCGTTGTTTCTGTCTCTGTTTGAATTGCTACTGCCGCTGGGTATTTCCCGGCTGGAGCGTTCTGTCTACAAAACCACTTCAAGCTGCTTTATTTGGCCATAGATTTCAGTTTCTTTTTTTTTTTTTTTTGTTATTTTTGATTAACTCAACGAGCGACATAATTCAGCTGAGTTTTCGTACATTTATGGCAATTGTCTTATATGGCATGCGTCTAAATGCAATTTATTTGCTCAATTCACTGCCCAAACTATGCAAAAAGCGGTTCACTTACGTATGTTGAGTTGATTGCGTGATTCATGTTGCCTGCTGGTGGGTGTGGCAATCTCCCACTGCTTCCTATGGTCAGTAGTAAGCATTAAATAAAATTATCTGCATCAGTGTTAATTGACCCTTTGTTAACTGCACTTTAAAGTTCAAAAGTTTAACAACTTAATAAATAAACATCGAATCAACTTTCATTGAAATATATTATAATGTATATATATTTGAGTATTTAAACAAAAATCGGCTAACATTAAAAATGTTAAAGAATGTATTAATTTTTAATTCAAAGGTAAAACATCTTAAGCATTTATAATGGTATCTTTTTTATTGACTTTTGAATATTTATTTTAAATTTAGTGTTTTTTAGTCGACTTTCAGTTGTATACCCTGTACGTTGAATATTTTTAAGTATGGTATGCATTAAATTATCTCTGACTTTAACAAATATCTCTCTGTCTGAGCGCCTTTCAATAAAAGCAATATTTTATGGAAGTATGTCCAGTAAGCATTCCTTAACTATAAAGTTAACTCGCCCAATTTTTAATATTTTATTATATTAATTATTAATAGTTAATCATTTGTTTGGAGCATGATTGTCAGGGAATTCATAGTCGAGCAGTTTTTTTGCACTCTGTTTAATTTATGCATTATGAAACTAGTTTATTTTCCTCGTGCACAAATAACTTTGCTCAACATTTGCTAACTTTATGTCTGAACATTTATTATGCATAATGAAATTAAGTTCAATAAATTAGCAACATTTTGGCCAATTTTCATTGTCACCCGTGTCAGTTTGTCATATTTCAGTTAGCAGTTTCAGTGCTTTATATAATTTTCGAAATTAATGTTAATTTGTTAATATTTCCAACTCCCCAATAAAAATCGATGAGTATTCCAAGATTTTATTATATAACATTTTTGAGCTCCACTTGTGTTACAGTTCTCACTCGCAATGAGCAAATAGCATAGGAATGTTGATACTGTTGTTACCTGTTGCTTTAAATAGAACTTTTGAATGTTTTAAGTGACCGGCTGTCATAATCAATGTTCATGGATATTCAATCACAAATATATAACGAAACAATATGGCAATAATTGCTCAAGAATAATACCCACATAATAAATGAGGTGGAAGCGGGTAACTGGAAGGGTAGGTCGTTTGTTGAACTGGTCATGTTGTAATCCAATATAATTTTAGCTGCTGCTTTGTTATTATTATCGCTGTATTTTTTTTTTTTTGCCTTTTTCTTTTTTGTTTTTCGTGTATGTGTGTTGTTTATTATTGGTTTCAATTAAAATGGTAACAACAATAGTTAAGCGCTTGGTGAATGGTTAACACTGAAATAAATGTACAAATTTGTAGAGAAATATGCCTCGTTTTGCATGGGTATCATGGCTACAAACCATACCATGCCAAGTGGGGCCCGTTGTTTTAATAATCATTACAAATTGCTTTGGCGTCGCACAGAAACAGACCCAACAACTTGGGACCAACGAACGACCTTGCTACACAAGCAACTTGATAAATATAACGAAGAGAAAGAGACAGCCACAGATTTGCGACAGCCAAAGCAAGCTACTGAAAGACGAAAAAAACGCGAATAAAACAAAAAAAAAGGTTTCGTAAAATTACAAGCCAAAAAAACGAGTGGACGCTGCTTGGGAAATAGGCGGTGGGGAAAAATTAAATGCCAAGACGCTAACAACAAACACAAATCGTAAACACGACGTGTCAACTTGAGTGATACGGTAGCCCCGAAATAGATAAGAACAACAAATTAGCTAAGCCAAGCCGAAATATATATACTCTTTAAGTGGCATAGATAATTATGTCAAAACTTTGGAGCGTTATAAGAGTTATTAATGACGTATGCAGCACTTGCGGGAATAGTCGCGTTTAATCTTTTCTGTTTATAAAGTTGATGTTTTTAATTGTTAACAATAAATTACAATTTTTACATACACAAGCATAAACTATTTACATGAATTCCAGATCCAATGCTTCAAACGAATTCATGGGAAATTTGCGCTATTCTCGCATAATAAATGCTCGTTGCATATGCAAATTAGAAGACCTCGGCGACTGGTTGACTGTCAGTCAGTGCTCCATGGCATTTTGTAGCAACATGCTGAAAACATTTGTAAATTCTAATCGAGCACTGAATAATTCAATCGATTTGGATGCTACCGAATCTAAACCCAAAAAAAATGAGCAGCGATGGCCGCTGGGCAAAGCGGAGCTTAAAAACGATTTGTGTTTAATTATTTGCAGCTCATCGCACAATAATAACAATAATGAATTGCTGTTGTTTGCTTGATTGTCTGCTGCGCGTGTTTTGTGGCTCTTTGTTTTTATTTTTATTTGTTTATTTTTTTTTTTTGGCGCATAGTGTACTATAACTACAACTACAAGCAATTTCCGCATGGCACTAGAACAGCTTCACCATTGTATTTGCTCGTCTTCTTGCTGTTGCTGTTTTTGGATTTGTTTTTTTTCTGTTTGTTTGCTTGTGATTTAAATCCATAATTCGTGCGGCGCTGACACACAAAAATTCTTTGCGCCAACTCAAGTGCGCAATGTGGGCAGCAGCTATAGACAACGCTGCGTATGATTGATAAGCAAATTACACAAAAATAGTTGGGGCGCTGTATGGGCGTTTAGAGCGCATGTTGCGTAAAAGACAAGTATGCACATTCCTACTAATGACACACCTGTCCCTTTTCACGCCTCGCCTTTAGCTATGGCTCAATCAATCCATCAATCAAGAGTCCTTCAACGAAACGGAAATGCTTGTTACAATGAAAGAAAATCATGGCAACAACAAAAACAAATGAATCATGGTGGCAGCAACAATGACGTAACAAAAATGATAGCTAAAACATTGAGTTGATTAAAAATTACCTACCTAGTGTCAACGACACCATCAAAATAAGAGATACCAAAGTTAAGGTCAAAGCAGTTGGAATCAGCTCAACTTGGCTGCTGGTTTTCGTCGTTTTTGTTGTTGTCATCACAGTTCCAAGACCTTGAAGCTGACAATTTTATGACATTATCGCTTTTGGCATGCAAACCGCATTGCAATCGAGAGCTTCTTAGCCCGAACTGAGTTTGCTGCTCCCTGAAAAGTCAGGTAGACAATTCATATTCGATTCCCATCCCAATTACATGAAACAGAAGAAGCCACTTAAAATAAAGATGCGCTCTTATTTTGTACTTTTAAATAACTTGAAATGTTAGATATTCTGTTAATAAGGCTTAAAGTAACTTTAGCTTGAGGCATTTTATTATTAGTTATATACCTAATATAACTATTTTACTGGTGCCTTTTCAATTGACAATACGCTTGATGAAATATGCCTCTGCAATTTTATTTCTGATTCATATTATAAGTGTTTTTAGACTCTATTATATTAAGCAATATTTCCAGCTTCTTACAAGTTCGCTTTCAACTCACATGCACAACTACCCCTTTTCTAATTTTGAATACAGGGTAGTTAAACAGTAGCATTTGTGATTGGAATGAGTTGTTGGATTTTTGGTGGGAAAGAGATTTGTGAGGCGTTAATTGAACTGAGTGGGGCACTTTGGACCAGTGCTTCAAATTATTTGCAATTTCCGCGTATAGAAATCAACTTATTAGCTGGCGTTGTTTAACCTTGGTGCTTGGGAAACCTCAACAGATTTTACCTCTTCTTTGGCAATGGGTAGGTTTGTTGGGCGCGTTCAAATATAAAGCACAATTTGTTTGGCATATTAAGTAAACGTGTTAAAACAATTGTTTTTAAAAACAACCGAAAAGCCAATGGCGATGACGTAGCATAAGTTGAAAGTGTTTAAATATTAGTCTCAGATGTGCGCCGCAGCATACGCTAATTGATGAAATTGTGTGGCATGGCCATAATAATGGGTAATGGGTATTAATAATCTGACACGAGTTCTAACATGTCTTATTTCTGAGAGCGCGCCCTTGACTTAAGTCGCTTCAACAGTGGCCAACCGATTTTAAGATGCTGAGTCAGCAAACGACTTTTCACATATCACAAACTGAACGAGCGATCGCACAGCGATAGCAGAGGTTGCAGCCTGGGCCACCTCGATGTTCGATAATATCAACAAACATGCACCAGGCTTGCTGACAGCCAACATTCATTTCACACGTCGAAACGTGCCAGGCAACATACACGCAGACAGCAGGTTTTAATTAAGTGCCAACGATGATAACTTTATACTGTCAGCCACAAAGCGCCATTAGAAAGAAGAAGAAGAAGATGGGGAGAAACACATGCAACAAGTGGCACAGTTCCATAATCGTAACTGGCAACTTGCACTTTTACTCGGCATTAGAACAGCAACTGCAACTGCAACAGCTAAAAGAACAGAACACAACATCTCGGCCAGACACATACCTGATCTGCTGGCCAGACCTGGCGATGGAGACTTGGACTCGGAGACCCCATTCTGACAACCTGAAGAATAATTGCACACATAATTCATGCTCAAGGCCACGTTGCAGCCGAATGAATTTCATTTTCAGCACCTCGCCACAGCAGCAACAGCAGCAGATGAGGGAAGATCAACCAAGAAGAGCTTGGTTACCTGCTCTTTTGTCTAGAAGATGAATGGTCTAGAGTTGGTGGCTGCTGTTTTGTGATAGCAACTTATGGCGGCTTATTAATCTTGCTGCAAGCAAATTAGCACATCTTAAAAACCAAGAAACCCAGTCCATACGAAACACTCGCTGTAACTTTAATTATTATAAATGTCAGCTTTAAATATGTAATTAAGGCAACCAATGCGGAATGCATTCCGTTCGTGTTTTGCTAGTATTTTAAAGTTAATAACCTGTTCGATAAGGTTCAATATTGACTGTTGAGTGTGGTCGATAGTTGAATTTGTATTTATTGCCGCGTTGCACATTTCAACCTCATTCAATGTGAGCTAATACGTAATTAACGCAATTAAGAAGTCCACTCTGCCATAAGCTGAATGCAAAGTCAATTGCAAGTCGCTTTAAATAAACTAATTAATGTTCTAAGATAAAACTGGCAGATTGCATTAATTGCAGTTTCAACGCTCGACGATTGCCATCGCGAGATATTGAAATAAGGGGGGGCGACTGCTGCTCCGCAGCATCATAAAATAATGGAGCTGTATTCGGCTTGGGAGGGAGGAGATTGTTTGATTCATAAGTGCATCCGTTGCTGAAATTTATCTGCGCCATTAGAGCGCATCCTCAACAGAAACGGGTGTGAGTTCCAGGTGTGGGCGTTCCGTCTCTGTTGCTCTGTTCGTTGGTGGGGCCACCTGATTAATGTGGCCACTTCAGAGTGGACCCCATGCCAGGTCCAAGGTGCCGGGCAGGCAAACAGAAAGCGAAAACGATAAGGCACCTCAGAACTACGGCTACTGCACATAAATATAAATTTATTGCTAGTCCGACAAATACACAAACAGCACGTAAATCAATTATGCACAGCGAACGCGGCAAATGGCATAAAAATGTCATACAATTTGTGGCAATTACAAGTAGCAGGCGATAAAAATATATCTAGTGCACTCGAAGAAATCATAGGCCTACAATGCAAAATGCAAATAAACTTGTATTGTTTTTTATAATTGTATGTATATATGCATAAGTAGTAATGGGAAAATATATCAACAATTATCAAGAGACACTGAAAATTGTGTTTAGATCAAGTTCAGCCATAAAATTTCTTGCAGTGTAGTTATGTGTTTTATTGCCTGGCGTTAGGCTGCTTCAGTCGACTGAACGACCAAGGAATTATGAGCGAGGACACTTTGAACTTGCCAGCAATATTTTAAAGCCGCCTCTATTTATAGTTACGTACGTGAGTGATTATGGCGCGTTATCAACTCGGACTCTGCTATTGGCTTAGACCATTAAAGTTGGCTTATTTATAGACGCTTGATTTATGATTTAGCTGCAGCTAGTATTGCTGGGCTTAACCGTAGGTAGCCAGCCTCTAAATATCACTCTTGTTGTTGGTTTTTTTCTAGAACACGTGAACTGTAGCTGCTAATAATTTCTAAGCATCTGATTGCTTCATCTGCATACTAGTAGCTTAATCTAATCTGTAACATGCTTGTATAATTAAATACTATGTATGTTGGTTCTAAGCCACCGTGTGAGTATGCTAATAATGCTGTGCGCCCGAAAACAGACTGGCCCGGTCGGTTTTGGCCTTGAATTAATATGAAGAAATCGTATACAATATAAATTTTATGAAAATAGGCGACAAAAGTTTTAATTTAACGACATCCACAGCAGCAGCCAAAATTAAAATCTTACAATTAGAATCTGCCTGCTTTTGTTACCAGTTTTTTTTTTCGGCATGTTGTTTCTGGTTTTGTGTTATTTTTTTGTATAATTTTTTGGTTGACTTTTGCTTGCGTCAAAGCAAATTGTATGATGCTAGCTAGTTATCTGACATCAGGCAATGATATCAATCTTCATAGTTCATATACACATAAGAATAGCTAAGAAACCGAAAGGTGTGTAGAATCTACAGAGCTGGCCACTGACTTGAGCTCCTTTTAACTCTTGGTTTCACATGAGCAAAGCGCTTAAAAATAAACAAATTGGGCAACTGGAACCGCCGCAACTATGACAGCCTCAGCTGTGGGTATTATTAATATATGTATTTCAATGCTGCCCAGCTGGTGGTGTGTAGCTGGCAACTGAAAACAAAAGTGATTTGTTTTCGATTTTAACATTTTTGTTTTTTATAAAGCTGATGGCACCAACATTAACTTTTGTTGGCTGAGTTGTTTAATTGTTATTAATTTGCTGCTATTTAATGGCATAATTTAATATGCACATAATATGTAAAACCTCAACAATATTCCAACCAATGGAAACCAGTCACCGCAATAATTCTAAAATCATCAAGCATTAAACGAGATCTACATACAATGATCGATCCGAGATTTTTTTTTAGGCGTGGGTATATTGAACTGACTTTTTGAACCAAAAAAGCGACGCCAAGCAATTAGCGTGATTTCCTATTTGGTTAATATGCAGAAAATTAAAACGGGTGTGCTTTAGCTTTTTAGATTGTTATTGTTATTGTTATTTATAAAAAAAAAAAAAAAAAAAAAAATTGTATTTAAAATATGAATGTGTATCTATTGTGTGCACCAAATTAAGTATAAAAAAAAACAACAAACAGCACGGAAGATTAATGAAACTCGAGTACATATCTGTACCATCAGAGTCAGAGAGTCCAATGTTAATGGCTTTAACCCACCCAAGTAACAAACATTGTCTCTATCTCTATTTATCTATCTTTCTCTTTCTGTCTGAGTGTGGCTTTTACTTCCGTTAGCGCAAAGTATTTTTTGAATTGTTTAATTGATTTGAAGCTGTCGATTATTTTCTGCACACCCACTTAGCGGCGACATTAATTGCTCGTAGGCCTGCTCAAGTAGCATTAGTGGTGTCTCCCCCAAAAATAACTGCAAAATTATTTGTTAAACACATTTTTTTTTGTTTGTTTAAATACAAATATTTAATTTAAATTTGTTTACAATTTCAATGCCCAAAAAATAAAGAATTTATCATGATTGCTAAAGGTGCTGCGATTCTATATAATTATTATTGCTTTTGCCTGAGGCTAAATCAAAAACTATATATTATAATTGAATTAACTCTGGACAATTATGCTGCATTTAAGCAAATTTGTATACGCGATTAATCAATCACTATTATCGCTACATCTTTGAATAATTTCACTTTTCTTGAGAACGCACATAGAAGCAGTTTCACTTTTTGTTTATGACGACTCGTCAAGTAGTTTTATTGTATGACATAATACCGTATAGACGGGTCGGTGTACACCCCAAACTCTATATATATAACTAAATATCCGGTTGGAATTTTGAGCGAGAATAAAAAATTTGAAACACATATAAATTATCAGCGTAGACAAAGCAAACGAAAAATTTTATAATTAAATTTTATGCTGAATGCTAAAAAGTGTTTAGTATATTATTTAGTGCCCAAACCAGTTCTTAAAAAATGAATATACTAAAAATCACACAAGCGAAAAATAGGTAAAGGAATTTTGCAAGCTGAAAGTGAAATTGGTTGTAACAGTACTAAGACCTTTTCTTGGCCAAAACTGAAGTTCAAGATTTGTGACCTGTGGCCAAAAACACGCGACACACGCAGCAAGTTCAATGCACGTTTTTTTTTTGTATATTTTTCTTCTACTTATACAGTTTGAACACACAAAAATGAGTTGTTTATGGCTTAAATTATGAACGGGGCAGTACAAACACGTTGCCATAAAGTTGCACCAAAATGCCGATAATCTGAAATGTCAATACAGCAATAAGTATATTTGAGAGTTACTAAACTGCTTTAATTTGTATTCAAAATGTATTTGTGAAATACCGTTATGCAGTTGAAAGCACATTGAAAAAAAACTGACAAGTTAAACAAGTCAAACCAGATCAAAACAGTTAATACTTAATTTCGTGCGGTTTTATATTTATTAATATTTAGAATGATATTGTGGCTAGCTAAAAAAATGTTGCTGATTCCCCTGGCAACTGGGCAAGTTCAATAAAAATATATATATATATATGTATATATGTCTGTCGAGCAGAGTATATGATATACATTTATGAATTTTTGTTATTGTGTGATTACCTCACAGGAATTTCCATCCATGCGACGACCTTGTGACGTCACTTCATTTAGATATTGATCCAATATGTTCATATTCATGTTGTAGTACTACCAGTTTTGCAGCATCCGAGCTGAAGATGTTTTTATCTTGACTCATACGCCAACTGTAACAATTTTTTATTATGACACAAAATATGCAGAATTTCCAAGCAGTTGAAGGATTTTCGAATCGAATGTGAGTGAATGGAATGATTCCGATTCTGTGTTGCTTGTGACTTGGCTGATTTGCAGAGCTGCCCACTCATAGTAGACAACGGTGTCGTTTAAGTTGTTTATTGCAGATGTTGTGTTGCCTTGTAACTAGTACCAATGCCAGAGGGTCGCTATTCCTACGGGCTCGTTTACATTGTTGATGGGGCTGTGAGTTGGCGTTGGCCATTGCCAACCCAATGCTTGTTAACATGATGGGCAGCAAATGGGGCTGCAAACAATGAGAGGCTGAAAGTGAAACTGAAATCGAAACTGTTGGGCCAGCAAGCGCGAAAATAGAGCAATAAGTTGCACGCGCTCTCTGTATGCCCCAAAGATGCGTGGACAACGATAGCGAGCGACTGCAGGACTCAACCAACTGCTCCTTTACACCGTACAAAGTTATTAAAGCTGGCGTGACAAAGGCGGCCCAGGCGCATTATTTTATTTTCAATTTAATGATGGCTTACAGCGCTCTTGTCGCCGTCTGATTGGCTTCATTTGGGTAGCCTACACTTAAACAAAAATATTGCCTACAATTTCGAAAATATCATAGATATATTATTTCAATAAAAATTGTTTGACTTATAGTTTCTTATATTATACATAAAATATAAATAAAGGAAAGCATTACTGATTTCGTACATTTTTGGGAAAAATATATATGTATGTGAATCAAAGTCAAAGTCAAAGTCAAATATAAATTTAAGAATTTAAAAAGTATTTTTTCTTATTTTTAGAGTTTTAAATTCAAGGTAGACGGCATAAATGATAGTACTTTTTTTTTGTAAGTGTAACAAATTTGCTGCTGTAAACGAAAATGAAAACGCCGTCAAAACTGAGGTTTTGGCCAGCCTCCAAAGGAGCGCTCCAGGCTCCAGCTTGTTGTCAGTCAGTTGTGACACTGTTTAGTTGTCGTGTGCAATTGTTGCGGGTGTTTGTTGTTGTTGTTCTTTGCTGTTTGCTGTCAGTTGCGTGCTGCGGTTCGGCGTTGGAGGCGTTGCCTCTTTTGCCGCATACAATCACCAGAAGTGATCGCGATTGCGCTGAACTCCAAAGTAAAACAGTGTGCAAGGAAAAAAAAAGAGAAACACAGAAAAAGCAACCGAAACACATACAGAAACATACAACAACTAACTAACAAGGTTGCAAACAAAGTTGAAGGTCGGACAGCAGCCCAGCCTATACTAAAAACATATATGTATATGTATTTATTTGTGTGTGTTTGTGAACAATATCGATATCGGTCGCAGTCGTCGCATGTAATAAGTAACAAACGCCGCACGACATACGACATTTTTATGCAAAAGACATGGACTTATGTTTGAAGGAAGGGGATATGTTTTGGAGCGAGTGGACGAGGGGGGAGACTATAGAACCTTATCGCCATAATTGAAGTAGTTGCATTGTCTATAAATTCTTTGGCCAGCTACGTGGGCAGGCGGCAAATGCTTTTGACTTTGACTTGCTGTTGTCAATGCGTACGCAAAAATATGTAAAATGTAATTAAACAAAAAATCGTCTGGCTTCAACTCTGTGAACAGTTTTTCCAGCCTCTGATCTCTCTCTCTCTCTCTCTCTCTCTCTCTCTTACCCCAGGAAATGGCGCACAAATCACGCCAGCAACTTGACAACTACTAATGACCACATGCCAGCTTTCAGCTCAAGTCCAAATCCAACTCCCTGACATTCTAACTGCAAACAAATGCTGCTGCTGCTGCTGCTGCTGCAGTTGCTGTTTCCTGCTGGTTGCAGCTGTGCACGGCTGGTTTTGCAGGGAAAGCGGAAAAGCGAGTAAAAAGAAGAGTCCATTGATTGTGATATTTACTTGCACTTAAGTGAAAACATTGATTGCATTGGGGCGCTTAATTAGCCGCCTTGACTGATGACAATGAAATGGAAAACAATCACAGCTTATCAGTCGACAGGGGGGGGGAGGACGGGTATTGGGTTGCTTAGGCACACTTTCAGTGCTCGTTAGAGTTTATCCAAGGCAGTAGCTATCGTCTCGCATGCATCTCTAATTTATATGTCAATCAGGCAAACGTATGAAGCCAGCGAGCGCATAAACAACACATAATTGCATTTACTTTGCCCGCAAGGATTAGCTCGCCTGATAAGAACATGGCAGACAGACGTCCAAGTCCACTAGTTTCTGAGCCGACAACATCACTGAACCTCAACTTCAACCTTCGTTGTTTGAAATGCTCTCGTAATAAATTGAATTCAACTCTTTGGCTCTAAAGTGCAACAGCAGCTAGTTTTGCAGAAACCCTTCTTTTTTTTTACCTTACCTTGGTCTAGTAGTAGTCCTATGACCATCTACAATCCCTGGCTGCATCTACTGGCACTTCTAAGACCCACACACGCATTCGCATGTAGCTGGCCAGTTTTATAAGCCAACAATTGGCATAAATATCACTATGTGGCTCCCTTCGAGCGTGTGGCAGTCGCTGTTGTTGCAATTGCTGCTGCTGCTGCTGCTGTTGTTGCAGCAACTGTTGCGGCTGCTGCTGTTGCTGCCCTTTTGCCGACCGAGTCTTGATAAATTTCATACAAGTTTGGTCTAACATTTTTATTCTATTGCCGACCGACACGATGCCCTTGCCAAGGCCCATGATTGAGTTAACTTCATTTGCGGCAAACGACACGTGCGATCTGTGGTACGAGAACGTTGTTCGGTTGGATTTGTGTTTAGTTTGGGATTTATTTTATTGCCTCTTAGGCAAACACGTCAGTTATGTTTGCGAAAGTACAATCATCAGGCTGGACATGCGTGTGTAGGTAGAGTCCAGCAAACCAAGCACAACAACAACAACAACAGCAACAGCAACAGCAATTGGTAACAAGCAAGGGCACGGACTCCAATAAGACTCAAATACATTTAGAGAAATACGCGCATTGTACACGCCCGACTCACAAATTTATGGCAAATTTTTATAGTAAAATCTTGAAAGTGTCGAAATTGCAGAGTCAACAAAGGGACAAAGAGAGAAAGAGACGTGAAGAGAAGCAACAGCGCAGGCGTCAAAGGAGCGCAACGAGGCGGCAACGTCAACAGCCGCGCTGCTTGTTGTGAGGTCAGCTGCAATTGCAATTGCAACTGCTGTCCATGTACACGCCACTCTCCCGGTCGTGGTTAGCCTTTGCCTCCGACTCCGACTCTGACTCTGCCTCTGATTCCGATGCCGCCTCCGCGTCTCTGTCTCTGACTCTATTCATGTCTTCACCTCTGCCTTGGCAGTGGACTTGGACGGCTTGTTGTCGATAATGTGCTTGTAGTAATTTAGGGCCACGTTGCAGGCGATCTACTTGCGAGGTGTGTGCGTGTGTGTGGCGGCTTTAATGGAAATGGGAAACGAACTATAACCACACACTATTATCACATCTATCGATAAGGGAAAAGTAAAGCATTATCTTAATCAAAACAATATCGATAAAGTTTTCAACAATACAACGGCCTTTTCCGAATTTATTGAAGGTAATATCTGCTCAATGACAATATCTGCACTTATTATAATGAATTATTGGGTGACAGGCTATAAACTAATTTACAGATTACTTATGGAAGTCAAAGTCTAAATGTGAATATGCAAAAGGTGTTAACAGATTCAACAGCTTTCAGCAAATTGTGCTGATGTATTTGGTTGTGGCATCAAAATTGGCGCGTTCAAAACTGTCAAAGCATGTCGAACACTTCGCTGGTTGCCGACTGCCTGGTGATTGCTGCTGCTGCTGCTGGGGCACCCAGCTGAGTGGCAAAAACTCCTCCGCAGATTTCTTTTGCATCTGGCATTTTGACGCGTTCTGACGGCGTTGACCCAGTTTGCTCAGTCGATTGCTCGATTCTGAATGATGACAAAGCAACAGCAATGCCACTTGAGCTTAAGTATTTTGACCAAGTTATTTTGTACATAAAAGGATTTGGAGCAGTCGAAGTGGAGCCAATGCAGTTGGTATTGAACTTTAAAGCAACTTGTTGCAGCCAGTTAATATGCTAATTGCATAGCTGTTGTTGTTATTGTTGTTGTTGTTGCTGTTCTTGTTAATGCCTGTTGGCCACTTTGTAGTCGTCAGTTGTCGTTTTGTTGGCAGGGCGTGGGCGTGGGCGTGTACATGTACCGCAAGTTGTCATTTTGATTTTGAGCTTGACCGCTGACAGGTTGTTCGCTCTGCCATGGAATTAATTACGCCGCATTCGTTCGTTTGGCACGAGCATTCTAATTCTTTGCTATTAAAATGCGGATACGATGCAGGGCCAACCCCAAAGCTAACCCACACGATAACAGCAGCAGCAGCCGCAGCAGCAGCAGCAATAACGGCGACAGCAGCTCGTTCTTATCTCGTGTAATATTTTTATGTACGTGCCAAAAATAAGCAGATAATACGATGAGGTATTACACGTGTTCAGCGCATGTACTGCGGGCCAAGCATGTCCTTAACTTGCAGTCAGCATCATGGATGTACCTGTTGCTTCCTGGCTGACTGCCTCAACGAAAATTTAGAACCGCGAGAAAAAGGTTCGTGCAACTTGAGTAGCAGCCGCAAACAAAGTATCAATGCGGCATTTAATTGATTTATTTAAATGCTAGACTCAACATTATTTATGATGTAAAACATGCCACATAATGTTCCAAGCGTCGATTTCCTATTCCAAGACCTGTGTTTGGCCCTGGCATTGACTTTGGGCCACAACAAACGACAACAACAACAACAACAACTATAAGAATTGGTAGATGTGGAGAGTGGGGTTGCCAAGCAATGCGCTGATTGGTTTTGAAATGGAAAAATTAGAACAAGTGCCACTTGACAGCAAACGCTGCAAAATCAACAATAATAACATTGCAAGGCAACACGGCCAAAGCCAGAGCCACAAACTCAGCTAGAGCCATGCTTACACTGAAAAAAAGTCATAAAATGTATACACTAACTGACTGCCAGACTTGATGGAAACATTTACCATTTTTAGCTTAAATAAAAAATTGCAGTATAAGCTATTATTTAAAAATACTTCCTTACCGAATTTTAGAAAATATATATAATGAAAATAAAGGTCAAGACTTTAATACTTTATTTTACCACGCTCTTACCATTTTATTCTTGTTGTGAAAGTACTCTGACACAAGTCGTATATCGGATTAAAATTCTTAGCCAGAAATAAATGGCTTACAAATTTGAAAGCCTTTATTTTGTTTTGTGTAGCATAGCACATGCAAATGCTGCCACGTCAGCAATAAATTAAAGGCAATTTCAGTCAAATAAAATGTTAACGGTGTTCTGCTGCAGCCAGGCCTTAAAGCAGCTACGTTGGCGGCGTTGACGGCAACGTGCATTTGCCCTTATTCAACTTGGAGCCGCCTGCCTGCTAGGCCTGCGTGGCATGCTTCGATGATGGACAATGTGTTGTTGTTGTTGTTGTTGCTGATGCTGTTGCTGTTGCTGTTGCAGCATAGACCACAAGCCTGGTTCCGAGGTCTGTTCGGTCTGCTCGGTCTGCCTTTTGGTATTTGTCACGTTCGTCCATTTTGAGATCCACGTACATGTTGGCGCATTGTTAATAACTTTATTCGTCGTCGTCCTACTTGTTGTTTGGTCAGACCGTTGACAATGACACTGCACCGTTATTTATGAGCTGTGTGCGCCATGCTCAATTATTGACATTGAACTCCTGGCGCCCGCATCGCACATACACATACAAGTACACTAATGCACACACACACACACACATTACACATACACACACGCAGACAGAGACGACACGACTGATTGTGTGTTTGTTTGCATTGCCTAATCAGCAATCAGGCCCAAATCGAACAATTGTGTCATGGGCCACCGCCAGCAATTAAGTCATATTTGCCGTTATGCAAATGCCGAGCCAGAGCCAAGGCAAGGTCAACAGGAACACGGGCAGCTCCAAAAATGGTCGAACATAGACCTGGACTCAGACATAGGCTATGTTGCCTTTTGAGAATTCGCTGTATCATGCGCGCCAATTATGAAACCGATTTTTTTGATTCTTTGAGACGATGGGGTGCCAAGGCAGCAATATTAAACTCGTTTGTTAGCCATGTTAGGCCAAAGTCTCTGCAGGAAATTAGAACAAATTGTTCATGATCTTAATGTTCTTTGTTGTTGTTGTTATTGTTGTCAATAACGTTTTGTGTAATGTAAATGATTTCATTGTACATTCGATTGTTGTTGTTATTTTAGTTGACCTCCTTTTTGGCATGGTAAACATTGAACCGTTCTTTGCTCAGCTGGAAAGCCCAGTTGATGCTGTTCTAACCGCAAATTTTTTCCCTTGGTTCAGGGCTTTTTCACTTCGAATATTTGCTTGCTTATAAATATTATGATGGCGTATTCATTAAGTTTTTGATGGTGGTTTTTTGAGCAGAACCACTGAATCACCAGAGAAGGCTGCAAAGTTCCACTTGGTGAAAGTTCTAAAAATTGCGATGAGACATGCAGTTTATACAACGATAAGCCGGTTAAAAAGCGAAGCTGTTAATGATAAATAAAAGAACTTATATTGCAAATATATATACAAAGTAAATATGACACATATTGTGCAGAAGTGAAGTGCATATTAATATGTAGTTAGTAATTTCGGCTGGAGGTCAATGGAGTTGAGAAACTGTTACACATATAAAAAAGAAGCAAACATACACCCTAAAAGGGCAGGACTGAACAGAGATTATATATAAATATATCTAGCTTCTATTCTTCTCTATTATGTGTTATATAAGATATCAGAAATCTCTTAAACAAGTTTTAAAAGTATTTGAGAAGTCTTCCCTATCAATATGCTTTTCGATGCATACACTGTTGCGTATAGTAATAATAGACATGTTTGCAGTTGTTTAGGGTTGAAGAAAGATTACTTCCATATACATATACATATGTAATTAAAGAAAATATGACACATATATTATAAAAGTGAAGTGCACATTAATTGTTGGCTTGAAATTTCAGGCTTAAGGTCAATTGAGTCAACATCAAGCGTCATGGCAATGCCTTTGGATCAGACGAACACAAGCTGCCAAATCAGCCAAATCATTGAAGCTGACGAATGGACGCGTCCTTGACGCAGTTGCGCAGAACTGGCGGGAAAACAATGGAAATTAAATCATTATTAATGACCATAACAAAGGAGATACCAGAAAAACTGCAAGTTAAACAACTGCGGTGGCTGCTTTTGCCGCTGCCAAGTTGACGGCAAGTGTAACAAGCACAAAGACAACAACAACAACAACAACAATATTAAAAGCAGCTACAACAATAAAAATACTATAGCTGGCGGCAGCAACGCAATTGTCTGTTTCCAATTTTGCACCTTACAATTATTATTATAATATTTAATTTTTTTTTTGTGCTACTATTATTTTGCGCATGACTAACCAAATGCAATTTCAGATTCCATTCTTTTTGTCTTCGATTTCAGCTCTTTGAGGTCTGAATTGTGTTCCTTTTGGGGTTGCTGGCCAACGTGTGTTGCAATAAAAATCGCATTAAGACCGCGCGGAATGAAACAAAAATCGACAGTCAGTAATCGTATAATCGTAAATTTGTAATCAGTTGCAAGAACATATGTTTACACAGTCGCCGCAGGTTCCCCTGTCATTCCACTTGCACTTCGAATTCCACTTGGCTGGCAGCCAAAGCGCGACAATTGCTGTGGATTCTTGGGCTGGGCAATGGTAAAAGGTATACAGCCGTCATTTGTTAATTGAATTGTTGCTAAGTGGAGGGCTCTCAATAAAAAGCTGACACACTTCTTGTTTATAGCGAAACGAAAGCGAAACAATATGTGGTTGCTACACGAAGCCTGACAAATTGTTGCAGCTTGAAGGTGCTTATGTCTTAAGCTGACAAATATAATGCACAAGTTTGTTTCATAAATCTGTCGATTTGACTTAAATCTCAGAATTTGGTTAGAATGAAAGAATACATCAGAATATCTTGGCAAATAAGAAATGGGTTAACAATCTATCTTTTTGAATTACATTCGTACACAAGTACGTACAACAGACTTAGAATTGCTACAAATTTTGATTTACTTATAGATAACAATTTTCTATATGTTATATACTTTTAATTAATTTAGTTGTTTGCTATTTATATTTATTCATTTAGCAGCTATTTTGTACAAATTCAAATAGTACACAGCCTAAAATTATGCAATGAAAACTATGCTTTGAAATATTTTACAAACGGACGCAATCAACTGTATATTTCTGCATGCAAACAATTAAAAATTAAGCAAAAGCGAAGACAAAATGCGCTTAAGAGCAAAGCAACCTAAGAGCGCAAAAGCTTTAGTTTCTTCTCTCGCTCTCTACACACGCTCTTGGTAGTTGCTACGCTACAGCTGGCCGAACCACTCTCACTTTTCAAATTGCATTTGCCAGTCGACGACGAAGACGCAGCTTTGCAGCTTTTCGGCCAGTGTGCGCACCTCGTTTAAGTGTGAGTATCTTTTTATATATATATATATATATATATATGTGAGTGTGTGTGTGTGTGTGTTTATACTTTGAAGCTTTAGTTCCCGTTGGCCACGCCGCTTTTGCAGCGGCTAGATTGAGAGCGAGTGCTGGTTTTACCTGTTTCAGTTGCTGAACACCTTAACATTATCGATTTGATATTAATTTTTGCGCAATTTTGCAATGCATTTGGGTGGGTGGAAGGGTAGAAGGGGGGCCATAAACTTGCCCAAGAAATTTTTGCCATAAAACTTGCTTAATTAAATGTTCCAACAGCAACATACCTATAGCTTAATTGTAGCCTGTGTCTCAATTATACAGTTGGGCTTGCATGTTTATGCACACACACTTACCATATGCTGCGCCTTGAACTTCCATTATTAGCCAAGCGGCCATTTGCAATGCGACTATGAACCAGTTAGTTGTTGCACTCGCCCTGCTAACTTATATATGTACGGCAACCCAGTGGCAGTCATAATTTAAATACACTCTGCTTGATAACACAGAGTTGTTTTCTTTTTCTGCTGTTGTTGTTGCCAGCCTAAGCTCGCCTTGGCTGACAGTTGCGTTGACATGCGGCTGACAGCGGAACATGGGAGCTTTACCGTTAGCGACCGGTCACTGGCTAGTTGTTGTGACATGTGCTGGCATGCTGACGAGTTTAATTGACAGACATTGATAATGGTCAATCTGTGCGTTGATCTGCAATCAGATTAGTCACAGCTGCCTCCACAAGCACTGATTACTCACAGAGATTAAGTCCTATTGATGCCACTGAATGGGGCGAAATGAAGAATTTGACATTAGCCCGCAATTAATCATTTTGATGTGAGCTAAAGCGCGTCCAAATTCCAGGGAAGCGTGCTTTTGTCAGGACACATAGAGCGGCATCTGTAAAGCGGACGAAAAGAGTCTCAAAACACAGGCTGGAGCATGTGCGCGACTGGGGCCATTCAAGGCCATTGGTTGCGGTTGTGGTCGCATAAGATTTATGAGTTAAGTGACACCCGCATTTGCTTGGCCAACAAACGGGTTTCAGTTTCAGTCAGCGTTGGCAGCAAGTTCTTCGTTCGATTGCTTGCTTGTAGCTTATGTCTTATCTGTATTAATTGACAATTAATAAAGGCATAAACTTAATTATATCAAATAACATGCATAAAAAAAAGCAAACACTAATTAAAAAAACAACAGCGAAAATGAAGTTAACTAAAATCAAAACAAAATTGAGTCCAATTCATCTTAATTACTGAGTGTTCGCAGGGGACTGCCAGCTGGTGGGCATGTGCCACTGCTCTGTTGGACTTTACGAATCAAAGAGAAAAAATAAAACAAATGGCAAAGTGTGCCGCAAGTCGCTCTAATTTGTTTATTTAGTGACATTCTCAAGTTATTTTGATGCATATATTAACCGAATGACTTAGGCAACGAACCTGAGACTAATGCGCCAAAATTTCAACAAAACAAACTTAAGTTGAGGGTCGACTGCGAATCACACGCATCCATCAAGATCACTGAATGAACACATCAATGCCCATTTAAAGAGCAGCCTGAAACTGAGCTATTTGAAATGCCGACGACTGCCCAAATTAAACCTTGGCGCATAAATTAGTCACAGCAGCCAGCAGAGAAAATTTTATCTTCAAAGTACACAAAAAAAAAAAACCAAACAAACACCTTCTTTTTATGATAGCCAAAGCATTTGTGGCATTTTCACATGAAGTCTGAAAAAATCGGCAAAGATTACGCAATCCCACATAAATTATATGTCTTTTTAGATGACGACGCCGACGACGGCGACGACGACGACGGACAGTGGACTGTGGACAGTGGTGGTGCCGCCTGTAATCACTGCCTAAATCAAGCGTGGCAAATTGGAGCAGACACAAGTGCGCGTTGCTAACCAGCAACTAACAACTACCAACCACCAACCGCCGACCGTCAACCCACCAGACTAACAACCAGCAAAACCACCAGCCAACACCAGTAACCACAAACTAGCTGAAAATAAAAGTGCTGCAAATCAGCAACAAATCTACATTTGCGCTAGAAGCGAAAGCAACAGTTGCCAACTTGAACTGGACAGCAACTGGAACTGCAAAAACTGAATGCTCAATAGTTAATACTCAATACTGAAAAACTGGACCTGTGCACTGCTCGGTGCACGATAATTGCGCAAAAATGGAATAAATAACAAAAATAACTGAACAAGGCGCGTATAACACATATACTCTCATATAATTTACGAATTTTAAAGTCCACACGACTTAAAGTTGGGAACGTGTCTTTGACGCTCTGTAGTCATTTTATTGAATATTGGCAACTCATGCTTTAAATTAGTAAATATCAGGTTAGAAATGGGCGTTGGAAAAAAATGGCAACACTTTTTCTGACGCTGGCTCATGTGAAATGCAAATACTATGTAATGGAAAGATTGCTTTGCAAGAAGTGGCCACATTAGTACAATTTATCTTTAATCTACATATACTTACAATTAAACTAGTTAATACTTCCCGGTGGGTGTCTGAAAACCCTGAAACACGACTCCAATTTAAGCTCTGTTCCTGCCGCTCACTTATGGCACTGGATCTGGAACTGGAATTAGCAGCTAAAAGCCATAAAAATTCGTGCTGCCTTCTCAGACAATTCCAGCGATACGAGTACAAGTAAAAAAAAATTAACGTTGATTAAACAAAATTGTTTAACATTTGGGGGCTGTCTGTTGAACTATGGTTCAAAGGTGATGCAGGTTAAATTTGATATGAATTGATTGGGGCGCATTTTGGCGGAAAATCGAAGTTGTGGCCGAAATTGTACTCATACTAAATGCATTAGGTAATGCAGGCATTTAAGGTCGCCTGTTGTTATAATTATTGCTTGTGCTTTGTTGTATTTAGTACATGTATGTATGTATGTCATGCAAGCGTTCACTTTCCAATTAGCTGGGTGCTGCTGCATTCTGCAGTGTCTAATTTACGGCACGTACAAGTGGCAAAACAGCTGCCCAAAATGCCTGCTTTGGAAAAACAAAACAAAATAAAAAAAAAAAAAAAATATAATAAAACTCTAGGCAGCAGCAGCCGTTTCAATTTCAAATTAAATTTGTATTCAAATAGTAGACCATTGCGGACGGCAGCCTCCGCGTTTGGTTTGAGCCGCCACTCGACTGGGCAATGACAAGCAAATTAACCGCAACTGCTGCGACTGCTCAAATCTTTTGAGGTTGCACCACAGCACAGCAGCCACAAAATCAGCACCCAGCACCAATCGCTAACTTCAACTGTCGCCCTGTCTGTTTGGCGCTAACTATGTACAACTATATATGTATCTGTATCTGTATCTGTACGCTGTTCAGCTTAGCCCAACCCATATTCTGCTTCGACAATAGAAAACAAATACGAAAGCTCTAGTCTAGACAGCTCAACTGTGGAATACTCCTTATTTAGATCAAAATTTGATAAATTCTTGACTCTATCTAAGAGCCATATTTAAATTAAATTAAATTTGATATGTTTTTATTTAGAGCTATGATTTACTTTTGAACGATCTGGATGTATGCTCCAGATTATCATTCTCCAAGAATTGACTAAATAGTTAAAAAGATATATACGTTTCGGTCATCATACATTTTGTTGCATAATTACTAAATTAGCTATTATACCTTCGATTTTAAAATGTTGTCCAGGCGTGCGGGGTATAGAAAAAACATACTCATATAATTTTCCATGTGTTAACCTTGAGCAAAATTAATTTCATAGTGGCTGCCCGACTTTTTGATTTAAATATTTTGTTGCTTGAATGGAGCATTGAAATGCAGCCTCACTAATACACACACATAAAAACGCACACATAAGTCCCTGCACACAAAAGTTGATGTTATTTGTAGCTTTTGTCAGGTGTTATAAGATTGGCTTTCCAAAAGGGCCCAAGTGTTAAGTCGTTAAGCTGCTTAGCTGTTGCCAGTCTTCTAATGTATTTAGAGCGGCAAAAGATTGGGTTTCAATTGCTGCACAATATGTAATTAAAAGTCCATATTTTGAACAATTACGGCCGGGCAAATTGGCAAACAAAAGTACGAACAACAACAAACAATAAAAAAAAAAATGCAGCAAATTAATTGGCTCACATTTTGCGGCCGGTCGCTGATTGAGCAAACGAGGTGCAGAGTCAATAGATATGGGCTTACAAGCCATATGGTCACAACTGAAGTTTTAGCCACCATTGAATTTGCAGCTGCTCCAGGTTTTTTATACTCTGATACTGAAGGTACCAGAGTATATTGGTTTTGTGCAATGTTCGTCTTGAACATTTCTTGTCACACTTTTATAGCTTGGCACACATATAGTCTTGTCAGATAAAGTGTTGAAATGGTGCTACGTCCAGGAAATAAATAAATAAATATTGCTAGTCACCAAATCTGGTTAGTTTTTTGTTGGCGATGTCCTTCAAAGATCGACAGTTTGCATAACACTGGTATTAGAGTATTCCGCAACCGGTTACGCCCGAATGAAGCATTCTCACTTGTTGTAGTATTTTTTTTATATATTTTTTATTTGTGGCGCGGGCGGTCGCGCATTGTTCAACGATAATTTTCTATAACAATTTGTTGTAACCGGCGCCGTCGTTGTTTTTAATTGCACTCTGGGCACATGGGTCAGCTCTGGCTGCTGGTGGTTGTTGTTTGTGGGGTTGCTGCTCGACTTTACTCATTTTTTTTATTTAATTTTTTTTTGTTTTTGCCCATTTGTTGATTGTGTAATGACCGCAGGCCTTTCACTTGCAGGCCAACAAACAAAAAGGCCAACTCATTTTTGGCTATTATTTTATTTGTGCGCGCCCGTTGGAAATGAGTTCAGAAAAAGAAACGCCCACCCCGAAATTATACAGCACTTGACAACAGCGGGCCACAAATTGTGCAATTAGTAGTGCAGCACTATGCAACACTGTGCAGCAGCAAAAACTGCAGCACAGGTGAAAGGCAATGGCGGTGTACAAAAGCAATTTAAACAAATTCCATAAGCCGACAAATCCTGCCTAGCCAAAAAAAATAAATAAAAAACACACAAAACAATGAATGGTCCAACATGATAAAAAAAAACACACACACACAGCACGCGCTTACAAGCAGGCAGCCACAAAATCCGCTATATATATTTATGTATACATATATGAGTATATATCTAGATATAACAATTGAATATCACTTAACAAGCGCAGCTGTCAGCAACCAGTTGGCGGCTTATAATAAATTGTTCAAGCACATTGTTTCAAATTACATGATATCATTTTGAGACGCATTACCCGAAAAGCAACAGCAACAGGAACAGCAACAGCAACAGCAATAACAGCGCCACATAGACACAATAACATGCACGCGACAAAGCGTAAATCAGATAGCAAATTTTGGAGCTACCAAAAACGAAAATGGCAAAAAGCAAAACAGTAGCTGGCCAGGAGCTGCAAACGAAAGGCTTAGCCTGCAAGCATGGTCAATTGATTTTGTTGTCGTCTAACCAAGAATTGTGGCTAGCTGAGTAACATGGATAATAATGGTAACATAATGAATCGTTAAAGCCAACATTTATAAGGTGGTAAGTTGCGATGCTGTAAGTCACAATCTGATGCGGCTTGACACAGGTCGCGTCGACGTCTGCAGCGAAAGTGCGTCCAATGCTGCAAGCATAGCTGCCTCGCCCTTTTTTATTTTGTATTTCTTTCTTCTTCTTTTTTGCTGGTTGAAACTCGTTTCAGGGATTTCCTGTTGTGGCATGCCACAAAAACATGCATAAATCAGCTGCTAGAGGCGTCCACCACGCTTAACCACATTAGCCCCTCGAGTCGAACCAAACTGACCCACATCTGAGCATAAGCAAAAAGGGTTTTTTTATGGCCCATTGCGCAATCGTGGACTGCTGCTGCTACCGCAGCTGTTGCTCTTAGCTGCTGTTGGTCTGAGCAGGCCGCTTTGGTGGTTGGTCTTTTGCTGTTAGCCTTCGCATTGAGCCAATGACATCAAATGCCAAAATAGCGCACAATCATTTCAGTAAATGATTTAATTAAGCTAAACAGCCAAAAATTTGTATTCCCTGAGACCGTGCGTAGATGTGTGCATGAGTATGTATGTGTTTGTTACCATTAACGCCAATCGGTTCGAGTACTTTTCGAGTGTGTGACATATTGGCATCAAGTTCACAGCCTGCCCTGAACAATCAAACAAAAGGCGACCAAGTGGCGCTGATCGAGCGACATTGATTACCCGACTGGCGCTCGTTTTTGGCTTTGGTCTTTGGCTTTGGTTTATGGCCCGCAAGAACTGAACTCAGTTGAGTTATTAGCGGCTTAAAAAAATATTAAAAATATATAATTTGATTGCCGAACTTTTGCAAAACACAAACACATATACAAGAAAATATAATCGCGTGTGTGAAGTGTTTCCGTTTTGTAATTGTGAATTTGCCAATCTTTGATTGCTGAAGGGAAGTGCGCATTTGTGCCTCAAGTCTTTTGTTTGCCGCAGCCAGAATCATTTGCCAAAAAAATTAATTATACAAATATTTAACAAAGTATTTATGAGTGCCGCATGGCATTGATACACGTACGAGTGCAAACATATGTACATATTATACATACGTGTAGTAAACATTAGGTTCATTTGGGCTTATGAATGAATTGCAGCGTCTGCGGCTTGACGCTTGGTTATACGATAAGCGTAGCGGGTCAATGTTACCTACATCTTCTGTGGACTTGAACTTTATAGATTTTTTATTTGTTTTTACTTTATCATCACTAGTTTTGGTTGTTTTTTTGTACGAGTTTTTATTTTATTCCATTTGTTTTTACTCATTGCAAACATTAAGCGAAGATGGGTAAAACCAAGGCTGATGTTGTTTCTAATGACAGCCGCTGACAGCTAACAAATAATTACAAAATTACAGCCCTAAACTGTAATTCAAGGGGTTTGCATATTGCTCTTGTCATTATACCCCGCAAACAAATTATAAAAATATCTGTCGAACGGACAGAAGGACAATTCATCTTATATTTTACATTTGAGTTGAGACCTAATCATCAACTTGACCTAGTCGTTCCCAGAAAGGCAACAGCTTGTGATCGAAAATTTGCTATGCTAGTTCTCTACGCTATAAACAGCTTTAATTTATTCCTAATTTATCACACCTCTTCTCAATCCAGCCCCAACCGAAAATAATCTAATTACAACGGAATTTCGCTTTGGTTTGGTTTTTACTCTGCTGAGCAAAGTTTTGTTTTCATAGTTAATTTACACATGCAGCTTGAGGTTTTTATAAATATTTAAAAACTTTATAAGTTGCCTTGTCTCAGCTTTTAGCATGTTTTAAAAGCAGTCGCTTTTCGCTGCATGGTTACTTTTGACCATTTTTCTGTTTTGCTATATTTTTCGATGTTGGCAAATTTTCAACGCTCGCCCGAATTTTAATTACAAATACACGAGGCTGTTGGGACTTTTGTTATGGCTCGGCACGGGGTGCGCCATTTGAACTTGACTTTAATTGGCTTTCAATAAAACAATTATGTATCTCTCTATAGCGTTTTATATCTAATTAGATTGACGCTTAGGGCTATTTTGTCTTTCACTTGACACAACCGCAAAATCTTTCACTTTTCATTTCATGAACGCGTCCAATCGATTTTCGCTTGATCGTATATGGATTATGTAATGCCGCATACCATTGTTATTAAATGTACTTTCTGTGAATACCAAACTTTGGTTTTTTTTCTTTCAAGTTAACGCCCAAAGTGTAACAAGTGCAAAATGTGGAAACAACACAAGTTGATGAGTTGAAATGCTTTATTTTGCCCATGCGCTGCATGTTAAAATTATAATAATTTCCAGTTAAATGCAGGGGCATTTCGAACCAACAAACAGCTGGCATTTGTATGCTCGACATGTTACGCCCACTCAACGAGCAAACTGGCAAACGACCGAACGTAGTAGCTTAAAGACATAGAGTTTATGATGCCATCATGAGTGCGTTGCTCATAATTTGATAATAGCGTCTATTAAACTAAGCAAAAGTGCGCATAAAACCTGGACAGCGGTCAGTTGCTAGCTGCGGTTGTGCCTAATGTTGATGTTGTTGTTGTTGTTATTTGTTGTTGTTGTTGTTGTCATAATTAGCACCCAACTAAATATTTTTAAAGTGGTCGTGCTTCGCTCTTTGTATGTGTCAAAACACGAACAGTAGATGTTTGTACAAGCAGTGTCATTAGCTGAGAGAATGATGCTCTATGTCTGTCTCTGTCTCTGTCTCTGTCTATGGGTCTGAGCGGTTATTATGCAATGCTGGTCCAAAAATGAAGTCATTTACTTTTGTATTTGATATTTATTTAAACAAATTAAATGTGTGTGAAAAATGTGTGAGTGCACATGTTTTCTTATTGATACAGCAAACAATGGCACCCAAAACAACAAAGCCTTAAGCAACAAACTTGGCTCGACTCACAGCCATAGTCACAGACACGTGAATATAATATGTATTATAATTTAACTAGCAGCTATTTCAAGACATTCCCAGCATTGTTGCTGTTGTTGCTCGAAGTGAAACTGAAGCTGTTGTTGCTGATGCTGATGCTGCTGCTGGTGCGTCAATCATGCTTGGCTAGAACTTCATTTGATTGCAGTTTCAATTGGATTTCTTTGCTTGCCCCATGCGGCGGTGGGCGCAGCATTCAGCAGCAAGAGCTTCAAATGTTAACATGTTACGACCACAATATACCCAATTTATTCTGAGAGAATGTCAAACCCTTAAGCACTCAAACTTTGGGAATCAGAATTGAATTTTATATTGTATAGATTTTATAATATATATACATTTTTTAAATTTCATAAGAGCTATGTAATCAATTTATTAACATCAGAGTTGTCTCAAATATTTTGGAAGCACACATTCACCCCGATCTGAATGTACCCCACCCAGCAACTTAGTGCCTACAGGGTGTCACAAATTCATTAATCTCATGAAATGGTGCACTACTGCAGCAGCACCAGCAGCAGCCATGATCAGCTAAGACAACTAGTTAGTGGCTGGCTCTGCGCTTGGAATTTTAAATTGACGCGCTGCCAGCATATATTTACTTTGATTTTGTAATTATTTTTTTTTATATATTTTGCAGCTGAGCAGGTTCATGCGATAAAGCCAGATACAAAGTACTAGCCAAACTAGGTTGAAGTTCTTTGAATTTTTATGCAAATGTCCCTGCACTTGTTGCACTCTTACTACTATAATGTATAAATGGTCTTGTAATATGTTATGTATTTATTACAACAATAGCGCAATTGCTCAGCTGGTTTAATTGCTGTCACATAAATCTTTGTGTTGAACATTGATTGCTCTGATTTATGAGATTGCCTGGTGTCGCGTTTGCCGCCTTTTGTTTTCAATTATGTTGTGGGCGGATTGTAGAGGTATTTTAATTAAAAGCATTTTGACATTTTAAGAGCTTTAACACACACACACACACAGACAAACACACACTCCAGTGATCAGTTGACCTTCAGAGTTTCATTAGAATATACAGCGCATCAAAATTCAAATCACCGTTATAGGAATTTATATGTGTCTGTATAGTATATATATCATCTATACCTGGTTACTGGCTGATTTGGTTACTGGGCGATGTCGGCAAAAGCTTTCAAGTAAACAAATGAGAAATACGCGTACACGGTTCGAGAAACCAACTTAATTTGTAAGAAAGAAATGGCGAAGATCGACGCAACGCTGATGATGTAATTATCACGTAGAAAGCTGTGACTCTCTGTCCGCTCTTTTGTGATCGATGCGATCGTTGATTTATGATCAAAATATGCAAATTAGCAGTGTGTTTGTTTGAGAATTATGGTATTTGCTTAAGAGCCATTTGACCTGTCCACAGAGAATGCTTTCTCACACTCTTGCACTAATCGATGCCTTAACAGTTAAGAGAGCTACAATCAAAAGAGTAGCCAACATCTCTTAAGCTTGGCTCAGCACAGCAAATAAAAAAAGCTTCAGTTTTGGCGCTCGGCAAGCTTCGACACGCTAAATGGTATTAAGCCAAGTTAAGCCATGAAGCAAAAGTTTCAAACGAGTACAAAACAAAAAAAAGCCGAACCTGATCGACAAACGGCCAACGTAACCGAACTTACGGTAAGGCCAGCCAGCCAACAAGCCAGGCCCAGCTCAAGCCAGCGTTGTACCCAAGACCGTCTTGGCCGTCATCGCCCGTCGTCAGTCGTGTCGCGAAAGTCGTCGAGTGCGTTTGCCAGTTGCTTTTGTTGCTGTCGGTGCGGCACAGTGTTAATCACACACACTCAGTCACACACACACACACACACGTTTGTACGTCGAGTAAGCTACCAGCCAGTGGTGCCGTGATACAGTGGCTAAAAGCAAACACAAACAAAATTACAAAAATTATAATAACAAAAAAAAAAAATCAAGCTCATCATCGACATCATCTTCGACATCATCTTCGTCATCGTCTTTCGCATTCACGAAATTTTTTAGTGCTCGCAGTCGTTATGCAATTGAAGTGCGTCCAAAAATCAAAACAAATAGGAAGAAATTTGTGTAAAGAAAACCTTTTGCTATAATTAATAAATGGCATTTGAAATTTACGTGTACGTAAAAAAAGACACACAAAATACGGTAAAAGCTTAATAAAATTTCAAAACGTTTTATAAACGATAAAAAATTTGATTTCGCCAAAATGACAAAATAAATATTTTAGAAATTATACTAAACCAGTTTTAAGCAAAAATGAGCGAGTGAAAATAAAGCAACAATAAATTGTCAAAGGCAACAAGTGGCAAAAGTGAAAAGCGCAAAAGAAATTGAAATTGAAAGCGCTGCCCCCATCCCCTAACTGAATTATAAAATCAATATAAATAATAATAGAAAAATCATTGTTACAGCATTAAAAGTGCAACGACAACAACAACAACAACAGCAACATTAACAGCTGGAGCCAGGCGTCTGCAAACGTAATCGTTGGGAAAATATCAGCAATTTTGCAATAATTTCGACATTGCAATAGCAACAACAGCAGCAACTGCAACAAAAGTAATTGAGCAAAAGGTGAGTAGCATGTCAGACACGCATGCAACAAACATAGTGCTGCATGCAACACGGCTGCACACAGCCCTCGCAGTCGCCCTGTAAAAACACGGCGTATGCGTAACATTTAGCCCAAAGCGAATGCATTCACATTCACACGCCGCACAGCCATCCCCTGTCAGTGTGTGTGTGTGTGTGTGTGTGTGTGCGTATGTGTTTTTTTTCTTTTTGTTGGGCACTTCCTGCTACGCTTAAATTTTATTTCATTACGTTTTATTTCATATTTAACCTTTGCTACTTTTGAAGTCAAATTTTGGTTTCGTTTTCATTTTCGTTAAAATATAAAATAATATGTTGTACGTTTCGAGTTGAAGACGCAGCTCATCTCAAGGTTGTCAACGTTGTTGCTGTATTCGTATCTCATCGTCAAAGACTTATATAAATGCTAACTAAATGTATATTTATGAGCTACCGCAAACAAAACTGGATATGTTTTTAGGATTAATTAAAACTGTTAGTCCAGAATTAACAATACAATGTCAAGCTGTGCTTCAGGCCGCCGTTTAGCTATTTAGCTAGTTGGCTAGGCCCAAGCCCAAGTTGGCCCTGAACAATTCGAGATACACCGACTGATGATGAGTCGTCATCATCACTGCCAGTCAGCACGCCTTCGAAACAAATGCAGTTAATAAAGCAGCGACGTGCCTAAAAATGTAAACGAAACAACAAAAAGTACAAAAAACAAAATAAAAAGAATTGCTGTAGGTGTTGCGACAATTGTCGAGGAAGGAAGTCGCCGTGAATAGCAGTTTGGCTTGGCTGCCAGCATCGGCTCTTTGTGGGAGTCAATTAGTGTGCGCAAAAATTTAAATGCAACAACACCAACAGGCAACAAGAGGCAACAGTTGTAGCAGCGAGAGGCGCCCAATTATTCAACCATAAATGTAAACAATCGCATAAAAGCCTTAAGTAGAAGAAGAAGCTGCCGGCAGTCAAAAAAACCCAGAGAGAGAGAGAGAGAGACGTGTTGAAAATGCACTAACCAAGATATGCAAAGTTCACTTGGTCTGTAGACCAACCAGCTCCCCCCTTTGGCTTCTATGGCAAGAACCACGAAATGGAAAAAAAACGCTACGACTTTAGACAATAACGTGGCAATTTAATGGGAAATGTCAGTCACAGGCGTACGGCAACAGTTGACTTCATTTTCTCAGAAGCAACAAAAGAAAAACTACAACAACATTATGCATGAACAAATGAGTTTTCGTGAGCGCAGACATAAAAAAGGTCGTGGCAAACATACAAACGCAATGACAGCAACCAAAAAATAACACTACAACAATGACACGAAAACCAACGCTTCGAATGCGCAATGCAAAACAATCGACATATATATATACGAGTATATGTGTATATATGTATATATTTGTGTATATTATCTCTTAAATTCAACTTGTATCGTGTCAAAGTGCATGACTGCCAGCTCCCTTCACTCGCTCAGACTTAAGATCGGCAACATGCCAATATATTAGTGTCAATTTTATACGGTAAAGATAGAGTCTCTTGATACCAAAGCTATGAGCGAACAAAAAATAAATAAATAAATAAAACAAAACGGTGTCACACTTTTGTCTAGCCACATTTCATTCTTGTGCTGGCCCTTCTTTAGATACTGCTTACAAATGCGCTGCGCATTTTTATGAGAAGTCAATTCCATAGACTTCAGCTTAGATTTGTCTCTGTGTGTGTGTTGTGTGTGTGCTGCCAAAGTACAATTTATGGTCTTTGTTCATTAGTATCAAAATAGGTTAATAAGATTCAGGGAACATGCAAATTTCACCACACACACACACACACTCTTGGAACGTGTAGCCAAAACTAGCTCTGAATATTCCAGAAAATCTTCTTTGAGTGCCCTTGTGAGGAAATTGCCAGTTTCTAATCTGGTCACACAGTTAAGAAACAAATATGTTATTAACTAGATAATATTCTCATATTTATAAATCTGTTTGCCTTATTTATTTAAATCCCCCACCCCCACCTTACCCTCCTTAATGTAGCTTGATTTGCTGTTAGCCAGATACCATTTTTTAACCACAAAAAAAGCGTCGCAGTACAAATCTATTGCAGCGTGTTGAAAGCTTCATTGTTAGCTAATTAAATCGTTATTGTTGCACTACTTAGACAGTGCCAAGTGACGTGTTTTTGTTGTAGTTGATATTATTATTTTGAACGATTAACCAGGTAAGCACTTAGACAGATATCTGATAGCTTTTAATAGCTTATCGTAGCACAGCAGAAGCAAACCAAAGACCAGCTGTAGCCGCAGGCCGTCCTCAGTTTGTGCTTGGGGCATCTTTATTAAATATTTTATCATTTGGCATTGTTTCGACGAATATAAATTGCATTTTAAGTGCACGCGTAGGCCACAAAGGTGTTTGTTGTTGATTGTTTGGTTTTGTTGCCAGCCACAATAGAGCAAACAAAACGCTTGTTAAACAAACACACACACACACACACACAAATATTATGATCTGTATTCGGTGTTACTTCACATTTCCGCTCTTCAACAACATCAGCAGCAGCATCATCATCAATGTACAATAAATAAAAGCCAACTTTCGTGGCTTTCAGAGGGCCAGCGCATTTGAAAAGTGAAAAGCAGGGGAACAAAAAAAGCTAAATAGCTGACCAGATTTGCTGCTTGTTGATTGAAGGCGTGTGATAAGCACAAATAGCAAAAAAAAAAAAACCTAAATAGTCACTGCTTTCATTCAACTTTACTTCATTTATTAAGCCAACTAATGATGGTCAACGTAACTTGAGTAACTCGCCGTTGGAAACTCGCAACTCTCTTTGCATCTTTTTTCTTAAAATGTCGAAAGAAAGAAATTCAGTTTCGTTTTCAAACTCACTCGCTCGTGGAAAATTTAGTGCTCAACTTTGCTGTTACCTGTGGTTGTTGTTGTTGTTTTAGCTGTTGTAGGTACGCTCAAATTGCTTCGTTTACATTGGCTGCACGCCACAGCACTCCGTTGCCAGACAGGCTCCAGTCAGTTGAAGCGTGCAGGCCAAAATGAAAACTGAAAACTTAAAACTGAAAACGAAAGCAGCCGCCAAATGCCGTTTTTTCTTTTTTTTGCAAGTAATTTTTGTGTGTTGTTTTTGTTGTATGTTGCTTTGCTTTGCTTTTCACTTCACACGAAAAAAAAAAACACAAAATATGCTTTTAGTTGTTTTTTGGTCTGGCAAGAGCTGCACTCGTCTCTTTTGGTCAGCTCAAGTTTTAGTGATGCCGAAACGTAACGAATCTAAAAAACGCGCCAAAAAATGCGGAAAACTTTTTGCAGCGTATACTGAAAGTGTCAACTTGTTGCTGGAGGAAATGTTGCCAACAGACAGCCCTCTGAACCAGTTATAATAACACCTGCAGCTTGAAATCAAATGCTGCAAATGCAGCAACCAATTGCGCTCCATACTCTCCACTGGTTTTTCATCTAGCAAATTGATTAATTATGAGAGCGTCGTTCATTAGTCAAACAGTCCCAAAGTATTTATGATGCAACTGCGAAGCTTTATCCAAAGATAATAATTAAATTTGTGTGCATCATTTTTTAAAAGTTGACTGATTTATATAGTTTATTCAGGCATGCAAGTTCGTAGCTCAAGTCTTTCGATTTGAGCTCATTTTGGAATCATTAAGTATATTTGATGTGTAATTTTTAGCTAGATTTTTGAACTTAGTGATAATGCAGGAGAACAACAATAACACACATTCCTTTTCCAGTTTGTGACTTAAGTCATTTAAGCCGATTTTCGAACCATTTGCATTTCCAAACGTGTCAAGTAATTTGTATGTTTATATTTTGAGAGTCTGTTTAGTGAGCGGGCACGACAGACACTAGATGCAAAGATGCATGAGCCTAAGAGATAAATACAAAAGCCATAAAAATCAATCAACTCTAGTTACAACAGTCCAAAACGTCAGCAACAACAACAAAAACATCTTCAAAATTAAAATGTTAACTCTCGAATTTTCGTTTAGTTTGTTTGTGTTCGGGTTTCTGTCGCCTATTGCGCAAATCAAAAACGGACTGACAGTTACATGACGCCAAAAATATTGTAAAACCTTATGATTTAACACAAGTTCATTCAATAATTGCGTGAATGATGAGAGACACCAGATGTGCGCTGCGTTGTGTGTCTTTGTGTGTGTTTTCTCAACGGAAATGTGCTTGCGAAATGCAATATACATAAATTTTTAATGATTTATGAATTTATGACTCGCTTGCTGCTGTTGCTGTTGCTGTTGGTGATAATCATGCTTTCTACACTTGATGCGCTCAGGTGTTAAATGGACGAAATAAAAAAGAAAAACATCAGCAGTTATCAAGTTCCGCAACACATTCGGTTTTTTTATTCGGCTGCTGTTTTTCGGATATTTTGCACTATTAGCTTCCTATTTGCACACGCGATATGCCTACTTACAACAACATCCACAGTACCATGTGCAATTTGCATAATGAAAACCTTAACCCCAAACACCACACACAAAAGACATGCGATTAACTGAACCGTACCGACTTGCCGAGCACTTTCACGGTGTTGTTATGCAAATTAAAGCAGTTGATTAGCCATATCCATAGGTGTTCCGACAAGTCGAGAGTACTCGAACAATACGCATTAAGGCACTAAATATTTCGAATAATTTTTCATTTTGCTCATTTGATGCGCGTGCGTTGATTTTACACATTGCTCGTATTTCCCCACCTCTAACCAGTTACCATTTTAAAGTCAATGACTGCTTAATTTAATTTGGCTAGAATTCATTGGCTAACGGCCGCTGTCGTCTGCTGAGTGAATCTCATTCGGAATATTGGACTCACCCTGCTTGACCTCAGCGGGAATTTCGAGCAGACTGTGAAACGATTTCGTTTAGGTTCTTTTCCTTATGATTAAAAAAGGTTTGTTTATTTCTGACCGTGGCCAATCAATCATGTTTCTGCCAGAGCATACCAACAAAAAAAATTCTTAAGTCTTGTCACAAGCCCAAAAAAAATGACCAAAATGAAGAAGATGAAAGTATCAAATGATTTGTTCCCAGCTCTTGAATGCGCTTCATTAGCGCGACTTTAGTGTCGGTTCTGGTTACATAATGAGACAACCAGCTAATGAAAAACAACAATACTTTCTAAAAAAACAATATTTTGTTTGACCTTAACATATTGCGGCCTGAGCCACATTTGCCAAATGATTTGGCATATTTGTTATTGCTTCTGATCATAGGGCGAAACCTGTTGCAGCTAAGTTAAGTTAAATTGACTGCGTGGTTGTCATTTGCCAAATGTGATGGCACTCAATGCAACATAAACGCCCACATACACACACAAACACACACACACACACACACACATTTATATATACACAACAAACAACACTTGTTGAACCGTCAACTAGTCACTTTGTAGAGCTGCCCACATCGTTTGATTGTAAACAAATCAGCTACAAAATAAATGTACAAGTGCTCAGTGCCAACAGCTGCTGATGCTTTCAACTAGCAACAAACACACGTGCTGTCTGTTTACAGCAAAAATCTCGTGACGCATTCGCATTGCATTTTGAACTCGGCACAAACAATGACAACGTTAGGTAAACGAACTGAAAACTATTTGCAGTCGCCTGCCGTCAGTCGGCAAATATTAAGTGAAAAAGTGGCCATCATAATGTGAGCGACGAATGCAGCCAATGACCGGCTGTAGTTGAAGATACTACAACGACAACGTCTGTTGCACCGCATTAGAATTTTCAAGCAGCAGGCCCACTTCACACCCATTTAAAGTCAATTTACATGTCTAACAATTAATATTCAAGCGCTGTCTATCTACAATGACTACAATGCTAACTGATGACTGTTTGCCATCGGCAATATGAAAATTCTTTATTGATTGTGCTGTGCCTCGTAAAACAACTAAAATACTCGCGCTTGACTTTCATTCATAAAACCAGCGTACTCAGTATGCGATGCGTGTAGCTGGTTTATTAATAATGCAAACGTGGCTGTCTGACAGGCCTAGGCAAAGAAAGTTCTTTTCGAAAGTTGGTAGTTGCTCGCCTGCAACGAAAGACTCCGGCTACAATCTTGCACATTAATTTCGAATTTGTTATGCTGACATTAAATTCGAATTTTCACAGTTGCCCAGCATCAAATTGCGAAATAGTTTACTTTCTATTTCGATGATCATCAATTTCATAAGGCCAACTGAAAAGTTTCAACAGCGAAAGCATTTTTATTATGGCTGCTTGCACCGCGACAAAAATGTCAGCTGAGGCTGCGGCCGATGTTAATGAACTCCACGAACATTGCGGAAAAAATATTTAATAATTGTATTTAAGTTTGACCATGTTTTGATTAAAGCATGTGCAATCATTGCGTTTACAAACAATTTGAAAATACTTTGTTAATTGTGAAAGTTCATCGTTAGTCAATTTACGTTTAAATTAGGCAGTTGGCTGACATTTAGCAAGTCTGTTTGGATATAAGACAAAAGTTTATTAGGTACTTGTAAGTAAATATTGTGTCAAAGGAATATTTAATTGGCATTATTTAAATGATGTCAATTAAGCTGAAAGCCGCAGAGATCAAAGTTACTGTTATTTATTTTGTTTGTGAAAGTCGTCGAAATTTGTGCGTGTGCTCAACACAATTAAATACAAATAAAAATCACAAACAATTTGAAAGTGAATGCGACGACTGCGATGACTTTGGGAAATGCAAGGCTCAATGTTCATCGCAATTCCTGCAGTCAACTGTGAAATATAACAGTAAAAATGCTTGAAAAAAATGCATTCAAATCAGCAAAATCAACAATCCAAGCAGCTGATGATGACTTCATCTCCTACCTTGCCATCAAGTGTCCATCAACACTCGAACCCAACGGCTCTTTCGGTCTGTCTTTGTTTACAGAAGCCCAACAACAACAACAACAATAATGCAAAGCAGCGTCAGAGAACTGTTCAAGAACACCATGAGCTAAAACACAGACGTTTTCATAGTTGCATATTCACTTTAGCTGTTCTTTTGACAGAAATATGCCATCATGTCTTCAGTTTCAACTCCATCCGTTATGAGTCTGCAGGATATTTAAGCACCACTTGCCAGCCTCAGATTCAGAATTCCGGTTATCAGAACTTTCCATCGACCGACAGCTGAGCTCGAACCAATTCAGTGTGCCATATAAAATGGTCCGAGAACAAACTGCAGTATAAAAATTTGATCCATAAAAAACATGCATAAAAATGCGTTGAAATTGCAAGGCAGCTTAATTGACAGTCATCGGGCCTTAATGTTCAAATGTTGGCACTTACTACTTGGCTATACAACCAGAAAACAAAGCGCATATTTTACAAGGCGCATCTGAAATACGCTTTTAGAGAACAAATTCGAATACAACTCATTTCTTCAGTTATACAAAGTACACATAAGTTTGTTCCTTCCTTGATTCATTATAATATCAAATAACAAAATAAAGCGAGCTTACCCGCTTTTAGGGTATGGTAATATATTCATCTATGCTATAATCAATTGCTCATATAATTGGCAAGCTGTACACGTAATTGGTCGTCGGGGCACAAACTAGAACACGTCTGCCCGGAGAACTTGTACAAGGCGTACGTGCCATGTCAGAACAACTGAACGGGAGTAGACATTGTGTTCTATATGTGTATGTAAAATAAGTAGGTAGCTCAAGTGTCGGATGCATAAATAACAACAGCATAGACAGGCTTCATTTATGTAGATACAACAATAGCAACAATAGCAGCCAAAATTGAAAGGTGCAAAAATGCAGCACTTATTGCAGCTCAATAAACTAGCAGAAAACTGCGACAAGAGCACAGATTCAAATAGATACAGATGCAGATGGAGACAACGGAACGGTGTAAAAAATTGTCAGACATTCGTACAACTTAACGGCTTTTGTTGCATAAATCCAGCAGGCAACATTTGTTATGCGATTGCAATCTATCGCACAAAATGGCGTCGATTGTTGACAATACGAATCGAGTATGAGTACAAATACGAATAGTAGTATTCGAAACGGCATCGGGTGGCTGCAATTGCGCAAAAGGCGTTGAAGATTTATGGATAGCAATAGGCCATCCAGCATCCCCTAAAAGTCGGTGCTGTCAATCAGTTACTCAGGCAGTCAGGCATTTCGGCAAAAGAAAGCTGGCAGACAATTATAGACACTACTAATAATAGTAATAATAGCAGCAATAGCAGCAACAATAGCAATAACAACAGCAACATCAGCAACAAACAAAGCGTGTAAATATGACATCAGGTTAGCGAACCTCGCACATTTCCATATGAACAGACGGACAGAGAGAGAGAGAGAGAGGACAGCTATAGAGATAGGAACACAAAAAGAGAGATGCATATATATATATAAATAAATAAAGAGAGTGAGGAATGGGAGAGAGTGAAGAGCAATGAAAAAATAAATACTAAAAAGTTGCCGCTACACGCGTCGATCGGCCAGATTCCGAAACCCCAAGAGGTGATTATTATGCAATGAGCGTTTTTTCATCAACTTGACAAACTGAGCCGTGAAAAAACAAACGACTTGGCGTTTGCTTTGTTTTACCACTGCTTTGTTGTTGTCTCTTTGTCTGTTCACTATAAGGCCTACAGGTGATTTTCATATGTCTGACTGGCGTTTCGGTATCGGTATCTCTATCTACAGTGCGTACCCTGAGAGCCAGCCAAAACGACAAGTAATTCAATATAAAATTGCATGTTTTACATAAATTCTGTGTCTGGCCATAAAAATGTTAAAGTCACATAGTGCACACTGATCCAACATCATATAAAATGTTGAAAACAACAAAATAATATGTCGTGATTATTTACTGTATAACAGTTGTATTAAACATACATTTTTTTTAAGTTTCACAATTAATTTTTATTAAAGTATGTATATTTTTACTATAGCTTAAATTGAAAACAAATTATAGAATTTATATAAAAGGTAAAAAATAAAATTTAACAACCCTTACCACATTTTGTCAGAAATACATTTTACATTCACCATAACAGCTGGGCAGAGTACAAATTGCGGACAAGGAATATGTGGAGGTTAGCTGCAGGTATCCGTGTGAAGTTCAGAGCATTATTGGGAAAGAGCAGCTCCCACAAAGTTTACACAGCTGAGGCCGCATGTGGATGACTTGTATAAAGGAAGTCAGTTCATAAACAATATATGTTATTATTGTACTTGAGTGCGTTGAACCTTGCCTTTGGTTTTGGGTTCTGTTTATTTTGCAATTTGGTGTTGCACAGTTTGAGGCCTGTCAGCACGCAGATCTTCACCCAAAAGAATTCTGAACTTACAGTTAGTTGGTTAAATACTTGGCCAAGAAAAAAGTGCGGCTCACATGAAAGCTAAATACATAATATTCACAAGATTTTATGACTTACTCGTTGCTTTTTTTCCAGACTCTCCCTCTTGGACCGGCGACTCACAAAAATGGTATCGCGGAGAAAAATATTATCACGTTCGCGGGATGATCTAAACCTGGATCAGACATTCACGCAGCAGGAGGAAGAGGAGGATATCTGGTATCAGAAAGACAAACTTTACAAGGTAAATAATTAATAATAATTAAATTTAAATAATTAAACTAATTCGTTGGAATGCTTCATAAGTATACACAAGAGTCATTTTGTGTGTGTCAATGTTCAATTCTTCTTCTAGCTGAAGTAGAAGCTACCGTATATTTTAACAAAGACCACGATTTGAACAACAGACAGCTCAAGAGTTTGACTTCCGCTTGGCCAGTGGCTTTTCTATGATTTGTGGCCATTTTCCACAGTGGCTTATTCTCGACACGTGCAGCGGCCTCATTGAGGTCAGCGTCAGCATAAAACGCACTAAACCTTAGCCACAGGCGATGTTTGTTGTTGTTGTTGCTGTCGTTGTTGTATTGACCAATTGCATTAATTACCGTTAGGCCATCGCATTGCGTTGTGCATTTTTAATTTTGCTATCGCCATTTGGAAGTTGCCTCAACAACAACAACAACATTAACAACAACAAAAAGAAGACGACACGCTGCTAAAAACAACAGCTAACAACAGCAGCAACAATATTAACGAAATGCAAACGTAACCCTAATGTACAAGCCCAACACGAGCTTGAATTAATATGAGAGTATGGGTGTGTGTGTGTGTGTGTGCATGTGTGTGCGATTGGCCTATGTGTGGGCATTTCATTGATTTCAGCATTTAAGCAACTAAACAGTCAACAAAATTCGCGGTAGCTTTGTCTTTATCGCTCTATCTCGCTTCCGTCAAGTTTATACATAGCAGCATATCATGATGATATCAAATTATATTTCACAATATTGTTTATTCATGATTCAGTAAACAATATTTTTTATTAATCTAAGTTTAGTGATTACTTCTTCACATTTGATGTATGTACAAAGAATTTTAATTTTATTTCAAGACATAATTTTTTAGTCTTCATTCCCACTGCGATTTGTCATTTTAGTAAAAATAAAATATAAATATAAAAATATCATAGAATATATAGTATAAACGTAAACTCTATCGCCAGCTCTTCAAAGTTATTTTTGGCAAATACCGCTGCCGCCTACACACAAAACTTATAGCCACAACTTGTTATTGTTGTCATAAATACTATAGATATAATTTAACTGGGTTAACTTCAGTCAGCGAACAATTTAAGCCAATGAAAACTGAGCACTTTAATGCCCCTCTATAAAATTTTATGTATTGTTGTTTTTTTCTTTTCAAACTAATTTGCATAAGACCTCACCCAGTCCATCAAATTTTTGATGCAAAAAGTGAAAAGCCTCGCGACACTCTTTTTGTCATATGAAACGTTTGACTTGGAAAATGCGACCGCCCACGCGTTCGACTTAAAAACGCTGCAGCATTGTGCAATTGGCGTGAGCGTCTATATAAATCCGTTTAGCAATACAAAAGGCGTATAGTTTTTCCCATGAAGCAGATAGAAAAAAAAAATGAACACAAAAACAAATTATGGCAGTATTTTCCTATTGTCGTTGCTTAGCTTTGAGGGCCCTTTGAATTGGTCTGAGTAGAGTTTTTTTTTCGTTGTTTAGCTGCCAGGCATTTATTGAGCAATCCGTGCTAACTGTTGTTGCTGCTATTGGGCCTGTACTATTTTCAATATTGTTTACAAATTTATTAGCTGGGAATAAAAGTCAAGACACAAAAGGCTTGTAGTTGAACATACGCAGCGACAGCCAAACAAAAGACTCAGGCAACGAATTTGGTTGGCTTGCAAACAGAACTTTAAGTGCATAGCGGCAAAGTTGCTGCCTGATTCCCAGACTGGCTGCTTCTTCTTCTAACCACTTTTCCACATAGACGAAAGTGGCATGAAAATGAAAGTTTCAGTTTCGGCAAGCTGACAAGTTTTTGCTTCGTCTCGCTGGCTTGTTTGCTGCTGTTGTCGTTGATTTGCAGTTTTTCCTCTTCCACTTCCATGCGCATGTTTGGCCACTCGTTCACCTGGTTTCGGTTTCGCTGCCACGTTCGCCAGAGTTGTACAACAGGATTGGCTGCCACCGCCAAAACGCGTTGGCGCAAGCAGGAAAAACCACACTACGTACACATCACATACACACACACACACTCACACCCCACAAACACACACACATATCACTTGGCGCGTAATTTAGCTCTTAAACAAGTAGGCCCACAATTCAATGGAAAATTTGTCCGAGTCGCTTTTAATGCCTCTTCATCGAGCGTTTTTAATATGCCTTATAAGCAGGCATTTTTCCTTATAAAAATCGTTGGCTGCTTTGAATTTCCTGCCCGGTGAAAATATATTGATTGATTTACATTGTGATAAACGCTGACGGAAGACTCCGCCAGCTATTATTATAGCTCCGAACCTGCCAACACAAAACTATGCATAAAATTAGCATAAATTTGTTTGCGCATGGCAAAAGATAAGCAAAGACAAATGGTCAACCCGCTATCCACTTGGTCGCACAGTTTTAAAATAATATTTGCTTTGCTTTCGAGAGCGAACTATGGAAATGGGTCAGATGACATTTGAAGATCTGCGCTTGAGGGCTAACTCAAATTCAAATTAATAAACATATCAATGATTAAGTTGGCAATTTCTTTTACCGACTGCAACCTGTCACAAAAATATAAATTGATCAAGTCTGCAATAATTTCAAATGATGATTACATCTATTACAAAAAAAGCTTGCCGCTTGATCGCTGCAACCAACTAAATTCATTTTATTAAATGTCAACTTTGAGAGCTAGGTGCATCTGTAGCCATCTTCAGTTTAGGCTCCAAGCTAAGCTCCAAGTCTAACGGCAAACTTCGATCGGCAGTTGCGCCAAAGTCGTGACTGCAAAAGTTCAACAACATTTTACACAAAAAGTGCAAACTTAATAAACTAAAAAAAAAAACAAAAAAAAAAAAGATTCTCAAGAGTACCGCAAACAACGACCTGAGCAAACTTCCGCGCTGATTGCACTTGTGCACGTGTTTTTGCCGTTGTTATTTCATTTTTATTGCTGTTGGGTGTCAATTATAGAACTTATTAAGCCCACTGCTGTCGCAGCCGCAACCGCAGACAGCTACTTTAATTACACATTAATGGCTTTTGTGCCCTTTTCTAAATGACACACAAAACTAAATTGTAACTTGTGGAACATTTGTGACATGCTGAAAGAGGCGTGGCACAACTAAAAAAAATGATTGCCTCTCTATAGCTATGCATAGCCTATGTAAGAGCTATTTAAACATGAAGTAAAGAAAAAACTAAAAAACATTTTAAAATTCTGTTATTTTCCTTAACCACACAGGTATTTTAAAATAACAATTAACATTGCTAAACGTTAGCCAAATTTTATAATTGGACAATAAGAAAGTTTAGAAAGTATTAAAAGACTTAATTTGAGGCAAAAGTTTTTCAGCACGTCTAACTTCCACAACGTGGGCAGCTGTTCTTTATTTCAACTGGTTTTTTTTAATTACCATTTTGACTTTATTTTAATAATAATGCGAAAGAATTCTGATTTAATTTTATTGGGCATTTTTAAGATTTTAAGATTATGAATTTGAGCTCGTGTGTGTGTGCGTTTGAAGCTGTTAAAACGCCTCTGCAGTAGTCTTAGTTACTGGCCTGATTATCGACTTGCGTCAGAGCCAGCAACAATTATTTTTATATATATGTAAGAATATTTTGTGGCTCAAAAATAACATAGTAGATTCGATAATGATTTGCATAACAAATGTGTGCTTACGAAAACCAGTTCAGTTGCTTTTTAAGAATCGATTGGCATTTTGGCCAATACACAAGCACACACATTTATATATACTGCATATACATATAATATGTATTTCAAAGCTGTGCTAATTTTTCATGCACAACAAAAATTACACATGTGTAGCAACCACGCGCCATTGCTTTGCAGTGTGCCCGGCCCAGCCCAGGCTAACCGGGCTAATTAGAAGCAGCTACAATGGCAACGACAACAAGCAGAACTGCATAAAACAGCTTAAAAAAAAATAGTAGCTGAACTAACCGCAATTGGTTGCATGCTGAACTTCGACATTTTGAGGTCGTCCCATAAAATTTGAAGCAGAAGAAGACGGCCTAGAAATATTGTATAAACTATAAACAGCTACAGCTTGTAACTTGTTTGGGCACACGACACTTAAGCCTACAAGATTCTTTTGGAACAGCCAAAAAAAAAATTGAAAACCTGTACAACAAAAGTGAATCTGCCCAGACTGCGAGAGACGAAGCTAAAGAAGAATCTATGCGGGTTTGAAGTGAAATCAAAAGTGCTGTCGACTCGCACATACAGCAGCAACAAATTAAAGCTAAAGTACGCTATACAAAAGCAAGCACGCATACAAATATATATATCTGTATACAAAGCCAAAAGCATACGAAAAGGTTAACAAGTTTTACTACATGATTTATTTGCATTTTTAATGTGCGGCCTGGCCCGCTCAACAGAGTGGCAGCATCTGAGCAGCGGACTGCCTAGACAAGTTTACCACTCGTCTTGTCTGTCCTGCCGTATAATCAGCTTGAACGTCAGCATGTAGAACTGAACCAAAAAAGCCACGTTAGATATATATTTGCTTGCCTGAGTTTTCATAATTTTTTTCTTGTTTGTAAAGTAACGCTGAATTCTGTCAGAAAACTACTATAAAACTGTGGGCATGTTGGTCACTGGGCTAATGGCTTTGCTTATGACCCTATTCTTTGTTCAGGTTAATTGAACTCTTTTATTATCCGTCCGCCTGAATATATGATAATGTAGAGCCATTTAATGGCCAGCTGTGCGGCACTTACAGCTTTGATTATACATGTGTATGAAAATGCGAGAGCGGTATCAGAAGTACACAAACATTCAAATTTATTTATGCTAATCTTATTGCTAAATGGATCAGCGCATTGATTTATGCAATTCAAAATGATTTAGATTCATTATGCTTTTTTAGTTCTATTATTTGGCGAAACTTTACAAGAAAATTATTCAATTGTTATTTTTTTAATATATTCAAATATACTTATTTAAAAGAAAAATCAAAATACTTTTCTCGTTGCCATCCAGATGGTTAATTATGGCTTTTTGTGTGATAACGATATTATTATTTATAAAACTGCCCCTTTAGGTGTATAATCAGATATGCACACACATGTATCTAGCTACATACCTATATATACACATATATATATATATATATATATATATAGATATTTATATAAAAGTATATTAAAATGTAAAATATGCGCTGTGCAGTTAGGCATGACGCAAGCGCAAGCGAGTTGCATTTTCATTTCTTAGTGCAATCGAAAGCCTTGCAGCACTTTAAATATCTGTGCACACACACACACACACACACACACACATACAGTCGAGATATAAAATAGCAACAATAACAGCAGTAAACGCCGTTGTCTATAATTTTATATGTCTTGCTGCACCACGACTAGCTGGCGCGCCAGCTTCGTGCCAGCATTTGCTCCGATTTGATTTTAGCTTTTATTTAACAAACTACAGCAAAACAACAACAGTAACAACAAACAGACACAGGCGCTTTTAATGGCAGCCAGCAGTAACAAAAATACAAAAGCAACACACAAAAAAAAGCAATAGTAAAAGTAAAGTGAGTGAAAAACAACAACGTGAAAATAAAATCACAAACGCAAGCGCCCAACAAGGCCGTTCACTTCGGCTGGCGAAAAATACATACACACACACACACACACACTTGGGCACTCTGATGGAAAGTGAAAATTGCTGGCATTAGTTTGCATTTGCAACAGTTGCAGCAGCCTTTTCATTTTTGGTTTTTCTTTTGTCTACAGCAAGTTGCTCGCCTAAGTCTTTTGTGCATTGCCAGAGCAGTTGATGCCATTTAGCACACTCTCATTTTAACACCTAGCTTTATCTCACCCTCTTACTCACTGTCTATCTCTCTCTCTCTCTCTCACACTCTGATTGTCTGATTTCCAGGAACACATACAGGAAGTACTGGATAAATGGACGCAAATCGATGATGAGATCTGGGCCAAAGTAATCGTGTTTGAGCGCAATCGCCGCGTGGCCAAGGCTTACGCACGTGCACCGGTGCTGACCATCAATGGCTCCGACGATGGCTTCGATGGCATGCGGTAAGTATGCAAATAATTAGGGCTGCCTTTTTTAATTGCACACCTCAAACAAAAGGCAAATAAAAATAATATATGTATATATAGTGAAAAAAATAATAGGGGAAAAAATCGCACAAACGATGCCTTTGAACTTTTGTTCAAATGGGTTTGCGGCATCTGCCCTTGACCCACTCGCAGCGAAAATCAGCAGCGAGGAGAAGCTTAACTGAATGTCGTATTTGTTTTTGTTGAGTTGTCTCTATTTGTTTTATGCTTTTAGTAGTAATAAATTATAAAATTACACCTGATGTGCTCCCAAATGAGCAATGAATGAAACTTTGCCAGGCATCGCGTCTACAACGCCCATTAAATTGATAGTTTTAGGTATTACAATTTAATTGGCAATCTGAGATTGTAATACCAAGAGACTTATAATAGAAGAAAAAACGAAAAGGAAAATATATGTATATAAGAGAGAACCTTCAGCTAAATCGTCGACGAATGCGAATGCAAATTACGACATTTGTGACCTCACTCCCTAGCGGCAATTTGTAGCATGTGAAAACGCCCGAAAATAAAACTAGCGTCAAACCAACAAGCAACAACAATAACAACAACAACAAGTGAAAATGTTTTAATAATTGCGCGTATTTCAATAAAATGAGCGATTTCCGTTGCGCGGCAATTTAAGTTTCTGAATTTTTTTCTCTTCTTCTAGGAATTCTAGTTTTTGGTAACCCAGCTAAGCACTTACTCGCTTTTTGGTTTTTGATTTTGGCTTTGGCTGCAGTTTGTTCGTAGCCAGGTATGTTGCTGCTGCAGTTGAGGCTAATTAACATATTCCGTCTCAAAATGATTTCGATGTTGCGTGCCAGAAATTGCAAATGCCAAACGCTTTTGACTCAATTGCTATGCCAATTTTCAGCACAGCCTACACATTCAGGCATTGGAGTGCTTAGCTCTTCACGCTCGGCACTCGCTTACTCCCAGCCAAATGTCAAGAAGTCTGCATAATGGAGTTAACTTTTCGAGTAGTTATATATATATACATATATACATATATACATTCATATAAGCACTACAATGAGCATTGAATGCATAATGTATTAGTCCATAAATGTGCTGATTAAACACACAGCCAACAGTTCAAGTTTATTACTAAAAAAAAACGTTATCTGGTTAATAGTAGCAACATAAGAGCAACAGCATCCACAGCAAAAACAACAACAAGAGCTGCAATGAGGCCAAAAAAGGGCATTGCTTCAATTGTTGCATGGCGGCTTCCTTTGTGGGTCCCACAAAGCAGCGAAATGAAGATGCTGCCACTAAAATGTCAACGACTACAATAATACTTAATAATAATAATAACAACAACAATGCACAGTGGAGCAAAAATTAGGTACATTTAAGGCTGCAGCAGCAGATTAACTATAATTTTGTTTAACAACTGCAAGGCTGGCGAAAAAGAAATAATTAAAAGTAAAAAATAATTATAAGATACCCTGTATCTGCCTTTATTGAACAATGGTTCACTTTTTTAAGTTTGCAGTTATGTGAATTTTTAAAATAGCTACAATATATGTACATAATAAGTTTTCTGTTTCAATCTGCTGACAGACAGACAGCATCTCTAGTTCTGCCTTTTACTTATGTCAATAAGTGCAGGGTATCAAAAGTCAAACAAAATTCCAAATAATAACGAAAGTCATTCGTTTGTTCGTGACGAGGTCATCGAAGATTGCCAGATGCAAATTGCAATTGTCATTTTGCGGCTGAAGCCGCTGCAGCGGCTCCTCTTTCTTTTTTTCATCGGAGCAGCAGCATAACGAGCATTTGTTGACTGTTGCTATTGCTGTTGGCTACTTGTTCATGTCAATTGCAGGTTAAATATGCCTTGTGCAGTGGGGAGGGGAAATTGTGCTAAATTTAAACTGATTTCGAGTTGAAAGTGTCAAGCTAATCAATTGGCATGGCGCTGACTTCAAACAGCCAACTAGTTTTAGTTTGTGTGTGGTCTGTTTTGCCCTTGTCGTTTGTCTGTTTTGGCAATAGGTGTAACTAGCCAGACTCTTGTTGTTTAATTAGCAAACAATTGCTTCTTTTGCTGTTGCTCGTGCTACTGTCAGCCCTTGTTAGCATTTAAGTAGCATTCTGCCATCCTCTGCTGTTTGTCAATTTAAAAATAGGCATTCCATTTGAATGCTACATAGATTTTGCTATCATATGCATAGTGCACTTTATTTCACACGCAATGTTTTTCACTGGAAATCTGGTTAAATGCAAATGAAATTCGAGCGTTTAGCAGTTACTTGCTTCGAGCGTCACACAACTCATACAAACCTTGGCTGTTTCAAGTTTAGATTTTGTGAATTTTTGAATTTTATATATTATACTGAGAATTCTTAAAGTTGACATTCCAACATTGGTCGATTAAACCAGTTTCGGGTTGACTTTCACTGCAGACATTTTGCCAGCTATTAAACTTCCTGAACTATGTATGCTAATGCGTATTGGACGTGATTACTTGTTTCTCATTTCGAAACGCTGATAGCAATTAAAAGTTAGCTACGCTGTGCCACAGAAAAAACCAGTTTTCAAAAACAAAATGAGACAACTTACAGTGAAAATGTTTAAATATATTTACCAAAAATTGTATAAGCTGTAAAAAACATATCGATCGCATTCTACAGATAAAGGTGAAACAAAAAAAAACACATTTGCTTTTAATGTAGAAAACAAAACGTTTTTAGCTGTGACCATGATACTCGTATAACTACAAAATGTTCAACGAGGTATATACATAAATAAACTTGAAATTATTTATTTTGAGCGAGTACATATATGAAAGATTAACTGTACTAAGAAGTAAAGTAAAAAATTACCAAGTTCAGTTGTGATTCCTTATTATACACGCCGAAAGGGTAACTCATTGTCGGTGCCAGAAATTCAATTGCACTGCCGTGTTGCATGCTGTCGATTGGCAATTTTCACATCTAGCGACTATAGCTTGAGTGTGTTGCCACTGGTGTTGTATGTAAATTAATTAATTAGGCTGCTGTGGAGGCGTTCTGCCAAATGGCACGCAGCAGATGCTAAGGACCACACATTTGTTGCTGCATCAGCAACAGTTGCAACTGCAACGCAATTTTTGTTTTTGCACAACAAGCGCATTTAATTAATGGGCAAACCCTTTAAACACTCATGGCCAGACCACTTACACGTCTGCCATTATCTTGTGCAACAATTTAAACGGCGCCAGTATAAATTTTGCTGCTTATGACAGTTAGCGGCTGCTGTTGCCTGTTCCTGTTGTTGTTACTTGCTGCCGTTGCGTGGGCGTTGCCAATCAAAAAATTTGCATGTTGCGGGCAAACGGTTACAATCAAATAATAAGACTGACGGCAATATCGGGCACAGCGTGATATAAACAGGGCACTACCGACCATTTGATTGCAACATTTCATTTCGTGCGAATCAAAAGTGAGGCAAAAAAGGCGCGACCCACGGCTGGCCAAGGCCACGCTTTAATTTACACCACACAAAAGACAGTTTTTTTTTTCTCTTTCGATTTGCTTACAATTGAAGCGGATAGGAGCCAGCGGTTGGCACACGTGCCAATTTGTCTCATTTTTTTCTTTTATTTAATTTAGCCAAGAACAGTAGTGTGAATTGGCCTTCGCGACGATTAAGGTGCGACCAGTAGTTGTCTACGAGTATATAATCTAATTGGAGCACTTTATAACTAAGTGGACTTTGAAGCTGGTTTGCCACTTCGACTGAGGCTGTCACGTTTGCTGCCTAAGTCATTAGTTTTGATAAACTTACTTGCATTTATTAAAGCGTCTGCTTTTCTCTCTCTCTCTCACTCACTCTCTCTCTCTCTCTCTCTCTCTCTCTCTGAGCATGTTTTACATTATGCCATGCATTATTTTTAGCTGAACCGGTTGTTGCTGTTGTTTTTGTCAGCTTTGTTTTACTTTTTTCTGTGCCTGTCCATGCAAAACTAGCCGCAGGTCACAGCGTTGTCAGTGCCAGTTTTTGGAGTGCTCGAAACCAGTTGCCGTTAACTACATTGTTGCTGCCGCTTCCTTGAAGAAGCCACAACCGCACTACCAGCTGCAGCACCCCTCGTGCAAAGTTTGACCCACTGCACACGTTTAACTTGAACTCCAAAATTGTGGAGCTTCTCGCGTTGCTGACCAAAACCCGCCAAGACTTGGACTCTTGCTTTCATTGCAGCCGCTAAAATGCAACACAGAGCAGAAAGACTGCTGGCAGTTGGTGGCCTGCCTTTTTGCCTTTCGCATTTTTAGCTCATTTAGGCGTGTCAGGTCCAGTTTTTTTATATGCATTTTTTATGTATTTTATAGTAGACGACCTTGCAACCAATATGTATGCATGCATATATATGTATGTGTATATATATAAGTTGCTGTATGTTGGCCATATCGAAGTGAACGCAACAGTTGTGTCAGGCCATGAATTGGTAACAGAATGTTTGTGTGATTGGCAGTGGGTTTGTCTGGGATTGGGCATAGGTTCTCTCTGTTGGATACTAGTTCATCTCTTGCTCTGGTTTTTTTGCATTCCATTTTAATAACGCTTATCGGCCTGGCTGGAATTAAACGAAGCATTTAATAACAAAAAGTAAAAACAAAAGAACTGCAAATCCGCTTTGTTTAGGGGCAACCTTGAAAGGCACACATCAGCAGCAGCAGCAGCAACAGCAACATCAGCACTAGTCCATGTCGATTTCATTTCATGGAAACTTTGACACACATTTCAACGGTTTTTACAACCATTTAACCAATAAATCAACGCCAAGCAGCCGCAACGTCAACGTCGACGTTGGCAGATGTTACGCGCAGAACTAAGGCACATGGCCAAATGCCAACGGCAATTGCTGCCGTTCTTTAAGCTGCTGCTGTTGCGATCTGGCTGGCAGCACAGGCAGCGCTTCATTATACAAATTAACATAAAACATAATAGTGACAGAGCGGCGTCAAGTGAGCTTGGCAGCAGAGACAGGAGCAGTGCAGATAACAGCAACAGCAACAGCAACAACAACAATGAAGCGCTAGAACACAACTGTTGCTGCCGGCAGCAGTAGAAGCAGCTACAGTCTGTGGCAGCCTCAGTCATGCGGTGGCCTTTTTGCAAACGACAATTACAATTAGCTTCGTTTCATTGTTTTGCTTTCTGCTTGCTGCTGGTGGGCTTGCCGTTTGCGGCTTCCTCTGCAGCTTCTTGTTAGCATTTTAGCCGACATTTGAATCGACCTTAAGCTGAAAAATCAAAACAACAACAGCCAAGTGTTTTTGCTGCTTACGCTTCCTGCAGTGCAGCATAAAAATATGTGAAAATGTGTTTGACAGTTTTTTTTTTTTTGGGGTTTTTTTCGTTTCTCTTTGGCAAGGCTACATAAACAAAAGATCTGGGCAACAAACTTGACTATCTATTGAACATGAGTCAGCTGCAGGCGCGTTCTGCAATTAAACAAGTCGATGAAAAAAATATGAAATGTTTATTATACATTTTTTTCGGCTGCAGCTGCCACACATTGCGGCAACCGCATAAATCACTGTCAATGCGAATTTGTGGCAGGCGAATGCACAGTTATGTTGCTGCTGTCTGGGGTGTTGTTTTTGGCTGCAACACTGCCAAATGTTTTGTCAAACGTTTAATGTAACAAAATGCTGCAGCAGCCAAATGACTCATGCACCACTCGAATTCGAACGAGGCCCACTGAAAGTGAACGTGCCACAAAGTGCTAAATGCGACTGCCACTTTTATTTATTTATTTTGTATTTTGCCTAATGCGGCAGCTGATTGATTTGCAATTAATAAACTGTTGTACGCTTATAATTGTCTAACTGTATGTATATATGTATATATAAATAATGCTGGTTATTATTTCAGCATTGGTTTGTGCGGCTTTGACAATCCCATGCGCGATCAGAAGACGGACGAGATGAAACGCGTCATCGGCCAGGTAAGCGTGAATTGAGCTTTATGGCTCATTAAATTGAGCAACACAGTTTCTAAAGAGCGATTCGACATCGGCGCCAGCCGATTTATTTGCGTATATATTGATAACAACAAACAGAATTGATGGACGCACAGTTAAAGCTACAAGGAACAGCCATTAGCGGTGCCACCTGTCAAAATAAACAGCTAACTTTAATTACCCAAATACGTATTTATTTTTATGTATGTACACCTCTAGGGCGTCAAAATCAAAATGGATGATGCTGGCAACATACTTGTGCGTCGCTATGCGAAGAGCAACGTTTTTGTTAAGAGCACCGCCAGCAATCCCAACGAGGAGACCTCCATTGGTGCCGAAATATTGAAGCTGCCAAATCAGGCGCTCGAAAGCGAAAAAATAGTCAAGGTAAGTTGTATAAAACTGACTTCTAAATCGAAATAGTACTTAGTTGTACATTGTACTTCTTGCTATATGCAAATTGTGTTATTGCTTACTAATTCGGTTTTGTCGCCTTCAGCTCTTCGACATGAAGAAGTTTCAGTCGAACGTTAATCGTGAACTGCGCCGTGCCTATCCAGATCGTCGTCGCTTGGAGACGCAATGCCTATCGGCAGTGGCCTTTGTCAAATCGGAGAATGACATTTTGGAGTGCCCCATTTGGGTGCTCATTGTGAATGTGGTAGCCATGGATATGCTAAAGAGCAAACTGCCGCCAGGTGAGTTGTATGCAAGTAACTGTGTGTGTGTGTATGTACGTGTCTCTCTTTTTTTTATGAGTTTGCTTGCTTACGCTAAAGATGAGCAAGGAGTACTAGCTTAGATTTATGCTTATACTCTTTACTGAAAACATTATTTTATAATAAAAGATATTCTAGAACAGCTCTAGGGTGCTGTAATATAATAATAGTTAATGAACTGCCTTTAGATATTTTTATTATTTTTTAAACATATAGTTTTTTCAATTATTATACTATACTAGAAGGAAAAACGAGCGAATCCCGCTTCTCATCCCTCAAGTTATCTAACATAAGTGTTTTATATTTAGTAGCCTATCTTATATCAATCTAAATATTGATATATATTTCACCCGGTTTTTTATGGCTGCTCGTCTATATTCATATACCCAAATACCTATATTAATATAGTTAGTTTGTATAGTTCCAAGTGTTTGTGAGAGAGAGAGAGAGTGTGTGCATGTGTGTTTCGTAATTGTGCAGTTATTGATTTATTGTAGGAACCGTTTAGTAAACATGATATGCTGCATCTTCATCTTCTTCTTTCTCCTCTGCAGTGCAACGTCCCATTGTGGACATTAAAAATCGCCCGCGCATACCCATACCAGATGAGGATCCCTACAGTGTTGCCGGCAATGGCAGCAATGGAAGCTCGGGCAGCTCTGGCTTTGGCAGCGGCCACCAGCAGCAGCAGCTACAACAGCAACAGCAACTTCAACAGCAGCAGCTTGGAAAGCATTTGAATAATGGCAGCAGCAATGGTCATGTGGCCGCCACCCGCGAGCAATTGTTACTGCAAACGCAGCAATTGGCGCACAAGCGCAGCGAGAAGCCACCCAAATTGCCACCCAGGGATAATGTCTATGCGCACGATCTGATTCCAAAGGTGAGACAATAAGCCCGAATATGCAGCCTACTTGCTCAAGTTTTTTGTAGCCAAGTATTAAAACTATTGTTGTAAGTAGTTGAGTGTATACGCGTGCTTAATAAACAAAATTTTGGGCAGCACTAAAATACATACAAATATATAATACGAGCAAGAAGTGTGGCAACTAGTCCAGCAGCAGCAGCAGCAAAAAATAACGGGTGTATGTTGGCTATGCTTGGCTACATGCGCAACGCGGGCACTTGCAAAATGGTTTACGGCTCTGGCTTTAAGCCCTGTACTGTCCTCCCCTCCTCTACAATGAGCTGAATTCTGTCAGGCAGACAGAGTGGCTAAAAATACCAGGCCACTTGTTGCGGCGACGATTTCGCTTTTGGACGTCGTTGAGCTTCACCAAGCATTTGGCTTGCATTCAATAATATTCGAATTTCAGCAGCAACAGAAATAACTGCAAACGAATCGCGTGTAATTAATATGCACGGAATGTTGCCAATGGGCCCAACGACCGACCAGCTAATGCTATGGGCCTCTGACTCTGCCTCACAGTTATGGCTAACTGTAAGCGTCGCACTCACACAGCTACAACAATTACATACATATAGATATAGCGACGTGTGCAGCGAAAATTGCTGGCGCACCTTGCGCAAAATATAGCCATCGCATTTGTTGCCCAAGTCTTTTGTATTTTTTTTTTTTTGGTGTTTCCATAGGTTTTCAGTCATTTGTATTTAAATATTGAAAATTATTGCTTGTTGTTGGTGGTGCTAAGTTAAACAATTTAAACAAACATAGACAATTGCTTATATTGTGCAATAGCTATAATTAAATATATTTTCAACCGTACTTATTTCAAGCGAAAATATATTCTCCCAAACTCTAATACTCAAAAACAAAAGTTAAACTTTAAATAGATAATTTGGGGCTAATATTTGAACAAAAAATTGTAAGCTAACATAATATACTTTTTACAGTTTCACTTATTAAGTGTCTATTATTTTTGTATATTTTTTGTATATTCTAATTGCTTTATTTATTCACAGCCGGACTATGATGACATCGATTTGGAAACCAGAATTAAATTGTCTCGCGGAAAGTCCGACAAAGGCAAGGATAACAAGAAATATGGTAAGCTACACTCGCCAAATTGGGTTTCCAGCAGCGAATAAGTCGAATCTATACTTTTACAGACGATCCTTATTACTGTGGCTTGCGTGCACGCGTGCCTAACTTCGTGAAATCATCCAAGTCCAAGGATCAAAGGGACGGTAATGGCAATAACATCATCATGAATGGCAACGGAAACAGCAATGGCGTCAGCACGCTCACCCAGAAGAAGACATCGATGATACACAATCACTTGTCTGGCGTTCATCCGCATACCCATCACATACAGCAGCATCAGCAACAGCAACTAATGGCGGCTGCAGCGGCAGCTGCGCATGCCGTGCACCACCAGCAGCCACCGAGTCATCATCCACATCAGATCTGGCAGACGCGCAGCTATGAGAGTGGCATAGGTATTTATAATAAAAAAAAGGGCGGCTATCAAGCCCAGCAAATAGCACCACATCAACTGCAACAACACAATACGCACGCTCTGCAAATGCAAAAAATGCAAATGCAAATGCAACCACAATCACTGCCAACGGACCTTACTGCACCAACAACAACAACAGCTATAGCAACTACAGCAACCAAGACACAAAGCACCACACTGGCGCCGACAGTCAAACACAAACATCAGCACCGCCAACACCAGCACCACAATGCACGTAGCAATCAGCACCTGCACCCACACCAGCCCCATACGCATGTAGTGCATCATCGGCACCAGCAGCACCGCCACTGCCACCGTCAGCATCAGCATCAGGCGCAGAACAAAAGCTACTATCCGCCAGCAGAATACTATGATGATCTGGAGGCAATCGCAGTGCGTCAGGGCGCACGTCGTCCATCCATGCAACGCACCCAACTCCCATCCGAGGATAACTGCAATTGTGTCAGCTGCTATGCGCTGGCACCGCTCTGTGGTCAGGTTCCGGCACCACGGCCACAGCGCAGCCTCAGTCAGCAGCAACTGCGACAGCATCAGCGATTGAGTGGTGGACTGCTGGACAAGCACGTTGGTGTGGCAAAGTGGTGCAGTGAGAGCGATATATCGGTGCTGGAGCAGGTGCAGGAGGATGTGCCGAAAACAATGACCATAGACGTGCCCTCATACGACGACAGCTACGAATACGACGACTTCGACATGGACTTTGACATTGACGACAGCATGACGGGCAACACGGAGAGCGGCTATATACGTCATCCGAACCAGTTGCGCCACGAGCAACGCCTACGGGCTGTGCAGAGCAATGAGGAGACAGACATGTATGTGGATCGTGCTCAGTTGCGTCAGCTGGCAGCGCCAACACTGCTCGCCACACGCAACAAATCACAGTCGACAGAGAGCTTCTTTGAGCAGCCCAACGAGGAGGGCTCTCTGTACATGTACGGTGGACGACGACGCATCGTGGCCAAAAAATCGACAGCAGCAGCGCCGGTCAACATTTATGAACGTGTGCCTCAAAACTCATTGGACGCAGACGTTGGCTTCCACGCTAGCGACAGGCGGGCTACATACTACAATAAGCCCAAGTTGCCAGCGCCAAGTTGGCGGGGCAAACGTCAACAGCAGCAGCAGCAATCGAAAGCTGACAAAAAACCCAATGACAATACTAAGAATAATTACAACAACAGCAAGCGACAGCTAACGAACAACAACAACAGCAGCGATGCCAAGAAAAACAATGATGACGTCTTGAAAAACAACAACAATAAATTCAATAGTAAAAACAAAAGTATAACAGGCACAGCAGCACCAACAAAGAGTTTAGCAACAACAACAGGAGCAGCAATGACTGCAACCGCAGCAGCACCAACAACAGCAGGAACTACAAAACCAACAACAAACAATGCACCGCCGCCTGTGCTGCAGACACAGTCACAAAGAACTGGGCGCACTGCCAGCCGCCTTGACATCAGCGACATGGAATCCATTTATGGCTACCTAAAGCCGCGCAAGCCGCGCAGCCTCAGTTTGAAGAAAATCCAAATACTCGACTATTGAAAATGAGGTTATTTGTTTGGGTTAATGTTATCATCCAATCCACGATCTGTATACGCGCTGTGTATATATATAAATGCGAAATTGCCTATGGTTTTTGTTTAGTAGCACCTTAAATATACCTTGGTATAGCTAAACCTGTACGAATTTTGTGAATACTAACTCTAAATTAACTTGGACCCTGGACGGCAAACAGTTTACCTTTACCGTTAACATTGTACATACATGATCATCATCATTATCATTATCATAACATATATATAATCACGTATATATGTATGTACAAATTTGCTAATGTCAGTTTGATGCGCTTTTTGTAGATTCCGAGCTTGTCGAATCCCCATACAATCACATCTATGGACGCCATTTACCGCTGCCAACTCGTGGCTATGTGCCCACACCACGTATGTTTATTGGTGAATGGGACTGAGACGAGGTGATGGAAGGAAAGAGCTAAATGCTTCGCTATAAACAAACACACTCATATTTGCACTACAATCAGCCAAGCGCCAAGGCACAAAATGATTTTTAATAATGCAGCCTCCCTTGCTGCGAGAGTGCAGCGATAATTTAAGTCAACCAGCTGAGAAAGAACATTTTGAAACAATTTGGAAGGTTCATTAATTAATTAAATTAGCAAAATATTATGAAATAATAATAATATTAGGCTAGTCTTTAATGCATACCACAAAAAAAATATACATATACTATATGATATAATATATTATACTTACTATTAATAGCTGCGCATATGATTTTTGTTCTATTATTGAGATTACGAAAGCGCACTTTCAACTTTAAATATATATATACAAATATATATATATATATGCATGCATACGTATACAATTATAAAAATTGACTTTTTCGCGCAATAACACGCCATTACATTGTGTAGTTTATAGGGATATTTCTTGTACATTTCGCAGCCTAATTCACAGGATTTTGTAATGTCAAATTATAATGCATTACATTTAATCAATACATTTATAAATATTTAGGCTGATTTGTTTGTTCTGATTTTTTGTATTGTATATGAGCAACAATAAAATTATATTTTAGTAACAATAAAAACCATATTTTATTTCTCCAGTCCAATTTTTATTTCTTTTTGTAGAATCGATTTAAGGAAACTTCAAATTAATGCCTAATGAACTATTGATTTGATAGGTATTTTACATGTAGTAATCGGGATTCCAGTTTGGAGGGCGCATGTGATCCGGATTTGGCCCCATGGACCCTGGATTATGTGGATTTATAGGATTAAACGGATCAAAACGTGCCAATCCCGGATTAGCGGGGAACGGAAACAGATTACCAGGACCACGGCCAAGTGGATCTAAGTCCCCACGACCAACATCAGGAAAACCGATAGGACCAAAGCCATGGGGCATGTATGAGCTGCAATTAAAAACATTAAATATCAGCGGTGAGGAAAGTAGGCCTATAATTAAAAGATTATTCGGTCAGCGCTTTCTAATAGGTTGGTGGCTTACCCCGGACGCCTAGGTTCTCCAATTCTCAAGGGATCTGTCGCTTGTGCTGTGTTGGCCTGTGTCTGTGTGGTTACCTCGCGCGAATTGCCCGTAAATACCTACAAAGACGAATGCGAATTAAATATAAATCCTCAATAAAACATAATTTTTCGCAGCGACGTACCGGATCACAAAGTTCCTTGCGAAACCGTTCCACAATATCCGTCGCGGTTGGCATAATTTTTACAATTCCACCTTTTACTTCAGCTACCAGTGATTCAGGCGTGATGCAAATGTTGGACACATTCTTGGTATTAATATCAAGCAGATTGAGAATTAAATCACCTTCCGTTATGTGCCCAAGCAGCAAATATAGCACTTTATTATGTACGTATCGCAGTGCGTATTTGGTACTGTCGCCATTCCAATGATCCGGTAGTAGTTCGCTGCCCTCCTCATCTTCGCTCAGAGTTTTCTGAAAGCATTTTATTATTGTTAGTTTATATTTATATGCACACATAAGGAGTGGATTCCTCACATCGTCTCCAATACCAACACAGCGGAACTTATAATGCTTGGTCAGCAGAAAGTGACTGAGCACTATTAAAACATCTGCCTTCTTGTTTATTATGCCGTCTACCGATTTGTATAGTAAGTCCCAGCCATAAAAGAAGTCGGAGCTTAGCACCTCGGATGCTGATCGGGAGGATGAGGGCTCCATTTTATTAGCGACTGTGGATATTGTTAAAAAGACAGATTACAGATGAAACTAAAACACATGTTACTGAGAAATGTAGCTTGTTTTTTTTGTCAGAATTGACAAAAACACAACCTTACTGTAGTAGAAAACAAGACAATGAACGCAGTGTTGGAAATTAGGAGCCCAGTGTTGCAATTGTGAATCTGTGCTGTAAAACGCTTAATCTCTCAAGGCGTTCTTTTAGTTCAAATTTAAAAAATTAAACAAAAAAATATGAAAATGTGTTCTTGGCTTTTTTTTCCAGTTCTATCGCCTACAGCATATGTAAATCTAATCAATTGCTCTAATTGTTGTTATACAATTATGTCGTCTTAACGAATCTTACATAAGAACGAAGGAGACAACGCTATTAACAGGGTTGCCAGCCATGTATTACCGAACTGTTTATTTGGATTTTAAAACATTTTATCATTTTAAATAAAATATTTAACTAATATTTCAATTTTGTTTTTTTAATATTCCAGGTGTACGGATTAATAAAATATATATTTGTGGATACGATCAGTAGTTATGATTTGAATTACTATATCGCAAATTAAGATCTAGATTAGATCGAAGCTATAAATGTAAATATATTGTTTTGTGATGCATTTTAGGACCATTAAGATATATCCACAAAAATATATATATTATATTTTTTCCATTATCGGCCAGACTCGGTAAAACTTGTTGTGTATACTTCGTGGATACCGCTCGGGCCGTCGGCTCACACGAAGTGGCTGCCATATTGAAAACACGATGTTACAATAGCCGTCGCGTGAAAAATCATTTTTGTGCCGTCAGCCTGGCGAAGAGCAGAATTTTAAAGACATCCAGAATTAAAATCTCCACATTCAATAATAAGACATCGCGAATTTACCGGGTCTCAGTTGCCCTTGATTGTTTGTGTTATTTATTGTTGCAAATAAATAGCACAACGTGTTGTTATTAGTGCTGCAGCTGCCCGCTGACTCGCCAGCATTTTGCACTAGCTTAACGTGTGTGGCTGCTGTGTGTGTGCATACATACATTTATATATATAAAGAAGATATTCCTTTGCCCCAAATCCACGTGCTAGTAGTGTCACTATTCAAGCCGGCAATTTACAAAATGAGCAGCACCCCCAGCGAAGAGACTGCGCTGACGGTCACGTTGCAGGCAACACCAGCGACGCCATCGCCGTCTCTCAAGGCATTTGATTTTGATTTTTCAGGTAAGTGGAGGAGCTTCTACCCTGTGGTGTTTGTTCTGCTTGCCCAATGTGAGTGTCTGCTTTTTTTTTGTTTTAGGTACGAATTATGAGATGGACGCTAGTATTTCAGAGGAGGAGCGGCGCTTCTACCTCAAGATGTACCCGACTGTGGATGTGGTTAATCAGCGTAAGGTCCATTGCACCGTTTGCCGCGCACACATTGGCACAGCTGTCAATACAGACGGAAACATCAGAATGCATCCCATATTGCGTGTGACGCACTGCATCAAGTGCCACGAATTTTACAATAGTGGAGAGTTTTCCAAGGGTGAAGACGGCTCGGAGCTGTATTGTCGCTGGTGTGGGCAGGGCGGTGAGGTATATTGCTGCTCCACCTGCCCGTTTGTATTCTGCAAATCGTGCATCATTAAGAACTTGTCGCGCGGAGTAATTGTGGACATTGAGCAGAACGAGAACTGGAACTGCTTCAAGTGCACTTCCAAAATACTGTGGCCACTTCGCGCCCAGCACTGGGCCCTCATCAACTACATCGAAACCCAAAAGCAGTAAGTGAAGGCAACATAAAAAAACCTGATAGAATCATTATTAATTTGTGTTTCCTGTGCTTGCTTGACAGAGGCCTGCAATCGATGGAGTTGTCCGAAATGGAATTGCGTAAGCAAATGCACAAGGACCACACCACATGCTGTCGACTCGCTAAGGCAAAGGCCACCAGCCTTTCGGACTCCATGGAGAGCCTTGAGTCGAATGCTTCCAAGCGCAGTCATACGAGTTCTGTGCACTCCGTCAAGAAACCAGCGAAACCGCAGGTTCCACCTGCCAAGCGTCCCAAACTGTCCAACGATGAAGTTGTCTGCACACCGGACCTGCTCAGCATGCTGGAGCCAGATTGCCAAATCTCAGTTGCACAAAAGCCAGGCACCCGCTCTCTAAAACCAGCGTCCAACATCACAACAACGCCACGTATCATAACTGTGCAACAAAACTACAGTGGTCCCAGTTCTAGTAATAATGGGAGCTCCTCCTCCGCCAGTCCACTCATAAGCTTGCCACCGCCACTAGTGCTGAGCAGCTCGGGCATGCGCTATCGTCAAGCCGCACCCAGTCCAGCTTCAGTTGTGCGACGCACCGTGGTTCCAAATACTATGCGTACTGCGGGTCCCGTTTTCCATACAATAAATGGCTTTCGAGTCGATCTCAATAGCGCAGCACAGCAGGACTCCTATCGCCTGCCCAATGGTCGGCTAATACAGGTGAATATATAAATATTTATTTCATTGCTTCCTCAACAACAACATCTGAGCAACCTTTATAATACCTCAAGCAAACCTAGTAGTTTTTGCAACTTTTATCGTTAACAAAAACTGTCTTTATATCCATAGGTGAAACGTCAATTGCCACCTGGCGGTCAACCTTCCACAACAGTGACGCGTACTCCTGTTGCGTTGAACCCACAGGTTATCATACGCCAACAGCCGACGCCAGTGGGGCCAGTGCCGCGCGGGGCCCACAATAGCCCCACCTATGGCTCCAATATGGGCATCTTTAATCCGCAAACGAACCAGCAGCAGCGAGCTCCGCAAGTGGTGCGCGGCAACAACGGTAGCCAGGTGCATTCGGTGAGCATCGCTCCATTACCGGCACCAGTGCAACCGCCGCCGCCGCCGCCACCGCCTGTAAGCAGTAACGGCGGCACAACCGTTATGATGACGCCAGCCTCGGTGACCAAGGGTTCAAGCTTGGTGCGCCATGTGTTTCCGCCCCATGCCATTGGCCGAGCGCGAACCCAATTGCAGGATCAAATCTTCAATGCCATGGAAATCTTCTCACATCTGACAGGGAAAGTGCAGACTCTGACCCATTCCAATGCGTACAATCAGGCACGCAGCTATATGGATCTGAAGGAGCTCTACGTACATCTGTTCTATCTAATGAGCTATGCTATTGGACGCTTTAAACAGCAACAGGATAAATGCCTAGTGGATATGCGCGACATGGGCTTCAAAAACGACGCCAACAGTTTGGAGAACGGTCAATTGGCTGCCGGTAAGCTTTAAATAATTGAGATCTTAATATTCATTTCAACTTTAAAATAGTATTTTGCAAGATCATAAAATTTCTAGTTACAAATGAAATAATAAGAAATTAGCTTATAATTTAGTAGCAAACTCTTTGTAAACTTATAGTTAATAATTAAGCTTCACAGGATGCGGACGCCTGTGCAAGTCTACGTTAAATCTTTACAGTACATTAGTGTACATTGTCTTTTGTGAATATTTAAACACATGGACGGGTGTTTCTGAAAAAAAAAATGTAAATCTTTATTAAATAGTTACCGGTATTTGATATTTGTGGTCTCTCAGCATGTAAGTATCTTTTGTTGTTTGTGAAAAACTCTGCGAGTTCCATTTCCTTGGCTTTTAAATTCTGCGCTTGTGCGTTGGTGGCATTTTGATTTGATTTAGTTCTTGGTCCATGTGTTTGCAAAATATCCAAAAAGGCAATGGAATCGAATTCAGCAGCAGTTTTTCGCTAAACTTTTTCTCTTTCTCTCACTTTTGCTTTATTTCAGCGGTGGATTATGTGTGTTACGGCCAGTTGGACGATGTGGATCTGTTCAATACCGGCTGCAACAGCTTTCACAATCAAGTCTACGAGTACCGCAAGAGCTTGCAAGCGAATCTCAAAGAGGGTGAAATCAATAAGCCACTTCCACCTCTAATGCCGCTTGGCGTGCGTGCCGAAGGTGATCCCAAAGATGAAGACGATGAGCAAGTAAACGAAGCGGAATATGAAGACGATGAGGAGGATTATAACGATGAACAGGATAACGACGCAGATGATGCTGACGATGGCGATGATGCCGATGATTTAGAGGATGAGTACGATGCCCTCGGAACCGAGGAGAGCATGAATCGCAACGAGCAGGCGCACGCCTACGATCGCAAACTGACTCGCCTGTTACGCGAATATCCCTCCATTTGGTGCACACGTCATCCGGACTATGGAAATAGGAAGGTGACACGCAAACAGTGGCGCGTCATTGCCAGCCACTTGCCACGCGGCGATGACATTAAGCGGCGATGGAGGAACGTGCGGAAACGTTACGTGCGCATTGAGCGACTGCTGAAGCAGGGAAAACGTTTCAAGGGCTATTTTGACAAGGCCACCAATTATTTGGCCAATAGGGATGTATCACGTAGCGAATGGCAGCCTGTCGACTGTGGCGAAGGCGATGGCGATAGTTTCGAGCGCAAGCAACTGGATGCCATTGAGAATACCATACACAAAGACCAAAAGGGTTTTGTCGATATGCGGCAACATCAAAAAGCTGTAGAAGTGAAGGCCAAACCACGATTGCCTGTGCGACCGCTAGAGGTGCGTCCCATCGATATACGTATTATTAATTTTGCCAAGAGTCATCCGGTGCTCTGGCGAAAGTCTGCCGATCCCGAGTTTAACAGCATCGACGAACAAACTCGCAAATCACTGTGGCTTAACTTTTGGAAGTCTGCGCCCAGTAAGTAGTCTAAAAATTGGTATCAAGATAATACTGACACTCTCCTTACAGATTATCGCTGCGAGTACATTGTGGAGCGCTGGCAGCAGATGTATGAAATGTACAAGTCATTCCGTCTGAAGACCATCAAGGACAAGGACACATTTGCCAATCTGGAGTTGAAATACTCTAAATATTTAGCCAATTTATATTTTCTCTATAAAATTGACGAGCAAGACTTACGTGATGAATTCGAGCCATTGCAGGATTGTGTTCAAAATGCTGCATCCGGTAGTGGCGCCTACAGTGATTCAGCTGGCAAGTTGAAGGACATGCCTGATGACAAACAGTTTGTGCAGGAGCTGGTGTTGGCCATGCGCGCTTATCCCACACTTTGGAATCCACGACATGTGGACTACAATGATGTTGCCGCACGCGAACGTCTGTGGGCGGAGCTTGCTAGGCGATTGCCACGCTTCCGGCGAGATGCACGCGCCTGCAAGCTACGCTGGCAAATGGCAAAATTCGCCTATGAGTGCTACTCTCGCGAAATGGAACGGCAGCCCCGCCCAAATGAGAAAACCTTGCAAAAGCTGCGCATCAATTTTCCACTCGATGAAATGCGGTTTCTTAATATTTAAGCTAGAAATAATTTATTATGTTGCCAAACTAAACTAAGCCAATTTTTGCCAATCTTCTGAACATTCTAAGCATTAATAAATCAAGCGAAATTTTTTAAAAGCAGTCACAGAAGGACAGTCCAAACATTATTTATTTCTAATATATGTTACGCATAAACTATGCTTTGCTTAACAAGTGACTTTCATTATTTTAATTAATTAACTTTACCTCTTTGCAGAGAAACAAGCCAGCGACGATGAGGACAACGAAATCGAGATTGTGGAGCCCAAAACAGATACAATTACTATCGATTCCGACAACGACGAAGAATCTGCCTCAGGCTCAAGCGCATCTCCACAGAAGGTCTTAAAAATAACATCCGTTAAATCAACGGCCCCGGCTGCGAATTTACCTAAAGTTGCTTCAGTAATTACAAGAAGGAAAAACATGGATATTGATGTTGCAGCTTGCAGCTCTTCGATTTTGGCCAGTCTGCTGGAAGTGGACACGGATGGTGTTGCCGAGTTACCAGGCGTTATCATACCAAAAAAACAACCGCGTAAAAAAATGACTAACAAACCGAATCCAGCGCTGATTCATCTGGAACGCCAACGCATCGAGGAAACGAAGCGCAACGATGCCAAGCTCAACCGGAAATGTGTCATAAAACTGAGGCGCGCCGAGTTAGATTACGAGGTGGCCCGCAATTGGGTTGAGGAGAATAATAAATTGAGGATGTTGAATGCAGCAGCAAATAGTAATGCAATTGCAAATGTTGAAGATGAGGGAACAGATAGTACATATAAGGAGCTGTCTGATGGTATACAAAATAAAAAAGATATTACCAGTCAAAATGAAAGCGCGAAGATATCAACTGAGGAACAAGAGAAATCAAATGGCGACGAGGTGTTAGATAAAATGGACACCTCCGACGGCACTACAACATTAATAGACGAAAAATCTGAGGATAATGTAAGCGAAGCAAATAATAAATCGAGCATAAGCGATAATATAGAAGATATGAATAACCCTGAAACCTCAGCTGACAAAAACCCCAAAGCCGATAATACTGCTGACGAAGAAATAAATGAAACAGCAGCACCAACAAACATTGAATCCATGGAAGTAATGGACTTTTTTGAAACTGTGGATAAAACTTTTGAAGATCCTATGGGAGTACTCGGAATAATTGAATCCCTTGAAGACGAAGCAACTGAAATGGATCCAGGAGTCATACATAACGAAACTGATAATCCTGATGCAATGGAAGTGACAGATATAATTCAATCCTTAACAAGTGAAATGAATGCGGCCGAAAAGAGTGAAGATGAGGCTGCGCCTGACATGTTTGATGCCGAAACTAAACAGGTAGCTGATGAAACTGTAGCTATCACCGAAAAACCTACACCACCCGAAATTGAAGTGTCGGATATAGTAGGTACTACAGCTGGCGATGAAGTCAGCCCAATGACTGATTTTGTAACGTCAGTAGCTCCAACACTTGAAGACACTACAACTGCTGAGACTTCCAACACAAGCGATACGGATGCTGATACAAGCACCGCAGCGAAAGTCGAATCCAAAGAGACTCCAACTTCAAAAAATAATTCAATTGAACTCACTGAGCAGGTAGCTGAGGAAGAAACTGCAGCTGTCACCGAAACACCTACAATACCCGAAACTGATGAGTTCGCAGAGATCGTTTTGCGTATCAGTCCTAGCCAGTCAGAATCCAGCTATAAGGACAGCAGTAAGAATCCGGAAACCGACAGTATAATTAAGTCTTCATCAGATACGTCAGCCGGTGACAACAACACAGACACCAGCGACCAAACGTTCGTCCCAGAATCGGACACCATCGATGATTCAATTTGATTGCATTGCTAATTTAGTTAAGATAAGCAAAAATAAAACTGCATTCACATTTCTGTTGCTAAACTTAATTTGCAAAAAGCTTTTAGGCTCGAATGTAATTTGTTATTATAGTTTTTAGAAATATTTTGAATATAATCCTTTGAATTATCTTGTCTATACATTTAAAAACTGTAAATAATTGAAATGAATTTTGCATTTAGTTGTATATTTTCACACACCTATTGTTTTCGTTTCCAACGAAATCATATATCCAATCAAGCATAAAAATTTAATCTACATTATAAACTAACACACACCATATACCAAGTAATGAAAAAGTACTGCATAGAATATTGATATCATTTATTTTTGACTTGTACAAAATAAATACTTTGCGCAAGGAGATTAACGATAAATATATTACATTCAATATTATTGAAAAATATATATAGAACGCTTAGTGAGCGTTAGTAGAAAAAGAAACACTTAAATATATTCCCACAGAAGATATGTTAAGAAATTGGATTGAAACGAATTTATTTTTAAGAGTATGTTTTTTATTTTGTGCTATATGGTCACAAAAATATGAACAAAATTGTTTATTTGAGCTTTTAACTAAATCACACATAAAACGGCTCACCCAAAAAGGTTGGTAAAAATAGCCACATTCGATTTATATTATATTTTCTTTCTTAATATCGCTTTTCTTTTCTATAAAACAATGCTGTACATGAAACAAAGGAAAATGTCGTAAGATGGCAGCACTTGAATTATATCATTTAAGTAAACTCATAAATATATATTTGGAGAGATAATTTTTGAATTTTGTAATTGTTTATAGTTTAATATCGAAGGTATCAATGTCCGTCATGCTGTCTGTCAGTCTGTATGAATGCAACTTTTTTCGACACCCTCTGAGATAGAAATTTGACACCCGCGGCAAACAAAGTGTACAAATTTGAGTATTACGTCCACTAAGAGGTAGACCACATATCTTCCACAATTTTAAGGCCACAGTCACATTTGGTTGGTAGTTTGTTGGCGATGTCCATCGCAGGTAAACATATGCGCCCGCCTGCGCCACCCACAGGCCCACCGCCCCTAAATATTTTAAACGAGTATATCTTCCGCAGTCTGTCAGTTAGAGCCATCAGCTTTGGTAGGTATGTTACTGGTGGCGGCCTTTAAGAACCGACAAGTTTTTATGGCCATGCCCACAACTATGCCCATATTCGCAAATGCCGTTATTTCGGAAGGAGTAAATCGGTAAGCCCGTATATCTCCCACAATTTTAAAGAAACTTGGAAGGTAACTTGCTGGTAACCTTTAAGGATTTTGCCAAGCCCACTCCCGCCTCCAAAATCTCCTAAAGCCTATATCTCCCACAACTTGATTTCCAAAATCCCATATCTCCTATAATTCAAGAGGGCTAGTGCTACCAAACTTTAAACGCAGGTTGCTAGTTTATATCTACCGCTATTTGAAAGGCAAACCTGGACAGTATTTCTTGGTTACACCCACCATGTTCTTTGCGACTTGTTTTCCGCTGGAATAACTTATGCTATCAAAGTATTTCGCAGTCGGCCACGCCCGACTGCAACGTTCTGTCTTTGTTATATGGGCTATATTTAAAAATTATTTAAATCCTAGGTTACCACGGAAGCCAATCTTTAAGAGACAGACTCACAGCACTTGTTTTAACAATAATTAATTTTACGCAATCGCATATGATTGAAGTATTTTCCCGGTGGTGGGCATTGAATGCTGTAATTCGATACATAACGCCACGCTTCCGCCATGTTCTCCTCCTTCACCTGATGCTGTGTTATGCTGCCCTTAAAGGCACACAAATGTCGAGATCGCGAGAAACTAAACAGCGCAGCATGTTGCAGCTTGATGTTGGCATGTTTGGCACAGAGTCCTGTGATGAAGACATCCTCAAGATAAACGAGCGTTGTATTCAATGCCGCCTCAAAGAGTCGCTCCACAACATCGATAGACATTAAGTATCCTGCACCGGACAGATATTTTGGGTATGCCTCACCTTGGAACATATAAAAGGGCATATACCATTTACTGGTCACATCACTCACTGGCAAAACATTACAGAACTGATGGCCGCGCATAACGCCGCTGGTGGCAGTGAGTCGATTCTTCTGCAACATCACCTGAACCGAACTACGATCGTGATAGTCGAGTGTGTCGTTATACAGTGGCACAGTGCCGCCAAGCAGGAAGTGCAACAGGTTTGGTACATTGACAAACGTGTCGTCGTCACATTTCAGAAAGTAGGCACAAGTTTTGGCACAACTTCTACTTATATGCTTCAATGCCATAACGGATTTCAGCGTCAAATTATTGTACGTATCAATGAAATTCTCTTGAATAATATCATTGTACAGTTCGCCTTCGTTGTGAAGACGCAGCTGCGTCTCGTTGCCCAGATGTTCTTCATAGGTGCTGCGGCCCACAATGAAGATAATGCGAACGCTGACCTTTAATCTGTCACCCGTCCCGCTTAGATAGTCGCCATAAAGCTGCAAGCGGGCGTCTGTTACCGGAAGGTAATGACCCTTTAAATGGCTATGCAAACGGGCAAAAGCAGCATAGTTGAATTCTGAAGTATTGCCCCAAGTCTCGCGTATTGTCTGTCGTTCCACAAAATTATTCAAATAAGTGCAGACGGCAATTATCAGAAACGTTTTGTTGCGACAAAAGTCACGGGGCATTATAAGCGCCGTATCCTGCTGGGCCTGTATGTAGTCCTTGATGTCGAGCGACGTGTTGGATGACCAGTCCGACAAGGACACTGAAAGAAGCCATGGTTAGTCATTGTACTATAATTACTGCAGTCCATTTCTACTCACCATGTCGCTTTTGCGCATTCATGTTGGGCAGGTAAGTGTACATCAATAGAATAAGAACAATGGAAAACAGCATGTAGGTGACATATCGCCTCAAGCTTCTGGGCAGTAGGAAGCGCGTCCGTTGTCGTCGCCTCTGGCTACTTTTTGACACGTGCAGTTTGTGCTTTGCCGGTTCGTCATGGGAATCTGCTTGCCCACCAATGCCGGCGCTAGCTTCTGCTAGCAGTGAGCACTGCTCCTCTTGCTCCACCAAATCAGGTGCCAAATGCACCATATTAAATACCTTGGCCGAAACAAACCGTAGTGACTTACAAGTCTCGAGCCGTTGTCAATACGACTTCCACTTGATTCAAACACATGATTTCACTACACTTAAACTATCAATTCTTCGAACAATTGAGATTGTTTCTTCTTTGTAACAGTAATAAGAGATTATTGTTTAATACAACTGAATCTATAGATAACATTTACATGCTTAGACAAATACATTACAAATATACTTGTACACTTTCAAACGGTCAGCTGTTTACAACTATCGATAACAACATGCATGTGAATGTGTTATATATTCAATGGCGTCCCCTCCGTGATCAATTTTCAAATACAGTATCGGACAGCTTAATTGGACCAGTGACAAAGACAAAAAATAATTGCCTGCCTATTCTTTATATATCAAAAATTCCAAAGATCGATGGTAGGTACATATATTAACCACCAATATGAATATATGACCCTAATTAACTGAGGTTTCCCCACTGCTAGGTAGGATTATGTAAAAAAGTACCCTATTTTTAGGTGACAACTTATTTGGACCGGGTACATTGCGAACTGGGTGCCATAAAACCCGGTTTTTTGACATCAAGTTGAATATATTCGCTATAAATAGATCAACTCTTCGAAGTCAGTTTAGTTATATCCTGCATCTCGGGTGCAACAAGCCAACAAGGACTATGGACAAACAGACTACCATTGTGCAACGGAAACTCATCCTGGAACACTTAAAAATCGGATAGTCACATCGCCAAATAGCTGAAATGGTCAATCTGAGCAGCTCAACTGTGTATAACATCATTCGGCGCTTCGTCGACGCAAATCGGATTGAGGGCAAGGGCAGAATGGCACCAAACAAGATTTTCACCGATTTTCACTGGTCCAATTAAGCTGTCCGCCACCGTATATATATTTTGCAAGTACACCCGATCATCCATCACTTTCAATGGCTATGTAAACATTTTTTTTTTCGAATTATAAGTGCAACTATGTATGTTTATATAGTTTTATCTAACTGCGCCATAGCAGTGCAATAAAAATTCGTTTATTTGGTTAATAAAAAATATTTGTATTTTAATATATATTCACTAAAAATTTATTTTAAATGCTATGTACAATGATATTTTGAATAAGTACAATAAACAAGATGAATATATTAATGTCAAGTGATTGTATTTGTTTTTGTTTTAGAGGAATGACATTGGTGATAATTTTGGGTTTGCGTCAGATAATAAGCTTATAATTAAAAACTATAGAAAAAGAGTTAAGGATACATGTAAATCTAGTTGCAATTGCTAAAATAACACCCGAAACCAGCAGCTGTGAGCATAGCGTTAAATAAACGACTTTAGAAATCCGCATCGAGTGTAAATACGTTGTCCAATCGATTTGATGTCACGCCCATGCGCTGATATTCGCCTACTTTTTTCTCGAAAAAGTTGGTTTTGCCGTCCAATGAAATCATTTCCATGAAAGTAAATGGATTCTTTGTGTTATAGATTTTACCCACACCGAGCTCCACCAATAAGCGATCGGCCACGAACTCAATATATTCTGACATCAGGGCACAATTCATGCCAATCAGATTAACAGGCAATGCGTCAGTGAGAAACTCCTGCTCAATGGTCACAGCATCCGAGACGATCTCAATGATGCGCTCACGGCTGGGGCGCTGTACCAGGTGCTGGAACATCATAACCGCAAAGTCGCAATGCAGCCCCTCGTCACGTGAGATGAGCTCGTTTGAGAACGTCAGGCCGGGCATGAGGCCACGCTTTTTTAACCAGAAGATGGAGGCAAAACTGCCGCTAAAGAAGATGCCTTCGACGGCAGCAAAGGCAATAATGCGCTCCCCAAAGTTGGCAGACTTGGATGCAATCCAAGAGAGCGCCCAATCCGCCTTACGCTTCACAGCCGGCATAGTTTCAATAGCATTGAAGAGATAGTCGCGCTGATGTGGATCACGAATATAAGTGTCGATTAGCACACTGTACATCTCCGAATGCACATTCTCCATGGCAATCTGAAAGCCATAGAAGCAGCGTGCCTCTGTAATCTGCACTTCCTGGCTAAAGCGCTCAACCAAATTCTCGTTAACAATGCCATCGGAGGCGGCGAAGAAGGCCAGCACATGTGAAATGAAATGACGCTCATTGTCCGTCAAGCGTACCCAGTCCGTCATGTCCTTGGATAGATCCACCTCCTCCACTGTCCAGAATGATGCTTCGGCCTGGCAGAGGAATACAAAATATTTAACTAATTAAACAATTTTTATCAAATGCAATTTCACAATTGATGTAATTATTTTGTCTTCTACAAACACATGTTTTAATTGTTTGTTGGCTATCGTTAATCTTGTGTGCTAACAATTCGTCACGTTTGCTACGTGACCAGTTTTGCCGCGCTTTAACTCAGAATTTCCCGCCATTTTCACCAAGTGCTTACTCAAATATTACACACATACATGAATGTATATATATTTTTATGTTGCCTTACCTTTTTGTACATTTGCCAGATGTCATGGTATTGAATGGGGAAGATTACAAAGCGTCGCGGATTTTCACGCAGCAGCGGCTCCACCGATGGGTCAAAGGGGTCTGCGACCTTCTCCATAATTGTTCCCTTGGCAGTGTTGGTGGCTTCCTTAATGTCATTACTATTATCTTCGTTCGGTATGGACATTTTACGAACATTTGTGGCGTTCTCTGTCAGAATTTTCTTGCTGGGGCTCTGTGTACGGGAAGAAAACATAAATATAAATACGAGACATTTAGAAATGACGCAATAACATTTTTAATGCCGATAAATTTCTTTAAAAAGTACATCATTTTGCACATGTTTATGTAAATGTAAATGTATATATGGTATGTACTGAGTGAAGCTAAAAACGTGTCAGAAACCTTTAGCGAGAACTTTTCCATGTTGTCAGTAATGTTTTCTTTGCCGGCAATTTGAGACTGAGCCATGTTGATTGTTTTTGTTGGTGTTATTTTTCACTAATTGAAATGCAAGCGCGTAAATAAAAATGAACTAAGTGCCGATATATAATTTGAGTTCCGCACTTTATGGATCTTTACTGCTCAGTGAATCAAGTAACAATGCATTTCTGCCTTATATTCATGGCGCGTATTCCTCGCGTACAGTTTCCTTTTCCCGCCATTGGTATCTTAACAGCTGTGTACGTGCAAAAAGTGAATGCCGAAAAGTGCTGTAAAATGTTTCAAGTGTTTAAGTTTTCCAACTCTGTATCAGAGCTGCTCAGGAATGAAACACCAGCTGCGGTATTTAAAACGCTAAGCTAAACTAAAAATAATAGAAACAAAAAATATGGAGTTGACACCGACAGACCATCACAAGCGCTTGGAATACTGTACGACAAGATTGCAATATCGGCAAGGCCGCGAATTAAAGGCCGTAAAGGTATGAATGAATAACTAGAATTTAACTAGAAATAATTGTGTTTACCTTCAGGTTTACACAGTTGCCAGTGAGTCCCGGCACATGTTGGTCTTTGGGGTGCCCAAAGTCAATCTGCATAATGACATTAAAAGCAGGATGCAGTCTTTTGGAAAACTTCGATCCTGCACATGCGTCACCACTGAATTGGCAGGAAAAAGTGTGTAAAGGGGCTACATTATCCTGACAAACCTTTGCTAAACTCTGTTATGTTGACAGTGGAATTGGAAGCCTTCACAGATGTTTTTGCGGTTCAATTCGATCGTCTAGAGCAGGCGCGGCGGGCTAAACAACAGCTGGATGCTAAGCAATTCTATGGCGGTATACTACACATCTCCTATGCACCCGAAAGAGAGACGTCCCAAGAGCTGAGAGAAAAATTTCTGCAGCGCCGTAAAGAGATCGCTTATCGTTTGCAGCACAATAAAATGGAGCAGCCCACCTCGAAGCGGAAGACAAAGAAAGCAGAATAGCGTTTAATTCACTTTTGTGTTGTCATTTTAATAAACCTAATTCATGATGACACGAGCCTCGATGGCAGAACGATCTCCGAATTATTGCAATACATATTGCGTTATGAAAATTTAGCACGATTCATTATTTCTCTTTCGTTCCGCGCAGCTCGTCATAGTATTTTAGCAAACCAATGCGTTTCGCCCACACTTGCGCACCATATTGTGCCCAGAAGCTGTAAGGGTTCACAATCAGTGGGACTTTAAAGGCGAATATATTAATCTACTTACATGCCAAACATTGCGCCGCCCAAATGTGCTGCATGATCGAAGAATTTCCAGCCCATTACGCAGCCAGCAAAATCAATGCCCATGATTACTTTGATAGCGGCACCGGCTGAGAACGTAACGGCCGGCAGGAACAATATACTCAATTGTGTATCGGGGTACTGTGCGCAAACATAAGCTAACACTGTCATGATGGCACCCGACTGTAAGCGAATTACAACGATTAATACAAAAATTATCTATTGAGTGAACCAGAAGACGTACCGCGCCCAGTGACATGCCCGGTTGCTTTGTGCCGGCCTTGTAGAGTACGCTCATCAGACTGGAGAAGACGCCAGCGCTGAGGTAGACAGCCATAAATTGCTCCTTTCCCATGGACAGAACGGCGGCATTAGAAAAGCTGTGCAGCACATACATATTGGCAAAAATGTGCATGACCGAGTAGTGACTGAATGTAGAGAGGAACATGGGCCAGCAAACGATGCCTGCAGAAGATTAAACAGTGAAAAATAGTGTGCCACACATTGGATAGCTTCACTTACGCGCAGCCGGATTCGATGTGAAATACGTCATCATAGTGTTACGCATGGCGGGCAAACGCCAAAGAGCAAACGCTAGCAGATTGCAGACCAATAAGGGTGCAAAGGTTTTATCGCCGGGTGACAGTGAGTCCCAGAAACGTTGCACGTCCTGCTTTAATTTCCATACGCCATCGCGATCCACAATTGATCGATTTTGCCAAAAACTAAAACGCGCCTGTTTTGCCTTGGAAATCATAATGCTGCGTGCGTTCTCATATTCCATAATCGCGGCTCCCGCAAAGCAGCCGATGCTGAACTAAACAGGGGATGGATACAGATCAATACGCCGGAATAATTGAGGGGATTACTTACGGCACCTGTAAACGCGATTGCCTTGACTATGTTTTTTGATGGTACAGTTCCACCCTCCGCCGCTGCCACCATCGGCTCAGCCACAGTGGGTTTGATATTGCTCCACCGAGGCCTGTGGGCATAAAAGTGACGCACCGGTGACTGCCATACTCTTTGTGTGGACAGATTGTGTCGGCATCCATGTAGTCTGAATCTGTAGTACAATAGGATTTCAATAAATAAATGTGCAGCTTGCTGTCTTGCTGCGTCCTTACTTACGTCACCTGAGTTAGCCAACTTTGACATAGCGCGCGATTAACAAGCATAATAATATGGGAATCAAAAATTTTGCATACAAAATTATAAATGAACAGACTATTTGCGTTATGCTTGCCGAAAACCTAAGCAGGTTGACATAAAAATATTGTGTTGTGTTTTATTTTCTGTGGATTCAATCGACCAAGATACCATCGAGTACCCTGGATTTTGTTGGCCCACGTTGTCGTTGATCGGGTTGGAATCGCCAAAGCCGGATGTTGTATTGGATATTATGTCGATTTCATTCAGTTATTCTTATTTAATGTATTATTTTCTTTGTATGCGCACTGAAACCCCGTCTTCTAGCTTACAGCTTTGTTTTAAACAATATTTATTAACTATATTTTTTTCTGCTCTTTGTTTATTTTTTGATTTGCGTTTTGTTCTTCCATCTGTTAAATTAACATTTTACAATTATGTTGTTAACAGCAAGCAGCTAATTTTATATAAAAATAATTTACGAATTTTTGATATTTTCACTGCATCTTCGGTGCTATATATTGTAAATAAAAAACACCCGCCCAATGTTGTGCGAATAACATAAACGAAGGCACAATTATGGTCTTATTTACACTTTATAGCTGGCTCCAATTTTTGTTTCTAACATTGGTAACATGACGATATTCAAAAGTTCCAATTAAAATATTTTAATTGTATGTTTTCAATGTTGGAACTTTTTTTAACATTTTTATATGTAAGTCAAGTTTAGTAATCTTTAAAAGTAATTGTTAATATATTTCGTGCATTTTATCTGGAAACAAAACATCTAAATACATTTTATTACTTAAAAATCTATCGCATATTGTTAATAACTATCGATACATTAATGCAATGCAAAGCATCGATATCATCGACGGAATAATCGATAACATGATAGTTCTTTTTGGAACATATACGAAAATGGAACATGTGCAGCAGGTAAACAAAGAAGTGTAGATTTGATTTGCTTATTTATTAAATTAAACTAACTACTTATAGGACAACAAAACCAAGGAAATTATAGAGCAAATAATAAATCTGAGTGTGGACGAAAATGAAACAGAAATCACTAAACTGCTGAAAAGCTTGCGCTTGCGGCTCACTCAAAGTCAGGCAAGTCAGGAAGTATTGGCCAACAATGCAGAATTTTCGAACTTTGTGCAAAATGTCGCCTTTAATCCGATTATGCGAACACAGCAGCGTGCGCTACATACTCTAACTCTTCAGGTGCTGGCAAACAGCATTGTTAACAACAAGAAAACACAAGCAGCAATTTGGCAGACACATGGCGTTCAAATCTACGAGCAGGCATATACACCTCCACTGGGTAGCTCGAACAATGTGCTGCTCATGATTATGTACAATATATACTTGGGTTTGGGCGTACATCTGGTTAGTGATCAGGTGGTGTTTCAATCCTGTGTACGTTTATGGCAGGCAATAAACGAAACGCAATCGGAGTTCAATTTTGAATATTTGCACTTTTTGCTGGAGCACTTTATAGTCCAAGCCGGACGCAGCTGTTTGGTGTGTTATCAGCGCTTAGACTTGGTGGAGGAGCGTATTGCCTTTCTGGATTATGTTGCCCACTATCTGCGGGAGAACAGTCCAAATGGCGAGCTAAGCTCCGTTATTTTACAGTTCTTTGCCAAAGAGTTTCGACTAAAATCTGATTGCATTTTACGTGAAACGATCAAACTGCGTAACCAGCTGCATCCGCGTGAGGTGCACTCGCTACTGCGGATCATAGCCAGCGCCAGCGGGTCTGAGAAATATGATAAAATCTATGCCAACGACCAATCATTATTTATCAATGTAAGCAGCCTGCTGCGCTGTGTGGTCGCAGCTGACAAGGAGTCTAAGAACGTTGGCAGCCTGGACAAACCCATGACAAAGCTAGAGGAGGTGGCGCTCAGCTCCAAAATAGATGCGGGCTATGAGGCGCAGGTATCTTTTGAGCTCAAAACCTTGCTGGTACGCTGTACAGCCAATTTGCTGTACGAGAATCCGGCGAACCGAGGTTACTGCCTGGATACACAACTGCTGCCGACGCTGCTCGAATGCACCAATATGGATGCGCGTAATCCTTGTAAGTGTGCTTTGAATAATTTGAAACCTCTGTGTTTATTTATTTACTTCCACAGTGATGCGCGAGTCGAGCATTCTGGCCATACGCAATGCCTGCATTAATTGCCCCGAGGCGCAACAGGTTATTGCGGGTTTGACCATGCAGGGCGCTGCTCCAAATGATATATTAAGCGAATTAAATCTGGATATGGGGGCCTTGCGTATCACAGATCGAACAGATAAGCAGAAATAGATTAAATCATAAGAGCGACTTGTTTTTAAAGTTATGTAATTCTAACTCGCAAATAATTCCGAATATGTTAGCTGCAAATGGAACTTATATTTTTTTAAATTTGTGATTTCTGTATTCATAAAATTGAAATAAGTAAAAACAATCATAAGAGTTGTACATAATGACAATAGATTCAATGACTGGAAGCTCTAATGTCCGAGTGACCACTGTATGTGCAGCAAATCCACTTGCTGTCCATTTGCCAAATAGGCACTAACAAGTGGTTAGCTGTAGAGTCCCGCACGACGTCATCCGTCGCCTAAGTGATGCGCTAATAGTAAATGACATAAGAAAAAAAAAATAAAGAGAAAATAGATCTAACAACATTCATAAACTCGTTGTCAACATTTTATAGCATTTTCCCCCAAAAACTGTTTTGAGACAGCAGTGGCCGCAGCGCGTGCTGGCATGCGGCTGAATGGCTGGCAGGCTGGCTGGCTAGCATAGTGTGTACGATTCAGTTATAAATAGCTGCCCATGGCTCTATATCATTAAAAAATTAGAGAGATGCCTAAATTCATCAATTTCTAATTTTATATTGAGACACACTACGCTGATGCTGGTGCAGAGATTCTTTATGGCGCAATTAAAAAACAATGACGCAGAGGTTCACGACAATGCCGAGAGAGTTCAGTGCTTGGACGTTGCCAGCTTGTTGGGCTTGGCCCATTAGCCCGAGTCTGCTTCTTCTGCAGGTGCACTGTTTGCTGTCGCAACGTTCGAATATATTTATATTTATTTATTTACCCCTGCCGCACACATGCTTCTCCTCCTCTTTACTTGTACATATCAAAATTCTTTTATGTAGAACACGCCGCCAACGCCGCAGTTATGTTTATGTTGCGGGCTTTTAACGCTCGCAAATCAGCGCCGTCGGCGACAGCGACCAAAGCAAAAACAATGGGGCTCCTTGTTTGCCTTTTGTTTTTATCATGCTGCCACCATTGCGACCAGGGCAACAACTGGCGATGTTGCCTGGCAATGCTGATGTTGCTGCTGCTGCTGCCGCTGCTGCTTCAGCCAGTCAGTCAGTCTGTGCCAGTGCTCTGCATCAGCCAGCAGAAGTTAGCGGCGGTTTTCGACCTCGACGTGATTTTTGTCTGTGCATTTCTTTTGTACCACTGTGGCAAATTCGTTTACGTACCGCCGTCTGTATTTTTAAATGGTCCATTTATTTATTTATTTAGAAGCTCTTTGGGTTTTATTGTTCCGATATTAGCAAAATTTATTTTCGCCTCGTAAACGGTCCATCAAAAACAAACAAGTCAAAATATCCAGAAAATCGAACGTGAACCATAAGTTTAGTTTAGTGCTAGATCGGAAGCTTTAATGGTAAACAATGCTGCACTGTTAATTGTTGCTGTTACTGGGTGCATGTATGTATGTATATAACACTAAATTATTGGCTGACAGTTATGATGCGCGCTCCGCTATACATTCAAATCTGACATTTCGTTGACATAATTTATGTTTATCATTAAACTAAGAAGAATGTGGACGAGGCCCATGCGACGCAATATTAATAAACTAAAATAAAAGACAGTGTTCGCATCTAAAGACAAACAAATAAAAAGTAAAATGTGGCCCACAAATTTGTTTGCATAATATATTTATTTATTTAGATTTAGACTAAAACATTTCTTAGTGCTCGTGTGTGTGTTTGTTCGTTTGTCTGTATAGATTGCAATGCATACCTATGTACTATGTACTATATTTATACATATATATAAAACATTTCAAATGTCAAAACTGTCAATATGCGCGGCCACCAAAAATTAAAGACAATGAGATGTTGAAATATTACCGTTTGAACAATTTTGTCATGCGGTCAATCAGATGGACGGATGGATGCTCATATGCGCACACATTACCTAGGCCGTAAAGAATGTACATGTATTTACACATACATATATATTTATATATGTATGTGTCTAGACAAAGCTTGATAACTGTACATTTTGTCTAAAAATACGAAATGTTCAAGACAAATTTGTTTAAAACAAATGGCGAGCGCGCCAAATGCGTAAAGTAAAATTTCGTACCGTGCAAAATACATACAAAAATAAAAGTAACAAAATTGAACAAATAAGCCAAAAATATAATAAAAACAAGCAAGAAATGCTATGTTAGAGACACCGAAAATTACATACCCTTACTGAACGAAGTCCAATGGCCCGCATCTTAATTTCATTATGTATTAGCTAAAAACCGATTGATTATTCCTTTGGAAGCTATATACGATGCTGATCATATCATGGATTATCATGATATTGACTCGACTTTTAATGGGGATCAATAAAATATGCATACTTGATGGGGTCAGAGAGACGTCGCTTAATGCGTTACACACTTCACGACATAATAATAATACCCACTGAGTAAGGGTATCCAAACATACAATTAGTGTAAATATGTAGCACTTGCGGGTGTAATACAAAGAACTCTCCCGCTAAAGAGATCATTGTCTTTTTTTAAATGTGGCAAATGACGCACTTCGACGACGACTGACGCAAATGCAACTCCCAACTGCACCAGAGGCAAACTCATTCAGTTCAGTTTGTTTAAAAATACAATGCGGAAGTAAAACACAAGAAGGTGGCAGCAACAAAAGATGAAAGGATCTGCAAGTTGATCGAAGCAATAAATAATATAAATATTAGGTGATGAATTTATGGATTTTCCCCAAGTTAAAAGCGACATTTTCTAACTCTGTGTTAATGCGCAGCATTCAACATTTTATGATCCACATAATGTATAAATTTCATTATTTACTGTGATGGGCAACACGGCAATTAAGGCACACATATAATATATGTACTAGGAAAAACCCGACTAGTTGCACGGTGGGTACACATGCCCACAAAACAACCGCTCTATGGCACTTTCACACGCACACACGACACCACCCACGCTGCCGCACCTAATTCTCGCAAAATAATTTGCAAGATACACATATAGAAAAACAAAATATGTATTTGTTTCATTTTAAGAAAATGCTTTATAAAATGGAACATTATTTTCAAAAAAAATTCCGAATATTTTTTTCATCGTTCTTGAATGTCTTCGCTAATTTGCTTAATTTCTGTCAAAACCAAAACAAAAACAAATCGAAAGATTGACGGGCCCAGGACGGTTTACGAAACATTTTCGTTGCCAAAACGACGACGCTAAAAACAACATGTATATAAATTCTCCAAAAGAAGCATAATTAATTGCTTTCGCCAGACAAATGTGCTGAGAATATGTTGTTTTGAATATTGAACCTGACAAACAAAAATAACCGCAAGCTGAAAAAAAAAAACGAAATGAAAATCGCGTAAAATCCGCCAAAAGACACCTGCTGATTTATAATTACGATGATGGGTTTTTTCGCCTAAACAACTGACAACTGAGCATATACGCAACATGACTTCATTTGACCGAGCATTATCCGCTCTGTTTTGAATTTTTACTTTATTATTTCTATTGTTTTGTGCATACTCACAGGAACGTGACCTGGCCCATGTGCGTGTGGATTTGCCATTGGTATTGCCCGGAGACTGCGAACAGTCGGCATCGCAACTGCTGAGCCCGTAGAAATTGGACGTGTGCTGAAGCGCAATAATGAAGCGCGACGTTTCCACCTCGACCATTGGCCGAGATGAGGCCCGGCGACCGCTTATGGAGGCCTATATGTTCCAGCGTCGAATGCTGCTCGGTTGCAGCCTGCTGATGGTAATCTCGCTGATTGTTTGGATTGTGGCCATCTCGACGGATCACTGGATTATAATATCTGGCGGAAACGGTGCGTAAAATGTGTATGTGTGCAAACTTGCCAGCTGATGGCTCATTTACCCGTTTCTCCAGGCATCTTCATACCGGAATCGCGTCGCTTCTTTATGAATTCTCATTCGGGCTTATGGCGTCATTGCCGCAACACAATTGTCCCGAATGCACTCAGCAATGCACAGGTTGTACGCAACTTTAGCTCCATGTCATACACCTCACAGTCGAACATCAACGATGCCAAACGTAATCTCACCCACATGGAGTTCATCAAGCAGTTTGCCACGGAGAAACTCGATGAGTCCGGTAATTTCACAGAACCGGCGCGTCGACGCATGTTTGCGCATTGGGCTCGCGGCGAGGAGGAGGAGTTCCAAACCTTTCGCAGCGCCTTCCATAAGCTGGTCATGTCAACAGAGGCGAATCAGCGTGAATTTAACTCCACTGCCGTCAAGCCTATTCCCATCGATCCGCTCGATGTGAGCGGCATCATTAAACGGAACACATTCGGCTCGGCGCTACAGCGCGTCAACTACAACAACACCTGGTCATACTATGTAATACCGGAGGTGGCACAGCAGTCCATATTTAGCAACTGGACGGACTATCCGTTGGTGGTGCGTCTCCTAGGCACCTACATCCGCGACATTGGCATACCCGCTTTTGTGCTCAACGAGGAGCGCGTCATTTTGATACTCGTGCCACCACTGCCACCCAAGAAAGGCGGACAGACTGCCCACTACAGCTATATACCCTATCGTAAGTCAACTCTATTACATAAGAGCACGTTTTTCCTTGGTTCAAGTATAGGCAACTCAAGAGGACTTAACATTTCGGCCCTTTATCCGTCTAATAGTATTGACAGTTAGGTCTTGATTATTTTTTTTTATTTATATAAAGTAAAAATAAATTGTAGACACAATATAGTCTTTTTTGGTCTTTTAGTCCTTGATTTAATATATAGCTTTAGCATCGATTTGGAAGCTGCTAGGTTAAAAGGTGGAATGAATTAATTCAGCAGTGATTTTCATTTTCGTATTTATTTCAATCACTTTCTAAATAATAACATCCCATCTTCAAAACTGAGGTATTTTAAATGTTGACACGCAGTGCTTACAGTGTGAATGACCGATAAATAATAAAATATGTCCTAGGAAAAATCACATAATATGCAGAATAAATTTTTATTAAATGTCTTCAACAGCTCGTTGTAAGTACATTGACATGTTTCCCAACTCGAACACACTACGCAATGAGCCTGGCTTTGATGACGAATTAATGGGTAGGTACATTTATGTCCATTTATTGTTTCCGTATTTATTTGGTAGTGGCGTGGAACTTTCTTTCAGATTATATAAGAACGCAGGCATCCTTTGCCTGCATCACGCTGTTTGTCATGAGTCTGGGCGCTGTGTTCTCCTTCTACACGTTCATGAATCCGCGCTATATGTTTAAACGTCTGGCTGGCGGCATACATTTGGTAGCTGCATCCACAGCGCTTGTCGTGATACAAGTGTTGTTCTCCTCCATCGACTACACTAAAGATCATTTGTTCTACGCATATCCGGATGATGCAGAATTGACGTGAGTATAACGTTATTCGTTGTAATATGCTCTCAACTGATATATTACTATATTTCTAATATCCAGCTATGGCTACGGAGTCTATTTGGCGTGGTTTACGTTCGTGGTTAATATTTTATGCGGTGTAATGTTCCTCTGGTATTCTGGTAAGAAAAAAGGCGCTAAGGCCCCCAATGATGAGGTTGCCATGGCGGACGAACCCACCATAATGGGCAGATAATGGAGCTGCCCACATGTACAGCTATCAAAGACCAAAGATCCACACCAATCGTTGTTGATTGGTACTTTCGTTTTACATTTGTTATTTGTTATCTTCTTAATAATACACATGTATAATTTCAGTTGATGTATAATGATCTAAAGAGTACTGAGAAATAAATAAATCATTTGTTTACCTGTAATTCAACATTTTCGATTTAAGTTCGTTACATTGCTGGTAAATGCATTTCCTCAACAATGCGCGGTCAGAAACTCTGGTCACTTTCGATAAAATATCGATTGACCGAATAGTATAAGAATACATTCCGCGAACTAACTTGACTGTGGTTCAGTTCAGGCAGTAGTTCCATCAAACTAAGATCGTTTCGCCACAACTCTGTTAGAGATGGAAATTGGGGCTTACGTATATCGGCAATACCCGCTGCTTTCATTTGTTTTGGTTATTAGTCGGGGCGAATCAAATTGAAAGCAACGAAATGGAAGCGGATTTATTAACCAAACGGACGAAAGAGCTCACCCCTGATGAGTTATTGAAAATGGAGGAGCAAAACAAACGTTTGGTACCTGAATTTAAAGCGAATAAACTGGAAATTGATGCACAGCGTCATTGGGATTTATTCTACAAGCGTAATGAAACGCGCTTCTTTAAGGATCGACACTGGACAACGCGCGAGTTCCAGGAGCTGCTCTTCGGGCAACAGAGCACGCGGTCAGGCGAGAGGCGTACCCTCTTCGAGGTGGGTTGTGGTGTCGGTAATCTAGTATTTCCGCTGCTGGAGGAGCAAATAAGGGAGCAAAATAATGATGAGCACGGATTCTATTTCTATGCTTGCGACTTCTCACCACGTGCCGTAGACTTTGTGCAAGCCAATGCATTGTACGATTCGAAATATATAACTGCCTTCCAGTGCGATATAACGACGCAACAGGTGCATCAGCATATTACCGGCGAAAGTCTCGATGTGTGCACAATGATCTTTGTGCTATCCGCCATACATCCAGATAAGTTTGCTGATGTCGCACAGAATCTATGGAAGCTACTCAAGCCAGGTGGATTGGTTCTGTTTAGAGATTATGGCCTCTACGACATGGCACAACTGCGTTTCAAGCCGGGCCACAAAATCGCCGAGAATCTGTATATGCGACAGGATGGCACGCGTAGCTATTACTTTGAGGAGCAGCAGCTGGCACAGTTGTTTACCTCAAATGGATTCGAAGTGCTGAGCAACAGTTATGTGCATCGGCGCACTCTCAATCTGAAGGAGGGCATCGATGTGCCACGCATCTTTCTGCAGGGCAAGTTTAGAAAGCGGGCAGCGGTTCATTGATTCATCTGTTCACCATATCAATTATGTATATATATTCATTTGTAGTTTAAATCAATAATAATTACATTGCTTGTAGGTCAACGTTCAATAAATATTTGTATGTATGTATATGTTGTATACATGTGTCGTATATATGTGTGAGTTTTTATGTATTGTTTATATATTGCAATACTCTTAACTATTATTTGTTATTAAACCAACTTGGAGGCCAAATTTACCAGCATCTTTTTACATTAGCCAGTTGTACAGCAGGAATTAGATTCATTACAAAATGCTTTTGTTTTAAAGTTACTTAGACAGCTGGTAAATTGGCTATATTTGTGTTACTTTCATTTGTTTTTGTAGGTATTAATGTGTGCTTAAATCTAAACGAAAATTACATAATTAGTAATGTACATTTTTACCAACAATTAGAATACAATACAATAATACATACGAACAACTAATAGTGACAATTAATATTCAACAAATTTTCAACGGTTTTAAGTATTACTGCGGTACACTGTTCACAGTTCAAAACGCCCCAACGTTGCCTGGGCCTCAATCTTATAATGGTTGTTCTTGTACACCGTCCACCGATAATACCTCATTTGGTAACGTGCGAATGCATACACATAAATATATATGTATATAGTAATGATATAATAAATATACTTGAAATTTGGCTAATTGGTTTGTTGTTGAACTCGGAATGGTCAGGCTCACTATTCCAGACCGTGCTCAGCCAGCTTGCCGCCATTGCTGTTGCTATGACCCATTGGTGTTATTTCGACGCTGGAGTCAAAGCTCTTGGTCAGCAAATCGCTGCTTGTGATGGAAGTCGTGTTGCTGCTCGCTGGCACGTTGCTGCCCAGTCCAGAGAGGACAGCAATGCCATCATTCATATCGCTTTCGATGCTAAAGCTATTGCTGCCATTCTCATTGATCAGCGACAGCGTTTGCATTGGCAACATGTCGGTGGGCTGCGTATCCGCAACGGAATCGTATGTCTTCGACTTGCTTACCGACAGCGGACTCTTCTCGTAGTCGGTGCCCGGGTCGGTGGCCTGTGTTTGCAGCTGGAGCAGCGAGTTGCGCTGCGTGTGCTTGTCGAATTTACGTTGCGGTGGTTTTGGCGGCTCCTTATCCTTCTCCTTGTCCTTATCTTTCTTCTTGAAGCCGGTAAAGGCCTTGTTCGCCTGCGCCTTAATGCCTTCCATGCTGGGCCTTATGATCGAGGTGCGTGTACCGCTGCTCTCTTTGGTCGACGGCGATTCCTTAGAACCTGGCTCCGTTTCCTCCGTTACACTGGCCAGCTGCTGCTGCGGCGCCGGTGCCATGGTGAGATCCTGAACTTGTATGGGAATATCATCGGGCAGTTTTTTCGTACGGAATGAAGCGTTCGTTATCATCGACTTGGACACAGACGTTGTCACCGTATTTGTTGCCGGTGTTAACGCAACGCTCAGGCCCATGGGTCCATCGTTGGGCTGGCCCGATGGATTCGCATGCAGCGAATTGCGCACAGCATTTGTGACCAGAATCAATTCCGTGTACATCTCATAACTGGCACGATTGTGGATGTCTTCCAGTGTCTGTATGGCAACAGTGCCATAGCCATTAAACATTGCATAGTAAATGGCGTGCACCAGTTCGATGAGAAAGGATGCAGAGAGCGGTATGCGCGGCGAGGAGGGTTTGGGGAAGGTGGCACCTGTAGCTGGATCCGAGCTAAAATACATAGTATATATGAATACAGTTATATCTATATCTCCATACAGTAGTCGCTCTCAAATATGAATTAGTACAGAACGTTAAAAACGTGTTTATCCAACTTGAATACAAATTGCTAATTACTTTTGTCTTTTTTTAATTTTTGGACTGCCATTTGAATTTTAAAACAATTTTAAATATGATGGTTTATTAAATGCAATTTTTGTTTAGTTGTTAAGGGGAAGGAAAAAGACTTGCAGCAATTGAAGAATCGAATTGTTATTTTATGGGAGTGACCACTGTCAATCTATATCCTGGATGAGTCCACTTACCCGTAGCTCATGCGATGGCTATGTCCCGATTTGGTGGTAAATCCCTGATTGACCAGCTGTGATGTCACGCGGCACAGATGCAGCAGCGAGGACTTTTGAGTGAGGCTCACCTGCTGATTGTAGCAGAACAGCAGAGCGGTGAGGATGCGCATCCTATTCTGGGCATTGATCGATTCTATCCGCAAATGTGGTCCCCATTTGACTTCACGATTGCAGTTCTCCTCCCAGCGTCGCAGATCGGTCATGGGCAGGTTCTTCAGCTCGTGGTAGACGGACACCTGCGCCAGGATGGGCATACGAAAGGCGACCACCTTCTGACCTCCATCGTCGGTGGACACCTCGCCGTTATAAATGCATATAAGTAGCGTCTCCACGCCGCGCGATGCCTTTTTGTCGCCTGCGGCGACTGCATGCAGGTACGTGTATATCAACACGGGTATGAATTGCAATGGGAACTTGTGGAGCGTCACCTCCGGCGCCCGGTAGAATGACAACAACTGCTGGCAAATATCGTGCACCAGATCCTCGTTGCGCTGCCGTTCACTGAATATTGTGAAGATGGCCTCGGCGATTTCGGGATCTGTTTCGTGCTCGACGACGAATGCCTCGGACTCCGCAGGCTGACGCCGGGCGCGCTGATAGTCCGCTAGCCAGTCTTTCACCAATTCAGCCATTATTATGTATTAGAAGTACTTAATTAGTTTGCTACTGGCTGCCTTCTAATCTTTTTCAAGCATAAACCTTGCATATCTGCGCAGGGCTTCGTACACAACGAAAACACTAGTTCAGCGGAACTAGCGCAAGCTTTTTAAACTTTGTTGATTTATAATAATTGAGATAGCTTAGGTATGTGATCCATGTTCAATAAGAATAGTAATATAATATATACATTACACTGTCAGATGCACACAAGACGACCGGCGCAAGAACAGAGAACCGTTTTCAATATTGGATTCACTGACTTTGCCACCCTGGTCGATTACGTTAAACTTGCAGCTCTGCGATGTTCTCACCAAATGAATCAAATCCAATTGGAAGTGCTCATATACATAGCACGCAGTTACATATATACACTGCATATATATGTACACACATATATAGTTGTAATTATTATTAGCCATTTTACGACGAAAACAAACTCTTAAATAATACAACAATCAATTTTAAAATTTAATTGAATGCCAAAAACAGATTTTATAAACGATAAGTAATAACTGAAAAAAGTACTTACTAAAACGCGGAAGCAAATCAATTGCTAAAACAGAAAAGAATATCAAGGAAAACAAAGTGCCAAAACAATCATCGTACAATATTTTTAAATGCTTTGAGTAACCTCCAGAAAAAAACTACAACAACAAATAACTAAGGAGAGAGATAAAGAGAGAGAGAGAGAGAGAGAGTGAGGGAGAGAATTGCAAGCGCAAAATGGGTAACGCGGGCAGTTCGACTGTGCATATGCATCGTGAGCGCCACAAGTCAACGGACCTTTCAACGCCAAGCTCTCCCGCACATTTTCGCGACTCAGTGTCAAGTGTTGGCGCTGGAGCGGTTGGCGGGGCTGCGGCAGCTTCGGGCGGTGTGGGAACAGGCGGTAGCGGCAGTGGTAGTGGCAGCGGCGGTGGTGGCGGCGGACAAGCTTTCTCATTCGATAAAAAACATACGGCAGTCTTAACTGAGGGTTCGTCGCAAGAAGACGACGACGAGTATTTTACGAGAGCGGGCGGCAAGCGCACAGCTGATAACGAAACAACAACAACAGCAGCAGTAGCAACATCAACAACGACAGCAGCTGACAGAGAACAAACAATGGATGAGAATAACGATGAGGATCTGGAAAAGGCAATAGGAGCACTGCAGTTGGCCGATGAGGAGTACCAACTTAAGAAAACTGCGCTACCCACTGTGTTGCGCTGGGATTACGGTGGAAAAAATGTGACCATATCGGGCACATTCTCCAAATGGAAGCCCATCCCGATGGTGCGCAGCCATGGTAATTTTGTGACCATCATCGATTTGGCCGAAGGCGATCATCAGTACAAATTCTGTGTGGATGGCGAATGGAAGCACGATCCCAAGCTGGTAAGTTACTTTTAAGTTTCCAAGTTGCGAAAAATCGATAAGCGTGCAATGTTTACAATTGCTGCTGACGCAGTTGACAACTTATATGCCTATCGAAACTTTGCAAAATGGGTATATTAAGTCAATTAGGAATCAACAAAAGCAGACAACTCCAACAATATTTATATTCTGGATCAGAATTAGGAGTTAATTAAATCTTGACATTTTCGCCGGTTTGTCCTCCGAGCTGTCAGATGTAATACGTGAGCTAGCGATCTTTGTATGCAGATTTCTGATACCTCACTCACATTTTATAGATCTTATAATATTAATCGATGAAGTTTTACATCGAAAATTCAGCACATTTGAAGTTACTTAAATAAGTTAAAAGTACTTTAAAATGTAGTCGAGCTGTGTATAGGGTATCTCTTGCTTCGGCACTCTAGAATACATCACTGTTGTTTTTCACTAATGCGTTGTGTAATCACTGCTGGACTGTAAACAAGGCGAGTCGAACATCTGCGTCGCCGGATTTAGCTTTCGGGGCTGACTGTGCTGAACTATTCGAAATCTATGATTATTTATCGTTCTAATTAAAATGATTTTTGTCTCAACTGCACTTACAGAAAAGCGTCGAGAACGATGAGGGCGACAAGAACAACTTGGTATCGGTGCGTGCCTCAGATTTTGAAGTATTCCAAGCGCTGGCCAAAGACAGCGAGAATGTGCCCAACTATGCCGAAAAGGAATACTCACAGGAGGTGCCGCAGGTGAAGCCCTGGGAGAAGGTTTCCGGACCGCCTGTGCTGCCGCCGCATCTGCTGCAGGTTATACTTAACAAGGATACACCATTATCGGTAATACATGCCAACATTTAAGTGTACAATATTATGTTAAATTTTATATCGTGTTCCAGTGCGAGCCAACATTGCTGCCAGAGCCGAATCATGTCATGTTGAATCACCTGTATGCGCTGTCCATCAAAGATGGGGTCATGGTGCTCAGTGCCACGCATCGGTATTGCAAAAAATATGTGACAACGTTGCTCTACAAACCCATTTAGGCCAGGCCACAAATACTACAAATATTTTTTTATATATATACATAATACATACGTGTTTAGCTGTAAGCGGATTTCAAGTGCTCGTTATATTCGATCTATATACTATACGCTGAAAAGTCAAGTACATGCGCATATTCATTTTGTTAAGCGTTGTAATTTTTTTATTAGTTAAATATATATATTTGGAATTTTAAAAAAATATAATTTGAGTATGATTATTGTTCTGTGTCATAGTTATTTTATTGTTATAGATTTGTTTTTTGTTTTATTGTTGCGATTTGCCTCTTTTTTACTCACTAAAATATTAAATTATGTAAAGCTTTTGGTTCTCTGTTCCAATTTGATATGTGACTAATACATATTCTAGCGATAAATTTCAGTTTCTAACGGCTATCGAAATGATTGTACCGAATCTATTTAATTAATTGATTATAGAATAACACACTTTGGATTTTCAGTAAATTCATATCACAAGTCCACAGCTGGCGTCTAGTAGTGTCTATTAGAATACACTCTGAGTACTCTGTATATATATATATAGTGCTATAGATTAATTCCAGCTTGCTGCAAAATCTCCTCTACATCAATTTCAACTTATTTTGGTCGATCTGTTCGACTGGCAGCAGAACCGATGGGGATGCACTCGGATTGCTAGGAAACTCCATGGTTTGCTTGGCCAGATAGGTCTCGTGCATTTTGTTGGATGCGCGTTCAAATTCGCCATCCTCGTCGTATAGCGCTTTGGTAAAATATTCGGTAAAGAGACGGCACATATATTGATCCTTTGTCGATGGCCACCAGCCCTCCAAGAAACCAATATGGCCGCCACGTGCGGTAATTATAATCGCCACATGTGTACACTGATTGGCTGCCTTGATGGGTATCGCCTCCAAGGGCTGAAACGGATCATCCGCTGCACTCAGGCAAAGCAGCGGAACACAGATTTGATCCAATTTATTATGAAGTGTTGCATCCGTGTAATAATCATTCACATGGGCATAGCCAAATTGTTTGGCCGTAAACAGCGCATCAAATTCCTTGATAGTTTTGCACTAGCCAATATAATAATATATAAATAATCAATATTTATCCATTCATGTCTCAATCTGACTTACACGCAGTATGCGCTGCATATCAATGTCCGAATCCTGATAAATATCTCTGTAGACCTCCAAGTGATTGCGCAGCGTGCGACACAGACTACCGGCCAGATGACGTCCCAGCAGGTTATTGATGACCGGCTTCTCAATGCTCGCGCTGCCCTTGTGCACATCCCAAGGAACTGATATTATCTTGGCAGCCGACAGATTAACACGCGCCTCGTCGCTCTTGCGCGCCAAATAGTTGCCTGCATGTGTAGTTAATTGGATTACGAAAAATTTGACAAAAAATAAATTTAAATTTGCTTTCACATACCGAGTATAAGGCCACCCATGGATATGCCGGTGGCGCCCAGCTTGCAACGTGCTGGAAGTGCGCGGCGCACATGGTGCACAACCTCGCACAGATCTTCACAGTTGGCGGCACAGTAAAGGCGGGGTGTCTTCAGCTCAATACCACCAAGGCCTCGATTATTAAAAACAACCACACGCATGGCCGCCTGTTGGGCGGCAAAGACCAGACACTTAATATACTCCGCCTGCGATTCGCCAGTCAAGCCAGGCAATATTAGCACGCAAGGTGCATCCTCGCCGCAGCCATCCTCCATCCAGTCGAGAGCCACCTCACCGCCATCCTTCAGGCTGAGTATCTCCCTGCGCAATCATGAAAAAATATTTAATTTAATTATGACTACAAATAGCTTGAAATTTTATGTATTATGACTTTAAATTAATTTACAATTTCCCTAGCTATGCTTATCTCATAAGTTATTTTATTAGCTGAAGATAAGTAAATGTTAAATCCATACGTATCTACTACTATATCTTATGAATTTGCATTTATAATTGTAACAATCTTATCTTCAAAATCCCATTATATTTTTTTTCTCCCAAGTTCATTTAAAAAAGATTATGACTGTACGCTGTGAGCCGGGTCGAGATCTTTGGAATTATGGGCAAATGACTATGCATAATTGATAATGATAAACTTATGCATATATTTTGAGACTCTGTACACAGTATCAAAGGTCACCTTGGTGAAACAACTACTTACCGGCGATAATTGACCCGAGGTAGACCCTTGGAGCGCAGCAGGCTTGCAAGAACAGTCTGAGCACGACTCTCCACACACCAGAAGGTAGGCCAATACTTATTCTCCAGCGTGGGCATCTTTTTGATCAGGTACTGCTTGAAGGGTCCATCGGAGCAGGCAATGATCGGGCGCTGTGATTTTTGATTGGTTAGAAAGACAGTTAAAAGTAGATTACGTAAGTGGGAACTCACCTTTACCACCTGAATGAGGTAATAGACAACATAGGCAACTATGGCCAGGCCTAGAGCATGCAAGCGCGGCAAGTGCGACAGATACGCGTACATTGAATAGAACATGGTGACTGAGGCAACCTCTGTTTGTATTCCTCTCAAAGCAAGTTTCTCACTTTGATCCCGAGCGGGGCGACTGCAATTGAAGCAAACGCGGGCAAATTACAATTTATGACAAAGCGCTCTCATATTCGAAATTGCTGAATGGGTCTGGCTGCACAATATATATATATATATGTATTCATGTACTTGTACAAATACACAAACCTCAAGAAAAGCAGTGTAAGGGGCATATCTTATCGTTTTTGGCCTATAGTATACGTTACTATATTTATCATTTTCAATTGAGAACTGGCCAGCTGAACGGAACGGACACTTGAACCTGTCTTGTCGTCTTTCATTGTTATCAGCAAGCACAAAAGTGGGGTTGATTACGCAGATTTTATTTATACCCTAGTAGAGAGTAGCTAAGCATAGCATATGTATATATTCTTGATCAGCAAAATAGTCATGACGATTTTTAAAACATCTTCTCAACTATTTTACTAATCTCAGCAAACGCGGGCTAACAATTTGGCCAGTTCATAATCGAAGTGCTATTATATAGAAACAATCGGACGATAATTAAGTTGCCGCAATATGAGGCTGCAAGGGTATTTAATAATCGGCACTCCGAAGACAATAGTTTTCTCCTGTTTAATCGCTCTCACTCACAGCAGTTCCCTTTTAAGTTGTAGATTTCGTTGCTGTTGTCGTTGTTGTGGTTGTTGTGAGTGCAGGGATTGTTGTTTGTATCGGGGCAGCTGTTGTGATAATGCTGCACTTGCGCTTCTGCTGTTGTCATTAATCATGAGTGCAAATCGACCAATGCTGAGCAAGTCGTTGTTCAGGTTTAGATTTTGGGTTTTGATGACCGCCTTTAGCGGCATCTTAACAAAAGTGCACAGCATGATTTCGGAGCAGTGGCAGCAAAGTTTAACTAAAGTTTATCACACACTACGGGCATTCAATAAATGTTATTATCGTCTGCCATATAAGTATGAACATATATAAATATATATTGTCACACTTTTACTGACGCCTTGCATAATATTGTTCCGTGAATAGTGGTTTTTGTGCGCTTACCTTGAAGAAAATGTAAAATGATGAAAATTTTATTATAATAATTTAGATAATTTTTTGAAACAATGACACCAAACTTAAAACGAAAATATTGAGTGTTTTTTGTTTCTTATGTTAGTACTATTGCCATTGGCTTACAGTTCAGTAATGAGCCATGGTTCAGTTTATGACCCGGTGATTTTGCTATCGAATGGTAAATTGCCCATTGAAACTATGGCGTGCACACACACATACGCAGTCACACACACAGTTGTATATGTAGATGATGCTCACGAACACAATACTTACATACCTTATTGAGGTTTTGCTTGGCATCACGTGCAACAACCAACAAAATCAATAGTCTGGGCCAAGGGTATGTAGAATGAACCTTTGTGCTATTTTTGGTGAATGTTAAGGTGGGTGGCGTAATTACAGTGCCAATTATGACGCACGCATATTATAATCTATTATTCAACTTGCCTTTACAAGTTGCAAGCTAACGACGTCAATTTTGTTATCGTCGCCGTTGTTGTCCTAACGAGTTTTGGTTTATTTATTTTTTTTGTAGAAAGGAACTGTAGTTGCTGGTTGTGCACAAGCAAATTATATAACAACAAAATCGATCACATGCTTATTATGCAATTTTTTTTAGACAAGTACACATTTTTGGACAGAATTTGTTTATATCGAACTGAAATTGTAAACAAAAACAATTAGCGCACATGTAAAAGTAACTAATGTCGTTCGGGCGAACTGGTTAGTTCGCTCATAAGCTAACATTCGCTGTTCTGTTATTAACAGCAAGTATTTACTTTTAGCAGAAAAAAAAGTCGTTTTCCAAAACTATTTATCCTGCTGTGTCTGATTTTAACTAAAAAGGCGCCAACGAAATTGCTGTTAATGCACAGATAATGCACTGCTGTTACTCCAGTAGGCTATTGTTATCGATATCGGAAACATAACAGCTGACTGTTCCACTTGAGTATCGATTATACAGCTCAGCATCGAGTACAAGTGCAACTGCTGTCGGGGTCGGATCGTCTGTGTCGCTCAGCTTGTTGGTGTTTTTGTCGTTTAAAGTGTTTTTTTGTTCAACTATTTCGCATGAAAATAAGTGTGCCAAGTGTATCAATAAATATTGGGGCCAAATACGACGCCCAGAATCGATTGTGCAGTGGTCTTTAAATAGTTTGCAAATCGCAGACGCAAAAAAACAAAAAAAAACAATGAATGATATGATTCAATGACGTCGCGAAACAAAATCGTGAATCGACAAAGAAAAGAGCGAGAAGAGAGAAGGCAAAAGGCCCAGCGAATAGCCGCTTGTAATTTGTATGTTTATGCGGGCTGCTGCTGATGACACTCCATATCAAATCAGAAATTTTCAAATAAAAGTAGCCAACATAGAATAATAAACAAAATTTAATTAATTGAAACATGTGCTAGAAACCTGATAAAAAAAAATACACACATACCAGATGGGTTCACGAATCAAGTGAGTATTTTATCTGCTGACGAGATTTCCAACTGCGGTTGGAAAAAAAATATATGTACATATTTGCAGTGGGCGTAACGCTTGGCTGAACAGTGAAACTTATAACAATTGCATCTTTTTACATACCCTGTATCCAAATAAAAAGTGTTTCCCAATTAAGTAGTGCAAGTGTACGTAGTTATCCGAATATTCAAGCATCTCTTTCCCGTCAGAGAGAAACATGATGTGCAATGCAATTAGCTGCAATTTGATGTTGGTGCACGCTTTGACTACATCACTTTTACGAATGTACGAATAATAATAATACTATTTATTATTGTCATCGACAGAAACGACGTTAAAAAACTCTTCGAGTTCTGGTGCGAAGTGAAGCCAACTCGCGGCATCGATAGGGGCACTGTTAATCGCAATGGTGGAGGAGCAGCAGCAACGCCCGCTGGCGTTATTATCGAAAGTTTCCCGGAGGGCTTTCGCGATAAAGAGATGCTCAACAACATCCCATCGTTTGCATTTCCCTGCGATATGTTAAGGTGCGTTCTTACTCATCCTTATCCATTTATTATTTATAACATATGCACGTTTCCGGTTTAATTTGCGTTAGTCATGTATGTGCTTAGACAACAGTCAATAGACAACAAAAAGCACGAAACAAGCAACATATAGAAAAAATTTGATGTTTGATGTTCTGTGGTCACAGTGGTCACTCGCTAATTAGATCACGACGGTTGCATATGTTCATATTTACCAATTCATTTTTACAAATAAGTAATTATGAAATATTATTTGGATGGCCGTTTAGGGATTTTAAGAATTACATATACTGCATAGTTTTATAAACTGATCTCATAAATAAGACAAAGTGGAAGGAAGTGCCAATTGTCGAGCGATAACTGTATTTGCTGTCCGGTGCTGGGTGAATGGTCGGCGACGATGACTCACGTCAGCAGCAGCAACAGTCAGCGGTCGCAGCAGCAGCACCGAAGTCCACTTCAAGTTTGTCCATGAATTGTATAACCTGTTGTATAGTTTTTGTGTTTGTTTTTGTTTTTGTTTACATATAAGCGCCAGTTGGGAGTTTTTTTCATTCGACTTACGTTGAACGCAATTCATTTTCGCACTTTACGCTTTTTGTTTCATTTTTGTAGTGAGTATTTCCTCACAGTATCCGTTGCACACATTCACACGCACGCGTACCTACATGTATATGAAAGAAACTGTGCAAATATCTGCGCCAATTGAACTGTCTTCTGTTAGTCACGCCGAAAACATTTCTGGTTTATCTGTGCAGCTGTGCTAAAGACGGGCAACAAGTTGTGTTTAGGTGTTTCCCCCCTGCCACCAATGCAATTATTATCGCATGGCAAACAGGCTGATAAATACAATTTGGGAAAGTGAACAAGCGCTAAACAAATGAATTTGTTGTCGAAATACAACTAAAAATAATTAAACAAAGCAAAGTGGACAGCGAAAAACAAAAAGAAAACAAAATCCGCAAATATGTAAATATAAATGTGTGCATACGCGATACACCGTTATGGCACATAATAAAATAACAACCACAAGGGCAGTCTCCAGCACTTCTCTCTCATAATTGATTAACGTTGATTCTCTCGCGTGTTCTCTCTCAGCTATTATTGTTATTAACAGTTATCGCGAAAGTCAATGCACCGACATGTATAGCTGAAGCGATAGGGATGCCACTTCCACACTTCCTTGTCATTTTTTCCGCAACGCGCGTTACGACTTGACGCCGCTTGCCAGTTTTGCATATTTTATTAAATAATGCGCTCATCTAACGACTTTACGTAATGCGACGCCTACACAAAAAAAAAAAAAACAACAACAAGAAAGTGCCCGCGAAATACGAAAGAAAGAGCTGAAAAACAAAAACTGAGGCCAAATGACTGTGCATTGAAAACGGAGCTCAGTGCAAAATGTTGTTGTTCACTTTGATTATTGTGGCGAATTGTGATTTATTTATAATAAGCAACGCCCGCGAATAGTCACACGCACACACATTTTAACAAATTTACTCTGTTTGTAGCTTGGAAGCTAAGCACATTTAATGCAGCATCACCAAAAAAATTTGCTGTCGATTTTATGTTGTTTGTGCGTTTTGGATTGCTCAGTCGTCTGCACAATTTTGTTTTCTTTTTTTTTTAATTTGGGTTAAGAGGCAACGCAGACGAAGAAGCAGACCGGATCATCAGCTTTCCGCGCCAACGGGCAGGCCGGTCATTCATTAAGTCCAAAGCCAAGCGACTTAATCACTTTTTGTTATACTCTTACAATGTACTCTTGTTTTGTGCATAAATATGTTCAGATGTATGTGTAATGTTGTTACAAATGCGATGAAGCGTTTCTTGAGAAACGCGCCTTTTGCTGCTGTCAAGGTCATTGGGCTGATGTTGTTGTCGTCCGGATGTACCATAATAATCTTTTTATGTGTACATTTATAAATAATTTGACAAAAATTTGTCCAATTCTGATCGCAAACTGACTGAATAAGGCACAATTTAAACAAGATAAAAATAAATATGGAGATCTTGTAATGAAACTTAAAGAATCTATAAAGTAGTTAGAAAAGAAAATTTAAATTACTGATATATATTCACAATCATATTTTCTATACTTCATTTAGTGACTCTGTGCAATCCTATTCATTTGTGCATACCACCGGCGACTCCAAGTGGCGCTTTGGCTTCTGCCGACATGATCCCAAGACGGAAACGGCCATGGTGATAATTACATATTTGCCGTGGCATGATACCTTCCTCAAGTTTTTGGTTGTGCTGGCCGAGCTGAGGCGGACAGATCGAAATGGCTTTCGCACATTCCTATCGGAGGCCTACAACAGAGGAGTACCCGATTCTGGTGGCAGTCTTACGGTATTCTACAACAGTGGCCAAAGTGTAAGCATTAAATATAATAGAATAATTGCAATTAGATGTTAACCATTTTTCTACTTTCTTACAGCATTTCATATTTGAACGGCCGTTGCAGTTTCAGTTGCCCAGCATACCAGGAAATGTAAATAGGAACTCGCTAAATGTAGTAAACTTAATCTTATCATTTAATCTGTTGCAGCACAACCTGAATTTGTATTTTAACTTTGTGGATCCCAAGACGATGATCTGCGTATTTGCTGCCATGCTGGCCGAACGTCGCATCATATTTACATCCAACAATTTGGATAAGCTGTCCTCGTGCATACAGGCAGCCAATGCATTCCTATATCCCATGGTCTGGCAGCACATATTCATACCGGTGCTGCCCTGGGAGTTTAAGGATTACCTAGGCGCACCCATGCCATATCTAATTGGTGTGCCGGAGTCTGTGCTGGAAACTGTAAATAGTTAATATTTATAACCAAAAATCTCAAATATCCATAGCTAATTCTGTATTCTCTTCATGCTGGCAGGTTTCTGCCGATGAGCTCGGCGAAGTTGTGATTTTAAACTGTGATACGAAGATTTTCATGAGCCCCTTTGATGATGCTCTGCCGCCAGAGATTGTGTCACAGCTTAAAAAATACCTGAGTCACACACAGGATCTCATAGGAGATCGGGTATCAAAAATCTTTTTGGGAGCTTTGGTGCAGCTGATTGGTGGCTATCGGGATGCGGTTGAGTTTCACGACACCTGCAAGACATTCAATCCCGACAAATTTATTGAATCTCGTCCGGCGCACTTACGGCCGTTTCTTACCAAAATGATGGATCTACAAATCTTTGCACAATTCGTCGACGATCGACTTAAAATGCTGAACAGCGGTTTGGGCTTCTCCGATGAATTCGAACTGGAAACTGTGCGCTATGCGGAGAAGATGAAGAAGCGCGGTCGTAACTATGTCTTCCTTAAGCATGTCAAGGACAAGGTGAGCCGCGAAGAAGATGCCCCATATCCCAGCCTTAGCTACATAGCGGTGGTCTTCGTTGCCTTAACCCATCCACTCATAGTGCAATTCCCACATCCAACCATTCCCTTAGTCCACCTCACCGCCCACTTTTAGTTGTGATACATAATTGTATATGCATATATATATATATTTATATATATATTTTTATATATATATTTATATATATATTTTTGTGTATATATTTTTATATGTTTATTTTTTTTTGGTTTTGGAGTGCACACATGGATAGAGCCCTTTGCGCTGTACCGTTACAACTTCTCGATTATCTAATTGTGTTTTGTATTTTCTATAATTTTTTATATATCTTTTTGTTTTATGAACAGCAATGTTTTCTTTAATTTAATTTGATCTATTCCGCAGTATTGTTTGGGAAAGCGCAGTGTTTCGCGAGTGTTTGCCAAGAACTATATTTAAACTGATTGCCACCGTCCACCACCAAAATATGAGTAGAATTTCCACTCACAAACACACAAACACCTTTTCGCAAAAAAAATATAAATACCAAAATGTTAGTTTACTTGAATTTACTTTTTTTTCTTAACAAACAATTGCACCTAATACCTATATTTGCGGTAAAACTAAAAAATGTTTTTGCTGTTCTTTATTTACTTATTTTTGTTTAATATTTTATGTAGTACATACAATATTTTTTGTTTTTGTTAGAGAGCTCGCTCTTAGCTCATTGTTAGCTTATGTTTGTAACAGCGCGCAATTCACTTTCAGCTGCTTAACAGAGACAATATCTGCTGACTTGAAATGATTTGATGCCGTTTTACCTACATATGAACACCAAATTTTTTATCATAGAGAAATCACACTTCCAAACACAACCATCAAACCCAGACCACCCTATATGCACTCTGTATTAAACCTTATTTAACCATTAAGAGATATCAACAATTTCAAGCCTCATTACTTGCTTATCATTATGTGTATTATTGCCATTTTAACAATTAATATTAACAATAGTTAGACTTGTTTTTTTTTTGTGTTGCTATCCATCCACATCCATTTAAATATACTTAGTACATATATATATATATCTCATTTAATTTTTGTGTGTTGAACGTGTCTCTTTCATATCTGCTGCTTTGGAAACTCACATTGTGCTTTTGTGACTTATGCTCGTTTTCTCTTGGCTCCGATCGATACTATTTATACTTATCACAAAATGCGCCTAACTTTTGCAGACTAATCCAGCTGTTAAGTCTGCTGTCAAATCGGTGAGTGGTTGCTTAATTTAATGGCATTCGATTTTCTTTTTTGTATTTGTGGGCTTGGAGCTAAAGTTTTGTTTTAACTATATTCCAATTGAATGTTTCGCTCAAGGTCAAGGAGAGTTCGCGTGGTGTTAAGACCGCCTACAAGAAGTGGCGCGACAACGGCAGCCATAACCCCAATTCCAATCATCAATTCCACTTTGGTCTCAGCTCGCCCCAGCACTCGGATCGTCCGGACGGCAGCGGCAGCAACGGTACAGCGGGCTACGGACGCAAGGTCACACATCGTTCGGCGCCCAGTTCACCGGTGTGCAGCAAGCGCTCGGAGCGTGAAATCACCAGCGTGAATGGCAGCGCCATGCATTCGGCGCTGCAGTTGCCAGCGCAATCGCGACGCGCTCCAGTGCCGTTGGCCATGTCCAGCTCGAGCAGTCACATACCGCCAAACGGCTATACGCTGGGTGCGCCGAACAATGCTCATTTTGATCATGTTGGTGCGTCTCCTGCTGTTAGCTCGGCAAGCTCGATCTGCTCATCGGAGATGAATCTGTCGCAGGAGCTGCAGAATCATCCACTCTTCAAAATGCCCGCCGTTGATCGCAGCGTAAGTAGCCTAGTGCGTGACTACGAGAGGCGGCTGCAGCTGCTCTAGCTTCAAGCTTAATGACACTCATATCGCTCTGTGTCTCATTGTTGCTTTTGTTTTCTGTTGTTTTTATTCTTGTTGTTGTATTTGCAAGATATTTATGTTTTCATCATTCTTTTCATTGACTTTTTCATGTGTTTTGTTGTGTGTCTGTGTGTGTTGTGCCTGACTGTGTCTATGTCCGTCTGTTTCGTTGTCGCTCGTTTCCATCATCTTCTCGACATTTGCACCAACACCAAATCACCGCAACATGCAACTGGCCACGTCACCACCGCTTCACATGCAGCTGAAACCAAGCACTGTAGAGCACAGCACACGCTCGCGCAACGGGGCACCGCCCGCTCGCCCGCCACCGCCCGTCTCCACGCAGCCAGCACATCAGCCTGTGTCCTACTACAATCATCCGTATGCGATGTCCAATCTTAGCAACAATATTAGCACCATCGGCAGCAACAACAACAGCTCTACGCACCCGCACATAAGCTCAAAGCCGCCTCGCCACACCTCGACGACGAGCAAGTTGCAGTCACCAGTGGCGACCACAGACTCGAGCTTTGACAATCCGCCGGACGTGCAATCACCACCAATACCGCCCAGGCGTCACTGCAGCGCCAACGCGGTGGTGGCGGCCACAGCAGCAGCTGTCAGTGCTGGTATCAATCGACTGGAACGCAATTGCTGGCGTGATGAGACAAATGATTCGATGCACAGCTCAAACACATCGACAGCATCGTCATCGTCGTCCTCGTCGTGTTCGTCAGGTGCTTCGTTTGTTACCGCTGCTTCAAGATTCTCGCAGCTAAATGTGTCATCACCGGGTTCCGAGGGGACGCCCATACCGACGCCGCGAGTAAAGAGAGAGGTACAGCAGCTGCGCGTTAACTAAGTTAACCAAGAATGACCTGGTTGCGGTCCCACACCACATCTAACACATCTAAACCCTGTTAGCTATCATACGCCATGTTCCTGTAGTAGCTTTGCCACTAATCCGCATGCATTTGCTGCTTGCTTGTCATTTTGTAGTAGCCTAACTTCGTAGATTGCCCGCCCGCCTAGCACCCAGCCAAAACTAACCCATTCACAATGCTCTTCCAATCCACACAGTCGCCACGCAGCGCTCAGTCGCGCCCTGAGGATAGCATGAACGATCTGATATCGCTGGACGATAGCAACAACACCAGCTTTGATCTGGAGGACTTTGATCCACTCAATCAGAATGCTCGGCCGTTGCCGCCGCTGTGCAAAAACTTTACCACCAGCAGCAGCAGCAACAACAACATGAAGTCCAAGTCAAGCACGCTGCCCGTCGGCGTGAACAGCAGCGTTTTAAACCAGGTCAACAATCCGCTGTATCCGTACTTTGCGCCTAAGCACAAGGCCACTGTGGCGGCGGTCACCAGCCGAGTAACGCCTTTGCCGCAACAGTTGCAGCGCAGCGGAAAGCCGGATGATGACTTTGAACTGTTGCGCAAATACGGCCTGGATCAGTTCTCTTTAAATACATCACCGACGGCGTCGCCCGGCCAGGCCAGCCCAACGCCAGCTTTAACGGCCGGCTCTGGCGTTGGCAAGGGCATGAACAACTGGACAACCTTTGATTAGATAGATAGCCTCCAATCAGCTTCTGCTTGAAAGTATACCAAAATAAGTGTGATTAGGTTTAAGATTGTATTGTATATAGCTAGCCGTAGGTAGCGGGCAAGTCACCTGCGATAACATATGAAACCAGACAAAACCTTAAATATTATTACACTAGTTATGGTTTGAGGAAAACCACCCATTTTTTGTGTTAACTGTTAGCCGCTTATTAAACAAAAATAACGAGCAAAAGATACAAAAACATTTGACTTCCAAATCATAAAACAAACGAAGAATTAGCATAGCGAGTTTATAATCCAATTAGCTTAAAAATAAATTAAAATTCGATTACAATATACAAATAGACAAACAAAAAATTCATTTTTTCGGTGGGGTAAATCGCCTAGTTTTTATTTAACCAATGTACGCATAATAATTCAAATTAAGCTGTTGCTTTCGCTTTATGCTCGGCCATGCAGCTCTGAATGCGATGCTGCAAAGCCTGGGCGCCCTTTATGTTCACCTCTTCATAGTCAGGCAACAGTTGCTCCATGCGCTCCAACCAGCCAACGATTTGGGGATATCGTTGTCCATCCACAGGCATGAGCAGGTCCAATGTAATGAGTGTGGTGTTTATAGATATATCAGCGACGCTCAATTCGTTGCCAACAACAAAGGTGCCCTTCTCGAGAAAATGCTCCAGTGAGTCGTAAGCACCTTGGCACAGTTCGAACGAGCGCTTGTTGAACTCCGCCTCGCCACCAAAAACATTACGCGCCACAATGTCCTTGATCACCTGGAAGAGCACACTGCTCTCGTAGTATAGGCGATGATCGATGTGCGCTCGACGTTTCAAATCCTTGGCATAAAGCTGATCACTCTTAGCGTACTTTCCCACCATGAAGCACATAATCGCATGACTGTAAATATAAGTCAAAGTGCATTTAAAAACGGGTGATTGAAAATTATCACAGCTGAGAACGCACCTGTCCGCATACACCTCACCATCTGTGTCTACGAAAACGGGTACTTGGTGCTGCGGATTAAGCTAAAAATACGGAACATTGTAGTTTTAGCTTTGTATGTATCTATTATATTATTATTTGCACAAACCTTTAGAAATTCTTCGCTAAAGTGCTCCTTCTTAGAAAAGTCAACAGCTCTGTTAAAAAAAAAACCAAACTCAAAATGTACACAATTACAGATGTTGTTTTACCCACTTTTGCTCGACGTCCAACCCAATAAGTTTGGCTGTTATAAGGCAGGCCCTAGACGGGGGACTAAAGAGAGCGTAATATAAAATTGACTTTGGAAACATTTTCAAAATGTTTTGTTTTGTTAAATAACTGAGCAAAAATTAGCGACTAGCACGTGTCCAAGCGGTCACACTGTAAGAGAGGCTGCCAACTGTTCGCAAAAGAAAACTCAAATGACTGGCAGCGCTGGCTTGCCAGCTGTTTGCCGGCATTTTGTAACGGAAACAACCGATTTGTGTTTGAAATTTATTATTGTAATACATATGCAATGTATTTGTTTTATTCGCAATCATTTTTAGCACTTAATTAGCTATAAAGTGTACATAAGGTTTAGAAGGTACTAAATTAATAAACGAAAGTCGGAGTGTGGGCCCAAAAACATAATATTTGAGAATGCTTTAAATCTTTGGAGCTCTGTGTTTGTCGCCGGCTTTATAAAAGGCTTTAGGGCGAATCGGAAAGTTCAATAACCTCCTTTTTATCCGTGACCGGTTCTGCTTCATCTGCAATAATAGAAAACAGTTTTCGAATGTAACTCAATTAACAAATCAAAATACTTTCAAAATGTGAAAGTGCAAATGAGGATTACAACTTAAATTAAAAAAAGGAGAAAACAAAAATAATTATAACCAATTCTCCGGGTTCGCTGTACGATAAATAAAACACATAGTTCTTGGAAAATATTCAGCTTTAATTTGTAGATTATAAAGACTTATACATTATGTACTTATATTCCCTCCTCAAGCAATGGTTCAATGATTATGTTTCAAACAAAAATCGTCAGCGAGTATCTTTTCTCTAAACTCTACGAAGTTTAAAATTAAGATTATATTCACTTGGTCTATCGCAGAGACATTAATGTATGTATGTATGTATGTATGTTTTTGTACACGTGTGCATTTTGTGCGATTTCAATGGATATTCTTGTATGATCCTATATGTATGTACTTCACTTTTTAACGGGCTTAAAGTAGTAATCCAGCGTGCCTAAATAAATAATTACAAAGATGAAGCTGTTTAATATACGATAGTATTAGCTTTATTTATTATTTAGAGAAATTTATATCATATTTGTTTTCTATTTAAATATCGTTTTTGTATTTTCTTTGATTTTCTTCTTTTCGAAAAAATAAGCTTTAATATAAATACATACATACGTAATGCTATAGATAAACTGAAATTGGTCTTTTGATTGTTTTTATTTGCAAACGCATTCGAACTCGAAACAAATGCAATTCCAAAACGAAAAACTGATGATAACTTAGCAGATAAATTACGCACGAAAATATAAAGTAATTATCTGCACTCGACTGACTCCACTTTGTTTTGCTTCGTATGAATAGGAATTATTGTAGATGACTTAAATATTAACATTTGATTACTATATTTAGTATTATGCTATTACTTAATGCATAGGTCTATTTGTTTGTATGTGTTTCTTTAACTAAAATTACATATTAAGATGTGTGGTTGGTTGCTGCCAAAACAACTCAATAATAATCAATTAATAAATCATGTGTTGTAACGTAGTTTGTTGTCTGTATGCTGATGTGTGTGTGTGTGTTTGGGTGTGAAAGTGTGTGTCTTAGTGTATTAATCGAGACAGTCAAAACACATATAAATTAAAAAAATATACCTAACTATTATTGTTTTAAGTGTAGAGGCCTGAAAGCAAATGAATATGGAAGCGCAAAGTAAAATTATAGAAAAGTATAAAGTATAGTGTATAGTAAGTATATAGTAGACTAGGAACAGCAACAAACGGGCAGCAACATTTCGGGGGCAAACAACAGACCATTTACATTATGCAACTGCAACTGCAACAGCTTGTTTTAACTGCGCCCTGCAACACAATCAAACATTACAAAAAACAACGCAATTTTGTGTTGTCTGTTTTCACACTTGATCAATTTATTTGTATGATGTAAATGTACATGAAGAGAATGACATGAAAATTGAGTTAAATAATAGCCTCTGAGATTTGGGAGAGATGTGTGCGGGATTAAATGCCAGCAAAAGAGAGATGAAGAGGGCAGTGGAAATAAAGCTAAAATCAACTAAAGCCAAATCAAAGCAAACATTATTTAAAAGCACAAATTTGTCTTTGTGTGTGTGTGTGTGAAACTGTTTACAATTGTTACATTCGTGTATGTGTGCGTGTGTGTGTATGTGTGTGTCTATGGGGCTGCATTTGGATGCTGGGCTGAGGCGGCAGCAGCTGCCGCCACAGCAGCGAGATCCAAGAGTTGAAAATGCTTTTGGTCCGCCACTGCAGCAGCCAGGGACTCCAATAAACTGGCATGGACAGCAGCTGACGGCTGATCCCCAATTAGCAGTTGATGTTCATGCTGCTGCTGTTGCAGCTGTTGTTGTAGCAAATGCGTTTCAGGCGACAGCGTTGCTTGCTGCTCGGGGGAATCTTTCGTAGAGTCGATGGTCGTTAAAAATACAGAGAAGAGAAGAGAATAGAATATACATATATATATGAATATATATATAGAGAAAACATTTGAGGTTTAGAGAGATATATATATAAAGAGAGAGAGAGAGAGAGGGAGAGAGAAAGAAAGAAAGAAAAGAGAGAGAAATGCAAAAGTTACTACAAACTGTCGATAATATGTTCTCTGTTTAGTCAAGAAGGGGGGCCGCCGCAACTAAGTCTTCGCTCAACATGAGAACTTTTTACGAATTTATTATTGGGTACATTGGTGTAAAGGTGCTTTTGACAATAGAAATAAATACAATTTCAATAATAAACAAATAAATAATATTGAAAAACAACGTATTCTTGTAAACGCGAGAAAAACAGAAATCTTGAAACATTGAAACAATCGAATTAAAACAGAACCGGTTGGATTAGGTGTGTATATTATTTGAATGTCCTTGGGAGGAAGTTACGGCTCATGCTTTTTAGCTGATTTACTGCAAGTAATATTATATGTGCACAAGGATAAGACGAACACTATGTATTATGCCATTTGCGGCGCAGACCTACGCGAAGACCTAAAATTAAATTGTATATATACGAATTGTGGTTAAGCGAATTGCATTAATATCTGAAAACCTTAGCAATCCGTCAAGATAACTAGCGGACAGAATTTTTCACGTCTGGCTGCCGACAGGACATATTAAAAACATTATCTCTCTAGTCGGCACAAGTAAAAAATAAATAAACTACAAGATCTAGGAATGCAGCGCATTTGTCATATAATGGCAGGCAGTAAGTTGTTAGCCAACACCTAATCTAGTCGTTTTAAAACTAAATGATATGTTTTCAACCAAATTGTATTTGAATCGAATTTGGAACATGTATTTCATATACGTGCAGCAATCGACAAAATGGAAAGTAAAATCAATAGAGAGGAAAATAAGCAATGATAAAATGAAAGGCTTCAATGGGTTTTTAGCTCTGTGTGTGTTAGGTGAACGAGTGGTGTGTGTATGTGGGTTTATGATGTTTATGAATATTGCCTTATGTGTGTGTTTGTTATCCTAGAGATTTATAAATTATTTCCGATGAACTTTTTTTTTTTTTGCTATACAAATTGATCAACACATAATTGTTGCCTGTTTTGCTGTGCTTCTTATTGCAAAAATGGATCCAACGTACCAGTTTTTTGCGGCTGCTGCTGCGATGAGGCGTAGGCACGTTGAGCGGCACCATTTGGTGTGGACATTGTCGCCGGGTGTTTGGATGGCGGCCGCCGCTTGGCCAGCGGCATATCATCATCCGAATCACTTAAGGTTAAATCCACCTGTCGCACGCAACAAAATAAATAGAATATGTACAAAACTGTGATTTTCGCAATGGCAAGTGGACCAACTTACGGTTTCACTGTTGGACGTGGACGTTGGCTGCTCCTCTGGGGCTGGAGACAGATCAGACTTCATCGGCTTTGTGTCATCTGTGATCAATTCTGACCGAATACAATTTAAAATTGCTGGTTTAAATCTTATTAAAATTTTAATTAATTTTTTTTCATATTCTTTATTTTTTTTTCTTTGATTACCTATTGATATTGGCGTATTTATTATAATAATTTTATATGCTAATAGTTAAAATGTGACTTACCGACATCATCCGAAATTACCTCGACCTTCGATGGCTTTGATGGTGTGTCCAGTATTTGAGTATCGCTGCGCAGGCCCGGTGTGCTCCACGAGCCATCCTGATGCAGCTGAATTTCAGTGTCGTCGCTCCTCAGCAGCGACGATAGTAATACCTCTTGAAAATAGCTGTACAATGAAAATAGGGGCATTACTTTATATTGTAGCTCAAGCTGATGGACGGGACAATGGTTTTAGAACGTACCCATCGATTACTAAATTATCGTAGATGGCTGGCCTATCGCAGACTGGACAATTCCAGGTGGGCTTGCGCTCGTTCATTTGCAGGTAGAGACTGGCATCAAAGCACTGCAAGTGTGAGCAGGTTGATGCGCGGCACGGCAGGGACATTTTCATTTTGCCCAGCGGACAATTGAGCGACACCTTCAACATGGTCGTTGCTATCTCGCAGTCAGCGTCCTCGGTTAGTTTCTCCTTAACTGCAATTGAGATTAGCTAAATTAAATCAATAATTGGAATGCAAATCTAATGCAGCGACTCACTTAAAGCACGCGTGTAATCCGCGGGCTTAACGCCCTTGGTCTTCATGCGGTGCAGCAGCTGTGCGGATGTTAGTTTCTTAACCAAATAGACGGCCAGGCAGTAGGTACGCGTGTAGTCCGGGCACCATTGTACCATTATTGTGTTTGTCACCGTTGGAGATAGTTTTACATTTGCGGTAACATTTACCGGCCGTGGCGGACGTTTTGGCTCCACGTTTGGCCGATTTGTAGGAATGACATTCTATAAAAAGAGCAAACAGAGAATTTAGCTAAAGCGAACTGCACAGTATTCAGTAAATGATAACAAAAAAAGATTGGCGAAGATAATACAATACAACAAATTATTGAACTTTGACACACACGATTAAAATAAAAAATCAATCAAAAATAATTTTAGCTCATATTTGGTGTTTTTCGACTGCTGTAAGAAGACGAAACTAGACCAAGTTTCACCAAAATGTTCTTAAAATTTGCATAGAAATAGACAGACATACATTATTAGGGGGAATCTGATCTTAATCCTGATCAAAAATATATATTCATCAAAATGAGACAAAGTTATAATAAAATGAACTTGCTTTGTTGTGTGTACTTACAGGTAGCTGACACAATTTGTTGTTAACTTTGACGTTGACATTGGGTGGAAAGCAGTCCTCCTGGTCGCAAGAGGTCTCCATGAGAGAGAAGCGCAGTTGCACTTGTATGGCGTGCTCTACCTTTGAACTGTTGCGTACGTCGCGATTTGTGGCGATCTCTGTAGCCTGCTGTGGCGTCAGCGTAAAATAGAATGGTACCTCCTGCACCCGCTGTGTGTTGCGCGGCGCCAGAGTCGATGGCTTGATGAGGGTGCCCAGCACATCGTAGAAAGCGAGCTTTTTCAGACGCACATCGGGATGTATGGGCATCTGGCTATTCATGCCGTGCGTGTGCAGGAAGTTGGGTATCATGTTGGGTGCACCGCCAGCGCTGCCGGGCATCTGTCCGGGATTAACGCCGCCCACTGACTGCACCAAGGCTCCTGGTGCACCGAGACTCGCGAGACCTGCATTGTTTGGCTGCACGCTAGATAGCTGCATATGCGAGTACATTCTAGTTGGATCTATGTACTGCAGTGTGGCGCTTTGTTCTTGTACGGATTGGGCGTAAACTTCTTGGACCTTGGGTGCGAGCAGCTCCAGGTTAGTACGCAGAAACGTTAGGATGCGACCTTGCAGATCGGTTTTTCGTCCAGCGAATGAAATGTTTAAAAACGATAAGATCTTTTGCAGCTCTACGACTCGTAGCATCTGCACCATTTGTTCACATTCCTGGAAATTCCAATGCGGAAGAACGAGAAAACTGATAAAAATAACAGTAACCGTCAAAAAAAAAGACGCCTCACATACACAAGTAACACACACAGACAGAAAATGACAATTGTGTATGCAGTATGAGTGTGTGTGTGTTTTTGTGTGCCTACACCGAAATGTATATAAAACATTGAGTACATGTGTTTGGCAAAAAGTATAAAGCACCAGTTAATATCACAGTTTAAACACAAAATAAAAGCCGGCTATTCAGCTTTTATTATTTTGCGCAAAATAAGCGTAACGACGTTTTGTTAAGATACACCGACTCTGCACTGTGGACACAAAATCGCATGTCGCAAACTGTTCATTATTACCTTGAACGGTGCGGACAAAAAAGGCGTTTGAAGGAGTAGCCATCAATTCACAATCACAATTGCCGCTTTGTACTGTTAATTTTTTGGTTTATAACTATTTTTACTTTGGTTGACATTCAACACACATTTGTTGTATTAATTCCCCCGCAATAATCTTTTAATCGTACAAATTTGTTTTGTCGGAGGAAATATGGCGGATGATAGTGTTGTAAAGTAATCATTGGTATTTTTGGTAAAGTTCGCGTTTGTTGCACCAGGGGGCGCTGAAAACAAGGCTTTTCTGCGGTCACATTGTTTCTACTTATCAATTGTTTTTTTCTTCTTAGAAATAAAGCATTGTTTTTCAAAATACATTGCTGTACTAAATTAAAGATAAAGAGATGGACTTACCTTGAATTTGGCTTCATCAAATATGTTTACTGATATTGGTGCTGAAGATGCTGATTGCTGCTGTGTGATTGTAGCGGCATTTTCCGCCTGAGTTTGCGAGCGGGTTTTTCGCATCACAATTGTTGTTTATATTTTAATGCAGCACAAAATAAGCAATTTTAGCAGCTTTTGCACGGCATTTGCCAAACAATTGAATAAAAACACTCTTTCAGCATGTTCAAATAAAAAAATGGCCAAAACTTTCCGTAGCGTTAGCGTCTGACTTTATTTAGAGATCAGTGTGCCCATTCTCGTCAATCACATAAATACGCAAAATACACATTTTCAGTTTGACGTTAGCCAGGGAAAATTGCTAGCTTGATTTTTTGCTCAATGGTACGGAGCTTACTATTAAGAATCAACAATGTGAGTCAGGAGCAAAATTTGAATTTTTTTAAGCTAGCTTCAACCATCGGTGCGAAAAACGTAAATGAACTATTCACACCCAAAGTGGGAAATTGTGTGTCAAAATTTTTGAAGTGTATTTCAAAACAGTAGTTACTGGAATTTTTCTTTGGTTTTCTCTCTCATTTATTTCTTATGCATTTCAAATTGTATTTGAACTATTTTAATATACATTATTGTGTTTTGAATTTATAAATATTTGTGTGTTTCAACGCTTTATATAAATATTTTTGTTCATAAGTTTTGTTTAAATTTACTTAAGTGTTAAGTTTAAGAATTGTTCTGCTTGTTGTTGTTTGGTGACCAATATTAATTGTTAAAATTCGAAATATATATATATATTCGGATTCTAGCACTACGCTTTGTAAAATTTGCATATCTCATTCGAGTTTAAGCTATTTTCACTGATTGTTATTAAGTTACAATTTTTTGTTTTGCTTGCTGTATTATTATTATTATTATGAGTATATAAAATGTTAAAAATTTGCTTTCAACTTTGTGTGAGAGAACTTCGGTGAGTTTTACATTAATAATAAATTTTTAAATGTGCAACAATTAAAATGCCTAATACAAATTACATGCATTGTGCTTGAAAATGATTTTTTTATGTTTAATTTTTTTTTTTTATCGTTTTGTTTTCTTTTCTTTTTGGTGTGTGCCAACAAATTGATTTTTTTGTAAAATGTTTTATTAAAAATTATAAGTACAATACGTAAAATACATTTATTTAATATACTTAGCGATATCACCACGATTTGTTGTTATTGTGCTCTTAAAAATCATGTAACAGAAAAGTTTGTTATATGCTTAATTAATTACATACATATATATATATTTCATGTAAATATATATGTATGTGGTATGTATATTTAATTAATTATATATGTTTATGGTAAATGCAGTAAAAATACGCTTGCGTCTAAAAAATACATTTCCGTTCCTTCTGTTCTGTTCTATTCTGTGACTTTCTGTTCGGATTCGGTTTCTACAATCTGAAGTCTAGTTCTGAATCGTTGCTCTAAAGTGGAAACTACATGTTGGAAGCCAAATCTCTTCTCTTTTTGGCGATTTGTGCTCGGTCATGTGAAGTCTTTGCTTATGTGTGTGTATGTTTGTATGTGTGTGCTGAGATAGGCAACTGGCGGTGCTTTGGAGAGCGAGGGGTAAAATTCTCGTATTCTTATAAATGCAATGTGCCGGAAATCGTTCCCTTTGAACGTCCTTACAAGGTGCAGTATTCCGTTAGAATTGGTATCGATTTGAGCAGCTCGTTAATATTATGCTGCTCGAGATGGGCGACCAGCTTATCCGAGGACTTAAGCAAATTAATGCAGTTCTGCAAGTTCTCGACAATCTCCTTGGTCATGCTATCCGATGACTTGGTAATCAGTTCCGCCAGCTTAGCGCCCACATTACATTTAATGAGCTCATCCTGAAGATGCTGCGCCTGCTCCGCCTCGCGTCGCTGCGAGAGATACACAACGGAGAGTATGCACAATGCAATCAGGGCCTCGTTCTGCATGACCAGATGCTGGGCCGTCAGCATGCTGACCATTGCCTCGACGGTGCCCTCGTTGGCCAGAAACTCGCTGAGACTGCTGCGATCATAGTCCTGGGCCAATGGTATTTTATCGGCTATTTGCTCGGCGGGTGCATCACCTTTGCGGGGCAGCGCATAGGCAATCTTGCTTAGATACGCATGCTTAATCAGCCAGGCCATCAGGCGCAGCGATTCGCCAGTGACGCCCGCATAGTCTGACGATTTGCTCCAATGCACCAGTTGCTCGATCAAAGTCTTGTTCTTCAACAACTCCAGCGCCAGTTTCTCTGCACACAAACAGAAAACGAGCAGAATTAGAGCTAAGCAGAAGGTGAACAACAACTTTTGAACTTACCCTGACCATCTACGGTCATGCGCAGTGTGCCAAGCAACTTGAATACCACTGGCGGCTGATGGATTTCCAGCATGGGCAGTATTGTTTGCACCAGACCCGCCTGAATGACGGCATTCTTGTTCGGCTTGGGTATAACCAGATTGCGCAACGCACTGAGCAGCGCATGCTGCAGACGCACATCGTCCTTGACACCGTTATTCTTGGCCAGCACCTGCAGCAGCTTGTTCATTGTCTGCTGCTCCACAAAATAGATGCAGTGGCTATCGGTGCGCGCAAAATTGCCTAGGGCCAGAACCCCAGTAGTTAATAGATCAATATCCGTCGAGTCCAGCCAGTCGACCATGTTCTTCAGCAGCGGTGTTGTATACAAATAGTGCATGGATTCATCTGCAAATCGAGAAGTTACGTTATGAGAAACAGTTGTTGAATGAAATTGATGCCTTACCGCCCGTCAGGATGAGCACAATAAGTTCGCAGGCCAGTTTCATAAGGGCGCGCGCTTCGCTGGTGCTAGCTAGGGTCTTGTATTTCTCGAGCAGATTGTAAATGGTCTCGCAGAGTCCGTCCTTGGCCAGCAGCAGTTTGACCTCATCGCTTTCGGCCTGATAGTGCAGCAGCTCGAGGCACATTTCGGCTAGATCTGGATTCGTGGAGGCGGCCAAAATGCGCGACAATTGTAAATTAAGCTGGGCCTCAAAGTTCAGATCGGCCACGTTCTCGGTGAGTATGCTGAGGAGCGGCAGCGTGTTCAGCAACAGATCCTCATGCTGTTCTACATTGCTGGTACCGGTATCCACAATGCGCTGCAGCTGCTGCATAATGCCCAGCTCCATGGCGCGCTTGGCCAGACCCTCGCCACCCAGCAGATAATTGGAGAGCAAACCACCCCGCACTTTGATAAACTGGGGTGCATTGGCCACATCCTCGATGTTGGCAATGTCGAGCAGGCGCAACAGCACCGCATCGCCCTGCAGCTCCAATATGAGATCGCGCGCCTCATCGTTCAGGTAGCAGATGTTGCCCAGCGCCCGGCAAATCTGTATGGGCAGCTCCATGCTGCCATCGGCCGCTGGCACGTGACGCAGGCACTCGAGGAAGGCAGCGATGATTTCCCGTTTGGTGAACTTCTTGCGTTGCACCTCCGACTTGGTTATTTCCGCTATACACTTGGCCGCCTCCTTGCGCACATTCATGTCCTCGCATTGTGTCAGACGCAGAAAGCACTCGGCCAGCTCGTGTTTGTCGAAGAGCTTGGGATCCTTTGTAGCCGAAATCTCGCACAGCAGCGTCGTCGTCGTATTGTCCAAACTGACGCTCGTCGTCTTCAGCTGCTCAATGAGCTCATCCATTTCGGCTAAAAGAGTGTAAAGCATATATACATATTTATATAAATCTATTTTTATTTATAATCAAAATTATAATTAAATAATTGTATTTATTTTATCTAAAAAACTACAAAGAAAATTTTTCCTTTTTTCCTATAACGAGGTAAGTGTAAAAGCTGATGAATCTGCATCTATGAAAGACGCATCTCTTCTGAAATAATTAATTAATAATGATTAATTAATGATAATAGTAGAATGCTCTTAATGTATCCAAGTCAGAAAAGGTTATCTGACGCAACATTTAATGAGATGGGGCAAATAAATTGATTTGTATATTAAACAATATTATTCCAAGATTCATCAAGATAATCCGAAAACTGATGTAGGTAATTATATTATTAATTAATAAATTAATAACAAAAACAGTTGATAAAGATGTCTTTTTTAATTCTTGGTAGAAGTGCGCTAAATATTAAGGGTCTTTCTATACACGGCCATTAACCGGAATGTGTCCAAGGAGACAAGGCAAGGCACGGCTCGTCACATCCTGCTTCATTGTTTGCGTTGCAAATTTATTGCTGACGATTCCGGTTATTGGCTACTCGAGCAGAGCAGCCCAGCCCCAAAATGTAATCCCATTTATTTGCGAATTGTTAGCCAGTCACAATTTACTCAAAAAATTATGTGCAAATGCCTTGAGCGTGCCCCATTAAATGCTCATTTACTGGCCAGGATTTGGGGATGGCAGATTGAGTGTAGAGCCAGAGCATTCCTTTGGGCAACAGACGAACAGTCAATTTGCATAAGTTCCTCAACGCGCAGCTGGCAAATGAAAAGCAGCAAAGCAAAAACAATGCTGGAAAAACGAGAAATAAAAGTAAAAGGAAAATTGTGGACCGAATTTCAAATACACTCAATGACTATATTTGTTTAGTGTGCTTAAAGAAAAATCCAGAGCTCTGCACCAGGATTGGATAGAGAATCCTAGAATGTTTCTACGGCACAAAGCTAAAAATTGACTTAGCAACATGTAAATCCCTTCAATGAATTAGTATTTTCACTGAGAGCAGAGCCCATGATGCTCTCAACAAGTGATTATCCCCAAGCTCGAGCCTGGGCAGGAGCATAAAAAACAAACACATGGCTAAAATCCCCGCCTAATGCTATTCTGATAAGCTTTTTCCCACCCACAAACAAGCCCGGGCGAACCGATGCGAAGGGCAAAGGCCAGACACGAGCCGTAACCAAGTTGAAAAGTGGCGACAACAAACAACTACACCAGAGTGGGCGACAACAACAACAACAACAACAACAACAAGAACAGCAACATCAACAAAAAGTTTGGTTTGAAATGGCGCACAGAAAGGGCATTCAGGCAACTTTGTGGAGCATAAATAATGAATAAAAGTTGAATGAAACAGAAAAGTGGCAGCAAGTAGAAGCGTTATGCTCGAAACTGCACAACTTGGAGATACCCTGCAGTATAATTACATACCTTGCAGTAAAATTATTACTTACTGTACATTTTTCTTTAAGTATCACATACTTGCTTGCTCTTGAATGTTCTTCAAAACATATAAAATACTTTTTAAAAACAAACTGCAGAAAAATTGAATCCTACACATAAAATTTGCAAATATCAATATTCAATAAAATAATTTGCCGTGAATCACTGGTGCTGACAGGCAGCCTAAAAGGAAGAATTTTCGAATTTGACCTGAAAGTGGAGCAAAATGGTGAAAACAATCAAATATTCATGTTGCGATTCGCTTGGGTGAATATCCACTTGGAATATGCACAGAAAATGTAGGAAAATGACTTGAAAACAGTTGCATACAAATTCAATTTCCTTTTCCAACGGTTCTTAAAAGTGAATTTAGCACATCGATGAAGATTTTAATTGGATATGTAATTGAATTTGTGGCGAGAAACGCACACTCGAGACTGAGAAATGTGCATTCAATTGACGGAGCGTGAAGTACCATTTAGTAAATAATTATAATCAAAATGGACATGAAAAGTTGCCTTTGGCTATTGCCAAAAATGCCAGATGAACCAAACCAATTCGTCAGAAGGTTATATTTTTCATATATGTATACACACACACCATCAAATACACACACACACACACACACACACGCAGACATCATGTCACCCGCACACTCTGTCCACACTATTCTGAATGTCCATTTGCCAGCCCCAAATGCCTGTTTGTTTGTTTTAACACAAATATTTAAAACCACATCAACATTTTATTTTGTCCGCAGACAACAATTTTTCCGTCCGGAGAGGTGAATTTGGGGCTCCGTAACTTTTTTTTTCATTTTGGCAGCGACCACATCGTCATCGACATTTGGCCCACACTCATATGGACAAAAATTGCTATAAAGTACTAAAAATACAATTACCGTGAGAAATTGCGCTCTGATTTTGTGACTGATTGTGAGGACGTTTATAGTCGATTTTTAGTGACTGGCTATGTTCGACTTGGCGCAATTGCTGCCTCTTTGCACAGTGGTTGCTGCTGCTGCTGCTTCTGCTGCTGCTGTTGTTGCACGAGTATTGTGTAATGGTGGGCGGCTGTATGGCGATGTGGTGCGTTGTGTGCTTCTGATTTTTCCGGCTGCCACCCAATTGGAGGTAAAGAGATGATGAAAATGACGTCGCGTCATTTGTATACTGTGTATCACTTTGTTCTGAACGCGTCTGGCCAGCCTCTGCCATCACATTCCAATACATATTGCTGGTAGGATGATGTGGTGGGAAAAATAAAATGGAAGGGGTTTTCGTTTCTTCTTTCATTTTTTTTCTTGTCATTTTTAATAAAGCGTTGCGGAAAAGCCAAACCAACAATAACCGAACTTGGAGGATGAGCATGTGTGAGGTGGGTGCGCGCTCTATCCGATGTGGATGACGTATGGCCACAAAGCATATTTTGTTGTTTATAAATAATGATTTTGGTCTGACGATCGGATTAGTGCACGTTCGCGTTCCAACGCAGCAACTCGTTCTCGTTCCCAAAAAAAAAAACCACAAGGCACTCGCTTATTCGCATCTCACATTCATAATCACTTTGCGAATCGGCACGGAACAGAACCCAACAGCAAAATGGTACGCAACGCTGACCATCGGGCTATTATATCATATCATATCATACGATTCTAATGCTCGTTCCGACACTTTAGGAGGACGATGAGAAAATGGACATTATGCGCAAGGCATTCCAAATGTTTGATACGCAAAAGACGGGCTTCATTGAGACCCTGCGTCTGAAGACCATTTTGAATAGCATGGGCCAAATGTTCGAGGAGAGCGAACTGCAGGATCTCATCGATGACAACGATCCGGAGGACACGGGCAAGGTGAATTTCGATGGTTTCTGCGTCATCGCTGCCCATTTTCTTGAGGAGGAGGACGCCGAGGCCATTCAAAAGGAGCTGAAAGAGGCATTTCGCTTGTACGATCGCGAGGGCAACGGTTACATAACCACGTCCACGCTCAAAGAGATTCTCGCCGCTCTGGATGACAAGCTGTCATCGAGCGATCTCGATGGCATCATTGCTGAAATTGATACCGATGGCTCCGGCACCGTTGATTTTGATGGTAAGCACAAGGATATATGTAAATATCAAACTGATTGGCTAATCTCTAAATTATTTATTCGCAGAATTTATGGAGATGATGGCGGGCGAGTAGGGCATCTATTGGTGCCTATTTGCGAAAACAGTGCAAGATTATGAAATATCGTTTCTGGTTTTTGATAAGTTTTTCTATTATTATTAAAATAAATTAACTAAAAACTATACAACCTTGACACAGTGACACGGCCAAATCAAAATAAATTACAATCTAATGACAATGTAATTTTTTCAAAGTACAAAGCAACAAAATCGAATACATAAATCTATATGTATAGTTGCTAGCCCAGATCAGCCATTGTCTGCTATTTAAAATTGTTTTCACCTTTTTCCAGAAAACTCACCACAGCGGGTGGTAAATGAGGGTACAAATTTACTTTGAAAATTTCCCCACTATCTTATTGTGCATTATTGGGAAACAAAACACTTTCTATATATATATCTAAGAAAGTATAATACATGAAAATTGTATAACTAATAGTTATATTTTAAAAACAAAACACTTTCTATATATAAACTTGTATCTAATATATACTTGTATCTAAGTACAGCATAATGTTGCACAATAGAAAATATTTCCCACTTACTTAAGAATTATATATATATATATATAGATATAGATACATATATATATATATATATTTGGTATGGTATTCTAATTGAATGCCTAAGGCAAATATGAATTTCTTCACTAAAATCAGTAATTTGCACATCTTTAAGGGACTCTCCGCCAACTATTGAAAATGCTAACAGGGTATATAAAAAGAAAGAAAAAAAAAACATTAACACTCGCTTCAAGTGAGGCATAAGCATTAGTCCCAGCACCATGCACCCTGCAACCTGGTTGCACATAGAAATTGTAACCCTTATGCGTGCAATAACTGAATGCAATCCATTGAGAGAAATTGTTGCATTTGTTGCTGAATGCAATTGCAATTGGACAGTTGCCACCATTTGAGTGACAGACGTGGCAGGTGCAGCGTGGCACTTCCGCCCGACTACCTGACTGCTATACCCCGCACCTGCTCCTGCCCCTGACTCCTTTTATGTGAATGGAACGCATCATCAACATGGTAGTTGCTATTGCTGTTGTTGTTCGTCTGGCTCCTTTTGCGTGCTTGGGTATTTGTTTGGGATTTTGCTGTAACTGGTACTCGTTGGTATTCAGCATTCAACATTCAGTATTCAGAGTATGCCCCCATGCGATGTGGCAAGTTCGTTAGCTTTGCAGCACAGTCGCACAGTTGCACAGTCGAGCGTCAAGGGGAGTGGCATGCCTCTCGGCTGTGACTGCCGGAATTTGTTCGCTTGGAAAGTGTGGGGCAATTGCTTCTGGGCCATCTCATTTTTTGGTTGCTTGTGGGCGTATTTGTGTGTGTTTTCCCCACTCCCCGTGCACGATATATTGCCAAACCGAAACTGGGTTATACGAGCACAGGACAATAAACGGCAACATGGCAACCGCATCATTAAATTATAATCGATGCTTTCGCATTGGTTATCTAACTTCGAGTTTAGATGACTTGCAATTGTGTTCAAAACTTTATAACCTGAAACTGTAATATTTAGAACAAGTTCCATTCTTAATTTTGATATTTTAAAACTAAAAATAATTGTTTATTCAAAATACAAATATATATGAGCAATATCTTAGGATAAACTAAAATTTTGAGAAAAAAAAGTGTAAAGATAATAAATTGATTCAGTTAGAGTCAAAGTAAGGGGAGCTGAAAAGCAGGAAAAAGTAGGTGGCAAGGGAAACAATATATGTCTCTATTTAAGCAGAAACTTTATATCAATAAATACACTAATTGATTTGTACATTTAGATATATTTCTTCACACTATTGTCAATTATCTAATAATACAATACAAATGTTTCAAATTTCCTTTGGTTCTGTTTAATTCTAGGGCTCGCTGTCTTTCGAATTGTTTTCCGAAATCTGTGGCTTGTTTATCGACTGAGTGAACTGGTCGAGGGCGTGGCAGGCGGGCGTGGGCATCTTTAAAGCGTGATCCCGCAATTTATGATTGTTGATGTTGCGAGCGCGCTGCAGCAGTTTGTCGCCTGAAAGGAGTCGAACGTGAGTCAACAAATTACAACAAAGCCAAAAGAGAGAAATCTTACGCAGCTTTCGCTCCTGCTTGCAGTTGTACTTCAGATCCGTCACAAAGATCTGTTCGACATCCTGGTCGAGGCGTTGCTGCTGCATCGGTGTTTGGCTGCCCGCAAACTGGGGCGTCACAAAGTAGGTGATACTACTCAGACGGCTCACTTGCCGTACGCTATGCGTGCTGCATTGAAGATGGATGAATGGAGGATCGAGAATTTGCATTGGATGCATTGACTGCATTGACACTCACCTGGTTTGCGTCAAACTGTAGTTGGGCGCCATGGCCAAATAATGCAGCGTGATTATTATAAAAATTAGAGCAGCAACCAGTCCAATAACCAGCTGTTCGGTCTGGTAGAGCGACTGGCGTTGCGGCACTCGCTGATTAGCTGCCTGATAGGAGCGTTGAAGCTCATCCGGATCAAAGAAATCTTGGTCCGGTATGGTATTTGTATGGTTGTCATAGAGACTCGCCTTGCTGCGGAAACAGTCGCCGACAGTTGTAAGTAGATTGTACTCAATGCGCTTTTGATTATCAGTGAGCGTGTCGGCCGCCTCGTTGATGCGACGAAAGGCTTCCTCGGATCCGGGTGCACGATTCTTGTCAGGATGCAGACGAAGGGCGAGTCGCTTATAGGCGCGCTTCACCTCCGAGTAGGTGGCATGATGCGAGATCCGCAGCACCTCGTAATGATTGCGGCAACGCAGCACCTTCTGCACCACATCGAGCATCTCCACGCTGAAGCTGTGAGGCAGCGCCTGAGATTTGCATGTCGGTCCAATTAGCTGATCTGGCGTTTCACGCCTCAGTTGCAGTCGCACCATAATGTTCTTCAGCTCCAGCAGGGCTGTGCTATCCTCGTGATTGCTATTGCCGATGTGCGTCATTGCCTCATTGATCGTGCTGATGGCCAGATCGTAGTTGCCCATGGTCAGTTCGCTGACGGTTGACTTTAAACAGTTGGTCACGAAATGTGGTTCATGCTGGTCCACAAAATTCTGTGTAGCTGTTGCACTGCTCCTGTGTCCTGGGGCAGCGTGCGTAAGCAAAAATTTTGACTTGATATACATGTGTATACATTTATCTTGAAACAGTTATGTGTGTGGTGTGTAGGGGCTGATCAGTGCAGTGATCAACTTTCAACATTTAATTTGGTTGGTCTTTTTTTTGCAATTGGCTTTGATTTTCACACGAAACACAATAAAATTTAAATGCTTTCATTGAGTACAAATTGAAAGCAATGGTTGCTCTGGATAAAGCTATACTTATAGTAGATACTATTATCTAATTTGCAGAACATAATACTTTTCATAATAAAGACTTGTCCAAAAGATACACTTAAAATTTAAAATTCTAATTTTCCACTCAAGCTCAACCGGTTTTATTTCACAAAAAAAAAGGAAGCAGCTCAAATTGTAAAATGCCAACCCTTTAAGGGTTAATGTTTTTATTATAGATATGTTAATGGTTCATGCATATAAAAATAACTTGGCATTTTCCACTTAACTCTTTGGGAAAGTTGACCTTTTCAAGCTGCTGCCGATGTGACTCAAGTGGTGCTACTAAGTTGGCCAACTAACTGACAGCTGACAGCACTAGAGTCCCAAAAGTATGCTTCAAACTTTTTCGGCCTTGGAAACGGGTCCTTCGGCAGTAACTCACAAACTCGAGTTAATTGAAATTAATTTGTGCGCCAATTTGAATGGGGAGCGAACTCAATTAAAACAGCGCACATTCATCCCCACACTCTCAGACTTCCCACATCACTCAAGGCCATTAAGAGCAGACCGAAATCTTATTAGCAGTTAAGGCAGATGGAGAAAATGAAAAATGTTGAGAGGGGAAAAGAAAAATCACGAGTCGCCGCATGGCAAACATTTACAACAAAACTACGAAACCGTCAGCAGTTAATCTGCAGCTAAAGCTGCGTGAAACGAATGAAAAGCCCGAATATAATAATAATAACAATAAAGAAAAGGGAAACCCAAAACACAAAACGTAATACGCAAAATTTGGTGCGCAGGGTGTTTCGGCAAGCGATATGCCTTATCAGTGTGCCCAGGCGGTGCGATTCGGTGCGGGGCGATGTATTGGGGAGAGTTTGCTGAGACACAAAGGACCAATTAAAATCTAAAGTGAATTTGGTGGGGCGGCGCAGCTGCAACCAGAATAAGAGGGGAGTGTTGGGCTGCTGTTGTGGGTGGTGCTGCCATCAGATGTGCGCCGGCACGTACAAAAGTTTTCTGTGCGTATGCGTGTGTGTATTTGTTGTTGTTGTGCCCAGGGGGGTTGCATGTTGGTAAAGCCGGTAAAACTGGCACCTTATGTGCCGCCACCATCGACGCACAGGGGCATATTCATTTATTAATGGAGTCATCGTCGTTGTGGATTGTGGGTCTGGTGGTTGCTGCTGAAAGGTGGTTGTCAGTTTAATGGAATGAAATTCTGATTGGAATGATCAGTGATAAAGTGTGACCAATGTTGCGTGAATCTCTAAAGTTGAAAATTTCAAATGAGAGAGCGAAAAATGTAAATGTTATCAAATGTGATTTCGCTGAGCAGACATTGAACGTGAAACTAAAATCAGAGAACTCAATGAGTGTGACCAGCAAAAAAACATATATAGCACAAGCGACTCTTGTTGGAATCACCTAACACTAAACAAATCCGGATTGGCAGCACATTTAATTGCTTTGTCGATCACTTGCCAAGTGTGACCAGTGCAAGCTAAGATTGTCAAGTGTGCAGAGTAAAGTGCAACAACATTAACAACAATAAGCGGTGAAGCGCGTAAATATTGATTTTTCACACATGACTCCCCGGACGCAAAGACGGTTGCAACTCCAGACCCCGAGCCAAAACACCCCCCGCACTTCCATTCGCCAGCCAGCATACTTGCCACAACTTTTTTTTTAGCCGGCAGCGAGACAGACCAACATACAGGCAGACAGACACTTGAAGCACCTGGTATGGCGGCGGGAGCATGTATCTGTTGTGCATTCAGAAGCAGTTCGTAAAATATTAAGGTGCACATAAAATGCAGACATTGCCACACATATACACATGCACATACACAAGCACAGAAACAGACGCACAAAAAATGACACGCATGAGCTGCATTTGTTTATGCTGGGGCATCGTGTAAACTGGCTGCTGAAATATTTCAAGAGCTGGTTTTCTGCTCACATAAAATTCAAGAATAGTCTTTTAATGTCTAATTTCTTTAGTTGTTAATATTACTCACTGGCCATGTTGTTGTTCTTGTTGTTGTGACTGCTTGCTAGCGCTGTGTTGCTTCTTCCTATTTTCGCCGCCTTTTTTTGTGTGTTTGTGTTTACTATAAAATACTTATTGGCAGGCACAAAATGGTTTTCTCCGAGTCTTTAAATAATACAAACTGGGTTAATCAAATAACTGAACACATTTCACAGCTTTTGTATTTGGTGTTTCCAATGAAGACCCGCGCTTTTGCAGCATAAAATAAACCAGCAGTGCGTGCGGTTGCACTTTATAATCACTAATCTATAAATTATTAAGCACTTTTTGTTATGAAAAAACTTATTTCACACGAATTCCCAACGCGCACCAACAACAAGACGCAAAGAAAACTCGACTGCAACTGAGCTTGTTTCCCATTAATGATACTATCGATGAGCGTCGCTATCGATACTGAAAACGACTCCTTAGACTCGGTGCGGCGGCATAGCGATAACAAATAAATCAGCACCCAGCTGTTCTGCTCCTCAGCGAAAAAGAGACAACTATACAGGTCTGAGTGCAGAGTTGCCAGCTTACATTCGCTGTGCACAACGAATTGTTTATTATTTAGTAAAAGGACAACATTAAACAATTATTAAGTTCACAAAAATCTAAAAAATCTTTAACCCTTAACTATATTTGACTTCATGCTGCTGCTGCTGCTGTTGCAAACAAAAACAGAGAGTGTGGTGAACTCGAAGGCGTGACAACACCAAGCAATTTTGGCATAAAATATCTCAGTTTCAGTTTTTTGCCAACTTGAGGTGGTGTTTTTGCCGATTTTGTGTTCGCTTAACACAATTTATGCGCTGCGCGGCTGTCCCATAAAGCTTATAAAATTGGCAAGATAAGTAAGCATAGCACAAAGATGCCGCCAGCGTCTGCGGTGAATAATAGCAATGCGGCTATGCAAGCGGCAGCTGCGGAGCGAGCTGAAAAACTGCGAGGGTCACTCAAAGGCTTCATTCTGGCCGACCGCCAGCGGAGGCAGGAAGGTAAGCAGAAATAACTGTTAACTGGCACACTCAAATATATATGCTATAATATTATGCCAGAGTATGAGAGGCAGTGCGAGGAGTTGCGTCTGCGACGGGAGCGTGAAGCCCGTGAACGCGAAAACAATTTGTTACTGGAAGACACACGTGGTCAAATAACCATATTGGATGAGCAGCTGGCTGATTTGCATCAGAAGAAGCATCAGCTGGTGGTGCAATTGAAAAAAGTACTAAACGACGACGAGACACGTAAAAAGCAGGCGAAAGAGAACGAAATGTTCGCTCTGCAGCAGGTGCAGGCCATGCATCAGGCGGCAGCGGCTGCAACGGCTCAGGTATTTCTCTCGCCCATGCGACTGCATCCTCAACTGCCGTTGCTTCAGAAGGTATACCAAATGCATTGCAATTGATGTACATTAAATAATTCCTGTGTTCATATTTTCATAGCAGCCAGCGTCCGGTAGTCTGTCGACGTCTGTGAAACGCGGGCGAAGTCCCTCGCCACCGAGTCAACAGCATCAGGCGTACTACAAGAGCTCCGCTAACTATGCACAGCAGCAGCAACAGAGTAAGCCAGGCCCTGAACAGTGGACAGCAGAGGCACGCGGTCCCTGACTGATTCCATTCGGCACTATTATTATATCCTGTACCCAGTCAAATATTTAAAAATAGGATATATTGCAGTGCGAACGAACGAAAAAGTCGAACGGTATCCAAATCATTAGTTAGAAGTTTAACTTTACTACGAAGCTGTCGATTGCTCAACTTCAGTGCATATTTGGAAGAATCTCATTGTAAAAGACTTTAAAATAGGAAGTTTAACTGTGAACTTTTGAGATTAGCAAGAAGATTATAGGTTCTGCAGTAAATTGAACTTATATAAACCCGCTAGACATCTAGCCTTTGTTTTTAGAAATCGGAAAATTGGAAATTGAAGTACGCTGTTTTTTTATTTTGTTTTTACATATATGTATATTAAAAAATGTATGCAACGGCAATCGACAGTACAGGGTACAGGGTATTGCTTAGTTGATATATTTGATGTTATTAGCACCTTTAGTTTACTAACCTATCTGTATAATTTATGTACATACACGTATGTGAACCATTCGCCTCTCATTCGAATAACGAGCACTAATTATCTAACCTGCACATACCCACAATTTATTTTCATTTCGTTATTTGTTTTACAATTCGATTCGCAGAACACGATGACTACCGTCGTGCCGCGGACTATGCGAAAATGTCATGGAACAGTAAGAACATTAATCGATACGCTAAACTAGTTCACATAAAAAACGAAATGCCCCGTTGAGCTAGTATCTTGTGCATTTTGGATTCAGCATGTATAGCAAATCTCTCCCTTCTTGTATCTTCTCTTGCAGAGTCGACGGCTCAGTATTCGGGCACTGGAACGCTTTTCTATCAGACAACGGCGGCTCCGCCGACAACACAGCATCAGGCAGATGCACGCCTTCAGTCCATCTATAACTATAGTCTGCCATTGCGGCCGGCCTACCACGTGGAGCTTCAGGCCGCACCAAGTGCAACGGTGAGCAAAGCACCCGGTTCGCAGTCGCCATCGGCAAAGACGCAACCGATGCAGGTGTTGCACATCAATTTGGATCAACCGCCCATTACGCAGAGTGACCTCGTTCAGGTGCAAACTGGAGCCAGCAGTCTATCCGTGCAAACGTCCAAGCCGCAGGTGACCATGGAGAAGCTGCCCGATCGCTATCACATTGAGGTCAAGCATGAGGGCGCGCCACAGGGCCATGTGCCGCCCCCGCCGCCGCATTTACTGAATGAAGTTATATATAAGCCACTACTGGGCGAAATATCGCTGCATCCCAATGTGCTGCAGATCAGCACCAGTCCAGCACAGGTGAGCTCTTGCAACGTCACTCAATAATACCCAAATCGATTATTAATTCTTGTTTGCATCTGTACAGAATCCCAAGGCAACAGGCAGCATTACGCAAGGCTATGCGCCGGGACGCGGCTCTAGTGTCTATGACCAGCAATTGGCCAGACAGCAATTGTCCATGCTGCCCGGTCAGTCGGGAGCTGGCTCCAATGCCGGCCAACAGCTACAGTACACGCGACGCTTGTATTAATTCCGTTAGTTATGTATCTGCTAAGCTCGCTAATAATTTTAACATTTTAACTGGACATTAATTCGTATTTTGACTACGCTGCTTTTTGCAGCAGCACCAGAATAAAGCACAACTATGGCGTCCCTATTTTCCAATCGATCTTGGTTAACTTCTTTTTCTTCTATGTGAGTAAGCTATTATAAAAAAGTGCAGGTTTTAAATTTTGAATTGAATTTTATATTTTATTATACACATACACCAATTTTCAAGGAATTCTTTTACTACGATTTTCTGTTGACGATTTTTCTTCTAAACATTACTGTATTTTCAAGGTCCAAATAATGCGAAGCATATTTCTATAACATACTTCCAGTAGATTACTGCAGATAGCTGGGCATACATATTGACATTCTGTATATTTTCACACGATGTTTGCTCAGCTGCAGCTGTAGAATTATTTGTGTACTTAATTCATAAGCCTAATAACTCTGGGGAGAGGTGAGGTTATTATGTGGCCAAGCAATTTGCCCATTAAGCGAGACCAAATTACACTCAGTTGACGTAAGCGCATCGTAAGATGGGAAATCTCAACTTAGTTGCTGGGAAAATGCCTTTCGTTTTGACTGTCGTTAAAAGTTACATCTATTAAAATCTATAATAAGACGCCACAATTTGTTCTCCAGCTGGTTCCGTTTTCGTTTGAAAAATGATTCACTAAACACATATATAAATATGTTATTTGTTAATAATTGGGTTGTCTGTCTGTGATCGCATCATGGAAATAAATTTACATATGGCCGAGGTTAATTGTACAGTGCGCACTCGTTAATTATATTTGACGACGGTGCCATTCAAAAACAAGTGAGAACATTTTGTTGGGCCTAACCGATCGCGAAATACCCTGGCGCTGATAATTAGTGAACATTTCCTGTTTACCAAATTATGAGTGGAATTCTTAGAATTTAAGATTTGGTACGACCATCGATAAGCCTTTGGGAGGCAGAGCGCTGTCGAATATATTTTCAAAGAATGTCGCAAGGAGTTGATTCATTAGAGAGAGCAAGATAAGTTCTGTATATGTATGACTATATTTTATAACTTGTGTGTATATATGTACTTATGAATGAGTTTGTAGATACAAATTTTGTACTGGGCTTTTCAAGCCACGTTTATATGAGTGGATTACGCAAGTTACAGCAGCTTTTAAACCAGTTTTGTTGTTGCTGCCCCACCACTGGTTGTAGTTGCTGCTATTTTTTGTGTCAAGGAAAAGTATTTGACGCTTTGAATTCAAGCACAAAGTTCCTGTGCAACTAAAAGCGGAAGCCCCAAGCCCTGAGGTATTGTAATTTAATATATAATGTAAGGTATTGGTTAAGCGGTAATTAATGTAAAAATATGTATTTACATGCGAATAGATAGATGTAATTGGAAACCACAGAGGCAAATAAAAGAAAACACGTTTTAACTCTTGGCGCGCAAACCAAAGCGCAGCCACAGAAAAATAAAAAAAATATTCCGTTCAAAACAAAAACAGGTAGTCACCGCATATTTGCATAAATAAACAAAGGGCTAATGAGAAAAACGAAGTAACAAAGTTGTCCGTAATCATTTCATGAGAGAAAAAGCTAAAGAGCAAATTGATGCAATTATCGATGTCATCGTCATCTAAATGTGTCGGGGTTGGGGAAGCCATGAACAAAACAAAAACGAATACAATACAAATGCGCCAATACGGTACGCAGGCAGTCATATTAAATGGAAACGAGTGCCAAAAACGCCAACGTGCCCGTTGGTCGCGTTGGTGTGTGTATTTATTTTATTTTTTTTGTATGTGAGAAACCCAAACCGACCGCTTGAAGCAACAGGCGGTTGTTGGTGCCGCTGATCTCAGTCTGTAACGACAACAGCAACAGTTCATAACGTAGCGCGCGCAAATCAACATCTCGAAAATAAAACGGAAAATATCTCGCTAAAGGCGTGTGTGTGTGTGAGTTTTTGAATTTCGTATGTAGCGACATATATATGTGTGTGCATGTGTGAGTTCATGTGTGTGTGATCAGGAAGTGTTGGAAGACGTAAACTTTAAAGTGTTGGAAAGCACATAGAGATCAACAAGCAGTCAAGTAGGCATCTCGCTTGCACTTATAAATCGCCGGCATGCGTAAATGTCAAAGTTGGTCGGTTGTCCGTCTGACGTGAGAGTTGTTAGTTGCTTTGTCGTCTTCTTCGTCAAGCCAAAACATAGAGAAGACCTACGAATGACAACAAAATCTTAAATAAAATTAGCCATAGCGTCGCAAATGTATCTATATCCAGACATACATACTATATAATTAGTTCACGTATATAACCATAAACGAAACGAGGCTGTTGGAAGACATTGTCGCAGGCGTTTATTAAAGTAAAATGATGTCATAAATAAATTGCATAAAATACTCAACAATCACATCCCTTCCCGTTCGCACAATTTTAGGCCCTAAAGTGTACTTAATATCAATATTCAATAACGAAATGGACGCCCAGAAAAGTTATCTCATGGAGAAATATCATGGATTATGTAATTACTTGGAGCGCGACACAGTCGGCAGCAAGCTGGCCATCTATGGCACCTCCACAGTGATGCTGATTGTTGCGTACATGAACCGGAAGCCTGCGTATCTGGTGAGGCAGTTTAAGCAGCCATCGCACATCCCGGAACGCATTGTCAAGGAACGGATTATGCACACCGGACAGATACGCGGCATACAGCAGCGCGATCAGGACACACTGCTGCTAATCAAGCATCGCCCACTGATACCGATCTTCACCAGTCGCGATCGCCTGCTGCCCGTCAAGTTGCCTGGCGTGCGTGTCAATGCCAATGGATATGCCTGGCTGCAGCAGTGTCTGATTGGACGCGAAGCGACCTTTATACCTCTGAACAAAAGCCAATCACAGGACTATGTCGTCTGCCAGCTGTGCCTGGTGCATCCGCCCAAGGGTAATCGATTGCTGGATGTCTCCGAGACGTTACTTAAGCTGCGCTTTGCCAAATTTGCCCAAGATATGGCTGCGGCTCTGAAAAGGAACAGCAAATATTATAAGCATTTGCGCGATGTGGAGAGGCGCACGGCCAGCAAGGAGGCGTGGCTGACCTGGCTGGCACGCTATCCTTTCATTTGGCAGCGTTTCAATCAGCTGAAGACGTCGCTGTTGCCCAAACAAAAACTCTTGCCGGAACTAGTGCGCTAAGTAGACACGTCCAGCACTCAACACCCAGCCCTCCGCACATATTTTCACATACTGTTTAGGTTTCTTAAGCGCAATCGCAAAACGTTGGCCGTACATAATTTAATTTAATTCTAAGTCGAACGGAAATCCCAAGCTATTAAAAAAAAAGTAATGAACGTGTTTTTCTGTTCATTAACGAAGGAATGCTAAAAACAAAACTGAACAAAAGCGAGAATTCTTTTTATTACGAATGGTAGATTTTGCTCTTTAGAATGACATCTGTGTGTATGTGTGTATTGTATTGTGTATATATGTATGTGCGTACTATCTATATACGACGCTTCTGAATAAATTGATAAAACATACTTATTTATAACGTATATTGATGTTTTTGATCTCGCACACATTTCGCCGCTCAGTGGAATAAAAAATAAACAAACAAATCAAACAAAACAGTTTCAGCTCTTCAGCCATCTCAGCGAAACTCAATCAAAATGAGCTGCGGAATCTCTATGGTCAAATATATACTATTTATATTCAATTTGCTGTGCTCGGTGAGTAAACACATTATTTTGTAAAGATGAATTTGTGTTTTTATTTTTCATTTTCATTTGATGAACCAAACTCAATTATATTGTATGAGATCATAAGTTTCTCAAAGCTCTCAAGTCGCATAAAACTGGTTTCTTATATACAAAATTATACAAAACGTACAGTAATACCTGTGATATGTGTATATAACTACTTGAAGTTCACACGTAAATAAATAACATTGTAGAAATAGAAAGTAATTTTAAGTAACTTATAATAGAAAAAAATATTTAACAGACACAAACTAAAAATAGCACTTAACCAATAGCTTGAAGTTTTTGTTAGGCAGGCATCACTGTATATGGTTTTCTTTAGGCTTTTTAAGCAAGTAAAGGGAGGCCTATAAACCGGTTTCCCAAAAAAAAATTCGGCAAGTCGCAACTTTTTAAACGGGGCAGCCTGAGATCATCAGAATGCAAAACTCGTTATTAAAATTGGGCTACAAACAGCTAGTGTGCATGACGTATTATTTTGCATTGTATTATTTTGATTTTATTTTGATTCCTCAGTTTCTAAGTTTCTGCAAAACACTTAGAACCACCTGCACGAGGTTAACCAGTTAAAGCAACAGGTTTCTAACTTACCAAACGGCAATGGCATTTTCATTTGCCATACAATTGTGTTTGTATTTTGCCAACTTCCAACTCCCATAAGCGTGAACTGTACCTAAAAACCAGTTTAAAACTGAAGTGGCAAAGAATTTTAATATACATTACAAATAGTGGATTGTGAAATTTCAGAATTATGTATAATAAAAAGTTTTCAAATAGTTTGCAGTCTCGTCACGCAAACACACAACACACACCCCCTCACAAATTGTGCAATGTAAAATGGAAAATTGCGCAATTGCCGTAGCGGGAGATGTCGAGGGTGTCCACGCCTAAAATAGCTATATTAATTATATATGAACTTGGCGCACAGTCAGACAGTCAGTTATTCAGTCAAAACTTGGTTAGAAAATAAAAAAAATGCATTGCATTTACACACGCACGCTCGGTTGACTGTGATGGGGAAATTGGGCGGCGGCGTTGACAGCACACTTGAACTCATTTGGCTTGAATTATGGTTTATACATCTTCCAGCATATACACATACATTTATGGGTACTATGGTACTCGTAGCTATTCCATTCATGAGAGCACTCGACTGCTTTTTGTCTGAATACATTTGTTCGTTGACTTTTGAGAGTAAATTACACAAAGTAATCATCATTAAAATGGGTCAATATGCGAGATCAAGCGTTCTGGTTAATTGAATACGGAAATAGGTTAAAAATAAGCTTATCTGAACTGTAACTGTACATGTATGTATGTACTGTAAGTCTCTATGCTTAGTCACGCCGATTACAATGAAGCTTAACATTCTGCAACTGGGCAATTTGCATTTGCTGATGAATTTTCGTACGAAATCAAAGCAAATAGTTGCCCTTAGCATATTTATATGTGATATTCATTTAATCTAAATTGCTTAATTGGTTGCATCTATTGATTAGATAGTATAACTATTGATAAGTGTTAGAAAATCTGTACCAATTGGCGGTATCATAAATACAGTGCATAACGTTAAATCTAATAATAATGGAATAAAACGGGTACATTTATAATTAACTATAGAATAGAATTTAGTTTTAAAAGTTAATTTATATTTAAATTGTTTAATCTTTGAATAAATCCCAAAAGGGCTTTTTTAACATAAATGCTGAACAATTAAGCTAGTGATCTTAATTGCTCAGAATTTATGTTTTCTACTATTGTAGTATTGTTATATGTACTCTTTAAATGTTTATTAAGAGTTTTTATTTATTTTTTGTTTGTTTTCTTTTGATATACATATCAATCGTAAGTGTTCTTAATGCTATATGTGATCCACAATTAATACCAAATGCCTAAGGTGGCAATTGAATTAATTGAATTAAGTGGTTTTCGTATTGGGTAAAGCTTTTTGATTTAGTTATATTAGGGAGCTTTTTCTTATCTGATACCCAATAAACATGTTATGAAAACTTTACTAAATGCTAACTAAATATTCTTGTCCATAGATATGCGGCATCTTGTTGATTGTGTTTGGTGCACTGCTTTTCAGCAATATTCACAACGTCGATGACTTTGCCGAGGCGCTGCGCACCCAACAGGTGCCCATCACAATGATTGTGCTGGGCACGGTGATATTGCTAATCTCCTGGTTTGGCTGCTGTGGCGCCATACGCGAATCCTACTGCATGTCCATGACGGTGAGTATTTAATAATGGAAATGTAAATGCTCAATGAGTGACTTGTTGCGTTTTAGTACTCTGTCTTGCTGTTTGTGCTGATGATTGGACAGCTGGCGCTGGTCGTCTATATATGGCTGCACAAGGACCAATATCTGGTCACTATGGGCGATGTGGTTGAGAGGGCCTGGGAGCGACGAACACGCCGTGCCGACTACATGGATGCCATTCAGATTAGTGTAAGTACATCGATTTAAAGTTGTGTATCGCATTGGTTAAGTAAGATTATTTTATTTGTATGTGTAGATGGAGTGCTGCGGTCGCAGCAGCTATACAGACTATACCTATCAGGGCTATTTCCCGCCTTCATGTTGCAAGGACACCAACAATTGCCACCAGGCGTCCGTCTTCCCTCGCGGCTGCAAGCAGGCCTTCGTGGACTTCTGGGACAGAAACAGCGATATCATCAAGTACACCGGCCTTGTCATAGCCGCCATTGAAGTAAGTTTTTTAAATTTATACTTCAGGTCGCAGCTAACACACAAAATTCTTTTGCAGTTTGTCGGCTTTGTGTTTGCCTGCTGTTTGGCGAACAGCATTCGAAATTATAGACGCCGAGCGGGCTATTAATGGCCCTTCGGACTTTGGGTCCTGGACATTAAGGCCTTACTAATTTTAATGAAAGCCGAAATTACGAATTATGTTGCCCAATTTTTTAAAAAAACATACATATATAAACAATTTTATATTAATAATTCAGATGGCCATTTTCAATATCGACACCGATTATTTTTTTATTACGCACATTTAAAAATTAAAATTCTTTTGAAATTTATACTCTTAATCACTGGTTTTCATAATAATTGTGCTATTTTTTGTTATACAAATAAAATGTATATGTAACAACTTTATAAACTACACAGAACGCGAATAAAATTATAAATTAATTAAATATTTCGTAATTGTATGGATGTATTTGCCTTATGTAAAAAAGTATAATCGAATTTTTTAACATGGTTTCGACCTAAATGTATATCAAGTATTTTAATTACAGGGAACTTTTTACTATCATTTGACAGTTAAATTATTAAAATCGTATATGTGTTACTCTTATCTTGTGTATATGTATATAAGGTACTTGGGATTTTCTTTCATTTGTTGTGCAAAAGTGCTGATAGACTACGCTTTTTTTTTGTTATTGAAATTATGGAAGGCAAAGATCCGTTATAGATATATTTATCAGGTAAAAAATTCTAGTTAAATATATTTCTATAGGTGAGTCACATGAGCTTGCGCTTTTTAAAAAAATAATAAAAAATGGGTAAAATAAGTTAACTGACAATATAGTTATCAAGTCAGCTTTAAAATGCTTATCGAAATGCTACTTGGTCTAATCAACCAAACCATTGTTATTATCAATTATCGGCTTGTTGAATAATGTTTGGGGACTCCCAAGGCGATAGATTTCAAGCAAAACAAAAAAAAAAATGGACCTGATAACAAGATATATTGTGTTAGGTTTGGTAGAGGAGAGATAATTTAATTATCATGTTGAAAATACAATCTCCCATGTGTATTTTTCAATTAGTAGTATTTATCGCCAGCACCGTCATCAGCAGCATCGTAATGCCAAATAACATATTTTATAGAGACAAATATTCAAAGGTCTTTAAATGATAAGGTTGTGCAATGACTCATTAAAGATAAGAGTCATTCGACACTATATAGAGCTTTTGGAGCGTACCGTTTTGGGTACAAACTGATTAGGTCCATTGATAGCGGTCTGAGTGCATGGTTCCAAACGTACCATACAGGTGAATATATTGCTCGCGAATTGTTGTTATGCTAGATAAGTATTGAGATAAGCTGGCCCAGTCCAAGCTAGTGAGTACGACAATTTCAATATTAAGGTGACAGATCTCAGCTGGTTCACTCAATAACGAAACGAACAGTCGCTGCGAACGGACCTCAGGAACTTAACTACAATCAATATAAAAATATCGAATTTAGCAAAATGAATTGCCTATCCTCGACGGTTAAGTACTTACTGTACTTGCTCAATGTTGTCTTTGTGGTAAGTGGAGCATAAAACAGCCAACAAGCAAAGCTCTCTCTAATGTCTTAATGTTTCACCTTACAGGCTGGTGGCATTTTGCTCCTGGTGGTTGGATCCATAATGCTGGCCGATATGGGCACTTTTGGATCTTTCACTGACACAGTCAATACACGCACCATTCCCATTTGCATAATAGTGCTTGGTTGTGTTATCTTCGTGGTGGCCTTCTTTGGCTGCTGTGGCACAATCCGTGAAAATGCCTGCTGTACCACAATCGTAAGTGCAGCAATCACCTCCAACCCGAGACCCAAGACAATCTGAATTGTATTTTTAATCTCTATAGTATGCCGTTTGTATGCTCATTTTGTTCGCCTTGCAATTGGCCCTGTCGATTTGGATCTTTGTTGAGAATGATGATTTCGTTGGCAAAATGGGTGAACTGGTGGACACTGCGTGGGACCAGAATGATGATGCCAATGGATTCCCCATGGATGTTCTCCAGCTATCTGTGAGTAATAGATGAGTAACTTCAAATTCATGAGCTAATCATCAATATTTTGAATGCAGTTCAAATGTTGCGGCAAAAAGGACTTTAATGATTATACGGGCACAGTTCCGGCTTCGTGCTGCGGCTACTCGGATAGAAGCAGACCCTGCGAGTCAGCCATTTACAGCGAACGTCCTGGCTGCCGTGGCAAGTTCACTGATTTCTGGTCATCGAACACAAGCCTTATTAGTTGGGGCAGTTTGATAATAGCACTCTTTGAGCTGACTATCTTTGTGATTTCCTGCTGCTTGGCCAGCGCTATGAGGAAGCGCTAAGATAAGGCAATTCAGTCATCCATACATCACCTGCGAAAATGTTCATCAAAGCCATAAATAAACAAATAGGTTAGATACTTACTACAAAGTTTATTTATTTAAAATTTATTGTCTCGTATGTTGCCAGTTTTATGATCTAAATATCTTATCGTGGCATTATATTTATAGCACGTTTTCATGGCTAAAATCAAATACTTGGCGGCTAATATTGAGTACAATTTTAGGCATAGTTGGCAGAACTCATTATCAGTTTTATCTGGATGTATGCCTTTTATGTTTTTATATTGTTGCTGAAATCGATGGGTGCTGGTGTGTATTAGGTCATAACGACCTGAAGCTGATTCATGACTTATCAATGTTATGTACTTTTTTGCCAATTTTCCATTGTTACCTTTTCGCCCAGACCTAGAGTCAGTTGGGGCTCGTGGGTTATCTTGTACTATGGGCGAAGTGGGCAATCTAGCTAATAAAAAAAAGTCACAGCAAGTGGCAAGTGAGAAATGAGATAATTATTATTTTTTATGGGCTAATCACAATTTCCGGACCATAATACAAATCTTATTATGCTCCTCACAATTTGGCCACAATTAGCAAATTTTGATTTGATCTTAGGTCGGAAGATAAGTAAAAATTATAGCCTGGAAACCGATATATGGGCATAGGTCGAAACTTCAAATTGCCATAACTTCGTCAAAACTCAACTCAGATTTAAAAGCGAGGGCTTTTTGATCATGGTTTTGCCCCTAAATCAATATTACATTTAAAGTTAAAAACGTTATTTTGGGTCGGAAGACAAGTAAAAATTATAGCCTCGATATCCAGGAAGACGGCAGAGCTGTACTGCTTATTTTCCAGGGCCTCGAGGACATGCTGTACTACTCGATGAACTTGCTACAACAAATGTTAAACTGATTTTTGGAAGTAGACGGAGGGCTAGGAGCTTGCTCTACCTCTGTCGCGGGTTAGCCTGGTATTGCAGTACCGCCAGGATTCGGCCCAACTTAATAATAAATGAAGCCGTGGTTGAATGATGGCTGCGAACATCTGACTGCCGACGTGTTGCATACTTTTAAGCAGTTCGATTTAAATGCTAAATTGAAAAGAAATAATTGCATTCCAGGTAAATCGTTTAACTAAACATTTCTGTTCGCCTGTTATTTTAGTCGGGGAACAATACGAAAACTCGAAGAAAAAAGCGCTCATATATGAAATATTGATTTTTATTTTCATAGGAGCTTGCTCCACCTCTGCCGCGGGTTGGCCTGGTATTTCAGTACCGCCAGGATTCGGCCCAACTTAATAATAAATGAAGCCGTGGTTGAATGATGGCTGCGATCATCTGACTGCCGAAGTGTTGCACACTTTTAGGCAGTTCGATTTAAATGCTAAATTGAAAAGAAATTATTGCATTCCAGGTAAATCGTTTAACTAAACATTTCTGTTCGCCTGTTATTTTAGTCGGGGAACAATACGAAAACTCGAAGAAATAAGCGCTCATATGTGAAATATTGATTTTTATTTTCATAGGAGCTTGCTCCACTAAATTGAAAAGAAGTTGTTGCATACTTTTAAGAGAGTGTATTTGATGCTATTCTCCAGTTAAATCGTTTAACTAAACATTTCTGTACGCCTGTTATTTTGGTGGGGGAGCAATACGAAAACTCGAAGAAAAAAGCGCTCATATGTGAAATATTGATTTTTATTTCCATAGGAGCTTGCTCCACTAAATTGAAAAGAAGTTGTTGCATACTTTGAAGAGAGTGTATTTGATGCTATTCTCCTTTTAAATCGTTTAACTAAACATTTCTGTTCGCCTGTTATTTTAGTCGGGGAACAATACGAAAACTCGAAGAAAAAAGCGATCACATATGAAATATTGATTTTTATTTTCATAGGAGCTTGCTCCACCTCTGTCGCGGGTTGACCTGGTATTGCAGTACCACCAGGATTCGGCCCAACTTAATAATAAATGAAACCGTTGTTGAATGACAGCTGCGATCATCTGACTGCCGAAGAGTTGCATACTTTTAAGCGGTTCGATTTAAATGCTAAATTAAAAAGAAATTGTTGCATACTTTGAAGAGCGTGTATTTGAGGTTATTCTACAATTAAATCGTTTAACAAAACATTTCTGTTCGCCTGTTATTTTAGTCGGGAAACATAGGGCCTTTTGATCAGAGTTTTGCCCCTAATTCAACCTTACATTTACAGTTGAAAACTTGATTTTGAGTCGGAAGACAAGTAAAAATTATAGCCTGAAAATCGGTATATCGATATATGGGCATAGGTCGAAACTTCAAAATGCCATAACTTCGTCAAAACTCAACTCAGATTAAAAAGCGAGCGCTTTTTGATCATGGTTTTGCCCCTAAATCAATCGTACATTTAAAGTTAAAAACGTGATTTTGAGTTGGAAGACAAGTAAAAATTATAGCCTGAAAATCGGTATATCGATATATGGGCATAGGACGAAACTTCAAAATGCCATAACTTCGTCAAAACTCAACTCAGATTAAAAAGCGAGGGCGATAGCTGCGAACATCTGACTGCCGAAGTGTTGCATACTTTTAGGCAGTTCGATTTAAATGCTAAATTGAAAAGAAATTGTTGCATACTTTGAAGACCTTATATTTGAGGTTATTCTCCAGTTAAATCGTTTAACTAAACATTTCTGTTCGCTTGTTATTTTAGTCGGGGAACAATACGAAAACTCGAAGAAAAAAGCGCTCATATGTGAAATATTGATTTTTATTTTCATAGGAGCTTGATCCAGCTCTGTCGCGGGTTGGCCTGGTATTGCAGTACCGCCAGGATTCGGCCCAACTTAATAATAAATGAAACGCAGTTAAATCGTTTAACTAAACATTTCTGTTCGCCTGTTATTTTAGTCGGGGAACATAGGGCTTTTTGATCATAGTTTTGCCCCTAATTCAACCTTACATTTACAGTTGAAAACGTGATTTTGAGTCGGAAGACAAGTAAAAATTATAGCCTGAAAATCGGTATATCGATATATGGGCATAGGTCGAAACTTCAAAATGCCATAACTTCGTCAAAACTCAACTCAGATTGAAAAGCGAGGGCTTTTTGATCATGGTTTTGCCCCTAAATCAATCGTACATTAAAAGTTAAAAACGTGATTTTGAGTCGGAAGACAAGTAAAAATTATAGCCTGAAAATCGGTGTATCGATATATGGGCATAGGACGAAACTTCAAAATGCCATAACTTCGTCAAAACTCAACTCAGACTAAAAAGCGAGGGCTTTTTGATCATGGTTTTGCCCCTAAATCAATCGTACATTTAAAGTTAAAAACGTGATTTTGAGTCGGAAGACAAGTAAAAATTATAGCCTGAAAATCGGTATATCGATATATGGGCATAGGTCGAAACTTCAAAATGCCATAACTTCGTCAAAACTCAACTCAGATTGAAAAGCGAGGGCTTTTTGATCATGGTTTTGCCCCTAAATCAATCGTACATTAAAAGTTAAAAACGTGATTTTGAGTCGGAAGACAAGTAAAAATTATAGCCTGAAAATCGGTATATCGATATATGGGCATAGGTCGAAACTTCAAAATGCCATAACTTCGTCAAAAGTCAACTTATTTTAAAAAGCGGGGGCTTTTTGATCATGATTTTGCCCCTAAATCAATCGTACATTTAAAGTTGAAAACGCATATAAGCATAGTATACAAAGAGGTATGTCTTATTTGAAAGTTCAAGGCTGATAGTTAAAAAATTACAACTGAATAAGTAAAAAACATCGTTAAGTTAATTGAAGTAGTATCTATTAATTTCTGTAACATTTTTGACTAATCATGACAAACGAGTTATTAGCTAAGAAATCGAACGTTTCGCCCATGGTGCTGTTGGCCGATAAGATATACAAACGGGGAATCTATCTAGATATGGGAAAGCCTCAGTTCATTTATAACGGCTAGCACAGCTTGGAGACCGTTTGAATCGAACGACAGTAATCGAAGCGCAAGCATAAGCGCAATAAAAATTAAAATTTAATTTCATAAAACGTTATTAAGAAACGGCTTCAACATGGGTGTCATGTCAGGATTTTTGAATATTCTACTTTATCTTATAAACATAGTGTTTTTGGTGAGTTCATTACAATTATTTATAATTAAAAAAACACAATTGGATCATGGGAAATTTTTTTCTTTGTATTGAGACAATTATCAAAAAAAAAAACCCAATTAATATTAATTATTTGTAATTACAAAAAAACAATTTTATAACGTGAAATTTGTGCATTGTTGTCAGACAATTATTTGAAGAAAACAAAACAACATCAACAACAAAGTGCAAATTACTCAACATTTTATGGATTATGCAAACTGTATTTCAATACTCTTGCAGAGAGTATTATAATTTGTGTGTGATTTTTGCAACGCATTAAAACTGATTCATCAATTCCATTATATATATATATATATATATATATATATATGTTAGGATTAATAGCTGACTCATAGCCTTGTTCGTCTGGACTTCTGTCTGTCTGTCTGATTCTAAGCAAAGCTGGTCTCTCAGTTTGAATGCTTTATTGAAAAAATTTGGAATTTAAACGATTTTGAGTGTAATTTGATCGGTTTATAACTTTCGATTGAAAGATTAGCTCTCATATAAAAATACATTTTGTTTTCAAGATACGCTGTTGAAAATATGTTAAATTGTACAAATTAAAAAATCAACAATTTATTTATATTTTTTAAAAAAATATGTGTCATTACACGTATCTGGTATACGTACATATATCACTTCCTTACATAGTATACATATTGCTCATGCGACTGAGCTTATAGGATTGCTTCTTTTTTCCAACAATATATAAATAAAATGTTGCTGTTATTGTTATCGCAAGTTATCATGTCAGCCTTAAAAAAAAAAACAATGATAATGTGAATGCTTTCGAGTCATTCGCAAGAATTCAGTTATTGTAATAGTTATAGCAAGTATATATGTGTGTGTTTGTGTGTCTTATCAATGATGGATTATACCTGTTTTGTACCAATGATAGTAATGAAAGCATTCATCATGCCGTAACATTATTTCAATATTATCGATACTATATAAATAAATTTAAGAAAAAAATAGAAATTACTTATGAATGAGAAAATTCAAAATATTTAGTCCCAAGACAGTTTTGAGATAGATTAAGTCTTTCCATAGATTACTTTAAGTCAGTTCATAATACCACAATAAAATTGATCATATGTATTTCTTAACAGATCATTGGCATCTTGCTCATTGTGCTGGGCTCCATAATGCTATCGAACTTCTCCCGCCTAAGTGAGGTGGAACAGCTATCGAGCGCGATTACCATACCGGTCTGTGTGACCGTTCTTGGTGGACTGATATTCATCGTATCCTTCTTTGGATGCTGTGGAGTCTGGCTTCAGAGTGCCTGCCTAACTGCAACGGTGGGTTCTCTATAGTTTTTCTCAAATTCAATTGAAGTTTTAACAGATATAGTTTTATTTTGTTTTTAGTATGGTACGTTGATGTTTTTATTATTCGTGCTGCAATTAGTGCTGACTTGCTGGATCGCTGTCAACGAAACGGACTTTTTGAACGATATGCGCAATCTGGTGACTACTGTTTGGAATGAGAACACACCGGCGAATGGATACCCAATGGGCGCATTGGAGCTCACTTTCGACTGCTGCGGCGACAGAGGCTACTCTGACTATTTCTCGGTTGGCGATAATACTGTGCCCGGCACTTGCTGCGGTTACACGAATCGCCTGGAGAGCTGCCCAGCTAGCATATACGAATACCGAGAAGGATGCAACAATAAATTCTACAACTTCTGGTACGATAACAATGATATCGTTCTCTGGTCCGGCCTAGGCATTTGCATATACGAGTTCATTGTGTTCATTTTAGCCGGCGCACTGGCCAATTGTATGCGCAATTCGAATTCCGGTGGAGCAACCTATGCATAAGCGTTATTTATAATTCAATCATAATAAAGCTTCTGATCATTAAAGTTGTTAAGGTACGACCTAAATTTGTAATTCTCTTTTATGGTATGGAATTAAAAAAACACAGTTTTTGCATAGTTATTTGAATCTAGAGAAACTAAATATGTATATAGCTATTTTAAAAAGAATTGAGATTTTTAAAGTAAATACAAGTTTTTTCTCTTGCATATGTGTGATATGGGAGAGTCTATATATCGTGCTCGATATTTGTCGAGTGATGTTTTTGTCATCAGTCGGCCAAAATAGCTTTTTTACATCACAATTCTATATAAGCCCATAAGTATGCAGGGCTTTTAAATGTGTTTTTGTTTTTGTCATCAAGTTTGGGAAAGCTTACTGCCTTTGCTGATATGGAAAAAAGCTTTCAACGATTTTCTGGAAGAATACCACTATAGTAATCAGTGAGCAATTAGAAGCGAAAGTATTCAGTCCAAAGTATTAGCAATCACGAGCCTCTCATAATAATTATTCACAATGGATTGCGGTGGAGTTTTTGTCAAATATGTGCTTTTTATATTTAATATATTGTGTTTGGTAAGTTTAGTTCGCGAATTAAATAAGTGCAGTCGAATAATTCTCCACTTATCTTAAGAGGGAAAAACAAACTGTACTCGATATCTTTGATATGCTTACGCGTATATATGTGTGCATATCGTATTACGTGAACGATATGTTCATTTATGTCTCTATACATCTGTTTTATCTTATCTTCTATTGACAAATAAATGCAACTGATATTGTGAATTGTTTAGAAATATTTTTACATTGCAAGCCAGTGTCAAGCGTAATTATAAGTAATGAGCAACATCGGAAGTTTTGAAACAGCCTATAAGTGAGTAATGGCGGAAAATGAGTAATACTAGAGCTGATAAGTGATAGCTGGACCAATTATACTTGAAAACAATAACCCTTTAAACGCAAAAAAGGCGTATGCATGTGGGCATGCATGCATGACTCATCTCCTATACCGTATATAATATATATATATATATATCATATATACCGTCGCAGAGATTAAAAAGAAATAAAAAATTAAAAATACCATATTTAAAGATTTTCAGATACGAATTTACAGTCAATTCATAGGCTTCCACAATTCACACCCTTTTGCGAAATGCTTGGTACACCCTTGTCTGTGATCGAATATATTCAAAACATGCATTAAAATTTTTGTTTTTCCCGTTTCAGGTATGCGGCATTTTGCTTATCATATTTGGCTCTATTTTGGTTTCGCATATCAAACACTTTTCCGACTTCGAGGAAATGTACCAAGCAAATAGTGTGTCTATTATTATACTGATCCTCGGATGTGTTATCTTTATTGTTGCGTTCCTTGGATGCTGCGGTGCCATTCGCGAGGACTCCTGTGCCCTTACAACGGTAAATTATAAATAGTAATTTAAATTTTCACCCCTATTGCATTCTAGTATTTTGTTTTATTCGTAGTACTCAATCATCATGTTGGGCTTGTTCTTGTGTCAAATAGCACTGGTCATCTATATTTGGGTAGATCATGTGCAAATACGTGAGTCTCTCGATAAAGTCGTGGAAGCCATTTGGAATCAGAGGGAATCGCAGGGTACCTTAATGGATAGTCTGCAGAAAACCGTAAGTATTTCAAAACGTCCAACAATACACACATTTATCTTACCAAACTTTTACCATATGCCCCTAGTTGAAATGCTGTGGCCTGACGAAATACTTCGATTACAAAACATCAATCCCCGCATCATGCTGTGACTCGCCCACAAATGGTACGTGTTCAATGAGTGTCGCGTACAGTCAGGGTTGTAGGGCTCGTGTTGATGAGCTTTGGGACACAAATGCCAGCATTATCAAATATGCTGGTCTGGGAGTAACCGCAATTGAGGTATGTGACGATAAAACCTTATTTTTACATATCGTTCAGATACTAAGACATTAATTTCCTTTCAGTTGGTCGCCTTCATATTTGCATTCTGTTTGGCGAATCAATCCCGCAACAGCAATAGACGCCAAAACTATTAGTCTCGGTTGTAGATATATCCAGTTAATAAGGAAATGTATTTCCTCTTTCTGCACACATGTATTTCTTCATATGCGGTTTTTGCAACTGTAAACAACATTTCGACTGTTTTTTTTTTATATGTTTAAAATAAATAAATGCAAAAACACTATAGCAAATTGTGCTTGTACACAAGAACAAATATACTAATATATACAGGATCAAATAATGCCGATATTGTCTTATAGTCTCTGAAATTGGCTTGGTGGCGGTGATACTGATTCAGAATATATAAACGTAATAGGTTAGTCTTTTACATACTTGTACACAACTTCATTGTATCCCTTTTATACAGTTATAATGGGTTCATGGGCAAAACAAGAACTAACATTAAATCTAGACATGCAGACCTTAGTTCACCTTATATGACATATATAGTTCTTAAATATAGGTTCTAAGTAGAGCACTCGCCAAAGCTTGAAGCTTATGTTGCGAGAGTGTCAGCTGCCAATGTGGAACACAAGAGCGGCTACCATAACTGTCGATCCTCCTACTTGAGTGCTTTCTTATTTCATTCTAGTACTTCGTTTTTACTGCACGGACATGCCCCTCACTGCCCTTCCACTACGCAAGAAAGCAACAGGTTATACACTTGGTAATTCTGTTTTTTCACGAAATTCTGCGCCATCTTGACAGGGTTGTCACTTTGCCACGAACGAAGTATAAGTGTGACCATACACACTTAGCGATGTGTTGCCAATGTGGTTGGTGTTAGCAAATCTTCGTGAGAGTTAAAACGTATAAAACGGCAGCATTATTTTAGAATGGGCGATATATAAAAAAATAAGAGCTTCCACTTCTAAGCATTTAATTTGAATTTATTTAATCAACACAAAACAAATCAAGACTGCGGTGTTCATTGTTCATTTTTATGGTTACCAAACCTGGTCACACTGCAAACCAGTTTTCAGTATTTGCCTCTTCGTTTCCTTCGAGACAAATCAAAAACAGTTTTTCGTCGAGTCGGTCGTGTCGCGCGCGTATCAATTTGTTAAAAAATAATCTAGAAAAGGTAATGTTTTTTAGTACTAACTGGCAAAGTACGACTAACAAAATAAGTGAATGCGCTGTACAAATATATATATATATATGTATATGTGTGTACAAATGCCTATCTGCTCTCGATTCATTTGCTTTTGACTACCTGAGATGCTGCAGCTGCAAGCTGGGTGTAAGAGACGCATGCGAAAGTGGTTGAAAACGAAAAGTGCAAAAGCACATTTAAAATAAAGACGACACACTTGAAAAATTATTTGTGTGCAAGTAAGAAAACGACAAAGAGAAAATGAAACAGCATTCAATGAAAATGAAATGACAAAATGTCGTTGTTGTTGTTGTTGTTGTTCGCTGCTCCTGCTGCTGCATTTGTTGTCTGTGATCGAGTGTGGTGAACAATACAATATGTGTGTGTGTATATCTATATATGCATCAATATGTATGTACACATGGAAGTAAATACATTTTGTAGCCTTTGTTAATGTTGGTGTTTGTGGTTGCTAAGACAACCCACGAACGGTTGTAAGGAAGGAAGGGATCAGAGAAGTTTACTGCGTAAACAAATATAAATGCGCAATAATTTCACACACAATTAAATTAGCGAGTGTTGTCTTTAATTATTGCCAATCGTGACGCATATAAAAAATATGTGTATAAAACATTTTTAAAGTACCGAATCATGAGATCAAAAGTCTGATTATAAAAATATAACAGATACATCGTATTATTATTAATTTTATTATTATTTTTTTTTTTTCGAGACGAACCGGTTTTTAGCCGGTTTTTTTTAAAATCTTAATCATGCGTCGCTTGAAGTAGTATAATAAATTTTAAAGTAGATAAACATCTTTATTTAAATAAGCACTTTAAGCAAACACCAAATGAACACAACAAAAAATAGAGAAACAAGGCACTCAGTTAAAAGACGCATCCAAAGTGATGCAATAAATAATAATAAGAAACAAAACAAGTTTATGGATGCAGCCTAACTTTTACACAATATGAACACGCTGCTGTATAACATTAATTAACTGAATCAAATTCAAATCATGTTAATCATATGCATTGTGCGCTTATATAACGCCTAATGTCCACCGTTGTTGACATAATTTGAACTTGCTCGGCAGCTTAACCAATTAAAACATGCTTAATTTCTTATATCTTTCACTTTCATTTAATGCATTGCAGGAAGCAAAAGCTATAACAAAATGGATTGCGGAACGTCTACGGTTAAATACATACTCTTCGTATTCAATACCATCGTGTCGGTGAGTAAACGTAAAACCGAAATTCTATGAAAATATTTATCTCCATTTTAATCAGGAAGATTCATAATAAGTACAAATATATGTATTATATTATATATATATATATGTAACCATATAATCAGGCATATATAGCTCGCATTATTATTTTATTTTTCTTAGAATTGTAATTGTTTTTTTTTTATTTTTATGTTAACTTAAACTAACTTGTTTTTTTTTTGTCTCCTCGCCAGCCTCGATTTTGACTCGTTTTGGCTATGACATCATCGTTTTTATATAATACGTTGGTATTCAGCTTCCCAACAGAGACGCACACTCACAATGTGTGTGTGTATAACTCAATCTGCATCAGTATCTGTAACAAAATGCTGATGTAGGCCTTTGCTGGTAGCTGGCTTCATCAATTTCAGTGTTTATGAGCGTTTCTTTCGCTGATTTATTTGCTTATTTTCTTAAGCTACCACTATAGCACACAATAGCCACAGATTTGTTTGGATCTTGAATTGTCTAAACATTATTGGGCTCAATTTAATTAGCGAGAATTCAATGGTGTATGATGTCATATAGAAAAATAAATCAACTTGCGTCTCCATCACTATTTCGTGATGAATGCAAAGTTTGCAATTGTGGCTCTACTTTGATCAGCAGATGTATGACTCAACCTCATCAATATTGAAAACACAATTACACAATTAACTGTAACAACCTCAACCTCAGCATTTTTGTGTGTATGAAGTTAGCAACGCATATCAAATATTAATTAAGGCAAATATTTGTGGACACACAGTAATGAAAAGCACACCTTTAAAAAATATATACATAAACAAATGCCGATGTGTATCAACACATGGATACATATATACATACATACATACATATTTGTATTCAAGTGTATTTCTGGTAACATTTTTAAATCATCGCAAAATTGACGCTTTTGTGAAACAGCTAGCAAAGCAAAAAACACAAAATGAACACTTCGACGTCAAGCTCAACAAGTTAATAAATAAGTGAATAAGTCAGCAGAAAGAAAACTTGTTGCAATACCCAGCAACTGGTGGAAAGAATAAGCACACATTATTTATGTACATACATATACATACATGTATATATATATATATATACATACATAAATACATACATCACATTCACACGTGCAGCTTGGCTCAGGTTGTTTGTCTGCCTGGCCTGTCTGTATGTCCATATATATGTATACTACAGATACACATCTGATTCAGACATTCGACTTGACTGTGTGTGCGTGTACATGTGTGTGTGTGTGTGTGTGTGTATGTGTACATAACACACTTGATAGTTAAGGCAAGCAAATTAAAAGACCACAACAAAAAGCCGCCTTCGAGCGTCGCTTGGCCTGGCCAAAAAACAATGTTATAAAACAAGTAAACTCGCCAATTATTGTAGTAGTCGAACAATAAATACGCTTGCTTGAGATGTGGTAAAAGGTATCAATCAAAACTCAAATGAAATCTTGTTATAAACCAGAAATATTTGGTTTTGCATACAAAAATCAGTTTTCTGGTATTTATTTCTATGAGTCGTTCCAGTCACACACACAAATAGACACGCGGACAGGGGAATTTGCTCAGTTTGTCATCATTATCAATTTTTATTTGTGTTAAAGTAATGATACTCTTTTTTAGAGTATGAATAACACAAAAAAATACAGGCAACGCTCGAGAAAGCACGAAAACTTTGTGAAATTCGCTTGGTTAAATACAAAAGGGAAACTACAGGTAACAGATACAGATACAGGTGTAGACTCTTACGCATACGCCGTCAATTTGTTTAAATGCTTTTTTTGTGTTTTACCCAGATTCAGTTACTCATTCGAGTTTCTGTGTGTGTGTGTGCTGTATGTTTCTGTGTACTTCTCACGTCTGACTCTCAAGTATCGAGTACGCGTTAGAACTTGAGCTGCGGCTAGCGACAAAGGCCAATGCAAAAAAGGCCAAGTGACATTCCCATAACACATGCATATACACATATATATATGTCACGAGTTGTCTTCAATTTGCTGGCGTTATCTCCCTTAAGCTAGGCCAACCTTGAATAAGGAATCTTTATCTGCTAATGAGTAGTTTCCTAAATTAGACTATAACAAATGCGGAAATATATTAAATATATTTAAACTATTTTTAATAGCTCAACAATTGCAAAATTGTAATAATTATTGAACTAATTACATAGTTGGCTTTTATATATAATTTGAAATATATACTATATGCTAGGCTTGTAAAGTGTATGTTTTATTCGATTTGAGCTGTGCAAATTTTTTTCTAGAGCTCTAATTTCATTTCACCGCTTGTCATTTTTGTCCCCCCCATTTAGAAGTTAATAGGGTTGTATTGCTGTTTCGTGTTCTAGAACTATAAATACGTGTAGTGTTTAATTATTTTTGAAATTGCGATACGCTTTTAATCAAAATGTCACATGTATTTTGAGCACGCATACGCCCTGTTGCACAAGCAGATGCTTGTGTGTGTGTGGCAGCAACTTGTACTTGTCGACGACTATATCTAGCTTGCCATTTGTTGTACGCCAGTGATAACTGCCAAGATACTAAGTGCAAACGAGAAGAGTGACAAGCGGCGTACAGACAACTCACTACAAACTACACAGACTTCAATTCGGCGCCGCTTGGTCGACGATTTTTTTTTGTATTTTTGGGTGTGGTCCCCACACAGAGCATTGAATTTCTTTTCTTCTTGTGGATTTATTTATTGCAATTGACTAGCTTCAAATATGCTTGAGCGCGCTTTCGAGGGTTGTTGCTCAAACTGTCCCCAAAAATGAGCTCAGACTTTTAAAACAACAATTTTTGTGTATACCCTCAAAGCGATCGTATGGCTAGCATAAAGTAAACATATATAACGGACTGCAAACAATCATATTTGTATATATAAAGTGTATGTGAATATTTATGGAGAGTGAAACATAAATAAATATATATGTATATAAATTGGCTACATCACTATCTATAAGTATAACACTTTTTTTGTTGGATTTTTGCCCAGGCTTGACTGTGAACAAAGAGAGTGTTGTTAGCCATCTCTGTTTGCTTTGGCAATTTGCACTCGAAGTATTTCAGAAACCATGACGTCATGAGCTAACAAAAACATAGCTCACGAACGTGGAAGCTGCTTTGCCAGAGATTCATATATATATATATATATATATATATATAAGTATTTGTATGTTTCTTGTGTGGATAGTCCCTTTTCAAAAGCTGTTTACACGTGACAGTTTGGGCAATGCTCTTGTTCTTGATAACTAGAGCAATTAACGGCCTAATTAGGCGAATGCTGCTTTTTGTGCTACTATTTGGGTCAATTATGCCAGGGTTTGGACAAGACATGTTCTTAGCTGAGTGTCGCTGCTTCAATTCAGTACTCAAATAAAAATTTGTAACGCCCACACAGTGATACATATACAGATACAGATACAGATACAGATACAGATACACATACAGATACGGATACAGATACACATACAGATACGGATACAGATACAAAAAGAGCATGCGATGCAAACAGCTACAGCTATAGATACGTATACAGAAAGAAGCATGCAAACTTGTGTATAATAAAATCAAGCAAATTCAATTAATGCCACAACAACAATTGTTTGCTGTGCCTGCAGCTCAGATACAAATTAAGTAAAGCATTTTTGCAACAGCAACAATCACAACAACAGTAATAATGACAGCCAATATAAAACACATAATTTGCATAAATTTGACGTAAATTGCTATTCACCTTGAACTTTTGGATTTTTTACAGCTGTTTGCAGCTGAGATTTATTTTTGTATTAGATGGTTTTTATCTTATCAACAGTGCACAGCATTGAACAAAGATGCGTATGCTCAGCGAAAACAAACAGAGGAAGCTTATATGGCGCCCAAATATTTGTAGTTAGTATTTAGAACAGTATATATATGATACATACATGTGTACCTCATTGTTTGCGTGTGCATTTCATATTTAATGATAACTACTGTTATTTAATTCTAACTTAACTAACCGCAACTAGTTAACTGGCTTGCATTACGTAACCAGCATTACGACTGCTTATTTTAATAGCCATTAGCCACGTACTGTGTCTTTTATCCCTGAGCCCCTGAGGTCAGAGTGACAGGCCCACTAGTAATTAAGTATTTTTATAATTTATCTTTGGCATGCTAAATGACCCTTTCACGCTCACGAGTTCTTTTTTTTTGCTCTTTCAATTAACCATAATTAGAGCAATATTGTTGAATTCAACTGTCGACCGTCTACGACAGCAACAAGTGCAGCAATTGCAGTCTGGTGTTGTTGTTGTATCCACTTTGCGACTCGATGTGTCATTTGTGGCAGCTACTTAGTATTTACAGTGAAAGACTTGAGTTGATTCAACTTTACTCAGATAACAGCCCCATTGGAACAACATTGCTAACGATTCTCTTCAAACTTTTCAGAGTACAGCTGCAAGAATTATTTTAATCACATAATTTTTATTCCGTTTCTGCCTTCAGATTATCGGCATATTGGGCATTGTCTATGGCGTGCTCATCTTGCAGAGCATTGGCACCATCGAGGTCAATGGACAGGTCGGATTCCCACCGCAGGCAGGATTGCCTATTATTCTGATCACCCTGGGTTCGGTTGTGGTGTTCATCTCATTCCTGGGTTGCTGTGGAGCCATACGCGAATCTGTGTGTATGACCATGAGCTATGCCGTCTGCCTGCTGGTCCTGCTCATTCTGCAATTGACAATTGTGGTGCTGTTGTTCACCAATAAGGAGAAGTTTAATACCGCCATGGGTGATGTGATTGACAAGGCCTGGGAATCGCGGGAGGCACGTGAGGGTGGTGTTTTTGATGCCATACAGAGATCGGTATGTGATGACTGCAAACCTAATACACCTAATGCAATTGCTTAACTTTTGAACTGGGTGTTTTCCAATCAGCTGCATTGCTGCGGACGCAATGGTGCTACAGATTATTCCATTGCCTTGTTGACCAAGGGATTGCCAGAGAGCTGCTGCGAAGGCACCTGCATTAACCCATTGAACATTTATGGCGGTTGCCATGCCAAGTTTGTTGAGTTTATGTCCGGCACCACTGAGAAGGCAAAATTCTTTGGACTGGGCTTGATTGGTGTGGAGGTGAGTTGACTCAGCTGTGGAATTTATTCATAAACAATGATATTATTTTTTTTTTTCATTTGTATAGCTGATTGGATTCATCTTCGCCTGTTGTCTGGCCAACAATGTGCGCAACCACAAGCGCCGCAATGGCTACTAAAACAACTTCAGCAACACACACACTATGCACATACACGCACACAAATGTGCACATGGCATAAACACACACATTCGCATTAATTCTTTAATATGTATTGTCGTAGAACGCACATGAAAAAAAGGAAAAATAATTCTGAATATATTTGAAGTTAAACGTTTGGCTGGAAAATTATTTAAGTTATTTCTTAAAAAAAAAAACATCTTTTGCAACTGAATGAAAGATTTAGTTAAATCGAGAAATACTTATTTTAAGACGCTTACATTTTGTATAACCATCTCTTTTGTAACTAATTGCTCTTAAGCTAAATCAAAACGAGTCCAAAGTCGTTGTAACAATAAACCAACGTAGCTACAACATGAAATACAAAATCAACAAAGTTACAACTCAATAACAGCAATCTTAATGTTACAGTTTATACTTTTTGTTTTCATTTTTATAAATTTATATACATATATACTATGTAGTGTTAAAGCCCTATGCTATATTTGTACCAGTTGGCAGAAACAAGTGTCCAAAACCATATATATTTATATTTACATACTTATGTATTATATATGTACACATTAAAAGCAGTTCATCATCTTATTTGTATATTGGAATCTCTTAAAATTTTAACAATAACTCAAATGAATTGTAACATGCATAACCTATAATAAAAAAACCAGACAAGCTCGAATTACATACAACGTGAATGAATAAAGCATTTAAATTGTATTTATATACATATACAATAATAAAATAAAAAACGATACACAAATTTTTCGTGTTTGTTTTATTAAATATATGTTAGCCTTATGCATACCTTTGCCAATGCCCCGGACTATAATTAATTTGCGATGCAAATCACTCGCGCATTGCAGCAGCTTTTGTTGTGCCCCAACCGTTGGCATGGCAGCAACCGTTCGGACCTTCAGTGTCTTAAAACATTTTGTTTACTATGCCCCACATACATACATATATGTATATTTGTATATATTTGCGATAACCATGTGTACACATTGAATTCCAGCTCGCATAATCAATTTTCTTATGAAATACCATCTGGTTTCTGTATTTTTCGTTAATATGATTTATTGAGTTTTATTTTTTATTTATTTTGTTTCATTCATTTTTTTAACTCAACAATTTGTGAGTGAATTTTTTAGAAACTTTCCCATTGACAAAACAAAACTGTTTATGACTATGACACGGAATTGATGAAAGTGAAAGCTGTCATTCAGCCCGATGGGTTAATCGGAAGAGTGTAATAAGTCCGGAGATGTACCAGTTTGATTAATTATCTCATTTATAAATAAAATACACATTATTGAATAAAATGCCATATAACGCAGGCGTTCTGCTTGTAGCTTCAATTTAGTTCTGCATTATCCGATTAGACTGAGCGGGCTAAATATGTGTTCGACCTGGAAATATGTTGGCTTAGTGGCTCTTTCGTTTTCCTTACTCTACAACATTTTTGTTTTGGTGGTTGTTCTAACGGCTATTTTCAAATACTACGATGTTTGCCATATTGGCCCGTCAGGTAGGCCTTAAGCTATACAAATATGATTAATTGAATTTTAATGATGACTTTTTGCAGTAGGTGTATTTGCAGAGTACTGCTACAGCACAAATGTTGCATATGCATTATATTTACCAACAGTGTTTGCTGCTCCATTTATAACAGCGACCGATCGCAGTGTAAGTACGGATTATATACACATATATATACATTTTGGCATCCTCGTAATTGTCCTTGTTCAGAGCATCTACTACTTGCAATCGTGGCTTCTAATCCAGGCGGTTCTCACAGTCAACAGTTACTTCCTCTATAATTGCTACCATCCCTTCTATACAGCTAATTCTAGATATAACAATATTCTTGGAATTGGTAAGCTTATCTCTTAAATTAACCTATGTATATTAATTTAATTTAATTGATTTAAAAATTTGATTGCCTTGCAGCTGGCCTTATCTTTGCGCTTGGATTGGTTGCTTTTCGTTATTTTACAGTTTTACATACGCCAGATGTGAAGCCCGATGAAAATCCATCGGAACAAACTGCTTAGTTTTAGTTCAAAGAGTCGTAATTATAATGTTTTTAACAATTAAAAATAATTATAAACGATATTATATTTATATTATGCATAATTACAAAGATATCAATATATAAACGCATTTTACAAATCGTTATTAATAATAAACTGTTTTCCTGACTGACTAATTAAGCAAGAGTTAATTTCTTTAAATTTTCAATTGTTAGAATTGTTATTGATTTTTTTAAACGAAAATATAAATATTTTGTCAAGTGTGAGCAGCTCTTAATGAATTCGTTTTCACAAGTTACAATTGCAATGAGATATGGTAATTAAATTAATGACATAATATTGTATTACGACCAGACATTCCTATAATTAATACTGTGTACAAATTTTCGATTATACTGACAAAGAGCAGGTATATTCCAATCAAATATTTCGGCATTTGGAATGTGACTTTCTACAGTTAGGATGTGTAACCTCTTTTTGATAGTAATTTTTGTCGCACTCCTTGCTTGGAATCTTCTAATTTCTTTCCAAGTATGTATGACTTTTTTACAACCTGAAGAAGCTGACAACGCTAACGAAGAAGCAGGTGGTACTAAGGCTTTTCAATAATCTGGACATCAATATAAATATGTATTTTATTTATAGATTCCAGTTATTCCTTATTGGTTATACAGTATGCAGCGCAATTGGTAAATGGCATTTATGGACTGGCATTAGTGTTCTTTAAAGTCAAGGTGATGTATATTGAATTAAAAAAATATATCTGTATATATATGTATATAATTGGAGATGTTTTTAAACACATAGATGAAAATCGTAGTACTGGGATGGATTTTTATTGCTTTCGTCGCGATTATGATGTCTTCCAGTTTTGACATCTGGTTCATATTGAAGAACACAAATCAAATCGATGCTTATGCGCTCAACACTTGTTTTTCTATTAAAGGTAGTATGATTTCTACCAAAATTCCCATCTATTTCCCTAACTCTCTTATTCCATTAGTATTCGAAATCTGCTCTTTGTATGTGGTATTAAGCTATTTTCGTGAACATGTGGTCGTTTCGAAAATAGATGCAACTGTCTAAAAAATATTCGAAAATTAAAACGTTATTATATTTCTGAGTATGTCTGTTATTGAGCTTTTGTTTTTGTATGTGCATGCAATGAAAGCTTTGCTAAGTTGTGGCCATGATGAAGAAAACAGAAAAAGGTAACGTTTATTGCTAAATCTAAGGTCCCATGCTCCTATCGAGCGCATTTGTGACGTCATGTGCGAGAGCGCATCCAATTATCAATCTTGTGCGAGGAGCAAAAAGCTCAGTAAAGCTTGAATGCCGGCAACGGCTGTCTGACAACGCGTTGAAACAGAAAGTTTCGGACGCTCAGTTATTCGTCGGACGCGGAGCGAAATTGTGTCAAACCGTCTTGGGAAACGTCGCGTCGTAATCTTGATATAGTATCTTATACATATATGTTTGGAGCATTGACGCACCTATGCAATATGTTAATGAGCTATACATACGCAAAATTGTAAAGTGCGGGAGCTCAATAAAATTTAAAATTTTATATAAATAGTATTGACATCATGTGCCATTGCTTTATTTACATTTAAATAAATCAAATTAAAAATTCAGGCTGTTATTGAAAAGATCGCCTCATGATCTCATACAAATATACGAATCATCATCAAATGTGTCGAGAGCGCAGAGCACACACCTCAGAGTAGTTAAAGAGAAACAGAGCGACTCGAAGAACAGCGAGAAACATAAACAAAAACTTGTTTTTCGTTTTTATTTGAGCACTGCGTAAGCAGCTTTACATTGCTCCACACACAGGAATTTCAAGCATTCTTCAGTGAGACAAAGAAACTCCAACTTGTGGATATAGAATGGCGACCACATCGGGCTACAAGGTGTTTGCCTATGTGTTGCACATACTTTGTACGGTAAGTTAAATAATTGTCATCAATTGTCGCCGACAATACCAATTTGTTTGTTTATATTGCCAATTATGTCAATAGCCTCAATTGGCGCCCTTTGTATTGTTGCTAAACACGAAAGTTAAACTGACCACTTGACTCAATTTTCTTATTTATACATTGATTCGATTATGACGCCACGGTACATTCACTATCGCAAATTTTTTTCGTAGTTTTGGCAAGGTCTTGGCTTATCAACATTTGCTATCGTTTTATTGAATAATTTAGCCGGTCTACCGGGTATATATTATAATTACCAGACACTACAGTACAGATCGCAGCTATGCTGAAATTAAAAAACCAGGTCGTCTTCAAGGTAAATAGACCTTGTGGGACAATATGTACTTAATTCCAAACATTTTTGATTACGATTCTGTGCACATTTTTCGCTTGATAGATTATTTTACAGTTTTAATTACAGACGAACGCTGAGATTAACCACATGTTATTTAGGCCTCCAAATAAATATCTACATGTGTATGTACATTTGTTTAAAATATGTTTTATATCTCCTGCAAGTATTTCAACAATCGAAACACTCGGTTCTAATTAATAATGGCTTGTTATGGTTGGATTGATTTATATCAATTTAAAAGAATTCGCAAATAGCTTTTAAACAATTACACTTAAGTAAACTTTATCTTTAGTGTACTAGAATTTATATTTAAATTTTAAAGTCTTTCGCTCTTACTACGTCTAAGAGACGGACATGGGTATATCGATTCGGCTACTGATACTGATTCAATATATACATATATATATGTATATATACTTTATGGTGTCGGCTTTTGAACCCCTTGCCTATCGGTTAAATAGAACCGTCAGAATTTGATAAGATGCCAATTAATATTTAATCATTTTTGATAATGATAATTTATTCAAAATTTCAGCGCCCGTCTGGCTAATCTGTACTAAGCTGTGTGTTGGCAGACCTGTATGTGTATGTGTTTATTCAAATCAGATTTTATTACTCATATGACAACAAATCGAACAAAATTCAAAAAAACAAACAGAGCCAATGAACCTTTGTTAACCTTTTCAATGTTTTTTTTACCCTGTACTCGGTTGACATTTCGGCTAGTTTAGTTTCACAAAAGTATGTATGAAATAAATAGTTTATAATGTTTGATTTAGAAATGATTGTCTGTTAGTCTGTCTGTTTAAAATGATGAACACAGTTCAATATTGTTCATATATACATGCATAGGGTACGGGGTATTGCCTTGCGGCGCTTCCTGGCAATTTATGTTAGATTCTCCTTTTAGTTCCTGCTGCTGAAGTATTTTCTGGCGACAGCCAGACTAGTCTGTCGGACGCCTATGTAGCCTGTATCTTGAGTGCTATTAATATGGTAACATACACACACACACACAAACACACCCAGAAGACAAATACATGTAAGTGTCTTGGACGACATTTCTGTTTTGGGTAAGGTCAAAGGCATAAAAGTAGTCGAATGTTTTGGAATTGCCTTTCTGCTGTTTATTATTTATTTCGAATTTTATTATGCTTGAGCGTCTAATTTATGTGTGTGTTCAATTTTATATGCTTATAGTTGCTGGCACTGGTGCTGATATCCTTTGGCGTCTATGTATTGGTGTCCTACGAAACAAATGAGATTGGCTCTATTGTATCCTATTTCTATATTGGAATTGGCACTGCCGCCATTATCATGCTTCTATGGGGCTATCTGTCCGCCTGGAGGGAGAATGTTTGCTGCACAGTGTCTGTAAGTAGTTAACACACTATGACACTAATCATAATAACTTAATTGATGTATCTATTTTTGTTCCATAGTTTATCACTCTGTTGTATGTGGTAATCATTGCGCAGGTGGCAGGCTTATGTTTGCTTTCCCAAAAAGAAAGCACAGCAGCCTCGAATTTGGCCAACTCCTTGGAAGCGACGTGGGAGGAGGAGCTGAACAGTCCTGGCGCCATGTCATTGTATGAGAACTGGGTGAGTTGTCCATTACTCAATTTGTACATCAAGTTTTACATCACTATGAATTGTATTTGTATTTGTAGTTCCATTGCTGTGGGCGCGGCAGTCCTCAGGATTACATTGTTAATGAACGGCTGCCGCCTGCAACATGTTTCCGGGATCATGATAGGAGCAAGGCGGACAATCTGATCCATACGGGCTGCCGTGTGGAGTTTGAAAACTATTGGCAGCATTTGTTGGAAATTTTTAATATTATTGGTTGGGTCCTTGTCGCCGTTGAGGTAAGTTTTCAATAGAGTATATTGTATATGCAAGCTTCTAACTTTCATTATTATCTTACAGTTGATACTTAGCTTTGTGTCCTGCGGCCTTTGCAACAGTATTCGGAACGATCGCCGTCGGACATACTACTAAGAATTTTGTCCGTTCTGGAACTTGCATTTGTTAAAATTGAATTGCTTCAAATATATTATTATATGGTGTTTAAATTATTATGATAATTTTATAAGATGTTAACAAAAGCAAGTTGAAAGTTTCAAAAATGTACCTCAATATTCGAACCATTATTGGAAATGCTCGAATTTCTAAGCAAATGTTACAGTAAAAATTGCTTTTGATGTACAAACATATACATTTAGTATTGTTATGAAACGAGTTGCTATTTATAATAAATAATCACCAAAAACGAACGATTTTGAAAGTAACCTTAGGTTTTAAGATATACGAAACAATTTATTAATAAAATTAATTTATTTGAATACTCATTTGTAATAAATACAATAAAACTATAATTAATAAGTTTATCATTTGACCGTCAATTGCTGACTCAATGTTAACTTCTCGTTGGCTGATTTCATGTATGTAAATGTAATGAATCATCAGGTGCAAGCCTTGCGGCATTTACATTATCATATATATGTATTCTAAATTCATAGATTCGTTGTGTCAACCGATCGTTGAATCGTTCGTTGTGTATGCGCTGAAAAGTATGTAAAACATGCATAAAAATAGCGCAACACAAAAGTTGTTGTCGCTTTGAGTTTTTTATTTGAAATAGACAATGTGGACTCTACATACATATACATATACATATTTATATATATAATTCTGTACGCTCATCTGCCAGCGGAAACGATGGAAATGGAACGAACGGCTGAGCCCCTCTCTGGCACGACGTCCATGCATGACGAAAGCACGCGCGCATTTTTTTCTGTTTCTGTTTCTGTTTCGGTTTCTGTTTCTGTTCAGCAACGTTCCGGCAACCGTTTCGTTTCCATGCTTTTCGCTGAAAGTTTTCGCTATCAACAAATCAGTTAAGATTCGTGAGCGAACATGACGGGTTTGGTTTCCAGAGTAACCGTTAAAACTTGAAATAAATATTTTGAATTTCTAACAAGTGTTTTTCCTGCGCGTTGCCAAGTGCTTCTGGCCAACTGAGTGCAGCAGTGAAAATCAAATACAAAGAGCTAAATTCTTTTGAGTATCTCGTGTTGGAAAGATACCTAAAAATAGCATTTGAAGAGTGCATTTTGGCAAAGCGAATTGTAAAATAATAAAACACATACACATACACTCACACGACAACAAAATGGCCTGCTCCACAAAGTTTTTGAAAATATTCGCCCTGATCTGGGATATAATCTATGTGGTAAGTTTGCAAATAATATAGTTATAAGAAACTTGAGGAGGTAGGCTTAACAAAGGGGGATTAGGTCTGGTTTGTTGGCGGAAATATTATGGCTTTTAGTTTTCTATGCAAATTACTTCTTAAATCGCAGAGTGTTGTAAATTGCTATTAAAGCTCATAATTATAATAGCATTAAGAGACATAATTACATAAAAAAGACAAGTTTCATTAGCCATAACTTAGACTTTGCGAGTTTACTAACCTCAACTTGAAAGTGTCTACTGGACCTAACTAGCTGAAGGTCATTACTTGAGACTTGATTGTGTGTACTTTTCTAAATAACTGTTAATTACATATATTGACTGGAGTCAGAAGCCAGTAGTTGGTATAAATTATATTCCTTTAATTACCCATTTTCATTCACACCCACTTGCTCATCAGCAAACATTGCTTTGATGTTGAAACAATATACGAAAACATTGGCAATTGTTTATCTGTTTAAAGTACATAACATAGGCCTTGACTTCATCGCATAAATATTTATTGTTGTGTAATTAATTCGCCCAAACAGACGATCTGATAACGGTCGATACAAGTAAATGCTGCAGATGGAATTACAGTTTGATTGAATAACTAAATATTTGGCTGGCGTTTCAATTACATTTGAAGGTTTTTTCGGTTTACTATTAAAATAATACGTTGCGCTATTCTTATGTTAATTTGCTTAGACTGGGCGCAGCTTATCGAATTTCAGACATAAAATTTAGAACCAAATGTTCAAATTAATTTTTATGTGCTTGATACAGACAAGTTGTGGGTTTTCAATCCAGTTGGGCGTGTATCGCATATCGTGTACTATAAAACGAATTATAATGAATATATAGTAAAATATTCAAAGTTCGATTCGATTAGCACATAACAAGCAGATACATATAATTTTATACTCTAATAGAATAATAATCGAATAATAGAATAAAAGAAAAATTTCGTCTGGGGATTGGTTGCTAACGCTCCTAATTCTCTACGCCCCCACCTTCAGCGCTTATAGTCTTTGATTCACATATCCGTAGCTTTCCAAAAGTTGTCAATGCTTTTTAAAGCAACACTGCAAAAGTGAATATTATTTGTTATTATGACGTTTGCCATAATTGTTGTCTTAATGCCCAATATTAAACCACATGTTGGAAATTGCGCCATGCTGAACTCACTTAATTTATTGTTTATTTCTTTTGGTACTATATTTGTTTTAAAATACAACATTTTTGCTTATGCGTTCAGCGGCAAAAATAAAATTGAAATGAGTAAAAAAAAAATAACAAACTTGGTCACCCACGCCCCAAGACTTGGCCCTGAGCAAAAGGCGGTCAAAATATGTGTATATGTGCACACAGAGTCGCGTCATTGCTCCTAGCCATATAGAATTTATGGTGTATTTTACTTTTGGCTGGTGGATTTGTCTGTGTGTTCTTTTTTTTGATTTAGTTTTGTGTGTTTCAGCAACTGAAAATTTGTTGATGTCATTTTCAGACGATCCAGCATTGCAAAATTCAAAATATACATATTTTTCGGCAATAACCTTAGGGGAGCGAAAAAAAAACAAAAATGTGTGCCACACAAGAATGCCAAAGGAAATGCCGAAAAGAAACAGCGCACAACGCGGCGTATGCGTAACTTTTCCGCATTGGTTCCATGCGAGTAAGCTTAGATTTACTGACAACTCAGCAGCCCTCCAGTTGTTCATCTTGGTGTTGTTGTTGTTTTCGCTTAAAAATTTAATTAAATGCCAGCTGTGCGTATAGGCTCGACATGCATTTGAGGTAGGGCACAACCTTTTTCTCTCTCTATTTTTTTTGTTTTTACTATTTTTATTGTATCTATGTTGTCGGGGGTTTTGTTAAAACCCACATAAATCTCAGCAAACGCTCTTCGCTCAATGACACTTTTGTAATTATTTTAGTTTAACGCTGTTCTACGTTGTTTTTATTTTTTATTTTTTATTTTGTAGACCACATGCTGTTCGCATTTCCAAACGAGTGTTTGGTGTGTGAGCGTGCAATTAACCGCTGCTTTTATTGGTTAGCCCACCAAAGTCTAATCAGCCTCTGTGCTCTGTTTGGCTTATCAGCTGCCATATGCAAATGAGCAAGTGAGCCGCTTGTCTGGCCTTGCTTTCGCACTTATGTAGATGTCTATTTGATAATTGCATTTAATTGTTTGTCTGCTGGACAAATTGGAGCAAATAATTTGAGTTCATTAATGCAAACAACAAACGCAACAATGTACATCGATCAAACTAATTCAAATTAGCACCACAAAAAGTTAGAATTTAGATTAAAGTCAACATTAAGTTACCACAGAATACATTCAAATTTGTATTATATTATTAATGCTCACAAAAAATATTAATACTACCTGATTACAGAACAAATAATGCTACATAGGTTTGCATATTTATTTAACTTCATTGTTTAACTAATGAGCTTAAAATATTTTTGAATGTGCACATGATACAAAGTTTATAAGAATTATTATATAACAATTTAATGTTGCTGTGCGACACTTCAACTCAACACTTCTTATCGGTTTTATTACGTATGTAGTTGCCGAGTGTTAATTGCGAGAGATAGCAAATGTGATCTAATGTTTGTTTATGATTAAATGAAACAATACTTAAGTTAACTAATTAACTTTAAGGCACTCGAAAGTCTCGAATAGGTTCATGTGGTTCATGTGGTTCATGTGGCAGCTATGATGTACGTACTAATGGATTCATTGTTAGTGCCACTTTGATTCGAATGATGTCTGCTCATACTAGAGAATTATTTGGCCCTTGGCAATTCGGCGCCAAGTGCAATAAACAACAAATAAATTGCGTTGTTTGTATACTTAATACCAGATGAAGCAGAATTCTTTGCATGATATTATGTTCATGCGCTGTGTGGCTATTTGCGATGAGTTGTGAACACTTTATCAGTATTGAATTTATCACTTCGTCTCTGGTGCTCATCAAGTTCTTTGTTTACAAACAACGAGTTGGTTGGCGGCATACAAATTACATTTGTAGCCACTTAACACAATGTCTATTCACATTTGATGTCTATCAATATTTTTCTTGGCCATATTTAGATGTGGCATTCATTAAAATGCGCTTCGTTAGTCTGCAGTAATTAAAATGGTCTGTCGTAAAGTATTGGATAATTTGCATAATGGTAATACTAGAGAGAAATGTAGAGTCAGAGAGGGAGAGAGAGAGAGAGACAGAGGAAGCTAATATTGTCGGACAATTTATGAATTGACGACCTTAATTCAATTACACTATTGAGCCTTAAACGGCACAGCCGGCAATGATAAAACATGTATTTATGAAGACAGCGGAACCAGTTATGGCAACAAATTACAGTAAATGCCAAATGCGTTTGCGCCAGACAAACCCAAAAAATAGTAAGCAAGAAATTTATACATAAACATTAAGTCAACATGATAAATTACACAAATCAGTCATAATTACTAAGTCTATGTAAAATCTGAAAGCCATTGTCACTTAACTTGACATCCAAAAGGTAACCATTCAGCAGAAGTTTAGCTAGACGCTTGGCTTCTTTTCATTTGTGGCACGAAGAGGCACGACTCAAACACGACTTGTTTTAAAATCAGTGCAGAATATCTGCACGAAAACTCAACTCAATATTATAAATCGTAATTTAAACAAGTTAGAAAACTCTAGTCGGGAGAGTTCGACAGGGGAAAACGGGCTGCATAATTGATAAACTGAAATAAATTCCAAGTTCGTAGTTTCTTGATCATATTGTATATACTTTATGGGTCGGAGATACTTCCTTTTGCCTGTTTCATACTTATTCACAACTTCCTTATACCCTTTTTAAACACTACTCGTATTTTCAGGCTATAAGAAACCCAACCTAACACCTGTCCATCTCTAGCCGAAAGTGTCAACATGATGAACTAACTGGTTTCTTACAATAGTAATATTATTCACAATTGTGTTGACGATTGCAAACATTCAGCAAAAGCATGTTTGCAAGCTAATTAATATATAAATAATTATTGCGCATTCAAGCATTTTGAGCCGTATGTGCCGATCGCCGATAATTCAAATATATACAATACACACACAAATAATACAAACGTTTGCCAAGTGTGCCAAGTGGCAAATTCAAAAAGTGTTTACATTCGTTGACTTGTGTGAAATTTTCTCTAGCCAAATGACTCATTGTTCAAAATGAAAATGCATTTCTGACACAGTTAAGCTAATTGTGCTGGCAAAAGTGAGAGGGTAAAACAAACTGCAATTCGAATTGAGTTCGAAATCGCCTGATGTTATGTGTAATGCATAAAGGTTAACTTGTTATCTGTGCCAAAACTGAGTGGTAACAAAGTATGTTATGAGTAATAAACATCGTGCTTTTTGCATTCGCATATTACAATGGAAAACAACGTTTTGGTTAATCAAATAATAAAATGTACTTTATATGACCAACATAGATCAATTATTAATATACATATGTATCTCTCGTACATCAATCTGATTTCTACTAATAGATAACTTTCCACACACTATTTGCAGCTCTGTGGCCTGATTGTTGTTGCACTTGCCGTTCACATTTTTTTCAAATTCGAACATTTCGAAACGCCTGCTTTCGTCATTCTAGCCTTTGGCATCGTCATTGTGCTGGCCTCGCTCTTTGGGCTCCTGGGTGCTGCACGTGAGAGCAGTCGCATGTCCAAATCGGTTAGTAGTAATTATTAATTGTCAACAGATTATCATATCCATTTCTATATCTTTTATGGCATACATATAGTTTGTGGCGGTTGTGGTTATTTTGATCATTCTGCAAGTGTTGACCGTGGGCTTCTTTTGGCTATTCCAAACATCGCTGCTCATCAATGTGGACAAGACATTCGATCAGCTGTGGCGCGATCAGCCCGTGCCCATTAAGCCAGGAAATGTTAGCCAAATAGCGAGCATAGAACGTTGGGTGAGTATTGATTAAAATAGCAATTTAATTGGAATAATAATTTTTTATATATCTCTGCTTAGCTCGATTGTTGTGGCAATGTCAGCTATAAGGACTATCTGCTGCCGCCAAACAGCTGTTACAACAGCGTTACGAGCAAAATGAACATGGAGGGTTGTCGCCAGAAGTTTTTGGATTATATTGCCGATCGTTGGACAGCATTCAATATATTTGCGCTGGTTCTTGTTGGCGTAGAGGTGTGTTTAACTTGCCTCTAACATTTTACTCAACTTATTCCACTACATTTAATTTGTATTTACAGATCATTTGCGCACTTTTGGCTTATGTGCTGGCCAATAGTATTGTTAATCGCTGGAGACGCTCCAAATACTTTACGAAATAATTTCCAAATTTACAGCACACTTCATAATGCGCATACTCAAGGCCAAAGAATTCTCAATACTGTGCAAATACTACTTACAAATACGAAACTAAGCAATCGAATTTCCAGTCTATATATTGCGCTCGATTGCGGGTCTACCTCATGTTCAGCCAGAATGAAAAACAAAATAAAATTATAAAACATCAAATTCCGTTTCACAGCTCAACAACAGGTGCCAAAAGTAGTGTTCAAGCCGATTTCGATGTATTTATATGCATAAATATATATATATACATACATACTTCATACACAATATTTATATGCATGTATTTATTTTTATAAGATTTTCACAAATGTTTTTCCTTTATTTTCACATTTAGCACTGCACAGTGCCTACAATAAGTACTCATGCAATTTGTAACATTTCAAGCAATAAATCAGTTATGTAGATTTTGTATTAATTAAAATGAATACCTACTAAATCAAACAAATTAAATTGTTTTGTCTGAAGAAGCAAAGTAGTCAGTCAACTAGTGGTGTTTATTTCTTTATATAGAGTATAGAAAATTATTTTGCTTACTACATAGGGAACAGGGTATATTTCGAATATAAATTTTGACGATCAAGTTAGCTTAGCTGACCACCCGCTGCATTGAAGGGCAATCTCAATGCTAAATAGCCAGAAAATACAGTTCTTAGATCAAATTTGATTTGTTGACATCATTGTTTCGGACCAAACAGTTGGGCCCCCGTGCTGGCAGCCCGCAGTTTCCGTTAGTCTGTTGCCCAGCATCGTCGCGTTTGAGGCATCTGTTTGCCTATCTATATATCTGTATTTGAATCTGTAGCTGTGTATCTTGATGTACATATGTATGTGTGTATCCACTGTGTGGGCGCCTTACGCTAATTTTCATCGCTTGTGTGCTTTGTGATGAGTTTTCTTTGATATTGACTTTATGTGTATATAGATATATACGACAATTCTCAGTGGGTTATTTTTTTGTATACTTTGGCCATTGCATTGCCGACTGGCGACAAGATCTGTGGGCTGGCAGCGACGTCGCAAGATGCGGCCAAACAGAATCAGATTATGAGTCGTTGCCGAGTATTTGCCGTGCGACCATTGCCCATGCTCAAGGTGCGACGCACAATAATAAGTGTTTTGAGAAATTCCTCTTTTTCCAATATTTGTTTATTTTGTTGTGTAGTTTTAGTGCGTGAAACGTTAAGCGAAACTAATTATAAGTGAACATTTTTCGCTGTGTGTCATGTCTTATTAGCAACTTGCGTCGAACTGAAAATGTACTGCACCACACGCCTGCTGCGATACGTTTTGTGTGTCATCAATTTGATTTATGCTGTAAGTTTTACAATCAGTGTGCTGTTCTGAATTCCGAAAACTCAAACGAACGTCCCAATGCCAAAAGTTTTTTGTGTGTGCTTGAAAGTAACTTACCAACACTAGTATCGAAATCGCTTGGTTGAATTTTTCAGGTCAGCTTTTACTGCACATTAATCATTTGTTCGATGGCGACACATTTTAAGTGATTACTTATACAACACACAAAATTATGATGTTTTCTAGATTTTATAATAGCAATCAACTCCAAGCGAATTATTCAATCAGAACATCTAATGCGAAATGAGTTGAGCACCCAAAAATAAATCTGATCTGATTTTGTCTGTTGTGACATTGAGTGAAGAATTCCCAACTAAATCCATTACCCATTCCCCACATAGCTTAACGGCTGTCTGCTCATCTGGTATGGCACCTGGTTGCTGAACAGCATCGACGAACAGCGAAATGCCGTTGATCATGGCGAGAAGCTGGCTGCCACACTCTGCATTCTGCTGGGCATTGTCATCGTTTTAGCCAGCATATTTGGTACTGTGGCCTTGGCTAAGGAGTGCAGAACGATGCTGATAAGTGTGAGTAGTAGGCTCCACATATGAAATAAACATTTCTTAATTCGTTTTTTATTTTGCAGTATGCAGTATTGTTGTTGCTGTTATTGGTCATACAATTTATTATGTTTAGCATTAGCTTTGCGGCCAGCAGGGACGCTTTACCAAACAGTTTAAAACAGGGATTCGATGAACTATGGGATCCAAGACTCAGTATCAACAGCACACTCAGCGTATACGAGGAGTGGGTACGTTCTTTTCGAAATGGTTTGCTTATGAGTTATGGCTTTAATGATATGTCCATATCAAAAACATATATAGCTACATTGCTGTGGTCGCAACAGCGCTGAGGATTACCTATTGCTGGAGCGGGAAATTCCTGCCAGCTGCTGTTTTGAGCTCGATTGCACAAAACCCTTAAATCTATTTGTGGATGGATGTGAAGGCCAATTTAAACAATACGTCAGCAAGAAGACGGCCAACTTTCACACAATCACCTGGTTTTTAATAATAACTGAGGTGAGCATTATAATCATAATACTTGTCGTAATCCAAATAATTAATTTGTTATATAATTACTCTTTTACCTGCAGTTTGTTGGCTCTGTGTGTACCTGTTATTTGGTGGACAGCATACGAAGTTATCGAGATCGCGTGCGTTTCTATAATTAGTTGTAACTATTGGTTGTGTACCCGTATTATTATTATGCTTAGTTGGTTTTTTGTGCCATTGTGATTTTTAATTTAGTGCAGTTATCTAAAAATAAAAATTTTTACTATCTTCATTCATTGATTGAAATATCAATGCCAGCGCATCGAATCAAATAAAAACATGTTGCGGAGCTGTAAACCAACTCCCACGTCATTCAAAAAACAACCAAACAAAAAACAACAAATTTAATAATAAAACCTGTTGCTATTGACTAATTTCTTGTTGACTGCCAGATAAATTTAATAAATACAGCAAAATATCTGAACGTAAAAATGAGTAGGATTCGACTCTGATGGAAGCAGCAACAATAATAAGCATCAAACAAGCACGCCAAGAGATAAAATTGAACAAACACAGATAGACAAGCATACACACACACAAAACACACACACACACACACACACACATACACACACACACATACATAACACACACAGTCATCTTTACACGGAGAATCGACTTCGCCTTTCCCAATAAGAGCAGCAATGTGGGCGACGATTTTCTCGAGCAGCTCGCTTTTATACTTAGATCAATGGATGAGTGAAAACATTTGTGTAGAATACATGTATGTATGCACATATGTATATATGTATGTCTATACTACTCGCGTTTTCGAAAAACAAAAACACACACAAAGTTTCAGTTGATTCACGCCACTGAAAGGCAGCGGTCAGCGAGCAGAATTGGCGTATCCGTCGGATACATATACATCTACAACTGACGTATTCTCGTTTTCGTACTACGAGCGCACCTTTCCCAAAACTGGCTATTGCCTTATACGTAATACTTACTTAATGCATACTGCTCATTTTCGCTGATTTAAATAGCCAACCAACAATCGCAGACCAGACAGCTAGGTTAGTTGGTTAGTCAGTGCGACAGCTGCAGCAGTCTCGTCAGCTTCTCAGCTTTAGCTAATTGCAACAGCGACAACAGCAACAACAACAACAACAAAATGGGCCTGTCGGAGACTACAGTGAAGCATCTGCTGCTGCTTCTGAACTTTGTGTATGCGGTGTGTAAAAGTATAGTTTTGTTGCTTTTGAAAATGCATCTCTCTAATGCCAGTCTGTTTCCATTACTTACAGGTGCTCGGTTTGCTGCTGATTGCTTTTGGCATTTTCTTTTTGTATGTAAATTTGTGTACACAAACACATATGCATATTTATATATAACATAAATATAAATTATTTGTTTTTCCAGAGCATATGTTACTTCAGTGAGCATTGGCGAAAATGTAGCTGGCGGCTTAATCATTGGCCTGGGCGTTGTCATAATTATACTTTCTGTCTTTGGCTGTCTAGCAGCCATACACGAATCGCCCAAACGTCTGCTTATCGTAAGTGTTACTCCGTTGAACTTATATACTCGAATCTCTCTACATAATTGCATCCAAATCGCTTCAGTATGTGATTGCCGTGGTGCTGCTGATACTCATACAACTGATGTTCCTCAGCATGGTGTCTCATGGCACCCAGGACGGCATCTCGGGCAGCATTAATGAGGGCTTTGAGAAGCTGTGGGACGCTGAACGCAATGAAACAGGCGCTTTGGAATACTACGAGTCTTGGCTGCACTGCTGCGGCGTCAATGGCTCCGAGGACTACTCGGTCATTGATCATGCTGTGCCCAAGAGTTGTTGTGTCGAACTAAAATGCGTCGATCGTTCCAATGTCTACAAAGTGGGTTGCAAGTCGCAGTTTGTGGAATATCTGGATGACAGGCTACTGGTTTTCAAAATTGTCTGCTGGCTGCTCATTCTGGGCGAGGTAAGTGGGTGTCCACTTGAAATTCCTGAAAGCATAGTTAAGCTTTGCATTTTCCTAGGCAATTGGCGCCTTTTTTGGCTGGCTGCTGTTAACGGGCTTAAAGAACCAAGGTCGTCGAAATAATGCCGTTTGGATGTGAATACTTTTTAAGTCATAAGTATTATTTAAAGTAATATACACTAATATTTAAAAATTTTCATTATTAAAGCCACATTTTTTACTATTTATTCAACTTGCTAATTATTAACAATTTCAAAATAAACATTTGTTTCGTATAATGATATATTTTTCCAGGACGAGTTTGCAAAAACCGCATAGTTTCCTTTGGACAGTGGAAGGCCTCTGAGTTTCTGTGATACATCCGTGTTCATTATCTTGTCGACACTAAAATAATTTTCCTTCTAAAATGGAAATGTATTAAAAATTAGGGCATATAATATAACATATAACATATGATTATTAGTCTTACGAAGGGGCAGCCGTGATTGATGTTGGTGTGACCGTCTAAAAAGCCCAATACCAATTTGGCAAGAGCATTATACCGTGAGTTCAAAAAACGACATAGATCTACGTTAATACTGTACAAGAATGGCCTCCAGACATTCCTTTTAATCATTAAGCTGGCACGGAGCTGCAGATACAGTTTAGACTTTGTCGGACCCATATGCTTGAATAAAATTGGCTTAAATACTTACAGTCACGTCTTTTTTGAAAGGGACGAACATCAAAAAACGCATACTCATATAGTTTTTCAGGTGATCCACTTGGCCAATGTAACAGTAATCCACAGTTGAGATACTAGTATTCTTGCTCTCACAAGTAACATTTGTAAATTTGAGAAAGAGGCCCTAATTTTATTAGTGAAAAGTCAGTTTTAGTTGTTCAATAATTACTTACATGCGTATAGTTGACATTGATCAGACATATACAGGATAGTATTAGCCAAAAGAATTGAGAGTTCGACTTGTCCATTTGATTGCTTTTAGGCAAATGCATATATTTATCATTTCCGTTTTCTGATCACATTTGCATTAGCGCAATGTAGTTAAAAAGTACTTAAAATTATATAGAAGAGGACTGTTGGACTATTAAATACCTTTTCTTCTCTGCTTCAATATATTTAAACTACTTTCAAAAAAATCTTTTGTAGTATTTATTCAATCCCTATAACAATATTATGATACAAAAAGTATATACGTTTTAATTTGATTTAAGATTTTTATGAACTTTATGTATTTAATAGTCTATTAAAAAAATTTGCTCTCTCCGAAAAAACAGTCATCTTTCCACTTTAATATTCTCAATTTTGCGTATTGGCTATATTATAGCTCAACATTTTCAAATTTCACAGTAATGTATTTCTAATTGCTTGATTATTGAATAAAAAGTAAACAGCAGCTGCGATTGATATTTATACATTATAAACTAAATAACATCACACACTTCCCTGGTTATCCAGAACTTACAACCATTATTTCACAATCATGTTTCTTAATTTATCATCCAATCATTATGTGATTAAGCTGTCAAAAAAACAATAGATTCATATTCATAATGGAAACAATTTATACATTTATATTTTGAGATATCGGGGAAAGAAATTGTATTAGAAGCATGCATTATGTAGGCATGGGTATGAGATCACTAGGATTACCGTATAAGGACAGCTGTGATTCACATTAGAATGGTCATCTACAAGGGTAAATCAGCAGTTTACCAAAAGCATTATAGAGTGATTTATAAAATCGGCACATTTCCAAGTTAATGGAATCTGATCATTAATTGAAAATGAAACTGCAGTTTCCAATTATAGTTTAGTTCAGCTTTAGTTACTTTAAGATACTTACATTAACATTATTTGTTATAGTTTTCATCAACTTATAACGAAAACTCAAATAGTGTTTTTGACGGTCCATTTTCTTGATATAATAGAACTACACCGATAAAGTATTAATTAATATGCTCTCACAAGTAATGTTTGTGAATTTTATAATGATATCGAAAAATCATAGGTATAATTTAAAGTTATATACAATAATATTTAAAAATTATCATTATTAAAGTCACATTTTTTACTATTTATTCAACTTGCTAATTATTAAGAACTTCAAAATAAATATTCGTTTCGTATATTGATTTATTTTTCCAGGACCAGTTTGTAAAAAGCGCATAGTTTCCTTTGGACATTGGAATGCCGCTGAGTTTCTTTGATATATCTGTGTTCGTTACCTTGTCGACAATAAAATATTTTTCATTCTAAAATGGAAATTTATTAAAAATTAGGTCATATAATATAACATATAACATATGATTATTCGTCTTACGAAGGGGCAGCTGTGATAGATGTTGGTGTGACCGTCTAAAAAGCCGAATATCAATTTGGCAATAGCATTATACCGTGCCTTCATAAATCGACATAGATCTACATTAATACTGTACAAGAATGGCCTCCAGACATTGTTTTTAATCATTAACCTGGCACGGAACTGCAGATAGAGCTTAGACTTTGTTGGGAAAAATGGCTTAAATACTTACAGTCACGTCTTTTTGTAAAGGGACGAGCAACAAAAAACGCGCACTAAAATAGTTTTTCAGGTGATCCACTTGGCCAATGTAACAGTAATCCACAATTGAGATACTAGTATTCTTGGTCTCACAGGTAGCATTTGTAAATTTAAAAAAGAGGCCCTAATTTTATTAGTGAAAAGTCAGTTTTAGTTGTTCAATAATTACTTACATGCGTATAGTTGACATTGATCAGACATATACAGGATAGTATTACCCAAAAGAATTGAGAGTTCGACTTGTCCATTTGATTGCTTTTAGGCAAATGCATATATTTATCATTTCCGTTTTCTGATCACATTTGCATTAGCGCAATGTAGTTAAAAAGTACTTAAAATTATATAGAAGAGGACTGTTGGACTATTAAATACCTTTTCTTCTCTGCTTCAATATATTTAAACTACTTTCAAATAAATCTTTTGTATTATTTATCCAATCCCTATAACAATATTATGATACAAAAAGTATATACGTTTTAATTAGATTTAAGATTTTTATGAACTTTATGTATTTAATAGTCTATTAAAAAAATTTGCTCTCTCCGAAAAAACAGTCATCTTTCCACTTTAATATTCTCAATTTTGCGTATTGGCTATAATTATAGCTCAACAATTTCAAATTTCACAGTAATGTATTTCTAATTGCTTGATTATTGATTGAATAAAAAGTAAACAGCAGCTGCGATTGATATTTACACTATATAAACTAAATAATATCACATACTGTCCTGGTTATCCAGAACTTACAACCATTATCTCACAATCATGCTTCTCAATTTATCATCAAAAGCAATCGATTCATATTCATAATGGAAACAATTTATACATTTATATTTTGAGATATCGGGGATAGAAATTGTATTAGAAGCATGCATTTGATTTCCAAAATTGGCGCATTTCCAAGTTAATGGAATACATAAATGGCTTCCAGCCATTGCATCTGATCATTAACTGAAAATGAAACTGCAGTTTCCAATTATTTTTTAGTTCAGCTTTAGTTACTTTAAGATACTTACATTAACATTATTTGTTAAAGTTTTCATCAACTTATAACGCAAATACGGTCCATTTTCCTGATATAACAAAACTCCACCGATAAAGAATGAATATCCTTGCTCTCACAAGTAATCTTTGTGAATTTCAAAATGATGTCAAAGTTTCGGAGCAGCATTTGAAGGGAAATTTTATTTAATTTACTTGCACAAAACTCATATTTAGTAGACATAATAATGCCATCAGCCAAATTGTTTGAGAGCTCGACTTGTCCATTTGATAGTTATGAGGCGAATATAACAATAACATAAATAAATTGTAGAAAAATGTTGAAATGTTCTAAAAGAGTTAGCTCGACGCGGAGATATCCAATATTTATTTATTTTTTCCTGCTTCGGGCATAGAAATTCATTTACTGCATAGCTTCTGTATTTATCATTCGAACATGTTAAAAATTATTTATATTTTAAATAGAGTTGGCTATTCCTATTTTTCAAAATGAATATATAATAATTATTGCTTTCGTTTATGGTTGCTACAGCTGAACCAAGCCTCTTGCTTAGATTTTGAATGAGTACCGAATGTACATATGTATGTATCCATATTATTATAAACCATCATTAATCAATATATAGTTGCTTACTTCCTCTACTAAATCTGAATGTTATTTGTAAAAAAGCTCAACTTATTTTGTGAGCTTTTGAATTAACTTGAAAGTAAGCATATGTTCGGATAGATGTAGTTTGCATGTACGTTATTTTATGGATGGCCAACTTATCTCTTATCTCTCTACTACGCTTGCTTGGTGTTTTAAATTAATGAGATGCATAATTGTTTTTTAAAAGAGGTCAATTTCAAGTTAAAAATACTTTAAATTGTTCAATTATTTGCCTAAATGTGGCACCCTGTATATTTCTTGGTAAAACGCGTGCGCCAAACGCCACAAACTGTGGTGGTTTTTTTTACGATTAACACTGAAGCTGAAACCGTGTCAACCATAAGTAATATTTAAAGTAATATACACTAATAATTAAAAATTATCAATTTTAAAGCCACATATTTTACTATTTATTAAACTTGCTAATTATTAACAACTTCAAAATAAACATTCGCGTCGTATAATGATTTATTTTTCCAGGACCAGTTTGTAAAAAGCGCATAGTTTCCTTTGGGCATTGGAATGCCTCTGACTTTCTTTGATAAATCCGTGTTCATTATCTTGTCGACACTAAAATAATTTTCATACTAAAAATAGAAGTGTATTCAAAATGATATTGGCATAACATATGATTATTAGTCTTACTAAGGGGCAGCTGTGATTGATGTTGATGTGACCTTCCATAATGCTGAATACCTTTTTTGCAAGAGCATTATACTGTGCGTTCAAAAAACGACATATATCGATGTTAATAGAGTACAAGAATGGTATCCAGTCATTCCTTTTCATCATAAACTTGCCACTGTACTATAGATAGAGTTCAGTCTTTGTTGAATAAAATGGCTTAAATACTTACAGTCAAGTCTTTTTGTAAAGGAGTGAAAAACAAAACACGCGCACTTAAATAGTTTTTCATGTGATCCACTTGGCCAATGTAACAGTAATCCACAATTGAGATACTAGTATTCTTGCTCTCACAGGTAATATTTGTAAATTTGAGAAAAAGGCCCTAATTTTATTAATGAAAAGTCAGTTTTAGTTGTTCACTAATTACTTACATGCGTATAGTTGACCTTGATCAGACATATACAGGATAGTATTAGCCAAAAGAATTGAGAGTTCGACTTGTCCATTTGATTGCTTTTAGGCGAATGCTAATATTTATCATTTCCGTTTTCTGATCAGATTTGTACTAGCGCAATGTAGTTAAAAACTGCTTGATTGGTGTTTTAAATGAATGAGATGCATAATTGTTTTTTAAAAGTGGTCAATTTTTAAGTTAAAAATACTTTAAATTGTTCAATTATTTGCCTAAATGTGGCACCATGTATATTTCTTGGTAAAACGCGTGCGCCAAACGCCACAAACTGTGGTGGTTTTTTTTACGATTAACACTGAAGCTGAAACCGTGTCAACCATAAGTAATATTTAAAGTAATATACACTAATAATTAAAAATTATCAATTTTAAAGCCACATTTTTTACTATTTATTCAACTTTCTAATTATTAAGAACTTCAAAATAAACATTTGTTTCGTATAATGATTTATTTTTCCAGGACCAGTTTGTAAAAAGCGCATAGTTTCCTTTGGACAATGGAAGGCCTCTGAGTTTCTGTGATACATCCGTGTTCATTATCTTGTCGACACTAAAATATTTTTCATACTAAAAATAGAAGTGTATTCAAAATGATATTGGCATAACATATGATTATTAGTCTTACGAAGGGGCAGCCGTGATTGATGTTGGTGTGACCGTCTAAAAAGCCGAATACCAATTTTGCAAGAGCATTATACCGTGCGTTCAAAAATCGACATATATCGACGTTAATAGTGTACAAGAATGGCCTCCAGACATTCCTTTTAATCATAAACTTGGCACTGTACTATAGATAGAGTTCAGTCTTTGTTGAATAAAAATGGCTTAAATACTTACAGTCACGTCTTTTTGGAAAGGGACGAACAACAAAACACGCGCACTAAAATAGTTTTTCAGGTGGTTCACTTGGCCAATGTAACAGTAATCCACACTTGAGATACTAGTATTCTTACTCTCACAAGTAACATTTGTAAATTTGAGAAAAAGGCCCTAATTTTATTAATGAAAAGTCAGTTTTAGTTGTTCACTAATTACTTACATGCGTATAGTTGACCTTGATCAGACATATACAGGATAGTATTAGCCAAAAGAATTGAGAGTTCGACTTGTCCATTTGATTGCTTTTAGGCAAATGCATATATTTATCATTTCCGTTTTCTGATCAGATTTGTACTAGCGCAATGTAGTGAAACTCTGCTTGATTGGTGTTTTAAATGAATGAGATGCATAATTGTTTTTTAAAAGTGGTCAATTTCAAGTTAAAAATACTTTAAATTGTTCAATTATTGGCCTAAATGTGACACCCTGTATATTTCTTGGTGAAACGCGTGCGCCAAACGCCGCAAACTGTGGTGGTTTTTTTTACGTTAACACTGAAGCTGAAACCGTGTCAACCGTCAGTCGACTGCCAGCGTTCGGGTCATACTCGTGTAAGTGACGCTCGCTTTACCGAACTTGGCTTAGTTGGAGGCGCGTCAACAATGCCCCACAACGGAGCAGAGGAAACATAAGGTTCATGTGAATGCGTTTCAACCTTAAGTCATAAGTAATATTTAAAGTAATATACGCGAATATTTAAAAATTATCATTATTAAAGCCAAATTATTTACTATTTATTCAACTTGCTAATTATTAAGAACTTCAAAATAAACATTCGTTTTGTATAATGATTTATTTTTCCAGGACCAGTTTGTAAAAAGCGCATAGTTTCCTTTGGACAATGGAAGGCCTCTGAGTTTCTTTGATACATCCGTGTTCATTATCTTGTCGACACTAAAATATTTTTCATTCTAAAACAGAAATTTATTACAAATTAGGGCATATAATATAACATATAACATATGATTATAAGTCTTACGAAGGGGCAGCTGTGATTGATGTTGGTGTGACCATCCATAATGCCGAATACCAACTTTGCAAGAGCATTATACCGTGCGTTCAAAAAACGACATATATCGATGTTAATAGAGTACAAGAATGGTATCCAGTCATTCCTTTTCATCATAAACTTGGCACTGTACTATAGATAGAGTTCAGTCTTTGTCGAATAAAAATGGCTTAAATACTTACAGTCACGTCTTTTTGTAAAGGGACGAACAACAAAACACGCTCACTTATATAGTTTTTCATGTGGTTCACTTGGCCAATGTAACAGTAATCCACAGTTGAGATACTAGTATTCTTACTCTCACAAGTAACATTTGTAAATTTGAGAGAAAGGCCCTAATTTTATTAATGAAAAGTCAGTTTTAGTTGTTCACTAATTACTTACATGCGTATAGTTGACATTGATCAGACATATACAGGATAGTATTAGCCAAAAGAATTGAGAGTTCGACTTTTCCATTTGATTGCTTTTAGGCGAATGCATATATTTATCATTTCCGTTTTCTGATCACATTTGCATTAGCGCAATGTAGTTAAAAACTGCTTGATTGGTGTTTTAAATGACTGAGATGCATATTTGTTTGTTAAAAGTGGTCAATTTTAAGTTAAAAATACTTTAAATTGTTTAATTATTAGCCCAAATGTGGCACCCTGTATACTTATAGGTAAATCGCGTGCGCCAAACGCCACAAACTGTGGTGGTTTTTTTTTACGTTAACACTGAAGCTGAAACCGTGTCAACCGTCAGTCGACTGCCAGCGTTCGGGCCATACTCGTGTAAGTGGCGCTCGCATTTCCGAACTTGGCTTAGCTGGAGGCGCGTCAACAATGCCCCACAACTGAGCAGCATAAACATTAGGTTCACTGCCATTGTCGCAGTCGCAGTCAGAGCATAATTGCTGAACGGCTTTATTTACCAAGCAGCTAGTGAAAATCGGTCGTAAGTGTGAAAATATATTCTAAGGAAGTTTGTTTTGGGCTTCGGCAAACTTTGTGTATTGTTCTTGTTGTCATAGGTTCTTCGCTTGCAACATGGAAAAGTCATTTGCCATAACACCCTGGAAATATGCGCTGTTTACAACCTGCATTCTAATTGCGGTAAGTTCCAGGCAAGTCATTGACCATTGGCAAACAAAAGCCTCAAAGGCCGTTGCGTCTATTGATCAGAGACAGAGACAGAGACAGACAGAGCGTAGCCAAATGTTATTTCCGCACAACGGATTGCAGTGTACGGAAAAAATCGATATTATCGCGAATGTGTTTAAATTGAAGCTATCAATGCTATGAGCAGCTGTCAGCACATGGCAATCAATTCCTATTCAAAATTGGAATGTTTACTTTTGCTCTCATTTGGCATACATGTGGTATACGTAATATGATAAAATATTTGCATTCCTAAGGGTTATTATGCGTATGATTTTTACCTACAGCTTTGCGTTCCCATATTTATGATTGCCAAGCTATTTTTGTCAGCATAACACTTTAAGATGATTAAATTTGAAATGATTTCGAAATGATTTATTTATCTTTCTTATATATTTATTAACGGTAACATTTTCTCCATATAAGGCATTTAACATCTTGTTCTTTTCGTGTGGAGTTGTCACCTGGGGCTCAGCGTCATCAGTTTATGGCGGCTACGCGTCTGCCCTTTGTGGTCTTTTAGTTTTTTCTGTCGCTTTTCTGGGCATTTATGTGGCCCTTAAGGAGTCCTACAAGTTTTCCATTTATGTAAGTACCTAACATGATTAATCACTGGCCATAATTTCTAACTCAAAACACTTTGCAGTATATTATCGGTAGCATTTTGGGAATTGCTATAATGGCCACCTATTTCTTCACCTTCTCGAGCATGAAGGGCCAGCTGCTGCTGCAGTTCGAGGAGCGCATTAAGCGTCTGTTTGAGGAGAAGTCGCATAATAACGATACCATGCGACCAATACACAGCCTCTTCCGGTGCTGTGGTCTTAAGGGGCCCCAGGACTACCTGGCCAAGGAAAACGGCGCTTTGCCGGCCAGCTGCTGCTATGCCTTTGACTGCACAGTCGTCTCACATATCTATGAGGAGGGGTGCGCCATAAAGGCTACAAAAAATCTGCAATTTCAGGCTGAAATTAATTATTACTCAACCATTGTCATAATCACACTGCAGGTGGGTCGCGAATCTAGAATTTAGACAATTTGATACTCATTTGATTCACATTTACAGCTCTTAAGCCTGCTCTTTGCTTTCCTTATGGGCAAGGCGCGCAAATTGTCCAAGATCAAGGATGACGAGACACCCATTAATGATGATTGAATTATTATTCACTATTATTCAATTTTAGTTAGCTAAATTATACTTCGAGCCATGGCAATGCCAAACTAATCGATTAAATGGAAATTAGTTCATTTGTGGATTTTAAATAAAAAACATTCATAAATAGCAAACAAATACTTAAACTTTTAGCACACTGAGTGGGGAAATTTAAATTCAAATTCCAGCAGCTCGACAACACTGCCCAAAATTCAAAGAGAATATATATATATATGTATGTAAATATCGCTTTTAAGACAATTTGCTTAGCGGCTGGCATCATTCGGACAGTTGACGCCGATCCGTTCGGTTCTGCTATATATACAATATTCAATTTAGCGCTTGGGATTCTCGAAGTAAACATGGGGTGTACATCCGGTTGTTTTAAGTGTATCCTCAACGTTCTCAACACAGTCTACGCGGTAAGTTATTGCAGCACAGTCAAAATAGAGGTGATTTGCATTTAAATCTGCCTGACAGAGCGACAAAGTATTGAATATGCATATCTATAGATTTTATATATATATCTATGACTTATACACATTTCAGGTATATTACTGTGTGCAAGTATTTGAGAATGTCTCAAAATTATCAAATTATAGCCGGTTTATCGCTAATACTTGAATGTAGACGATACTTGTATATATTCGTATATATGTATGTACATATATACATAAACATAATATATATATGTATATATATACGTATTTGGTATCTGAATGAAAACGAAAACGCATTACCACTCTGAGTCAACAATCTTCAAACGTTTTTCAGTCATATACATATGTGTATTTTAATCATACTATAAATAATATATCTTTAATGTTTAATAATTATTCAAAAAGACAAAACACACATTTCTTTCCATTTAAAAAATATATTCCATATTGAATTTTATATAGTCAATACAGCTGCGATTGTGTCATGCATATTAATTTTGAATATCTGTGACTTTAAATCTGCAACAATAACGAAATTATTATTGTACATTTTCTTAATTGCCAGCTCTTTGGCCTGTTGATAATAGCTATAGCTACGGTGAGTTTGGATCGGGCACCGACTGCATATATTATCTATCTGTATGTGATTGGCGGGGTACTGTTTGCATCGTCTATTATCGGCTGCTGTGGCATCTGCCAGGAGAGTGTTTGTCTGACCACAACGGTGAGTGAACTTGATAAACAAACCTTGCATCTCGACTTTCAACTTGTGTACAACCAAAACCACTGCATAGTATGGATTCATTCTGTTGACATTACTCGTTGTGCAATTGCTGGGCTTGTTTGGAAAAAGGTTTGATGTGGATTACATAAAACGCTTTGCGGTCGATGATGTCGATGCTAAATGGAATCTAGAGGTGGTCAATCCCGGCGCAATGGATAAGATACAGCGAACGGTAGTTGGAATGGAGTTGAAGGTGTAGAATTCAATTTTCGATTTGTAATTTGTATGTTTTTTAATTGGAAAAGTACGAGTGCTGTGGTCGTAATGGACCCGAAGATTATGCGAGCATAGGACGTGAAACACTACCGGACAGTTGTTATTCTGATGGGAAAACCAAAAAATTCTACAATTCCACGGGTTGTGTGAATGCTGCTGCTGAAGAGTACTTGAGATACTTTAACTATGCTAACAACAGTAAATGGGGCTCGTGTGCTATTACGGTGCGATTGCATAAATATATTTATCTTATTAACATTATTACAATTATTAAGCTCTTTCTTTTGCAGGCCCTGTTGTGTTTCTGCACTTTCTATTTGGTGCATCGATTCCGCAAGGAACGCCGAAGATACACATATCATTATTAAAACCAAATTTTTTTGAAATTCGAAATTAATTTGATTATGTGTCAACGTTATGTTCTTAGACACACACACAAATAAACTGTTGATGAAGTCACGTAAATCCAGTAGCTGCACACTTATAATCATTATCTATTGTACACTCATTGATTGAGCTGGCGTCATTCTGTTCATTTAACCCATTCACTACCCAGCTACTCGTACGATGTATGTTTCTATGTATGTGTATACTTCAATCAATGACGCAATATGTTCAATAATCACAGCGCATTAGTTTCTGGAGTCTAATGATCAACATAGCGGCTCTCTATCTAACTCTCTGCGTTTCTGGCTCTCGCTCTCTCTCTCTAACATTTGGAAGCTAGCGCCGCTCAGAACCCAGCCGGTCTGTGATAGACCTAGTTGGAGAGTACACCACTTCAGAGCTCGTTGCCCGCTCAATCGTTCAGCTCTCCGGCTGGGTCAGACCGCCCGGCTGTTTGTTTGTTTGTTTGTTTGGCTTCCGACATCGCTGGGGCTTTGGTATATAAACACACGCACACACACACTTACACACACACACTCATACATATATGCATACATACATTGACTTTTGATTTTGGCTTTTTGTGCTTTTGCTTTTCTTGTTTGTTTACAGACTTTTTTTTGTTTGCGCTGTGGTGCTCATTGGTACTGTGCCTCTGCGTCTCTGTGGTGTTGTGTGCGAGTTGCGAGTTGTTTTGCCGCCAGCTTCGGCCTCAGTTTCAGTTTCAGTTTTCAGTTCGTTCGTGACCGTGTCCGCTAGCAGTTCTCGTCTAGTTTTCAAAATATCCAAAAAGCGAGTACACATTACAAAATATATATACATCATTTATCTTTGTTGATACAAATTGTTGCACGTGTTGGCCATCAACAACATTTGCATATTTACACTTAATTCCACAAATTGAATTATTTGCCAAAATGGGCTGCGCTACTGGCACCATTAAATACACACTATTTCTCTTCAATGCATTATGGGCGGTAAGTTGCGGTAGTTTTAAAATATTTATGAAATTAAACATATGGCAATTGGAAGTGTGAAAACTAAGGATTGCATTTTACCTAAGCATTTAACCTACAACATGTGCAAATATGTTCTATATATGTATGTAAGTAGAAGTAACTCTAGCTAGATGATATCATCTTGAACATGCTAGCTTAGTTCACGACTATTATTGTTAGACCAAAACACATACACATGCGCGTTTTCTAGCTCTCTGAGTATATTTAGACATAGATGTGGTAGTATGTCATTGTCTGTGGCTTTTTGCATTCCTTGAGCCGCTTGGAAAGCTTCTTTGTTAGCAAGCAGCCAGCGACGACGACGTCATGCCTTCAGATTTAGTATAATAATTAAAAATTAAAAAAGAGACATCAAAATAGAAACCGGATTAGAAACCAAGCAAGACACCAATGTCAACACCTGGCTGTGAAAGCCGTTAAATATATTTAGGTTTTTAAATTGGCCGTTAAAATGATTACTCATGTACATGTCTTCGAATGTTTCATGACATCAGCTTTAGTATTTTAGATTAATTTTAAATTTGTTAACGCACTTAGGGTAAGAAAATCAAGCTGAAAGGCTTGCAGAATAAAGTGCAGAAGAGTTATGTAGAAAATAGTGGATTTGTATATATACTTTCACACATATATTGGAATATCGAGCTTTTTTAGACTTGGCTTTCCTAAAAAAGTAAGTCAAATCTTGCTGGTGACTTCATACCCACATTGATTTTAAACACTTGAATTGTTTCCTACGCAAATTTATATAGAAATGCGAAAAGTATCACAGTTAACTGTTAACTCATCGAAATATTTTGGGGGCGTGTGACTATACGCCCCTATTTGATGAGTGAAGCCTCGATTTTATTCAACGAATATTGTTTATGTTTACAGATACTCGGCATATTGGTTGTAGTGCTTGGGATCCTAGGATGGGGCGCCATGCCGCAGAAGTATGCAGTCGGGATAATGGTGCTGGGCGGCATTATACTGGTGATATCGATGTTTGGCTGCTTTGGCGCCATACGGGAATCGGCGCGCATGCTCTGGACGGTATGTATTCCTACAGAAACAAGCTTAAGATTGCGATCTAACGTGTACTGAATATTTTAGTATGTGACGCTGCTGCTGGTGCTGCTTGTCTTGATAGCCGTCTTCATCTTCTTCAATAACCGCGATGTATTCAAGAAGTATGCGGTGCAAACGGTAGAAGATAACTGGCAAATGGAGCTGACCAAGCCTGGCAGCATGGATCTGATACAGAAGACGGTGAGTGCAGAGATGTTTAAGTTCTCAACTGTTGTATCTAAATTTAGTTAACTCGCTTGTTTAGTACTCCTGCTGTGGTCGCTATGGACCCGTCGACTATATGGCCGTTGATCATAGGAATAATACGGTGCCATCGAGCTGCTGCAAGGGCAACAACTGCCTAAATCCATTGAATGTCTATACAGATGGTTGTCTGACCAAAGTGGAGGCGGCCTTCGCTGATGAGGCCATCACGACGCGATACTTCGAATGGGGCCTGCTGGGATTCGATGTGAGTGCCCCTCAGCATGTAGGCATGCAGCCATCAATTGCATTAACAATTTGTTTACTTTCAGCTGATAATACTCTCTCTGGCCATCATACTTGCCATACACTATACGAATCAGAGCCGCCGCTATAACTATTAGTTAGTACTACTAAATCAGTCGAATTATATTCGTAATACCTCATTTATAAGTGTCACCAATGTACCTACTTAATTATGCAACTTTCAACCGCACCGAGCGCGATGTGTTCACTTGCCAAGCAATCAATCCAATGCCTAAAATATACAACTAAGGTCGAATATAATTATGTACAAATATATCAATCGAACTGATTTCATATTTAGCTGCTGCACATTACACTGTGTTCCACTGTGCCGTAGCTCGAAAGCCCTTCAAATCAATTAGGAACGTGGGGTAAACAGGCAAGCGCAATCATGCTCCATGACGACACGCTCGTCAGCCAGCTGAAGTGCATTGTTCCAGCTTAGTCTCCCAGTATTACAACAGAAGTATTAAAGATTACACCCACGTCCACTGCCGGTTGCGAAGAGAGAGCAGCATCGTATTGGGTTTTATACTTTAATGATACACTTGTAGAACATTTGATTGGTTTGACTATGGGTATTTGAACATACTTATACAAAAGTAACCAATTTATACTAACGCTGGAAAATAACAGAACATAAAAAATCTCTTGTGTCTTCTCAACTCTCAAGAAATATCAATCAACAAATATAAATGTGCACAAATTTAAAAAAAAAAAATCGAAACTTACTTGAATTTGAAATGTGGACTGCCAAATAGTTAAGCTAACTTATATTACTTGCAAATTATTCGGCTTGTAAACATAAGTTGGCGAGCGATAAATGTAGCAGTTGTGGCCAAAAGAGAAGCCCTTGATAAAGAATTCCAGCTGTGAGTCGCAAAGCAGGCACCGGGTAGCATTACAATTGAAATTCAAAGAAACTTCAGATTGAAATCAAAATATTTCCGAAATTCCGAGAAAGAGAAGTCAGAGACGCAATTAAAAAATTCCAAGCTAAATAATAATGGCGCCAAAATTGTTGGATGCAGCATGGATCATACTTAATATAATGTGGCTGGTAAGTGTTAGGAGACTGGATTTATTGCCACTTTTTAACATTTGCCCATTTTGAATAGATTCTCATTGCTCTATTTTTTGCCACTTTCTTTGAATCGGACAAATTTGATATCTTAACACCCTTAATGGGGCCGGTAGGTCTATTGATAATGTGGATATTTGCCTGTGGTCTTTATGCTAGCTTAAGTCAGTCAACAAGTTTCATTTCACTGGTAAGTTCTATAATGTAATGCCAACATACAAACAGATTATGTATTAAGTATTAACATTTTTTTTCAGACAACATACGTTATATTGACTATAAGTATTATGCAGGGAGTATGTGTTTTTCTGTTCTGGCTACGCACAAAAATGCTGGCATTTATGTCAATTTGGCCTTTTTGTAGACTTTTACATTTTTTCAGTAAGTTGTGCTATACCAAAATAAAGACAGTATATAATAATTAATTACATTATAGATGTATTACCAAGTGTGTATAAGTTAGTTTGCCTATTTGAGTATGTTGGGTATTATCAAAATAACATATTCAATATATCTGGATTGATCTTTATTGTTGGGGTTTGTTTTTGTCAATTTGATTTTTCAAATAAAAGTACAATATTAATTTTTGAATTACTTACAGATTTCACATTATATTCTATCGCAAAAACTAAAGAATGTGGTTCAATTGTAGATTACGATATTATCGGTTGTACAACTTATACGTGGGAAAAATATATATATTTAAATAAATTGCTTGAATATTGTACGTTTATCTCGTTTAACTCGATACTACTGATAATATGGCGAATGCGGGTACTGACAGTGACGTCATTGTAAGCAACTCTCAGCTGCGCGAGCGCATTGACTCTCCCTCTCTGCACTGTGTAGTATCTGCGCATGTGTGTGTGTATGCGAGAGTGACGCGTGATGCGTGTGTGTGTGTGTGTGAGTGTGGGTCGCTTTTAATGTACAAAATAACGAACTTTTTGTATTTTGATTCAGTTCGAAAGCAAACGTTGAACGCGCAAGTCTCTGAGTCGGATTTTACTACAAATACCCAAAGGGGCAACGTACAGCGGTCATTTATTTTGTTTTTTTTCAAAAATAAACAAGTGCATTTTGTTGTTTTAAGTCAAAAGGTTAAGAAACTTTGTGCACTGATACTATGTGTATATCGAAAATGCTTTTTGCGCTTATTAGCAGACCTAATAATGCATAATTCCGAGCAATTGTAAATAGCAATAAACATTTCGAGTAATTAAGAGTAATTTCGAGGAAATGAAAATGTAGATTTCTTTTAAAGCTTATGAATAATATTAATCTCAATTCACAGATTGCCAGAGCTAATTTGGAAAATGGGTTGCGCCACAACCAGTGTAAAGATTACCTCCATCGTGCTAAATGCTATTTTGGCGGTAAGTTTCATATATGTCAGAGATAAGATTATATATACGGTTGTATTTGAATACAGCCACAGGCACACATTTATACGTATATATGCATTTGTACAAAATGTAATTTTAAAATTTCAATGACATTTATTATTTCACTGACGCATTTAATTTAGAAAAACAGAGCAAATGAGCCACTTGCAAGCATGATGTCATATGCCTGCATCGAAAGCGAATAGAAATAATTTTTCAAAACTAGCACAAAAGCAATCTAGCTGTTTTTACCATATAATATTTCTATACAGCACTTCTGCAAGACGCTAGAATATTAAAATGTTCCTGCACATGGCCACCAATGCTCTTTGGCACCCCATCTCTCTGTCTCCACTTATAGCTGGCCATGTTGTATTTTTAATATTTGTCATTTGTCAGTTTCACACACTATAGCCACGTCGACGACAGGTCTTTGGCCAACACACGCAAACACACTCCAACACCTGCCCCAGATCTCCTCCCTGTAACCATGGGAAGCATGTTTGCACTTGCAGCTTTTGTTTTGACGGGGAGTCGAGTATTGTGTTCGCAGGAAGCAGGCGACTGTGCTTACAATTGTACCAGTTTCTGGCTTCTCGATGATGTCATGCCACACTACTTATTTGAAGTTTGACCTATATAGCGTTATCCGAATACAGGCATAAGCCCCAGCCCTTAATTCCATTCGGGGTGTGTTTGCCACAAACAATATCCCCGCAGTAAATTACCAGTATTGACTGTCGATGGAAAACCAAGTCAAAGGAGTTAGTTGGACGACGATTTAATACCCATTTTCTACAACTGTTATGCTTTCTTAATTAATTGATTAATGAAGCTCATAAATTGTGAGTGTGTAACATTTTAGAAGTATTAAAAACCCAAATTAGTTTCTTTGAGAAAATAATTTAAAAAAAAACAGTTATTCCTAAAAGTGAACTGAGTAATTGTCCGATCAGCAGTTGTCTATAGAATAGTTGTGTACACACATGTTTTGGAAAAAACAAACTGAACAAAAATAGCTTAAAGCTTTAAAAAATATTCGAAATATTTGTTTTTTATAACAAGAATTGATTGCAAAAAAGTAAACATACACAGATGCGATAGTTTTAATCAAAATGTACTAAAAAGTAATTAATCAAAATAACAGTAGCAAGGTGCGAGATTGATATATAAGAAACAGAAAAAATCGTCTGCTACATCTGATTAATAATATGTTCATTACTTATTTCTTTGTAAATGCATTACACTGTTTGTCATAAAATTATCATACCCGTTGCACAGCGTATATAAAATCACTCAAGTGGCAAGCGCTCCGATTCTGTGCCACATAAGTACGGCATATATATTTGTTTATATACTATATCATATTCAAAACCGCATTTAATGAGCTACTAGCACCAATTTAAATGTAAACAACGTTTCGATTTCGACTCATCTCATTTGAACTTGGAACTTGTTATCATTTAAATGTATGTATTTTATTTATTTATATAGTATTGTCATGCAAATATGAATTGTTGTGGGATATTCCAGTTTGATTTCCGTTACTCTTGCAGTTTCTCGCAGTGGGCGCGATTGGCTGGATAGCCTTCAATGCTGATACGGAGGGCGAGGAGTTTGTCATTACCGCCTACGTGGCAAACGCTTTAATCTTGCTGTTTGCCTGTCTGGGCATATTTGCAGCCATTCGAGAGTCGGTCGTCCTAACCGCAGCGGTAAGGTTATTGCCCCTTGCGTGCTTTTGAGTAATCACTGTAACTGTATCTCACTGATGTTCCGTAGTGTGCTGTGTTTCTGCTTGTGCTGGCCATACCGCAAATAGTGGCAACCATTGTCTTTGAGCAACATTTTGATACACAGACAACTCACTTAGCCCAGACAACAGTGGAAGCCGCCTGGCAGGCCAACAACATGGACGGACTACAGCAGAAGTATGAGTGCTGCGGCAAGACGAGCGCCCAGGACTATGTCCATCTCAGCCAACTCGTGCCACCCAGCTGCTACGAGGACCTCCAGCAGTTGGCGGATCACCTCTTTCTCGATGGCTGCATTGAGAAGCTGCAGAGCCACTATGAGAGCGATAAGAAACGCTTTATGATCGTCTCCTGGGTGCTGGTCGTTTTCGAGGTAATTATTCATCCATCACCAAATCCATGTTCTTAACAAGAATTTTTTAAAATTTCGAAATCACCTTCTTGTTCTACCTGCAGTTGCTGTGCTTTTTCCTAGCCGTGTTTTTGGCCATCAGTTTCCGCAATAAGCAGCGGCGCATGGAATTTTAATGGCCAACTGCTGACAGGTGACAGCGATGCCGTGAGTACAAAACTGGGCCGGACAGTGCCTCGAACAATTACGCCCGCCTGTTGGGCTGGAAGATATTAAGTATTTGATTTGTGCTCTGACTATTCGAGCATAAATTTTATTTTCTAACCAAAATATATGCATACAAATTCAAATGCAATCGTTTTACTATAAATGCTACAACATAAGCTAAGTACTTAGGTAATTTATGTAGCTCTAACTATTTATAAATTAAATACAAATATATCTATCTATGTGTGTGTTTAAAACTCGAAGCGTTTCCATTAGAGATGTGCTGGGATAACTTCAGAGATAAGAATCACTTCGTCGAGATTATACCGAATTATGCGCGATTCATTTTGGCTCACAAATATGACACGAGTTCTTAAGCCATACAAAATCTGAATTGCGTATACTACGCGTGGTGCGACCATGCCTTTTTCTTTGCCGATTATATATAGAACAGCGTCACGTACTCACGGCCAAAGTGAAAGAGCCCGACAGAGCTTGCCAAATGGAAAAATGCGTAAGAGCTAGACAACTTGTTGATCATCTGCCTGCTGCACACCTTGCGCTATGTAAATATGTTAATTTAATTTGTGTGTGTTCGACTTTTTGGCATGTGATTCAGAAAAAACGAGGGATGGCTAATTTGCAAACAAGGCACGTAGATTAGGCTATGTTGAGAATGATGAACTCACAGCCAATGTGATATTTTCAAAATTAAGTCGAAATCAGTTGGGCATATTCGGACAGGCCGCTAGAATTATAGATGCACATGAAAATTGATGTGCTTGAGGGCAAAGTTGCTGTTGCAATGTTTGGTAATCCTTAAAGTAAATATAAAAGTCAGTTACTTTAGTGATATAACTGTAACAGTTTTTATCTTTTTATAATATATTGAAATGCATATGACAAGAGATGTATGACAGATATTAGACATTTAGCGCGACTTCTTACTCATGTGTGCATGTGTGGCGCTGATGTGGTAGATGACAGAATCTTTGCCGGGATCGATGGAGGCCAACACATAACATATGACCGCCAGCGATATGGAAAGTGCCAGACTAAGCCATACAACAATGTTGCATACAACAGGGTATTCAGAGTCATTGAATTGCTCAAATGGATTTGACGTTTTGGAGGATCTACTGCGTATTGATGCTACACGCTTATCGGTTGCTTGCACGAAGAGCAAGGAGTCGGTACAGTTTTTTGCGGCAGACAGCAAATATCCAACGGCATCGGTGATGATTTGCTTGGCCTCATAGAGGATACCATATTTTGTTACCTTGGTAATACGGTCCAGCGAGAGGCGAAAGATAATCACCTGCGACGGCCTCAGTAGACTGGTCAAGTTATCCGCTAGTGCTTTCATATAGCCGATTTCCTCCAGAAAATGTTGGTGGCTCAAGTACTCGATGGGTTTGAAGTACTTTAATGGCATTGCCGTGGGCACATCGATATTTCCAACGAAGGACTCGAACGCAATCACACCTTTGGAGTGATTATTAAAGTCAAAATCGGTTACAAAAGCTTGACTGAGCTGGGCGGCGAGACTATCAAGGGATTTCCCAGTTTCCGAATCAAGCAGTTCATAAGCTATAACTTTTTCCACGGTTGGCACTCGATAAACACCTTGAATATGAACAACAATCACCGAAGTATTAGACAGTGTGAAGGGATCTTTGATAAACAGGCCGGGCCAATTGCTGTTGCCAGTGACAGCATGGCCAAGAGATGCTAGCAGCACATCGCCAACATAAAAGCTCTCCAGTTCATCCTCGCCTTTAAATTCAATCGATTTGGGGCTGTTCAGTACAGTAAATTCGCCTGTAGCCTGAATAACCGTAAAAAATGGCAGAAAAGTTAGGCAATTTAACAACATTTTTTCGACAAATTGTTCTGCTGACAAGGAAAAATAATCAAAGTATTATCAGAAAAATATGGTAATAGAAAAGGCTACCTTGTTAACCTCATATTTATTAATGTCCTTTGTCTTATCATAGTATCATTTACAAATGTCATTTTACTGTGCATTTTATCAATGAATTGAAGAATATACTATGTAGGGCAAAAGCTCTCATGCGACCGCGTAACGGTAATGCGAAAAAGCTTTGCCAACATTGTAGTGACATCATACCACCCACAAATTCTATGGCCGTCGAGAAGCACAACAAGTCAAAGTCGCCCTGGACAAGTGTTTGACTACCATATACCCTGTACCAACTTTAAATGGTTATCGGGTCCTGCAATACTGCAATGTTTTTCTAATTTATTTCGCTACAAGCCAAATAAAGCCCATAAACTTACTAAATAAGTTAATTATTTTTTATGGTTTTCATAAACTTATGCATAATGAAAATGTATCCGAATTTATTAGCACTGCTTGCTCCCTTTTTCCCATTTGCATGATTGCAGGGTGTTTTAACAAGAAGAAGAAGAGGCACTGAATCGTTGATTTCTTTTGAGAAGCTACCAATACAAAATAGCTGACTGACAGTCGGTCTGACTGTCTGCCTAGGGCTGGTGCCCTTTTTGGGGGCGCCATAATTTCAAAACAAATGCGCGTCGCTTAGTCGCAGTTCATCGTGTCTGGCAAAAGGGCTGGAGCTGAAGTTAGCTGAGCGTGTTTACTTTATATATATACATATATATATACATAGAATATTCTGTGAAACTAACTGTAACACAATTGGACGCACTATCGATTAAATTACGCTGTGAAAATGTCCTGCGTTGTACAATGCCAGAAAGCTGTTCTAATCGCGCTGAATGTGCTGCTGTCGGTGCGTATCGCGTATCTGTAATATTCCTGTCAAGCATTATTTTTCTAATTTTGGGACTGCACTGCTAATTTGCAGCTGATTGGCGTGTCGCTGATTGCACTGTCCGTCTACGAGCTGAACAGCGTCTCTTCAGGCAGTTTTGAACACATTGCAATCGTGGTGCAGATCTTTGTGGGCTCTTTCGTAGTGCTCACCTCGTTTCTGGGCTGCTTTGCAGCTGTACGCCTCTCCCTCAGTCTTATTTGGAGCGTAAGTTTAATGGACTATTTGAAGTGAAGGTGTAACTTATTATGGTTTAATTTATTTCAAGTATGTCAGCTGCATGCTGATATTGATAGGCTTGCAGGTCTATATAGTTGTGGCGGCTCACGTGACGGACTATGTGCAACGGGCACGGGATGATTTCGTAGCTCTCTGGGAATATCAGCGACGTAACACTGAACGCATTGCCATTTTAGAGCAAAGGGTAAGCTAAAAGAGTAAAAAATTATGAATTTGTACTCAAACCAAATGAGAAAATTCATGGCTCAAAGTGCATGTTAAAATTATATCCTCGAAAAACTGAATTTTCAAAACCAGCGCTTCTAATTGAAGTTGTTTATGTAATTCATTCCATTCGCAGCACTCTTGTTGCGGACAAAGCGGACCAAAGGATTATATTCTTCAAGGGGGTGGCTTTCCGCTCAGCTGCTATGGCCAACGGGAGCGTGTCCAGAGTCAGCTGTTCAACACCGGCTGCTTGGAGGCTGTGGAGGCACATGCCACAGACAATGTCATTATCGGGCTGATCATCAAGTGGCTGCTGTTCGTGTTGGAGGCAAGTTACCAACTGCTGACCTTGGCTAAAAAGTGATAAAAAATTTATGAACGGCTTAGCCTAGCCGAGAATAGATTTTTAAAATATATTAAAATAATTTTTTATTGAATCAATTCATCTTCTTTCGTCCATCTGCACAGCTTGGCGCACTGGGAGCTGCCACCCACTTGGGCATCACAGTGCGCAATAAATTGAGGCGGGAGCATTTCTGACAGGCTTCGGAATAACTCGTAAACCTTACAACATAAACGTAAAACAAATCGTTGCAGACAAATACTTTTTCAATTGATACAATTAAATTGGCAATATGTGCTATAAAATTTTAAAGTGTTTTCTGATTCATTTGTTCGTATGCTTTCAATTTTCCAAACTACTTATACATGTTGTATATGCGTATAAGCAGATAAATATATAGATGTATGGTTTGGCTATAAAGACGCATATAAAAATATATGTGAAACTTTTGGCTGCCTGTCGCGCTGTGGCACGGGTTGCGGAAGGGGCCGTGTCTGCCTCTTGAGTAACAAGCAAACCGCCCGTTCGGGTCGAGGCAGCGGCAACCACTCAACGGATTTGTAAACATTTCGCAGTTTTTCTTCAAACTGAATGAGTTGAGTTCTCTTGGCAGCCGAAAAGCATTAACAGTTTGGGTCGACACGAGAAGCACGCGTCTCCGTTCAGTAAATGTAGGAGGTTGAACAAACAAAGTAAAGTAAGTCTTAATACCATTTAAACAAAGTGTCTGCGACAAAAATGCCCGCAATGCGGGTGTGTTTACAATGGTCAGCAGTGGTTTTCAATACAATTACTTTGGTAAGTATTCTAAAATCAATATATATATATAAATATGTGTGCAGAAATACATACAGAAGTGCGATGCTGATAATATTAATAAAAATTAATAATTTCTTGTGCTCTTGACTCACAAAATGAGCAGATGCAGCTCATTGTTCATACCTACTTCAGTTGACTTTGTTCTTGACTCACAGGTCGGATGCAAGTTTTGGCTAATGCAGCTCATTAGCCTACTTCAGTTGACTTTTTATACATTGTTTGTTATCTATTTGACCAATTTGGCAGCAAAAAATCTCTTACCTCCATACTACCAGACAATTATTTTATTTATTTATAATTATTCCTCACTTTTTCGTATGTGTCTGTATGTGTTGGTGTCGGCCGGGCATTTAAAAATAAAGCCGAAAGTAATTTCATACATATATTTGGTTTTTTCTTTGTTTTTTTTTTCTAGCCGACATAGACAAGCAAAATTGAGAATTATTTATTTTGTTTTGCTCGCAGCTTTTGTTTTTAATTTGGTTTTTGTGACGCTATTAATTCAAATGTTTTTTTATTATTAATTAATTTTTCATTTATGCACGCAGATAATTGGCTGCCTTGCTGCACTGGCCAGTGCCTATGAACTGCTCTACGAACTGGATGAGGGCTTTATAGATCACATCGATGTAAATAGGATTATACAATTAACCATGGCAGGCGTACTCATACTGGCCGCCATCATAGGCTGTTCTGGTGCTTTTTTGGGCTCCATCAAGGTGCTTGTGGTGGTGAGTGGGCAACTTGTTAAGTGTTTAAAACTGCAGAGTTTGGGTATTAAATCAATTATATTCACAGCATATGGTTTTGTTGGTGCTGCTGATTGGTGCCCACGTCTGGCGGCTGGCGCACTATAATGAGTCCAAGCATATGGATGCCACAGAGGTGTTTGTCATGGGCATATGGATGAAGGAGCTATCGGATCCTAATGCCATGCAAACGCTTCAGCACAGGGTAAGTCCATTGAATATGAAAACAAAACCACAGAGAAATGTTAAATTTGGCACACTGAATATTACTCATACCCAAAAAAAAAATATATATATATTTGGAAATGTATTAATAGCTCAAATAATATGACCTTTAGTCAACTGTGGCAATGGGAACTTTATTGTAGAGTGGTCCCATGTATATTGGGTTAAGGAGTGAGAGCGCATTGCACATTTCGTATAAAATATTAATAGATCTCAATTTAAATTTTTCTGTTAAGTATGAATGCTGTGGCAACAAGGGCTCCTCGGAATACACTAGCCTTAAAATGAAAGTGCCATACACCTGTTTCCACACCAAGGATGGTTTACATGCTCTGTATCCCTATCCCGAGGGCTGCATGACAGCAGTTAAACGTGTCCACCTGAAAATCTACCGCTACGAGATGTGGGCACACTGCGGACTCATTGCCTATGAGGTAACCCTGAACTGCAACTCTTGACTAAACCACTTTTGTTATCACTAAGTATCTCATTACAGATTGTGAGCATCATATTAGCCATAACTCTGAGTTGTCAGCTGACCACTAAGACACGCCGCTATGCTTATTAGAACTACGATTTATACGCTGCATTTGATTGTACAATAAACGATTTATTACATGTGATGAACAGCCTGTGTCTCTAGTCAGGCATCCTCCAGCAGGTGTGTCCGCGAGCCCACATGATTGGCGCGCGGCTCGCGACGTACCCCTGGCGGCACCTGTTGCCGTGCCAGTCGCTGCCGCTGGCGCAGCTTGTGAAGCATCACACTGACCACAATGGTTTGCACGACTATGAATATCTATAAGAATGCAATTATTGTATTTTGTTAGTAAAGAGCATTGAACTGCAGCTGATGTTGCCAACCTCAAGGCCAATAATGCACCACATAAACAGCTTATCGCGATACTGAATGCGGTTCTGGCGGTGAAACAGCGTCGCCTCGCAGCCGCGTGTGAAGAGCATCGCATTACCCGGCTGCTGATAACAGCTTTGTGGTATGGGCAATTGCAATGTCTTATAGTCTCCGACATTATTGTAACCGCAGCACTGCTGCTGTTGCTCATACTGTTGCATTTGCTGCGGATGTACGTCCAAGTTATGCCAGGCTTGCGTTAGATCCAGCTGCTGCAAGACTCCACTATAACGCATATGTGGATGATAGTTGTGCAGCTGCAAATACTCTACACCAAGCACGACCAGTATAAAGCAGGTGAACTGAAAAATACACACCAATTATTAGTAAACGCAAATCATATATCATTTGAAAACTTACTATAATATTAACGCTAAGCAGATCACAGACCAGCCCATAGCAGCCGAATATAACTATAACGCAAATGGTTGCCCCCAGCACAATGCTCTCCACAAAGTACGTGTGCTCCGCCGTATTTGGCTCAGCCATTTGCAGGCTCAAACCCGCTGCAAACATGATGCCAATGGCCAGCAGCTGTAGTAGAAGAGGAGATCATTATATCAGTCAATATATATATATCAGCAAGCTGTACTTACCATATAGAGCAAATTGGACAAGAGTCCGGTGTACTTGATTGTGTTATAGCAGCCGATCATGTTGCGAATGTGACAATCTTCTACATATGCGCCAAATTTAAGGCAGAACCTCAGAACTGATAATCAACGTCCATAATCATGGGAGTACAGAGTTCACTCGATAAATGGAACGTTGTGGTTATAATTTGCAAGTAATTTCAATTGATGCAAGGCATTTTTCCTAGGACATAATGATTTACAGTTAAATAATTTCTATAAAGTAATTTAATTTGGTTGTCGAATAAAATGGAAAGCAGCGAAAAGACAGAGACATTTTTAAACCATTATTTTTCGGTTTATTAGAGTGCTATAAAATGTTAAAAGTATTAAGTAACGTCATTTTTACTATTTGCCTTAAAATTGCCTAAAAACTTGCTTAATAAATATGACATCGAATTGTATAGACTACTATTCAAGTCGCAGCGCCGTGGAAGAAAGCTTCCTTAGCACCCACTCAAAACAATTCTTGTGGGAGTGTCTCGGTGTGTTTGTGTCTGTGTGGGATTTACAGTGTGTGAGGGTCGCTAAAACGTTTCAATAATAAATATCACATTATGTTAAATCGCTGGCAGGGGTTATTTCGATTTCCTCATATGGTGAATGAACATTACATGCGCCATGGCAATGGAATGAGACCCCATTTTTGTGTAATATCCTTGAAGTTACACTCCATGCTGAGCACAACTTTTTCCACCTTGTGACTGCGCGGATTTGTTGCCGATTTGAGCGTAAGACAAAGTTTCGTCTCACGGTGTGATATTTGTTGTGTCTGTCACGAAGAGAAAGGCAAGATTAAAATGTGCTTGATCAAAAGTCGGGCTACGACTGATTACTCACGTCCATATCATAAGTCCACTGTTGACTTGGCTCGATGGCGCACTGCGTCAGCATCACATTCGAAATCGTTGCGTTGCGATTTCTGAGCAATTTGAGAGCTCCTTGTTTGGGTGGGCGATAAGTTAGGCAAACGTTGTCATTGGTCATTATCTGACCCTTGGGTGTAATGACAAACATGTCCATAGTTTGAGCATGCGATGTGCAATCACCAACGGTAACCGGCTGCAATGAGGAACGTGGCACATTATCATGCAGCGGACGCAGACACTTATCGCGCTCCAAATCAATCAGCGACATAAACTCATCGGCGTTGTTGTCGATCTCCTCGAAGGCGCGCTTCCATTCGCGTGACAAAGCGCGTCCCGGCAAGTTCTTCATGTACTTGCTGTAAGCTTGAGTGCATTCCGTCTCGCCATCCAGCCAGATAATCCTGCCAAAGAAACGATCCGGCGCCGGAAAGAAATGCTCCGGCCAAATGTTTTCCAAATACCATGAGAACGGCTTGCATTGCAGCTTCTCACGCAAGGCCAAACGGTCGGTCACATTCACCTTATCCCTCGCGCTCAGCGATAGTCCAGCTGTGTATAGCATGACAAAATATTGCCAGTCATCCATCCAGACGGTGGCAGCACGGGCCAGATTAGCGGTGAGCACCTCGCTCATGCCACCCGGGAATGTATACGGTGTGCTGCTGCGAAAGATGTGGCCCACATGGGAGCAGGGACTGATCTCGATGCGACCGCCGCACTGCCAAATGCGAAATGACATCTCCACATTCTCACCGCCCCAGATACGCATGTCACTATCATAAGCACCCATCTCGTAAAAGTACTTGCGATCGATGGCAAAAAGGCCGCCAGCCATGCCTGGTGTCGCTATGGGCGCAGTGCTGTCCTTGGTCTTAGTGTTAGTTTGTCGTTTGCGATCGGAGGAGAACCAGCGGAAGCTCAGCTGCCAATTGAAGGCGCCCCAGTGGTTCTCAAAGGTTTTCGTGTAGCTAAAATTATCGTCTGATATGATGTCTATCACCGGGCAGATGACCACCTGACGGGATTCCCCAATACGTGCCATCAACGGCTCCAGCCATCCGCGTGAGCATTCGCAGTGCGCGTCCAGGAATGTGAGCACATCTCCCCGTGCATGCTGAGCGCCCAACAGACGGGCAGGCACTAAGCCGCTACGCTCCTTCATGCGATATAAGCGCGTGGGAACTGCGAGCACTTGAATGTAGGCTTCCAGTTGGCGCTTTAGAAAAGCTGAAAGAAAAGTAGAGATAAGTATTAATAATCTTTGGGTTAACGTTTTGATGACTAATTACATCGATCGCTGGCATCGTCCACCAAGATGATCTCCCTGAGCAGGTGGCGAGGCGAGCGATTTATGACGCTAGTAATGGTGCGCAGCAGCACAGACCACGCCTCGTTATGGAATACAATGATCACCGATGTGTTTGGCAAGCTGTTTACATAACGTTTATCGCGACATCTGTGAATATGGATGTATTATGAACATTTTATGGAACAATCAATTTGAATAGAATAAAGGGATCCGCTGCACTTACTCGCCCGTTCTGTAGTCCTTGAGCGTTCTGTTTAAGGGAATGCGATCGCTGGCCAGTATGTTAAAGCTGTTTAGCTTGAAGAAGCGCTGCATACGAAATCGATCACGAGGTGGTACAATAACAGGTCGCCCATCTGCGCCCTCTCCCTGCTTAGGCTCGAACTGGTTAATGTTGTAATCGTCTGAAAATGGGTAGTCATTGTACTGTTGTGTTGTAGATGTTGTGTCATTTATTAAGTGGTTTAATAACCTGCAGTCATATTGCCGAAGATGTCTCCCTTGCCAATATAGTGGGCCACAATGTTTTTATACGGCCACAGTGAGCGGCGTTTGGGCGGCGGTTTCGGATGACTTTGCACGATGTGTGTTCCAAAAAACAAAATAATGACAAACAAAATAAGAAATAGCTAAATAAGTAAATAATTTTGCAATCGGAATATCCGGACTGCGCAATACTATTTTTTGTATTTTTTTTTTTGTATTAACAGCTCAAAACTGTTAGAAATTATATTCTTGATTTTGATAACTTTTTAGTTTACACCTTATTTAATTATTTTTGTGGGATGTGAGTGGTCGTGGAGAAATTTATTTTGATAATTAATCTGCTTTCAAACTTGATTATAACTCTTCGCACATTAATAGCGTAAAAAGTAGGTGTCCGGATATACGGACAGACAGTTACACGAAGCAATATACACTATCTGTCCAATGACACAGGGTATAAAAATAAACAAAAGATGACAAGGGCAATAATGTTTGGCATTTAACTATAAATCTCGGCAGCAGCAGCAGCAGCATCAGTTAAATGAACCACTAGAAATGCCATAAAAAGAAAATGCAAAGTAGGTAAAAAATCGAAAGCAAGGCTAGTGAACACCTCAGAGAGCCGTCCACTCAACTCACTCGAGTGTAACATGAGCGCCTGCAGCGACAAAGTCGCCGCCAACGCGACTTGCAACACTAAAGCGACCAGTCAAGCATCCACAACCCATTTTGTTGCCTTCAAGGAAATTATGCAATGTATGTGTGTGCAACGCTGCTACTGAGTTGAAGTAAGGTTTAGTCAGTTGCATCTTCGTGGCAAATTTGTATCGAAATTCCACTTCCGTAAGTAGGCATTATTGCATGCATACTGGGTAATACGATACACATACACAATACAGACAAGTGACTGTTTACAATTTCTGGTTCTGGTTACTCACCGGGGCTCTGCGTCAGAGCTTTGTATACTTGACACATATAAGTTTATGCTAATTGCAAACATGAAGAATGCAAAGAACAATAAGAACAGGTATAAAAGCCAGAGCTTCTTTAGCTGCTGGAAACGCAGACCCATTTTGTCGAGTTGCTATTTTGGACAGCCTAACGCTGGCACAGCTCCCACTATTTATTGTTGGGTCCGTCTTCTTCCGCTCGCGTTGCTGTTGCCTTCAGCTGCGCTGTGTTAATGACCGGCAACGGTTTCAAGCCCAAACAGCAAACACCAAAAAGGCCGCTCGCAAGTGAAGCTCTCTCCGCTGCCAGCTGAGCGACAATATCTCTCGATGCAAAAGTATTTGTTGGGTTGTTGTGGCTACCGACGACTGCTGCTAAATCCAATGCACTGCCGCGGCTAGTCGCTATGCAACCATTTACATAACAAGTGTGAGTGCCCAGTAATTACTAATGCTGCGAAATGTTTTATGAATGCTTTTTGCTTGCTGAAACTCCTCTTTCTAGCAAAAAACCGAGTAAGATGAGGCGCTATTTTTTGTTTTGATGTAAATACGTAAACAATACATCGATAGGCTGATAGTCTGCCGATAAATTGTGGTGGTTGTGCGATTTCTGAGGAGTAAAGGTGGCAGCGCTGTATCACTAAAAAATCGACTAGTCACGCGCAAAATCAAATTTGAATAAGCGTGTTCCTTTAACAACAGGTGGCGCTACTTATGACATATTTGGTTTTAGCCAGAGCAGCTTGAAAAATGAAGCTTAAAATCCATAAAAATAAAGTAAACGGATAGCTAAAATGATATCCAGCTATGAAGGTTATATTTGTAGAACTCACAATACTGTTTAAAATTGAACTTGTATCTCTGAACTAACGGTAAGGACGTCTTCGCTCTGCATTTTGTAGTGTTATGGCAAACAGTCCAGTAACCATCACAGTAAGTGTCTGTAAAAGTAGTAAGTTTTGTGAAATTGCATACAAAACTTAAACTAATTGGTTATCAAAATCACCTCTACGCCCACAACAGACCAATCACTGATGCGCTCATATCTTGTGCCAGTGACAAAAGCAGCTGCCAATCGCTTGTCGCAGCCAACAGTAAACAGATCCATTGAAATCGTCGAGTTCTGGTTTACATAGCAGCTTGGAGGTATTCGTAGACCGCTGGCGGCATAGTCCAAGGGTCCCGATTTGCCACAGCATTGATACTAAAATGTGTAAGTAAGCTTAACATGTTACATTTGTAATAATCGTGCAAACAAATTTTACCTTGATCTCGTAGTAGGACATGGTGCCATTACCATAGAGCTGCTGCTGCCAGGCGTTGTTGATTGTCTCATTTGCGAGCAGCTCAAAGTTGATGGGTTGTGCGAATATAACGGTAATTTGTGCGAATACCAAGGCCAATAAAATAGCAGCATACTTTTGGGCAAAGGAGTTAATTTGTTAAATATTTTCCAGCTACATAAACATACTACTCACAATCCAACTGAGACGAATGCTGTTGCGAAGGGCCGCCACACAGCCAAAGATGGTGCTTCCAAAGAGCAGAATGCCCAGCACAATGCCCAAAATGCATGGTATACGTATTGCCGTGCTGTGAGTAAATACAATCAATGCATAGGAGCACGCAGCTACCGAGAGTGCACCAAGGACCTGTAAGTCAGAGAACATAAGACTATCAGTTGGGTTACTCAGACACATTTTGGGCCGACACTCACACAGCACAGAAAGTCCAAAATAAAGGATGAGATTTTCAGCGTTTGAGTTCCGCAGCTCATTTTATGTATATTCAACGAGTACGCGTATTCGGTGTGTCGTTAAGAATACAACTGAGCGGCCAGCAAAAAAAAAGAAGCCAAAATCAAACAGAGCATAGCATTTATATTTTTTGAGTCCATTGAAGCTTAGAGGCATTAAGATAACACTTTGAGAAGCTAACGCTGATAACGTAAATCGGAACAGATGTGCGCCGTATTGTTGATGTGAGCAAGAGCGGTGTGAGCCGATTGAGTAGAATGAGTAGAATGAGTAGTATGAGCAGTATGAGTAGTATGAGTAGTATGAGCAGTATGAGTAGTATGAGTAGTATGAGCAGTATGAGTAGTATAAGTTCTGTGAGTACAAATCGATTGTTGCACTCAATTAGGCAGAGAGTTTAATATGCACTCGAGCGCGCTAGATGCGTATCTTCTCTCTCTTCCCTCTACTTCCATATGCACTATGAGTCGAGAGCTCCCCATTTACTGCGCATTGCCCTCTGGTTGTATCTGTTGTGATAACAGTGTTTGTTTGTGGGTGTTTGTGGAGGTATAAGCAATCTCCTCTTATCTATGAATTGATTTACATTGTGCTCAGGGTCATTTTGGGACAGACATGGTAAAGTAAGACTGAGTAATTTCCAGATATTAATTTTGTTCTCCACTCAATTCTAGTTGCCAATAAAGTCGTATGACTTTCAGGTATTTTAATAATATAATTACTTAATTATTTTTGCAACCATTTTAGCCAATTATCTACTACCTTAAGTTAAGAAAACAAAAACAGACAAACGACTCACAACTCGATAACAGTTAGATAACGATTAGAGCTGCTATCTATTGAGTCTTAACGGGCCTGATAAGCATGGGCGTTACCTTGATTTTTTTGTTATAGTTTGAAGTGGTCGGAGTAGTGTTGCGTTTCTCACAGTGTATGCGAAGTTCGCTTATTATCGTTATTATTGTTATTTACTTTTTTTTTTGTTCATTTTTAACGCCGTCACACAATAACTTCGCATGAAATTATCTTGTCTAACCGCCGGTGGGCGACAGTCGTGTTTTTAGTAATTCAGTCTAAAAAAAGTCGCCAAAGCGTGCACATCGATTTATTGTCCAGTTTATAAAGTTATCAAAGTTATCAAAGGAAATGGGTTGTGCAACAGCAACGATCAAATATCTAGTATTCCTCTTCAATGCTCTCTGTGCGGTGAGTAAACATCGAACGGAAAATATAACTCTGAGTCAGAGCGTCAATATTCAACAACGTTGGGTTATCATCGGCACTCAAGCGTATATAATGTACGAGCCCACTGTGTACACATATGTACGTGAACATGAAGATACGCCCCTTGTTGCGGCACATTAAATATTTCCCAAAGCTGTTTACCTGGGTGTTCGTCATAGATACCGGCCGATATTTGTGTATATGGATATATTTCACAGGCATTTACGTGCAGACTTTTTTTTTAATGCGCTTTCAATTTGAATTATTTTAGTTACTGGGCATTGGCGTTATTGTGGTTAGTTCGATTGCACTCAGCAATGTCGCCGATGAGACACGCCCTGTTATGATATTCTTCATTGTCATCGGTTCGATTGTTTTTCTGATCTCATTCTTCGGCTGCTGTGGCGCCATCAAGGAAAACATATGCTTTACCTGGACTGTAAGTAATAGTTATATAATAAATATATATGTGATAGATTTCTAGTAATATGCATTTTTGGTTCCTTAATAGTATGCAATCATTATGCTCATCATATTGATTTTGACATGCGTTCTGGCCTTTGTCTATCTGAATCCCGTCGATGAGAAAAAGTTGGCACAGGATCAATTGAACAACGCGTGGAATAAGAATGGGACACAAACCATGGACTTCTATCAAACGAACGTAAGTCCAAAACTATTTCCTAATTCTTAAAGTGTTGTCTGTCTTAACTGTTTGTTTCAATTCGTAGTTCAAGTGCTGCGGCATCAATGGTCCCATCGATTATACCAAGGCCAATCGGACAATACCGGAGAGCTGTTATGCCACAAATAGTACCGCTACTAACTCAACTCACACCGTTTACCCCGACGGCTGCTTAACCAAAATGATCGATTCCTTCGGCACGGCCACCAAATATGTTAAGGTGTTTGGCTGGATACTGATTGCCGTAGAGGTAAGCCAACTTATCTATATTTCATTAGTAACTTAGTCATCAATTGGCATTTTTTGTTTTCTTCGTAGGGTTCTGCGTTTCTGTTTGCCACCATTTTGGCAGTCACCTTTAACAACGAGCAACGACGTTCCAGATATTAAAGGCTTTTTCAAAACTGAACCACTTGTATTATATTCCAAAGTATAATGGAAGTTTGAGAACAAGTTAATAAAATATTAGTTTAGTTAATTATTTGCAAATGTATGATGACATTAGAAACGGTATTAAGTCAGTTAAGATATAAAGTGCGTGTTACTATCATAATTTAAATATATATAGTTGGTTTATGTATATTGCTATTTGGAGAATAAATACAATTGATATAAGAAAATCGGAAAATAATAAATAGTCAAAACATTGTCATTATCACTACATAATCTGGATATTTATGGGACAGCATTTAAACATTAGATCTTTAAATGTTTTATTTTATAACAATGTGTCATAAGCTAAACGGTGCGCACATGCACAGTTCCGATTTCTGTGGATTTTCGAATGCAATTCTTAAGTGGACATGCTCAACGCGAATTTGGCACGCGAACTCATACACATATACACACGCACACACACACATTCACACACAGACACGCACACACACTCACATATGCGGAAGAGCTGTCAGAGTAAACGGTTTGCATGCAGTCGTGTCGACAGTTTGTAACCTAAGTTTTTAATTGCCTTAGCTCTGGAGTGAGTGTGCGACAGTGTGTGTGATTGTGTGTGTGTGTGTGGCATGCTTGTATGTCAAATATCTACTAAATTATTCAAAATAAATACAATTGTAGACAATGTAGTCACTCACACATATGCACTCATTTATATGGGCTCTTCACTAATACCAAATAGTCAAAGTTGTCCTTAGACATGCCACTGAAACCAAAGCTAGAGCTCATAAAGATACTATCTGTGGAAGGGGTGACTGGTGCTGCTGCTGTTGCTGCTGTTTCTATTGTTACTCTAACCCTTTGCTGAGTGAAGCAAACGCCATCAGAGCGTACACCTTGGGCAGAGCGCATACCGTTAGAGCGGCTGCCTCTGGCTCGGCATTTGGGCCATGTGAGACGATAGTTTTGCGCTTTTATGTTCTATAAGCCAAAGCCAGTTACAATTGGGACGAGCGCACGTGCAGTTTTGCCCAAAAATTATTCGGAACTAACGGTCTAATAGTAAATTAAAACGCAACTCGTTTACAAGCCGTAGCATAATTTGAGGCGCCTCATGAGTCGCATGCAAGCGTAAGTCTACCCACACTGAGAAAGCGAGAGAGAGAGTGAGATACGTGTGTTTTGTTTGATTTTGTGGCATTCGTGCAGCCAGGTGCTAATAAGTTGCCCCACAAAGCAACACCCACACATTGTGGGTTGTGTCGCCACCAACAAATTGCTTAATTTGTTGCCACCGACTTCGGCGGATTCGCTATTTAATTTTGGCACATATTCACGTGTCGCAAAGTTTTGTGCTTAGCAATTAGTAACCTTTGGTAACTGCCTCTGACAGCCATTACATGTAGAGAAACATGTATGACTTGGCCTACATGTACTTCCCATCTCGATGGTTTCTATGGCAGCTGTGGGATATAGTGATCCGATCTGGTGGGCTCTGAACTATGTACCGCCTTCAGTTAAACGGATAAACAAATATTCCAACAAGATAGGATTATGACTTACAAAATCGTATATTCCTGATGGAGACAGAGATGTCTTCTTCAGACTTTACGATAAAGTTATAATACCCTCTACAAAGATATACATATTTTAACACGTATTAAAAATGAGAAAAACTAATATTATACTATTAATGTTATCACAGCATTAATTCGAAAAAAGGATCCAGAGATATATCTCCATATTTTTCGGTGTTGACACTGTTTAATTGTCCCTTGCTCTCAAGATTTGAAAATGTCAGTTCTTAAGTGGTAAATAATATTTTATTCCATTTAACAGCTAATTCTCGCTGGTTGCTTAATTAAATTGATATGAGTATTTAAATTTTCTAATTTTCCGACGTGAGGCTTAACTATATTTAAAATTATATTTTTAAAATATATATTAAGCTTTATCGGAGTTCGTTTTTAGAGATATTTTGCAACTGATGAGTTGGATACTTAAAGTAAAGACTTCTTAAGCCAAATATTAAACATTTACCAGCTGTTTCTATTTACACGACTAGTGCTGTGCCGTCTAGAAATGCATTCCATTCACTACCTCAATACAATTAGAGCGCTCTGCTTGGCCATTTGAAAAATATTGCTACAACACACGTGACTCTGCGGGTATATCAATTTGATAACTTCATAAACCTAACTATAACTATCAGTTACCAGTAGCACGAACTTTGCATACGCTTTCGCTATTATTAGTATAGGTTTTGGATATTTGATGGAAAGCCAGTTTCATCAAGTGTCGTAAATGCAATCAAAGTACTTGAACTTTTCCCGTAAACCGCACAATGGCCGGAATTTCATTGTGCCTCGCGGGTGTCGCAAACTAACCGATCAAAAGTCATAAACTCAAAAGGCTTCGCGTGCCATCAAAACTCAAATAATTTTGCCCCAGACTGGGGCGCGTCCATATGGCAACACTTTGTGTAGGTCTGTTCGGGTCTGGTAGTGATGACACACACGTCTCCACCGACGCTGTTGCAATTGGAGCGCCTACCGCCAGCCTTTGGAGTTTATGATAAGCGACACGCGAGCGAAAGGCCAAAATGTCGACTGAAGAGTTTGGCGCAAATAACCAACAAAAGTTCCGATCAACTTTCTGATGATATGTGGGGGAGGTGTAGTGCTCAGTGTTCGGTGCTCGGAGCTCTAGACTCTGTTGATAGGCATTCTCATCGTGTCAGCATGTCACTGCCAACATCGACGTTCCCATCGTCGTCCTCGCCGTCGTCATTGTTGTTGACGTCGCTGTCCTGTCAGTGTGCAGATAGCAGTGAATGGAATTTGTTTTCCTTTTGCCGGCTGGCAGCAATTTTGTAACCTAACCTATATATAAATATATACCAGATATATATATGTCTGGCGCTACAGCAACGTCCACCTGGACCTCAATGAAGACGCGGTATGTGCAGCTCTGGGAACTGGCTACGAGAAACATTGGAGCATTTATTTAGTTTCTATTTATAATTATTTAAGTCCTTATTTAATCTCGACTTTTTTAATTTGTAATTCCTAAGTGCGCTTTTTATAAACTTGGTAAAATTTGTGGACTGTTTAAATTCACTTTCACTTTGCAGCATCACGGCATCGGTGCGTACCACCAATCGCATGAATGCGCTTCTCTCCGAGTCCATGCTGAGTCGGAGGCGAGCGCTGCAGAGTGGTGGCGAGTGCGACGGTGGTGGTGTCGGTGAGGGGAGCGGAGAGCCTAAGGAGAAACCGAAAAATGATTGGAAATTCTTTCACACCAATTTCAATATGGAACGTGCCCTGAAAGTCATTGAAGATTGCATTGAGGAGCGTTTGCTGTGGGATCGCTTCAGTCGCAATTATGACTCTTGGCGCGCGCTGCAGCTGGCCGAGAGTCTGGCGGCAGAGATACGGGACCGGGTGAAGAAGTTAAACCACAAGCGGTGAGTGGCGCATAATCGTAATTTAACCACAAAGCAACCCAAATGACCTCAATATAAATATATATATGCATATATTCCACAGCCATCGCATTGTTTGCCTGCTGTCAATTGTGGAGAAGCAGAACCAGGGCATCTATCAGAGAATGTGCCATCTGATGGACGAGAAGCGCGATAATTTTACCCAACTGGTTTTCGAGCGACCCACGTATTTCATGATTGTTGTCTTATATTTGGTCCATAAGGATTAACTAATAATGAAAGTTATAAAAGCTTTGCTCAAGCTTTAGAAGCTCGAAAAAAAGCTTCGTTAGCCATTGCACAAACCAGTTGTAATATGTAATAGGTTAAGGACTGTTGTTCCACAGCATTAGAGCTTGGCAAGTAGAAAGCAATAGTAAAGCCACATAAAAAAATTAACTTCAATTGAAGTTTTGTTTCTCTTCAATTTAAGGCCCCGGCGAGATTCGAACTCACGATCTCCTGTTTACTAGACAGGCGCTTTAACCAACTAAGCCACGGCGCCGCTGTGATCTAATTTATCAAAAAAGTCAATTTAAGATAACATATTTTCAGAATTTTTGTTTAAATTAATATTTGTTCAGATGTTTTCTTGTACAGATATTGGAATACATTCAGATAATGATATCGCGCTGAATGCTTATTGCTATTGAGGTGGCTATCTTTCGTACATACACGTATTTTGTAAAAGACGATGGAAATGGACGGATACACATTGTATTTTGTTCATAGAATTCAAAAACTTCATAAATTAATTATTTATTATCTTTCAAGACAACAAATTTATCTTAAAATTGTTTATTTTCTATTTATGAGGCTTCAGATGCCATCAAAAACCTTTTCCCAGGGTGTCTCGTAGTTCAGAACACATTTGACTCAAAAGGTTTTTAATTATTTTTGGCTCAGATTATTACTACAATTTGCTTTAAATATAATATTGCTTATCAGCTGTCGCGATGAAAGGTAAAGTGGCTGTCTAAAAAAGTCTTAAAATAAACAAAGCTTTTTCAGTGGAGCTTTTTTTTGAGCACACAAAAGTTTTGCAGCTATTGTGCAGAAGAGTTCATGGCCCGGCGCAATATTCTCGAATTTAACGATTATGGAAACAATTATTGCGGCAATTGAAGCATGTTAATGGAGAGTGCGTCAGTTGGCGGCGTGCGGCAATCCTAATAGCACGACACAACAACAACAGCAATGAAGAAGGCAACAATAATGACAGCATGCACGGAACAGGAAACAACAGTAAATGGTGGCAAATAGCAATTGACATCAAAAGGCGTGAGATGAAGTGGACGCCTCAAAATAGTCAATTTCTAATTGAAAAATATATCAAAAAACAGCTAACAAAGCGGTCAACGTCAAGGCCCCGGCGAGATTCGAACTCACGATCTCCTGTTTACTAGACAGGCGCTTTAACCAACTAAGCCACGGCGCCCTTCGAAGTGCACTGTCTAAAAGCACTACAAATGCTGCAGTGCTGTGTGGAGCCCGAGAAAAATCTTAAACAACTGCATATGTGTGTCTGGAAGGAGGAAAATAAAAAATAGATTGTATATATGAGCATGTCTCCGATATTTAGAGCTATGCTTATGTGATGAAAAACTTTTTATTGTTCAGCTGAAGGAACTAGTTATGTAATCTATGCCATATTTACCGACAACTTGTGCGCCGTCGACAAAGTATTTATAAGTAGACATATCTCTCGGCTATACAAATACAACTGCTACGCACTGCTCTTGGTAGAAGTTCCAGTTGCCTGGCTGGCTGTTTGGCTGGCGGGCATGTTTCTCTATTTGGTGGGACTGAGAACTGAAGATAAATGCAAATGTTGGCGCTGCCAAGTCGTCTTTGGCCAAATGGAAATTATTTGTATTCTTGCGGCTGGGCACATACAAGAACGGAGCAAACTTAAGCACTTGAAATGTATCTTTGAGATTGCTTCTGCTAAACAGCAAAACAGCCCAAAGGCAAAAGGCAACTGCTTCTCACAACTCCTATCCTCTGTGAGAGTTGAGTAACAGTTTCCACTGTCAAACAGTTTTTTTTAGAGGCTTTCCAATTGGTATACAACTTTTACTACGTTTTTTTTTTTGGTAATGCTTCGATTTATACGTCGCCAATGGGCTTTTTTTTTGGTTTTATCTATATGTATGGATACATCAAACGTTACGAATGAGAACTGAACTCGATTGGTTTAAAGTTTCCATCATTTATAGTTCAAGTAGAGCTAACCACATAAATCCCCAAAAGCTTTTCAAACAGTTGCTAAGCACATTAACACTAAATGCCAATTAGACTGCCTCTCATTAATACCAATACTAATAGCAATTTCAACTCCCATAACAGTTCACTTCTCTTCTCCGCTCCCTTTTTACTAGTGCAACAGTTAAGCTATTCAGAAACACGCACGACAACTCTTAACTCCAAGCCCCACTCCAACTGTAACTTCGGTTGGACCAAACTAATTGCCAGAAGTTAGTTGCTCATCAAATTGCCGCATCATTTTACGCAGATTTTTATCGCAACTCCAATAGCAGCCACCGCACTTGGCCAGTGTTGACCAGAACAGGACAGTCGGCTGTGCTCCGGACAGTCAGCCCATCTAGTCCAGACCAAACCACACCAGACCAACCATCAAGAGAATGTACCAAAAAGTATCTAATGCGATTCCTGTGTTTTAGCCTTGTAGTCTGATGTGTTACGTTGCCTGTATCTCGATATGTGTATCTATGTTCCTATACCCTGCAACCACGTGAATGACTATAAGCTAAGTTCATTGTTGGATTTGGCTGAAAAGGGTCAAAACCTGTAGTTTACATTGTATTTTCAGTAAGAATCTCACATAAATTAGAAAAAAGTACTTCGAAATATTATTTTTTGAAAACATAAGAAGAGAAATCAATCTAATCAAAGGAAAAAATTAATTTGGGAGGATTATTAGTCGAAGTGAACTTGTGATGGAAAATAAAAACGTTTTAAGTCTTAAGTGTACTCCTAAAATAAGATAGGTTTCTAGAATGGATAAAATACAGAACTTTTATTAAGAATGCAAGTAAGGTAAAAATGAATAAAGTCCGGTCAATCAACTAAAAAATAGAGCATTCAACGCGTCAATGTGCTGCTGTTAATCGCCTTTCCCATGTAACATTGTAATTTGGCATGGAATTGAAGCGAACGCTTATCAGCACATGACTCCAATAAATTCGCTTTTGCCAGCTTGGCGCTATCTCACTCAGCACCAAGGAGCGAGGCGCATTTAACCCATGTTGCCTTAGCCACGAGAATAGCTAACAGTGAACAGGATACGAGTCCCGCGATCTCAATCCGTAGCTGTTGTTGCCCCTGGTTTGTTGTCGTTGTCTGCCAATGTGCAGCAATTGAGTTTTTACGCAGTTCGACAAGTTCCACAGGACGTGGAGCCAATTCCATTGGCTGCCTTTGGCTTAGCTGCGGGCTGTCAAGGACTTGCTTCTTTTGTTTTTTTTTTTCAGGGTATTTTTGTGTGTGTGAGCGACAAATCTGCTTTGTTTTTATCTGATTCCATTTCGTATTTAGCCGTATCGTCTTATCCTGGTGGGAATGCGTACATTTGTTTGGCGTCCAAAGAGGGATTACAATGTGGCCGGGAGTGGTAAGTTGAGCAGGGGGCGTGGGTGGCGGAAACACTGCTATGATATTGTAACTTTAACGCCTCGAAATAAAAGCGCTCGCCATTAATCTAAGGCAATTCCGGAGCACAGAGTTGAAATTTTGTAATTATAACGGGGAGCCACAAAAGAGCCATAAACGCTGCCAAGCGCCCAATAATCTTAATTGAGCGACATTTCAAAAGCAATTAGAAGAGGCCAACTTGCGAGCCAGAACCAAGCCAATAAAACGAAAATGAAAAACACAAATAAAAATAAAATACAAAACAAAAATGTGAAACATTAATGACCGAAACTCGAGTCAACACTTTAATGACATCAGGACCAAGAAGGATTCAGATACAATTACAGTTTGTTCTGCAAATATTTTGATAAGTAAATGTTTGTAATATAGTAAGAAGAAAGGCTATGTCGAGGATATCCGACTAGCTAATACTCTGTACCTCTGTATCTAAAAATTTCATTTGTTATACGCATTATTAATTTTGAGAAATGGTTGTTTAGAAATATGGTTATCTTTCAGATGAAAAGTTAAAAAGAACATATTCTGATTATGTAAGAACATATTTCACATTCATTTAGATATTTAAGAATATATCCATCAGCCAAATAGGTACAGAATATAGTAACAATGGTAATTACTCACTTTGCACGTTTTTTACAATAGTTCCAGTCTTCTACCATATTGCTGAAGAGCGTATGCAGAAATATACGAATAAGTAAGAGCTCCACGCTGAAATCGTAGTGGATCTGGCGATGGCATCGCATGGTGACCAAGGGACACATTTGGTTGTGGTATTGAGTGGCAACGTCTCGCATGTGGCGCCTGAAGTTAAACTCATCGATTTTGCTGGCTTTGATCTGCTCGTTCCGCTCGATGCACAAGCCAAACTGATGCTGGGCCGACAGCTTGAACTGATCGAAGGCGTCCAGCCCGGCGTTCATCTTTTGGAGTCTACCGTGCAGCTGGCAGCGCATGGACTCCAGCAGCTTCAGCTGCTTGCGTGATGAATGAAAATGCTGCGCCTGCCTTTGCAGCTGGCAGCGTAGCATGCAGTTTCTGTGACGTAGCTGCTGCAGCATCAGCTGATTTGATGTCAGACTGCAAGCATCTTCAGCTGTTGAGACTGTGCCTGGTTCTAGCTCGCAGGGATCGGATGGCGATAGCAGCAGTTTGCCACGCAGATGCTTTAGGCGCTGCTTGATCGCTTCTAGTTCATCGTAGGCCAAATCCAAATCGGTTTCCTCCTCTGCATCTTCAATGCTGCCGCTGGCACTGAGAATTTCATCCTCATCGGTGATTAGCACATCTGGCGCACGGCTAACGTCGTTTAGAATTTTATTCATCTCTTGAGCGGAAACCAAAATTGTGTTTAAATAAAATTGAGCTCAATTACTAGAAATATTGACAAATTTTTCCAGGAGGGTAAAAAACTAAATAATTAGGGTCAAAAACTCCCAACTCAAACGGATCACCAGATATAACGTGTTCCTTAAAAACTCTCAAATTTGCTTCAAATATCCTGTTTAACTTCTATTCCAAAGAATATGACCATCAGTAAACACTGTACAAGAGGGTAGATCTCTTCTAATAATAATTTTTCCTACTTGGTTTTAATTTTGTCATTATTAATACAACATTAATTTCTTAATCGAAAACTAATACCGAATTAAATTTTTACTTGAATTCCGACCAAAAATCACGTTTTTAACTTTAAATGTACGATTGATTTAGGGGCAAAACCATGATCAAAAAGCCCTCGCTTTTTAGTCTGAGTTGAGTTTTGACGAAGTTATGGCATTTTGAAGTTTCGTCCTATGCCCATATATCGATATACCGATTTTAAGGCTATAATTTTTACTTGTCTTCCGACTCAAAATCACGTTTTCAACTTTAAATGTACGATTGATTTAGGGGCAAAACCATGATCAAAAAGCCCTATGTTTCCCGACTAAAATAACAGGCGAACAGAAACGTTTAGTTAAACGATTTAAATGTAGAATAACCTCAAATACACGCTTTTCAAAGTATGCAACAATTTCTTTTCAATTTAGCATTTAAATCGAACTGCTTAAAAGTATGCAACACGTCGGCAGTCAGATGTTCGCAGCCATCATTCAACCACGGTTTCATGTATTATTAAGTTGGGCCGAATCCTGGCGGTACTGCAATACCAGGTCAACCCGCGACAGAGGTGGAGCAAGCTCCTATGAAAATAAAAATCAATAATTCACATATGAGCGCTTTTTTCTTCGAGTTTTCGTATTGTTCCCCCACTCAAAATAACAGGCGAACAGAAACGTTTAGTTAAACGATTTAACTGGTTTCATTTATTATTAAGTTGGGCCGAATCCTGGCGGTACTGCAATACCAGGCCAACCCGCGACAGAGGTAGAGCAAGCTCCTAGCCCTCCGTCTACTTCCAAAAATCAGTTTAACATTTGTTGTAGCAAGTTCATCGAGTAGTACAGCATGTCCTGGAGGCCCTGGAAAATAAGCAGTACAGCTCTGCCGTCTTCCTGGATATCCAGGCTATAATTTTTACTTGTCTTCCGACCCAAAATCACGTTTTCAACTTTGAATGTACGATTGATTTAGGGGCTAAACTATGATCAAAAAGCCCTCGCTTTTTGATCTGAGTTGAGTTTTGACGAAGTTATGGCATTTTGAAGTTTCGACCTATGCCCATATAACGATAGATCGGTTTTCAGGCTATAATTTTTACTTGTCTTCCGACTCAAAATCACGTTTTCAACTTTAAGTGTACGATTGATTTAGGGGCAAAACCATGATCAAAAAGCCCTCGCTTTTTAGTCTGAGTTGAGTTTTGACGAAGTTATGGCATTTTGAAGTTTCGTCCTATGCCCATATATCGATATACCGATTTTCAGGCTATAATTTTTACTTGTCTTCCGACTCAAAATCACGTTTTCAACTTTAAATGTACGATTGATTTAGGGGCAAAACCATGATCAAAAAGCCCTCGCTTTTTAATCTAAGTTGAGTTTTGACGAAGTTATGGCATTTTGAAGTTTCGACCTATGCCCAGATACCGATTTTCAGCCTATAATTTTTACTTGTCTCCCGACCCAATATCACGTTTTCAACTTTAAATGTAGGATTAATTTAGGGGCAAAACTATGATCAAAAAGCCTTTGCTTTTTAATCTAAGTTGAGTTTTGACGAAGTTATGGCATTTTGAAGTTTCGACCTATGCCCAGATACCGATTTTCAGCCTATAATTTTTACTTGTCATCCGACCCAAAATAACGTTTTTAACTTTAAGTGTACGATTGATTTAGGGGCAAAACCATGATCAAAAAGCCCTCGCTTTTTAGTCTGAGTTGAGTTTTGACGAAGTTATGGCATTTTGAAGTTTCGTCCTATGCCCATATATCGATATACCGATTTTCAGGCTATAATTTTTACTTGTCTTCCGACTCAAAATCACGTTTTCAACTTTAAATGTACGATTGATTTAGGGGCAAAACCATGATCAAAAAGCCCTCGCTTTTTAATCTGAGTTGAGTTTTGACGAAGTTATGGCATTTTGAAGTTTCGTCCTATGCCCATATATCGATATACCGATTTTCAGGCTATAATTTTTACTTGTCTTCCGACTCAAAATCACGTTTTCAACTTTAAATGTACGATTGATTAAGGGGCAAAACAATGATCAAAAAGCCATCGCTTTTTAATCTAAGTTAAATTTTGACGAAGTTATGGCATTTTGAAGTTTCGTCCTATGCCCATATATCGATATACCGATTTTCAGGCTATAATTTTTACTTGTCTTCCGACTCAAAATCACGTTTTCAACTTTAAATGTACGATTGATTTAGGGGCAAAACCATGATCAAAAAGCCCTCGCTTTTTAATCTAAGTTGAGTTTTGACGAAGTTATGGCATTTTGAAGTTTCGTCCTATGCCCATATATCGATATACCGATTTTCAGGCTATAATTTTTACTTGTCTTCCGACTCAAAATCACGTTCTTAACTTTAAATGTACGATTGATTTAGGGGCAAAACCATGATCAAAAAGCCATCGCTTTTTAATCTGAGTTGAGTTTTGACGAAGTTATGGCATTTTGAAGTTTCGACCTATGCCCAAATGCCTATTTTTAGGCCAGTATTTTTACTTATCTTCCGACTCAAAATCACGTTTTTAACTTTAAATGTACGATTGATTTAGGGGCAAAACCATGATCAAAAAGCCCTCGCTTTTTAATCTGAGTTGAGTTTTGACGAAGTTATGGCATTTTGAAGTTTCGTCCTATGCCCATATATCGATATACCGATTTTCAGGCTATAATTTTTACTTGTCTTCCGACTCAAAATCACGTTTTCAACTTTAAATGTACGATTGATTAAGGGGCAAAACAATGATCAAAAAGCCATCGCTTTTTAATCTAAGTTAAATTTTGACGAAGTTATGGCATTTTGAAGTTTCGTCCTATGCCCAGATACCGATTTTCAGCCTATAATTTTTACTTGTCATCCGACCCAAAATAACGTTTTTAACTTTAAGTGTACGATTGATTTAGGGGCAAAACCATGATCAAAAAGCCCTCGCTTTTTAGTCTGAGTTGAGTTTTGACGAAGTTATGGCATTTTGAAGTTTCGTCCTATGCCCATATATCGATATACCGATTTTCAGGCTATAATTTTTACTTGTCTTCCGACTCAAAATCACGTTCTTAACTTTAAATGTACGATTGATTTAGGGGCAAAACCATGATTAAATAGCCCTCGCTTTTTAATCTAAGTTGAGTTTTGACGAAGTTATGGCATTTTGAAGTTTCGTCCTATGCCCATATATCGATATACCGATTTTCAGGCTATAATTTTTACTTGTCTTCCGACTCAAAATCACGTTTTCAACTTTAAATGTACGATTGATTTAGGGGCAAAACCATGATCAAAAAGCCCTATGTTTCCCGACTAAAATAACAGGCGAACAGAAACGTTTAGTTAAACGATTTAAATGGAGAATAACCTCAAACGCACGCTTTTCAAAGTATGCAACAATTTCTTTTCAATTTAGCATTTAAAATCGAGCCGCTTAAAAGTATGCAACTCTTCGGCAGTCAGATGATCGCAGCCATCATTCAACCACGGTTTCATGTATTATTAAGTTGGGCCGAATCCTGGCGGTACTGCAATACCAGGTCAACCCGCGACAGAGGTGGAGCAAGCTCCTATGAAAATAAAAATCAATATTTCACATATGAGCGCTTTTTTCTTCGAGTTTTCGTATTGTTCCCCCACTCAAAATAACAGGCGAACAGAAACGTTTAGTTAAACGATTTAACTGGTTTCATTTATTATTAAGTTGGGCCGAATCCTGGCGGTACTGCAATACCAGGCCAACCCGCGACAGAGGTAGAGCAAGTTCCTAGCCCTCCGTCTACTTCCAAAAATCAGTTTAACATTTGTTGTAGCAAGTTCATCGAGTAGTACAACATGTCCTCGAGGCCCTGGAAAATAAGCAGTACAGCTCTGCCGTCTTCCTGGATATCCAGGCTATAATTTGTACTTGTCTTCCGACTCAAAATCACGTTTTTAACTTAAAATGTAATATTGTTTTAGGGGCAAAAGCATGATCAAAAAGCCCTCGCTCTCTAATCTGAGTTGAGTTTTGACGAAGTTATGGCATTTTGAAGTTTCGTCCTATGCCCATATACCGATATACCGATTTTCAAGCTATAATTTTTACTTGTCTTCCGACTAAAAATCACGTTTTTAACTTTAAATGTACGATTGATTTAGGGGCAAAACAATGACCAAAAAGCCATCGCTTTTTAATCTAAGTTAAATTTTGACGAAGTTATGGCATTTTGAAGTTTCGTCCTATGCCCAGATACCGATTTTCAGCCTATAATTTTTACTTGTCTTCCGACCCAATATCACGTTTTCAACTTTGAATGTAGGATTGATTTAGGGGCAAAACTATGATCAAAAAGCCTTTGCTTTTTAATCTAAGTTGAGTTTTGACGAAGTTATGGCATTTTGAAGTTTCGACCTATGCCCAGATACCGATTTTCAGCCTATAATTTTTACTTGTCTCCCGACCCAATATCACGTTTTCAACTTTAAATGTAGGATTAATTTAGGGGCAAAACTATGATTAAAAAGCCCTCGCTTTTTAATCTAAGTTGAGTTTTGACGAAGTTATGGCATTTTGAAGTTTCGTCCTATGCCCATATGTCGATATACCGATTTTCAGGCTATAATTTTTACTTGTCTTCCGACTCAAAATCACGTTCTTAACTTTAAATGTACGATTGATTTAGGGGCAAAACCATGATCAAAAAGCCCTATGTTTCCCGACTAAAATAACAGGCGAACAGAAACGTTTAGTTAAACGATTTAAATGTAGAATAACCTCAAACGCACGCTTTTCAAAGTATGCAACAATTTCTTTTCAATTTAGCATTTAAATCGAGCCGCTTAAAAGTATGCAACTCTTCGGCAGTCAGATGATCGCAGCCATCATTCAACCACGGTTTCATGTATTATTAAGTTGGGCCGAATCCTGGCGGTACTGCAATACCAGGTCAACCCGCGACAGAGGTGGAGCAAGCTCCTATGAAAATAAAAATCAATATTTCACATATGAGCGCTATTTTCTTCGAGTTTTCATATTGTTCCCCCAATCAAAATAACAGGCGAACAGAAACGTTTAGTTAAACGATTTAACTGGTTTCATTTATTATTAAGTTGGGCCGAATCCTGGCGGTACTGCAATACCAGGCCAACCCGCGACAGAGGTAGAGCAAGTTCCTAGCCCTCCGTCTACTTCCAAAAATCAGTTTAACATTTGTTGTAGCAAGTTCATCGAGTAGTACAACATGTCCTCGAGGCCCTGGAAAATAAGCAGTACAGCTCTGCCGTCTTCCTGGATATCCAGGCTATAATTTGTACTTGTCTTCCGACTCAAAATCACGTTTTTAACTTAAAATGTAATATTGTTTTAGGGGCAAAAGCATGATCAAAAAGCCCTCGCTTTTTAATCTGAGTTGAGTTTTGACGAAGTTATGGCATTTTGAAGTTTCGTCCTATGCCCATATACCGATATACCGATTTTCAAGCTATAATTTTTACTTGTCTTCCGACTAAAAATCACGTTTTTAACTTTAAATGTACGATTGATTTAGGGGCAAAACAATGATCAAAAAGCCATCGCTTTTTAATCTAAGTTAAATTTTGACGAAGTTATGGCATTTTGAAGTTTCGTCCTATGCCCAGATACCGATTTTCAGCCTATAATTTTTACTTGTCTTCCGACCCAATATCACGTTTTCAACTTTGAATGTAGGATTGATTTAGGGGCAAAACTATGATCAAAAAGCCTTTGCTTTTTAATCTAAGTTGAGTTTTGACGAAGTTATGGCATTTTGAAGTTTCGACCTATGCCCAGATACCGATTTTCAGCCTATAATTTTTACTTGTCTCCCGACCCAATATCACGTTTTCAACTTTAAATGTAGGATTAATTTAGGGGCAAAACTATGATTAAAAAGCCCTCGCTTTTTAATCTAAGTTGAGTTTTGACGAAGTTATGGCATTTTGAAGTTTCGTCCTATGCCCATATATCGATATACCGATTTTCAGGCTATAATTTTTACTTGTCTTCCGACTCAAAATCACGTTCTTAACTTTAAATGTACGATTGATTTAGGGGCAAAACCATGATCAAAAAGCCCTCGCTTTTTAACCTGAGTTGAGTTTTGACGAAGTTATGGCATTTTGAAGTTTCGTCCTATGCCCATATATCGATATACCGATTTTCAGGCTATAATTTTTACTTGTCTTCCGACTCAAAATCACGTTCTTAACTTTAAATGTACGATTGATTTAGGGGCAAACCCATGATTAAATAGCCCTCGCTTTTTAATCTAAGTTGAGTTTTGACGAAGTTATGGCATTTTGAAGTTTCGTCCTATGCCCATATATCGATATACCGATTTTCAGGCTATAATTTTTACTTGTCTTCCGACTCAAAATCACGTTCTTAACTTTAAATGTACGATTGATTTAGGGGCAAAACCATGATCAAAAAGCCCTATGTTTCCCGACTAAAATAACAGGCGAACAGAAACGTTTAGTTAAACGATTTAACTGGTTTCATTTATTATTAAGTTGGGCCGAATCCTGGCGGTACTGCAATACCAGGCCAATCCGCGACAGAGGTGGAGCAAGCTCCTATGAAAATAAAAATCAATATTTCACATGTGATCGCTTTTTTTCCCAATTAAAATAACAGGCGAACAGAAATGTTTAGTTAAACGATTTAATTGTAGAATAACCTCAAATAAACGATCTTCAAAGTATGCAACAATTTCTTTTCAATTTAGCATTTAAATCGAACCGCTTAAAAGTATGCAACACTTCGGCAGTCAGATGTTCGCAGCTATTGCCCTCGCTTTTTAATATATATCGATATACCGATTTTCAGGCTATAATTTTTACTTGTCTTCTGACCTAATTTTGTCAGTATTTACGATACGTATACAATATTAATTTCTTAACCGAAAACTAATATTGTATTTGATATACAATTTGAACGGTAGACAGCGAGTGTCAGCATCGTAAAATGAAAGTTATTTACCCCATGGCCCGCTCTCCATTTAATTGAGTTAAACAAATCTGTTTTCGCTCGTTTCACTTTCAATTAAATAAACAACTTTTCGGCACCCCCATGCCTCTGCGCCGCCTCTTCCTCCCGCTTGCTGTTATGGCATTTTAACCCCTAATTTATTAATGACTGCCGGCATTCGTCAGCGCAGCAACAGCAACTCAAAAAGTTCATATTTCAAAAATGGCTTCTAACAAGCTTGAACTGAGGCAACAGCTAAAAAGGATCAGACAACAGTAGGGGTGGGGTTTAGGTTAGGGGTAGTCGGCTGAAAGGGTTGGCAGCCGCTGACGTTTTGCCAAAATTATTGGGCACCATTTGATTAATGACACTTACGGCTTAAAGGCACATCCTGCGGCAGGGTGGAGCCGTAGAGCTGTGCGCTTTAAGTGCGAGTTGTTTGCCTGAAAAATATTTGCACAGAAAGTTTCACTTTTCGTTGAGTCTTGTCACGTGCAGCGTGTGTGCAGCATGGCCAGGAAACTAGCAGCAGCCCCGCAACCCCCACTTATAGCCGTAGACACATCCATATCCATGTCAATTTCAGAGGGGTGCTTGGCCCCCTCAAAAATTCTGCATACCGTTGCGCATTGTGACATGGCAGATGAATTTGTCGGAACATGTGTTCCTCCAGCTGTGGCAACACGTCGGCACTCGGGAGTTCGTACAGCTTCTGACTGCCTGCTGTCATCTGGCTCTTAGGCAAGTGGAACTGATACAGATAAATTAAATTTTGGAATTGAAGTTGTACATTGAACTTGGATGCCAGCACGCATTTTGATTCCTTCTCTCTTAGTTTGTGTTTATTGACGATAAAGCTGATGGGTCGGTTGGCTTGTCAGGTTATTGGCATTATAAACACGTAGCCAAAATGAGAGCATAGCATGTGGCATATTGCTTGAACAACAACGTACAAAATAGGTTTATTTGCGGTCTTAACGGGAGCAGTGATATCTGCCAGGACGTGTGCCTATCTCTGCCTTTTCTTAATAAATTTCTTTTCGATGCTCAACTCTGTTCATACACAACTTTTAATGTAACTAAAATATGTATATAATAGTTACTTGAGCTAGGAGTTTCTTGGTTTTTTATATCCTTTTTGTCGATATTGATCGATATCAATTATGTGATCACAAACTTAAAGTAGAGGAAGCAGACAGACGTGTTTGTGAACAAAATATAATTTATTTGAGACGTCTACATTTAACTTGAGAGATACGTTAGCTTGCTCAACATTCAAAAATTCGATACTTTGCTAATATGCAATCAGGAATATCGTTTTTCATAAATCACAACACCAACTCGCACCGCAATTTGCTTCTGTATATTTTTTTTTTGATATGTGATTTTTCCACAGCCAATACGAATCGACATCGCGGCATAAATCTGAATATCTTACACAAGCGCATCTAAGACCCGGCCAAACGTGACTCAATTATATGGCCAGCACCACCCTACATCACCACACACACACACACACACACATGTGTGTGCGAGTGTCTCAAATTTCATAGGGATTATTGCCTTCTTTTTTGTTTCTTTTATTCTCCATGCCAATGAAAAACAATGCATAATTCTGCCGTATACCAAGCTGAACAATTTATGTGCAAAACAATAAAATTAAATTGTTTTCGCATTCGACATTCTAAATTCCACATGCAACATGCTGCAAAATAATGAACTCATCTAGATGAGAATAATAAATTTTTGAGCAATGTGGCAGTCAAGAGCGGAAATGCTACGCCATTTTATAGCGCACCAGACCCACTTGAGTTGGCTGCCTCTCTAGCTCTAGCTGCCTGGCTGGATGGTTGACTGGCTGGTTGAATGGCTGGTTGACTGGCTGGTGGTGCAGAAAGTAGCAAAAAGAGCTGAAGCCCAGCACCAGGTCGTAAACCTCAAGTGCGCGCATTGCCAGCGACTTTGTCACATTGCTACTTCCTGCCAGGACTCAAAGTTGGAGCTAGAGCTGCAGCTGTAGCTGTCCTGGAGTGTTTAACTCATGAACGCCCACTTTGATTTCCATTTGAATTGGGCGCGCAGACGGCAGCCACTTGTAATATTTTGCCCATACACATATGTTGCTCGATTTATGGGGCAGCTGCCAGCCTTCGCGGCTATTAACCAGCAATATGGCAACGTCAACTTTAAGGCACGTTTTCAACGTTAGCACCGAAAAAAGACTAAATCACTAAAAAGCGAAACATGTTCATTTTAAAATGAAAACGTCACATTTAAGTTAAATTTTAGATCAGATCCATTATTAATCTTTCGAGGAAAGAAAAGAATTTGTATTATACCAAGCCTTGTTTTGAAATAACATTTTCAAAAATAAAATAAATGATTTCGTGTTCAAACTAATGAAGTCCCCACTAGTTCTTCACTTAAGATAAGCTCAGCGAAATGTGAATAGCTGAGTTAATCCGAACTTCTATTCTGTCAACAACAACTACAACGTGCTTTGACGCTGTCAAACAACAAATACTACTCGAAATATGTTGTGTACAAAAACAACACTTACACAAACCGGAAAACAACGCGTTACACGAGGAAAACACTCAAGGAGACACTAACTTTTATGTTGTGTATAGCACTGAGGGCATGTCTAAGCTCACCACAATTACACTCAAACCACAGCAGCGAAAAGTGGCCGATGAAATAGTCGTGGGTATTTGTCGTGGCAGCTATGGCCAAGCTTTGAGGTCGCTGGATTATTCAAGCGGTATCCTGCCGGCAACACAGGAGCACTTCTTGCGCCAGCTGCTAAACCGTTTGTGTGGCATGAAAAAAATGGAGTCACTGATCGCCTGCGAGGCATTCATCAATGAACTGCAACTGCCCGACCTGGATGTTAGTGTAATAGGCAGCATGGATACACAGATACCTCGTCATGTACTGGACAAGGCCTATGAGCTGATGCTCACACAGAAATTTAGAGAGTTCTACAAGCAGTTGGAGTACATACAATGGGTGGAGCACGCAATTGTGCGGCACACGTTGATCCTCTACAAGCATTGCACCAGATTGAAGGCGGTGCAAAAGGCGCTGGATCAGCTGCAGTTAGAGTCTGCTTGCAAATTGGAATTGTATATCCTTTATGTGCTGATACTAGCTCTAGGTATTTATCTGCTGTCTTTTTTCTTTTGACGGGATGTGGGATTTTAGGTTTTTGTTCTGCAAGTTGGGCAACAGTTTTACCTCTACCTCCACCTCTATGCTCGGCAGACGTTTCAATTAAATGCGCGCAATGTTTGGCAATTTGCACGCACACATGGGGCTGCTCCGCAAGGCTCCTGCCCATTGTTCATCGCCTGTCCGGAGTTGGCATTTTGAAAAATAGATTTCTAAAACGTTTAAGCTGCTGCATGTGTCTTGAATCTTAAACTCCAGCTTCATATTAAAATTGCGGCCAGGTAAATGCAAGCTAGACGGCAGCCAGCTCACAATCTCGATGCTCCCAACCCCCTAATAAGAACCACCCCCGTGTAGCATATGCCTGTGCCGCCAAATAGCACAAACGTGACCAAAGTTTTTGTGACTCTTCTTTGTGCATTGTTGGCAGGCGATCATTTATCTTAAATGCCAAGTCCAGGAGCAGGGGTCGCCCATTGCTTTGTATGCGGTGTCCTAACGTCTTCTTTTGGGCACCTTTATACGTATGTATATATGCATTATATATGTACGTTTTTTGGTCATATGCTAGGCAAGTCTGAAGGTGCGCGCTGGCTGCTTCATAAGTGAACGCACTTGCCGGAAGTGGACGATGGAGAAATTCATGAACCTAAGCGGCTTTAAAGCGCAGGACAACGCCTCACTGAGTTATTAGCGATACCGTGCTGGAAAGCGTGACCAACGAGCTTAGTAGGGTAAGAATGATTTAAAAGAAAAAATTACAAAGGAAATCGAAAACGGAAAAGTTGCCATGGGGACCTAATAAGAGATTTAGAAAGTAACGCAAAAATTCCAAATTTAAGTAAAGAAATTGAACACTTAAAAGAAAAGTAATTTTGTGAAATTAAATGAATAAATGAATTGTGAGTTAATTTTTAATTTGGGTCGAGTTCTGATATTGATGCAACTGTAAAACTGAGAATAAATGTTATGGTTACATTTTATTTAATATTGTTTTATAAATTCAATATTTGCTTGCCCTTTTCTTAAGTTCTGCATACTCTTCCAGTTTCTTAATGATATTTGCGTAAACTTTGCTTAAGAAGTAAAAAAATAAAATACATACTTAAAAACGATTTAAATATTTTCAACTCAACTGGCCAGGGAAAATTCTTTGGCGAATGCCAGAGTTTTGCTATAAACACAGCTGCTTATGAAACTTTTGTCGAAAAACAATTACACTGCAAACATGGACCCAAACAGAGTTGCTGCCCGCCTTTGAATAACTTTTAAATTTTGTTGTTTGCTCTGAGTCTTTTTATGCTGCTGCTAGTTGTGCTGGCAACCCATGAGTGTGTGTGTGTGTGTACGTATGTCATTCTTCACCTTCCCATTGCTTCCTGTCCTATTAAAATTGCAAAAATTTTAATCTTTTTGAAAAGTATTTTACATACTCTATAGATTCTGCAGTAGAACGTACACATAATGTCCCTATTGGGTTTTTACTTCAAGGAGCAGACTACAACTGAGAATTTATGTATGTATTCAGGGGGCATCACAATTTCCCATGCTCGCTTAGCAATAAAAGGCATATCCTGTGTAACGATATAACGTTTCCCCTTGCCAACTTTCGACTGCCTTTCGGCAGACCAGGCAAAAGTTTTTGTCCTTGCCGATGCCAACGACGTAAAATTTTTATAGACATGTAGGTGAATGTGTGTGTCTGTGTGTGTGTGCGATTGTGTGTATGCGTGCTTGTGTATGTGTGCTTAAATCCCAGTTTACTACTTTAGGTGTTTACCACACAAAGGCCAAAGCCGCCGCTTCTCGCTGCAATCGTCGAATTATGCAGCAATCGTGGAAAGAAGGAGGAGCTGACTCTGAGTCTGAGTCTGAGACTGCGACTGAGATTGTTTTGGCGCTTGATGAAAGATTTTTATCATGCAAATAGTTGGATAGACTTGGGCGTGGGTATGGTTGCTGGATTGCTGCTACTTTTATGGTAGCTACTAAATTGGATTTATATCGGCATCTTCTGCCTGCTGAGCTTTAAGCCAGCGAAAGCCAGCGAAACTTTGCACATTTATCAACTCGCCTCGAAATATGTTTTAATCATATTTATAAGTCTTGCACGTTGAATGCTTCTTTGGGGCGTACGCCTGTTTTGGCATGCCAGTCACACAGGCTGGCGGCCATTTAACGTGACCATGCCCACTTAACTTATTGACATTTGGCCTGGCCGATGCCACCAACCCCCCCCACCATCCAACTCCCACAAAAAATGACTTTCGTACATTTAACGAACCAGCAAAATCTTCTGCTTCAATTCAAAAGAAATACGAGTATATGTATTTCCATTTGGCCGCAGGGCCTGTTGTCCTTTTTGGTTGGTTGGCTATTGTTGTTGTTCCTGTTGTTGTAGCTTTGTCCTGTTGTAAGCTATAATCCAAGCGCGTGCTGCGCGGCTCGCGGCATTGTCCTGTGTGTCCTGTGCGTTGTGTTGTTCTGCGCTGCTGCCTTTTGCCTTTATCTAATTTATTTCCCTTTGGCCCCAGCATCGCTTCGGCTTATTTGCATTTGCTTGTTAATTTAAAGCATCTTCCATCATTTGTTGTTGGCTGACATCTCCCCACAATCCCAACCCTCGCGTCCTGAATCCCGATTCCACTCACCATTGTCGATACTTTGGATTGAGTTGCCGTTTTCCGTTGCTTGTTTGGCATTGATGATGGCATTATTATTATTACATGTTGGCGCCTTCTTCTCGTTGCCTGCTTTGTTGCTGCTGCTTTTGCCCTGTTGCCCTTTTGCCGTGTGCCTTGTGCCGTGTATTCTTATTTGGCATTACTTCCGCTTCCGTTGGCTGCCACCAGTCGCCATTATCATCATCAGCTCCTTAGCTATTTGCATGATGCTATTGTTGGCAGCAGAAAAGAAAACTTTTTCGTTTTTTCCCATTTCAGTTTTTCCTTTTATTTTGACATTTTCATTAAAAATTGTTGCACAAACTGAATTATGTCGCACGGCGCTCAGTTTTCAAATTAAATATGCCGAAATTTATGGTGGCCTCTATTGAATTTTAATGATTTGTAATGCAATAGGATTTTGATTCCATTAATTATGGCTTCGCGCTCATTGGACGGCGCAAATTAGTTGACTGCGGGGCACTTGAAAGTGGTGTGAATTTGAGACTACAATGATTTATTGCCGAAACGTGCGGATGAACTTAATAAGCAACGTTTTTAATTTCATAAATCATAAGCCTAACTTCATTTAATTTTAAATTTGAATTTTTATTATTTAATAATTAAATAAATAAATTTTTACAAATATTTTTATGTAGATATATTATTAGATATTTATTTAAATGTAATATTAATTTGATTAATGTGTCAATATTAACAAATATTTATAATTAGTGGCATTACATAATTAAGTCTGTTTAAATAGTTGATGTGGACAAAGTTATAATTATATTTCATTTCGTTTGTGTAATTCTATTAATAAAAAAAAATGCAAAAAAAGAATGTGACGCTCACGCAATTAAGGGCTTACAATAAATACGTGCAATTAATGTGCAAATTATTTATTCAGTTGTGAAATGTTTGTGGTTCATTATTGGTCGCGATGCATTTAAATGCATTTACGACAATGCACTAAATGTTATTTTATGGCTAATTGAAATTCAATACAATGGAAAATCGTGCACACAACATTACCAGGCACTTTAAAGCCTTAAAGTTGTCTGACCGCAGACCACCTGTCCGCACGATAGCATTTGTTAATGACTCTCTTTCCTCCATCTCTCTATCTCTCCATCTCTATCTCTCTCTCTCTCTTCGAAAGCATGACGTGAGTCAGCTCCCAAACCCACCCAAACCAACAGTCGTTATTGCGCTTCCACAAATGTGGCCGTGAGCAGTCACACATAATCCTTAATGCAAACATGCAGGATACTGCTGAAGCACAGGGCCAGGTATCAGTGCTACCAATTTGACCACTGGCAGAGCAAAATTTATGCACTACACACCCACAACTGAACGGCTGAACAACTGCACAAACTAACTGCGCGTTTTGGTTTTGGTTTAGGCAAATGGAATATTTAATTAAAACATGCCCAGACCAATTTCCAGAAGGGCTGAGAGCGTGACACGAGTTAGCATAACACAAAACGACCAGTTCGCATTACGTAAACAGATATCGAGCGTGTTCGCATTGTGTAATCATAAAAGATATAGATGAAAGATGTCTATATAAATTAAATTTTTTTAATTTATCATATTATAAAGTCTTAACAACGCGTAGCTAGCATTTGCATTGTGTTTTAATCAAATGACATTCACGTCCATCTCTAGTTACTAATGCTACCCGGCTCTGGCTTAATATACAGTCAAGTGGCATGCGGCCCTCATCCGGCAGCTGCTGTCAGCTTCACCTGTATTCAGCTGCGACCAGTGAGCATATAAGCACAATTTGTGGTTAGAGCTGGCGAGAGCATTTAATAAAGCTGCGGCTGAATTTGAAAGTCAACGCCATGTGCACATGATATTTTAATAGCAATTTTACCAACTGAAAACAAAAAACAAAAAAACCAAAGTAGGAAAATATGATGAAAATTTGTTGTATCATTTATGGGTATTCGTATGTGTGTGCCCATAACATTTAAATGTTATGCGTTGCTGGGCGTCAATGCCTACCCCCGGATATGATGATGACGATGTGGCCTCCGAGGCAAAGCTCAAGACACTTTGCCACAATAAAAGTGTGCCCATAAAATTATATTGTCCACGCAGTGCTTGCTGTTGTCCAGCAATTTCCCCAAGCCCAAATCGCTGCCGGCTTAGCCCTCATCATGCAAGAGTATGCAATACATGTGCGTGTGTGTGTGTGTGGGTGTAAGTGCTTGTATTTTTATTATGCTAATAATACGCACTGGAATGGGCTCAAGAATGGTGCCTTAACAGCCAACTTGGAGTATTATGGCAGTCGAGAGAGCATTATGTGCTCTCTGCTCTAGTACGGTAATATATGTATGTGCGCCTAGAAGCTGGCACTGATTTTGTGATTCCGCCTTTTTTATTACAGTTTAATGACCTAAATCCGCATCGCAAATTTATGGGCATTTAAATATACGTTCTTTTATTATTTATAACAGCTGCTTGAGGGATTTATGTTTGGGCAACCCAAAAATATGAAATGCCTTTCAAATATTTACAAGCTGTTCTTGATAGGCACTAAGTGTCCTCCTGATCCTTTTTTTTCCACTATGCATCATTTAGTGAATGTTGTTGGGCGAGAGAGGTTAATTTAAATGCAACTCAGTTCAGCTCAGAAAATATGCAACGGTGACTCTCATTGGTTTAATTAAAGAACCTTTTTGCATTTCAATTTCAAATATAACAATGAAGTGTGTGGGTGCAGCAAGAGATGTTGTTCAAGCTGCTCTGTTTACTATCAGAATGGATAAGAGGATATTTGAAAAACTAAGACTAACTCTGCTTAAAATAAACACTTCCAATGTGTATTTACTTATTACCAAAGTGGTGCTGTTTAATTTTAATTAGCTAATTTTTATAATGGCTAACACTTATCCATTGTAGCTATCGACAAACAGCCAGCAAGCTTCACTTGATTTGGTAGTCAAATGAAAATTCCTGGATATCTTCATTTAGAATTCAATTGAATTTGGTTGCCAGCCTTGGTTGTTGTGCAGTCAAATCAAGCGTTGCGTTGTCGTTGTATTAACAGTTCATTTTAATAATGGCTCGGCTTACACACAGAAACAACAAGAGCGCACAGCAACAGAGCAACTCCTTGTAATGAAGCCTTAATGCCGTCTCCTTGCTTTCATGTTTGCCTTAACACGTGTACAAGACATTCGGCGGGGCGGGGGTCAGCATCCTGCGTATTGTTTAGGATTGTCACGGGTGGGTTGGGGGGTGGGAACGTTGTTTGCTCGAGTGCGTGCCAAAAGCATGTCAAGATTTATGTCTCAGCTCATTAGGAAGCTAATTTGTCATGTGTTTCGTTTTTTGGCTCGGTGGTGACTTTAAATTCTCAACACTTTAATTGAAAATTGCTCAAAGGTAGCGCAACGCAAACAAAACGAAATTGCCAAACTTTTGTTGCCAGCCAGCAATGCGGGGATTAACTGTGTTTAAGTGCCACTGGCAGGCAGGATAACACTGGCAGCTACTGCTGCTGTTGCTGCTGCGGCAGCAGGACATTCCGCGCAGCTAATTTATGGCCACCCCTTTCACTTTCGCCAAGGCAGCGACGGCAAGTTGAAGAAAACGCAGTGGAAAGCGACTTTGCAGTGCATAAATCTTAAACCACAAGGAATGAGTGCCGGCAAAGCGGATTACTTTTCGTGCATTGAAACAATTTATTTTATTAGAATTTTTTCAACGCAGGATTTGTGCCTGCTCCTTGTTTTTATTCCTTTTTTTTTATCTTTTTCAGCCCTTTTTTTTTTTTTGTTTTGTTCGCTTTGTAGGCGTTGCGAGCGGTTCGCGTTGACAGTTTTAAAACAAAACTTGTCTACTTTGCAGTTCGTAAAATATGTAGACAATGCAGCATTACATTATTTGGAATGGAATCAGACACGACTACGTTTAGATTTTTGTAGGTAGCCGAATGGATGTTGGCAAAGAACAAGTTGACAACTTTTCCTTAACTCGGACAAACGCACTTTTAATTGCCTTATTGCTTTTGCCGAACTAAATTTCTGTGTTTGATAATACTACTATTCGTAGTATCTGTCATCTGACTATAAATGTTATCCAAAGGCAGAAGGCCCAAACAAATATCCTTTTAGACTATTTTGGAAATATTTGTATAATAATTTTGTGGCAGTCAAAACTAAATAATATTTCTTTCTCTAATACGGCTGCTTACTTTACTTTATTCACACCGAGTGAGCGCTTCTGCTTCCCGCTGATGATCAACGAAATCGATCTGCTGATGATCAACGATATCGATCTGCTGATGATCAACGATATCGATCAATATCGATATTATATGTTAAGTACGTAGTTGCATGTGAAATTACAGATGTTATGTTACAGTCCTAGTGTGGTTTAAAATTCAGTTATTCATTTTTTCGGATTAAAGATCTGATCGAAATTGTGATTCCTAATTTATGTTATAGTACTTTCCCCTCTGAATTCAAACAGAAATTGTGATTTCAATTTTAAATGCGGACTTAATCTAGAGGCCAAACTATAATAATTAAAAAAAGATAATTACTCTCATTTGGTCAATAACTTAAAGTCTTTTGATATTGTATCGCCTGTCTGCACTCAGTTAAAAATGAACTTAAGGCAGGAACCATGACCAATGTATGATGTATTTTTCTTATGTCTTGGAAACTATAATATATTATTCACATGATTATTTCTTTAATTCTAGGGGATGTTATCTTTACAAGCTTAAATTGCCGTCATTTAAGTTTTGAATCTGTAAATTGTTACGTCTGTCAGTCTGTAATTGTACACAACTTCATTGCCAGCAGGAGCAGACATATACACATATGTGTGCATAAGTATGTGTAAATGTGGCATTATATGTCTGAGTCTGTGGTGCGATTATAACCAAAGCAGCTGTCGATTTATGCTCGAGGGCTTGGACTTGGGCTTGTGTTTGACTTATAACAACAATGCACGCACCAAGCTGAAATGGTGATATCTTTTGAGCAAACGACGTGTCGACGGGGCCAAGGCGATAAGATACGCGCTGTCTAGTTGGTCAAAATGGAAGGAATAACGAACGGTGCCGCTGCCTTCAGGTGGTAAGTTGAGAGAATATGCGCTAATCTGCATGCAGCACGCCAGAGAGGAGTCAAAGCTGAGGCGCAACAGCAATTCATTAGCATTAGCTGCAACTGCAAGAGGCAACTGCAGCAGAAGGCAGGCGACATGTGTAGTCACAACAGCAGACAATGCGAAATGTGAATGCGATGCGGATAATTTTGGAGGAGTTTGGCTGGAGGAGGGCGCTTGGAGGTGGAGCGTGGAGCGTGGAGCGTTTGAACATCGCGCATAATTGCCAGAGAATTTACGATAATGTTTTAAATTAAAAAGGATGTTCGTAGCGAGCGTTGCTTTCATTTTTATAGCCGCTAACCGCGACGCTGACGTTGCCGCATTAAAACATCTTGACGCAATTTTTGCGATAAGTCGACAGCCGCAAACTCTGTGAGACCCGGCCGAAAGGATGAGGCTGAAACCAAACCAAACCAAAAAGGCACCGGGACCGGGACAGAGAGAAGAAATAATGGCTGGATTATGTACGAATCATGTCGTCTTCGTCGTCGTCGTCGTCATCGTTGTTGTTATTGCTGTCTGTTGTTCGTTGTTGTTGGCCATGGTCAGCGCATGTCTAGCAACAAAGATCATGTACGCCAGGGCAAAGGATAAATCAACGGCGGACCCAGCCAAGCCTGAAAACCAGACCAACACATGCTTGTAAGCTTAAAAGGTGTTAAAACTATTTTTGTAAATTTAATGTGCGATAAAAGAAATGAAAATACTTGCAACCTACTCGTTTCACCGTACCCGTCGCCATCTCCATCAGAGCCTCGTTTCCCAGATTCCCAGGCCACGTTCTTGAGCTCGTCAACAACAACAAAAAGAAAAAAGAAGAAAAACGTGACGAATGCGCAGCCATTTCATGTTTAACATTTTGGAGGCAATTCAGGTGCCTCAGCAGGTGAACAGCGAAAAAGATCACGAGAAAATTGGGATAGGTGTAATTTTCCCTAAGTGAAATTCTTTTGATCTTTATGTTTTTACCTAACAAAATATTAAGTTTGGTATTATAATGCAATTTAGGCAATGGCTTGACTTAAAGCTTAAGGAGATTTTGGTTTCTTCTGCAAGATATTAATTAGTTTACTTTTATCATTTATATAAAATTGACGTATTGTATTATGTTAAACCATATACAATTATTCTAAAATTAAAGTAGATAAAATTCCCAAATCTTTCTTCTCAGCTTACAACTTTCACTTATCAGACTCTGATTTACAATGCTTTACACACATAATGAATACATATAATCCGTTAAAAGAAGACATATTTTCTCACAGTTAAGCAGCTTAGAAATGTTGAGCATTTTAGAAGGCTAATTGGAGTAAAATGCTATAAAAGTGCTTTAGTGAAAATAAGAACGTTGTCTCATCGTTAGACGGAAGTGGGCAAAAGGCCAAATTGGAAGCCACTTGCAATTTGTAATAGCGCGTTTGCTCAGCTGCCGGTTGCACCTGCAAATTGGCAGCTATGCCACCAAAGAAGCTGCTATTACCACCGGCAATAGGACTACACAGACATTGGCCATTAAAATTGCTGGCCAAGAGGAATAGCAGCCTAATGAGCAGCGGGCCATAAATGGCCAAACATTGTGGCAAACAAACAGGCTGCAGCTAGTAAAATTAGATTGCAATTTAAGTTGGGTAGCTGGACGGTGGGTGCAGGGCAGGGTAGGGGAACGCATGTTGCAGGCATTTGATGTTTATTAAATGTTACGGGAATGGGCGAACATTTATGCTAATTATTGTTATTGGCAATTGAACTTGAGACGGCGACTTCGATTGGGCGTGGGCAGCAACTGCCAATAACTATATTGGCAAGACGAAGCAGAAGCCACTGAAGCAGCCAACTGGTTGGTCATAAACTCCTTTTGGCCGGAACCAGTGAATCAATGGTGTTGCATTTTTCATACTCACAGTCTATAAAGCGACAGCGAACTAGTCGTTGTCGCCAAGATCAGTGACGAGGACTCCGACGGATGGATGGCCAGAAGCGAACGTTTAGCAGCTGCTTGGCCCGTTAGTTGGCGGTCAGCAGCTCTTGTTGCTCCAGTTTGTTGGCATCGGCCTACGGCGTTTAGTATGTTAATTTAAATGAGAAAATAACGGCGTTTTTACGATTATGGCTTAATTACTACATAAAATAGTATGCAGTGATTATGATGATCTGTGAGCTAAATGGCAGCTAGTTCAGTTTTAATAGCGATTCCTTAACTGGAACTGGACTTGGGGAGTTTGAAGTTAACGCTACTATTTAGTCTTATAAATGAACTGCTACTGCGTGATGTGGCAAATTAAGTCGAGACAGAGTTCCAATTGTACATGAAAATCAATTATGTTACCTAGCAATAAGGCTTGCAATTTTAAAGGGCACATTTTGCTTGTGGGCGGAGCTGGAGCGCAGACAAGGTTCAATTCGCCATTAGTGTCTCTATGCAGTCTTGGTTTTCAGCTGAAATAGCATATGAAATATGATGCGTGATGGTGCACAGCGTTCATCAGATAGCCACAAAGTGGTTACGACAATAAAGTCTAGGGATCTCTGTCTAGAACTGGCCTGGACTGGCTAAGCTGACAGGCGCATTACCGGTTCGGGGTTTGAGGAATGTGCGCAATAAGCTTAAACCAGGCATATTATTATTATTGTGCAGGTCAAAATGCGCTTAACTTGCCCAAGGATATGGTTCGGTTAATAACTTGATGGCCAACTAAATAAATACATATGTACACACTTTCCCATTGAGTTTTGTCATGTGGCAACGCCGGGCCACAATCATCTCCAACTCCAACTGAAGCTCCCTTTCTCCCACTTCTATTCGCTGTGGCTGCGTCGACTGCTCTCGCATTCCAAGTTCAATTTCAACCTGATGGAACGACTGCTAACAAAAAAAAAAAACTGGCGCGGCGAGTAAAAGAACTTGCGCATTTCCAACGCACCAGCTCCCATCCTCCATCCTCTGTTCCCATACCCATTCCCATTCCCAATACCATTCCCGTTCCCGAAACTCGTTGCTCTGCGCTGAGACGTCGACTGCAGCAGCGACTGCGCGAATGCCGACAATGTTGCCAGTGCAAAAACATAGCTCAACGCGTGCAGAACTGAAGCACGGATGCAGTGTGGCAAACTAAACGAACCAAAAAAACCGATAAAAATGAACGTGAATGATCCACAAGATCAGCAATCTAACTACCAGTACAACTACTTACCAGAGAGTGCATATTAAAAACGCTACCAGTGCGAAGCCGACAAAACTTCAATAAATTAAAGCCAAAAAGCGCCCCGAGGTCCAATGCACAATGCGAAATTTGTGAACGGCATCAGCAGCAGTTACACGGATGCAGTTTCACGTTCGCATTTGTCGGGCCACTTTTTGGAAAGGTAGCAGCGCCGCAACTCCGCCCGCGGCCAGGAAGACAGCCAAAGCAGAAGCAGAAGCTAAAGCTGAAGCCGAACTCGAAGCGCAGACCAGTTGTCCCGGCTCCGGTCGTTGGCTGCGAAGTCCGCATGCGTGGACGTGTTTCTCTATGCTTTCCGAGAGACAAGAGCCGAGAATCGGTAAACTATTATTAGGCGGTTATTGCTTGGTAATTAAAGCGTGAAAATCGCTGTTTAAATTCTCATAAATTCGTACACTTTACGCATTCTTTGCAATGCATTCCATACGACTTATCTATGCCATTGCATATGCATGTGCGCATGTGTGTGTTTGTGACTGTGACTGTGAGTGTGAGGCTCTTTTAACTGCCAACAACAACGACGTGTTTATGGATCATTAGTCTTGTGTATTCAATTATAGAGTAGCTGCAACATTGGATTACTATCATCACACACAGGGTGAGTAGACATGCATATATATTATGCATATGTACATAAGTGTGATTGGGGCGAAATGGTTAATGGCAAGGGTGTGCCCGGCAAGAGGAAGCAGCGCCTTGCAGATATGCAAATAATTCTAAAAAATACAAATTGGCTTTTTCTGTTGGGTGTCGCTATAAAAATCGATGCTTTCTACAATAATTTCAAACTCAATTAAATTAAGGGTTTCGAAAACTATTCTATATTGCGATTGCATGATTTCCAATTTAAATACTAGATTAAATCACAAAGTGAAGAGTAGATGCAAAAGTTATGGTTAGCGTAATGAGGTTTGAATGTACTGAGCCCACAGTTGTTAATGTTTTACGGCTACTTTTGCCAATTTATTTAATCTATTATAGCTGGTGTCATTAGACTAGTTAATCGCTGGCCTTATGGCTTATGGTTGAATGTGATCAAATGATTTAAATATGCGCTTTTGTGGTTTGCTTTAAATTGCCAATTATAAGCGATTCGCAGATTTGCGATAAAGCCGAAAAGCGAAATGGAACCAAAGCAAAAGCGAACTAAATTAAAGCAAAACTCTGTGTGAGCAAAAATCGTTTGGCTTTTGCCAGCATTGTAAATAAACGAGTAATTGGCCACAGTTAAACAACAACAACAGCAACAACGACTGGGATTGTGATTTAATCACAGCTGGTCAATAGCCAAAACCCCAAACGCCAACACTTTGGCAGTGGAGGCGACTCCGGAGCACTTGCTCATTAAAAACGCAAGGAGTGCACCACACCGACCCTAAAGAGCTTAAACAACAGACACACACACACACACACACGCACACACACTAAAAGACAACAATGCAAAGTAAAACAAAAATTAAAATAAATTGCAAAACAAAAACAAAAAAAAAAACTGAAAAAGTCGCGGCATCGAGCGAAGAGTTAACAACTTAATTGGATTTGCATGTAATTTTACTGTCCAGATTGAAAAAATCGACAGTTGTTGCATCTGAGATAAGCGGCAACGGCTGCAACAGCAACAACAACACCCAATCGCATCTGCCGTTTGCATATGCCGAAAAAAAAAACCGCGTACAAAACGCGCGGAAAACGCATAAAAAACGAGTATTGACAAAGTGAGTAGCGTTTGCCTATCACATGCTGATATCCATGTTTTTGTCAATGTTGTTTTGATGGAACTGTTTTAACTAAATAAATACACACCACCTTTTCAGCTCCCCCTCCTACGACCTCCTACGCAAAGCCGTCAATTGGCGTCGCTTATTGGCCATATCCATTACAAAATGAACAGTTTGCTGTTTGTGCAACGCTGTCACACAAAACGTCACTCGATAGCCAAAAATTAGCTCGTATCGAAAACATTTCCAACTCCTTTCAATGCTTCAAATCGCATTGCAATGGCGCCTTTTAAGTCAATGCACTGATAACTAAAATTTGTGATAATTTCAACGTAAAGTTTGTGGCACTGAGTTATGGTTAAATTACAGTAGCTGTCAGCATTTGTCTGCCTTTAATGCGGTCCAGGGTGGTCCAGCTGGTAGTCTCTGGGTTATCAAAAAATGCTTTTGGACAGGTGGCAGACAACAGCGACGGTTAATCATTTTATTGTAAATATTTATATGGGCTTTTGGGGCACAGAAGAAGATATAAAAAATGTGGAGAGTAAGTCAATAAGTTCCTCCGTTTCCCAAATAGCGATATGTACCGATGGCTGCAATCGATGCTAATTAATCAACTGTAAATATTATATGAAGATCAGCTTAAAAACATTGAAGGAAATTGTATATTAAAATAAAAATCTCGCAGCAGCAAGCCAAATAATTTTCTGTATTTATGTGATCTGGAATATTGATACTTGTGTAGCAGGCCACTTGTAATGTAGGTAATGTATCGATATAAATCGATATCAATTAGGCGATCACCAGCTTGAAGACTGTTTGTGAAAGAAATATAATTCAGTTTTGACTGCCACACTTTTGAGTCAATAAATACAATTTACCAACTTTTAATACGGCCCTCGTTTGCATTGCGAACTGTGCTCTGACAGCAGCGCATTCCTTATCCGAACACGCCCGAAAATTAAACATGTCAGCGCATTAAGTGGCCGCTGATAAGCCAAAAAGAGTCCTTTATAACCAACAGTTGTTGCTGTTCGCTTCGAATATATGGCAGTTTCGAGATTCGCGAATTGCGCCAGCTTCACCTTTGAATGTTTATGCATATATGAGACAACAACTCTTGGGGCCATAAATTTGAGTGCCTTTCTGATTATTTCTATAAAAATAAATACTCATAAGCAGTTCATAAGTTTTGCGTTTGTGGCTTTTGTTTTTTTCGTGGCTCCTTCGATGATGCAGGCAGGCAGGAGGGCATGAGCTGTTTGCATTTTGGGCTTGTTAGGCCTTGCGAGTGCATGCCAATGCCATAAATTAACGTCAATTGGCGGCGCAGTCGACCAGATCACGGCAAAACTGCGAGCGGAGACCTGCGGACGGAGGAGAGCTGCAAGCTGTGGACTGTGCATGCGCACATAAATCTCGATCTCGGCTGCGGCGGTCAGCAAAGTTCATGTATTCATTTCTGACATGACTATCTCGTACTGGCCCGTAGGAGTGGGGCATGTAAATTGTGAAATAAAAGTAGAAATTGCTAGTTTAATAAACTAAGAATCGTCACAGGAAACATAAAAAGCCAGGGGCCAATTTAGCGGCATTGCTTTTTTGTTCGTATGTATGATTTTGACTTTGATTGTATTTGTGTGTGTGTGTGTGTGTGCCTCATTTTGATTGAATTCAAATCGCAGTCGCATAACATGCCACAGCGGACAGCAAAAAACAAACAGTCAAACAAAAAAAAAAAAGAAGGCAGACAAGCTCTGCTAAATAATTGCATCAAATCGAATACTAAATACCCTTTGCAATGACAACTAATTTATTAAGAAAAGTTCAGAAACTGAGAACCATATGGTGTTATATAGAAAGCCTTTGAAGCGAGTGTTGTATATGGTACAGACTGTTTTTTTTTTTGTTTATAGAAATACTAAAAAACAACAATCATCCATGATATACCAAATGTTCAAGTTTCGAATTCAAGTTTTCATTTCAGTTAGTTAGTTTATAGACCATATATTATTTATACAAAAACTTAATATATAAATATATACATTTTAAGAAAGGAATATAATTTGGGTAGTTAAATAATTCTTTTAAATCTATTTATTATGAAATATATATTTATTGTATATATTTGCTGTCATCTCGAACGCTTGAGAAATCCTGTAAGTAAGGTTTTTGGCATTTTGGCAGAGTATAGAGAGCATAAAAAACGCTTGCCAGCAAAAATGTCAAAGTCATTTAGCCCGGTGTCGGGGAGTGGTAGCGACGATGACAACAACAAAAACAGCAAAAACAACAAGAACGGGAACGGGAACGGGAACTGGAAAGGCGACGACAACAGCAACTACAACTAAGGCAGATGCATTCAAGAGATGGAGATGGCGACTTGTGGCTGGGCCTGGGCTGGTATGGGATGCGATGGGATGGCAGCTACCGTTTGTTTGCCCACGCCTTGGCCAACAAGTGTATGGCAAAGTCCGCGTCTGAATTGTTCATCAAATGAACGCTAAATGCAGTCAACGGCTAAGAGAACCAGAAGCAGTTGTAATAGCAGAAGCAGACCCCAACCACAGCACACCACACAATGCAACATTTAAGCAAAACAAACAAACAACAACAGCAACATCAACAAAAAACCAAGTAAAACGGGAGCCCAATTTAAGTTGCAAGCCTTTTGTCTCTCACACGCGGCGGCGGCGGCTAAGAGCCAGAGTCAGTGCCAGAGCCAGAGCCGGTTCCAACTGACCGAGCGTCTTCTTTCTTTTTTTTTATTTGTTGCTTCTGGTATCTTCAATTTTTCACATGCTCTTCGGATACATCATTGTCAAGTGCCGGCTGCCTAATGAAAGTAACGAGCGACAATGGCCAACAACTTGGGCTTGTCAGCTTTATACGCGTACAGAACCATCAAATTACATTCGAGATTGTCTTGCTTAGAACTGTCCAGTGTGCGCTCTAGCCTTCACATTGCCTGCTTTTGACATCCTTGGAACGCAGTACAAAACGAAACGAATCGAAACGTAAAAAAAACCAAACATCTCTTGGCACAATCGAACACTTTGCTGGCAGCATACAAGCGCTCCAGATTGATGTCCTCCTTAAAGGCAAATGCATTCCAGGAATATGCTAATGCTCAGCTAAAGTATGTAACTGAAGCACTGCAGTCTTTAGCTGAATGCTGAAAGGAAACGTGTGCCAACTGATCTGGCCAATTGTTGCTCAGACGCATCTACTAGATTGAGACTGCTACGAGTAGTAAAATTTACTTAAGGATATTAACTAATTTGGCCAACTTCACTACGAAACAGATTGAAACAAGTAACAGTGATCTAGATGAGAATGCACGATTAGGTGGAAAACTGTACCATAAGTTTCACACTCTGGGACTGCAATTCCTTAAGAATTTTCTCTCTTGATTATTAAATTGTTTAGAAAATACTTAATCGCATTCAATTATGTATATTTGTGTACCAAGACTTTTATTATTATTTTATTATTAAATCGACTTGGCCTTTGATACGGAACAGGACTATCTTAGACTATTTTCTTGTGAGGTTTGCACAACTTTGTGACACCCTTGGCCTGGTACGCATTTATTGTAATTGTTGCTGTACAGACTGAGCCTCAATATACTTCAATATACTGTTATGAGAGCCTTCAATTCACTAATTGTATGTAAAATTTGATAACATTTTAAAAGCGTTGTAAAATAAGGCATCTCGCCAAAAAAATAAGAAAAAAACCAGCTAAAATCTGTGCTTTCAGGCAAATTGATGGCATATTTTCAGCATATTTTAATAAAGCAATTGTAATTTATTTATGCAGCACATGCCACACGTGCCACTCATGCCACACACAGAGGATTATCTGGCAAATGCAAAAAAAAAAACGAACTAAAAACTTTTGCTGTAGCGCAAAATTTGTGAATTTATATGCAAGTTCATAAACAAAGCACTAAAAGGATTTAAGTTTGGCAACAGAAACAACGACAACAATAACAACAACAACAGCAGCAGCAGCAGCATCAGCAGCAGCAGCAAGAGCAACAGCAACAGCAGCAACATTGAGAGGAGCAACAATGGCGCACAATGATGCCATAAACAATAAACAGGCAAGTTGGGAAGCCTGTAAATTGTTTTTCGCCAAAGCTGGCACAAGCCACAAAACACACAAAACTATGCCGCAACTCATTGAGAAGAGTCTCAGGGATTAAAGTTTTTGGGCAGGGCAAAAAAGGGTAGCCGAGGAGTCGCAGTCTCAGTGCCAGGGATTTGTGCAGCCAAAAAGTTGAAGTGGCTGTGTGAAATTAATTGTTGCCCGTCTATGTCGACGTCTCCAACTGCCAACTACAACTTGGATGCGCTGCAGCCATACTTAAGCCAGAACAAAGCTATCACTTACACATGCAGGTCGTGGTGCTGGCAAGGATTAGCCCAAGGACCAAGGGAACCTCATGCGAAATTCAATTAGGCGTCCATGACGTGCCACATTGCGCATCAAGGCGAAAGAGTTGTTGTTGTTATTGTTATTGTTGTTGCTGTTGCCGGGGCAATAAAACAAAATACAGATAATTTGGCGCCTTCTTTTTTCAATTTCTTGGAAGCCAAGACTCTGTAATTTGCCACATAAGTCACTGGAGTCAACCCAACGTAGGAGTCCAGCTGCCAACCAACAGCTCAATTTTTGTATACCCTAGAAGAGAGTATTCAGAAAATGTTGTATTGCTTGTAACTACAAGCTGAGTCTAAATCGTTTTTCAACTCAAATATATAACAGTCAAAACTAAATTATATTTATTTCTCAAACTCTGTTACCTAATCAATATTTACTTATTTTATGATCGAAGCTCAGTATTTACAAATTATATTAAGATATGCACAAATAATTGAAATTAAGATTGCTTAAGATCAGTGAACTATATTCTACATTCATTAGCATAAATATTTGAAAGAGTGTTCATAATTCAGCATAATGCAGATTACTTTAAGACAATTTTTTCTTGGTTATCATTCCATTTTGCTGCTGCAGACTGACCTCATCTGTGGACGCGCTTGTTTTTGGGGCGTGGCCACTGGCCGTGTTTGGGCGTGCCACACCCACATCCTCTGGATACACGCAACCCGGCAAGACGGCTGCACTCACACTTTCAGCTGAGTCTGAGACTGAACAGCGTATTAAACTAACAAGATTAATGTTTAAATTGTAAATTGCTTCTTAGTCTAATTACGATATGTTGTTGTTTTTGCTGTGGATGTTGCTGATGTTGTTACTATTGTTGTTGTTGTTGGTGCTGTTGATCACAGTGATCAGCAGCGAGAGACTCCCTTCCAAACTGTGGCGCTGTTCTGCAGAAATGCTCCTTTTTAACCGTTTAGTTGTGTGTGTGTGGGTTTGTAGCTTGTTGCAACCGTCCATTTTCGAACTTTAATTACAACAACTAACACAACGAGCTGCATCAAGCAGGACGGGCAGCAAACCTGAGCACCTGAGCGACTCAGAGCCAATTACAAAGTCTCAGCAGCAAGTTAAGATCTGTTTTACTTTTTCTCCTTTGCCACTTTGTTGCACTCGTTGTTGCATTCTTTGCAGTTGCTTTATTAAATTTCTAATCACTTGGCCAGATTTACATGCAGATACGCGATGAATCTGAGCATCGCCAAACATGGTCAGCGTGCTGGCCATCGTACAAATTGTATCTGCTCAAAAGTGACCGATACAATTTATACAGCATGTTCATAATAATAATACTTTTTAGATCTGAGCTATTTTATTAATTACATCAAAATATTTCTCATTTTAGCAAGTTTTTACTCTTCAATATGTACAACTTTTCCAACTTTTACACCGATTTTGTTCAGAAATTCTTCTATTTTTTTTTTTTTTTGGTGTTTTACCGGTATTTCATTTAATTCACTTGTGGTGTTTCGAGATGGTATTTCCTTCTGCACTAGGGCATATAGGATATGATGCTCTAAAATTGTTCTGGACTTGGCCACTACGTACTTGCAGATGAACATCGATACATTGTACTCAATGCAAATGTCAAACTTGGTAACCGCTGCTCATTTTCGAGTTATGAGTATGCCACCGAACCCTAATCGAGCCCATACAACGGTAATTGCACTGCAGATAAATATCACTGTTAGAAAACCCACATGACTGCAATTGCGATGGGTTCTGCTGATGGGGCGGGGAGAGAGGTGGAAAAGTGGAAGAGGCAACTGGACAACAGCAAGAGCAAGAGTAAAGGCAACTGCAACTGCAACTTTCTGGTCAAGTTGACGTTGTTTGCTCACTCGGGAAAAAGTGGTCAACAGAAAATGGTAAGACGAGCCATAGATTGGCAACATCTTCGTTTCGCTGTCCCTCCTTATGCCTCACCCTCATACCGGTCTGTCTAGAACCTGGCCAACATTCGAAAGCAAAACGACCGAACGAACGAACGCAAAGCCAAAGATGCTTTATTAATTTTAACCGTTTGCTGCGTGCCTGACTGAAGCTGCTGACTTGGTCTTGGACTTGGAGTTGTTGTTGTTGTTGTTGTTGTTGCTGTTATTGCTGTTGTTGCTGGAAGCCCGGCAGTTGTCGTGAGACAAGTTTATTTGGCTCAGTGCCGTGTTGACGTTTAATAAATTTACGAATTGTGGCCGTGCGCGGCATGTGGGCAATTCTCATTCGCATTGGCATTGGCAATGGTCTCCATTGCATTGGCATTGGCAGTTAGACAAAGTACGTGCACTTTGGGCAGCTGCTGCTCCTGCTGCGGTTTCTGCAGCAATTTCAGCTGCTTGCTGCTTGTTGCTCACTGCTGGCGACCGATAAGCGTGGTGGAACCGACTGCCGTGCGTTGCATCATCAATCTTGCGGCTTTACGAATGCCAGTTGCCGGCGATTTTAATGTGCCATATCAATCGTTGCATTAAGCCATGGCTTTGCGCAAAACTCTTAATTTCTTTTAAATACATCGATTTATATGTATACATACATATATATGTAGAAAGGAACAACAGCCGAACTGCACTCAAGTCTTGAGTTTTGAGTGCACTTTGTAAGTGCAAGCAAAAACACATTTGCTGCAGTAATTAAAATCTTTGACTGAAAAAGGCGTCATCATTGTCGTCGTCGTCGTCTTCTGTTTGTGACTTTGTTTCGCTTTTGCTCCGAGTGCCTGGCAGCAGGCAACTAGCAACAAGCAGCAGGCAACAATCAAAAGATAAACTGCCGCCAGTCGCAGGTTGCAAGTCGCCAGTTTGCAAGTTGCTGCTGCATTCATTGAAGTCCATTTAGACTGCAATTAAAAAACTCACAACTTATACGGCAGCAGGGGGCTGCAGTGGTGGGGGAGGGGTCCTACAGTGTATGTGGGGTGGGGCTTGCGCAGATAAGGGCAAATGCAGAGCCAGTAGCTGCTGTCAAGACACGGGCAAAAGGCTTCAAGTTCACTTAACTTTGGCATAAATGTGAAGCTTCCAGCGAAGGAATGTGCGGCGGCTATCTAGACTGCACATACATACACACACACATACACATAAATATATAGAGAGATATACATATATAGTGTGTGTGTATTGGTTGTACCACCTTGACAACCTGTTCTCTTAACTGGCCAAGACAGAGCACACAACTGACAGCACACAAAAAGTAAATTAAGTGAATAAGACGAACATGTTTGGAAAAATTGTGCAAATGCTTTAAATAATTAGGTAGGTGGACGCTAGACGACTAGAGAATGTTTTCGTACATAGCTGCTCAGGAAAATTGGTAAATGAGTTTAAAGGGCACATCCGATTCGGCTGTGTGTGCATAGTTATAGTGGACTTCAGATTAACCAACCATGTAGCTAATGAGCATCGTATAGAAAGAAGGACGTAGCAAAAATGCTGGCAAATTGTGGGCAGATACCTTGCATATGCCTGGAACTTTAATGAGTATCTCTGAGGAAGGCTCATAAAGCGGATCATTGTGAGAATCTTAAGAAAAGTTAATATATCATGCTGAGGTATTTGCAAGGTAATTAATGCATTCCGAAATCAGCATTTGAAATTCATTAAATGTACTTTATTTTTTATAGATTAAACAAGAGTTTTTCCAATATCGAATTTCGAAATGAAACATTCTACTTTTCGAGCGACAACTGTAGCTTATAAGATATGACAACATTGTTGCCTGTCTCTGTTTGTGTCTTTCCGATCGATCACTGACAGAGAGATCTGCAATCTCAATCTGGACGCGACTTAGCCTGCACTCACAACACTCAACACTCGTTGTCAGCACTCGAAACGAATCGCAAGAAGACAAATGGCCAACGCTTCTGTTGCTGACAGCGCAACGCATAGCCATCGTAGCATCCTGGCCAATGTCCAGCTGCAGTCACATCCGACTGCCCAACTCAAATGCCAAATATGCCCAACGAGAGGGGGTGAGAGAAAAGAGCAAGTATTTTTATTTAACAGCTCTTGGCCCCGAAAAAGTTTCTGGCTTCATAAGGTCGTTTGTCGCACATGTTTACTTGCACTTGCAGTGCCATAAATTAGATTGAAAACGAAGCTGTAACACTGAATGCCTGTCAAAAGGGGAGGCAGGCAACTGAAATCGACAACAAATCAATTTTTGTGCCATTGCAGCAGAAAATGCTGCCCCAAAAGTTTTCCCTTTTTCCCCATTTTCGCTACTCACATAGTTTTCAATTTGCCCATCAATGGTGCACAGCTGGAGATGAAGCTGGAGCTAGAGCTGGAGCTGGCACTGAAGCTGGGCACAATCTGTGCTGCTTAGATGGCCAGTAAAAATGCCATTTCCGCTTGTTGCCGTAAAAACTTTTGGCCAAAAGTATTTCGCTCGTAAAATTGCGACTGACACATGCGAACAAAGTGTTGACTACTGTGCGGGCCGGGCCCCATTCTAGTTGTTGTTGCTGTGGGAACTGGAGTCTGGCAATCGTTATTACTATTTAATAGTATACGGGGCTTTTATGACAAGCGGCACAGTCGGCCATTTTGCTGTTGCTCCTTTTCACACATTCATTTGGGGCAACATTGACGAGAGCGTTATTCACATTTTTCGTTGAGCAATAAAAGTGGCCAAACGCCAAGTAATTTCAATTACAGATTTCAGACGACAAGTCGAAAGCAACCCCTCCGAAGTCACCCCACAACAACAAAGGAAAAAAGCATAAATATATCTGAGCTGCCAAAGTCAAATCATCAAGGGTAAATGCACCTTGGACGGCCTTCTGGGGGCGACGCACCTTACCCGTGTCGTCATCATTGGCAACATCATCAGGCAATGCTCTTAAGTATGCTCACATTTTATTCATTGTCCCGCCCCTTCCCTAGCCCAGTGCGTCCCCATGCCACAATTGTTCAACCTTGCGTAACGCATGCACATTTATAAGAATTGCGCATAACTTTAAGCAAAGCTGTCGGGGCACACGACCGAGCTCAAGCACTTGCCTCCTGCCTTGCCATCTCGCCCAGTCATCGCGAAGCTGCGCTGGCCACAAGATGTGCCCCAGCCCTTTCCAGCTGCCAGATACTTGTCCACTTCACCACCCTGTCTCCAGCATCATTGCTGTTGCCACAAGGACGAAGTCGCCTCTCGCAAATACCAAATCTCAAGGGTGGCATAAATGTTGTCCTTCAACTTGGCTTCACTCGGCTATGCTCGTCCTTCTTATACTGGTAGTTCTCATTGTTGCTGGCTGATAGCTTAAGTGGCTGCATTATTGTCGGGGTTTAACTAACACTAAAACTGATTGATTTTAATTTTCATCCATTTACATTCATTACGTTTTATTGGCCAAGCCATCAGTTGCCTAGGAGCTGGCAACTTGATGGATTACATTTATTAATTGATATTACATTTGCATAGAACTCCAAAGTTATTAAATATTAATGCTATACTGGAAATAAGAACACTTATAATAATAAATCATATTTATTTTAATTTGCGAACAGTTGATAAATTCTATTTAAATTCAGCCAATGCTTACTTCAAGTTAAAATTAAAATGTATCTGTCAGATTTTAAAAATGTTTGAAAACAAAGCAAATTTATATTTTTCTGACACTTATTAAATGAATTAAACATAATTTGAAGCAACAATTGCAGAAATAGCACTATTAACAATAATTATTAGCGCAAGATGGAATCGAAAGAGAAAACTAAATCCGAATTCCCTCTCTTAGCTGTAAGTGAACAAAGCGAACGAAGAGTAAATTTCACAGTGCGCCTGTGCGTATGCAACACGGCTTGAAGCCGGTTGCATGGTAAACCAAAACAATGAGTCAAGCCGCCCACACCAACACTCACACACACACATACACACACACTCATGTTGTTACACTTGTTCGATGGTAGACTTGGCGTCTCCAGGCATGTTGCCACTGGCAGACAGCGTGTCCTTGTCTCCGGCTTCTGGCTGTGCCAAATCAGTTGCGGTTTGCAAACGCGGCACAACACAACGTGCAAGCGGATCCGGTTGATTTGGGGACGTTCTTGTTAACGTTAACGCCAACGCTTCGCTTCGCTTTTCACTGAGTTTCGCGTGCGTTTTTTGTCTTGCCGCAAATCAAATTTGTTTGCACTTTGCAAGAGGACGCGTCAATTTCCGCTTGGTTGCATTTTGAGTTGTTGCCATTGTGCTCAAATTAGTCAAGTTCAAGGCATCGAAGGGTTGAAGTGCCCAGTCCCAAATTGAAGGCTTGCATATAATTACTACGCGTGTTAATTTCCTAATAACGATGCGGAGTGTGTGGGACGCGTGTGTCTGCATTTATGCATAATTGAATAACGAAGGTGAAAATTGAAATGTTAACAAATTGAATTTGCACTCTTACCCACTGTCAGCGGCTACTATCAATTGAGTTGAGCCAAGAAACTTCTACTTTGGCTGCGTCGTCGTCAAGTAAATTGCTTAACGAGCCAAGTCGGCAAGTCGGCAAGTCCAAGAGCCAACTACGTGCTGCCAGTAAATTTTCTAATTGGATTAGGAGTCAACAAACCCGCCAAGCAACAAGGTAAGCATCATGAACTTCAACATTCAATTGGGCTCTGCCTTTCACCAACTGACAATCAAGTGGACCCGGTTTCACAGACAAAGCCTTGTTCAAGGTTCAACAGCGGCTAATTGCTGCGGGGAACTTTGGCGTGTAATGAGTCGGGCAGGCTGCCAGGCTGGCAATCGGGTGTCATGTGATATGAATGCTTAATTTGGCCAGTCTCCGATTTCTAAGCCGAAAACATTCAATAGGTTTTCTTCGAGTTCAATTTCCGGTCATGATTAAGCCAGGAATTCAGCAGAATTTGTTGTGCGTTTTATTAAAGGAAGTGCTTCGATCCTTAAACATAAATGTTTATTTAGCAAACTTTATTTATCCCAAATCTCCTTCTTGTTAACATAAATGTGATCTTTCTTAAGTCAAATACTATTTTGCTGAAATTATTGTAGATTGGGCTGAACGATTTTTAGGTAATACAATTGAGTGCAATGGCGTCAGTGTGAGCCCTTATCTTTATATCCACTCTTTTTTACAGCATATTCCTTAGGGAATTGCAGCACGCAACTATTGGGAACTAGCATAGTGGAAGAAATTTCTCGCATATCATTAACACTTAGCAAGTACAAGCCATTAAAATGACAATGTTTGACGCCATTTATATTAATTTACTCACTCTGCTTGCAAGTTGTGGCAACTGACACACACCCACTCCCCAGCTGTAGAGATAAGCAAGCATTATGCAAATTGCAGTGGAAAAAGCGCCGCCCAAAGCGACACCTAATAATGAATACTAATTCGCTCATTAACGCTCTGACACCGTGCGAGAAAACATTATTTCTACTTTTAGTTAGCTGGCTTTAAAGCCAAGTTTCACGTATGAGCTTGTTACGTATGAATTATTAAAATTAATTAAATAGCTTCAGTGTTTTTTTTTTTTTGCTTTTTTTTTGCTTTTGATGAACACAAAGTGCAAATGAAGTTGAATGTGGCTAATCATGTGTCTTCCAGGCAAAACATTTTACAAGAGTTTACGAGTATGTGTGTGTGTGGGTGTGTGGCAAGGGATAATTAAGAATTTAATTATTTACACACCCAAGCACAACAAACGGGCACAGACATTTATTAGCCCAGACACAACAGACCCTCTCTGTGGATGGAGTTCTATTTGGGAGGCCATTCAATATTCATAATTCTTCATCAAACTCATAAAATCTCAGCGGGGGAGTTGTGTTTGCAATTTTCAAAACCTTGCAGTTTTGGGTCCTCGGCAACTGTTTGCATTTGGCCTCAAGTGTAATTCAGTGCTTTTGTGCCCCTTTCATTTGATTGCTGTCCACGTTGCTTAATTGAGGGTGTTGCTCAGCACTGCCCTTAACTGTTTATTGAACCAGTCATCTGCCACATGCAACACCATTTAATTATGTAAACAAGAGCAGCAGTTCATCGTATTTTTGATGTGTGATGGGTCTTAGTGACGTTTTCTCCTAGCTTTCACTTGTGACAACAGCAAAATATTAACTACCTGTCAACAAGCTGCAGACAGTGCCCAGCTTAAAGTTATTTGCAGTCAATTAACTGCTCGATAGCCATCTATAAAAGGCCGTTGAGTATGCAACAAACATTATAGAATGCGAAACTCTGCAGCTTTAATGCTGGTTTTAAACATTTCTCTTTGTGTAAGAAATTAGCTGAAAGATTAATCATTATATGTATGTATGCATTTGTGAGTTTACATATGTATGTGCTTTGATAAATATTAATTTTCATTCTTGGAAACATTTTATTCAGATGTTCAATATTATTTCAAGTAAATTAATTAATAATAATTAATTATGTGGTTATCGCCATTCGATTTGTACCGATGTTTCGAAGTCGACCGAAACTATCTTTGATACTGATCAATTTATAAACCCTTTGAGGTTGGAGAAGCTTCATTCTGCCAATAAAATACTTGGTCACATCTTCACACACAACAGATATGTTAACACAGATACGAAATTTATTTCAGTTTGAAAATTTATAAAAGAATTTAATTATTTTAATCCAAGCGTCCAAGAAAGCGATTCTGGTCAACAAACATCATTAACCCCAACCTAATTATTATTTCGCAATAAACATTTTATCTTTAGTTTTGAGTGTTTTTTTAATCAAAGTTAATAAACTGCTCCAAATATTACATAATTCTAGATAAAGATTTCATTATTATTCTCTGTACGATCAGAAAATTCGATAAATCTTATTTCATTGTATATTTTCATTTGTTTCGTTAGTACTAAAGCACTTTCTGATTGATGTTTGAGCAACTGTCAATTTATGGCTGTCAGTGGCTGCAATTTGACGCTTGCTCGCTTCCAAAAACCCAAATCGCTTTCACTGTTAACAATAACTGCTCTGTTGTGCTGATAAGCAAATGTTATTTTAATGCAATTATAATTATGCAAAATTTTTAATGTGCAAATCGAGGTTTCACTTCCAAAGCAATAATTATTTAAGTATTAGAATGTGTTGGAAATATATTTATCAATTACGAAATATTTGTATTTTACCAATGGCTTCTTTCCCTCCACTTTACGTGTTTTGCAAATTTGCGCTCAGTGTAGCTCGCAAGACATTATAACAAGTCCAATGCATTTTAAAATAATAGTCACCAATGCCGATGGGGAGAGTTAAGCTAAATTTGTCATCGATGAGGTGATCGATGATTAAATCATGCTGCAAATGATAATATATTAAAATTGAAACCTGTATATTTGTAATATGTAATTCACACTCACATTGTAGGGACAGGTGTGGTTAATATTGCTGACGGTGGACAGGCGCAATGACTTGAACATAGCATTGGCAATGGGATTGCGGCGTTTAGATTCCATAAAGTAGCAACCATCAATGTCGAACTTGTATAACACTCGATTGGTGGCGCCACGCTGCCCTAATTCGAAACGTATCTGCAAAGTCCTGTCAATGTATTTGTATAGCTGCAGGGAATGTTTTCAATGGAACCTACCGAAGCGTTTGTAACCGGAAGCTGCAGCAATTTGGCATATATGTACATTTTCTTGATCCCTCGACTCACCGGCTTTAACATGCAGTGATCGAATACTACAAATGATTTATCCACCGTCAAGCAATCAACTCCCATGAAATGAATAAGACCATCACAAGTGGGCGAGAGAATCAAGCAAGTCAGTAGGGGTAGTAGTACTTTTGCCATGATCTTACAGCGGGAGTTATTCTCTATGCTAACGAATTTAGACTGATGTTGTTTCCATAAAAATACAATATAGCGAATCTATAAATAATGACATTTATAAAACCATTAAAATCAAATTTTGCGTTTTATATAATTTATTCAGAATAATAATGGACTAAATAAAAATGGAATCAGATTAAAGCAAATAACTTTAATATTTTATGTACAAACACACTTGAGATATCCATAGAAATATATAGATATATATGTTAGGGAAGATCAAAATACTTCAAAATATAATTAGGGGCAGCTGCTAACGAGGTCAATTCAAATTGAAAGGTAATTAATTTTGAATGTATGCAGTACGTTGTTAATGACAGCACATTTTGTATGAGATACAGTTCGTGTTAATTACTATCACCTCTTTCTCCATAAGCGTTACATGTGGCAATCACTTGTTGACAAAAATTTGCTCATCTGCTACTGACAGACGTAGTGACATTATTGTTGTTGCCACGACAAAATGAGAAACGCAATGACAAGTACAAAACTAACACCGCTCACCACTTCACTCCCTGTGCGGTGGCAGCAGAAGGTTGGCGCGTGAAAAAACGCGCAACGCATCAGCAGGGACGAACGTTAACAGCGAGAACGGCAACAGCACGAATCCGAACAATGCTGCCATAAATAACAAAGCCAAATGTTGCGACACACTTGTGTAGAGAGGGGTGCGGCTTCTGAGAGGGGGCAGGTGCGACAGAGCAAAGGGAGGGGTGCAACTTGTGCCTGGCTGTGGCGCTGTCACTGCGAGTCTGGGTGAATGTGCCGTTAGAACCATGACAAACAAACACAAATGCAAACGTTGCTGAAGAAGGGAGGGGATTGAGTTTGGTGGCAAGAAAATATTTACAATCAAGTCGATTAACAAAAGGAAACCTTCTGACGCACACTTTTGAGTTCTCGGTTCAGTTCTTTGTTTTTTTTTCTTTCCTTTTTTGCTCTTTGCTGCTTCTGCTTGTTGCTTTTTTAATTAAAAATCAGTAAACCCACGCTGTCACCAGCCACCACCCCCATCAGTATCGTCTGCCATCCCACCCATCAAGCATAGACTGTCATCAGCGCCATTTTGCAAATCAACGCAATGATTGCGCCTCGTTGTTTTTGTCATCACATTTCATATACAACAAAATATTTTTCATAAATATAACGGGGCCTTGAGCTCTCAGGCAGGCGACACTTGAGACTTTTGCCACATTGCCCCAGCAGCAACAGCTACAGCTACAGCTACAGCAACAACAACAACAAACAATTGACAACAAGCAGCAGCGGGCGACGTCATTAGGGCCGCCCACACAGGAAACTCAAAGCAGCGCGCTAGGGGAGACGGAGAAAATGTGAAAGGAGAGCTTTGAGCTGGTTGCATTTGTTTTCGGCACCCCGCAGCTCCGACTCTGAGTGAGTCCAACTTGTGCTTCTACTTCTTCTTGTGCTCCTACTCCAGAGTTTACGCTTGCTGGTTGTATTGTCTTATGAGAGGAAGTCGCTGGCTAGAATATGCTGGGGGATATGGCGGATTGGTTGAGGGTTTTGCTACTTTGTGGCATGGCTATGCATATGGAACGGAGCGGATGTAACTGTAGAGTCATTCAAAATGATTGACTGCGAATGACGCACCATGCAGCAAAGAAATGCAAATATTACTCTTATGAATTATATAAAACCATTTCAGACACCACTTAATCAGCATATGTTCTGAGTAATGTGTGTTATGTGGCAAGGATTTGTGTACGTTGATAATCCTGCGACTTACATATCTAGGTAGGCCAATGTGTCAGAAACTGAACACTTTTTAGGACTAGAAAAAATTGGATGCACCAAAATGATGTTGCTTGCCGAGCACTGACAGGAAATTTTGAAGACAAATATAATTCAAATCTAAATAAATAACACTTTATGATGTAAAGCAAGCAACAAAAAGTACTTAAATAATATCAAAGGCTATAGAGATTAAATGGATAATAAATGCTCTTACTTCGGCAACACCATTTTTACCATTAGTTTAATTTGCGTATCCCGTTAGAGAACAGAAAAGTATCGAGTTTACCCACAGTGCCTTCGATTCAGTGCCTAACAATTGCAGCAGCTTCTAGTGCTTCACTCTTCGCAACTCGTCTTTGCACTTCAATTCCCCATTCTTATTATATTTTTATGCAATTTTTCACTTTACGACTTTCACGTTGTTTATGCAAATAAGCGCAAAATTCTATTTGAATTTAGCGAAAAGAATTATGGTAAAGCGATTGTCAACGCCCAGCTTCATCCTGTGCAGCATTTGCCGACGCTGAGCTGCTGTGATGCGAGCACCGTTATGATTACGACAGAAGCAGCGCTGCTGACTGGATGGAGTTGGCGCCATGTTGTGGAGATGAAAAAGTTAATAACACATCAAGTGCGAGCGGCAGCACAAAACGAGATTACATGCGCCATCTCACTCACACTTGCGCGTTAGGCTCGCGGACACGTGCAGGCAACAAGCAAGCCACATAACAGTTGTCGCTGCTGTTACTTCTGCTGTTTTTACAAAGTGTAAATTGTTTTAATACTTTTTAGTGCTTTATGACGCCATCTTGGCAGCGATAGCGACAGCAACAGCAACAATAACAGCGCTGCCAGAGCAGCTTTGCCTGGCGTCATCTGCGCCCGACTGCGCCGCTCTGGCTTCTGACACCTTCTTCCTTACTCTCACTCTCACTCTCACTCTCAGTCGCAATGGCAATGGCAATGGCACTCGCAATTTTACTCACACTCTCACTTGGCAGCGAGTGTGCAGAGAGCGCACGTTAAAATCTCAACTTTTGCGACCTTTGTAGCGTCGCTGGGGACATTCGCACTGTCGCTTGTGCCGTTTGTTCCACAAGAGTTTTATTTTTATATCCTGTACCCAGTGAAGATGGGTCTGCTCTTCAAAATATTATATTATAAATAGTCTTCTAGCAAAGCTCTAAAAGAGTAACTGATTTAGATGCAGATTTTACATACAATAGACACATCTATAAGACCAATTAATTTCTCATTAACAAAAGATTTGCAATTTTTTTCATGTAAAGTGTAAAATAATATCAATAATTATTAAAAATTATTTTGATGATTCGAAGCCTAATCGTGACAGTTCTCAAAATTTTGAACCTTTGATTTACAGGATATTTTGTAGTCGAGCTTTCTGGATTAGAGCAGTTTTACTTGTTTATAGTTTTATTTTTCTCTTTTTATTTTTTTTCTTTGCATCGTAGTTTGTGACGTTGACTTTTACCTGTTGTGCTTTCCCTCCATCTGCACCCCCCGCAACTCTCCACCCACCGCGTGCTGCACTTAGTAAAAATGGCAATTGTCAGAGATTCTGCACGTAATACCCCCCTCACCTATCACCTCCTCATCCGTCTGCCCTTCGCTTCCCGGGCAGCTGGCAGCAACATTTGGCTGACATTTTCAAAGTGGCAAATTGCGTGTCGCAGTTTTAATCAAAATTGTTTCGTTTTGCGCATTTCACTTCATGAATTGTTCAGTTTTCCAACTGTCAAATAAAGTTTTGACGCACTTTTCCTAATGGGTGGAGTTGGAGTCGGCCTCGTGGCAGGGGTTGTTGGGGTGGGGTATGTTTTGCTTGGTTTTGACACTGCAATGCTGGTAATTAAAATACTTTTGTTTTGTTTATTTTGTTGTTTCACAATTAGTTGCACAATTTTGTGCCGTTTACTCACCCCTTGGCCCTGCACGTCCCTCTGCAAATATTTAACTGTGAAGAACGCATTCTAATTTATTTGATTTTTGGCACATTTTGTTCTCATTACAGTTTGGCAAACAATTTCTGAATAGCTTACAGTGCTGGTCAGCGAAATGGAAACGCTTTTGAGCGAAATTTAAACGTAAGTTGGAAAAAGTGCAGAAAAAAACAAGTTTTTACAAGAATTAAGGTGGTGAAAATTTCCATTAAGCAAATGAGTCAACTAAACTTAACATGACGCCTCAAGTTTAGAAAGTAGGAAGAAATTTGTTTTTTCTTTGTCTGTCTTTTGTATTGACTTCGCTTATATCACTTTTAGGCCTTCAAGCTGTCAGTCAATAGTGAAAACGTTTTGGATTTTACATTTCGTAGACACCCTTCCGGCTGAACCACATTATAATCAAGAGCGACTGAGACGCTGTTAGTGTGGCAACATCAACTGCCGCCACTGCTGTCCGTTGGCATTAGCTTAAGTTAAAATTCAAAGTAAAATTCAAGTAACAAGCTGCAACATAGTCATAATTGGTGAGTGCACAGTTCCGCCTCGGTCCTGCAGGCGCCGCTCGATGAAATGGGTCAGCGTCACTAAAGTGCTTGAAATGTGCCAAATGGCCTGCAGCCAATCACGGCAACCAGTAGCGCTCTCAGCTCACACCAATAACTTGTTAATAAGCCCACAGAATGCGGCCACAAACAAAATATAAAAAAAGTGCTCAAAATGCAGCATACTCTATAACTCAACATACTTGGCAGCCGCAGAAGCAACCGGCACCTGTTATACACAATGTTGCACTTGTTTGGTGTATAAGAGTGTAGGAGAGAGCTCGCGTGTGACTGGTGTGGTGACTTGACAATGGCGATCAGCAACTGTGTTGAGTTGTGACCTGCATCAACTTGAGCGCCTCAGCAATATTGCTGAGAGCGCAGAGCAATTCAACTTTCTGTTGTTGTTGCTGGTTGGCTGTGCTCTCTCCCCACTCGAACGATCTCTCTGCTTTTGTCTTGGAGTCGAACAACTTTCTACGCGTGCGCAGCGACTTCAGTTGAAGTCGTGACTTCAAGGCGAACGGTGCGCGAGTCGGTTGGTGTTTTTTTGTTTTCTTTTAGTATAGAGCGTGAATTTTCTTTCGCACATTTTCTTGCCCATTGGCGGAGTTTTCAATCTGTCTCTCAATTGATTTTGCGCACGTAATTAGAACAAACGGAGTGCTCGTTAATTGCTGTAGCCTGCAACGGTTTCTCTTGCCACTTGTCTCGCTAATGTGTCAATCGATTAGCGACGCCCAAGAAGGGGGGTGCAGTGCTAAGTGAAAAGGCCATGTGCTAATTGCTCAAACAGCTCCAAATATGTCTAAGCTGCTTGCGAAGAAGCGCTGGTGGCACATCCGCCTGCCCGGCAATCAGCCACAAAATGATGCAGCAAGAAACTATCGCGAGATCATCATGCACACCGAATGTGCTTCAGTGCTTGCCTCAACGGATACCAGCAGCAGCAGCAGCAACACTCCCAGCCAGAGCCTTAGCTGCGATAGCTTGTCGAAGAGCTCACAGCCGGATGCGGGCAAATTGTTTCCACGCAATATGCCCAGCATACGACGCAGCCGTAGACGCTCCACGGACCGCAGTAAGGTTCCAGCTGCCGTTCCTGATCCAGCTGCTGCTCCTATTGCTGTGCCCGCTCAGCTGGTGCAGTGCAGCGGTTCGCAGTCGCGTCAATCCACTGTTACCAAGCTGACAACGCCGCAGCGCAAACCCAAATCCGGCTGCTCCAAGCTTCAAATCAAATCAGCTGTCAAGGCCAAAACGAAGTCAAAACAATTAACATTGGCGCCCAATCCCATTGCCTTGGAACTGCCGGCGCCAACTAGCAGCGAACAAGAGGAGAGCACAAAGCCCAGCTTGGCGAGAGCTTTGCACTCCCAGCAATCGAGTCTGATTAGCAGCGATTTGTCTACCAGCTGCTCGTCGGTTGGGCAGAAGCTTGGCCAGGAACAGGAGCAGTTTCACTCCTCCGGCATATCCTGCAATGGCGAAACGGACGATGATGTAGAGGTGGCAATGCTAACGGGCAGCCTCACCTCATCCCAGCTGCAACACTTGCAACAACAACAGCAGCAGCAACAACAACAATTGATAACAAAAACAACTTCGGCATCTAAATTAATGCCTTTCAACGAGTTACGCAATTTGAATATTTGCCGAAATCGAAGCGCTCTTTGGCTGCAGAATGCAACAGAAATGGAGCAGCTGTTAGCCGGGGGGAGGAGCTGCGGCAGGAACAGGAGCCGGGAGTCAATAATACGGAACGTTTGCTACTTAAATGTGGCCATGACGGATGATATGCAACTGAGCGACATTGAAGAACAATTGGCCAAGCTGGATGGCCAGCAACAGCTGGAATGCAAAGCGTGAGTTTAACTTTTGAGAAAGCACTTAGAATGCCTATCGGAATGCCCATAATTCGAGATACAACAGATACAACGAAAGCCCATAAGACCCATACAATAAGAGCTGCAGATAAGCCAACAACAGGTTGTTGAATGGCCAAAAGTGGTCAGAGCGGTGTATGCGGGGTGTCGTGTGGGTAGCTACTTAATTGGAGTGGCAAAAGGCAAACTAATTTGGAATGCGTTTGACGCGCTTAACAAAACAACTGAGAGGAATTGCTGGCGGGTAGCGATTGTTTTTAATCCATTTCCCCCCACAACACCTCTGATTTCATATACAAGTAGAACATTTTATGAGCTACTTTAATGGATGTTTAATAGCTTTATACGGATGAAGAACGTTCTTAAATTGCTCGTAAAGCCATCAACAATTTGTGATGAGCAGGTTGTGAGTGGAGTTTGGACTCAAACAAACACCAAAAGCCATTAGCATAATTACAGTTTTCTAATTGGACGTTTGTTATTTGTTGGTATTTTAACCACACATTTTATACCATAAAATGACTAAATTCCTATAAAAAATATACAATCAAATTTTTTATTTTTGAATCTCGAATTTATTAATCATAATAATTATAAATTCAAACTTGTTAATGATAAATACTTATAATTATTATTTGGCGATTAGTATATGATTTATTCTACTTTTAACTGAGTAATTATGAATGCTTATTTAATGAGTGTTTCTTTTATAACCGTATATATATATATATATATATATATATATATATTCTGTAAAAATTTGTTAGTAACTCTCTTCGACATTTTAATACAATATTTAATGCTTGCAGAACTTAAATCGCATTTGGGTTTTTTGTTCCACACGACTTATTTAATTGGGCGAACTTTGTGCCTTGTCCCTTGTACTTTGTGGTTCTTTAGCTCCTCCTTGGCTATATACATATGTATATTTTTTTTTTTGCCCCGCTATATTTGTGTCCTTTGAGCCAGACCGTCAGCCGATTTGCCTTAGGCGCTGCTTGCATAAATTCCATATGTCGGCTTAATAACCTGCCATATTTAAAGGTTCGTTCGCACGGTTAACTGTCTGTGGCAAAATTGAGTTGTGCTTTTGCCACATGAACGGACGCGCTTTTGCCGATAAGATGCGTCAGAGGCGCATTAGAGTTTCTGAGTTCATTTAATACATTTTGCATCTTTGGCATCTTTCTTTTGTTCGCAGTAGCAGCGATAGTTTTAACAAGGGGAAACAGTGATTTTTTTTTTGCTGATTAGATGCTGCTTAAGTTGCAGCATGTTGCATCTGTCAGGAATGAAACCGCATTAAACGTGCCCTGAAATTCGAGCTGTGAGCTGTGGGCCTATAAAAAGAGCGAATCTGCCATGTCCAATTAAATTTCCATTGGTTTTCAACGCAAATCAGCCAAAGACAATATTGACTGCGGCTACTTAAAGTGTAATTAAGCGCTGGTGCTGGGCTCGTGTTGCAGTTTATCACAACTGACACGAATTTTGTATTTATACAATTTTGATTTTCATCTTTCATATATATTTGTCAATATCCGTAATCTATGTGCTAAGATTAATTTAGTTTTTAATTCTAATTGTCCATTCATCCTATCAATAAATACACGCAATTTGCATATGTCGTGTTCGTGTTCGTGTCGAGTCATGTAATGAAATCAAGCACGAGCTCATCTCTAATAGGCTGTACCATTCGACGCATCAACCCTGTGTGCACTTTGCATTGGAATTTCTGTTTTACTCCTAGTAGCGAAATGTGTACAATAAAATATGTGTAAGTACTATATAAATAAGCTACTTGGACTTGGAGTTGGAGCTGAAGTTGTGCCAACACTGGCTCTGATGAGCCAGAGAGAGAAAGACAAAGAGCGTGTTGGTAACCGGCACTGTTAATGGAACTGCGAGTGTGGTCAGTTGACCAGTTGCCAGTTGTCCGGGTGGTCCCGAAGAGTGGTTGAGAGGCGGCAAGGCGGCAAGATGGTGAGGTGGTGAGGCGGCGAGGCTTATCGTTTTACGATTTGCTTTGATTTAAAAATGGAGCCGAGCATTTGATATTAATTGCATTCGATGTGCGCAAAGCTTCTATGATATATGGCATTTTAATTGAAATGGCAAAGGCCAGCGGGGGCGGGTGGCATTAAGGGGGGTACTGGCAAAGACTGCGGCGGATTTCAGCTAGATTTGCAGGCATATCAAATGTCCGCCTCTAAAGAAGCGTAACGCAAATTGTTTTTATTTTATAATTAATTTTTTTGTACACATGTTTTCCTATTTTCTTTTTTATGGACTTTTCAAACGTGGGGCGGATGAATATGAGTAATTTCTTTAGTTGTCTAAGCGAAAGGCGTGGAGCTTGTCTTGTGAAACTGTTTACGATTTATCAGCTGTGATTGGCGGCTGCTGTAAAGAGAACCGGGTTTCAGCTACCTCTTGATGCCCCAAGAAATAAGCTACAATTTTAATTACGCATATTTCATAATTGCGGCTGGTTTTTATGGCCTCAAACATAAAACGAAACGTGCTCCAATCAAAACCAAAACCAAAACCCAGAGATTTTACGCTCTGACTATAAAAGCATAAAAAGTTGAGCTCATGTTCCAGGCCCGGACCAAGATAGTCTAATGGCTTAAACGTTTTATTGTCATTGTCACTGTCAGCTGTATTCTGTTGGCTTTGGCCAGGTGTTGAGGTTGATGTAATGCCTCAAAGCGTCGCAAATTTATTGGCCAACACTCTGCTCAGATAGAACCAATAAAATACATTAGCTGAACAAAGCAAAAACTCGGCAAATTTACAACTGAATAGTCTGCAGTTTGTTGTTGATTGATTTTGTTAGAGTGGGAAATTCAATTTATGACAAACACACACACAAAAATCAATCAAAACTTCACTCAAGCAGCAACAAACAATAATTGGCAAAAAGAAAAAAACAAAAATGGAAAATGTGTTGGTAAAATAAAATCGAAAACCGCAAATAAAATTAGCGTAAAGCCAAAGCCAAAGCCAAAGGGCCAAGCAGCAGCAGAAGCAACAGACAAGAGGAAATGGTTGTGGAGGGAGGAGGCAAGGAAGGGATGGGTGTGCTAACCAGCTAAATTGAAGGGCGTTGCTGTGAGCTTATTACGTTTCCTTGGCTTTGATTATTGTTATTATATAAAGTCTCTGCTCTGACACAGCAATTTGGCGGCCATAAGTCAGTCAGAGGTCGAGGCTTGTTTCGCATCTGAATGTGTGCAAACATACATGTATGTATGTACATACATATATCGATCTCTATTTCCCTGTCGATCTCCTTCGGAATTGTAAGATAAACGCTCAGTTTATGTATTTGCGGCTACTTTTATGCGCCCACTAAAACCAGTTTCAAGTCTCTTTTTTTTACTACTTTTAAGCAATTTACGTTTAATTGAAAATTGAGCTTAAGGCATTAAAGCGAAAATTAATTAGTTTAATGAACATCATTTTGTAGCACAAGAGCCAAATTACAAGCAGCACCTTTCAAAATAAAATTGAATGGAACTTCATATCTCAGATATGACGAAACTCAAATACCCTTACAGGCATTTAAGTTGACTCTTATAAATCAGATATGATATAATTGAACAATATTGCTTGCTAAGTTAAATATTTGAGCAACTAAACTTAACGGAGGGGAAACTATGAATGGATGAAAAACATACACAGAGCATTCAATGACATTTCTACTGCGTTACAAGATTTATAACACAATCATAATAGGTCTTTCAGCTAGGGTATACTAAATGGTTGTCCGCCTACACTAAAATATAGCTAGCGTCTTTTATTCGATGTTAGCCATTGTTGTTGGCCAGAAAGTGGTCAAATAATCAACCTGAAGGCAGCTTACCTCAATTATTACAATTAACTCGAAGTGATTGCAAAAGTAATGTTTTGCCTTCAAGCCACAAATTGATTTGTCATTGCATTTAAATTGCCATGAAATATACATATATGTATGTAAATGAATACATTTGGAATTCTAATAAGCTGCAGATAAAAGAAATTCATGCAAATTCTTTGCTCTCACCAAAAATGGGTACAAATGTCTGATAAACTAAATTTAAGCATAAAGCGATTTTGTGAAAGTGTCCAAGCGAATCAGAAACCGAAACTTCTCGCACCACCCGCCCGCCCCGTCAGACTTGTCCGCCTTCATAGCAACATTCGCATCTTGAACTGGTAGCCAAATAGATCTTGGAGTTGTGAATCGTGATTTTCTTGAAATATTTCTGCCACTTGGCTGGCGGACTGAGCGTTGACTGAGCTGCTAAGTTTGCCAACGATTCGTGCAAATTATTAACAGGCAGCTGCGCACAAGTGTCTTCTTAAAATCAACCAGTCCACACCACCCGAACCCAACCCACTTCCCTCTGACCCCGCTCCGGAAAGTGCAGCCTAATGCAGCAGAGAGAGCTGTGCTGTTAGGCATTTGTTATTCATGTCCGCGTCTACGTCTGCCTCACAATTAAGTTGAAAGAAACATGTGTAGCTACATTTGGGGCGTGAGTGGCATGCCCAAAAGCCAGGTCAACAATGTCTGCCGCTCTGGGTCGCCCACGCTGTAGCAACAGATACAAAAACACGGTGTTGCAAGTACTGTGGCAAGTGGCGCGCTAATGAGCCGTCCAGAGTCTTAACAATCGCATATTGATAAATTGCTGGCCAACAGAATTATGAGCCAGCAAACTGGGCGAGGAAGTTGCTGCCAACTAACGGCGCTTTACACCGCTAACAAGATCCTGTTCACTAATCCCAATTCAGAACTGCTCGAGTTGCGCTTCAAGCTTCATTAGCCAAACAGTTGACCAGCTCACAGTTCCCAGTTACCTGTTATAAGTTCCCAGCACCAGTTGGTGAACCAAATAACATAAAATTATTCGAGAGTGATTCACTACAAGATGCCCTGTATTACTTACCACACCACAGAGCAAGCGTACCAATTAACTAGATATTATTATTATATATTATTATAGCAGTCTAATCGGTTAATTTTATATTTCTTTTTTCTATATGCTTTTTTTCCGATTAATAGATAAAATGCTTAGACAATTTCTATTAATTGCCTTAAAGCATTACTAAATTCTATATACTTACATTTTGCTGCTGCTTACGAGGTATGAGTAGTTAAAGTTAAGTTCTGTCTAGCTGAATGGTTGGCTTCCTGGTTGCTTGGAAAGGTGCGCATTCAGCTAATGGCTTTGCCTGGCGTCTGATGCTTTTGCTTCAAGACACTTGCAACGCATATGATGTCTTAATTGCGCATCTTAACACACACTCACACGCACACACACACACACATATACAATCAGGGATACAGCTAAAAATGCAGATGCGGGCCACAAACACATTTATAGAGAAACAACCGCCAGTCTGCCCATGAAAGAAAAACTTTTGTTGTGACAGGCAGCGATTAGATGGACTCCATATCTCTCTCTCTCTCGCTCTCTCTAATACCTTCCCAAACTTTGTGTTTCCGTCTCTGTCTCCACTGGTTGTCTAGATTCCTGAGGTTCCTTTCGGTTAATTGAAATGTTGCTGTCCGATTTGCTGTTGCTTGTTTGTTCGTTTGTCAGTTGTTTGGTTTGTTCCACAGCCGCTTCTTGCACTACAGTTAACAAGGAAGTTGCAACAGGCGGCATTTCAAAGTGCTGTGTGTGCGTGTGTGTGCTTGTGTCCAGTGTGTGTGCCACATGCAAAGTTAATCCTTTTATGGCTCAGTGCACACGCACATTTGCAATTGTCAATTGCCTGTTTGTTATTGCGTCAAATGAGAAAATGCTGTTTGGCTTTTAGTGATGCGTCATGATTCACATGCCGTTATTAATTATATGCCATACTTCCGGTTAGCTAGCCTTGGTCAAAAAGTGCACTCTCAAGCGCATCTCATTTGGTCATAGTTGACTGCCGACGTCTCTGGCGGCTTCACGGTCAGCTGCATTGCAACTGGAGTTCAGCAACCGCATCAGGGTTGGGTTCTGGCGAGGTACGTTCTTGAGTTCGGCAGGGTTGGGCCACTTATTTATTATTTGGGTAATTGTCGCTGCAACTTAGTACTTGGAGTTTCCCACGTTTCAACAGGTTGTACTCTCAGTGGAGGCAACTGCTTCAAGACCCACTTCCACTCGCAATTCCAGACACATCCATCAGCCATGTTATACGCTTCGTTGATTTTATTTTTCTTATTATTTTTTTTCTTGTCATAGGCGACCAGACAATAAATTTAATGTACATTTTGTTTTGACTTTCGTATTTGGCTTTGGCTATATTTACCGATTTCTTCTTTTTCTGCTTCTTTTTTGATCAAGTTTATTTTTTCTTTGGATAGAAACGCCAACGAAAATGTCTTATTCACTTACCGTGTGTCAATTATTTTCGTTTTGTCTGCCTTTGTGCCATTCATAAACAATGTTTCTATCTTTTTCGGCAGCGGTCTCTTAATTTAATCAACTTATGTTGTTTTTTATTTCGTCGTCTTTAGAACGTAATCTTTTTTACGTGTTCACGGCGAGTATGTGTTTGTCTCTGCCTTAATTTGATGAGAAACCAACGCAATTACATTTATCATCAGCAACATCATGCACAGCATCATCGTCGTCATCACCTTCATCATCATCATCATCATCCGGGGCAGATGATAATGATCGTCATGGCATTCATTGCAGAGCACCCATTAAATTACAGAAGGAAAATATCTAATTTATGTTTAAGAACTGTGGGAGTTTTTCCAAGTTACTTCACTCGCATATCATCGGCACCCAATCTGCAACAATAACAGTCCAGGCACTGTTGCTCGAGATGCTACCAATTGTTCCCCGATTGAGTGTTTGAATGTTGAGAATGGGAGCGACTCCCACTTTGAACTGGTTCGTTGAGCTATAGTTGCTGTTACCCCAAGCAGCTCTATTAACCTAATAAGACCTAAAGGCCACTTTATAAAAATTAAACCAAATTATAAGCAAATTTGGCCAAATAATTCACAGCTCTAAGTGTTTCCGTTAAAAGTTGTAAGACAAAAAAAAATCAATTAAAACCCCATAAATTTGCAGACATTCCCTATATGTACATATACATTTATATGATAAACTTTAGTTTTTGTTAGCTGGAATTTTTTTTAACAAAAGCAAATCAATAAACTTGGTTTAAAGCGAAGGCGAAACGTGAACTTGAAAGCAAATTTCGTATTTTGTGTTTGAAAAACAAAAGGTTGATCATATAAAAAACAAAAACAAAGACAAGTAGTGCTTGAGGCAAGTCTGTTGTGTTGAGGGGCGTGGTGGGGGGAATATTTGGATATTGTATAACAGTAGAAACACAACGTTTTGCATAAATTAAAGCTGTGGTGCGTGCAACTAAACAAGCGCTGAAACATGTCTAAGGTCGCTGACAGCAGTGCAACGCTGTGGGGTGCGAGTGTTAGGATGAGTTGAATCTTCGTTGCAGTTGCAGACGACTCCATTTGCATTGCCGGTTTGCATAAAATTAAGCAAGTGCTGTGTTAATAAGAGAACGCAAAATCAGCTCAGGCGAAGCCAAAAAACAACTCAAACTCAGCAGGCAAAACGACTCATTGCGAGTGGAGTGTGTGGTATAGGATATGCCACATGTGGCATGCCACAAAACGCTTGAACAGTGCTTGCCTTGCAAGTTCGATTAATTATGCATTTCAGCCCATGTTGTTCACTCTTCTGATGAGGCAGAATCAGATGGAGCTAATGCTGCTGCGGTTGCTGCTGCTCTTGCTTGCAACTGCAGGTTATCAGCAGCGGGCAACTGCTTTAGCCTTGCCGTCTAACGGCACCGTTGCACTAAATCACTCGCGGTACTTAAAGAGGCGTTGCACATACTACACAAAAACTTGTGCAACGGGCCAAACCGGAGTGGTTGCAACCAGCTACAGGTTGCGCCCATGAAGCTCCCAAAGAAATGGCTGAAAAGCGCGCAGACAGCCAACAAACAACACACATTATAAATGCGAGTGTGCCAGCGAATGGCGTGTGTGTGTGTGTGCGTGTGTGTGTTTGTTTATTGCTCATGTTCATAAAAAATGCATAAAGTTTGAGCGACATCAACACGTGTTGTTGAGTGACATGGCTAACGTGACTGTGCCGCTTGTGGCCTTTGTTTGGGTGACGTAAACGCAGTCAAATGCAGCAGTTGGCCTGAACTTTAAAAAACACAATTATAAATATTACACGCTCGCTATTTCCGTTGCTTTTTTATGCAACATGCCCACATTGAAATTGGTTAAAATTGGGTATCTTGGTGCTGTGTGGGGCGATACATCTCAGACCTTAGAAACATTCTTCAGCAAGCCCACGTTTAAGCCAGATTGATTCATTGTTTTGTATAGCTTACTTCAGAATATTTAACATTTCATTTTAGACTCACCATTGACTCAAACATGCGCTACATGATCAACTTAAATGAATGCCAGTTTTGATCTCTATTACAGAAGATATTGCTCTTTTATCTGTAATGATGTTTTTGTGATTAACTCGGGATATATTTTTGAACTGGCTACAGTCTACAGTATTGTCTTGTCGAACACGCTCAACTAAAACACTATTACTTGATTTCGGATATTATTATTTTTTTATTTTTTTGGAGCTGCCGCCCCTTTTGGGCCAAGACAATGAAACGCTTCAAGCACGCAACAACAGCAAGGTCAGGGCAAACAGCAGCAGAAGTTGCAATAAAACTGAATTTGTGGCTTGAAAGCTGCTGCACGAGATTTCGTAATGGACTGGGAAAAGGCATTTAGGCAGAGAGTCGAGAGTTTTCGAGTCCACAGAGTGTATTAAAACCGAGGTCGAGAGTGCGGGCCTTCAGTGTGACACGCCCCACGGGCAACAATTTAATTTAAGAGCGTTCGATTCTGGAGCAGCCCCCACACACAAAGTTCGTGGATAAGGCGGGCTCGAGTGCGATCTGCTTAAATGGCAACTGCAATCGGAGACTTGAGATCGTGTGCTGTGCGGAGCAGATAATCCAAGCAATTCGGCCAAGTTGTAGACTCCAAACTGAATTGGGAGCTGACGTTTATCTTTTGACCAATTGTGAAAGTAATTTAATGCGGATTCGGTTTGATTCGCTTCATCAGTTGCTGTTCTGGCTGATCTAGCTGTTGCCGTTGCCGCTGCTGCTGCTCGTTCTCCTACATTTTCAATTATCAAGAATTGCATGTTTCGTTTTAATTTCCACGTAGTTTCATCTCTCCTTCTGCGTGTCGTAGTGCACTTCTTTTTTTCTGGGAAACTGGTTGCAGGCCGCAGCACAGACACGTATACATACACACAAATATCTGTGTGAGTGTGTCTAAATGATTTTGAACCAGTTCTCTGGAAACTGCGTGTCTAAAATTTAATGAAATCGCTGCAATATTGCCGGTATGTATATGTATGAATGTATATAGTGGGGAAGAAAGCATCGTTGAAATGCATTCGTTACCCAACATAGCTCTCCTGAGTGCCCTGCTGCCAATCAGCAATAGTGGTGCGGCTGATAATTGAGATATTATTGGCTGTGCGGCACGGCATTGGTATTTGAAATTGAACGTGCCGCAATTGCTGAAATGTTGCCTAATGAGCTGCTTATTGCAGTATCCAAGACACAAATGACTTTAATTTGCGCCGATAAGTTTAATCATGTTCATGTTGTGCAGAAACCGACGATAATTTGGTATATTAGATATTTCGGAGAACAGAGACAGAGAAGCATTTTAACTTTCAAATATTTTTCAATTGAGAGACTTATTTACCTTGAAACATACGGACATGGCTATATCATGGCTATATATGTAATTAATGTGATCGCAGACATCCACTTTAAAATTTTCATACTGTCTAGAAATATGTAAATCCATTTAACAAAATAATAATAATATAATATAATAATAATATGAATACTAATTTTATTGAAAATATTTCAGTTTAGCAAGTTTAGGAGATGAGATGTATGATGACAATGTATTCTTCAGTTACGCATAACATCGCTAAAAATATAATTCAGATTTTCGAACATCTACACTGACAATTAGAGGCTAATCACTTTATTTTTAATTATCCTCATTCATCCAAACGTCTGGACAGTTGCGTCATGCACACATCAAGAAAATGACAAACATCAAGCCAAATAAACTCGAGCTCAAACCCAAATTGATACTCAAAATCTTCTTAACCCAAATTTATGCATCTGTCAGAGATCGCACCATAGTTGGTCAGATGCACGTCAGTTGCATGCAGCATTTTCTGGCATTTTTGGCGCAGGCAGTTTGCGTTTGGCAAATAAAATTGCATGCCGCTTAGAAAATCATCAAAGAGTCAACTGGTTTTGTATACCCTATAGCCGATAAAAAACGAAATAAAAACCATGAAACGGTATAAGTATGCAAAGCTATAACCATCTAAAATAATATTATTTTATATACATTTTTTTTAAATTATTGTTCAAAATGATTTTGTTTTTATTAAATATTACAAACGTTTTTAGTTCGCAATGGTGTTTACGTATATTTCTACTACAAAGTGAACCCACAGGGAATCGTCTAGTCGTGCACTCTTGCCTGGAGCCTTTTTACTTCTTTCTTATGACATTTTGCACGAAAAGAGAAAACCGTACCAGCGTGGCCAAGAGCTGAGAGTATTTGTGTCTTAGCCGAACGGCAGCGAGTATGTCAACAGTCTTGGCCATGTTTGGCAATTGGTGTATTTTTTTGTATATGTTAGATTTGAATTGGGCTGACGCTGGTGTTGGCTATCGAAGTCAATCAACAGGCGCACAATTCATTTGTGACAGATTATGCCTTGACTTTGTTTGGGCAGCAGTTGACAATCGCAACGAATGGATCGGACAACATTCGGAAATCCACTAGCGTCAGTCGGTTTAGAAAGCAACCTTTGATTGATCGCACGCAGATGTGGACAAGTTTGTTTTTGGCGCTGTCCGACAAAGCAAATGAATTTGCATTGGAAAATCACCAAACAAAAATAAACGTAGCACATAAAACTTTCACTAACATCAGGCCGTAACGTATTTTCTTTTTTATTTTAACAATCTGCCTAATATTATCGCTGCCGATCTGACGCCTGAGCCACAACGTGGAATTAATGCTAATGCCATTGCCCATCAGTTAGTTACTTACAACATACGGCTGCCACATTTGCGAGACATTCTCTTTTGCATGCCTCCCAGTTAGTTTCGCTAAGCGAAAGGGTTTTTTAGCGAGATTTTCTGCTAGGTTTGAGAGCTACTGCTAAACAGCAAATCTGTGCCTTTGTTTTGCAGAATGCTAGCGCTTGACTTGGTCAAGTTGTAATCTTTATTGTTATCATACATTAGCATAAATTTACAAGTTATGCAGATAAATTGTTCGGCGTGCTGGCAAATTGCTTTCGATTGTCAGAGCTCTGCACGTTGACTTCTCACGTTGATTAGGCAGCAACTCTTTGGCTGGTCGCTCAACAGCTGTTTTGTTATTATTCATGCTCCAAATGTTGTGCAATTTGATACAAATCAAAATGTTAAACAGTACGAATTAAAATATGTTAAATATAAAACCTCGGCTGCATAACACGCAATTGCAGCGGGTCTTTCATTTCCGAGAGCTCTACGCATAAGGCACTTGGCGTTAAGTCGCTCAAATGACTTTAATTACACCAAATTAAAAATAAGCAAAACAAAAGAAAATTGTAGCCGGCGGCCAAGTTTAAGTTACCAGAGAAACCATGTAAGAATATGTTAGTTGAGCGTGATTGACTAATAGATGCCCTGCAGTCCAAGTCTAGATTACACAAAGTTGACATTTTCTGTACATAAACTCAAAATATCTCTACATAAAATCTTATTAAGATTTTCTTAAAGTTAATTTCATAGCCCTTGAGTGCTCTAAAAAGCTGATAGAGTCTCTGCTAGATCTATGCATTTGTTGTTCATATACAGCCCATTTGCAATCATATTATTTTTACAGGGTATTTAAAAGCAAATTAAAACTGAAACGCGACCAGACTGGGTGCCACATGAACAGCGGCTTAAAATTGCTGTTGGAATTTCTAAAGCAATACCAAATAGTTGCTGGTGCTTCTGATGTTGCTTGACTGCATAATCGTCGTGTGTGCCACAGTGTGTCGAGAGAAAGTACACAGAAAGCGGCGCAGAAAGAAGCGTCGGATTCCGCGGTGCCTGCAACGGTCAGTCGGCGCAAAGTTTATGACTCTGGCTATGGTGATGGCCACATGCTGATGGCTGGACATGCGCTGGCAATTTCGAAATTTCATAAATTGGACAGCAACACGCATGCGCCAGTTGCTGCAACAACTGCATCATCTGCAGCAAGCAGCAACAGCTGCGAATTGGCCACAATTGCACTCAGAACCGATTACAAATGTCCGGCGCGTTAAACTTAAATGAGTTTCGTTGCATCTCAGCTGGCTAATTGCAAATGGGGTTTTCAGCATTCACCATTCATCATATGGATATGAATATTTGTGTGTGTGTCTCGTTCAGCCAATAGATCAACATTGCTTATGAGTAGTTGGCAGTTGCATATCTTGTAAATCATGTTGCAACCAGATTTGTTAGCAAGTCCAATTAGTGAAATACGTCTGAGATGGGCTGAAAAGCCAACAGCAAATTAACACATTAAATTAATAAACTGCGGCTTGTACCTCTCTGAATGTTATAATTCGTTATGTAATAGTATTTATATATAGATATAGATTCAGATATACTGTAAAATAAATATTTGTAGTTGTATTGTATAACTTGGATGAACTTTAATAGCTATACGTATTTGGCACACATCACACACATCACTTTCGTTAGTAATCTAATCGGTTTTCCATCGTTCTTTCTGCTTACAGCATTCAGCCAAACCACAGATATAAGCCCACACCTGCGCCGCGCACCAGCAGCAGCACCACCACATTGAGCAGCAGACGACACCACAAGATGCAGCAGCCCGGCAGCAGCTATTACACTCAGACGGAGAGCGAACTGTTGCAGCTGGAGGCTGGCGGTGGTGCGCCGTTTCCGTCGCACCGCAGCGATCAAACTTTAGCCACCGCCAAAACCATTCCAGCTGCCTCGCAGCAGCTGGCGAGCAGCAGCCACACAGCATCCACGGTTACGTGCAACAATGTGGATGCACCATCGACGGCTAGCAGCAGCGGGACACCGTCGCATTTTGTGTCGCCGCTGCAGAGACGCCACTGTCAGCCGCCCAATCATCTGCCACTGAACTCGGTTGTGGCGACGCCGCTGCGCACCGCTAGCTACAAGACCGCAGCATCGGCCAGCAGCGTCTATCATCACAGCCACCATCAGCAGCTGGATTTTCAGCGCAATTCGCAGTCGGACGATGACAGCGGCTGTGCACTCGAGGAGTACACTTGGGTGCCACCGGGTCTGCGGCCAGATCAGGTAAGGGGGCGTTGCCGCTAACCACAAACCGAAAGCAACCACAACACATGCGGCAATTTGTCGCAGTTAATTCCAGTGAAATCAAAAAAAAGCCAACGGCCAGCAATTTAGATGCTGTCGCTTTGATATTTTGGTGGCTGTGACCACCTGCAGCTAACTTAACTTTTGCTATCGTTTGCCTCATGCTTCATTGCCACTGCCCAAAAACTGAGTCGAAACCCAGCCCAGTTCAATGCCTGCCACGTTTAAGGAAATGCGGCGACAATTTCAATTGTAGCTAAGCGGCTTTTCTACTCTGTGGCTTGTGGAAAATTATCGCCAAATCGAACGGCAATCGATCGAAATGAAAGCGAAAGCGTTTTGTAATTAAGTCGACTGCCCGCATTTGGCTGCAATTAGAGCTGGTCAAGAGTCGGGGCCAATCGTGGCCCAAATGCTTACATAACTTCCAGCTATGCACGCTGGGAAAATTTTTCAGATACAAAAAACCAAAAAAAAGCCAAGAAATCTCTGGCTGTTTTTTAGTCTATCTGTTTTTCCATTTCTATGCAATTGCATTCTGTTTGACTGCCATGACTTTTCGCGACATTTTCCTCTTTCGCACGCTTAAACATCAATTTTTTTGGTCGTGGCATTTGCTGTTTTTGTTTCGTCGATATTTGTGTGGATAAAGCAGCTGTGGGCGTTCACTTTGGTTTGTTTTTTGCCAAGTTAGTGAAAGCGTTTGTCACTTAGCTTTGATTAATTCGTTATGACTTGTCCCTAATGAAACGTTTCCCACGAATTTGTCGCGGCTCTAAAATTGCCATAAAATACAGACAGTTGTCCAATCGTTTACTCGTCGCAGTTTATGGCTAATACATAACTGCAGTACTAAAGTTTTTATATCTGATGTTCTCTCTCTCTCTCTCTTTTACTCTATATCTGCTCGTTAACAGGTTCGCTTGTACTTTAGCCAACTACCGGACGACAAAGTGCCCTACGTCAACAGTCCCGGCGAAAAGTATCGCGTGAAACAATTGCTGCACCAGCTGCCGCCTCAAGATAACGAAGTGAGTATTAGCCAAAAGACCAAAGGATCCAAACAACTGAACAGAAGATAACAGAACAGAACATCAACTCAGTAGCATAAGGGAGCACTCAATGGCGTTGGCGACAAAAAAAGAGCTCAAGCATCATAAAAATGCAGTTAATGGCAAAGCAGGCTGCCAACTTTTGAGAACAAAATTGAAACGCAAGCAGAATAACAAGCTTTAATTGGTGAAGATAAAAATACCCTGTAAAGCACGCAAAAGTCGTATGATTATATGAAATTACTATCTGATCTTAATTAACATCTTGTCAAGTGCGAAGTAAGGAATTTACTTAATACTACTTTTAGTACACATTACCAGTTAAAAGCATAATTAAATTTGTATAAATCTTAAGTGTTTTCTTGTACCTATGACATCTATAAGGCTCATGCAGCAGTAATAAATAAATAAAATAATAACTATGCATCAAGTGCCAAGATCGGAGTTATATGTAGCATGTTCTCTTACATTTTCTGCAAGGGTATACAAAGGACAAAAAAAAAAGACAAATAAATTTGAATAAAAATCAAGGAACTCCCGCCTGCAAACAGGCTGGACGAGATTAAAAAAGTTGGCGTTGCCTTTTTGTGCTGCTGCAGTAACAGAGATTTTAATTAATATTTACAATACAAGAAACTTGCTACTTCCCTGCCAACTACCAGTTACCACTAACCATTTCCCCTTGCTTGTTGCAGGTACGCTATTGCCACTCGCTGAGTGACGAGGAGCGCAAGGAGCTGAGGATATTTTCGGCGCAGCGCAAGAGAGAGGCGCTCGGACGTGGCGCGGTACGGCTGCTGTCCGATGAAAGGCCCTGCAAGGGGGTAAGTAGTGCACTCCCGTTTTTGCCCTTTAACTTAATTGTGAGCCAAGAAATTTGCATTTTATTATGATGAACAAAGGAGAACTGCACGAAGAAAGCGGCGAGTCTCGATTTCATTTTACGCCAGGCAGGGCAAAGTTTTGCGCAAACTTTGACAGGACTTGCCCTGACTCCTGCTGCTTATAAATTATGGGTGTTCGGGTGGGTGCATAGGTGGTGCTTGCACAATGCAAAAAAATTTGACAATGGCGCCTGCCAGAAACAATAAGCGAGCAGGCGAGCGAGTAGATTGCGGGATCCGGGGCGGAAGAGCGCGAGACTAACGGTTAACTTTCAAACGTTGCATCGCAACTTGGCAGCATCTCAAATAAAAGATGACAAAAAGATTTCATTAAGTACACTTTTAGCAAACGCCAAAGTGCTGCAACATGGCGAAAAACTGCAAATGAAACGTTGTTGCAAAAACAATTGCAGCAACTGCCATTCAAAAGACTAAAGCCAGCTACTCACCACTTTGGACTCCAGACTCTGAACTCCACTGCGGACTACGACTGCTGCAACTTAATTTAAGTACCCTGTAATCTGTGAAACACACAATAACAGTCGCATACAATAAGAGAAGTTTGACCAGCATTAGAAGAGTATCTTTAGCTATTCGCTCATATTATTACTACCTACATAATATTATTTATTTACTGCCAAATACACTTTTTATATTTTGGTCAATAATGTTACAGATATTATTGGTATTTGCCTTTTAACAGGGCATCTCCCAGTTGAGCACTCGCGACCACACCTGCCTGCTTGTCTGTGCTGTGGGGCCAAAAAGTGAATGTGCATACTGTAAAGCTGTGCAACGCAGTGAAATGGCACTAAAGCACAATGCGAGTAGCATAAAATAGTAGTAACAGCGCAGCAGCAGTAGGGAGAGCTACCCTTTCAGTGAGAGTCCTCCTCGAAAAATTTGCATTGTTATTAGCTGGCAGTCTCCGAGCGAGCGAGAGGTTGTCTGTGCGTGCTGGCTAACCAACTACAACTTCAGCATTGACTTCAGCTTCAATTTGAACTGCGCTCAGTAGTTGGCCAGTCTGCAGGCGCATCCATATCCAGATCCATGGCTGCTCATCGTCTGGCACGCTGGCTGCCACAAATAGTTGAGAGCTTGATTTGAACACAAGTTCACATTCGCCACTCGTAAAACTTATTAAAAAGTTTATGCCGCATGCTGCCACGCGGCCCTGCGTGTCTGTCTGGGCCACAAAAGGCGACTATACGGACATGCAGCATCCATTTGTCCGCTGCAGTGGCTCCGTTCCTCTGCACCCCATCAGCGTCTTGCCATCCTATGTCTGCTACGTGCGTGGGCGTTTGTGGCACGTCGGAGGTGTTGCCTGCATTAAAGTTGTGCCCAAGTTTTCAGTGATTTTCGTTGGTTTTGGTTTCTGTGGACAAGACCAAATTGGCAGCCAAGTTGCATTTATTACGCCTTGCCACAACAACTTATAAGCCACAACTTGCAGTTCTCTGACCAGGCCAAGACCAATCCCAAACCAGTTCAGGTTAGAGTTCATTAAAGACAAACGACGCAAACAGTGTGTAAACTTTCTATACGTTTGTCTACTCATGTTTAATGTCAAAGTGCAGTTGAGCTCCCTCAATTAAATACTTCAGTTATTTATGATGCCATTTATGAATCCCTTCAGCACTCTGTTACAAGTTAGTTAGAAAGTGACGATATTAGTTTTTGCAAGTTGTGACCAAAGATTTGAAGGAAATGTAATTTAATTACAGATCAATCTCAATAGCAATAGCAGTTAGCTGTTCAGTAAAAAGTTTAAGTATTCAGTTCCTTATTCAAATACTTCAAATACAATATATGTGGAGTGATATGCAAATGGAAGTAGAATCTACAAAAGTTGAAAATTGTTCAAGTTCAACTGCAGATGAGTGCGTTAATAATTAAATCTGATAAGAAAATCGAGATTTAATGCCGTGGCTTGTGTGCAAAACGGGCGCTCACTCATCTCTGCCGACTGCTACTTAAAATTCACAAACCATAACTGCGACCTGCTAAACGAAGGTTAAAATGCGAACAACGCAAAAGCCGCACCCCCTCGAATTAAGATCGAGAGTGTGAGAGAGGAGAGGGCGAGGACAACCAAGCAGAAATTATACTTAAAGGAAATTTATGAAAACGCTCAATGAGCCTGAATGATGCCTCGACTGCTGCTGCTGCTGCTGCTAAAAAGCACTCAAATTCACTCAAGCGTAAATGAGTCGCAAAGCATGGCCAGAAACGTGCGTCAAAGTCAGTGACGGAGACTGACACAGAGCTGGCAACAGAACTGGTAATGATTTGGCCAGCTCCGATTTTCCACACGAACAACAATGGAGTCAAAACTGAATTGAGGGCCTGTGCCAGAGCGGATGTGACAGCAGAACTTGACAAGGATGTGACACTAAAGGTCGTCCTGGCAACGATGAAATACAAAATAATTATTAAGAAAAGCCATGAAATATACTTTTCACAAAAACTGATGCAGCACAGGGGCGGGTGATTTTTGTGGGAGGGGAGGGAATGGCAACAAAAAGTTGGCGAACCAAAACAGCAAAAAAAGGTAGCCAAAAATCCTGCTGCCGGCTGCCTGTTGTCTGTTAAGCGAAAAGTTTATGTACTGAAAAGGGCACGATAACGAGCGTCATTAATAATTTGAAGGCTCTGTGCAATGAGCTAAGGAGAGAGCGAGGCAGATATATATATATATATACATAGAGATAGACATATATATAGAGAGAGAAGGGTTGGGGAGCGGCTACTGGGCAGGAAATTGTCTTGCTTGTCTGGAGGAAAGTTTGTCTGGCGCAGCGTCAAAGTTGGATTAGGACAGACGCGAAATGGGTTAGCTAGCAGCAAGGATCAAGGACGATTTACCGACGACGAGACAGGTGGCGATGTCGCGTATCGTCGAAAGCAGCCAGCGTCAATTTGTCAATAGCATAATTGTCTGCAGTGCACCTCCAGGCGAAGGGTCAGGGTTCACAGTTAAGGGACGAGGTCATCAACTGAATGCGACTGGGATTAATTGCATTGATAAGATAAATGAGTAGCGATTGTTGTTATATGTACACATGACAATTGGCGGCGGCTGAGAAATGTCATTATAAGTGGACACACAGAGTTTTCCCTGCAGATTCAGTTGCCATGGGTTGGGCTGTTGGGCAAAGTTTTGCACTTGCAATTAAGCCACCACAGAAACTACTTTAAGAGCTTTTCCTGCAGAAGTTGCTTAGTTGGGACGGAAGCCACAGCAAAGTGCTGCACACAAAATAAGACAAAAGGAAGTCTAACCGCAACTGCAAAAATACATCATTAGCGCCTGGTACAGAGACTGAGCCTAATTAAAGTGCGCAGTTGCTGCTGACAAATTTATTTTATTTTTTGCGTAGTTGGTAACAATTAACGACGCATGCAGAGGGCCAAGTTAGGAGCTATTTACGCAACTTACTATGGAAATTATCAACCCTCTACAGTACAGTCTGGCAGCACTGGCTGTCAATGTTAAATGACTTGCAAAAGTAAATGTTGATTGCGGGGGACATAGAAGCAACCGGCAACCGACTGAGGTTTAATAGCCTGGAAAGTTAAGAAGCTGCAAGCAGGCAACCAACCAACCAAGTTTCTTTCCCCCACTTTCATTGTCCTCGCAGCGTCTTGTGGCTTTTGCGGAGCTTCTGGGTAATTTGCGTGCGCGAAATGAAGACAGCGGTGAGAAAGGGGAGGCAACAGGAAATAAAAGTTGAAACGAAAATGGCGCAAATTGGCGTAGGCTTTGTCAGGGGTAAGAGCTACTTGCTTAACGGCTGGAGTTGGGGTCAGGGGCGAAAAACTAAGGGCTAGCCACAAATGGCTGCGTTTGGCGTCGCATGTGCTCAACTTTTGGAGCCAAAAAGCGTTCATAAATCAGGGCAATTGCGTTAATTGCTTTGCATGCTCATAAAATGTAGCCAAGTTCTGACTTCGTTTCCCAAAGTAAAATAAGGAAGGAACTTGATTTCCCACTAAGCGAGGTAAAACTTCTAAACATGCTAACTTAGCGAGCTCTTTATCCTTTCATGTAAAAGCTGTCTATATACAATGATATATCTGACTCACATGGTTTATTTAATTATTTATTAATTTATTTACTAGATTCTTTGCATAAACTTAAATTAATGTATAGTGAAATGTGTAGAAAAAAAATAGTAAACTAATTAAGTCATTCTATTGTACAGGAAAGCGCACTAATGAGTATTAGTAATGTTAGGATTGTTGGGAGTAGCTCCATAGATGTAGCTCTACTTTATAATAATTGTTTCCTTCATGGAATTTGCCCAACCTTTCATTTCAGCCTGACAAAAATCTGTTCATAGATTGCTCGAGGAGAATCAGTTTTCGTATATATTCCCGTATATTCCAAACACATTCATAACATATTGTTTGAGGAGTACAAAGACATCAGCGTTGCTGACCTCATTAGGATTCACGCTGTTACTAAATGAGTTCATTATGCGAATGCCTTCCACTTTAACGAGTTGAGGTTTAGTCATTAAAAACTGCGCGTCCGCTTGAGCTTCTTGACATCAGCAGTAGCAGCAGGAACAGGAACAGGAGCAGCAACAGAAATAGCCACACCAATAACAACTCCGGCACCGACATCGACACCAGCATTTTCCTTGCGGCCATTTCTCGTGTTTCGTGCTATTTCCAACAGTTTAAAGTCTCTGGTTTTCTCTCACTTTTCGCTCTCTGGGGAGCACTTGGGAGCCGACTCCGCGCACATGGCCGGCAGCTATTTTTGCATTATTTCCGTTGTGAAAAAGCAAAACCGCAAGCAGTGGCTGGGGGGTGGTTGGGGCCGGGATTGTACGCTGTTCTCGTTCTGGTTTCTACCTTGTCCTCGCTTCGGGGGCTTAAGCGTTTTATTACCGTTATTTAGCATTTATAGTCGCTTAAATATTATGCCAAGCCAAGGCAGACGCTGCAGATTTCTATCGTCCCCGACTCTACACAACTTTAGCATATTTCTGTTATTTATACGGTTTACCTTGCATTCCCCTTCTCCTTCTAGTTCTAATTTGAAGTTTTTTATCCTTTTTTTTTGGCAGTGCGAGGAGCCGCTCTCTGGCGGTGACATTGTGGTCTTCGCCCAACGCCTGGGCGCCCAGTTGTGCTGGCATCCTGGCTGCTTTGTCTGCAGTGTTTGCAAGGAGCTCCTCATGGACTTGATATACTTTCAGCGCGATGGCAATCTCTACTGTGGTCGCCATCATGCCGAGACCCAAAAGCCGCGCTGCTCCGCTTGCGATGAGGTGAGTTAAGCATTTATATAAGAATTGTAATTGCATGAAATCTAATTAATAGACGTAGCTCCATTTAAAACAAAGTATTGTGTCGACTTTCAAATTATAATTAATTGACATAATAATAATAATTATTTTGATAAACAAATATTTATTTACCAGCTTGAATCATATAATTTCTCGCCCTTAGATTATCTTTTCGGATGAGTGCACGGAGGCCGAAGGTCGCACCTGGCACATGAAGCACTTTGCCTGCCAGGAGTGCGAGCATCAGCTGGGCGGCCAGCGTTATATAATGCGGGAGGGAAAGCCGTACTGTCTGGGCTGCTTTGACACCATGTTCGCCGAGTATTGTGACTACTGCGGCGAGGTAATTGGCGTCGATCAGGGCCAGATGAGCCATGATGGTCAGCACTGGCATGCGACGGATCAGTGTTTCTCCTGCTGCACCTGCCGCTGCTCGCTGCTGGGTCGTCCATTCCTGCCACGCCGTGGCACCATCTACTGCTCGATAGCGTGTAGCAAGGGCGAACCGCCGACGCCGTCGGACACGAGCTCTGGACCGCAGCTGCGTCCGACGCATCGCGCCTCCACTTCCAGTCAGATAGCGCGCTCTCCACGGCGCACAGCTGACTCCTCAGGGGCGACTGGGCGTGGTGGGGGCGGCAAGAACCATGGGCATGTCGCAAACAAGAGTACAGCCGGTGCGGGCAGCGCTGGCGATTTGCTTGAGCGGCAGGAGCGCAAGCGCATGGAAGCAGCGGGAGTAGCCGATCTGCTGCTAGGTGGATGTGTGCCTGGTATGCCACGACCTGCCCATCCACCACCCATCGATCTGACCGAGCTGGGTATCAGTCTGGACAACATATGCGCCGGCGACAAGTCAATCTTTGGCGACACGCAGCTGACCACATCGATGCCTGACATGTTGTTGTCAAAGGCGGAGGATTCACACAGCTATCAGAGCATTGACAAAATCAATCTGAATTCGCCGAGCAATTCGGACATGACGCAGAGCACCCAGGAATTGGGCAATGAGTTGGAGCTCGATAATGAGTCGGTTCGGGAGATTGATTTGCCCCATGATGGCTACGAGCAGCTCTTTACCGCCAAGCAGCGACACAGTCAGCTGGACGAGAAACAGGAACAGCTCGATAATCGTCCGCCGCTGAAAGAGGTGCGCTTCCACAGCGTCCAAGACACCATGTCGCGCTCCAAGAGTTACACGGACAATTCCAATGCACGACGTCGTCGCCGACGTCGGAATCAGTCCCGCAGCTCCTCCGAAATGCAGATCAACCAAACGAATCTGCGACTGCACAACGCCCAGACACAGGCGAGCGGCGGCGGTCCACTGAACCTGCTGAACAATCTGGATAACTGCGATGTGGCCAGCATTTGCTCCACTTGCAGTTCCAGTTCCTCCAGCGACATGGACGATTATGTTTATCGTCTGCCCGCACGCAAGCACTATGGCGGCGTTCGTGTCGCCTATGTCCCCAATGATGCACTCGCCTACGAGCGCAAAAAGAAGCTGGCCCAAACCAGTGAGTCGTCCAATCCTCTTGGAGGAGCTGCACCGGGCAGCTGTATAGGTGCCCAGTCTGGCATGCCGGCTATTATGAACGAGAGCAAGAACTGCACGATATCATGACCGCCTCCCATGCTGCCGCCGCCGCCGCTAAATCTGAGCAGCTACTACATACTGGACACCATTCTGGAGGAGCAAAGCCTAAGTCTGCTGCCCGAAAAGAAGCCCGGTTGCCTGAGGCGTGTCTGGAATTTCTTTGGCCTAGGCAAGCCGCGTGCCTCAAATGCACAACGTCTCTATAGCGTCTAGATTGGGGTTAGGGTAATGTAAATAAACATATCGTTCGAAATACAAATACAAAATATTATTAACTATAATTCAAGTAAATTGGCAACTTCGGTCGTATTTAAAAGCGAGCTGGAAAATGCAATTTTTTTTTGTATAGATTTCTCTATATTCCTAATTTCATATCTTTTAGTTTCCAACTAACAAGTATCGAAACAATTTAGTTTAGAACAACGAAACTCTATTCTTATCAAAACTTTGTACAAAGCTAAAAAGTATATCAATAATGCATTTACATACATATATTATATACTACTATATATACATACATATATTAGTCTGTTAGTTATAAAGCTAGGAATCTGCCAGCCACAAATCGCAAAAACACAATCAACGAAACAATAAAAATTTGATACATTAATCAACTGCCAACAAAAGAATTTTGCATATGTAAAACAAATCAATAAAATGTTAAAATACAATAATAGAGACGCGAAAGGAGATCGAAAGTCTTCGGATAGTAAATGTGCAATAACTTAAGTTATGATGGAAACTTCCCCCTCCAAAAACACAGTCGACATTGTTACAATTATATACAATTCTTTACATAAATACATATATATATATATACATATATATGTGTATGTGTATATGCAAAGAGGTTTCTATTCAGTTTTGTGGTTTCTTTTGCGTTTTGACAACTTTCAAGATTCTTTTGTTTTTCAGTTTTATGTAATGTTTCAGCTTTCGCCCGAGCGTGAAAGTGAAAGAGTTATGTAAAACGGAATGTGTCAAGAATATTTAAGAAAGTTTTGTAATAACAATGAAAACGCAAAAAATTGGAGGACAAGTTCTAAAGTTGAAATTATACCTAATCCTATAATATGAGTACGAATGTCTGGAACGAATACATATGATGAGTTTTAAGTATTACGGATGTCTTCAATTTGAAATTAGTTAAGTATATAATTAAAATTAAAGTCAGTTTATATGGAATCATAATCAAAAATAAAATGTAAACATATGTGTATTTTAATGTAAATTCAAAACAAAATAGTTTGAACATCTTTATATGCGGGGGACCAGATGCACCCAATAGCCACTCTGTGGAGTCAGCTGGAAGCCACGTGAATCGTCCATAAGATTTTCGACTGTCTTCGGAGAACGCTCGATTCTGTATTTCAGCACTAGATTGTACAACATAGCCTTGGCCTGCATCAGAGCATAACGATTTCCTGCAATAAAAAATAACATACACACATATTATTCGAGTGTTATCTTTTTATAGCTAGAACATACCTATACAGTTTCGTGGTCCTGAGCCGAAGGGCAAATAGCTGTAGGGTACCAGTTCACCCTTGTTCTCATCACTGAAACGCTCTGGGTTGAACTTTTCTGGCTGGGGGAAGAAACGATCGTCCCAGTGTAGACCCGCAATGGGAATATTTATGCGGTCACCCTCTTTAAACTCAAATAACTTGGTGCCATCGTCGTCGTACAGTGTATAGTCCTTGGAGCACTGGCGATCCGTGGATGCGGCGAGGGTCCACTTTCTCAGCGATTCGGAGACAACCATGTCCATATATTTCATTTTGGTCACGGCATCGTAGCTCAGCTGCCCGCCCTTCAGCGACTCTTCGGTCTCCTTGACTTCCTCGTAGAGACGCTCCTGTATTTCAGAATTCTGCAGCAGCTCGTAGGCCGTAGTGCAAATAAGGCTGGCATTGTTCTCGAATGCTGCAAAGAAGAAGATAAAGCACTGAGCGACAAGCTCATCGTCGGTCCAATTCTCTGTGGACTCTTTCTTGGCCTCCATGAGCAGCTGAATCATGTCTGGCCGTACAATATTGTTCTCCTCGCGTTGTTTCATAGCATCGACAACGAGGCGTATAAAAAAATCTGTCTTTTTCTCGTCAAAGATCTGAAATCTCAGCAACTGAAAAGGGTATAACATACATGAATGCGTGCGGATTGGAAATATGTTGAACTATTCCGAACCTTGAAAAGCCAAGGCAATGTAATCGACAGCATAAACTTGTAGAGTGCCTTTCCGCGGAAGAAGGCCACTGACTGGCCAATCTGGAAGAACTCGTTGTTCGGCGACTTGTAGGAGCTAACTTTAAGTCCAAAGGCAGTGGTTGCAATCAAATCATTCGATAACCGATTGCACACCTCCTTCAGCTCGAGTTCAAAACCTTGGCCCGGTTTCACATCTGTCTTCGCCAACTTGTCGAGGTGCTCCATGACCTCTTTGAAACTCTCGTTCATCAGCCCGAACATACTGCGCATCTTGGCGGCGGTGAAGACGGGTGTTAACGTGTTCCGCATGTGCTTCCAGCGCTGATCCTTCATTACGCTCAGCATGTCATTGACCAGACGCTCTTTGGTAGTAAAAAACAATTGGTGGTTGGGAAAGTACTCAAAATCCTTAACGGTTACTTTCTTAATAATTTCGGGATCGTTCACTTGTATCATCGGAGTACGAAAGTTAAAAAAGCCAACCAATTTGCTGGAATATCGATTCATAACACATGAGGTAATATCTTCTTAGAATCGCTTAGAAAACTCACTGTTGACGGGTCCGCGCATAGAACTCGGAGAGTAGCTTCTGGAACGACATCTTGTTCATTACAATTGGTGCATTATTTCCAACAATTGGGAAAGGCTTCTCAAAGGGAAGACCGCGCTCTGCAAACTCATTGTGCTTGAAAGTCGCCCACTTGTAGGCGTATATTATAAGCCCCATCAGGCCCACCAACAGTATCAGAAACATATTTGTGAAATTCAGTCACAATTGACCTTGAAAACTAATGATAGAACACAACCTGCCGCTTCTAATGGTTATGTTGAACTAAACTTTTGTTATGGACTGGGCGCGAATTTATATCGCGCTTCTCTATCTATCCACATATGGTAAGTACTCCGAATACGTTTGGATAGATATAGATGGTATATAATAAAAACAACAAAATATACAATTGCAAATAAACCGGTATAGAACTTGTTATTTCGTGAGAATATCGTTTTTTCACCGTCTCTCTAACAATGCGCTCTTAAAATTAATCTTACTATGATAATATTACAGTCTGGATGCGAGTAGTCGACTTGCAAATACTCTTCGAAATCTTGTTTAGGTATCGTAATATTATAATAACAAATTTAAATTTGTATTGCAAATGTAAATGCTAAAAATGCAACTTGTTAAGTTTAAAAATACCTTGGAGAATCTTAACGCTACATTATTTTAATGTACCGAACATTGATCAGCTGACTATAACATAATAATTTTTCGAAAGTTAATGTAGCACGTATTTCATTCAGTGTACGTGTGTAAGTTGAAAAAAATTAACGTATTTTTAAAGGGTAAGAATTGTATGACGTTGGGCGTCTTGTCAACAATGAATCATTTTTAGTTTTATCAAAATACTAAAATGTATATTTCCGTGACTCATACTCTGATTAAATTAAGTGCTTTGCTAGATACTTAAAAAGTTTAACATAATGGAATATAATATAATCAAAAACAAATGAGATCTATAATAGATTAATGTGTAGATTGCAAGAGTGTGACCGCATGACCGTTAAAATATCAACTCGTAATCGCAGACCGGCTGCGGCGCTTGAATGTTGCGATAACAAACAGAAAAACAGAGAGTAAAGTGGCTAGAGAGGGATAAAGAGAGAGAGATTGAGAGCAAGAACGAGAGAATATTTTATTCTTATCTTCATAATACAAATAAATAAATATATACAAATATTTCCTATCGATGCAATGCAAAGTAAACTCTCTGAATAAACATGTATATTACTGAAGTAGCGTAATGAGTGAAATTTATACTATGGTATGAAGGACTGATGAAATTTTTTGTTAATAAATGTAAGGGATTGATTAACATTTGATACTATAGTAAGAAAACGATATCAACTTCTCTCTCAATAAACAAGTGAGAGGGATCTAGTCTAGTCATTGTGTATCGACATGCAAACTTATTACAAAATAAATTCTGCGCTTACTACATATTCATCATTCAATTAAGGCATAAGCTTTATAAAAGTCTCAATATACAAGACATTTTACATACATACATACTTCCTACTGAAAAATAGTTAGTAGTAAAGTTTTAAGTACTCTACAATTTGGTAAACATATCTCTACTATGGATATATTCCATTTCCAACAATTTGAATTAATTTTGTGTAATAGACTTCAAGTTTAATCAAATGATATTGATGAAAGCATGATGAGATAAGATTAAGATTGTGTCTGTCAGTTTGATAAAATGATTATATTAAACACAGCAGATAGCTGATCGACTTTCTGGCTAACTTTTATGCAATGTCTTAGAACTTTACTTTGTGACACACAAATGATGACATAAAGTTGTAAGCGAGCCATAACAAAACAAAACTATTAAACAACTATCGAAGAAACCGCATTGTTTGCATTTACAGTCTGAAAAATTTAACATGTTGACCAATTCGTCGGCCTCAAAGCAGACTGTGACTCAGGGGAAGAGTTAGAGTACGACAAAATACTACACAGAATGATAGAGGTAAACAGTTAAATAGCAAATTAGCCGCGAGCGTTATAGCAAAATACCTGTAATTAAATATTTAGTCAGTTTGCTTAGGAGAGACCCGGAGAGATGGATGGTTGGATGGTTGCTTGTCTTCTTTGACGGTTGATTGCCAGACTGTGACTGGCACTTTCAAGCTTGGAAATTTGCAAATAGCTTGGCATTTGCTCCCAGTAGCCGTGTGTCAGAGACAGAGTGTGTGAGAGGGCGAGAGAGAAAGGGAAAATGTCTTCCACATTCTGTGGACTATAATAAATGACAATGCAGGGGTGGAATTGGCTGCATTTACATAAATTGCCTACACTGATAAAAACATATATATTGCCCAGTTACGGCAATATTTCTGAATGCATTTATACAATTGATATTGATTAACAAACTCATTTATTGTTCACTACAACCGCAATTGCAAAGTATTTAAGAACATAATCAAGCTCAGAAAAATGGATTCAATAAAAATTGGATTAGCAATGCAATATTATTTTGACTTTATTAATAAACTACGCGATCAAATTTAAAAAATAATTGCAAATCATTTGGAGCAACTCTTATTTTCTAACATTGTATAAGCCATTTTGAATAATCATTTTTAAGTAATTTAATTTTTATCAGCATCACTGGCCAATATATAAATACCCATCCGTATGTCCATCAATTTAAGATTTCCATATTTTTGATGCAGGTAGTACATATTTTAGCTAGGACTGTTATTACTGGTCTAACATTTTGGGACAAAATTATCAAGAGCTGCATAGGTAGGTTGGGTAGTTGAGTCTGGTAAAAATAATCTATTACTTATGAAGTCAAGTCAAGCTTTTACATAATATTCCAGAAATTTCCCATAATACGATTTTTTTTTTTTTTTTTGGAGGAGTTAGCAAGGAACACAGTATCATCCGCGTATGTGGGAAGCAGCGTGTTTCTGGCTACCGGAATCGGCAAGTCCGCGGTGTACAATGTGTACAAGGCAGGTCCGAGGACACTACCCTGTGGTACACCCGCTCCGATGCGGCGGATAGTTGATCACTCGCCTCTAACTTCAACCATAAAAGAACGGCCAAGCAGGTAGGACCTCAGCAGTAAATATTGCGCCGATGGTAGTAGGGACTTAAGCTTAAAAAGCAGGCCATCATGCCATACGCGATCAAACGCTTGCTGGATATCCAGGAAGACGGCAGAGTTGTGCTGCTTATTTTCCAGGGCCTCGAGGACATGCTGTACTACTCGATGAAATTGGTACAACAAATGTTAAACTGATTTTTGGAAGTACACGGAGTGCTAGGAGCTTGCTCCACCTCTGTCGCGGGTTGGCCTGGTACTGCAGTACCGCCAGGATTCGGCCCAACTTAATAATAAATGAAACCGTTGTTGAATGATGGCTGCGAACATCTGACTGCCGAAGAGTTGCATACTTTTAAGCAGTTCGATTTAAATGCTAAATTTAAAAGAAGTTATTGCATACTTTGAAGAGCGTGTATTTGAGGTTATTCTACAATTAAATCGTTTAACTAAACATTTCTGTTCGCCTGTTATTTTGATTGGGAAAAAAAGCGATCACATGTGAAATATTGATTTTTATTTTCATAGGAGCTTGCTCCAGCTCTGTCGCGGTTTGGCCTGGTATTGCATTACCGTCAGGATTCGGCCCAACTTAATAATAAATGAAACCAGTTAAATCGTTTAACTAAACGTTTCTGTTCGCCTGTTATTTTAGTCGGGAACAATACGAAAACTCGAAGTAAAAAGCGCTCATATGTGAAATATTGATTTTTATTTTCAAAGGAGCTTGCTCCACCTCTATCGCGGGTTGACCTGGTATTGCAGTACCGCCAGGATTCGGCCCAACTTAATAATAAATGAAACCGTTGTTGAATGATAGCTGCGATCATCTGACTGCCGAAGAGTTGCATACTTTTAAGCGGTTCGATTTAAATGCTAAATTGAAAAGAAATTGTTGCATACTTTGAAGACCTTATATTTGAGGTTATTCTACAATTAAATCGTTTAACTAAACATTTCTGTTCGCCTGTTATTTTAGTCGGGAAACATAGGGCTTTTTGATCATGGTTTTGCCCCTAACTCAATCCTACATTTAAAGTTAAAAACGTGATAATGGGTCGGAAGACAAGTAAAAATTATAGCCTGAAAATCGGTATATCGATATATGGGCATAGGTCGAAACTTCAAAATGCCATAACTTCGTCAAAACTCAACTCAGATTAAAAAGCGATGGCTTTTTGATCATGGTTTTGCCCCTAAATCAATCGTACATTTAAAGTTGAAAACGTGATTTTGAGTCGGAAGACAAGTAAAAATTATAGCCTGAAAATCGGTATATCGATATATGGGCATAGGACGAAACTTCAAAATGCCATAACTTCGTCAAAACTCAACTCAGACTAAAAAGCGAGGGCTTTTTGATCATGGTTTTGCCCCTAAATCAATATTACATTTAAAGTTGAAAACGTGATTTTGAGTCGAAAGACAAGTAAAAATTAAAGCCTGAAAATCGGTATATCGATATATGGGCATAGGACGAAACTTCAAAATGCCATAACTTCGTCAAAACTCAACTCAGACTAAAAAGAGAGGGCTTTTTGATCATGGTTTTGTCCCTAAATCAATCGTACATGTAAAGTTGAAAACGTGATAACGGGTCGGAAGACAAGTAAAAATACTGGCCTAAAAATAGGCATTTGGGTATAGGTCGAAACTTCAAAATGCCATAACTTCGTCAAAACTCAACTTAGATTAAAAAGCTAGGGCTTTTTGATCATGGTTTTGCCCCTAAATCAATCGTACATTTAAAGTTAAAAACGTGATATTGGGTCGGGAGACAAGTAAAAATTATAGGCTGAAAATCGGTATTTGGGCATAGGTCAAACTTCAAAATGCCATAACTTCGTCTAAATTCAACTTTGATTAAAAAGCGAGGGCGATAGCTGCGATCATCTGACTGCCGAAGAGTTGCATACTTTTAAGCGGTTCGATTCTAATGCTAAATTGAAAAGAAATTGTTGCATACTTTGAAAGGCGTGTATTTGAGGTTATTCTCCAGTTAAATCGTTTAACTAAACATTTCTGTTCGCCTGTTATTTTAGTGGGGAAACATAGGGCTTTTTGATCATAGTTTTGCCTCTAAATCAATCGTACATTTAAAGTTGAAAACGTGATATGGGTCGGAAGACAAGTAAAAATACTGGCCTCAAAATAGGCATTTGGGCACAGGTCGAAACTTCAAAATGCCATAACTTCGTCAAAAGTCAACTTATTTTAAAAAGCGAGGGCTTTTTGATCACGGTTTTGCCCCTAAATCAATCGTACATTTAAAGTTAAAAACGTGATTTTGAGTCGGAAGACATGTAACAATTATAGCCTGAAAATCGGTATATCGATATATGGGCATAGGACGAAACTTCAAAATGCCATAACTTCGTCAAAACTCAACTTAGATTAAAAAGCGAGGGCTTTTTGATCATGGTTTTGCCCCTAACTCAATCCTACATTTAAAGTTAAAAACGTGATAATGGGTCGGAAGACAAGTAAAAATTAAAGGCTGAAAATCGGTATCTGGGCATAGGTCGAAACTTCAAAATGCCATAACTTCGTCAAAACTCAACTTAGATTAAAAAGCGAGGGCTTTTTGATCATGGTTTTGCTCCTAAATCAATCGTACATTTAAAGTTAAAAGCGTGATTTTGAGTCGGAAGACAAGTAAAAATTATAGCCTGAAAATCGGTATATCGATATATGGGCATAGGTCGAAACTTCAAAATGCCATAACTTCGTCAAAGCTCAACTCAGACTAAAAAGCGAGGGCTTTTTTATCATGGTTTTGCCCCTAAATCAATCGTACATTTAAAGTTGAAAACGTGATTTTGAGTCGGAAGACAAGTAAAAATTATAGCCTGAAAATCGGTATATCGATATATGGGCATAGGACGAAACTTCAAAATGTCATAACTTCGTCAAAGCTCAACTCAGACTAAAAAGCGAGGGCTTTTTGATCATGGTTTTGCCCCTAAGTCAATCGTACAATTAAAGTTGAAAACGTGATTTTGAGTCGGAAGACAAGTAAAAATTATAGCCTGAAAATCGGTATATCGATATATGGGCATAGGTCGAAACTTCAAAATGCCATAACTTCGTCAAAGCTCAACTCAGACTAAAAAGCGAGGGCTTTTTGATCATGGTTTTGCCCCTAAGTCAATCGTACAATTAAAGTTGAAAACTTGATTTTGAGTCGGAAGACAAGTAAAAATTATAGCCTGAAAATCGGTATATCGATATATGGGCATAGGACGAAACTTCAAAATGCCATAACTTCGTCAAAACTCAACTTTGATTAAAAAGCGAGGGCGATAGCTGCAATCATCTGACTGCCGAAGAGTTGCATACTTTTAAGCGGTTCGATTCTAATGCTAAATTGAAAAGAAATTGCTGCATACTTTGAAAGGCGTGTATTTGAGGTTATTCTCCAGTTAAATCGTTTAACTAAACATTTCTGTTCGCCTGTTATTTTAGTGGGGAAACATATTGCTTTTTGATCATAGTTTTGCCTCTAAATCAATCCTACATTTAAAGTTGAAAACGTGATATTGGGTCGGAAGACAAGTAAAAATTATAGGCTGAAAATCGGTATCTGGGCATAGGTCGAAACTGCAAAATGCCATAACTTCGTCAAAACGCAACTTAGATTAAAAAGCGAGGGCTATTTGCATCATAGTCGTGCCCCTAAATCAATCCTCCAGTTAAAATTAAAAACGTGATATTGGGTCGGAAGACAAGTAAACATTATAGGCTAAAAATCGGTATCTGGGCCTAGGTCGAAACTTCAAAATGCCATAGCTGCGGCGAAACTACGTAGATTAAAAAGCGAGGGCTTTTTGATCATAGTTTTGCCCCTAAACCAATCCTACATATAAAGTTGAAAACGTGATATTGGGTCGGGAGACAAGTAAAAATTATAGGCTGAAAATCGGTATCTGGGCATAGGTCGAAACTTCAAAATGCCATAACTTCGTCAAAACTCAACTTAGATTAAAAAGCGAGGGCTTTTTGATCATAGTCTTGCCCCTAAATCAATCCTACATTTAAAATTAAGAACGTGATATTGGGTCGGAAGACAAGTAAAAATTATAGGCTGAAAATCGGTATGTGGGCATAGGTCGAAACTTCAAAATGCCATAACTTCGTCAAAACTCAACTCAGATTAAAAAGCAAAGGCTTTTTGATCATGGTTTTGCCCCTAAATCAATCGTACATTTAAAGTTGAAAACGTGATTTTGAGTTGGAAGACAAGTAAAAATTATAGCCTGAAAATCGGTGTATCGATATATGGGCATAGGACGAAACTTCAAAATGCCATAACTTCGTCAAAACTCAACTCAGATTAAAAAGCGAGGGCTTTTTGATCATGGTTTTGCCCCTAAACCAATCCTACATATAAAGTTAAAAGCGTGATATTGGGTCGGGAGACAAGTAACAATTATAGCCTGAAAATCGGGATATCGATATATGGGCATAGGTCGAAACTTCAAAATGCCATAACTTCGTCAAAACTCAACTCAGATTAAAAAGCGAGGGCTTTTTGATCCACGGTTTTGCCCCTAAATTCAATCCTCGGTACATCAAAAGTTAAGAAGCGTGATATTGGGTCGGAAGACAAGTAACAATTATAGCCTGAAAATCGGTATATCGATATATGGGCATAGGACGAAACTTCAAAATGCCATAACTTCGTCAAAACTCAACTTTGATTAAAAAGCGAGGGCGATAGCTGCAATCATCTGACTGCCGAAGAGTTGCATACTTTTAAGCGGTTCGATTCTAATGCTAAATTGAAAAGAAATTGCTGCATACTTTGAAAGGCGTGTATTTGAGGTTATTCTCCAGTTAAATCGTTTAACTAAACATTTCTGTTCGCCTGTTATTTTAGTGGGGAAACATATTGCTTTTTGATCATAGTTTTGCCTCTAAATCAATCCTACATTTAAAGTTGAAAACGTGATATTGGGTCGGAAGACAAGTAAAAATTATAGGCTGAAAATCGGTATCTGGGCATAGGTCGAAACTTCAAAATGCCATAACTTCGTCAAAACTCAACTTAGATTAAAAAGCGAGGGCTTTTTGATCATAGTCTTGCCCCTAAATCAATCCTACATTTAAAATTAAAAACGTGATATTGGGTCGGAAGACAAGTAAAAATTATAGGCTAAAAATCGGTATCTGGGCATAGGTCGAAACTTCAAAATGCCATAACTTCGTCAAAACTCAACTTAGATTAAAAAGCGAGGGCTTTTTGATCATAGTTTTGCCCCTAAACCAATCCTACATATAAAGTTAAAAACGTGATATTGGGTCGGGAGACAAGTAAAAATTATAGGCTGAAAATCGGTATCTGGGCATAGGTCGAAACTTCAAAATGCCATAACTTCGTCAAAACTCAACTTAGATTAAAAAGCGAGGGCTTTTTGATCATAGTTTTGCCCCTAAATCAATCCTACATTTAAAATTAAGAACGTGATATTGGGTCGGAAGACAAGTAAAAATTATAGGCTGAAAATCGGTATGTGGGCATAGGTCGAAACTTCAAAATGCCATAACTTCGTCAAAACTCAACTCAGATTAAAAAGCAAAGGCTTTTTGATCATGGTTTTGCCCCTAAATCAATCGTACATTTAAAGTTGAAAACGTGATTTTGAGTTGGAAGACAAGTAAAAATTATAGCCTGAAAATCGGTGTATCGATATATGGGCATAGGACGAAACTTCAAAATGCCATAACTTCGTCAAAACTCAACTCAGATTAAAAAGCGATGGCTTTTTGATCATGGTTTTGCCCCTAAATCAATCGTACATTTAAAGTTAAAAGCGTGATTTTGAGTCGGAAGACAAGTAACAATTATAGCCTGAAAATCGGTATATCGATATATGGGCATAGGTCGAAACTTCAAAATGCCATAACTTCGTCAAAACTCAACTCAGATTAAAAAGCGAGGGCTTTTTGATCATGGTTTTGCCCCTAAATCAATCGTACATTTAAAGTTAAAAGCGTGATTTTGAGTCGGAAGACAAGTAACAATTATAGCCTGAAAATCGGTATATCGATATATGGGCATAGGACGAAACTTCAAAATGACATAACTTCGTCAAAACTCAACTCAGATTAAAAAGCGAAGGCTTCCATGGTTTTGCCCCTAAATCAATCGTACATTTAAAGTTAAAAGCGTGATTTTGAGTCGGAAGACAAGTAACAATTATAGCCTGAAAATCGGTATATCGATATATGGGCATAGGACGAAACTTCAAAATGACATAACTTCGTCAAAACTCAACTCAGATTAAAAAGCGAAGGCTTCTTGATCATGGTTTTGCCCCTAAATCAATCGTACATTTAAAGTTGAAAACGTGATTTTGAGTCGGAAGACAAGTAAAAATTATAGCCTGAAAATCGGTATATCGATATATGGGCATAGGACGAAACTTCAAAATGCCATAACTTCGTCAAAACTCAACTTAGATTAAAAAGCGAGGGCGATAGCTGCGAACATCTGACTGCCGAAGTGTTGCATACTTTTAGGCGGTTCGATTTAAATGCTAAATTGAAAAGAAATTGTTGCATACTTTGAAGATCGTTTATTTGAGGTTATTCTACAATTAAATCGTTTAACTAAACATTTCTGTTCGCCTGTTATTTTGATTGGGAAAAAAAGCGATCACATGTGAAATATTGATTTTTATTTTCATAGGAGCTTGCTCCACCTCTGTCGCGGGTTGCAGCGAAAAAATAATTTTATTTTTATTTTATTTTATTTTTATGCGTGTGATTTTTTCGTGTTACTCTCTCTCTCGATTTGAAACTATCGACGCCCGCGAGCAGTTCTGCTGGTGCAAAACTAATTTTGCAAGACGCCCTACTCTGCGTGATTTGTGCGTGCGCCGCCACCACTCTGATTTACTGACTGTAGAAACTTAACCCAGGATAGTGGGAAATATTTTCTAATATACATTTATAGATTGCATATTGTGTATTAACTATTGTGATATTGTAATAACAATATTATCAAACCGATTTTCTATTATACTTCAGCGGAAATTGCAATTTGTGACTGAATTACAGGCAATCGAAACTTCTCAACATGGTCATCACTCTCATTGTTGTGGGAATCAGTTACAATGTAAGTACGCAGATTATTTACATTTTGTGCAATACTATTTTGCAGCAAGCACTGCATATATGAGTAATGCGGCTTGTGAGCGCTACACAAATGTTGCCTACTATTATTACTATTACTATTATTAACCGTCATAAGACAACTTTTAATTTTAATGGAACTATTCTTCAAGTGGAATTTTTTCAGAAGGCTAATGTGTACAAGCCATGTTTGTTTACTGTGATCATTGATGTGTGTCGATTTTTAGAGAAAGCCATTCAATCCATATATTATTGCAGATTTTTCTGGATTTTACCAACTTTAACCACACATGTACCTATATGGCAAGTATTACGTAATGAACTTTGATTGATTTTTTCAATACTTGTTATGTCACAAATATTAGGGTCCACAGATCGTTAAGCGATTTTATTTTAGATCATATCTTCGAACTGGTGATTATGTGTTGGCAATATCTTGGCTCTTCGATGATAAGAAACGTTTACTATGCCTTTAAAGAGGATTTGTAATTAACATACTTACCCCCAGAATCATTCAACAGGAGAATGGTAGATAAATTCCAGAAATGTTTAAAGTACTGTTTTGCTTGTTTGTTAATACCTCTGGTAAAAAATAATGGATTATTATAATCAAGCCTAAGAATATTAAAATATTATACTCATTACTACCGGCTACTACATTTTTTGTACTAACTATTTTATAATATTAAAAAGAACCAAATAAATAAATAATGACATCTTAATTGCATAATTTTATTTTAAGTTTACGTTTGATACGAAATGATCACGCATTGGTGCAATAACATGGACTAATTTAAAAATGGTAAGATATTTGTTCGAGTGTAATTGTATCTATGAATGGGGCCATAGGGTTTATTCACCCGTTCGCACATTACTTTCATTTTGTCAAGGAGTGGTTGCTGCTCTTATGTAAACGCTTTTAAAATTTTATTCGCGAGCTAAAGCGTCAAAGTAACTGTGTGTGTGAGTGTGTGTGGGTGTGTGTGTGTTTTCATATGTACTTGGATACGTATGGGTAAGTGAGTGCAGTTTATCAAAGCGGGACAGCAGTTTCTAGCTGCCAGCTGCCAGTTGCCAATTTCATTCAGTTTCTATCTCAGTCAGAGTCAGAGTTAGAGTCGGAGCCATAGTCCTTGGTCCTGTATTCCTGTCTGTGCCATTCTTTTTTTATGCTCAAATCATGCTGCATCATTAAATCTGTATGCTGTACTGTGTGAGGGATGCGGTTGCTGTTGTAGTTGTATTTGTATATGTATGTTGCTGTTCTTTGTGCTTTTTCTGTTTCGCTTTAACATTTGCTTTCGCTATTCTGGATTTGGCCCGTTCCAAAAACTTTACGCGCTGGCTTTTCATTTCTATGCACAAGAATTTATGGCTTTCAACGTTGATTTTGCTTGGCGTTTTTTATGTGTTTTTAAGTAGTCGTAAAACGTAACACTTGATGAGATATTAAACGCTGTTTATGCTCACCACTCACACACACACAAAAAAGGGATGCTCAGCGAAGGATTCCGTAAATTTTGACCCACACACATTGTTGCACTTTGTTTGATTTGATAGCATTTTAAATATTGATTTAGCATTTTTCATTATTTCCGTGGGGCGGCGTTTTGATGGGCGTTTAATAGAATTGATGGGGCATAAAAGCAAAAGCTAAAGTCCTGAACTTCCAATGTAATGCGGCCAGCATGTAAATGATTAGCTAAGCGAGTGAATGACACCTGCCACAAATGTCAGACGGCAGCATAAAGAGACCACAAAAACCGCTGCGAAGCTACGGATGCAGAAGTAGAGCTGAGGACCTTGTCAGTGTCTGCAAACTTGTCAATGAGCGCCAACTAAATATTTTATTAGGCTGTCGGCAAACAAACACACACAGGACTACATGAGTGTGAGTGTGTGGAAATGAGTGTAGTCGTGATTGCGTGAAATTTAGTAGTGCTTGGCTTGGCCATGTGCAAGTATGTGTGTATGTGTGTATGTGTGCGAGTGTGAATGATGTGAGGCAGCAGCAAACAGCCTCAGACATGTAGCTGCCGCTGCTGATGAGACTCATCATGACGATGATGATGTGGCTGATGATGAGGACGTTGAGGATGCTGCTGAGGCCATAACAAAGAACTTGATGAAGTTGCCTTCGGTCGGACTCACAGGCTCTGGAGAATTTGGCGACGTTGCCGGCAAAGTTGTTGACTCTTTATATATATATATTATGTGTATGTGTGTGTGTGTGTGTGTGTGTGTGAATGTCTTGGGCTGCTCACAATTGGCTGTACGTGTGTAACATTTTTAAGTAGCTTTTCTTTTTCCGTGTTTGCCAGTTGTGCTCTGTATGTGCCTCAAGTCTGTTTGTTTTATGGCGGCGTTTGTTTTAACTTGGTCGCATCATATGAACAAAATGCTGTGTGTGGCAACATATGTTTTCAATTTGCCAGCAAATGGAAAAACTTGATTGAATTCCATGAAATGAAGATCGATGCGACTGACTTTAAGTAGCTGCCCTTACGCTTTAAGTAGCCGCCGCACAAATATGCAAAGTCTGTCATCAGTCAAAGTCGTTGCCAGGCACAAGTTTAGCTCCCCAAAGAGTCGCACAAATTACGTTTGCGGCGTCTATGGCCACACACACTCGCAGAGGCAGGCACATCAATCATACGCAACGTGTTGCGCTGGGAGGCGACTTTTGCATTTCGCTCCATGATGCATGCAACGCCTGGGGAATTGTCCTCAAGCGTTGCCAACTGGCTCTCGGCTACTTGCTCTCTCGCTGCCATTCGCTGAATGCGTCGCCTAATTGCATGCCACCATATTTTGAGGCAACTTCATGCTTCCCCTTTTAATTGCAGACCAGCCACGAGGCATGAGGAGAAGTCGCTCACTTGCCGAAAATTAATATAAATTGTGAAATTAAATGCAAACTTTTACTTTGCCAGACAAACAGACAGCCATAGAGTGAGAGGGGCGAAAGACAGAGGGACTGTTCGCTGTTCGTGTGGGCTTGGATGTTACTCCATCTCCATTTTAGTGTTGGGTGCGTGTCTTCTTGGCGCAAATGCTTCGTGCTTTTCTACATGATTCTAAGATATCTAACAATACTCGGCCCAAAAAGTTTTCCGAAATTTCTGCATATGAGGAATTAGTGTACACTGAAATGATTCTTTAAAAACAAATAAGCTTCAAGAATAATGTTCTACAAACTAAATTTTTGAGTTTCTGCCTAAAAAGACTTCCATAAACTATTGGCCAAAATGGAAACTTTTCGTAGTTAGCTTTATGTTTTCGGTAGACAACTTTTATAATATATATTATTCCTATATGTTCAATTAAAAATGGCCATTTTAGATTGCAAAAATGTCTGTGACTGTCGTAATGATCAACATTTTTATTCGTGTCAATTTTACTGGTTGGCTTATATATTATAATATATTCCAGATTTTGTTCATCTCTAATCTGCTTAGGAATTCAAATGCTGTCGCCTATATGGCTGGCATACTCTACGCCATTTGCCTTGTCTCACAAGTATTGTACATGTCGTGCCTGAGTGTGTGTGTGTGTGTGTGTGTGTTGTGCGTGTGTATGTGTCCTTTGGCTGACATTCATTTGGAATTCGCACAGCGTAATGATGACTTGGAGCTGCTGTTGGAGCCGCTCAACTTTTTGCATATTACGCACTTGGTCACGTACGTTTCGCATATTTATTTGCATAAGCTTGGAAATTCGCAGCTCTAGCGGCTTCAAGCTACAGTTGGCAGAAGAATTAGCTCAATTAGGGTGTCGCTGTCTGCGCTATATTGTAAGTTTAACTTTGAGCAGCAGCTTTGATAAACGTCTTTGCTGATAACAAGTTAAAGCGAACAAAGGTAATCTGGGTGGACACGGTAATTGGGCAGAGGCAGTTCGTGAATTATGGCAAGCACTTATGAATTTTTAGAATTTTTGTATTTTTATTATTTATGCGGCATTTCATTTTGTTGTTGCTGTTTGGTCGCAAGTTCAATGGCTGCTGCCCCAAAAAGCAAGCAACGCAATTTTTCATTTCGCATGTTACAATGCTAAGTGCTTCCTGCGCCGGCGGCCAGCAGTCGACTCCTCCCTCTCCTCAGGCAGGTTGTGGGGTGAGTGTTGTGGCACATCAACTTTTGCTGCCACGCCATAATATTAATTGCGCCTTGCTACTCGCAGCAGCGTCGGCAAATAAAAGAGGCGACGCCGACGGCCACTTAAATGCCATTACATTTTTATACATTTTATGAATGTGGTGCGTGTGTGTATTTCCGTAAATAGGTGTGTGTGTGTGTGACTGCCCTGAAATTTTATAATTATTCAGTGCTCGCTTTGCGTTATGCATAATCGCCTTTGTGGCCGTTTTACGCGCCTGCAGCCATTTGGCCAGCTATTAAAGTCGTTTTAAAGCAGCCCCAAAAGACGATGGCTCGCAGCTATTTGCATAGCAGCAGTTGAGCTTTATTTCTGTTGCTATTGTTGCGTTTGGCATGATTATTACTTTGCTGGAGCAGCTGCGCCCAGCTTTGCCAATCAATGCGACGCCAGCAACAAACAAACACACGCCGTCCACACATGCTACTCGCTTGTAGACTAGTTGGTTGGCATCGTCAGGGATTGCTTCCAGTTTCAGTTCTAGCTTTTGCCGTGTCGCGTCTGCATCAAATGACAAATTGTCTCATCCGTCAGTGGGTGAGTAACAGTTACAACAGGGAAGGTTTTGCCAGCGCGCTTGGCACAACAATCATTATCATTGTCTACGTTTTTCTGTCATTTTTTTTTTTTTTGCACCGGGGCAGGCGCTGACTGTTGCGAATGCCCCATTGACAGTTATACTCAGATGTTGCTGTACCTCACTCGTGTGCAGCTCAGATGTTTTTGACAAGCTGCCTCTTTGCTCGTCTCGCCTTGTGACATCATTCATTATATTTCATTGCTGCAGACACCACACACTCGCAACAGCGAGCAATGCAAACATCATCTTGACTGGCAAGGAAACCGAAGGAAATGAGTGCCACTCTCCACAGCTGCCAGATGAGTAATGGAGCCTCCACTTCTGTCGCCCGTCTACCCCGTCGCCCCTCATCTGTCGCCGGCATGCAAAAGGAATAGACGTGCTGCGTGGTGGATTGCATATGTTCGCACTTAAGTATCTCCAAGACATGCAGAGTAAGTGACAGTGTTTGCAATCTATATACTATACAAATTATTATGTCTGCTCATTCAAGAAATATATATTCGTTTAATAAGAGAACAACTTACTTTAATAAGAGAATTCTTACTTCAAGTATGCCAAAGAAGTAATGTATCTACCTTCTTTCAAATTGTATTTTAAAATGGTCAAAAGTGGAGTTTTTCTTTCGATCTAAGCTCGAAATAGTTAAGACACATTTGCTTTGATTAAAATAAATATACATGAACTATATTATCTATCATTGTGTGCAGTTGTGCTTATTCCAGCATCTGCATTTACTGCATGGCTATAACAGGGAGCAGCTACCCTTTTATTTTAAGGCGGTTTGGAATACCGATTTCCAGAGCACATCTAATGAGCAAAGTTTCAATTATATCGAAGCTTTGCACTTGCCTTAGTCTAAGCTCCTGCCGAAACAAATCGAAGCAAATACAAACAAAGCTAACGGGCACCCATTCCACTTTTTGAGGCAACCCTCCAATGCCAATAAAACCAAAAGCAAGGAGGCAAAAAGTTTATGTGTTTTTCAACGATTGCTGGCTAAATCACAGCTAAATCTCTGCGAGCAGTTGGAAAAACAACCATCAAGACTTTTATTTGTTTGTCGTTTGCCGTTTTTTTCTTTTTCTTTTTTAAATGTAAACTGATAAAAACAATTGAACGCAAACAGAAAACGGGGAGACAGAAAAAGTAATCTTTAAATTAAGGGGCGAAAGCTTGGGGAGGGTGCGTGCCGCTGAAACTGGGAATACCCTCAGCCATCGCTGCTCCCCTCATATAAATATATATATATATATATATATATATACATGTGTATCCAAGTAAAGTCATTTCATTTCGATTTGAATTGAAATTGCGGCAGCAGTTCTTATACCCTAGGACCAATAGAAATGTGTTAAATGGGTATACTGACGTCGTGGACATATGCGAAACAGACAAAAGAAAGAAATTTCCATCGCAAATGGTAAGAGTATTTTGCATAGATTGCCGTCTAACAGTTTGTCCATTTACACGCGGATCTGAGAGGCTATTAGAGCTAGAATCTTATAGAAGGGTATCTCCGAATCGAGCTTTCTCAGCTTTAGCGCAGTGTGACTTGTGTGCCTTGCTCCGTTTCTTGCAGTCACACATTAAAGCACTTACCGCAAAGTATTCGAGAGTGAGCTACTTTTAATGGCAGTACGCATACATTTATGGGCGCGCAGAAACACACACACACACACACACACACACACATTTTCACATACAAATGCGCCGAGAAGTGAGCTACGTTTTAATTGATTTTTAGGCTGCGGTTCTTGGGCTGCATGTTAAATGCTCATTATGTTTTAATTAACTGCGCACTATTTTCTCGGTAATTCATATTTAGCCCAGTTTTAAGCCGCATGCCTATGTGAGTGTGTTGGCTTACGCTCCGCTGTTTGTTTTATTTAATTAGGCACGGGCACTGCATAATTTTCACATTTACTTTATCTAAATGCGAAATTTATTTTTTCATTATTTAACACAATTTCGTGCCGTGTTTTTTAAGAATTTTTATTAACATTATTATTTTTTTTCGCTTGAGCTGGGAGTGGTTGACCTTGACATTAATAAATAGTTGACAGCAAATATGCCTGGTATAAAATGATATTTTAAGTAATGTGCTGAGGCGGCAATGCAAAATTGAACTATCTTTCAGCAACGACACGTTTTTGTAATGGGATTTAAACAAGATTTTAAATATGTTGAATCTTTAAAAGCTACAGTTTATCGACTGCTCAAGTCAACATTAAGTAGACACAGAACTTAATTAATTCTATAAACTTCTTGTGTTGCTATACACATTTATAGTAGGTGAAGTAGTTTGGCTTGACATTTTAACAGAGTTTTCAGAAACTGTAAGCACTTTTTACCTGGGTCATAATTAAGAACTGTAATGGCTTTGTGACAGCCACTCATGCATCCACACTCCCCCCACCCACATATGTGTGTGGGAGTTCTGTCCATTTATGGCATTTCCAGGCGGCAGCTTTGAGAGCGACTCCAATGTGAAGAGCTGCGCACTAAGCAGCAGCACTTAGCTGCGTATTTTACAGTTCATTGCATTGTTATATAATTTAACAGGCAAACACCTTGCTTGAGTGCGCACGCCCCCGCCCGCCACACCGTATCCGAGCAGGTTCTTCAGTCGGCAAGAAGCCAGCGGGGTGGCGACTGAATGAATGAAAGGCCAACAATGTGGCAAGTTTATTTGTGCTTAAAAGAGTTTTCAAGCCACCCTCGTCTGCACCCATATCAAGTGCTCATCACACACCCAAAAACCCCCCCACACCCATAAGCACTTATGAAATGGGTTTGGGATTTTCGTATGGCATAAAAAATAGCTACAAAAGATGCCATTAAAAAATCTTTGTGTTGCCACAAATAAATCCAACAAAAAAAAAAACACACACACACACACATTCAAGCTCAATGGGGCTTTACATCCATCAAAGCAAAACTAAGTCGCCGGGCAGCAACAAAAGTTGTTAAGCCTCCAAATGGAAGCTAGAGAACCCCAGTATTTTTTCTCCCATTTCAGATGGCTTAACACATTTTACACTTTGCAATTGTTATGTGAGCGTGTATGTGTGTGGACCACGCCTCCACGTTTTCATACTCCTCACAAACGAGTTCGCAGTTGCAAACAAAGCCAGCGCAATTTTGCATTGCATGCTTTCAGGCGGACATGTAAACTCAAATTTTTTGTAGCGTGACGTCAGGCGCAAAAGTCGCCAAGCGAATCTCGCACATTAACACTTTTTAGCGGGTGGCAGCAATGACAACGCCAATGTCATAAAACGCACTCTCTAAAACTATTTTCGCGGGCGTGTCGTACAATAAATTTCCACAGTTCTCCGCTCTGCACACACAACATGCGCCATTTCCCAAAACTTTAGCCGTAAAAAGCGTCGCGCAAATTTGGAAATCCGCTTTTAAAACGCACATGTGCTCATAGCAAGGCGGCTTTTGTTTCATTTCATTTGCATATTTAGTAAGGGTAGGCAACTGTCATAGGAGCAGCCTGCCCTTCTATCTGCCCCACATCTCGTCCGCCATTCCAGTCTTGCTGCCTGCTGTTCGCGTTCACACGCCGGCCTAAAGTCGTTCTAAATTCGAGCCAAAACCCTCTGCCGCTAGAAGGCAGTGCCAATATGTCAATAAATTTTGCTAGTGTTGACAAAAAAGAAAAAAAAAATAGAACTGACAGTTCAATTTAGGTGCGAATTGAACGTTTGCTAAATTGCCTGTCCAGCTGTGAATAGGCAAAAGAGTTGCATACTTCATCGCTCTTTTTAATTGAATTTAGATATTAAATTTTTAGCCAACACAGCTGGCCTGGAAAGAGAATTGCATTTTTATTTACCCGTGAAAACGCCGGCAGGCAAGACATCTGAGAGCTGCTAAAGCTGCGCAGAAATAAGTGCTGCATTCTTTCAGGCTGTCTTGTAAATAGTACATAGTAAGAAGCTGACAGCTGTGCACACGCTTGATGCTCTCTTTAAGTCTATGAAAGTGCTGCCTACTTTTAAGCGCACTGTTTATTCAAATGATCAAAATTGTGCAGTTCACATCTCTTACCTAGACAACACTCTTTGTCTCTCTCTCTTCCTTTCGGTATGGCTCTTTTATCCCCTCCATCTCCATCTCTCTCGCTCTCACTCTCTCTCATTCTCTCTCTGTGTAAAGCTTTCGACGCTCTGATCGATGTTTGCCTCGAAGATTAGCATACACAGTGAGCAAAATGAAACGAATTTCAGTCAGCAAACGCATCCTCCTTTCAGGTGTGTCGATAGGTGGAGGGAGGAGGGAGGGCGCCAAACTGCATTCAGACAGCATCATTTGTAGAGCCTGGGACCCCAGCTAGTTGGAAGCGCGAGGATGATCGCGTGTGCCATTGCTGCTGCTTCTGTTGTTGTTGTTGTTGTTGTTGCAGCAAGGCAAGGCGAAATTTCCATTTGCAATTCAAATTGAAGACGTTTGAAAGGCGAATCGTTACATAAAGTACCACACAAAATGGAAATAGGCGCAGCCAGAGCCAACAAATGCTGCAACAGCATCTTGATCTTGTCGTTGCTTTTCAGCATTGATACTTTTGGCCCTGCTGTGATTCTGGTTGCAGTTTCCCGTTGGCCATAAATTGATATAATAGCGCATAGCGCTGATTTCAATCAGCTAATTGACATTTTATGATGGACAGCTTGCGACATTAGTCAAACGATCGTCTGATCAATCGAACGATAGATGCCTCGTTTCCGAGACAACATCAAATGTTCGGCTGCTGTGCGTTGTGCAGTTTGCCAAAAAGAGAGTCAAATTGATTCGTTTACGGCGTAGAAGGAATGTGACACTCGTAGCTTCGGTATTGGTGCAGTGAACGCTCAATAACTGAAACACTTTAAGATGTGACCACATAATTCCATATACTGCAAGCCATAATTTATTGTCGCTGATAATTAATAGAATTCCCATTGCACCATTTGAGAGAGTTTTAATGAAACGATCTTTGAAACAATTCTAATTTCTAATTGTCTGCTTGTACTAATTTCACGGCGATCCTTGAATGCTATTGGCCGATGCTCTCCCCACTCTGCGCCCACTTGTGATGCAGATCAGATCGTGGGGCTATCAATTGACTGGGCGGCTGTCAGCATGCCTTAACGGACATTAACAACATGTTGCATCGACAAACGCCTTATTTGATGCCAAAAGATGACGGCGATTTCGAAGAAACTGAAAGGCACGCAAGGCTAAGACGCAAGCGGCAAGCTGCAAGCCAGGCTCAACATTGCAGCCTGCTTAAGGGTCTTCAGACTCGCTTATTTGAGTGCTAATTAACGAGAAGAACTACAACAAGTTCTAAATACGCATCAAGTTGTTCGGGTTGTTGTTGTTGCTGTTGCTGTTGGTGGTACTGTTGCTGTTGCTGTTGCATTTGTACTTGCAGTTTTTCAGCTTAATTTGTCGCGGCAACGTCTCGAATTGGAAAATCCTGTTCCAGTGTTGCATGCCGCATGTGGGCAGCGGCTAGATTGACGTGTCGTTTGTGTCATCTATGTTGTCGTGTTGTAGTTGTTGTTGGTCTTGTCAACTCCCCTCTGGTCAAGTGGTTAAGTGTTTGTCGCCGTCTCTCTTGAAGCGTGTCGAGTTTTTGGTTTTGCATGAACTCCATTCGATGTTGTTGTTAATATTGTTGTTGTCAATGTTGAAAATTGAATGAAAGTTCGCCTCGTTTTCACTGCAAAGTGTTTGGCCAAAACATTTGATTAGATTGCAGCACAATGTACTTGCAAGTGGCTAATTATGCAACTTGTAAAACCGCCTTTAAGAAAGTTGCCAGCAGCTGCAGAGAGTTGCTCTTTATACCAAATAATATGTTCATAGTAATTAACATAAGCAATAATTGTATTTAAATACTTTAGCTTGCACTCCGATTAACTGCATAACTGCATCTAATGAACTGCTCTAGAAATCAATTAAATTGCATTTTATTGCTAGAATAAAACAATTTAAATAATCAAAGACAATTATCATTATCATTGTCAATATAGTTAAAATAATAATGATTATCATTAGAGTTATTAATATTATTATTTTCATTGTTATGACTCTACTTTGTATGGTCCATAGAAAAGGTAAACTATTTCAAACAAAAACTTTTAAAAAATCTGAATATTGGCTCCAGGTCAAGTATTTTTTAATAAGAGTAATCCTTGACCATCCTTAACTGCAATTACATAAATCATATTCGTAACTATTATGGCTTTCAAACTCTTGGACCAGTACCAGAGAAGACACTCTCATTAAGCTACAACATTTAAAGATATATTAAGTGGACATCTAAGCCAATGGCCAAATGCAGAGTATTTAAAATCTTCCAGAAGACGAATCTCGACTGGATTCGAAATATATCGACATTAAAACGGCACTTTGAAGCATATAATTTTAACAGGTTTTTTTTTGATAAGCCAAACTAACAAAATGAAAGTAATTATACAATTAAGGTCGACACCCTACTCCATAATCATCTTTGCCACAGCTGACTTTCAAAGTAGAACAGTTCATAATATATAGTTTGCATATAATAGTAGCTCCCATTGAGAGCGCACGCAGCGTTTATGGAGATTATCTTTTTGCGTCTAGATTATCGCTGTTGCATGCGAAATGCAATTATTTTGTGTAGTTATGTGAACATTTATTGTTTATGCTTAGAAAAATGAGCAGTTGAAGGGTGGCAAGGGGGAGGCTTGAAGAACGTTAAGAGTCATTGTTTGTTCTCTGCTGTTGTTGTTTTATGGCTTGGTCTCTTTCACTTTGGGGGGCTGTGAGCCTTTTGTTTCAAGTATTTTGTTTTTGCTCTATCATCAACTGGTTTTGGGTTACTTGCACGCAGACTCAAACCGAAAGAACACAGAGCCGAGGCGATCACATAATTCGTGTTGCTGTTGCTGGCTCATCATTCTTGTGCTTTTCCGCATGGCTCAAAGACGTTTTGTGGCAAGTTATTTTTATCAGCAACATTTTGCTGCCGTTGCATGCAGCCAACGGCAAAGCCAAAGCCGCAGCCCTAAACGCTGAAGCTGCTGCCCCTCCCTGGTTCTTCTGGCACCCCTTGCACTGTGTCTCCTTTCGACTTTCGCCTGCCTCTTGTCGCCTGTCGACCTGCAGCATCAACTTGTGTCTCAGACTGAGACTCAGACTCTTTTTATCGGCATTCCTTTTTTATACTCTTGTTCAGGATATTACAAGTTTGTCATGGTGTATGTAACAGATTGAAGTAGATAGATAAGTAGTATATATATTCTTGAACAGCATCACTAGCCGAGTCGATATTTCCGTTTCGGAATATTTTTTGTCAGCAGCTGAACTTCATTCGACAAGTATATTTAGTATTCGGTGTGGTTGAGATGACCGTTCTTTGTTTTTGATATTGTTTTTGTTGCCTTGTGCCATTGGCCTGGCTGCCGTGCTGTGTATCTATAAAGACAACAACATCCTGGACACAACAAAAATAACAACAACAACAAGAACAACAACAACAATGGCAACAACAACATCACGATCTTTAACATGTTTTGTCTCGATCAGTGAAATCATTCAATCAGAACGGTCAGCGCCTTGGCAGCTGCGGTCGTTGTCCAGGACAGTCACACATACACAAACACGCACACAAACGAATACACACTCGCGCACGCACACACACGCACACACAGGCACACATGAAAATCTTGAAGCTAAGAAGATCCAGAATAAAGTATTGTCTTGAGATTAGAAGAGCAGTTTGTATTTTATTATAATAATAATCACAAAATCTGAAAGTGTTTCTATAATTTTATGCAGCTTTGCCCACGATTAAGAAACTGTTGCGTACGGTAGCCAAAAGTCATTTGCGATAGTATATAAATAAAAAATATAAGAATGAGGATGAAGGGCGCGAAGCAAGCAGAGAAGATGATATGGCAACAGGCAGTTCTGGCCGCAATTTGGCAAAGGAGGCAGAGCCAAGGGCTCAGTTAGCGAGATTTATTTATGTACTCGCTGCTGGTCACCGATGGCTTGGCCGTAAAGCATGTTTTTAAAATTCCATTAAAATTTATTAGCATTTCACACAAACTGTGCATAAATAACAAATTTCGGTACTTTGATACCCCCCAAAAAACCCAAAAAAAAAAAAAAAACAGTGGTCCGCTGCGTGAACTCCTCCTCCTCCTATCCCTCAGCCCAACACGTTTGCCCCTTCTACCATTTAATGATAAAAAAAAAAATTGGATAAGGCCAAAACTGCGCTTCGCCTCGCCGCGTCTTGAGCGCTTACACAATTTATGTGTACGTGTTGCGTTTAATTGGAACGCACTCGTCTGTGTGAGTGTGTGTGTGTGTGTGAGAAGTTGTGGAACAGTCGATAAACAATTTATGCAATGTTAATGTTTGATTTTGCTGGGGCTGATCTTTTGTTTATCCATGCATTATCTAAACAAATACGAAAATAAAGCATTAAAGCAGCGCATAAAACACGAAATTAGAGTTAATGTGCTGCACGCTGCACGCTGCACACAGTGCGCAGCTTCAATTTGACAGGCGACTAAAACTCAATAGTTGGAAAGCCCTATGCAAGAATGAGGCAGCATCAGCAGCAGCAACAGCAGCAGCAACAGCAAATGCAAACGCAAACACAAAAGCAAAGTGCAACAAGTGCAAGGGCGAACAGCCAACTCAAGTGTGCTGCTTCACACACACGCACACCAACAAACACACACACTCTCTCTCCCTGGGTGCGCGTTCAAGAGAGTGCTTACTGTACCCAGTATTTTATGCAGTCAGAATCAGAAGCAGCTAGAAGCAGCGCACAATTCCTGCGCCTACCTTTCTTATTATACCCTGAACGCATTGAAAATGGGTAACAGGGTATAATGATTGTATACAAATATATGTAACAGGCAGCAGAAAGTATCTCCCATCCCATAATGTAAATATATATATTCTGAATCAGGATAAACAGCTGAATCGATATAGATATGTCCGGCTATCTGTATGAGCTCGCAGATGTCAGAGACTATTAGAGCAATGCCACACTGGAATAAGATTAACAGGGTATATCGCAGTCGAGCTCACTCGTCAGCAGCGTTCTTACTTGTTTTCTCTTACCTTTGTCTGCAGTGCTGCTTGAAATGCAAGGCGTCTGCGTTGCTGCTTCTGCAGCTTCTACTGCTGCTGCTGTGGTGACTATAAATGACAGCCTGCGCAGCCTTTTCACTTTTAGTCTTGAGCAGGCGACGCAGGCGCAATGAACTACAGTAAGTTGAGCCAAGGGCGCTGCTTGCCAGTGTTGTTAACATAGTGCATTTGTTTTTTTTTTTTAGTTTTTCTGCTGCTGCTGCCGCTTTCAATTGCGGCCAATTCCATTAAGGAACGCAATCTGTTTGCCACCGAACTGTTTCAAACGCTGGCCACCGATCGGCAGAATGAAAATGTGATTATCTCGCCAGTTTCGGTGCAGTTGGCTTTGGGCCTAGCCTACTACGGTGCTGAGGGCAGAACTGCCACAGAGCTGCAGCGCACGTTGCATGCCTCGGCCAAGGAGAGCAAGGAAGGCCTCGCCGAGACCTATCATCGCCTGCTGCACTCGTACATCAAGTCGAAGACAGTACTTGAAATCGCTAACAAGGTCTACACACGTGAGGGAGTAAAGGTGTCGCCCCATTTCCGCGAGGTGGCCGAAAAGTACTTTGACTCCGAGGTGGAGGGCCTCAACTTTGAGCATGAGACGAAGGCAGTGGAGCGCATCAACAACTGGGTGCGGCAGAAGACGCAGCAGAAGATCGAGCATGTGGTGGACACCATTGAGCCGGACACAAATGTGGCCCTCATCAATGCCATCTACTTCAAGGCACGCTGGGCGCGTCCCTTTAACGATGATGACACCAAGGATCGCGACTTCTGGCTAAGTGAATCGCAGGCGCTGCAGGTGCCCACAATGTTTGCCGACAATTGGTATTATTATGCCGACTATCCCGAGCTGGATGCCAAGGCAATTGAACTATTCTTCGAGAACATCAATATGACCATGTGGTTCATTCTGCCCAATCAGCGAACCGGCCTCAAGCAACTGGAGCAGCAACTCAAGGGAGTCGACTTCAAGCTGCTCGAGGAGCGCTGGCAGTGGCAAAGTGTCGCCGTCTATCTGCCCAAGTTCAAGTTTGAGTTTGACACCGATCTGAGACCCACATTGAATAAGGTGAGCTTTGGCTTTGGATGGGGAGTGTGTAGTTAATTTTCTTATAGTTATAGACAGCCAAACTCCTTCAACCATCTCATATTTCATCATATCTATAAGATTTTTAACTTCTTGACGGTCGTCCTTCGACTCTTCCCTTTCCAGCTGGGCATCAATGCAATGTTCTCGGATACAGCTGACTTTAGCAACATCTTTGAGGATACGCCAATTGGAACGCGGATTACGAAGGTGCAGCACAAGACCTTCATCGATGTAAACGAGATTGGCTGCGAGGCTGCAGGTGTCAGTTGTAAGTAGCTCTGCCTTTATGCAATCAATGTTGCAACGTTGCAGCTCTGTTATTTTCTGTTTCCACAGATGCTGCTGGAGTGCCCATGTCCCTGCCCCTGGATCCCAAGACTTTTGTGGCCGATCATCCGTTTGTGTTCATCATACGCGATCAGCATGCGGTTTACTTTACGGGACACATCGTAAAGTTCTAGTATACATTTATATTTAAAAATGATAAAATATCATGTTATACCTAATAAAAACATTAATAAACTTTAAATATTTTAAATAAAGCATATTTGGCCATTGGCCTCCGAACAGAAAAAATAAGCGTTTGATGTCGAGCTTAAATCGAGTTAGTAAAGAGAGATACTTCTGGTACTTCTGGAATACTTAGAAAGTACTAGAAAGTGTACTAGAGTTAACCTTTGTCCTTTGTATAGACCCAGAAAGATGAGGGAAATCAAAATTATCTTCATTTTGTAGTCTGTTGAGCAGAATTCTTGTTGGTAAACTTTGCTAGCGTACATAATATCCATATAAAATTAATAACGTACAAAACGTAGGAGTATTGCAGAGGTTAAATAAAATACTTTAATTGTAAACAGTTCGAGATGCTAAAAATAAACACAAGCAGTCGTAATTTTGGGTTAAATTATGGATTGGTGTACGTGCGACCCAAAAAAAAGGCTGAGCAAAATGTAGAATGTAAAAAGAGAAGGCAAAAGAAATGATAAGCCCATAATAATAATGGGCTTTCTTTAATATTGAGAATGCAGCACATTAAGCGATTTTAAAAAGTAAATAAATTCAAAATTAAGATAATATTCATATTATATTTTCGAAGTATATGTATATACTTATTTAAAAGTTGAGCAGTGCTGCAAAGTACCTTCAAAAATGAGTCTAGAGTATTAAATATTCTTAAACGGTTGAGCTCTGGCTTACACGCGATCGGATCGATCAGATAATGAAGCTCTTAAGACATTTGTGGCATTTGTTTTAAAAGCGCCTGCTCCTGCGCCTGCAGCTGCACCTGATGCAACTGCACTGGAAAGGGGCACAAATGTAGAGGCAGAGACAATGGAAGGGGTCTGTTGTCCACTTGAAATTCCACTCACAAAACGAACATGAAACAAAGAAAAACTTGTCAAGCAATACAAACAAATCTAACAAAGGGACAACAGAGTAAGAAAGAGAGAGAGAGAGAGAACGAGATAGAGAGAGGACTGACCGAGCGACCGACCACAAGCGAAGCTAGGGCGCGCTCCAAGAATTACAATTACAACGACAATTACATGCGCAGGCAGAGCTACTAAGGTATAAGCGTGCCCAGTATTCTGTCTGCAACAGCACGAACCAGTATTTTTATCGCTCGTGAGAGAGCGTGAGAGTTGCATTGATGTGTGAAGTTGGCGCTGCCGTTGGGGCCAGTTCGAGCTCGAGAGCGAGTGAGAGAACGGTTTGGTAACGCGCCCCAACCGAGCGAAAGGTGTACAATTGTTGTACGGTCGAGGATCGCTCAGTCTGTGTATTGGTGTCAAGCGAGACAGACGAATTTTGGACGCGCGCACAGAGCACTTGCGTATTTTTGGTTCATTGCCGTTTTGCGTCTCTTATGCGTCGTCTTTGCGTTGCGCGACAAACTGCAGCGTGATCTGCGCAGCTGCCACCGCGCGATTCATGCGCGCGCTCTTCGCCCACGCGTGTGTTTGCTTATCTGGCAGCCAGAATCGGTAGCTGTTTGTTTTTGCTGCCTTTTAAGGGAAACGGCAGCCAGGAATTAAATCCAGAAAATATATCGAAAAAATAGTGACCAGCTTGCACTTTGAGTGTGTGTATGCCAATATTATTTGTGTGTGTCTTTGTGTGTGTGTGTGTGTGTAGTAAGCAGTAAATGGAAAAAGCGCATCAATTATTTGAAATGGTCTTAAATATCTGCATGATTGGCCCGCAGTGCCACAAATGAATGAAGCGCATAAAAATGTTGCAATTAATCCATCGCGTTGAATTTGCCACTTAGGCAACTAGTGTCGATCTTTTCACTTCACAAACGACATATGTATAAAGTGAATCCGAATCCAATTCCAAATCCAGAGGCGAATCCATTGAATGCAATTCGCCTTTCGAACCAGTTTTCCAACAGGCATTGAACCAAATTATTTAACCACACATTCATCACATTTTGAATCTGGTACAAAAACAACAATAATAGCAACAGCAACAAAAGAGTTGAACAAAATTAAACCATAAACGAATTCAGTCGCTTTGTTGTGTGGATTTATGTGCGCGATTAGAAAAGCCGTGACAAAAAATAAATAAATTATAGCCAAAATATAAAAAAAAATTAAGAAATAAATAAACAAAAAAAGGCTGCGCCTGCGCTCGCTTCATTCTGCAAAAAATTGGCAGGCCCCACCGGCGCCCCCGCGTCCAAAGTGGCTGGCATATTATCGAGAAATATGTTTGTATCTGTGCAAATCCTAAGCGGATAATATTAAATTATGTGCTATGTGTGTATGTATGTGTGTGCTGAGTAAAATTTAAATGCAAATCAAGCGAAAACAAAGCTGATAAACGTCTGAGATAGGCAAAAAGGATTTCAGCTTGCTGCTGCTGCTGCCAAGCATTATGGATAACACAAATCAAACGCATGTGGAGCTCGAGAGGTGAGTCCAAATGATCGCATATGCTGATAATTATAAGCATACCCCTTATACATATTTGAATTTATATCCGAATATGTCACGAATTGTGAAACGTTTTAAGGCAGACATTTTTGACCGCATAAGAGACGGGTATAACTGAGAGATTTGCTCAGTATCCGATTCAATTCCGCACTCGATATATATTGTAAATGTCAAAGGCTTTTTTTGCTGTGTAGAAATACAAAGTTTCTTATGTTCCAATAGATGCCAAAAGAACTCAGCAGCTATACAAAATTATCAATGTAGTACAATATTCAAATCTCATTTACAATTGTGGAAAGAGAATTGGAAGTTTATTTAGAGATTTATGTTTTGAAAAGAACTTTCTTGATCGGCATAACTGATCAGCGTTGCTTATCTATATAATCGTAACAATCGAACGCAAACATAAAGCATTTGTGTATAAATTATATATACATTTTATCTGAATTCATGAGTTTTCGATGAGAGCCAATCTCAATTATATTTAGTTTCTCATTTGGTGCAATTATTTTTTACTCATAGCTTGGCCTGAATACAGGCTATCTACTTGTCGCCCTTACTCAAAGCTTCTATTAAATGGATAAAGTTGAATATTTTTAAAAGCAATGCTCAAGCTCATATTTAAGATATCCGCATATGTATTTAGAATTAACGTAGCATCTCTTATAATTTGTCCATCGATCTTTTTTATTGCTGAAATCAATTATAATTAATGTTTGTTTTAACATCGAAATTTATTTGCTTTAATTCGAGTGTTTATGAAATTTGCATACATTGAGTAAAAAAAACTAGTCGAGTATTTAATTTGCACCTATATGCAAAGTGGCGGGCCAAGCGGGTTGCTTCACACATAGGCATAGTTGGCCACATGCCCCATGAAGACAATGGAATCTCTATTTTTGATGGCAAAGGCAAACGGATGAGCCGCCTCGAATTTCTTGTTGCGCGAGAACAGGCCCTTGAGCACTATAAGAAATTTTAATTTTAATGGTTAGCTAATTTACTGAGCAGTCATTTGAACTTACCACCCGATTCTAAGGGCTGTTCCACTCCCGCCTCCGAGATCTCCACATGAGCCTTGTGCTCCACGGCATTGATGAAATGGCTAACAAACATGCGGTACATATTGCCAAAGTCGCCGGCACGCGAGAACATGGTCGTAACGCCAAGCTGTACAATAGAACAGGGGCTTATTAATAAAAAAAATTATTTATGCAAGTCATAAATACAAAAAAGAAGTTCTTTAGCGGAATAGTAATTGAAAGAGTTTCTTCAAAACAATCATTCTAAATGGAAAACTATTAAAAAAAGGGCACATATTACCTGCTTGAAGGGTTGCTCGAGGCTAACGCCAAAGGTCAGACTGAACTTGGGCAGCTCCACCTCCACCTTTTGCTGACTCATCTCACTGAGTTCACTTAGCAGATTCTTGCCCACCAGACTCTGCTGCAGAGCACGGAGTCCATCCTTACGATTGGGCAGCAGCACCAGCATGGAGTACTCCGAGTTCTGATAGGGCAACTCGAGGACCTTGGCATCGAGGCTGCGCACTTCGGCATAGTTGAAGTTGTTCAGTGTCCACATGGTGTCCACCTGGACCGACTGGCCGTTGTTGGTGCGGAAGGAGCGCTTTTGCGTCTTGTCCAGCTTGAAGGCCTTCTGCCAGGGTGCCGAGTATGTCACACCGTTCACAATGACGCCATCGGTGCGATCGTTGAGCAGCTCCGCCTTGAGGATGTTCTGGATTTGATTATTCGTCTTGGTCGCAATTGCCCGATTGATGCCGTCCGCAGTGCGCTTGTTGTATGGCGGATGGAAGTCCAGCTTGTCAATGTTCGAGTCGAACTGACGCTGGGCGACATCGCGAAAGGCGCCCTTGAACTCGAGGTTCTCATTGATGTAGATGTTGTTCGCCAATCGCAGATTGTTGTCGCGCGTCAGCGATTGCTGGAAGCTGCCAAAGCGCTGCGCCACCTGATCCGCATCGCCAATGCCCAAACGCATGCCCTCCTTTAGCTCAATCGCCGTCTGGCCCTTGGCACCGTAAAAGGCCAACGCCATCGAGCTCTGAATGGCGGCTGTGCCAATCACAATATTCTCATTGAGTCGATCCGCTCCGATCGCATTGTAAAGATCGGCAGCCAACAGATTGCGATCCCGGGCAGCATCCAAACCGACTGATGATTTTGCCTGGCAACCACCAATGACTGCCAGCGCAACTGCAAATATATATTTAGAGCTCAATATACATTTATTTGTGGTATATCTAGCTTTAAGTTCTAGAATCTCGGGGCAGCCTTACAGGTACTTTGACAGACATTCGCATAATCATCAGTTGACACATCTATGTATTTGCATATAAAACCAATATTTTAAATAAATTTCCAATTTAATTATATGTTGTGTTCCCAAAAGAACCTTGATTCCGTTATGACAGACTATAAACAACACATTAAAGCTTTTTCTTTTTTTGTTCCCATACTTTTCGAGGGGTAGTTGGATGGTATTACGGATTATGTAACAAATTTTATCCTTAAGCGTTTTGAATGAGGTCAATAGCTGAATCTTATCCAAGAACTCTGCTTGGCCAACCTTATTAATCTGGTAAGAGCAAAATACGTCTCGAGTAGCAAAATAAATTTTCATAGCTGCCACATATTATATGTATTATGAAATATCTGCACAAACCAGTATTTGAAAACTTTTAACATTCTGAAAATTGAGCTGTTGAGTAACAAGTTGACAATAGTTTATTGTTTTGTGACCTTTTATATAATTGCAATATTTTCGCTGGATTCTGGATTATTTTTTGCATGCTCCAATATATTTCGAATCCCGTCGAAATTCGTATTTAGGTAGAGATCAGTCAGTCAGTCAGCTGTGAAGTTTGTAATAGTTAATAATAGTTAATAATTGCGAAATAAACACGTTTGCTTGGCTGCTAGAGTATTCAATCTTCGACCACACAGATGTAACGGTTTATTCTTGTTTATTGTAATTTCAACAAGATCACTCCATAAATATTGTCACTTTATTTTCATAGACTGGTTTTGTTATTGCTGTTGTTAGGCTTGAGTACAAGTTTATTAAGTTCTTATATGTACAAGTATGTTGCTACAGGCAGTAATTGGGGCTTACGTAATAGACACTGAATTGCGCTGAACATCATTATCATCTAAATATATATATATATAATGTATATATAGAGACTTTTTTATTTGCTGTATTTATAACTTGCGCTATAAATTTGTTTGATTGGCGTTGAGCGCTGACCGTTGAGCGTCCGAAATTGAACTAAATTTGTGGCTGGCAGTGAGCGACTTTTGAGGTTCGGAAGATTTTCTATTCGGAATCTAGTTGAGCAGAGCAGCTGTTGACTTTGTTTGCAGATCGTTTATCACCTTTGGAATGTTGTTATTATTGTGGCGCAGATAAGGCGATAACCTTTCGCATTTATATACACATATGAATGGAGTGTGAACATGTGAGTATGTCCCTGGTCCCTGGTTAGATTTCGATCACATGTCCGGCCAGTAGCAGCGACTTGTCATTGCCGATAGAATAGAAGAACGGATGATTGATCACCAGCGACTGCGTGCTGCGGAATAGATCGGTAAAGGCTGCAACTGGAAGCAGAACAACATCAAGTGGCAGCTGTTTAAATGTTGTGCATAATCCTTAAACTAATTTGAAGCGACTTACACAAAGTTTGCCCCGCCTCGGCGCCTTCCTCACTTAGCTCCAGTAGCACTGTATGTGGCACGGCTGTCAAATGAGGCGCCGAACTGGCCAAAAACGAGCTAAACACATTGTGCAGCTGAGCGTCCGTTGTAAAGAGCTTCGACAGGCCCAACTGCAAGCGGAGAGAGCTGACGTTACAATTTTCAAAGTTGGAGATACTCTCTAAACTATTACAAAAATCAAATTTAACATACTGAGAAGTTATCCTTTAAACTGTATCTTTTTACCTATATATATATATAAAGGAACATGGGGAACATTAAATCTTGCAATTTAGCTGTGTAGTTACCAAAAACTAGAACTAGGACCTTAAAACTTAAAGAGCTGACAGCTTTCCAAATTAAGTTGTGACATCCAATAAGAACAAGTACAGTAATATTTCTGGCAAGCTGAGTGGGATATTTAGTTTAAATATATCTAGCTTTATCTTTCAGATTCAGTAGTCCATTTAACTAACTTTGGGCTTATAGCTGAGAGGGATATCAAATTTACTTACCTGCTCCAGTACAGAGCGCAGATCTGCGTGGGCCAACAAACTGAATTTGGGCAGCGTCAAAGCCAACTTGCGTTCACTTAGCTGTCGACGCAGCTGCTGCAGATCGCAGTTCGGCAGCTGACGCTCGAGTGTGGCAAGACCGTTCGGCTGATTGGGATAGACGATGAGCAGACTGAGTCCTGCTGTGGCGAAGGGAATCTCAATTGCAATCGCATCCAGCCCAGGTAGCTCAGCGTATTTGAAGCGATGCTGCACGAACATGGCATCCACCAGTTTGTGAGACTGGCCAGCGTTGAAGAAATTGATGCGCTGCGTCTGCTGCGGATCGAAAGCCTGAGCCCAGGGCGCTCGGAAAGTCAGCGCCGAAACATGCAGAAAAGGCGTATCGGAGCCGCTGCTCGCGTCCAGCATCCCACTGCTGACCAACTCGCCCACACTGTAGTTGCTGCGTGTTAGGAAATTGTAGTTAATCGCTTGTGCCACGCTCGCCAAGTCGTCAAAGTCCAGACGCTGCACGCCTATGCCCAGAGTCGCTGCCCGTTTCTCAAACTCATCTCGAAAACTGAAGGTGTATCGCTGCTCAGCGTAGAACTCGCTGAGCAACCGCAGCTGGCAGCCAATCGCCGACGATTGCTTCAGCTGGCCGAGTAGCTGCCCAAATTGCTGCAGTGCCTGTTCTGCGCCGCCCAGCTGCTGCAGCTCCAGTGCCACACGCAGCTGCTGGGCCGTCGCCGAGGATTGGGGTGCGACGCCGGCGTAGAGCAGCGTTAGGGCCGACTGCAGCAGGAGCGGGGAAACTGCCACATTGCTCTTGGGCTGTGCTAACCCCAAGCTGGTGGCCAGACGGAGTGCGAAGCGTTCATTGGAGGCTGCTGCCGGATTGCCAGCCACATGGGTACTGAGCAGCAGCAGGGTTCCAACTGCGAGGTGAAGTCGTCTCCAGTTGCTGCTGAACATGCTTGAGGGTATTTCCAAGCTTAAACTGTGCTTTAGTCTTAGCTTTTAATTGTTTGCTGTTGTTGCTTCTATTGCTCGCAGTCAATTAAATACAAACACGAGATATGGGAAATTCTACATACAATACGACATTGAGCCGGTTTAGAGATTCAAAACAACATCAAAAAAAATAAAAAAAAATATGTTTTTAAATGAAGTTCTCAGTTAATATTAGTGGCGGAGAGTAAGTGGGGAATGGGGAGGGAGACAGCTGAATGAATTGATAGTCGCTGATGCTCAAGCACGTAACCTAATTGGCAGCAGTGACGAGATGCAAATTGATTACGGAGCAATTAGACCTGTTCTCAATATATTTTTAATCTATTTATTTACAGAGCATAAGAATGTGAGGGTAATGTGAGTTAGTCACTAAATCTGTTACATATTAATAGAGGCATATTTTGATATTTACTGATTTATTTCCTATTGTGACAAGTTAAAGCTTAATTTGAAAGACACTTGTCTTTTATGATGACTTCAATTAAGTATAATATATTGATAACATAGTAAATTCGTATAATAGAGCGCTTTCATAAGCTATGTACCAAGTTTTAAATATTAGATTTAGTTTTATTATTTTTTTTTTGGACAAAATCAAAATATATTTGGGCATCTTAAATAAATAAATAAATATCTGAAAGGGTATTTAATCTGCGGCACTGGAAACTGGGTTTTGTCTGCTGCCTCTTCGTATTTGAGAAGAGAAACTTGTTTTCTTATCAGTTGATATTCAAAGGCAACAATTAAATTCATGGGACTGATGGTTCAAGATCGTGTAATTCTCTGGCGCTCTTCGCTGTTTGAGAACTTTGTTGTGCAGTGTTTCCTTCTCTGTATTCTCTCATTATCAATGTCTAATTATATATCACAACGTATTTAGAATGATGAAATAAGCAATGATAGCCACATTGTTATTTAGCTATTGGGTTTTTCACAAGATTTCTCGATTACTCATAGACCAGTAGCACTCTCCTGCTGGAGCTGGACTTCCCGGCATAATAATGGATCTCGTTTCTCAATTGAGGAAGTTGCACCAATGCGATTGAGAAATTTACATTTGTTTAGTCAGTCAGAAGAACTTGAATATTTTAATACCCTAACCAATTGAAAATTGAAAAACAAAGAGGGTATCTTAAAAATATGCAGAAGTATGTAACGGGCAGAATTAATGATCGCCGGTTCCATATAGTATATATTTTTTTGTGAACAGCATCAACAGCCGAGTCAGTATCGTTAGTAATCGATTACCAACAAGAATAGGAATATACCTTTACATAGCACCAACTTCACAGTTAGTGTACTGTTCGCTTAAAAAACATGGCCGGAGATCGAATATAATATATATAAATTTTTACTACATATTACTACAAGCAAACGGCAGCATTTTCTGCAAACATATACACATTCATATTACGATGCGTATACGCAGAGTATCTGGCAGTCAAGGTCTCTCGACCAGAGCATTCTTACTTGTTATAGCTTGTAGCTGCCATCTTACAGTTCCCATCTCTGCCCGACCGGCTTCATTTGTCGTGAGCAAAAACGGGTTTACCAGCTTTATGTTTGTGTTGCGGGCAAAAACCATTCAACTTGGGAATCTTATATATAGCACAGCTGCTGGAAAAGGTACAGAGACTGAGCAATCAGCTACAAAAAGGCTATCGGAAAAACGCAAATATTACGAATGTATGTTGAAAAAATTTCAAAATATATTATAAAGTAAAAATTACGAGTATGTTGTGTTACAAGTAGCAAATGCGTACACTTAACTTAGAGGCTAGGGACGGCGCATTGAAGCGGCTTACAGGGGGGTGGGGACAAGGAGCGGTTGCACCACGTGACCGATGAAAAGCACCGTATCGGAAGTGCGAATGGCGAATAGAAAGGGATGATCGGCAGTAAACTCGAGCGATTGCACCGGCAGCGAGAGAGGCACAAACTTGGCGTCTATGAGAAGGTTAGACAAAATTGAGGGTTAGCATCAAATATGGATTAGCTTTGCGTGTGAAGTTAACTTACAAGAAGCGGCAGCTGCCTCGGAACCCGCCTCGTTCACATCGATGAAGGCCTTCTGCAGTACCTTGGAGACACGCACCGGTCGCGAGAGCATCGCATCAACCTCCGAATCGCTGGTGAACATGCGTTGCACGCCCAGCTCCTGCAGCGGTCCCGACATATCCTGCTCGAACTCAATGCGAAACTTGGGCAGACGCACCGTGACCATTTCACGGCGTAATTTAGCGGCAATTGCATTCAAATCATTATTGGTACTCGCCAATCGCTGTTCCAGCTGCGCCAGACCATTTGGCTGATTGGGCAGAATCAGAAGCATGGACACCTCGCTGTCCACATAGGGCAACTCTAGCGCTGCCGCATCCAGTTCCGGGAGCTGTGCATAGGCATAGATATCATCGTTATACATCATGGGCACCGAAATTGGAGTGACCCCATTCATCCGGAATTTCGCTGGTGTGGTGTCCATTGCGGAGAACTCGTTGGCCCAGCGCGCCTTAAAGTAGATGGCATGAACCATCATGGCCTCCGTCTGCTCATCAATGTCATTGGGGCTAACCAGTTCTCTTATAATTTTATTCGTCGCTCGGGACACCCATCGATTGATCTCCGCTGCCGTATCCCGGGGCCTCCTCATATTAACCTTCTCAATTTCGGACTGATAGTAGTCACGTGCAAAGGCCTCATATCGATCATTCAGTCCGGACAGTTCACGATTGTAGTACAGTTTATTGGCCACAATCAACCGCGTGTTCACCAGCTTCTTCTGCTGCTGATGAACATACTCAAAGTCCAAGGCCGCCTCAATTTTACCTAAGTCAAAATTACCCGCACGCTGCAGTTCGTCGCTAGTCCGGCCACTGGAAACGCCATAGAGCAAACCCAGCATGGAGTGCACCGAGGATGGGGAGTAGACCACATTCTTTCGCGCATTGTTGCGCGCGATTGGCTGAAAGAGCTTGGAACTAAAGCTTTCGCGGTAGTTATAATGCGCTGGCGGACGAGTGGGACCCGACGAACTGGATGGCTGAGCAGCTGGCTGTTTAGGTCTACCAACGCCGTGAACGGTGACTGCTGGAGCGGGACCTGGGGCGGGAGCTAGGGCGGGAGCTAGGGCGGAAGCTGGGGCGGGAGCTGGGGCAGTACCTGAAGCTGGAGCTGAATTTGGCTGCTGCAGTTGCGTCTTTGGGCGTAGATTTTGTGTACCAGCGGCTGCTGAGGGACGCGCAGCACTGCCTTGACCATTCCATGACTGCTGAGCCGTTAATTGACGGTCTTGACGGTCTTGACGCTCTTGACGGTCTTGTTGCGGATATTGCTGATCCTGTTCAGCTGATTTTACTGCTCTTGCACCAGATCTGGCTTGGAAATCGATTGGCCCATTGGCGACCCAGGCGTGATTGGAGTAGACAGTACTGACTCTAGCATAGATGCCCGTGGAGGCAACAGGGCCGGAGAACAGGAACAGGCACGGGCTGAGTAGTAGCAGAATTGCTGAAGCTGTGAAGCCAAAGCTGGTTAGAAGAGCTCGTTTAGAAGCTCGGGCACAGTTGCCACAATTGTTCTTGCTTACAATACTTGCACGACATGGCTGCCAATTATTCTCTGGGTGGAGGGAAAACTCGTTTACTATTTTTTTTTTTGTTTTTTATTTTCTTTTTTTTTTTTGCGTCGCGCTGCGTTCACTCGTTTGGCTCCGTCGTCCGTCTAAAGAGCCGCTCAGTTCGGGAGCAGCTTTAATACAAAACTGAACTTGGCAAAAAGTCTCGAGCCGTGCCAAAGGCGAATGTGAGAATCGAGAATTGAGCGGAAAGCGAGCTAAGCTGTGCTGCTGAGCGATAACCGGTCTAGAACGCCGACCGCGGCGATGGGAGCATCGGGTGCACAGTGGGTGCGTCAAGACGAGCAATGAATAAAATGAAAAAAAAAGCATAGAAAGAAAAAAACCAGTTGAGCGAATTTTTACAAGCAATCTCTTGTCGTTCTCTCAGTGCTTTTACGCTTGGAAAAACCCAGTTGCAGTGAAATTCTAATTATATAAAGGAAAATATTCATTTGGTGTTCTCAATGCTTTCAACTTATTGCAGGTTTTCTTGTTTATTCCAAGCGTGAGGCGTGGTTGAGCGTTAAATTGCGTGGGTTTGCATTAGATGCACGTGCAATCTCTATATGCGATTGAGAACTGCTTGAACCCGTGAGTCAGCCAGAGAATGTTGGACATATCGATAGCTGTGCTGGGTTATAAAAAAAAAATCTGCTGAGCGTTCGTTTTAATTTTAGAAATAATAACTATAATGCTGCGAGTCTCAGAAGTGCTGGACTTCCTGCTATTCATTCTGCATAGACTAAGTAACTTACATATATGGGGGTTTCACATTTGACGTCATGGGTCACGTTTTGACGTCATGGGTTACCTCCTAACTGCCTGCTGACATTTTCATGCATCTGCTCGTTTAACCTATGAGAAATATTAGACAAGAAATATATTTACGACATTGTAAATGCATTTCCTACCCATTTCGTAACATTTTTACATAAATTGTTGCGCGAGAACTAATTAAGTATTCCGAAATCCAAATGCGAGATAAAACCAGGCAACAGAACTCACACGACCCCTCAAACACACAAACTTGTTCTTAATTATGGAGAATCGAGTAACACTATGCATTTCATATCAAATCAGAAGCACACACACTCACGCACACACACACACACAGGCATACAATACTGACCTAATTGCACGGCTAAATGTGTAAACATAATTTACTCCAATTAGAGCCGATGACGCTGCCAGCGTCTTTAACGTGCATAAGTGAGCAATGCCACGCCCCGCTGCGTACCGCCCCTTTGTCATGCACATGCCGCCGTTTAAATTGGGGCATGAGTTACGATTCGAGTCGAGTAGCGTCGAGTGGACTCGAGTTGTAGGCTGCACAGAGCAGATATGAGCGAGCAATGAAATGCAATCAATAAATTTGTTAAACTGTATAGCGGCATTTGGAGCTCGCTCCAGTTGAGTTAATTACGCCAGCGTCAGGTGGGTCGGGACCGACAGAAGATGCAGTCGTGTTCCACAAAAATATAGATAAAAAGAGCACTTCAGTTGAGGCCACTCGACAGAGTACATACCCTGTACGCAATCTAAGCGGACTTTCGTACAAATGTTGTTCATCTATGTATTCTAAGCGATAACACACAGAACCAATTTGTTGCCCATATCTCTTAAAACATCAAAACTGGGAGCTATTATTCAAAAAGTTATATTCTAAGTGTTGCAACTCTTATAATTCTTAGGCCGGCTTTTGACGTTATCGAAGTTAATGTGTACTTTATGTAATCGGATACACCCTCTCTTAAAGGTAACTATTGCAGTCACATAGCAACGGCAGATCAGCGATATTCATCAAAGTTATTGCGACTTAAAATTGAGTTTACGTATAATTACGGTTTGAATTATAGGTTATCATCTCATTTATATTTGCCTTGTTGTCTAGAGTTTTGATCTTGGCAGACCTACTACTCGCCCAATGTATTATTCACATTTATTTGTCTGTCCTCTTATTGGAACGAATATTAAATAATAATTTGTTGCATGTCAGTTTTTAAGATTGTTGTCAAATATTAATAAAATAGACTTTAATCGCCTGATATATGTATGTATGTTAGTGTATACATGTATTTATATTGAGGCACACAAAGTCGGAAAGCGAATGTGAATCGGTAGCTGAATTGGTAACATCTTAATGGTCAGGGTCAGGCTCGGGGTCAGGGTCAGTCTCTTAGTTCAAGGCACACACATATGCATAAACCTGATATAAGTTGCAACTGCAGCATGTTGCCACAATTTGTATGTAATATGTTGTTTGCCGTGGCTGTCGTTGTTGCTGCAGCACTCGCAGAAAGCACAAAGCAATTTGTTGGCAACACACACTACAAGCCGCAGATGCAGATGCAGGCGCAGTCGCAGTCGCATTTAATTAATTTGCGTGTTAAGTCACTCGAGCATTAAACTGACAACTGGACAGACTGAAGGACTGACAGCGAGGACAGTGGGACAACGGGGACAGTGGGACCCAATTGAGCGACTGGCCGACAATAAAAGGCGCGAAAACTTGTGCGCTTGCGCGAATATCAACTTTGTCAATTCTACACCTCTCTCGCATCCCCTTCTCATTCTCTCTCTCTCTCGCTCTCTCTCTCTCCCCTTCTCTCTCTCTGTATTTGCATCTCAGTCAGTGCCAGAGTCGGCGGCTTTGCAGTTGTTGGCGTCGCTTACAACAAAATCGCATTAAGTTACACGTTTGCCGCACGATTTGATTTTGCATATGAATACGTATTCAACAAATGCATTTCTGTGCATGTGTGTGTGTGTGTGTTTATCTGTAATTATAGCCATAAATCTAAAAGCATATTTGCAAATTGCAATCACAATATTTACACTTGCCCCTCAAAAGCGTAATAGCCAATTTGCCTTACAAAAGTTGGCAGCGAAGGCGAACACAATTCCACAATTCCAATTCGAGCAGTCAGAGTTGTCACCCTCATATGTTAAAATTATCTCCACAGTTTATAAAATTGTGAAATCTATATATTTATGCTGAGATCCCAACAGGCTTTCATCTTAACGAGCTTGTTGAAAGTTGCTTGTTGTACGCTGCGAGTCGACATGTTAACGCGCCTCCAAGATCAAAACTTCCCTAACTTGTGGCTCTCTCAGCAACTGGATGGACCGCATCCGGAGATGCATCAATTAAAGCGACATAAAAGTTCTTGGAAAACTATAATTTTCATGCAACTTAATCACAGCGGCATTTTGTGAAAGCCCATAAGTCCGGGAACAGGCAACAGACCCCAACTACAGCGACTCATAGTTTGAGTTTGGCTGTAAGACCGAATCAGACTCATACTCATACTTTGTACTTATGCGTTTAGCTGCATTTTTAGAAATTGCCAGGGCCCCGCAAGTGACAGCAAGCCAAGGGGAGGGGTAGGCGTGAGGCGGCGGCTGGGCGGTAATCGCCGTTTAAATTTGTTCTTCGTGATGCAATCATTTTGATGAGGATCCGATGCGGCAGCAGCAACTACAACAGCAGCATCAGCAGACAGCAGTGCAACTGCTGGACAAGTCCTAGTCCTGCCCCTTGCTCCTCTATCCCCTCTCTCAGTCAATCACTCGTTGACTCTCTCTGTGTGTTTTCGTTTCGTGTGCAGCGTTTCGTACATAAGGCGCCATAATGGGTTAAGCTTAGCACACAATCACACACACTTACAAACACTTGCATATACACCCACACACACACACACACACACACTGAGGTCAGCAACGCTTTTGGCATTGTTCTGTGCGCTTTTTTGGGTTGGTCCTCTGCCAACTTCGCTGCCAGCAAACAAATTGGTATGTCATTGAGTTGGGTACATGCAGTTTGTTATGACGTCTAGGTTTACAATAGGTTAAGAACTTACTGAAAAGAATTTGTATTTAATTTGTCAGCATACACACTTTTAGAGAGAAATTTCACTTGGTTAAGCAAACCATAGTCTAAAAACATATCAAATATCGCTTGCAAATTGCTAATCTTTAGCATTAACAATGTCCGATTTAAATGAATTAGAGATCCATTTAAAATACGTTAATATAAACGAACTCATTTCAAATATACGCACAGTTTCACAAATATAATCTCCTTTTCCTTCGATCTCTGATTGTTAAGTGTATTAAAGTTTCGATGCACGAATTTCGTTGTTTTCATTTTTGGTGGTCTTTTGCGTGCTTTTTATTGATCTAAATTTGAGGTTGTAAATTCGTTAGGTTCGCGTTTCCTTATCGCCAGCATTCCGTGGCCATTTGGCGGCTTCAGCTTAGGCCTAAGCTTAAGCCTAATGATTGCAGTCCAGCCTCTTTAGCAAATTCGGTGGAGTGCCGCACAGTACAAGCCTGCAGCCTGCTTGGCCAATTGCTATAATTTGGTGGCTCTGACTGTGGATCTGTCCCTGAACAAATGCTTGTGCTTAGATTTAAATAAACAAGCTGGCAGCCAAGTTGGTTAAGCCGCCGCCTAATGAGCTTCAAGATTTGCGGCAATCATTTGCAATGCCCGTTAGAATTCCAATCAGTTAACGCCGAATTAAGTCGGTGGTTCCAGCCATGCCTCCAACACGCAGCATATATGCATTTAGCTACTTGCAATCGTAGCCATGTTTAGCAGGAAGAAATAGGTGTACGAATTGCAGCGGCATGATGAACGAGCACTTTGTATTTGCCTCATGCCCATTGTTGTTTTTGTTTTGGTTTTTGTTGTGTTTTGTTTACGTGTCAATATATCAAAATGCGGAGCCCGATCATTAGAGCGCCGGCAACTGACGTGCAAGCATGGTAACAACAAAAAAAAAACAAAAGACAGCAACATTAGTTGCAGACAGAATATAATAATGATGAATTGCGGTATTATCGCACGGTAATGCCCTGGCCTAGGCACAACTAACAACTTGCAAACAAAGAAAAAACTGGAGCAGCGGCACGAACATTGGAAAGTGCATGGCCCAGGCCATAGCACAGAATTGGCAAAATTGCCAGACACACAGAAAGCCAGATCCGAGACACGAAGGTCTTGCTACAAGTCTGGGGCATGTGGCACGTACTCAAAATGCATCGACAGCAAAGGGAAAACAGAACTAGAACTTGTGTTTTGTGCCTCGACACACGGCAAGCGCTGATGATTTATTTAAATTGTAAAGCGAAACGGCTAAAAAGAATGGGCGACACGTACTCCTAGCCAATTTCCGCGACAACTTAATTGAATTAGGCCCTGGGAAATGCAGAGGTCGCACTGGCGTATACGCAATGCAAAACTAGATGCAGCTTCAGTTCGAACTCGTTCCCGATTGCAGCAGTGTTGTGTGTTTGTGTGCGCCACACCCCAAAATATAAGCGCAAACTTTAACATTATGCCACAGTTTTGAAGACTTTGCGCAATTAAAGCTGGAGTTCTACAAGCTGCAAGAGCAGCCGCAAAACTCCCAAGAGCAAGGCAATGGGTAAGGCAAGAGACAAAAGGCAAAAGGCGGCTCACCAATGTACATCCGAGCGAACTGCAATTGCATTTGACATTTAGACAAACAACAAAGGCAGCTGGTAAACTGGCGACTGGCAAACTAACAACTGGTAAACTGGCAACTGGCAACTGGCGAATCAGCGGACTGGCAGAGACCAAAAGCAATTTAAAAGCTGCAGGGATTTGGCCATAACTGTATTAAGGCCGCTGAGATTGCGGCCTGAGTCTCTGCCGCACCTTTGGCGGCCTGTCAAGCTGGCCACTCAACCTGCTAGAGACGAATGCGTGTTCGATATTATCGCTCTCTAAGACACGAAGCGAACACGAAGCGTAAGTCACGAGCACGCCCAATCAAGCAGTTTGCCAATATGGCAGGACTTCTTCCAATCAATGTTGATCGACTGATTTTCGTTTAGACCATAAAACAGAGCACTACCAATAGAGCTCTTTAAGAATGCTACCAAATGGGTGTTTAAAAATCTGAGCTCCTTAAAATGTCGATTCAATCCTAAACTTATAAGAGAGGTGCCTAACCTATTTTTGATTTCGAGTTGTAATTTATATGTCAACAAAAATCACAATGAGTATTTCTGTATTCTCCGTTCTTCTGTTTTCGAAGTTTTCGAATCAATATTGAAAAACAAATTAGTCGAAGATATTCGTGTCACGCCCCCAACTCTGTAAACTATAAGTGGCAACAGTTGCTGCTTCTACAACTGGCAGCAGTTTTGACAATTTAGCAGCAACTTCTAACTATTTGTATAATTGGCATTTCTAATTTATCAAATCTTCAAAATACGCCGACGTCAAAGATTCGCACTGGGAATCGTCCCGGCGACCATTATGGTAGTTGGTAGCTAAAGTCAAAGCTGAAGCTGAAATTGAAGCTGGATTTGAAGTTGGCAGCCAAAAGAAAATTCACGATCATCAGCGGGTTCTTGCATCTGTGGCCAGTTGAGCGTGAGTAATCACAAAGCAGAGCGTGTTGTATAAATATATATATATATATATAAAAGTGTACAATAATGAAACTGGTTTGGGCGGTCAGAATAGACATAGATACAGCCAAAGGCTTGAGCTACAGCTAGAGACAGAGTCATAGTGAGAGCCAAAGCCAGATACAATTGCAGCCAGACGCATTTGCTGTTGTGGAGCTCCAGTGGAACCAGTGTTGCCATAATGCTTGTCATAAATTCTCCAAATTACCCAACATGTCGCGCTGCTAAGTTGGCCTAGGCCGAAAGCCATTTGGTAAAATGTATCTTGTATCTAGTTTCTGGTATCTAGTATCTAGTATTCGGTGCACTGATTGCGAATTGTGTGACAGCGTGTGTGCGCTAAATTGAGTTTATGTACTCGCAGCCGCCACTTGCTTAAAGGATTAATTGTGGCTAGCTCGGACAATCAAGCTACACAGCTTTGTGTCAGTCAATCAAAGCCCCCTCCCCTCCATCTTTATACCCTTTGATTTGTGTGAAACCCCACTGATGAGAGACATGTTGAGAAAGTTTCCACCCAGCTCAACTCAATTGGACTTCAATTAATGCCAGTTGTTGTAAACATTCTCTTGTTCTCCACACCGAACATTGAACTGCCAATTGTCATAAATGTATTTTTTTTTTTTAACAACTTCAATTGAACTCGCGTCATAAGTGTAATGTACAAAACAGAGGTTTAATGGCAGCGATCGCAACACAAAACCAAGTTCCGTAGAACTAATAGACTGTCATATATGTATGTATATAATAATAAGAGATTTAAGCAAAGCGTTGCTTATACACGAAACTAACTTGGTCTAAAGCATTACTATAACAAATTGCTTAAGTTTATGGGCTAGCATTTTCGTAACTTTTGTTTCGGCCACTTCAAGGCACTTCACCGACCCAAAAGTCGCGGCCGGCGCAGACCTTTTTCTTTGTAGGCAGTAGCTCAAGTTCCAGGTTCCTAGCTTGGAGTTGCTGCCAAGGCCCACGCGCCTAGCCAAAGAAAAAACCGAAGGCCTGCCTAGCGGAACGCTTTACCGTTGCTGTTGCTGTTGCTGGCCTTTTGCATGTGGGCACCAATATTTAAACAACACTCACACTCGCACTCGCGATCGTATTCATACTTGTCTACCAAGTATCCATCCATATTCATGCGCATTACGCACATTTGCGTAACAGATTCAAGTGCACGATATGGAGAGTTCGGAGTCTCAAGTGCGAGGCGAGCACATCCGAATAACCAGCCATCAACAAACTGTTTGTGCCCTGTAAACAGATATGAAATATTAATATAGGGTATAACCTATTTCGGACAAAATATGTGATTGGCTTGAAAAGGTATCTACAACTCAAAAGTATATACGATACATATCATTAACAATCAGCAGCTGTTCTCGAGTAACATTTTTCCAATCACTTAATTATTCAAGCTTACCAGTTTGAGATAAAGCCTATTAAGTACTATGCGAAATTCAAATTTATTTTAAATATGTTTTCTTTACCAAGTTAATAATCGGATATTAAAATTTTTATGGAAATAGCATTTAAAATGTAAAAACTGGAAGGTATATGCCACATCAGCACTTGCAACTACAACATAAATACTTGTTTTTCAAAAAACACTTTTTGTAGCTGTTCTCTTGCTGTTAATACACATTTGTACATGTGTTCGTTGCTGTTGTTATTATTATTATTATTGTTGTTGTTGTTGTTGGCAACATTACGCAGCAGTTCCAAGTTTTTCAAGTACTTACAAAACTTTGAAACTCTGAAATTTTGTTTCATTTTTCAACGCTCAGCGTTGGCTGGCTCTGGGGTAATGAGTGTTTCGAAGCAGTCAGTAACCGGTTCTCATTGTGCTAAAGTATTTTATCCAATTTGAAATTAACTGTGTTTTGATTAATACTCTATTATTGAGCACTGCATGTGGCTATAAATTATTTCGTGTGTGTATGTTGTTCTAGCTGGCGTTAAACTTTTAATGAATGTGCTAAATGTATGTTTGGTGCACGTTGCTTGCAACAATCGATGGCTGCTGCAGCCGATCGCCTCTAGCAGAAATTCTTGAAATTTATGAGCAGTTTGCAGATAGCTAATTGGCCTAATTATGCTGCAGCTTAAATGCCGCAAACTGCAGCAGCAGCAGCCCATAAATTGCACACTTAGCAGCGGGGCAGCAACTCTTGCGACTATAATTCACACTTCCGCAATTGCAAAAATCAGCAGCATCTGAGTTTGTTTCTCCATTGCCTGTGTCGCAGTACCTTCATCTGGCCTTAACGGCAAACAACAAAGGCTTAGACACCAGTCACCACCATCATCATCATCATCATCAGCAACAGCAGCAGCATCAGCAGCATGAGGAGCAACAACAGACGGCATCGATTGCCAAGCTGCAAGTCAAGAATCGCAACTCTGTGGCACCCAGGCTGGACTAGTTCATCCAGCAGGCTCTAGACGAGGACGACAACATCAGCTGGCCGTGTGCCTGGAGTGGCCTGCAGTATGTCTGCCAACATCGTGACTAATTACATGCGACATAAAAGCCAAAAGAAAAAGTCAAGCAACCAACTAGCTATCCCATACGTAATTGTTGCTCAAGCAAAAGAAACTGCAATTGCCAAACGACAGCAGCCGCAGCAGCAGCACCAGCAGCACCAGCAGCAGTAGAAGCAGCAGCGACAAAGTCTCGCTATAATTGGCAGGCAGCTAAGGTAACGTCGAACTCTTGGCCATATATTCCCGCAAGCTTGACAATTCAATAAAATTGCGACAGTTGGACAGCTACTAAAGCTATCTATGCCTCTGTGTCTGGCTCTGCTACAGCCTGTTGCGGTTGCCAACTCAGGTTGCAGTTTTGGCCATCCTAATTATGCCGTTGTGTTTATGTGATTGGGCATTGTCAAATTTCCCAGAGAGAAAGAGAGAGAGAGAGAGAGAGAGGCTAGCTAATGAATCAGCGAGCTTTATGGGCGAAAGTTGTCAAGTGGCTGCAGCAGTTGCAGTTATAGTTAAGCCAAGTTACCGCAACTGGTTAACTAATTGAATTCCACTTTGCATTGACCCCGCCCACAAGGCTCATTACGTCCGCACTTAGGCGTATAGCGTTATGCATATACACAGTAAGCAATTTTCATCAAATAAAATTTCACTCATTGGAAATTGTGCAACTTGAATTATGGTTCAAAGAAACTGTGGATCGCTGCATTGATAATTAGAGTTTTCTAACGATAAGCTGGAATGCGAGTGTATCAAATTCTATAATTCAAAGAAATTATAAAAAAAAGTTGTAACTGCTGTTTGTTTCTAAATTTTCGATCCAAGTTTGTTACAAAATCAATATTAATTTTATTTAAGCTATAATTTTGTACTCTGTATAAACACAATGCTGCTTTCGGGTCAGCCACATCTGGAGATCGTTGTAGATCTGTGAATCTGCAGAGTTTGAAACAATTTATGTATTTTTAGCTTCAACGCAAACTGCACTGTTGTTGTTGCTGTTTTTGTTGCTGTTGCTGCCATTTTCTTAGCTGTGTTACGTTTCGGTTTCTGGTTCTCATCTTGGACGCCCACTCGTGCGCCATCTGCTTGCTGGCTGCTGCCTGGCCACACGAAAATAGCGCAAAGTAGTGCATCAATAAACAATAACAATGCTGCCACGACACGAGACCCGGCCAGGCCAGGCCAGGCGCGGCAACACACAGGGTAGCCAAGATCTACAACAAGTCCAACCCAACCCAACTCAACCCAACCCAGCCCAGGCCACATGTGCGGATGTTGCGGATGTTACAATTGCCGCAAGCAGAGCAGCTACAGCTACAGCTGCAACTTTGGCAGCAGCCCACGGTCCAGGAGCTGTTACATGTAACAGGCGCTGCTTGTCAATAAAAAATAAAAGAAACGAAACGAAAAGAAAAGAGTTGAAAAGGAGGCGAGCATAAAGCAAAGTGAGGCGCAACATGTGCAACTTGCAGTGGCCCGCGGCAAAGTGAAAGAAATCGCCGGCAATAGCGGAAATATTAGCCTTCTGCTTGACTGCCAAGCTGTACCGTGCTATCTGCGGCTAACTGCAAATAAAAGAAGGCTATAAAAAATATACCGCAGCAGCCAAGTAGCAGCAGCAGCAGCAGCAGCAACGGCAGAAGAAGAAGTGAAGACAATGTGTTTATTATTGCATTTGGGGCAGGCGAAACGATCGCAGCTCAGCAGTTGCCAGAGATTTGGCTCAAATGATTGCACGCTACTTGCGAATATTTAAACCAATATTATTAATTGACCAAATAACAATAAAGATAAAATTTAAGGGGGTATATCTACATATAAAGTGTGCGTGCTGCTATTTATATGCCCCGTATTCATGTAGGTTTTACTTAATGATTGCAACACTTGCTATGTGTGACCTATAATACTTATTGCAGCACCATCTTCATTAGCCCCACTTTATGCATGATCGCAATAATTTGCAGTAGATAGAGAAATATTGGAAGCAACTAGAACGAAATGTAAATTGCTGATGCTGCATTTTAATCCAAGCGTTACTCGAAATGATATTTGACACATATCTCCAAAAATTCCTTAAATATGCTCAACTGGATTCCACCCCATTATCGCTTTAGTGAGTAACGGTTACTGGTCCTCGTCATGGACAGGATGTCCTAATCCAATTGTCGCTGAAAGGCAGACCCCATATCCAGAGAGACTGGTAACCATGTTAAAAGTCAGAATGTTATGCCACAAAATAGCAAATGCCTTGACAGAATAAAGGCAACAGCAGCAACAACAATTCGATTGTGTTAAATCAAATGAAGCGTAATTTTTACTCAATTTATGAGGCAACTGCAGACGGCGCAGTCAGCTGAAGAGTTTGAGGAGGCCGAGTGCCAGTTACACCGTTACTACTACCCAATCCCCATGGAGCGCTTAGCCTGTCAATCCAGCAGCCCACTTGCACCAGACACCCAAATCCGCCCCGCACCCAACTCCTTCTCTCTGGCAGCAGGTATTTGGGGTTGTTGCTTTGACTTTGACGTGGATTTTGATGTGGCTGCGACTGAGATATGCTCTCGCCTCGGGTACATCAAATTTCTATTAATGACTTGCATATTTATGAGTTGCACACCAACACACGCATACGCACACACGCACGCACACAAATGAGTGCAAACAAGCTGATTTTAATAATAAACAAACATAAATACAAATAGGCATTAAATGTGTAGCATTTGTTTGACTTGCTGCTTGGCCGCCAGCGCAGTTTGTTGGCCAAGTCCTAAGTTATTTCTGTGGCCAACAAAAATTCTTTGACTTTGACTTCATTTGCACCGCAGGGCGTGGCAGGGGCAAAACAAACATTTAGCTGAAATTTGAAGCGAGTCGTCTCACAATTTGGAATTAAATGCGTACTAAAAGGCGTAATAAACGCAGTCCGCAGCAAAAGGGGGAAAGGGATTATGCTGAGATAGGGGACGGGGGCTGATAGGCGGAGTGGGGCAACTAGCGAGTTGCCTTTGATGTGGCTATGGGATTTGGTAACATCAACATGTGGCTATGCTGTCTAACGATGCGTAGAAAGTCTTAAAATCAACAGAAACGCGGGAAAGGAAGTTGCCAAACAACAGCAGCAATAACAACCACAAACAACATCAGCTTTGAGGAGTATGAGCATTTGCATATGCTTTCCATTTTTTGTTTTTTTTTTTGGCACAAAACAGTTTTAGTCGCGAGTGTAACGACCCACAGAAAGACATAAAATACTGAGACATTAAGTAGCTTGAAAAGCCCAAAAGAAAAAGAGTACTCAGTTCACTACTCAGCGGTAGTTTTTCTTGTATTATTATAGCAGCTACTTCTGTGTGGCCATTGCTGTTGTGAAGCACTCGCAGTTTCCCACATCAACTTGGGGCGACACAACAATGGGCATATCAAAGTCATGCAACCCGCTAATAGACGCCCATAATGAAGTGCTAAGCAATATGAAAATAACAACTATCAAGATAGCAGCAATATGTGCTTGGCCCTGGACCTGGCCCAAAGCAATTCAGTCAATGGAGATACCGGTAACTCATTAAACGCATTGCCTCGACGCTCTTGCCTTTTGATAAAATCACTTAATTGTAGTTAATGCTAAGCAATTAGATTCAAGCAGCATTCAATCTCTCCTCAAAGCAAATGAACTGTTCAGCAAATTAAAATTCAAATCGGAAATGAACGAAGTTCTGAACAAATTCCTCATGTCGGAAATTCACACATACTTCTTAGGAAATTACAAAACAATTAGATTTTAATGATGAAGTTAAGTATTAAGTGACCTATTGCCACGTTAGGTAAGCGGAAATATATTTAAGTACCAAAGTTGAAGTTGACGTACCTGGAAAGGTGCTGTCTTTTAATTTAAATGAATGCAGCTTTAAGATTTGCGGAAATATGTATAATTCATCAATTTACACATACAAATTGCAATGACGACTATATGGATGAGTATAAGTTTATATTTAAAGTTTATAGCTTCCAACATTCTCGTTTGTATGAGTAGAAAAGTTTCCAATAATTAAATCACAAGCTATAGAAAAATTTTAATTTTTATAAATAAATTTACTACGACTTTGGATTTTGAGACTGCATATAAAGATAATTATTACGTCTATTGTAGCTTTGTTTGGAAAGAAAATGCAACAAAGCCTATTCGACAAGTACTTTACAGTTCACTTATAAGTGAACTATATACATATGTTCAGCTGAGTTACTAGTCACATCCCCATTGCAATTTGAACACCCACTCGAGAACACTTGAAAATGCAACGCCGCAAAAACCAACAAATTAGAAAACACCCACCGGCGATGGGCAGAACAAGCGCTCAGCTGGGCCGACAACCCTCTAGCAGGCAAAGGCTAACAAATGGAATTAGGAAATCTTGGCAAATCCAACAAATCATGTTAAAACCGACCCAAAGCGAGACAAGGGCCCCATGGCCACGAGGCCGGTGAGTTACCGTCGGCGGGCGTAAATGTTTATACCGCTCTCTGGCTTTGGCTGTTTTGAAAACTGTGCGGTTAATGGGTGGATCGAGACCGAAAGGGGGGAGTCTTAGATGTGTGGGCGTCGACATTATCATGGGGTGGAAAATGCACGACAATCGGTCGCTCGGTTAACAATCAGAGAATTGCCAGGCAGGCGGTAACGGGCATCAAGTTTATATAATTATTTTTATGCCATAACCGTGTGGAGTGTGCCGCAGTGTATGTGCGAAAGTATGTGTGTGTGTGTGTGTATGACATCTCTTGGGGGTTGCCAGACCGTCCTTTTGCTGGTCTATTTTCAGCCAGTTGAGCTGCTAACTATATTCATAATGCAATGAATAAATTTAACAATAAATACAGATGTCATTTGTTGCTAGTCGCAACATGTTGCCATGCATTTACCTTCTAGCAACATGTTGCCAGCTGCATTTTAATTAAAATTTACAGAGTGTAATGTATGCATTGGATACAACCCCACAGCCAAGGTCTCTAACGGATATTGTGTGCGGCTATTGAAGTGTCGTTGAATGTCGCCCTTTAAACAACAACACCTCCCCCCACACCCACACAAATAACTCCCATTTTTGCCTATGTTTGTTGTCGCTGTGCATATTTGTTTGTTGTCGTTAGAGCATGGGGCATGGAATGTGTCTGTTCCGTCTGTTGTGTAGGGTTGATTTGGCAAACGACGCAATTTGTTGCTAGCGACGTCAACAATAACACATGGAATGGTGCCTCATTCGGTAGTATGAGCTATTTGCACATTAAATACCGTTACCCGTTGTCCGTTAGCCTTCAGACGAGCTTTCACTTTCGCTCGTATTCCCCAGGGGCTCGTAAGTGTTGCCATGTTGATTGTTTTTACGAGTGCATTGCAAGCCTTGCGGCGCCCGGGGGTGTACCCAGTACAGTTGAGCCTCAGCTAAAAGAAACTTGCGCGCTAATTGCCAACAAAAGCTCCAGAGTAAGCTTCAAGCAAAGCAAAATCGTTAAATTTTACGATCGCTGCAGCGTCGGGCGCAACGGAACCACCCCGAGGGGTGGGCTGGTTGTGTTGTCCAGCAGTTACCACCCAAACTGCAATCGGTCGCTCAGCTGCTCGGCACGTGTTCAAATTACCGTGAAGACGCTTAGGGGTGAATTCTACAGAACGCGTTTCAAATTGAGTTAGTGAATTAAAATAGAAAACCTGGCAATCAAGAGAACAGCGCAGCCAAGAGAGCCAAAAGCGAACACACGTGCCGCCAAAAGAGAGCGAGTGTCTCTCTCTCGCTCTCTCTCCCCCTCGCACTCTTTATGTCTCACTCTTCCTCTCTCTCTCTCGATGAAAATATTTGTTGCAAAATATGAGCATACGTTCGAGCGTTCACTTCCTTCCTGCCTTTTAATGTTGTTCCTGCGTCATGTTTTTGGGGGTTCGTGCTCGTCCTGCCGTCTGTGTGTGTATGTGTGTGTGCGTGTGTGTGTGAGAGAGTTTGAGTGTGAGTGAGTGGCCGTAAAAGGTTGAGCTCCATGTGAGAGTGCGCGCTTGTGTGAGTTAACGGGGATCGTGTCTTCAGACTTTTGTGACCGGCTGAGCACAGTGGTGCGAATACTATTTGCCATTTGCACAAATTTCGCGGCGAAGGCGAATTGTGGATGTAAGCATTTTGTATAAAAAAATGCGAAGAAATTATATTAAATAATGTAAATACTATCCTTTAATATAACACGTAATACACTAAACTAAATAAAATGAGCCTAATTGAAACTTTTTATGGAATTTGCATTAAATCAAATAATAATAATAATTATCATAATGCTTACATATTTTGTCATGCTGTTTCACATTTAATTTTAAGTAAATTAACTCTTTATATGTTTGTCAAGCTAGAATTACTTCCACAGCTAATACAAAATCAGAATGGGTTTCTTAACACTCAGCCAACTGTGCGAATTACTTTCAAGAGCTTAAAAGGTGAACACTCACAAGCAGTCAGCCCGGCCGAACTCCCCCTCGTTGTCCAGGTCTTTGGCTACATAATTTCAACAATATGCGTGCATAGAGAACAACACCCCCGACCACCCCCTGAAATGCACACGAAAACGAAATCAGACATAAAAACATTAAATTACAAACCCTTATTTTACACACTAAAAAAGCAAAAAAAAAAAAAGCTGTCGAGTCATAGTCAAAGCAAAGGCGAAAGAAAACCGAGACACAAAACTGAAACTGAAACAGAGAAACGCGACAGGACCAAGGACGCAGCACAACAAGGGGCGAAAACAGCGACGTCGAACGTTCTGTTCCACAAGGGATGCAAACGCAAATGCCAGATATTAACCCCTCTCTGTAGGTGTGTGTGTGTGTGTGTGTATTGGTGTTGTTGCGTTCTGCTTTTGTGCGATGTGTTTTCGCCGTGCTTGTCAATTTTTCGTGCCAAAACAAACGCAACGAACATTTTCGCCGATTAGAAAGAAACAATTCGTGATTGCAACGTGAGCGCCGCGCGCCGCTGTCAGCGAAAACGAGCGCTGTCGAAACACTGATAATAACAGACAAATAAATACAATAAATTTAATTAAATTGATAATAACAAACAACGCGGAAAACCCCAATGTAATTCACCAACAATCAAGAAATATAAAATATAATATAGAAAAATTTCCGAGAAGTTAAAGACGCAGCCGAGATTCGTCTTTGTTGTTATTGTTTTGGTGCTGCCTGCTGCTTCCTCTTCTTGAAATAGTTCTTTGTGTCTGTGTTCGTATCCTTGTGTGTGTTTACGTGTGTGTGTGTGTATCTGTGACTCAGCGCAAATGGCAGTGCGCATCTTTGTTTACCTTTACCACAACTGATTGCTGCTGCCACTAGCAAATGCGGCGCCAAAAATTGGCAGCATACATGAGACAATGAGCGAACCCATTGATGACTTGCATGCCGACAACAGCAATAATAATAACAACAGCAACATTGCTGCCGCTGCTGCCAATAACGATGGCGATTCGGATGTGGAGGTCATCGAGGGCATGCAGCTCCTTGAGGGCAATTATCAAGTGCTGCGCCAGTGGGTGCCACCAGCGCCCAACTATTGGGATGCGCCGCCTAAAGCGATCATCAAATCGGCCGAAGTTAGGTAAATAAACTAAAGTATAACAAATACAAGTGCAACATTCAATTATGTGCGTTACTTGCGCAAGTAATTGCAGTGCTTATCTTGCTATGGAAAATGCCTGAAGGGTAATATTATGTGGTGCATGTATTTAACATGCACTGGGAGACAACCACTATTTATATTCATAATCATAATCATTTTCACACAATCCATTATACATTTCGATTCTTGTGATTTACAAATGTAAAATTCTGAAAAGTGATTGATTTGACTAACAACTTTTCATTGATTTTCGCTGAGTGTATGCGCACATTAATCAATTAATTGAGTAACATAATATTCTTATTAATTTGTATATATTTTCACCGATCTTAAATGTCTTCTTAAAATGTAGAAGCGACCATCAATTAACAGAAACAAATATACATAATGCAGACTCTAATCCACTTTGTAACTATTTCACACATTACTGTCGGAGCATATCTGCAAGTCTTTCATTTCGCACTGTTGCTATTTCACCAAGCACACTCAATATGTTTTAATTAAATGCCGCAATTTGGCAGCGCATTCCACTGGCTGTTTGGCTGCACAAATTGCACAGCAATTAAATCGAAATTCATCTCAGACCCAACTCGACGCGAGTCTATTCGATTCGAGCTCGAACTCGATCTGTCTGGCAGACATTGGGTGTTTATCTAACGGTGCTGCTCAATATAAGTGCAGTTATGTCTAACGCACTTTTATGGCCACACAGACAAGATTGGCCGGACCATTGCGATTGGCTGCTTAATGGATTTGGCCTCGTGTCTGACAAATTCTCTATATGCTTCAAATTTACAGCTCCGCAATTCATTCAATAAAATTTTGATTATTATGGCCGTCATCTAAAGCTAAATATGTATGAATAATAAAAAAAAAACTAACAGCATTTATTATGGAGTAACAAGTTGGGAATTGCCTGCTTTGGCCTCAGTCGCATCACGCAATACCCTTAATATATAGAGATGCTGACTTTAGCTCGGTTAGTCCATAAATAATGCTGTTGAACTTGGACTTACGTATGGAATGTAAGTGTTTGGTACATTCTGTTTATCAGATACTTACTCCGACAATGTTTACAAAATATAAAGCATAAATGTTAATTGATCTTATCGATGAAAGCAGCACTATTTCAACAAAAGCTAAATTTGGTAAATCGATTGAATGAATTGAATGCTTTTCATTAATGAGCAAAACTCACATAATAAATGAGCAACATTTTGTGGCGCTGTAGAAAGCACAGCTTGAATTCAGCTTATTCGACTATTTATTAATTTGACACAATAAAGTGTTTGACTCGTAAACATTGCATATCCCATTGTAAAGTGCATATGCTTTGTGTTAGTGTAAATAAATATATTTGTTTGAGTGGCTGTCTTCACTCAAGAAGCGCCAACAGTCTGAGAATTGCTGCCGGCTGCTTGCTTCTTGCTGCCTGACAGCAGCACCAAGTGCTTTGGAACATGTTCAACATTGGAGCCGCAACAGCCAGCGGGATGTTTTGTGGGGGGGGGGGGGGAGGTGGGGCTGGGATTGAAGGCTGGGTTAACAGCTCTTCCACAAGTGTCTTCGTCTGCATCGTTGACAACTGCAACATGAGTTTGCTGAATTGAATTGAGCTGCCTGAGCCGCAAGTTGCCCCCTTGCCACCCGCTGCCTGTTGCATGGCTGGTAAATAATAAATGCATTACTTGAGTGCATGCGAAATGGAAATCAAAATGCAAACACTGCCAGATTTTTGCTGCTGCTGCTGCCACCGCTGAGGCATCAAGTGCAGCAGCGCAGTTGTCGATGTCGATGCTGATGTTGAAGTGCCGTTCCTCCACCTCGCTCCCCAGGCTGACTACATTTTGTTTTTGTTCGTCGGCCCGTTAAGTGCAACCCAAAGTTTCGCATTGCATGTGCATTGTGCGAGTGCTGCAAGTGCTACGAGTAACTGTTGCACGTTCTCAATATGCATTGCAAAATTACAATATCTTGATTGCATTTCGCCAGGCACGTAGATGAGACACATGCTCCCGAAACAGAACAAAACAGCGCCCCAAGGCAGAATCCCCATGCTGAGCCATAATAATGAGCGCGTATTGAGATTGCCAACAATGCCATCCAGCAGCGCATTTCCGGCCAAGGGAATGCGGTCAGTTCTTATACTTTTTCTTCTCTTGCAACGATCCATGCTTCCTATGCTGCGGTTAGTTGGCTTTGCCAGGACTAAATTACTTTACTTGTACAGCCAAGCCATTGCCTGGGTAATGGATACGACTTTGTTTTGTAAGAGGGCAAAAGTTTCCGTTTCCATTGTTGCTCTCTTTTGCAACTGGCCACAATGAGAAGCTATCTTTCACAATAAAGACAAAAGACTAAATACTTTTGTTTTATTGTTAGTTTAAGCTTGAGCACTCAATTGTCCTTAAAGTTATAAATGAACCCCGAAACTATCGTAAACAAATCTATATGCATACAATACATTATATAAAACATTTCATACATTGTCAATAAATCAAGTTTATGGTTGCCCTTCTTTTGTTGCAGGTAAGTTTCATTCGTTTTCCACCACGCCGACTCCTTTCACTTTGTTGCCTGCCAGTCACAACTACAAAAACAACAACAACGCATATCAAACACTAAAGCAATTTTGAATTGTGTGAAGGCGGCACGTCAATGTCGTTGAGTCTGAAATTGGAGTGGAGGATGAGAGGAGAAATATAAGGTTGTGAGCATGGTATGTTGATGAAAATTATGACGACTTGTCACACGAGCTCATGAATTTAATTTGGCTTTGTGGATTGTTAGCAAATTAGCACAATTCCCCCAGAATTTTGGTTGCATAAATTGCAATTCGCTGGAGGGAAAACTTAGACACAAACATTCGATATAATATAGAGCCGATGAACACGTAAGCAGCATAAATGAACGCAAAATCATAAACAATTTTTACAGCTATGACAGTTATTGTTATTCAACATTTTTTGATACTTTTAATATTTGCACCCATTTTATATCTTAGAAAACTTTATCAAAGACTTCAACAACTCGAACAAATAGAAATTAAAGCTTGAAGTACTATTCTCTCATAAAAAAATTGAATAAAAACACAGCATCAATATGAACACAGAAATACAGACCTCTGAACAATCTCATTTTAATTTCATTGTTAACGATAAGAAAAGCCTATGCAAGGAAAAGGGGGGCTTGCCAAGGTTTTTGGCAGAAGAATTGGTGGAGGATGTCTTCGGAGAGATCGACAACCGCAACAAGTGTCATGTCAAAATTAGCAGCAGTAAATGCCAAAGCTTCCTAAAGAAATCCCATACTTATGGTGACAATGATGACATGGATCCGCGTCTCAAATGCTGGAACAATATGCTCAGGGAGCGCAAAGAGTTGCAGCAGCGCATCGAGCGTCGCACTGGTAAGCGTGCCGAGCATGTTCTCTTTAATCGCCATGCCACCATCGATGAGCAGGCCAAGCAGATGATTATCCGTCTCTTGGATACAGCTGAGCGCAGCAAGGGTGTTCCTCCGAACCGGGTCAAGGGTGTGCTAAAGATGCGCCACAATGCAGAGCTGTGCAGCGAGATACGCGAGTTGCATCCAACAGAACCAAAGCTAAAGAGTTTGGCGTTTGTGGGCTTTCCAAACATAACGAAGCTGGAACTGGCTGACACAATGCAGAAGAGCGAGACTAAATGGCTACGCTCAGAGGTTCTGGGTAAACGTCTGGAGCAGCAGATGGAGAATATCGTTAGTGTGATGCCCCACTATCCGGAGCTGGATCAGCTACAGATAACAACACTGATCAAAAGCCCTGTGATTAGAAGCCGGTGCCTTGGCGAAGACGAAATTTTGTGTGTGTCCGAGACGACAGAGGAAGCTAAAGAGGATGCACCGCAGTCGCCTAAGCCGATGCCGCCTACACCTCAAGCGGTAGAGAAATGCGAGAAGAGAACCAGATGGGAGGAAGATAATGTGATTATGATAAATGGAATATCCTACGGCTTTGGCACAAGCAGCGGTGTCCTGTGCGGAGATCTGCAATTCCTCTTTGAGTGCGACCCACTTCAACGCATGCGAAAGACAATTGTCCAGCTGGACAACATTGGTAACAAGTTCATCCAGCTACGCTGGCTCAAAATGAGTCAACTCAAAAAGGAGCTGCACCAGCACACGCCATTCCGCTCGGAATTCGTGTTCGACGCACAGCCCTTTGTGCTGCTCCCCGGTAATCAGCGACGCATCGATGTGCTCTACCAGCCCTCCAGAGTGGGCGTTAAGAAACAACACTGGTGCCTCGTCATGCAACGCTTTCCCTTCTGTGGAGTTCGTCGCTTGCATATACGCTTCCATGGAGTCTGCACGCAGCCAGTTACCTACCGGGAGCGTCTCGATTTCGATCAGCGTTTGATTATTAACAAGCGCAATCGGCAGACCAATGAGCGCCTAACTGAAATGCATGCTGAGCTGGCGCCAATGGTGGAGCGACCAACGCTGAGTTGTCCCTATCAGCGTGTCCTGGATGAACGTGAGTTGTTCAGCGTACAGAATCCGGGCTTCAAGTGCGATCGATATGCGGATCTGGAAACGCTCAAGGAGCTCTACGTGCTAGTAAAGAAGCCGCGACAGCCACCCTGGGACTACTGCCTCGACACGCTGCAGCAATGCATCTACCAGCACGAGGCGGAGCATCGTGAATCCCTACAAAATATCCTAATCGAACTGCTATCAACAATGCGCTGCAATTCGAATGAGGTCTTCCCGATGGAGCAGGCGTCTATGCAGCGGGAGCGCTCATGTTTTATTTATGTGCGCGGCATTGTCGGCAGTACCATTGATGAGTGGGACAACATTAGCGATGGCTTGGGACAGAAGTTTTTCAATTCTGAGCTGCGGCGCTACAGAAATAATCTAGAGGAGCAGGGCGAAAAGCTTCCTAAAGACAAGGATTATGTGCGATCGTTAGTCTTCAAGCGGGTGCTTAGCTGCAAATACTTCAAGGATTCGCTTTACATACAAACGTATTCGCTAATCTGTGATGCTGCGGAGAACATTGTGTCCGCCATTGAGAGTGCTTTGAGTCATTGAGCCAATCATTTTTCATTCATCATTCACTTTGTATTCGCTTCTAAGCTTTTACAATGCTTTCTACTTCCACAATAAAAATAATTTTAAATCAAATCATCATTCACTAAATGAACTGACATAATTTCGAGTTTTCAATGAGTTTGAAAAGTATTCTTATTTTGGACAATATTCTATAATCATGATGCCCGAACCGCACAACCAGAAAAGCAATCAGGGTGATAAGTTGTTGATCAACACAAATATCAACTTGGCCAGTATTCCACCATCTACAAGGGCATCGTTCAAGAATGAACAGCTCAAAGCTGGCGCCAGCATGGCGCACTACAGCGAGCGCATTGTGGAGGACATACTGGCCGAGATGTTTGCGGAACGTCGGGGACACTTTCCGGACACGTCCTCATCCTGTGAAAAAGATCTGGAGAACATGGCTCAACATGCAACTGAGCAGCACGTGGACAGGCGTCTCAAATACTGGCGCGAAATGCTGCTGAAGCGTCGCCAAATGCAGGAACGCGTAGAGATCCAGACTGGAAAAAAGCCGGAGGAAGTGCTCTTCAATCGCCGCTCCACATTGGATAATCGCAACAAGGAGACAGTGTTGCGTCTCATGGACTATGCAGAGCGTTTGCAACCGGAAAACCTAGTAACAAAGCCAGTTGGTCAACTGAAGGAGATCGAGAATCCCTGCGCATATCTGGCGCCCATCAAGGAAACATGGCCGCAAGCGGAGCAGCTAGGTGTAAAGGATGTCGAAATAATTGGATTGCCCAGTGTAATACAGAATGAGCTACTGGGCAGCAAAGCTGCCAATAGGAAGCTGCAACATAGCTGGATGAAGTCCGATGTGCTGGACAGGCGCATCGGTGAGCGCTTCGATGATATACGCCAGGTGCTCGAGTTCTTTCCCGATCTGGATAGGCTCCAAGTAACAGGCAGAAGCATTGAAGTGCTGGGAGCCATTCAACGAACTGTGCTGCTTGAGGAGAAGCATCTGGTGACAGTCACGACCAGTTCGGATGAGCTGTGCTCTGGGGAGCAAATTTGCGAAAGCTGTACAGAGCCGCTTGTATCGGAGCCAGAGCCACCAGAGTTGGGACTAAGTGTAAATGGCAAGGACTATATTGTGTGCGAGACGGGATTCACTGAATGCTTTGATATGCTCACTAAATTTAAATGCGATCCCTTTCAAAGACGCACGAAGCTTGTGCTCCAATTAAAGAACACTGGGAAGCAAACGTTGTCATTTAACTGGACCCAAGGTGTATATTACTACAATTGCGGCAAACTGCTGCTCGCGCAGGACAATGAGTTCCATTTTGACACTAACAGCTTTCGCCTAAAATGCGGTGAATCCTACAATCTGATGGTCTTGTACCAGCCACGCAAGGTTAGCATGGCCGTGGAGCTCTGGCGCCTGCAGGTGGAGCCGCGCATCTTCTGTGGCAAGCAGGAGTCGCTTCTGCTGCGTTTCCACGGACGCTGCACCCCACCCAAGGAGTACATGGCCAGGCTAAAGGAGCTCCATTGCGTGGCCATATGCAAAGCAAATACCATTGTGATGAAGGAGCTGACGACCCACTTGGCGGAAATTGTGCCTCTAATAGAGCCTCCGCCCACATGTTGCCCCTACGAACGGGCCATCGATGTGCGTGAGTTGTTCAATTCATTAAATCCGGGCTACAACTGCACCAGGTTCGATGATCTGGAGGTGCTAAAAGGCATGCACAAGCAGCTGAAAAAACCCCGAGAGCCCCATTGGGATTTCCGCTTGGACACCATCAAGATGCTTATCATGCGCATCGAAAGCGTCAACCGACGCGAGGCGATGTTTGCCAGTTTGATGGTTATTCTGGAACCGCTCTTTGGACCTGCTCCCAGTTTGGAGTGTCTCAGCCAATTGGATGGTCAAAAGAAGCGCACTCGATTTATTTTTGTGCGTGGAGTCCTTTGTAATGGTATCGAAGAATGGGAGGATCTCGTCTTTACCATCGAGGAGTCATTCTACAAACCAGAATTACAGCGCTATTATCTGAACCTGCTGGAGGAGGCCCATGAAGATGATGTCGAATTGGGGATTCCACGGACCAAAATAAAACTGTCATCAAATTTGGACGTTGAAGAACTGACGGACCAATTCGATGAGAAAGCCCATGCTGCAGTTTTCAGGAAATTGCGTCGCTCCAAATTCTTTCGCGATGCACTCTACATACAAACTTATTCGCATCTGTGCAATATTGCTGAGAACATTGTTTCCGTCATTGAAAGTACTGATGTTGTGCCCACTTGACGGGCCTATAAAAGTTAACTTTAAGTAAATCACATTCATTTGCAAATACGACCTTCAGCCATATTATTTTATTAATACAATCTGCAAATTTCAGTTCTGCAAAAGATTTCCTTCACTGATTTTATTCTATTTTTTATTTAATCGATTGACATCGATATCAATGTTCAGTACACAGTTGCATGTTATGTTACAGTCTTAGTATTGTATCACTAGTAACCTGTTACCAACATTACAGAGGCCGGCTACAATATATGTATGTGTTTATTTATCGATATATATTTTAGGATAAGAATAACTTATCACAACTTTTTATTTGCTGTCATTTCAAATGTTTACAACTGACAATTAGGCAGCATAATGTCTACAGTATTCAATTAGTAAACACTTGTCACTGGAAGAAGCTGTTTAAAAAACTGTTTGCTTCCCTGGAAAATCACTTGAGTAGCATGCAATTTTCGATTCCTGATATAAAAAACGGAAATCATTTCATCTATAAGATCGTTGATGATATCTTTCAGCAATGTCATTACACAGAATCGGAATCTCAGTGTTCTTCTCTTTGCAACTCTTGCGCTTCTCAGAGCCTTGTGGACAAACGTTTGCAATATTGGAAGGATATGATACGAAAACGCCGATCACTGCAACTGAAAATGTGTCTTGCCACACGCAGGAAGCCCGATCAGTTGCTTTTCAACATGCAGCAAATAGAACTGGACTATTGTCCAGAAAATTACAAGCTCGAGGTAATTGGAAGAAATATATGGATCAGGCAACCTTGTGAGCGTATTTCTGGTCACACAATAACAGACACAACGCCCTTAGAGCCATCGGAGCCCAGCGGCGATAATTCGATCATGTGTGGTGATAAATGCACAAAGTGTCGATCGTTTATGGCTGCTGCATCACAACTGGCGGTGCTTATCAATGGCACCACCTATTGCAGATATCGTCCCGAGTTTTCGCCCATATTGGAGCGCAGGTTCGTTTGTAATCCCTACGAGCGGAGTCTTCGCACCATAATGCGTATCGAGAACAACGGGCGGGAGACCATCAGCTTCGAATGGAGTTCTGCCGACTTCTTTGCATACAACAACACGCTCTTCAACAAGGAACGCGATGTGTTTGTCTTCGATGCGACACCCTTTCAGCTGGCACAAGGAGGCGTACGCGAGGTCTCTGTGCTCTTCTGCCCCCGTAAGGTGGGCATTGTGAAGCAGCGTTGGTATCTTAACACAAAACCACGCATCTTCTATCGTTGTCCCTGTGCGCTGACCCTAAATATGCATGGCAGGTGCACACCCCCACCAGAGTACCTACAAGTGCTGCAACAAAACATGGAGCAAACAATGCGATACTGTCGCCAAAAGCCATCTTTGGGCATGCGTCAAATAACGCTGGTCAAGTCTCCCCAGGCGCTTTGCCCTTTCGATAGGGAGCTGGAGGGGAGAGAGATTTTCAATCAGCGCAGTGTGGGATTTTACTGCAAACGCTTCAGCGATATTGAGGGATTAAAACGATTTTTTGAGCGCAGCTGCCCGAAAACTATTTGTGGTTCAAAATGGGACTATAGCGTTAGAGCGCTAATTAAATTGGTTTGCTCCACGTTAGATCGTCGTGACCGTATTGAGCTCTTCGAAGAGTTGCAATTGCTGCTGTCCCAACTACGGAGTAGAAATGCTTCCATCCTCCCCAGCGATGTTCCAGCTGAATCAAAGCAACGCCAGCGAACGAAATTTATCTATGTTCGTGGACTTATCTCCAGCGGCATAGAATTGTGGGAACAGAAGATTTGGTTAGTGGCAGAACAGGTGCTCAAGTCCCTGGCAAGTTCAATTTCCAATAAAAGCCAAGCTCAGGAAGTGCTGAAACAATCAAAGTACTTCAGGGATTCCATCTACATATACACATATGATCTGCTGTGCGACATTGCCGAGAACATAGTGGCTGTGATCGAAAGTTCTGAATATGCTTAGGGTTAAATGTTAATCCTTCAAATATTACTAAATAGAATAGAACCTATAAAAAAAACCCATAAATATTAGTAGACAGGGAAACACATACACACAAAACTTAACACATAATGGAAAACAACAATAACCGATTCGAATCATTGATAACAGCAGTGCAACCAGGCAAAGACCTCAGCAATGCCAATAAATGTTCAGTTAAGTCGGACATCGCGGAAGTGCTATATCAGCAGTATGGTCAGCTGAAGCCTGTGACTCAGCATGATTGCCGAGGTGTGGTCGGTGCGATTGTCAATGAGATTTTCGACCGCAAAGTTGTCATTGACAGTATTTCAAAGAAGCAACATTGCGTTAGTCAAGAATTCAAGGACTCAGAAGATATGGACAAGCGCCTGAAGCAATGGCAGGATACGTTGAGGGATCGTGTCAAAATGCAGAACAAAATAACCCGCAAGACGGGCCGCCAACCGGAAGAAATGCTCTTCAACTTGCCCCCCACCGTAGAGCAGCGGGACAAGGGCACCGTTCAACGTCTGATGGATTATGCTTCGCGTCTAAATCCCGTCAAGCTACAACAAAGGGTAGCCGGTGTGCTGCCCGAGCTGCATAATGAGTGTCTCCGTGAGCCGGAAATTCGAGAGACCTTACCACAACCGGAGCAAGACAGCAGATTTGCTGTTGAAATCTCGGGTCTTCCCCAGGCAACCAGGCAGGAAATCCTCTGTTCAAAAACCAGAGAATTATCACAAAAATCAAGGAAGGCAACCAAGTGGCTAAATTCGAAGGTGCTGAATGAGCACATTGAAAAGGAGGCCGTGGATATTGGTCGTGTGTTGGAGTTCTACCCGGATGTGGACAACCTTCAGATAATCGGAGCTAATCCATTTAATCCGTCCAGTGTAGAGCACAACGAGGAAATCAATCTAATGGTGAAGAAGTCAATGCATTCCATTAGCAGTACTACCATTGGATCGTGCCATCAGGAACAGAAGCTGGAATCGGAGAAGGATGAGAGAGTGCAACAGTTTGCGGCCAAGGTGGAGGCATTTAATCTTGGCCTAAAAATCAACGACCAGACTTGTATTGCGGACGCCTACAGCTGCTGCAGCAATGTCCATCTGCAGTGCAATCTGCAATGCGCTCCATACGAAATACAGGTGAAGCAAGTACTGCGACTGGAAAATATTGGCAGAAGGATTATCGTCTGCGAATGGAAAGTGCTGGAGTGCCCCAAATGTCATGATGAATTCCTATTTGACAATAGAAAATTTAAGCTTTTTCCTGGAGACGTCCACATTACCCGCGTACTCTTCCAACCACGCGAGATATGTGTCCGCAGGCAGCACTGGGAACTGCGAATGTCTCCGAACATATTTGGCAAACGTCGCAATTCACTGCTGCTGATGCTTCATGGCAAGTGCGTATCGCATCCAGAGTATTTGATGAAGCTCAATAAGAACTTGCAAATTGTTGTCAATAAATCCAATGAGCAGGCCACTAAATGTCTTGCAGCACACCACGCGAAGTTGGCACCACTGATACAGCCGCATGAGCGTCTGTGTCCCTATGAACGGGTCTTTGACGAGCGAGAGTTGTTCAATGCTAAGAATCCTGGTTACCATTGCGATCGATTTGATGATCTAGAGGCCCTTAAGATATTGCATAATATTTTGAAGATGCCACGCCAACCGGAATGGGATTTGCGTTTGGCGACCATTAAGGAACTGATTATGCGCTTAAGTCCGATGGAAAAACGCGAGATTTTCTATAGGATGTACATCGAATTGCAGGAGCCGCTTTGCTACAAATATTCTACCGACATTGTTCACTTTGAGCACAATTACGAGCGTGATCGGACTCGTTTCATCTACGTGCGAGGCTGCATTGGCAACGGCATCGAGGAGTGGGAGAACTTAATGCTATCATTGGAGCAGAATTGCCTAAAGTCAGAGCTGATCCGCTTCTATGCACGACTCGCCGAGGAAGCGAAGAAAACAGGGGACTATTCCTCGGAGAACGAAGAGACCAAACCCTGGTTGCAACAACTAAAATATGATAAGCCTGAACAGTATGTGCTGAGAAAGTTGCGGGGCAAAAAGCACTACAGAGATTCGCTCTATATGCACACCTATACCCAGCTCTGCGACATAGCCGAGAACATTGTATCCGTTATAGAGAGCACAGATCACATTTAAAGAAATAGTTTATTTTAGACTTTGTATTGAAGTGCGTAAGTTGCATGAAAGTCAGCTTGGTAAAACTATTTTCAATTGCAAAAATTTGTTGCATAAGCTCGAGTGTTTACTGTAACAGTACCAAATATGCAATACTTTTTTAATGTGCGGACGATAGCCAAGTGTTAGTTTATCAGAACATATGCATACTTTTCGTTGTTAGCCGACCAAATTTGTAGTTTACAAAATAAATTATTTAAGGTGTGCTTACACACGCTGGCATTCCCGACAATATATTTTATTTTTAAACGCAGAGCGAAAAATTGCTTAGCTAATTTCTAATTAAGTATATTGTTTCTATATTTTTTTATTATTATCATTATTTCAATAGCATTGCTACTTCAATAGCTAAACCACACAAGAACGCCTTTAAATCGAAATGTTACACTCCCCTGGGGAGACGCCTATTGATTTCCCTCATACAGAAAAAATCTATTAGTTAACTTGTGCAGAACTATTTCATGCCTAAGGACACACCTGTGCCCTGCCAGTCCAGCCATCCTGCCTGGTCGCTAACTTTTCCCATTATTACGACGTTTTATGAGCAACAGAATTGCCCATTTTCGTTTATACGCCATTCGAGGCCTTGAGACCTCGTTCCTGCCCCTGGCAAAGTACTTTAATAGCTGTTGCAAAAGTTTTGGTTTTCCCATTGGCATTTTCTTCGACGTTTCTTTTTTCTTTCTGCTTCTGGGGGTTTCCTGTTCGATTTCTGCTACTTTGCATTGATTTGATGACACTTTGGGGGCTTATTTTATTTGGCTAATAAACGCTCCCTCCACACAGATTGCGTGTCAAGAAGTTATCCGCACGTTTGCCAGTTCTTCGGTGCTCGTTGGTGTCTGTTGAAATGTGTCGACAAACGAGGTCATTATGTTTGCAATTAGCCAAATTGATTTTGTGATAGCAAACCCATCACATATACTAAGCATAAATTACTCATTTGAGCCCACATCTAATGCGCATATAATCTGATTTTCATTTTCTTTCTCGTTAACAGGTAAGCCAACAATTGCATTTCCATCGCTTCATTTTCCAATAGGTACACCGTACTAGGTAAGTCTTCGTTCCCCAGGCGCCGGTTTCACACGCTGCACCGCTCTTTCTGTCAGACCCCCATAAATCATAAGCATCTACGCATGGAAAAAAGAGCAAACCTTTCCGCTCCCGTTGGCATTGTTTGACTCCTAATTAACCCACAGACCGCAACAAGCACAAGGCGTTAATGTCGTATCTGACTTAATGACCGACCAGCCAAACATAGACACATGCTGACCAACCAATACCATGGTCCATCAACCTTGAACTTTGTGGCATACTTTAGTTATAAAAAAATTTGCCATTTTCTCAGCAATCAGTGTCAGTTGGGTGGCCGATAGGCAATGAAGTTAAGCGATGTGAGAGACTTCTTCCGATTCGATGTTGCTTTAGGATTCTATGAAATGGAATCGAAATGCAAAACATGTCTCATCTTAAATTTCGTTGAACTAAAAAAGTCCTCTTAAGTTTCACTGTTGTTCTGTTATGTTTCGAGCTGTTTAGACAGTGATTATATTCAATTTGAAGGTATTTATAACGGGAAGGCTTTCAACGAAATACTCAATTATACATATAATTTGTTTTTTTATTAATGAAAAAATACTGTTGAAAAACATCATCTCTTTGGATTTGCTAAAAGCTGTGGCGCCATCTAGCATTCGTTTCTTAAGATAGAAAGATAACATAACATTAACATTGACTTTTAATTATTCAGGGCATTGTTTTAACTAAAGTTTATAACTTAACAGCAAAAATAGTTAACTAAGCTAATTGGCATGCCGGAAGTCAAATAGTTATTATAAAGGCAACTATAATAATTATTCTAGATAAGATGAAAGGCAATCACACTGTTAGTTGTCCACTTGAGTAGTGCCTAAAAGTATGCAATAAAAAAAATTAAAAAACAAACTTAACAGCACTGAGAGCGCATTGGAGTTTTAACATTTGCGACATGTGCGAGTGCGCAGTTTGAGAGCGACAGCGAACGCGAACGGTTTGCACCTGTTGCCAGCGCGCATTGCCGTTGTCATTGTGGATCGGGTCTCGGGGTCGATCACGCTTCATGTTTGTCGTGCGCCAGATCTGTCATTTACCGTTGCTTCACGGAGTCCCGAGCGCCAAAGTTCAATAAAAGTAGCATAATTTTCACAAGTTGTTGAAATGAGATCGACAGTTAAACGTATTGCACATCAAAATCAAGTCGAGAATTCGCCGAATCGAAAAAACGTAACGCTATGCATCGTGTTGTGAAAAGCAGTAAAAAGGATAAGCAACAAAAAGTTGAAGCCTTTGGCAACAGTTAATAAATATCTGATCCAGTTCTCAAAGCCGCTTGCGGCATGCTGATGCTATACGGATAAGCCAGCTGCTAAAGCCAGAGGCAAAGTGTGAAAAGGTGCGTCGATCGGTGTCTACATTGTCAACATTGCGATTACACACACAGTCAATAAAAAAATAAGAAATAAAAAAATTACATTTAAAATGAAGACAAAAAAGTCGAATTGAAATTCGAAACTGATTTGAAATGCCAAGCACAGGCGTCGGTGTGGCTGTCTTAACGACTTTTCTGCTTGTTTGAGTGTGTGTGTGTGAGTGTGATTTTTTTGTTTTGTTTATTGCCTTGCCTTTATCAAGAGCTGAGAATCCAGAGATCATTATGAAATTTGATGTGCGCAAGCGAAAGACTTAGGCAACAAACTTGAGGCAAAGCACAAACTTAATAGCCATTCATAAAGCCATGCACATTATGCGCAACATTAGCGCACTCTATTTGATGTAGTTTTTTGATGCGTATAGTGCACTTTCACCAGACGGTTGCTACTCTCGCGGCAGCTGCTGCAAATGAAGTCATAACCAAATAAGCCATTGAGCTGGATAGTGCCATAAAAAAGCCCCCCTATACATATGTACATAGTTAGCAAATACGCAGTTCGGCCATATAAGCCCACTGAGCAGTTGCAAATAATTTGATTATTGCCGGCGGCTTTCTCTATAGTAGTGTAGCTCCTGATCCAATTACGTACTACCAAAACTCCCACAAGCTCACTGCAATGACATGGCTAACATGGCTGCAATGTGTCAACAATGGCTTGTTAGCCCAACAGCCATTGCCAATTGACATGTGTGTGTGTGTGTATGTGTGGGTTGCAAATAAAAACATGTTAAGAGCTAGTACACCTTATTGACAAGAATCGCAACGTAACATTGCGACCCGGCTGTAAACTCGATTCGTGTGTGGGCGATAACGTAAGTTATCGGTGATTTCTAATTGCCTGACATGCCAATTAATGTGTATATAGCAATGGCTATAACTATCGGCCATTGGCAACATGGCAATTGACTTTTATTGGGCTAAATGCCAAAGCGCTTGAGAGTGTTTAAATTACTAGAGCTCAGCTGCAACAAAAGTGTGTATAGACTCATTTCCTATGCAGACAGTGCAACTTATGGCGGGCAGGCGGCAACGCCTTAATTAAAACTGGCAACTGTGGATGCTACCATTTTCTTCGTGCGCGCTACCATAAAACAAAAAAAAAAAAATCACTTTTTAATTAAAACCAGACGCAAACACAGCAGCACCTCTTACATGGCGCACTTGGTGTCTATTTGATTGACAAGCGGAACTGGCAACGTTAGCGGGGCGGGAGAAGAAAATCAAGTGGTGTGCCAGCCAAGATATAGGTTAGTTGCGTCCATTTAGCCAGGCGTCGCCGATAGAGGAAAGTGCCAAGGCAGCTAGGCCAGTAATTTGCGGCCATAATTTATGATAACGCAGCAGCAACTAAAATTGGTTGCTTATTCGCATTGTGGCTACGAAATTCTTTTGGCAGCAAAATGTTTTCGCTTTGGCTTTAATTATGCTGCTGCTGCCGGCGGCTAAAACCAAAACTGCTGTTTATGGCAGCGCGATCATTACCGACAAATGTTCAACAGCCAATTGTGGCTTGGACTTTCTCTGTTGCAGCAGACACTTCTCTACTCCCAATTGCCGCCCCCTGTTTAGTTGTTTGTCTTAAGAAATTGTTAGAGCGTAAACAATATCAATGGCATCAATGCGTTTAGATTTAGGACTAACACCTCACACAATACACACAACAATCGAAGCATCTAACTGTTATATCTCCATAGCGTTAGCATAGCTAGACAATCGCTATGAATGTGTGTGTGTGTGCGAGTGTGCGAGTGTTTGTTGTGGGTCAACAACCGTTTAACAGCAGCGCGCCTCGTAGAAGCTTCAGCATCTTCTTTTGATACACTCAGCGCATTCCTCAGGCAAAAAAATAATGTTTATAAAAATGTTCTGCGTTGTTTTTATATTTGTTTTTTTCTTTGTTTTTTGGCAACTGAAATGATTATAGCGCATTAATCATTTCCATATCAGAAATGCTTTTATGCCTATTTTTCGTCGCTAATTGACCAGCACACGCAATTAGCCAAATATTGTTGCGTCTGTTGTGTTTGGCTTTTGTTGTCGCTGTTTTTTATTACTTCTTGGTAGCGAATCTATTATAAAACTTAGTCATAAATCATAAAGAGAGCCAAAAGTTGTTCGTAAATTAATTAGGCAACATTACGACTATTTAACTGAGGAAGTCTCAGCTTATGGCTAATGCTAATGATGGCCAAGCTCTCCAACTAGTTGATGAGAATGGGCGCATGCGCAAATATCAAGCTCAATGATAAATGATAGTTGCCGTTGCATCAATTGCTCAAGCTGACCGCGCATGCATGCATCATCATCATCATCATCATCATCATCAGCATCATCATTATCACCATCGAACATCATTATTATAGTCGTTATCTATGTCGACTGCAATTGTAACTGTCAAACTGTCCGCTTGCGTTAGCGTGAAAATCATCTTCGTAATAGATAACAACTGGTTCATAGCCATCGCTCTGGGCGATCGGCTTGCGTCGACTTCAATTCATTTGTGTAAACTGGAGCAAACGTTGAAATGTTTTGATTGCATTTGGCACACAACATGTATGGCGCACAGCGGCGCTCAGATAAGACACTATTTGCTTTTGATTAAACCAGCCACGACTTGAAAAAGAACAACCTGTACGCCTACAACAACCTTTTTGCATTTGATTTGCCTTTTTCAGAGTTAATATCCCGTCTTTTTTGTGCAATTAAATTTCTATTAAATGACAGAAAATTCATTTAAAAGGCAATCAATTTGCCAAACACAAAGCGTTTTGCACGCGGCTACAGCTTAATGAGCAACTTGGCCTGTGCAGCCATTAACAGAGGCGTTAGATGATTATCTTGCCCAATGAAATATGAGACAGCAGCAGCAACATGCTAGACAATGGCTCATTAAAGTGACTAGAATCGACTAAGACCTCAAAGCCAAAACTAGTTTGGTAGCTAAAAAGCTTGTTCGGAGCCAAAGCTCTAAAGGCTAAAATGTGTTATTAGAAATTCTACAGAGAGCAGATCTAAATAATAGCTGAGATAGTGCTGCCACATAAAATATACAAACAAGTTAATCCATTAGCAGGCGCGGTCGTCTAAAGCTACTTCTTATTCTACTCTCTGTGTCATCTGACGTTTTGTGGCAGTTGGCTAACAGAAAAGCTATAACTGGAGAATCGTATATTGTAGCGCCTGTTAATAACTTCATGGAGCTGTTTGTACTCAAGGCATTCGTATGCTAATGTCGAATATATGTCAGCTGCTGTGCCCCCCTTTGGCTTTGATCCATGTTGAAAATTATGAATTTTTACAATTTACAGTTCTCAGACGCTGCGGTCGCAGCTAAATGAGTTGTCGTCTTCGGCTGTGGCTTTCTATTTGGCTTAAGCCGATAACTTAACTTGAGGCTTGTGGCATTGTCTGAGATTTTCTGATAACACAATTTCAAATTATACTCGAGTGCGGCTTTCACATGCTTACCAAGAATTCGGCTTTGCGGTTAGATTTATTTTTTTGGGTTTCCTCTTGCGGCTTCTGTGCATTTTGCGTTGGTTGTCATAACAGCATGCAGCATGTAGCATGTGGGCGTTTTAGACTACAGCAAACAAAAGGGCGTTATTGGTTCAAAGTCGTGCCCAGGCGTGGGACAAATGCAACAGGTATTCTTCAGATGTCCTATATAGTGGTGAATTAGAGATTTCCGGCTTAAAGTTGGCCATCGTTTGAGATTATTAACCTTTAGCCGCAGCTAACTGACTTGACCATCATTATGTACGAGGCTGAAAAGTAAACCAAGACGAAGCAATTGACTTTTAGCCTGCATTAGCTGAATCGCACGTTAATTGCTGTTGTTAACATGTTGCATACATGCATAACGATAAAATTAATTGCCTGTCTCTGCATTCTCCACGCAATTTTCACGCAAACGAGGAGAGATAGAGAAAAAGCGCCGCTAGCGTTAACAGCTTAACAACTTGACAAATGTTGCAATGCAATCAAAAATAAAATAATAACAATAAAAGTAGTCATAATAAAAGGCAAATTAAACGTAGACTGGCCAGACAGCTAGGCAATTGCAACAAGCTGATTGATGGCAGCGCCGCCAGCAACGACAACAACGACAAAAACAACTGAAACAATTGCAGCAGCAACATTTGCTGCCGATTTAGCTAGACTTGTGTCTCGTTCTATTAGATTTACTTTGCCTTGGCAGGGCAGCCTGCCTGTTCAAACTGCAACAACCAGTCAAATCAAATCCAGTCAAAGCTAATGCAAATTCCAGCGAATTGCCAGCCAGAGGGGAGACAACAGCAACAGCAGCACCAACAGCATCAGCAGCATCAACAGCATCAACAGCACCGGCATCGCTTTCAATCAATTAGTTTGCTGTTGCTCGGCCATTGGGTCAAGTCGATATAATCAATAAACTATCGTATTTTATTGATAAATTATGCGTTGACTATCGCGACACCGATCGCGTCGCTTACACATGTCCGTGCCTGTTTCAATAAATACTAACGGTAATTGCAGTATATACCCCCGTTCAACTCCATTGATCGCACACACAGCTTCCCATCAACTCGGCATCGGCATCGGCCTCGGCTGTGGCCCAAACTACGGCTGTGGCATCGCCGGAAGTCTTTGTGCGGCAAAAACTTAAGTCTCTTGGGTTTTTGTTTGTCTCGCCTCGCAACTCGACTCCATCTAGTGGCTTAGGCCTGGTTAGGTTGTAACAGCTGTATCGTTAAATGGGTAACACACTTGAACCAACTTTCATACCGGATAGCCTATATTTTGTGTTATTATTTTATTTAATTGTATTTTCAGTTGCTGGGGCCTTTTACACTCATATTCCAAATGTGATGATAATTTCGATCTTCGGATACTACTTGTGGTTAAAACCGGAACTCGTTGTTTCTATAATTTAAATTCTACTCTCTGCACAGAACAACATTTATAGAATTCTGCAGCCCAATCTCTTTGAGATCTAGTTTAGGTCAGCTTTTAAACACAGAATAGATAGATTAAAACGATATTTTAGTTTGCATAATGACCATAATGTAATCAGACATAAGGCAATAAATATATTTATTATTTAATTCTACAATTCTCTCTCCTCAATGCAATTTGCCAAATTATAGCCGACGTATGTATAATAGCAATATCAGAAGAAAAAAGCTGCAACAATGTATTTTTCTAGTCCCTCATGTACATCCACCGATAATTTAGATAACTAAAAATCCAAGCATCGTAGCATCGCAGTTGTATACTTGGGAGTATCACAAATTTGTTGTATTTTTTATGATTATTGTGTGATCGCGTTTTAATCATATGCAATTGAGCCCAGCTGCAGCTTAGAGCTGACTCTAAACTTTAGTGGCACATGCGAATGATGGCCAAGTGCGGCATTTCTTTGGCGAATCAGTTGTCAGAATGCCACAGTGCCAGAGTTACCTTGAACGGGTTTGCTATTCCACTTGTCGCTTGCCAGAGCTAATCACACCCGCTGCTCCAGCTGCACCGACTGCTCCAACTTCAACTGGAGGCATCTTTGTATTCTAACTGCGAATAGCGTCCACATTCACATCGCGTGCTGCGGTTTTTCTTTGCTTGTACCTGAATATTTGTAATTCAACATTGTTGTTTGGCTGGAAATCATCTTCATTTCTGTTTTTACCGGAAGCCAAATGCCAGTTTCTTGTTGTTTATGTAGGCGGCGTCCAGTTATGATTGCGTTTGCTCCCCTTGTTTTTCTTTATAATTCAATTATGTGCACGTATGCACTTAGGCATTTAATTTGAGTTTTTCCTCAGTGTTTATGTTGCTTGGCTTGCTGAGTTCAGTTTGTTACAATTAAGTCACATGCAGTTAACTTGTCCATATTTCGTTGAGACTACGGGAGTACAAAAAATGTGTCAAAAAGTCAAATGGATAATAAATGTAAAATTCAATAATTAATAAGAAAGTTTTCAAATGAATACAGTATTCCCTATATGAAACTGTATTCCTTATGTGTTCTCCTCTATATATATTGGTTGATGGACAGCTGTATGTCAAACTTATTTTACATCTCATTCGCATGCATCTTAAGCACACGTTGAGCAGCTGCACTCATAACTCCAAGATAATGCCAATAGTATAAGCTGGATCCATTAGCCGCATGGACAACGCCTTACTTGGCTGATGGCTCACACATACATAGAGATAGAGAGAGAGAGATATATAGAGAGAGCACTAAGCATAAAGCGGCTTAATGCATACACTCACATACACACACACACACGCAACATAAAAACACACACTTGCAAAGCTGGCTGACAGTTGCTAAGCTGCAATTGCTGCCAAGGCTTTGGTCACCACTCAAAGTGGCCGCCAGTGCAACTTATGTTTGCTGCTGCTGCTGCTGTTGCTGATGATGATGAAGATGAAGATGAAGATGAGGATGAAGTTATTATTATCTGACGAGGGCAACGCCGCACAACAGACAAACTGCATTGGCTGCACTTAGCTAGCATTTGCAGTGAAGAGTTCTTCAGCCGAAGCAGTAGCTATCTTTATTTGAGGCGTGACTAATTCCAATTCCAATTCCCCCATACCCGTGTACGCTTTGCTATTTGCTCAGCAGCAACGGCTGCAATCGTTATTAGGCGACTCCGTCGATGTGTAAACGGCGGTAATGCCCGCCAATTTGATTAGCTCAAAGTGCTCAACTGCAGCAGTTGCTCAAATGTTTGCTTCCGTGTGCTGCAACTGCATCTGCATCTTCGTGTTGATGTTCTCCACAATTTATGCGGCAGCAGAGGCAGCCGCAGCAGTTGGGATTTTATCGCAGAGTGGAAAGTGTTAGATTTTCTTTGTTCTTGCAAGTTCTTTGTTCTGCACTACAGTATCTTGCATATTAAATGAACCTTTTGATATTGGAAAGTCTAGTAAATTATATGTAGCCAGCACCCGATCGATCAATGCTGAATTCAATTTCCTTTTCAGCCGTGAAAGTGGCCACAGCGCTCAATAAATCGTGTTGCTCCATGCAACCTGGCAATTAGTGTAGTGCTTGACAATGTAGACAATAAATTTGAAAACGAAATAGAAAGCAATAAAAAAACAAATAAAAATATAAATTTCAAATACATAATAGGTAGTGCAACCAAAAATAAAAAAAGAACATGAAAATTTATTAAGCCAAACACACAAAATTAAATGAAAAAACGAAGAAGAAAAATGTCAATGGTTAACCAGCAGCGTGCATAAAAAAGCCTCTGAACTGTAGAAAATAATTACAAGACAAGAACAATAATAATAAGCAGCAAACTGCAACAGCATGAGCAGCCTGTCAGCAACAACTAAAGGAACAGCAGCAGCAATGGCAACAACAAATGTTGCTGCAACCACGGGCAGCCTGGAGCCGGCGGTGGTGCCACGTACCGCCAATTTGCTGGCATGCAAACAATGGTGGCGCGTCTGCTTCTTGTATGGCGACCAGCAGAAATATTATCGACAGCTCTATAGCAAGGCGGCTGCCCAGCGGCTGGCGGCTAGCGGCAGCGCCAACGAGGCTAATCATGAAAATGACAATGCCAGCAACAACAGCAACAACAATAACTGCCAATTGACGGGAACGGGCGATGACTACGATACGGTTGGCTTTAGCACTGGCGATTGCGATTTTATCGCAGCGCAATTAGATGCCAGCGAAGATGCGGACGATGGCATCGATCTGGGCGATAGCAGCCCCCAAGCCACAGCCAGTAAGCGGCGTATAACAACAACAGCAGCAGCAGCCAACAGCAGCAATCGACCACTGTTTCCCGCCAAATGCGAAACATCGCAATCCACGCCGCGCCGCAGTAAAAAACTGCTGAGATCGCTGCGTGCTCATGTCAAGGGCGAAAGTAAGCAGAAGGAGCAGAAAGAGGAGAAAGAGCTAAAGGAACAGGAGGAGCAGGAGCCAACTAAGCGCAATGCTAAGGTAACTGTGCTGGACGATCCCTTTCTGTTTGGTATCGATGCAGATCACTTGGGTGATCTCATTCGAGGCAAGCACTACAGCCCAGCGGATGCCACCGAACACATTGCCAAGTATTACAGTATGCAGCTAGAGCCGCAGCCTGATTTAGAGGTTAGTTGCACCGCTTCGGTGCTGGAGATCATTGAGCAGTCCGAGGAGGAACTACTGGAGGAGCCAAAGCCAGCCTTGCCACCCAAGCAAAAGCAACAACGCACCGCACCACTGCCACCCGCACGCACAACTCCCGTTACCGCACCCACGGCTGCACTACAGCCGCTTACTGCCAGCGATCTAAAGTTTCTGAATTTGAGCCTGCGCCAACGCAGCCTGCCACGCAGCATGAAGCCGTTTAAGGATCCACATGATATCAGTTTCACTTTCAACGAGCTGAACGGCAGCGCTCCGGAAGTGGTTGTCGGCATTGCTGTATCTGGCACCGGAGAAGGGGGAATTGGAAGAGCAACTGGTGCAACGTCACAGCAGGAACCAAATGAGTGAGTAACTTTTGCCCTGATCATTTGTCAGTTTGCATATTGCTGACAATTTAAATGCATAACTTTTCAAAAGTGGCTGCTGCGGCTGCCGCTGCTTCTCTGTGTGCAAATAATGATTGATTACCTGGCAGCAGCAGCGACAGCAACAACTTGTTGCGCAAGTTGGCAGCCCCAGAAGTCAATGAACACACATTGCCTGTTCTCTCACATACCCGCAAAAAAATAAGAAATACAAAAAAAATAAACCGCAAAACTGCTCGCAACAGCAACGCACAACAGCAGCAGCAACAACTTGTTCTGTGTGTGCTGGTGTTGCTGCTGAAATTGAAACCACTGCGAGACGCTCGACTGTTAGCTGGTTGGGCTCTTGGCGCTGTTTGCTTGGCTGACTAGCTGACTGGATGACTGGCTGTCCGGTTTTGCTTGTTTATTGAGCGCTGCTCTTGCCGTGCATGCGCATCACTCACTCACTCAGTCAGCAACAGCAGCAACATAGCGACAGCAACAACGACAACGGCATCTCATTCTCGGGTTACGCATACGCCGCATTTGCCGGCAGCAAACAGGCAACAGGAGAGACAGCGACAGCGACAGCAACTGCCAAAGTGTGATTTACCAGTGCCTTTGTCTGGCGCGGTTCGGTTTACATAAACATGAGCAGCGGTCGCTGTTTTTTTTGTTATTGTTGTTGTTGTTGTTGTTGCTATGGCTCATGTCATGATTGTGCATAATGCTATGCAAATATTGTGGCCCTAAGTTATTGTGTTTGTGCAGCACGCAGCTTATGAAATATGGGCGCTGCCCGGCCCAAAAGGCATCGCGAGCGTTTTCAACGTATTAGAGGGCCGCAAAAGCGCTGCAATTGTTCTGCTGTGTCATGACATTTCCTTTTTGGCTGCAGTCGAGCGCAAAAATATTGCATATATTGTCCATAGGGATTACACATCTTTTTTTTCCTTTTGATTTACTATGCTGGCGAAAAACAAAAGACTTAGGCAACGAACTTGCAGCCCAGATGTGAAGCTAAAAAAGCATTGTAGACAAAAAAAGAGCGGAAAAAACACAACTCAATTAGCTGCTGCTACTGCTGCTGAGGCATTGAAATTATGGCGCACACAGGAGGCGACATAAACGTGCAGCAAATCAATGCATCTCAAAAAGGCTGGGCAGCAACGCTGCCAAAGCAAAGAACGCACTCGAAAGCATAATAAATAATAATAACAGACTTCATTTTGAGGCGACCTGACAGCTAGCTGCCAGCAGCTAAATCAGAAGCAGACACCAAATGAATTTGGTATTCTGGAATTCAGTAGTCGTCATTTGCCACACGCGAGTCAAGCAAATCAGCCCCGCGGCAATTTCAGTAGGTGACTCGCTGTCTAAATGCCTAACTAACCTCTAGGATTTTCCTGCGGATTTTGCCACCAGTTTTCTAATGCACCAAATGATATACTGGGCATTTTAATTTCAACTCTTCACAACTCTTAATGAAGTTATTAAAAAATTGCCCGGCAATCGTTTAAGTTGCACTCGACCATCTTCCAGCCATCGCACCGCATTCGTTCTTAATGGCTGCAGGTTTTACCTGAAATTGCTACAGTCGCTGCCCCATTCGACTGGGGCAATGTGCAATGATGCTGTGCTCAACTCGTGTCTGAGCATTCAATTCAATCTTAACTACCATCGACAGTTGCATAAATCTTGAGCATTAGTTGGCTTTACTTACGCCATTCACATATACTACCTACACTAGATGGTATACCACGGCTTAACCAGCTTCTCAAGCCATTTATTTTACGACAACTGCAGATAGCTGCTTATTTTTCGTAATAACAAAAATAATATCTCTCTCACAACATAATTAGCATGCAAGCAATGAAAATAGCTTAAGAATATATAAGCGGAAAACCACTCGCTTTATTTATGTATATTACATTTTCTTTAAACATAATCTGATCCTTGATCTTTTAGGAGACTAACAAAATTCAATAAAGTATAGAATTTGTATGGAAAAAATAAAACTTTGAAATGGCACATTAACAGATTTATAGTATCACGTATAAGCACAGCTTTTTTTATAGTATTGACGGAATGCCATAGATTGGTTTCCTGCAAATTCAAATTTTATGCTTCGAACGAAAATGCAGGACTTTCCATCTACAGTTGCCAGAATAACTCCTTTATATAGTCAATAGAAGTTACAGCTGTTACATTTTGTGCTCAAATCTTAGAAGCTGCTCTAGTCGACATTTCCAGACTTGGAGTTACCCTGCATCGTAATTAGAGAAACTATGGAAGCTATAAACAAAAAAAATATATTTATTCCGCTAATGGTATAACTATGTTCAAAATATATTATGTTTTGTGGAATGCCGTACAATAATAGAAAGAGTGCAAGGAAGATATTCATATTGATTTTGTTTTTAATTAAGAAAGCCATTAAGGGCACTTGGACAACGGCACCAACAACAACTGATATTAAAGGCAAGTTCACTGGCACATTTGCCAGAGCGCCTGATAAATGACTTTGGGGCGTTACTGAGTCATTTGTGTGACTTCGCTGCTGGTGCAGGATGGCATCGCATAGCTATTAATGTGGCTGTTGCAACATTGCAGAAGCAATTACAAAACCAAACTCAATCTTGGCAGTGCATGTAACAGTCATGGCCAGCCAGACAATTGGCCAACTTGCTTAGTAGCCAGCTTGTCTTTTGGAGATGTGCAGTCAGCCTCACAAGCTAAGACTGAGAATGGGAGTGCAGACGGCGCCAGTCAAGTGCGACAGTCAAAGGAACAAGTGAATCGCTTCGTGATTTATTTATGCAAAAGCGAAAAAATATTATTTTATTTATGTTTTTGTTTTGGGTGCCTCTTCTTGTGAAATTAAGGCTATTAAAGTATTTCTCTTCATACAAATGTTAACTTCTTCCTCACTCTGTCTCTGGCACTCTGACGCTTTTGCACAAGCATTCGGCATGCTAATTACAATCCCATGAATGGAGAAGACTGTCAGCCGGGCTTAGCCCGTAAATATGTTTGCGTCTTACCAACAATTGCGTCGCATATTAATTGTATGTTTTGTTAATGCGTGATTTGAGCTGCGATAATGGTTGCCCTTCCACACGCTGAAGCGTTTCTCAAGCGCTCAAGCAGCTGTCAAAATGTCCAAATCCAAATCACTTCGGGCATATCCGATTGCCAAATATCAGGGGCCCAAAAGAAATTGAAATTTAATTTTAATTCGAGATGAACGTGCGCCAGATTAAACACGAAACACGACACTCATCGCTATATGGAATTTAAAACTACAATTTCTTTGATTGCACATGCATTTTACGATGGTTTTTGTAATTGTAGCTTTTCGAAGCCTAAAGCTATTCAAATTGATTCATTTTTAACTACCATGCCAAATACCCTTTAGCTATCAAAGTCGTAAAATTTTATTTAATCTGGCATGTGCGTGTCACGCGCGCATCGCTAGCTGGGATTACAGAATTCCTGCCGTTCTGCCAACTCACGATACATTTTGTTTAGCTTCAACATGTCTACGCCCACGTCAACCAATTGGTTTTGGATATATTTTGATACAAATACACACACACACACTCACTGGCATTACTTAGGTCTGAAAAGAAGTGCGTATTTTAGCATTATGCAGATCTGGAGCTGCCTTTTGTTGCCAAAAGTTGACAGCTAAATGACATGCGCCTCGGAGCGTAGACTTTTCATTGTTCCGCCTGGGCCATTGTTGCTGCGAGCTAACATGGCCAAAAGGCAAGCAGATCGGAGCAATCAGCTCGCAGGCGGCCGGAGATTAGGCGGCAACAAATCACTTAGTGCATTTCTCGCTAATTAATTAAACATTTAGCCCATACACACGCACAACATGCCGCCTATAAATTTATGGCCGATAGCTGGGTAACAGCAACACCAGCAGCAACAAATAAAACCAAGAGGGAAAAAACGCGCGTAATTTTTATTGACAGCTTCACTTTGGCGAAGCGCAGTCTTTGCATTTAAATTGCCTACACGCCATTCGACGAGGCATTTACCTGCTTCAGAGATAGAGATGGTGATAGAGAGATGTAGCGGGTGGGAGGGGTAGTTAGTGCATTAACACTCTTTGCATTCCTGTCTCGTTAGATGTTGAACTTGCTAGCCCAAGTTGGTGGCCAGGCTTTTCAGGTTTTCTTACCAAAGTGGCAAGTGGCAACCAGTGGACAGCCAGCAAAGTCGTTCGTTTCTAATCATGATAAGCGTTTTTGGGGCCGGCAATTGTTTGTGTGCGTTTGATATGATCGAGAACAGCTTTTGCAAGCAGCCAAGTGACTAGTTGTACATAGATAACCAGAACTGTTAACCCTGTAATGAAATTTACAACAACAGTTTTTAAATCAGTTCGATATCAACAAGTCCTATAGTCCCAACTTTATATTTATAGTTACAAATCAGAGCAGGTCTAAAAATGCCCATCTCATATTTATTCAAATGCTATTTGACACTGGCTTGGTGTAGTACTAAGAGTGTGCGATTGGTGTATCTGATTTGGTAACAAAAAAGCAATTAACTTGTAAGATATAATGTTTTGCAATGATGACCAGTTCTTGTAGTGAGCCCGTTATAGCCATGGCATTAAGGTCTCTCTATGACTACTATCATTGGCAGCAACTTTGCGTTTATCATTAGCAATCAGTTGCATATGCTGCTATTGATTGTCATGCACTCATAAGAGCAATTAGCAATGGCATTTAATGCCATGTTTAGTCCGGCTATAGTTGTCAACATACCAAACAACAGTTAGTCACCAAGTTCAGTTCGAACAGTTACCGTTGACTTTGTCAACATTTGCCAAAAGTTCTGCGCTTAATTTTGAGCCTGTTGTCGTCGTCTTGTTGTTGGTGGCGGAACAGCAACAACTCACAACAATACAGAACTAGGGGACTAGCAGCCACAACAAGATCTATTCAGTATCGAATCTCAGACACGATGCTGCGCAGTAGGAGTTCAATTTCAAAGACGCAGAGGCGAAACATGCTGCGCCGCCTGCGTAGGCAACAGCTTCTTTAGCTCTACCGCTGCTGCTGCTGCTGCTGCTGATCTGCTTCAGTTTTGTTAATGGTCGAGAAATTAGATTCCGACTGCAGTTGGCCATAAATCAAATGCGGGCAACTTGCACTCTGGGAAAAGCCACAGCAGCAGAGAAGCGGCTTTCTGTAAATCATATTACGGTTAATTTGTGAACAGTTTTGCTCAGGAGCGTGGCACATAAATCATCCCCATCGACTGCTGCAGCTTTTTCTCCTCCTCCCACTACTCCTCATAGTTGCGGTGGACATGTTTAGCGTCTGGAAATGTCATTAATAATTGCGGTTGGGTTTTATTGCAAGCAAAAGGCAGGTGCCAAAGACTTGTCGAATCAAATGATTTATACGACTGCAATGTTTTTGAAGCTAAGTGTGAAATATGAAACATTTTTCGATAGTGTATTATATCTTAATGGGGAATAAAATACTTATAAGCTGTTGAGATATTGCCACGATAATAAATAAATAAATGCGAAGCATCTCAGCTTAAGTAGTCTTCATAAATAACAGTTTGCAATTTATCAAATTTTCAGCCCGCAGACGTAAACTATATTTTGCGACCCTCACACTCCTCTTGACAATAATCAAATACTTGTATTCGAATTTATAAAATGAGATTTTTACAAGTATTAAATACACCAGCAATCAAAAAAATCAAACAGATCTGAAAAAGCTATCGATTGGGCAAAAGCCTCAAGCCAAGGTCTGCAAATACTCACAGTTTGTTGATAAGTTAAACATATCCCTAGTTCGAATGCTTTAAAATGTCTTGGCTGATGTATTTTACAATTGCTCAAGCAGCAGACTTGGCTTTATTTCGAGTGCCAAAGGTGGAATAAATATCAATCAATGCCAATTTGTTTAGCAAACACCAAAAACAGAAGACAAAAAAGAAACACCAAGCGCGAAGAAGCTAAGATGAGCCGAAAAGCGAATCGAAACGCTAAAAGCTAACGGATACACGAATGGTTGGCCCGAATCACTGGACAGTAATTATGGTCAAAAACAAAATTGAGCATAATCACCACGCACTGAGGAAACATGAATGTATAAAATGAAAATCGAAGCAGCCGCATAATTTATAATAGCCCCAGACGGACTACAACAAAAACAACAACAGCAAATAAAAGAAGAGGAGGACAAGACGAACAAAAAGCATAAAAAGCAAAGACACGGCTTCAATTAAAAACAACGAGAGAGAGAGATGATAAAAAAAACAAGTTCATAGACCAAAGACAACGACCGTTGCTGGAATTGGTGAAGCTGGATGTTGGATGCTGCTGGTTGCAACTAGCCGTGGGCCTGTTTGGATGTGGACTTGGACTTGCACTTGGAGTTGGTGCAAGCCACACACCGACTAAAAGACATAAAGTGAAAGATCTGTGCCTGGAAGGGAACCTTCAGTCAGTTAGCGATCCGAAGCAAATGCGTTTCAATTTTGATGAATTTACAGAGAGTTAAAAATTAATTAGAAGCTGGCGTGCAACTTTTTGTTGCTATTGCTGAAGCAATAACAACGCTGCGAATCAATTACCATGCTCTCTACATTATTGCCAGTTATGTCAGCGATTCTTCTTCTTCAGTCACTCTGCGCGCCAAATTTGCATTGATGATGTAATTTCACAGCACACACAGAGACACAAAGACACAGGCAGCGAGACAGGAAAGGCAGAGGCGTGGAACCGACCAAGTTGAGTGGCCAAGTGCAGCTAACACACAACAACGCTCCCTACATTTTCCGACTGAGTTCTGTTCTGAAACCTGCTTTTGTTTCCAGGTAACACTTCTGAACCTCAACGGTTGAAGTGTTGTGGCATCTTTGCTTCGATGTTTGCCGCGCAACAACAACAGCATACTGCAGCACAGACACAGTCTCAGGCACAAATTACTGGCATAGTTGTTGCTGTTGAAGCAGCTGTGAAAATTTGCACGCTTACAAAACAATTTTCGTTGCCGTTAGCAGAGCAAGCAAAGCCAAAGCAAAATGTTGCAGCAACCATTTGCCGCCTGTAAATGTTGGCGACAACAACAATAACAAAAAGAGCAGCAACAACATTAATTGGTCATCAGCTTTGTTACCAAAAGATAAGCAAACAATTTGTTCTCGCTGGCTTTGCACTTGAAAGTCCATCTGCTCCGACTCCTCCACCTTCTTCTGTTCCACCAAGAGGCGGCTACTCCTCTTCGTCTTCTTTAGCGGATTTGGTGTGAAAATTCGTGTTGTGATCTGCAAAAATTATGCAATTATTTTGCTTATGCGCGACTTTCTAAATTGAGCATACATATTAAGAGATGCCTTTCATTTACAGTTAGTCATTTAATTGATTTTAAAATGTGTGTGTGTGTGTGTATACATGTGTGAGTATGCAATTAGTGACACTTGGCGTATGCGCACTAAATGCAGTGCCTGGCCACACGCAGCCGGAGAATGGGTCTCAGCATGGGCTCTGCTGTTGCAGCCGACATTCTTAATCAACTTTTAGCTGCAACAAAAAATAAATAAAAGAAGAAAACTACAACAACAACACCAAAAGCAACATGGAATGTTTGCCAGCCACAAGCAGAGTACGAGTCACTGCCAAAGTCAATAAAAATGTCAACACGCCAAATGTCATGTTGACAGCGGCAGACATCGACTGAAGCAAAGAGCTGGGGGCCACTGCTTGGAGCTGGGAGCTTCAGCTAGTGCTAGACACAATGGGGCAGCTGGGAAGGAGAAACAGGAGGAGGAGCAATAGGAGTCCCGCCGGGGCTCAGACGCTGTTACGTGTGTTCCTCCATGTTTGCCATAAAGTTTACGGCTATTTTTATTGGCAATTCAAAAATCGTTTATGACAATCGCACTAGTTGTGAATTTGCTGCATGGATTTTAATAAAGCCTTGGACAGAAAAATACTTGCAGGACTTTTTTTTTAACATTTTCTTATTCGTGTTGCAAACAAGCTATGGATAATTTAATTTAGTACATATTCCCTTACTACGTCAAATGGATGACAATCAAATATTTTGCACGTTGTGTTGAATAAAAGGTTAATGAATAATAAAGAATTTTTAATCAGACTTTTATTATAAATATTGTTCTAAACTAATTAAAAGCATGCATCAAATAGTCAGTTTTCATGTATGTTTATGTAAGAATATTATAGATTTATCTTAAGCAAAGTACAGGATAGTTTGCTGTCGACTATTGCCTCGCTGCTAAATGTGTAGCCTGAAAAACAATAAAACGCAGCAGACGCTGCTGGTCGCAGTGGTCTCGAAAAAGCCTGGACAATAATTGCTGTAGCTGTTTTTGTTGATTTGTCGGAGTCATCGTAAAACTTCCTAAACAAGTCTCAATGGTAAAATTCCAGCAACGACTATCGGCATTTAAGGGATCACCTGTCGGTTCGACGGTCGGTCGGTCGGTCGCTTAATTTGCGGTGTGTTAGAGCTGAGCCAAAATGTATGGAAAACTATTAGTGGAAACTTTCGTCTGCCTTCGAGCATTAACCCAAATTTGTTGGCCCAGCTAACCGCACAAACTGACAGCCAATTGTAGCTCTTATTGTTGTTGGCCATGGCTCAGATCTTTCGACTGAGACGCGACTTTGCAATTTGTCAACGCATTTGCTGTGGCGTATATAATGATCATTCATTTAGATGCCAGCCGCCAGATAAGCGGCCCTGCTAAATATAGTACAATGGGCGATCTCCTCGGCCTGAAAGCTATAAGTATAATGTAGAGATGGTGAGTGCTTGAGCTGATGTAGCCGCCACTTGACACGGTCGTGCAGCTGCAAGAAGCACAAGAAGAGGAAGAGGAGTAAGAAACAAAGTCGCGGTTTATCAATGGCAACGCTTTGAACTAGTTTTAGGGCGCGAAAGCATGAGCCTAGAGAGAAGTGGCAAACCAAGTGGTTGAAACCAGTTTTCGTTTTGTTATTCATTTTTATACACTTGCCTTGGGTATTTTAATTTTGATGTGAAGTGTGCAACGCAACGAATCAATCCCTCATTTGATTCAAATTGGAATATATCATATAGCTGACAGTACACATATTGGTACCAAGCAATTCATAGTTCTGTAATATTGAAAAAATCATCAACAATGGAGTACTATATCGTACAGTTTCCATTGGAACAATCCTTAGGTTTCTTAAATGAAAAATCAAATATAGATAGGACTCTGGTTTGAAAGTGTATGTAATCTTCGTCGCTCCTAGGATCTCAGTTCTTTCTTGTTGTTTTCTTTGATATTGTTTGGTTCAATGACTGCCAAAGTGAGCCTCAGCATGAACCCTTTTTCTCCACTGCTGCTCCTGTTAGTGCTGCTTCTTCCTCTTCGTCATTTTATGCTTTGGCAATGCAAATACAAATATTGGCAACAGCTGCCCGCAGGCCAAAGTGCCCGCATTTATTTTACACACACTCATAACCCAAGGGTATTTCCACTATAAAAGTCGCCTTTTTATGGCAACAACCAGCTTGGCAACATGTTGCAGGGCAACATTGCTGCGCCACATACGCAAATTTGTGCGTGTTTGTTGTGCGTTTGACTAGCTCTGGTATCGTCTGCCACTTTCCATTTTCCAGCCTGCGACTGCTAGCCTTAATGGCTTAATAAACCTGCTCGCTGGCACTACAAATTGAAACTTGGCCAACAATTGCTAGCCAATTTTACGCAATTCGCTGCAGTCAACAATAAATTTGCAAATTGCTAAAATGCCGCGCGAATGAAAAGAAATGCAGGTCGCCAACAGGCACACAACCCAACCAACTGACCGCACAATAAATTCAAAAGACTTCAACTGCCGCTCTGGGCTCCAGCTGCAGTCTCCTCTCATTTTTTCGAAATGCGCTGCAACAAATTTTGTGTTTAGGCACAGTTTTTGTGCAATGTGCCATTTGGTTCGCTATTCATTTGTGTGCAGCACCAGCACCAGCACCAGCCAGTTGAGTTCGGTCCGGTACGGTCGGTACGATTCAGTCCCCAGTTGCCGTCTGCAGTCTCCTGCCAGCCGTTTGTTTGGCTTGTAATTTGAGTTTGAATGCGGCTGATTTGACAGCAGCCAACACTTTTAGCTACCCGCCGTTGGCATCTGTCTCCAGCTGTGAATGCAATGGCAATGGCAACGTCGACTGCACGTGCATTGGGTACCCTTTTTTGGTAAGTCCCACGCCCGCAACTCGACGCCACGCATTCCGCCATTCCTCCATTGGGGACAGCATTTTGCGCTTTAAAATGCAAATGTCGACGCTCCATAAAACAATGGCTGAAACTACAATTTAGCTTGGTTTACTGGCGAACAAAGCCGAAAAATCTGCGCAATTAATTTACGGGGCAAACCACAGCAACCGCTCGCACCACTCGCACTACCATTATGGCACCGCCTCGGACAATATTGACACATCAGCAACTCAGCTGAAGTCAGCGAACTAGAAATGGAATTGCAATCGCTAAAGCGGATGCGGAAACAAAAAGAATGAATTTGCCTGGTTAAATCATCATGGACCTCAAAACAAAAAACACAAAACAAAAAACACAAAAAAGAAAAAAGAAAAAAGAAACAAAAGCAACAAAAGGGCGGCCACATTGTTTTGATAAAACGCCCGCATGAGCACACAGAGACACTCACAAATACACTCACATACGTACGATGCATGAATATACCCAAGCAGTGTCACAGAGCCGGTTACGCCCACCAGCCCATCAGTCCCACCCAACTCCTGCCCACGGAGTCGCAGCTACAGTTACATATGCGCAGACAATGCACAGTTATCCTTTGATAGCTACAACAACTACAAAAACAACTGGCATGAAATGGTGCGTGCTGCGGTTGATATAAGGCGAGCCTCAAATCCCCTACAATTTAAATCTGCGGTCGCTTAAGCATTATCGAACATACATTCGGTTGTTGACATTTGTTGTCAATTAAAATATTCGATAATATTAAGGAAATGGAAAGATACACTTATTAACTGATTTATTGTTGTGCTGTGCAAAATACTTGCTACTAATTTAAAAACAATTTTTCAATTCAATTAACACTTATTATTAAATACAATGGCATAAAAAAAGTAATCTATTATTAATTATTATTAATCAAGCTGCATATGAAAGGAATATATTTTAAATATTGTTGCATATTTTTAATTGTTGCAGTAACTTAATTCAACTTTTGACTCTTTTCATATAGTTAATATTTAATAACGGATTCCACTTAAATATTAATTATATTGAATGAAAAATGAGAAATCTACAAAACGCTTAAAAAAATAAAAAAAATAAAAAACAATGAAAGCGTAAGCCGAACGCTTTACATTTGTGCAGTGATCTTTACAGCTTTGGGTAGCTGCTCAATACCAGCACAATATCAATACCAGCACACACACACACACACACAAATTCATTCACACAGATTCAACAGCCAAAAAGTCCGCGAGTGTTGTTTGCAGCGCATTCGGGGCGCAGCTAGGATAACAATGTCAGGCGTACAACAAAATGACAAACAGCGACAGCCCAAGGGCCCGGAAAGCAGACAACAGCAAAAACACTCAAACATATATATATGTATGTATATCAGACAAACGAACAACAACAACGACAACTTGGGCTGTCGATTTATTTGTGTAAACGCTGTGAAGCGTACTTGTATTTTCATTTTGACGTACAATCCTTTTTTATGGCGTCGCATAAAAAACAAACTAAAATTGACAGCTTGTTTAAAATGAAAAAATTGAGTTTGTTCGAATGTAAAAAAAGAGATGTATATATAGCAAGTGCAAAACCGCATACATCCAATGATTTACAAAGGAATAAAAGCATAATCATATTGCATGCGGTTTTATAATGCATTAAAAATATGACTTGGGCATGTCCACGAAAGGTTTAAACCATTTTGTGGCAACAGAACAATTTCCCACACCACGTCGAACCTTTAACCCGCCATGTAATAGCCGCAAAAATGTTAATTGAGTTTAAATTTGCCACGCCACAAAAATTCCAATAACTAAAGGCCATACTCATTCCTCCATTCTCTCTCTTTCTCTCTCTTTATTTTGTAGGCCCATAAGTCGCACGCCGCTTACGCAGATCTCCTATCTGCAGAAAATACCTACGCTGCCGCGCCACTTCTCGCCGAGTCAAGGCACCCTGCCGCCACAGGCGCTGGGCAACCTGCCCAGTAGCTCCTCGGCTAGCGCTTTGTATGCGGCACAGAATGCGGGCATGTTGCCGACATCGCCGCTGCCGCTCCAGCGTCATCAGCAATACTTGCCGCCGCATCATCAGCAGCTGCCGATGCTGCCACCAGGGCAAGCTGCAGCCGCACAGTATTCACCCGCCGCATCGGGCTGTTCCTCGAATGCAAAGTACACAAATTCAACGCAGCAGCATCTACATGCACATCAGCAGCATCATCAGCTGTCGCCGGCGCTTTCGACACCGTCGCCCCCTTCGCTGATGCATCATCCGTCGGGCAACTGCTCCACGGTAGCAGCACATGCACCCTTTCTCGCCGGTCCGCACATGGATATTCAGCGACAGTCGCATTCGGACGACGACAGCGGCTGTGCCCTCGAGGAGTACACTTGGGTGCCGCCTGGCCTGCGACCGGATCAGGTGAGTCGATGTCCCCATGTCTCTAGGGAGATTTCTGATTTGTGATTCGTGATTTGTGCCCTGCGATAAACCGCTGGCATTGTGCCCAACTTGACTTATTGTGCGTGACTTTGTCACTAAATCGCAAGCGGCCCAGGCTAAGAGGTGCTGGCTATGTCAGTCCATAAATCAACCAGTTTCTTCTCACTCTTAAACTGATAACAGATGCAAGCCTCGAGACGCTTCTTGCTGCACTCTGCAATTGAGTCTTGGATATCTGAAGTCTGCTTAGCGTGTGGGCCATTCTGTACATCTCCAGTTGTCTGCATATTGGAAATTAGATTGCGTTAATAAAAGGAACTCTGCAAAACTCCTGCCCACATTGGTTGCAGCTGTTTTTTCCTATACTTGTTAGCCATTTCTCAAATGCGACTTTTATGGCCAATCCAATGCGCGTATTGCACAAAAAAAGAAAAAGAATACAACACACACTGAGAGCATTTCAAACGATTTTTTCAATTATTTTTTTGGCTAACGTTAACGCCACATAAATTATTTGCGTAAAATATGCGACGATGCCAAATAAATCTTGCGCAATCTTTTCCCGCGGCTGCGGCACCCAGAAGCGCGCCACTAACATTTTTAGGGCATTTTTTATTTTAGCCCGCACTAACGTCAGCTACAGGTCAGGTCCCAGCCCATGAGATGACAACAACTCTTTGACTTGCGGCCTCAGCCTCAGTCCAAAATGCAGCGGATCGCGTTAATCCCGCTCAAACTGACACCGCTGCCTATCACATGTCTCGCAGTCAGCCGTTGAATACCCTGTAGCCTTGACATGCTTGAAAAGGGGCATATTGAAGTTAAGCCATGTGTGTGATTAAAATATAAAAAAACAGTATTGACTTGGCGTCAGCACTGTTTAAAATACGAATTCATAATAGGTTCCTCTAAACCCATAAGCAGGGTATCCTTTCGTTCAGACCCTGTCAACTAATGCACTTTTACTTTGCTTTTTTGTATCGTGCTACCATTGCCATTGCCATTGCCATATTGTATTTTTGGCAAACGTTACAAACAGAATTGAAAATTTATTTACAGCCATTTACGTTGATGCAGCATAAGCCATGTGTCAGTCAGCCAGTCAGTCAGCCTAGTCCAGTCCGTCCAGTCAGTCCAGTTGGTACAGTCAGACCAGCAGACGGTTGCCAGTTGGCTGACGTCGTCTTCGACTGAAAGCCGGCTGTTGGGCTATTGGTCATTTGTTGGCAGATCGCATGCTTAAATTTTACGCCAATCGGCGCACTTGAAAAAAAAAACACGTTGGTAAAAACGTGGCCAATAAACTGAGTAGCTGAGCGGCTTAGAAGTTGACCGAGGCAGCACGTTGCGCACCTTTCAACCTGGCCAAAATGCCAAATCAACGTAATAAAATCAAAAATCTTTAGGCAGCAACCTGCTGTGCAGTCAGTCGCAGCATTTGACAGCCCAACTGTGCTGCTGCTGCCCCGAACGTGATCATGTCGTTCTTGTCGTTGTTGATGATGATGATTGAGTGAAGGAGATTTGCCTTAACCCTTTTTGCATTTAGTTTAGCTTAGGTTGTGTGAGCTCCCTGCTCCAGCTGCATTCCACTTCAGTACTCATCCTACTCAAATCTCAAACTTTTTCTTTCGATTTTTTTTTTTTTTGACTTACTTGTTATTTTTATTTTTGCAGGTTCGCTTGTACTTTTCACAAATACCCGACGACAAAGTGCCATACGTCAACAGTCCCGGAGAGCAGTATCGTGTGCGACAATTGCTGCATCAACTGCCGCCGCATGATAACGAGGTGAGTGTGTCCCAATGTATCCCACTGTATATATCTGTGTGTATCTATCCACTGTGCTGCTGCAGTCCCTGGGGTGACACTGGCCCTGCACTGTCAATTTCGTGGTATTTATTCAAATGTGTGCGCATTTTATCGTGATTGAATGGCCTCGTGTCCTCGCAACGACAACTCGAATTACGGCAACGGCATATCAAAGTCAAAGCCAGCGATTTTCCCACACAATCCCTGTCCCTGGTTGTTCTTGTCGTTGTTGTTCTTTTTATTCCAGTGCCTTTTAATTAATCAAGGAAACAAGTGCAACTAACTGAACTTGCACCCTGGCAAAAACCACAAAAACTACGATGAAAACGACACAAAAAGAAACCAAAAATATATAAAAACTTCGAAAACTAACTTAGCATTGCCGAAGATCAAATAGTCTTTCAAACAAATTTTATTGAAGGCAATCTTCAGCAAAAATTCGCTTGTATTTATGGAATATTTGGTTGATGAAGAAAATTTAAAGTGAAAAATCCATATAACTCATATCAAATAATGCAAGGCAGCTTACCAAAGGTAGTAGCAAAATGATTTAATAGGAATTTGAAATATAGATTTATATGAAAAGAAAGTATTATTCAATATATGGTATGTGCTTTCAAAACAATAGCTACACTTTTGACCAAGTATTACAATGGCAGAAAATTGATCAAGCAAATAAATACCTGTACCTAAGTTTTCCAAAATATATTTAAGCTGAGCGTTAAGTTAAGATCGAATTTCTCACAGAGCTATCAATTTATAGGTATTCCTGTATTTCTCAATTCAGTGTCACAATTCGAGTACCCTCCCAATAGGGTATCAAAACCACGTTGAGCGGATTCCCACAGCTGAGCGGTTAGAGATATCAGTAACCATTTGAGCATTTTAGCATTTACCACTCTTAACCACTGCCACTAACTGGGGGTTGCCATGTTAACGACTAGTATCCGAAAGCTGGCCAGACTTTAGTAATGGTTGTGAATGCGTGTGTGTTATGTTGCATGGTAAATGCCCAAATTCCAAGCCGAAAGTCAAATCAAATTGTGAGCTGGGGCCAACAAAAAAGAGGCAGCCCAAAAAATTTGCATACAACACAAACGAGAGACGCTGACCGCAAGCGAACAACTGTGGTAGGAGTAGAAGGAGGTGCAGCAGTTAAACTAGAAGATATCCCAGTAGCAGTTGCAGTTGATGGGCAGCATTGGACGGCTACCCATAGCTACCGTTCGCTGTCTGCGGTTGTCTGCCCAACCCACTGACTGGCCACTCGAGCTGAAGCTGTAGCTGTTGTTGCAGACAAACAATCTGCCCCAGCGTTGACTTCTTGGAAAGATCACTCGAGGCAGCAGAAGCAGCAATAGTTTACCTGCCCACCATCAACTTGAACATATGATTTGCCTGTCTCTCTCTCTCTCTCTCTCTCTCTCTCTCTCTCTCTCTTTCTCTCTGTCTGGGTGTTTCAAAACAAACGGTTCTTCTTCTGTCATTTCAGGTTCGTTACTGTCACTCACTGACGGATGAGGAACGCAAGGAGCTGCGTCTGTTTTCCACACAGCGCAAACGTGATGCACTCGGTCGCGGCAATGTCCGACAGCTGATGAGCGCACGCCCCTGCGATGGTGTAAGTACATATAGAGTCCCCTACTCCCACTTCACCTTGCTCCAACTTCATATTCCAAATCTGGAAATACATTTTTTTCTCAGTGCGATGAGCTGATATCCACTGGCGACATTGCTGTCTTCGCCACACGCTTGGGTCCCAATGCCAGCTGGCATCCGGGCTGCTTTACGTGCTGCATCTGCCGCGAGCTGCTCGTGGATCTCATCTACTTCCATCGCGATGGACGCATGTATTGTGGGCGCCATCATGCCGAGACACTCAAGCCCCGCTGCTCCGCTTGCGATGAGGTAAATTCCTTAACCCTATTCCGCCATTGATTGCTTTGACAAAGTTTACTGTAACTTTTTTTAATATCAAAAACTACGTAGATTATCCTGGCGGATGAGTGCACGGAGGCGGAGGGACGTGCCTGGCACATGAATCACTTTGCCTGCCACGAGTGCGACAAACAACTCGGAGGTCAGCGTTACATAATGCGCGAGGGCAAGCCCTATTGTCTGCTGTGCTTTGATGCCATGTTCGCCGAGTATTGCGACTATTGCGGAGAAGCGATTGGCGTCGATCAGGGACAGATGAGCCACGATGGGCAGCATTGGCATGCCACCGATGAGTGCTTCTCGTGCAACACATGTCGCTGTTCGCTGCTGGGTCGCGCCTTTTTGCCGCGTCGTGGCGCCATCTATTGTTCGATAGCGTGCAGCAAAGGTGAGCCACCAACGCCGTCGGATAGCTCCGGCACGGGCATGTACACAACGCCCACGCCGCCGGCGCAGCGAGTGCGAACGCAGCAGCAGACGCGAATCCCGAGTAGCCACGCCTCCAGCTCGCCACCCATGTCACCGCAGCAGCAACAACAGCATCAGGCCAGCTTCAATCAGGCGATGTACCAGCTGCAGAGCCAGCAACTGGCCGCAGCAGGCGTTGCCTCCACCTCCGACTCGGATGCAGGCGTTGTCAAGGATCTGGAGAGGAGTGGCCACAATGCTGCTAGTGCCAGCGGCGGCGGTGACTTTACCGACTTCTCCAGCTCACAGAATATGTCACCCTTGAATTCTCCCGGTGAATTCCAGCCCCATCTGATGCCCAAGCCCATGGAGCTGCAGCGCGATGGCGTCTACAATTTTAATGAAATGGCCACCAATTTGGATGCAGCGTGGCCGGCCAAACCACCGCTAGGCGCCACCCACAGCTATCAGTTGCAGCGGCAGCTGCAGCAGGTCTCCAAGCTGGAGAACTCCATTACCTCCAGCATGCCAGAGCTGGGTCTGGCCAATGCCCAGCATCTCCCACACTTTGCCCAACAGTTGCCGGCACCGCCAATGCACGCCTCTGTTCAGCAGTTCCATGCATCGCAGCACGAGTATGCGGACATTATGCATCCACCGTTGCCGCCACCACCACTGACGACAGCCGTCGGAGAGTTGCCCGAGCTGCCCACACCCAATCTGAGTGTCGCCTCAACGGCACTGCCGCCGGAGCTGATGGGTTCGCCGACGCATTCAGCTGGCGATTGCTCTTTGAATACGCCGTTGTCCACACATTCGGCAACGCAGCCTGCCACACACCCTGTTTCTATACTCAGCGGCGCTAGCTCCTCCTCACCGATGAGCGGTGAGCCTAGCAAAAAGAAGGGCGTTCGCTTCGAGGGCATTCCTGATACGTTGCCACGATCACGTAGCTACTCCGGCAATGGAGCAGGCACCAGCGGTGGCGAGAGGGAAAGAGATAGAGACCGTGACAGAGATAGGGATAGGGATCGAGATCGAGAACGGGATGGTAATCGTCATGGGGATGGTAATCGTCATGGGAACGGGCATAACTCGCGCAGACGTCGTCGTCGCAAGTCATCGGCAGGTCATCATCATCGCAGTGGAAGCGGTCATCGGTCGCATTCCACAACCCGAGCGGATACTTATGCACCCGCCCAGCCGTTGTCCTCCTCCTACCAGGGAACACCATCGCTGCTGCAGGCAGCTACGCCAGCTGAGACGCCACACAAGTCACCCAGGCGTGAAAGGGAACGGGAACGGGAGCGAGATCGGGATCGAGAGCGTGTGCGCGATGAATCTGAGGAATCGGATGTGTGCTCCACATGCTCATCAAGCTCATCCAGCTCCGAGGATTATATGATGATGTATCAGCTGCCCCAGCGGCGACACTATGGCGGCGTACGCGTTAGCTATGTGCCCAATGATGCGCTGGCCTACGATCGCAAGAGGAAGCCCTCTGAGACGTCCAGCGACAAGGACAAGAACTGCATCATCTCGTGATGCTGTAAGCCGGCGGGCATTTCAATTACGTGCTGATTGCGCAATGGGTTGTAAATAAATGAAGCGCCGCCAGCGTCAAATGCTAACGAAGCAGCATCCACCAGGTGGTCATCAATTTTCCACATATATTATATACTCATACTAATGCAGAGCTGAGAGCATAACTCATATCCCGCACTTTTACAAAGCAATAAAGTTCAACTTGAGATTTAAGGCGTCGAGTTAAGGAATTGGTAACTACAACACGCAACAATTACAATATGTGAAAACCTCGACTGGGTTTCTCAATACTGTTCCAAATATATAGTTCATCCGTAGTTAAGTTAATTAAACTAATTAAAGTACTATATATCTACTTGATATGCTTATATTTTTTATACAGACAACAATATACAATATACATATATATACATAAATTAGATATGATAACTATTTATAATGCAAGAGAACTATATACATAACTAAGCATACTTTAATATACGTATACCACATACATATATACAGATTTGTATTTATTGAATCTAAGTTTTATGCAGCAACTATTTACAACAATACTTTTAATTCACTAGCATTTGCTTAAGTAGGAAAACCGATGCGATATAATTTGGCTAAAACAAAAATCTTACAATAATTCTACACTAAGGCCTAATTTGTACGAAACCATATGAATAAAGAGTTCAAAGAAAACATTATTTTGAAGTAAAGAGCAAAGGTGAAAGGTGTGGTTAATATTCTCAATATACTTCTACGAATCTATACAACATCGGACATCTCATTGTTAATGGAGCTCAAGCTACTGAAATTTCCACATCAATATTAATCAAGTAAGCAATGAAAGTTTAGTTAATTGGTTATAGAAATATTAAAAATTTATGCAGTGTTTAAAAATGTTATAAGTCTGCTGTAGTCACCTACTTATGCAGTAGTCTTTAAAAATTATTTATCAATAGGTTCATCAATTTTGTTGTAGCTCAGAAATTTTCTTCTCAGTATTCCCAATTTATACAGCCGTCCTATCGAATCACAGCAGTTTGCTTTGCCACTTAAGCTTTGCCCTTCCTTGCTCTTGATTTAAACATTCTTTTGAAATTGATTTTTCAAGATTTGCGCTGCAAATATTTGCACACCCTTTCCCCAAGTTGCCACATTGAAACTTTTCTTACGGCACCTTGTTGGCAATTATTTGTGCCAACAACAGAAGAACTGAAAGCAGCGCGGAGCACTGAGATAAGCTTAAGCCAGATTAAGATGTAGGCTACAACTGGGGGCTGTTGTCAGACCTGCTGCCAAATGCGCTAGTCAAATATTGAGACAGTGATTTAGCTATCGTTTGAGTAACATTTAAGCTCAAGGATAAACATGAAACAACAACAAAATTGGAGTGATGAAATCTGATTCTGAGCAGATTGTTGCATGTTGCGAGGCTTGATATAAACGGCTATATATAATTATGGAACAGATAATGAATATAAATTAGGCGCATGTCGAGCAAATGTATGCAAAAAATAAGAGTTCCAGGGGCGGCTTCATGTAAATTAAAATTAAAAAAAGGCTGTATTTCAGAGCAAATGCCTATAACTGGCTCCCAAGCGCTGCGGCAGAGAATGGTGCTTGGGACAACAGCGGCAACGAGCAATCACATGCAGGCATGCAACTGCAACGCATGCTGCTTCAGGGCGTAATTAGCCAATAAAGCAGGCAGCAGTTGGCAAGTGACAGCAGCAACAGCAGGGTTAGGTACCTGAAAAGGGAGATAGAGAAGCAGATGGAGAAGTAGATGGAGGTTGTTTGCTGCTGTCAATGGGCAGTTAGTGGCTACTTGGCTGGCCATCATTAGAGCAATGTTTGCATACATGTCAATGGGCCTGACCAACCAATGCATAACAAGCGAGTCCTGTTTGTCACCAGAGAGCACTGGCCTAATGGCAGCTTAATAATACATTCCAGACTACACACTGCAAGTAAGTTTGTGGCATTAAATCGGTATGAGATTTTGCGGAAACGGGAAATGAGCATCGATTGCTGGTTTGGCCACCTGCGTGCGACAAGGCTATGCGAAGTGTGATGCGTTCGAGCGATAAGCGCAAAATTGTCTGCGTCTGGCATCGATAAGCCAAATGACTTGGCGTTAACGCACACAAAGGCGCACTCAAATGTCTGGTCAAGGGTGACAGGGAGTCAGGGCGGAGAGGTGGTTATTGTCTGGCCAGCAGCTGCGGGTTCGCTTGTGGCTCAACTTTCTCACTCTGTCTCTTGCAATGTCTTTCTTTCTACCTTGTCTCTCTTCTCTTTTAAGTGCACAACTTTTGCAATTGTAATTTTGTAAAAGTTTCTGGCGATGCATTTGGCCAGATAGATTTTTGTTGTTAGATGCCATTTTGCGTTTATAATCCACAATGGTTGACAGCAGCGCACCACCCAACCACCAATCGGGTTGGCATGGCTCCGATGCGTGCGCCTTTGTGTTTTATTGCATGTCATTTCCGTTTCCTCTACCGGGACAACTGCCCGCTGCATACTTCTGATGATTGGTCTGCCGCCTGCTGTCCGCTGTCTACCCGACTTCCTGGCAGGTCTGCCTGCAAATGTAATGCCAGCCATTACGCTTATCCTGGCACAGACACACACACGCACAAAAACAAGCACAAACACACAACCACGCACACACGCACACACATTCAGTCACACAGTTGTACATCAGATATGACAAAATTTATATTCGAATTTCCGACGCTCATTTTTATCAAGCCCGAGTAACGAAACGAAGCCAAACCAAAACCACACACACCACGTACAAATTGTAAACGTGCTGTTGCAGTTATTACGAGCCGATGGGATGCAGAAACAAACAATCCAACACACACACACACACAAACAGAATGTGCAGAGTGGTACTTCTACCAAGGGGCCCAATCCTTATTTAAGCTCGAACTGGAAATGGTGGTTTTATTTTTGCTGCTGGTTGCAGTATATTGAAAGCTGGCTTTTTGGTTGCGCTTTTAGCCAGCGATTGTTGAACACGCAGTTTCAATACGCTGTTCACCTCTTATTATGAAATTGCATTCAAGTTTATTTGCAATGCATTCGTATGTGGCTACCGGAATCGGCAAGTCCGCGGTGTACAATGTGTACAAGGCAGGTCCGAGGACACTACCCTGTGACCACCATAAAAGAACGGCCAAGCAGGTAGGACCTCAGCAGTAAGTACTGTGCCGATGGTAGTAGGGACTTAAGCTTAAAAAGCAGGTTATCATGCCATACGCGATCAAACGCTTGCTGGATATCCAGGAAGACGGCAGAGCTGTGCTGCTTATTTTCCAGGGCCTCGAGGACATGCTGTACTACTCGATGAACTTGCTACAACAAATGTTAAACTGATTTTTGGAAGTAGACGGAGGGCTAGGAGCTTGCTCCACCTCTGTCGCGGGTTGGCCTGGTACTGCAGTACCGCCAGGATTCGGCCCAACTTAATAATAAATGAATCCGTTGTTGAATGATAGCTGCGATCATCTGACTGCCGAAGAGTTGCATACTTTTGAGCAGTTCGATTTAAATGCTAAATTGAAAAGAAGTTGTTGCATACTTTGAACAGAGTGTATTTGATGTTATTCTCCAGGTAAATCGTTTAACTAAACATTTCTGTTCGCCTGTTATTTTGAGTGGGAAAAAAAGCGATCACATGTGAAATATTGATTTTTATTTTCATAGGAGCTTGCTCCAGCTCTGTCGCGGGTTGGCCTGGTATTGCAGTACCGCCAGGATTCGGCCCAACTTAATAATAAATGAAACCAGTTAAATCGTTTAACTAAACGTTTCTGTTCGCCTGTTATTTTAGTCGGGGAACAATACGAAAACTCGAAGTAAAAAGCGCTCATATGTGAAATATTGATTTTATTTTCATAGGAGCTTGCTCCACCTCTGTCGCGGGTTGGCCTGGTATTGCAGTACCGCCAGGATTCGGCCCAACTTAATAATAAATGAAACCAGTTAAATCGTTTAACTAAACGTTTCTGTTCGCCTGTTATTTTAGTCGGGGAACAATACGAAAACTCGAAGTAAAAAGCGCTCATATGTGAAATATTGATTTTTATTTTCATAGGAGCTTGCTCCACCTCTGTCGCGGGTTGGCCTGGTATTGCAGTACCGCCAGGATTCGGTCCAACTTAATAATAAATGAAACCGTTGTTGAATGATAGCTGCGATCATCTGACTGCCGAAGAGTTGCATACTTTTAAGCGGTTCGATTCTAAAGCTAAATTGAAAAGAAATTGTTGCATACTTTGAAAAGCGTGTATTTGAGGTTATTCTCCAGTTAAATCGTTTAACTAAACATTTCTGTTCGCCTGTTATTTTAGTGGGGGAACATAGGGCTTTTTGATCTTAGTTTTGCCCCTAATTCAACCTCACATTTACAGTTGAAAACGTGATTTTGAGTCGGAAGACAAGTAAAAATTATAGCCTGAAAATCGGTATATCGATATATGGGCATAGGTCGAAACTTCAAAATGCCATAACTTCGTCAAAACTCAACTTAGATTAAAAAGCGAGGGCTTTTTGATCATAGTCTTGCCCCTAAATCAATCCTACATTTAAAATTAAAAACGTGATATTGGGTCGGAAGACAAGTAAAAATTATAGGCTGAAAATCGGTATCTGGGCATAGGTCGAAACTTCAAAATGTCATAACTTCGTCAAAACTCAACTTAGATTAAAAAGCGAGGGCTTTTTAATCATAGTTTTGCCCCTAAATCAATCCTACATTTAAAGCTAAAAACGTGATAATGGGTCGGAAGATAAGTAAAAATACTGGCCTAAAAATAGGCATTTGGCGTAGGTCGAAACTTCAAAATGCCATAACTTCGTCAAAACTCAACTTAGATTAAAAAGCGAGGGCTTTTTAATCATAGTTTTGCCCATAAGTCAATCCTACATTTAAAGTTAAAAACGTGATAATGGGTCGGAAGACAAGTAAAAATACTGGCCTAAAAATAGGCATTTGGGCATAGGTCGAAACTTCAAAATGCCATAACTTCGTCAAAACTCAACTTAGATTCAAAAGCGAGGGCTTTTTAATCATAGTTTTGCCCCTAAATCAATCCTACATTTAAAGTTAAAAACGTGATAATGGGTCGGAAGACAAGTAAAAATACTGGCCTAAAAATAGGCATTTGGGCGTAGGTCGAAACTTCAAAATGCCATAACTTCGTCAAAACTCAACTTAGATTAAAAAGCGAGGGCTTTTTAATCATAGTTTTGCCCCTAAGTCAATCCTACATTTAAAGTTAAAAACGTGATAATGGGTCGGAAGACAAGTAAAAATACTGGCCTAAAAATAGGCATTTGGGCATAGGTCGAAACTTCAAAATGCCATAACTTCGTCAAAACTCAACTTAGATTCAAAAGCGAGGGCTTTTTAATCATAGTTTTGCCCCTAAATCAATCCTACATTTAAAGTTAAAAACGTGATAATGGGTCGGAAGACAAGTAAAAATACTGGCCTAAAAATAGGCATTTGGGCGTAGGTCGAAACTTCAAAATGCCATAACTTCGTCAAAACTCAACTTAGATTAAAAAGCGAGGGCTTTTTGATCATAGTTTTGCCCCTAAATCAATCGTACATTTAAAGTTGAAAACGTGATTTGAGGTCGGAAGACAACTAAAAATACTGGCTTAAAAATAGGCATTTGGGCATAGGTCGAAACTTCAAAATGCCATAACTTCGTCAAAACTCAACTTAGATTAAAAAGCGAGGGCTTTTTAATCATAGTTTTGCCCCTAAGTCAATCCTACATTTAAAGTTAAAAACGTGTTGATGGGTCGGAAGACAAGTAAAAATACTGGCCTAAAAATAGGTATTTGGGCATAGGTCGAAACTTCAAAATGCCATAGCTTCGTCAAAACTCAACTTAGATTAAAAAGCGAGGGCTTTTTAATCATAGTTTTGCCCCTAAGTCAATCCTACATTTAAAGTTAATAACGTGTTGATGGGTCGGAAGACAAGTAAAAATTATAGGCCGAAAATCGGTATCTGGGCATAGGTCGAAACTTCAAAATGCCATAACTTGGTCAAAACTCAACTTAGATTAAAAAGCGAGGGCTTTTTGATCATAGTCTTGCCCCTAAATCAATCCTACATTTAAAATTAAAAACGTGATATTGGGTCGGAAGACAAGTAAAAATTATAGGCTGAAAATCGGTATCTGGGCATAGGTCGAAACTTCAAAATGTCATAACTTCGTCAAAACTCAACTTAGATTAAAAAGCGAGGGCTTTTTAATCATAGTTTTGCCCCTAAGTCAATCCTACATTTAAAGTTAAAAACGTGTTGATGGGTCGGAAGACAAGTAAAAATACTGGCCTAAAAATAGGCATTTGGGCATAGATCGAAACTTCAAAATGCCATAACTTCGTCAAAACTCAACTTAGATTAAAAAGCGAGGGCTTTTTAATCATAGTTTTGCCCCTAAGTCAATCCTACATTTAAAGTTAAAAACGTGATAATGGGTCGGAAGACAACTAAAAATACTGGCCTAAAAATAGGCATTTGGGCATAGGTCGAAACTTCAAAATGCCATAACTTCGTCAAAACTCAACTTAGATTAAAAAGCGAGGGCTTTTTAATCATAGTTTTGCCCCTAAGTCAATCCTACATTTAAAGTTAAAAACGTGATAATGGGTCGGAAGACAACTAAAAATACTGGCCTAAAAATAGGCATTTGGGCATAGGTCGAAACTTCAAAATGCCATAACTTCGTCAAAACTCAACTTAGATTAAAAAGCGAGGGCTTTCTGATCATAGTTTTGCCCCTAAATCAATCCTACATTTAAAGTTAAAAACGTGATAATGGGTCGGAAGACAAGTAAAAATACTGGCCTAAAAATAGGTATTTGGGCATAGGTCGAAACTTCAAAATGCCATAACTTCGTCAAAACTCAACTTAGATTCAAAAGCGAGGGCTTTTTAATCATAGTTTTGCCCCTAAATCAATCCTACATTTAAAGTTAAAAACGTGATAATGGGTCGGAAGACAAGTAAAAATACTGGCCTAAAAATAGGCATTTGGGCGTAGGTCGAAACTTCAAAATGCCATAACTTCGTCAAAACTCAACTTAGATTAAAAAGCGAGGGCTTTTTGATCATAGTTTTGCCCCTAAATCAATCGTACATTTAAAGTTGAAAACGTGATTTGAGGTCGGAAGACAAGTAAAAATACTGGCTTAAAAATAGGCATTTGGGCATAGGTCGAAACTTCAAAATGCCATAACTTCGTCAAAACTCAACTTAGATTAAAAAGCGAGGGCTTTTTAATCATAGTTTTGCCCCTAAATCAATCCTACATTTAAAGTTAAAAACGTGTTGATGGGTCGGAAGACAAGTAAAAATACTGGCCTAAAAATAGGTATTTGGGCATAGGTCGAAACTTCAAAATGCCATAACTTCGTCAAAACTCAACTTAGATTAAAAAGCGAGGGCTTTTTAATCATACTTTTGCCCCTAAGTCAATCCTACATTTAAAGTTAATAACGTGTTGATGGGTCGGAAGACAAGTAAAAATTATAGGCCGAAAATCGGTATCTGGGCATAGGTCGAAACTTCAAAATGCCATAACTTGGTCAAAACTCAACTTAGATTAAAAAGCCAGGGCTTTTTGATCATAGTCTTGCCCCTAAATCAATCCTACATTTAAAATTAAAAACGTGATATTGGGTCGGAAGACAAGTAAAAATTATAGGCTGAAAATCGGTATCTGGGCATAGGTCGAAACTTCAAAATGCCATAACTTCGTCAAAACTCAACTTAGATTAAAAAGCGAGGGCTTTTTAATCATAGTTTTGCCCCTAAGTCAATCCTACATTTAAAGTTAAAAACGTGTTGATGGGTCGGAAGACAAGTAAAAATACTGGCCTAAAAATAGGCATTTGGGCATAGGTCGAAACTTCAAAATGCCATAACTTCGTCAAAACTCAACTTAGATTAAAAAGCGAGGGCTTTTTAATCATAGTTTTGCCCCTAAGTCAATCCTACATTTAAAGTTAAAAACGTGATAATGGGTCGGAAGACAACTAAAAATACTGGCCTAAAAATAGGCATTTGGGCATAGGTCGAAACTTCAAAATGCCATAACTTCGTCAAAACTCAACTTAGATTAAAAAGCGAGGGCTTTCTGATCATAGTTTTGCCCCTAAATCAATCCTACATTTAAAGTTAAAAACGTGATAATGGGTCGGAAGACAAGTAAAAATACTGGCCTAAAAATAGGTATTTGGGCATAGGTCGAAACTTCAAAATGCCATAACTTCGTCAAAACTCAACTTAGATTAAAATGCGAGGGCTTTTTAATCATAGTTTTGCCCCTAAATCAATCCTACATTTAAAGTTAAAAACGTGATAATGGGTCGGAAGACAAGTAAAAATACTGGCCTAAAAATAGGCATTTGGGCATAGGTCGAAACTTCAAAATGCCATAACTTCGTCAAAACTCAACTTAGATTAAAAAGCGAGGGCTTTTTAATCATAGTTTTGCCCCTAAATCAATCCTACATTTAAAGTTAAAAACGTGATAATGGGTCGGAAGACAAGTAAAAATACTGGCCTAAAAATAGGCATTTGGGCGTAGGTCGAAACTTCAAAATGCCATAGCTTCGTCAAAACTCAACTTAGATTAAAAAGCGAGGGCTTTTTAATCATAGTCTTGCCCCTAAGTCAATCCTACATTTAAAGTTAAAAACGTGATAATGGGTCGGAAGACAAGTAAAAATACTGGCCTAAAAATAGGCATTTGGGCATAGGTCGAAACTTCAAAATGCCATAACTTCGTCAAAACTCAACTTAGATTAAAAAGCGAGGGCTTTTTAATCATAGTTTTGCCCCTAAGTCAATCCTACATTTAAAGTTAAAAACGTGATAATGGGTCGGAAGACAACTAAAAATACTGGCCTAAAAATAGGCATTTGGGCATAGGTCGAAACTTCAAAATGCCATAACTTCGTCAAAACTCAACTTAGATTAAAAAGCGAGGGCTTTCTGATCATAGTTTTGCCCCTAAATCAATCCTACATTTAAAGTTAAAAACGTGTTAATGGGTCGGAAGACAAGTAAAAATACTGGCCTAAAAATAGGTATTTGGGCATAGGTCGAAATTTTAAAATGCCATAACTTCGTCAAAACTCAACTTAGATTAAAAAGCGATGGCATTTTAATCATAGTTTTGCCCCTAAATCAATCCTACATTTAAAGTTAAAAACGTGATAATGGGTCGGAAGACAACTAAAAATACTGGCCCAAAAATAGGTATTTGGGCATAGGTCGAAACTTCAAAATGCCATAACTTCGTCAAAACTCAACTTAGATTAAAAAGCGAGGGCTTTTTAATCATAGTTTTACCCCTAAATCAATCCTACATTTAAAGTTAAAAACGTGATAATGGGTCGGAAGACAATCCGACAATCGCTTTTTCCCACTCAAAATAACAGGCGAACTGAAATGTTCAGTTAAACGATTTAACAGGTTTCATTTATTATTAAATTGGGCCGAATCCTGGCGGTACTGCAATACCAGGCTAACCCGCGACAGAGCTGGAGCAAGCTCCTATGAAAATAAAAATCAATATTTCACATGTGATCGCGTTTTTTACCACTCAAAATAACAGGCGAACAGAAATGTTTAGTTAAACGATTTAACTGGAGAAAAACCTCAAATAAACGATCTTCAAAGTATGCAACAACTTCTTTTTAATTTGGCATTTAAATCGAACTGCTTAAAATTATGCAACACGTCGGCAGTCAGATGTTCGCAGCCATCATTCAACCACGGTTTCATTTATTATTAAGTTGGGCCGAATCCTGGCGGTACTGCAATACCAGGCCAACCCGCGACAGAGGTGGAGCAAGCTCCTATGAAAATAAAAATCAATATTTCACATATGAGCGCTTTTTTCTTCGAGTTTTCGTATTGTTCCCCGACTAAAATAACAGGCGAACAGAAACGTTTAATTAAACGATTTAACTGGTTTCATTTATTATTAAGTTGGGCCGAATCCTGGCGGTACTGCAATACCAGGCCAACCCGCGACACAGCTGGAGCAAGCTCCTATGAAAATAAAAATCAATATTTCACATATGAGCGCTTTTTTCTTCGAGTTTTCGTATTGTTCCCCGACTAAAATAACAGGCGAACAGAAACGTTTAGTTAAACGATTTAACTGGTTTCATTTATTATTAAGTTGGGCCGAATCCTGGCGGTACTGCAACACCAGGCCAACCCGCGACAGAGGTGGAGCAAGCTCCTATGAAAATAAAAATCAATATTTCACATATGAGCGCTTTTTTCTTCGAGTTTTCGTATTGTTCCCCGACTAAAATAACAGGCGAACAGAAACGTTTAGTTAAACGATTTAACTGGTTTCATTTATTATTAAGTTGGGCCGAATCCTGGCGGTGCTGCAATACCAGGCCAACCCGCGACAGAGGTGGAGCAAGCTCCTATGAAAATAAAAATCAATATTTCACATGTGATCGCTTTTTACCACTCAAAATAACAGGCGAACAGAAATGTTTAGTTAAACGATTTACCTGGAGAATAACATCAAATACACTCTGTTCAAAGTATGCAACAACTTCTTTTCAATTTAGCATTTAAATCGAACTGCTCAAAAGTATGCAACACGTCGGCAGTCAGACGTTTGCAGCTATCTTGTTCAATTAGGGTTTCATTTATTATTAAGTTGGGCCGAATCCTGGCGGTACTGCAATACCAGGCCAACCCGCGACAGAGGTGGAGCAAGCTCCTAGCCCTCCGTCCACTTCCAAAAATCAGTTTAACATTTGTTGTAGCAAGTTCATCGAGTAGTACAGCATGTCCTCGAGGCCCTGGAAAATAAGCAGTACAGCTCTGCCGTCTTCCTGGATATCCAGCAAGCGTTTGATCGCGTATGGCATGATGGCCTGCTTTTTAAGCTTAAGTCCCTACTACCATCGGCGCAGTATTTACTGCTGAGGTCCTACCTGCTTGGCCGTTCTTGTATGGTTGAAGTTAGGGGCGAGCGATCAAACATCCGCCGCATCGGAGCGGGTGTACCGCATGGTAATGTCCTCGGACCTGCCTGGACCAAATTGTACACCGCGGACTTGCCAATTCCGGTAGCCAGAAACACGCTGCTTCCCATATACGCGGATGACACTGTGTTCCTTGCTAACTCCTCCACTGCTTGGAGAGCAGCAGCGGTCACGCAAAGGTTTTCAATGTTCGGACTCAATCTCGGATTTTTTCTTAATATCATAATATCAAAATTAAAGCTATGTTTCGAACATATCCTAATGGATTTGATTGAATTGCACCGTTTACATAGTAAAATTGAAACATTTAACGCTGAGCGTTATTCATGAGACAAATGATTGTGTGATCGCCCTGCTTGACCTTTGAAAATCTACATCAATATCGCCAACTTTCGGCATTTTTCTCGGCGTCTGGGCGCTCCTCAAAGTATGCTTAACTTTTATTTACACAATGACAATTTATCCAATACAGCAACCTAATTGACGTGAGGAGTGCAAATGCCATCCTAAACAGCAACCTCAAATGTAAACGACGTATGTATGTAGGCAGACCAATTGCATACACGGATAATACATTTTTTATGCACTCAGTAGTATAAATAATCAATCAATCAAAAGGAGCAATGATTAAAATTTTTTAAACCAAACAAAATAAACGAGAGCTCCAAACTAATATATAATTTAGATGGCCAATATTAGCAATTTATTGTTTTGATATTTTAACGGAGAATCGCATTAAGTTGAATCATTTATTCAATGGCTCTAGCGCCATATATTATTTGAAAGCCTGCCTACCTCCGCTCACACTTCAATTCAAATGCGAATATTTTCAAACTGCCTGCATATTTATGATGTCTGATGCATATTTTTGAAACAACTAATGTGCATTTTGCATAATTGCATAGCAAAAATGTAATTAACTCTTCCAAAATAAATAGAAGGGTGAATTCTTTGCATTCTATTTGCTATATTTAAACCGGGAGTCACGATTTGGCGGAGCTCTCGATGAGTGCTAATAGCGCTGCTTGCAGCAATTGTTTACTGGCCCATTAATTAATACAAATATAAATTGCCAATATGGAGTGCGTGCTGTTTGCACAACAACAAAAACAACAAAACAATAACAACGAAAGCCCGTTACATCAACATGAACAACAACAAAGGACATGAATCAAACGCAGACCGTTTGCCATTATGAGGGAAGGGCAGGCGGGACAGTGCGAGGGGGGCTTAGCTGTACAAACAGGCCCAAACATCAAGCGCATAAATAACCACGAAATGGCCGAGGAAAAATATTTACACCTCTCTCTCCCCCCATGAAAAGGAGTCCACTCCGTCCGCATTATCCACCCGCTCAGCCCCTCAACGTTTAATTAATTTTTAGCGTGTTTCGCAGACGTCGACGAGCCCGAAAATAGAAAAAAAAAGAGCAGGCAACAATTATTAATATTTTCCAGACCAAACCACGAAACCCACCCACAAATACACACGTATATGAAAAGGATACATCATCATAACTAAGAATAATAATCATGTGCAGCGCACGTGTGGACGCGTCTGGGCAGGCACAGTACCCCACAGGCATCAGGGGGGAGGAGCCATCGAAGAGGCTGCCTGTTACGAGCTTAAAGATAGCAAGGCTCAAATTAAATTAAGCCTTATTGATGGAGCTCCCAGCAGCACACATTGCCTTGTTTAGTAGCTCCAAAAGATGACCATAAACAGTCCATTCGAAGAAGCTGCTCCTCGCGTTGCGTGCAGCGCATAACCGATGCGAGTTTCATTAGCCTGCTCCCCCAACTCACGTTGCTGCCAACGTTTCTTCTTGGCGTCGCCTAATGTGCAAATCTAATTAAAGCTGCTTGCTGCTTGCTGCTTCCCGCTGACCATGGTCCGGACATAGACTAGACTAGACTATATAGCGTATCCATATGTGCGCAGTGTTAAAGTCACTTTTGTTGAAAGTCAGCAGCAATAACAGCAGCAGCAGCAATAACAACAACAACAGCAGCAACAATAAATGACACAAATAATCATAAAAGTAATGCCACAGCCGGTCGCAAGCGCCTGCTTTATGGCTACACTTTTCCACGCTTGCCCAAATACCCAAACTGCAACTATAAACCCCACACTTGCTCCCCCTTGCCGTAGTGCGTATTTATTACTATACATTGTTGTACTCGTATTGGTAGTTGGCTGGCTTTTGCCTTGGCCATGTATCTTTGGCCACTCGCCGCTCTCCTCATATTTCATTATGAATTTATGATTGGCTCTGGCAACTGGCAACTGTAATGTGTTTATTGGCCAAAGCCAGCCACAAATGCTTATGAATGCTTTTCGGGTTTTGCTTTCGGTTTTTGGCATTGGCTTAACTTTAATTTTGGCCTTGGCAAGCCGATGTCTCAACAGAATGAGTTGGCCAACTTACGGGTCTCTTTAACAATAACAAAAAACAAATGCTTACAGATATTCACTTTAAGTTTACATGAAAATATTTCGAATTATTGTTCTTTGATTTTATGAAAAGACAACGCATTTCCACAGTCTTCTGTATGTCTTCACAACCTATCAATAGAAAATAAATTAACTCCAGTTCGAAGTCCACTTCCAGCTATAGATCTTGAGGAAAACAACAGCTTTTAATTAAGTTTCGACTGGTTTTGGCTGTTTTGGGTGTCTGGCGTCGCCAACACTTCCGCTTACACATCCGTTGAATGCTCAGGGAGTCAGAGACATCGCTGAGTATAAGTAGCTCAACACAACAATCTAAATAATTAAAATATGCAAATGCCGTCTAATCCGGCACAGTCGACACGTACAGACAAAAACAGCCAGCGATTTGCTTAAATTATTCATTGCCGCAGTCATCCATTGGGTGGGTTTTGAGGGGGAAAAGTGGGAATTTGGCGTATGAAGGTGGTAGGATGAAGAACAGGTAGTAAATTAAACGAATGACTCGCTCGACTGGCTGTTTAATTAGTGCAAGCCGGGAAAAACGAGCGGCAGTCGAGTGAAAATTGTACAATGCAACATAAACTAGAAATACGCATAGCTATAGCTTTTAAAATATCTACGTATAGGACTCCAAATGCTTTTGCGCCAATTAACTGTTGCCCCATGCGCTGGTATGTATATTACATTTTTTACTGTCTGCAGCTTAGCTCTACTTTGCTCGGCTCAAATATTCAATTATCGAAATGCATAGCACCATTTTAGGCGCGCTCAACTTTTATTCCTTTGCTTAATTGTAAAAGTTTACAACTGGCAACAGCACTCAAAACAAAAAAGTACATTTATCCAAGGGATGTGTTGAATACTGAATACCCTAGAGTAATATCATTAAAGATATATTAAAAAAATGTACTATTTTATCATAATTTTACATATGACAAACATAGATATCTATTCGAAATTAGAGAATTTCTATATATAAGACAATTTTAAAAAACAGACAATAATTAATGGACTGTTCCCATGGCATCTGGAAATTTTATTTGTCCTGATTACGAAAATTCATTCTATTCAAGCGCTTGCACACTAAATGTACAAATCAAAATGGCCCCAACAAAGGGCACAACAAACACAAAAAAAAACAAACGCACAAAGTTTTTTTCGTTGCATATTTTCCAACTGTTTTAAAACGGAAACTTTGTGCTCAATGTTTTCAAATTTTTTTGTTTAACGCTTTTCTTCATGTTTTACTGCTGTTGCGCAGCATTAAAATGTAAAAGGAAAACATAATTTTTAATTTCGTGTGCAGCTTTTTATTGGTTTTTAATTTCGTTCGCTCGCAGACGCGTCCAAACTTAGAGTGCTATGTGTAAACAGGATCCTTAGATGTGGGAGTCGTCTCATTTTATTTTTTATTTTTGGAGCTGCTGCTGTTTGTGCTTGCCATAAGCGTTGCTTTGAGTGCGGCCAACAATATCATCTCGATAATCATTATCAGCATCATCATTATCATCGTCATCATCATGAGCGTCAATGGCAGCGTTGTCCTGTTTGGTCCTGCGTCTACTTGTTCTTGTGTAAATATGCTTTGTCTATAGCATTCGGAACGTTTCGTTTGCTTTTTGTTTCTTTTCCTTTTTGATAGTATTTCCTTTTTTCCTACTCCTGCTATAGCTGGAATTCGTTACTTTTTCATTACTTTGGCTTAAAATTGATATGAAAGTTTTTCCCATACGAGCTGTTCCCATCAATATGCTCATGTTTATTTTACCACACCCGCGTCCTTATCTGTGTGTGTGATTTGGGGTGAGTCTGTCTGTTTGGTGTTTGAGTCCGTCTGTCTGTCTGCTCATGCGATTGTGGCCAGTTGTTTGGTCGTCGCTTTCATGGGTTTTTAATTACGACAAAAATAACGATATTATGTATAAGGCATCGCCAGGACAACGGCTTTGAGGTAACTGTCGTTGCCTTGCACTTGCAGCAGCAATTCAATTTGTCTTTGGCTTTGGATAAATGCATAAATTTGTCAATGCCAAAATAGGGATTAAGTACAAGCAAATAATTGTGTTGTATGGCTTCAACTTGTGGCAAGCAAAACATGCACGCAATTGATCAGATTGCAGAAATTGCATTGCCTCCATCACGATTATTCATTTGCGAAAAACAAACTCTATGTAGCCAAACATACACTAGTGAATTATGTGTTTACTCTTCTTGGATTCGTTACAGCAATATACAGCTTATAAGTTCAATCAAATCTGTCAAAGTCAATCTGTAGACTAGTCCACATTCACAGCACAACCTCTTCTAAATTTTACAACTTTTGCCACACACCCTCAATTTTGATTTGGCTCTCATCTGGCTATGCGCATAATTTGATTTCCAAATCGTTTATCAGCATCAAACTTTATTATCGCAGGCACAGCGGCTCAGCAAACAGCAAAATGGGGACAGACATTGAATTCCTACAGATTTAACTCATTGTCGCAATAGCTAAAATATGGCATAAATATTTGATGTATGATAATGTCAGAAATCCCCACCACTTTCAACCCTCGCGGCAAATCAAAAGTAAAAAAAAAAAGAAAAGATGAAAACTGTGTGTGCAGGAAAAGCGCACACAGTCGTAAATATTGCGTATACGCCCCCATGCTGGATTTAAGCCCTCAGGTAGCAGTGCCACACTTGTCGGCTGGCGAAGCGCTAAACGTTGTTTGCCATTCGCATCTATCGAAGGTTATAAAGCATAAAATCAGTGCCAGACGGCGGCGGCAGCAGCAGCAGCCACGTGGCGGGTGGTTTCAGGTGGTTGCAATGGCGTCGAGCCGCAGCTAAAAGTTGCCGGCACATTTAAATGTAGCTGCCGGGTTTTGTCAGTCGAAGGAGGGCCTGGTTTGTCTGTTTGGGTTTCGCTTACAACAGACGCGCAGACAGTCAAAAATGTTCGAAATTTCATTCCAACCCGAAGTTGGAATTTTGTTAAACAGGAATTTCGCATTTGGAGCGATAAGCATCTTGATAAAGTTCTTGCTGCCCGTGGGCGGTATGAAATGAGATGGGAGATGCCTTCAACTAGGCTGAAACTTTAAGAGCATGGCTTATACGACACAATCAGACTCTCACACAGTAAAACTCAATATGCTGGGTAAATGTTTGTATTATTGTTGTTGCTGCCTGATGCTGTTTTCATTACCGTCTGCTGTTAATTTTCCGCTTGTGGTTTTTTATTTTTATCATTTTCTACTTTGTGGCTGCGTTTTTGCCACACTTCAAAATGGAAGGAGCACGGACCATGGACATCATCAGTTCCGTTGCTGGCTGCCGTGTAATTATCTGCTTATGTTGTGCCCTGTCCTTTCATAGTTTGTTGCTGCTGTTGTTGCTGTCATTATTGCGTCGTCTTGCGGCCATATAAAGTTGTCGCTGTTTGACATTTTGCTAGCAAGCTGCTTAGGCAGCGCCAAGCGGAAATTGCATAGAAGCGGAAGTAATTGGCAATGACAGCGGCAACAGGAGCTGGAGTAGAAGGTGGAGCAGGAATAGAAGAAGGAGAAGCTGAAGTTGGTCTCTTGCCAGTCCAATTTGGGCTTGTAATTAGCAACACAAATGAGCTTTTGAAGAGCCAAGCCTTCACAACTTTAACTTCAAACACAAACAGAGGCGAAGTGCTCCATTTGAAATGTGGCCAGCTAAGCCAACGTTTGGACAACTGCTAAATACCACAGGCGGGAGGAATGTGGGATCTACGCCAACCACAGCAACGAATCTATTTGAACAGTTTCGACGAGTTTCACTTCTATTACTTGTTTCAATACCGCAATTACCATTCATTTGGCCAACATAATGTGTCCTTGTCAACGTAGAACACACATGCACACACACACACACGTGCAGCATACACACACTAATATGCTCATGCATAGTTGCATGGATGTATTGTGTCTGAAGCTGTGGCTATGCTGCTTGTTTGCACCTTTGCTTTGGCAATTTACACATGGCAATGACAATAATAAATCAAAAGTGAAAATGCAAATATTTTGCAGGCAACAACTGCCAGACATTGCTGCTGCTTGCCTTGTAAGCCAGCCAGCCAGACACCCGACCCCAATGCGAATGTGGAGTCAAACAGCCTGGGCCTCCGCTTCCGCCTGCATCTCAGTCACAGGCGCTGCTACTGTTGTTATTGTTGTATCAACGCAGCTGAGTCCTGGCAAGGGAAAGAGATTTATTGCAAGTGATTGCCAGTGTGATGGGGTAACTAGGTGTATTTGCGGCTCCTACTCAATGAGTTGCTTGGGATTGCCTCAGTCTGTTTGCCAGCAGCACACACAGTTATCAATAAATAAATGGAAAATGAATGCTTTGCTTATGGGAGATTTGAAAATGGTACAATGACAATGGCAGTGGTCTACTTAGGTCCGTTAACAATTGCCCACAGACATCAAAGAGCTGTGCATAGAAAATTACTTTAAAAGGTATCAGGTTTGTACTTGCGCAATTTGCACCAATAGATTTCATCAATAATTTGGTGTTGGAAATGAATATGCACATATTGAAGGTATTCAAACATCAAATAATATTAGCCTAATTGAATTGAAAACATTTGTTTATTCGATTAAATAATATATATCCATCAAGGGAAACCAAAAAAAGTTGATTACAGAGCCTTAGTGGTAAAATTATTATTATTATTATTGTTTAATTTACTTTTAGTTTTAAATTGCAGCTTTAAATATCCATTTATTAATTTCGTTTTAAGTTTTCCCAGGAGTCTATTAATCCTGTGCGAATTCAAAATATGAATTTATTTGTAGCTGTAAATTGTTACTGAAAAACCAAGACGCTGCCATCATATATTCGCCATCCGGAAAAGGTAGCTGCAACCTTTCCAATCTGAGATAAAAGTCCTTAACTAATATATTCCCCTGTAAAGTTGAAGGTGATACTTATGCCAAAAAATTCAATCAATTCTAGTACTTACAATATAGGGACAAGTGTGGTTCATATTTGAATAGTCTTTGAACATCCTATAGACTATGATAGCAACTGGATTATAGGCCTTCTTCACAAATCGGCATCCATCTACGGTTATCTTGTAGAGCCATGGTTTGTAGCTATTTGCTTTCTTAAAAAACTGAGTCAAAATCCGAACATTGTCAACTGGGTAATGCAGAGTCAAATTTAAATTTAAAGTTGTGATATTACGGCTAACAGCCCTCAGTCGACAGTTGTGAAGGGTCATCCATGTTTTGTTAACATGATCACAGACTAAATTCGTAAGTTTAAATGTTGTAGCATCCTTTATGAAAAATATATGTTATTTAGGAACATGATTTGCATCAAATACTTACATAATATCACATTTTTAAAGCCAGCACTTCCCAGAGTAGAACAAAAGTGATCAGTCTAATGCCCATGGTCGCAGATTCGATTTTGATGCAGTTTTAAAATTTTTCGGATGAATTCATTTAGTGAGTTTCGCTCGAACGCACTTTATAATTTGAATAAGTGGTTACATATCGAAATGTATTCATTATACCCTGAAATGGGAAAAAGGGTATAATGGTTTGGTGCCAATATATGTTAGAGGCAGAAAAGAACATCTCCGAGGCCCCATAAAGTATATATATATTTTTAATCAGATTCAACAGCCGAGCCGATGTAGACATGTCCTTCTCTCCGCCTGTCTGGATAAGAAAGAAATAAGTTATAGTAGAGACCGTATATATATTTTTTTTTTTGCCGAACAACCAAATGATTTCACATAAGTATTCACCAAATGGCATCGGCACCGGTATCAAGTCACAAGTGATAGTTGCCTCATCATTTTCTTACATTGCTCTTCGTTGTTAGAGTCAAAAGTCTTTTCAAAATATTGAAAGCGTTGAACATTGTGTTGATTTGAACATTGTGCTCTTGCACATTAACAAAAAACAGACAAATGTATACATGATTGTTCTGTTCGATGGTCGGCTCATTGATCTATCGAATAAATCGATTAGTAAGAGCAAAATTAAACCAATTCAGCTGAACGATCATTGCCATTTGTATCAATTTAGTTTTGGAGCAAGGCAAATTAAACTTCTGATTGTAACCAAACTGGCAACCTCGTAAGCCTAACATATTCAACTTTGTGCCTATTGCCACAGTAGAATGCCATTTGTAATGCCATCAAATAATGTCATGGGCTAAAAACAAAAGGCTACAATTAATATTAACAGCAAAAGCAAACTGTCAATACAGCTGTCGCTTCTGACAGCCAGTTGACAATTGCAAATGAGGCAGCAGTCGAGTCGAGTCGAGTCAAGTTGCGGACTGAGGCAAACGAAGCCACTTGCTGCCTCGAAATAAACTCATTACAACAATTTATGCAAAATGTTCAAACCGCAATTGAAAATCCATTTAAATGAAATGCCACCAAATGACACACGCACACACACACACGAGAGTTGCGTTGCGAGTAAGCCCCTTGTGTTAAGGGATGCTAACCCCTCATCCAAACTGAATGTTGTGGTTGCTGTGTAGCTGCTTCCATTGAGGCACATGAATTCAATTATAAAACAGCGCCACCTTTGACGCGGCGCCACAACAAAGCCAGCCAGCGTTGTGGAAAGGGTGAAGGGCGAATGGAACCAGAAGCATGGATAGGCAATGCCAGCTGTTGGTAAATAACATGCTCATGGCCATTGCCATGGCTCTAATGAAACATTTTTTTGGTCAAATTTGAGTTTGGCGGGTGAAGGCGACAAAACTTGTTAATTTTATGCAGCACACAGACAGTCAGAGTCCTCCGGCAGGACACACGGGGAGCACAACTGTCAGGCTGTCTGTGTCGCAGTTACACTTCCTGCGGCATTTGCATATTCATTTTAGTTTTTTCTGTTAGACCTGAAAAATCAAACAGTAAAACTAGCAAATATTCCAACGGTGTATGCGTACAAAAAGTAAATGCCTAAGGGAAGTTAACATTTTGCAACCGCAGGTGGTAAGCAATACGCCACAACCACGCCCCTAACGGCTGATAGTAGGTGTAGTAGTCAGGAGTCGCTCACCTGCCGCCAAATGGCAAAAACATAAATTACACAAACAAAAGGCCAAAAGGCGTCGTCCACCGCTGCAAAGTCGACGGCCCACTTGACACCTCATAATAAAATTAAGTATACGCCACTCGAGCCCCCATCCGCAAGTCAGCGTGCTGCCTGCTGCCCGTGGCCGTTATTTATGCGCTCGCCAGGAGGTCCAAAGGAGACACCGGCAGCCAGGAAAACACGGAGTGTAGTCCTTCAGCTTGAGCTTCAGCTTTCAGTTTTGTCTTTGAAGTTTATTTGCGTATTTCAAGTGCGCCCGCCGCTCATTTCAATATTCAAGCCCGCCCAGTTGTTGTTTTTATTGTTCTTGTTGTTGTTTTAGCTTTTAGTTATTCTATGTTGCAGTTGGGGCATTTTGCTGCTGCTACTGCTGCTGCCTGGCAATTGTTTAACAAGTTGTTGTCAGTTATAATGAATTTTAAATTAAGTTGTTATTGTTGCCGGCATTAAACGATTCTGGCTCACATTGTGTTTGTTGTTTTATTATTGCTGTTGCGGAAGCTGTTTATTTGCATAATAAAGGACCATACTAATATTAATTAAGATGCAGCAGCTAGTTGCCTGTTTTTTCGGATTTTAATTAAAAAGATCGCAAAAAAGTTTCAAAACCGAATGCAAGATAGAAATATGCAAGTGCTAAGAGGCCGCATTCAACAAGAGACCAGAAATTGTTCATATTTACTTACTATGTTTACTACACATTGAAATTGAATATAAGTGATATTTAATAATACTTGTAGCTACATATTAAGCCATAATTTTTGATAAAAATCAAAATATGGGCATAGATCGAAACTTCAAAATGCCATAACTTCGTCAAAACTCAACTTAGATTAAAAAGCGAGGGCTTTTTAATCATAGTTTTGCCCCTAAATCAATCCTACACTTAAAGTTAAAAACGTGATAATGGGTCGGAAGACAAGTAAAAATACTGGCCTAAAAATAGGCATTTGGGCATAGGTCGAAACTTCAAAATGCCATAACTTCGTCAAAACTCAGCTTAGATTAAAAAGCGAGGGCTTTTTAATCATAGTTTTGTCCCTTAATCAATCCTACATTTAAAGTTGAAAACGTGATAATGGGTCGGAAGACAAGTAAAAATACTGGCCTAAAAATAGGCATTTGGGCATAGGTCGAAACTTCAAAATGCCATAACTTCGTCAAAACTCAACTTAGATTAAAAAGCGAGGGCTTTCTGATAATAGTTTTGCCCTTAAATCAATCCTACATTTAAAGTTAAAAACGTGATAATGGGTCGGAAGACAAGTACAAAATACTGGCCTAAAAATAGGCATTTGGGCTTAGGTCGAAACTTCAAAATGCCATAACTTCGTCAAAACTCAACTTAGATTAAAAAGCGAGGGCTTTCTGATCATAGTTTTACCCCTAAATCAATCCTACACTTAAAGTTAAAAACGTGATAATGGGTCGGAAGACAAGTAAAAATACTGGCCTAAAAATAGGCATTTGGGCATAGGTCGAAACTTCAAAATGCCATAACTTCGTCAAAACTCAACTTAGATTAAAAAGCGAGGGCTTTCTGATCATAGTTTTACCCCTAAATCAATCCTACATTTAAAGTTAAAAACGTGATAATGTGTCGGAAGACAAGTAAAAATACTGGCCTTAAAATATGCATTTGGGCGTAGGTCGAAACTTCAAAATGCCATAACTTCGTCAAAACTCAACTTAGATTAAAAAGCGAGGGCCTTTTAATCATAGTTTAGCCCCTAAATCAATCCTACATTTAAAGTTAAAAACGTGATAATGGGTCGGAAGACAAGTAAAAATACTGGCCTAAAAATATGCATTTGGGCATATGTCGAAACTTCAAAATGCCATAACTTCGTCAAAACTCAGCTTAGATTAAAAAGCGAGGGCTTTTTAATCATAGTTTTGCCCCTAAATCAATCCTACATTTAAAGTTAAAAACGTGATAATGGGTCGGAAGACAAGTAAAAATACTGGCCTTAAAATATGCATTTGGGCGTAGGTCGAAACTTCACAATGCCATAACTTCGTCAAAACTCAACTTAGATTAAAAAGCGAGGGCTTTTTAATCATAGTTTTGCCCCTAAATCAATCCTACATTTAAAGTTGAAAGCGTGATAAGGGGTCGGAAGACAAGTAAAAATACTGGCCTAAAAATATGCATTTGGGCGTAGGTCGAAACTTCAAAGTGCCATAACTTCGTCAAAACTCAACTTAGAATAAAAAGCGAGGGCTTTCTGATAATAGTTTTGCCCTTAAATCAATCCTACATTTAAAGTTAAAAACGTGATAATGGGTCGGAAGACAAGTAAAAATACTGGCCTAAAAATATGCATTTGGGCATATGTCGAAACTTCAAAATGCCATAACTTCGTCAAAACTCAACTTAGATTAAAAAGCGAGGGCTTTCTGATAATAGTTTTGCCCTTAAATCAATCCTACATTTAAAGTTAAAAACGTGATAATGGGTCGGAAGACAAGTAAAAATACTGGCCTAAAAATATGCATTTGGGCATATGTCGAAACTTCAAAATGCCATAACTTCGTCAAAACTCAGCTTAGATTAAAAAGCGAGGGCTTTTTAATCATAGTTTTGCCCCTAAATCAATCCTACATTTAAAGTTGAAAACGTGATAAGGGGTCGGAAGACAAGTAAAAATACTGGCCTAAAAATATGCATTTGGGCGTAGGTCGAAACTTCAAAATGCCATAACTTCGTCAAAACTCAACTTAGATTAAAAAGCGAGGGCTTTTTAATCATAGTTTTGCCCCTAAATCAATCCTACATTTAAAGTTGAAAACGTGATAAGGGGTCGGAAGACAAGTAAAAATACTGGCCTAAAAATATGCATTTGGGCGTAGGTCGAAACTTCAAAATGCCATAACTTCGTCAAAACTCAACTTAGAATAAAAAGCGAGGGCTTCTTAATCATAGTTTTGCCCCTAAATCAATCCTACATTTAAAGTTGAAAACGTGATAATGGGTCGGAAGACAAGTAAAAATACTGGCCTAAAAATAGGCATTTGGGCATAGGTCGAAACTTCAAAATGCCATAACTTCGTCAAAACTCAACTTAGATTAAAAAGCGAGGGCTTTCTGATCATAGTTTTACCCCTTAATCAATCCTACATTTAAAGTTAAAAACGTGATAATGGGTCGGAAGACAAGTAAAAATACTGGCCTAAAAATAGGCATTTGGGCATAGGTCGAAACTTCAAAATGCCATAACTTCGTCAAAACTCAACTTAGATTAAAAAGCGAGGGCTTTCTGATAATAGTTTTGCCCTTAAATCAATCCTACATTTAAAGTTAAAAACGTGATAATGGGTCGGAAGACAAGTACAAAATACTGGCCTAAAAATAGGCATTTGGGCTTAGGTCGAAACTTCAAAATGCCATAACTTCGTCAAAACTCAACTTAGATTAAAAAGCGAGGGCTTTCTGATCATAGTTTTACCCCTAAATCAATCCTACACTTAAAGTTAAAAACGTGATAATGGGTCGGAAGACAAGTAAAAATACTGGCCTAAAAATAGGCATTTGGGCATAGGTCGAAACTTCAAAATGCCATAACTTCGTCAAAACTCAACTTAGATTAAAAAGCGAGGGCTTTCTGATCATAGTTTTACCCCTTAATCAATCCTACATTTAAAGTTAAAAACGTGATAATGGGTCGGAAGACAAGTAAAAATACTGGCCTAAAAATAGGCATTTGGGCATAGGTCGAAACTTCAAAATGCCATAACTTCGTCAAAACTCAACTTAGATTAAAAAGCGAGGGCTTTTTAATCATAGTTTTGCCCCTAAATCAATCCTACATTTAAAGTTAAAAACGTGATAATGGGTCGGAAGACAAGTACAAAATACTGGCCTAAAAATAGGCATTTTTGCATAGGTCGAAACTTCAAAATGCCATAACTTCGTCAAAACTCAACTTAGATTAAAAAGCGAGGGCTTTCTGATCATAGTTTTACCCCTAAATCAATCCTACACTTAAAGTTAAAAACGTGATAATGGGTCGGAAGACAAGTAAAAATACTGGCCTAAAAATATGCATTTGGGCGTAGGTCGAAACTTCAAAATGCCATAACTTCGTCAAAACTCAACTTAGATTAAAAAGCGAGGGCCTTTTAATCATAGTTTTGCCCCTAAATCAATCCTACATTTAAAGTTAAAAACGTGATAATGGGTCGGAAGACAAGTAAAAATACTGGCCTAAAAATATGCATTTGGGCATATGTCGAAACTTCAAAATGCCATAACTTCGTCAAAACTCAACTTAGATTAACAAGCGAGGGCTTTTTAATCATAGTTTTGCCCCTAAATCAATCCTACATTTAAAGTTGAAAACGTGATAATGGGTCGGAAGACATTTAAAAATACTGGCCTAAAAATAGGCATTTGGGCATAGGTCAAAACTTCAAAATGCCATAACTTCGTCAAAACTCAACTTATTTTAAAAAGCGAGGGCTTTCTGATCATAGTTTTGCCCCTAAATCAATCGTACATTTAAAGTTGAAAACGTGTTTTTAGGCCGGAAGGTAAGTAAAAATTATAAAAATTAAAAATTAATATAATTCATTTTTAATAGTACTCGTACAGCACACAGAACAGCATGAAAATTTGGTAGAATGGGTATAATGAGGTTGTACAAAAGTATTTCGCAGTCGTCTGCAATGTTCTTTCTGGTTTTAAATAGTGACCAGTAATTTATTTTAAAATAACAAAAAAAGTGCTCCAATTACTTATATTTTGTCTCTTACTGCTCGTAATGCATATTTAATTTTCAATTGTGACTGTTATATAATTATAAGCAGCCTGTGTCTCATTTCATATGATTCCGAATTTATGTATATAATTGAATTCAGATTGATTATTCGTATAAAAATACCGATTGTCAAAACCTGGTAAGATATTTGCGATTATTAACATTTAATAGTAACTGAAAATAGAGAAAAAGTTCCCATGTCCTGCTCGATTTCTATTTTGTGTTCTTAGATAACGAAATATGAAAAGTATAAAATGTCTGCTCGGCGGATTGTCAATTAGATAGTTAGTCCTTAAGCAAGTCCTGGAAGAATGTAAAGTATAAATTTGTTGTAAGCGTTATTTTCTTATTGAATATCCAAGAAAAAAGCAGCATATAGTCGCCACTCGGCATCGGCAAACTAAAATTTCTGGCGTCCCAGAAAAAATCTTTTATTCCTTGCCTTCCCTGTATTGAGGGAAAAATAAGTATAATTCACAGCGATATTCGATTGCTTACTCACCACATAGGGGCACGTATGATTAATGCTTGAAAAATCCTTAATTATCGAATATATCAGTTTAAAATGGGGATGGTTCATCCTTCTCAAAAATGCACAACAATCAATTGTATAAGATACCAACCAGTTCTTATAGCCATTTGCTCTTTTTTTCACCTCCACTCGCACGTCTATGTTGTGTGCTGGGTGGAGAACGGTGACTGTAAGGGTTAAGGTGGTTTTATTGCGACTAATTGCTCTTAAGCGGCAGTAATCGACGGTGACCCAGGATTGGTTTTGGGACTCGCAAACTATATTCGTCATTTTAACAGTGGCAAACATTATCTGAAATGAGGGTATTTAACAAGTCGATCCGTTGAGCCAAAAGGCAATTTTAAATTTGAATACATACGGCTTCCTTAACGAAAAGCGTCAAAAATATTACACAAATTACCACTTTAACTACTGGCTTCATTGTTACACAAATTGTCAACCTTAATTTGGTTCTTATTGCCCCAATGTCCTATGACAAACTGGTTTAGTTTTACCAGTGCGAATATATAATAATATGTTTGTTATAATTGATTTTTAATAGTTGCTTTTTATAAACACGCATTTGATTGCTTGGCGTTATATTGGTGACTCCGACCCCATATAATGTAGATGTGAATTGAATTACTTAAATAGATGGTATCAATAAATAAAACCACTTATTTTAAAAAGCGAGGGCTTTTTGATCATAGTTTTGCCCCTAAATCAATCGTAAATTTAAAGTTGAAAACGTGATTTTGAGTCGGAAGGTAAGTAAAAATTATAAAAATTAAAAATTAATATAATTCATTTTTAATAGTACTCGTACAGCACACAGAACAGCATGAAAATTTGGTAGAATGGGTATAATGAGGTTGTACAAAAGTATTTCGCAGTCGTCTGCAATGTTCTTTCTGGTTTTAAATAGTGACCAGTAATTTATTTTAAAATAACAAAAAAAAGTGCTCCAATTACTTATATTTTGTCTCTTACTGCTCGTAATGCATATTTAATTTTCAATTGTGACTGTTATATAATTATAAGCAGCCTGTGTCGCATTTCATATGATTCCGAATTTATGTATATAATTGAATTCAGATTGATTATTCGTATAAAAATACCGATTGTCAAAACCTGGTAAGATATTTGCGATTATTAACATTTAATAGTAACTGAAAATAGAGAAAAAGTTCCCATGTCCTGCTCAATTTATATTTTGTGTTCTTAGATATCGAAATATGAAAAGTATAAAATGTTTGCTCGGCGGATTGTCAATTAGATAGTTAGTCCTTAAGCAAGTCCTGGAAGAATGTAAAGTATAAATTTGTTGTAAGCGTTATCTTCTTATTGAATATCCAAGAAAAAAGCAGCATATAGTCGCCACTCGGCATCGGCAAACTAAAATTTCTGGCGTCCCAGAAAAAATCTTTTACTTCTTGCCTTCCCTGTATTAAGTGAAAAATAAGTATAATTCACAGCGATATTCGATTGCTTACTCACCACATAGGGGCACGTATGATTAATGGTTGAAAAATCCTTAATAATCAAATACATCATTTTAAGATGGGGATGGTTCATCCTTCTCAAAAATGCACAACCATCAATTGTATAAGATACCAACCAGTTCTTATAGCCATTTGCTCTTTTTTTCACCTCCACTCGCACGTCTATGTTGTGTGCTGGGTGGAGAACGGTGACTGTAAGGGTTAAGGTGGTTTTATTGCGACTAATTGCTCTTAAGCGGCAGTAATCGACGATGACCCAGGATTGGTTTTGGGACTCGCAAACTATATTCGTCATTTTAGCAGTGGCAAACATTATCTGAAATGAGGGTATTTAAAAAGTCGATCCGTTGAGCCAAAAGGCAATTTTAAATTTGAATACATACGGCTTCCTTAACGAAAAGCGTCAAAAATATTACACAAATTACCACTTTAACTACTGGCTTCATTGTTACACAAATTGTCAACCTTAATTTGGTTCTTTTTGCCCCAATGTCCTATGACAAACTGTATTGTTAGATCAGTCACTGAATACCATTGCGAATATATAATAATATGCTTGTTATAATTGATTTTTAATATTTGCTTTTTATAAACTTAGATGTGAATTGAATGAATTACATAAATAGATGGTATCAATAAATAAAACCACCAGAAAAATTACTAAACGAACTGAATAATAATTATTATTATGTGGCCAAAATCATTTTTAATTGTATATGTATTCATAAACATATATATTTCAAAATAGTGCAAGATATTGTAAGCTAAATTGCTTAGGAGTAGATTTTTATAAAGTTTTTTAGCATTAACGAGGCAAAAAACATTTTCTTAACAAATTTTCAATTATTTTAATTATTACACGTCTATTTCAATACAATTTATAGCTCATAGTTCAGCTCATATGCTTAATCTCAATGGGAAATTCTTAAAACAACGGAGTGAAATATGTCTAAGCATACAAGATTCTTAAAGTAAACAAACCCAAAGTGCCGCCCAGGCTCTCTGCAATGCAGCAAACTATTTGCACAGATGCCCGACTACAACTACGGCCACAATTACAACTACAGCAACAACAGTAAGTGAGACTATACGACTTTATCTGCATACCTACTCTACAGTGCACACTGGAAACATCCAGATTAAATCCTTTCAAAATAACTACGCAAACGAGTAGCATATGCAAATGTTTGGGATACAACGAGTACAACAACTTTTTGCATTACTCAGATTGCCAACCCCAAGCCATACAATTGCACCTCTCTCCTGCTACGGGGCATGTTGCATGTCCCGAAAAGTTTCTGGCTTCCAGCTCATTTGTTGGTCATGCCACGCAACATGGTAAAGTACGAATAGGATGCATTCAGCAGACTCTGAAACGTGGCCAAAGTCATTGGGTAAATGTAGCCCAATTTTATTTGAAAATGAAATGGAGCGCATACATAAAAGCCACGATTAGAATCTGCCAAATGAAATGCAAGCTAAATCACAAAACGACATCCACTCAAACCACTCCAACCACCAGACCCACCCACACTCACCAACAGAGGTCTTTGTGTCTGCATTAGAAAGATCAGAAGGGTTTTCCGAAAACGCACTCCGCATTCATACCAAGGCGTGTCATTATGAGCAAACGGATCTCTGAGACTATACGAGCTGAAGACTTAAATTGGGGAATGGAACTTCTCTTATACCACTCGCTTGTCTCATTTATTTTATTTAATCGATAATTTCCAATGCATTGCATATCTCCTTGTTGCTGGAGAAATATCACAAAAAATGTCTGTTTCATGATGCTTGGCTTGTACCTTTAATATGCAAATACCTATTTAAGTTAAGCATCGATTTTCCACCACATACGTACGTGCACGGCTCAGCAAGACATCATCCGCCCAAAATGTGCGAGTCTCCAGCCATGGCAGCAAGTTAACGAGGCGATAACGTGGCCAGCAGGAATCAGGCAGCCAGGCAGTCAGTCGGCCAGGGAGCCAGGCGTTTCCCGGCATGACTTATTAAACAATAAAACCGGATTACCCGTAAACAACTGAGCAAACATGCCAGTGCCAAATATTTGGAACAGGCATTCCGCTTATCATGCATTAAGCGGCCGGACAGCGGCCAGAGACAACACCATACAGAAAGAAAGAGAAAGATAGATGGAGAGAGAGAGAGTGGACAAAAAAAAAACAATATAAAAATCAACAAGCGACTGGCATAACATAATTCAGCAACAATGCCAGCTCAGCAAATACGGTGGGGAATTAAAATAAGTCCGGTAGGAGCGGGAAAAGAGTAACCCGGGAGGGAGGGAGGCAGGCAGACCCGTGCCCATAAAGGCACACATTATGGCCACTTAACCGCGCGTTATGCCGCAAAAAGGCAAAGGACAAAGCCAAAAGCTCAAGCCAGCGTTAGTGCTTGTGTTCTTGCCTCATTGTGAGCGGCTGTGTGTGTGTGTGTGTGTTAGTGTTTGTCGACGTCTGTGTCGTATGCGCAATATTTTGTACAAACATGACCAATATCAAAGCCCCGGCCAGACCAAATACACCCCCGTCAACCCCCTTACGCTGGCAAATATGCAATGTCAGTTACAGCTGCTCATGCGACGCGTTGCACATAAATCAAAGGACAGCCTTTTCCGGGTGCAGGAACGGAGTCTGGGAAGGGGTGGTTAGCAAAAATGCATTTTCTCTGCATTTTGAAAGCTTTGCTGGTCGACAATGGCCATATTTATTATAAATTAAAAGCTAAGCCCTGCAAATGGACGACATTTAATTATCACATTTTCTACAGGGCCTTCCAACAGTTCAGCAGCACACATCAAAGCCGAACGCATACACACACCACAACACACATCCAGAGTCATGTTGAGTGCCTTTTAACCCTATAAACCACAGGATGACATTAATTACGTGTACTTTTACTTGGTTCGGGTCCTATGGCAAGCTGAACTTCTATAAAATTAATATCAAGTAATTAACAGCAGATTCCAGTGGCAAGTGACGTGATTTAAAGTCAGACACTCAGCCAGTTAGCCAGCCAGCTGCCCCTTATTGGTGCCGCCCACAATTGTGTGGGCGTGTCAATATTGACTTTAGCACTAGTGTCGACTACAGTTGCGACTGGTTGTGGGCGAGTTCTAAGCAGCTTTTCCCAATTAAGCGGCTCACTGGGCTTATTTTAGCTCTGGCTATATATGTGAGAAATGCCTTGAAAACTGAAATTGCTTTGCTAAGCCTATAATTTGGCATTTGTTCATTGTTAAGTGTAAGTCACAAACTAGAGGTCAGTGCGTGACCCGACTACACGCTGTTCATGTCAGTGTTGACCGAACGTATAAAGTATTTGTTTTCCTGATCAATAATACGAGCCAAGTTAACATTGTATTGGTATTATTCTTCTGTTCGCATTTATTTGGACCAAAATACATATGAACTATGCATGATTTTTATTATGTTCCAAACTTTCCAACATAGCAGACAGTCGCTTTTTATCTTCTGTAGCATTTTGAAGTTCTATCGTATTGATGTTGAAAACAATTTGACACGCGCCCATCTCTAATCGATGCTAAGTTTTGCATCAGCTGGTCGCTTTTAGCAAAGACGCCCTCGGTTTATACTCTTACGGTTTATACTCTTACTCAACAAGCATGGCTAATGCGGCTTAGTTTTGTTAACGATTTGCAAACACGTGTGACGCAGCAGCAGAGCTACGTACATATGTACATATGTACATAGCTTCAGTCCCACTTCTAGAGAGCAACCCCCTCTGGCAAAACGATAAGGAACAAAAGAAGTTTTGCTTTGATGATATCTAGACACGCTATTTTCGAGGCCAAACAAAAACTCAGCTATTCCGATATATGCCTTACTGACTTATGCATGAGTAAGTCAGTCTCTAATAATGGAATGTGATTGTGAGTGCAGAAAAAAAAAATTCATAGGAATATATATAAATATATTTATACATGTGATACTTTTGCGATAAGTTCCCTTAATATTCTTACTCATTTTATTGAAGAGCATTCGGCAAAAGCGCATTTAGCAAAAAATTGAGAAACTCGATAGTTCTAGATAGTAGTCTTGTTACGACACAAATATAAAATGAATAATAAACACATTTAGATGTAGGCGGGCTACACTTGGAGAATTTGTGTAAGAAAACAGTTTTTAGAATATAAATATATTAAGTCATTACGTATAATAAATTTCGTAGATTAAATAAGTAGAAAACAAAAATTAATTATAATAATATTAATTACATATTATAGATTCTATACGCAAGACAAAGCTGCAGTCAATATTCCCATGAAACATTTTTGTTGATGCCCAGTTATAAGAGATAAGACTATATACAGATAACAGACTTAGTATAAGAATAATCCCTAGCCTAATGCAGTTAGGAACATTAACTTTAGGAAAGCCCGCACTGTCAGATAAGTCAGTAAGTATAATAATAAAAAAACAAATAAATTGAATCTCTTATGTTGAAATTGCGCTATTATTAAAAAAAAAAAAACCACAAGATGCCCGCACCACAAAAACTGCAATACTCACTGGAGTCGCAACCAAATACACTGTTTGGTTTGCATAATTGTTCGTTTCTTTTGCCAACTCATTCAATATATGTATTTGTATATTTGTAATAATATTCTCATTGGTACAGGCAAATTGATTACTCACTAAGTGCACAATCTTTAAAGGAACTAAGTACATAAGCAAATGTAGAAAGATATAAAAAAATATTTGAGAAATAAGTGCGTGATTAAATTCTTCTGTGGTGAGACTGTGCGCACTCGCTGAGGTAACTAACACCCAAATGAAATCCAAGTTAAGGCAAATTGCAGCCGACCTGTGTGACCACCTTGGCGGCCAAACTGCAGCCGTGGCGCACACACTCGCTCAAAGAACGCTTCTTTAGCCAGTCACGGAGGAAGCCGGCGACAAATGCATCACCGGCACCCGTTGCATCCACCAGATAGTCGGCGCTCTGCGCTCGATAATCCTCGAATCTTACGTTGCCCGGTGGCGAGAGCTCACCCACATAGTTGGTGGCAAGCTGCACGCCACTTGCTCCATTGGTGATCACTATAATCTTGTTGCCCGACTCCAGCAGCTTATGTGCCATCTGCTCCACATTCTCGCAGCCCGCCATGCGTGTCAGCTCCTCGAACTCCTGCCGATTGCCGAATATGAATAAAGCACGCTGTGCCAGCTCCATCATCTTTTCAAAGTTCTGGGTAACAATATAGGGTGCACTGAGATTTAATGCCAAGTGACGGCGTTCCTTCACCAAATCCTGCAGAATATAATCACAGACCTCCTCTCGCTGCGGCACAAAGAAGCCCTCGATATAGAGAATTTGCTTGCGATCGATGGGACGCAAAAATGACTGCGTATTGTGCAGTGCGTCATGTCTAAGCCCCTTGGCAGTGAAGTGGGCGGAGGCACCAATGCAGGCAAACATAGTGGGATTATCGTTGTGCACCAAGCACAAACACTGTCCCGTCTGCACATCCTCAATCTTCTGCAGGCGCGCCTCAACACCCTGCTCCTGGATAATCGAACGCACATGCTCGCCAGTCTTGTCCGCTCCAATGGCACCAAAGAACTGGGCCGGTGTTTCCAATTGCTTCAGAATCCGGACAGTGTTCAAGGCCGATCCACCCAGATTGTGTAGACAGGTGGAGCTAATGTGTTTACAAACAAGCAATTAACAATCGAATGCAAATGGGCAGAATGTTACCTACTCTCTGGCCGCCTCTGTGGTCATGTTATTCAGCTTCTCCATATCCATTTCGCCCTTGGAGCCTAGTGTCACATCGTTGTGCTTGAGGAGCTCCAGATCCTGGAGTTGCACAACGCGATCCAGCAGCACATTTCCAAAGCAAACGATTTTCCGTGGCCTGAAAAGCATTTCCTACTTAGTCACAATCTAGTTGGGTGGGGAAAAACCACCGCACTGAATTTCGCACAGTGCATGAAGTTGTACTCACGTGTGGAAATCACACTGTGTGCCGTCCGGCGAGGTATGAACTCCAAACAATTTCGCATAGGCATTATAGAGGTACTCCATTGTATTCAATTTTGACTGCACGCGACTCACTCCAGATTTCCCCAACGATGACGTCGATTCACACAGCATTCGCTCCACTTCAAATCAATGGTCCGTGATCTGTCACTTCCGTCAGTCAGCGACAAACTGAATGTTCGAGCCGGTTTCTGTCGGCGTATTTATCGCGGTGCGCTGCTTCCCATGGTGACCAATTATATGAAAGCTCTCCGCGTCTTTCTTTTCCCCGTTCTTACAAAGAAAACGATTTATACTTCGTTTATGTTTCGGTTTCGATGCTGATTCTGGTGGTTCTTTGTCATATTTATAGATTTTTACTTCTTTTGCGTGGACTTCTTTGCTGCTTGTTGTTACATCACTAAGCTTTTTTCAACTTTATGAATCTTTGGCCGTGTCACCTTGTGTGATTTTAAAAGTTCAATTAAAAATGCGAAGAATGCGATAAATGGCTCAATTATACACAATACTCGTATAAATAGTGAGCATATAAATTATAAAAATAAATGCTTTTAATTGCGTTATTATTCGCCACTGTCTTTTCAGTAGACTCAGCTGTTAGCTTTGTTTGTTTACATAGAAGAAGAAGCGGCAGCTTTACTCAATTGCCGGTAACACAGCGTAAAGCTTTCGCTTTGGCTGAGCTTTCACAAGCGCATGGCGATGCCAACTCGTGTTTGATTTATAATTTAAAAGAATGAAGGTCTGACAAATAAATTAAATTGTTTTAACATAAATAAAAGCTTTCACAATGTTAATAATAATTACTTTAATAAATAATAAATAAAATACGGAATTTAAATAAATTTAAAATAAATTTAAATCAATTAAGGGAATAACAGCTCTGACTTATAAAACAAAGAATAACTTTCAAAAGAGATATAAATTAAAATCAACTATGGGAATTACGACTCTGATTTATAAATAATGGGATCCACTAGGTCAAAAGAAATTAACACACAAATAAGATTAAGAGCTTATAAAATTTATCATCATTTCGGTTGCAGAAAAAGCACAAGATACAATTAAAAAAAGGCCTGCAGCAAACATAAAATTTATCGAGGCATTGGGGCTTTTCAGAAGGCATTCAACTGTTCTGCTTCGGGGTTTGCCCAGCACCAAAAATTCCCCTTGGTATAACATGCATTCACATAATTGCAGCTTGGCCAGGCCTTCAGTTCTCACTCTCTCTCTCTCTCTCTCTCTCTCCCTCCCTCCTTATCTCTCAGCTCTTAACTGGTCTTTAAAGTTTAAACTGTGCACGTGAGCCGAAACGCGACGCACTCCAAGCGGACGCAGTGCAAAGCATGTTGGCAAACTGAACTTTGGACCGATTTGAACATCGGAATGTGTGTCTCTTGGCAATGGCAACCTGTAGACCAATAAATATACAAAATATACATACTTGGATTTGTGCGTATTTCTGCTCGTCATTTGAGCGCATGTTTTGGGGAATTCGGAAACCTGTTTTGACCGATTGTCTGTTGAGTGGCAAGATTTTGACTCATCCTGACCATGTATTTTTACGCTGTGCTTTGGGCCATGACTCAGCAGTTGTGCTACCTGTATGGATGCTGAATGCAACAGTTGCAGGCCACGCGGCGTCCACTTGCTTATACGGCAACAATGGGCCCAAAATCAGCTCAATAACAATGGTTAGATGAAACCCCGACCCAAATGTAATGGAGCCCACCATGCAGCTATTGCATGCAGCTGGAGCCAGCTAATAATGCGTTCTTATTTATTATTGTTCCTAGCACTCGTAGCTATTTATAGCTAGATCAGTTGTAAACAACGGGGCGTGGCATAGAACAAAGTTCATTGGTTAATTTCGAGTCAGATTTGGCGCTCAAATTTGGTGTGGTGTGATTTCACAGAGTATTGCACTTTTATTCTTAACGTTTTTGTTGGTATTCAGCTGGATAAGCGAAAATTTGCAAGCCGTGTTTTTGTTTCTGCGCAGCAAGTTAACAATATTTATATTTAGATTTTAGATAGGTCAGTGCTTATGCAGATCGTTAGTGGAGAGTTGTTGGCCCCCACAGGTGATTAACCTGGTCCTCTTTCCGCTTCCAGCTCATTTGTTGGTCATGCCAGCCAACATGGTAAAGTACGAATAGGATGCATTCAGCATACTCTGATACGTGGCCAAAGTCATTGGGGAAATGTAGCCCGCTTTTATCTGAAAAAAAGCGCACACATAAAAGCCACGATTAGAATCTGCCAAATGAAATGCAAGCTAAATCACAAAATGACATCCACTCAAACCACGCCAATCACCAGACCCACCCCCACTTACCAACAGAGGCCTTTGCGTCTGCATTAGAAAGATCAGAAGGGTTTTCCGAAAACGCACTCCGCATTCATACCAAGGCACATTGTACACCTCCTGTGCGACACACTCATTCTGCAAAAAGAGTCCATAACCAAAATCAGTTGCTCCACGATGCTGAAGAACTACGCACCTCAACTAGCAAATCGTTGGCCCGATTATAGGAGTTGTATATCATAAAGAGCCCACTCAGAATAAACATCATGACAGTGATGATCTTAGTGAGCGAAGTGACCTACTCATGTAAAGAGGTTTGACATAATTCAATATAACAAAAAATAGACTGTAAATTGGTCGACATGTTGCCGAAGATAAAATACTCTTGCAGAGTTTTGTACAACACTTGTGTAATATGATCGGGATTTGGGATCGGAGTAATATATATATATTAAAAACCTGCATTTTTAGTGATTAGAAGTAGTTAGCCAGACTGACGTGACCATATTGAAATATTCATATAACAATACTTCATTATCCTCTGCAAGAGCATACAAATAGGAACAGCAGTCTTACAACATTCAAGCAGGTGAGCAGCACTGTCATGCTGTTAACAAAAACAATTGCCTCGGTAGCCGTCATGTAGGCGGAAACTGCTGAAAGCTGACGCACATAACTGTCATGGGGATAGATTGAGTTTCATCCAATTCCAAGTTTCATTAATATACTCACCTCGTCACAGTGCTATAATAACGTATGCAGGCAGTTAGCATCTGATAGCGCTGCTCCTCCTCAGGCAGCAGTGCAATGCGCTTTAGCTTGTAACACAAAATCTGGAGCATTGTCTTGCCAAAGAGAGTGAAGGCGACAAACAGATTGAGAAAGGGCGTGTACGACAAGGTGATCACCAAGGGTAAGGGCAACTGCAGCACACAGACTATCTCATAAATGGGGCTCCGTTGCATGTCCACCAGAGGCAGTGCAACTCCAAAGGGATGCGCTATATTCCAATTAGATTTTAGGGTTAAAATTTGTGCAAAACAGAACACCATCTGCTTACAGCGCTCCTTGCGAAACAAGCCAAAGATTACCACGCCCAAAAGGTCCAAAAAGATTAGGCTCAAGTTGGTGACGGCTAATCGACGTGCCTTCCGCGTTGCCATAGCTAGCAATTGCTTGCTGTGCTCGTCGCTCGATGCCTCAATCTGCCGATACAGATGCGTCACGAAGAGGAGGAACTTCTCAAACTCCTTGTGTTTCATGATGAACAGCAGTGGGCGCAGCACTCCATAAAAAATGGCCACGAAAAAGAAGAGATTGAGTAAGATCACGGTCACATCCTCCCACGCACGCAGCAAGTTGAAGAACTGCATTACGACCAACACACAACCGGGCACCACTAACGCATACTTCCTCCAATTGGTCGCTGGGGTGGGATAAAATATCGCTAAGCGCCTCAAAATGCCCACATCAATGGCTACTAAGTCAATATCCATTTTCTCTACAAATATTCTCTGATCTTTGTTTTAACTCTATCTCTTTCCGGTTTGGTGTAGTCGAGTGCTTGGTCCACTTGATACTCTGGCCACAAGCTCCTTGACAAATGTCTTTTATTTCGCCAATGACACCAGTGATGGCGTCGCTTAGCCTTGGCCAATTGTCCCCTTTGATAATAAGCGTTGTCTCTAGCCTATAATTTGCCAAATTGCCGCATGACAATTTTTCGGAAGGTGGTCTACAGCCATGAGAATTTGCAATACGTCGCTGTTAGTTCCTTTGCTGAAATAATAAAATGTTTGTTGGTGTGTTTCCCACTAAACTATACATTTGTATTACAATATATATTTTCAACGTGCTGAAGACACCCTTTGGCTGTGCAAAAATATTTAATTGGATGTACAAAATTGGTTAACGTTTTGTAAACCTTGAAATTTAATGGCAGTTAATCATATGACTTAGCTGGCACCTGTGCCTCAAGTATACCTGAACTGAAATATGTACACATTGTAAAGATATCATATTCAGAAATATCGAATATTAACGAAAATCGAATTAGCACTTGTAACAAGACCTTTTGACCAAAATGGGTAAATAGGTGTGTGATACACGTATAGTTTGTAGTCAACACGATGAGACGACATTTAGAATCGAACTGCCTGATCTGACGAGCTGGGATTTATTTTATTTAAAATTCTTAAACACTGTCCCGTCTGCACTTCCTCAATCTTCTGCAAGCGCGCCTCAACACCCTGCTCCTAGATAATCGAACGCACATGCTCGCCAGTCTTGTACGCTCCAATGGCACCAAAGAACTGGGCCGGTGTTTCCAATTGCTTCAGAATCCGGACAGTGATCAAGTCCGATCCACCAAGATTGTGTAGACAAGTGGAGCTAATGTGTTTACAAACAAGCAACAAGCTACTCGCTGGCCGCCTCTGTGGTCATATGGCCCAAAATCAGCTCAATAACAATGGTTAAATGAAACCCCGACCCAAATGTAATGGAGCCCACCATGCAGCTATTGCATGCAGCTGGAGCCAGCTAATAATGCGTTCTTATTTATTATTGTTCCTAGCACTCGTAGCTATTTATAGCTAGATAAGTTGTAAACAACGGGGCGTGGCATAGAACAAAGTTCATTGGCCAATTTCGAGTCAGATTTGGCGATCAAATTTGGTGTGGTGTGATTTCAAAGAGTATTGCACTTTTATTCTTAACGTTTTTGTTGGTATTCAGCTGGATAAGCGAAAATTTGCAAGCCGTGTTTTTGTTTCTGCGCAGCAAGTTAACAATATTTATATTTAGATTTTAGATAGGTCAGTGCTTATGCAGATCGTTAGTGGAGAGTTGTTGGCCCTCACAGGTGATTAACCTGGTCCTCTTTCCGCTTCCAGCTCATTTGTTGGTCATGCCAGCCAACATGGTAAAGTACGAATAGGATGCATTCAGCATACTCTGATACGTGGCCAAAGTCATTGGGTAAATGTAGCCCGCTTTTATCTGAAAAAAAGCGCACACATAAAAGCCACGATAAGAATCTGCCAAATGAAATGCAAGCTAAATCACAAAATGACATCCACTCAAACCACGCCAATCACCAGACCCACCCCCACTTACCAACAGAGGCCTTTGCGTCTGCATTAGAAAGATCAGAAGGGTTTTCCGAAAACGCACTCCGCATTCATACCAAGGCACATTGTACACCTCCTGCGCGACACACTCATTCTGCAAAAAGAGTCCATAACCAAAATCAGTTGCTCCACGAAGCCGAAGAACTACGCACCTCAACTAGCAAATCGTTTGCTCGATTATAGGAGTTGTATATCATAAAGACCGAACTAAGAATAAACATCATGACAGTGATGATCTTAGTGAGCGAAGTGACCTACTCATGTAAAGAGGTTAGACATAATTCAATATAACAAAAAATTTACTGTAAATTGGTCGACATGTTGCCGAAGATAAAATACTCTTGCAGAGTTTTGTGCAACACTTGTGTAATATGATCGGGATTTGGGATCGGAATCATATATATTAAAAACCTACCAAAATATTTTATCAAAGATCTGAAGTTTTACTGATTAGAAGTAGTTAGCCAGACTGACGTGACCATATTGAAATGTCAATATAACAATACTTCATTATCCTCTGCAAGAGCATACAAATAGGAACAGCAGTCTTACAACATTCAAGCAGGTGAGCAGCACTGCTATGGTGACGACCAAAACAATTGCCTGGGTAGCCGTCATGTAGGCGGAAACTGCTGAAAGCTGACGCACATAACTGTCATGGGGATAGATTGAGTTTCATCCAATTCCAAGTTTCATTAATATACTCACCTCGTCACAGTGCTATAATAACGTATGCAGGCAGTTAGCATCTGATAGCGCTGCTCCTCCTCAGGCAGCAGTGCAATGCGCTTTAGCTTGTAACACAAAATCTGGAGCATTGCCTTGCCAAAGAGAGTGAAGGCGGCAAACAGATTGAGAAAGGGCGTGTACGACAAGGTGAGCACCAAGGGTAAGGGCAACTGCAGCACACAGACTATCTCATAAATGGGGCTCCGTTGCATGTCCACGAGAGGCAGTGCAACTCCAATAGGATGCGCTATATTCCAATTAGATTTGAGGGTTAAAATTTGTGCAAAACAGAACACCATCTGCTTACAGCGCTCCTTGCGAAACAAGCCAAAGATTACCACGCCCAAAAGGTCCAAAAAGATGACGCTCAAGTTGGTGACGGCTAATCGACGTGCCTTCCGCGTTGCCATAGCTAGCAATTGCTTGCTGTGCTCGTCGCTCGATGCCTCAATCTGCCGATACAGATGCGTCACGAAGAGGAGGAACTTCTCAAACTCCTTGTGTTTCATGATGATCAGCAGTGGGCGCAGCACTGCATAAAATATGGCCACGAAAAAGAAGAGATTGAGTAAGGCCATGGTCACATCCTCCCACGTACGCAGCAAGTTGAAGAACTGCATTACGACCAACACACAACCGGGCACCACTAACGCATACTTCCTCCAATTGGTCGCTGGGGTGGGATAAAGTATCGCTAAGCGCCTCAAAAGACCCACATCAATGGCTACTAAGTCAATATCCATTTTCTCCACAAATATTCTCTGATCTTTGTTTTAACTCTATCTCTTTCCGGTTTGGTGTAGTCGAGTGCTTGGTCCACTTGATACTCTGGCCACAAACTGCTTGACAAATGCCTTTTATTTCGCCAATGACACCAGTGATGGCGTCGCTTAGCATTGGCCAATCGTCCCCTTTGATAATAGGCGTTGCCTCTAGCCTATAATTTGCCAAATTGCCATGAGAATTTGCAATACGTCGCTGTTAGTTCCTTTGCTGAAATAATGGAATGTTTGTTGGTGTGTTTCCCACTAAACTATACATTTGTATTACAATATATATTTTCAACGTGCTGAAGACACCCTTTGGCTGTGCAAAAATATTTAATTGGATGTACAAAATTGGTTAACGTTTTGTAAACCTTGAGAATTATTGGCAGTTAATCATATGACTTAGCTGGCACCTGTGCCTCAAGTATACCTGAACTGAAATATGTACACATTGTAAAGATATCATATTCAGAAATATCGAATATTAACGAAAATCGAATTAGCACTTGTAACAAGACCTTTTGACCAAAATGGGTAAATAGGTGTGTGATACACGTATAGTTTGTAGTCAACACGATGAGACGACGTTTAGAATCGAACTGCCTGATCTGGCGAGCTGGGATTTATTTTATTTAAAATTCTTAAAACTAAATTAAAACTACTAAAAAATTTTATCTGGTGCTGCCGCTAGTAAGGCGACCGCAATGGATCTCCTCTTTCATCTCTAAGAATAGCGTGATCCCATCCAAGTCAGTCTCAATGCCTATGTTTGAGAAATATTGCGAAAATTTCAGTTTCATTATGCTTTTCTTGTCCATTAATATGCAAATACCTATTTAATTTTCCAGCACAAAATGTGCGAGTCTCCAGCCACGACAGCATGTTAACGAGGCGATAACGTGGCCAGCAGGAATCAGGCAGTCAGGCAGTCGGCAAAAATCATCAAGCACAAACACTGTCCCGTCTGCACATCCTCAATCTTCTGCAGGCGCGCCTCAACACCCTGCTCCTGGATAATCGAACGCACATGCTCGCCAGTCTTGTCCGCTCCAATGGCACCAAAGAACTGGGCCGGTGTTTCCAATTGCTTCAGAATCCGGACAGTGATCAAGTCCGATCCACCAAGATTGTGTAGACAAGTGGAGCTAATGTGTTTACAAACTAGCAATTAACAATCGAATGCAAATGGGCAGAATGTTACCTACTCGCTGGCCGCCTCTGTGGTCATGTTATTCATATTTTTAGATTACATAGAAGAAGAAGCAGCAGCCTTACCTAATTGTCGGTAATACAGCGTAAAGCTTTCGCTTTGGCTGAGCTTTCAAAAGCACATGGCGATGCCAACTCGTGTTTGATTTATAATTTAAAAGAATGAAGGTCTGACAAATAAATTAAATTGTTTTAACATAAATAAAAGCTTTCACAATGTTAATAATAATTACTTTAATAAATAATAAATAAAATACGGAATTTAAATAAATTTAAAATAAATTTAAATCAATTAAGGGAATAACAGCTCTGACTTATAAAACAAAGAATAACTTTCAAAAGAGATATAAATTAAAATCAACTATGGGAATTACGATTCTGATTTATAAATAATGGGATCCACTAGGTCAAAAGAAATTAACACACAAATAAGATTAAGAGCTTATAAAATTTATCATCATTTCGCATGCAGAAAAAGCACCAGATACAATTAAAAAAAGGCCTGCAGCAAACATAAAATTTATCGAGGCATTGGGGCTTTTCAGAAGGCATTCAACTGTTCTGCTTCGGGGTTTGCCCAGCACCAAAAATTCCCCTTGGTATAACATGTATTCACATAATTGCAGCTTGGCCAGGCCTTCAGTTCTCACTCTCTCTCTCTCTCTCTCCCTCCCTCTCTTATCTCTCAGCTCTTAACTGGTCTTTAAAGTTTAAACTGTGCACGTGAGCCGAAACGCGACGCACTCCAAGCGGACGCAGTGCAAAGCATGTTGGCAAACTGAACTTTGGACCGATTTGAACATCGGAATGTGTGTCTCTTGGCAATGGCAACCTGTAGACCAATAAATATACAAAATATACATACTTGGATTTGTGCGTATTTCTGCTCGTCATTTGAGCGCATGTTTTGGGGAATTCGGAAACCTGTTTTGACCGATTGTCTGTTGAGTGGCAAGATTTTGACTCATCCTGACCATGTATTTTTACGCTGTGCTTTGGGCCATGACTCAGCAGTTGTGCTACCTGTATGGCTGCTGAATGCAACAGTTGCAGGCCACGCGGCGTCCACTTGCTTATACGGCAACAATGGGCCCAAAATCAGCTCAATAACAATGGTTAAATGAAACCCCGACCCAAATGTAATGGAGCCCACCATGCAGCTATTGCATGCAGCTAGAGCCAGCTAATAATGCGTTCTTATTTATTATTGTTCCAAGCACTCGTAGCTATTTATAGCTAGATAAGTTGTAAACAACGGGGCGTGGCATAGAACAAAGTTCATTGGCCAATTTCGAGTCAGATTTGGCGCTCAAATTTGGTGTGGTGTGATTTCACAGAGTATTGCACTTTTATTCTTAACGTTTTTGTTGGTATTCAGCTGGATAAGCGAAAATTTGCAAGCCGTGTTTTTGTTTCTGCGCAGCAAGTTAACAATATTTATATTTAGATTTTAGATAGGTCAGTGCTTATGCAGATCGTTAGTGGAGAGTTGTTGGCCCTCACAGGTGATTAACCTGGTCCTCTTTTATGTCAGCTAAGTTGCTGAGCTGTGGTTTTTAATATCCCGATCCCATTGAAAATGCCTGAAAGGGGTATAATTGTTGTGTGCATTAGCATGCAACAGGCAGAAGGAGACATCTCCGAGACCATAAAGTATATATATATCTATATGTTCTTCAGCAGCATCAGTAGTGCGCTGATCCCAGAGACATACAGAGCTAGAGATTTCATATATTGAATATAAGTTTTCGTAAACCATATGCAAATCAAGTTCATAGATCATTTTATCGATAACTCCTATCAGTTTTAAAATTACATTTAAAAATTTCATTGCGATGGGATGAGAAAACCCACGTAACTAATTCATTATTTTGAATACATTTACAGCTGACATAAGGGTATCACCAGGGCGACTTCTCTCGTCCAGAGATTTAATACCTTATTTCATATTTTTGAAGGAAAGAGTTCATTGATTTTGTTTTTCACAAATTTTGCACATAAAAATTACAAATCATATTACACTTTTTTCCAAGAAGTTCATTTAACTTGTCAACGTTTTCCTCATTGGTGTGAATACATTTGCTTTTTACTGTGGGAACGGATTTTGATTATTCATAATAATTATTGTGCAGCATGATTTTTGTTGGTTTTTGTGGCATTGTATTGCGTAAAGAACTTGGAGGTGACGACGCGGTGGTAAAGAGTGGCATAAGTAATCAGTACATCCACCCCAAATGGGCTCCCAAGCACCTCACTTGCAATCCCCTCTGAACAAATGTTCTACATACATTGCGTTTGTACTTACGTATGTATTTCTGTGGTTAAGCATATTTCTGTTTTATTGTACGTGCCTCTCAGCAGGTGGCGAGTTTTAACGCTTGTTGCTCTACCTTAATAACAAATATAATACTCTTCCCCGTTTGTCAACAATTCAAAAAACAAATATGCTGTCGAATTGAAAATGACAAAAATAATTCATGAAAAAAGTGCATTGGTAATCTGAAAATATGCGCGGTAGTTGAACCCCTGCCATCAGCAACTGCGTATTTGATAAATCGAATCAGCAGATTGACCATCATGACTTCAAGTACGTGAATCACCGAGAACAATGTTAAATTTAATAGTTCCTGGCTGAAACTGAGTTCTGCATATATACATATGTATATATCTCTACTTAATTATCAGATGCATCATCATCATATTTTATTTGGAAGCGTCTTTGCTTTATTTCTTCTTTGCTTGCATTTTGGCATCGTTCCAAATTTTGTGCACCTCCCAGACTGTCAACGATTTCATTCACTAAATTTCGAGTGAAAACAATAACAAACTTGTATTCAATTTCACGTATGTTTGTCGGCCGCACGCTTTGCACGCTCATTAATTAAACAATAACACGACGCACAAAGGGACGCAATCGCCCCGACATCAACTATACGCAGCGCTTTCTTGGTGCCTCTTTGACGTCAGTCACAGTAGTCATGAGTGATTGCTTAGCAACACATACATGCATATTCTTATGTATTATGTGTTTTGAATCACTTTCACGACCCGTTGACCGTTTTGGGCCACAGCCAAGTGCATGACCAACAGCGAGATGGTTACCCCGAAATCCGTTGAGTTAATACATTATTATTTGGTTAAATTTGGCATCTAAGTGTTGAATTTTCGTGAAAATCTATGACAAAACGAATTTTAATGGAAATTTAAAGACAATTTATAAATTTCAATGAAATGTTGAATCAAACCGAGTGGGTGAGAGTAAAACATTTAACCTCAGCTGTTTTAAGCAATGAGCTTCTGAGAGCGACATTGAAATGAGCATGAACTCGCCAGTCGCATCTTATATCAAAAGTCAAAGTCGGACGCAGAACGAGGCGGCAAGCCGAAAAATATAAATAAGATTGATAATCGATCAAATTAACGGAAATCTTTGGACACTACCAAAAAAAAGGCATAAAAGTGAGAGAAAAAAAAGTTGCTGATATATTCACATTTTGAGCGTTAACGGAGATATAAGGCGAGTATTACTTGGAAAAACACACACACACACACGCACGCATACACAGCGAGAGAGGGAGAGAGAATGAGAGAGTGAGAGTTTTGCTTGGCTTTGGCTTTTACGCCGGCTAGCCTCTGACAACTGTTGCGTGAGCAAGCCCTCCGAAAGCTTTAGCTGCAGAGAGCATAAGCAAAATCGAGCGCTCTTCTTATGAAATTCGCTGGTGACGAGCGGGCAGCTATAAAAGCGCTGGCTCCACACTGAGTGGTATTCATTGTGAAATTGAAAATCAAAATTGAAACAAGCACAGAGCAATACGGTTGAGCGGATTTCAAAACGCGAAGCGTCAACGTGAAAAGAATTTCATAAGCAAAAGTTAATAGAGCGCAAATTGCCACAAAAAAAAAAAACAAGATATATTAACTGAAGACAATATCAAGAACAAACAGAAACAAACAACAGCAGTGCCAAAAATACGGCAAAAAGTGTACGAAAAGCAAACAATAAAGTGTCAACAATAGCTACGAAAATAGCTCAAACTCAAGTGATAAGCACAGAAATTAACAAATCCAAAATGGTCGTAGAGGAATCAGTCAACATGCACCACTTCACACAAAAAAAGCAACACTACCACAACCTAGAAATGGAACTGGATATGGAACTGGCCGAGTGCGCCATGCCCATTGGACGTATCATTAAGACGGCTCTGCTGCGAGCCCAATCCGAATCTCGTGTAATTGTCGGCCTCTCTGAGGCAATCAATGTGCTCTCCATGTCGCCGGAGGGTTCGCTCTTCTGTCTGATGGCGGAGCCCAAGGCTGGTGATTCTGCCACTCACATGCACGAGGTGCTACTGGAGGCGTTCTGCTATGAGAACGACATCTATGTGATCAAGGTCGACGATGCCACCAAGTTGAGCCGCATTCTGGGCCATGAGAGCGTCGAGTCGTGCTGCCTGGTGCAGAAGACCTGGGGCGGCGAGCAGAGCGAGGAGCAGCTGAACAAGGCCGAGAATCAAATGGTCGACTACTGCGAGGTCCACTGGGATGCCCCGCAGCAACCCATTGTCCAGTTGCCAGCAGTGTAGGCGATAGAGCGAGACAGACCTTAAGTTGAACAGCCCATCACAGTGGGGCAACTCTTGGTTTAAATTGAACAAAACAACAACCAGTTAACAGATGGTTGATGCACCCGAACGTTTGGAGAGTTCTGCGGAAACCGACGTGGTGGCACAGCCCAATTACATATATATGTATATATATATAAATATATATCAAACAATATACATTCAAAGTATAAGTGTATAACTGTATATACAAAGGAGGAGGAGCAGCAGCAACAGTGAAAGCAGATGGCCAATTACACTGGTTTAGAGAGAGACAGAGAGAGAGAGGGAGAAAGACAACGACCTTCGTTGGAGACGAGAATGTAAAATATAACTTGCAGCAAGCAACAACAACAACAACAACAGCAGCCTGCGGAAGTGCATGTACTCTCTTCGTCTCCCTCTCTTCGATCTGGCAACAATTTCATAACCAGAGAAATACAACACAACACACACACCAACACAGAAACACGCACAAGCTTCACCGCGTGACCAGATGCTGGCAATTTTTTTTTATGACAAATTATTGATAATGGCGACTACTTTTGTTCACTGCACAGACCTAAGCAATAAATTGTAATTGTTCATTATATGAAAAAGAAAAAACAAAATCAAAAATTGCAATTTGTATGTAAAATTTAAAGTTTTGTTATGTTAGCTTTTCATATAACCGGCAGCTATTGTAACGCATCATAACAACAAAAAAATGTTACTTAACTTTAAGCATAAAAATTAAAGAAAAGAAAAAAAAAACACATTAATAAAAAATCTAAAAAAAAATCCCAAACTCTTTTGTTTTATCATTGACAAATTTTGCAGTGCTTTAATTTCGCAGCAACTGAACTTCCGCCGAGTGACGAAGATCCTGACGTCAAATGACTTACATTTGAATACCATAAGACTGGATGTAATCCCCATAAAATGTCATCAATCTCTGAGCCACATTAGCTGTGGATATTCCCCCAGCGAATCGTCAACGAAGGCGCGATCTTATCAATTATATTCACACACACATACATATGTATGTACAATCAAACAAACATATGACAGCAATCGAGTCAATAAATTCGCTGTAAGCAAGTGACAAAACTGCCAGCAAGCCCAACAAATTTGCCAAACCATTCAAATAGTCACCTCTTATGAACAACGGCACGTTTCAGCCAGGGAGATGTTAATATAATCAATGCCAGTCAGTCAGACAATGCGACATCGTGCAGACAATAAGTGAAAATTTGCAGAGCTCCATAGAAAATTCCAACCGATGCTTAAGTCTCATGTGTAGGTCAATTACGCAATAGCTGGGAACCTGCTTGTCAGAATATTACATAACTCACACGCATACGCAACAGACATCAGTTTAGTCTGATTTTCTAAGGGGTAGATTGCATATCTATAAGACTAATCGTTCTAATTACGTTAAACCGTGCCTTGCACCATCATTAACGTATTTGATCTTGATATACTTGATCTATTTATATTGTTTCAACGCTTTGATAAGTTCGCTTTAACATAACACTAAATATAATGTTATTTACTTTCAAGCAAAAAAAATAATACAAAAATTTAAAAATAAATCAACATCGAAAATTGAAAAAATATATATATCAAGCTCTTTTATTTTATTATTGACAACTTTATGTGCTAATCATTACTAATTTCTTGACGTCAATCGATTTACATTTAAAATAACATCAAATAATTTTCGGCTTGCAATTGTTTATTAATTATAACAATTGTTCTAATTTGTAACACTGGTGATTATTTGAGTTAAGCGTTAGCAGAATTCTAATAATTACAAATTACAATCTTTAGAAAATTAATTACTATTTGCTCAGTTTGCTCAGCTTGAAACCAACGTTATTAACCCCATGATCAAATGGCACAAAATATTAATCTTTGTATATTGCCTTGCCAATATTCATGAGCATTTTTCACATTTTTTGCGTTAATTCCAAAGAACACAGCGAAAAAACTTTTCTGCTCAGAGAGAAAGCGGCTTTTGTTCAATCTTTATAGCAAGTCACGTAGCGTAATGAGTAATATTCATTGAACAGCTGAAATTGGCATCGCCACATACAACGGGGAAATCCGATTCCCCATACACTTTTGTGGGCATGGCCTATGCAAATGTGGGCTATGAGAAATTGTCGGGTAGTTCACAAATGTCTGAATTGTTTCACAGTTTGCGCAGAGCATAAGGCGTGAATGCCATGATGCCGAGACTTTAGAGACGTTGTCGCCTGCCAAGTCGAACGGCACGAATCGCCCCAAAGAGACAAGATAATGATTCATAACGAACATAGCAGTGACTAGCATATTATTAGCATACTCTCATGTCACATACTAAATGAAATACCCGTTGCCCAGTTGTCTGTTGCCAAACGATCTAGCCAAATTGTTTGCTGTGCGACAACCTTTAAAATCGCTCAGCTGTGCTGGCTCAATGATGTTGCCCACCCGATACAACTTATGAGAAAACACGCTCACTGCAAGGCGGACACTGAAATCCCCCTTTCCACCACACACACATTGGTAGCTTTATGTCAATTGAGTCAAGTAAAATCCAGTGCGAGTCTAATTTGATTATGTAATTACTATTAATTCTAAATCGCCATTCCAATTAAGCGGGCAAACATGTTTTCACTAGTACACATAAATATTTTTATATTATTTGCGTATGAGTTTCGTTTGAATTAAATCATTGTCGTTTTCCCCTTAATAATAAAAACTGCAAACACAAACAACAAAAAAACCGTAGCTAATCAGTGTAAAAAGTCTGGGAATTTCTTTAGAATTCTTAAAGTGATAACAGACAAAACTGACCTGCTTTCGTACATTCATATTTACTTGATACTATTTGCTTCAAGTAAACGCTGCATATGTGCAAAAATCACCATCAATACTCGAAAAATATATTTATTATCTGAATGCCTATCTGGTATTAATTAAACTGTTTTGTGTCAAGCACAGATAAATGCCCAAAATTTCCACAATTTATCAAATGCGGTTGTTGTTGCAAGAGATACAATTTGGCTAGCACGCAAATTTTGAATTGTTGACTATTATATTTAGTTGAATGTATTGAACCGTTGAACCTGTCCGCTGCTCAATAACTGCGAGAGAGACTCGAAGCTGCGCAATAGACCCGAGACTCACGGCAAAATAGGGGAAAACACGCGAGCGGAATTGTTGTGAATGAAAAGCTTGCAACCAGTTTTGTAACAAACAAACCAACATTACATAAGGGAAACCACACTTTGATCAAAACAGAGAAATAAAATTTAAAAAAAAGAACACAAAATTGGGGAAATTCCAACAATTAATATAATTAAATAATATAATAAGCAATCAGCATATCAAATATTTACTAAGAAGTGCCCTCGTTCGGGCAGTCTAGATTTATAATTCTTTTTCGTATAAATAAATAAGCGTGGAGAATCGCGAAATGCAGAACAAACGATAAGTAATGCATTTTCAATTTACACGCCTCTCTCTCTCTCTCTCTCTCTCTCCCTCTCTGTCTCTCTCTCTCCCTCTCTGCCTCTCTTTCTTTCTCTCACACCGATCTTTACAACTGATTTGCTTTATTAGCACAGTTAACAGCAATAAACCCATGTACACATTACCTCTTATCTTTTCCTGCTTTGCTCAAACAAATTTTGAAAAAATTCCTTAATATTTTGAAATATTTACAAGAATCCAAAATATGTTCAACACGTGCCAAGTAAACAAATTAAAATCAAAATTCTGTGGAAGTTTAATCATAAACATAAACAGTTGCGAGTCGCGCTGACCCGCATTAAATTAGCTAAGTAAATACTGTAGCTTAACCCATTTCCCACATTGCTAAATTATTATGAGTTTGCAGAATGCGATAAGAGAGCGCGTTGGTGATTTACCCAAACATTTGTGTCGAACTGTGCAAAATGTTCAACTGGTGATTTTTTGGAGCATTCCACAAAAGTATGCATGTGTCATGTGTGGAAAGCAAAGCACATCTCTCGTTTTGTAAACAATTGAGATATATATTTGGATTTGGATTTCGACTTGCATTCAAACAGCCAACTATCCAGCAACCAGTAATCGATTGACCAAATCTCACCTAAAGCACCTTGAATGAAATGCGCAGCGCGCACATCTTAGATAAATACAGACATAGTTAGATAAATAGATAATAATATAGTTGCGAACGATAAAACTTAATATGTGTACGAATACACTAGACTCTTGCGATTGCTATTTTTTTTGGTGTTTATTAATATTATCAATGCGCCATTTATAAATCTTAAAACGCAATTGCACCTATGGGTCGAAATTTTCAAATATTCCTTGCGTGAACGGGATGTATGCAAAGTAAGCCGGAGAAGAGCCAAATTAACACCACATTTACAGTTGTGAAATTATGTGTATACATAATAAAATTCATTTGCTGTCTGCTGCCTGCTATTTACTATTTCATATTTATACCCAATACCTGTTACAAATTGCTAGTGCAAAGGGTATGCCCAGTAATAATATTTTATAGGCCGAGTAAGACTTTCCAGGCCCAGTGGGCGAAAGGGATCCCAGAGCCTATAAACGTTTCTATATAAATCCTCGACATGTTTTACAACATATGTAATATTTCCAAAAAAAACAAAATAAAAATATTTTTTTTTAAATACACTCAAAAATTTAAAAAAAAAAGAAGAAGAATGTCAATAATGATTATAGGGTATTTCTCATTCAAGTGGGCATACACACACTAAGCTAGTAGTATTTAATTGTCAGCATTGATTTCAATTGTTCGTTCGTGGGCACTTTTAGTGGCGGCGCCAGTTAACATGACGGCGTTGAATTTCACAAGAAGTGAAGAGTAACGCTGAATGCTGATAACGGAAAGCATCGTTATCTCGAATCGCTCTCATTTTTTGTGCGTAGCGCGTGCCGGCAGACGGAGAATGAGACTTTGAGTTTGTTCGCGTTGTGGTGATAAGCGATAAGTTGAAATACATATACACATAGGCAGCGTTTTTGGGGAGGAGGTTGTCGATCTCAAGGTTTGTGCTGGGAGCGGGGCAGTCACCTGTTTGCGACATGTCTGAGCACGTTTCGCACGAGCCATTTGGAACAGTAAAAGCACCGTTCAGCTTACATTTTTTATTATTGTTTATTTATTATTGATCGAACGGCACACATATGTAATGTATTTGTATAAGCACATAAATGTCGTATAACATACCTGTACAATGGCAGGATTGTGCACATGCCGCCGTTGTTTCTTGCTTACGCAAATCGTTGCGCATACGCAGCGTGTTGCCGTTAACCGTTATGTAAGTTGAACCACCCAGGCCACCCAAGCCACCCACTGGCAGGGCGGCAGGCCTGCTGCAGCCAAACTGCGTCAATGTCATAAAACTTTCTCACGTAAGTCAAATTCAATTGCCTGCTTATCCCCACTGAAAATCTCAGCTCATCCCCAGGGTTCATGTTTCCTTTCTGTTTTAACCGTGATATTAATACGATTTTACAGCTGTATTTAAAATCGAACGTTAACGATTAATTTATTAACTGCTTGCTTAATAATGTAATACCGATTTTGTTTAGTGAATCCCATCGGGAAGCTGTTAAATGTTTATCTTATACACACTCTTATACAAATACATTTACTGTGTTTACATGGGGGCGGATTTCGGTATTTTCATGCAGCAAAATATGACCGAAATTCAATAAATAATATGTATACAAATACGACATATACATTTCATCGGATTTCTTCACGTTTTGGGGAAACACACACACACACACACACAGCGCACACGTTTTTCAAATTATTATTGATATCATTTGAAATAAATATGTAGGAATTTCGAAAACAAAACATGCAGCTTCAAAAGTGATGACGAAAGCCAACCCGTGACGTCAAACCCTCAAGTCACAATCTTCAACCACGCGTATGTAAATATTTTTGTTTGTAAATACATATGTATGTATGCATGTATGTATGTATGCACGTGTGTATCAGACGCGTGTGTAAGATTATGTTGTAGCCTAACAGTAGTGCGGGAATTTGATGTACATATAAATATTTTAAATAAGTTTATGCAACTTACCATCGCCTGACAAATAATTTTCAATGTTATGTGTAGGGTCAGATAAATATGTATTCCAAATATAATCTGATACACAGATATATACATGTATGTATATACATATATAAATGGCATCATGTCATGTATCTCATGTTTGATTTTGATATTTGGTTATAAAAATATGGACAACTATACCAAAAATTGTTGTCTTTAATTAGGCGTATCGTAAACGTGATAAACAGCATGTGACTAACAGGCACATCACGTTTTTGGCACATGTGTGCAATTTTTATGGCCTAGCAACAAATTCCATAAAAAACTAAATGGTACCCAGACAAAATCAATAACAATTCCAATAACAATGCAGGAATTATAAGTGTGGCTATGGGCTAAGTGCCCATTTCTATTGACAAGCCTCAATATTATTGCACTTGTCAGTAAAATGAGTAATATTTGTTGATAATATTTGGCTTCTGGGAAGAAGTCAGCAGACCCCAATCGATGTCTATTTTTACAACCCAATGTGCTATACTTAAGACAAAGTATTTTATAACACATTTCACTTTAATGTCATAATAAATGCTTTCGGAGAAAAGCCAGATAACCCCAGCTAACTATTGCCCTTATCAGTTATTTTACTGACTGTTTATGTCCCACGCTCAAGTTCAAGCATGCTAAAAAACAACTTCAAGGCGACAATTATATATATGAACATACATTGTATATATGTATATACTGAAGAGACCCACTTTCTCAATCTTATCTACGCAATGTTTACCGTCAACTTCCTAGGTTTGGGGTGAGCAACGTGAGTTTTTGCATTTGCAGAAATCACAATAAAAATGCGACAAAAATAATTTTCTTGTTTGCATTGGCTGTTAAGAATTTACAAAAATAAACTAGACAGGTACAAAAATAGCTTTAGCGCAAAGTTATAATTAGCCAAGTACAAGTAAATGAGTTCTGCATAAATAGCCAGCAAGCAAACAAGAGCGCAAACAACCATAACAAATTACGGAAAATTTGTATCAGTCGTATTATGTGCATACATGGTAAACAAATATGCATACATACATACATATATATACACCTTATCAGACGTCGCAGTTCCAAAGAAAAACAAAATTGTTAACTGCGCAGAGTTCAAGGCGTACCAAAATCGTGGGGAATCACCAGACCGTCGTCGGCTCTTATGGCTAATATTGAGTGGGCTTGTGAAATACGTTGTAAATCTTTTGATTCTTGTGAATGCATTCATAACATTAAATTTGAGTTGAGTCATTCAAAATGCATTTTAAAATTCAGTCCAAATTATATATCTCCCTTCTCTCCCTACATATATATGTCTGCAACTGTATCTATAAATATTTTTATATTTTTATCAATGAAAGTTAATAATATATATGCACCTTTATACGTCTGTCTATCTATCTGTCTGTATGGAAGCCAACTCTGGCAAACTGTCATAGAACTGCGACCAACTTATCAGACGTAACTTATTTTGGGGTTGCCGACAGCAGACAAATAATATGCTTTTTATTTGTGGCTACGCTCTTGCATCAGCCAATTGTATTAGCAATCAATGATTTGCAATCAAACTGACATTTGACAAATCAGTTTTGGCCAGCTGTTGACCAAAGTGCAAAAGTGCCTAACAAAAGAAGTTTCATTTCCGACTTATCATAATAATAATAATATTTAGTGAACCGTGAATCATATTGCGTATTAGCGAGAAGTTTGCTCTCGAGATGTTAAGACGGGAAATGCCCATTTCCTAATGGCTGATAACAGACTCTTTCCACTTACAAAAGATGGGTGACGCAGAATCCTCTAAGATATCTCTATGGCCATATATGGCAACCTGTTGTGGGCTGGGCATATGGGGTATAGCTGAAGTTATTCATTTGCTGACAATCACGCGCTTGTCGCTGATTACTCATACGCCACGTAATCACAGACCTGCCTATCGCAAATGATAGCCTAACGGTTGATATTTTTACCGTACCGTACGTTCCGGTGCTCGACGGTGTGCTAGGTCAGTTAACACTAGCTGGCCGCCTGTATGCTCAATACAATATGCTAATTGATGCCGATTATTTTGTAGGTGCATAAGCATTCGAAATTTATACGCTTCTCGCATTCGACTTCACTTGCCGCGAATCTAGCGGTTTTTTTCGCGCATTCGCCTCACAATTGTAATTGTATACGAGATACATCTGCTGGGTGCTCCAATTACGCCTCGAGTCGCGCATATATATGCGCATTTTGATGCGATCGGGCGATAAAGTTGCCACCGCCAAACTGGCGACAGTCCATTCATTTGCATCAGAACGTTCTATAACTGTTCATTGGGACAACTTCCTTTGTCTGCGGCCAAACGATAAGAGGAAACAGATCCAACAGTAAAGTTTTGGTAATGCTGCAGAGTTAATACACTAGCAAATGTGAATAATACGCTTATATTCTCAACTTGACTTATCTGAAATTGTGCCAGATGGTATATCGATTCGATTTCGCAGTAATGCTGAAAAACATTTTAACTATCAAAAGGCGTTACTTTGGTGATGAGATCTTTATCAGATTAAAACTTTATTTTGTTCCCATACTTGATAGATATGATCAAGTTAAGCCGAGCTTCGCTAACCTGTCAAAATTAGTTTGAGTCTAGTTTTTTGATAACGATTTCCAAGGCAGATGTATAAGCTGATGGTTTCGTTCAGTTGGAGAGTTGAACATGTGTATATAGAACCAAAGCAAGGGTATTCAAAATGAAAACTCCAAATCCAAATACAAATGATAATTTAATTTGATTTTTGCGTTGTTTCTCAACTGAATGCATTTATAAATTTACGCGAAAACGGTTGAATGGGTGAATATTCATGAATCGCTTAATGCTACAGGTGTACGAGTATGAGTATGAGTATGTGAGTGAATGTAAATGTGAATAAGTACGAGTATATAATGAATTGGAATTAAATTTTGTTGAACTGTGCAAAAACAAATTGATTATGTGTGCTTTGAGGGAATCTTATTGATCATTGATCACCGCATGCTAGTTTGTCATCCCTCATTTTGGCCTGTTGCAGCTGCTCCAGCGCCAACTCATGCGCCTTGAAATGCTCACGCCGGGCCCTCTCCAGTTCACTGTATACGGGGATCGAGGCGGTTGAATCACTGCCAGCAGGATCAGGGACAGGTATTGTTCTCAGTGACACTTCCGATTGAGGCTCCTGCTGCTGTGGATTCAGAATAAAGCGTTTCAGGAATGGATTCGGCACATAAGCATCGGTGAATGGTTGAGCAGGAGTCTGAATGCGCAAAATGAAGCTATTCTGCACCTGCTGCTGCTGAGCAATCGTCTGAGGTTGCGGCTGTGACTGGAATTGCGGCTGCGGCTGCAGTTGTCCAATCACTTTGATTTGCTGGTCGGAGGGCGTTTGAAGTGGACCGATCATTTCCAGCCGCGTCTGCAATTCTAGTTGCTCCGCCTGCAGACGCTTGGATTCCTCGAATCGTTCGTTTTCGCGTTGCTGCAGCTGCGCCTGCTGCAGTGAAATACGCTCGGCTTCGAGGCGACGTTGCTCTTCCAGGATACGCTGCTCCTCGCGCTGCGCCTCTAGCTCGGCCAAGCGCCGCTCCTCGAGACGATCTAGCTCCTGTTGGCGCTTCTCATCGCGAACGCGTTCCACATCGCGTATCTTGTCGTGGATGTCAGCCAGCTGATCCTCGGCTACCAGCTTATCCTTTTGGAACCGCTGAATTTGCAGCTCGTTAACCTTGATGGTAGCCGTTGGCTGAGGTAAATATAAAAGGGGAAGGGAGCTTGGGAAGTTGGCCACGGGCAGTGGAACAAGTTCTTTAGTAAAGATTTGCTTATTTGTGATCTTCTCGAGTTGTTCTTGTGGCTGTTGTGGCACGGCCTGTGCTTCGTTAAATGGTAGCTGTGGCTGTGCCTGTGGCAGAATTGGCTGCGGAAGGGGTACTTGAAATTGGGGATTCTCGGGCTGCAACTGTGGCGGTGTTTGCGGTTGTGCCTGTGGCAGAATGGGCTGCGGAAGGGGTACTTGAAATTGGGGATTCTCGGGCTGCAACTGTAGCGGTGTTTGCGGTTGTGCCTGTGGCCGACTGGGCTGCGGTAGCTTTGTCAGTGCCTCATTGTAGAGCTGGTTATGCTTCTCGCGAGCACGTAGCACCTCATCTGTCTCCTGTACAGGCTTGGGTGCTTTTAAAGCCAAAAATGCCGGTATCTTCGGCTGCATCTGCGTCTCCGGAGTATTAGCAGTGGGCTGTGCTTCAATAGTTGCTAATTGAGGTGCTTTTGGCAGCGCCGCTTCCGCGCGCAACACCTTCAGACGAGTCTCGTTCCAGATGCGCAGATGCTCATCACGTGCCCGCTGCACTTCCGCAGTCAGTCCAGGCACCGGCTCAAAGGCGCTCAGCTTGATGATCTGCTCGAGCGGCTCATACTGTGCCAGCATGCTCGCTGAGGGCTGTTTGCCCTCGGCACGCAGTCGATCCAGTTCCGTTCGCAAAGCATTAAAGCGTTGTTCGCACCAAACGCGAAAACTTTCGAATTGCGAATTTTCCGTGCTGCCACTGCTGCTTATGCTGGTGCGTGAATTCACTTGCTCAGTGCTCCGTATGCCGTAAAGTGGTTCCGGATAAGTGAATGCCAGCAATCGCTCGGCCCCTGAGTTGTCCAAATAACGCACATAGCTTTGGGCCCGTTCGCTCTGCACGGGAAACTCGCCCCGAGCCGGCGCATATGCCAACAAATTGTTGCGATAGCCAATCGAGTGGGAGTCTGTGCCCAATGCCAAAAGGCTGAGCAACAGCAATGAATGCATCTTACCGGTATTTTTTTGTTTTTTTGTTTTGGTCCTACTTTAAATCTGGCAACTTGTAGGACTTTTGGTGTAGCGAATCCCCAAAACTTCGCTACTACTTCGTCGGTTCAAAGGAGACTGATGCGGTTCTGTGTCACAGTCAGCAGCTTTTATAGTCGATAGGCCTGTTGCCTTGTCCTTGAGCTGACCCGTTCAGTCCGGTTTGATATCGAGAATGCGCCAATAAATATTTTCTTACCCTAGGTTCACGATTCAGGTCTGATGTCTCAGTTCGAGTCTCGCTTCTCGCTGGCAAGCTGTGAGTTCTTGCCCGAAACGCAGGCAGTTAATTGCCTTGCCATGTTCCTGTTGGTTCTTCCGTTATGTAGCCCGTACCATTCACTAGTTGGCAGCACAAGGTCAATCCTGATGTATTTTTAGTCTCAGCCGCTGTCAGTACAAAAAAATCAATGCCTAAATTAAGTACAAACGAAGGGCAAATAGCATCTCTCTGCGCTCTCAGCTGCTTCGATCCCCTCAGCTCAATCGTGTGTCGATTTATCAACGCCTTCCTTTTTTGAAGGATCTTCATACTCGTTGCCCTTTTGCACTGTGGCAATTACTTAACTTGATGTGTCAAAATATCAATTGGCAACAATTCTGATAATAAGACGAGAATCCAAATATGGTGTACACTTATTTTTAGCCCTTACTGTATGTACAATCGGCATCTGGACGCGCCTGCATGACGCTGACCAGAGGTCAGGGGTAAGCAAGGGGAGGAAGACTCAACTGGGATCAAGTTGGGGGCAAGTTGTCAGGACTGAACCGGTTCAGCATTTGCGGCATTTAATAATAAATTCAAGCTAATTTCAGTCGGCGCCGTTATATGGTCAACTCACAGACTTTATTAAACACACACACACACACACATAAATGTTTATAAATGTGTACAAGTATATGTATTATATTATGTTATATATATGTATTTTGTATATAGGCGAACGTGAATTATGCAAATTATATTATGGACAGGCATAAAGAATGTGAAGAATCAATTGGAAATTTTTGTGTAACATTTTTGTTAAGGTCTGAGGCAGACACTGTTGACTTGTATTATTTTAGGCAGTTTCCATAACAAAAGAAGACTCGCTTTAAATGTGCTTAAATTAACTACATTTTGTTGAAATAAATTTCTTATTTGCTGTTATAGAGGTGTGAATATAAACAGAAGCAACATTTAACTTCATCTTGTACAAAAGTGCATACTGCATAACATGTTAAATATGGCAATACTAGTGTGATATTATAGATAATTTTGTGATCATACAGTTATAACAATAATAATTGGGTTCATACATAATAGAGATAGACGCCGACTCTGATGTTTATCACATGCCGCATTGTCACAAGGCGTCAAGTCAATCTAAAACAGCTGAGAAGGTATTGTCATTGTAATGCTTACTTAACTTATTTCGCAAACCTCTTGCATATTTCGATGGGCCACTTTCACAGGCAGCAGCTGAAAATTTCATAAGATTCCAAAGATATTGCAAAACGCTTAAGATACCTTGTTGCCAAGCGATAAGCATGTGGTATAGATTTTATTTATAGGTATGTGTTTAGCTCGATTGAACTGACCATAGTCACGCAGGCAGCTTTGTTGACGCCACATGCTCGACGTCATATGCTCGCCAGAGTTTTTTTAATTTTCTCTTTTCTTTTTTTTCTTTTCTTTTTTTGGACCTGGAACAGATGCCTTCAATTGGTTATTTTTTGATTCTTTTATTTTTGGCAATGTACTTCGGTCTCGCAATTTATTTTAATTTATCTGTTGTCCACGCGCTCTATTAAAGTTGAATGTATATTTAAATGGAAACGGAGGCACGTCCCGTTTAATTAGAGCAGCGCTTACTGGATCCCATGCACGTCGCCCCATATCTTATCGGTCAATCAGATTATTAGCTGATGAGCCAGTGTATTCAAATTATTTTGTCTGCTCTGTGTGGCAAATGTACGATGTGTGCTGGCGTTAATGTGTGGAACAGGTGTTAAATTTTATTTAATTAGCGCACTTCATTAAGATGTCTGCTGGCAATATAAATAAACCAAATAAGCCAAAAGGAGCAACTTTTGCGAGAGTTTGAGATGTTTTTCCTGTTGCTGTCGCAGAACCTTGTAAAGCAACCAAAACAAAAACAATCATAACACACCTACCTCTTAACATATAGCAACCAATTTGTGTAAATAATTTCTGGCGAATTTCGTGACAAGGCTAATGGCCAATAAACGCACTTGAACCGAACTGATTTCAGAAAATTTGGAAACTTGAAAGCTTTTGAAATCGCTTCTTCATTCATGAGCCACGTTGATCGCATCACGTGTGACGCTCCAAGAGAGCTTTATATTCAGCTATGAATTACTAATAATGCAAATATCGAAGAAAAAACCCAGACTAAGTCTCAGAAACAGTGTCAAGTTCCAGTTTCAGTCCACACCACCGACGTCACAGTGCGGAACTTTGAATGCTGCAGCTGCCCACAAATTAATTTAACTAAATGATAAAACCCATTCCTTCCAATGCCCCCCTCCCTATAAGCTAACTCAATGAAAACAAACAAACCTGCTCTTGGCCTAAGCTTATGTACGTTTGGAAAATACCCTGTAGGCAGTTATATACAACACGTAAGTATTGAAGAACATAAACAAAAACCTGATCTACAAATGGTATTAATTGAACAGGAATCTTTCGCCGTCTTTTACCTCTTTACACCCATTGCAAATTAGTGCAGGGTATCATGACAACCACTAACTGCGCGTTAATGAATATTTGTGAATGATTCAAAATTGCGTCGTCGGCAAAAATGTTTTTCCTAATTTATTTTTTTCTGGCTAAAAAGCCCAGCTGCTGAAATTATTGTTGTGAATAAGTGGAGACGGCAAGAAAAGGTGAATTTGAGCAGTGGGTTTATACTTATACTCATACTGTTAATCATATTTTGGGCATTTCGGAATTTTTCGGCATTTTTTTTTTGTGCACTGCTTTGATATTAAAAATAAATACGTTAAACAAAGCACAGGTCAAATCGGGCTCGATTTGAGCCCCAAGGCCATTTATTTTCATATACAAAATATTCTTTTTATAAACTTTCGAAATAAAAAAGCTTTGTTAGTGCTGGGCTACCGCCATGGTAGCATTTACGTCATTTGTTGGAAAACATTGGCAGGAAACTTGTTTCGTACTGACCAACACATAATTGGGAACTTCCCCACCTTTCAATCGGAGTGCTCCAATTGCACATACTCGGCCTGCGCCAACTACACTCCGCCCGGCTTCTACGCTGCTTTTTGGTTTTTGATCTACGCAGTTCCGTTTCACGTTCAGTTGTACAAACAATTAATAAATAAATACATCAATTAGAGCGCCAACGCACAGTGACCTACACGACGCCATGCACTGAGCACCTGACAAGTACAGAAGCAGCAGCAGCTACACTGTAAATAATTTTATTTGATATACTCTTTAAATCACTCCAATATAGACTAAATATAATAAAGACCAAGTTATAGTTTATTTTAAAATAATATATATATAAATGTTGTAGTCTTGTTTATGCAATTTGTCGAAATTAAAGAAAACCTGAAATATTAAACTTAAGTTTAATTCGTTTTCCAAAGATCTGGGCAAACTTAATTATTTGATTATAATGAAATGAGAAGTGGTTACGAATAAATACGAATTAAGTACGTTTCAATTTGAGCACTGCTTATCGATTTTATTAGTATTCGTGAATGAGTTTTGGAAGTGCTCTTAACACCTTTAATGAAACATTTAAATGCCTTTAAGGCACAGATTCTGAGTGCTTTAAAAGATGTGATTACTGGCTCGTAAATCTCCAATTTTTTAATTGTATTTTTCTCAGTGCACTTTTTAACAGCCACAATCAATAGACTTCAATCGCAGGCAGTCGCTAAATCAATTTGCATTAGTAATTAAGGCCATGTGATGCTTGGATTTTGGGGCGATCTATGAGTTTAGTAGTGTTTCGCATTGAATTGAGTTGTATATGACCAGAGACGCTCACCTGTAGCCCCATCAATTGGCTTTAAGTCGCACTCGACAAATGCTTTGTGCGACCTCAGCAGATACACTGTAATATACATATATATAGAGATATTTTCTGTCAGCCTATACACGTAAATAATGACGCGCTGCTTCTTTCACATTTATTAAACATGTTTATTATTATCTCGCATTTTCGTATATATACACTTTTAACTGCGCCTGTCGCGCCACCTGTCCAATCTGTCAACTGCTTCAGATCTGTTGGCTGACAAAGCTCGAATTTAGTTGCATTGTTTTGGTTGTTATTTGACAATTTGATTGGTTTAAATTCAATTAATGTGACGCGCGTCGCGCGTATCTCCCAATTAAGACCAATGACTGTAAAACTGTGGGCTAATTGAGCTTGAGCTTGAAGTTGTACTTATCCAATTTTAAATAAAATCATTGAAATAAGTTTATTTTGTTAAAAAGGATTTCATACTTAACTTTTGATCGATTTTTCCTACAAAATTCCATGCGGCAAACATTCTGCAGCAAACAGTTGCTTTTTCCCAGTTTCTTTAAAGAAAACCCTCAATCGAGCGCTCAGCTTAGATAATCAGAGTCATATCTACGCGTTCTGTTAAACAAATTTATGTTTAGATATTGACTTAACACTTAATACCTTTATAAATATAGGTGTAAATCATTCGCACAGCGTTTTGTTTAAAACATTTATTTTCTGCATTTACTTTACCGTTAAATATAAACAATATTCAATCTTGTTATGGGCAACTACTACAATACTTAATTCTCTACGCTTTTTTTTCTCACTTAATTCTATTAATTTTCATTAATTACACACAGTAATTATAATAATAATAATAATCGTCATCATCATCATCATCGTAATACATCGTAATAATAATAATCCAACTTTTGCATATTTTTTGTTCATACGGAAATTAAAAACGGTACATAATTAATAAACACTCGTACAGAAACACACATACATACACACATACGAACACACACAGAGATATTGTACACAATTTAATGCTATTTTGTAATTCTTGTTTTCGTTTTAGTTTTGATTTGCTTTTTACACGTTTTCTTTCTTTTTTTTTTGTTGTATTATTTATTTATTTTTTTATTATACTTAACTAGGGATTTTTGTTTTATGCTTAAAACTATTTAACTTAAACATTGATTTGATTTTCCGTGAAACGTCTTGAGGTTATAAATTCCATTTTGTGGTTGTTGTTGTTGTTGTTGTAGTGGTTTTTGCTATTGCGAAGGATAGATTTGAATTAAATGAAATTTCGAAATATATTTTACAAAAATGTAACTAATACACAGTAAATTAATTAATTAAAAATGGTCATCTGACTATCTTCATTCATCATTTTGTACAATAAGAAAAAAACAAAAACAAACCCTAGCAAAACACTTGCAGTGTAAAATTGGAAATTGAAAAGTTCAGAAGGAAAGCGCGAGAAAAGTTTTAGGCTAGTAAACGAAATACACTAATGGAGGGCCTTCTCAGTAACACAATACAGCTCCCAGCGCCTAACTAACGACTATTTCGAGAGCGCATCTGAATAGGCTATACATGAACTAGTCCAAAGTGAATCATACCGAAACATGGATGGATAACTACAAGGCGGGACTGGGGGGGGGGAGGGGGGTGCATTTAACATTGATTTAAATGCAATTGGGCAAACAGCTCTCACATGATGGGATCGGGGCCCTGACCCTCTAGATCGGATACCTGGCTCTGGTAGTGCAACGCATCCTGATACGCCTTCTTCACGGCCTTTCGCTCCGCCGGTTTGCGCGACTCGACGAGCTTCTGCTGATCCAGCTGCTTGTCAATGCCCAGTAAATCCAGCTTATTGGCGGGCAGCCACTGCCACGTGCGCTTAACATCAAAGAAGAGCACCAGAAAGACGACAGCATCCATACAATTCTTGCGCAGCGCCAGCACATCCGTTGGCGGCGCCGGCAGCGGCACACCATTGTACACGAAGCCCTTGGGCGTCTTGGGATCCAGGATGAGCGCCGGGTACCAGGGATAGCCGCGACACTTGGCCCACACCAGCTGCAGCGGCTCGAGCGATGCCCTCTGCAGGCTATTGCTGTGCCGCTTATGAACCGCTTCGCTGGCCAGCGCTCCCGCCTCCTCGAGCTCGTGGTGCAGCTTGCTCCGATTGTTGTTGGTTGTTAAGCTGTTGTTACTCGTCGCCGTGGTGGTGCTCCGACGCGACTTTATGCTATTTACAAGTGGCGATGCATTCGGCGTCGCCGACCGCAGTTTACCCGCCTTGCGCAGCAGCAGTGGCGGCGGCGTTGCTGTCGAGCTGGTGGACTCACTGAGATTGCTGCGCCGTTTGCCTCTGCCACGGATGGCGGCCATTGCGCCGCCCCGACCCTGCAGCGGTGTGGGTGTGCTGCGTGTCACGCGTTGTTTGCCGCTCGCTACCCTTTCCTCCTCCTCCTCATCATCATCGTCGTCGTCGTCATCATCATCATCCTCATCGCTGTCGCCGGAGCTGCTGTCACTGCTGCTGATGGCCATGTTGCCATTGCCCTGCGCATTGTTCAGGCTCGCATGCTGCATATCCATGGCATCCGTGGTACAATCCTCCTGCGAATCATCACGCATCGCATTCGCCTTAGCGCTATCCGAATCACCCTCCTCGCTGTGCGCATCCCCATCGCTAGCCTCATCGCTGTCAAAGTCCGAACAGCTGCCGGACATGCTGAAGTCAGAGCAGCTGCTGCACGGACTGCTCGACTGTGAGGGTGCATCATCGCTATCGCTAGCATCTCGCTGTGTGTTCGCCCTATACACGCGAAAGCTGTCGGGGATGCGCTCAAAGGGTAACGGTTCCGCCGGCGCCAACGCTGCCATTCCTTGAACACCACTTGTAGCCGTCGTCGCTGTTGACGTCGCTGCTGCCGCCGCCACTGGATTGGGTGACTTCTTTGGTGACATCGAAGGCAGGCCGCGATAACGCGCCGTTCGCTTGGGCGACTTGGACAGCACCAGGCTCGCGCCCATGCCTATGCCCAGCTTGTTGCCAATGGTGGTTAAACTAGTGGCTGTCGGCCGCTCCATTCCAGCCTGTGCGCCTGTGCTGTTGTGCGTCAACGCAAAGCTGCCGGCCGCTGCGGGCGTCGCACTCGCTGCAAGCGATGTATTCAGCGTGCTGGAGGCGGCTATGGCTGCCGTCGTTGTGGTGCCAGAGCTGGCGATGGTTGACTGTGTGCTCGATGATTGGGAATTATGGTGCTCCTCCTTGACAGGCGTCGTCAGTGGCTCCGATGGACGCTTCAACGCCGCCTGCGACTTGCGCGTCAACAAAATGGCAGTCCTACAACATTTTAAAGGATTGGAACATTAGTAATAATACTTTTAAATATCCTTTCTGAATATCCTCATCCTTTAATAAGTAGTGTTGCTTACATTACACTTGAAGAAATCCTTAAATCATTTTAAATATCCTTGTCAGACATTCATACCTTTCATTGATATAGAACTTATCCGTTGTAATAAATCAGTTCTAACTAGTCTCTTCACTCCTTAACTGTTTCATTATTGTTAACAGTTTTTCAGATAGTTTATACCATAATTCACTATTAAACCTGATTTGGCACAACACTCATTCGCATAAATATTGACTTTGATGATCTAATCTGTTTATTGCTTTCTGTAATCAATTTATCTAAATTATCTCAATCCAGTTTGTGACGGCCAGAAACCCCAAAAAATCACAAAATCCAGACCTAGCTTTTTAGTATATCATTGTGTGAATCACAAACACAACAGTACCCAAGACGGTATATTCCAACGATCGGGAATCACCCTAGCATTCAATTTAAAAGTGCATTTTAGCCAACTAACTGATTATGCCATACTCGAACTATAGATTCATATTACAAGAAAGATAGAGACCCACCTTCGATTAATGCCCACGGGTGAGCTGCTATTGTTGAGACTCTTGACGGGACTGCAGGGCGGCGTTTGGACCATGTGGCTGTTATCTTTGCTGGCGCCATCGTCGACCATCGAATCATCATCGGATTCATCCTCTTCGTCCTCATCGTCATCGTTGTGCTGGTGGTCATCAGGTAGTTCTTGTGACTCGTCCAGATCCATGGCGCTGCTATTGAGACGCTTACGCGACCGTTTCTTGGAGGTCGTAACACCCGTGTCCTCATTGTCATCGTCGCTTTGGGATTGCGGATGAGTCGCGTTTCGCTGTAAAGAATTAAAATTGATTAATTGTTGAAATGATTATTATATAAAATAGAAAGTCTACCGTTGCAAAGCGCGCCTTTCGCAGGGATTTGCGCATACGATTGATCTCTAGGCGGATTTGCTTGATCTTCTTGGTGCGATAGCTGGGATTCTTGAGCACCTGCGACTTGTCGGCCAGAATGAGCAGCTTTTGTACGATATCCTCGCCGGGCTGCGCTGCCAGCAGCTGTCGCAGCTCCTGCTCCACCTCACCCTCCACATGATCCACATGGGCGCGCTGCCCGCGCTCCAGCAGTCCATCCCGTTGCAGTTCCTTTCGCAATTGGACAAACAGCGGCGCCGCCTGGTCACGCATCCGTATGCCAGCGCGATAGAACACCGTATCCTTGTTATTGTACGCCAGACAGTTCTGTATCATCAGATCAAAGTCTGCCTCCAGTTGCTCCAACCTTGAGTACTTGCAATCCTTGAGCCTCGTACGCATGGTGCCCAAATCCATGGGCTGCTTAACAATATCCATGTAGTCGGGCACCTCGCTGGTGTCCACGGGCTCCCGAAAGATCTCCATGGTGTCGCGTGTCTCCAACGCATCCAGCAGCTTGCCCAGTGCCGACTCGAGAGGATTCAGCTGCAGCATCACAACCTCCTCGGTGATCTTCACAAATGCCACCTTCAGCTTCTCACGCTTGCGCACCAGCTCGCATAGCAGACGCGCCCGCTCCAGATCCTGACGCAGGCACTGCCAGTACTTGAGCTGACGATACAGCTCCTTGGTGTCCGGTGATCCCTCGATCCCATTGCGCTGAATAACGCCATGATTGTTGCCCTGACTCTGCAGCCGGCGCAGCAGCGGCACACCGTTGCGATAGTGACGCTTCAGCGTCCAGTATGCAATGATCCGATCAAGGAACTCCTTCTTCTTCTGCATGTGCACCATGCTCGCTATCTCGTGGACACGATCCGGCGGTATTGTGGGTATCAGCACCACCGGCGCCGATGAGCGTTTCTTTGCCAGCGCCTTGCGCGCCTCTCGCATCTTCATGCGCGTATCCTCGAAATCCGGCACGTTTGTCTTCAGCTTGGCATCGGCAGGCGTATGGGCGTGGCAGTAGGCAAACTTCTGTACATGCACCGAGCTATCGTTGTGGCCATCCTTTATGGTGTCCATGGTCATATAAAGGCCAGCCTGTTGCGCACACGTAACATGAAAGGCGGCGTAGCAGCTGTTGCGATGGCACTGAATGCAAGCGCCCAGACCCTTCTCCTTGCACACATAGCAGGTGAGGCGCCAACGGGCAGCCGGTATGGTCTCAATAGAATCTGTGCATGGGCGGCGAGAGAATAATAATAATTGTAAACAGTATTAGTGGTGACTCGAAGGCACTTACCAATTGGCTCGAGGAATACGGTGTTCGCAAATCGCACCTCTGGTATCCACAGCGCACAGACGACGTGCGCCCACTGGCCGTGATCCGTTTGCTTGAAGGCACCGCCAGCATTTGGACAGAGCACACAGTTCACGGCCTTGCTGGGCGATTGCAGGCAGCGACGGCACAGCCATTGGCCCTCTGGGATATAGGGTACACCGTAGCAGTCCTGATGCACCGCCAGGTTGCACATGTCGCAGAAGAGTATCACGTTGGTGTTCTGGCACTCGCCATCCAGGCAAATGCAGCAGACCGCATCATCATCCACCTCGACACCAGTGGGCGTGCCATTGGCGGCGGCCTGAAAGTGAGATTCCTTTTCGAGGCGATCCATGAGCAGCTCCATGGTATCAATGCTTATCGGATTGAGGTTCTGCTTGCTGCGCAACTCATTCATATGTTCCAGCCACGCAGAGTCCTCCTCATCCACATCGTATTCGATTTCGCCATCCAGCTCCTCGGCCGACTTCTCTATGAAGCGATAGTAGGCCAAGGGACGAGGTGGCGCATCAGGCACATGGTAGTCATTGATCTCCCGCACATTCGCAACGGGCACCTGCACCTGCGCCCATATCGCATTCTCCTCCAAAGGCGGCGCATCCGCATTCAATATACATCCGCGCTCGACCAACTCGGAAAACTCCTCATCATCGACAACTGGCAGCGGATCATCGATGCCCAGACGCACACTCTTTCCATCGATATTAAAGGTGACCGTGCCCTCCTGCTCATTGTAGGCGACCAGCGACTCGGGATTTGTGGTGCTTCTGCCCGTGCCGCAGCCATTTTCACTCTCTGAAATGCCACCGGTGCCGCCACCAGCGCCACCAACACCGCTGCCATTGTCTTTGGGGGTGGAGTGGAGGGCGCGGGATGAGCGCGCCTTTTTTCGATTCGGCTTGAGTATGGGCGTCAGTGGCTGCGGATTGTCATGATCGTAGTTGGTCAGGTGGCCCTGGAGGCCGACCAGCGTTTTATAGCTGCGATCGCAGTCGCGCACCGGGCACGCGAACGGTGGCTGGGACTGTTTTGATTTCACACCTTTGCAGTACTCCACGACATCAAAGTCGAGTCCCATTGCAGATGCGGTGTGGCGTGGTATTTGTATTGGTTACTGGTGGTGGACAAGTGTCTGCGTGCGGCGTTTAGTTTCTCATATATACATCTTATTTGTTGTTAACGCAAAGCGCGCGGTTCGCTTGTTTACCTTGTTATTACTAAATTTTCGCTGGCTTGCGAATTTCTGGCGAATTTTAACAATGTATTTGAGTATTTTGCAGCACCGGTTGAGCCCAGCATGCCACTAAGCTGTCTAACAACACTTTGCAAACCATTCGATATAATCGATTAATAAACATCGCAAGTCACAAAAGACGTGTATTATGCAATTAACGTATTGTAAAAAATGAAACAGTAATTAATTTGTCCTCAGGAGCTGCTGGAGCAGCTGTATACTTACGAATACACTCATTGCTTGTGCTTATGTTTTGTGTTGTGCAACACTCATCACAAGAGCAGCTGCAACGAGCACATTTACTACAAACACAGCAGCCGGTAATTTTACTTCTTTCGACTAACTAAAAAGATTTACTTGGCATTATTGGAATAATTTGTAGACTAAATAAAATAGAAAATAGCTATTGAATTATAAATAACCAAATATTTGCGCGGGAAAACAGCTGCCGGTAGTGTTGGACAACTGCGATGCCTTACAGCAGAGTTGCCACCCGTAATTCGTCGATATTTTTCTGATGTATATCGATTGTTTTCGTTTCTCAAATAGCTTGTGTTTGGCAGGCGACGCGCTTCACCATTCCCGCCATTTGAAATAAACGGAAAGCAATACACCAATTTAGTTCGTAAATCAATTTGAAAAATTGCAATTTGTGTGTAAAAATGGAGGACGTACTGGGCATAATGCGTTGTGTGTCGGAACTCCAACAGGAAATGGAAGCAATGTCCACTGTATGTTAAAATATTCATAAAACTGAGTCTGTGTGTGAACCTTAAATGAAAACGCATCCTTTTTTTTTTTGTCTCGCTGCATATTTTCGGTGTTCTTGCAGAAGCATTTCGAGGAGCTGGCCCAGTCATTGTATGGCATCTCTACAGCCGCAAAAGAAACCAAAACGGCGGAAATTGTGCCTCCCAAACAGACGTCAAGCTCCGTAACTCCGCAGCAGACCAAGAAACGTGCCAAGCGCCTCTCATCACTGGTTGAAGTTGATGGCGATGGTGAGCTGTGATAAATTCAAAAGAAACTAAAATATCTGATTCAATTAATGGTCCTTTTTTCATAGTTACCGCAGATACATCAGTGGAGTCTTCACAGCGCCTGAGCGCTCGCATAAGCAACTCCAAGCTGCTGGCCGTCGGCATCGAGGAGGAAGAAAATGCAATGAACACAACGGGCAGTCTAATGCCACCGCCGGCAGTGCCTGCAGTTGGAGCTGCCGTTGCAAATGATACCAGCATCAGTTCGGGTCGTCCGCAACGTGCTGCAAAATTGCGTTCCGAGAAGAAACTAAAGGAGCAGCCGCTCAACAGCAAAATGCGGCGTCCCAGCGAAAATGAGCCGGTCAAGGTCAAGGTGGAAAGTGAGCAGCGTGCTTCGCAGCTGCTCAATTTCAGCTCGGCACGCACTGCCCAAATCAAAACATCACTTATTCAACCAGAAGCTCCCGCAGAAGCTGCAGCTGTAGCTGCTGTTATTCCTGACCCTGCTCCTGAACCTGCTGCAGCAAATGAGAGCAAGGCAGATGAGAAAACTGTGAACTTCTCAAACCTGCGCATTATGATCAAGCGCGAGAAGATAAGCACTGACTTGACGGCAACAACAACATCCACTTTGGAAGCAACAAAAAGCGCCGCCGATGATACAACCCAACTGTCGACAACAACAGCAAGTAATACAACCGGTGCGCCCGCCAAGAAGGGACGCAAGAAAAAGGAGACACACAAACCCATCAAGGTGGAACGTTTCAGTGATCTGGATAAGAGTTCACCCATATCTTCGCGTACGCGTGGCACACGTAATTCACAGGAGACGCAGACAGCACCACGATCCTCTGTTTACGAGGATGCCATCGTTGATTTGCCCAATGCCGTTCAAGTTATTGCTAATGAGACCGTCACCATAATGCCCAATGCCACCTATGGGGCAGCTATAAACGAGGCCACATTTAATGTACCGACATCGAATGCCACAATGACATTGGGCAATGCCACATTCCAGGTGGAAGCAGCCGCATCCGAAGACAAAGATCAATCAATGCACACGGCACGCGAAGGCAGCTTCCCCGAAATGGCGCAGAACAACAGCATAATGACCGAGGATGAGTCGACACACAGTGTGGCAAAGGCGCCGGTTGTTCCACCGCCGACACCCATGAAGGGACACAAGATGCCAGTCCGCACCCACGAGCTGTTCAAGTAAGTAGCTGCCTATTGCACTCCTTAATCTCTGCTCATATTTCTTGTTATCTCTCTTGCAGTCCGCTGATGCAGAGCCCGGTTAAGTTGAGAGTGGAGGCATTTGAGAATGCGGCCAATGCACATAGCTCTCTGCGTCCCAAGCGCTTTGTGGTATGTTTGCTAGTCCCATGGTTCCCAAGTCATATTTTTCTATCTACAACATGGAACGATACTTTTCTTATTATTATTATTGATTTCTCTTTAAAGGGCAATTCTGGTTCCAGCACCACGCCAGTCATTGGCAAGCTACCTGTGCCGACGTTGGGTCGTTTTCACACACCGACTCAGAGCTCTAATGCGGCACCTGTGAATTCGGCACAGCCGAAGAAGCCGCCGATGAGCGCGAGCAAAGCCACAACGCTTATGAAAACTGCGACTGGCACAAATCTTAAGTCAACGAACTCCACTTCTAGCAAAACTCTATTACGAGAGAATAGCGGCGAAGACTTTCGCAAGGGGCTGCATCAGCTGGCAGAAGAGCGGAAGAAGCAGCGCGAACAGAAGCATCTGCAGGCGGCACAGTTGCGTGAGGCCAAGGAGCGGGAGCGAGCCGAACGCATTGCCAAGCTGAATAAGGAACGCGAGGAGAAGCGCATCAAGAAACAGCAAGAGAGGGAGAAAATAGAGGAGCGTAAACGACTAGAAATGGAAGAGCTGCAACGCAAGCTGGGCCAGCAGGAGGAAGCCGATCGCCTCAAGAAGACCAAGGCAAAGGAGCAGGAGCGCGAGCTGCTCCAGCAAATGAAGGCAAAGCAAATGATGCCGCCACCACCGAAATCCAAATATACATTCGAAATGTTGCACGAGGATGATTCCACTGACGATGAGGGCAAGGTTTCCTACAAGCGGCCACCCCCACCCTCCTGGAGTCGCTGTAAGATTCTAGCAAACCGTTATCACTAACAAAAATAAATATTGAGCTAATCCTTTGTTCTTTTACAGCTCATGTGCGCGGCCCGGCGATTATCATGCAAAGCTTTTGCCCCACGGATGTTATTGACAGCTTCTTCTCGGTGGCACCAACCACTCCGGATCTGAAGCAGATCTTCCCCAATATTGATCCCAGTTACTTGAAGCGCAACTCCAGCGTGATGTGGTCAACGCCACCGCGCTACTCGGAGCTGCCTAAATACTAGAATTTAATTACGTTAACATTCATTATCGCAACCATACTATAAACCCATATTTACTCTGTGTTTTTTGCTGGCATCTGCCGGTCATCGTGTTTCCACTTCTTTTCCGTTTTGTTTCGCTGCACAAGTTTTTGTGCCCCAATATAATAAATAAATAATTACTTGAAGATAAACATAAATCATTGAATACCCAGCACCCAGTGACCGCAAAATGCATTCCAAGCGAGTACCGCAATCAATAGCAACTCCAGCTTAAAGTTTGACATTAATACCCAAGCGCTTAGAACTATTAAAGCTGCTGGCGTGCTCAATTATGGCCAGCTTTGCCCGGTTCGCCATTAACAGGTGCCAAACAATCCAAACATATAAAAAATGAAAAACCAAACTGAGTAAATACATAAATGCTACGTGCGGAGGAGATAAGTAAACAAACAAAAAATAAAAGAAGAAAATTTCACTGGTCATGGCCCATGATTTTTTTCGCCACTTCGCCTGCACTTTGATTTCGATTGTGGCTTCTTCTTCATGTTATCAATCGTTGTTTTTGCTTTGCTGCGCAGCGCTTGGCTGCCAAATGAGGTGACATGAAAAACGAATACCGCCAACGCTTCGTGATCGGCTCCTCTTGTTTTCCATGCTGTTGCAGTTCCTGCTGTGGGTGTGTTGTCTGTTTGTCTGTCCCATGCAATTGAATACTCGTGGTAAGCCGCAAACGCAAAAATTGCGATTGGCAGTTGGCAATTGCAACTCGTGTAATAGACGGCGATTTGCCGAGACGGCAGCATAGAAATAGAAAACGACAAAACCTTCAGGCTGCGACCAAACAATGCTTGAGGATCCAACGACTTTGTCACGATGCTTTTTTATGCTGGTAATTTTTATGAATTTTTATGATTTCGTAACAACTAAACAGTTTTTAGCATGTTTTAAACACCTTTTAATAATTATTTATTTATTTAACGTCAGCTAAAGTCACACAAAGAAATACAAAAATATATTACATTAAGTTCAAAATAAAATTAAATTAAAAGAGAAGAAATATTTAATGGATATCTGAAGTTATATCAATGGTTTTGGATTAGCATTTGCATAATTCCCTAATTATATTGTAGAGCATCCCAGCTTCGGTTAGGCATTAACATCTAAGGTTTTTCTTGCTGAGTTTTCATTTTCTGCAATTGCTTAGCGGCCTTTGTCTTTGTCTATGCCTAATCTTGATCTCTGGTGCGTTTGCAATTTGCGAGGTAATTGTTGAAGACGCCGCTGCTGATTGGACTTGCGCCTTTTTGCCGTCCGCATCCATGGTGCAGATGGGCGTGGAGCAGAGCTGTTGTAGCCTGTAGTTTGAAGCAGCTTGTTAGCGAGTGCAACTGCAGCGATTAGTGGCTAATGTGCTGTTTAAGGCCAGCCATTACCATTTCGCTTCAATTTAAATGCGCTCGTTTTTTTTGTGTTATTTTGCTAATAAGCGTTGCAAGTGCAGCAGCTAAATGGACATATTCGATAAATTGGCACTTTCAATTGTTGCTGGTTGTTGCTTTGCCCATCCGAAGTCAATGGCAGTTGTACAACTCACCACAGCAGCTTAAGACGGTGGCTGAGAAACTCACCACGCAGCAAGCGCAGATCGGCTTTCGTCTGCACGTTCGGTTTTTAGTTCTCGTTGGGCCTTTGTGCGTTGCGCACCTGTTGACGGTAGGAAAGTCGAAGAAATAAGAAAGAAGCCGCGGGACACACACTGTGTGTGTGTTAGTTAGTTTATGCCTGTGTGTGTTTGCGTTAATCTATGAAAAGTGAATAACTAAAACGAGCGCAAAGCTGGCGCTGACGTTGCCGTACTCGTTGTCGTTGCGATATAAATTGAAAAATTGTAAGAAGCAGCCGCCAAAGGCAAAATGTTAACGAAATTTGTGTGTGTGTGTGCGAGCCTATGTGTGTGTGTGTGTGTGCTTAAAAGCAAAAATACGGCAAGCAGCAATAACAACAATAAGACAAAAAACAAAACTTTCTTTTTTGCGCTACCTTTTTGCCGCCGACTTTTAAACACTGTCTTCATTTTGTCTTAGTTTCTAGTGTTGTTGTTGTTATTGTTATTATTATTGTTGTTGCTTTTGTTGCAAATTACGTGGTTTTCGCGCTGTGAAATTTGTTGCAAGCAATTTTAATTTGTTTCTTGTGCACACACAGATATTTTCACTGTTAATTAAAATAAATGCCGCTGCAGCCGAAAGCATAACACAAACAAAAAGTTGATTAAATTTAATAACATAACTGCATTAGGGCAGACGCCAACAACAAAAACTACAACTAATTAGCCACTCCAATATCCGACACAGACTCCGACTCGATGTTGCAAGTTTTGTAGCCGTGCCGGATGCGTGCCAAGTAGCCATAATGTGTAGAATAAACATGACCATTAATCTGCCCGCAGCACATCTCAAGCAATTCATTCAATATCAAAATTGTCTCGTTCTCTCTCTATCTCTCCCTCTGTCTTTCTCCCTCTCCCTCTCTTGCTCTATCGGCTTACAACCTGTCTCTGTGCAGTTGACCAGCTAATGCCGGTCACACTGCCTACACATGTTGGCTATTTGCAATCGGGATCGGTCACTAAATTGCCACAGCTTTAGCTCCAGTTTGCAGCTACCCAGCTATTTACAGTTAACTGTTCCATTTTCGGCCAACGTTGCGCATTTGTGGCAATTTTTTGTTTTTTTGTGACGCTTCTACTGGCTGCAGCTGCTCCAGCAGCTCCCCATTAATATTTGCATCTCTTTCGCACTTGTTTAACTTAAATATCGCTATCTTTGATTTGAATTTGGATAATGCATTCCTTGAAGCCACAAAACCGCATTTTTTGCTGTTCGTCTGGTGTCAAACGGGCTTCAAGTCGTGTCTCCCCCTCTCTCTTTCTTAACTTGGCCATTATGCTTATAGAAATTTCAATTTGTTTGCCTTCGCCTGTTTTGTGCTTTGCAGTTTTTTGTTATTTTGGTGAAATTTCTACTGTGCGCGTTGTGTGCAAAATATAATTGAAAATAACGTGTGATAGACAAGAGTAATCATAAGAAAAAAAAACTCTTAATGCATTCGGATTAATGATTGATATTTGAGGTAAGCTATAAATAATGTAGAAAGTTTATGGTCAACACAATTGGAAGAGAATTGCCATTTTGAATTTGATTGGAAATGAAAATAGCAAATATTCTTCCATATTAATTCCATGTGTAGCTTTGAAAAAACATAAATACAAAAAAAGTTAACAGAAATTTCTTTTCCTTTGTAAAGCTGCAAGTTTGTTGTTTAAGTCTTTTGTATGAAAATGTATGTGATTATAATTGATTGCCACAAGACAGTTGCCGGCGGTCTGATGCAATTACAACCGCCGACTTTTTTCGCTTTTGTCTTCTGACTTACTAGCTGCCCGCTGCTTCTTCTCATACCTCTGGCGCTTGGCCTGCACATGTAATGCCTGAAGTTCAGCTTAAGTTACGCAACGCAAAGGTGTCCAAAATAGTTTAAAAAAAAAAGTAATAAAATCGCATGAGTCATTTAACTTGGCAGCCAGGCAGCCAACTAATTACGAGCCAATGCAATACTTCCGTTGAACAGGCAACCGTTGAGTGTGGCGAGTCGACTTGAGTCGTATATCGAAATGCACAGAAAGCCAACTTCATAAACGGCTCACAGAATGTAAACAACATGCGTTGCATGTTGACAAGCGCCTGCGTGGGCAGCCACATACAAATCTTGACTGGCAATCACTCACTGGAAACAAAATGGAGTCGTTTAATGACTGCCTGAACAGCAGCAGCAGCAACAGCAGCAACAGCAGCAACAGCAGCAACAGCAACAACAACAACAGCAACACACGCCCACGTTAAATATGACTTGTTGTCGTCACCGCTTGTTGGTTTTTATTGTTGTTGCTGCTCGCGTTGCTGATGTTATTAAAACAAACTTTCTATTTCACTTGGAACAGTCAAAAATTTTCAAGGTTCGGCATTTGGATAAACGTACCAACTTCCTGCACTCAATGTGTAAACAATAACAAAGCCTCAAACTGACAACAACAACAACAACACCAACAGCGCTGCCAAAATGTTGTTCCATGACTCAACTTGGCTGCACACGTCGTCGTCTTCCAAAAATTAAAAGGGGTATATTAGGTTGTTAAAAAAAAGAGTGACTAATTTTTTGGGGTTTGACCTACTCTATTTCCCTACTTTTTGACAGATTTTAAATGTGGTTTCCTTCAGTTTTCCTATTCCTGAACTTTACATCAGAATTGTGGCATCATCCATCCCGTATATTCGATGAAAGTTCATCAAAAAGACTTAAAGAATTTAACATTTTTGTAGCTATTCTTACAGAGTATCCCACAGTCAGGCAATTCATACTTATTCTTTATATTAGGGTTTGTGCCTGAGTTCAACTACAACATTGAGCTGAAGTCGATGTAAGAGTCTGCTTTGGATCTTTCGCTTTTGCTGTCTGTAATCGTCATCGCTTCGGCTCACGTAGCAACCTTTACTCTCTAACTCACTTACTTTGTATCCCTCTCCCTCTCTCTCTATCCGTCTCTCGGCCTCCCTCTCGCTATTGATCTCTCTTTCTCTCTCTCTCTCTCTGAGTGCTTTCACTTTCAGCTAATGCTGTGTGTCTGCAATTGTTTTGTGTTTTTTTTTGTTGAACGCTTTAGCGTTTGGTGCCTTTTGCTTGCCTTCTGATTAACCGCTAATCGACAATTTTAGGGCGTCTTTCTATTGTTGTTGTTGTGGTTACACGTATTGCGTAATAGCAACTGGAGATTCGAGTTAGCCAGAGTTACCATTCTGATTGGCAAATACAAGTCTTTAGCGTCATTTGTTTCATTTATCGGCTTTGGGTTTTTGGTGTGCGAGTTTCACTTTTCCTTTTGACACCTCTCAAATTGTGCTGTAGCTTTCGCTCTTACAATTTTTCCTTTTACATCAATCAAAATTAGCATTTCAATCACTCTGCAGTAACTGGTGCTGCTGTTCCTCTACACTCAGGTGTTGCACAGCCAGCACAGTTATCAACCGGCATCGCTGACATGAGGTTATGTAAATGCGACTTAGAAAGCCGCTTGGCGACTATTTCTTGTGTTTTTTGTTTGTTTGTTTTTTTTTTTGTAGTCAAACGCTGATTTATAAACTTATTTGTGCGTACCCTTTGGCCTTTTTTTGGCTTACGTAATGTTGGGCGCTTAAATGGGCAGTGCTCCCCATTAAACTAACGACCAACTCTCTGATTAGCGGCATGTTCTCACGTGAATTTGAGGTGTGTAAAACGCCGAGAAAGAGACTGATGGAGAGTTAGGCAACAAACTCGGGCATTAAATTATTTTTGAAAAATACAAAAACTAAGTTAATAAGTATTATTTTTTCTTTTTCTTTACAGCGGCTTTTAATATGTAAATCTTTAGGCAATAATTCTGCAAATTGAAAGGAGAATAAAATGCCACAACAAAGTTCAAAGCAGCCTCAAAACACACACTGAAAAAAAAACAAAACTAACAATACTTGAGAGCAGCTTTGAATTCAGTGAGGCTTTCTTCTCTGTCGCCAGCAAAACAATTTATGCAAAAATGCGACGAAAGCCGCAGAATCTAATACAAAATCAACAATTCAGTAGAGGTGGCAAAAATCACAACAACGACAACAATAGCAACAGCGACACCAACAAGAAGAAGAAGAATAGAATGACAAGCTGCCAGTGGCATATTTGGCACTTGTCAGCGACTCTGCTGTCAATTTCTCTGCCACTGCTGCTGCTGCTCCACGTTCAAACAACGGGTAAGTCAAGTCTTCAAGGGAACCTCTAGTGGAATTTCACAGGCAAACATAAAGAAAAAAAAAAGAATTTTTAATGTTTGAATTAGACAACGGTGACTTTTCGAGTCAATATGTTAACAGAAGAATGAAAGCACATTGTAGGCGAGAGTGCGCGACTGGGAGATGTCCAGTAGAGAGTTTTGAGGTAACCGTAGCTTATGTTTATATACTTACTTGACTAATGGGAAACTACGAGTGCATCATAAATTTAGTATCTATGGCCTTAATGCTTAATAGGGGAACAGAATATAAGCATACCGATAGATATATACATATATGCAAAAGTTGTGATTAAGCAAGTGTCTAAATAATGGGGTTAATAATGCCAAATTATTTTCATTGCACGCTCAATATATTTTTTTCTTCGTTATAAGTTGTTTGGGTTAGCTGAACACTGTATTCAACTTACACAAAGAATCTCAATTTCCTAGATATTTAAACATAATTAAAATTTATTTATTTTTTTTTTAACTTTCTTCAATGCTTCGCAAACTGCATTGAATTGCTATCCATTAGGCAAGTGCCAGCGGTTGTTGTTATTAATGTACTAGTAGTTAAGATGAGGCAAGCCCCATACACATACTTATATACACACACATACATACATACACATGCATATGTGTGTAATTTCTTTTTAGAAAGCTCATGTTTGGTGCATAATTTATTGGGCGTTACTAAGAATGAATAAATACGTAAAGTAGATAGCAAGATGCTCATACTCCTCATACTAATAAATATACTCATACCCATGCCCATTCATGAGTGAGTACCTGGCGAGTGTGTGTGTGTGTGTGTTTTGTTTTGTTTGTTTAAAAGTATGCCAACATTATCTTTAAGCACGCAGGTGCACACGCTTGACTAGCTGACAGATGGGCGGCGGCTCACAGCGCCCGTAGAAGCCCACTCCGTTGTCTTTCTGGCCTAACAAAGATATGCTAATTTTATTTTACTCAAAAAAAAAAAATACGGGCTTGACCTCAAAAAAGATCTGACATTTTTGGAGCTGCTGATTTAATAGCTGCCTAGGCGTAACAAATAAAGATGACAGCGCACATACGTATACTCTTAATTTTCCATGCATACATACATATATGCATGCATTGAGTTTGTCTTTGTCTTTTTGTGGGATGCGTCATTTGTGTGACTTCAATTTTGCACATTTCTGAGGCTGGCACAGTTGTGTAATATTTGATTATTCATGCCGGACTCATTGAACCGGGCTTTACCTCAACATGCAATAAGTGCGTGACGTGCGTGAATTTCTATTAATTAAAGACGTGACGTTATTGTACACTCATGTCTTTCCTTTCAATCAATGTGATAATAGAATGACTTGGTGGGTGTGGCAAACATAAATGTATACTTGAGTAATTAAGTATTCAAAGTGCATCAATATCACATGGCTTGCATTAGAGTTGTGCAATAAGCCAGTTGTGTATGCAAAGCACTTGTTTTGGCCTATAAACAAATGAAACGTAGCAGAAAACATGCTCAGCTTAGCCATAATAAACATTCTGAACACTCTGAAGTTCCCATGCAGTTAGCTCTAACAATATTTGTAGAAAGGGCATTGAAAGCCAGAAAGCGCACACGAATTTCAATTATAAATCAACACTCTCCAGCCGTTAAGCGTGCACCACATGCAAGGTGAGCAACCACCGCTTGCTCCAACTGAATCAATTAACTGCTTTACTGTTTACTGGGCCATTTAAATCAAATATGTTGGCTTTTTCAAAGCAAATCTTTCATGCAGCTAATAAGCCTTATTAACATGAGAGCGGTGTCCATTGGGTGTACAGCGCGCACAACGCAAGATTTACATAAACATGAAAAGAACCGTTATATTCTGCCGAAGACTTAATTAAATTACTGCTATAGTGTAGCTAATTATATATTGTGGTTATCTAAACTTAATCAAAAACTTGGAAAAATATTTTTATACATGTTTGTTTTGTATGTACTCATTTGGCTATTTATATTTAGTATAACAGGAAGATGTTGCATATATTGCAACAATCTTATAACACCTTAAAATGAAAAGGGTATTCAAGTGAAATAAACTCAAAGTCGAAGCGATGCTGCATTCTTCATGGCTCGCAAAAATTGGGTGAAGTGAAAATGATTTTTACAGCAGCTTAATTAAAAAATCCACGCGGCCAATTGAGAATCTTAAGCAGCATAGGCAGTTAGTTGGTAACAACGGTAATAACGGTACTTGGGGCTTTCGAAATGTGTGAGCCAAAGAATTGAAATTCGATTTGTGTGCATTGGAAAAGTGTCGCTCCGCGAAGCGAGGCATCGACAGCAGCAATAATAACAACAACAAAAAACAATAACACCAGCAGCAGCAGCAGCAGCAACATCATCAAGGTAACGACATTAGAAAGCGTGATGACTTCGAATTTTTGAGTGTGTGTGCAAATGTGTGTTTGTGTGTGTGTCTGTGTCTGTGTGTACCAAAAATCTACAAACAAAATCAAACAGTTGGCCGACGGGATGAGTGCAATTCATCATTCATTTATTTTGATTCGATTCGTTTGATGGGCCGGAACAAAGTCACGGGTTCGAGTTCGCATTGACAACAATAACCTGTTGCATTTAACATATTTGTATTTTGTTGTTTGTTGTTTTTCTTTCGTTTTTTAAGCTGCTTACATTTTCAGATTAGCTGTGCTTATTCCACACATTTTTCTCTCCACTATGCTTTTTGGCACATTTCGGTTACATGGCCCACTTGCCAGTGAAAGACTAAGAAAGAAAGAGAGCGAGAGATGGAGAGGAAGCTAGGGAAAAATAGAGAGAATGAGAGGGGGCACAATGTGTATACATATATATAAATATACCCGAAAAGTTGTTACTTGGCCAGGCCAGGGCCAGAATACTGTATAAAGATGCCGCGATCTTCAACTGCAGCAACGCTTCACAAATTTATGGCGCTGCTTTTTATTGGGTCAAGCGGCAGGTTTCATTTGTTGCTGGTGGTGCCGGTGGTGCTGCATTCTTGGTGTTGGCCACACAATCCGCACGACATGTTGACGCAATTAATTTAAGTTTTACGCATACAGTCGACAGGTGCGCTATGAAATAAAGATTAATGACATATCTGTCTGGCATTTATTTATTGCAGAATTCTGCATTTCATTCAGAGAAAATTTAAATAAATCCAGAATACTGACAAGATATAAATTGCAATTGAATTTAAAAAAAAATTTGTCTTGTTAATGAAAAGTTTCTTGTCCAGAGAGTTTTCTTTCTGTCATCAGCTATGCTAACATTTTGACTTACAAATCCTTGCATTTAGCATGAACTGATTTCAGAGCCTCAAAAATAAAGCGATTTTTCATTGATGCGTCAAAGTTAATTTTATTAACTTGCAATTGGCATTCATGCAGCTGCACTGCTAACTGCCCGCACATCATTTCATTCATCTCAATGGAAATTGCAATTACATGCCAATGATTTGATCAACCCTCAAGCGATATATATATATTATATATATGTATGTATGTATGTGTGTATGTGCGCTGCACACAGATCCAATTAACTTAAATGCTTCTCCACCCTTTTCATTCAATTAGAGTTGAAGTCAAAGCCGAACTCCAAATCGGAGTCTGAATCGGAATCGTATCAATAACTGCATGCATACTTTCCCTTTCCCATGCGCCTGAGATATCAACGACAGGCAGTCCAAAAATTTGTACAATGAAATTCGGCACAACGAAAGTTGCGAGCAACAATAATAACAACAACAACAACAACAGCCATAGCCACTCACATAGCCACTCACATACCCATAAACACACACCCATAACAGCAGCTCGAACCCACAATTTATCTTGATTTCGGTTTGGTCAAGTTCCTTCTTGGCCCTGGCCAAGTCAAATATTTTTGTCCCGCGGCGCTCAAGACAATTTTGAGGCGCACGCAAAATTGCACAAAGGCAGCGAAAACCGCAGTCAACAAAACTGACACACGGACGGACGGACGGACGGACGGACGTACGGACAGACAGGTAGACATGGCGGGAGAGTAACGTTCACCTTAACGCTTGATGAAGCTGCAACTCAGGTAGACAGAACGAACATATATTTACATGAATATGCGAGTGTGTGTGTATGTTTGTGTGTGTATGTGTCCGAACGATTGAATGGTAATCAATGAAAACATTTCACTGTCTGAAGATTTTTGTTGAGTTGGGTAACCGGTTCCGGATTTGTATTTAGAAAGATGCCAAATTCGTCTGGTCTTCATTTACATTGATGGTTTTTTGTTTGCAGCAAATGCTTTCTTCTGCGCCGACAGAATGAATACCAATGATTCTGGAGCTAAAAAGCAAACTGAAATTGAAACAGCCGTTGAAGCAAAAGACACAGACTCATGCAACGAACTTGCTGCTAAATGAAAGACTGAGACAACGAACTGGCCTTCGATAAAATACTTTTGCAAAAGAAAAATCACAAGAAGTTGTGAAACGATATTGCCACACAATTGAGTTTCATTAATTAATTATATTTAGCTTCTAGATGCGTAGGTGCGATACCGGCTGAGCCTGGGGCATAAGTTGCTTGAGGCCATAACCACAATTAACCCAAATGGTTGACTTGACGTTGACATATAAAACCGAGTAAAACTTGAAATGGTATACCGTTAAATACGTGCAGTTATCTACAGACAGTCACACACACACAGATAAATACATTTATATACATTATGGCACACACACACACGCACAGCATTTGGCGCGCACTTAGAAATAGGCTAATAAAAAGCTGTTTGACAGACTGACGGACTGACTGCGTCGACTGGCCGGTTCTGTAGGCCATTTGTAAAACGTGAACGTTTTTCAACTTTTGGTATGATAGCACAGCCAACTTATACACACTCACACGCGCACACACAGTGCTTTTGAACTTGTCACACACCATCGGCCGTTTGTCCATATTGGTCTCAACTTGTTCCGTTTTCTTGGGGGCACGTTGACACAGATTCGCTTTGTGACTGACAGAGATAGAGACACACACAGAGAGAGAGAGAGACTGAACTAGCAAAAGCTGCTTTTCTATCAATAAATTTTGCGTTCTTTTTTTTAGCATTGAACTTGGCTATGAGACAAGATAAAGTCAATGCGACTTGTCTCTTAGGTTGGCCACAATTTGCGGCCAGTTGCGGATTGGCTTGAGGCAAAGGGGCGCCGTGCGTTGTGTTCCCATTCAGTGTGCAATGTGTTTGCTCCATTTTGCAAACATTTAATCAGCTTTAATTGTTCAATTAGTGTCGCATATATGGAGCGCACTCAACTGAATAGACACTTACCATTACCTGCATCGCTGCAGCTCTACACTGTTGATTTTTGTTCTCAGCTAACTGTTGGGGGTTACTGACCCTGTGCATACTCCGAGTACCCTCCACCCTCCACCCTCAAAACGTTGCTGCGGAAATATGCGATTCGCGTGTTCATATGAAAAGCAAATATTTCAACTATTCGCTGAGCCGAACAGCAGCTCTTGCATGCTCTAAGATAAGCGATCTACAGCTAAAATGCAGCTAGTTCAATTTACAAGCCTCGACTCGAGTCGTTGTTAGCCCTGTTCTTGGGCCAAGTCTTAGCCACTTAGTTGCCATCTTGCCAGGCATTTGCTGCTTATTAGTGGCTGCTTTGTTTTCATCTGGCATCTGTTATAGTTGTGGTTGCCGGCAAGTTGCTTTTGCTGGGCTTTAATTATAAATATCAGACAATTAGGCTGTTAAGTGTGTCTATTATTTAGGCAGATGCAGCGGTCAATGCTACGTCTTCCATTGGATATCCGCAACTTTCCACAGGCAACAGAGCGCGCAGAGCGGCCAATAAATTTGCTCGGCTTAGACAGGCCACATAGTCCATGGCCATACCTTGTTGCAACTAGCTGGCAAAGAGGCAGACAGTCCACACTGCAACCGGCTCTGACTTTTGGAGCGCTTAGATCAGAGTCAGAGTTGGATTGGTTGGGTTGGAGTCTTAGACCTTGATTAAGGTCATTCGCTTGTGTGCCGACACAATGGCTGTAGTAGGCTCTGCCTTCGGCTTTGGCTTTGGCGTTGGCTTTGGCCTCGGCATTGCCCTCAAATTGCATTCATTGCTTGGAAAATTAACATATCTAATTGCGCGAGACTCGCGCCAAATTTAAAAAAAAAAAAAAAGCAAATACAAATTTCATGTGGCAGACGTCATGGTCTCGTTTTTGGTCTTTAAATACCCTACGTCAAATGACCGCAGCAAAATTCCTCAATTTCACTAGTGACCTAAAAGAAAAAAAAAGAAAAATAAAAAAATACTAAAAAAAATCGGTTAGCTGAGCCATGTCATTGTCGCCACTTTGCTTATTGTGGCTTATTTGTTAAAAAAAAAGAAAAACACGAAATCAAGCGCCACTTTAGTCACAAAAATAATAAGCTGCGATGTGAAGAGTATTCAATTTGGCAATTTACTGTAATTTAACACAGATTTATAAAGTAATTATGATTGGGGACTTACTGCAACCTTTTTAAGATTGATTGTCAGATTGATTGATTGATTGTTCTGTAGAAATGGGCTTAGTATTCCTATATATTCTGTATCTAATATCCAATAAGTGCGTTTACATTCTCATAGATTGTATTATGTAATTTTCTCCTCAATATATTGCAGAATTTTAGTCAAATCTTAAAAATTGAGCTTAGGTTTAGTTTATATCAATATTTTTCTCAAATGTTGAGATAATATTATAATCTCTGGCTCCCATATGATCTTCAGTTTAGGATAGATAGGTGCTCATTATCAGTTCAGCATTGCTATAAACATTTTTTACTATTGCAAAAGTATTGCAGCTAAGTAGAATTGGTTTTTGACTGTTAATGAATATGTGGTTGCTTGGCTTATTTCTTGGGCACGCCTCAGACGTCAAGCACAGCATAATTTTGCTGCACGTTGCAGGTTCAAGTTTGAAAAAAACAACACACAAACTTTCTTTGTGGCAGCACTTGTTTCACTTTTGTGTATTTATGACGCCCACCGTAACCAAAGCAAACGTTGCCGGACAATTAGCACTAAATCTATATTTTTAATGCCACAGTTTGAGGGCTGCTTAGGAACACACCCATCGACTATAAAATGATGGCGATATTTCATATCTGAGCTACGTGCCAAGATACCTTGTAATGTGTTCAACAGCCCAGCATCGGTTTCCGAGGCGTTGCCCACAGTTCTTTGACTCTGAATGGGCGTGTGCGACGAGTCAAGTTGAACGAACGTCTTGCAACGAGACCTAGGCCCACGTTGATGCTACGGTGCGATGCGGCGACTTAGATGGTCTTATTGCATCACGAACAGCATCTTTAATAGAAATCTAACAAAGCTTGCTTGAACTCCAGATAAGCAGATGCAATTATTTATTTGTGTGTGATTTTTTACGACGGTTAGAGAGTGAAAAAAATGGATTAGATGGTGGATGCCTAATATGTGTTCTTGTTTATTATAGAATTTTACTCAAACCACAAAATATGTCTTATCATGTCAATAATGTAACAAAATACTTTTGTGTAAACATCATTTGTATACAAATACCGTTGAGAGTTGGACAAAAGTTATGTCTAATAAAAGAAATGAAATATATTATTTCGAGTGGCATTTGAATGCAAAAAGAAAAGAAAATTTGTATAAAATACAAACCACACTTTAAATAACTAACTGTGACTAAAATATGCCATGTATAAATAATAAATTATGGTTAGCAGTTGGGCTTGGTAGTTGGCCAAATTTAATAATTTATCCATAATTCAATTCAAAACACAATCAAAGTATAAACAACAATTATACAACAATTACATACATTAAAATTGTCGCATTATCATCAGTTGCGTAATAGACATAAACATAAGGCAAGTGTTGGCCCGATGTTCAGCTGCCAAACTACTTAATTTGGCTCGCACACACACACACACATGGCGTATGCGTAATGCTTGCGTACGTGCGTTAAATATCGAAATATCAAATTGCTGCATTTCATAAGCGCACTTAATGTAATTATTATCGCTAGCTTTTGGCAACCTAACTACATACCATAAATACAGACATGTATGCCATCTACTTCTACGTCTATTCTTTTTTTTTTTGCTATTTTGACCACGTTGTGAAACAGTTTTTACTGTCTGTGCAGTTGAAATAGAAAGTGATTTCTTGTCGGGCGACTGCCAGCAATTTGAAGGCGCTGAAATTGGCAATTTTGGTGCCGCGTGTGGGCTATGATTGGCTGCGACTGCAGCCCGAAACCCAATTCGCAATCTCTTGCCTTCTGTCTGACTGTCTGTTTGTCTGTCCTGTGATGTGCTTGTCGTGGGCTCAAGTAGCGTTTAAATTAGTGTAGGCAAGCACTGGAACTAATGACTCTCTTGTCGTCGATGTTGTCAACGTTGTTGCCTGCTGTCTGTTGTCTGTTGTCTGATGTCTGTCGTCTCCAGTTGAAGTCATGAAGTCTCCGATTTGGTGCATTGAACTCCAGAGTCTTGTGTATCCGTCGCAGTTAGGGAGTTGGCTGACTAAAAAGACCGTTCATTTAAATGTTTTACTTTCGTTGTCCGTGAAAGTGTTGCATGCCACAGTTTCAATTTTATAAAAAATGTGCTGCATTTACTTACTACTACTGCCTTACCTTGTCTTGTTGCCTTTGTGGTATAATTTACTAGCTGGCGGCAACATTTTCATTTTGGCCAGACACTTTTACCTGCTACAAAATTCAAAAACATATCAATAATAGCACAAAAATATGTTGAAAAACAAGTGGAGAAAAATGGCCAATGAAAGTGAAAATGAAAATGCGAACACAATATATATATATATATATATACATATATTATTTTTTATGGGCAGTTTGTTTGTTTTTCTCGAAAAGGAAGCGCTAATTATATCGAAACTATCTCGCTGATAGAAAGTGAAACAAATATTATTTCAGTTATCAATCAGCGCGTTTCGCATTTTGTTTTTTCTTCGCCTTTTGCTTTGTGCCTTTGCGCCAGTTTAGCGCCTGAAGGTGAAAGTAAAAACTGTGCCAAAAAACTTAATCAGAAAAAAGAAACACTACGAAAACCGCTTAGCATTTTGGGTTAAGCTCAATAACTAAACGTGTTTTTTTTTGTTTTTTTTTTTTATTTGGCTTTAGCGTGTGAATTATGCGCAACGTCATAAACTCAAAACATTATTAAACTGGTTGTTTATTCCACTGCGCCCACTTCTTAAGACCTTATACCACAATGTCGAGAGGCATCGCGCTAATATGTCAGCCAAATCTCCGCACCTGACATCTGAAGAATTCAAGTTGGAGCTGAAGCTGTGGCTGTGGCTGAGATTGTGGCTGTGGCTGTGGCTGTGGCTGCATTCTTCTGGCTTGGGACAAGTCAATGATCGCAGCACATAAGTCATGCAGAGACGCAGAGTAAAAGAAAGTATCAAAGTAACAAACACTTACAGAAGACAAATACATTTATAGCGCTCTTCTGGCCTGTCAGAGCCCATAACTCTTGGCATATGGAAACTGCTGCAACATTATATTGAATGCATGCCGGGGGGTGCTAAATGATACGCCGCGGCATGAGTTCGAGTTCGAGTGAGTCAGTGCCAAGAAGATCAGCAGGTGTTAATTGCATTAGACATTATCTTGTTAGATAGTCCCGAAAAAGAAAGCACTGCAAATGCGTGAAAAAATGTGTGAAACTTAAGTTTCTTGCATGCGCTACCAATTTTCTCTTAAAATTGCTTTAGTTAAACAATTCAAATAGAAAATTTAATGTCTAATTGTTGTAATTAAAATGAAAAATACTTAATTATTGCACTTATACACAAAATGTTTATCTAATGTACAAATATTTGAATTTTTCTATTAATATTATGATTTGTAGAAACTTTAACCCATTTAATCTTTATTTAATTCGAAGTACATAATTTACATAGTATTTCGATGATTTTTGATAGGGTAGCTTAGCTCTTCGTCTAGTGATGCGTGTAGCTACAATTCATACTATAAAATTATATACATTCAGCAATTAATCATAGTTTGCTTATTCGCATTCAAACTATAGATTGATTTGGTGTTTGTTCAATTCTTCATTGACTGCACAGATGCACAACCCACCAATAGATACATGTAGAGCCATCTCATAAGTAAGCGTGGCTTAGCAATGAACAACTGCGCAAAAGTTGGCTTATTTTCAACGCTTCACGTAGCAATTTGTGAAATTCTCGTTGGAGTTGCTAGTGCAATTGTGGAGGGCAAATTTGTGGGCTGGTGGTTTAAGGTGGTGCAAGGTAACAAGTGATATGCGCTTATGACTGTGACAGATGATCGTATGACTCGAAACATATTTGTTTGCCCAGCCTTGGCATGAAAAGTCAACTAGTAATTTCAGATGTCTTGTGTTGTCTATCTAGGCGGACCCAAAACAAATACAATTGCACACACATATGCGTGTGAGAAGAATACAAAAGACTCAAAAAAAAAACAAACTTGACATCGAAAATAAATGATGCCTGCCAGCTAAGACTGAAACTGAAATCTCTCTCACTCCTCAGTTGGTTTGGATTTCTAAGAAATGCAAATGTGCATAATGTAGGAGAATACTCGTACACACATGACAAAGACAAAGCTCTGCCCTGAACGAAATGTGGCATGTGGCAGCTGTTGTGGCAGGTGGGGCGTACATGAAAAGTGAAACCCGTCTCGCTTTTGTTTAAGGAGGCGACAGCAAAGCTGCATCAGATTCTTTTCACTGTGATAAACGCGAGCAACGCTGCAACAATAATTAATGAAATTGTGGCTTGGTTGGCATGTGAAGAATTTCACCAGTTTAAACTTATTCTTCTTCTTCTCTCTCTCTCTCTCTCTTTCTCTCTCTCTCTCTCTCTCTCTCTGTTTCTGCTTGCAGTTGCCCAGCATGATGGCATCTCACAGATCTCACCGAAATCCAGCAGCGAGAAGTCAGCATCCCTGAGCATCGAGAGCACCATGACCGATACGAACACCATCTCGAACAATCTGCGCTCCGCTCAGGTAGAGAACGAGACGAAGGCGCGTGTGGAGCGCTCAGCCTCGCCCATCTTGCACGAACAGCAGCAGCAGCCGCATCCCAATGATGTCAGCTATGGCAAAGATAGCGAGAAGGATGTCTCCGCCGGACGATATTTTCACTACAACATCAAGCCCACGGGCACATACGACTCCCAGGAACAGCAGCAGCAGCCGGAGCGGACGCAGCGCATCCGCGCTGGCAAAACTTTAGTTAGCAGCAGCAGCAGCTCTTCCGACAGTAGCTCATCCGCCAGCACTGAGCAGCCTTTTTTAGTGCAAGGGGGCCTGCGACCGCCTACGTCGGGGTCCCCTATCAGCCCGAGTCCGAGCAGTACTGCCATCTCGACGGCCAGTGCGACACAGGCGCCACATAGTCCGCGCCAGAATGGCAATCCCGACATCCAGGACATCATCACCGGCATTGTGAAGCTGCTCAATGGCAATGTCAACGTGCACGCCAATACGCAGGGCGTGCGTCGTCCTCCATCCGCCAGTCGCATCAATAATCGTGGACCGCCGCGCATTTCCGACGTCCAACCGATGCCTATTGACTATGAGGCACAGAAGCCGGGCACATCCATGCGACCACCACCCTATCCTTTCGATCGACCGGAGCGACCTTTCATTACGGGCGTGCCCATACCGGAGCAGATTGTGCCCGTGCGTCCCGGATTTGTGAGCAATCGACCGCCCTGGTATCGCCACAAGCCACGCCCACCCATCACAACGAGCGTCAACGGCAGTCGGCGTCCTTTGCCCCAATACCAGCCCATGCCACAGCAACTGCCGGTGCGGCCAATCGAACCGGAGCCAGTGCAGCAGGAGGACTCAAAGCAGCAACAGCCGCCGGCTCATCATCAGGAAGCAGAGTCAGCTGGTGAAACTATGGATGTCGTGTCTCCGACAGACACCACCTACGACTCCGAGTTCTCCAATGAGGATGCCAATGCACAGTATATTGAAGTCTCCGACCAGGAGTCTGGGGCCGGTGGCGAGATTGACGATGAATTGCAGCCGCCGCCAGAGCCGTCGTCGTCTCCCGCTCCCCCAACCTCGACCACTGCTTCGTCCAAGGAGCATGCGCCCAAGAAGAAGCACAAGCCAAAGCCCAACGGGGAGAAGAAGAAGCAGCCGCAAGCGGAACACGCCGGCTACACGACCATCATTGAGACGAGCTCGGTGGTGAACACCGTCATGGGCATGTCCTCCAGCTATGTGCCCATGTCCATGGACAGCGGCCACGATCTGGATCCTTCCACCGAGGAGGTCATATTCATGACGGCAAATCGCACACCCGGACTGGAGGGCAGCACTTCATCGTCAACATCATCCTCTAGCAGCATTCAGACCATGCCGCTGAGCGATCTGCTTGCTACGGATGCCATAGTGCCCACGTCCAAATCACCCAAGACTACCACTTCTACCACAACCACTTCTACTACTACTAGCACCACCTCATCTACCTCATCTACCACTACCACCACCACAACCACCACCACTGAAAAAGCGCCCACTGCTAACGCCCCGACGTCTGCTCCCGCTGCTCCCTACCATCCCCGTCCCGGCATTGTGCTGGACGATCCCGAGTTCAAGCCAGGCGGTCGGCCACGACCCGCTCAACGGCCCGCTGCACCACAGCAACCGATACAGCCCACGCGGCAGCATCTGCCACCCGGCTATGGTGAGATCTTTGATGTGACTCTCTCGGCGATTCAGGGACCTGGACCCAAGGGCAGCGGCTCCCAGCAAACGATCAACATCAAGCCATATGGAGCCTATGGAGCAGCTGGAGGAGGGGGCGGTGCACACCAGGCGGACATCATTGTGTCGGCATCAGGTGACGAAGGCTTCGTCTCGATCGATGGCAAACGCACTTACATCAATCTATTTGGTGATCCCACAGATCCGCCCGCGGGCGCCACATCGCCAGCGACGCGTCTGCCCCAATTGCCGGGCACGACAACGACCGGAAGTGGTGTTGGTAGTAGTGGTGCAAATGTTGGAAGTGGTGGTGCTACTGCTGCTGCTGGCAATGTACCACAACATGCTGTCACGCAAAGCAGCGGTGGTTATGTGGTGCCCGAAACGGAGGTCGTCGAGCTGCAACAACACACAGGCACCAGTCCAGGACATGGACATGGACAGGGGCAAACGCAAAGCCAGTCGAAGCCGGTAGCAGCATCGACAACCAATGCGGGGCCCACACGACCACACTACCGCCAACGACCCACACAGCCACCAGTAAGAATTGACACCTGCATCGTTGGCGATGATTCCACCTGCGATCAGGCGCAACACGAACGCTGCAAAACGGACAACGGTGTCTCCAGCTGTCATTGTCGACCAGGTGAATGATGTAGTTAAGAAAAGAGAAGAACTTTAAGCAAGTATGGTCTGAAGATAGTTTCCTAAAGATAATTCGATTTTTATCTTGTTGCCATATGTTTAAATCATGAAATTTTAATAAGAATATATTAAATATATTAAGCAATTAACTTAAATTAAGATTAATTAATATCACGCCCTTTTCACAGGCTACTCCCGTCGCAAGCATCGCGAACCTTGTCGTCGTGTGATATCCTTCCATTTGGGCATGCGCGTGGATCGCATCTATGAGCATCGCATTGTGTGGGACAACAAGCTGATGGATCGCAATAGCGAACCCTATGGACAACTCAGCTACGAATCGGTTCGCGCGGTAAGCCGCAAATCTTTATTATAGAAGCTATTATTAATTCACTATTTCTGCAGCTGGACTCGGCCATGTCGATGACACCCTATTCGGATGAGTTTATGGAGGCCAAGGTGAACAACATCTATCGAGGTGATCCCAATCTGGGAGGCAATGGTGTCTATGTGAATCTGACACTGAAAGTGAGTAGGAATAGCAATAATATCAAACTGAACTTTCACTAATTACCAACTCATCGCAATTTTCAGCTGGATGAGAGCGTGGAGACACTGCGTCCCAATCTGCGCAGCGATGTGCAGAAGCATCTGCTCGGAGTGCTGCATCGTCGCAACAACAACATCGGCAACTCGGTGCTGTATGTGAGTTCACCCGAAGGCGCCGTCTCGGCGCTGCATGATCTGGACGAATGCCAGTCCCCTGATTTGAACGATTGCCATGCGAGTGCGACGTGCAGCAACAGCTGGGGCAGCTTCCAGTGCGCCTGCGAGGCGGGTTTGCGCGATCCATGGGCCGATCAGCCGCAACGGGCAGGCCGCGAGTGCCAGTCGTGTCCGGATGCATACTGCAATAATCGTGGCATCTGCAGCTATAACGAAGAGGGTGCCCAGTCCTGTGCCTGCGACTCCAGTCATTATGGTGCACAGTGCGAGATCGATGGCGAGGTGCTGGGCGTCGCCATTGGCGCATCTGTGGCAGCTGTCATCATCATAGTGCTAACTCTGGTCTGTCTCATCATGTGGTCACGTCGCTGGCAGCGGGAGCAAAAGAATGCAATGGGTTCCCCGGTGTTTGGTTACATGAATACGGCACCATTGAAATCAGCCGGTTTACCGCAGGCAGGCTACCAGGTAACGCTGGAGGATCGCATGCGCTGGGCACAGATCGCCGATGTCATGGCACAAACGAACCATTACGGGGTAAGCTCAATTTGTGGCTTCATTATTGCATGTATCTGAAGTCTTTCTTGCTTGGCAGGCGGAGCCCATTGGACCCACGCGACCTTCGTCGGCCATGTTTGCTTATCCGAACATCGGAGCCATTGGCATGGGCACCATTGGTGGCATGTCGATGCAGAGCACCATGCAAATGCATCCGAGCGCAAGCATGGCGCCTCCAGTGCCATTGCCCAGGTAAAACAGAAGCACATCTCTTGTATGCCCTGTACCAATTATAAAGACAATTATATTTAATTGTGTACAGGGTATTTAATAGTCGGGCTCGCTCGACTAGAATACTTTAAACTTGTATTTAACTGAATTTAAATTGCACTTAGAAGACTCGGCCTGGGTTCGCGTGCAAGTGGCATGCGCACGCTGGAGAACTCTAGCTCCAGTGAGGAGGAGGATCGTGCCGATCTGTTGGGTCGCAACTTTCAAGTGCCACGCCCAAAGAGTCGCAGCAACGGCAGCATAGCGGTAAGTGTGCACTCTTTCTCTTATCTAAAAACCCTATTCAATATTTTGTGCACTCTGCAGAATCAGTCGGGCATCTACTATGATGTGGATTACGAGCCTTCTGGCAATGGGATCGGCAACACCAGCGTCGATCATCTGTATGGCTCCCAGAATCAGTCAGTGACGCACTCGTCGGGGAACAATCATATACCTGGTCCACAGGGCATACCCCTCAGCACCTACACATCGGGACGTGCGCCCAGCAGTTATTACATGAAGTGAGGGGACGCCTCACCGCCTGCCGCCCCATCCTAGTTTTACACAGAGCCTGTAAATATGCAATTTAGGTGTAGTATTTTTATTAGTTAAGTAGCCAGCTAAAACACTTTTCCACTGCAGTCCACACGGACTGCAGCTGAGACGCGTTTTCGTGCAACACGTCGAAGAAGAAGAAGAGGAGTAAGATGAAGAGGAAGACTTAGGCTTATAAGGATCACAAGTAGTAGATACGAGTATGATAAGTTCACACACCTTTGTAGCTAAATGCAATGCTAACGAGCACTAATCATTAATTGTAACATTAAATGTTTAAATTATTCTGTCCCTAGACATAACTGCGGTTCAATTAAAGTCAATCAACAACGATCATTAGTATTTATCAATCAATCGATTAATTTACTTAAGCTTAAATGTGTGTCAATGTAAATATGAATCAATAAAGACATTAATGTAAATCAAATGAAATGTTTATTAACTGTTAGGGGTTTATTTACAAATATATTTACACTGTGCAGCTAATCAAGTGGGATCGACAGCCCTGGCAATATAATATTAGATAATATAATATATTACCCTCGTTTAATTTTTCCCGCATTCATGTCTGAGCTGATTTCAAGACTGCCAGAAGTTCAATACATCTCAAACTGTGCTCATATATAGCGCCATCTCGCCTTAACTGATGCACATAAGCGGCATGAAATAGCCGCATTAACCTCTAATGTGTAAGGGAGATAGCTATAAGCTTCACTTGAAGCCAGTGCTGAAAAGCGACTTTCTTTAAATGAGGCGCGCTTTTGAAATTCGGCTTTTAATTATATTGCAAAATAAGTTGCAATCATGACCCTATAACATTTGAATGATTTAATGATTTAACAAAAAAAAAACCATAATGAAGATGCTGACTCATCAAATAAAAATTAATAATACGCATACACAGCCATCTGTCAACAATTTATGACATTTTCACTTTTGTTTTTTGAAGCCAAACACCGAGACTCGATGATTTACGAGTGCCGCCCAACACCGGCAGTTGTTTTTGTTCACACGCATAAATATATTAAAATTATTAGAAACGTAAATTAAAATTACTCTATGTGTGTGTGTGTGTCTATGTTCCGTTTGCGTGAGAGCGGAAAGTAAAACTGAGACACGTAGCGACTTAACTTATGCAACAAAGTGCTGACATGTAGGTGGGAGACGTTAACTGGCCAGCTCATAAATAAAGAGCGTTGCACGCATCTTGACCCCTGCGTGTACCAATTTTAATGATGTGCACCTCAAACACTCTCAAAAGCCCAAGGGGGCGGAGATTGTTGACCAGGGCTTCCAGCCATCAATTAGCAAATCTCGACAGCTGAATAATAAGAAGAAACTTTCGTAGATGGAAAGGAGAACAAACTGACAAGCTGAAAACAAAACAAAAAAAAGTGTGTCAAATAGGTACAATTTGCTTAATTTTGAGGTGACATCAATGAAGCACACAAATTATATAAAATTATGTTAGCCGCTGGTCTTTTTTTTGTTGTTGCACGATGGGCGCCAATATCGCTAATATCAAACAGTTAATTAACAATAACAAACAATCGATTATGATTCGAAAACTGAGTAGGAAATAGAAGTAATAATAGTAGTAACTATTAACTTATGATACAATTTGCAGATGCCTGATCAGAAGATCAGGTCTGCATAGAAAGAGGCTTAGTTAATTGTTTTTGAGAGCCGTTAAATGTTCCGACAATTTAAATGACGTATACTTAATGAAGTCCCAAATGCTACCAATTAAATCGAAATAAATACTTTTGGATTAGCCGATTAATGAATAACGATTTGTGATACTTTCTGAGTTCAATGCCGTCTATTTATTTAATCAACACCTTTGCTGGCGTTAAGTTAGACTCATGGTAACAACTCTTAGCACCAACAATGGCGAAAATTTCGCTTTTGTTAGTGGCGCCTATTTCAAAATACATCCAAAGATGATCGAAAGCAGCAAAAATTAATTATTATTATTAATATTATTACTACGAAGTGTCGATTTTATTAGATTGCCGATCCAAAATAGATGTTGACCCAAATGTAATACCACAATGTTTGCCATGACGCTGCAATCTCTTCAGCGACCAATTACGACAGCCAACAGGGGCGGGGCGAGCCCCCCCCCTCCTGCTAAATAACGCAGCTCACGTAAATGGCGAGGCTCGTGCCTTGTACCACATAAATATCGGAGGGCGATGGCAAACAATATCAAATAAATAGATGCTCCGCATTAGCTAAATTGCCATATTATGTCACCTAAAAACCAAATTGGCCTTCAGCACAGGAGCCGCAATGTGCAGTGGGTCAATAGACAACGCTGAGAGTTGCAACAAACCATCGTTAAAGCAACATTATTACCAAAAGTCGTAATCACATTTCGCACCCACTTCTTTTGTGTTACACATTGGTTGGTGTTTATTTTTTTTTGGTTGCAACGACAATGACAATGTCGAAGCATTGAAATTGCTGCTGCAAAAGGCAATCGGCGGCGTGTTGCAAGCCATAATTCAGTTCCTCGTGCTCATGACATGCAACATCATGATGTATGTACAGGCGAGGGTGGTTGGGTTGAGGGCATCGCTGTTGTTGCCATTTGTCATAATTGGACGCGCGTGGAAGATGCACTGCAAACTTCCTTGTTGTCATTATTATTGTTGATGTTGTTGTCGTCTGTTGCCTGTTGCCTGCCGCCTGCTGCCTGTCAACGTGTGGCAAATGAGTGGAGCTGACAAAGTTGACCAAACTAAACAGACACATTTTTTAAATGCCACAGACTGAAACCAACACATAATGATAATGCCGTCACAGTGGTGTGAGTTTCATATTCATTTACAACTATAAACCACACAGGGAATCTAGAGTCTAGCCAAGACTTAGAAGTATCTTTACAATGTAGATACTTTGCCCAATCTGAATGATGCAAAGTGTGCCAAAATTTTGGAACTGTAATTAATTATGCTCAGCGGCAACTTTTCTGTCAGTATAATTATGAAAAAACATGAATGATAATTTGGCCGAAGGCCTCTGCTGCAAAAACGACAACATGTAGCCTTAAGTTTGGCTGGCCTAAGCCAACACTATAAATAAATAAATCATATATAATTATAAAGTTAAAAATTACATAAAAATATTTCCTTAATTAGTTTCAAGTTGCAAGTCCAATCAAATTTACTACAACTAGGTTTCGGTGCAAACCAAACTCCAACACTGATGAGTCCAAATCAACACTTATTCTATCGGTTTCCAAACAAATGGGAAGCAAAACACTTTATTATCTTTTGTCGAAATTCAAAATCTTATCCAAGCGAAATCACATTATATAAAATATGTAATATTTGAAAACCACATACATATATTTAATGGGAATGCTGGCTAATTGGCGTGGAAAAACTAGGGTCATGCGGTTTGCCATGTGAAGACCTGCGGTAAGATAAGCATCTGTATTGCAAACCCACTGTGCAGCACCTTTTCTACGACTGCCACAAGCGGAACAATAAAGTTGCAGAAAAAATTGCAGAAAGGCGGAGTACGACAAACTGCACGCAGATGTTGCCGTTGCAACAGACAACAGATAGTCAAGTAAATATCATAAAAAGGCACTGAATGAATTAACACAAGTGTTAATGGGTAACTAAAATACACACTCACGCACTCACACACACACCCAGGCACACACACACACACACACACACTGGCTGTAAGATTCGCATACGCATAAGATAACAGCATTTACATGTTAGCTCTCCTAGCGCCGCTGAGTTGGGCACGTGGACTATCAATCGATTATCACTTGGAGTCTGAATGTGCGCAAAGTGCTGCATGTGAAAGTCTGGAAGTCATTGGTGGCAACTGACGTAACACAGTTGCATCTTCCGTTAGCAGCGCCACCTGTTGTCCATCGTTGTCGTTGTCGATTGCGCAATTTGCAATTGTGTCTCTGTCTGCTGCAGGAAGATGGCCACGTAGTTTCCGCTCGCAGCCCAAAACCTGTAGTCGGTGGGTGTCTGCATTGGCAAACGCTGTTTAATTAGCAATATTTGTCAAATGGCTATCAAAGTATTGCCCGTCACCGCAGTCTCGTTTCATGTGACTTTATAGCAGATGAGGAAATCTTCGGGTGCAGCTGCAACGGTACGCAAATTGGAATGTGGGACCTCTGACAGTGGCTTGACTCGTGGCTTCGTTTGCCAAACCTGGTTACGCAACTGCCACTTCAGCTGCCGACTGGAGCCTGTGGGCAGAGTCTCAACTCTTGGCCAAAAATACAAAATAAAGTCGTGTATATATGTATAACTGAGCCACTAAGCCACTGAGCCGGTTTTTGGCCGTCTGCTAACCAAAAGAGCAACGATTGCAGGACAACGCCTCGAATGAGCATATCCAAGAGCGTTTAATCACTGACTTAGCCTCGTTGTTGCGTGTAGGCATGCCGACATCTTCTGCTTTATGGCGATTATTGCAACAGTGCCAAATCGCTTGGAGCTGCCATAAATAACAGTTAATACTTGTGTCCAGCATTGTATGATCTGCAAAAAAAAAAACAACCAAAAAATAAAACGCTGTTAACCAACTTGTCCAGCAGTTGCTATCCGGGCGACCTTGAGGTGCAAAACTCATCTTGCGGTAGATATCCGAATGGATCTTATGGCTTTTGATTTCGATTTCGTTTATCCACTTAATGCCACACAGCCGGCCACAAAAACCATGAGAGCCGCTGCACAAGTTGTGCTTTTTGTGTTTAACATGGTTTTTTTCTCGACCACCTGTGGCATGCGCTTCATCTTCAATTGTGCATGTGTATGTGCGTGCGAGTACCTGAGTAATTAATGCAGCATTAAATTGAAATTGCGCTGACAAAACGTCGCAACTAATTGGCGGCGTCTGGCCTGGCCTGGCCTGGCTTGGAACGGCGACAGATGATGCAACTGGTCAAGAAATCTGCTTTTGGGTGCTTCACCAATCCACTGTAATTTCATTTACGCTCTATGTGGGTCAGCGGAGCAAGAGTGGTAACAATACCATTACTATCAACACTTGAGCCAGGCCGAAACAAGTCTTCTGATGTGGCACCTGCAGCATCAGCTCGATGATGCGCGACCACGTAACGAATTGGGGTAGTTAAGTTCAACGCAAGCTGAAGTAATCAATGAAATTATGGGCGCGATATGTCAAATACGCTTACAATTGATGATGACGTTGACGATGACGCAGCAGGAAGTGGACCCTATATACGAGTAGAGGCTTGAAAGTGGGGATTTAATCTTAGCATTGTGGACGCATTTGGGATTAGTGCCCATTAAAACACTGATTGAAGGCCAAAGTGCGCTTTGCTTCATTTGTTTATGTTGCAACATTCCGCAGTATGTCTGCACTTTGACTATCAAATGTGGACTGACTTTGGAGACCGCAATTAATGGCTGAGTGTATGCAATTGGACCCAAAGATTATATAATGCTTTCGAAAAAAACAAAACAAATATTTATTTAAAGTAAATTGAAACCTAAATTATAAACACATCAAATAAACTTTTGTAAGTTCTGTATGGAAAATGAACATGGAATTTCATAATAAAATAATTAATTAAAGAATTAATTAAGAATTCATTGTTCTATAAGATTTTATGATTAATATTAATTATAAGTAATGAATTTTCATTAAATCATTTGAAGTACGTAATGAAGGATTGAATATCTAACTGCTCAATTAAGTTTAATGTTTTTATATATGGTTAATTTCCATAGACCTGAAGTCCTTCAGCTCAGAAAGGCCGTCATTAAAACAAAAACTTGTTCCACATACCATGCAGAAGCTGGGGCAATGCATAACCTAAATAAACGTCGATATCAATGAAAAGATGCCATAAATTATGCAACCGGCAGGGACACTAGTTTGGAGCCCCGGCTCCAACTCCGGCGAAAGGTGTTTACGGCGCCTGCAGCGCCTGCTTGCACGACATCTTCGCGCAAAAGTAACTGAAACTGAAATCAAAAAAGTCAAAAATAAAAAAATGGAAAAAATAAAAATCCAAAACGAGTCTTCGGCGCTGTCTTCGTGAACGTAGCAGGAATATCAATTTCAATTTCATTCCATTTCATTTGTGGATACCCGAAACAAAACCAAGTCAAGTGGACCCACTGCGCATGCACACGCACAACACACACACACATACGCACCCGCATGCAACAGTGAGTGCTTTAAGCCAGGCCTGAAAATGTGCCTGTGCCTGGGTCTGAGGCCAGTTGCGCCTTGGCTCTTATTGTTGGTGACGTTGCACATTCTTCATTATTTTCTCGATTTGCGCACTGTGTATTTTTACCTAATTTCAAGTTTCGGTTTTTTCGGTTAGTTTCTTTTTGTTGGTTTTTGGTTCGCCTTTGCTGTTGCTGCTTTAAATGTGTTTAACATGTCGTTGTCGCTGACTGAGTTCGTCTCTCTGTTGTTCGCTTCTTTTCATTATTTTTTGCATTGAAGGCCGCAACTGCAATTTCATGCAACTCTCTTTGCCCCCGCCATGCTGTGATGTAACCAGTGCTGCTTTTGCTGCTGTGGCTGCTGTTGACGCCGTTACTTGTTGTGGACATTGTGGTTGATGTGGACACTGTCAATTTTAATTTTGCATATTATTTATGAGGCTGTTGTGGCTAAGACTGCCTAGCCACACCCGATCTGGCTATTTACTAACAACCAGAACTTTTTGCAAATGATTTCTAGTGTGCATAAATATGAAATACTCTACAAAATTAGTAAGTATACGCAATGGGATAATAATTACAAAATTTGTATATTGCAACTAAGGAAATTATGAGCCAACAAGCTGGCCGAGTGTGTTAATTGTGCATTTATTAAACTATAAATGGACATTTCAGCTGAGGGTCTGCCATAAAACACGCACCTTATTGCCATGCTAAAAATATATGTTAAATGCCATTTAGTGCTAGTCAACTGTAAGCTGTTGTATTGCTGGCCCCCAGAGCCACTGAAGCGAGGCGCCAGCACCAGCACCACCAACAACAAATCATATGTGTTGTTGTTGTTGTTGTTGCTGTTATTAGGCTTTGCTATTGCTGCCCTCGTCTTCATGCTACGTCCCGTTGCGAAGGTCGTTTTTGTTTACCCGTCGGCGCTTTGTAGCCACATATTTTGGCAAATTGCAGGCCACAAAATCAAACTATGCTAATTGTTTGTCACTCGGCTTTCGATTAAGCAAGTTAAACATGTAGTATAAAATGCACGCACGTAGCCACTTAACCATTAAGTGTATCAGCCGTCGACGCCCACAGCAGCAATTGACCTTATGGAGTAGTGGCCGGCAGACAATTAACAGCTTGTACATCATCATTAATAACATAATTAGCAGTCAGTCCGTCAATCACTGAATGCGGCGACCCATTCTAGCTCTGGGCCACTCACACACATACACACATACACACATAAGTAAATACATGTGTAGTTACACTTGAGATCTACGAAAAGCGCCAACGCACACTTAAGGTTCCAAGAGCAAGCGTCGAAATATTTGAAGATTGCGACTTTACAGTCGGCTGCTGCGGCTGGCTATGCTTTACCTTGGGAAAATCCGAGCAGTCAGCGTCAGACCGAGTCCAAATCATCAGTCAGTTAGGGTCGTCACCGCACACACACACACACAGCACAAGACAAAACAAACGGCAACGCGGAGCGCGCTCTCACTCTGAGTCTGGCTCTGCTTTACTCTCACTCTCTATCTTTCGCTTTCATTGATGTTGGCAGCGACGCTCGCGTCGTCGTCGGCGTCCACGTCGACGTTGGCGTTCTCAGCAGTTGCGTGCATTTTGCACAAGTGAGCTCTTTGAGCCGAGACTAAAGCTCAAGCTGAAGCTGTGACTGTAACTCTGCCTGAGCAGAGCTTTGCAGCAGCAGTGGCTCGACCGTGTCCCCACACTCACACACAAACTGTAGTACCTGCAGATAGACATAGTTACAGACCAAAGAGTTGCTGTTGACGTCTCTGCTGCTGCTGGCGTTGGCAGTGTGTGTGTGTGTGTGTATGTTTATTTTTTGCCCAAAAAAATTGTTGCTCGTTTTGCTGCTGCGCGGTTGGCGTCGCTGCGTTTCTTTGGCGCTTCGCATTCAAAATATAAATAGATGTGCATGTAGGGAAATGCGAATAGTGTTCATAGAAGACCTCATCGGAGGCACATTTCAGCTCTTTTGTTTTGACGCGCTGTTGGTGGTACAGGGATTCCAAGCATGAGATCCCTCAGTTTATTGGTTAGTGTCGTGTTAAATAATAAATCGAAATAACTGTGCATGTTGCTTCAATCCTGTACTAAGCAAAAAGTTAATTTGAATTTTAATAATTTTTGAGTGAATAAAATGTGCATTTGCTAAAAGCAAACAACAATAACTGAATAAAACAAGTGATTTTTGAAAATTCTTCGAAATGGAAAGTTTTCTAATTGATTCTGTGCGATTTTCTGCCGTCCACAGCTACTTAGCGCCAGCTGCGCGCTAATCCTTAGCATAGCCTACGCTCATCCGCCCCAAGGTGAGTGGAAGAAGAAGCTAACGTGGAAGGAGGATTGGGTGCAAGTGTGGAAGACGGTGAAGAAAGAGGCATGGGAAACGAAATGGAAAAAGGTTTCGGTGCCAATATGGAAGGAGGTTCAGGTAAGCAGACGGAGACAGGCACCCAAAGGATTCAAATTAAACAATGATGTGCATGGTGTACAGGTGCCCGTTTGGAAAGAGGAACAAGTGCCCGACTGGAAAATCGTGAAGAAGCCAAAAATTGAGGAACGGGAAGTGCCCGCCTGGAAAGACGTTAAAGTAGCCGAGTGGAAGAAGGTAACGAAACCGATCTGGGTGCCCACCAAGGTGGCCGTTTGGAAGGAAATCAAGGTGCCCGTCTGGAAAGAAATCCAAGTGCCCTTCTGGAAGGAAATCCAAGTGCCAGTGTGGAAGGAAGTACAGGTCGCTGACTGGAAGCAAATGTTCGAGCCACAATGGGTAAGAAGTTAACAACAAAATTTAAAAAACCCAAAAATCTAATCCTGAACCAAATCCTCTACTGATTGTTACCCATAGGTAAAAATGGGCATTCCTGGCGAAAAGTTCTTGGGTAAAGATCACGAGGGCTGGGAGTATACCAGTCACGATCTGTGGCGCAAGAAACTCGTGTGGAAGCCAGTGTGGAAGAAGGTCTGGCGCACCGAGAAGAAAGAGGAATGGAAAACCGAGAAGAAGGAGGAATGGCGCACCGAAAAGGTGCAGGAATGGAAAACCGAGAAGGTGCAAGAGTGGAAGCAGGACAAGAAACTGGAATGGAAAGACGAATGGGTGCAAGTGTGGAAGAACTCAAAGAAACAAATCTGGATCAAGGAGAAGCGCGAAACGTGGGTAGAGGAGAAGGTACAGATCTGGCGCACCGAAAAGAAACAAGTCTGGGCCACCGAGAAGAAGCAGGCGTGGAAGGATGAATGGCAATCGAAACAGGTGCCCGTCTGGAAGGAGGTCAAGGTCCAGGAATGGAAGAAGGTATGGAAGCCAGTGTGGGAAAAGGTCTGGGTGCCAACTAGCCATCACGGTCATGGCTGGGACTAATTAATTGCTCCCCCAAAAGCCCAACACATCGCAGAACTATGCGACAGCACTGATATATCTGATAACTGCCCCTGGCCACCAGTTGAAAACCCAAATCCAAAATAAATAATTCTCCATTTTTTTTGGTTAAAATTGTTAATACTTATATAAGTCCGCATTGGCATAAATCATTCATTGCAAAACATACACACACACACACCTAATGCATTTCGTTGACAAATTTGTATTCATTTTCCATTCATTTTCTCGAAATTCTTCCCGTCTCCACCTCTATTCTATACTCGATCTATATCTTAAGTGTACAAATTAGTCATGCTCGCGTTTGTCTCGAATTTATACAAATTTATTGATTGGCCCTTTGAAATTCAACTTCAATGAAGAATGAAGCTCAAAAATTGTAAATTAAAACAAGCAAAAGAAAAAAAAAACAAATGTTAAAGGTTTGTAAATATGTACCTAAGGCGAAAATCATAAACATGATCATAAATCAAATCATAAACTATTGTAAAAAATTTTATGTAAAGCGAAAAGATAAAAATACAAAAATCATAAAAAATAAAAACAAAACAATGAAAAAAAAAACTGAAATTCACTTTTAATTATGGACCACATATATGAGATTTCGGTACTTGAGGCAATGTACTTGAAAACTGAAAACTCGCCAAGTGCAGATTTGATGAAATCGGACTCCGGTTCCCTTTTACTTTCATTGGCCACATGGATTGCGCAAGAGCATCCGCAGCATGATCATCCATTGCCATTCCCATTCCCATTTCCCAGTTGCCATTAGATGGCCATTAAGGCGAAGATGCAACTCATAAAGTTTCGGGCCGCATGACACGCGGAAGTTGAGCTTAGATATGCGTCGCGCCCCGCAGCCGCCGATGCAGCACCCGCAACGAAACGAATCCAACCAAAAGGGGCAAGTTTTTTTGCACGATTGTTGCAGCATCAGTCAGCAATATTATACTGTGAGAGGCCAACAGCCAATAGCCAACAGGCAACAATCCATAGTCAAGAGCCAAAGCCAATGCATATGAACTTGCCGCAAAGCGATTGCGATAACAACTTGCAACTTGTAACTGCAAACTGTGTGCATCCGATGCTGATGCCAAATAAATCTCAAGGAAGCATCTCATCATCAGCCAGATAAGCAGCAACAATAACGCCTCACTTCCTGTTCAAGTTGAATGCTGAATGCAGTTGCGGTTTAGGGTTAACACAGGGTTGGTGAGGAAGGGGAGGGGGTGTGTGTGGGGGGGTAGAGCAAGCGCCTTCCCTGCTTTGCAGTTGCATTCAAACTGAAGTCCAAGTCACTCGGTCGCCGCTGTTGCAACATGTTGCTTTAATTGACTCGACTCGCTTCTCTGTGTTTGTGTGCCAAAAAAAAAAGAAGAAAACCAAAAAAAAAAAACCCGCTACCGACATAAGTAAAACACCTCCGCCCCTCTCCCACCCACCCAGAGCAGACAGCTGTTTGGCTTACATACGGAGTTGTAGTCAGGTCTAGTTAGTAGCCAGCGGCGACAGCAGCCGAGGAAGCAACTTGCAGCAGCTGCAATTGCTGTTAATGTTGCCGTTGCAGCTAATACTAAAACTAGACACCAGACGTCGCAGTTGCAACGATTAGGTAACTCTGCCATACCAACAACAGCAACAACATGGAATACATGCAGGCATAAGTTCGAGTTCAAGCAAACATTTAGGAGGAAGCGAGATGAAAGATATTTCTGTCTTTATTTTTAATGATACGACTTAGCCCATCGACACGTTCAAGCTGTACGCCCAATTTGTTGTGGCGGCAATTTAATTGGTGGGCGTGGCAAAACATATTTAAGACATGTTACATTTTGACACTTCATCTGAGACTATTATGTGATATTTGCCATGATGAGAGCTTCAATATATATTAAATCAAGTTATAGGAATCAAACAGACTTTAAATATTAATTTCATTTTATTCAAGGCAGTCAAATTTCAAATATTAATACAATAAGCGTGTTTTAACTTACAATCTATCAAATATCGTATATTTACTAAGCTAGAATAGTCATTTAATATTGACTAACTTGTATCGCAGCTTACAAACTTACAAGCTTACAAACTTACAAACTTTCTTCACTTTCACAACAGTTGTGGTATACTTTTTGATTGAATTGAAGCGTTTTCCCTAATGCGGCTTTTAGTGAGGGAAACTCCACTTGTCATCAATTATTTGGAAACAATCAATGTCGACACCCCATTAAATCAATGACACAGCTGCTGAAAATTGTGCTCAAGGTCTCCATCAGACTTTGAGGCCATATCAAAATCAACACAATGCCAAAAAAAAAAAGCTGTGACATGATTTCAAATCAATTTCCATAATTTCCAAAATAGACGAGTTGCATTGTGAGCACAGTTGCATTATGCAAAAATGTAAAATTCAATTTGTTAGTTTTTTCCATTGGCTGCGGCTTTTCTTTGTCTGTTTTACAAAATGTTTCATGTGTTTGTTTTAATTGATGCCGTTGTTGTTGCTGTTGCACACACACACACACACAGGCTTGTTACCTCGAGCGTAATCAAGCTGTTTGTCACTGCGAGTGCCTACTTGGTGTAGCCCCTAATTCAAGTACCCGCTGCAGTGCAGCTAATCTCTTAATTTCATCGCCTTCGCGCAACACGCAGCGTATGCGTAATGTCATGTTGATGGGCTGCCAATCAACGCAGTTGCAAGTTACGCACAGCCTCACGGCGTTTGATTTATGTCATGCAAAATTTAAATGTTTAATAGCAACAATAATAAACTGGACAAATCCCCGTCAGCGGCAACAAGCTAACAATTTACGCACAAGTGAAGCAAGACGCAGTCACCAACAGTTATTGATGTTGTTGTTGTTGTTGCTGTTGTTGTTGTTGTTGTTATTATTGTTGCTTTTGTTTTAACTGTTGCAGCAGCAGCAGCAGCCACCGCCGCATTGCACAAGCCGCACAATAACAAAACAAAACGAACGGATCCGAAACGTAAATTGAAAAGAAGTAATAAAAATAAATTTGATAAGCAACAAAAAAGAGAAAAAAGAAAAAAAAGAAACGAACGCAAAGTGAAAAAAAATGTAATAATAATAATATGTTATAATAAAACGAAAAATGCTTAGTGTAATAAATCTTTTGTTTACATACACACACAACGCATGAAATATTTATTTATTTATGTTTATATTTATCTCGAGTCGCTGCTCAGGTTCAAGACAACAACAACAGCAGCAACAGCGGCAACCACAAGAGCGACGACAGCAAGCCGTAAAAGTGGGAGGGAGACACAGCGAGAGAGGCACGTGAGTTACCTAAAGTGTTTGCTGCGAAGCGTGAAGCGGCAAGAGGTTGTTGCACGCATCAGCTGCAGATTAAGTTGATGCTGCTGCCACTGAGTTGATCTGTGCCGACTCTACGGTGCATGTGGGTCATTGATTTTCTCTGTCTGTCTGTGTGTGTGTGTTCGCAGAACTGGAGCAGTCCAATTTGTCATTAAGCTAAGCAGCAAGGTCGTCACTCAATGATGAAAGAAATGTAGTAATCATGCAGCAGCCACAACAGTCGCAACATATCCATGGCATAGCGAAATGCCAGCCCACGCCGAGTGCTGAAATGTGGGAGGGGAGAAACAATTAAAAGGCAGCCACGATTGCGTTGTCAGCCCATGCGGATTACATATGTATGTATGTGCATAACTTGTGGCATAAGTAGCATAAGCTCTAAGTATTAGCCACAAATAGCTCGAGCGCATTTGCGCCAAAACAAAAGACTTGGGCAACAAACTTGGTTGCCCAGGCGTTAAGCTAGCAAAGGGAAAATCGGCTGTAGGGAATGTCTGGCTAACTCTATCAAGAAGATAACACACTTAACGAAAATTTGGACAGTTTTTTCAATATAGCGAAAGAGCTACGCTAATCAATGTCTCTTTATTGATCTGATATGGGACTCTTGACATTACATCTCTTATGTTTCTTACATTCTACGACTTGTCGAATGTTGTCAAACTAAAGTCAGGTCAATTATAGTTAATAATAAACATGCCACAAAATAGCTAAATCGAAAAGAAACCGTTACATAAGAATAAACTGTAATTAAACAGACAAGCTCGTCATTACATTAAGCAGACATATGGCCACATGGAATAGCGGAATCGAAAGCATCAGAAAACAGGCTAAATAACAGCAAATATAACGCTACAAATTTTTGTTATATACAAGTATATGTACATATATTTATTTCCAAAAAAAAAAAATGTAGATACTCCAAATCAAAACTGGTCCAAGCTAATTTCGTTAACCGAATTGGAGCAGCTGGTGTTTGGCACGCCTCCATTGCTGACTTTGTAGTTTCATTCATTAAATGCAAATGGAATTTGCTGTCAATCATTGTTTTGTTACATTTGTGTTGTTTGGCCTCTTTATTTATATCTCTATTCTCTCCGGTTTCTCGAGTCTCCAGGGTTCGGGAGGGGCCAGGTAACAGGGGCCTGTGTATTTATTACAGCGCTTCAACGCAATTGCAGTTTACGACTTCCTCGAGCTGCATTATTATTAACCAGTTAGCAGTTGGCCGTCTCTCAGCTGATACGCTTAATGGCCAATATGTGACGCCTGCTTTGTCATGCACTGCTCGAAGCCCCATCGCCCTCTCCCCCCCCCCGCACAAACCACTCTGTCGCACTCCAACTGCAGTGGCCAGTAGCTAGCTTGTCGTTTGCCGCTTGTCGTTTTAACGTTTGACTGATCTTTTTTTTTTCTATTTGCGATTTTTCTCATTTTTTTTATATCTGTTTGCCTTCTTCATATATTAGCATGTTGTAATTTTTGTTATGCAGCTCCTCTAAAGGGGAGACAATGTGCAATTGTTAGGCGGCATCGCAATTGTTTTTTATTATTTTGCGAGCTTTACTACCAGCCACATAATTTGAAGTGGTTTGACGAGGTGTTTCACAGCATCGTTAACTGAATGTAAATGTTATAATAATGGGCGCTATGAATTTATCTTAAATACTGCTCAATTGCGTGCAACTCAAAGTGTTGACAAATTGCTCATTTCGCAATCTGCATTTATTAACATTGATCAAGCATAGTTATGCATTATGCATAGTTGACTTATTCAAGTCAACGTGGTAAAACCAATTTGCTTCTTAGTTTTTGCCTGAATGCATATTAACATTCTGATTCTGATCTTTGATATGATGCAATACCAAAACAGTAAAAGACTAACAAAGATTCAAAATGCCAGCCTCAAGCCTTCAAGATTGGTAAAGAAAATCTTCGACTTAAGGTAATCAATTACAAATTGTAGATAATGATTCGTTTAAAGAGAATAGAACATCACATGAATTTCTCTTAAAACAATGATTTAATTAACGTTATTTTCAATTATTCCAAAAATGTATTCATTCATTGATTTAATATTATTCACAAGCAATATTCAACAAATGAATGAAAGCATTAATTGTTTAATACGCGCCATCTACAGTTAAAATAATTAAGCTACTGCTTGTACGCTGGCGCCACCTACAGCAACATTATGCAAGCCAATTGATTTCCCCTTAAAAGTATGCTGCACTTTTGTAAGACAACGAAAAGCTGGCTGCTATAATAATTGAATAGAGCAAAAGACTTAAGCAACGAACTGAAGTGCACCACTTTGAACCACATTGACATTGATATAGCCCACAAATTGAACTGCCAGTCGATGACGCGGCCACTGCAGCTGGCAACCTGCAAAGCATTGTTTGAAAAACCATTTCGTGCCTCGTTGAGCTGCCAATTTGTATTAAACGAAAACAGATATAAATAAGTTAGTCGACTTATACAATCAGCATTGGCTTTTTGGCCGATTTGCATGTATGCACAATTGGCAAGCGTATCTGCAGCTGACTGACTGACTGACCAACTGAGTCGGCTGCAACTTTTGAAGCCGTATTTTCATAATTGAGCAAATAAATTGCTTAAAATCAAAGCCTTAACGAACTTGCATGAATTGTAAGTTGAGGCAAGTGAAGAATCCGCAGGAAACTAACTAGTGGTAACGCCACAATGTTTCACGGCCATAACGATTGCGCAATTGATTGCCAAACGGTCAACGCTCGCCAAGCAAAATGAACCAGTTTCATCAGTCAACTGAAAGATACCATATTACAATAAATACATATATCCAAATAGCGACTTGCATTTCCGTTTGCATTTGGCGCCCGTGCAGCTCGTTGAATTTAGTTTCTTATCAATTGAGCTGGGAGCTCCTCCTTCATTGTTGTTGCTCGGTTAGAATTTTTACTTGTCTTCCGACTCAAAATCACGTTTTCAACTTTGAATGTACAATTGATTTAGGGGCTAAACTATGATCAAAAAGCCCTCGCTTTTTGATCTGAGTTGAGTTTTGACGAAGTTATGGCATTTTGAAGTTTCGACCCATGCCCATATACCGATAGATCGATTTTCAGGCTAGAATTTTTACTTGTCTTCCGACTCAAAATCACGTTTTCAACTTTGAATGTACAATTGATTTAGGGGCTAAACTATGATCAAAAAGCCCTCGCTTTTTGATCTGAGTTGAGTTTTGACGAAGTTATGGCATTTTGAAGTTTCGACCTATGCCCATATACCGATAGATCGATTTTCAGGCTATAATTTTTACTTGTCTTCCGACTCAAAATCACGTTTTCAACTTTAAATGTACGATTGATTTAGGGGCTAAACTATGATCAAAAAGCCCTCGCTTTTTGATCTGAGTTGAGTTTTGACGAAGTTATGGCATTTTGAAGTTTCGACCTATGCCCATATACCGATAGATCGATTTTCAGGCTAGAATTTTTACTTGTCTTCCGACTCAAAATCACGTTTTCAACTGTAAATGTAAGGTTGAATTAGGGGAAAACTATGATCAAAAAGCCCTATGTTTCCCGACTAAAATAACAGGCGAACAGAAATGTTTAGTTAAACGATTTAATTGTTGAATAACCTCAAATACACGGTCTTCAAAGTATGCAACAATTTCTTTTTAATTTAGCATTTAAATCGAACCGCTTAAAAGTATGCAACCCTTCGGCAGTCAGATGATCGCACCTATCATTCAACCACGGTTTCATTTATTATTAAGTTGGGCCGAATCCTGGCGGTACTGCAATACCAGGCCAACCCGCGACAGAGGTGGAGCAAGCTCCTAGCCCGCCGTCTACTTCCAAAAATCAGTTTAACAGTAAGCAGTACAGCTCTGCCGTCTTCCTGGATATCCAGGCTATAATTTTTACTTGTCTTCCGACTCAAAAGAACGTTTTTAACTTTAAATGTACGATTGATTTAGGGGCAAAACCATGATCAAAAGGCCCTCGCTTTTTAGTCTGAGTTGAGTTTTGACGAAGTTATGGCATTTTGAAGTTTCGACCTATGCCCATATACCGATAGATCGATTTTCAGGCTAGAATTTTTACTTGTCTTCCGACTCAAAATCACGTTTTCAACTTTAAATTTACGATTGATTTGGGGGCTAAACTATGATCAAAAAGCCCTCGCTTTTTGATCTGAGTTGAGTTTTGACGAAGTTATGGCATTTTGAAGTTTCGTCCTATGTCCATATATCGATATACCGATTTTCAGGCTAGAATTTTTACTTGTCTTCCGACTCAAAATCACGTTTTCAACTTTAAATTTACGATTGATTTGGGGGCTAAACTATGATCAAAAAGCCCTCGCTTTTTGATCTGAGTTGAGTTTTGACGAAGTTATGGCATTTTGAAGTTTCGACCCATGCCCATATACCGATAGATCGATTTTCAGGCTAGAATTTTTACTTGTCTTCCGACTCAAAATCACGTTTTCAACTGTAAATGTAAGGTTGAATTAGGGGAAAACTATGATCAAAAAGCCCTATGTTTCCCGACTAAAATAACAGGCGAACAGAAATGTTTAGTTAAACGATTTAATTGTAGAATAACCTCAAATACACGGTCTTCAAAGTATGCAACAATTTCGTTTTAAATTAGCATTTAAATCGAACCGCTTAAAAGTATGCAACTCTTCGGCAGTCAGATGTTCGCAGCCATCATTCAACCACGGTTTTATTTATTATTACGTTGGGCCGAATCCTGGCGGTACTGCAATACCAGGCCAACCCGCGTCAGAGGTGGAGCAAGCTCCTATGAAAATAAAAATCAATATTTCACATATGAGCGCTTTTTTCTTCGAGTTTTCATATTGTTCCCCCACTCAAAATAGCAGGCGAACAGAAATGTGTAGTTAAACGATTTAACTGGTTTCATTTATTATTAAGTTGGGCCGAATCCTGGCGGTACTGCAACATTAGGCCAACCCGCGACAGAGGTGGAGCAAGCTCCTATGAAAATAAAAATCAATATTTTACATGTGAACCCTTTTTTCTTCGACTTTTCGTATTGTTCCCCGACTAAAATAACAGGCGAACAGAAATGTTTAGTTAAACGATTTAATTGTAGAATAACCTCAAATACACGGTCTTCAAAGTATGCAACAATTTCGTTTTAAATTAGCATTTAAATCGAACCGCTTAAAAGTATGCAACTCTTCGGCAGTCAGATGTTCGCACCTATCATTCAACCACGGTTTCATTTATTATTAAGTTGGGCCGAATCCTGGCGGTACTGCAATACCGGGCCAACCCGCGACAGAGGTGGAGCAAGCTCCTAGCACTCCGTGTACTTCCAAAAATCAGTTTACCATTTGCTGCACCAAGTTCATCGAGTAGTACAGCATGTCCTCGAGGCCCTGGAAAATAAGCAGTACAGCTCTGCCGTCTTCCTGGATATCCAGGCTATAATTTTTACTTGTCTTCCGACTCAAAATAACGTTTTTAACTTTAAATGTACGATTGATTTAGGGGCAAAACCATGATCAAAAGGCCCTCGCTTTTTAGTCTGAGTTGAGTTTTGACGAAGTTATGGCATTTTGAAGTTTCGACCTATGCCCATATACCGATAGATCGATTTTCAGGCTAGAATTTTTACTTGTCTTCCGACTCAAAATCACGTTTTCAACTTTGAATGTACAATTGATTTAGGGGCTAAACTATGATCAAAAAGCCCTCGCTTTTTGATCTGAGTTGAGTTTTGACGAAGTTATGGCATTTTGAAGTTTCGACCTATGCCCATATAACGATAGATCGATTTTCAGGCTATAATTTTTACTTGTCTTCCGACTCAAAATCACGTTTTCAACTTTAAATGTACGATTGATTTAGGGGCTAAAGTATGATCAAAAAGCCCTCGCTTTTATATCTGAGTTGAGTTTTGACGAAGTTATGGCATTTTGAAGTTTCGACCTATGCCCATATATTGATGGATCGATTTTCAGGCTAGAATTTTTACTTGTCTTCCGACCAAAAATCACGTTTTCAACTTTGAATGTACGATTGATTTAGGGGCTAAACTATGATCAAAAAGCCCTCGCTTTTTGATCTGAGTTGAGTTTTGACGAAGTTATGGCATTTTGAAGTTTCGACCTATGCCCATATATTGATGGATCGATTTTCAGGCTAGAATTTTTACTTGTCTTCCGACTCAAAATTACGTTTTCAACTTTGAATGTACGATTGATAAAGACATAATTCATGCAGTTTGCTGTGTTTATTGAATGCGACGTGATTTGAAATTTCTATGACAATTCAATTGTTTGGTTGGCGGCGAGTTTGTGCTCAAAGTCATTTTGGTTGCCACAGCCGATTGGGGTCACACTGAAATTGCATTTGCTGGTGACCTTGAGAGCGAACGCAACATTAGCTCAATGCTTGACTCCAACTCGGGGGCAGCTCAAGTCGAAGCTCACACCGGAATACGTTGGTGATATTTGTTGGGTGGCAGGGTCAAGTCTTAAGTCTTGTGTTGCCGTATTACCTCTTGTGACCTTGAGGCTGCAACTTGGAGATGGATACGTTCGTGTCGTTGACCTTGGTGAACTTGAAACAGTTGTTTAATTGGGCAATGTCTGCGACATATTTTAGGGAAGTTCGAGCGCGAATATCGTTGCAGATAGGGAAGTGAGCGCAACGGGCGTGCAATTAAAATGCCACAATCTGCTGGCCAGTCAAAGCTGCCATAAAAGTGCACAACAGCTGCAGCAACATCAAGAAAAATCGCAACTACCGCAACAAGATGTCGATTGGCTTAGGTGCGTCTGAGTTTTTTGACTTGTTTGGTTGTCAGTAATCGTAACGCTAAAGTGGTTCAGTCAGCTGCCCAAAAAGCGGCATTTGATTATTTTGGTCACCGAACAGGAAGCCAAGTGTCAATCGGAAGTAAAAGGCGCAGGCGCAGCCTCAAAACAGTCTACCAAAAAGGTGCCACAAACAAATATGTGAATTATTCACTGGTATGTAAATTAAACTGTCTCCACACCCCAATTTCTTTTTTTTTTCCTTCAGATTGTGTCCCCTTGCTATTTGAGTTATCTACTTGGCACACGCCCACGCCAGCGATTGGCCAATTTCTGCAATCTTTGTGGAAATTCAATTTGGGCAAAGTGCAGGAAGTGCATGCCAAAACGCTGCTTCAATCACAGACACAGACATAGGCCCCCAAATAGTTAACACACTGTGACTGATTACAGCCACGATATGGCCAGCAATTGGCCAATCCATATGCCTGGAATAAATGATGAACAATCAACCTATTTGAATTTGGCGCGGTGTCGGAAAAGTAAAAGTGGTTCAACTGCTGATCGCATCAGGTTTATCATCATCATCATCGTCATCGTTAAATGCGTCGCCTGCCATAACACATCATTCAACATTCAGACTATCGTGCCACAAAAAAAGAAGTCATGAATATGGCCAGACATAAGCCGCGGGACCATTGCCATGCATCAAACACTTAAGTCTGTCATCATCGTCATCATCATCATCATCATCAGACATCGTCTTTATCTTGTTACGCATTTCATTTGCACTGCCACTGGCATCCAGTTCCAGTTGCAGTTGCTCGGCTCAGGTCCAACGTGTTGTCTACTTCCTGAAACGCATGCTGCGCTGGCCGAGGTTTTACTTGTATCGCACTTTAATGAATATTAATATTAGTTTAGTATTTATTTGGTGCGAATCGTGTGCATTCAACTGGATCTGTGGCCTGACGCTGTCGTTTCATTTCCTCATGTAGCAGCTGCATGGTCATATACATACATATATATTAATGCATCTCAATCTCTTAAGCGAAGCCTTTGCAGATGTGGCCACTAAAATGAGGAAACGCTATCGTTATTATTTATTTTAAATGCCTGAGGGAAGCCCATAATACCAACCGTTTAGCATTATTATAAATGGGCTATTTTCATCTAAGGTATTTTTTTATAACACTCACTTTTCAAGTGCTACAATTTATAGCAATTTTAGTTTGTTAAGCTATTTATTTTTGGGCACGATTACAAGCAGTAAAATATCATAAATCAAGTACTTAGACTGAAAATTTATATCTACTTAAAGTCGAAATAAATAAATGTTATAAAGAGCAGGAAATAGCCGTCAGGGAATACCACTAACATAGACAGTTTATTTAAAAACTGATTGATTTCAATTTTCTTAAACCTGTTGCATAAGTTATTGCCTTCTGTTTTGACCACCGATATGGCCTAACTATAACGGAACCACGCTGCCACACGCATGCGAAACATGGAACTCAGTCGGAGAATGGCCAAGTCTCTGCTCATTGGCAAGAAACCAGGCGAATTGTTAAAACTAAATCAACATGCAATTGCTAACTTGGCTTTGGCAATGTAGCCAACCATTTAAAGAGCGCTGCTTGAATGGAATTCCGCATGTTTTTCAGTTTTCAAATATGTGCAAAGTGAAACAAAAGATGCAGGAAATAAAAGAAAAGAAAAAAAAAACGTTGAGCCACTAAACGACTAATTACAGGGATTGCCAAGCGTTGCCACATTGTTGCACATGGAAGAATGCAGGTGGACAGGGGACAAGTTTTAATTGTTGGTTTGTTTAGATCCCATTTGGCAGGCAACGCAAGCGATTGCCCTTAACCGAGTTAGAGCGCCAACTATGGCTTACAAATTACATTAAAAATCACTAATTGACTTAAACTGTGCCCAGTCCCTAAAGTGCCATCCAGTTGGTGGTCGCACTGCCACTGTGTGGTGTGCACATCACCAACGCCACACGAACGTGACGGCCTTCGCGCCGTTATTATTGAACAAGAATTCCCAAAACAAATAAACCAGTAACAGTAAATAAATGGAGACATATACGTATAATAGATATTTAGATATAAACCCACAACTAAAGACGCAATGTTGCCATACAAATTTTGTTTTGGTTGATTTTCCACTTCGTGCTATTAATTTGCATTACGCCAGTGATGTTGTTGTTGTTGTTGTTGTTATTGTCATTTTGGTTTTTGCTTTTTTCAATAAGATTTATGGCATTTATTGCCATAAGCTGCGACTGTGATTACAACATTTGGATCAGCGCCTGCAGCTGGTTCACACCCCGCCTTAGCAGCGCCTTCAAGCTGCAGTCACGTCGCGATCAACATTAACTGCGCGAAGAGATGGTGGGAGGGAGAGAGAGAGAGAGAAGAGTGGGGGAGATCTTGCCGGCACGACTCTCTGTGCTCTTCAAACGGAGCGTAAGCTGAGCTTTTTAACGGACCAGCGAAAAGCTCTCGTTTGTGTTATTGTTTACACACGAAACCGTTATCAGAATTCAAGGTCTTCGGCTTCTGCAGCGAAGCGCTCTCGTTTTAGTTTTCGTTTTCGTTTTCGTTGGCGCTCTCATTTCACATTTCTTGGCGCCGGCAGCACCTGTACGCCACCGTCTATTTAACCTGGCTTCCCAACCTATAATGCGACAGTCAGTTCCACGAAAGTGGCCCAGAAAGTTGCGCGCGTTGCCCACCAAGCGAGTGGTGCCCCCAAAAAGGAGTTAAACTTTGTCTTTGTCCAAGTGAATTTGTGTTACCATTTTGGTGTAGGGCCAACACCCAACACTACGTTAAGCGGGAGCCATGAGGATCCAGCGGCATTTTGTGGTAATTACCAAATATGTCAGCGAGTGTGAAAGATAGTGTGAAATGCATGTGTTGTTGTTGTTGTTGTTGTTATTTGTTTTATCTTGGTATAGCCAGCCAAGTGAAACTAATGGAATACAATTTTGTCAGTAAAGTGCAGTTTTATAATAGTTGCCTAAAATGTGTTTACGACACTGCGACAAAGATGAGCACATACATATGTATATGGAAACATATGTAAATTATGACGGCATGCTTCACATATTTCTTTCTCAGCGATGTTGAACATTGCAAAATGCAAACTTAATTTGGGCTTTAAAGTTGCGATGTGAAGAAAGTAATTGAATGCGTACAATAAACATATTTTAGTCATGGTGAAGCAATTACTATACTTACTTATGGTAATTACTACGCAACTAAATAAATAATTACTTCGCATTACATAAAAAGTGTTTTCTTGATTCTTCAATAATAATTACCTTCAATTTTATCTCTATTAGCATCGAAATTTATTATTTCAGTTACTCAATAATGTTTGGAATCGATTGAAATATTTGTGAAGAATTATTCGAAAGAAAAAAGCAAAAATTTGTCTGCAGCTTATTATATATATTTTTGGCTTATATTATTTTAATAAAGTTTACTAAAATGTTAGAAATGTTAGGTAGAGAAAAAGTTTGTTATCAATTTCACTTGTTAATAAAAAATAGAAAACTTATAAACAATTAAAAAGTCCCTTTTGTACTTCACATGCGATTTAATAGACTATTGTATATTATTGCTTACTTATCTCATAGATTATGTTTAGATGTAAAGTTAAAAATATGTATTTTGATTGAAAATGTTAAATGCATGTCAAGCTAATTTCCATAATCGATTTTCCAACTTGCACACTTTCCTGCCTAGATAATTGTCGCTCGTCAACGGCACGATATTTAAGCCTATCCGTGTTTTTCCTCTTTTCCAACTTTTTGGCCTTTTCAATCAGTTTGAGGCGCATTGTCAACAATTAAAAGCGCACAAAGATGACAACGCGATGTTTTCATTAGCGCTTCGCCTTCGAAATGCAATGGGCTCTTTTCCCTCACGATCGATGATCCAACGCGCAGCAGAAACCAGTCGAGTCAAGATAGGAGACGGCATCACTTGTGACTAGTGCCAAGTGACTTTCACTGCTTACCGACTGCAAAAATTGTGACGCCTGAGCCAGCTGCGCACGCAGCCTAACACTTTAGGCCACAATTAGCACCCCTAGTGCAAGTGATGAGATAATTTTTTTGCCGGTCGCTAATTTCCATTTCATAATCGGATCGTGCGCAGATTGATTGGCTTTTAAATTAAAGAAATTATGATTTTGTGAAATACCCATGCCCAAACATGACAATAAATTAACGCCAAACGCTTTGACCTCCTCAGCACTACCAAACATAGAGCTTTATACTTGCAACAGCGGTGACGCCAACGCCTACGCCTCGTACTGATCCCTAAAAATTTGCATAATGAAAACACAATAATTTTAGCCATATAAAGAAAGAGGGCAGGCCCAAAAGATAATTCCAAAAACACACAAAGTTATTGTGACCTACAGCCAGGTCAGGCTTCACTGACGCAACATTTCACTCTTGTTTTTTGTCTCACTGTCAATGGACTTTCAGTCCAAACAATGCAAAAAAAAAAAAAAAACAACAGCATCAATACGTGGAGAAGGGGCCTAACTGAGTCGACGACTCGCTGACCCAGTTAAAACCTGTTTTTGGCTTTTACGCTTCATATGAAGAATATTTAATTAATTAACATAATCGTTGTGAATTCGCGTTGTTCCCCAAATGGGCAAGTTCGTTGCCTAAGTCTTTTGTTTGGTTGACTAATACTGAATCGATATTGCTTCGCTTGCAGTTGGGCTTGCTCGGGGCGCTCTCTGTGGCCACCGGAGGCAGCCATGCCAAAGCTGTGGCAGATCAACAGACAGCCGAGTCCCAAGTGAGCGGCAAGAGCGTCGCACAGGCACGCACCGGCCACTTCGGCCTGGGTCTCGATGTCGGCATTGATGAGCATGAAGTTCACGAGCATGTGCACCATGACCACCACGAGCACCACGAACATCACGATCCGGGCTATTGGAAGAAGAAAGTCACGTGGAAGGAGGGCTGGAAGAAGATATGGAATCCAGCCAAGAAACAAATCTGGAATCCATCGTGGAAAAAGGTGAGTGCTACAACATATTTGGTGGCATTCCTTATGTCAGATCTCTGCTATTATATTTACAGATATACAAGCCACATTGGGTTAAGGTGCCTGGCTGGAAGGAGATTCAGGTGCCCGCATGGAAGCAAATATGGGTAAGTCACAGCTGGCAGAGTTTTTATTTTTACAGTTTTTTATGATTCGCGCATATTTTATCAAAGGTGCCACATTGGAAAGAGATTTTCGTGCCCGCCTGGAAGGATATTCAGGTTCCCGATTGGAAGCAGTATTGGACACCCGAACTAGTCAAGGTAAAGTTCAAGATTTCAAAAAACCAATTAAGCATAATTATATATTTAAATTTTCTTCAGGTTGGCATTCCAGGCGAAAAGTTTTTGGGCAAGGATCACGAAGGCTGGGAATACACTAGCCACGATTTGTGGAAGAAGAAAGTTGTCTGGAAATCACATTGGAAGAAAATCTGGAAGCCAGCTAAGAAACAAATCTGGGTGCCTGATAAGAAACTGGAATGGAAGGAAGCGTGGAAACAGTACTGGAAACCAGGCAAAAAGCAAATCTGGACCGACAAACTAGAGTGGAAGGAAGCCTGGAAACAGATATGGGTGCCTGGCTGGAAGGAAATTTGGGTGCCTGGCTGGAAGAAAATCTGGAAGCCAGTTGTCATCTCCGAATGGTTCCCCACACCCGATCACCATCACGACATTGGCTGGGATCGCAAAGACACCGTGGACGCCAAATCAAATGACAAAGTTGTGTGGAAACGCGACGACAGCAACGCAGCAGGCGCAAGGCCAACGCAACTGCAGCCGGTGACCAGTGCAGATTTCCAAGCTAAAACGCTGGAGGCAGCCAAATCGACGGCAGCCGTTGCAGCCGACGGTGCCACAACACAGCCATTTAAGTTTCCGGGCGCGTAGGACGCCATCGAATATACATATATTATAATATGAGGAAATGCCACACGCCCAGTTCCAAGCTCCTTGTAAATAGTTGTAAACCAGTCGTTAGCTAGTAAGGCCTTCATTTTGCTATTGGCAACCACTTAAATTATCAGTAGACATAAAACAGCGTTTAATTAACAAATAAATAAACAAACAAACATAAATAAATACTTAATAATAGGTGTCAGTCTTTGAGGCCTAGCTAGAGTGCAGCTGCTGTTCATCCTGCTTCTGCTGCTCCCAGGCACCCGGTGCCGGCGCATTGGGCAGCGGCACCCACTCGGTTAATATGGTAGGTGTCCACACTTTCTTCCAAACCGGCTCGTAAATGCGTTTGGTCCGCCAGTATTTCACCCACCTCGCATTCCAGGTGGTCCTATTTGTCCAGAAGCCGTCCAATTGTGGATCGGCTGTATCCGTATGACGCACACTACACAATGGCAATACAGGAAGTGCGCCGGCGCCGATTAGGTGAAAGTCGTTTGGCTAGACAAGTATTGCGCAATCACAATCCAAAACACTTACATGGTCGTCGTCTTGCCGCCCACACTTTCGTCAATGGTCAAGCAGAGCAGCAGCCACAACAAGAGAAGTGGCAAAGCCAGCACACAAATTGGACGCCCATTGCTATTGGATTTGGTGTGCAATGTCATCATCCTGCCAACACTGGCACTGTTCGCGTCGCTATCTCCAATTGTGGACCCTTTCATGTTTCGCAACTGACTGACGCGATTTGAAACTTTTCTCTTAACGTTAAATAGCTCCACATGCTGCGGCACCACTTATTAACATTCGTGCAGCGTGCAGCGTTCAAATGAATTGCAAATTCGAGCAGTTTGCACGAGCAATGCGTGAAAATCGTTATAAATAACGTATGCGGCATTATATAACATCTTTAAAACTGCGATAGTTTTGTTGTAGTTGGTTTTTAATAGACGTTTTTTTTTTTTGTTGTTTTTCATTGTTGCTGCATTTCTTTTATGCTTAAGGTAAAATTAGCAAATCAAATGTGTGTATGTGTGTGTGTGTGTGTGTGGATGACAATGCTTAAATAAAATGTCTAAAGTAAGTGTGTAAAGTAACTGTTACCCATAGTTAACATAAATTTCGTTTGTTTGTGTTTTAAGAATCGAAGATGTATTGTCTATAGAACATGCAACATTTTAAACTAGATGCTTATGATGAAACTTACATATTAACCCTAGCATGCAACATACATATATAGTGTATACATTTGATAGCAATATTTGTTCTATGTTTAAAGCCTATAATTTTCGTTTGTAGTATGCGTTGTGTATATGTTTTCATTATTTGTAGTTTTTGATTCTTTGTTACAAAGTATTTAAGCAAACGTCCCATTAGACACTTGGAGTATAGAAATTAATTCATTAATTTAATAATAGTTAGTTAGACTTGGCCTAAGAAAAGGCGGTACAAAGTTTTCCATAAATGTGCAGTTGCATTGCTTCTATAGTATAATATAAATATAAATCGCTTTTCATTTAAAAATTAATATGGCACAAATAGCGCATATGAACATACAAAACAAAAAAATTAAATATGTCGAAATGGTATTCTGTTTTAATGCTAATTACATTACAAGATACAAAACAAACACAGTAAACACATTGCTCAAATTAAAGATACACAGAGAGTTACGCACAGGACAAAAATCAATCGATAGCCACAGCTAGTAATAAGTGAGAAATCGGCTTAAGAGTCTAGATACATATAATCCAATATATATATTATTTGCTGCGACTATGCTAATATCATTATTTATTGCTATTGTTTTCGAGTGTCTGTGTTCTTGAGTGTGTTCCTGTACTGCTTCACCATTAACTTCATTATCTACTTCGTATTCTGTTCGCTCTGCTAATCTGTCAGTCTTTTGAAATACCATTTGAAATCGTTGCATTTGCAAATTATAATTTGTTCGTTAGTTTCATTGTTTGCGGTTGATGTGTGGTGTTTTTTTTTTGTTTTTTGTTTTTTGGTTTTTTATGTGTGGTGTTCTATCAAGCAGAGAGCTGCGGGAATGTTCTGTGGTAGTTGTGGTGGTTGCAACATGACATCGTGAGTAAGTTAATAGCTACATAACTAAACCTAATTGTTGAGTACATTATTTGATTTTCGAGAGGGTTGGTGGTGTCCGGCGCTGACTCACTCGAAGGACATCAGATTGGCAGGCAGAGGCTTTGGCACGCGCGTCGTTGCCAGCTTACAAATGGCGTTCGTCCACAGATGCGTCATCTGCGGACTGTCTGTGCGAAATTTGTAAACGGTGCCCAGGGTGCGGTGGTATATCTCAAAGGTGTTCTTATGTTTCGTGTTGTCGCTAACTTGGGCATACCAGCCCTCCAGGGGGCACACCTTGCACGGCTCACGCTTGAAGTCGCCACGGTCGCTGCCCTTGAACGACTTGGGCGGAAAGTAGACGAGCGAATTGGCCCATATCTGCACCCAGTAGCGTTGCCAGGAGGCCACCGCCGGTTTGCGGCCCTCCTTCTGCACGGTCTTGCGGCGCAGACAGCCCTGCATCGCAGCTGCTGCCTCCGGTGACATCAGATCGCAATTACTGCCCGTAAAGTCGCAAAGATTGCCCTCGGCACTCTCCAGCGAGGTCAGATCCGCATTGGACAGAGCATCGCTCTGCTCCAGCACGGAGTCGTCGAGCAGATGATGACGAGGCTGTTGCACCGCTGTATCGTGCTCCAGGTGCAGGTGATGCGGATGTCCATCGCAGTTGTTCGGCGCAATTTTACCAAAGATGCTGCGAAAACAAACATAAAATCGATTTTAGTGTTAAATGTGAACAATTAGGGCCAAAACGTATACACACAAGGGGGCGTCATGCAGGCAAGCATTTAATATGGCATAAACAAATTGTACCAATGTAAGGCAACAAAGAGCGCGTCTGTATGAGAGATTGCAAGTGTGATGTATATGTGGGGCAGATGAGCTAAATCAAATGAAAATAGTTCGCAATTCATACAAATTATTTACACCCAAAGCATAAGAGAGGCAGAAAGCGTGTGTTGTGTTTTTGTTTAAGTTAATTCCCTTGCTGAGCATTCAAATATATATATATATATATATATACTTAATCAGATTAGCACTTCCTTCAAAAATTAAACTCTTGTATGAAAAATTATTTTCAACAGCGGACAAATAAACAAAAAAATATAATATAGCATCATAGCATCATAGCATATGCAAGGGTATTTCAACTTCGGCATGCCGAAAATAATTGTTCATTGTGTTTAGTTGTTTTTGCTGTTTGTTTGTTTGTTTTTGGTCTTGTTTACATGGAAGCATTTTAGGTTGGGTCCGTGCACAAACTGATAGAAACTGATAATGTTAGAAAACAGCTTATTAAATATCCTAGCTACGGTCTACACTGTTGGGGGCACTCACCGGCGGCATCTGCAGCGCTTGTTAGAGATTGTGCCAATGCCCGGCGCAATCATCACAATGCAGCACTGGCACCGTTGTGCAAAGTTGCGCGGCAAGCTGCTGCTGCGAAATCTAGTGTGCCACCAATGGAGGCAGTTACGGTAACATATACAAATATACAGAGTTACGGATACAAAGATACAGAACAAAAGCAAAGCACAAAAGCATAAGTGAGACAACAACCATAATAATAATCACATTAAGATTAATAGTAACGTTTGATTAGGACCCCCATGGTTCAGTCCAATAGCGCAGTGAGTTTTGTGTCGAGTGGTGGTTAAAAAAGAAATTCAAAGTTTTTTTTGTTTTTTGTTTTTGGGACGAGACACGAAAAGTGTTTGTTGGCAGTTAGAAAATGCGCGCAAAGATTTGATTTATGGCTGCTATGGGGAACTTACTTCGTGCCCAGGCTGCGGCATTTGCGGTGGCCGGGCACAAATTTGGTGCCGCTGGCCATGCGCATGGAGCCAATTGTCTTGGCTGGCGATAGATTTAAACAGCCCAACGCTGGCGTCACAGATTCCACATTAAATGATTCCTTGGAGCTGCACGACGACGAACTGGGACCAGAGGGTGAGGCGGGTTCCAGGCTCAGCGAGCGTCTGTTAAATTATAGAAAAGATTTAGTTTCTGCCATGTTCGATGACAAGTTTTATGAGTCGCCTTACTTGTACTGGTCCTCCTCGAATATGTTCTGCAACTCCTCAATGTAGCGTATGGACGTCAGATACTTCTGTGTGGACTCGTGCGGATGTATGTGATGATAATCCGACTGCTGATAGTTGGAGATGACGCGCAATATGTTGTTCATCTTGTTGCGTCGCTGCTCCGGCTCCAGGCCGCCCTTGTGCGGATGCGCCAGATCAATGTAAATTAAATCGGTGAGAAATAGTCCCAAATACGGTATGCACGGCAAACGCAGACTTTCCAAATACGAGCGCAGATTAGACCAATTATTTTGATCGCTGAATATATCGCTGAGCCGCTCAAACGACTGCCGATCCTTTTTGGACAGACAGGCCCAGGTTTTCTTCAGACGATAAATGCTGGCACTTTGCATGGCAGAAATGATTGCAAACAGCGAGTGCAGATTGTTCAACTCGTGCAGTTTCTTGGCCACCTGAAATGGGCATGTGATTGAGAGGTGTTAATGAAAACAAAATATAGAACAGTGAACTGTGACTATAACTGACTTTGAATATATGGTCTCTAATACGATAATCTCTACAAGTGAAAAACAATATAATCTACTATTATCACACGTTCAGTAGTGTCGCTATTCATTGTTAACATTTCTTATTGCAATTAACAAACAATGAAGCTGGCAAAAAAAAGAGTTTAAATTGGCTTCAGCTTAATGCTTTTCGATGCATACACATATTTTGACACTACTAGTGTATTATAAATTCCATTGTGTTGCGCAAACAAGCTTCACTCTTCAATTGAGTGACTACAATTAATCTCCCGTTTGATATTTTGCCTGGCATCAATTTAATCGTAGTTTTTTTTATCAGCACCCACCTTAATGAAGTGTGTCATGACCTCTGCACGCTGCTTGGGCTGTTCGCAGTTCAGGATTTCCTGCACTGTCCAGAAGCTGGTGTGATTGAAGCGCTTGGTGAACGCAACAATGTTGGGCGTGACCACTTGCTTGTCCTTTTTGGTCCAGGCACAGCTGCTCAGCTCATCGGGCTGTATGAGGGCAAAGACGGGAAAGTCGAGCAGAGTTATCTGATTTGCCAGCAGATCGGCGGGAACACGCAATGCACTCAAAATGACCGCATCCAGTTCTTTGATGGAGCCATGCGACGGCAGACTCTGAGACTTATTCGCTGGCGCTGCGGTTGTACTGCAAGTGAACAATTGCATATATATTTATAAATTGATTGCACAAAGCGTTTGCTCAACTTACGCTATGCTGTAGTAACAACCCGGCGAGTCTGGCGATGAGCTAAAGCTAGTCAAGCAGCCAATGGAGTTCTTGCGACGTGAGCTCTTTATATTCAGCGTTTTGCTGGCCGGCTGCTGTGCCTGAATTTGTTCTGCTCGCAGCTCTTTTTGTGCCTTCTCCTGACGCAAACAGGCCATGGTGTGTGCATTGCCAGTGGAACCACGTTGCTTCATCAACTGGCGTATCAGCTGCGGCGATGATTGCTGCTGTTGCTGACACGGCGACAGCGTGGGGGAGGTCTTGACATAACTCTGTCCGGCATAAGCCACATAGTCCGCTGTGGGTTTTCTGCTCAGCTGTGGAGTAATTTTAGGATATAAGTCAAGGATTCAGTTAGAGGGTGCGGGCAAACTTACTTCTGAATAGCGCAGATTATCCGTGGACAGATCGCGCGATATTTCCGAATAGCGCATCATGGCAATCGTTTCAGTCGTTCAATACCCGCTTTGCCGACACTCTGTGAATGAATGGAGTTTAATTAGGTGTATGTATATTTATTTAAATATTTTTTACTTCTGTGAAAACTGTGGTTTATGCTGAGTAACTTTTGTGTCGTTGCACCGTGCTCGCGGCAGCCTTTTTGTTTACTGAAACTTATTTTGTGCTGCGGCTGCAACAAAAGTCACAATGCAGAACAACAATAACAAGTAGCATTAAAACACAAAAAAAAACTGGCGGCTTCAAGCTTCAGCCAATGCAGCGTGTGGCACGCTTCGCTGCTCAATTTCCACAGCGGCGGACAATGTGAGTCACGCGGCAAGCGGCACGAAAAGACCTGGATCTGGTCTTTTATGGCGGCAGCAGCAGCAGCAGCGGCTACTGTTGTAGCTGTCGATTTGCTTTTTGGGGGTGCCAATGCACCACAAAACAAAAAAAAAAGACAACAACAACAACAGCTACAACAAGCTAACGATATGCACAGAGTCAGCGGAAAGTTTAGGAAGAAAGAAAAACAAGTCACCAAAACGGTCAATGAACCCATAGAATGCAATGCGAGTCAGATAGATACAGAGAGAGAAACCCCATTTAGGCCCTATCTGATGACCAAATAAATAACCTTGTTTAATAGCTGCACACATGCGTGTAGATATTTCGACATACGTATATAGAAAGCTATATGTATGATATATGTATGCCACACATTTCTCAAAGACTGTCTGACGGCGACCCCGTCTAATTAATTTCAATTAAGTCATAATCATTCCACAGCAAATGCTGATCACATGCAATGACGCTCACATTTGCCAACGCCAAATGCTTTGCTTTGCCTTTCCGTTTGATTCGATTAGTCGGTCTGGCCCAAGGGAGAAATATGTGTATATATACACATATATATAGTATGATTTTTAAAATGGACAAAGCGACCGCGAAAAAAGGAAGCCATTTATATATACACTTATATATATATATATATACTACAATATATACTACAAGTATATATATAAGTCACATGGCGAGCTCTTATCGATGGCTGCTGAAAGCGCATAAAAACAATGAGAAAAGTTTTGTTTATCATTTCAAAATTTTGCAAGAATTCAAGAGAAACATATCCGAAGATTGCGTGTTTAAACTGTTTCTCTATACTACGTGCCAAATGAGAAAAATTTTGAGAAGAAAGTTGCAGGCATTCCCAACGAAATGTTCCCATTGAATAAGAATATTTTTAAAGTACATACAAACTTTAATATTAAATGTTCTGTTTTAAGATGATCCACAAATGCGAAGGACTTTGAGCTAGGAGCACCACCAACCAATTTCACTCTTGCCTGTTTATTTGTTAACGTTAATTGTATAATTAGTTAATGTTGCTTCACTTTCCAATGCTAATTTTGTCTATATATAATTGAATTTTGAGAGTTTCACATGACATATTAAGCAAAATAAACATAATGCTTAACAAGTCTCATAGTCTTTCCTTCAAACTAACTTATAAACTTTGGGAATTATTTCTAGTAATGCTCGAAATGCCTTTTTCAATTACAGCATTTTCAGCTATATACAAAAACAGACGGTGAAGATAACCCAGAAACTGGCAGAGATGATAGGAAATAAATGTCTGGTGAGACAAAAGCGCGAATGAATTATTTTCCAGACTGCCTCAAGTCTTTTTCTCAGCAAATGGATTTTATGGACTATTTGAACTATTACTTAAACAAATATACGTAGCATATATATACACTGTATACACATAAACGAGCATATATATGGAATATATATAGCTGCCAATCGATTTTGTATTGTTTTGCCCGGCGTTCGATTTATGAAGATATCAAATGCAATTAAAGTAAATTAACTACAATCACGTGTGCGTACGAGTGTGTGTGTGTGTGTGTGTGAGTGGGTGTGTGTGTGAGTGGGTGTGTGTTGTTCTGTTGTTTCCGTCTGAGTTATGGGCTTATAGAATGTTTTTGCATTTGTTCTTACGCTTACAGGTTTCCCACGAGTTGATGAGCCATATGTAAACATACGAGTATTTCGTTTAATTCGATCAACTGAACTTTTTTTTCTTTCTTCTCAATTTGTTGCAATTTTTTCTAGCTGCTGATCTGCCTACCTATTTGTAATTACACCGGAACATTGGATTATGTGTGTGCCTTATAATATGAATAATAACAAAATCTTCATTGATATTGTGGTCAGGGACATGGAAATGTGAAGGCGTCGCTCTCTGGCTGCCCGCTTTTGTTTATGCCCACCACCGCCCACTACGTGATGATGCCCCACCACCCACCACCAACCGCAGTCAGACACATATGAATATACGCAGTCCAATAAATATGTTTATTGTTTTTACATAAATTTCATGAAAAAAAAACCCAAACAAAACAGCTGCAAAGTTCGCGGAAATCAAACTGGACTGCCGCTTGTTTATCAGCTTGCAGCTTTATTTAAATAAAATACAAGTCACACATACATTTCGATATGTACATATATATATGCATACTCCTATCTGAGGAATGTGTGTTGGCTTCTTGACTCGACTTGCCGAATAGCCCTACAACTAAGTAGTCCCTCTGTCTGACCCTCAAACAGAACATTCAACAGCTTTATATCATTATGTTTTTGAGTTCTTTCCAGTTCTTATTTCTCTTCATTTATTTTGGCTTGACGATTTTGACATATAACGCGCCGTGTAAAGTGTTGGATGGCGGGCAAGGTCAGCTGGTGCCGCCAGCGTTGACAGCGATGCCATCGTCAAGTTCAATAACCGCCACAGATTTACTTTTCAAATATATACAAATATATATATATTACATATATATTCTGTGTGTCTGTCCATAAATTAACCTTCGCCCCGATGGCAATGCGATTGTGAAAAGTGCATATACAATCATATACAGTGAACACCACAAGGGTAGTTTGCGAAACACATTTACTTAATCCAGGCATATAATTTGTCGGCCTCCTTGGCGAAAGTTTATACTTAAATATTTATAGCTGGATTAATGTGAATAAAATTATATATTAAATGGTTTCTTGGCAAAAATCTTTATATAATAAATGTGTTATGTCAACTCAAAAATTATAACAATCTGCTGCCAGGGTTATTGCGAATATATATTACCTAAGTGGGATCAACTCGAAATATAATAGTTAAATGTGTTAAACAATGGAAGAATAAAGAAAAATTTATTAGGAAATGTGATTTTGTGGAAAATTCAAATTTCTAGAGTTCAACAAGATCTATCTGCTGGTGTCACTAAATTGGTTTTGTAGCTATTAAGCAACACATACTGTACTATAAGAAAACTGAATTCATTGAGGTGCCAAGTCGCAGCTATGCCTTTCTGCTTTCATTGAGAACTTAATTGAAAGCAGCTTTTCGGATTCGAGAATTTAGCTCACTTATCAGCATTTAAATGCATTCGATTGCAATGCGAATGCAAGTCAAGTGCATTTAATATATGCGCAAGTAGGTGTCTAATTGAACATGCTCGACGACTAAGCGTCACTATCAGCACATTTCCATATATATACATATATATATATGAGCGTGTGCGTGTTTAATAAGCACTTGTAATCACAGCCGCTGGGTAACAAGAGAAACTACACAATGAAAAGAAAAAGAAAACAACAAAAAAAAACTGCAACAAAAACAAAACAAACCGAAGCCAACAGGAAGGCCAAGCGCATAGAATAATGAGCTTGCCTCTGTGGCTCGCTTTCTGCTGACGCTCAGTCAGCGGTGTAGCGTGATTCTTGTGCTCGTTCTCTGGTTCTCTGATCCGCGCACTGCAAAGTGGGTCAAGTCTCGAAACTAGAAACGCAGCCACAATCCGTTTGTAGGTACAAATGTACAAATGTACGTATGTACATATTTACCATAAGTGCGTGTACTTCTCGAGTGTTGCCTGTACAAAGAGGAGCCGAAGAGCTGAGCAATAACAATGCACGACTCGAGGAGCCTTGAAAACGGCTGAATTTTCTACGCAGGCAAAAACATCTGGCCTGCAACGCTTTACCCTCCCTCCCTTCTACTCTGTCAGTCAGTTAGTCAGCCAGCCAGGCAGTCAGGCAGGCCTTCCTGCCTGCGCATCCTGTTTAACAAGTAACAAGCAAAACAACAGCTGGAAAATATTTCCACAAAGTGAAACTCAAATTTTGTGCCAAGGGGCGTCGTTGCTATGCGTCTATTTGTGTGTGTGTGTGTATTTATACTTATATATGTATGTTTAACACTGTACACAGTAGTCACTCGAAATGCAACTTGCAATTATCAATAATATAAATCAATTTAATTTTGTGTGTTTGTAATTAACAATAATATAAATCAATTTTATTTTGTGTTTATCTAAAAGCGAAACTTTTGAATTATCAGGCTTCCACTTTACACTGTGCATACTGTTTTTTATTATTATTCGAGGTTGTCTGATAACATTTGCTTATCACATGATCTAAAGCGTAAGGTTTATCACCAAAGAAAAGGAAACGACTCCAAATGTTTTTTTCTGTTGATTTGCTGCAGCGATGAATCACAGTTTTACTCATTAGCCGGTAATATAACCAAAGTTAAGCACAGAAGCAAACGGCAACAGCAGCTCACACAAAGGCACCCCTAACAAATCGATAGCAATGATTTTTGAATACACCTAATGCCACCTCCCTCTTTCGACTATTGTCACACGCAATTTTGTGTATGCCGTCGGCAACACTGTTAATGCTTAGTCTTTGTATGCAAAGTGGGTCCAAAGTAGCCTCACCTGCTTCCCCCCTCCCACAGCGACCACCCAGTTTCGTAATCGACAAGTACGCCCAAATACACAAAGATAAATATATCTATATATGTTATGTATATACACAAAAATTTGCACTTGATAGAAATGTTGTGGGCCGACCAGTGCCAGCCCAGAATAGAGCGATGCATCTCGATCCGAGACACTTATTTATAAGCACAACCGTTCACGCCCCAAAAAATAAAAACTAAGAAAAAAAAAACAAAAATCACTTACCTAAATAACAAGAGCAACATCAACAGCAGCAGGTTCATCTGTGTTGAGGAACCAAAGCATATTTAATTGCTACTCGCTTTAATTCTAAGCGCTAGTTTCACTCTAGTCCAACATGCAACCACATTGGCAGCGATTGCGATGGCGACACCGAGTTTCTCGTTTTTATGCCCGCAATACTTCGAATTGTTTTTCTTAATTAATTAATATGAAATAAAAACGCGCGCGGCGAACGCACATTGAATTATTATTGTCGAAATTACTGATTGGCTTCTGTTAGCAGTGCGACCATCACGGCATAGGCTAAAAAATACCTAAGCGATTGGTGTTGTAAAGCGCTGCAACAAGTTGGCATCGCCAATCATCCAATGTTACCGTGCAACTGTGTGGCAACTCTGCGAAAGCCCGCTAAACTGTTCAAACGTTTGATTTTCGCAGCCAATTCAAAATGTAAGCTTAATTCCGCTGCAATAGAAACGAAGTAAATAAAAAATTTCCTTTTTGGGTTAGTTTAATTTATTTTGTATGCATATTGTATAATTTGTGTTATTATGGTTATCATACAATACATAAATAAATTAAATTATATTCTTTATGCACAATATATGTAGGTATGTATTTTTTTCAATTTCTATCAAGTAATCGTACATATTTGTATTCTGCATTTGTTTCGGTCATCGGAAATCTCCATAAAATATATATTTCAAACTCAACATTTCGTTTAACATTTCGTTTGCATATTTATTATTACTTTGCAAAGTACATTTCCAATTGGTATTGTTGAAAACAATATAAAATAGATGCATATAAGTACTTCCATGTCTTATCCAACATGCTTAGCAGTTGTCAATTTTCAATATTTTCTTTTCTTTTTTTTTAGTAGCTTTTACTTGTAGTTGTTATTGTAGTTCTATGTGTATATAAATTGTATTCTTTTTAAACTCGTGAGTTTTTCTGACGTCTTTCAGTGTATTGTTACGGCCGCAATTGTTTACGTTGTTTTTGTTGTTGTTGTTGATTTTGTTTTGTTTGTTCTAGTAAATATGTATGTGTCGTTTATAGTTAGTTCACATACGTCTTTTGTTTATTTGTATGTTTATTTACAGCAATTGAGATACATAATTAAATGTTTCGCTAATATTTCTCTTTTTGGGGGGGAATTTTGGAACATCTACTATTTCGTTTCAGTTAATTTTCCACTAATTAATAAATAAATTGCGTTTTCTTTCATTTCTTTCGTTTTTGTACAATAGACTCGTGTTTTTTTTTGTGTGTTATCAGTCGTTTTTCATTTACTTTACATGAATGTGCAGGAAATTATTGTTAAGTTATACTTGTAAATAATTCTTCTCATTCCTAATCATCGCTTTCCATAGATCATCTTGCTCCAATATGATAGGTACATACATATATTGCATATACATATGCATATATATAGTAATATATGTGTGTGTATGTATATGTTGGTTACCAGAATTGTATTTCTAAATTGACACAGATAATTTAAGATCACAAAGCGTAGTACAATAATTTAGAAAATAAACTTGGGAATACCATAAGTAATTAATTTCATTAGGCTTGTATATATAAGTAGTATGTTACAATAATTACACGAATATAGGTATATGTATGTTTATATGTATGCACTACACACACACACTGGTATGCATGTATGTACGCTCATAATACACATAATAAGTATAATATATTATGCTTTATGCTTTTATTTTTCTTTGGTTTTTCTTGTTCCAATGCCAATATGCAGACTTTAAAATAGAATTTTCCTTTTTCTTTTCAATTTCTTCTTTTTGCAGACAAAAAATGTTGCTGTTCTTGTTGTTGCCGTTGTTGTTGTTGTGGTTTTGTTGATATAGTGTACAATAAAATGTTAAATTACAATACAATATAAATAAGTACACAAGTTGGATTGGATTGTATGTAAATAGAATCAGTAGCATATTGGGTCGGGAAAGGAGAAGGAGGAGCGAGGACTGGATTGTTATGGAATAAATATTATGCCAGGCAAAAGTGTGTCTGCATCTGCATTTGATTGACATCGCACCACAGGGAATCGCTTGCAGAATATTCTGACTTGGATTCACGTAAGCAGAAAACAGTCAAGGATGTGAAGGATATTGTTATAGTATACGTGCTAAGAGCTGGTATAAGTTCATAGCAATACGATTATGATACGATACGATTAGGATACATAATATATCATATAATGATGGGGCTTATAGTAAGGGGGGGAGATAAGAGAGAGACTTTCACTTTATTTTGTTTTCTTTTGTGCATTCAAGCTGACGTTGACGCGTTTCTTGCACTCGAGTGCACCTGCAGCCATGGAATTTAATTCCATGGACTTTTCTTTAGGAATACATAATCTATACATGTGCGCGTATGTATGTGTGTGAGTGTGTGTGGGCGTGTCTGCATGTGGGTGTGTATGTGGGTGTGTGTTATGTACATACGCGTACCTTGTGTCTAGTGTCTGTTGGCTGACAAAATGGATCAGTCAAACTTTACCAATTGCCTACGCACATAGCATGCCAAGAGAAAGCGATAGACAGATAGACGGAGCGAGAGAGAGAGAGAGGCCAATAGGCAGAGGGAGGGAGAGAGAGAGAGAGAGAAAGACTTTCAACTTTGACCAATTTACTTCTTGGCCTTGCGCTTCTGCTTCTCCTCAGTGGCAGCAGCGGAGGCTGCAGCATTCAACAGATTCATGTTTGGCTTGACGGTGCCTTTTTTCTGCGTGGCAGGCTGCTGTGGCGTGGCCTGCGTAATATTATTAGTGGTGGTGTTGGTGGTGCCAGCTTTGTTGGTGGTTGCTGCTGCTGTTGACGCACTGGCTGCACCAATGGCTGGTGTGGCCGGCGTCTCGTCCAGGAAGAGCGGATTCTTTACCTCCATTTCGCCGGTGGGCGCCAAGCCGGGACACTCATAGACGGTATAGTCGCCCTCCTCGTTGTCATCATCGCTCTCCACATCGGACAGGCCGCAGCTGCCGTCGGTCGCCTGGCAATTCTCCATGGCAATGATCTGCTGCTTCTGGTGTTGATAGTGATACATCTGAGCGCTCTGCGCCAGCTTGCGATCGCACGACGGGGACACGTCTTTGTTGGGACCGGTTACGCCGTAAGCCGGATAGTCGACATCCGCGGCGGCCTTGCTGCGATTATGGAACCTGTAGAAAAGACAATAACAATGCATTAGTTTGATGTGGTTGATGAAGAATAAATCAAAGCTCATATTCCATATGGCTTAGCTCAAAAATTGATTGATTTTATATATATAGTATAATAATTATAGTAGGGAAATCAGTATTATTCTATATCTGAAAACAATTCTTGTATAAATAATTTTGTTAATGAAATGGATTTGCAGCTTTCAAGAAGAAAAAGTAAAGGTTTAAATTTTGGATATTACTCAAATTTGACTTGATTCTCGATTTTACACACATGGGTTTCTATTTGGCAAAATGTAAGACTATCTGAGAATGGGTTTTGAAATTATTTGCAACTTACCAGGTAACGCCTAGCGCTAATAGGCCGACAGTCACCGCCGCACTGACGCCCGCTATGAGGGCCACAATGTAGACGCCCATTTCGCTGTTGAGGCCCAGATGCTGGCGCAGCACAATGTGCTCGTTGGTGTCGCCAGTGCTGGCCGGGTAAGCGAGCTGGGGGGATTTGCTTTGCTTTTGCAGCTTATCGATGAGGGCGTTAATCTCGTTGGGCGTGTCCTTCGACTGGGGTAGATTGACGCCGGCAACGGCTGCTGCGGCCGCCGTTTGCGGCTTGATCCGATGGAAATTGGCGGTTGCCGTGTCCAGCAGCTTGGGCGACTCCATAGGCTTTGGCGCCGGCGCCGCGGTGACCAGCTTGCTCTTGGCCGTTACCGAATCGGCTGCCACCCTTTCCGGTGCCGGTGCATACTCCTCGTAATCATCCAAAGCTCGCGAGTCCAGCTCACCCGACGGATCGTTGGCGTTGTCAAAGAAACGAGCATCATTTGGACCGACGGCGAAGGGAATGCGCTCACGCAGCACTCCAGGAGGGTTGCGACCGTAGCCACCGATTGCGTCCAGCCTGTTGAAATTGGGCAACGGCAGCTGCATCAGCGGCAGTGGTGGGGGTCGCACATCAGGCATAGCATCCAAGGGACCGCCATAGGCCGCATCGCCCTCGGCATTATCATATTGATCGTATTGCTGATTGTTCAGATTGTTGTTATTGTCGTTGTCGTTTTCGTTAACGTTCTCGTAATCATTCTCCGATTCGGTCATCAGCATCTCCTGCTGCCGCTGGCGATATCGTTCCACCTCCAGCAGCTGTCGCTGCCGCATCATCTTTAGCTTGATTAGCTCCAGCTGCCTCTCGAACTGCTGCTGCAGCCGGCGTCGCGCATTATTCTCCATTAGCTGCTCATATTGCTGCGTCTCCATTGTCGCTGGCTGTATGGGACGACGTCGGAGTCCTGCAAGGATCCAATAGAAGCGAAAAGAAAATGCAATTGATTAATTGAAAGCAGCTGTTGGGTGTGTGTGTGTGTGAGTGTGTGTGTGCATTGGACACACACTCATTATGCTAATGCTAATGGCAATGCGGGCTTGCGTGTTAGTTTGGCGTTCAAAAATAAATGCGTCGAAAATAGAAAATAGACGAGAACGGTTGGGGGAACTTCCACTTGTAACCCGCCCAAATACGGAAAGAAAGAAGAAGAAAAAACAACCGGAATAGACAAACAAAAGTCAATTTGATTGCCAATGCCTTAAAATAGACCAATTACTACACGCGCGCACACACACACGCACACAGTTTAACTCAGGCTGTGACGTGCTTGGAAAAACTTGATTACATTTCGTATATGTTGTATGTATGCGTGTTTGTGTGTGTGTGTGTGTGTGTAGCTGCTGCTGCCCTAAAAAGTAGGCTATATAAAAGTACCGACTGCAACAAACTCGAGCTAGCAGCAAGGCAGAGAACTAACTATGCGGGTGAGGCTGAATGAGATGAGGAGCTACCCACACACACACACACACCCACACTCCACACACATATAGAGCATACGGCAAGTGTTGGCGTTGCAGCGTGGGTGTTTTGGCTTGAATCGTGAATATTTGATACTCGATGTGTATACCTCATATATACATATATATTATATATATACAGACATACACACATACAGAGGCATGCATATCTAGTACACAGTATACACAAAACGAAGTGGCAAACGGCAGCTGCTTTTGCCTTACAGCGCCATTCACGACGCAAAAGTTGAAATTACCCACACACACACACACACACATACATACAAATTCATGGCGTAAGTTTTAAGTGAGGTGGGTTTGTTGGGTAAATTGGTTGGGGTTGGGTGGTGGTCGGGTAGTCGGTTAGTTAGGGTTGTGCTATTTTTAGGCATATGTACCTGGGTAAACGGACATTTCGCAATGACCCAATATGCTGCACATGAGTAGTGCAATCAGAGCGTAGGTTATTTCCATTCGCCTGGCCATATTGTTTTTTTTAAACGCTTTTTCACTTAATACACACAAATACGTTCAGTGTTTAATTCCACACAATATGTTCCAAAATTAAACTGCTTTAATTCAATTATTATTATTATTTTTTGCTTAGCATATGGCCGGTTAATGCGGCCCGTTCATGCTGCTCTGCTGCCCTTTCACACTCTACAGCGATAACGACGACGACAGAGTTTATTGATTTTCACTCACACACGCAAATACACTCACACACACCCACAAAAACACACAGCCGCACACACAGAAACGGGCAGCTGGTGGTTCTTGCGCTTGGCTTGCAAAATTCGCGTAGGCGTGCAATATTTTCTGCAATATCCGTTAGCCAAAGGACACTTAGAGCTGCGAGTGCTTGAATAAGGACTACTTGAGCGGTATTCAACACTGGCACCGGCTGTCACAAATGCAAAATCTTGCAGTTTTCTTTCAGAATGCAGATTGCAGGCAGACTGAGTGACGGACTATCGGTGTGTGTGTCTTGTGAACTTGTCAGGCTGCCCCTAGTTGAGTTGAGCGTTTTTGGACGTTGCGCGTTTCATTTGCTTTCGCGTCGACGTATACCTTTATACTGAATGAGCCTGCCAGCAGCAGAAGCAGCAACAGCAATATCAGCAAATTGCTAGCTGTGACGCAAATGTTATGTTCGCCCCCGCGCTGTTAAATGTTGCGGGCAGCTTTTGGGGGGCCAGCCAACAACAAAGCGCAGTGTGCCCAGCTCAACGCATGCGCTGTATCCCACAGCAGAAAGCTCGACACGTCCGCACGCGAGTGTGTGTGTGTGTATGCGCAGGGATTCTTTGAATAAACATTCATGCATTCATGAAAAAGCCGAAGCCAGATTCGACTTCTTGGCAGCTAGCAGGTGGCCGCTACGTAGTTAGACACATACATACACACACAGTGACATATACTAAGAGGCATACACACTTGATATTTGATATAAAGCCAGACCCTCCCCAACCACCCAACCACTCAACCCCCGGCAACTTTTTAGCGAGCACGCGCTGAACCATTTTCGTTTTGGGATAGGACAATTTATTTTTATCAATGAATTTTTGCACCCAAAAGCTTTCGATTCACAGGAATGTATATGAACAAACTGCTGCGTCCTTTTTATTCTGATCGCATTGAGGGAAGTTACTTTTATGGTATATTCAAACAGTAAACATTAAGAAATAATGAATTAAATTGAACTGAAAGGAATTAACTAACAATTAACAAACTAAACAAAAATTAACCTTCTAATGCAGGCCACATAAAAACATAGATATTCCCTTTATAGAACAGATTGTTACTATTGCCGCTTTAATATTTTAATATAAATATACGATAACACAATCGATTTTGATCAATTTTAAGACGACTATTCTGAAACACTAAATAGCTATATAGTTAAGGGTCTCATCTTTAAATACATTAATAAAACGATTATAGGTTTCATTATAGCTTGGAAATTATTAAAAATCATCAAATGAAGAGAGCATCAAGATAATATTAAATTTAAATGCATGCATAAGAAACGACCTAAAAATGACTGAAAACTAAAAATACTTCAAAAGGTAAAAGCTTATCGATAGTCTAATCGTGAATCCGTGAATCATTGTTTTTTTTTAACAAAGCGACAGAAAAATTTATAAACAAATAAAATGGCAGCTATGAAAGGTAATTATCTGCAATAAATATAATGCAAAATATCACAATTATGTATTTATTTACATTTTAAACTTTGGAACTATCTGATTGCCACAAACAACAACCACAACACCAAAATCACCAACGCCTGCAGCGTGAGTCGCCCCCCACTTTAAGTTTTTTTTTCTCAGCTTTGGAATAATAATTTTAATAATTGCAGATTGATTATTTGTGCACTTTTGTCGTGCCTGGGAATGACATGCCTGATACTGGCCTGCGCTGTGCCCACCCCCAAGATATTCTACCCGTTCTTTGTGCTCCTGTTTTATGTGCTATCAGTGCTGCCTGTTTTTATAGCCAAACGCACGACTCCCGGCAACGAAACCAACCCAAAGACAGAATTTGCACTCTTCCTTACCGCCGGCATGATACTTAGTGCCTTTGCACTACCCATAGTTCTCGCCCATACCGCTGTTGTAAGTTAAATACTTGAGAATACTTAATATCTATAATAATGTCATTTTTATTTGTTTTATAGATCAGCTGGTTGGCGTGCTGGCTGACGCTTGCAAGCAACGTTATCAACTATACAACCATGTTTGGCTATGCCATGCGTGATGAGGGCATCGGTGCGCCTTATGGTGGTCTTTTTTTTTAAGTGAGATCTGTAATATTCCAAATACTGCACCGATGAAGAAGGGACTTTAGTTTTAAGCACCCGTCGACGATTTTTGGATGTAGCAATTTTGATGCAGTTCGCGCCGTCGCTGACAACAGTCAATCTCACATTAATAAATATATTCACATAAAAATTATTTAATTGAAATACAAATACACATAATAGTTATTAACCGTCAGTAGACTGTTGGATTTGCTTAATGAGTTTTAAAACCCTTTCCAGACAGATGAGTCCTTTCTCAATTTTTATTCATTTTTTGTTGTATGTTTTGTTTATTTCAGCATTTTTATTCAATAATTTCGATTTGAATAAACTTCAATTTTCCGTGAAATTTTTGTGAGCTGCGTACCTGCCTGTATCGTTATCGATAACTATCGCAAGAAGTGTTCCAGCTCGCTTGTAAACCGAGCACTGTCATTTGCTTTTTGAAAGTTGGCTGAAATGGAGAAAATTCCTAAAAAAGGAGATCGCTCACTGACCAATTTAAATAAAGATAATGTGGACGAAAATGAAGATCTCGAATATGATGAAGATGAGGAATGGGACCTGGATACGGAGAGTGGCTTTTCCTTGGACTCTGAAGACGAATTCGAAGAGGATTTCTTTGAGCCACCCTTGTCGGGCGCACCCAGCACACCTATTTCCATGCACAAGTATCCAGTGCAGCTGAAACAAACTGAGTCTGGGTAAACACTGGTTCAATAGTGCACAAATTTGTAGTTTGGTAAAATATATTCTTCATCTTAGAAACCCAACCAGTCAAGATATACCCATGCACAAGTATCCATTCAAGCTGAAGCAAACTGAATCTGGGTAAATAATTAACTTATTAATGCATATATCTCAAGCGCAAGACGTTTTTCATCATAGAAACATCCTCACTGTGCATCATACGATCAAAAATGTGGAGCAGCAGCTTCGCATTCGTATTGGCGCCTGCTGCTTCAATGAGATGAGCAACAAACTGGTCGTCATTGACAGGCGGTAAGCCATGTCGAGCTGTTAAAGAATCAAAAGCTTAATCCTATTCTTCCTTCCACTCAGCGGCAACATTTATATATTTGACTTTGTGAGCAAACGCTATTGGCGTCTCAGTGTGCGCGTGACGCAGGCAACGCTGGTGCATGCATCGCCGCTGCATCGCAACGAGTATATTGTGGGCAACGAACTGGGACATGTTTTTGTGTTGGATGTGGAAAAGTCGCTTCTAAACATGAGCAACGAGGTGAGCAATGTGCCCGTTGACCAAATCTCCTGGGGCAATCGGTTACAGAGCACCAGTGCACCCAATACGCTAATGCGCTTCGGTCCCGCCGCTGTGCTGCTCAATCTGCGAACGCTGCAAGTGTCGCATCAGTTGGAATTTAATCAGTCGCGGTACACGCTTAAGTTTGCCAGCTATATGCCTAATTCGGATCAATTCTTCACTTGCTTCACCAACGACTCCATTAATGTCTGGTCCACCCACACATTACAAAGCGTACTAATTGCGCAGCCCATTAAGGCGCTAGATCGCAAGTTACGTCTGCTGCGTCCAGATAAATCGATTCCTGAGATCGTATTGCGTGGCAAAGACGATGAGGATAGCACTTTTGAGGATGACCTCACATTCGACTGTCAGGAACAGCATTTTGCCGATGGCATGCTGCTTAACTACAGCTTCTCACCCAATGGTAACAAGCTGTTCCTCAGCACATTGGATGGATATTTACTGCTGCTGAGCACCGCATCACTTGAGTTGGACAAATTGTATCGACTGAGCGACTTTATCATAAAACAAATGGTGTTGCTGCCGCAGCCTAAGGAGCGCATACTTTTCGCCATCACGGCACGCGGCATGGCCGTCATGCTGGATCTGGAGCAAACGGATCACAAGCTGATCATACAGGGCTCAAATGCGGTCAGCGTTAGCGTCAGCCGTGATGGCAAGCTGCTCAGCGTTCTGTCCAAGAGCGGTGAGGTCAATGTGTGGTCCACTTGCCGGCTATACAACTCTCTTCAGGCACAGACCCAGTGCGTCACACAGCTGCGTGCTGCACTAAAGCAGCCAAAGTTGCCTAACCATGTCAGCGTCTGCATGGATCGAGAACTGCGGCAACTGCTGAAGCGCGATCGCTTGCAAGCGATGCTGGGCGAGTATGGCCACTACCCGGAAAAGTACCGTTTCATAATATGGAGCTCGCTGCTGAAGCTGCCCTCCAATGGTGCACAGTTTCAGGCGCTGCTCAAACTCGGCCAGCCCGCAATTGTGAAGCAGAAGGCGAGAGCTCTGAAAATTAAATGCGATGCCCAGCGACGCGCTGTGATAAAGGTGTGGAGCTGCTTGGCGCATTGGTGCAAGGTTTTTGGCCATGTGGACTTTATGCCGCATCTGGTGTTCCCCTTTGTCAAGCAAATGCCGAAGAACGGACTGGTTGTCTTCGAGCTGCTCGTAACGCTGCTGCTCAACCATTTGCAGCTCGGCTTTGAGTTTCATCCGATGCCGCCTGTCAATTACCTGGCCATTTGTGAGAACCTGCTGCAGCTGCAGGACGAGCAACTATCCAAGTTCTATCAGGCACTGGATGTGAAGCCAAAGGACTATGTTTGGTCGCTGCTCACCAATGGTTTTGCCGAGGTGCTCGAGGAGGACCAATGGCTGATCCTTTGGGACAATATTGTTACGGAGCAGCCATATTTCGTTGTTTTTGTTGTCGTTGCCTATAATCTGTTGCATCGAGAGGTTATCCTGCGTCTGCCAGACAAGGAGGCTGTGCTCTGGTTCTTTCACGAACAGAATCCTACCGATGTGGCCAAGTGGATGATACGAGCGCGCAAACTGATGAGCAAATGCGCTCCCAATGTTCATCCTCGGCGCTTCATACCACCATTTGCGTCGATACCTAAAGGTGTCTATCCAAAGTTTCTCAACTATCCCATCGACTGGATTGAGCAGCAAGAGGAACAAACTGTGGCGCTGGTCAAGCAGCACCAGGAGATCGATGCACGCATACGGAATCTTGAATTGGAGGAGTTGCAGATCATGGACCGTTTGGAGAAGGGTCTCAAGCAGGAGGAGCACGCGCGCCGGCTCAAGGAAATGGAGAAGCTATATCAGGATACCATACAGCGCGAGGAAGAGCGCATTGCCTGCCATCGCAAAATGCTTCTCACATATCAGCTAGAGGTGCGAAAGCGCAAGAGCGAGATCATCAGTAAGGTGAAGGAGACAGAACATCGGCGAAAGGAGTTGGAAATGGAGAAGGAGATCGATCAGCTGATGCATAGCGTTGAGCGCGAGCGACGTCGCCAAAACCAGGAAATGCTTTTTGCCGAGGATGAGATACGCAATCAGGAGATGGAGCTGCTGACGCAGCGCTACTATGCAGAAAATGCGGAAGCTCCCCTTGCCCAAAAGTACCACGACAACATACAGAACATGTGCCGGGAGAGAGACAAACTGCAGCAACATTTGCGCGAGGTGGGCAACTGCCTGACTTAGATGGGCAAATGAACTTAAACATATCTCTATCTCTTGCAGATGACCATGGAGAAATTGCAGCCGTCAATGCCGTCAACATCCTCGCCGCGCAACGAGCCACATCTGCTCGAAATCGAGCGTTCCATTCTGGAAATACAATGCGAATTCGCCGATCTCATTAGCAGCGAGAGCAGTAAGTAAAAAATGCAATCTACTTTTACAAATTGTACTAATTGAAGGGCTTACAATATTGGTAATATTGCTAATTGTTTTCTGCCAATATCAGTTGATTTTTGCGCATAAGCCAACTAGCAATAAAACTAACCGTAAATATCGAATGTGCATTATTAATAATTATTACTTAATTAATAATAATTATACAGAAAATCTAATTTATATTCTATGTACTTATATCATAGTGAACATACTTTTAAATAAAATTAGCCTATTGGCTTTTTATATAAAGTTCAGATTCATTTCTTTATATCTTGTGTCAAAATTATACAGGAATAACATTTAATGTATTAATTATAATATTTAGTCATACATTTATATACACATATTTACAAAGCTGGCATAAAACTAGGTTTTATATTATAATAAATTACTTTTGATCCAGCCTCAAGCTTGGGGCGGTTGAAGGCACTATCATCTTGGGCACATTGATGACAAGGTGTATGCTGGCGGGTGGTATTTGAATTTGATTGCCCACAACTGTAACAAAGTAAATAATACTGAATGTTATATTTACTCAATTTTAAGATTTTCATACCGCTAACGTTGTTGTTTTTGTTATTGTTATATTGCTGCTGTAGTTCTCGCTCTAGCGTCGCAATGCGCTCTCGCAACTTGCCAATCTCTTGCTGTAGTTGTGCATTGTGATCCTTAATATCTTTGTGCTCATTACGCATCTTGTGGCGATAACGGCTTGCGGCAGCACGGCGTCGCTCCATGGAATCTTCGTTGCGCTTAACTGCTGCCTTAACTTTGGGCGGAGGCGTTTGAAAGCTGCGGTGCTTGCTTTTGTTATTGTTGCTGCTGTTGAGGATCGCCTTGAGACGTTCTTTGATGGGCAGCTGTGATGTGGGCGTCAGACTAGCGCTGCTGGGCTCGTGCACAGGTGTGGTGCTAGCAATTAAAGCGCCGACTGAAGCTTTGGAACTGATAGGTCTGCTGGGCTTGGGCAAGATGAAGGGACGCACAGTCTGTTGAGGTGGCTTGCTAATTGTGCTGGCAGGTATTGTGCTTACTGGCAATGTCGCTGTGGGCAGCACCCAAGTGATTACTTGTGGCTGTATAACATGCACTGGTGGCATACCGTTAATTGTTGATATGGCTTCGGGTGCTGTTGCAAGTTGCGGTGGTGTAGCCAGCAGCTCCTCCATGTTGGCCATGGGCACATCCAGTGGACTGCTGTGCTGTCTGACTGCTGGCGCTGCTGCGGACATTTGTGTCGCATCCACAGGATACACCTGCGGCGTGTGCAGCGAGTCGCCATCGGTCGTGGCGGGCATTGCTGTGCCTGCAACTGCATTTTGCTCGGCAGCCCGCTGAAAGCCGATATCAAAGGGATTAACATGCTGCAGGTCATCGAACAGACCAACTTCATCACAGTTCTTGATGAGTCGTGTCGGCGTCGGCGTTTGGTCCGTTGCGAAGAGGTTCTCTGCCTTCTGACCTAAGGACAGATCGAGGGTCATAGCCATGTCGTGCTTCGCCTGGCATTGGCCATAGTTATCAAAAGTCGCATTCTCGTCGCTGCTTTTTGTTTCAAAGTCTGCAAACGAGACGTCTGTCAATACCGCAATATTTGCACCTGTTTCCATAGCAAGCCGAATTCATTTAATAACAATAAACAAAAACAATAATATTTTTTGCAGTGCTGACACTACAAAACTATCGATACTCGTAATGTGGCGTTCTGCCGATAGGCAACAGCTGTGTGCGGAAAATTATACCAATAATCTGTGTTGTTCAACACCATTAAGCAAATTCAAAAATACGTTGCAATTTAGAATGCGAAAGTTGAACTTTAAGACCAAAAATTAACAAAAAGAAGAGAAAGTAAATCACTATTTCAATTATATTTGAAAGTATATATAATTTCCCTCAACGCCCTTATCTTCATGTGCATGGATTTAGGGTTTTATAATTTCATATAAACTTCAGTCGTTAGTTTTGACCCAAAAACTTTGACATTCAGCGCTTCCGTCGTGTGTCTGCGAATCGCCTGTCTGTCATCTGAAATGCAGGCGCACAACTGAAGCCTTTTCGCAGCACGTAGACGTAATCATGCAAAAAAAGACCCAAAATATTTTTGGCAATAAAGAAAACCCCATAATTTAAAATGTTGTATCTTTTAAATTAGATTTCTCATTGAAGGAAGTAAAAAATGAAAAAGAAAACGAAAACCACAAACAGAAGACACGCAAAATGTTTTCGAGCCGTTGTTTCGTAAACCTGCACGCAACGAGCAATTTTCTAAAACTCTTGGGACGTATATATTTCTCACAAAAATCACCGCCACAGCAACAACATCAACATACTTGTCTTGTGGGTCAAGTTCAGTGTCCAAATCCTCTGCTGGCTTCCCAAGCCAAAATGGTGGGTACTGCGCCCCACAGACACCACCAGCAACAGCAACAGCATCCAGCATCACCAGCTACAGACGAGGAAGATGCACAGCATGAAAATTAAGAAAAAGTGATGCGTAATTACAGTCATTCTCTTTCACTGCAGCAAACGGGCGATTCCATAGCAGCGTCCCGACCAGTCCAATGTCGATCTGAAAGCCGGGGCTAAGGCTGTTGCTGGTGCTGGTGGACCACTCGGCTAGGTTGCATGCAACAGACGCGGTTTTTGGACAGCCATGGCCGCCGCTGCCGGTAGAAACAATCAGTTTGAAGTTCGTTCGCATAATTATGGGCAATTTTCAAAGAACATGCGTTCCGTTGAACATCTCTCTCTCTCCCCCTCTCTATCTCTCTCTGGATCTCTATCTCTGCTTCTCTCTGTTGCTCCTGGTCGTACTCAAAGTATCGTCAGCGTGGACGGGTCTCCACATCATTGTGCGCGCCATTTCTGTGGCCCATACGCAATCCATAAGATATATTTCAGTTTTGCATTTGTTTCGCCGGATTTGAAAATTACAGGTTGTCCTTGTTGCAGTGACCGCCACTGACAGGATGCTGCACAAATCATTGCTCTAGTTTTTTTGGTTTTTTATATTTGGCAGTCTGCAAATGCATGCCGGCTCTAAAGGGCTTAGCCTTTCACTCTACTAGCTGACGCCACTCCAGGTGACTGAATTTTCGTTGGTTCTTACCCATAACGGCATATATTTAATGTGCAATGTGCAACAAGGAAGGACCCCTTTTGCATATCATAAATATTCAAAAGTGACCAAGAAACATAATAAGCTGTTTCCTGTGCGACTTTTGGCTTCCATAAAGAAATTCCTAGAACGCCCTCTTTGGGTTTTGGACAGTTTGTTTATTTTCGTATTGTATTTTTATATATTTGGCCAGCGGGCATTTTGCATAAGTTTGGTTGTTTTCGCGGTTGCACGCGGTTCAGTAGCAAGTGCATAGGTGGCCAACAAGTTGCTTTTAACTTGGTCATTAAGTTTAACTTTGTGAATTCACTTTATATTTATATATATATATCTAATTATTTTTATTTGATAACATTAGGATCGATTTTTGTGAATACATTTTATTAAATATTTTTGTGCAAGCTGCCTGTGCTGCCAGCAATAGATTTCCTGTCAAAACAAACCGAATTGAAATGAAAATACTTTTGCTTTTCCGACGGCATTTAAAGACAGACTATATGAAGATATCTATAATAAATTTTAGCTTTTGCTTTTGTATCTCGCACATACATATTAATGGCGTATCTTTAAGCCTAACTTGGCGCTCAATTATAATTCATAATTATGGGTTATCTGGCAGTCGCATTCGTAAATAATAAAGCCAAACGGCAAGAGCGGCAAAATATAAAACCAAAACAAGCCCAACTAAGACTTTATCAGTGGACTTTTTGTTGTTTCTGTTCTTGTTGTTGTCGTTCTTGCAGCGTGGCCGAGATTGATTGTCGCTAATGGGCGTGATGTGTCTGCGGTTCGAGCAGTTCCAGCGAAAAAAGCCCTGCAATGCAGGCACAACCAGCCAGATATAGATACAAACACACGCTCAGATGCAGATACAAATACAGATAAAGCTACAGCAACATCAACAGCAACAGCTACAGCTACAGCTACAGCAACAAAGTGGCAATAGTAATTGTTTTAATTGCCGCAGAGTCGGTCGGCCGAAAGTAGATCAGGCGGCATTAGAAACGTTGGCCAGTTATAGAGGAAGTCGTCATCGCCAGCAATTAATTGTGACCTTGACCATACGAAAGCGGGTAGCTGGTACATATCTTATATCTTTTATCTGGAGCTACGCCTGTCTAACGGTATTAGAGGTAGTCACAAAAACATTTTATGAGTTTAGCTCGTGCGGCGAACGCGCCAAATATTCAACAAACGTTGCCATCACATCATAAAATAAAAAAAAAATATATAAAAAAAAGTAAAAACGAAAGGATGCCGACAAGTGAAAGAGCAAACCCTAAGCTGGACATGGAGCTGGAACTGGAGCTAAGGCTGAACTGTTGGCGGCGCTCATCACGCCGTGATTCGCAAGATGATGGATTGTGTTCACTTTTGATGTATCTACCACTTTCAGGCTTACAATTTAATGCCACGTCCATGAGGCGCTGCCTAATTGCTCCACCACTGTGTCTGCGCGTACTCCGCTCGCATCATTTCCATTTCCGTTAAGGCCGCCGGGCTGTTGTCGCCGTTGCGGTGCCAGTGTCCCCCACTCAACCGTCTGGGCTATCGCCGCTTGGGGCTTGTATTTCATATTAATTCGATTCAACAACAAAATCAAAAGTCAACTAAACTTTCATTTTTATACCCTCTACTTATGACAAATAGGCTCACATTGGTTTGATTTTAAATATATATATATTCTTCATCCATATCAGAGACAAACTTGCAGCTTAGATTTGCGTGGCATATGAGAGGTTGATAGATATGTCGCATAGTTTACTTTCCTCATTCCTCACATACTCCAAATTTAGGAGGAGGAAGTAGCTCTGATTCCGCATAGAGAGACTATTTTGTCTGCCTTATATAACTTCGAAAATGTTTTTGACAATCGGACAATAGACACAGAGTAATTTCATAATCAATTTGAAAAAGGATTTAGCATGAAAGAATATTCCAATTAGTTACAGGGTATCTCCAAGGGTGCTTTTATTTATTATTTATTTATTTTTTAGTTGGTTTGTTTTTTATCAAGTTTTATTTTATGGTTTTTTTTTTTGTTAGACGCCGGCGGCTACTACAACGCGCCGCAGTTTGAGCATATCCTGTGCTTGCGGCGCATCCTTGGCTTGGCCCCAAACATAATTGGCGTCTGTGGGCGTGGCATCGCTGCTGCTCCCCGACTACAGACTTGTGTCTAACATGCGCCAGGCCAATATTTGTATCTGGACTTGGATTTCGGCGGCGGCGAGTGCGTTGCCTAAAAAGAAAAGGTTTTTTTTTTTTTTTTTTTGAAAAGGGACATACGTTCTGGGCTGTGTGCAGCAGAGCCTCGCTTAGGCACATAACGGTATTAACTATAAGTGGGTTTGTGTGTTTAATTGCATGTTGTTAGATATTGTTGTTAAGGGATTTTCAAAAGAATTGGCCAGCAAAAGGAATGTTAAATGCGTAATGCAATCCTCTAATATCCAGCTTAATCTTAAAAAAATATTCATATTCTAACATCCATTTGAAAACATGACTATGACTAAAAGGTGCCAAAAAAAAAACCAATCATAATTGCATTTTCACCGTGTGCTGCTAATTCAACTTTTTCTGTAAATATGTTTGGATATAAGCTTATCTATATACACATACATATATTGCTGTTGTTGCTGTTCTTTTAAGCTCGCAATCCATTAACCCAAAACGAAGAAGAATCTGTCAAAATTCATCAATGAAACGTGGACAGCGACAAACAGACGGACACAGAGAAGTTTTCTGTCGTTATAGTTTGACCCCCAGCGCCGGCGAGTCCAGTTAGAAACACTCAATTAATTATACAAAGGTCGTGTGTGTGTGGGGATAAAAAAACATCTGCGAAAATACGAGAGAATGCCACATTTATTTTATACAGTATGAAGGTTCGCAACTCTATGTGCAACTGGAAGCCAGATACGGTCACAAATTGGGGAAACAGCAAAGTAGCAACTTGAAACATACTTTTGAAGTATTAACATGTAATGTAAAATATATATAAGAGAGAGAATCTTACCAAGTAAAATGAAAATTGAATACGACAAAGTTTTTGCTAAATGAATTATTTTAAAATACTCTGGTTATTTAGGCTGTGTAAATGATAGAATATGCAATTTATTAGAATATCACCTGAGCTTTAAGCTATGAAATGATTAAGCTATTGCAAAATGGATGTGATACCCTATCATATATATACAATACATTCACTGGTTCTTTTTGCGGACTTTATCATGATACTCATCGCACAGAATTTACCCGCGGCCATCTTCATCGGTTGACTCCGTCGGTTTCTTGTGTTGTGTTGTATTCTTCATCATGACTTTTTTTTTTTTTGGTTATCTCTTCTGCCATTGACAAATGATTGGCAAGTTGTGGCCAACTGAGTGCAAGGGGCCAAGAGACTGGGAGCGGAGACGGCAGCAAAAACTCATCAATTAAAAGTGCTAATGGCTATAATAATGATATGTTAATATCACTCGTAGCAATAACTATGCTGCTTTTGTTTTTGCGCTCAACTAACTGCGTTTTCATTTCAGTTAAACCGGCGAAAAGGTAACACTGTGTAGCCCCACACACACACACACACACACATATACACACGCATAAAAAAAAGCGGAACTCTATAGCTAAAGCTGAAGCTATAGCCCTAAGAATATTTCATGATTAATTATGCCTTGGCGACTTTTCGGCGCTCTTGCAAAAAGCGCCGCGAAACCCAAATCAGCCAAAACCACAAAACATTTCTCACTCGCTTCATTAGCGCAGTTCTTATTTGAAAAATATCAAAAAACAAAAAACAATCGAGCGATCGAGGTGGCCCAAAGAGCTCTTGATATGTGTCATATTAATTAAGTTTTTTGGCACGACCGTTGCGGATGTGATGCAAGGCGAAAACAACATCGAGACGTGGCCATAGAAAGTGGTTTCTTGTCACTGGCAGATGTTTCAGCAATATTGCATCTAGCCAGGCGCCGGATCAGCTCGTTATATGAATACTAAATAGCCAGGCAGGACATGTACAAAGCATTTTTTCCCCTTTTTTTGGGAAATGTGGCACTGTCAGAATGCTTTTAGTTTGAAGTATGTTAAACCAGACCAGTATCTTAAAGCAATGTTTTAATTGCTATTGATTCAATATAGAGACTTTTTGATGAAAATAATTCATAAAATATACATAAAATATATATATACATAATATACTTAGCACAAACTATAATTATAGACTAGCCTTTCAATTCCATGAAAATTATATACAGTAATTAATTAAAAGCTTTTGAGTTCAGGAGTAATACATGTACCTATAATAAATGTTTCCAACAATTGTAAGGTTTTCGTAAAATAGACTTATGTAATTTGTGTATTGTACTTACTTAAATATCTGAAACATAACTTAAATATTTCAATTTGCTTAAGGATTCACTGATATCGAATTTGTATCTATCTATGAATATATTGCAAATCGGGTTTATTTTCAAATCTACTTAAATAACTATAACGTCAAGTGAACAATCGAATAAAACTGCAATGAATCTACATAAAGCCCGACCATAACATGTTTTAGGATCGAATCTATCTATATGGAATTCCAATATGATCATTTTTATTAAACGAATGGATTTAATATGCTTCTTTTCACATGTATGTGCTTTGGTATCTTTGTCGACATTTTTTTGGGACGTCTGATTTATAACTTCAATCAAACTCATGAATATGCACGCATGTGTGCTAAGCCGCAGGCGTTACAGTTACTGATTTATGACTGAAGGCAAGCCTTAACCTATACAGAGATACAGATACAAAGCTGCAGATACAGATACGGCTAAAGATGCTGGGATGCTAACTGCAGCCGTGGCCGATACAATATGGCACAATAAATATAAATACTCGCAACTCGTATGCAAAAGGACGAGGCGCAGGTCAAGCTGGGTTGGGGATGGGGGTACTGACAGGCCAATCGCCAATAAATAAGCCAAGTCCCAAGGAACGGCACAGATCGGGGAATGAGAGAGGAAGTCTTAGGCTGAGCTCGATTGGCCAGCTGGATGCTCGATGTGCACATTTTTCACCATTTTCAGATTGATACGTGTTGGAATTTGCGGGAAGCGCGTGCATATTCCACAACTCCCCTTCCCCGCATCACAACCGGACATGGACATGTGATATATGCGTCTGCCAGGTCTGGAGGTCTCCGATCTCAGGGTCTTTTGGAGGCCGCCGTCATGCGTATGGGCTAATGATTGGTTTGGTGCGCGCGGGGTTAAGAATTATTGTTGAACTCCTGGCGGATGTAGTGCATCATTTGGCAGGCGCTAATGATAGGTCAGCCTCACAGTGACTTGGCCAAAAATATGGGAAATGCTCAGCTTAGCTGTTAGATACACAACATTCGCTTGCATTTTAATTGATACAAAGAGGCAAACCGAAATTTATGCATCCGTCGGCTAAATATTTCGACAGACAAATTCGCGACGGCGGCCATTTCCAAGGAGCAATGGAAATAGCAATAGCTTTCGGCCATTGCGTGCCAGAAGCCCATCACTAAAATTGCAGCCAATTGTGATGCAAAGTTCTATTCCGACAGCGCTAACGCCAACGCAATACGCCTTGCGGCCAATTTGGATTTTAACTTTTTGTGGCTAGATATTTGGGTAGAAATTTTTTTTTTGTATGTTTTTTGCTGTTGTTGTTGTTGTTGTTGCTGCTGACTGTTTTGGCTGTTGCTGTTGCTGTTGGTGGGTAACAAGTTAGGTAAAATTTGCGTTTCCGGCATTTGCAAATTTACAATTCGCGCCTTGCATTTTGACAGTGCTAGTGGCAAGTTCCCGGGTTGAGACGGCGTTGGCGTGGAGTGCACTCAGAAAAAAATATGATAAATAATAAGGGACGAGGTTTCTGGCACCAGACTACTCACTATAAAATTTCAAAGCTTAAGTGTTGAAAAAATTGATAGAAATATAAATAATATTCCTCTTCTCGAATAGTAATAATATTATTTTATTATTGATATTTTGGTGATTGTCAAATGAGGTCAGGAATTTGTATTTTAAAGCCATGTCGACTCAAACAATTTTTAAAACAAAAAAGGACTCTTCTGTATGTCCATGGCGGTTTTACGTGTTTTTCTGAGTGTGAACGTGGGTGGGTTTTAGTTAGGACTGTCTGCGCTCTGACTGGCATACTAACTGGCAAACCGTTATGTAAACGTCTTTGCGCGCACATGTGCCCCTCTTTTTTTATTATTTTTTTGTTTTGTATTTTGTGGTTGTTTGGAAAATGTTTAGTCCTAACTTACATTTGGCATGCAACTGTTTCAGCCAGTCCACAAATTGCATGCGTCTCGGGGTGGTGCTGGTGGCGCCATGAGCACATAAGCTCCACTCTCCTAGCTGGAACGGAAACGTTGACGGGCTTTTGGCATTGAGGCGCCTGCTCCATTGACTCAATAAGCACAAGTAAAACAAGATCTCTATGCGCGCTCTGATCAACCGCTTTTTTTTTAACTTATCTTGCGTGCCTCGCTCCCATATAAATCACAGCTAGAAAATCTCGAAACAAAACGAAACGTCAAATTAAAATGCAAATTTAATTGATGTATCGGCGGCAACTGGTTGCCAGACTGCAACACACACTCACACTAAATCGCACACACGTATGGCCGAGTCAATCATTAGACGGCCAGAAGCACGGCTATAGCTATAAGGTGCACTAAAAGTGCAGCGGAAATTACACGAAACTTAGAAATAGCCATGGCCTATTGCAATCTTTGGACAACAACAGCAAACTGGCAACTAGCCAGCTATTTAGCCAGTTGGCAGTTTGCAATTTGAAACGCTGCGGCTAATTACACGCATTTCGTCTACTGGCCAAAAGGAGTGCCCGGCAGCAATCCGTGTCGATTTGCCTGCCAGACACGAGACGCACAGGATACGTGCTCGCTGACTATTAAGTAATAGTTGTAGTGTACCTAATATAAGTGCTTGGGATGGGCGCAACAGCAGTATGTATAAGGGGTGTGCTTGTGGCACCAGCAGCAACAGCAGCAGGAACAGCAACAGCAGCACCAACAACAGCAGCAGCAGCAGGAGCAGCAGCATTAGCGAAGGCATCGCATCATAGCCAAAGACATCATCAAATCAGCTGCAACTGTAAACGCCGCGAGGACATTATCATCAGTGAGAGCATCCCATTAACCATTTTCCGCCATCACTTTTGATATGTGTCTTCTTTTCCTGACTTTGATATCAATTAGAATTCGTAATTACAAATCTTTGGGAATATAATTAAAGACTACATCATTTTATTTAACCAAGTAGAGCGATAATTGAAGTCGTTGACAGTGATGCTCAGTTATATAAGTGTTATTACCTACCATTAAGTGTAAATGAACGCTATTTTCTATAAGCTGCTGATAAATAAAATGAGTTAATATAAAGCAATGTTTAATATCATTTAAGCTAAAATCAGCTATTAAATAAAATATTAAGATTGTTTATGGACAGATAGTTTTTGAGGGCCTTTTGCGAACTCTCACAACATTAATAACTATTTTCAGATATTCAACATTTGTATTATGTATATGTATTTATGTGGGCAAAGTACTCATGCGATCGAGTCAATTTTACTGCTAAAGTTCAGATTGTATGCCGAAAGGTGTCTTTCAATGTCAGGCGTGGAGGCAAAAGTCAAAAGACAACTAGACAAATTGTATCCAGCGCGATGCGAGATGAGCAACAAAAGCAATCTTTAAGACAACATTGATCGATGCCAGGCAAGATGGCTAAGGTATCGGACTCGTACATGCAGATGCAGTGAATATATCTGACAGATACTTTATGCACACACATATACACATATATAAGCATATATATATATATACATATGTATGTATGTATACCATTTGCCTGTGTGTTCTTGAAAATTTCAAATTGGCTTCGGCTGCTGTCGCTTTGCATGCAAGCCATTTGTTGTTGCCAGTTTCATGCCAAGACGTTTTTTGAGCTGCCTTCTTATTTTTTCTTCGCTTTTGTTGTTTTTTGTGCAGCTGCAGCCAGTTGAGGCCAAAATGGCTGCCAGAGCCATGGACCAGGCCCAGGCCTCATTCGGCTGCTTATTTTTCATCTTAACTTGGCATGCTGTTGTTGTTGCTGCTTTTGTGCTTTATCGTCTGCTGGAAATCAGCGCACGTTTTGCTGGCCAACTCCGACGCCGCCACCACCGCCACTGCCGCTTTTGCTTTGGTTGGCTGCGGGCCCTTGAAGTTGGCGTCTTCGCCATCTCTGGTTTTGGTTATATTTGTTGGTCTTGGCAGCATGGCTGCATTTGCCGCAGCCACGTTTATTCTTCGCTTTTTCTTATATTTTAGTTGTTGTTGTTGCTGTTTTTGTTGTATTTTTCACAAGAAATCTTCAGCGTCAGTTGCAACGTACTGCCCGCACCGTTTCCCCGTTTCCGCTGGCCAAGCTGTCAGCCACTTGGCATCGTGTTTGTTAACATATTGTATTTTGAAGGCGTGGGAGCCACTATGCAGCCCAGGCACAAAACAGACTAAAAGACAGCAAGACAGACAGACAGTTGGACGGACTGGCAGACAGACAAAGAGGCAGTGAAGCAAGCGAAGCAGCAACGTTTTTTTTAAAACAGCCTTTTTTGCCTCTTGCTGGCTTAAACGCCATTTTCCCTTGACTTGGTTTTAGTCTCAATTGTTTTTGTTGCTGCTGCGCTGACACTTGGACTTGGGTATTCTTTTGGCGCTGTCTATTTCTAAGCCTGGCCATGTTATTTGTCAATGCATGACAATTTTATTGGATTTCGCTTGCTGCCCTTCGCCATCTTGATGGACGTTTTATGTTTTAGTTTTGTGCTTTGCGGTTTTGCGCCGCAGACACTTTAATTTCGTGCAGGCTGTGCGACTGTGCGGCCGTGTGGCTGTGTTGCATGAGGCATAGGGTATGAGGCACATGGAAATGCTTGCTGCGTGCGCAATGCCAGAACGCGACGTCGTCTGCAGGCTCCATTTAAAGCCTAGCACGAAGTAAATCACATCACGACCAAGTCAGACAGTCGGGCCATGGACCTGAAGCTGGACACCGATATTGCTACAAGATCGGGGCATTGGCTAATTATGTAGTTTGATTTGTGTTGCCGATATTTGGTGATTTGCGCTAAAGCGGCAAATCATGATCTGCGGGTGTCGGAAAATTCAAGGAAAAATCGTTAATTTGCCCAAAAAAAAAAAACAACCCACACACACACCAACAGCAACAGCTACAACGAGAGCGAGCGATTTGAATGCGGCGTTGGCGTCGCTGCCGGCACTCAAGGAAATCACACGGAATCGTGGCCAGTTTGTTGCTTTTCCTCCTATTTGGATGGTGTTTTCTTTTTTGCTTCTTTTGATTCTTGGGTTTTTTTTTTTGTGGTGTTTTTCACTTTCGGTTAGCGGCTTGCAAACTACAGCTAAGAATTCATTGTCTTGCTTGGTTGACTTGTTTCCAGCAGCGCCCCGCGGCCACATTCCAATTGCTCCTCCGTTTGACGTTGCCGTCGCCATTTCTGTGGTGGCGGTGGTGTTCGCAGTGTTGCTGGCTGTGGTGGCATGTATTTTGCATATTGACGCGCGGCATTTTGTAGGCACATTTCACAGCGCAATTGGCATCGACAACAACAATAACAACTTCAACAACAACAACTTGCGGACTGTTTCGTGCCAAGATAACCCAACGATAACCAACTGCAGCTACGGCTACAACACATGCATGTGGGGCCCACAGCACCTTTGGCAAATGTAAAATAACTCACGACATCTCGACAAGCCAAAGCCAAAGCAAAAAGCTAAAGCCAGCCCCAGCTCATGACTCATGCAAAGAGCAGCGGCAGCAACAACAACAACAACCATCACGACCCCCAAGTCAGTCCGCAAATCAACGCCAACACTCTGGCTAGAAAAATAAGTGCATATATACGAATAAGTTTATATGTATTTGTGTAGCTGTAGTTTGCCAATGCATATGAACTACGTAAAACAAAAATGCCAAACAACTACTGACATTTTTATTGAGTGCCTATTTGATGGTCTTGAACATCACGCCACGTTTGTTTTTCCACTGTGTTATAGTTTGCTGTTAATTCTAGCAATCTGTCAGGCCCCTCCGGCAACGAATCCAATAAAATAACCCTTTTTTTTTTGTTAAAAATTAAATTATATATTTAAATATTTATAAATAACCTTCAATCAAGACACTTAAGGATATATGAAAGAACTATTAATTTGAGTAACGAAAGCAAACAGTATTTTAAAACTTAATTCTAAAAAAATCTAATTTTCCAAAAACACAGTTGAGAGAAACAAATTTTGTATACAATATTATTCAAATGCAGAAAAAACGCTAAAGGTCTACTGGAATTGCAGGTAAAACGATTCAATGTACATAAAGTCATAGAATTCTTAGCTTTAAAAATAACTTTAGAAACAATACGTCAATAATAAACTCCTTACGGCTTACATAAAATAAAGTAAAGCCTCCAACTGCAGTCAATTGTTGTCTGATATGTTCTGGCCACGAGTTGAGTACTTACAATTGACCCTATGTTTGGCCAGACACCCAGCCAGCTACATTTCGCTCGAATCAATAACCATATATCATAAGTATATAGTTAGGCATGGATTGGAACGGCAACATTGCAAATTTCTTCATTGGATCGAGCTACGATGCCGCATCCTTTGCTAGTGCAGGCCTTACCTTTGGTTTTTGATTTTTCAACCCGATGCCCCTAAGCCCGCCACGCCCCCCACCAAGCAACATATTTTGATAGGACTTTTGATTTATTACAAATTGAAGTTGATTTTAATCGAGTGTTTGCCAAAGTCCGCACGCTCCAAACAGCTGAAGGAGGAGGATTGGCTGCGAATCTGGAGTCTGGACTCTCGACTCTCGGCTATCGACGCTGACGGGCTGATTGATGAGGAGCGCAGCTGTCGAGCGCGTTTGAAATTTATGACAAAATATATGAGCCGCAGTTTATCAAGTTGGAGCGATCGCGCCACGCCGCGAATATTAATTGGAGCGACTTTTCGGAAAGTGTTTTCCATTTAAATTGAATCCCACTGGGGGCACTGGGGTAGAATATTTTATTTTTGATTATAATGTGATTATTTATACGTCGGCGACGATCCTGTTGCTGATGCTCTGCGTTTGACACTGATGGGCAGATGAATTCGCATCGGCGAGCATGCAACGAATTGATTTCGCAAAATTACTGTAATTTTCACAATTTTCTAATTATTTAATCGATTATTGATTTTTGATGTGCGCTAAGTGGCTCACTTAGTGCGTGAGAAATTGATGTGAGAAATCATTTGGATGTGCGCCGCCTCATCCTGAAGCCAAACTGGCCAGCAATTGATGATGGCATGAGGTGTTGATTTGCCTGACGATCATTATGTGCATATGTATGTGTAAGTGTGCACACGTCTGTGTCATATGTGAGGCAACGGGAGCAACACTTGCTCTTGTTATTGCTGTTATTGCTGTTGCTTTTGATAGCTTGCCTCGTGTAGGCGTAGCAAAAGCTAACCACCGGCTAATGACTCAATTAGGCAACAATTTGTTATGGAAATTACCAGCTGAGCCTCTCCAACTCTGGTCAGCAGCAAAAGCAAAAGTCAATCCCACACAAAATGAGTGGCAATAAAGCCGAAAAATACTAACAAAATACGAACAAAATTTATGCCAATTGAGACGAAAGTGAAATTTAACGCGGCAATTGAAGGAGAGTCTCAAAGCGCTGGCCCAGACCAATTTTAGTGTCGTTTCTCGTGTTGTTGTTATTCTTGTTTGTCGTTGTTGTTGTTGTTGGTATTTTCTAAGGTCTGACCATTTTGGCGGGTGTTACCATTTTGTATGGTCGTCCAATTGATGGCTCTCTCTTTGTCGTGCGTCTCTCCTTAGCTGGCTCAGATCGAATGCGATATAATGATAATGCTGATGACGATCGTAATGGGCTACAATTGTTGCGCTTTGGAGTGTGCCACAATTCTTGGCCGGGTCTGATTACACTTAAGTGGGCAATGTGATTTGAATTTGTGCCGTGGCTAAGTAAAGTGGCCTGTGGCTTGGCTCTGATCTTCAGTCTCGTTTACAACGCTTCAAGTTTGTGTCGATTTGTGCAATCATTTTATGGTTTTAGTTTGCATACGCACCGTTGTACCTTAGCCACAGACCCGGTTCAGAAAACCATGAAATTGCTGTAATTATTGCGGTATAACTGTCACAGAAGTCGTCAATGGCATCTGGTTGTCCCGGCCAATTCGATTGTCGTGTGTGTTTGCCTTATTTTTCGGTCAACTCATTAATATGTCAACAAATTTCGCTGACAGCGATTTACTAAATTGGCTTTGAAATGTAGTTTTTGTTTTATGCACATTTATTCCATATCCCATATGAAGAGTCATTGCCAATTATATGGACATGTGTCCTCGCTCAACCGAAGTCACAAAACTTTTGTGCACCCTCCTGAATTATTCAGTTTATGGCGGCTATGACATAAGTCAGAGTCATAACAGGACCTGCCTGCGATTTCCGTGTCATGCGTGTGTGAAGTCTTCGCATTCGCATTCGCATTTGAATTCAATTTTAGTTTGAATTATTCACAGATTGGTGCCTACAGATTGGTCGTAGTCCTTGTTCGCCTTTCGTATACTACATATATACCTATAAAGTATCCAACTAATAATTCAAAATATGCTTTAATATTGGCTTTCGATTACAGCAATTTACATAGTCAAGTGCGTCGCTGGTCGTACATCTAAAACATATATGTACATAACGATAATTAGCCTGACATGGCTGATATTGTTTATTTGTCCGTCAACTTGTTCAACGACATATCCTTATACCAGGAATCGCCGTTTATAGTAGCATGGGGTTTGCTTGGTTGATTCCTGAGCATAGCTGGCGAACAATTGATTACAGCATTTTGAAGGAGGAGGGGCAATATCCATAATAAATACTTGCAAACTGCTTAAAAGCAATCCACCATTTAAAAATTATTTTGACAAATTCGACAAGCTCTTTTTTTTTTGAACCTGTGTCCTTCATCTGCTATTGAGCTTTTAGAACTTAAATTTTGACTTGATGGGTAAATTATTATTTTCAAATGTTTCTAAATAAGTGCATTTAAATTATTTTAGTTTATTGAAATGAACAATTTATTATAATGAATCGACAAAGCGCTAAAAATATTATTGCAGCAATCGTGAATTAATTGATGGTCACCCTAACATCGCGAGTCACTGCTTGCTACGTATCCTGCCAAGCAGAGGAGCCAAGCAAGTTTAGAAGCAGTGTAAAGCAGTGGTAAGCAGTTCAAATCGCATGCAGCTCAGGAAATAATTGAATGAGTCAAGCAACGACCATTTTGAACGGGACATTTGCTTTTTCGCTTTGCTCAACTAAATGCGAGCGATTTTGCTAACTATTTTGCATTTTTAATCAGAATTATCGGCGTTATTAAATTGACTGGCAATTTGAGAACTAAACGCGACAATTGCGCTGCAAACTTGTTGAGGTCTGCTAATAAATTAATTATGCGATTTAATTGGGCGAAGACACAGCTGGTAAGTGGCAACCAGCAACACTTGCAGCAAGACCAGCAACAGCAGCACCAGAAGTTAACCATGATTTTTTGGCGTGCGAACAATTTGTTAGCAGCGTCGCCCTGAGCCGGTAATTTTTGTAGAGAAGTTACTTGAACTTAGTCAGGCAAGAACAAAGTCATTAGCGGTGCAAGTTGCCGCTGGCATGCGATGCAGTTGCCACAGTTGCAACAGTTGCTGCAGTTTCAGTACTTGCGCTCTGTCGGTCAGTTCTTTTGCTCAACTATGTGACATTTTTCAAATGCTCCTATGACAACAACAACAGCAACAACAGAAGCAACAAATGCGGCGACAAGTACAAAGTCAGCGAAGCCGCCTTCATACCACACTGCCTCTTGCATTTCCGCGCTTGGGAACGTGCAGACATGCCCCAAGGCAGCATTTGCAGCTTGGCTTCAACTGTTGTGGTTGTGGATCACGCACACGAATTCGGTTTTGGCAAACGTATCCCCGTCAATGACAACCGTCAGACGGTGTCACAATTTCTGTAGCTGCTGCTGCTGTTGGTCAGTTTGTTTTCGCTGCTGTTGTTGCTGTTGTTGTTGCAGCGCATGTACTCACGCCTGTCTAAAGCTATTTTGCCAGCATTCATTCAAAGCGGCAGATGAAGCTACAGCTTGAAGTCTTCAAGGCAAAAGCCTCAGAATCAGCCAGAGCGAAGTCATGTCATTGTCATTCACTTCAGTCAGCTGCAGCTTCAAATCCCAATCAAATGTTGCTTCTGCTGCGGCTGCTGTTGCTGCGGGGAATTGGGAGAATTTCCTTTGTGGCCATCCTCGGCGTTTTGTTAACAACAAGTGGAATGCAAACTTTCAGTTGCATCAAAAAAAAAAAAAATTATTTCGGCCAGCTATAGTCGCTGCTGCTTCTGTTGTTGTTGTTGTCGTCAGCCACGGCAGCGTTGACATCCTCAACATTTACGCTACGTCTTTTGGCGGCAGCACATCAAAGACAAAGACGCAGCACAGTTGTTTGGCCGCTGCCGGCGTTTCTCTACCGAGCGGTATGATAAGAATTTCTCGTCTGCCTGTGCGCTTTGTTAGCGGGGTCTCCGCCGGCTGCGGCCGCTCTTGCTGACGAACTGGCCTTCCACTTGGGTCACATGCTTTTAGCTTGGGTTTATTAACCTTTTCGGCCAGTCAATGTAGTTGTTTTCGCAAAACGATTTGTTAGGGCTCAGTTTCAGTTTCGGTTGTGGGGTTCATCATAGATAGCACACAATCGGGACTATCACCTTTGTGTATGCGTGTGTGCGGTTGAATGCCTATCAGACAATTGCATCTGGGTCTAGGTGCTGACCGAGTTCCGTTTTATTTATTTTTTTTTTTGGGTATATTTAGAGGCTATTTGAATATTATTAACGGCAGATAATTATATACACGCACACCCACACAGCCACAGAGACGCACACACACACACAGAAGTAGCCTGTGTCCGGCTCTGGCGATGCGAAACACAAAGTGCACGCAGGCAGCGTCGTCGGCTGGGATGAGCAGCAGACAATGACATAGAAATGGGTCTCTGGTTTTTATTTCTTTCTGTTTTTTTTTTTTCGTAGTTTTTTTTCGGTCTATGGAAACCTGCACTCACGCAGGTAATTATTATAATTATGTCGATGGGATGCATGAATGAGCAGGGTGCGCAGAGTCCTTGCGGCATCTCGTGCGTCCATCTTGTCCCTGGCCATTTGTAGGCGTTGCCCAATACCAGGCAATAGCAATAGCGGCAACAGCAGCAGTACCACCAGCAACAGCAACAGCAACCAAATGTGACTTCGCAACTGACACTAATTACACCGCCGACCCATTGCGCTCATCCGGTAGGTGGCAACCTGTGCCGCCAACATCAACTAATTGCGCGCCTTGGCTATACCTTAAATATATATATATACTCTTATATATTATATACTCGTGGACTTGCAGGCTGCTTTAAAGTTGTGCTAGCCCCGAAAATTGTTCAAGTATTTGGCCTTTGAGGGCGCCGCGCACGTGCTGCAGATTACACGTTTCAATGACTTTGGCGACAGCAAAAATTACTCCTCGCACGTCCTGCCGTCAACGTCGTCTTGAACTTCAAATGTACGCGCGGCGCTGTTTCAATTTGTTGCCCATTGTTGTTAGTTGGTCGCTTAATTAAGTTGACGCCGCAATCAAATCAAATCCAAATCGCACGCATATGGAAAAAGACATTTCCACCACCAAAAGAAAGAGAGAGAGAGAGAGATAGAGAGACAGAATGACCGAGTAAGGGAGAGCACGTGATAGTCTGTCTCTATCTCTGTCACAGCCTCCTGCTCTGAAGGACTAGAGCATATGCTGCTGCTCCTGCTGCTTTCCTATCCTATGCCTGCAATCAAATGCTCGTTGATTCGACTTCTGTACGCACAAGGGGAGAGCAACTTTGGGAAAAGGAGATGGTTAGGGGGACAACAGGGCAGGCAGCGCGTGTGGTCTGCTAATTCGCCTTAAAGGCCTTTCAGGGTCGTTGGCACGACGCCAGCATCGTTAAGTCATTCATTCATTCGTTTATTTATTCATTCATTGATTCAAAAGCAACTTCGAATTGCTTATTGTCCCATGTTTTTATCCAAATATTGTACTTCAAATATGCCACTGAATTGTGTTTAGATCAAGCTGCCACTGCTTAGGGATGCTCAGGACTCTGGTGTGAAAATATATTTCAACAAATATCAATTGCTGATAATAATATATTATTATTGTCGCTTAGAAAAACAATCTGACAGATATATGTACGTATACAGGGCTGTAATTTGACAAACATGCTTTTAATCTACAAATAATTTATATAATTTACTAATTATTTGGTAATCAGCTTGAGTTTGGGATTATATATGAATGCTTTTATGTACATATTAGCTTAGAGTAATCCAAATCCTTGCTGCTTTATGTTAATTAAACGTTTTATCACTTAAGTAAGTAGTTTATGTAGTAAGTTATTTGTTAGAAAATTTAAATATTACAACTATTTAGATCGATGTTTTACTGTTAATCTAGATCACATTTATTTTATCATACCCTGCATACATCTAAAATTTGGCATCTTCTGCTTATCTGACGGCAAGTGTTTAATTTAAAGCATTTGGAACCAGAGTAGTAACTACATATTAACCGTAAGAGCACTTGCAAATTAGAGAGCCTATGCGAGCCTAATGTGAAGTCCTTGCTATAAGAGCAGTGAGGCATCAAAGGATTGGACATCCATTGGCACTAATTTCCGAAAAAGGGCAGCAACAAAATGCCAATTTGGATGCTACAAATGGTGTCAAATGTGGGGCAACAACTAAAAGGGGGAAACTTGGACTTGCTGAAGTGATGATTTGATTGAACTGCGATTAAATGTGTGAATGGAGAGGGGAGAGGAAAGGGAAGTTGAAGGGTTAGTGTAGGGTTGCGTTTGGTCCATAAGTAGGCTACCATTGGAATTCATTTTAAAGGCACTGCCAGCTCGGATTCTGCATGCAAATTGATATGGATTGTGGCTGCTGTGGGGTTTCGGGGTTGCTGATGAGGTTGGGCCGTGCTGCTGAATCTGTGGTGCGTATTGGCTTACCGGGGGGTTTGAGGGCTGTCCGCGCTCGCAAACGGATGCGTAATGTTGCCAGGCCTAGCTGTAACTGAATTCTCTGAACTCCCTCTGTGTGTGTGTGTCTCTATATGTGTGTGTGAATTGGGCATTAAATGCGGCTTGTTTAACACTCGAACGCATTTGAATACGTTGCTAATGGGATTTTGATGATGACAATGTTGCTGTCGCCTTAGCTTTGGTTGCTCTCACCATAGTTGTTGCATGAGTTTTCTTTTTTTTTGTTTTTTTTTGCTCCTGCATTCAATTCAATTGTAATGAATATCTATTGAAAGGATGCAAGCTTAATTCTGATATAAATTCAGTTGGGGGAAAGTCTGAAAGCAGTGAAATGCATTTTCTTTGATTGTGGCTAAAAACTTTTCCAAAACTATTCAGTTGACATTTTGTTGCTCTAATGCTTACAAGTACATAATGGCCAACACACACGTACACACACATATGTGTGTGTTAACTTTTATGACTGCTTGTCTACCCACCCAATTAGGTTTAGGCCAGGAGGCACTTCAATATACATGTCGAGCCCTTGCGACCCGCCGGCCGGATGCACAGCAACTACAACAACTACCTTGATGACGACAGCCCAACAACAACAGCAAAAACATTAACAACGGCAACATGACCATGTCAAGCAGCAACAGCAGCAGCAGCAGCAACGGCGGCAACATAATGTTCCATTCACTTCCGTTTTGGGCCAAAGAAAGGCAAAAGATTCAATGGACGCCCCTAGCTAGTGGGTGTTTGTGTGTGGATGTGTGTGTGAGCTATAAAAATGTCCTTTTCATTACGCGTTGCTTTTTCCATAGTGGCTGTCACGTTATGTATTATGCATAGACACCTACACACACAGACACACACACACACACAGACGCACACGCACACACAGATCAAGCTTGACTACATAAGCAAATGCCTGCTTTGTTGGTGTGTCCTGGCTGCCATTTGTGTCCTCTTGCCGCCACATTTGTGGTTACATGTTCACGCTAACAACCCAGGCCAGTCCATAGACAAACCCAACCAAACCCAACCCAGCCCAACCCCACTGCTGTTTACTTTTTACAGGTTGCGGGTTGTTAGTTGCGAGTTGCGGTCTGCGCGGTGGTTGGTGTTCCAGCCCAGGGGTTAGCTGAACGCCGCCGAACCGCCACCTTTTTTTCTTTGTTGTTGTTGTTATCAACTTATTTGAACAGTTTGCTTTCTGCCATGCAACTTGTACAATTTGGGCGTGTCATTCAAATACCGCAGGCCGTGGGTGGCCAAGCTGGCTGCCAACTGCCGCATAGCTCACGCTATTACCAAAGAGCCCAAAGAACCCAGGCCCACACGAAAAAGCCTCGTGAGCCAAAGAGCGATGGCTCCAGCGAAGCGCAACATTTGCATAGTTCGTGTCGCTCCAAAGAAAAACTGTTGAGTTGTACGAGTGTCCTTTGCCCTCGACAACTCTATTGCGCCGCCTTGTGTTATTCCGCCCCCGACCAACTAACTGCTACTATATGTACAATATGGCTTATTATTGGTCTCTGCTACTGTCCGTTGTTAGCACGTTCGATTATTTGTGTCTTAATTAGCGTTTGTAAAGATTTCTTGTTGATGTAATAAACTAATAAGCCACATTCAGAAACTAACACTTATACACACACTCACACACAGAGCAATTCATGCTGCTATCTAATTGCATTTCAATTGGCATTATCTATGTTCGAGGTGTATTCTGAGCATTCTCAAGTTGTGTTTCGCGTTTTGCCACCAACAATTCTAATTGTGCGGACCTCAACGAACGGTTTTAATAATAATAATTTTGTTGACTGATTAGCCAATCGGCAGGTTTTTTTTTTTTTTTTTTAGACATTGTTATTTTTTTTTTATCCAATACTAATTTGGTTGTCCGCCGTTGTCAGTTGGTGGCAACAACAACAATGGCAAAAGTTTTCGTAATTGGTCAAAGTTTTCCTTACACCTCAATTAGCACTCAATTTTTTTTATCGTTATTCAATAGTGGTCTGTGCATGTTGATGTGTAAATTGTGTTTTATATTTATTCTTATTTCAATGTTGAATTGTAAATTAAACACAACATGCATCAAAATTGATTTCCTATATGGTGAACAATTTCTTTTTCAATTATAATAAGTAACTAGGTTATCTGGGCAACTAATTGTTAAGTTTTTTTGAATAGTCAAGCGAAATGGTTTTAAATATAATTATTTATCAGTGTATTCACAAAGCTCCTCAGGAAATTTTATATATATGAGCGAATATAGGAAAAACATGATGTATTCACTAAAATACAATCTAATCGATAAAATTTCATTTTCTTCTATCAGAATTTCATTTATTTCTAGAGTTTCTCAAAGATATTAACATGTCAAGCGATTTAGAATTACCAGTGCAAGTTCTGAGGTTACAGCCATCTGAGAACCGAAAAAGAGGTTACCTTCCGTCTAACGCCAGAAACCTTGCTGTTTGGAGACTTGATGGACCTTCAGTGGCCTTCTCCAATCTAAAGCTGCACCTATGTCCGCATTTCATCATTCAAGGCACTCACAGCTTCATCGACTGCATAATCAGGTGGCAGCGAGTGGGCACTCCGGATATTACTAAAACACATGCTGTTCTTATAAATTAATTAGTTAAAGTGACTGGGTGTACCTGCACAACTTTGAAATGCCCTGCGTCGAGTTTCTGTAACTTGATTGAAAGAGGGGACAAGTTAACTATCGTAGATATTACTTAAAAGCCAAACCTGATGTAAGTAATTATTATCTGTTGTCCTCTTTTTGAATTCAAAATACCCTTTTCAGAAAATCTTAGGGAATATGTGGTTTTTCTTGTTAACTGGCCATTAAGGAAGCCCTTCAGAGCTGCTACCGGATATGCCAATGATGGCCAATGAAGCAATCCACGATTGTCTTTTAAAGTTGACCGCTACTCGATTATAAGCAAATGGGCCAAAGTGGGTGTGGTTCGATCTTGGCGATGTTGTTGCAGTTGAGTGCCAACTTCCGTTTGCTGACTTTGTTGGCGCGCGCTAATTTTGCATCTAATTTCAAGTTGATATGCATTGATTAGGCCCTGTTCCTGTTCTGTCCTGTTATGATTGCTGATCAGCATAGAGCAAGCGGAAGGAAGCAGGGCCACCGACATGGCACGGGTCAGGCAAAATACGTTGATATCATCCATCTCTGAGCGCTCATATCCCGTCGTGTTTCTCTGGTGATTGAAGTTAATTTGCGTTAAATTAAGTGCAGTTAAAATGCCACTTAACACGTGCTCATGTTGGTCAACGCTCTTTAGACGCTTTCCAAACGGATCTTACTCTCCAATCCTGACATTGCTCCTCATCCTTCCCCCAACTAATAATATGTATAATGCAGCGCTCAATGAGCCAATTTAAGTTCAATTACAACTAATATGCATATCATAGACCGCATTTAACAATCACAGCGGTTTTCATAACGGATCAAATACAGCCAGCGGATGATGAACCGCAACCGCATATAACTGCGATATATCGCGATTTCCATGGCATTCCTTGGTGCTGCCATCAAACGTAATGGCATTTTGTACTAATTTATATTTAATTAAAATGAAAATGGAGCCGACTCTTGTCCAATTAAACAGCAAATTTATTACCTATAGAGTGTACATTTCAAAATATTTAATGTTATTCAACTTTGTGAATAATATCCACATTTTATCTATAAAATCAATATCAATTATCATAATATTTAGCCGAAAATTGAAAATACATTTATAATTCTACATAATATAATTGAAATTAAAACGTAAACTCTTTGGGATGGCATTTTCTGTTTCGTAGGACATTTTAATCCTAAAAATTTGGATAAGCTTAATAATATTACTATCAATATTTATAATTTGAGGTGAGTTGCTGCAAATTTATGGAATATTCGATATTTATATATATGGTGTTGCAGGTTCTCGAGGCAAACCACACTTCTTTATTTTTAAAGTTTATGTGAAATCAGCCATTGAAATTTACTTTAAAAACATATTTTCAACATAGCGTTTTCTTTTTCCATACTGCTCGTACAACGCTGAAACTTTGCTGAAAGTGGCGGGATTGGTTGGAGATTTGCTGATGCAGATAAGAATGCCACAGTGTTCGGTGCTGTGCCCTTTGGCTTATTGCCCAAACAGCATTCCAAGCTATATAAGAACAACAACAACAAAAAGAAGACGAGGAGTTGCCCATGCTGGTGCCATGATGTGGCTCATGAAATCGTTAGCGCGAAAGCTACCATATTGATGTCGGACTCGGACTTGAAGGCGAAACTGGAGCCTTTGCCTTGCAGCAACGACATTGTCTGGGTCTGAGCTTGAGTTTGGGTCTGGGCTACACCTACCAGGCAGCCAGCCAGGAAGGCAGAAAAGCATTCACGCAGGCAGTGAGAGCGACCTTATCGCGCCCATTAATCTGCCAGGCAGCGCGCCCCAAAAATAACAAAATGAAGCGCATCGAAAAACCAAGCAAAAGATGGTGGATGTCGATGTGAACGTGGTTGTCCAGGCGTCGGGCCAATATGGCGCGCCTGTCATGTATATATAAAGGCTAAATAAAAAATAAAAAACCGCGCCAAGAACCCAAGGCAAGCTAATGAAAAGCAGCCCAAATATAAAAAAAAAAACGCGAGGAAATAAAATCAAGTTGTGCGCGCGCGCTTTCTGCGGGGCCTGCAGAGGTTATGTAAAGCGGCGGCCCAGTCCGCATGTTAAATATTATGACCAACACAAAAAACGCCCGCAAAAAGAAACCAAACGAAACAAAAACAACAAAAAAAAGGCTAACTTGGTTAGTTTGGTGTGTACACTTTTGCTTTACACTCGAGGCATAACAAAAAAAAAAAAACCGAAAATATATATATATAAATATATATTCATATTTTTTATGATCTTAAGTCATGCAAAAAGCGAAACGAATCAGAACGCGGCGCGCATTGGACGTGTTCGCGAATGACGACGGCCATGACGCTAACGCTGACAGCTTGGCCCACGACCCGTGCCGCCGCGCCCTGCATGGTTTTCTTACAGGCCTAATCCACGGCCGACTCCTGACTCAGCTCCAGTAGCAACGTTTTGGGTCTTGATTTTGAATTCCTCTTTCTTAAGCGAGATAAGAACTTTTTTAATGTTAATTTTCTTTTTTTTCTATTTGTATATACGCATTTAGATTCGTATTCGTGATGGCGTATGTCATGAAGCGTGCATGTGAAGTATATATACTTACAGTTGCATACAAAAGTATTCGCACAAATGAAATAGTTTTGGGCGCGTTTCACATTTTATAGATTTTTTGCATGCGCCATGCGGAAATGTCTGACAGACACGTAATGCCCAGCCACTGTGCTGGCCAGTATAAGTCTTATTTCGCTTTTAACCATTTTGCATATTCGGATTGAAAATTTTCTATTGCCCGTCGCCGGCAGTTCAAATTGCTGCAGGAATTTTATAATGAACATTCAGTGAGCCTCACATCACAAGAAATAATTATTATTGTACAAAAAACAAGGCAAATGAAAAACAGTAACTACTGAACCCGTAACTAAAACAGAGTTACCCTAGGAAAATACACAGTCCAAAAAAAAAAAAAAATGAAGAAAACCAAGATAAGTGCATGGACAGACAGCTGCAGGAAAAACAAAGCGTAAAATGAAGAGTTTGAAAAACAAAGTGACGAGAAAGGTCGTAACATCCATAGGGGGAACAATCATGGCGCAGGGAACGTGGAACATTAGTTGCGGGGAATAGGCGTGGGCAAGTAATCGTTTGAGACTTTGCTTTTGCAACAATGGCTGCCCCAAGTAAGCTGCAAACGGTTTGTGGTATGCAGCCTTTCTGCAGCTATGCAAAGTACATTTCAGCACGTCCCACACTAAAACTATTGCATATTAATATGAGAACTTTGCACAGTGTCTGCAATTAGAAAATATTGTCATCAAATATTTAAAATGTTGTATAAGTGGGTACTTCTGCTGCTGCAATTGATACCTGTCATTTGATAATTCCTAATTGCTATAAGGTATACAAAAGGAATTCTACATACAAATCAATTAGTCATACAAAGCTCTTGTTTGACTTTGATGATTAAAGTAGACTTAAGATTTGCACAAATCAAATCTGTAGTGAACTTCTAACTAAAGTGATTTTAGCTAAAAATAAAGCTGCAGTTCATTTGTTTTTATTGGGAACTTACAAAAATATCTACTTAAATAAAAAACCTGATGGTTAGCTTTAGCTGAATTATCTTTTTATTAAATATATTTTAGTCCAAATCACTTCTTATACATATTGAGTACATAAAAGGTCCTAAGGTCATTTACATTTAAATCATATATGATAGATTTTCTTACGATTGCTGGTACCCTGGCGACCCTGCTTTCTCCCTTCTATAAACCTTTATATATATATATGACAACTAAATAAATTACAATTCGAAATTCTTTAAAAATCCAATATCTTTAAAAATCTCAATTTGAAGCGATGTTTTATGATTATTATTATCTTTACTTCAAAAATATGAAAAATATGTTTATCTTGTCCCTGTATTTTCGACGATTTAAAATACAGTTATTATTAAAAACATTTAAAATTATATTGTTATACTTTTACATACTATTATTATATGAAGTACTTGAATTATTTGTAATTCACATCTTCACCACTGTTTTGCTCAGCACAACCATGCGCAAAAAAGTGAAGATGACAAAAAACCACGTAATGTTAAAGAAATGCAAATGCACAAAGTTGGGACTCCAGAAGCTTTCACAACTTGACTGTGTGAGACTTTGAGAACGCAAAGAAAAATGAAAAGAAAACGCCCAATCGTAGCAATGCAGATGCGAACCCTTTTTGTAGGTAGTCCACACCATAAACTGGGTCGTGTGGGGCAGAGGGGTGTTTCGATGGCGCAATACTCATACGCCCCGTTTTAGTTGGCTGTTGCCGTCAGCCTGGAGAAGTTTCTACCACCACAACAACAATAACAACAGCGGCGGCAGCAAAAAAAAAAAAATCAACGACAACCAAACGACACTCAGTCATGTACTGACATGAGCTTACATACATACATATATACACATACCCGTATGTAAATCTATATAGATGTTTGTATAGGCTTCCACGTATGCATGCAGTGTGCAGCCTCAAAACCGCTTCAGCTTTGCCAAGCCAAAAAACAGCAAAAAAAAAACAAATGCAAACTCTGGGGGGCTGCAAATGGTAAGGGGCGAAAAGGTGGGAAGAGGCTGAAGGGAAGAGTGCGGCTTTGGACTATGAGTGTGTTGAATGTGTGTAGAGTGTGTGCTGTGGGGCTTTTCGTCGCTTGGCATATTCGTGCGCAATTTCACGTTTGACGAAACATATAATCTTCGCACATTTCTATGGAAATGAATGGATTGGTGAATGCTTTGCTTGATGCATTGATAGATGGCCGTACGTAAGACTGAATTGATGGGTATATTCATACATACATACATATGCCTGGTTGGATGTATAAATTCGATTCGAATCGTATTGCTATTGGTATTTGTATTGCTTTGCATTTTTTGTTTTGATTTTTCATTTTTTTTTTTTTTGCAAATGTTTGCTGGTTGATTGTTGTTGCTGTTGCTTAGTTGTTGCTCGTGCGTTGCATTCGCTGCAGCAACAGCATTGCTCCTGTTGTTGTTGCTGCAGCTGCTGCTGCAGTCACATGCAAATTGGTTTGCCCGACGTATTCGACATGGCCTCCATGTCAGCCACACCCCGAATCCCAATCGCAAAACCAATTCCAAAACCAGGTTGTTGCTATTGCTGCTTCTTGGTTGCTATTGCTGTTGCTCTTGTACGTTGCTCGTTGCTCGTTGCTGGTGTTGTTTTACCTTAGTTTTTCGCATCGTGTTCTACTTACAGCTCACTCACTCACTCACTCACTCACTCGCTTATTCGCTGGCTCGCTCTTTGCCTATGCAAATATGCAATTAGTTGACCAGCTTTTTGCCATGGAGCGGCGTGTTTGTTGCCATCTAACATGACATTCCAGCTGAGTGGTGCAGTCGGCCATCAATACGCTACATTTTGCGTAAACATCGCAAACTTGCAGTTGGTCAGAGTTGCGTCCCAATCTATATATAACACCAGCAGTTGTCAGAGATGGCAAAGGTGTTGTTTATTTTTTTCTGTCATCTGATTGCAGCAGCTTGTGAATGCGATTCAAAACATTACAGATACAAACGGATTAAGTTGTATTCAATTAAGCTGCACTATTTTCTAGAGATGAGCAATGTTATTAGTAAAATGTATTATTATAAGATACTTGGACATTTAATCATTTTTCGATAACCATTTATGCATTTACATATGGCAAAGTACTATTATTAAATTGGACATTTGGTGCTCTGTTTACCAATGTAAGAAGCAAGGAAGTCTGCTTTTTAAATACATGAATTATTAATTGATAATTACGTTTACTGCAATTTACTACCTTAAACTTAGCTTGCCTTCAGGGCAAACAAGCAAAGAAATTATCGTTTGCCAGTGCATAGTTTAGTTAAGTTTGGCTTGTGCTGCGTATACGCAATTTGTACTTGACTTCTTAAGAGCTGCTATTTGCATTACATATGCAAACAGGGGGGCTTCAGAAACAACCACGTCGATTGCTTACAAAACGCTAAGCCTCAACGCTTAAAGAGAAAAAGAAGTGGTAGTAGTGTAAGCAAATAAAAAAAATAAGAGACGAAGAAATACAAATTTACAGCGGCATTCCAATGAAAGCGTTGCGCTTCTCCTCGCTTTATATTTTCTGCACCTCATATCCGTATACTTATAGCTACACCTATACTTACCTATACACACACGTACATACACTTATAGTAGGCAGTGTTTGTGTATGTGTTTCTTGTGGCGACGCCATGTTGCTGTTGCAGGTTGCGTGTACGTGCGGTACGCGTGCACAAAGCCAAACATACAAACATATACATGAACATACACACATTGCATACAAATATGTACCAATGCGGGCACATGCAGCTACAGAAACAGCAACAGCAACGGCAAATGCAACAACAGCAACGCATTATGGCCGACGCTTGTGGCTTATATGGCATGACGTTGTCGTCATTGCTCTTGTTGCGGCAGCTGTTGTTGTTGGTGTTGTTGTTTTGCGTGCCAGAGGGGGGGAGCCACCCAAGCCAAAAGCCCAAAATGCTCACAACGCATCAGAGGAGCGAGAGCTGGCTAAACCGCATACAACTTATTTTTACTACTCGACTCGCTTTTTGCAGCACCATCAGCAGCAGCAGTAAAAAAAACAAAGCACAAATATACACACATATGAATGTGTAAAGAGACGCAGCAGCAGCAGCAACAGCAGATGAGAAGGGGAACAAAGAAAAATACATTCATTGCACCCAGCTTAAGGAACTTGGCAACCAGCAACCACTCGAAAGCCAAGCAATACTTGAGCCAACGTCTTTTGGTTTTGCGGTAACACAAACTATGCAGCGGGTGTTGCACTGTGCCTGTATGTGAGTATGTACAGCTATATATATATATGTATATATATATATATATACTATGTGTAAAAGAAGCATGCAAAAAGGCTTTTCTGCATGCCTACGCAGAAAATATACTTATATATTTACATATATATATTTATATAAATATGAAATATGTTGCTGCTGCACCATTAAAAATGGCGTCGCAAGCTTTTATTTACCGTCCGCCCCATTCCCAGAGTTGTTACACTTTTTTCGACCTATTCAAAAATTGGGTGTTGCCATGAAATGTTCAATTAATTTTCAAATTCAATTTCGTGCAGCCAGCAATGATTTATGAAGTGCCGCGGCAAGTGCCTCAACACCAGCTAAATGAAATGTTGAAATTTTTCGCCGCTGCGCGTTGAAAGTGTGATGAGAAATTTCATAATGACTTCTTAGCTCTAAACGAGCAACCCGGCCTGCGACTATAATAAGTGCAATTAGGCCATTGATGGCCACAGCCGAAGCCGATGCCGAACCTGAAGCTGAGGCGGATGTGAAGGTGAGCACCAGCAGCGATAGCAGCAGAGACAGCGACGGCAACGGCGACAGAGACAGCGACGGCGACGGCAACGGCGACAGAGACAGCGACTGTCGCCTCGTTAGCTGCCCATCGTAGCTTGCAGCTTGATGTTTAGCGTCTAACATGGCAGTCGCCATGTTTAATCAAATACGTGACTTGATTTCAATTTGGGGCAGCCCCATAGCAGCATCCCTCTGCCTCTAACTGGTGTCCCACCACCCCACAGTCCAACTGCTATCTTTGGTTAAGAACCAAAAGCTGCGAGGGACGAGCAAGAGGAAACTTGCAGAAGCTGCACTAATGTAACCAATTGCGTTAAAGTCGCAGAAGCGCCAACATAGTGCCGATTCCGTTGCAGCTGTCGCGATTCCAGTTGTTCATAGATGTTATTTATAGTAATACCAATTTTGGTTGCAGTCGAGCGATACGTCGATTTCTATACGTAATCTTCTTTGAGAGCATATGTAGATTCCCAATCGAACATATGCGATTATTTTGTAGGACAAAGATATGTCAAACCCTTTGATTTAAAGTTGTGTTATTTTAAATGTATTTGATTATTATTCACACGTATTTGTATGCACTCTTATGGGTGTACATATAAAGCGTTCTAGAATCCGGCCAATTTAGTAATCCAATAAATTTAATTATATTTCAAATAAATTTAGTGGGAAAAGTTTTAATATATGCTTGTTAATAAAGTATTAGATATTCAAATTAATTGGATCTCTTAAATCAGCCCCGTTTACTTGATTTGCTCACTGCAATTACTAAAAGTTCGATGTGATAACCCAAAATGCGGTCACAGGATTCCATTTTTGGGGTTCAACTCAACCGTCTGGCCATAAGCTCCAACCTGTTCTGCACATTTCAGCAAGTCAATCAGAAGTCAATCACTTTGTTGAGGCATCGTCTGTATCGGCAAACTCCAAGATACGATAATAAACGAAATTTCAGTGCCCTTTGTTGCTGCTTTTGTTGTTGTGGTGTCTGTTGAAAATAATAATAATAATAATGATATACTTATACTCGCACACAGCGCAGCACAACAACCACAAGCATAACATAATTGCAAATTGGCCCAAAATGAATGTCGAAAAGCCGAAACAGCCGAACATGATAATTTAATGTTTGCCAAATGGGCAAACGGGACACACCAGCATACACATATAAAAAGTAAAAAAAATATATATATTTATATATATATATATAAATACATGTACATAAAAAAGATTATAGACTATGAGAAAAAATGTCTGGCGACCTTGAAAGTGAAATGCGCCAGGGCGCAAAAGAGTCTGCTGCTGTGCCTGGGCCGAGAGCGTGAATTTGAGATGGTGCCAAAAGTTGATTTTGTAAATTGCTTAGCTGGCTTGTGTTGGCCAATGTTATGACGTCTATTGGGTCGACACCATAATTGCGCAGTGCGTAATTGAGTGCTCACGACATTTAATTGACATATCTTTGCTTGAACGGTCCAAAAACTACACATAGATATAATGCTTGCGCAGCAGCCTTGGCCAGGCACTTGAAAAATTGTAATTCATACAACAATAAAATGGGACAGTCTTCGGCCAACAGGGGTTGCAAAAGCAACAAAGAGCTCGTCTAGAATTTCGCAGCCGGCATATCTGCCAGATTCCATTTGTATGTGCATGCCTACTTGTACGCAAAGGCTACACCTTCTGTATCTGAATCTGAGTTTTCCAGTTGCCGTAGCCGTTTTTTAAGCAATTGTATTTTTGAAAGCGCTCGCATGGGCGTTAACCAAATACATTTTTTTTTTTTTGTTGTTACTGCTGCTGCTGCTTTCTTCTTTATTTTTTATTTTTATTATTCAGTTTTTATTTTTTTGTTGCGCTGATTTCCGGCGCGTTTTGGATTACACAATGCAGCCCAAGAGCCAGCCAGAGCGAAAGGTGAGCGGAATTCAACATTTGAGCGGACGCTCGAAGTGCTCGTTGCCAGCCAGCCAAGAGTTCAGGCTCTGCCGGTGGCTCGACGAGCGAGTGGCGAGTTCCGCCCTACGCTGTGGTGCACAATTCCTGCCGTTCTGCTGCTTGACGTCTTAAGAATCCAATTTGAATTGCGATTGCCACTGCCAGAGAGTCGCAGTTGCGTTTTCGGCTGCTGCTGGCCCCGGAAGCGCTTGAAACAATGGCCCCGCAATGTGGCAGAGCAACAGCAACTGGCATAACTGTAACTGGAACTTGCCCTTGTTGCCACATTTGTAGCGGGTCCACTCGAGTGACTTTTGTTCGGGGTAGCTCTTGCCGTAGCTGCCACCAACGCTCTTTGAATCTGGGGTGGATTTTTCCTTTCCGTGCTGTTCCTCATTCCCATTGCAATCGCATCTACGAGATCTGTGGGTGTTGGCCACATCCGCTTAAGGTATTGCCAGATGTAGGTTTCTAACGGGTTAATCTATATATGGCTTTGATAACTGTTTTGTATCTGCAGCTGTTCTATGAAATGTTCGGCAGCAATGTGTGGAAATCAGTTGATGGTTAAACGCGGCTCAAACTAATTTGCTGATTCTTATTGCAAACTTAAAATATTTTCTAAAATTCGAATATGCCAGTAATTTTAACCTTATGTTATACCATTTCAGAAACTTCTTTAAATATCCTGCTAAACATTTTCTGAGCTTCTCTGAACTTCTCTGATATCTCATCGGGACTGTGACTGCCGTTATTAAACCAAAGAAGGAAACTATTTCGCCGATAAGCTAGACAGATATGATACTACTGAACGCACCCCCCCTCTGCCCAAATATGTCTACGCCCATGTTTAGCATTGTGACTCCCATTCATTAACTATAACACACTATAGCAGAGGTTCACAGCTTTATTATATCATCTTTTGTTTTTAGCAATTTATTAGCTACACAGTATAATAACATATATAATAATAATCAAATAAAACTCCTTTAAAATCAAATTTCCATGCATTTTATAATCAAAACATATTTTGTAGCTTATACAAAAATCCACAAAGTAATAATGATTCTAGGAAGTTAGGAGCGTATTAAATTCGATTAAAGTTGCTGTCGCAATCCATTTGAACCATTTCTCAGATGTGCACAGAGGCAAAAAATATTTCAATCAGCTAACTTTGGGGCGTGAAGAAGCTTTACAAAGAAGCTCAACAAAGAAGGGTCTCTGAGTGTGTGTGTGTGTGTGCTAGTGTGTGTGCGAGTGTGATCATGTATTGCCAATCGCGGACATGCGTAACGAATAGATTCAGATGACTTAGAGTCGACGACGGTGGTGGTGCACTCAAATGAAAAATAGTTAAAGGCCACAAGCTGATCGCACGGCAAAGTTCAAACTGAAATTAATCAAAACTAAGCCAAAGCGAAAACAAATCGAAACAAAAGCACAACAAAACACACAATGGGTGGAAAGGGGAGAGGTTGTGGCATACGCATGTCTTGCTCTTTGAATGTATCTATCAACAATACAAACGAATCAATGAACACGAATCTGGTCAGCGGACAACAGACAACGGGCAACGTCAAATGTCCGTTGAACAATGAAAGTGGCAATTAACCAGAAGCCGAGCATTAAATTACAAAATGCGATCAACGTAGCAACAGGTTGCCTGCCCCGGTCACCGATCACCATCAATAGATAGTACATAGTAATAATAAAGAAACAACAACACCACAACAGCAGCATCAGTAGCAACAAATCGTAGCAAAATTCCCAGATGCGATCAGCAACAACAGAAAACAACAACAAGAACAACGACGAAGACGACGACAAGATCGTCAATGATCAATGGACTGGTCCATTGGGGCTTTGCTGCTGGCTGCAGCGCTCAGTGGGTTTTCTGTTTTCTTAATCGATTTCTTGAGGTACCGCGCCCGCTACGTAACTGCAATTAGAGCATCGACTACTACATGCTCCTCTCCCTCTTTGTCTATCTCAGCTTAGAGGTGCGGCACCATGGGAGGCAGCAGCTTGGGTTCACAGCAGCCGCTGCAGCTTCGTCTTAGACCCAAAAATGCATTAGTGTCTGCAAAATGGGCTGCCCGCTGCGCTGATCCTCCTGCCCCGTTGCCCATATTTCTGTTCCTATCGAATCCATATTGATTGAAAATTGATCTATTAAAAAATCGGAAAATGCGACAATGATAATCCGCAAAAGCGCACAATGCGACAGATAAACATTAGAAAAACAGCTCGAGTACTATGGGCGTGGTCGCATGCATTCTAATCCAAAAATGCATGAATGCCAAATGCAATACACACGCACACACGCCACATGATGCATTTGTATTAACGCAAGGTATTTAGTGTTTCTCGCAGCAGGGGGCAACACGCTGCTCACTTCAATTTGATTGACAGTCGGCAGAGAGAAAGGAAAGAGGCGAGCGGGGCATAAAGTGCGATGTGCGATTATGATAAGTACACACACTCGCACACACACACACACACACACACACACGAACACTTCATTTTGTTAGTTGTTATTGCATTTTTAATCACATCACGTAGTTCATTGCGTTGTGAGAGCTTCTCTTCTCTTTACTTTTTTTTTGTGCATTGCAAAAAGTTTTTGGCCACAAACATGACAAACGTTGTTTCCGGTTCCGCCATTAATATTAACTTGCATTGATAGGCAGAGCTTTCCACATGTGTGTGTGTGTGTTTGCATTGCTCATTACCATTTGCACACAAACTTTTGCGGTAATATTGTGAGTGTTTGCATTTGTATGTGTGATGTGTGTGTACTTGTGTGTGGTACCAAATTGGTTTTGCGGATATTGTCATTGATAGGCATTGCGGTCAGCACATAGCAAGTGCACTCTGTTTGGCCAAAGGAATAAGCATTAAAATGACAAATTTATACAGATATATCTTGTTATTATGAGTTATTCATAGATACTATTTGGTTACTATCCTGATCTAAAAAAGATGAACTAACTAACATAAGTAAAATCACAAAAGCAGGTTACTAGAAAAACCAAATTCACCATCCTAAATAGTGAATAAAATTGCTTATATCTAATAAAACCAATATATATATATATCGGAAATACTCAAGATAATTAGGCAACATTCCATGTCGAGTGTTGCTAACGTTTCCCATATCTTAAAAATCTACCCTAATTCATTCTAATAAAGTACTTACTCTGTCTGTTTTGTGTGGATTGGGTGGTTGTGTGTTAGGGTAATAGTGTGTGGAGTTTGCACCCTCAACTCGCACGGTTGGTGGGTTGTGCACGCTGATTTGTCAACATTGGGCCTATTGTGTGCGACCTTAAGTTCAACTTGTTTGCATGAGCCACATCTTGATTAGCCCAAACACTTTCAAGCAATGAATGTGAATGTCGTCAGGCAGTCAGTCAAGTTGATGTTGTTGCTGTTGTTTTTGCTGCCCCCTTTAATCGAATTGTTTCAGCGCCGCTCGGCAGTTGTCCGCAAATCGAGTCAATTTAATTGACCTCCAGAGGTCAAGTTATTATTGTTGCTGTTGTTCTGTTTCTGTAGAGCGAGCCGCAGCAATTCAATCGACTGTCAACCAGCACAGATACAGCAACAAAGACAGTTACGATTAGAGATACAGATACAGCTTCAACTACTCAAAAAGGGGATACAGAACAGTAGTCGCTTCTTCTGAGTATCCCCAGTAAATGGCCAGTCGGCGTGCTTTTTGTGTCCATAGAGTGTGGGATTCGCAGTCTCAACCCCATTGTGGTCTCTGTTCCGAATTCACCAGCGCCTTAGTTAGTTTTTTAATGGATTTAATTGAATTTGGCTTGTTGTTGTTGCGTTTATTTGTCTTAATTGTCTGCGAAATAATCATAAATCAGTTTTGTATATGAGTCGTCGCGACGACAATTCACAACACGAATGCGAATGTGTGTGTGTCCGAGTGTGTGTATGTGTGTAGCGGGTGTAGCAGCAGCCCAGCACTTGGCTCAATCAATTTATGACATATCTCTCAAATGTGTGCTGAGCACTGTTTTAAACTGGCAGTCTACACGCTCATCCATCCAACCATCCATCCACCGCATGACGCGGCATATTTGTTGCTGTTGTTGATTTTTTTTTTTGGGCCTCTGCCTGGGAACCGGGCAACATTCAACGGGCATCGGGCACCGGCCACTTGCTTCACTTGACCGCACCACATTGTGCTCGAGCACATCGCAGCTTTGGCGGCTCAACTCGCTCATTGTTTTGCTTGTCAAGCAGCCAAGCAACCCTCTTATTCAGAGCGAAAGAGAGAGAGAGAAAGAGAGAGAGAGAGAGAGAGAGAGAGATGGAGAAGGAGGCTGTGCGTTCCTTTGTCTAAGGCACCCACACGCCTCAAAAGTCGTCGAGTTCAATTCAATGCTGCCTTGCGGCTTTAGATTTAGTTAATTTAGCATTTAACATTTAGCATATAGATATTTATGTATGTATGTTTGTATGTGACTGAATGTGATTCGTTTTCTGCTTTCAGACCTGCTGTTGTTGGCCGCTTCATATCAAAGGATGCGACTGCGGTTTGCTGTTCGTGTTGACAACTAAATAACACGTTAATGTGTTTATTGCGTATGCTGCACTATCCCCAGAGTATTGGAGGTTGTCACCATGTGAACACAAGCTGCCTGTGTTAGGTGTCGCAGCAAAACATATATATATGTGTGTTTACCTGATTCTCCAGCTGTCGCAAAACTTTCGCATTAAACATGAGGCACACATTCACAGCAAACGCGTTTCACGCCCGTGCATCGGTCTGGGAAAGCAGCAGCTCCTGTTTGAACCGCCTCCCTCTTTTAACTTTTTGCCGTTGTGCTCTTTAACGATTTATTTATTTATGTATTTATGAAAACGTTACAATAATTATATGCTGCATTTGCTATTTCGAAATGCCTAATGCCAGTGTTGGATAATAGATTTTAGATTCTATAGCTGCTGCTGCTATCCGATCAATAAATAAAACATTAGCCAATCCATTGTTTGGGATGCATTTACCTTATGCCACTCAGAATGTCGTGCAAATATATGCAACTGTTCAATAAAAATGTGAATTATAGCAAAAGGCTGGCGGAATTAGATTTCAGTATCGAATTTTTGCTTATTTCATCAGTCTATACCGATTTAGAGAGTAGGAAATGCATTTCATATTGTTATTTAATGTCGTATATTTAATTAATATATTTGTCAACCGGGTTGTAAACTTCTTAACAATAAAGTTGATAATTTAAACATATAATAGATCTATTTAATTAATTTGTTTTCAAACAATTAACATTGACGATGATAAATTTTGATATATTTATTTTAGTTCAATCAATTCAATTATTTATTTAGTCAGCCCTGAACTCTGACTTTAATAGATGACAAATATAAATTAGATCAACTAAAAGCAGTAACTAATCTAAGCCGATATCTAAAAAAATTCTAAATTCCAAAGGTATCTGCAGAACTGGTCTATTCAACATTCATTAAATTATATGTATATCATATCAAATTTTTTTCAATGAAAACACACTTCGACTTGCTCTAACGCCAGCCAGCTGCATTTCTGGACTTGCTAGCAACTTCAAACGAGCGATTGTCACGTGCCTGAACACACACACAAACAGGCACACATAGTTGCCACACCCCCACCAGCGATGATTAAATTAGCAGATTTTATAGACGCTTAGCTTGGGTGCTGACTGCAAGGGTGCAAGGGGCACGCTTTGCTACTACTATGGGAATATGGATCTGAGCTGATTGCGTAGGAAGTTGCTCTTAATTGGCAGTTTCGTATTTCGGCGCAGACGCAGCTGAACGGTCGCCTTCTCTCCGCTATCCCCTCTGCTGTTGCCAATGTCACGCTTGCGAGTCTGATGTTTGCCGCCAAAACGCATTTGTTGTTGTTGTGGCTGTTGTCAAGCCAGTCAGTCAGTCAGCAAGTCAGCCAGACAAGAGCAGAGCAGAGCGAATTAATTCATTTTCAACACCTATTTTGACAGTTCATAAAATACATTTGTCATAAAATCGGTCACTGACTACTGAGCCAGCCCAAAAAGAAACAACAACAAACAAACAACCTCAACAACGAGTGTCGTTGTCTGTTAACTGTTCACTGGTGACTGGTGACTGGTCAAGCCGGGTCCAGTGGCTCAGTGGCAAGTTGAAGATTTATCGCGGCTCATTGAAATGCAGCGCGCTGCTCAAAAATAACAAAAGCCTATCCTGGGCCTGGACCCTGCCATGTCAAATTTGTCCCTTTCGCAGCGAGATGTGACTGTTTGCAGCTTGTTGAGTTTTCTATCCCATCTCCTCCATCCTCCCAGTCCCTGAGTTGAGTTGAGCTGTGCGGGGCCCATCACGAAGCTGAAGCTGAAGTTGAGCTCGGCCCCAAAATGCCCCAAAGCGAGTTTTGCAAAAATCTTAACAAAGTTATTTTAGCAAACGGTACGACAAAAAATGTCATGTCCTTAAACATGCAGCGGCTGCTGCCACCACACCCCCGCCCCCCTCCGATCGTTGCCCCCTCTGTTCGCTGCAGTGCAATCGATATGCGTGCAGATGCTCCACTTTGATCAGGTCATCAGCGACACATCGTTCATCATTCCATGCGGACGGTGCCCAGGAATGCTGTGGCAGCCAGGAGCCAGTAGAGAACAGCAAGCAACAGGCAGCAAAACAGAGAGCAGCTAAAAGTTGCACACACAGCGCGGCATGACCAGTAGCCGGCTTGAAAACAATGGCAAAACCATGAAAGGAACGCTTTTTAAGTTTTACGCCAGCCAAAACCCGAACAGCCCCAAAGACCCAAAGTCTGACTAGGCACAGCGACTGACTTGGTCAGTGGCCAGTGACCAGCGGATAGTAGCCAGAAGCCAGAAGCCAGGGCCGATGCAGCAGCGACTTTGACGGATGAATTTCACAAATAACTTTAACTGCAGCGCTGTTGTTTTTATTTTTGTATTACATACACTTCCAAAGTATATTAACACTTTGTCATGCGCTGTGTAACGTCTTCAACCCGACAAATTAAAGCCGACATTGTACATCGAAGCAAACATTTAAAAGCTGGAAAGGCTTTTGTTTATTTATTTTATTATTATTATTTTGAATGCCATAATACAAATGTGTTCAAAGGGTGTTAAGATATCTGTACTTTGTAGTTAGTTGCTTATTGCCTTTTTTTTGTATATTTTTATTTTAGTTTTTCATTTATTTGCTGCGTTATTTATTGTACGAGTATTTCGCCTGCTCAACACACCAATACCAATTTGGTATGGGGTCTGAGCTTGGGCCGGGGCTTGGACGCAGCCCTGTTGCTTTTTGGAACGGAACGTCAGGCAACGACATCGACAATGCGACGATGCGTCGTCCCCGTTGTGTCTAAGTTTGGTATGCGTCATTTTTACGAGGAAATTCTTCAGCACAAAACTTTTGCAACGTCCTGCGAACCGCAACTGCAACTGCAACAGCAACAGAACAACAACAGCAACTACAACAACAACAGCAACATCAACCACAACAGCGCTTCGAATGTCACTTCGTTGCTAATTTATGTAAACACACTAAGTACAGCAAGTAATTTGAGCAGTCAACTCCAAGTCAAAGCTACCCAAACTGCAAATGCCTCCGAGTCAGTCTGCATCTTTGACTTTATGTGTAGTTGCAGCCATTTCTATATCCTTGACTAGCCATTTCATTGATATGCCTGCAAATTCCCAGCTAACTAAGTAAGTGAGTAGTCAGCCGAAAAAAGAAGACAAATGTGCCATTGTTTGCAGGCTCAAATTGTATCAATTAAAAGTCAAAGCCATGGCTTAGATAAAGTGCATGCGGTCAAGTACTTGCTGACGTTTTGGCCAGAGAAGAATTGAGCCTTTGTGGCAGTGGAATTTGCGCATTCCTTGGCATTCCCTGGGCATGAACATTTTTAAATTGAAATCGCAAAAACGTTCAAATGCAAAAATCCCTTTACGACATTTACTGCCAGCAGCAGCAGTCCTCTGGGTTTGGTTCTGGTCAGGGTTAAGCGGCCTTGTTTGGTCTGCCAGCCAAATTCTTTGATTTTGCCAACAAATCTGTCCAGCCACAGCTACAGATTCAGTTCTCGCTTGCCATTGTACTGCACAATGGCCACAAGGTGTTGATTTAATGAGCAAAAAACAAGACTCAAGTAGGCGACAGTTGAGGCCTGTCCGCAACTTTTTTTTATCGCCGACTTTAACTTGAACCTGAAATCTGGAACTTGAATTTGAGTGAAGTGTGTGTGTTGTTGTTGTTGTTGTTGCGGTATGTCGAGTGTTTGTGGCAGGCGCTTTAAGGACTCAAAACTCAAATCCATTTGATTGACATTTTTGGTTTTCAATTCATCTGCCCAAGAAACAGGAACAAACACACACATTTACGGCACAGCTATTTAACCTCAAAATTCAGTTGAAATTTACCCCAAAATTATAATAAGCTGCAAATAGGCTTTAAAGGGATTACAGCTCAGCAGTATTGCGGCCTCATTGGCAGCTACTTGAAATCTGATAAAACGTGCATCCCCCCGCAGACTCTGTAGATATTTTTTACCAGACTCTCTACCTCTCTCTCGCTCTCTCTCTTTCTTTCTCTCTGTATCTCTCTCTCTGTGCGCATCTGTAATTTGCTGCTGAGAACTGTGCCTTTGAGCACATAATGGAACCATTCAGCGCGAGTGTAAAAGCCTGAAAGCCTCAAGCATATCCTGTTGCATTCTTTATGATTAATGGAACAGATTTTATGCTTCCTTCCGTCGGCTCACTGAACAAATGCCACTTAACTTGTTTCAAGTGTAAATGTTTAATGTAAATGTGAATGCATTAATGTGCGTCGCGTGGCTGCCTGGCCATATCCTTGCCAGGATGCCAAATATCCCTTCGATGCGATGCCTTCTAAAGCGCAGCCAATGCACACAGTCAAGTGCTGATGATGAAAAATTAAGGGCTAAATTTGAAATATGTATATAATGTTTTTTTCTTTTTATTTTCTTCATTTGTTTTTGTTTTATTGTTTCGTTTGATTTGATTCGTTTAGATTTTAAAATTACGACAATTACTACAACTTAAATGGGATTGGGTTTTGCTTCAACTTCACTGCTAGGCTTTCTGTCTCTGTATCTCTATATATCATATACATATTACTATATATTTGAGATTGGTGTACTGTTTCTGTTTGATTTGTTTTTGTTATTTATTTAGAATGTAGTTGCCATTTTCTAGATTAAAACTATTTAATTAATTAAATGCTAGCACATAATTTGTTTTTTGCATATACATTTATCTGTTTTGCTGTTGTTTGTTGTTGTTGTTGTCATTCATAATTTTTTGCTCATTTAATTTAATAGTTTACAATGCAAATGAAATTACACGCACATAGAAACATAATTAATTTCTTTTTTTTTAATTTGAATAATTCGCTTTTGATTTTGTGCATTTGCTCTGCTTGTTTATAAATAAAACTACGGTTAACCACAAGCACTAAATACCGCTTAAATAATTAAATTACAGCTACAGCAAGCACTACATCAATATATATATATATATATACATATATATATATAGTATATACTATATTTTGTATTTTTAGCTGCTCTAAACTTATTGATTTCTCGCGTTTATTTATATTTATATTTACTTTACATTTTATGCATTTTTATTAAATTTGTTTTGTGTTTTTCTTATGTTGTCTAGATTTAACATTTTGTTTTGTTCTTTTAAAAATTATATTAGCTTATGGTATTAAATGTTTTTTACACAAATTTACAATACATATTTTTAAACGCCTTTTCACACAATTTAATTTGTCTTTTTTAATATGAACTTGACAGTGGCTTTTTTTTATAATTTTAATTCATTTATTAATTATATTGCACATAACATGAAAAAGTTATTGTTTTTGCTTTGTTATTATTGTTTCCGAGTGCAGTTGGGACATCATTATCAAAATTATATGCAAAAATGTTCCTTTGAGATCTGATTTTAACTGATTCTTTTTTTTTACTCGTTCTATACAAAAAAAGGTAGCGGTAAATAAACTAAACAAATTAGATACCTTTGCGTTTGCTTGGCTCTAAAAGAAAGGCTTAAGATCAACAGCTGATTTCAATTTTTTATGTTTTTTTTTGTGATTTTCATATTTTTTATTGTTCATATGTTTACAATACGCAATTAGCTATAGTTTACAAAAAATATATAAACAAGGTAAAGGACACGTTTCATACTCGCACAAAACAATATTGAGGAATTTCTGTCTGTGTGTGTTTGTGTGTGTGTGTGTAAATTTATTTTATTTAATGTATTTTTTTTTTAATAGGTATTATTTCTTAAAGAGACTAACTTTAAAACGACTCATTCACATTTTAAAATTTAAATATACAAAATGTTTTACGGCCTATCAACTTCTTCATATTAATTAATATTTTACAATTTTCTGTTATAAATGATCATCAATCAATGCTCAATTAATATTCAATTATTGGCTAAGATTTGTAGTTGTGTGTTGTTTGTGTGTGTGTGTGTGACGTTCACTGACCCGTCGCGCCCCTTTCGCCATCGCCCACGAAAGCCGCATCATTGTGATGATGATGATGATTGTGGTGCAGATTCAGTTCGGCGCAGGGCCTTGCCTCGTAGGATTGCGAATGCGCAGACTGCGATGACCACGCAGCGCAGGGCGGCGGGTGCAGCTGGTTCGGGTGCTGTTAAACCGCCGGCCACACGCTGCAAAAGAAAACATGCCAAAGAAGAGGCGAACAATCGGTCAGTTAGAAAGCGACGACAATTTTTGTGGTAACTGTGGTGTTTTTATTTTATGTTTGTTTTTTATTTTTTTGTCTTTTTGTTGTTGGGGAATTCCCATACTTACGTAAGTAATGATGGATTCGTCTCGGGCTGATACCAATACTGGGGCACATAACCGCCCATTTGAGGTGGCGGATTGTGGTGGTGCGATTGAGGATGCGGCGCCGCTGGATGAGGTGGCTGTGGTGTCATTTGCGGTGGTGGCTTATGATCAATCCAATGCGGTTTCTGATCCCATGGCGCTTGCGTTGGCGGACTAAGACCCGTTGGTGGAAATTCTGAAAATAAGAAAGAAATCGAGGAAGAGAGAGTTTCGTAGAAAATATTATTAAAAATGTTTATAAATGTGTTTACTGTTTTATATATGGATGTTAATTGGCTTAACACTTACCGGGTGATAACTCAGACACAGGCGTACTTGATGGCGTTGGACTATGTCCGGGAGGTAGATAATGTGAGGGTGAGCCGCTATTTGATCCACCGCCGTTATTACCGCCTGCAAGACATAAAATATAGTATATACATATATTATTATTATTATTATGGTTATAAATGTGCGGTGGTGCTATAAAAAACTAAACTTACCGCTGTGCATTTGATTAGGACTATGCTGACCAGGATTGGGTCCACCGCCGCCCAGTGGCATGCCGCTGTTGGTGCCCGGACCCTGAGCGGCCTTCATCATCTTTTTGTACTTAGAACGACGGTTCTGGAACCAGATTTTCACCTGTAACAGAAAGTAAAAAATTGCATTATGCAATCAAATGCAATAAACAAATACATATACACTTTTATACGTATAAATAAGTTAATTAACTTTAACAACTTAGCATGATTCTTCATTTTTGTTGTGAATTACCGCAAATGGAGATTAAGTTGTCTACTTGGTAATAAAAAGAGCAATCGCGACTTTAATTAAGTCATACCTAGCATCCTTGGTAGCGTCAAGCGGTGTTATCAAAACCGATTAAAATTCAATATAGAATCGAATGTAAAAACATTGTGATATTGACTAAGTTAGTTACGACGACGACGACGGCTTTTCAAACGGCTTTTCATATGAAATTAAAAGTGAATGCCAATGAAAAGCAGCTGGCAGCTAAAATGATTCCAACACTTGGCTTGGCATCCGCAGGAACAGAAACATAAAACAGAAAACACATTTTGGCAGCGTGTGACAATTGCAAAATGTCTTTATTCGCCAATGAGTGTGAGTATGAGTATGAGTGTGAGTATGAGTATGTGTATGAGTATTTGCATGAGTATCTATCAGTGGCTTTTGAGTGAAGTATAATTTCTGCGCCTCGACGATTTCGTCATCAGAGTCGCTTATGTGCAAAGCCAGAAACACTTGAAGCGACAGCAAATGAGCCAAAAATGTATCTCACAGTTACTTTCAATTTTCATTTTCGAATCGCAACGAGTCGAGACGTGTATATGCTGTTTTTTCTGTTGTTGTTATGTAGAACTAATTGTGCGCTGAGCTGTGCGCACTTCACTTTTGAAAGCCAACGGCAGCAGCAGCAGCGGCGGCAGCAGCGGCAACAGCCACCGCAGCAGCCTCAGATACCCCGTAGCTCAATCTCGGACTGAAGTGTGTTGTATGTATAAATAAAGATACAACAGCAACGCGTATCTAATGCTATTTATGCGCGCTTTTAACTGTATCTACAGTTTGCAATCTTACACATGGACATAACATACAAATTGTAGCAGTAGCTATATGCAATACATTCATAAGTTCCTATACGTATATAACCATCTATAACCGACTTGTTCAAGGTCGTTCTTCGCGGTTGGTTGGATTTTTGTAGCGTAGCATGCGCTCTTTTCATTTTGTTGCTCTGTCAATACCCTGTACACATCAATTGGGTATGATTGTTTCATTCTCCGTAGAACATTCATCTAACATATATTAAACTGATTTCCAAGATTCCAAAATGTCATGTAGCTTAACTTATTTATACACATTTAAAACACAAAAATATATTCAAGGAATCGATCTTATTTCAACCAGAATAATTGTGAGTAGTTCGGAGCTGGAACAGGGTATCTCTAAATCGAGCACGCTCGCCTAGACCATTTTAACTTGTTTTTATTTTTGTGTTGTTGCCTATTGTTGCGCACTTTAATGTTGCTTTTGCTAGCGAATTTCACTGGTTGCTTTTTATGTCGCCCATAAAGAGTTTGGCAATGTTTGAGCTTGGCTTTGGGGCAGCGCCTGCGCCTGATTTTTATGTGCATTCCGCACTGTGATCGGCGGCAGTTGATTCAATTAAGCGATAACTACCGGTATTAACTATAGACATGTGCGCTAATCGCTCTGACCACCGGATTGTCGCCGGATTGTCGCAGCGCCGTCGGATCGTTGACATTGACGACTTTGCCGCTGGGCGACGGTAGCCAAAAAAATACGTTTTCATTTTCGTTTCGATTTAATGTTCAATCGAGCGGCACACAACATTGTAATGGGAGCAGGGGCGCACCGCTTCAATTGAGCCACTCTCGAGCATCGTTTTTTGAATAGTTTAATTAATTCTCGCCTTGATCTATGCAGCTCTTGAAATATCAGCTATGTGCTTAAGATGCTAAAGACACCATTTAGAATGGATATTATTTTTAATTTCCATCTTTTCGCTTGAATTTTCATTTGTTGCGTTTCTTTTATTTATTTGTTTTTTTTTATGTAGTTGTTGCCGCCACAATCTGTCAGCAGTTACGCAAGAGAAACCATGCGCAAAATATGAGTTCAATGATAAAATTTTGTCGACGTACCTAAAACAATATGCGACAGCTATAGGAAAAAAAGCAGACACTTCCTTATGTGCATGCAGCTGCAAAAATAGACAAACTTTGATATTTGGTACTGGTACCAAAGTATTGGAAGAAGACATAAGGTTCAGCGTGTCAGCGCACCAATGTTTATATGCCAACAGCTCTTCAAGGAAAATGGGGATAAAAAGGGGTAAATAACCTAAACAAATAATTATAAGATCATTGAGTCAAGTTATTTAGTAAATTGCAATCTATAAAATCTTAATGCAAATTATGGATGTTCCCAGACCAACATAAAAGAGAGAAAACACCATAAATGTTATAACAACAAATGAAAACCAATTGAATTGAAATTTATGCCAAAAACTTAAGCTGCGTATGAGAAAATACAGTCTACAGGAAATTATGTACATACATGAATTTCTTGCATATTTCTTGAAGAATACTTTACCGCAAACTCTAGATAAATTTATTTCCCCCCACTCGAATTGCTATAAATATTTATGCAAAGCAAAAATAAATAAAAAAAAAGAGTAAAAACCACTCACGAGAGTAAAAGTGTAGTCAGACAGACTGTCTGACAGACAGATGGACGAACAGACAGTCTGTCAAATGTCAATCAGCCTTATGTCATGGCAATGGCACTCTGTCTCCGACTCCGACTCGGACTCGGACTTGGACTCTAGAGTCGCAGCCAGTGCGGTGTCCACATCTGCAGCTCCATTGGTTTTGTGGCTCTCGCATCAATTTGTACCACTTTCATATGGACAAATATGGCAAACAAATGAAAGATCAAAACAAAAACAACAACAAAATAACGAGAAATTAGCATGTCACTGTGTCACTTGAAGCAGCCGCAGCAGCAGCCGCTACTGACGTGAGATCTGTCTTCTTAACCTGGCTTTTTACTGCAGAGTGTATCATAATTGTGTCACCAGCTGTGAGACATCTCTGATCTCATGCAGTGTGGATATATCTTATCAGCAGAACTAGCTGAGTCAATATGTAATGGTCTATTTATCCATATCATATATATTCAATTTAGCTTGCAGAAAGTTGTTATTGATGCATGATTTGCTGCAAGAAACGATTAGAAACGATCTTTGACAGCAATCATTTGGCAATATGTATTTCAAAATATTCGGCAAGGGTATTACCAATTCGATGGTAGATTTGCGTAGTTCTTCCTGTAATAGCTGAAGCATTATCCTTTTCGTCCGCTTTCGCTGCTGTTTCTTTGTCTTCTTCTTCTTTTAAGGTCTTGATCACTTCCGCAATATGTCAGAGCCACAATTGATGACCAGGCGACAGGCCAACAGATGTACCCTGTGATGCTTTCTAATAGCCAGCAGCAACTGTTGTTGCTGTTGCATATCACAGTCTTGAGTCTTGGGGGCAACTGCAACGTGCACCTGTGTGTGTGTGCAATGGAAAACTGGTTTGTCGTGTCGCTGTTGCCAAAGTGCGTTGTTGGTCTTAATTCAAATGTGAATGCGCCTCGCGTTTGTGCATTTAATTCATTTGACAGTTGAGCATTTAAAACGTGGGAATAGATAACGTAATCGATTATTGTATAACTAAACATATTCGCATGTCCATGCTTGTGTTTGCTTTTGATTTTTTGTTGATTTGTGTGGGAGCGCTGCTGGCCAAACACGAATATGAGTTTCTTAAGAAACTCAAAACTCGACGTCGCTTTTCCTGTTTCTATGATGAATTATCGCACTGCCACGCCCTAGACTGAGGGCCGGGAAATAAAAACTGCACGGTCAGTCAGCTGGTCATAAATTTAGGCAACGCCAAGGAAGTTACCACTTTATTAGCTGCGGCTAAAGCTGCCGCTGCTAAGTAAATAGACAAGACAGCAACGCTGCGCCCGGTTAATGATAACAGCAACGCCCAAAAAAAAAAAAAGAAACTGAAACAAAACTAATTCCTATTGTTGTTGTTGTTGCATTTTCCATTTTGGCCATTTCGAGCAAGCTGCAAATGATGTCTGCAAAATGTGTTTATGTGTTTATTTTTTTTTTTTTGCGCTCGAGCGTTGCACTTGGCTGTTATTGTTTTATTGTTGTTGTTGTTGTTGCTTTTGTTACTGTTCACAAATTTATGGCTACTAGCAGCAGCAACAGCAGCAGGAGCAACAACAATCTGGCTGCCTGCAGTGTTTTCCCCGCATTGTTCTCAGCATTTGCTTGTTATGTAGCCAACAATAAGCTGGTCTTTTTGCTGGCCTTTTAACTGTGGCACTTGGCTTTGCCTCTTGGCTTTTCATTCATAAATTCCATGCAACAAGATTTTAACATATTTGCAGCACATTTTTGGTGAGCGAATTTGCAATTCGCTTGCCAACATTAAAACACTTCTGCCGGCTTTTGCTTTTTGGTCTGCGGCTCTTTGAATTATCTCATGCCGCATTTTCCAGCCCGCCTGCTGTTACATTTTGTAAACATTTTGCTTAGCCTGATTAATGGCGCATTCAAATGCGACTTCACGAAGCCAACAAATTGACAGCAACAGCAGCAAGAGCTATTGCCACAGCAACAAGAGCATTTGCCACAGCAGCCTATGCAGCAGCAGAACCAACAACTTTTGTTCCATTCATAATTTCTTTACTTTATATTGCCCATACGCACTGTTGTTCACTTTCATTTTGGTACAATTTAAATTAGCGTTGCTTAGCTGGCTAACTTGGCTTTTGTTTTCCATTTCAGTTTAACGACATCCTAACCGCCATCAGCTTTCCATCCAGCCAGCACGCGCCGCAGCCAGTTAGCCACTTGTCGCTCAAGACTGGTAGTCAGGTAGTCAGTAAGACAGTCAGTCAGTGGGTATTTGACTGCGACGTGCTTAGGCAGCGAAGTCATACCCAGCGCTGGCCGGCAAGCTGGCAATCTAATTTAATCGCGCTGCAATCGCCAAGGCAGAGGCAATTTTTAATTTATGCGCAAAGAAAAAAAAGCCATAAAAATTTCAATACGAGACAGAGTAGGAGAGCGGAAAGAGAGAGAAAGAGCGAGGGCAAGTGAGAGCGTGAGCGCGCGAGCTTAAAATCTGTGCGGCTGCGCGAAATGAAATAAAATTTTGATTTATGATCTTGTCGCTAAAGTTGTTCGTCAACAGCCGGCGACTGCCAGCCGTCGCAGCAACAACAATAACAAGTTGAAGCTGGCGCAACAAGTGCTTTTCGGCCAGCCAACCAGTGGGGATAGGAGAGGGTGGGGGAAGCGAGGGTAACAGCTGGCAATCATTCATAAAACGCGGCAACTTTGCGAAGCGGCCAAACGATTTTTATCTGCCCAAAAAGTAAAAGCCAAACAATCACAAAATATACAACAAAAAAAGCAAAAACGCATTTATTATTAATATTGTTTAATGTTTCAGAAATAGATTGCAAATTTGCGATTGCTGCTAGCAACAACAACAACAACAACAGCAGCAGCAGCAGCTACTTAATGTTGCTGTTGTCTCAGTTGTTGTTGCGGGCGTTTTGCATGCAGCGCAATTGTGTGCGTGTGTGTGTGTGTGTGTGTGCTTGAGCTACACAATTGTTGCGTGTGTTTGCTGTGCAAGAGAAACCGCAACAAGTTCCAGCTCCACCCACCCCCCAAACAAAACTAACTAAACAGCAATGGGCACAGCCATTGGGCGACTAAGATTGTCTTGCCTTAACTTCGATGTTGTTGTCGTTGTTGCTGTTGTTGTTATTATTTTTCTCGCTGCGTTGCTCTTTTGACTGCCATGGTTGACGGATTACGCAACTTGCCGGCCGTAGCATTTTCATTTTATTATTGTTATTATTTCTCTGGCTGTTACTGGTGTTGTTATTGATGTTGTTGCTGCCTTTTCATTGTTGGAAAATTTGTACATTGCATGCGATTGTCTGTTGTTGCTGTTTTACGTGCTAACAACGGCAAAATTTGTTTATAACTTTGTATGCAGCCAGCAACAGCAACCGCAGCAAGCAACAACAACAACAACAACAACAACAACAACGACAACGGCGCCGCAGGGCAGGCAATGACTTTAAAACGTAGCACAAAAATTTTAAAAACGAAAATGAAAAAAAAAAATGATAATGAATACAATGCCATGTCGTGGCAAAAAAAAAATAAATAAAAAAGAAAAAGAAAAAAAAACTTTTCTTTTGAAAAGCGTACTCGGCACTCTTCACTCCATCCCGGTGTCTGTGTTGAGCTGTGCCATGCCCTAGAGTCAAGTGTCACGCACATGCTGTACAGTTGGCCACCACTTCAGTTTCAGCTTCAGCTTTTAAGCTACAGCTCATTAAAAGCCACATGCAAACGTTCTACAGTCAAGGCGAACGGTTTTTTTTATTTCAAGTTCGTTGCCTAAGTCTTTCGTTTGCTCAGTCGCTTGTTAACGGCGGCTGTTTAACCCCAAGAACAAAAAAAAAAAAAACGACAACGACATCAGCATCAGCATCAGCGCACGCTGAGCAAACAGGCAACAGCAGAAGCTTCAGCTTTAGGTCCAGCTCTGGCCCTGGCTCTGAAACTTTAGGTCTTGGTAGGTGCAACAAAAGTGATTTCCAAATAAAATCGTTGCGGGCTGTTTGGGGCAACGCCTACCCCATGTGCATGCCAAAAGCGCCGAAAACACAAGTAAAATAAAAAAAAGCCAAAAAAAAAACATAAAAACAAAAAAAAAAAGTAGAAAGCAACAGTTTCAACAAAAAACGCTCAAGGGCTTCAAGGCCAGTCCAACAACGCAACACTAACAACAACAACAACAACAACAGAAACGCCTGGGCAGCCGCAGCATCTCTGTCTGAAATGAACACAAGTTAACACCGCTTGGCCAGCTTTGCTGCCAAACAAATTGAAAGCAAATCGATGGCAACCCGTGCTCCATAAGCAGCAGCATCATTATCAGCTGAAGCAACAGCAGCAGCAACAGCAGCAACGTTCAAAGTTGAAACACGTGGCCAGCGGGGCATATTGGTTGCGAGGCAGTCAGCCATTTGACCCCCAACTCTTTGACTTGATTTTCATGGCACGCACGTGGCTGCAACAGCGGCTAACTGCTGCTCAGTGAAGCTCACTGAAGCTGCGAACTGTAGTCATGCAAAATATGCAACAAGTTGACCATTTTGGGCTTTGTCTACAACAGGGAGAGAGAGATAGAGAGAGAGAGAGCCGGGAATGCGACAACGAATACTATCACCGACTACGGTCTTGTTCCCCGGGGAGAGTTGTGTTGTGTATGGGACGTTGTCCCCGCTATGCCATTGATCTTTATCAATGAGCAGCTAGACGCAGTGCAATGAATGGCGCGCGCTTCATTAATTTATGCATATATAGGCAATGCGTAAAAGTGAATGAGACGCAATAACAGCAGCAACAGCAAAAGCAACAGCAGCCAGGAGCAAGTTATAAGCTTGCCCCGCGGGAAGCGATGCTTAATAAACAATAAATATGCAATTAGGCAAGGCCGGTGCTGAAGCTAAAGACTGAAGACTGTGCAAGAGACTGCGGTCCGCTTATATAACGCAACGCGTCTCTAATACAGCAACAACAATTAACAAGTTGCTGTTGCTGTTGCTTTTGCTGTTACCGCTGGTTGTGGCTGGTTGTTGCTGGCGTTGCGGTTAATGAGAAATGAGCGCACTCCTTGAAGGCAGCAACGTAAAACAATTTATAAATAAATAAAGATATTGATCTAATTTCTATATAGGCTGCTCTTGCTGTTGCTGCTGCTACGGTGATTGCTTAATAGCTGCCACGCATGAGCATTTCACCAGCTGCTGCTGCTGTTGCTGCAGCGGGTTAGCTTTCAATCACGTACTTGAAGCGAGCCATAAAATGTGACAGGAGAAAGATGCACACATTCAGATACTTTCAACAGGTTTCGATTGAACGTCGTCAATTGCACCTTATTTAATTAATGCATTAATAATGTCGGCAAACTGAGTAAGTTGTTAGCCGTTTGCCTAACGGCCCATCAATATCAAATAGCAGTAACTTTTGGGTTTTCTATTCAGCGGGTTCGCTCGAACTCAAACTGGCAAACATGTCCACCACATGCCAATTGCCAAAGAAAGCCAAGTTATAGCAGCAAATCGAGCATTTTGCTAACTCAATTAATACTTTATTGGCGCAGAAAAATGCGCCTTTTTCCATTTTTAGACGCATACGCAGAATCAATTAAAGAATCTGTCTGAACTGAGATATACCACGCAGCTGTTTACAGACTGTCTCCGTTGGCCGGCGGATGATGAGCATCCGGCGTTGCCCATTGCCCATTCTTAAAGCCGTATTTGTTGTGCAACAATGTCGTCAAATCCGGAAACTGTTCCCATATTCGTTCCAGTCACAGTCACTGTGAACTATTGAAAATTGTACAACAACAGCAGTGGCGAGTGGCATGCAATGCGAATTGCGAATAGCGACTACGTTAACGAATACAACTGCGAATTCGTATTCTCATTCGCATTTGATTCACCTGCAAGGCCTTGAAATTTTGTAATTCTAATTTGTTGGCAGCAACTAAAACTGAGTCAGTATTGCAGTTGTGCTTTTGTAATCCATCAACAGTAACAGCAGCAGCAGCTACAAAATTATGATGAAAAACAGCAGCAGCAGCAGCTGACGCAAAAAATTTTTCAACAATAAATCGGCGGCAGCATTTGATCAACAATTGTCAAGGTGAGATTCTAAGCAGATACAACAGAAGCAGCAGCAGCAGCAGCAACTACAACAGCAACAAGGGGGTCGAGGGGCAGTGGCTGCTGCAGTGCCAAGTTCCAAGTTGACGTCGCCTCGCTTGCTGGCTTGTGAGGAGGGCGTGACGGGGCGGAACGCTCACAGCAACAACAACAAATAACAACAACAGCAAAAGCAACAATAAAAAGATTTTTGTTGAACAAAACTCGAGAGCGCGACGCGCATTTAAGTTTTACGTAGTCAATGTTGTTGTAGTACTTTCTGTATCTACTTGTTATTGTTTTTGTGTGTGTGCTACAGTCACTGCAAAATATTAGTCATATTTAATTTAGTTTCGGCTTCGTTGCCTGCAGCAGGTGACAGTCAACTCAGGCTAAAAGTACGTTTCAGCTCGCAACTTGCTGCTTATGTCATGGCAAGTCTTTTGTGAGGGGTGGAACGGGGTCTACACCAAATCGCAACTAACTGACAATCTAACAAATAGCATTTCATTTTTTTTTTTTTTATGGTGGGGCACGTCTTAAGATACGACGTCGCAGCTGCTGCTGTTTTGGGAAATACTTAGAGCCAAGTTGTCTGTTTAATATTAATGCGATTATATTAAAGAAATACTTGTATATCGATTTTTTATGCATAGTATATGCTTTATCACGTGTTATTATTGACGTATCAATTCGAAAGTAACGACTTTTGTGAGATTTGTTTCTGGGAAGCCCCACTCAAGCTGCAAATGCAACAATGAGTTACGGCAAATATTCCTATACGTAATACGATGAGAACTATGAGAAGTGCTGAACTATAAACTTCCATCAAATAAACAATCTGATCAATATGATAAAAGATTACCACATCACTTATCACTTATATAAATCTGATAAATAAGCTTCTAGCAAAATATTTGTAATTTATAATAATAATATTTCCTTATATACTCAGAACTTCTTATAAAAGAGTTGCTATTCTATTGAAATAAATGTATTTTAATGGATTTCTGCTTTATGTGAATATATTTCAATTTTTCTCCCTTGCCATAGCTGGTATGCATTTAGTCAATTATTTAACCACAACTTTAATTACCGCTATTTAAATTGCTGCTCACTCAAATTCTTTTGCCGCAGCACTGCATAGCCACTAAATTAAAGAGCGCTCATAAAAATGCACTTGAAACATTTTCCAGGCCGTCGCACACAGCTCCACTAAATTGGAACGAGTTAGGGATAGGAACAAAAAAGAGTCTATACTATGTCAAACAGGCGAACAAATTAAGTGAAAAGGGCAAAAAGCAGAAAACATTAAGGCTAAACATTTATCTGTGAAGCGGGCATTCAAATAAAGAAAGTATCAGACCAGAAGATGCCCTGTAGGCAATGTACAATGATTCGACTTGTGAGCTCAAGATAGGATTTAATGTGACACGAATTGAATGCAAATTTACATAGCAAGTGTTAAAAAATATGTCTGCAACTGATAGGCAAATCTTAACCCTCATATTCGACGAGTTCAACGGAATCGTGAATATATAAACTTCAGTCTGATATACTCTATGTTTTATCATACCTAACCCACTTCAAATGGGTATTCGGGGAATGCAAATCATATTTGTGGTCAGCACTTCATAATTACGCGATGGTGATGGTTTCGTTTCACTTTATGAGATCTTAACAAATGGATAACAAAAATAAAAAAGTGTGGCGGGTAATTGCACAATTTATATGAGCGCATTCTTTGGGTTTTTTTTCCTTTATTTTGTATTTTGTTTTGTTTAGCCGTAATTTAAATAATATTTTTTACCGAGCAAATGAAATCATGGTCAGCTAACTATTATTTGTCGCTTTATTTTAGGTACTGTTATTGTTGTTGTAGCTAGATTTTTCTATGCATTTTCACACAGCGCAAGCGGATATCACAAAACAGCGATCATGATAATGGAAAAACAGCACGAAAAAGTACAAAAACAAACAAAAGAGTGGAAAAATGTACAAAATTAACCAAGCGTTAAAAGTTGTCTGCTATTGTTGTAAATGTTTTTATTTGTTATTGTTGTTGTTGTTGTTGCAACAATTGCTGTCTCTAAAGATTTTCACTGCTCGCATCTCCCATCGAATCCAAAAAAAAAATAAAAATAAAAAACTAAACATTAATTGGGGTGTCAAAGTACATGGCCCCAGCAACAACAAGAGACATTCGAGCAGCTTAATTGGCATCGCATTTACAAGGCCAGGCAAGTTTAGACAACAAGGAGGGGATGGAGAAGAAGCTGTGAGCTTATCTAAGGGTTGCAGAGGCTTCGTGTTGCCAACTATTTAAGAAGCATACATTTTGCAAATTTGAGAACCAATTATAACATGAGCTCTCGCTGAGTCATCGTCATCGTCGTCGTCGTCGTCGTCGTCGTCGTCGTCGTCGTTGTGGAGCACCCACCCACAGCCAGAGGGGAGCGCAGCGAAAAGAGGCGCGCACAAATCTCAACGCATCGATTAAAAATACATCATAAAGCAAAACGTGGATTTGCGATTTTTTTTTGTTTTTTTTCTTTGCCCCGAGTTCAACTCCAACTTCTGGCTCTGGCCTGCCTTGGCGGGTGTTGCCAAGTTGGTTTTTGCCTGGAACGAGTGCCGTCAATGCCTCGTCTTCATAAAGTTGATTTTTTTTTTTGGTTCATAATAAAATAATAATTATTGTGATTATCGCGTAACTGAAATCTTGAGACGCAAACTCAGCGGCAGGCGTAGACACAACGACTGGCACGCATCCTTGAGCCACAGTCGGAGGAACCACACTCAATGTTGTTTACAACTTGTAGTTGTTGTTGTTGTTGTTGTTGCTGTTAATGGGTGTGTGTGTGTGTGTGTGTGAGTGCTCGTAATTAACCCGCCAACCTCAAACGCCAGCGTTAGTTGCCTTTAGCCACGTAATATTTGTCAATAGCTTGGGCCATGCCCAAAACTGTGATCAGCGCCCGAGCCAGACGCGCTGTCGTCTGCTTGCCTCTCTCCCACTCCCTGGCTCCTCCCTTTCTCGGTCTGGGCAAGCCCAATAATAATAAAATTTTATTTATTTGAATACTCTCACTTCGCTTCAAGATAGATATGCTGTCCAGACTGCAAGTTTCTGCCTAGTTTCTGTTTTTTACTTCTTTTTTTTTTCAATTTTTATTGCAACGTTTTATTTTGTAATTTCCTGCGAAGTTGTTGTCTAAGTTGACGATGCTGCTGACCAGTTTTGCGCATTTTTAAAACCAACAAAAATATGGTAAATGAACTGGACGACTTGCTTTCAACGCCGGCGACAAGCGTTAAGTCCGTTAAGCCGCCCGGGGCACTCTTGAGGCTGCTAATAGGAAGTGGATGCGGCTGTCGGACGCCCAGCCACAGGATGTTAAGGCTATGCTACCCGCTTGTAAAAACACAAAGTTAATTATAAGCAAAACTAGAGCATACAACAGCCCAACTTGCTTTCTATTGCTATTAAGATAGATGCAAAGATATACTTGTAGATAGTTACATGGTATGAAGTTGATGTTGCTGGCAAAGCAGATGAAAAAAATAAACAAAAAAAAAAACGAAGCCAATGGATGTCAGCCTGTACATATAACTGGTTATAAACAAGACATGCAAATCTCAAAAGACGAAGAAAAAAGTCGGGAACCAAGCGAAAAGTGAGAGGAAACATTCATGTTTAGCAAAGTGTATCTGTCATGTATGAGGAAAATTTCTTAAAAACAATTTGTAATGGCTTATTATGAGTTTCTAATAATATGACAAGCAAATGTGTAAATGCTGTATTATCAAAGTTACAGAGCAGTTACTGCTGCTACTGACTGTTCGACTGCCCAAGTTAGAGTAGGAGCTTGGAATGGTCCTATCAAATACTATTGATATTTCATCAAAGAACGTTTATTTCTGTTAGTTATTGATGCCGTAAATAATTCCAACTCAAATCTGTTCTTTAATACCTGTAAATAGTGTTTTCCACAATAATCATTGGCACACATATTGTGAATGACTTTGAAAGATGTATCAATACCTGAATCTCCATAGCCTTTAGTTGTTTTCGTTTGTTCATCAAATTATGTCAACCACAATCAAGATTGCGCAAACAGCACGTAAGCACTTAAAACTAAAACAATACTATATAAATGTGTAAATGTAATAAAACTATGTGGCATGCTCTTGAAAGACACAAATTGTAACTGTACGAGTTGAAGATACGTTTCAAGATGAGCTGTGCATTAGATTCGCTCAAAATATGCAAACGCGGTCACTTGTCACTCGATGAGTTCACAGTGGAGAGATTGAGATTGAGAGATGAGGCGACACCAAAAGTGAAACGAGTGCCGAGTGAGAAATTGAGTACCCACCCCACCTGAACCGCCCGACTGCTTCCCCGTTGCTATCCGTCTGATGTCTGTGCCTCTCGCCTGGCTCCGGTTCGAGCAATGCATCATTGTTAATGGCAACTGGCTTGTTGTTGTCGCTGCCAGCTGTTGAGCGTTTGATGCTGCTGTTGCTGTTGCTGCTGCTTCTGTTGTTGTTTGCTGCTACTGTTGTAGTAAGTACTAGTACCAGCATCAGCCACAGCATCGGCAACAACAACTGCGCTGATCAAACTTAATTCAAAGTTCCTGTTACGCGAGCGTACGGTGCAAAATTTCGACATAGGGAGGCGACAACGACGATCAGCAGCAGCAGCAGCAGCAATAGCAACTGCTGCTGGTGGGTCACTCAAAGTTGTTGTTGTTGTTGTTGTTGCAATGTGCGTGTGATTAAGACGTGTGTTGTTATTGTTGTTGCAGGCTGAGTTACATAGTATTATGTGCCATAATTTAATTGACATTGCGCGCGTAAATCAGGCAATCACTGATATACGATGTGTTGTTGTCATTGTTGCTGTTGTTGCTGCTGCTGCTGATGCTGTTGCTGTTGCTGTTGCTGTTGCTCACGTTCGTTTCATGCCGCTGCCTGAGCATTTAAATGCGGTCAGCCAGTTTTTCATTTTCATTTTTTTGTTCGCTATGCAGCGGCTGTCGCTCCAAGTTAGCCGCTGATACTAACTCGACACTTGTATTATTTAAATCAAGTTGTGCTAGTTTTTTTATTTTATTTTGTTCGTATTTTTTTTTTGCTTACTTAATATAATAAAACTATTTGCGCGCATTAAACGCAATGCGGTGGCTATAGAAATTAATTTTAATTTTAATGTTTGCAAGTATTTCAGATTCGTAAATGTTTGTAAAAGGTTCTTCGGAATTCTCCAGAATTGTTTTTTTTGTTTCTTTTCGTTTTTCTTATTTTTTTTTTTTTTTGTTTTAGTAAAGTCCATGACCTTTGCTGTATTTCAGTGCCAGTGCTCTTTTTGGGGCTAGAGGAGGAGTAGACTTATCGCTGGCAGCAACAACAACAACAAGAGTAACAAAGGCTGCTGCGAAGGTGTGCACCGTGGGCGATGCGTCTACCTTTGCGTCTGCGTGCAGCAGCCAACACACAACCAAATACACTCACACACTCATGCATACACACACACACACAAACACACACATGAGGCAGGCGATGTTGATTTTTGCAGACAGGCCAGAGCAGCCGACAAGTCAGTTGCAAAATGTTAGCACAACGTATTCACTGATAAGAGATTATTAATGGATATTACGTCAGTTCTTAAACTAAATGTTAACATAAATTTGATTTATATTCATTTTCCAAATAAAAAATACAATTTATTGGGGTTTTCCGCATCTCATGCAGACACTTTTAGCTTGAGAATTCTTCTCCTATTGAGAATTGGAATACAAATATATCGAGCATTCAAACCTTTTAATTAATCGATCCATCGAAAGTATTTTCACTTAAAATCATTAAATTTGTATTTTAAATTATGTCTAATAAATTAAACTTGTAATTTTTACCATTATTATTCACTGTGAAACCACACCGCCAAGTCTTTACCTGTTTGCAGCACGAACATTTTGTGTAGAGTCTAGCGTTCTGCGAAGCTTCCACAAGCGCCGTTTTGGCAGTTCATCTGCTAAACATAAACTTGATGTTGCTGCCAAAATCCTCAAATCCTTTGTTTTCGAGTCAACGTGGCCTCCTACAATTTTTCAGCCGTTGCGCCCTTTTCTGCCCGGCCTTTTGTGGTTGTTGTTGGAGCAACCACAACCAGATCAAAATGTGCCGATATGAGCTCATAAACACGCAGTTTAAAAGGTTCTTTTTCGCTTTCCGATCAGCTCGCTGAGCGGTTCGCACGGACAGCAGCGTTGTTTAATATTTTTGGCTTTTTTCCGATTTTTGAAATTTTTTCTTGGTGTTTGCGTTTGTCTCGCGCTGTCAGCTTTGAGTTGGAGTTTTAGGCTTGAGATTTTTATGTTTTTTGGTGCGTTTCTTGATCTTGAAGCATTGGCGATCAGCTGCCAACGTTCTATGTAATTATTCAATTAAGCAGTAGCGGTGTAAGCCAAAAAATTAAAGGAAACATATAAAAACAGTAGCCCGCATTTAGCTTTAATCGCAACTTAAAGAGAGCACACACAAATGCCTGACAACTTGTTAGCATATGTATATATATATACATATATATGTATATATATATAAATATATATATTGATCTGGCGCCCAGCAGCCACCGGATGAACTTTCAAAATCAAACTACAAGTGCGCGTACTTAAAGCCAAAGTGAAAGATGCAACTCAAAAAGCGGAGGGGCAGGCGGAGCGAAACCGGGCTAGCAGCTGACGACCAACAACAGAAACAAGTTTATTTTTTTTTATATAGTATATATATATATATTTTGCAGCAGCAACAGCAGAAGACGCAAAAAATAATAATAATGAAATTACCATAATTATATTTAGCAGGCAGCACAACAAAAAATAAAACAAAACCGGTGACTATAAAAAGCTAGACAGAGTGAAGAAAAAAAACCGAGTATAATGTGCCACAGTTTTAAGTAGAGTATATTATCGTACAGTTTCTATACCCATATCCATAGTTATAGACATTGCTGTTGCATTTTTCATAAGCAGGTGTTAGAACATGTCGCTGGATTGAGGCTATGCCTGACGACGATCTGTCAGTGTCAGCTGGGAGTTGAGGCCTCAGATCTGAGAGCTAAACGTTGCCTGCCTGCATTTTGAAAATGCGAAGTATTCAACATGCAAAAACTTTAGAAACAACAAATTGTACAACAACGCCCCAAAAAACGCAAGCAACACTAAAAAACTTATGTCGAAAATTAAATACCCTTGCATACATATTCATAGAAATTCATACAGCTGCTGCAGACACTGTTAGACCAAATCAGATTTAGTTGCAGTTATGGTAACAAACTAAAGCTCCGGGAGGGGAACACCCACAGCTACTGGGGCTTTCCACTGGCTTTGTTTTTTTTATAACAAACATTTTAATTTAGCATTGGGAAAAAAAGAGTAGTGAATATAATTAATGCGGTGGAAAACCTTAAACTACAAAATTCCATTTTGTTTTATTTGTTGAGAAACAATTTTTTGTTATTTGTTGAATACAAAATAATTATATTTGATTGTGTAAGATGTTTAACTATTTATGTGAGTTTGGAGTATAGGATTAAGTTTTGATTTTGTTACATATTCCCTAAGAAACTTATAAAGCCCAGCGCAAGTATTTAGCTAGACAGCAAAACATCAACATAAACTTAATGCTTTGACTTGGCAAAGTTGACCTGCGTCCCGATGAAGGCCATTAAGCCAGGGCAGTTGGTGGCCAATGCAGTTGTTGTTTGTGTAACGCATAAATCTTGAGCCAAAGCACAATGGTTTGTTTGCACGGGTCAAACATTGGCGTGGCTTGGGCACTTGGCCAGCACTTGGCTCCGCAGCAACAACAACAACAACAACAACAGTTGCAAGTTGTAGCTATAACTATAGCTCGCGCGCTGGCAAATCAATAAAAAACTTCCGTTGCGGCTGCCGAACTGAAATGCGAGGGCGGTTTTTATTAACACGCGCGTGGACGAAATCGAAAGTTGTTCCGGGGCCCCAGGCTAGCCAGACGGGACTTGGGAACTTAGGAAGTACTACTTGGTCCGAGTGACTTGATCAGCTAGGAGAAACAGTTAGTTTGGGGCAACACCCTTTGGCTCAGTCATAAATTAAATTTGCGTTTAACCCCCTTTTTTTTTAAATGCCGCAGGGTCAGCAGATAAACCAAATTGATTGTATCGCCTGCCTGCTGCAGTTCAATGGGCGTGGCTGTTTGTTTAGCTAGCTGTTGTTGCTGTTGCTGTTTTCGGCTAGCGCCCAAAACTGCATTCGCTGACAATGCTGACATCGATTGACAGCTGCCAGGTTTGGCTGCCATATATTGCGGACGCATGGAGTCGAGGACTTGGCACGAGGAACTGAGCCTGCTTTATGGGGCTTTGCCCCCAATGTAAATCAGCGTTTATGGGGTGACTAAGTAAACTGCTTTTGGCCTGGGCACAAATTTATTACACAGCCGCCGTGTGGCACGCCCCGCCTCAGTCTTGGGACTCCAGGCTCGAGACTTGTGTCTGTAGCATGGCAGCAACGCAGCCGTATTCAAATAACTATCTTGATAAACAACTTGCGGCTGAGCAACACCCACGCAGCACACACACACACACACATATACACACCGCCGCAGCAGCAGGGTCTTCAACTTGTTTTACAAGTTTCATTTTAGCTGACTTACAATATGCCTCAGTTGTACTCTGTATGTGTGTGTGTGTGTGTGTGCGTGAACTTTTGTGGCACACTAATTCAATTAGGAAGCCCACGCCCACTATCAATAAATTTCTCAAAAACGAGACTCATTCACATCTACTTTTTATTTATTTTTTTTTCTCTACTTTTTTTTGCAATAGTTTTTGCAGCTTGTTTTTTGTTGCTTTTGCTTTCATGTGGAAAAACTATTGTACAAAAACAATACGCTATTCAGACAGTTTGACGTGGACGGGAACTTGAACTGAAAACTGGGTGGGTGTCGCCAAGCAGCCACAATGGCAGGCCTTGTTTTTGCCTTTTCATAACAATTATATTTTTTTTTTTATTTATTTATTTTTCTTCTTTTTTTTTTTGTGTCTTTCTCTCTTTTCCGTGGGCAGTAGCGCGTGCATTTAAAAGATAGTCGCTGTGGTTCTTGTTGTTATTGCTGCTGCTGAGTCGTCATACAAAAGTTGACATTGACACACGTGCAAAATGAGTGAAACAGCAACAACAACAACAACAATAACAATAATAACAACAGCAACGAGAAGAGCTGCACACATTACGATATTAAACGCATTCGTTAGTACCCGTCTTCTATCTATGTGTATATATGTGTATGTGTGTATATTTGTATGTATGTGTCTGTGTGAACATGAGAGAGGGTCACAGGCGTGGGCGGTGGTTTGTGTCTAGTTTGTTATTGTTGCCTTGCTGCTGCTTGGTTGCTGCCTTGCCTCGTTTGTCAGTCAACATTAGAGGCATGTCAACAATTCAATTTGAAATGCATTTACTGCTGCTTAATGTTTTTGCCAGGGGCAGGACTCTATCGCCAGGGAATTGAGTCAGTTGATGCATACCACAAATGCCTGAATACTTCATGAAACTTGCCATTTGCAACATTCAACTTTCAGACATGGCTAGCTTTTAGGTTAAGAGCTTGCAAAACATATTAATATCCTAATAAAATCGGAGAATATGGGCAAAACTGTCAGTAAAATAAACAATTTGATTGAAGATACAGAGCTGATTGAGAGCTTGTGTGGACTCTATTCCTAGATATACTCGTATATATATTTGCTTAATGTCCGACTCGCTTAAACCAAAGAGTTTTGTTTCCAGAGTACGTAAAAATGTTTGCATTATTTGTTCTCTCAGTGTAGTTTTTGGTCTAAGAACATAGCTACGCATCTGCTTGAAGACTGATCTACGAGCTGCTAAAATTTAAACATTTAAACAATATAAATACCATAATAAATGTTGAAATAATATGCAAATTATTTAAAAATCATCCTTATATAAATATATATATAATAGTAGGATAAAATAAACAGCCGTTAGTTAATCAAAGTATAATTACCAACTTCATTCCTAATCATGGTTTTTTTTGCTCACACAAAGCTAATGAAATAAGTGCTAATAACTGTATATATTTACTTTATTTACCTGTACTTAATGTTTGTATTTGTATTTAAGGTATTAATATACTTATATTTACTCTAGATATGTATGTAAGGAACTCACCTGCGTTTGCGTTAGGCCCAAACTCGCTGCCAGCTCGGCACGTTCGGGCAGAGCCAGATATTGGGTGCGTTGGAAACGTCGATTCAGTTGCTGGAGCTGCAGTGAACTGTAAATGGTGCGTGGCTTGCGCATTTTCTTGCCCTTGCCATTGACGCGTAGGCCGGAGTCCTCGCATTTGTCGGAGATTGAAAAGTCTGCGAGAAACAAACGAAGCGATGTAGAAGAATAAATAAAGTAAAACACATAAAGAGAATGTCACATGGTAGAGAGCCGCAAAAAGAGGCAAAAGCATTTATACCCAAACGAGGCAAATGATGAATTTATAACTAGGCATAAGAATTATGGCAACGATTTACCCAGTCTGAAACTGGCATAACTTCCAACTGCAACCTATGCATATTTATGAGTGGTGCGCCCTGTCTTTGGAATGCATAACAGAGGCAACGCAACTGGAAACCAAAATAGAGCCAAAGAAGAGTCGACTCTCATTTTGGGATCGCCAAATCGAACGCTAAGTAACTTGTAAGTTGGGTCGTAATTAAGTTTAATTAACAATTACGGCCATATAAACAAAAGCAAAAGTTCAAAGCACTCGCACAACGCACAGCTTTTGTGCACAAGTTCAGCGAGCAGGGGCAAGCGGCAAGCGGTAACTGCAACTCATGACGTTGCGTCGCGTCGCTAATTGTTCAAATAAATAACGCGAATCCAGCAACTATTATTAAGCCCCATATATAGTTATAGTATAGTCGTTACCGTTACCTGTCCAAGTGTTTGTGTGTGTGTCGAAAATATTGGCGCCGTGCAGCACGTGCTGCGGCTGTAATGACAAAATGGCAGCGTGCGAGCGAGATGGCGAGATGATTTTATGTTTTCAGTGACCACCCAAAAGCCGGCATGCCACATGGGCCATTAGTCAGACTGACACCAGGTCCCTAATGCGTGCGTGTGTGCGTATGTGTGTGTTACTTTGTGTCCGCGGGTGTGTGTGTGCGAGAGCAGCCATTGGATCGCTGCTACTGCACATGTCTCTTGCGGTAGCGACCAAAGAATGGTGTAATTAATTACGCCAAACGAAAACGTAATTACGGCAATTATAATTACTATGTATAAACATGTGTGTGTGTGAGTGTGTGTGTGTGTGTATGTGGCAGTAGGCCATTCATTATTGGCCAAACATTTAGCATTTGTATTTATGAGTATTCCAGTCTTTTTGGCGCGCAATTACTTAACTTGGCCAACGATCAGCTGTCTCGTCTTTCGTCTAAACAGCTGCTCAATAACAATTTTCAAGTGCTGAGAGTCAAGTCAAGGTTAATTGCCCGCCCGCTCAGCCGATGCGGCGTATGTGTGATAAATGTGTGCCAAAAAGTCAAGCTGCGTTTCTCAGCGCACATCATGTAGCTATATACTATACTTGTGTATATTGCTTTTTGTCTGAGTTGTCGGCAACAATAGCTGGCAAAATGAATTGCTTTTCACTTACGTACAAAACTGCTCAACCAAAACGCATAAAAAAAAAAATAAAATAAAAATAAAATCCAACAACGACAACGAAAAATAAGCTACAAAATTGTTTAACAAAATGCGATAGTTAACAAAATGTCACAGTCAAGCGCGCAATAATGCTTTAGGCGTTTATTATCGAAATTAAAAGAATTTATTTAATGGAAGTACATATGCCTAAAACCACAAGAATTGTGTAAAACAAAATATTTCTAAATCTATTCATGTTATTTTTTTTATTTATTGATATTTAAAAAAGACTATTAGCACCCTATAAAAATAAAGCAAGTGTAAACGCACTAAACACTAAAAGCTAACTGTCTATGAAATTTAATGTAACCACTTCTCTCAAACTAAAACAGTTTTATAAAAGCTAATAAACATTTTAATTATTATGTGATTTTTTGGACTAGTTTGAAAGAGTTAAGAAACTACTATTACTGGCTACCATTAGCTAGGGTTAAGCAAATCATTTAATTTATTTGTAATCTATTCAAAATAAAATGTGAAGCCTTTATTTAATATATTAAAATAAAAAATAATTAATAGTAAAAAAACGAATCTTACATTTTTGCAAACTAGTTATATAAGTGAAAGCCGAAAACCCTAATAGTTGTATTATTTGATAATCAATTTAAATGTGCGAATAAATGAAATAGAGTTTGTTTCGGGAACTGCCAAAGTCAAGTCTTTTGACACGACAACAAAAGCGCTCGAAAGAGCGTTGCCCACTCGAGTTCAAGTGTCACCAAAAAGTGCGAATTTCAAGAGCTTGAGCTTGAGCTTGAGATCTTGAGCTGAGGCCAAAGGCTATGCATGATGCTCGAAAAATCTTCAGACAAGAGAGGGCAGGCAACAATGGCGGATGAACTTTAAATGATGTGTGCAGACAGACAACTGTAAGGGGGTTGACGACAAGCTTTTTTTTATTCAATGAATTCAATGCGGTTTAGTACTTACCATCCTTGGGCGGACTTGCGCAGGGCGGCGCGTAGCTGCCTAAATGATAGCCAGAGTAGGAATTCTGATGCATGGGCGGGAACGGATAGCCGAGGGCGCTGCGTGGACTCGGAAAACCCGAATCCTGGCCGCCCTGTGGACCAAAATGCTGGTAGGTGCTGCGTATGCCGCCGTAACTGCAATGATAAATCAAAATATCAAATCAGAACAGTGCAATTTTAGTTAAGGATATCGTTGAAGCCGTAACATTTAAAGTTTTATTTTGTATATTCTTTTAGCTTGTGTCTCATATAATATTCATTGTTGGCCTTTTGGCACGCCAGTTTAGGTCAAAGAACAACATATGAATGAAACCCTAAATCGAACAACAGCCACCACAACGAGAACAACAAAACAAAAGTGAGTCAAACAAGGTTTGCGTGTTTTGTCTACACTTTTCAGTGCTGTACAACGTCCATTAAATTCCAGAGTCCAAAATAAAACCTCAGCTCAGCTGAAATATCATGTTTAATGCACAAAGCGTCGAAACGAAACTTTTTTCTCACAACAAATGTAAAGCTGGAAAAAACAAAGTTTTGCCATAACTTTATTTTGTTAAAGCCCTAAACTGTATATGGAGAAAAAATCAATATAAATGTTGTACTACCGGGAGTGTGGCTACCCAAACAGGTAGTAAATATTTTGTTAACACTTTTTTAGGCACGGCCAAGACTACTTACTACCAAGTAGAAAAAGACTCGAACAGTTGAACAGTTTCCCAGGGGTCGCCGAGTATTGGGAATGCGACAGAACTTTAGCGTTTTCGTTGGGCCGTGCTTTCATTTGAACATTTCCAAACAGATTGCCCAATAAACCGGCATGAAATATTCAATGCAGCGGGGCCAAAAGGCAACACGGAAACGGAAACAACACACGAAACGCCGCAACTGACAACTGCCAACAACTGGCAACTGCAACAGCAAAGAGAAAACCGCAACTCAACTCCGCAATATGGCAAGCAGCTAACTAACCAACGAACGAACCACTTTGGAGTTGCACACACGCACCACTAGAAAAATGACAAAATGACAAAATGCCAAACCGCAAAACACAAAATGCAATGAAATATGTATAATGAAAAATCGAATCGTGCGTTGCAAAAACGCACACATAGTGCAAGTGACAGAGAGAGAGGGGGATAAACTGCACGGCAAATAACATAAATATATATAATATTTACAGTGCCCAACGAATATTAACGCACCCCTGCGAGTACTTACACACATATTATGTACTCTGCTGTCTAAACTGCACTTAATTGAATTTATTTTTGGCTTCCGTTCATTGCCGCTGGGTTTTCAAGCAAACAGGGAGGCAAAGCTACAACGAGAACAGAAAACCAGCATAAGCAAAACCCGGAAAAGTTCCCCTGACACACACATAACTCTGTGAGAATCCAATAACTATATCAAGTGACTTTTTTAATCAAGAAACAAAACAAAACTAAAAATAAAAAAAAAGCAAAAACGAAAGCAGCTTTTAAAAAAAGGAATTATGTACAAGAGAGAGTATATACATATATGTACTTAAATATGCAGATAGATGTTTTCATAAACTGATAAAACTGATCACATGTAAATAAATGTGTTCGCTTGCAATCTGATAATGTAAAACTCGAATGTTCACCATATAGCCAGAGGTTAGCTTAACAGCATTTACAGCGATTTTGTGTCTGATTAAAGTAAATGTTAAGACAGCTGCATTTAATTAACTTGGTTTCTAGGAATATTTTAAATATTGATAAATTTTGAAAGTACAAGTTTTTATATGTAAACTTATTCGTGGCTCAAGTGAATATAGTTATGACATTCTATATCAATGAAAAAATAAAGCTCGAAAAAAGGGTAGAAAAAAATAATCACAACTTTTGCTTCCGATTAATTGCTCTTTTATTTTATCTCTCAACTTTTTGGATTGCAGGAAAAAATAAAAGAATCAAGGAAATAAAAATAAACTCCAAAGAAATAAAAGGATTTTTAGAAATCATGAATAACTTCAATTGTCGCCCAGAATAAGGTTTATTCTTAACATAACTGCAAAATATTTTTTCTTGCAAGGAAATAAAATATAAAATAAACCTAATAAAAGATTTAACTGAATTTTATTCACTCTTTGATCAAAGAAGCATATAGAAAAACCAATTTGGACAAACATTTTGCTATCAAAATTTAACATAAACATTTGTTTCTTCAAGGTATGATTTTTAGTCCAAGTGCTTGGATTCGGTTTTCATATATCGCTTGTTTTATATATTTGGGCAGTATTTTAAGCGATTTATTTAATAAATATGTCTAACATTATGAACATTTATCTTTCTGCAAAATGATTTTACTGAGTAATTAGATATCATGTATATATTGCAACCTAGTTTGCCATTTGTTTAATAATAATCCAAATATATCTTAAATGAATATTTTTTATATTTGTGTATTGCTATCAAGGTTTCCAGCTCGAACTTAAGAACTCCTTTTGCATATTAAAGTTAGATAAGAACAGAAAATATTACTATTAATGTGCACAACTGGGCCAAATTAAAGTCTTTTAAAAAGCCGGTCGCGCCCTAAAGTCAGCTTTTGGGTGTGTTATATTAGGAGTTGATGACGAGGGCCTGATAACAAAAGTATATCGAAAACTGCAACCAAGTCGCAACTGAAACTGAAACTGAATCTGAGCTTTGCTTAAAGGGGCAGGCAGTTGTCAGTCAGTCAGTCAGTCAGTCCGTCAACTCAGGCAGTTAGACAGTCAGCCAATCATTCAGATTGTCAGTTGTGTAAGAGCGTGTGTCCTTCATGCGAGCACTTTTGACATTTTTGTTGGTTGATTCTGTGGCGCTGATAGACAAACCATGAATTGAAGGTTTGTGAATTCAAAATTAGACGCTGGTGGCATATTGCATGTGGCGTGCTTTGCATTGAAGACTCACCCGGCGGCGGCATGTTGCTGCAGCTCCACAAAGGCGGACTTGCCCGGTATTTGAACGCCGGGCGTGATGCTGGCGGCTGAGGTGCTGCCACCGTCCATATATTTGGGCGTATGTGGTGCGTCCGGCGCATCCATGCCCGATTGTGGGGTGCTGGGAGGCCCCTCGTAGGGGCTCCCTAGGTCCGTGAAATTGAGCGTGTTGGCGCCTATTGAGGCCACTTTATCAAGAATTTTGGCGGCTTTTCTTGGAAACACGCGTGCAGAAAAATTTCAAAACCAATGACAACAACGGCAGCTGTCTGTGTGTGTGTGTGTGTGAGTGTAAGTGTGTGTAGGTGGGTGTGATATATGGTGTGAGTGTAGTTCAGTTTTAATTGCACATTGATAAAACGTTTGTAGAGTATTGATTGTTATTTTTGTTAATACTTGAGGACGATCGCGTAAATCCTTATCTGCACTTGTGGCGAACACTCAAACTTTATTTATTTTTCTTTATTTATTTGTTGGTTTACACTCGAAACTGTTGCACTCGCAATTGGGTCAACCTTTAATAATGATGCTGGACATTGATGATGCTGTTGTAGTTGTTACAGTTGTTGCAGTTGATGTTGTTGTTATTATTGATGTTGCTGTTGTTGATGTTGTTGATGCTGATGACAACACTTGTAACAATTTGTATTTGAATGCTTTTTGTTGTGTGGTGGCGCATTTAATTGGCATTCAGATGGAAAAAAATGCACACACTCCAAGACAAGAGACACTGAACAAGCAATCCACAAATAGCAATCCACAAAGCAGCAATCCGATGTGCAATTTGTGCAGTTTGCGCGACGGCAAGCAAAACGCGCAAAACGAGCGAGCGAGCGAGCGACGAGCAGCGCGAAATCAGAATCGAAGAGAATCGCTGAGAAACAGCAGAATCGTAAATCGTAAATCGAGACTCGAGACCCGGCGAACGGCGAACGGCGCTGCGACGAGCGACAGCAACAACGACCAACCACGAACAAAGTGCGTATACGACTAGGTACGAGCTCAGCGCTGCGATTGCGCGCTGCCCCGGTCCGCAGTCGTTGTTGGGACTTCGCGCACAGCCTGTCGCTTTGCGGCGGTGTCGCTGTCGCGTGCGAGCGCAACAGCTGCGCTCTGATTGAGCTGTGTGCGAGCGAGATGCCACTAGCGGCCTGATTGTGCTCACAGCCCAAAACCAATGGCAGGGCTGGGAACCGGTTTGACGTCGCGTCGCTGCCGCCGCACAGCGTCGGTGTGTGCGTCTGTGTGAGTTGTCGCGGCAGCGGTTGGTGTTGAAACCGCACCAATACCATAAATTTCATCAATGAAGAGACAACGCAGGTGGGGGGCGCCCATAGCGTATGCGGTTGTGTTTCTGTTTTTTCTTGTGTTTTTTTTTTGTTTTTTTGTCGTTTGCAGTTGGCAGCCGTCTAGTTTTGTGGCGCCCCTCTCCAGCCACCCACTTGAGGCGTGGCCACCAGCAGCAGCAACAGCAGCTTTGCCCCCTTTGGGGGACTTACAACATTATCAACATTTATTTGTATGCAAATTAGTTTTTTGTTTCTTTTTGGTTTTTTTTTTAGCAGGCATTCTTTGGGTTTTACGGTTTTTGGACAACGACGACGACGACAACGGCGACGTCGACGGCGACGCGTGCTGCCATTGAAAGTGCAAATATTTTGACATTTTAAATAATGTTGATAAAATACAAAGGTCTCAATTATTAAATTGATTGTTGAACCTGTAATTTCTTTTTGTGGGGCACGCAATCAACAGTTGCATTTCAAATCGACCACGCTAATAAATTGTGTCTTTATTATGGTAGTAAATATTGGCGATTCCAATCAATACAACTGGGAATTTAAATAGATAGCCCATTTTGTATGCAAATATAAACTATATATTTATCAGCTACACCGAACAGCATACAAAATTCAATGGCTTAAGTCTCAGAACATTACTTTAATTTTAAAGCCACTTCAAGACAGCTAGCGCCATCTACTTGCCCAAACTTAGCAACTTGACAGGCAGCAACAGCAACAGCAACAACAAAAGCAATAAACCAGTCAAACTGGCCAGCAACTTGACGTCGCTCAACTGCACAGGTACAAAATACAAACACACAATACACAATACACTCACACATAACTCATAGCATGCTCACCAATACATTTGCACAGCGCTAGCACGCCCACTGCACAGCGGCAGACACAAACATCACACACACACACACACAAACACATGCCTGCATGGTGAGAGCGCCTGCGCTCTCTTACTCTCCTGCTGACGCCGCCCACTGCTGAGCAACAAATTCAAAATGGCGACACGTCGCTGTCGCTTTGCAGCGCTGCTGGCAAAAACACAAAAAAAAAAACAAAAAAACCTGCTCGCAACAAAATGTATTTCATTCACAAGACGGCTCACTTTTTGAAAGAAACACAAGACAAACAGAACCTTTAGCAGCGGACCGCGAACTGTCCCGACTCCGACGCAGCCCCGCCCTGCCGCCCTGCCGCCCGGCGAACTCAGCAAAAGTTGTCACCTGTGCGCCCGAGGAGGATTTCCGCTTTGGCTTAGCGGGGCTTTTTTTGTTGTTGTTTGTATAGATAGCTACTGCTGCTAGTGCTGCCGGTTTAGCTGCTGATGCATATTCATAAGCAGCCGCTGGGGCAATTAGCGATATCTTATTGTTAGACAAGAAACGTGCAATGATCAATAACGGCTAAAACTATTGGGCACAATGATCCGATTCAAGTTGTAATCCCTGGCACAGCGGCTCCACTGCTCTAATTTGAAGGCAAAAAGTAAAATGATCGTAATTGTTGCAATTAGTCAATGAAATATTTATTAAATGCAAATTATGATTGACTTTTGCCACTGTTTGTGAACTCTGTGTTTCTATGTGTGTGTGTGTGTGTGTGTATGTGTGTTGTGTGCTTGTGTTTGTGCTGAGTCTTTCCCAAATAATTGCACATAAATCGACACACGTGCAGTGCAAATATGTCAAATAAACGCATTTAAAAGTCAATTCAACTGTCCATTAAATTAATTCAAATAACAAGAACATAGTTAACTATACAATTGGTTAACCTAAACAAAAGCTCTGATTCAAGATTTGATGCTTAGTCAAATTTTACAATATTAACAAGGATTTGAGAACAACTTTGAAAGTAATATCGCAATTAATTTGATTATAAACCACTACTCATAATTGAATTTGACTAAGTTCACATAAATATATTTCAGTGCTTTAAGTCGGATATCATTTCAATAGTAAGTTAATAAATATTAATAATACATGTTCTTCATTTTAAATATACATTTTAGCAGGGGTATTAAAAAAAAAAAAAGGTAAAATACGAAAGCAGATAATTTGTTGTGTTATTTGTAATGGCATTCATAAAAGAGGTTCTTCAAATCAACAAAAAAATCAAATAAAAAACCCATAATTCCCACTATTGCTTATCAAATGCAATCAAGTTTACATGACAATTTAATTAAAATATAAATATAAGTAAATCGGTCGACTACCGAGTAAGTAAGTGGGTCTGCACTTTACCAATTGATGTCTCATTTTTGTGCGACGCCCCAGTAACTAAAGTGGAATAAAAATCAGCGCCATGTAAACGTGGCATTCAAATACGGAAGCCTAATCGATTTTATTACTAAATAACATTAATGCCCAAATTAAAGCCAAGCGCCGCAATGCTGTTGGACAAATGAGACGATTAATATTGTTAGCGGGCACGGTCGTTGCTGGGCTTATAGGTCTAGTCCAAGAAAGAACACTCAAAGCGACCCCAAAATCAACGGAAAATTTGAAATGCACAGCAAAACGCCCACGAGAAAAGGCCGCAGCGAAGGCAAAGAAGAAAGAGCAAAACGTCAAGGGTTCTTCAAAATGTTGTGGATGGATGGATGGATGGATAGACGAAAAGTGGGGGAGAGGTCAACGCTGAAGGCGGTTAAAGAAAAAAAGAAAAGGCAACACGGAAACACCTACAAAGGCGGGCAGTAAAAGCAAAGGGACTGAGCGGGAACCCCAAAAGCCAAAGTTCCCGGGCAATACAATTTATCATTTAAATAATAATGTGCCACAAATGAGACGAGAGGCAGAGAGAGAGAGAGAGAGAGAGAGGGAGGGGAGAGAGGCGAAGGACGTTGCACAAAGTAACTCAAGAGCGCAAGGCAAAAGGGACGAAGTGAACGAGACGGCTATAAATCAATCAAATACTGTGCAGCCAACGGCAACAGTGAGAGCGAGACGGGCAATGTTCACGAGTACACAGGACACTGTATGTACTTATTTTTGGGGGTTGTTGAATGAATGAAGTGAAATGAAATGAAAACTGACGCTCACTTGTCCAAATGAAATGCGAAACAACGCGCTCAAATTACACTTTAATGAGTCCAGCTGACCGCGCACACTTTGCTTGCAATAACTGCACGCTGGCCTCAGCAGCAACAACAGCAACAACAAAATCAACTAGTAAAACAAAAATAATAATAACAATAATACAAAATCACATTCGATGCGCCTTTCAACGCCATAAATTGTATGAGTGCAGCTTGGAGTCGACTCGAGAATGGAGCTGGTAACGGCGACGACGACGGCGACTTTTATGAATTTGTTTATGATGTACGAGGCGACTGATGAAAGCGCCGCAGCAGGCGCCAAATTGGGTCAGCCAGTGTGCGCACACAGAGCAGAGGGGAGCAGACCGCCCGTGGTTGCGCATTAGCTTTTAGTCCACATGGCGCTGGAGGAGCTGCTCCCGTCTGTTTGCCATACAATTCGAAATAAATCAGACTTTACGACTACGACGAACGACTTCATTGCACGCCGAGCACCGACGCTTGCCTGGCGGCATCTTTCAAGCGAACGTCGCTGGTGGCGTTGGCGCTTCAAGCATCCTGCGTTAATTGGCCGCCATTGGCCGTCACTGCTAATAAATTTCCAGCGCCAACGGCGACGGCAACGACTTACACTCATTGTTGATGTATTCATTGAAAAGTATCAATACTGATGTGGATCTTGTTGCTGGTGTTGTTGTTGTTGTTGTTGCTGCTGTTGTTCGATTTGATTAAGCAGCTGGCACCTATGCAAGTGCAACTTTATCATGCCCGCACGATCGCCAATTAGCAAAAATAAATAAATAAATAAGACCATAAGTCGGCAGAGTATTTCAATTGTTTTCTTGGCTATTTGATGTCTATATCAATTGATTAAATCGAAAGACTTAGGCAACAAACTTGCTGTCTGTCAGCAGATTGCTGGCAAAGGATTTTTGCTTCAGCAAACACACCACCCCTCCTCTCCCCACTTCTTCAATCTGCTCTTCTGCTTGCGCCGAAATTCAACAACCCCCAACTATCAAACAATTTCACACCTGGGAAACCTTTTAAGCAGCGTCACCCAAAAGGCCATCAACGGCAACGCCGAAATGAAATGTTTTGAAAATTTGAAAATAATTGTTGACACTTTTTTTGTAGTACTTGTAGTACGCAGAGTTGTTGTTGTTATTGTTGTTGCCTGGCCATCCACGTAACAAGTGCTCGTGTGAGCCTCTTGACTGCACATGCGCATACGAAAATAGGAAAAACTTCCGGCACACAACGACAAAACTCAGCCACGAAAATTTAGTTGTGTCACATTAAAAAGCAATTATCACCTTAAATTAACCACCGTATGTACAACGTGCCATCAAATATTCAAATTGCTTGGCTCACATTTTTTCTAATGACTTTTCAAAAATAAAAACACCAAAAAAAAACTACAAAAAAAAAGTTTGAAATGTTTACTTTTTTTTTTGGGTGGGACGTTTGGCTCAAATTAACTTGTTGCTATTTTTGATTGGGTGCGTCACAACTGGCAGCTCTCACACCGGGAATCTAAAACTGTGACCATGCCACCGGGTGCGGGGGGTTTCAAACGGCTGCGCTTTTAATTCGTTTTAAATTATATTGTAGTTGATGTTTTTTTGTTCTCCTATTTTTTTATTTTATTTTTTTTGAGTGATTGCCTTCCTTGCTTGGCTATCAAAAGTTTAATTTAGCATTGAATCGCATTTGACAGACTGAAGCTTAAAGCCGAACAGCACCAGCACATAGATCACTGTGAAATGTGCACAGTGTCAAGAAGCTGTCGAAGTTGCAAAGCAACTTGTTTATTGAAAATAATTGGCTGTCATTAATCTTATGATAATTTGCATTCACTGTCAAAACCACATATTAGCTGTGAAATTTTAATAATTTAGGAATTATAAGTATATATACAAATGCATATATTCCGCTTAATCAAGTAGTCAATATTTATATGCATTCGGATCACGGAAAATGTAATTCAAATTTAATCCTTTCCAGAACTCCAAGCAGTGGTTTATTAACTTTTTTAAAGGACCGATGCCCCACTGTGCATTTGGGCCCTGTGCCCAATTATCAAACAGCTTAGGCAACAGCTAAACAACCACAAGTAGGGTGAAATTGGTGTTTTGACGGAAACATTTGTCAGCGTTTTTTCAGCCATTCATAGCACCCAATGGGCGACATAGGCCTCCCCCCTCCCCAACTGGGCGCCGCACGGCTGCACAGATACTCCAAAAAAAGCGAGCAACAACTTGTTAAAAATATACGTACAATTTAATTAGATATGCGCCCTCTGTGCAAACACTTTGTGCGAGATGGAAAATGATTCAAAACCAATTATCAAATTATTATGTCAAGCGAAGGCGAAAGAAACGCGACACAATAACAAAAACCATAACAATTGCAGTTTGACTTATGCGCAGCGTATGCACAATTTGTTTTGCTCTTTGATTCAATGTTTCACGGCGATATTTGTTACAATTGAAAATGCTTATATAATAAGCAGTCTGGCTGCCAGCCAAAAGAACACAGTCTCCAGCAGCACAGTACAGGAGTTGGGTAGCATCCGTTTCGCCGTAATACTTTGCACAGAGTTCAGCCTCGACCACGCCGCACAGCACTGTTGTTGGGCGACAGCATATGGAGCTGTGGTGTTGTCCACATGATGACCATTGGTGTCGTCCAGTAGCAGCAGCAACAGGCACAACAAAAGCAGCAGTAGAAACGGAAACGGCAGCATGGACTTAACTCGATTTTCTTGCGAGCCAATTTAAAACCAAATATAATGATAAAAGTCAAAGCCTGTTTGATTGGACTTGGAAAGTTGTCGATCATATTGAATTCGTATGTATTTTTGCTGTATTTATATTTTATCTACAGAATTTATTTCTAAGTAGCTAGATTGCCAAACTTAGAAAAAACTAAGATCACACTGAAAAACTAAATTAATTTGGGTCTTTTACCTGCATTGTTTTAATTAAAAAAATAGAGAAGGTCAAATGAAAATCCTTGTTTTCCTTTTATTAAGAAACTTAATTAAAAAAATGTTTCAACAAAATAAATAATAATATATACAGAATTAATTTATATATATATAATCTAGAGAATATTTTTTTTTTTGAGTGCAGGATGTTAGGCAGTGGGACAGGGTACCCTTTTGGGCCGTATGAGTGATATGATTTATATTGTCTTGCGCGGCGGCGCCACAGTCGACGTCGTCGGCATCTTAAAAGTCTGGCTGTATTTGAGTGTGTGTGATTGTGACTGTGTATACGAGTGTGTGAATTTGTTTGTGTGTGTGTGTGTGTGGGTTGATGATGATGAGAGGCGGCTGCGCTTTTAATTTCTTTTTCAGTCCGTATTTTTAGAATTTGTGCGCAGACAGCGCAGACACCCTCAACCGTGCTGCGAGCACAACCAGTACAGGTTTCACACTTTTGCGCTCCAGTTTCAATACCCTGTTGCTGCTAATCCGAAGCACAAGTTTTGTTCGCCTTGTCAATCGCAACGAATCGAATGCGAATTCGCCATGCACTCGGAAGGGTTTTTGCTAATTATAATGAGTTGTACCTGTACAGGTGCACGCTGTGCGGGCGTTTTCGTTAATGAGCTCGCGCTGCCTGCTCTAATTTGTTGCTGCATTGAGCTTGCCGCCGCAGGTTGCCGGATCAGTTGACTGATCCGATCGACTGCAGCAAGGTCATTGCTAGCGCCAGGCTGCAGTCGCCTGTGTGACTGCTGACTGTCAAATGGGTTATTGCTGATGCGCAGCAAGTAGTTTTTGGCCCAGTTTGCTTTACCATGCAAATGAGGCCTAAGCTCACTAGTCATCTAACGGTTACTGCTGCTGCTGCTTCTGTGAATGTTGCTGATATTGCTGTTGCACGGCGACAACGCCCCAGCGCTGCAAAGCATCTATCAAGGCAGCGACGACGCCTGCTCCCCATGGCCAAAACATGGCCGTGTTGTGTATTATAAAGTGCACTACGGCTACCAGTTAAGTGCATGTTGCTGCCGGCAGAACGGGCCTGAGTATGATTTTGATTTTGGTAGGTGTGTAAACTATGTTGCTGCCGCATGTTGCCGTGCAAATGTTGCTCTGCGCAGGCTGGCCAACAAAAAAATAAAAAATAAATAACTAAATAATGCCACGGGGCGAAAACCTTTTTTATTGCCAACCTGAGCGCTAACCGAGTGGGCGCGTTAACCTGATGTTGCTGTGTCCCGACCAGCATCAGCAGCAGCAGCAGCAGCAGAAGAGCTTCTGTGCAACATGGCCAACTTGGCTGGCCAGAAGATGCAGCTTGAAAACTGGAACTGTGCATCTCACTGTGGCTGTGGCTGTAACTCTGGCCTTCTTTTCACTCATGTAGTTTGGCGTGCTTTTGTTCCAAGCGGGCTTGGCAACAAGTTGCCAAGCTAAGCTATAATTACCGCATCCATGTCGCTGCAAAGTTGCTACTTCATAAATTAGCATGCTGCCACGACGCTCCATTTGCAGTCGCTTTGTCATTGCCATTGCACAGCTCATAGAACGCCAAGAAGTAGTTTTCTCGCCAACGTTTTCTATGGAAACTGTTAGCCTCAGCAGCAGCAGCCAGAAAATACCAAAACACAAATCACAACTCACATTGGCAGCAGCCATTAGGCTTCCGTTCTGCCTAGTCGCCCATGTGGCAGCCCAGACGAGGCCAATCCCGACAAGATCCGCCTGCGGCCAGTGAGTGTACCCAAAGAACTGCAGCGCCTTCTGCTCGTTTTCCTTGAATTTGTGATGCTGCGGACACAGCCTTTGGAGCAGCAACATTGCAACGCCCTCCGTTCGCTGCTCCGCTTGTTAGGGCTGCCCAAAAACTCGTCTGCTCCTCTTCTACTTTATTTTTGAGCTGCTCTTCTTGGCTGACCCACAAACAATTTGTTTTTGCATTTCGCTGGCGGGGCTTACACAGCGACCGGCTATGATAGCCGCCACCCAAAAAAAAAAAAAAAAATAAAAATAAAAATAAAAATATGCCAAAAACAAGAAAAAGTCCAAAAAGGGAGTAATACTGCGTTGAATGCACCAAACTAAATATACTCTAGCTAAAAAATATCAGCGAGTAAGTATTGCTTTATTACAAAATGCAAGAAACATTTTTGACATTTAATAATTGAAAAATATTTTAATTGTTTAGAAAAAGTAATTGATTTAAAAGCAGTCTAAATTTATACAGCCCCTTTATTTGTTAAGCTATTTATAAATGATAAGCTGACAATTAATTTGCATAATACAAGTATAAATATATTTTGTTATAAATGCAAGACGATAAATCGATGTAACTAAAACATTTTTAATTAATGTCTTTATGCATTTTTTGTCGCCTAATTGAAGTGTGTTACTTATAATATTAATATTATTGTATATAGATAAGTGTATATATATTATTGATGACACATCTTAAACTATTAATAATGCTACTTTTATTTTTGGTGTATATTGATGAGATTAAGGTCTGGAATTTGAATGACATTTGAAATTTCCATTTTCTTTATCTCAAAGCACAACTGAATTTGTCTTCATCTTTCTTCTGTTAAGTTTTTGGGCTGACGCTAATTATTAAGCAATTATTAATACAACTGTAATTACTTTAATAAAAGTTCTTTAAAATGGTTTATTTAGACAGTTGATTACTTTTCGTTGAAGTACTTTACATACCAAATTGGCGCACTTTTCTGTACAAACAAACATGTTAGCAAAGTAGTTAAGCCCATTGGCGAATAAATACGGAGAAACTGTAGACTGGACTGGAAAACATGGGGCTGAACACCACGCACTCAACATCATTATCACGATCGGGGCATGATTTGGAGTCAGGTTGAGTGGGGCGAACTGGTTCCCTGTATGGACTGCTCATTGCGTGACTGCGTTTCAAGGTTTTAGCTTCGGCTGCGGCGCATATCAGTCGGAAATATTGTGCGAAATACTGTGGATTTCAGGAAATCAATCTGCCAGCCATTAAAAATCGCATGGCATTCAACATTCGGCATTTGAGACTTTTTAGCATTGCGTATTGGGTATTTTTATTTTTTTTTGGCATTTCGTGTTTATTGTTTTACAACAGCAGCAAAGGCAACAGCCCTTAACTTGAAATTTGAGGAACTGAGTCGCGCTCTTAGCCAACAACAGTGCTCTCATCATTAGCCAGGCCAAGGCAGACAGCAGCAAGTGGGGAAGCAGTGGCAGGGGCTGGGACAGCTCTTTTGCGTATTTGTTCGCTCAACATGACCGCAGGCATGAAGGCTTCAGCTTTAGCTACAGCCTGTTGCAGGTCTTGATCTTGGCTTGGTCGTTTTCCGTGGCCGGTTAACACCCAGTGCCACAGCCCCAAAATGAACGAGATCTGGCCACAAAGCAGCAGACAGGCGGCTGCCACTGCTGCTTTTGCTGCCACTGATGATGTGGATGTGGAAGCAAATCTAGCCGCTGGGCATCAACTCGTAAGCGTTTTTGAAGACCTCCAGTGCAGCACGCGATTTATATACGACACCCATTTGGGACATGGAAAGGAAATGGCACAAAGACACAAATGCCATCGAGGCCACAGAGCCGCAGCACGAGTCGCTCGGGGTGTTTCCTTACGGTTCTATAAATCTCCAGAAAACAAAAAAAGAAAAAAAAACTTTATTTTTATTAATGATTTCACTTGAATTTGTCTGAGCAGTGAGCAGTTTGGTTTTTTTTCTTTCATCTTTTTCTTATTCTTGGCAAATGGCGACTGAGGTCTATGAAAAAAATTATCGATGAAAAATGTACTTTTAATTGGATTAATTGGATTAGTCAAAGTCATAGCCACACAGCACACAACAACTGTATAAAAGTCCAAACAAGTCATTTAGCGCAACACGTGCAACACACTCAACATGAGTTTGGAAATGCTAATAAAAGATAGATTTATCATCTTCCGTGCAGCAGGCGCTACCATAATGATTTAAGCAAATACATTCGAGTTGAAGATTTTGGCTAGGGGAGACAACAAAAAAAAAAAAGAGAAGAAAAAAACGCTGCATCATTGCGCACAGCACACAACTACTCAGGGTCTGATGAGGGTACGCCGGAGTTAGCAGTTTGCAGTTTGGAGCTAACATGTCCAGAGACAAGCCAAACACTTGCGTGTGTCACTGCGCTGACTCTCAAGTTCTCAACGGCACCAGCACCAGCACCAACTGAGTCCACGACTCCGTCTCCATCATCAACACTGACTCCATTTCCAACGCCAACTGCAGGCAGGCAGCAGGCAGCAGTCAGAGGGCACCTGTAGCAGCTGCTGCTGTTAGAGAAGCTCCAGCTACAGCTTGTCGTATGCCCTCTTCCAGCAGACTGAAATGAAAATTAAGTCATCAAGGCAGTCAGCCAGCCAGCCAGCCAGCTAGTGTCTCTTCAGTTTGAAGTGGGTGCTGTAAGTCCCAAAATCTATAAAGATACAAACAGTTGTAAATATGATAATAAAAAATACACTTACCAAAATGAAGGCCTATTTATTTAATCATTCACTGAATGAAACAGGAGAAAAAACTTTAAATACAAAATTCAATATTCATTTTTTTATTATTATTTTATTTTTATTTCATTGTAGATATGTAAGATAAGGTAATTTAAAAGTCTTCAATTTTTGAATGTTATATCTAACTAAACCTTACATTTAGTAAATAGCTAATTAATTATGAGATATATATATATATAAAAATATACTGTTCTCTGATAAAAAAAAATGTTGGTGCAAGCAACGTTCAATTCTTTTGCTGACCCGAAATTCTCAACTAATTTAAGCTTTAAATTTAAAGAATTCTAAAAAAAGAGTTCTGCAAAGTTCGATTGCCAGAAATAAGAAAATTATTTGAAAACATAACTCTGCTTCTGTCAACATCGGGATATAAACATTAATTCCAACTGTAGTAATTAATTTGATATTATGTTATATTAAGTATGAATTTATTTAATCCCCGCAGTTTTCAGAGTGTAGATTTAAGCGTGTAGCTTGTAGCTTGATGCAGACACTTCTTGATGAGATTTCAGCTCATCAGCGTTTTTGTGTCTGCGAACATGAACGCGGGACAAGTGTCTGGCGACTGAATATCCGTCCCTGTCCCAATCTCAGACGCAGCTCCAACCTCAGTCGCAGTCTCAGTCTCAGTCTCAGTGTCTACGCCTTGGCGTATTATGATGAATGGGCCAAGTTGACATATGAGGGTTTTAATCATTATAGAAAACCTACGCATGCGATTCAAGCATTAAACTGAAACAAAAACCAAACACATTTTGGTCCTACAAATCTTGGCAAATACAATAAAATCTGAAGCTGTTGCAGTTGCCTGCTTGCTTGTTACTTGCCTTGATTAGGGCGTCTCTCACTCTGCAATGTTATCCTGTTGCTGTTCGGCTTTCTCCTGGCTGCGGCATCCTTTTCAACTGGCCGCGCCACATACTTGACTTTGCAACACGTCATGGCCATAGACGGTGCTGAGCGCCTCATCAAAAGGATAAAACGGCTTTCAACAAGTTTCGCTGCCTTTTGTTAGATGAAATGCCCAAATCGAACAAAGCCTTTGTGCGGTCAAATAACAATAACAATAACAACAACAGCAACAGCAACCAGTTCAATTCAAAGCGGCAAAAAAGGAAAAGCTGAGCTCTGTGCTCTGAGCGCACAAGCAGCGGCAAATGTCAGTCAGCCATTGATTATGATCATCAAATTATTGAGCGCCTATGAGCGAGGCTCCGTCGCTGACTCTGACTCTGACTCCGAGTCTGACTGGGATTGGGTTTGGGATTGGGCACAATACGCCCCCTTCCGCAACGAATGCTGCCAGGCTGTCGCTGCTGCTACCGCTGATGAAGACAACTTACAACAAGAAATCTATATACATGAAAAAAAAAACTGCTGACACAATCGCAGCAATTAAATCGTATGACGCGGCGGCAATGCCAATGCAATCGAAGTCAATCGAAGACGGCCAAAAAGACATGGCCAAGATAGAGACAGGGCGACAGAAGTGAGGGAGACGGCATCGCTCTCGAGGAGCGGATCTCGACAGCGATAAACGATTTTGGTTGCATCTTTACAACCTTAACAGGTGAGAAAATGGGTTCAACTTCAACTGCAGCAGAATGTTTTTTATGTATATGTGAGCGTGTGTGTGTTTGTGTTTGTGTGTGTGTGTGTGTATTCATTCATGAGTCCTGCTTCAATTGTCCAGTTTGTTGGGCACTCTTTGGCGCTATGACTGGCCACAAATTAAATGGGCAGCAGCCGGGCAATTGCAGAGGGGTAAGAGGTAAGGTTCAAGCGAGCAACCAACGATTGTAGCTGAAACAATCAGATCGGAGTTCGGTCTCGTTTCCTACGCTCCAATGGACCATTTATTTGAAACAACACAGCAAGATCTGCATGACCGATGAGCTCTTTTTTTCAAGTTCCCGCAGATAATTTCACCAATTAATTGAACTGAACTTCCGTTTCGATTGCGTGCCACCGATAAAAATCGATTTTTAGTATTTTTTTTTGTAAGTGGATATTTTTGTTTTGCGAGGTCTCATTGCTTTATATGATTTTTGTGAGCTAATTGCTCAATCATTCGCTCTTTAATGTATTTCAGTGCTACAGAAAATGTTGGCTTATGTAAGTTTTGCGAGTGGTTTTTGAAACCCATCTTTGTCAACATTCAATAATAATTTTCACATTTTAATAGTCCCAGATATATATAAAATATTCATTTTAAATTCTTACTTTTAATTGTTAAATCTTAACAATTGCAGTTTTTATTTTCAGTGTTGTTCTTTATTATTTTAATATAAATTTAAGTTTGAAATAAAAATAAACTTCAACTTTTACTTTTACTTGTACTTTTTCTTATGACACCAGTTTGATCCTCAAATTGATTTTAATTAATTATTGGAAATGTTTACAGAAAAGATCTTTTTGTTTAATCAATTTCCTAGTTATTGAGCATAAGTGCAAAATGCGCAATAATAGAAATTCGGTTTGGGCTAGTCTGACTTTGATCAAAGAGTCCGTGAGCTATTTTTGCGTTGAAAAAGTTTCCACGCTTCGCAAGGCTGGCGACAAATTGGCGGCAATTTATTAATTCACAAAACCAAAATGGCCTGCACAACAAAACAAAAAAACAATCATAACATTCAAATGGAAATGAAAATGGAAAATAGACAAAACGCAAATCCTATTTGTCAATTTATTTGCGCAAGTATGCGTGCAACGGGCAACGAGCAACAACAACAACAACAAACAAACAAAATGTCAATTGCTTAAGCAAATTGCGCATAATTGACTTTTTTACCCAATTGCTCAACGGGCATTGTTCAGCTTCTATTCGGAGGCCAGAGTTATAGCTATTATAGGCTATAGTAGAGATTCCCGCTTAGAACCAGCAACCGCTGCCGTTGCCGCCACCGTCACGGGCCTGGCCCATAAAACTGTCCGCGGCAATGATATAATTTCCCAAATATGTTTTGGGGGCATAAATCTTGAGTTTGCTGGGCTGCCTGCCACAAGTGTCAACAGACGTTGTAGGTGGGCTCAAAAGAATCTTTGCCGCCACAGCAGGTTGCATTAGATGCAATGTGGCACCTTTTTACATCTTTTATGGTTTGTTTTCGCTGCCGCTCATTAGTTGGTCCACAAAGGACCAGACAGCAAGAGAGCGAGATAGAGAGAGAGAGAGAGACAGAGATAGAGTACATTGTTGCTGGCAGCCACACCTACAGATTTGTGGCTGTGTCGCATTGTGTGTTAAGAGGCACTAACAATTATGGCCCTTTTGTTGCTCAATCTGCCGCAACACTTGTGCGGCATTGTCCTGTTTCATAATTTCCGCCTAAAAGGATTTCACAGTTCACAGGCATTATGAATGCGATTGTCCATATATATATATGTATATGTGTGTGTGTGTGTGTGGTGTCCATAGATAATCCCATTGGCATTATAATGAGCCGCTTTTGTATGACTCTAAGCACTTATGTCATTGTCAAAGCCACCCAGTGCTAGCCAACTTGTTCTCCTCTGACCAAAGACACGCAATAGCCAGCCAAATGCCAGCTGAGTGGGATGAGAGGGGCGGCAAAGAGCTGAGTGGGGCTGAAAGTGTCGCCATGTTGGCGTATTTGAAACGGAAGCGTTACCCAAAAATACGAAAAGACGAAAAGAAATACTTGTTGTTTTTGAGCCAAGTCAACAAATATACACACACGCACATACGCATACACACACACATGGCGTGTTGCGTGGCGGCAAAATTGGCCCCTATCATTATAGCTGTCGTCTTAGCTACAATTTTTTTTGGTTTTCGAGTTGGGCAGTAACTTGGTCTGGCGGATGCGCTTCCAGACGCCGCTAGACACCAGCTCAGTAGCCACGCTCTCTCACAGATTTCTAGGCCCAAACAACAACAAAAAAATGTTGCATGTAGTTTTTGTTTTTTTTTTTTTGTATATTTTGAGTGGGGGTTACTCAAAAAGAAAAAAATTGATTTACGACTTCCGCTGGTAATGAAAATTCACTTCAAGCCATTTTTTGAGCTACTTCATTTTGTTGACCACTCGGACCACTCGAATTTCAGTGTTTGGTTTTATAGACTCATTTAAGGCGATTATTTAGCAATTTTTAACGTTTGCCATACAAAATTTATGACAACAATGGAACATTCTGTGAAAGAGCCTTGCGGGTGGGCGGAGAGTGATGGGGAGGATGAACACGAAGCTTGCAGATTTCAGGCAGCATCTCAGCGCCATCATCGGCTCCAGTTAGTGGCGAAATTTATGGGGCAGAAAGTGAATCATTTAAGTTAATGACTTTCAAACGTGTTTGCCCGTTGTTGCTTTTTGATGCCTGATTGACTTGGCCGGCCACGTTTACTCAACCAACGGCCAGAATCTCCGAAACCGTTTGCAGCTGGATAATGCTGTTGCTGTTGCTGCTCTTGACGCACTGGCCAAGACAAGTAGCTCAGTGATTGATAATCCGTTGATTGAATTATGAGCGCAACTCTAATTTGGCCAGACTTTTTTGTGTGTGTGTGTATTGGTGAGCTGGTGTCTTGGTGTGTCTACCTAGAGTCTAGGCAACACTAGTTTGTGCCGCCTAAATGTTAGCCCAATCAATTCGGCTTTGAGCCCTTTGGCGCTTTTGGCGGCAATTCAAACTAAGACCTAACCAAGTCCAAGAAATTGGCAAATTAGCTTTTGGCATTCGGCACAACTTGAAACGTTAAAACATTGCCGGCAAAAAGAGCTACTCCTGCTGTTGTTATTGTTGATATACTCTATCAAAAGGTATATCACTTTTCAGTCATCGCAACTATCCATCAATAAACGACTTTTGTTTGAATAAACATGATCCTCTCAAGCATAAAAAAATAATCTGAAAATCAAGTAAGTGATATATTTTGGGAGTTAAGTAATTTTATAAATATAAGCCTAATATATTCTGTTAACTTTCCCTCTCTTTTCTGTTTCTTAGCCAAACTCTGCAATCAGTCAAAACCTCTTTTAGGAAACCTCGTCTTACAATTTTTTGCTGTTGAAGATATTTTGACGATTACGACTGAAACACATAATTAAAACTGGAAATTATTAATCTAAACAATCTATGTGACGATGAAAGCATCTTCTCCAGACCGACTGGCTAATTAACTGAGTGATTTGGAATTTGTCATTCTAAAATAAATTTGGAAATTTATAAAAATGATGAATGTGATCAAAGAAAAACTTTTGTAAAGATAGATGAATACGGCGAACATTTTGGTAAAAAAAAAAATGCATGTCAAAGTTCAATCAGTTTATCATTATTAATCTAGTAACTTGGTAGCTGAATGTGATGAAGAAATTAATGAATCAAGAAAAATCTGACGAAGATTGAGTTCTCGCTTAGGAGCAGCGTTGTGTGGCCAAGATAACAGATATTTCTGCATATAAATGTTGCATGTGTCCAAAGGGTATTCAATGCTCGGCAGCTCAAAGATATCTGCTTGTTTTTTATTGTTGCTCTTCTTGTGGTTGTTTTTATTGTTGTTGTTCTTATGACTGATGAGCGGCTCCACGTCTGCGTCTGCGTCTGCTTCTGAGCCTGTCTATGCGTGCCAAAATGCCAATGGCGTTTTAATTCGAAGTCACATTTGGCCGTCAGCTGCTGCTCCAACTGTCTTGTCTTGTTTTTTGTTTTTCCTTTTTTATTTAACATTTATGAGCTGCCACATTTTATATATATACAATATATAATATATTATTATAAAGTTCAAGTTTCGCCCCGCTGCTTTTATTCGTTTATTTGGCTTTTCCGGGAGAACGAGAAACCAACGGACAATTGATCAATTTTTGAGGCTGCATTTTCGACACTTGTTGCACAGACTACCTGCTGGCCAAGTTAAGCAAAACTGGATTAAGTCCCTTTTCTTTCTTTTATTTTATTTTATTTTATATTTTCGTGTTTTTGCCGGATGGTAATCCGCCTTCGTATAATTGCGTGCAGACATGGCGCCAGTCAGTCAAGGGGTGCCATTGTCATTGGCATTGTACCGGCTAATAGGATCAGCAATGCTCTCTCTGTATCCTGATCCTGGCGTGAAATCCGCAAATGTTGTTTACCTTTTGCAAAAAGGGGTGCGCACAGCCAGCCCAATACCCTTAGCTCAGGCGTCAAGTGCAGTTACCAATTCCCTCTCCTCATCTGTGTCTGTGCATGTGTATGAGTGTTTGTTTTGGCCAACTGCTGATTGTTGCCTTTGTTTTTACAATGCCAGCTCGAGCGACACCCACAACAGTTGCAGCTCGAACTTTTTGCTTATATTTGTACTTATTCTTGTTTTTATTTTTGGTTCATATGATGTTGCTGTTGCTTCTTCTTCTGCTACTACCTCGTCTTCATCTTCATCTTCTTCATCTTATTCTTGGCCATGAGTCAACAAAAAAAGTTCGCATCGATGGGAAAATTGTGCAAACAATAAACCGCAGAAAACAGGCACATCGAAAGCTCTCAAGCCAAATCAAGATATGACCGACAAAGCACAAACACACAAGCTTATAAATATATGTTTATACCTATACAAACACATACACTTACACACACACACACATATCTACATCTACCCTATAGCCATTATTATATTTCACTCGATAGCAATTATTGCTACCGTTTAATTGTGCGCATTGCGATTTTGTGGGACGCCGTCGATGATTTTTCACACGCATTTGTCTGCCGCTGTAACCCGTATCCTCTGCCCCTGCCCCTGCCCCCGAATCCAGAAACGCCTCCGCCTGGCCACAGTTGGCACCATCCGTGACGTAGGCTGTGAATGCAGCCACGTGGCCAATGAAACGGAAATGTTTTACGCACACTGGCCAAAAACGGTTGGCACAGAATTCCATATTTGCATTAAAGTTTCATTGATTCCGGCACTACCCCAAAGCGAAACTTGGTCTTTACGGCTTCGCTGAAGCACTTGCTCGCATTTTTGAACTCAAACAACTTGGCGCCATAATTTGCATACAGAACTTATTTTCAAACGCGCCCACGACAATCGATTTATCTATATTATTCGTCTAGGCGGAAGGTAATACTCGCACCTGTCCAATCCCTGTAATCATTTCCAGCAGCTGCTTGGACTACACATACATCAAAGAAAACTCAGTCAAAAGCCTTAAGTTCCGTCCAGATTGAGTTTAAGCATAGAAAGCATAGCTGCAAAATTATTAAAATATTAATTTGTTTGTGCAGTATACGATAAGTATGGATAATAAATGCATCATCAGATTATCCGTCGGAATATATCTCCATATAGATAAGTGTACACTTTAAGTCATCTGTAAGGACAGAGAAATCATTATATTTACTTTTAATTCAATTTTAATTATACTTTCAATTATATGAGAATGAAAAGTATTTATTCAAGGATTTTCATTTCAGTATAGGCGACTTTATATACTTTATATATATAAACATATCAAATCTATATATTTAAGTAAATCTTAATTTTTTAAGAATATTTATTAAGTTCATGAACTTATGCATAATCATACTTAAGTTCAGCATAGTTTATCAAAAATGTCCTATATAATAAATACTTGATTTATTATACAACTTATTTCTCTAAATAGATAGTTATATATTTATCAGTAATAATTAGGCTTAGTTACAAATCTTTTCATCTTAATTTTCTATTATTAGTCAATATTTTATTATTATGAGTGACAAATAACTTAAGTTCATGTACATTTGTTATATCTACGCCCAATGCTTAGAGCAAATGCTCTGAGTTATTTTCTTGTAATACTTATCGCACATCTGTAGATAAAAACTGTTTTCATTTACAATTGTCGAGTCATCTCGGGTGCTAAATAAAAAGTGCAACCAACTCGCGGTCGCAGGTAATTACCTGTGCGAACTTTATAACTAGTAGACAACACGATATATGTGAACCAGGAGCCCGGCAGTGTTACAGTAAGCACTTGCTGTGAGTTGACTATCAACTGGTTACCACTGAACTGACATTTTCACCTTGTTAATTATGCGCACGGTCATGCAAATCGAAGTGGCTAAATGAAGTGTCCACTCAAAGTTGCATTGTCAGCAATGTCGAGCATTGGACGCTGGACGACGCGTCGGCATGATGATCTCTTAATTGCATAGCATGAGTGAAAACTGCCAACTGGAGATGCTCTGCTCTGCAGCCTCTGCTCTGACTCCAAGCTCAACAGATGTCTGGTGATGGACGAGCAGCTGAATTTTCGCAGGCGTTGCCAATAGATGGATAGACCTACTTGAGTGGACGCCATTGCCAAAAATTGCTGACCAGTCTGACCTGATCCCGACCCAGGTGACAGGTGTATGTATGTACCGATTACGATATGTGTGGGTTCAGGTGTTGACAGTGTAGTTGTAGGCGTTGGCAGCAATACCAGTACTACAGCAGTCCAGCATTATGCATCAGCCATTACAATCGCTGTTAACTCAGCGACATGTTCCTGTGCATCAAAGCCGACGCAGACCCTGTGGAAAATGCTGCCATAATGCTGGAGGCATCGACTTATACAACAGCAGTAACAGCAATAGCAATGTTTGTCCATGTGTGGCATAGTGGCAGTATTTTAATAAGTTATGTATACACTCACGCAGCATTAGCAGCAGCGCCAGCCAATCCATGCCGCGTTATTTGGATGTATGCCGGCTGCTAGCGTCTAGGACATAGGCGTTCCCAGCATTCACCATATTGGCGACGCATCCAGCACCCAACTCCGTTTGTAAATTTAACTGCATTAGCAACAAATCTCTGAGCTAACTGGCAAACCAGCCACCAACTCAATCTGAATTCTCAATCTTAATTTTGTTGCCCCAATATAATAACACACACATCCAGTGACTTTAATCTGGAAATCGTGGTAAACAACATCTATTTCGTCTGGGATTTTATCATTCGACCGATTGTTCAAATTGCAGCTTTATAACATAGTTCACCAAGTGCCAATTTTCATTTATATAGCTTGGAAAAACTAATTCGCATCGAAATAGACAGGAAATAAAAAAATGTATTGAATTTAAGTCTGAGCGCCCAAAATAACAGAGCTAAAATATTTCGTTAAGTGAGGTGAAATAATGAGCTCATTTTTGTGTTATACTTTCGACAAGTGTGGAGTTGATTTTATGGAACCGTTGCACAACAGCTCCACTCCAGACTACTATTTTAATATTTAGGCATTTAAGGATAGTGGATAATGGTATACCCATGAAGAGGATCTTATTTCTCTGTGTTAAAGTGTGTACGACATTAGAAGAGACGTCTCCATATGGTAAATACATATAGTTTTTGTCAATATCACAGGTCACAATCAGATGAGCGCCATCTACTGAGGCAAATGAGAAACTCCGGACTTTAAATTTCACTCTAATAGAATTTTTATTTAATTATAACTATTTAACTTTCAGTTAAAAATTTTGCATTCAATTTGGTGATTAGCAATAGTGTCTGCGAGTGGGCTTAAATCGTCCATATTCTCCGTTCTCAGTAGGTGGCACTTTAGCACCACTGTTCACCACATCGTTGCTCTTCTCTTCCTTTTTCTCATTCGCTTTTTTGTTTGCCTCAGCTCTGCTGAAGCAATGATTCCCATTCAGCCGTCGACGACGAGCATATTTCATGAATGCCTCCTCTCCATACCGATGATAGCTATCGCAGTAGATCTGAGCCACACGATCAAAGTCGATTTTCTGCCTGCACGGATACCAGCTAAAAGCCTTTTCCCAACGATCCTTCGACTCGCCATCCTTGTTGGCCAACAGACGATGGTACTTCAGCTGATCCGTAGTTATCACATCGAGCGGCATGGCAGTAAAAAAAAATAGTGATTGTAGATTTGCTCTCTTTTTTGTTATTATGTTATTTTTGTTATAATGACAGTATATTGATAACTTTGGCCTACTTGATTTAGAATAAATTGAGGTATAATTTATCTATGGTTTTGTTGTAGCTTTTGATCTGAACTACGCCAGAGAAAATGTTGCTTCATTTGTCTGATTGCAGTTACAGTTTATTATCATTCAAATCGATATCCATCTCAAATGAGTATTATTTGCGTTCATGACAACCAATTATTTGCGTATTATTGGAGAAAACCACAACAAGTTTTCGCACAAGATTTTGTTTGGCATCTATATAGTACGGTGATCCGATTCGACCGGTTCGACATATGCAAAAAAAAAAATGTGTTGAGTTCGAATATGAACCGGCAAACAAAGCTCTTATATTTCGTTAAGTGTAGTGAACTCAACTTTGTGTCATATGTTCGACAAGTGTGGAGTTGTTTTTATGGAACCGTTGCACAACAGTTCCACTTCCAGAACAGCTGATGGCTTATATCGATCGTTGTGACTATCGACAGTAGGCCACCACTGCACAGCTGATATTTTGGCGGCAATTTTCATTCAAAACAAGCTAAATACACAAACAAAACCCAGTGATTAAATTAAAGCCATTAAATTATGTACGACTCTGTACAGGAGGTAATAAAAACGCGTCGTTTTTTAAAGGAGCGACTGCAGCGCGACTACACCACACTGCGTGGCTACGAAGCGGAGCGCTCCAATGTGCGCCAACTTCTGCAGCGCACAGCGGAAATGGGTGAATCGAATTCCCTGCTATTAATTGGTCCCCGTGGAGCTGGAAAAACCACAGTGAGCATACAATAGACAGAGCAGCCTCCGATTTGCTGACTAATACTTTATATTGCAGCTCATAAATGCCGTGCTCACGGATTTGCTGGAAAACAAATCGTTTGTGGACAATACGCTCATCGTTCACCTCGATGGAAATCTGCACACGGACGATCGGTTGGCACTCAAATCGATTACGGTGCAAATGCGACTGGAAAATGCAGCCGATGGCAAAGTGTTTGGTTCCTTTGCCGAGAATCTGGCCTTTCTACTGCAGTGCCTCAAGGCGGGCGATAAGAAGTCGAAGAGCGTAGTATTCGTGCTCGAGGAATTCGATCTCTTTTGCACACATCACAATCAAACACTGCTCTACAATCTCTTTGATGTATCGCAGTCGGCTCAGGCGCCAATCTGTGTGCTGGGCGTAACTTGTCGTCTGGATGTCATTGAGCTACTCGAAAAACGAGTCAAATCTCGATTCTCTCATAGGTAAGATTTCAATTTGCATTATGTGTTTTCTTATTATCCTTGCAGGAGGCTTTTATTATAAGACGATTCAGTCTTTGGCACTCCGAGGGTACCTGTTGTATCTTGTTACAATAACATTTCTGTTTATTTTCTTTGCAGACAAGTGTTTCTGTTTCCCAGTGCCCATAAATTTGGTGAGTATGCAGGACTCTTCCAGCAACTGATGAGCATACCCAGCAACAAAGAGCTGAAAACAACTGCTGATCGCGTCGACAGCCTGGAGCTGCTTAAGTCGGAATCGTTCATCTTCCAGCGAAATCATTTTGACGGTTCTGAGTATAATTTCGATAAGAGATATGCCGAGAACTGGAACAAACAGATTGCCAAGCTTATCAAGACACCAGCAGCACAGAAAACTCTGCAAATGCTGTACGATTTCGATATAAGCGAGGCATTTTTAAAAACCTTTATATATCGGCTTGTGGCACAACTGAAGCCCGATGCTCCACACATTACAGGCGAGCAACTTACAACGCTGGCCGCCCAATACGAGTCTGATGATAAAATTGAGCTGCTCTGCGGACTCTCTGTGCTCGAACTGTGTCTCATCATTGCGATAAAGCATCATTCGAGTATCTACGATAGGGATCCGTTCAACTTTGAAATCATATTCGCGCGCTTTACAAAGTTCGCCAAGGTGTCCACAACGATGCAGGGCGTGGAGCGTGCTATTGTACTCAAAGCCTTCGAGCATTTGCGCATTGTGGAGCTCATCATGCCGCTAACGAGCAGCGGATTGGGCAAGGTGCAGAAGGAGTTCGAAATGCACAAAATGGCTCTAACATATGGACAGATACAGCAGGCGGTTCAACGCTATCAGGCACTGCCCACCGAGGTGGCGCAATGGGCGCAGAGTTCGTTGATCTGATTATGGCTACCATTCCTTAAATTTAAACTTAATTTATTTCATTATTTAAATACACTAATCGACCAACGCATGTAAGCTTTCTCAATTGTGGTTAGTTCTAAGTTATGCAACTGGGTCAATTGTGCTCATGATCGATAATGCAAATACTCGGAGCAGCTGCCACCCGCATTCGTCTAAGCAGTTAATCTCTGGCATGTGGGTCGAAGTTTTATATAAATTCCTACTATTTGCCATATGCCTGTCACAGTTCGAGGGCAACATGAACGCGGCGACTATCCTTTTGTTCGCTGTGCTGGTTCTCACTGAGCTCTGGTGCCGGGGTCAGGCCGATGAGAGTCCCGGCTTTTTTCTGAAGATCACCAAGAATGTGCCACGACTAGGCAAGCGCAACGAAGGTTTCCCCATGAAGAATATGAAGACCATACCACGCATTGGCCGCAGCGATCAACAAGTAAGTAGACCACACTTTGCTAGCAATTCTATTCTAAAAATATATGAATTTCAGGCCTCACTCACTCCATTACTGGCCTGGCTGTGGAATATGGACATGGATTTGGCTCAGCCGCAGTTGAGCAAGCGTCGTTTGGGCAGCAACAATGGCTTACCCAATGTGGAGCGGGAACTGAACGTTGTGCAGCCGGTTAACTCGAATACCCTGCTGGAGCTGTTGAATCGAAATGCTATACCCTCCGAGCATGTCAAGTTCGTGCACTGGAAGGACTTTGATCGTGCACTGCAGGCCGACGCGGAGTTGTATGCAAAAGTTATACACCTGGGACGCGATCCGGATCAGCGATTGAAGAATGATCTAAACTTTAACAGCTATGTTCCGATCTTTGGCTCTGATGATAATGGGCAAGGCAACGATTTCATGCTGTATAACAACGACGATAGGGATTTGTATACCAGTTCAAGTCGTTTTGATGGCAACTTTATGCATTATAACCGCTTGTAAGAGTTGTACTTGCAGCCTGTAACTTTCAAATATCCTATGTACATTTTGTCTAATGTCATTCTTTGTAAGTTTGTGTACGCAATGGTTAAAATAAAGCCGGGATTAAACCAAAAATTAAACGTCTTACTTTTTAAGCAACCCATTTCATTAGCATGATTAAGAAATTTGAGAGAAGCAGCTGACAGCCTGACAGATTGCAATGCATTAAGGAATATAACTGATTAACGGCTTTCGGTGGCTTTCCATATAATCGCTTAATATTTGCCTTTATTTGGGTCAATAATTTAACGGTCGTTGTTGGTGACTGTACCTATCGAGCCCCCATTAAGATCTTGTTAAATCACAATTTATGTTGAAAAATATTGTTTTCATAATAAATTGCAGTGCATTGACTTGAATGAATTTAAAATGGCTTAATAATCTTTGTATAATTAGCAATAAGGTTCTGAAACTGGTTTCTGTAATCCAAAAAACCCCAAAAGCCTTTTTGTGGCACAAAGTGGTTTGTGTTTTATTTGTAGTTCTTTGGTCATTCTTTACTTATCAATTAAATCAATTTCATGAAAATTATAGTTCAAACAGAAACGGAGGTTCGGCTGGCGCCATATGCTATATATATTTTTATTAAGTTCAATTAGCAATTGATTGTTAAACATTTCGCATTTTGTTTTGACAGCGTATAACAGAAGCGTATGAATTGCAATTTTTAATAAGTGACATCAAATATGCACATTTTTTAATTGCATATATTATATACTGATGAATATACATAAAAATATTTATACTATATTTATTATGAAGCTCAACCGCTTTTGGTTAAGTACGAGATCAGACCTAATGTCGCGACGCCTATAGACTTGACTTTGAAAATTTTGCAATGTATTTGCTTTTGTTTTATTCAATTTCTATTTTAACTGCAAGCGAGTAGAACAAGTTTGGCCTGTGCGTGTGTGTGAGTTTTGTCTAACATGAGAGTTAGAGCTAGAGAGGAGATCACCTGTTCGTGCTCTCTGAGACTCTTTCACTGCTCATTGCTCTCAGTTCGACTGAGCGCGATGCAACGTCTATGTGCTGGTAGGCAAAATACGATAGCATGTCGTGACACGCGCTCACCGCCCGTTCAGCCGCGCTCAGAGCTTAAATACGTGTGCGTTGCTGCCTGTTGCTTCATTTGAAGACGAGTCGCAGTCGCAGACACAGCCGGCAATTTGTCCAATTGTCTGTGTGAGCGTGTATGTGTGTATATGTGAGGAATTTTAACTGTGGGTGTGAAACGTAAAACGAGCTTTTGCGTTTTAAGCTGAGACACAACAAACGAAAAAAACGCAAAATCACATAAAACGAAATTTGTAAAGTTTGTTGTTAACTTAAATTTAATCAAGTGCGAAAACAAAGAGCACAATTTGAAGTCAAGCCATTTGACAAAAGAAAGTTTGCTTTTTAGCTTTTGGTGTTAATTTCAAATGGGCCAACAAAGCGTTTTCTAATTGAGGCAAAATAGAAAGTCTGGCAACGCGCCACAACGTTAACGTTAACGGTGTGCAATTGACACAGGTGACCGGTTGGATCTTAGGTAATCAAGCAACCTTTGCCATAATACAACGACAACCACAAACATGACGAACGCGGCGAGATTAATCTTGGCCAGCTGTCTGATCAGCGCCGTGGTTATCCAAATGAGCTCAGCATCGGCAATACCAATTTGGGAGTTTTTGTCGCGTAACGAAAAGGCAAGTTCAAATATCAATTTATTTATACACATGTATTTACCATTGTCAGCAAACCGAACGTAACCACCAAGCTGGGCTTTGCATTCATATTCCCGCACGTCACGCTTACCCCCCACGTATGCTCCAGTTACAATGACAATGGAGTTGTGTACTCGTCCTTGGCATTGAGAATCAGCTAAAAGTAGCACAGTTTTTCGCACATTTACGTACATAATTATCAATATTTTTATGAGATATAAATTTTGATATTTTGATAACTTGTCAATGAGCGTCATAAATACTTTGAAATGCCTGAATACTCACGCATATTTCTGCACATAATTAGTGTGGTGGATGTGTGTAAGTATTAACTGCGCTTTTTGTTATATGTTTCGTTTTGTGTTGAATAATTTAATATGCTGAATATGCATGGACAGCAGACATTAACGCCGAACATCGGTGAGCGGTATTTGAGTCTCATTTGCATAACTGTATCGCAGTCATAGCCAACAGCGAAATAATAGTTAGCTGATTCACAATTTGAACAATGAATACTCAAGAAAATAATAAATAATCAAACAAGAGAAGCTATTGCCACTTTACTACAGTTTTGTATTCACATGTTTGATATGAATATATAAGTCAGTTGAAGAACATTGGTGTTTACCATCCTTGGCATAAATATGAAAATTAGATGCCTGAACTTGACATTGTCAACTTTAGCAATCGTAACACTTCTGTAAATCATTTAGTGTCAATCCTTCGGAGCGACATGCATCCAATACAAAATGATTTGTGTTTTGTTAAATACCTGCTCAGTCAGTCTACATTGTGGTTAACTCTTATCGATTGGTAAAATGGTCTTTGGGACCGAGCCTATTATTTATTTTCAAGTGTTTGCATGTTGCAAATACATTCCTATATATGTATGTCTGTGGACACACACGAACAGGCTTCATTTAATGCCGGTTTCATCAGAAAAGCTCGAGACTTTTATGGAAGACTCTAAGAAGCGGAAATTTAGAAAGGCCGCTGACCAGAAACTTGAAGCAAGTTTGTGTAAATTACCCAAAAGCTTAAATAAAAAACTACATTTATTTATATTTGACTAGCCAGTAACTGAGTTTATTTAGAGTCTGCTTATATTAAAAAAATGTTATGCGAGGCTATGTAAATTTTTTAATTTCAGAATTTGTTCTGAATACTTTGTGAACTTCTCACGAATCAACATGAAATCCAGATATAAAGATTTGTTCTTACTTAAGATGTATAACAAATATAATTTGACAATAAGATGGGTGGACAGTGGACCAAAAGAAAAATCTTCAATATTCTTTAGAATAGGTCTTTTAGGGTTGAATATACAAATAGGTAAAGAAAATATCATCTTTTTTTTAACAAAGAGCCAGTCCTTTCAGCTATGCAAATGAATAGGAATGGAGAGTTTCCCTTGAACTAATTGCCTTTCATCGACTCTTTTGGAGTTACTTGAACACTGCCATAAATGGCTGCAAACATTTCCCAGCATAATGAAAAGCAATTATCAAATGTGAACAATGAAACCAAATGAGCTGCACTGCAGCCAGCGGAGCGCAACGATGACAACAAGACAAATCGCTAAATTTCGTTTATGAAAAACAAAACAAGAAGGAAAACAACAACAGCTATTTTCATTTACATGTACAATTACAATTACTTTAGAGTGCGACGAGAGGGAATTGTGCATAATAATAAAAAACACAAACAAACCAAAAAAAAAAAAAACAAAAGAAAAGAAATATTTAAAAAAAGCTTTTCACTTTTTTGCGCAACAAAGCGTGACATCAACGGCGCCTGCGCAAAGTCTTTGGGCATCGGATTCGGACACCAATGTGGCATCTATTTTTAATGTTGGTAGTTCGGTGCTCGTTACACGCTCTTAAACAGTTAATGAACTCTGCGGCCACTCAAAATGTTGTAAAGTAAAATGCTTTACATATATACATACTTTACATACTATATTCGTGTATTATTAATGACAGCCAGGCAAGGCGAGATACTCATTTCGATTAGTTGACAGCCACATCCTATATATGCATATAAATGTGTGTGAATTTTGGCAGGGCATCAATTTTAGCAGAAAGCACGCGAACTGCGCCTTAAAAAAAACCCCCACAGCTTTGTTATTGTTATTCTATTCTGAGATACTTATATAATCGTTGGAAGAGAACAATAACAGCAAAGTTGCTTTTGTAATCCGATACTGTACTTATGTATGTATGTTTGTATGTGTATTGTACATCCGGTACCCGCATCTACATAGATAAATGAGAAAATAATTTCCAAAAGCTAATTAATTGCAAAAGTTCGGGTTCTAAAACGCAATTCGCAAAACGAAAACAAAGCAGAAAATAAACAGAGAAGAGAGCGACACAAAAATGTGTTTGAAACTGCTAATTGAAATTAAAATATTACACGCAGAGGCTAAGCTTTTTTTTATTTTACTGAATGAATTTATTTATTTATATACTTTAATACACGAATTTAGAAATTTAAGTAAGGTCGATGGATACGTACAGCGGGATAGTTTTATAAATAAATCGAGTTTTTCTCTGCGTTGGCAATTTAAAGCTGGGTACAGGGTATTGTCGCGTCCAGCTAGGTTAGACTACGGCACCTTTGTTTTTCATTAAATTTAGTTTACCGTTGCCCGCATGCTTCATCGCATCTCTAGCGCTTTCGATTTTCGATTGCAAAAACAAGCCGACAGTCCAATGGTTAAACAATGTTATTGTTGTTTTTCATTTAACTGTTTTTGTTATTTGTTTTTATTTTTTTGGGTTTTTGCCCTTAATGCTTAGGGGGAAACGCGTTTAGCCGGTTTTGTCCCGAACTTCAATAAATAAATTATGTTCGCATTACTTTTTTACGTAAAAACATTTATATATAGATATATCTTTATATATAAGCACAAATGCAGCATCGTCATCATTATATTATTATGAACGCTGAACTTATCCAATGGTAATGGCAATCACGTTGAGCAGGTATAAATATCGTTTTTTTTTTTTTGGGTCTGTGCCCCAAACCTCGTTTCTCTTTAAGTTTTGTTGAAATTTTTACCCTTTTTTCTTGTTTTCCTGTCTTTTTTTGTCGATCGTTTCATAATATGTACTGCGCAGATCAGCAGGTTATTGAACCAGACATAACATAATAAAGTACAGCAACAAAATAAATACTTTGCTTTTTATAACACATTAGTTCCGGGCTTGCACCAAAATGTCGATAATTTATGATTTCAATAATTAGAATCGTTGTTTACTTAAACTTTTTTCAAAAACTTGGAGTTTCCTCGAGCCATTCTACTTATTAGCAAACACAGATTTTTTATAAAGACTCACAAGCATAATTATTCATTTTAAGGTCAAGTACGATTCTAACAAAACTTGCTCAACAGTTGTAAATTATCAAGTTATCAAGTTGTTTTGCTTCTTTTTTTTTACACATTTCTCAGCTTTCCCACACAAAATCATATATGCATATATACATTCTAAAATTTCAATTATAAATCCGATTGTGATTTGTTTTCTTAATTGATTGCAATTGATGTCAGGTTGTTAATCATTTAGAGAGCTGCTAATAAATTACAATAAGCCGGACAATCGGCAAGTGCGATCTCAGTTATTTGCCGGCTTCAATAAAGTTAAGATCTGCTTACCATACATATATTATTATATATGTATGTGACTTTGACAACACCCGCCATAATTTATTGTAGTGCTTAATTTTTGGCAAACATATTTTATTTGTTAATTCTGGCTAAATATTTGTGTCAGGGACTGGACCATAAAAAGGCTTACCAATCAGATAACGTATTATATGAAATTTGCTGACGATCATATGTAGACTTCTATATGTACAAATAAATATATATATATGTAGCTTACACGTACAAATATCATCAATTTGTACAAATTGTGCTGGGTAAATTGAGTAATTTGTGTTGCACACGAATTGCTTTACAATACAAACAACATTTGGTATAAGAGTAGTAGCTGTAGTGTACGTACGTACGAGGTCTGACCAATAAGTAATGAGACTGATTTTCCAGCCGCGCTTGTGGTAACACTGCGAACCTGAAACTTCGGTCGGTTAATCTCCCATCCCTCCTCTATCGATACATGTGCTCGCGACTTTCGTACGTTCGATAGTTCTCCAGCTGTGTTGTGTTTTCGACAACGTGTTTGTAAGGCGTGTCACGAATATGGAACGACGTAATATTGAACAGCGGTACGCGATTAAATTTTGCGTTAAACTCGGCGATTCTTTTACGGAAACGTACGGTAAATTGGTCAAAGTGTTCGGTGATGAAGCCCTGAGTCGTGCTCAGGTGTGAGAGCGTCGGGGATGAACCGCGAAGTGGGAGGCCGGTTGAAGCTCGAACTGACAACAATGTTCAGCGTGTGGGCACTCTCGTGCATCAAGATCGGCGGCTAACCATTCGAATGTTGGCTGATGAACTTAATTTGAAACGAGAAACCGTCAGAAAAATTTTAACTGATGATTTGTCCATGAAAAAGCTGTGTGCAAAGATGGTACCGAAGAACCATGCCATCGTGCCTTCAGTAAGTCGCAGTTTTTGACCTCTAAAAACATCGCAGTGTTGCTGCAAGCGCCCTATTCGCCGGATATGTCACCCTGTGACTTCTTCTTGTTCCCCCAAACAAAATTGGCCGTGAAAGGAACGCATTTTGAGTCCATAACTGACATCCAGACCGCCGTGACGAGGGTACCAAAGGACATCCCAGTCGAAGCCTTCCAGAAATGTTACGAAAGCAGGAAGAAACGTTGGAACCAGTGTGTAGTTGTGGGAGGGGAGTACTTTGAAGGGGATCACATCAATGTACCTTAATTTTTAAATATACGTATTTTATGGACTTAGTCTCATTACTTATTGGTCAGACCTCGTATATGTTTTGGTCTCAAATTGCATTTTACAGTTTGCACACGTTTTGTGGTCAATAAACATATGCGCCACAGTTTGTTGCCATTGTTGTTGGGGGCTTAACGGTAATTTGTAATTTGACACAGCGTTTTGTGTATATCGAGCATGATCGTTATGCAAACAGCGTTCAATTGTAAAACTCGCAGCCAGAGCCAAGAAGTGAAGTCGAAGTACAATTGAAAACCAAACTCAAATCTAACCAGATCAAGGTGCGATATATAACCGAACCGAAGACATTGATATACAAACATATTACCATATATTAAAGTATGTGACACACAAAATTTCTACAGTCTGCTACAGACTTTCTTTGTTTGTATTTAAAATTCGCAGCTAAAAATCCCCAATGCCAATAAATAAGAAATGCCGGATTTGGGAACTTCTACATTTGATAATCATGAAGTGTCTGCTTTGATTAGCATGGATGTCGCGTAGCTTTACGTCAGCGCATCTTGAGCATGTGTCATCCGGCGTAGAATGTTCTGTCGTAAAAAACAAAAACAAAAGTCGAAAACAACGCTTGGCTGAGCACAAAGAATAGCAGCAAATTAGACACAAATAGCTGATAGATAGACTTGGGGCATGCGCTGCTTTGGCTGCTGAACCGTAAAGAAAACACAAAACAACAAAACTGGAGCACAGTTGCGGGCACAACCCTTCGGCCCCACTCCCCCCACATTAGTCGTTCACTCCCATTATTTGCAGATTGCTCAACGCGACACACTTTTGAAATGCATTTCATTTGAGCGCATCACTCACACGCACTGCTGCCGCTGTCGGTTGCCCAACACTGTCTCTAATCTATCTCTAATTTCGCCCCTCTCTCTCTCCCTCTCTGTTTCGTTTTCTTGCAGATGTCTTACCTATACTCGACGTTCGCGCAGCTGGTTAGCGTGCACTGCAAGACGACAGTGGGCGGCGGCCTGCCAGTGAACCAATGCAAGCACAATCTGCTCAGCTATGGCTATGAGAAATTGCAGACATTCTCTGATGCGCAGCTGGAGGCACTCGATCCATATCAGCGCGATGCCAATGAGCTCAGTAAGTATTGCACATATGCACATAGTGATTAGCGATCCCAGTCCCAGAAAGCAGAAGCGTGGGAATCCACTGTTAACTTCCGCATGCGATAATGTACTAGTAGTGCATCTTAAGCAGCAAGCGAAACGTGTTTTCAACTTTTAACCCATATGAGTGCATAATAAGAGAGATAAGAGTACGTGATTTTGATTGTTTATCTTCTCTTTCCGCAGTCTGGTCATCGATTATGCGGGATCATCCCAGCGCAACGCTGATAACCACACGCAAACCAACGCAGCCAGTGCCGACACCACCAGCCTCCTCGCTTATCATACTCACCCATCAGCAGCAGCAGCAAAATCCGCTCTTTGAGAGCGCCAGCGAGCATAAGCACAATTATGCCATGGACATGGACATGGCCTATGGCTATGGCAGCGAACAGTCACCGGCAGCAGCAGTTCATCAATCGAGTGATTTGCCCGTTGCCGCCGCGCTCACTGCGGAGCCACCGCAAAGGTATCTGAGTGGTCCGCATGTGATGCGCCTGCGTCCGGATGGCACACCTGTCGAGGAGGACAAGCATCGACCGCTGCCGCGTGACGATGATCTGGAAACGTATAGGCTGGCCAACAGCGGCAATCTGCCGCGTCCCAACAGACACCGTAAGATAGCCACGATCAGTGCACTGAAGCAGCAACATTTTGCGGACATTGCACTGCAGCGGGAGCTGCAGCCACCACATCTGCAACAGGTGCGACGCCAATACCGTCAGACGCAGTCGCAGCCGTTGATCAGCGCCGGCTATTACTATGGCAAGGGGCAGGCGTAAGCTGTCGAATGGGTTGCATATTTACTCTTCACTAGATCCTAGATAGATTTAAGCATAATGATTGAGTGTGTCGTGTGCCTGAGAGTAAGATTGAATGGAGGAGAGTTTTGAATGTGATATTTTTTGGTCGTGCATGAGGAATTTTTTGTATAACTGTGTAAATGGTTTCGATGCACTTGAGCTTTAATTGAATTTTGTATATGTACAATTTATATAACAACGTTTAAGTTTTTTATAATTTTATTTATTTGTGTGCATTAGCTTTAAGTTGAAATAGAGATTCTTACGAAATAAAATACATATTTCATATTTTTATTTGAAAAGTTAAATTTAAAACGGGTTAAATTTGATTATATTTGCATATGTACTATGACTATATGGATGTTTATGCAATTAAAGTGTCGAAAAAGAAATCGTATTCAGTTGTACATATACGGAATCCAGTTCCTTGATTTGAGTAATCCACACGCGATCGCCTCATTAACCCATATTATAAAAATAAATATGCATGAATGTGAGAGTAATTTGAAACGAACAATGGAAACAATGGAAATGTGCCAAGAAAGGCGAATCCGGTTCTGAAAGCCATTTATAATCCTTAATAATGTCAATTCCGAAAGACAATCAATTTGAATTGAATTTGGAAATTACAATCCCATGTAATTTGAATTAACTGGCTTATCCGGTTTGCCCCTTGCTTTGTTTCAAGTGCATATCAATATCACTTATCAAAATAATTGGAAAAAAAGGGTTGTTATTAATATTTTACATATAAGTAATAATATCTATACGTTTTTATTCAGATTAAGGAGACAAGTGATGTGAGTCTAATATAAAAAATATAAATTGGAATGAAGGCGCGTTGAAATGCCAACGGCCGGCCATGTTGGAGCAGTGTTGTATAATGACACGTAACTTCTTCTTTTTTGTGCATTACTTAAATTTCGTTACACACAACAGCTGTTTGTGAATTTTAGTCTGGGCACACTTACAGAGAGAACACGAAATGTTTAATAATAAAAATAACTAATTTAACACTTACGCGAAAAGATCCGAAAACAAAGGTAAGCAAATACAGTTTAATCAGAGGCCGGTGCAAACGAAATTAAAGATAAGGCTTGTAGATCAATTTATATGAGTAATACTAGCAATATTTGGAATGACGCAGCAAGCGGGGATGCCTACAAATCATATCTGAAATGAATCATAAAACAATAGATAAAAAAATATAAATACTTACAAGTATATTTACATGTATGAGCGTACGTATATGCCAAAGCAGCAAACGCAGCAAGTCGGAAATATAGTTCAGCGTAAATCGATTAGTCTGCGACTTATGATTTCTCTCACAATCATTCCAATTTGAAAATGAATAACGGGGATCCCCTAATTAATCTAATGTACAATACTGAGTGGTTGTATAGAGATTGTTTTTTATTTTTTGTTTAGTAATAGAACTGACGTGAGACGTTGCACAATGTCCGACGAAGAGTCTTTCGTTATTTTGGGCAGTTCGCCTTTGTCTTCGCTCCGCTCTCACGCTAACTCTCTTCTGCACGACGGACTGGAAAATGAAGAAAATGGAGGCGTTGTGGAAGACGGCCCCCAAAGTCAACAAATTGTGAATTCATCAGCCATTCTGAGTGACCTGAGCGCTTCATCAGAGCATACTAAATCTACGGAGGGAAGTTTACCCACAACATTGCCCTCTCAACAAACCTCTATGGCAGCCAGTTTTCTTATGGGCGAACTCAAACCCGATGTGCTTAAGGTATGCATAACATCACAATACATGTATATAGCATTTACGAAACGATTGGCAATTCAGATTATTTATCAACTTTATTCTTATTCCTAGCAGAACAGCGTTTACTCGCAGTTTCCCAGCCTTTGTTCGATGCAAGCCTGCGCTGAAGATGTCGTTAAGCTGCAGACAATGATGACCGAGTATATAGGCTTAAAACGTATGTTCAGTATTAATCAGACTGTGCTAATTACTCCAATTTGTAAGACCATAAAAAGTTAATCTAATATCAACATTTTCAATTTTTCTCCCTGTAGAAACATTGGATAAGGTCAACCATACGATGCAGGAATATTATAAAATTACACAGCAATGGCGTCAGGAAGCAGCTGTTCGAGAGCAACAATATCAAGAGCAACTACAGCAATGTCAGATGCAAATTGAAAAGTTAACCGTGGAAAATCAGCAACTTAAAAAGGAGCTCGAGACAAACTTGGAGCAAATACGTTTGGTTGAAGACATACACCAGAAGGAGCACGATGATCTTAGGCAAAGTGTGTCCGAGAAATCATCTCTAATTAATAATATGCGTGTTCAAATTGATAAGCTGCAGCAGCAACAGTTGGTAAGCAATACTAGTATTAGTTAAATATATTTAGACAACTGTAAATCGTATCAACCTGTGATATGACTGCTAATGGCATGATAAGATACAGTTTTAAATACTATTGCGTAGTTGCTATTAATCGTAATCTTAATGTTAGAGTAAATAATTTCAAAATTTACAGCATTCTTACGACTTTGTGCCTGATGTTGACAAAGTGGAACCTGAAATCAATATAAACAGCGAAGAACAGGAAAGTCAAATCAAGGATCTTCAGAGGCAGGTGTCTGAATTATTAGCCGAAAATCTAGAAATCAAAGACATGGTTTGTACAATGTGCACAAAACTTACCAAATTGTATAATCAATCTTCTAAATTACAGAAGAAAACGTATATCGACGAAATAAACTGTCTAAGGGTAAACTTGACCTGCGCAGAAGAGCTAATTAGTGCAATGCGTGCCGATGTCAATGAGCTAAGGGCAAAGGATGCACAAAAAGATGAGGAGATTGCATATCTAAAGACCCAGATTGATATATATCGACGTGATTTCGAAATGGAGCGCGCTGATCGGGAAAAGAATGCTGGTGAAAAGGAGCAATATCTTGAGGATCTGCGCGCGTTGCAGCGACGCAATCAAGAGCTAATTGAAAGCTTAGCTGATGTGCACAAATCCAAAAAGTTCAGCCACACAGCAACAGGCGCCGTTCAAAGCAGTCTGCAAGCTGAGCAGCGACCAGTAAGAGCGTGCAATCGAATAATGTGTCTGCATTGAAATTGACGCATTGGTTTTTTATTCCATTTCTAGATTTTAAATCCAACTGGAGCAGCAGCCAGGACATCGGATTCCTCTATGCGCTGTCCCATTTGCTCAAAGTCGTTTAGCTCGCTGTCTGTCCTGCAAAGTCATGTTAATGATTGCTTGGATAAGAATTAATGCCTTGTAGTTCAGAGCATACAATTTTATTGTTATAAAAACGTATCTATACATATGTTACATATAGAAATATTTAATGTACACAAACCAGGTTGGTTAGAATTAGAGCAGAATTGCACATATACAGTACACACATATATTACAAGAAGGCAACATTTTGAAAACCCATTAAAGTTTGCTTTGTATGAGAGGCATTTCCAACGACCAGACGCGGCACACATCTTGATTTGCGACAAGGTTGTTCAGCACCTTAACATCTACAATGCAGTGAAATCTCGAAAATGCAGTAAAATAATTTATATAGCTTACGAATCATTAAACTCACCACTTGTTTTTGCAAATTCCTGTAATGTTTGGCGTATATCAAATGTAGGAATGGCGGTATTTATGTTAGGATACACAATATCCTCATGTTTAATGTTGGAGACGCAAACACCGAGAATGCTGCCGTTTTGGTCAAACATTGGTCCTCCGCTTTGACCGGCCTGCACGCTGCCGTCGGACATTATAGCGCCCTGATCACATTTTATAATACGTCCTTGGAATATGGACGGATTGAAGTCGTACTTAAAGTTAAAGTTCACATAGTATGGAAAGCCAGCATTGTACACAGTCTGACCCAAGGTAGCCCGATTGCGCGCCAGCCGTACACAATGATGCTCTGGTATATTTTCAGGAGCGGTGAGCAGGGCCAAATCAAAGGGACGTTTCTCGTCCGGATTACACCAAATTACATCTGATTTGAATTCTTGGTCGATAGCACGGCAATGTACTTGTGAATTGGGCTGCAAATAAAATATGTTTTGTTTACTGACACAGATTTCTTGAAATTTATTGAAATGTATATTTACTTGACCAACAACATGGGCACATGTTAGAATGAAACGTTTATTATGCACTTTGATGAAAGTTCCGGTGCCTTGCTGACCAGCTGATCCAATGACAACAATTGTGCGCTCCCCTTTAATTGTAAATGAAAATTGTTAATATATGCATTGTCAATAATATAATTGTTAAATACAGGCAAAATTTGATGGCTCTCGCGGTAGGTTCAACATGCTAATAGGCGTGCCCAACTGTGCCATAAAATCGCGCAGCAGATAACCAAAATTGGCAGCCAAGGTCAAATTAACATTCTCCTGGTCTCGCTGGAATGATGTGCAGATAATAATGCCAATGAGGCGCCTGCAATAGATTAGGTTATTAAGGACACTAGTACTATAATCATTCTCACTCAGACTTACAGATTGTTGTTGAAGACGGCTGCCCCCTCGCAACCCAATGGCAGGGCATTCGATAGGCCAAAAAGCGAAGCACCCATCACATTGGATACCTTGCCAATGCTAATGGTCTTGTAGAAGTTCTCCAAGCCAAAGGGCGAGCACATAACCAGGACATCGTCAAGTGTGTGAATTGGTTGTAAGTAGCGCAAATAGCTGGCAATATGTAGAAGGAAGCGCTTGAAGGATTCACGTTCCTTCAGTTCTCGAATGGTTAATACCAGAAAACTGGATCGCAGCACATTCTGCTCATCAGAGTCGGCGTTCATCAAAATCTTATGCAGATTCCTGGACACCTCAGCAGCACAAAAGACGTACAAAGGCTGTGCCGTATATCGAGTCAGTATGTGGGAGGTGGAATTCTGTTGGGCACTGCGATCGGTTAGTGGCCGGCGTTGTCGATCAAAGGTTACCAAATAATGTAAAGTGCGCAGCAGTTTACCCTCGGCGAAGTTCTCATCCTGGGCATCGACCAGCTTGCAATGCTGCAAGCTCTCGATAATTTTGTCTCCATCTTCAGATAAACGAATATGGGGCTGCAATATGTTGCTAGAGCTAATTATGATCTCATTGTTGATTATAATCGCCGATTGCTTTATTGACTGCTTTGCTGATTGATTGGTAACTTCAAGCAGCGCATGGCGTATTTTCAGCAGCATTGTCAAGCGATAAAGCAAACAGTTGCCATCACAGGACAGAAAGAAATTAATCACTTAAATATTTCTTTGTTTTGAAATGCGTAAAAACAACAATCACACACACACACAGTAAATGTAAATAAGAAAAGGTTACGTACGAGAGAGCATTCCTTTTCATGGCGTCAATTCCTATATGCAGCTGTTGAGCACACGTGACGACACAGGTTTTTGCTCGGACTACAACCTTACATCGCAAGGCAGAAATAAGACAGCTGTTGCCTGTCAGCTGTAGCCGCGAATTGCAAAACACTCTGCATAACCTCTTCTTTGCGTTCCTTATTTATATGTGAGCACGATTTTAAATAGATGTTGTATTTTGCATAATGTTAACACTGAGATCTCGCCTGATGCGGCAGCTGCACAGCCGCTGCACTAACTTCAAACGCACTTTCACACACAAAAATTTGTTGGAATTGTCAGACCGCGGTTTCTTTCAGAGCATTTTTCCAGATACTGCCGGGTAAATTGTTATTGAAACAGAGTCGCATTATGTATTAAAAACAGTGAGTTTGCAGGCCAAAGATGAAAGAGCTCTTCAGGAGCTCACCTCAAACTATATACGCTGGATTTGATCCCACCGCCGAAAGCCTGCACGTTGGAAACTTGCTCGTGGTCATGGGCCTGTTGCACTGCCAGCGGGCTGGGCACAAACCCATAGCGCTAGTGGGTGGCGCCACTGGCCTAATTGGTGACCCAAGTGGGCGTAAGACGGAGCGCAATCAAATGGGAGTATCAGTTATTGAGTCGAATCTGCAGGCAATTGAACTGCAGCTCCACAAAGTGTTCAAAAACCATGAGGATTGCTTATGGGATACGCGAAAGAACAGTTCTCCACTCGCGCCTCTTACGTGAGTAGCATATCCATGTATAATATATTTTCGGTATTATAATACAATATATTAATCCATTTGCCATAGAATCGTTAACAATGCCGACTGGTATGGCAATCTAAATATAATTGACTTTGTTGCCAATATGGGCCGACATTTTCGTATGGGCGCGATGCTATCACGATCCTCCGTGCAGTCTCGCTTGGAGTCCGAGGACGGCATGAGCTTCACGGAGTTTACGTATCAGATGTTCCAAGCGTACGATTGGTTGCATTTATTGCGTAAGCACAACTGCTGCTTTCAAATGGGTGGCTCCGATCAAACGGGTAACCTAATGACTGGCCACGAATTGATTAGTCGTGTTGAAGGCAATCGCGAAGTGTTTGGTATGACACTGCCGATAGTGACCAACGAGGAGGGAGACAAGTTTGGCAAATCAGCTGGAAATGCTGTATGGCTAGACGAGAAGATGACATCGCCATTTGCACTGTACCAATTCTTTTTGCGCATGCCCGACTCCGAAGTTGAGAAGCTTTTAAAACTGTTCACATTTATTCCCCTACCCGAGGTGGAACAACTGATGCGAGAACATGCCAAGGAGCCAGAAAAACGCAAGGCACAGACTCTGCTGGCAGAAGATGTCACCCTGCTGGTTCATGGCGGTAAATGAAATAGCAACTTTAATCGCTTGAGTTATTTATAAATACTTTTGGTTCCCAGAACATGGCTTAAGGCAAGCGGAGCGCGTTACCAATGCGCTTTACAAAGGCAACGTTGATGGTTTGGCCGAGTTGAACTATACCGAAATCAAACAAACTTTTCAAGGTGCTGCCGTCGTGGATATACTAACCGAGCCTGGCATGTCAATCCTACAGCTTGCAATGAAGGCCAAGTGTTTTCCCACAGAAAGTGAGTTACTCTCGAATTTATCACACTGCCGTATTAATTATACAATTTATTATAGCTGATGCCGTGCGTATAATTAATGCCGGTGGCTTCTATATTAACCAGAAGCGTGTGCAGAACATCGCAGAAGTTATTACAACCGGCATACATATACTCCGCAATGGAGTCTCCCTACTACGAGTCGGCAAACGTAATTTTTACATTGTGCGATGGCAATAGACATAAATATATACATTGTGGTTTTCTGTTTTGTTTAGGTATATATATTTTAAAATATAAGTGCTTTACTAAGTATAAGGTATAAACATCTTAGTTTTTCCTGGGAGCAGGATGCTTACGCCAGCGCTTGCGTGCCAGCAGTTCCTTGGCCTTTTCTTTCTTCAAATCCTTATCGAAAAATTTACCACTCTTTGTAAACGTTTTCTGCTCGTTGCGCATTTCTGCCAGTTTGCGATTTTTCTGTTTCATAATGTTCTTCTTGTTGGCTGACTTCTTTTTGCCAGCCTCGGATATTTGGACTTTAATTTTTCTACCCTGCAATTCGGTGTTGTGCAATTTAAAGCCTTGCTGAAAGCCGGCCAAGTCAACCATTTCCACAAAGGCAAAGCCGCCACGACGCTTTTTAGGGATGCGTATTGATTTAACTGTCCCTGCAACTGCAAAGTGAGACTCCAAATCATCCCTTGTAGTCTCAAAGTTCAGATTTGTCACGTACAGAACGTGCCGGTTCACCTTGGAGGTACCACGCAGTAGGCTATTTAACTGGTCACTGGTGATTTGTCCATCTTCGATGGGTTCCTCCTCGGACGCGGAGGCTTCGCTGTCAGTCCCCGCAGCGTCAGCAACTTGGTCAACTTCAGCGTCGTCAGTTTCATCTGATTTATCATCCTCATCACTGCTGCCTGAATCGCTTGGATTTCCTCCAATTTCTTTGTCTACATAGGTACCGTCAAAAATCTCTTTACGTTTCTCGTCATCGAAGTTGCCCAAAAGATCAGCAGTGTCATCGTTGACTGTGCGACGCACTCTTTTAGGTTTTATATGCAATTCCACCTCATAGTCACTGCTAGAGTCTGAATCTTTGTGTTTTCCCGACATTACTTTTCAATAATATGAGAAACAATCAAATACCATATTAAAACAACTTCAGCACGTGTGAAAAGTATAATTTCGTTGTGAATGTCTAATTACAATCATTTTTCTTCTTCTTATTGAAGTATTGATAAACGCAATATCTTGCGCGAAATTTAAATTGAAACATTTTGTTTAATTAAAATATCTTAAAATTCATATCAAATATCACATTGGCGCTAAAGTGAACTGTACTTCTGAAACCATTCGATTCTATTATTTACTGAATTTGTTTTGCTGCATTTAGATAGCGACAAATGTTAATCAAACCGGTTGTCTTAAATAAATATTATGCAAATTACATTTTTTGCCAAAATCATCTAACAATTTCATAATCAATAATTACTTTATCTTTAAATTCAAGTAATCATGACCTTTAAAAATTTCAACAATTGGTTGAATATTTAAACAAAGACTTTGAATTATAAAGTTTTCCTCGATCTATTTATTTACAAGAAATCGGCGTAAAGGAAAAGCGAAGCGTATAAAATATTCGTAACAATATTAATAGCTAAAAAACTACTTCATAGAATACAAAATGACTGAATGTAAAATAAGAGCTAAAAATATTTAAATAACTGCAAAAAAAAATTGTAGAATTAAGCAAAAACGTTTAGATCAAATTTGATTTAATTTATGTCAGTCGTCGAACAAGTTATCAAATGTCATCCGATGTACGAATCATTATAAAAGCGTAGCGGTACTCTGGCTATCATCAGATCTGTTTTGCAGTTTGCTGACTAATAACCGAATATCCTTTTCAACATGAAGTTTGTGGTTAGTACAAATATTAAAAACTTTAAGCTGCATAAATCATTATATTCTTTTGCAATATTTATACTTTAGATTGTCCTAGCATGCCTTTTGGCCGTTGCTTACGCTAATGATGCCGTTGTCACCAAGGAATACAACGAAGTTAATCCGGACAGCTTCAAATATGAGTTGGAAACTTCGGACGGCACCATTTTCTTACAAACGGGACATCTTACTGATCCTAAAACTATTTCTGTTCAGGGATCGTACGAATACGTATCGAAGGAAGGAAAGCATGTCAAGGTTACCTATACTGCCGATGAGCATGGTTACCAACCCATCGTGAATCAATCTTAAACAATCTTATAAAACAAAATGTGGAAATCAATAAAATTGCATAAATCTCGCAAACTGAATTCGTTATTCAATTATTTTTAGCGCAAGCCTGGAAAGTTGCTTGTAGTGAATTATCGTGCTTCTTCTTGCTACAGTGCTTCTACTTGCTACAGTGTTGGCTAACGCGGTACAATAATATGGCAGTATTTGCTCTTGTTCTTTCCTGCAGAATTTTTTAAACACCAAAGTGCTTTTTTTTTTGTAAAAAAAAAGTAAATTAAATAAAATACATTATGGCCGCGGAATCTGCGAAATCGGTTGACGCCTTGGCCAAATCAGCTGCAAGTGAATTAGCTTTGCCGGCAACGAAGACAGCCGCTGAGGCAAAAACTATCACAATGGAGATGGAGAACGAGAAGGTCGAGGAGGAGAAACTGACTGCTTGCGAAGAACCTATGGAATTAGATGATATTCCGGCTGATCCGCCGATAGAGTCAGATTCTGAGAAGAATAGTGAACCATCCACCAGTAAAAGTAAAAAACATGAAAATAAAGAATCGAAAGCAAACGTCTTTGCCGCGGATGCGGATGCTCCCGACTTAGAAAAAAGTATCAGCGAAATAAAAGCAATGGAAAATTCTAAAGAAGATTCGGACTCTTCAATAGAAAAACTTAATTCGGATAAGCCAATCGAAACTGATTTGGACAGCAGCATTGAACTAATCAGTAGTCCCATTATCGATGAAACTGGTCCTGCTGACAAGGATAAGGAGGTAACTGAAACTGCAAGTACAAAAAAAGTCGCAGGCTCTACAACAGATAAAGCTGATTCACTCAAACCAAACGAAGCCGATTTGGATAGCAGTATTGAACTGATTGAGAGTCCCGCGGCGGAAGAGTTGCCCTATAAGGAGAATTTGAAGGATAGTGCAGTGGATAGCGACAGCAGCGTTGAGTTGATTAGCAGTCCTGACAAAGATATAGACGATGCCAACAAAGACGTGTCCAATGAAGAAGCACGATCTAATTTGGAAGATGAACAATCAAAAAGCACACCCCATGACAATGATGTAGATGACGAGAAAAAGCAAATTCAAAACGAAGACATCATAGAAGCCATATCAATGGATATGGAAGAAGCGAAAACCACAAGTCAATCGGATGTAGCCACTACTTCGAAAACCATAATTGACGAATTTTCTCACACTTCCCCAAAATCGTCAGCAGAAATTCACACAGAAGAACAAGAGATGACAGATAATGCAGCAAAGTCTGAGACGCATGAAGAACCAGAAGGTTCGGAGCCTATGGAAGTAGATGAGCTGCCCAAGAATAACGAAAACAGTTGCCTAGTTGAGCTAAACACCGACGGTGACACGAAAGAAAATCTCGAATTTGAAACGGATTTTGAAATCTATTACAAAAAGGACTGCCTCAATTGCAACTGCCAGAAGATGCATAAGCAGTACATGCTTGCGAGCCTGGCAGCGCTCAACTACTACAAGGTGCCCAGAAAGGCACACAAGCGCCAATACATTTGCATGGGCTGCTATGACACAGCAATGGATATGTACCAGGTTTCAAGCTTCACTGTACTTAATAAAATGCACTAGATATAATGTTATGTGAATATCTTTCAGGACTTTACTGGTTTCCTAGTGGCCAAACAGCCTCTGCTGTTGCGTAACTTCAAGCAGGAGCACGCAGACTTTGTGGCTCTGGACAGCAGTGACGAAGAGGAAAATTGTCAAGAGCAGGGTATGTGCAGAGTCTGACTCAATATATCCTTTTAACAAATTAAATTCCATGTGCAGACAAACCCGAATTTTCATCAAATGATTTGCAACTGATTGATGATGAACTAGAGGATGCTATCAAAACTGTTATGGGCAGAGTAGAGCTAGACGACCAGATGGCTTGGTCCACGACTATATTACAATCAAAAACACAGCGTATAGGGCGCGAATTCGAATTGGCCAACCAAGAGCTGAGCAAGCTACAGAATTTGGCTGACAAAATGCATTTTGCACTGTACAGCTCCTGCCAAGTGGTGCACAAACACATGCCTGCGCTTGACCTCTACCATAATTTTCTTGATTATGTGGTAGGTGTGACTCATCGCTACAACAAATTGTGCCATTAATCGGGTTTTGACTCCTTGCAGCAAGTGCCACCGGCGGGTGAGATCGAGCGACCTCCGATTCAACTAAACGAAACCTACTACGCTGTGAAGAACAAAGCCATTGCCAGCTGGGTGTCGGTCAAAGTGATCGAGTTTTCAGAGAGTTCAACAGTGGGCGGCATTATGGTAAAAAGCTACAAGATCAAGTATCTCAATACACCATATCAAATGGTTAAAACTATAACAGCCAAACATTTAGCCTACTTCGATCCGCCGCCAGTCCGTTTAACTATTGGTAAGTAAAACAGTTAATAAGTTAGTTACTACTATTAAACTTATTATTAAATTTTAATTATTGAAACTAACTATTCAGGCACTCGCGTCATAGCCTACTTCAGTAGCAGCACCTTGTCGCGTGGCAAGGATAAGTGCGTCGTACCCAGCGCATTCTATCCGGGCATTATAGCCGAGCCTCTGAAACAGACCAATAGCTTTAGGTATTTAATCTTCTATGATGATGGCTACACACAGTATGTGCAGCACAGCGATGTGCGTTTGGTTTGTCTGTCATCGGAGAAAGTATGGGAGGATGTGCATTCTGGCTCGCGAGACTTTATACAAAAGTATGTGGAAAAATACTCAGTGGACCGACCAATGGTGCAATGCACACGCGGCCAAAACATGAGCACCGAATCCAACGGCACCTGGCTGTATGCGCGCGTGATTGACATTGATTGCAGTCTGGTGCAGATGCAATTCGATGATGAAAAGAATCACACCGAGTGGATCTATCGTGGCTCCCTGCGTCTGGCTCCAGTTTTCAAGGAGACACAAAATGCGCTTAACAGCGCCAATGCCGTGCAACAGCATCGTATGCCGCGCGTGAGTTGCTTTCAAATTTCCATTCGGATATTGTTTGTAAAACTCGATTTGATTGCAGCGCACCGAACCCTTCATACGCTACACTAATGAGATGGAGACGACCACCATTTACCAGCAAATGCGTGCAATTGCGCGTAAGAGCAGCTCCATGCCACAGAACGTTAACACGTCACCCTCATCCTCTGCTGCTGCGGCAGCTGCTAATGCTGCTGCTGCTGCAGCAGCGCGCAACACCGTTCGCCATTTGAACAACTCAACCATCTACGTAGACGATGAGAACCGACCCAAGGGACATGTTGTCTACTTTACGGCAAAACGCAATTTGCCACCCAAAATGTACTCGTACCACGAATGCAGCCCAGCCTGTTTGTTCAAGATTGTGCATCGCCTGGATAGCTACAGTCCGTTAGCTAAGCCGCTGCTTTCCGGCTGGGAGCGCTTGGTGTTCAAGCAGAAGGCAAAGCGCAATGTCGTCTACCGCGGACCTTGTGGCAAGAGTTTTCGCAATCTAGCCGAAGTGCACATGTATCTGCGTGCCACGGATAATGTTTTAAATGTTGAAAACTTTGATTTTACGCCAGATTTGCGCTGCCTGGCAGAGTACTCTATTGATCCAACAATTGTTAAGGAGGCGGACATATCGAAGGGACAAGAGAAAATGGCCATACCTCTGGTAAACTACTATGACAACACATTGCCGCCGCCCTGCACCTATGCGAAGCAGCGCATACCCACAGAGGGAGTGCATTTGAATCTCGACGATGAGTTTCTGGTGGGCTGTGACTGCGAGGATGATTGCTCGGTAAGCTATCGATGGCGATCTTTAAAATTATAATTCTAACTCCCATTTTTTGTTGACAGGACAAATCCAAATGCGCCTGTTGGCAGCTAACTGTTGGGGGTGTCAAATACTGCAACCCCAACAAGCCCATTGAGGAGATCGGCTACCAATATAAGCGTCTTCACGAGCATGTTCCCACCGGCATCTACGAATGTAACTCGCGGTGCAAGTGCAAAAAGAACTGCCTAAATCGAGTGGTTCAGCATTCGCTGGAAATGAAGCTGCAGGTCTTCAAGACGTCGAATCGGGGCTGGGGTCTGCGATGCGTAAACGATATACCAAAGGGTGCATTCATTTGTATCTATGCGGGCCACTTACTCACCGAAACAATGGCCAACGAGGGAGGATTGGACGCGGGCGATGAGTACTTTGCCGACTTGGATTACATTGAGGTGGCCGAGCAACTGAAGGAGGGCTATGAATCGGATGTTGAACACTCGCCAGCAGAGGAGGAAGAAGACACCTACGCCCCAGATCCGGAGGACGATGCTGACTTCACACCCACCAAGTATTATCAGCCTCGCAAAAAGGATAAGCTGCGTGCATCGCGAAGCCACTCAAACAATTCAAATGAGCCGGATTCGCAGGAGCGCGCAGTTATAAATTTCAATCCCAATGCCGACCTGGATGAAACAGTGCGCGAGAATTCAGTGCGCCGGCTCTTTGGCAGAGACGAGGCGCCCTACATTATGGATGCAAAGACAACTGGCAATTTGGGTCGTTACTTTAATGTGAGTGCATGCGTAACGAGTTGCAGCCATAATCTTTGACCGTGATCGTTGCTTTCTTGTTTCTTCCGCAGCATTCTTGTTCACCCAATTTGTTTGTGCAGAACGTGTTTGTGGACACGCATGATCTTCGATTTCCCTGGGTCGCGTTCTTCTCGGTCATGCACATACGGTCCGGGACCGAACTGACTTGGAACTATAACTACGAGGTGGGCGTGGTGCCCGGCAAAGTTCTCTATTGTCAATGTGGAACCGCCAATTGTCGGGTGCGTTTACTTTAAGCGATTTATTCACGTATTTATTCAGTTAGTTAACAAGCTAAGCATACACAAATAAAAACTGAACTTTAATATATACAAAAATAAAAATTGGATTTAAAAATAAGATATCGGAAAAATATACAAAATGTTTTGAAACTTAAAAAACTTGAATTTTTCATTTTCAATAGCTCTCAAACAGTATGATTTCCAGCCCTGTTTGCAGTGTTGGAAAACGCTGTAGTTGAGTGTGATTGTTGCATGTTGCTCAACACTAGTTAGAGGCCGATGCTGAAAAAGGCAAAAGCAAAAATTAAATTTCGAGTGTGTAATTAAATTGTATCCATAATGTGCCCAACTGGAAAACTATAACTGTTTCAGTTGTACGTGGAAAGTATTACGTTGCAAAACTAGGACACTCGCCACCAATAGCCAGCGAGCAAACGCGCGAGTTCCGCACTCAACTTACCCCATAAGAAAAAAATCGATTTTGTGATAGTGATAACAGAGCGAGGCAGTGGCCGTTGCTTTTCTGCATTCAATTCGGAAACTAAAAACGAGAAACGGGGCCAATCATGAATTTGGATTTTGCTCGGGTGTGCGGCAAGCACAACCTCGTCTACGAGGCATACTACAAACAGGTAATGAGTCTGCTGCAATTTCGTGTGTGGCGGGTCAATTTTGCAACCCCTTATTGATTTTTTTGACATGCACTTGTGCCCAATTTTTGATTATTGTAGATTGACCCAAAGGGCATGGGTGCCATTGAGGCGATGACGGCGGCAAAGTTTCTGAAAAAGTCTGGCCTCAGCGACGTGGTGCTCAGTCGCATTTGGGATCTGTCCGATCCGAATGGCAAGGGATTCCTTGACAAGCCTGGCTTCTTTGTGGCCCTCAAGCTAGTCTCACTATCGCAGGCGGGTCAGGTGGCCAACATGAACAACATCTACATGGATACAGTCAATCCGCCAAAAGTGGTAAGTGTCAATTGGCAAGTGGCCGGCGGCAATTACACACTCACATCCACAAAAATAACTGTGTCGACCACTTTATCAGGGTGAAATACCAAAGGCCATACCTTCGCGCATACAAACAGTGCCAGTTGCGGGCCCCGGCGCCGGCGCTTCCAGTGGTGACTGGACCATCAGTGTCATCGATCGGCTTAAGTACGAGCAGCTGTTTGAATCGCTGAATCCGAGTAACGGCATGCTGCCGGGCAACAAAGTGAAGGGCGTGCTGATGGACTCCAAGCTACCGATGAACATATTGGGCACTATTTGGGATCTGGCCGATCAGGACAAGGATGGTAATTTGGACAAACACGAGTTTATTGTGGCCATGCATCTCGTCTATCAGACACTTCAGAAGCGCACAGTTCCCAGTGTGCTGCCGCCAGAGCTGCGCAAAGCGCCCAAGCCCGCCATGCCACCGCCACCGCAGCCAGCGTCAGTTGGTTCTGGTGTTGGCGCTGCAATGCCGCGAGCACCCAGTGGTGAGGGATTCGGCGATGGTGGCTTTGTGGCCAACTTTCCAAAAGATATTGCACCGCCGGCAGCCATACCACCACTTCCCGTTGCTGTGCCGCCCATGACGCGCATTCCACCGGTGGGCGCAGTCAGCTCACAACCGCTGATACAAACTGAGCCACTGATACCAATTGGTGCGCCACCATCGGTAACAGCCAATGCCGAATGGGTGGTTAGCACTGTGGAGCTTTTACGATTCGAAGAGATATTCCGGCAGTCGGATTTAGACAAGGATGGCCTGGTTTCCGGTCTCGAAGTGAAAGACATATTCATTAAATCGGGTATACCACAACGCAGCCTTGCAGATATCTGGTTAGTTATTAAAAATGAAACTATGAATATGACTAATTAATTTGCATACATCACTTAACAGGGCACTCTGCGACACCAATCAATCGGGCAAACTGACCGTGGAACAGTTTGCTTTGGCCATGTGGCTTGTTGAACGCAAGCAGCGCGGTGTGGATCCGCCACAAGTGCTCACTGCCAATATGGTGCCACCTTCGATGCGTGCAACCGTATCTGGTGTCGATATTCAGCCGCAGGAAACGAAGCCGACTTACTCGAATCCGGAGCTGGAGATGATATCAAAAGAGATCGAAGAGCTGGCCAGAGAGCGACGTGCTCTCGAAACGGAAATCGCACAAAAGGAGGCCGATGTGCGCATCAAGAATGGTGAAGTGCGCAGCCTGCAGGTTCGTATTGCATATAGCCCTCAAAGTAGGTAGTTATTTGCAATGGTTTGGTGCGATTCTTGCAGAGCGAATTGGACACGTTGACGGCAACACTGAAGCAGTTGGAGAATCAGCGGGGCGAGGCACAGAAGCGTCTGGATGATCTGCAGGCTCAAGTAGTTATAATTGCAAGACTTTGCTTAAATTGCTTATATTTTGGGTTTAACTGCTGCTGTTAGCTTTTAATTTAACTTTGACTTGGGTTTAATTTTAATTTGATTTCCATTTCCCTTTTCTATTTATTATGTTCCCCATTGTTAACACAAATTGGTACGCAATTATTATTCCAAAAACAAATTACTCATACTAAACTGGTGAATGCACATAAAAAAAACTATATACGTTCGTTAAGGTTACCCAAAATCTGGCCGTGTTGGCCAACGTAAGTCTTGACATAACCCACACCAACGTTCAGGTTTGTTTATTATGTATATTTCTTTATACTGTTTGTGTTTGTATGTTTTAGTTCATTCATGTTATGTGTTATTTGTTGTTTATTGATTGTGCCATAAAACAATTTAAAGGATTTCGCATCTTAATCAACTTATTGTCCATTTTATTGTAGGTCAACAAGATACGCGATCAGTGCCACATGCAGGAGGAAACCATCAACGAGCAGGAGGGCGAACTGAATGCTAAACGCTCGGAGCTGCAGAAGCTCAAGGACGAGGAGTCTGCACTGCAAAAGGAGTACGATGACAACAATCGCGAACTATCTAAGCTCACCAGACATCTGCAAAGTACGCAACTGCAGATTAGCTCCGTAAGTTTACAATACTCGTATATATATAAACATTAACCTATTCATTTATGTCGGGAATTACAGGTACGCTCCATGGTTACGCAGCTAATGGAAACGCAACGTCAGATGACCGATGCGCTACTTATTTGTCGCGCCGCCATGGAGACTCAAAATGCTGACCTAGTCTCCGAATACCAGCTGAAAATTGAGCCCGACTTTGATGATGCGCGCAAAACGTTGCAGAAGGAAATCGAAATACCCACAGATGATCCATTTGGGGAGAATAACAGCGGTGCCGCCAACAAGGCAACCAATGGCTTTGACAACGATCCCTTCCGTGGGCAGGTCAGCAAACCTGCACCTGTCATCAGCAGCGGCTTTGACGATAGCTTCAATATGAGCTCTGGCTTTGACAGCGGCTTCGATGCATTCGGCCAGAGTAATACAAGCGGCTTCGGGCAATCGCAACGCGATCCATTTGGTGCTGATGCATTTGGTGCTAACAAGTCCAATGCTATAACGCCGGAGGTAGACTCACTTTAAATGATTTGTAAATATAAATATTAATGACTATTTGTATAAATATTGCAGCCTGGCAAAGATGACTTTGGTAGCGATCCCTTTGCGGCGCTGCACGCGCCCACTGGCCAGGGTCAGGTACTCAGTCCCAATGCCCAGCGTTCAGGCCCACCACCAAGACCGGAGTCACCTAGTCCAGCTTTGCCGCCAAAGAAATCCAAGGTGCCGCCTCCCAGACCAGCCCCACCTCGCGCAGCACAGGTATAATATTTGTTAAGACCTTTTAATCGGATATATTTAGCTAATCTATCTCCATAATTTGTAGCCATCTAGTGGTGCCGGCGGCGGAGGATTTGCTGATTTTGACGACTTTGACAATAAGGTTGGTAGCAAGTTAAAAGTACATTGGGATCGGTGGTAATGCATGTACACCACACAACAGCAATAACCATTATTTTGTTAATTAGTTAAACCGATCACGGCTGTAATTTTTCTTGTTTGCATTAACATAGCTATAAATAGTTTACTTTTGAATTATTGTTAATATCGTTGTTAATTATTTTAACTAACCCATCTTTGAAATTGTTGTAGTTGTGTTAATTTCGATTTGCTAAAACCCACCTTAATAAACTAATCCGATGCACCTGTTTATTAAGTAGAATTTTTTTAATTTTTTATCGATAAACATATGATTTCAACGGCTGTTTGATTTGGCCAACAGTGTAAGAGGTGTAGTTGACCCTTATCCACATTGCGTTAACTCTGCTGCCCGTACGAAACTAACTATTTGCTTTCATCTCTTGCAATTCTCTACTTTCAGTGAACATCTTAATAATTATCATATTTCAATAAATGCATATAAATATATATACAACAGATATATATATATATATATAAACATAATATAACATAATTAATATAATAATACTAACACAAACACACCCATACTCAGTCAAAAATTGAGCCTAGCAACATGAAGAAAACAAATTTTAAGCGTACAAAAAACTAGTTGCATATTTATAATCATTACATACATATATACCACATATATCAGAGTTCGATTCGGCAGCCTATTCGTATTCGTATTCGTATTCGTATTGCACACAGGCCGTTACTCGCAATTTCATGCCTAATTATTAGATAAGTGTACTAATTCGAATTCGAGAACTTTAAATCAATTGAAACCAAGTCAAGAAATGCCCCCAAAGAAAACGTTATGTCGTGTTTAATGTAGTCAAAGATGAAAATTTAAATTTAATGAGCGTCACTTTTTGAAATGTTGTGCAAATATTGTATTTAACTTATTATATAATTATGTGGCATTGCATCATTGAGATTTGCGTTTTGGAAATCGTCGTTTCGTTTAATGACCAAACAATCATATTATCATATTATCATATTACATATTTCTTAAATAAATAAGTGCACGCTGAAATGTTTTTAGTTTGGAAGAATTGCTAGTCTCAAAGTGAATGATAGAATGATATATGTTTAACTCAAATAAGGAATTTAAATGCAAATTGTTGTTGTTTCTGCATATGATACTAAAGTTTATAACAATTTTACAATACATATATAATTGCTGATCCACATCTACATAGGCGCATACAGAAATACAAAAAAAAAAAATAGTTCGAATTTCCTTGGCATGTAGCTTCCAAAATTGCTTTACTGTCTATTGACTAATTTTACAGAAACAGAAGTTACATTGAACTCGTACTCGTATTTGCTTTCCAACTAGAGCTATGGAACGAACTATCCAACCGCCGGTTAGAATCAAATTGTTAATACCTTAAAGACACAATGCCATCGACTAGGAAAATAGAAGTTTAGCCAGAATTCGAAATGGATCGAAAAACGTTTGCTTATTAGTAGGTAATCGTCAATATTGATAATCTAGTCCTTCACAGAACTATTGTTTGTATGTTATGGATATGAACCGATATTTGTTTGAATCACATACATATATATACATGGTTATATATACTACATACATACACACCACTAAACTGTTCAGATAGCGAAACATAAAGCTTCCCGTGCATTGATTTTAATGTTTAATTCATACATACTTATAATACATATAATGGGAACCCTAATAATGTGTAACAAAAAAAATTGTGCATTAATTAAAAAAACAAAACGCAAGAAAAATATCTATGTTCGACATCATTAATAATAATATATATAAAACAAGTGAGTTATGATAAATAAAATATAACCATAACGATAATAAAGAAACATTTTTGTCGCATCCGGTTAAATCATGTTTGTTTGACGCAGAAGCTCCTCCTCCCTCTCTCTCTCTCAATCTCGCTGTCTCTCTCTCCACAGCAGCTAAACCAGTGTATAAATAAATAAAATAAAGCTTTATTTTGTTGGGTTTATCGTAAATTCAATTCCCTAATATCTAGTATATTTGTATATATATATATATGAATATTTATTTATTTTATACTTCATCTTTTTTTAAATTAATTTCTTTTATGTTTATTTTTATTTCTCCCACATACACACACACATATATGTTTTTTTTTTATTTATTTATATCACCCATTCGACACAGCTACAAAACATTCCGATCAGTAACCCAAACACGACCACGCCCATACCAGCGCTAAACGCCACGCTGCTCGATAGCTTTTCGCTGTTTGATGATCCTCAGAAACAAGGCCAGAGTCAGAGTAAGGCAGCAGCCAGCACCAGCACTCCTACACTGCCACTGCACCCACCGACTTCATCGCCATTGACATTGACATCAGCATCTGCAACCGCACCCGTATCCGCATCAACTGTGACAGCAATCAGCACAAATAACCAAGATTTGTCGCGTTCCAATACACCGCTGCAGACACAGGCTACAAGAAGTGGAACAGGCACAGGAACTGGCATCTTTGATACATTTGGAGGCACGAAGGCAGCAACTCCAGTGCCAGCGATTGTAAAAGGACCCACGGACTTCAAGGATGATCCATTCAAAGATTACCGCTATGAAGATCCATTCAATATTAAAGATCCCTTTTCAGATGAAGATGGAGACACGACAGCATCAGGTGCTAGCAAAAACACCTTTGCCGAGGACTTTAGCTCTGAGGGTAAGATTTAGAGAAATAACGAAATTGCACGTTGAAATGAATATTTATATTCCACTTGCAGATGAGCTAGCAGCCAGGCCCAATAATAACAATAATAACAAATCAAAGACCGCAACACCGCTGGGCAGCCAATTGTTGCAACAATTTGAGGGCTTGAGTGCCAGCCCAGCGATGTCGCATCACTCGAACGCATCGATTCCAAAGCAATCGCTGGATGCATTCGCCGACTTCGATGATTTTGCGCCAAGCAAGACAGCAACAGCAAGCGAAACCACAATTACTCAATCCTCAAGGAAAGCGCTTAGCAATGCAAATGTTAACAAACTCAATGATTCCTTTTTCAAAGCATTTAATGACGACTTCAATGACAACAACCTTGACTCCATTAAAGCTAAACCCCAAGAACAACTAAGCACTAAATCGCAATCGGCAGCTTTTGATGCGTTCGCCGTAACCGGTGGAGGCAGCAGTTCGGCAACGGAATCAAAGCTCTTTGATGCTTTTAATGACAACTTTGAGGATAGTTTTGGACAGAAGAAGCATGTGAATTCAACGACTCTAGATAATAATTTTGCTAAATTTGATGCCTTCGATGCTCACAACTTTTCGAGTAATTTTAGCAGCTCATTCGATGACAGCAATGCCAACAAGAGCAAGAGCAACCACAATGGTAGTGCCACCGGCGGCAAGGATAGAAAGGAGCCGCTGGCCAAGATAACTGATAAGTTTGCGGCGGACTATTCGAAGGCGGAAAGCTATGATGCCGATTTGGAGGAGGCGCTTAAGCGTAGCATGCTCGACAACTAATGTAACCCATCAATGCAGTAGGAACAATAGAATTAATGTGATGATGCATTCGAACAATCTCTAAATAACGATGTGCATGTCCGGATAACCCAGCTGTTGATTGTATATCTTGTATAATGCTCCTTTTAAAGTAATTTTCCAAATTGTAAAATATTTGCTTTCCAATCATTATATTTAGTTGATGTGTTTTGTGCTCCATGGTGACTACTATTTGACAATAGTCATCATATTTTTAATATTCCATTGATTGTCTAAGGCGAAAGCAAACCCCAAAATGCTGGTATTATATTCATTATTATTACTTCATATTTAATAGTTGTATATGTAATCACTTACTCGTTAACGTGGTTATAATATCTCGTTTACACATGTACCAAAACTCTATGAATAAATCAAGATAAATACATTAAACTTTTTGCTCACCAATACCAAGAGCAATGATGTACTTGCTGCTCGTTAGCATTCGCCTAACGCTGCTCAGCTTTTTTATAAACAGCTAAAAACCTCTTGGTTCGATTTTGGAACATTAGAATTGATGTCTTTAAATTCTTTTTCAATGTCACTTTTAGAAATAAGAAAAGTTTGGGCTTATCCACAGTAGTACCTTTCACAGATTTGGTTCAAACGTACCAAAAAAAACTGATCATTTATTTTGCATTTTTGTTAAAATTGTAGTATTTTTTATTTGAATTATATAACCAAAATTTAAAAACGTTATTCTTGCAGAGTGTAGAATTTATTATTATTATTATTTACTGATTGAAAATTGTACTTTTATTTTGCAAATTGGTGCACATCAATTTTTTCGAGTGGCAAATGTGATCTCAGATCTAAGCTCTGGCGCACTCTCCCACTCCCACTTTTTGTCATTTGGTGAGTGCTGCTCGCGCTAATTCGTTACGTTTCGGTTTTAGTCACGTTTCCGAGTTCACAGTGAGCGGTCATAGAAACAAAACTTGTTGCCTTTTATATTGGATGTAAGTTGACGTTTACATTGTATATTGGATGCGCAAAATCCCTAACAGACAGACATATACGTACGACTGTGTGTGTGTGTGTGTGTATATGTAGAGGGGACTTCACTAAATTATATACTACTACTGTGTATTTGCTTTGTTCTCACGCCAGCAGTACACACACCCATACATACAAGCGCAATAAAAACAACAAACCGCCGGCAATGTTAATGGCAAGATCTGGCTGTATTTTTCCTATTAGTTCGCGTGTGTGTGTGTGAGTGAATGAGTGAGTATGTAAGTCTGGCCCCTCACTAATTAAATACATATATTTGTGTGTGCCGCGCTCTGTCGCTTTATGAATATGTATCTATATGCAGTTATATACATATATACTTTAGCATATACCCATGTTTGTGTGTACAAAGCGAACGTTTGCCGGCCAAATAAATATGTGTATATATATACATACAGATAACATGCATGCCTATCGCCTACACAGGTTCTTGCTAGATTTGTTCAGGTGAATGCATGTGTGTCCATGTATAACAAAGAAGAGTGCTGATACCGGCTTATCGTGCAACTTTGGGTTATTATTATTATCAATTATTGTTATTGTTATTGTGAAGTACGGGCGGGCATGAGCACATCTAGGGCTGGTACGACGCCCATTGAGTGGCATCCTGAACCCTGATTAAATTGTTTTCATAATTTGTTGGCATAACTTTAAATTTTGCAACCATTGTAATTGCAGCGTGTTTAAAATCGAAACATTTAGCTGAAGATATGTCGAAGCCAGCACTTTACTATGCCACACTGAGTCCACCCTCGCGCGCCGTTCTGCTGACGGCCAAGGCGATTGGACTTGAACTTGAACTGCGGTAAGAGCAACCCCAACATCAACCCCTCAATGAATTCAGCCAATTAACAACAATTTTTGTAGCCCAATTAACCTACTGAAAAATGAACATCTGACGCCCGAGTTTATGAAATTGAATCCACAGCACACCATTCCCACGTTGATCGATGGCGATGCTACCGTCATAGATTCGCATGCCATATGCGCTTATCTTGTTGAGAAATATGGCAAGGGAAAGGAGTCGTTGTATCCCAAGGATTTGGTAAAGCGCGCCAATGTCGATGCTCGCCTTCATTTGGATTCGGGTCATCTGTTTGCGCGTTTGCGTTTTCTGTACGAGCCTGTTCTCTACTTTGGGTCCACTGACTGCTCCATCGATAAGATTGCGTACGTGCAGAAATGCTATGAAATTTTGGAGGCTTTCCTCAAGGATCAGGCATATCTGTGCGGCGATGAGCTGACCATAGCTGATTTCTGCTGTGTGGCCACCGTGACATCCGTAAATGATGTCGCTCCCATTGATGAGTTCAAGTTTCCCAAGGTCCACTCGTGGCTAAAGAAACTGGCCGAGCTGCCTTATTACAAGGACACTAATGAAGAAGGAGCCGAGGAATTGAAGGCGGTCTTCAAGGCCAAACTGGCCGAGAATCGCTCCTCCAAGTAGTAACAAATACCACTAATCAATATTCACACATATTATATACAACACATATAAATACATGATGCCCAACAACAGAGATGTACACAAGAGTGGTGCTTGAATAAAGTTAAGTTTTACGAAAATCCAATGAAAATCCTTTTATATATATATATATATATATTATCATGTCTTTATTACATACAATGCAAGTACACAAGTACATCCCTTATTATTATACTATGTCGTGTTATTAGATCGATTTTTACATACTAAATATTGTAATTATACTCTTAATTTACAATTAGCAACAATATTCTTAAAGGTACATAACGGAAACGGAAATCGCCCTGGGATGGACCGAAACGGCTAAAAGGCAGATCGGTGCTTGGTTGGGAGCTTCTTGCGTAGCGGCTCGGCTTTGCATTTAAATAGGGTTTGCTATTTTCATAATGCAATGCAATCAAAGCGCTTTGTACATATTTCGAGGTATGTACGTATTGTGAGACGGGGGAAAATTTGTTGTTCGCTGATTGTAGTATAACAGTGAGTAAAATACATGTGATGCTTTCAAACATATTCTATATATATCAAATATAAATATAAATGGTATCACGGAACCAAATTATTATAAGCTATATCTACAGTTTGAAAAATACAAATTCGTGTGAAATCCATCAGCGCAGAGAGAGCCGATGGAGAAACCGCAGTTTCGTTCCCACTAGAAAGCCGCCTTTCCATTACGCGCGCAGGTCTCGGCTGGATAGGGCAAGGCTCTTGGTGTGAGGGCGGGCAAGCAATGAGAACAGCAACTGGCGCTTGTTGGAAATGAAAAGTCAATGAACGGCACTTCAGCTGCCTACAATGCGTATAAAATATAAATGGGTAAACAGGCTATCACGACGCACGCTCATGCAAAACAGCACCACACCAACACAACACTTTATTACATAAAGTGTTCGTGTGTGCGTGTGTGTGCGCCTTGTCTCAGTTCCTAATCTCGGCGTAGCAAGAAGCGCTTAATGCTCTCCGGCAGTGGAAGTCGCGCAATTGCGCCTGCTGCGATGTGCTCCAGTATGACATTACGACAAGCGCTTTGCAAGGACAGAACTAAGTAGACAATTAAAATAAACATTAACATGTTTAGCTTGGTAGTTAGATGGAGCATCAATACTTACTGCCCTCCAACTGGATTATGCGTATTTGCTTGGTTGTGCCATAAACATCGATAACAACGTATAGGGGTGACCTATTTAATGGTATTTCCTTTGAGACTGGACCCTTGTCGACGCCATTAATGATGAAGTGCAATTCACCCTTGGACGCATCAGTCTCTGTGGGCACGTATATAATGCCAATGCGCGAGCCCTTGTCAGTGAGCAGGATATCTGAGTTGCCATTGTCCATCGCGGGTCGCAAAAGGCGCTTCGGTAGTAGGCCGCGCGGCGTGCGCACATGCGTCGCATCGCCCAGAAGATTACCTGCGAGGATTGAGTCATTTCAATTCTATTCAAGGAAGAGTCTATTGTGATATGGAACTCACGATGTGGCGGTTCGTTTGCAATGGGCTCCACACTATCTCCGCACTGTTCCTGTCGTTGATTCATCTCGAATTTAGAGATCGGATAAATCCAGCTATTGCCTAAATTGGCCAAGTCGGGTAAGGCAAAGTGTGGTAGTCCCTCGCTGCGCTTACCTATAATATTCGGTGTGAGCTCCGTCAGACCCAGTCGCATGTGTCCAGACCACCCTCGCTCGATTTTCTCAATCTCAACTAGGAAAATTTCACCAGGTGCCTAAAACGTTGCATCATAGTAATCAATTTGCTAATCAGAGCTTCGCCTGGTCACATTTACATACATATATGTGCATATATTCGTATGTATGCAGACATTTATAGTGTGTTTAATATTTTACATACCAGAGGTCGCTCGGAGAATGTGAGTGCGTCGGCGAAGCTGGTGCGGCGAAAGGCGACTGTTGCATCGTCTTCTAAGCGTATGTTGGAGCCGTGGTATTGATGAAACCGAAAGAGCTGACGTTCCCACGCACCACCAGCACCATTTGTTGAGAGTTTCACATCATCCATTATGTCTGCGGCATCAAACTGTTCTCTGTCCGCCTCATTATTGTCGGCATAGTCGGCGAGATGCGGCGCCTGCTGATTGGCATCAACGGCATCCATGTTTTGTTGTATTATTTACTTCTACCATATGTATTTTTTATTTGTGTAATTTTTTAGTTGACCAGAGTTTGACATGCGACAGTGCTGCTTAACGTCAAAATTGCTGTCATCCAGTGTTGGCTAACGCATGGTTTTGCTTTTGACGTAACAGCGCACAGCTGATTGCAGCGGCACTCATTAAAAATAAAAAAAAGAGGTAAATTTACAACAATTCGTGAATATTGAAAGAAAATGTGCATAACAAAAATAATTGACAGATGCGTATACCAGGAGCGATATTTGCAGCACGCGGTCGTGCGCCACAGAATGAAAAAGAGGTGCCGTTCCAGGAGATATTGCCACTGCGACTGAAAAACACAGTCAGTGGCAAGGCGGATTCTGGCTCGGATGTGGCATGCCTGCAGGAGATGGGCGTGCTCTTTGCCTGCCTTAAGGATAACGAGTTCGTGGAGAAGTATTGCAACAAGGAAATCAATCAGTTTCAGAAATGCTACAAATTCTACATGGACCGCAAGTTCGAGGCGAAAAAGACTGTTAACCAGGGCGTCGTGCAGCCCGGCAACAATCTCAACTACAAACAGTTAAACAAATACATGAGACGTTTTCCAAATCCAAATTAGACAGGTTGCCATTCTGTAGTACCTTATGCATTGTTGAGCCACTTAATAAAATATGTTTCTATTTACATAATGTTTAAAACGTATCTATTTATAGTCGGATTCAGTAGACGACGTCCGCATCGCCCAGTCCAGCGGAGGATTGGCTCACTGGCGATGGCTGGCTAAGCACAAAGTCTGTCATATTTCGCGTGCGTGCGACACGCAAATTGTGAAACTCTGAATGCTGCTGCTGCTGCTGCTCGTACAGCTCCGAGATGAGCGCCTGCTTCTCACAGGCCAGCAGCTCGGCGTCATTGCCCGCATAGGACTTGAAGTTAAGGTGCTGCAAAGACTTTCGGGGGAGCGCGAGATTAATGTGAAGTGGATAGCCGCCATGTTCCCAGGTGTCTGTCAATAAAGCCAAACTGCGATTGGCTTCCAGAACGCGGGCTCGCTGATAGTTCAATCTTTCCTGCTGCAGCTCCGACCATTGTTCCTGCAGCATAGACAAGTGTTAACGAAATATGTATATATGTATATATATATTGGTACTTACAAATCGAGTGCCTAGTCGCCCAAAATACTTGATCTGCTCCTGCACGTTGAGCACCTGCTGCATGTAAAAATCACGCGCCTTCTCCACTCCGTCCAGCCCGAACAGCAACAGTTCTCGTTGCTCCTCCAGCTGCTTCAGTCGCTTCAGCATGTTGTAGTCAATGCCATGCTGCAATGTGTGCCTCCGTGACTCCCGTCTCTTGTTATTGGCCTTCTTGGGTGGCAGGGCCAGCGTTAGGCCGCCTAGCGCATAGTCCGTTGCTGATGTGGAGGAGGAGCCGCCATCCGCTGAGCCGCGATGCTCGAATTGCTCGCGTGCCGTCTTCAAACTCTTCTGTTTGAGACTCTCGCTGTGCATCAAACTGAGCTGCCAGTTCTGCAGCGCGTTACGTATGTCCGCCTTGGCCAGCGGCGGAGCGGTTGCCGACTGGCGCGGTGGTTTCGGTGGTGGCGTTGGCGTTCCATACTCGACATCCGGTTCCAGCTCGGGACTTACCGATGGCGGCGTGCTCAGTGTCAGCTGTGAACGTGGACGCACCTTGGCTGTGGGTGCACTGGTCTCCAGGTTAACACCAAGTAGCTGCGGTGCCGATGGCGGACGAGGTGGCTTGATCAGCTTATCGTGGACTGGCATCGGATTTTGTGTCTGCTGCTGATTGCGCAACAAGCAGAGCTTCAGCCCAGCACAGAAACGGTCAAAGGACAAAAGTCCACTGGGCGGCGTCACGCGATGCAGTGAATCCAGCACGCCTTGTGGCAGTCCCTTGGAGCCATCATCCTGCCAGCCCTTCTCAATATCCGTATAACGCACATACCCACTATGCTTATCATCCAGTATATCGAACAGTTTCTTCATGGACAGCACAAACTGTTTGGGCAGCGCGTCCAGCGAGCTGAGGCTGCCGCTCTTGTTGCAGCTGCCGTTCGAGAGCATCTTCTCTCTCTTCTTCTTCTAAATCTCAGATGTTTGCTTAGAAATTAACAAAATGGAAAGTGTGCATACATTAAATTGATGATACCAAAGATTTCGCCCACATTCTGTGCGCTCAATACATATTTTGAATAAATTAATTTGCTTAAATACCACAACGGAAGACTTTGGCAACAAACTTGCAACTAGCGCTCAAAAACAAAGATGGGAAACTTATGCTAATTAATTCTTAATTAATATGCATATTCAAAGTATGCAATATTTTTGCAACTAATTTTCATTACACAATAGAAAAGGAAAAAAAAAAACTATAATCATAAAATTTGGCATACTAACAAACCAAATTTCATATAAATATTCCATTCTTATACCAATTGAATAAGTAAATAAATTTCTCGTGAATTGCAACTAATTTTACTAGATACGTATTTAAAAAAAGATGTTGTTTCTTAATTTAATCAACCTAAAATAAACACAATTAAAAGTATTCATAGAAGCGAAGCTTACGATTGCTTAAGCTTTGTTTATAAACAAACATCTTTACAATTTGTTCTTTTAATTACTCACTTGCAGCGGGAACTGGTGATGCGAAAACCCGATTCTATGGCAGCCTTTTGAGGCCGTTCGTCAAGGCTTTGTTTGCCTGCCTTGGCTTGGCTGGGCTTTTCTTGGCTTGCACAACTTTTTTGCAGCAACAATGCTTAAATTGTTGCGGCTATGTAATGCAGCGCGCTAGTTGTCTGAAAGAGCGGCACAACACCCAAACCCAACCGACTGGTTGGGAAGACTGCAGAGCCCAAACAGCGCACGCATGCGCAACTGGTTGAATCGCTGGCGGGACAGGTTTTGATTTTCCTACACCACAAACACACACACACACACACAGATACACAAAATACCAATACAAGAACGCGTGCCATAGCCTAGCTGAAGCTGGAGCATCGTGAGTATCTGTAGCCGAGTCCCCAAGCATAAAATACACAGTGGTACAATTATAGCAGAAATATTTATTAGTAGAAATTCAATGCGATTCGCCTGGTATTCAGTCAAGGAAAGCTAATTGCTCACTTTAACACACATACATACATATATATATATATATATATAAATATATATATATATATATGTTTATACATATGTGTGCATTTGTATTCATGTTTTTATGGAGTTCTTTTTCATTTTTTGAGTTTGTTTGTTGTTGTTGCAAGAAATGCAAACTCTGCGCGTTCCATTTTAATGGAACGCTAGAATGAGCATTTCATGCCACACTCTTGCCTCGCTCTAAATACTATGATTAAAGTTTAAATGTTTTTTGTTTTTTTTTACAAGTCAGCCACCGACTTTCGGCGCACATATTTGGCAAAGTAATCCGGACGCCAGCACTTGCAGCTGCCTGGTATCAAGAACCAGTCGTAGTAGAGCCGCACCTGGAAGCAGCCCAGCTCGTCATGACCATCGCAATGGGCATCCGCCGGCGCATGCTGGCCGCCAGCAGCATTTAGTGCATTGGTGCTGCCATCGGAGGCGTTGGCCACGCCCGCTCGCTTTTGCAGATACTGCTGGTAGGCCTGGAAGTCCTGCACGGATGGTGCCTGTGTGGTTGTGCTGCTGCTTGGCACCGTGTCCTCCGCATTTGGATAGAAGATCTCCGCCACCAGCAGGCTAACCCAGCGAGGCGAGGACAAACAACCGCCGTCCAGGTAGTGACAGCGCGCCTGGATGCAGCGCGTCACCTCCACGGTCTGGGTGAAGTAGCCCTCGTACGGTATCTGCACCACATAACGCCAGGCTCCCTGATAGTTCTTGGCGAACACTGGCGTCGCATACTCCACCTTGGCCGGGCACGGTGTCGGTGGTCCCTCATAGCGGATTGGGCCAACCTCCTCGCGACGCTCTGCTGTTTGAGCAGCGGCCACAGCTGGACTTGTGTCGCCCTGAATGGCGCGATACAGTGTGCAGAAGCTGTCAATTAAGTAAACGAATATTAACATAAATCCCGTATGGATTAGAAAGGTTTACAGTGATAAATCCAGAATGGATTAGAAAGGTGTACACTGATAGAAATTAGGATTAAAAACAGACTCAACTGCTTAGAAAATGTGATTCTTATCAATAATTGATTTCGGTAATCCAAAATTTGCACTTACACTCCGCCGCCATCACAGAATTTGCGAGGCTTCCGTTCCTCTGTGGCGCGTCGCTGCTCTGGCTGCTGCTGCTGCTGGTTCTGATGCTGATGCTCCTCATCCAAAGCGGGATCAAAGTAGCTGTACTCATTCGCTTGGACGCCATCGGGCAGGCTGCGTGTGACGCGCGTGGCATAATGGCGATCGATGTTATTGTTGTCCAGCTGTTCCACCGGCTCGTCACGTATGATTTGCGTTACCTTGGGCAGCGTGTCGTCTGCCTTCAGCACGGGCAGCGTTTTGGACAGAAACTTCAAAGTCTGATTGCGTATCAGTTCGCTGAGGGGACAGAGTTAAGATTCTAGAGTTCCAGCTGAATGATTGGCAGGAAATATTAACTTACAAGGGATATGGCTCGCCGAGCACATTTTGACCAAGTGGGTTCTTGGGTATTTGTCCCTTATTCAGATCACCGCAAATATTGTGCACGGACACCGCCGACTTCTTGCCCGCAGCCACATCCTTGCAGTCGGCATTGATGAAGGTGTAGGGCGGGGGACGCACACGTGGTGGCACTGCATTCGGTGACTCCACAAACGCATAGTAGCCCTCTGGTGGCTCCTCGCCGTAGTCTGTCTGCGCCTGCGCCGCCGAGGGCGATGACGAGTGTTGCAACTGTTGCGACGCCGCCAGCTGCGAGAGCAGCAAAAAGCTGAGTATTTTCTAAAAATAACAGAAAATAAAAACAAGTTTTACATTAATACCATTATTTATATCCATTTCATTTTTTTAATGGACATAAAGAACTGTCATAGTATGATTCAAATTAATTGCCATCGCTGCGACGTCTCTGAATGGACAGCATTGTGGTTTTGAATGTGGCATTGGCCGCGGCCCAATGGGCACAAAGACGCGCTCTCAGCCCGCTGGCCCGTTGGCGAAAGCGCGAAAGTTGTTCGACCTGCGGCGCCGTTTGCAGGCATCAAAATAAACAAACCTAAACAACGACAACGACAACAACAACAACAGCAACAAAAACAACAGCCAGAAGCAGTAACAGCCACAACAAATGGCACTGACCGGAGAGTGTTACTTTTGCATCTTAATCTCATTGTCTGGTACTTGAGTAAGAAGAAAAAACTTTCCCTGAAATTCTGTCTGCCACTTGGTAGTTTTTATATTTTTATTTATTTTAATGAAATCAAAAGTTTCAGAATGTCATGAGGTTCTCCACAGATTTTGACTGTGTGATGGGTCTGGGATTTAGGTCAAGTGGCGAACTACTGGAAATTGTGGGCGTTTCGAGAGCGCGACTTTTCCATGTCGCATTATTTTTTCCCTTTCCCAGTTGTAATTAGGCCAGCACTTTTGAAAGAAATTTTTCAGACTCCAGCTGCGAGAGTTTCGGCCATGGCTCAGCAATTTTAGTTTGGATGCGGGTGCTTGTGTTGCTTTGCATCTCGATCGTGACATGATTCACCGCACAATTTTCGGAATTCCAAAACAGCGAAATTGGGTCAGTCGCAGCTGGTCTTGATTTTGTTGTTGTTATTTTTAAGTATTCTAATGAGGCAACGCTTCGTGTGAAACTAGTTATGCTCTCAATTTCGAAATGTGTTCCCTTTCTTGCCCAGATTGTATCAGATTATATGTATATATCTTCTTTTTTTTTACCATGAACGACATTTGCAATTGCTGTCTAATTGCAGCTACTGCTGACCGCATTTAGCGCGACCCAACAAGTGCAACTACTACTATGTCTGTATCTGGGCGATGCTATTACTGTATTTGCAAAGTTAATGACTATATATTTAAAGCAGAATAAATACAAAGCACCGCTGGACAACGGGGCCGGAATTTGTCGTTAGCTTATGCGTGAGTGTGTGACTTTAAATTGTTCTAAATACGTTAGGTAGGTAACGGGAAAGTTGCTCCATGCCAGGCTAAAATTACACACACACATACACCCAACAGGCGCACACACTGTGTGTATGTGTGAGTGCGTGTGTGTGTGTAGCAAAGCTGATTGGCCTGTCGCTTCAATTCATTAGCATGTCTATGTATGTATATCACATATACATACATATGCTGGTGCTCCAGAATTTGTGCTAACTGTAAATGCCTGGACGTAGTGCAAAACAAAAGACTTAAGCAACGAAATAGCTGTGAGCTAAACATTTAAACATATGTGCTTACCACCAGTAAACGATAATCCATTTCGGCACCAAGCTCCAAAACTGCCAACTTTAATAGCTCTTCACTTAGTCTCACAAGAATTGGCCTTTTTCCAAACGATTCGAGCGTTTCACAGAACTCGACGCGGCAAGTGCAGTACCTGAACTAAGTCTCTGGATGCGCAAGCAGCAGACATTGAACCTCTGTTTTTAAACTTGCCGAACAGCCAGAGAAAAATATTGAGAGAGGGAGAGAAAGAGAGAGAGAGTGCACAAGAGTCGAGTGGCCATGGCCATGACCACAGAAAGTGTAAAGAAAGCTTTGCCATTGAGTTCTGCAGAAGCCCGACTCAAGTTCGAAGTCACCTGTATGATAATTTGTGTTGCATACTTTTAGGATCAACCATAAAACTCGAATAACAATAATATTGACTCCCAGTAAAAAGTTTTAGTTATTCGGCGAGAATTTTACGTTTTCCAGAAATGAATAAAGTGAGTGAGTTCATTAATATCCCGATTTAAAAGGAGCTAAAGATTTCTTCGGGATGAGCTTTAAATGATTTGTTGTTATCATTTTCTGTTTCTTTGTGAATTTATTTGTAAATCGTATTTTATGTCCAACAATTTCACGTTTATTCATGAATACAATGCACATAACACACATCGTCAACAAATAAACATGCTCTTAACATACAATAGTTGAATCATTCGTATTCATATATTTATGTATATATTGATGTATATAATAATAAAGTGTACATTATGAAAAAACAATGTTTCAAAGTCTTTCAACATTTGTTATCAATATAATGTTTTGGTTTAATGCTTTCCTACACATACGTATACATTACAAATGTATAACTCTTATAATGTATATTATATTATATCAAGAAAAAGTAATATGCAGCTGTGCCAAGTTCTTTTTTTTTTGTTGTTTTTCTTTTAATATACATAAAGTGTGTTGCAAATATTAAAATACAAATACTAGTCGTGTAATGAAATTAATATATACACATATGCATACATACAGGATGAATGCATAAATACGTAGTGTGAAACTTGGTTTCGTGTACAAATACAAAAACTAAAGTTTACTCATACATGCCATGCACTTTCATCGTTAAACCCAAAAATAATATATAATTAAAACTATTGCCTTGTTGTTGCATGAAAAGAAACTGTAATCAAATCATATTGTACTCTCATATTTCACTAAATAAATAATAATATATATGCGTAGATATATATATATATATATATATACAAATAATGCAATGTCAATAGTTTATGAAAATTCTCAGTGTTTGTTTTTGTCGCGACAGGATTTTCGTTATTGCCATCAATAAATTAACTTAAGACGAAATTGAAAAGCTGATCAACTTTTGAACTTAATGCAATATTGCAAATAGCTTACCTAACATGTTATATATATGTATGTATATATACGGGTATGTATATATGTTTTGAAATCGCAAATTTTTAAAGTAAACGTTGTTTGTATAACATCATTTCGCTTATAATTTATATATGTATATGCAACTACATCAATCGTTTGTTATATGTAGAAATATTCCATGTATATATGTAAAGTAAACTTTAGGCTTATAGCTATAGTGCGTTTTGTGTGTGAGAGTCTGAATAAAAATCAAATATTAATATCTTCACTAATTCTTGGGCGAGACGGTAATTAACTTGTGTGGTGTTACGGGAGAAATCTGAGGAGAAAGAGTTTCGATTAGTTAGAGAACTCTGTTGTGCGTGTCGTTTTACACTTACCCATAGGGAGCGACCCATGTACGAATCATCATCGTCCTCGATCAGACCGCTCGTGTGATGGTGGCTCTGCTGATCTATAAATAACAGCGTGTCCTTGCTGCATGTATTGGCTGAGTTGCGCAGCAGCGAGGACAAAGTCTCGCTGCATTCGCGCAACTTGTAATTGGAGCTGGTGGAGAATGAGTGCCGCAGACTGAGGCTAGCTGCGGCGGCTTGTTGCTGCTGCTGTTGTTGCTGCTGCTGCTGCGTGGCACTCTCGATGGCCGAGACGCTACTGCGCGAGCCGTGCCAATTGTGATTGCAGTGATTGTGCAGCGCATGCCGCGACAGTTGCAGGCTGGAAGACAACTGCGGTGTTGCATTGCCATTGAGAAGCGCTGCAGCGGCTGAGGCGACATTCTTGTGGCCATTGAATTTGTTCTGCAGCGTGGAGGCAGCCGTCACCGAAGTGCTCAGCGACCGTGGCGAGGAGTGCGACGACAGCGAGCTAACCGATGAGGCCGAACTGGAGGCCGAAGAGGTTCCTGAGCTGGCCGCATGACCATTGGTGGCGGCCTCAGCAGGGATGGATACTTCGCTGGCTGTCGCTGCGGCAGGTGTGGCGAGTTCGCTTGCAGTTGCCTCGCGCTGCGTATCAGAGCAGTCTTCGTCCATGGCAAAGATTTGCGTGGCATCCGCTTCAGCAGCAGCTGCAGCCGCGTTTGTGACATCAGTACCCACCGTGGGCTGCGGCGTTGGCGGCGCTGGCAAAGGCTCAGCAGGCTCAGCACTCGATTCTGGCAGTGCTTGTACCTCCGGAACTGCATCAGGATCTGCATCGACATAGGCCAAAGTTTCAATGTTCAGCACCTCATGTGAAGAGCCCTTATCGGTTACGGCTGTCTTTGGATCTGCTGCAGCGACAACTGCAAGAGAGTAGAGATTAGCATATGGAATGCAAATGTAATCCGATCTGAACTCACCTTCGCCCTCTTCAATTTCACAAGCAACAATGGGTATGGGTATGGGTATCGGTATAGCGACTGGTTTGGCAATTGCCTTCTCCGCTGCAGCAGCTGCAATGGGTTCCTGTACTTCAGCACTCGGGTCAACGAGCTCCTTCTCTTTGCTGACAGTTGTTGGCGGTGCAATACGGGAGACCCAATGATCTCCCGAATTGGAACTGGAGCCAGAACATTCGGCAGAGGCGTCGGCACTGCGTCGCTGATAGAAGAGCATATAGGCCTCATTGTTGATGATGTCCTGCTCGATGTCCAGCTCGGGCACTTTGCTCACGCGCTGATCATCAAACTTGTACCACTGGCGATCGTAAGGATTCTTGCAGGCCGCCGTATAATGGCCAGTTTCCAGTGTATCACCCTGGTGATAGCATACGGCATACAGATCGTAGCGCGTATCCTTGGGCTCAGCACGTGAGTTGAGCGTGGAGGAGCGTGAGTCGCCCGAGCGCGATTTCTTGGTTGCCGGTTGATCCAAGGCATGGCCCAAGGTGCTGCAACTCTCGCGTACTCCGCGTGCCAAATGCGGCGACATATCGAATGCGGTGAGCGGAAACTTGACCATCGTAGTCAGTTTGGCCGCCTGCGGTCCCTTGGCCTGATGCTGGCGGAAGCGCTTGAAGTGCACCACCAGAATGTCTGGGAGCGACCACAGACCCAGCGTTTTGACCACGGGCAAATACTGCTGGCAATGCGGACAGCGCCAGGCATCCTCTGCGCTGAGCGTCTCCGCCTTGGTATAATGTTCCAGACATTGTTCCAGGGTCAGGGCAGCGGTATCGTTGGGCTTACTGGCGCTCAGACGCGCCACACTCTCGTGCTCCACGATAGCATCGGCGTCCGACTGCAGTTTGACAAAGTGCGTTTCAGGCGCACTCCATTCCAGCAGCAGCTTGATGTGCGTGGGTCCCGCCTCCGAGGAGAGCACCGAGAGCGCCATATCAATCATTTCGGTGAGCAGCGGATGCTCCACCTGCTCAAGATACGTGTCCGGATCAGCGGATGGATCCTGCAGGCGAATCTTAAACATGTCTGGCAGTGGCGTTGCATATGAAAATACCTCCGGCTTTAGCAGGGAAGACATCTCGCGCAACATGCGCTTCTGCAGATCTTGGTAGCTGCAATCTCTTGGCGCCTTCATGCTAAATGGCGCTCCAAAACGCTTGCAAGCAGCCTTGGCATCGCCTTCCTCACCAGCCGATGTTCTGTGCACATTGGCCACCAGCAAGAGTAGATCCGTAGAATGCGCCGTTGTCGTTGCTGATGGCGCCGCCAAAGGTTTCTCTGCCGCATCAACGGGCGCTACATCCAAGGAGGCCTTGGGCGTTGGGCTGACCTCGGGCACCTCAATGCAGTAAATGTTCTCGACGCTGCTCAGCGTCTCCACCGGCTGAGTGTCGTAGAAAACGCGTGTGAATCCCTCCGAGCTGAGATCCACCAGCACCATGCGATTGGCGGCAATGCCCGTTTCTTGGAGCAGTTCGCGTAGCGCAACAATTGGCGAGCCGGCGGGCACACGCAGACCCATCTTGAGCTGGCGCGGCTGCTGCTTCAGGAAGACGACAGTCACAAAGATCGTCAGCTGGGTGAGCTGCGGCAGCTGCACGGAAATGCAGTGGAACGGATCGAAGGTATTTGACTGCTTCTGGCAGCGTGGGCACGTAAGAGATGATCGGAATTGCGCCTGAAAAACGGCCTGCACGAAGCTATTATTACAGCGGATGTGATTCGCTAACGTTTCAGCGGCAATTATCTCATCCGATCGTCCATAGGAGTTCTGCAACCAAAGCGGCAAACAGTTACAATTGGATACAAGAAAGTGGAAACAAAAAACGTACCTTAATGCTCTTGTAGCGTCGTTTGCTAGCCGTGTTCAGATCCTCGTGCACCTTGTCCAGCAGCCAGAAGAGAAACTCCTGCGCATCATGCTGCGTAGAACTGCGAAATTGTGTGCCATAGCGATCGACGACCGCCTTGAAACTGGTGCTGTGATCGCTCTCATTGCGACATGTCCACAGCGCCTTCAGCACATTGGCCAGTTGCTCGGTAAGTTCGCCTTTGGTACCAAACTTGCGTGAGTTAATCTTGTTGCGTCGCTTTAGATCCACCTGCAAGCGATAGGAAAGTATTAAAATCGAAGTTTATGTGAGAGTTTTTTGTTGGTTTCGCTTCTACCTTATACTGATCCAGCACAAAGTACTCGGCGAGTATGTCCGTGTGGCTGAGGCACTGCAGCACCGCGTTCATGAAGCAGGTGTTGCCATGATTCTTAAGACCCATGACGCCGGGCGTCTGATCCGCTGGCCACTGATAGCCCCCAATGGGCGGCACACGCTCCATGCCATTCACATTTCCCATGCCAGTGTGACCATGCTTATTCGCCTGTAAGTAAGATGGGAGGGATTGGGGAAGATTACTCACTGCAGACTACAAATTGATGACTGCGAAAACTCGTTTATATAAACGGCAAACGGACAATGGCTATATGGCAGTGTGTGGGAAGGGGGGATGATGTTTTGGATGTTGTGGAAATTGAGTTTCAATTTCGTTGCCAATTAAAAATTGTTTAGAGCGGCGCCAATTTGTGATAAATGAAGAAATATTTCGAAAATAAGCTGCAAGGCAATAACTGTGGCAAAAAGAAAGCACAAAAACAATTTGTTGGCCTGCTGCCTATCAACGGAACAATTACATTAAAATTCACACAATCTGCGAAGCGATGTGCAAATATTTATTGTACGAATTTTAGGTAATGTGTAAATATAAAAAATATTAGAACAAATAGATTCGATGTTTAAATGGGGAGATTCCGCTTAGTTTGACTAATAGTAAGAGTGATGTAGTTCAACTGAAAATCATATAAGACCAATAAGTGTTTCTAAAAGTACTGAAAACTGAGTGATCTGACTTTCTAGGAACTGCTAAATGATATGCGGATTTGAAACTATTATTTACGAGTTCAAGCTTAACAGTTACGTGACAAAATTATACAAAAACAAGGCCATGCATGGAATATCATATAATATATTATATATATATATATATATTGTGTATATAATATATGCACAAATGCAAAGCTAAAGCAAAAATGGGACTGTGAAATATATAAACTGAGTCCAGTGCAACTAAATTTCTAAAGAAAAGGAGGAAAATAAATATCAAATAGACTTTGCAGAACTTTGTACATGGTAATTGCTAAGATATAATAATAATAATCGAAGGATAATTACACTGATTATAAACAACTCAATTAAGCCACAAATTAAAAATAGTACACCATACATACACAGTATAATTAGTGTGTATATGGAGGGCACGTGTCGTTGAAAATGACGCGCAGGTCGAACGGATTTATGATATTATAAACACGATTTTGTGCAATTTGCCTACACACGAACAGCGCTTGCTCCACTTGCCCCAGTTGCGAGTGGTGCGACTTGGTGCGAGTGGATTGAACGCATTTCGTGTTGCAATGGAAATTGGTGAATTATGAAACTGCAACAAACCAGCAAATTAAACAAAGAGTGAACAAAGTGAGAAACACAACTAACGGTCAAAGGTTACTTGTCGACTGTGAGGTCAATGCTAAGTGCGAGTGTGTGTGTGTGTGTGTGAGTGAATGTAACTATGTGTATGTGTAGGAATTGGGAAATGCAGCCAAAATCAGATGAGCCAAGCAGCCAAAGTTTATAGGGCGGCCGGCAACACTTAAAGCTTATAACGTCATAGAGCAGGCGATTCAGTCAATGGAACCAATAAAGGCAAACACAAAAAGACCAAAAGAAGCGCTTGGCGAAATCAAAAGCCGGTTTCTTTTTTTTAAAAGCAAAAACCCACGCAAAACTCTGGGCCAAAGAAATCAAAATATATAGAAAAAACGAGAAAAACGACAAAAGAAAAAGGAATAAATAATAAAACTGCTGCCAATAAAACTAAACACAAAGTCACAATTGGCCAGGCCAAGAAGCAACGACTAGTTGGCTGTTGACAGTTGCACTTGGAAATGTACTTGGCAATAAACACACACTCTCACACACTCACACACACACACAGAGACAAGATAGCTAAAGGGTATTCAGCTTGCAGTCATACCTCTTTTCGGCGCCAGCATCCGGTGTAGAATGGCACGATTTCTATGAAAGTTGTGCGATGAGCCGTGTTGTTGCTCTCTGGCGACTGTTTGGATGTGGCACAGATGCAGATAACAGATGCAATTACGAGTTACAGATACAGAAGATACAGATATAAAGAGTGAGAAAGAGAAAGTGCTATAAGTTAGAAGCAGTCAATAGTTAGGCTTATACTATAATAAGAGCAATACTTATATAAAAATTCAATTATCAATTGGACTGAATTTGTATCCTACCAATTTGAAGCACACCTGTTTGAGCTTTTCCGAAGCGGTTTACTTTAATACTTTCTAACAGTTGTGAGTTGCTCACTGATAATAATCCCACCATAATCTCCAAAGCCTAAGATGGCTAAGTAACGTCATTGGCGTTTATTGTAACTTGTTGTTAACTGATTGTGACACCAATTCAAGCGCCAATTGCACTCCGAGCCATGCACGTTGTTGTCTGTCAGTTTGTCTATCTGTCTGCGTGTCTGTCACCTATTTCTCCCCCTAGCTGGCGGTGTGAATACATTCACGAGTGTGTCAGCAACAAGTTATTGCTATTGTTATTGCTATTGCTATTTTGTTGTAGAGCGAACCCGGCATCCGTTGCTTTATCTTAATTGACATTGCACTGGCATTGGAACGGACTGCATTCGACAAATGGCATTGAGTATTCATAAGCTGCCCTGTACCGCTCCCCCCACCCCCACATCTTGGAAAGAGGTCAGCTACTATGAACCACATTATCCTAGCTGACAGTTCAAAGAGATTTATGTGCCCAGCTGAGAGAAGGTCAGCTGACAGATGGGGACGTGCATATGTATTTGTGTACCAAGTTGCATGCCCCATATTTAAGTTATTCACTCCAGAAAACAAGCTACACAACGTTTCCATTAATTGTGCACATCCGATTGGATCAGTCATCTCTATTTTGTATAGTCCTGGTACGATTCTTTTGTTTACATTTTCTCACAAACAATTATTACGCATTGGTTCGTTAGTTAATTAAAGCCAAATTCGATTATAGGTTTGAGAGAAGATATGAAATTAAGCTGAAAATGTTTTGCATTTCGAGTCAAACGATTTTAAGCAGCTTAGATCATTAAATAAAGTCCAATTAAAAGCAAATTGTATAAGGCAACAGATTAGAGAGAGTCGGCAACATTGAAAAAGGGCAGAGCACAGTAAAATTTGATCCGTTGCTGTTGCTGTTTGCTGAATCAAAGGCATTTCAAACGCACAACTGGCCGACAAATGGTCGAGCCTCAATAAGTAAATTGAGTGGAATTCGCTTTAAAACGCATGTTCAGTTATATTTATACAAATATGCACATATATAAATCTGTACATATATAAATCTGTACATATATAAATCTGTACATATATAAATCTGTACACATATCTATATGCATATATATATATATACAGTGAGTCGAAGCTTATTTGGATCATGGTCAAAGAAAAAAAGGAATTGCCTGCCATAAGCTAATCATTCATTATTTTTCAAAAATTCCAAAGACCGATGGTAGGTAACTATATTAACCACCAAAATTTATATATGACCCCAATAAACTGGGGTTTCCCCACCTGCTAGGTAGGATTATAAAAATGTTGCCTACTTATAGGTGCAGTTTTCATTTGGATCAGTCTAAATAAAATAATATATTTGGCGTATAAGAACTTAAATAAGGATGTTAATACTTAGTATGATATCCTTTAGCCTTAACTACTTCCCTTAACCTATTATTCATGGAAGCTACCAGCTTCCTGGTAGCTTCTGGGCTGATTTTGCTCCACTCTTCCCGTAGAGCATTTTTGAGGTCTTCTTTGCTGGATATGCTGTGCTTCCGGATGCTATTTTCCAGCACAGCCCACAAATTCTCAATGACATTTAAATCTGGAGGCTGGGCCGGCGGAATTATCATGTGGGGGCAGTTCCTCATGAGCCAGGACTGTACTATCTTGGCCTTATGCTTGGGATCGTTGTCGTGGTTGAATCGGAAAGTACGTCGGATTCCTACCTTCTAGGCTTTTTGGAGTAAATTTTCCTTTAGTATGTTGAAGTAGACATTCTTGTCCATTGATGTTCCAAAAATCACAAAATTCCCGAGTCCGGCTGACGAGATACATGCCCATGAAATGTCACTTCCTCCACCATGCTTGCCTGTTGCCTTTACGTGTTTGGGATTCAGCTCAGTATTGGGCTGTCGCCCACTCATAACTCCGTCCGTCCGAGTCAAATATGGTGAATTTGGACTCATCTGCAAATATAACAGTGTTCCAGAACTCCAGATCCTTGTCCAAGTGGTTTTGGCGAACGTCATCCAAGTCCCTTTATTTTTCACGCTTATAAAGTGCTTTTTCCGTGGAACTCGGGCATTAAAGTCATGTGTCCGCAGAAACCAGAGCACAGTTTCCACACAGCACTTTTTCCCCATTTCATCCTGCACCTGTTGAGCCACTTTTGGAGCCGATAGCTTGGGATATCCCCTTATTATCCTGGTGATCCTTTGCTCCTCCTCTTCGGTGAAAATCTTGTTTGGTGCCATTCTGGCCATGCCCTTAATCCGATTGGCGTCGACGAAGCGCCAAATGATGATATTCACAGTTGAGTTGCTCAGATTGACCATTTCAGCTATTTCGCGATATGAATATCCGCTTTTGTGGTGTTCCAGGATGAGTTTCCGTTGCGCAATGGTAGTCCGTTTGTCCATAGTCCTTGTTGGCTTATTGCACCCGAGATGCAGGATGAAACTAAACTGACTACGAAGTATTGGTCTATTAATACCGAAAATACTCAACTTTAGGTAAAAAATCCGGGTTTTATGGCACCCAGGTGTCCATAATGTACCTTATCCAAAAAAAAATTTCCCCAAAAAAAAGGGTACTTTTTTACATAATTCTACCTAGCAGGTGGGGAAACCCCAGTGTATTGGAGTCATATATTAATTTTGGTGGTTAATATAGTTACCTACCATCGGTCTTTGGAATTTTTGAAAAATAATGAATGATTAGCTTATGGCAGGCAATTCCTTTTTTTCTTTGACCATGATCCAAATAAGCTTCGACTCACTGTATGTATATATATATCTGTATATACATGTGCGGTGGCTAGTGACCTAATCGCTGCGGCCAGAGCCGGGCAAAATGTAAAGCATTTCTCACACAGCTGGAGATGACGGCGACGTTGTCGATTCTCATTGCCCGAGTTCTGCCGTAGCGCATACGCCGCGTTTGCCGGTCATCGAAACCGGTGTGGCAATATATCTTAATTCCTACATACACACACATACGTATATGTATTTGAGCTAATATGTAAGCCCCTTTGGTGCCACACATCTGGTTTAATCTGTGTTTAAGTTGCTCGCAAACAGATAATAGTTTTTTTGGTTGGGCCTTTTTCAATAGAAGAATTTTGTAATATGATTATATATCTATAAATATCCCCAGATTCGATTATATACTTACAATATGGAAAAGTTTACTAATTAATTAAAAGTATTGTTTTTATAGTTAATATATGTACACTATTTGGTGTCCTTAAGTGGCTACAGGGTATTGTTGCTGGATATGACAATATTTGTACAATATTTGTTTTTGTTAATTGAGCAGAAATGTCTTAGAAGCCACCGTTGACGTCGTCAGCGTTGCCATCGTCTACGTAATTGTAGCCACTTGTCTCAATTTACTGTAGAAATTTTATCATCATTATTATTTATAAATTTAGCGCATTTATCTTTGTTTTTGCATTCGCTTTTGTTTTGTTTATTTGTATTAAAATGCGAGCCGAGTTTCAAGTATCGACACTGTCATATATATACAAAAGTACACACATAAATAAATACATATATATATATAGATATATATGTCTATATCGATAAATACATATCTCCATTTACTTATCTTGGTGGCACCACTGTGTTTGTGAATAACATTTAATTTGTTCGCATGTATCGAAATATTCGATTTGTTTTTTGTCTGAATTCTGAACTGCAATACATAAAGACATGCTACATACGTTTACAAAAAAATTCCACTGGCCAAAAAAATGAAAAAATGAAAATATGTGTCGATAACGCCAAAAGGCTGCGATTACTTATCTGTTTGCTATAAGTAATCATTCTACAACTACGAGTATTTTGATTATATTTTTTTTTTTTTTTTTTTTACGTAACTGCAGCAAGTGGCACTTGCATGCATCGGTGCAGCAACTGTTTTGTTGTTTTTGCTGTTATGCTTACGTTTTTATTAAGTAATTGTAAATAATTGAAGATAATTGTCGTTGTTGCAGCTGCCGTTGCTGTTGTTATTATTATTTGGTACCGAACTGCCAGCCAGCCCAGCCAGCATGAATGAAATAACTACTTTGACTACGAGTCGAGATTGGGCTTGGCCTAGAGAGCAACGGAGCAACAGTCGTCTATTCTACTGGTTCGTCAACTTTGTTGTGGAATGCATAAATTATATACTAAAACTAACATACATACAAACGTATGCAGTCAGAAGTCTACTGGTAAGCGCGTATTTATGTTTGTTTGTACGATTGCTAAACAACGAACTCAGTTGAGTAATTTGGTTCGACTATTACTAATCAGCTTTGTTTTGATTGCGATGTTCTAGCGTCATAACAAATATATTCATTCAACACGTCATGCAAATTCAGCATTAACTAATGAATCTGTGCATGACTGGTTGACCAACTGATACCCTGAATATGCTAAAAAAAAAAACATTAGTCAACTTCAGTGTTTTATTAGTAATAGCTTTAAAATGTTATCGATTGATAAATATCTGTATATATATTTATATATATGTAAATGTGTGTCTACATCTTTATAGCTCCGTATAAGCCTGAGTTCCAATGACTACAGGGTATAAGTACAATACAAATACACCCCTCGAACGTTGCAGTTCTAATTATGCCAAGTTCAGGTGCTAAGTGGATAGTGATCACGTGACAAGGCATATTCGTCATTTAAATTGATTACTAATTAATTATAGTGCTCCGTGGCACAATTTGTTACAAGCCTTTGATTATATCTCTGATGTGGCGATTATCATGCAGAAAGCCGTCAAGTGCTTTAGTTACCGATTGTTGTCGCGTTGCAATTTATGGTCGTAAGACAAATAAAAGCAATTGTCGCTCTGTGGGATTCGGGTTAATGCAATTAATTGTACAACTTGATGTACGATCGGATCGTTTCCAATTTCAATTTCAATTCCAATTCCAATTCAATTGAATTGAAGCAAACGGCCGATCGCCGATCGAACAGAATACACTTGACACTTGTAAGACATTTGATGAATGCCTTTGCCATTTGACAAATGTCGCTCATTCCGCTGATATTGTATTATTTTTAGTTTTGTTGTTGTTGTTATTGTTGCTACTGCTGTTATTGTTGTTAGTTATGTAAGCACACTTGCAAAACGTGGCCAAAATACGCCCACCTTTTGATACAGCCTAGCATTTTGCCAAGGTTCTCTAATCAGCAGCACCTTGACTGTGTGAGTTGTGCGCTTATCAGTGGCGCGATACGCAAAACGAATGGAAATGAGAGTGCGAGTATTTGCCAGCCAGTTAGTATTTACTCAGTTTTGGCTTATTGCAGTACTGCTGTATGTCACAAGGACAGCGATCCAGTTAGATTGGAAAATTTGCGCATTTTATACTGTTATCACAGTCGATTGCATAACGCACACAAGTCAAGATTGTGGCGACTACGTCGACAATTTTAATGACAGCTAAGAGTGCTCGTATAAATCCATAGTTTGCATATCTATATTATTAAGATTATCTCCTCACTGTAGAATGAGCGATATAGTTTGATATTTATGAGTGCGCAATTAGCTGTGAGTAAAGTACACTTTTGCCAGACTTTACGAGATCACACTTTAATTATGTCTATATTAGGTATATATTTATATCTATATATATATATAGGTTTATATAATGCAACCGTGAACATTAACAGTTATGACCCAACAACGGATTCAAGTGTTTTCTTTTCGCTAAGCCTACGGCTGTGATTTATGTTTTTCAAGACCAGGGGCTGTTTGAGTCATATGACCTTTGTTTGTAATTTTGAATACATATTTAAAATTACCAGAGTTGCATATTCGTTGTCCACTCAGTTATTTGTTATGACACATTGAGTTAACACAGAAATTGTATACGTTAACACCTTACAAAATAATTGCGATTCCAAACAAATTTTCAAGGAATTATAATCACTAGTTTAAATCAGTTTAGCCGCAGACAGACTAACATCAATGTTGGTTGTTAGCTTATAGCTCACCTATAAATAGACGAGTTGTGTGCATAAGCAAATTAAGGTTTAGTTGCTGATTAACTTAGTTCGCTTAGCAACGCTGACAATGACAACTTTTCAGATCGCTCTCCAGCTCTGATTGTTGCTTAAGTGAATGAACTGCGTCTGCTAATCTCCGCTAGTTTCTGGTTTAGATAGCCCAAAAAAAAACAAAAAAACTAGTTTGTGGTTGTTGTTGGCGCTGCAAGGCAACTATTTTTACATTTGTTTATGAACAAATGTTGCTACAAAAATACACACACAAAATATAAGCAACAAAAAAAATGTACAAAAAAAAAACACCCATTCTGAGAACATTTTCAATTAGTTTGATCTCAATTGATATTACCTTGAAAGCGAATTCAAAAGAGCAAAAGAGATCGACCGAATCGAGAGAGGGAAAGATAAACATATAGGGAGCGAGAGAGAGAGAGACAGAGGGAAATAGAGGGAGCAAAAAACGTGCGCACGGCGGCAAAACCAACAACAGACAATAATAATTCGCACAGTGTTTTGTTGTACAACTGCAACAACAACAACAACAGCAACTACAAAAAAGCGCAAAACTTACGTGTTAGCTTTTCCTGGCGGAAATACGCGAAACACACACACACACACACATGTGCGGCACTTGAATATCATAGAAAATCAGCAAACAGTAGCACACACACATATACACCTACTCACACTCACACACACCCAAGTCAGGCACACGCTGTTACGTACTAATCTCGGCCATCAACAAGTGCAGCAACAACAACAACAACAGTTGCTACACACACTACACTAATACTCAGTATTACACATCTAACTGTGGGTGGCCAAAACCTTACGGAAATGGATTGCAAAATGACAAACACCCATACCAGCCCCACCCACCCCCCCTTTTCTAGCACCTAGCCCCCACACAAAATCACGTGTTGTTATTGCGGCGTGTGAATTTCATGTCGCACGTTTCATTATTGAGTGTCAGTTTTAGTTAGTTCTACTTTTTTTGTGGTTTTCTTTTCGACTTGAGCTAAACGAGAAATGCAAACAAAATTCCTTGGCTGCACCCCTTGACCAACCAACCCCTGCCTGACCTTAATATACAATTTGTTGCCGTTTGTAGCTACCGCAATTTTTTGTTTGGCATGCAATTTTTTTTTTGCACAATAGACGGCGACAACGACGACTACGACTACGACAACGACGACGAGCAGCGACCCACGCGCAATGCACCAATTGGCATTTTAATAAGCCAAATTGAATAGTTTCTGTTGTTGTTGTAGTTGTTGTTTTTGTTGAGGCTGCTGCTGCTATTGCTGGTTATTCACAATATTCGCATTGCACTTGCTCTGGGCCCGACAATTTGAATAAAATCAATGCGAGATGCTTGAAGCGTGAATCATAAATCAACTGCCGAGGCTCCCAGCTGGAGCGTGAGGTAATCAGCAGCAGCAGCAGCAGCAGCACCAACAGCATCATCAGCAGCAACAATGGACAATTGCCTCACAACAGCAGCAGGCAGCAGGTTGGAAACGCTGCCAAGCTGGTGAAAGGTGCCAAAGCCGTAAGTTGGCTAATGACACGAGGTCTTTACTTGGCCAACTTACAAAAAATTTTGTATGTACAGCGCCTGCACAACTGTATTTCATATAAAAAAGTAAAAATAAGCCAAAATTCACAGTGCGCTTCATCCTAATAGCGCACGTTGCATTTATAAAATAATTAATATAGCCTCCAAAGATCAAATAATTAAATTCCACAAGAGTTTTATTCCATTAATTCTGGGTTTTGATTTTTATTGAAAGCAGCAACTATTTAATTGTTTTAACTATTTAATAGTTTATCAATGGGGTTTAGACAGTTTGACAGTGTAAACTGGGCTAACACTATGAGCAGCATTGTATATTGTATTTATATTGAAGTCGCCTCCAATTCGAATTCGTTTCGTGCATTTGAAATTGCGTTTTGAGCCCTGCTATCGCCGTTTGGAATTCGTGGCGCGTAAGAGGTCAGAGCAGCGTCTAAGGTCTTGCACTCTACAATTAATCAACACACGCTTATTACAACAGTAACAATATCAAATATATAACACATACATATAGAGAAGTGTGTAAGTGTACGTAGTTTGTCTGTCTGTTGGGCATCACTTATTAGATCAAATTTAATTCAGCCGAGGAAGGGGCACACTCCTCAATGTGAGTGTAAACAACTGTCTCTGTAATTTTACGCCCTGCACTTGCCTTCAGTTTAAGCGCACTCTCTCCCGCTCGTTACCTCTTGTTGCCTGTGCTGCTGTTTTGGGGCAGAAGCGTGGCACACATTTGTCAATCTGCCGCGAGGAGTTGTCTCAGGACTGGAGTCCAAGTCCATTGTCTGGCAACTGGCGACTGACAGTTGTGCGACGCTACGCTCCAACAGCGCACGACCTGAAACTTTTGTCTCCGCTTGCTTTGTTGTTATTGTTTTTGCTGTATTGCATGTTGCTCTTGTTGTTGTTGCCGTTGTTCTTGTTGCTCTTGTTGTTGGTGTTGCTGAGGTTATCGCTGGCAGTTTTTTCTTCTTTTTTTTGTTTGTTTGTTTCTTGTTATTATATGACGCGAATAGCGCCAACAAATGTTGCCAACATTTACAGTTGTTGTTTGAACAATTGCTGGGCCATGAAACAATAGCGTAGCCTCCCCCTCGGTACCTGGCCATAGCACCCCTCTCGTCCACCCTCACACACCTGCAACAATTTTAGGCTGGCCGTCAACTCACTCAACTAAATAAATTATACAAATAATAATGAGACAGCAATTGTTTAAAAATAACATCAATTTCCATACGCTGTCCGCAAGGTAATTATACTGAAAAATGCTATAAAACAAAAATAAAATAAAATGAAATACCCAATGCATAAAACAAGTCGCACCTGACATGCTCTCCCTCTCTCTCTCTCTCTCGTTCTGCCTTGAAAAGTACAATGATCGAATCTACTGGAAAATTATCTAGTTGAGTTGAATGATGATGCTGTGGCAAACAAGTAGATAATTATTATTTGGAATGATTTCTTATTTGATATGCAAATGCTCTTTTTCAAAGAAATCTGACCTACATATTTATGTCTGCATATTTACATTGCCTTTAATATAAGCTGCATGTAAATTTCTTATTGCATTCCACAGCACATAGCGCATAGTTAACATGCTCGCATTTTTCCCTTCCCGTTGTTTGTCTGGCTGGGTGTCTGGCTGTACATAGTACATGACCATTTCAGAAATAAATGCGTATTGTGAAAGAAAGCAACACCGAATAAGTCTCTGTTATCAACATGCATTTTCGTTATGACTCAGCAGACGGCATATTGAGAAGAAACAATTGTGCTACATGGAAACGTGGCAAACGCCGATCTGGTCAGCGCATTGCGCACCCAGTGGGTGGCAACAATAACAAGAACAAATGGAATGCCACGCAGCAATGCAGGACACAAATCTTGGCGTATACTTAAGAAGAATGCGTGTAATGTAAATAATACATGCATACATATTTATGTATGCATGCATGTGTGTCAAACTATTCAAACTTTCAATGTATTGCACAAAAGAACGAAGGCAACAAAGTGCAAGAGCAAGAACAAGAGCGAGCGAGAGGAGGAGACAAAGAAGCGGCAAAGCGGACCAAAACAAAGGCAACGATAACGCCGACACGAAACGATGTTTTTATAAATATACACACATACACACAAACTCGCACACACACACGCAGTACTCCCGCTTCTTATCAGAAGGGGGCGAAACGCTGCTGAGATGCGACCGCGGCTGCTGCTGCGGCTGAACAAAGAAAGAAGAAGTGTATACACACTGTGTAGTAGTTCACCCACACACACACAAAAATTCATACATACATACACACACACACATACATATACATGTGTATTTACAGTAGCCGCTTGAAAATTACAACTCTGACTTTACATTCAAAAAGTCAACTTACGATTTTAAATTTCATATTTAGTACAAGTCATTTGAACTACCACTTAAACATTTTTTATGTCCACTTTAAATTTCAAAAAGTAGCAATTAGCGGAGGCTCACTGTTTGCATGTATGTTTGTGCATACATTTAAAATAAATATAGAAACTTTTACCGTTGCACTTACCCCAACATTTACCGTTGCACTCAAATGCTGCGCAATACGATTGAGAAATTTCCTGAAGGACGAACGACGCATCGCACGTGCATGTTTGTTGCTGTTGTTGTTGCTACTCGTATTGTTGCATTGACCAATTGTGTGGTTCCCGTTGCCCATGGGCGCATCGGAGGCCGCCGCTGCCTCGTAGCTGTTGAGGGATACAATGCTGCCGCTGCGACCGCGTCCACCGCTGACACAGGACGAAATGGCTGTGCTGCTGCAGCTGCTACTGCTGCTGACGTTGGCGTTGCCGGTTGCCGCTTCTGCTGGTGAGCCGGCTGAGGAAGCGGCGATTGTCTTGAATTTGCGTGACCAGCGAAACGGATTGCGTGGCATGGAGAAGGCGCGCCGTATCTTTTTGGCGGCATTTGTGGCCATCGTGGATGCCTGGGCGGCAGGAATGATTACCACTGTGGCATGTGTGGGCAGCGTTTTTGACTTTAGCTCGCTGATTTGCGTTGGTGTTGTTGCTGCCTCTGCTTCTCTTGTTGCGATTGTTGTTGTTTTAGTTGTTGTTGCATTGGCGTTGGCGTTGCTGTGGGTGGCGGCCGCTTCTGCCGCTGGCGTTGCAGCGACAGCGACATCGTTTTGTTGTTGCACTTTCGTTCCCATTCTCGATGCTTCAACAATTCGTCACATAAAGTAATTGCCTCGTTGCTTATTTGTGTATAATTTTGTAAATCACGTTGCGACTATAAGAAATTGACTTTTTAGCATTAGATTTCACTTTCTTTTTTCTTTTTTTTGGGCGCACTTTATTCCGATTTTTTCCTTCGTTCGTTTCGTTTGTCTGCTCGACTGCTGCCTTTCGTTGCGCGAACACTGTGGAGATGCGTTGGAAAAAATGAGCTGTACACTCAAATCCTATGTTTTCACTGTATTACCGCCTATTTATGCACTTAAATTTTAGTTTTTTTCCGCAGAAAAAAAGTCGTGTGCTATCCGCGTCCAACCCGTTCCAATGTTTTTTTCCGAATATAAATGTTAAGTAGATGGTGATGTTACCACGAATGTTGTGCGACTGTTGAACTCAAATGGTACGGTTAGCTATCGCACGAAACCGCCTATCGATCAAATGGCTAAGCGACCCTAAATTATATTTGACTGCCGGAGATGCAGCCTCTAATATTTACTACGGCCACACTTCGTTGTTGAAAATCCATCTGGCAACATCTGTCTTGCAGCTAAATTTTAAGCAGTGGCAATGTTGGCTCCGTGGCTTGCAAACGCTGACTGCTATACAATTAAAATATGTACTAAAAATGTATTTCTATCTTACGTTACATTTGGCTACGTTACAATTGCAAATATGTTATTACGTTGTTACGCTATGATTGATTTTATTAAGAATTTATTTCCAAGCATTTATGGAATGTAATGCAAAGATTTGGAAACCTAAAAAGTATTTGACTTTCACTGTTAACCCCGTCAGTCGTTAAGTGCAATTTACTGTTATTAGAGTTCCCCAGCTGAGCTGCAGTAAATGTAAAACTTTTTGGTATTCATGGTTTCAGCATTAACGACTCCAATTATGGCAGCATTTTATTTCATTTTACTTTATTAGCTCTTAGCAGCAGCCGCAGCCGCAGTAGCAGAGGCAGTGGCAAGGCGACGTCGTCGCTAGCAGCTTGTTGGAGGCGTGTCTGCTTACAAAATGGTGCAATGGCTCCACAGCCCAACAGCCAATCAGCAGGCCTCCACTGGCAGTGAGTCGACGCAGTGAGAGCAAGCAAGAGAGAGTGGGAGGGAGAGAGCGCTCACTGTGAACACTCTCCAAACAGCTTTTCAGCTGCTGCTGCTGCTGTGAGTGTGTGAGAGAGAGAGAGAGGGAGATTGGGTGTTTTTCTTATTTTTTTGGGTGGCGCATAAAAATGGCCGTCGACAAAATGCTCTAAAAGTCACAATTATAGTCACTTATTCATTGCGGTATATGATGCAAACAACGATGATGCTGCCGCTACCGCTAACGTTGAAAATGCTGTTACGTTGCTGCTGGCGTTGCTGCTTTTACCGTTACCGTTACAGGTGCGGCGTCGTCGTGTTTAATCAAAACGAAAACAACAACAAACAGAGTTGGATTTGTTTTTTCTCCTTTGACGTTGACTGAGTTGAGTTAACAGCAATTAGACGCCTCAGCTTGACTTTATTGCAAGTTTATCGCCTGGAATGTTCACCTCCGACCCCTAATCCAATCCGTTGCTCTGCTTGCGTTGCGTTAATTGTTTTGCTCATGGGGTTGGCCTCTGACATTAATTGGTTGTGTTGCGAGCCAATTTGGCGTTGGGAATCGAGTAAAAGGCGCAAATTGATTGCCCTGCGGTTTTAATCGATGCACATTCATTCCAAATCACGCACATTTATCACCCACGCACTGCCCCCTGCCCCTACGCCCATGTTGCACATCTGCGCCGTTTATAATTGCCAGCAATTGCAATTAACGTCAATTTCGCACACAGAGAGAGAGAGAGAGAGAGAGTGATGAAGAGAGGGGGGTGAAGAGAAATTGTTGTCTTTTTATGTTTCACGCTAAAAACAAGCGTTTCTTTCTTTTAACTCTTAGACAACTCTTACTGCACAGCAACCCCTTATATAAGCGAGATTTGGTTGCGTGTTTGTTGCGAAATATTGTCAGCGTTTTTTTTCGCATTTTACCTGGCAATTGTCGTATTGACTTCATCAGCAGTTAAGCGGAAATTAGTTGCTGTTTTTTAGCCAACGGATTGGCAAGAGGTAAAAAGGATACGGATAGGGATTGGCATAGGGATAGGGCTAAGGAAGGCTGCCTTTTTTGCTGGAAATTCTGGCGTAGGGTTATGAAATTTTACGTAAGTTGCAAGCAGCATGCGTCAAGGTCCTGGCCGGAGACAAAAAGGGTGCTCAAAGGATTTAGCTTGAATCGTAAATGCAATTTTGCATTGTTGTTTATGTAATTTTTTTGGCATGGCTCGGCAGGCGCAGCCCATAATAATTGTGCATAATCAACGCATAATCCTCGCATAATCTGCACAATTTGCCAAGAAAATAAAAAACACTGGAAAAAAAAACAAGAAAAAAGGCAGAGGAAAAGTTTTTTGTTGTTGACTTTTTAGCCTTGACGTCCAAATGGCCAAATGGCCAAATCCTTGGCCAAATTCATGTTGTTGTTGGTGCTGCTGGACTAAGTGACAGGTATGGCGGGCAGGATTTGGTGCACACGCCCCCGGTTACGGCTCCGCCTGAAATAGGCGCAGCAAATCGCCAACTTAATTGCCAGCAATTCTCAAAACAAACGAAAACAAACAAATAAACAGAGCAACTGCAGCAGCAGCAGCATCCTTAACTTGGTGCTCGGATTTGGTTGAGGCCCTGAACAGCCGATTGACTTCTGCGGATCATCTGGAGTAATCGGAGTTAATCCCGTTAGTTGCAGGCGCAACCCGTTCGCTTGCCGGATTAGGCGCAGACTTAGTCCAGAAGTCAGCGCAAATGCGAAAGGATTAAGCACATCTCAGGACGAAAGGGGCGTTCCCTCTGCTGCTGCTGCTGTTGCTGCTGCGTGGCCGGTGCAGGTCAAAGTCGGTATCCTCGGCGGTTTTCCGGCTGCGGGTAACGCCCCGAGACGACGCCCTAATCCGTTTACGCCTCGAAATTAATGCAAACATTTAGAAGGATTATCAGCGTGGCCTGGAAAAGGGGTGACGACGTTGCCAACGGGCAGCGGGCAGCGGCCGGGTATGCAAATTCATAGTTCTCCCGAAACTGGCCGAGCTGGTCGCGAGGAGCAAAGAAGAAGAGTTGTGGGCTGTCATAAAAGCATGATAGGATTGATAATTCGCCGCTACTTGTTGTCCATTCTGTGAGCATTGTGTGCAGCAAGGATTTGGCACTTGGCTGCGGGCAAAAACTGCCAAAAATTGGCAAACCGTTCAAGCTGCGAACAGGTCAGAGGTCAAGCGTATCAAAAGCAATGGCACAATTATGTGTTTCAATGGAAGTGATTAGAAGCAGCGATTAGAGCCAAAGAGTTGAAAATATTTGTGGATTAGAGTTGGACTTAGGACAGGCCAAAAAGGACACACACACACACAGACACATACATACATATTGTCATACATTTGTATAAGTTAGAGTCAAGGGCAGGAAATGCAGGACTCTGAATTTCCGCAGCGTTCAAGTGGATGCTGCTGGAAGCTACTTAAAACTCAATTAGCAGGCTTCAATTGCAAGGAGCTTGTGGCGCCACAGAGCCCACCAGGGCAGCCAGGGTACAAGCCGCAGCAACATAAAAGATACAAAGGCACTAATAAATAAATATGTATCTCGATATATGGAGCACTAAGTGTTTGCTGTGGCCATGTCGAAGTCATCACAAAACTGTGAAGTGAACGAGCAATTATGTTGTCGTCGTCGCTTTGATCTGCAGCCACTTACAACATGCATCTGTATCTCTAACTGTATCTGCATCCATGGCAATATGTGTCCGTATCTGCATCTGTATCTGTGCATCTGTTTGCGGGCGCTCGAGTTGATTTCCTTGTTTAAGCATTTTTTAATTGTATGCTAATTGATTGCATTGTCAATAGCAGCAGCAGCAGCGGCAGCAAACGCATCCATAAGATACTCAGCTACTCAGATACTATTTTGGGTTGCGCAGTTCCGGAACAGACATTTAAATGGCAGCTGCTTGGCGGATTTTTTTTTTTGGTTGGGGAGTCGATAAAAACGCTGCTGAAATTTTGTGTTCATTAAAAAAAAAGCAGATATAGAAATTTGAAGATACTTTTACAGTTGGAGATTAGCGGAAAGCGCTTAGCGTTTTATTGCCTGCATTTGGGCTCGGCGCGAATATCGTAAAATGCTTAATCCGGCCTGAAATTCTGGCTAAGATGTCGCGATTTTTAGCTGCCTAAAAAGGACAGCCGCAAAACAGGCAAAAGCAGCAGCAGCAGCAGCAGCAGAAGTCAAAAATTGCCTGCGAAAAAATGCCAGCAGTGAGCCAGAAACAACAGCAAAAACAACGATAATAAAAGGTCGAAGGTCACGGCTGCTGTTAACGTAACAGGCAACACGGCCGTACAGGGCATGGCGGCTGTCTAATGGGCGTGACCGCTGCATCAATTAATCTGCGTAATTTGCATGTGGATGCTACTTCGAATGCATCTGTGCTTCCATCCGAGTCGTGTCGGCTCAGTTCAGTACAACTAATCGCTCGAATCTTCAATGGAATTCGCGCCGGCGAACACTATTTGATGTTGAAGTTGTTCTCCAGATTTGCATCCTGCGGTTTTCCACGTAGCAATCCAACTCCTTCAATTATGCGTAACTTACATAGCCATGTGCCAATGTGTTCCTTACAGTCTTAAGATCTCTCCAAATTTTCGAAAAATATATTTGAATTATACAGAACATAATGCAAGCTATTAGGGATTAAATTTATTATTTCCATTCAATTTAAGTTGCTTAAATGTTATTTAACTAAATAAATTTACGTAAAGTCCACAAAATTATAGATTAAGTTACATTTTTTAAGAGTTTCATATTTCAAAATATATGTAAAAATAAAATATTCAAGTTTTAGGAGCAAATAGAAAATATATTTTGGAACTTGATATGATATTTGTTTCATTTTTATGTGTGTATATAGAAAATACTTGAAACTTGGCAGATATTCTGTGATTATAGTAAAAAATGCAAATTAATTTCAGCCCTTCTTTGAGTTCCCTGGGGAAATCACTTATTCGATACAGAAATGTTTCCAAATGTTTCCCAATCCCATCTTCAACTTATTTCCACTTTAGTTTGTTTTTTGTTTGTTTTGGTAACCTTGTAAATAATCGTTATATCACACATTATTTCCCACTCCGTTTTCCTAGTGACTTTTTGGCCATTGCATTGTTTCACTTCTTACTTTTTTAGGCCAATAATAAAAAAATCATTTCTGGCAACGTTGTTTTGATCTTTTTTATGATGAGCTCAGAGCACAATTGACATTTTCGAAAGTCAGTTCTAAAAAAATATTTCGCGCACCGCAGCGAGTCAATTTTTGTTGTATTTATTATTTGAATAGCTCCTAAAACGGCAAGGTCAGTCAAGGATCGTTGTTCCGCTTCCGAATTCTGCGAAAATATAAAAAAAAAATCTGCACTGCAAAACCTGAAAAACTGAAAACCTAAAAATCTGAAACTAGAACTAGAATTCCAATGCAGTTTTTTTATGCCACCTTAATTTTTATGGCCTAAAAAACAGAACCGAAACCGAAACCGAATATAATCGCTGCCATTTGTTTGCCCATAAAAATCGCTAGGTAAAAAGGCCAAAAGCCAAGACAAAAAAGCAGAAAATGCGAAAAAGGACATTGGCTAGGATAAGGCGCACATTCAAAAACAATACGCTCGAAACAAGGATCGTTGGTGAACGAGCCGCCGCCACGTGAAAATTTCATAAAAACTGATTTCATTTTTTAGAATCAGTGCGCGAATCGACTGCAACTGCAACTGCAACTTCAACTTCGACTTGGACTCGAAGTCAAAGTAAAAATCGGGCCCACTGCGGCTTTACGATGGCCATTAAAGCCCTAAAAAAATAACGCGAAAAAAACGAGCGCTGTAAATCATGAAGGAAAATAAAATGAAGAAGTGAGCGAACTAACAGAAGGCAAAACATGTCAGTAGATGCCAAATAAAGCCAAATAAAGCCAAATAAAGTTGAGGGCATTTCCTTGCGGCTCTGACTTTTTGAGCAGCAAAGTCAAACCGCAATAAAATTGACGCGCTCAAATGCGCAGGGTCGGTAAACAGGACCTGGACCTGGACCTAAACCTGGACCTCAACCTGGCACTGGACCAGGACCAGACCCAGGAGCTGGAGAATAGTTCTCGTCACTTGTACTATATATAGTACATAATGTATGCTTACTCACATCACATCCCTGTCTGTGTGTTTTGGTTGGGCTCTCGTCATGCGCATTACATGGCAGCAGCCACAGCCCAGTCCAGGACTCTCTGTGTGGCACGTTCCACAGCAGGCTGACTGTGCTGGCTACTCGCCACACCAGTGATTGCCGCAATCATTCTAGTTTCATTATCTCAGCTGCAGATTTATTGTCCTCCCCTCCTCGACTCCTACTGCTGACCCAAACTCCGAATAGCCGCAGCATCTATCAACAGCAATTGATTTTTATTTCGCTTTATTTTACCAACCCTAATGCTCTGCGCCCTCTCTCCCCCACCCTCTGCCTCTGCCACCCCTCTTCACTGACTGGTCAGATTTTATGGCAATTTTGGTTTTCTGTTTTTGTTGTGATTTGATTGCAATTATCCGGAGCTTATCACACAACCCGCTTCCAATTGCATTTCTTAGCGCAGCGAATCGCATATGGAAATGTGAAAATTCACCAAAATTGCTGACATCATTTTCCTACCCCCCCTACCTCTGAATTGGCATTTTGTTTTGGCCCCGTTTCGATTGTTCGCGATTATCAGATGTTAATATCCATGAAAATGATGAGACCAACAGAAAATGCTGCAGACGCAGTCAGATAAGCGGCGCATGGTCCCGTTAATGGACAGCGTGCAAATTGGCCAACTGCCAACCGAGGAGACACACATCCCCTCACACCCCCTCACATCGCCCATCGCCAGAGCAGCCCAATCAAATTATAATAAGTTGTGTCTATGAATATGGTTTATGTTCATGTCTGATTCACAGACAACGACAAACTACAAACGAGTGACTAATTGACCAACAGACTCTCTGATTGTTTGACTGACCGATTGACTGACTGACTGACTGACTGATTGAATGACTGATTGAGTAAGTGACAGATTGGCTCGCAAGCTGTGTATGCTGTGCTGAATGTGTGAAATTATTTTGTGCGCCAGCATCATCAATTTACAAAGATGTTTATTCATCCGTTTTGGGCCAACAGCTAAACGTGGTCGTCTGTTAATGTATGTGCGTGTACACGTATGTGTATATGGAAACAGCAAATGGTTACTAAAACCAACCAAAAAAACAAACAAAATTCAGAAAACAATACTAAACTCAATTGGCATCTGCATAAAATATCATATGCGCGATAAAACCAAACACTGACCAACAAAATCATTTCACTAACCTTTAACATTTACAGATTTATCTGAGTTTCCCCAAAACACAAGTATTGAATTCATAAAATCCATTTGAAAACCAAATTCTGATTGTGTTGTCGAGTGCTTGAATTGTGATTGGGTGTTAAGCTCTGTTACTGTAAGCAATGATGCAAAAAATGAATGGGACAACTAACCGACTAAGCCCTGGGAATGAAGCCAGTTGTATAACACACTCACACACACACACAAAGATAGAGGGCTCAGATCTTGCCGATCTGTAAGCGGTCACTCCCTAGATGGGACTGTGACTGAGACTGTGACTGTGCCATGATCACTTTATATTCATTGACACTTAGTGTGAATTTCGTACATCATAAAGTGGAGTGGAGCAGGGGGGAGGAGTGATGCAAAGCTGTGTAAATGTGGATATCTAAATTGCGGTCGCCTGGGCACACAAGCCGCCTTTTGTGCAAATGCCGACGGTGCCCAAAATACCAAAAGCAAAAAAGAAAAAAGAGGCAACACACAAAAACCAAATGTTTTGTTGCTGTTGGGAAAGTGGGCAACGGCAGCCCAGCAGACAAACAGTCAGCCAAATGATGGCCATAAAGCCAAGTCAAACACTGGGCCGACAGAGCGAGGTGCTAATTCACTATTAAAAGAAATCAGAGAAGAAACACACACAACAACAACAAAAACACAGCACACAACACACATACGCCAAAGAAGCACAGCAGAAAGACATGAAATGTAAGGAGTAGGGTTTTGATTTAGGGTCTGCGGTAGGGGTAGGCCAAAGGGGGAAGGCTGGTCTCAGCTGCGCTCAATTTCCCACTCATCATCTCCATCTCTCACGCATCATCGCGGCGACTGCGCACCAATAAAACTTAATATTGTTTGTACATCGCACACAGGCAGCAGACAGCAGGCAGCAGGCAACAGTGAGGGGGTGAAGATGGAGGGGGGGAGGGGGGAACTTGAGCTCCATAAATGCGTATGGGCTGGGCCTTGAAGCTATTGAATTATGCATTGTTTTGTGTGTTGATATCTATGCTGCTGCCGCTGATGTTGCTGCTGTTGCTGCTGCTGCTGTTGTTGTGGGAGAAGTTCTCATGAAGTGGTCGCCATTCATTCGAGTGCCAAATGCCATTGATTGAACGCAATAAAATCGACTCACAGCTGGAATTAGATATAGCCGCCTAATTGATAATAATACCACATTTATATTGCTTATACACCGAATTCTGTTAGCCAACTCGCTGTCCCCTTGGCAGGCCCAGGTTGTCTGTTGCCTGTTCTCTGTTTGCTTGCAGCTGCTGCTTAACAGATTTCACTCGCTAATCCAAAGCAATTCGCTGGTAATTCGCATGTCTCTAAATCGCTCTCACTCGCTCTCAATCGCTCTCTCTCGCTCTCACTCGCTCACTCTCGTTCTATTTTTTATAGCGCATAATTTTTCAATAAACCTGCTTGATGATGTTTTCTGCAACTTAATCCCCACATGATTAATTATCAACAACAACCTGCAAATCGGGGCCAGTCACACCCCTAAACAGAAATTAATCGAGTTGTTTACCCCCGCCCTGACACGCCCCTGCCCGCACTTGAGGCCAAACGTTCCGCTTCCGCTTTTTAATTTACTGTGCTGTGCGCGCCCGCCAGTCCCAGCACCAAGGTCCCCAGGGCAGACTCAGAGTTTTTTGTATACCCTGTACATTTTTTTTTGAAATGGGTATCATGAATGCTCTTGGTAAGAAGTGTCGTTTTAAAAACATATCGATAATTATCGATTTTTTTGCGATAGACATAGGACATCTCCGATTTTGTTAAGTATTTAAGAGCTGTCGATTAATTTCTTTTAGTATAGCAACTTCATAAAAATCATATTTATTTTTGTGGTTAACTACGGTCAGTTAAGGGGTAACCAGATAGTCGTCCACACTCGCGACGAACACTCCTGCGTGTTTCTATTTTTATCTCCTTGGTCTGCGCGTATCTGAGCATTATCAAATCATAAAATGTTGCCACTTGGCTGCATCCCCCAAAAGAGTCGAAAGGGGTGCCCGAACATTTTTTATGCGCTGTCAAAACATGTTTTGATAGAGCGCACACACAAGCACACCATCACACACAGATACACACATACACATGCATATTGTATCTATTTAAGGGTTCGCTGGATTTGCTGGTGTTGATAAGCTAAGCAATTGACACCCTTTTCGTAGCCAGGCAGTTGAGCAATTTGAAACACATGTTTTGGTCCTGGCAATTAAATACAAATTGTGATTTTGGGCACAGTTGTTTTGTTATCCCATTTGGCCTTTTTGGCTTTCTAGCTTTTGCATCACTTGTGCCCCTGGGTGTCCTGTGTATCCTGTGTCCTTGTGCCTCTGATGATTTCTCAATTATGACAATTGGCGACAAACAAACAAACAAACAAAGAGACAGAGAAACACACGGCGACAATTAATTAGCCAACACTGATACGCATTGACAGGCTATGGCTATTGAATGCAACCTGACGCGTGGCAGGGAGGCATGCCCCGGATCGGCCAGCATGCTGGCTGTGGCAAGGACACACAGTTGGCATGCACTGCGTGTGACAATCGCCCCGAGTCTCCTCGTGCTCGATTCCGTTCTCCTTGTCCTCGTTGTGCATTGCCTTAATCGCATTAATAACTGATTTGGCTTGTGCCACACACTCCTCCTCCTCTCCTGCTGCAACCTTGTGGGTGGCCCCGTTGTCGGCTCGAAGGTCACGCCGTCTTTAGGAGCTAAGCGTGTGCCACTCAATTGGCCATAGTTTCTAGGCTCGAGGTCAATCAGCAGGCTCCGCAAAATGTGCAATTCAAGTTGCAGCTGCAGCTGCAGCTCTCTCTCTCTGAGGGATAAAGGATTCTCCACATGATCCATAAAATTGTCAGCATATTAAATGCGCGTCAGCAGAACAGGTAAGTCCTCTGCAGCTGTGAGTGCCCTACTTTTTAAGCATCGAACATTTTTCCATCGACTTGCAAAACTTTTCTATACATTTTCAAAAGATGAAATATTTTTTTTAAAATTATTTTAAATGTATATTTCGCTTGTTTGAAAGTATTAAATAGTTGTTGCATGTATTATTTAAATATTTATAATTTTATTTTGGTTTTAATTCATTTAAAATTAACTAAATTACATTTTTATACAACTGATAAATTAATTTGACTTTATGTGACTCTACACACTGAGAAAAAGAAGTCGAAGGGGGCTGGGCGGAACACAACACAACAATTAATGCTAATTTGTACAATCGATGGAGTGGGGCAGTGTAAGGGGGATGGGGTGCAGGGGAGGGGTATGTGATAAGCGCGGCTACGCCTACGCCTCAGTCTTGTAGGGCTTGAAGAGCTTCGGCCTTGGCTCCGCAATGACTGTTGTCCCCGATGGTGGCGGCGACATATCCGACGCTGGACGCTTGCCGCTGCTGGCCATAAGCAGCCCAGGAGCGGGCAGGGGGCAGCTGATGGTGTTGCCGGCGGGGGCGGAGCGCAGCGGACTGAGGCTGCGATCGAAGACCTTGGTGTGATCCGAGCCGACGGGACTCAGCGAGAGCGTCGAGGAGTGCGGCGACGATGACGATTGCAGATCCAGCGGAGGCGTATGCGTCTTTGGCACCTGCAGCTGTCCGGCATAGCTGGGCGGCATGGCGGCAGCAGCAGCGGCGGCACCCAACATTGCCGCCGGATAGCCCATGGGAGCAGCGCCCTGCATCGAATGCGAGTGGGAGTGAGGATGCCCCAGCGAATGCGGGTGTGGATGCATGTGCGGAGCAGGTGGCGCAGGGCGTGCAGGAATATGATACGGTGCATAGCGATATTGGGCATAGTGTGAATGGCCCGGCACCGGCATTGTCGGCATGCCAGTGGCCAGCATTGGATTCGCAGCAGCAGCAGCAGCGGCGGCGGCGGCGGCAGCAGCAGCTGGTGCATATGGTGGATAGGGCATGCCCACGCTATTGGCAGCCGCTTGCAGGATGGAAGCGGCGAAAGCGGGATCCGAGTAGACGGCGGCATATGGCCAGGCGACGGCGATGCGCTGGCGTTTATCCTTCATGCGGCGGTTCTGGAACCAGACCTTAATCGTCGACTCAGGCAGATTAAGTTGGGCGGCGAGCTCGCAGCGACGAGGACGCGACACATAGTTCTCCTTGTAGAACTCCTTCTCGAGACGGCCCAGCTGATCGCGTGTGAAGGCGGTTCGATAGCGACGAACCGACGGATCAGCGGGTATCTCCGAATTGCGACTGCCATTCAGCGAGTTGTCTGGACTGGACAGGCAATCTGCAATTTGGCAAGAGAGAGAAAACGGTTTGGTTAGTCAAATGTTAAGCTCCATTTCTGAGAGTGTGCTGAGAACTTACCATTTGGCGATGGTGGCGGCGTTTGTGGTTTGCCGTATTGTGTTGAGATCAGATCGACGACCAGCGGCTTCTGGTCAACGGCGCTGCTGCTATCATGATGATGGCTCTCCATGTTGTATGTGCGGTATCCGTGCATTTTGAACAGCTTTCCTTTTAAATAACTTTTTCGACTGGGCTCGAAACGGATTCGAAACGGAACTCTCGATAGAAACGATGCTGACTCTGCGATGGTTACAGCTCAAGTGTGCCTCTCTCAGCAACCCCGGCTCTCTTTTATACCTAGCTGCTGAGCAATGGCCGTCGCAGGCACTTCGCACAGCCAATCAACGCTTGCTTCGCTGTGTGCGAGTGAGATGGCGATAGTTGTTTGCCTTTTACTGTGGCTATTGCCGCTCATTCGCACTGCCTGCCGCGGTGCAATGAACGATGGTGCTAATGTTGTGGTGCTGCTGCCAGGACGAGTGCTGCTGCTGCTGCTGCTGTTGCTGCTGACTGACAATTATGCGACGATGAAGGCAATTACGATGCCGGAACAATACACATAAAAAGCAAGCAACAGCGAGGATGAGCCAAAAGCAGAAGCAAGAGGAAAAGCGCAAGAAATACGCAGACGAGCTGCAGAGCCATAATCAAGTTATCATGGAGCAGCAGCAGCAGAAGCAGCGGGAGCAACAACAGCAGCAGAAGCAGCAGAAGCAGCGGGAGCAGCAGCAGCGTTTTGCTCTCTTTGAGAACTGGCAACTGGCTGCGATTTCATATATTCATAGCGTATGAGCGAATCTTTTGTTTCGCTTGTCCGCAAGCGGGCAACGCCACGGGTGCGAACGAGACGTGAGTGGCCCCCTTAATAATGGGATTTTATCGGCTTCATCAGGCAAAAGAATGATATGGCATAATGCACAGAGACGACAACGACGACGACGACGACGACGACGATGGAGAAAGAGAAACAGCAGAAGCGCCACTGGCTGGTGGAGGTTGCCATATCGATCGATGTTGCCAGCCAAATAATTTGCTCTTTTATGAAGTCTTAATATTATGCCGCACGTTTAACGGCCTCACACTTGCCCCTTGCGGATGGAGAGTGGGCGCGGGAGTGGCTGGAGAGAGAGGGTGCTGTGTTGTAGTAGTAGCTTTAACAGTAAATGAAGTTTATCTGTGCTCATAAAACAAAAGTTTTGGACAACGCCCTCAGAGACCATCCTACGCACACACGCACACACACACACACACACACACATACGCACATGCATAAACAATGAAACACTTTTTGGGGGCGCAGTTGTTGAAACTTAATTTGAAAAGTTTCAGTTTAGTTGCGGCAAACATTTATTATGATGATATAATCATGTTGCCCAAAATGCGCAACTGTACCCAGAGAGCAGTTACTGGGCAGGAGCAGGAACTGAGGTGCTGCCAGCTTTGAAATGTTATTATGATTTTTTCTTTGTTTCTTTTTCTTTTTTGGCTTGCTTAAGTTGATACCTGCTCGGGCTTTGGAGTGGCCTAGGTTTAGGCTAGGGCAGACCAACAAAATAAAAAAAAAGGGAAAAATAACCAAAGATTTAAATCCGCTAATTATGTTGTGTAGGTATGTGAGTTTAATCCCCCTTGTCATCATTATGCGTTTGTGTGACTTTCTAATGAAAAGGCGAGCAGATCAGCATCTAAAGCCATTGGCCAAAAGTTCTCTGAGTGTGAGCCCCTTTTCTGTAATCTCTAAATCCACAAAATAAACAAATAAACAAACAGAGGCATGTGGAAACTCCGCCAGCAAAGTCGAAAATGGAGTTGAAGTCGTTTTGGTAAAGTAAAAGTTAAAGTTGAAAGTTAAACTCGTAGGTTGAGGGTAACCCGGTCGGCGGGTGAAAGACAATGCCAGGACAGCGGAATTCTGCCTAAATCACCAGCTATGAGTGAGGAAATGAAAGCAAAACTAGAGCAATGACAGCAAACAAAACACAGCATGGTTCCAAAACTGCACATCCAATTCCGAGCTCGAGTTCGAGTTCGAGTTGAGACGATTGTTCAAGATGCTGCAATAAAATCTAACTCGTATCCGCAGGCGAAAGTGAAACTGTTGAGAAAATGTTCAAATTTTAGAGAGAAATGGAAAATAGAGTAATTATGTCGCTGATGGCAAAACGGATTAACGCACAGGATTCTGGACCAGTCAATGCCGAGGAGAACCCTTGGAAAAACGATGTGGCTGAAAACCTTCGGCAACAGCATTTCAGTCTCAATTTCAGCCTCAACTTATTGTTATGCATTACTAAGTAACTCTCCCAGTCGCTGTTGTTGTTGCTGTGAGTTAGTTAAAATTATTGGGTTATATTGCGCGGCAATTTGCATTAACTCGCCGAGTGCCTCGACTACCTGCTCATCCACAATCCCGACTAGCCTGATCTGGCCAAGTCGATGTTGCAGCCCAAGTCCAAGCCTTGCCCAGTGCTTGCCCCTTGGCGAACCCTACCCACAACCTTGCCTATTGTGCATTGAGGCGCTTTTGTTTCAAGCCGCTCGCAGAATGAGCAACCTTTCTTTCTGGGCCCAAAAGCAAATAAACGCGACACTGCGGCAGCGACAGTAAATACCCTTTATGGCGGCTCAACCAGCGAACAGCAACATGCCAGTTACCAGCACCTTTAACCTTTCACTTTAGTTGCTCAGTTACCTGATGCTGCTGACCCTACCCGATCACCGCGAGCATTGTCGCGATTTGAACACTTTCGGCATCATTGGCATGGCCCAAACCTCAATACCTGGAAGCCCTCTTTGTGATTGCTGTTGTTGCTCCTTTGCTCTTTTATTGGCATTTTGCGCTCACAAAGCGCCGATCTCGCTGATTATGCTGATTATGGAAAGTACACACACACACACACACACCTATACACAACAAAACACACACACAAAAACCAGGCAATTATAAAATAGATTCATTTTATCCAATATTGACAGAATCTTCTTAATATTTGAAGCCAGATTTCGCAATAAAAAATTCATTTTTAATTAGACTCTTGAAACTTAAATAGATAAGAAACAAAAAGAGATTTCTTTATATATTTATAAATAAAAATTGAAGTGCCTATATAATATATCTACTCTTAATTGTGAAAAAATACAATATTCTTAAAAAGTAGATTAAAATTGAATCCATTGAATATTTAGTTTCCAGGCAACTAACAACCATTAGCTAAAAACTCACAATTGGCGGAGTGCTATCGATTTTGGTAGATGCACAGTTCGAAAGATTTACGATCGTTAACAAATGGGCAAAGAAATGGACACGCCCTAATAAAAATATGGCTGGATGTCGAGAACTGTGTTAAAAACACTGAATTATGGCCACAATTAACAGGTAAGTAGAGCAGCAGAGAGGCTATAGCTCTATGGCCATATCTGTATAACCTTGTGAGAAAATGGTTCAGTGAGTTTTCGTTGTTTTCCACTGTTTTTCCAGCGATCGTAAAAACCCGTGAAGAATTAAAAAATTAGAGCAGTCGCATAGGCTTCGGGGAAAAAAACTAGGGCAGCGAAAAAATTCATAATGGAAACAAAAAACATTGATCTACTTTCCTAATACGGTCCTCGGAATGCACGACAGGACACGGCCGATTTTCCGCGAAGCCTCAGCAGCGATACGCAGCCCATAAAAATCTGCATATACTACCATAATTTTTGAACCATTTCTTTGCCACACAAAAACAATGAACAAACCGGGACCAAAACGTTGCAGCCATAAATTGCAGACACAATTTTTGTCGTTGCCACAAACAATGCGAAACGGGACCAAAACGCAACAAGGACCCACGCATATTTTTTTCCAATATTTTTTTGAATTGCGGCAAATAAATACAAATATTTAAAAGCAACATGCAAAACTTGGTGCAGCGCAGCACATCTGGCATAAGCAGCGACTACAAATCCTTAGAGCCATTGGATCATGTTTATTCCCAAGGTAATCATCATATCATTTTCAAGCTTAAGTTAGTTTTAAGTTAATTATAAATATTACAAATTAAGCTTCATCTTCTAAAAGGATTTTATGCCAGCCATCGATGAAATCTTTGTAGGCTTGTAAATATAACTATAACAATAATTTTTTTATTGTGTGCAATAATTTTTTAATTATTTTTTATATTCATATTTTTTTTTTTATAATACATAGCAGACTGGCAGGTCACATAGACGTGAAGGACTCGCTGCTGGACTGCGGTTGTTGCGCTCCGATTTTCGCCGAAGGTGCACCAATAAAAAGGCGCGTTCGCCCAGCAACTACCTAAGGACTAAGTAAGAAAAAAAATGACACAATTTTTAGTGGAAATGCGAGCGCGCAATAAAAGAACTCACGAGGCGACGTCTCAGGACACAAGGCAGCACAAGGACTCTAACAACAACTAACTGCCGCAATTAGGACGTTTGTAGAGCAGCGAACACTGGTAAAAATGCGCACAATGGAAAAAACTCATAAAAAGAGAAACAAATCGTTTAAAAACTGGCTCGCTTTTTGTCGAGTGTCGCACAAACAAAAAAAAAAACAACAAGCGACAAACAACAAGAGGCAGCTACAATTGAGCCAAATAATTAGGTGAGCCATTGTCGGATATTGTGTGGTCGCATAATTAGTGGTTTCTTTTTTTTAGACCCGACACCAACACGAAACTGCTCCGATTCTGAATGTTGAATGAGTGAGTAGAGGCACCAAATGATAACAGAAAGATATCTGTGCAACGCGAGTTGCTGCAGCATGTGTTGAGTTGCAAGCATTTATAAATTAAATGTGGATACTTTGGATAGTATAAGGATAAGGATTATGGAGTAGGCGTTTGAGCTTCAAGCGAGTCAGAAGAAATGCAGTTCTGCAAAACAAACAAGGAAATGGGAAACCCCCAAGAAACTTCAAGTTTCTTTTGGCTTATTTACTTATTTCAAAGAGCTAAAAGCATAGTCGATTCAGAAATGAAAAACAACTTAATAAATGACACGCCTTGAATCTGAACAGTTTTTCGATTACAATCACTTTTGACTCCATAAATTTGATAAACTTCATTCATTTATATAGTAGTATAGTAGGATAATTAGGATCAGCTTTATAACATTATCATTGTGGACAAATTAGGTGCGAACAGGAATATATATAAACAATATATTCTTTAGTTTATAGAAACCAAATGGAGTCAAGATATATAATTAAATACTTGAAACGAATCTGCCTTAAAGCCGAAGCAAAATCGTATCCTTCTCTGTCTCTTTTTCTGGCTACTCCTCTCTCTTTTGCTCCTTGGACTCCTTGCCATGCAAGCTAAGCAGAACCGCAATTGATCGGCTACGTTTACTATAAATACAGCGCATTGCGGTATACGACCCACTAGGGGGTTCCATGCATGGACATGGATAGACATGGATAGCCCATGCCGAGCCTGACGAATGCCACTTCAGCACTGCGAACAGCAGAAAAGCAGTGGAAACAAACAAACAAGCAGGCGACTGGCCGACACAGATTCGCCAACAAACGCTGCTGGGCATCCGCAGAAGATGTGCGCATCCACAGATCTGAGATCTGAGATCCGAGACAGAGACGAGAGTCGGTAGCCGGTAGTCCACCGCATTGACGAATCACATCAAAGTGGAACACACAAAACTCAGGGTCAAGCGCCCTGCTAACAAACATGTCAAATCACAGGACAACAGCCGACGACAAGAACCAAAAAAAAAGGCCCAAAAGGACTCGCTGGCAGACCCAAAAACAGCATCGACTTACCGCAGCAAATTCGCGCTGACTGTGCGCTAACAGCAGGGAACACCATAATATTTTGGTTCGACGAGGCTGACAGTGAAGCAGAGCGAATGAGAGAGATAGATGGAGAGAAAGAGATAGAGAGAGAGAGAGAATCGGAGACTGGTCTACGTTTCGGTCAGCTTCTAGCAAAGCATTTTCAATGGAATTCTAAACAGCAACAATTTATTCATGAGCAAATTAGCCACGGTGAGTGGCTCCAGAACATAGAACGGGCCGCACCGATCCTGTATGCGCCGCAGGACCAAATTGCAACGGTGGCGGCAACCGTTGCACATCCAACTCGGGTTTTCAATCCCGCCGCTTGGCGTAAATTTGTGAAAATTAAGTCGTTCCGGTTAGTCCTTTCGCTGTTCGCTGCTACGTTTTAGGTGGTACTTCTGTAGCAATTTTATTTGTATTTGTTTGGTAGGTGTTGTATTTGTCAACATGCCAGCATTTAGTCAGGACCTCGGCCAGTGGCACAGGATTACACGATTTGTGGGCAAGCATTCGAAATGCCTACTGCAGCACTAATTGACGCACTGAAATCGACCATTTCACAAATTAAGAAATTGAGAAATTAGCCTGGCCATTTGCCTTAAGGATCTGCTAATTTTTTACTAAGCTCAGCTTGCGGCGACTTTTTCCATTTGCAATGGATGAGGGAAAGACAGAGACCGAGAGAGAGCGAGAGACAGAGAGAGTGAGTATAATTCGATTCTCTCTTTTTATGAGCAGTATTACAAGAAGATTTTTAGACTGTAACAGAAAGTTATGGAAAATGGAATATATATATATATATATATATATATATTAGGTTCTATCATATTAAATTAAAATATTTAATATTTGTATTGAATTTAAATTTAAATTAATTTAAAAAACAAATATTTTATTTATTGATTGTCTTTTTTTCATGGAAAATTGATAAGACTCTCGTAAAAGTATTATAAATAAAAATACAAGACTGCTGGCATTTCAAATAAATTATTTGTCTTTGCCTTTAAGTGCTACATAAATATGGCACTTTATGCATCGATTTTTTAAGTTTCTAAAAAAAGTCACCCATTTTATGTCGAACATCATCCCCTAAAAAAAATTTAAAGAGCATTCACTTCAGCTATTACGTATTCTGGCCCGCTTACGTTTTAGATCACACATAACGTTATGAAAGCAAGCAGACTTTGTCAGCGAGCAACAATGCTTCAACTTAGTGGCATCATTATGAGCAAAAGCGTGTGGCAACATCAAATACCAAACAGCTGGCAATTGTAATTAAAATCACTTTATTTGAAAATGTTTATGTTTTAATATGGATTTTTATTGTGTTTCTTAGATGCTATCGATTTGCTTTTTAACTTATTGTTGGTACTCTTGCTGCTCGCCTCGGGTGTCCAGATGGAGATAATGCCGCTTTCGCCGCCTGTTATCAGCAAATTGCGATTGGCATCGAAAATACTTTCGCGCACAATTTGCTTGTTGCCCACAAAGTTCGTGAGCGGTTTCAGCGTATCCTTGGCCGGAGCAGTCACCGAACGCAGCACCTCGCTGGAGAAAAGAGAGCTAAATTAAATAAGTACTACTTTATTAAATAAATTCAAGTTCAACTTACCCACGATTGAAATTGGTGCCGGCAAGCAAAAAGACGCCATCGTCTTGCATGTTGTGAGCATTGATCAAATTGAAATTGCCGGCATTTTTGCGGCGTATTCCAGCCGTAATTGCGGCACGATCAAATGAAATGATCTCGTCGCCCTCCATACACTCGTAGCTCCTGAAATCGTTGGTGTGCGTGATGCATGAGATGATGTCCTGCTCGTAGACATTCTGGTGCCAATTGAGGCGATGCACACTGCTCTCCGTATTGATCGTGTTGAGCAGCGCCTCATCTTCATCCGGCTGCTTGATGTCGAATACATTGATCAGCCCATCCGTGCCGCCCGTGCACACCAAATCTGGATTCTTAGCATGGAAACGCACCTGCGTCACATCATCTTCGTGACTCTCCTGGTAGACGCCCTGCTGCTTGCGTTCGCGAACATCGTGGAATATAAGATACACATTGCCCATGTGCTGCTCCGTGCCGCAGCAGATGATCCGACCGTTCGCATTGCAATCGAAACAAGTTATTGAGTTTGGCACGGGTGGCAAATTGGAATCCGCATCCTGATCGGCTTTGTACTCAAAGCACGCCTGTTCGCCAGTGGCGCGTAAATCGAACAAACGCACTTGGCCATTGGTGGTGCCCACGAGCAGTGTATGTGGACTCTCCTCCAAGAAACGTACGCCGCAAATGGTGACATCCTGATCAGCACTGGAGACAATTGGCACTCGCTCAATGTGAACTGGCGTCAAAGCAGCCGCCGCACTCAGATCGTAAATCTTTACGGCTGTATTTGAGAGACCCGCTGCCAGGCGTGTATATCCACTGTCCGCACACAGACTCAACACGTAATCCCGCTTGAAGGTAAGGGATGCTTCGTCCTGTGCATATTGAAACTGAAATGCAGCTGCCAATTCTGGAGCGCCACAGGTGTCCTCGTCTCCAATGTCCTCTTCATCCTCTGAGCTGTGCAACTCCTTGGCAGCGACCTCTGCAATGCCAAGTTGGCTTAGATTTATATGTTCTGTTTGTAATTGACAATAATATTGATAATACCGGCAAGTAATGCATTGATGCTTTCCGTCATGTTTACCTTTGTTGTTGAACTCAACACACGTGCCTGGTAGCCAGTGTTGCTACAAAATGCGCAGAGTTGCTTTGACATGCCTTGCAAAATAAGATTACATCGGTAAAAGACATGTCTCTATACGACTGACGTCACAAGCGCCCAACTATCGAGATTGAATTAAAATGTAAAGCACAGCTTACAGATCGGTTTAATGAATTGATTTTGTTGACCTTACGGCGTTTATATGTACACCTTTTTTGTTGAAGTTTCATTATCGATAACTTTTTTTTGATCTGTTAACTGTGCTTAAGTGCTCAAAAGCGAGATTATTCGATTAATTTGCCACTTAATTAGAATCGGTGAAATCGATCAATCTTCAACTTTAAGATATGCACTAAAAAAAAATAAGACTTGAGCTTGTTTTACATTTAATATCGCTTTATAATATTATACAAAAGTGAATTTACAAGAAGCCATTCATGTACCTAATTTATTCTGTAGTTTCTATTTTTGTATGTGTGTTTTATAAATTGAATAATCGTTGAGGTTTCTTGATTGCTAGTTTGACTCGACTTTAGTTATTCTATATATATGTATATATATTATATTTATACAGATGTAATGGTGTGTTCAGTTATACGATTATGTATAATATATATATATATATATATATATAGAACTATGTATACACATATGTACATATACATATATATATATATATTTATATCAATATGGCGCCTACAATCAGCAATCAACAAAAAGGATTTAAATTCCTGCGCAATTTCTGTAACAAGAGCTCTCTTCTCTCGAAATCAACAAGCAACTAAATATATTCAATTATATATATACATATATATATATATATATACGAGTGTAACTATTGATTCTATTCACATGAAGTCGTCGTAATCGTCGTTAAAATCATTGCCATACTTCTTGTATACATCAATATCCTGCAAATATTCAAATATTAATAATGAAAATGCTAAAAAGCAGCTGCTAATCGATTCCTCTGTTGTTGTGACCTACATCGTTATCCATGCGCAGAGTGGCTTTTCCCTTGTTCTTAGCAGCTGCCTTCTTGGCACTGGCATTCTCCATTTTCAACTTCTCCGAGTGTAAACTCTCCACGGTAATTTTGACCTTCTTAATGTCAGCGGCGCTTACTTGATTTAAAAACCATGATTATCATTATGTATGTAGATGAATAGATAATTATTATCACTCACAGTTGACGCACAGCGCCTGCACCAGATCCTCAATGAATTGCGGAAAGTTGGGACTCTCTTTGTACTGTGCGATCTTCCAGCTCAATGTGGCACCGAATTCCTTGAATTCCTCACTGCTCTGCGGATTGAAGGCGTCGAGGCCACCGCCTATACTCGTCAAGCCGAATGTTTCGAGGGCGCTCTTCAGATCCGATTCTTCCTGAATTTTCTGCAGACGCAGCTTTTCCGCCAGTTTCTCTTCCGGTGACATGCTCGCCAAACGTTTCTCTTCCTCCTCGTCGTTTATCCGCTAGTTGTATTATTTTTATTATTATGCATACAATCAGCTAATTTGCAAATACAAACCTCTTGTTCCAGCAGTTTCTCTTTGAGAACCTTGTTTGGTTTGATTTTGGCTGGCGCTTCTGTTTTTGTGGGTTTCTCCTCATCCTTCTTCTCCTCCTCATCTTCCCAGCTCTCCTAAACATCAACAAATTGCATACGTTTCAAATGAGTCACAATCATAAAACCAAAAACACAAAATGCATTCACAAATTGAACACGTGTCCAGCAACATAAACAAGTTTTGACTGCCAAACAGCAGCCAAAGTGGAGCTGGCTGTTGTTGACTTGCCAGATTGTAGATTTGAATAGATTTGATTTGACTTGTTTTTTGTACGCACCTTAACATCCTCGTCATCGTCCTCGCCCTCCCACTTGTTTATGTTGTTGGCTGCATTCGGTTTTATGACAACTTCACTGTCCGCGGCGGAATCTGCAGAGGTCGAGCATAGACCAGAAAGAATATTCGATTAATATACAATTGCTATAAATATACAAATATCAAGGTTGGGTGCACGTTTTGCCATACGTTTGGTTGTCTCCTTTCTTGTCTATCAACCAAGCAAAAGTGGGGAGGGGCTCTGTTGCAGGGGGCAACGAAGCGCCACATGCGCAGCGCCCACGCTATTATTATTGGTGACGCACCCACGTGCATGTACTTACCCCAAGCGTCGGCCATTTTAATTAATTTGTTTGTTCTCCTTTAAATATTTATTGTGCGCTTCCAAAATCGTTTTGTACTAAATTTAAGCAACAATTCCGTAAGGTTGGCTATATAAAAATCATCGAAAGTGATGTACGAACATCGGTTTCTTGCCACACTGATTTAATATACATCTCACATCGATGACTTATCGCTTGTATCGATAACATAAATGCTAAATTATATATTGCTTAATTTTGTTATATAATTAATAATAATTATATACATATTAGATGTCATTTTAAATATAGAAATCTTATTATATGTACAATTATATATGCAATGCACGAAGGTTTGTTTGGCATTTTGAAGTTGAGCAATCTCAATGTTTTCACTATTTTGCAGCTTGATATTAAAATGTAAGTGAAATTAAAATTTGATTTGTGTTCATTTTACTGTGTATTTATCGCTGCATCAACAAAATACATGAAAATGTCAATTTTATTTACAATAATAATAATACATTATCAAATATTCAACTCAAATTTGGCCATTAATAGGTCTTTCCCCAAATATGACTATAAAATAATCCATTGTAGAAGGGGGTTTTAAGGGCGTAGCTTTTCCAACATTTAAAGATTTATGAGTATATATATATACGCTATGGTGTTAGGGCAATCCAATATGATGGTAGCACTTCGGGATACTCCTCATCCTCTATAGTTTCCTCCTCCTCTGAGTCCAAATCGGACGTTTGAACCACAAAAACTTCTTTAAATTGTTGCTTATCGGGAGGCGCTTCTTTTGGAACGAAACATTGTCGATGCGTTTCCACGTGCCGTCGCGCATTCCATCTAAATTTGGTTAGGAAGGAGCAAGTGTTGCACTTATAGGCAATGCCTTCGATGTGCTTCGTCCTCGCGTGCACCTGCGAGTGGCGACGCAAGTCGAATATCCGTTTTGTGGAATAATCGCATTTGAGGCACACGAAACGTTTCTCGGTATCACTCTGATTTTTTTCAGGATCGTCAAAATCTAGAATCTGCGTCTCGGTTTTAAGCTCCACTTCTGGCGATATCATCCCTTCCAATGACTGCTCCTCAGAGTCATATATCGGGTATATATCTGAATTTAGTTGCATCAGCTCAAATGTGTACTCAACAGTTGACTGCTCGGCCGACTGCTCATCCTCTGCCTCTGTCTCGCTGGATGTTTTTTCGTGTTTCTTCATGTGCCGCTTCATATTACGTTTCCACTTGGTCACGAAATTGCATTCGTTGCACTTGAAGCTCCTGCCATCGATGACCTTGACTCTGGTGTGCGTCCGCCTGTGGCGTCGTATGTCGAAGGGCCGCTTGGACGTATAGCGACACAGATCGCATTTCAAGAGTTTATTCTTACCGATCGGATCGTTTGGCGGCACATTGCTGACAGCAGCCTGTTGGGCGTCCTCCACCTGGAGATTCATATCAGGATCTGATTCTGAGTCGTTGATCACCTCCACGATATACTCCTCGATGGTCTGCTCCTCTGCTTCCTCGTCCTCTTTGTGTGCAGCTGCCGCTTTCTCGTGCGTCTGCATGTGACGTCTCATGTTTCGCTTCCATTTGGTTACAAATTCGCACTCGCTGCACTTGAAGATGTGGCCTTCAATGGGCTTCACCCGGGTATGACGTAGCTTGTGACGCCGCAGGTCAAACTGACGATTGGACGTGTAATAGCATTGGTCACATTTGAAGGGTTTGTCGTCCTTGTTTTCCAGCATTTTAAAAGCGATTGGTGGCATTGCTTATTAGTTTATCAAACAATGCTCCTAAAATGAACAATAATCCATGTATATATTATATGCGGCGCATATCTCGCATGCGGCAATTATACCTTGGCTTAAATACATTAGAATATTGCTAGAAAGCGATTTATATATGCACTTGTTGCCCCAAGTAATTTGAAATTGTTAATTTTCTGCAATATGAGCCGAAATACTCTTTGTTGATAATCGTAAGATTATCGAAGCGACACTCGATTTATTTTCGTCATGCTTGGGTGTTTTTTGCGATGTTTTCATCGATGTCGTTATCGATGTTTCAAGCCATCACTAGACTCTATTTCATCTCTTTTTGGAATCTGTTGCAAGCGCCGCGTGGTGTTTTTGATAACGATTCCCTTTTATTTTCCTTAGATTGCCGTGGAAAATAAATAAATAACTACGAACATGAGTTTGTACAACTTTAAAAAGATAATGGTGGTTCCGCCAGCAAAGGTAAGCATGGCAACAGTGTTATCTGTTTATGTTTCTTGGAGCACCCTCCTTGGCCAACATAACCTCAATGAATGTGTTTACAAATGCGCAATATTTAAATAATAACAATTGTAAACCATTCTGCAGGACTTCATCGACATCATGCTGTCGAAGACACAGCGCAAGACGCCCACAGTCGTCCACAAGGGCTACAAAATCTCACGGATTCGTGCCTTTTACACACGCAAAGTGAAATACACGCAACAGAACTTCCACGATCGTCTATCACAGATCATTCAGGACTTTCCCAAGTTGGACGATGTGCATCCATTCTATGCGGATCTGATGAACGTCCTCTACGATAAGGACCATTACAAATTGGCGCTGGGCCAGCTAAACACAGCCAGGCATTTGGTTGACAAGTGAGTATTTGGAAATCTGCCATATATGTATATATATATATATATAATATTATTATTTATAATTCTGTAGCGTGGCCAAGGACTATGTGCGTCTGTTGAAGTATGGCGACTCCCTGTATCGTTGCAAGCAGCTGAAGAAGGCTGCTTTAGGTCGCATGGCCACAATTCTGAAGCGTCAGGCATCTAATTTGACATATTTGGAGCAAGTGCGTCAGCACTTGTCGCGTCTGCCCACAATCGATCCCTACTCCCGCACGATTATCATTTGTGGTTTCCCCAACGTGGGCAAGTCATCGTTCATCAACAAAATAACTCGCGCCGACGTTGAGGTTCAACCGTATGCATTCACCACAAAGTCCTTGTATGTGGGACACACAGATTACAAGTATCTGCGTTGGCAAGTGATTGACACGCCTGGCATACTAGACCATCCGCTCGAGGAGCGTAATGTGATTGAGATGCAGGCGATTACAGCCTTGGCGCATTTGCGTGCCTGTGTCCTCTACTTCATGGACATTTCGGAGCAGTGCGGTCATTCGTTGGAGGATCAGGTGCAGCTATTCGAGAGCATCAAGCCACTGTTCACAAATAAACCGTTGATACTCGCAATTAACAAAGTGGACATCTTGACGCCAGAGGATTTGCCTGCAGAGCGACGGGCAATAATCACCAAGCTGGAGGAGGACAAACAGGTACCTGTCATGTATATGTCCACAGTGCAGGAGACGGGTGTTATGGAGGTGAAAACGGAGGCCTGCGAGCGTTTGCTCTCCTATCGCGTGGACCAAAAGATGCGCACCAAGAAGGTGGACAACATACTAAATCGTCTGCACTTGGCAATGCCAGCACCGCGAGACGATAAGATTCGAGCTCCCTGTATACCGGCACAGGCGCTGACGCGTCTCGAACAGAATGCAGCCAAGTCGGAGCGTAAGCGCAAGCTAGAGAAAGAGATCGAGGAGGAGATGGGCGATGATTACACGCTCGATCTGAAGAAGAACTATATGGAAATACCCGAGGATGAGCGCCACGATGTGATACCAGAATTCCTAGAGGGGCACAACATTGCCGACTACATCGATGTTGATATTTTCTCGAAACTGGAAGAACTGGAACGGGAGGAGGGTCTGCGCGAATCGAGTGGCTTTTACAATCCGCCCGATATGTCTATGGATGAGACGCTCAAGGAGATTCGTGAAATGGCCAAGCAGATACGTGGCAAACGTTTCGAATTGCGCGACGAGAAGCGACTGTCGTCCAGAAAGAACAAACCCATCATTCCGCGAAACAAGCAGCCCAAGGTGCGCGATCGTTCCGTCAACAAACTGGTGGAGACCATGGAGGGCCTGGGCGTCGACATGTCCGGCAACGAGAATGCCAATTTCACCAAATCTGTGGTCGATATTCGACGTGGTAAGGTTGCCGTTGGCAGCAAGACAACGCCCAAGCAGCCGCTGCTGGACAAGGAATCTTCGGCGGTGGTCAAAAAGACCGGCAAGCCGCTCAAGCGTGCGCCCAGTCGCGATACACTCGGCATCAAGGACCTTGCCATCCGGAAGAAGGCGCAAGTGCGCGCCAAACGCGACATTGCCAAGAAGGTCACCAAAATGGGTCTCAAGGGCGAGGCGGATCGCTTCATTGGCACCAAGATGCCCAAGCATTTGTATTCAGGCAAGCGTGGTACCGGCAAAACCGATCGCCGTTAAGTGCCTTAGCTTTACCGTTAGCTATCTTTCTAAATCGTTGTACCAATGTAACTGCAAAAACTCCACTAACACCGCAAATCAAATACAAGTCGTATTTAATAAATTTTCAAGTATCCTCGCGATATTTACAAAAGAAATGCGCGACTTTTATTTTGGACTATTATAACTATTTTAAACTAGTAAATATTCCGATAAAAATAAACAATATTAAGACAGTTAAACTAAATACGGACGTGATTGATGTTGGTAAAAAGATAATAAGGAAACCGGACGCCTCAGTCAACAGTAAAAAGAGTTCGCAATTTAAATTCATAATATATTGGTACAATTGAATGCGTTGTCTGCTCCAAATCTGATTTCAAATGCAAAGGAGTATGGGTGTAAAGCCAAATGTCTTTTTAGGTACAATCTTATCGCAACACCATAAATATTGTAAATTTATTATCCCAAAAACAGCCTTGCGTTACTATTTCTCTGTGCATATAAATTTATTAAGCGCACATGTACACTTATAAAAAAAAACGATAAATTTGAAGTTAAAAGGTAACGACTTATTATATGTAAATGTACTTGAGATATTTTCCTTCAATTGCTCAGTTCTATAAATGATCGCATATAGGATGAGTTCTCATTTTTGCTTTAGTATTAAATCAATGTTGATTAAATGTTGGCATTTTTAAAGCTAGAAACAGGGCATCCTCTGGTCGCACATGTTTGACTAGCTAATTGAATGCTCGCTCATTTTTCTCAGTGTCTGTTAATGGAAATTAATTTTTCACATTGTGTTTTGTGCGATGCGGCAACGCATTGCAGCTGCAGTGTAACTGACCTATTGGCCAACTTTGGTTCGCTGTTAGAGTGCTGTTATCTTAACATTCAAGGCTCTCTTTTCTGTTGAGGTTACTGCGACGTTTGTCGCATTGTGCGTAGAAACCAAACAGTTAACGTCGTGCACTCGACACGCTCGCAGGTGACGCACGGTTTGCGCTTGGCTGTTCTCGTCGAATAATACCCCCCAATTCCCAGTCCTTGTGCGAGTCAAATCAGTTAGGAATACACAATGAACGTGAAATGAAGGCAAACCTAAAACACACACATATAAATATATATATGAAATATAAAAAAAAATAGCTAAACGATGTTGGATATCCTTGAGTAATGCAAATCGAATTGATAAAAATGCGCCTCAAAGTAGGCTAATCAAAGTGGCGCGTGCCTCAGCAGCAACAGCTCATTGTGCGTGTGTGTGTGAGTGAGTGTGGGTGTGCAGATGTAGTTGTATATATGAACATGCGTATTCCCTTTGTGGCAGAGGCAGCAGCAACATCAATGTAAGCACCCAGCTCCATTAGCAAAGTGGAGTCGGTTGTTGTTGTTGCGTTTTACGCACGCCGCGGCTCGTTACAATTACAACAACAAGAGCTGCGCACTTTTGGGGCACCTTGCCTCCAAAGATTTCGAACGTTACATTTTAGCTGGCTGTGTTTGTGGCTGATTTGGATGTTTTGTTTTTTTCTGGCTAACTTAATTGACTATTGCAAGCAGCCTCTGCACCTGCCTCCTCGATTCCTCTACACACACACACACATATATAAATACAACCACATCAGCTTCTGCTTTGTGAATATATAATATATAAATATATATATATATTAGGGCTAAGGCTTATGTTGACAATTTCCATATAGTTTTTATGCTTGCTTTAAATAAACGTATAAAAAATGGCCACATTACCGTTAGACCATGCACGACTGCCGACTATCGGCCATACATTAGAATAACAATAACAACAACAGCAACCAGAACATGTAGAAAAAGAACACACACGCATACGCACAGAGCCAAAGCCATTTTGCATGTTGCTCTGGTTGTGTTTCTTTGTAGTAAACATTTTTCCGCTTGGCTAACGGAAGCACCGCCATAAAACGTTTCCCATCTAACGTGTTCATACGTGTATATTCCTACACCTATACACACACACGCACAGACTAGGTCGTTGTAAATGTTCACAACAAAGTTTTTGATAGAAAACAGATGCTTGGGATAAAACATGCAACAGCATCGTATAAATAAGAGACTAAGGCTAGCCAGATTGTAAAAAAAAGGTAACTGAATAACAAAAAGTTGTGCCTGCTGCCAATGCCGACAGCAGTTATGTTAACAGAGGCAGCCCGCTCTCCGCAACAGCTATAACAGGAACAGTAACAGTAACAGCATCTGATGCAGCATCTTCACTCACTGTTAACACTGACCTATTGCCCGCATTCGCTGCTGTTAGTGGCCCCATTATGTTAGCCTAACAGTGTGCTGTTAGCAGTCGACGGGAAGCTGCTCTGTAGCCAGCTTCAGCGCCCAGACGCTATCCCCAGCAGTGTTGGGCGAGATTTGGATCTGTTTGCATCGTCGGCAACGCGTTCCCTCACACACACTAGTACGCCGCCACACACACACTCATACGCGCGTACAAGCGGATACGCACATACACGCCACCCATACTGACAGAGAACAGTCGAAAACTGCGCGTAGTCGTCCCCTCGGGCACCTTCCGACCGTCTCTCGCCGCCACCCCCCCCCCAATCTAGTGAGTGTGTGCGCTGCGACTTCATAAAAAATTCAACAGCATACAAAATAAAAACAACAAGAAAAAATTCCTAGAGCAAACTCAATATACAACATAAAAAAAACCAAAAAAAGCGTATAAATAAATGTGTATAAACAACAAAACCAATAATTTAACATTTAACAATGGGTATATAAAAGACGAAAACACACCATAAGCAATTTGTTTAAATTAAATTGAAAATAATAATAAAACAAGTCCACACGGCGAATCTAACGGAAATACACACACACACACAGTCGCATACAACTACACAAAAATCGACTGGCTTTTACGCACATTTTGGTGCTGATGGCTGTTGGCTAACGGTTAACTTTGTTGTCTGCGTGTGCTTTGCTTCATCTTTTCATCGTTTTTGTTTGTTTCGAGCCATTTATTTGCTCTTTAACGTTTCAACGCTGGAATCGGTGCTCCATTTTGGAACCTGTCGTTCCGCCTGCCTTTACATTTTCTATATATTCTTGTACGGAGCACACGCACACAAAGGACTTGCCGCAAACCGTTTGCCCAGCACTCGACGTATCTGTGTATGTGTATGTGTGCGTGTGTCTTTCGTTTTTACATAAAGCGAAAAAAGTCCGACACATACTTTTATTCATTTCATATAATATATATTCACACACACATATACACAAAACAAATAAGCGTGCTTGCTTGTGTGTGTGAGTGTGTATGTACGTTCAACAAATTGTTGAATCCAGCAGCGCCTTGTGATTTTATTTTATTTTTTTTCTGCTCTGTTGCTCCTGGCTCGCGCGTCCTTCCAACATTTGACGCCCACTACTTGCGGCTGCTTCCGACGACGTCAACAAGTTGAAGCTGTTGCCGCTGCCAGAATTTCAATTTTTGTGGCAATATTCTCTCTCTCTCTCTACGTCCCTGTCTCCATCACACTCTGGGTATAAGTGTGAGTGGCGCCTTGAAGTATGTCAAAATTTGTGTAGGTTCCACACTCTGCACAGATAAATTATGAGTGTAAATTGCCGTTGTTGCTCAGTGTCAGAGTATTCGCAGCTTGCTGCACACTGACTCTACATACATACATACAAAACAATAAAATACAGTTGTCACTCGAAAAAAATTACAGCTGCCATAAATTAAAATCACAAATTCTTTTAAAAAACAACTTTAAATACATAAAAACGTATATGAATGTTAGTGCGTTAAGCATTAACTGTTTCCTTCATATTGTAGAGTGCAGAGAGAGACCACTGTACTATAATTTATTTTCGAATATATATATATTGGTTGGAAGAGCTGGCAATCGCATTAGTGTCTTTTTGTCTCCATGTAACTCGATTTTGTGACATTTTTTGCGTTTTTGGCAACCACAGTTTGGCCAATTGACAGCTGTTTCTCCCTGGCCAACAGTGTCTAGCTAGCTGTTGGCCTATGATATATGTGTGCTTGAATTTGTATATGTACCATGAATGTGGCAGAGTAAAAGGGAAAGCCAGATGCCTTTTCGACCCCTAATTGAAATGTGTGCGCCACGTGAAGCTAGTTAGAATTTGTGCTGTGCTAAGCACAAAACTCAGTTAGGACCCATTTCTAATTATCTGGCCACATTTTTCGTTTCCGTCTGCAGCTGCCTCCGAGCACAAAAAAAAAAAGGAAAGATGTATTGACCTAATTAAAATTAATGCACAATTAATTGTCAGCAAAATGCTTGGCACAGCGGCGAAATTGCTTTGTCCGGAACCAAGAAAACAACAAAAAACATTCCCGTGCAAATAAACAAACGACTCGTATGTTATTCTGTGTATGTGCATGTATTTATATACAAATGTGTATTGTGTATTGTGCACACACACACACATGAGCGGGCGGGAGCGGGCCAACAGAAATGAAAACAATTTTTTGGGCTTTGAAGTGAATACGCATCAAGGTGTTTATCGCTATAATAAATAGGTCTATATACAAGCTGCTAGCGAACTTCCCCAACATTAACAATTCCCAAGGGACTACAAAGAACTACGCGCTTTATTTATTTGCTAGCGTGAGCTCGGTGGTTTTAGAACATTTTTTAAAACCAAAGAATGTGTTACAAATAAAACTGAATATTTATGTTGTTGAAAATCAAATAAATCTTAAATAAAATCCCAGTGTAGTTCATCTTGTTAGAAACACACAATGAAACACTACATGAGAAATGAACATTAAATATAATATTTAAAGTTTGCAGTGCAGGTGCTAGTGTTATTAAAAATATTGCATTATTCGGAAATAACTAAGTAGCTGTTCCATTTGTGCGGATTCCCCGAAACGCCATAAACACTTCTACAAACCAAATGTGAGTATTCTGTATTTCGTCAAAATCTTAATTATCTACAAACTATAGATTATTTAAATAACATGCAGAGTTAAGTTGGCTTAAAAGCAACTCAGCTATCTCAAATCTGTCTTATTGAAATCCTTCATTTTTCTTTTTTGGCAGTGATGCCAAAATGTAAATATCTGCATAAGTATATTCGCTGTGTGTGTGCGTGTGTGTGTATGTGTGTGTTTGGGTTCTTGAGTCACTGCCAGGGGCTGCTGATATATTTGCCACAGCTTAGGCCATTTGAATGACGTCTGGCTATTATGGTCACATGGCGTATGAGTAACGAAAAACTTCAAACTTTTTGAATGTTCAGCACTCGGCTCGCTTCTTATGAGCCATTGTAAAGTTTTAGCAGAAGTAAGAAGATATACATACATATACAAACATATATATATATATATATATATATTAATATATTTATATACTAGTTAGACGTCGCATTTATGGCCTTCTAAACACCCGAATGAATTTCGCCAATCCTTTTTTTCCCCCCCCTTCTGCCAATGGAAATGTGTTTTAAAGTTTCGCATAAATTTGAGTATAGGCGGCTATAACGTTATCGTTACCGTTACCAATACCGTAACCGAAACCAAAGCCGAATCTGGCAAATTGTTTATTGTGTGAACGCATGTCCAAAGTGTAATTTATATTTTGCCGACCAGCGAATTTGTGGGAATGCGGCATGTGCTGGTCTGCCACATATGCCATATATGCCGTAAATTTAGGGGCGCGAGCATGCATATACATATATTATATGTATGTACACAATACATTATGTACATAGCATATGGCAGCATATTGTGTTCGCAGCATAAATAATACAAATCTGCTTGCCATTGGCATGCGAATTTGGTGACTGAGAAAAAAGTCTGGTCAAATCAGACATGAGTTCCCAAGAATTTACGTTAACTCAACTGAGCAAATTGTAAGTCAAGCAGAAAATTCAAAGAGAACGCAAACACTCTCCAATGGAAGTTTCTCTCTCTCTCTCTCTCTTACCTTTGATTTATACTCTTGGCTCAATTTGTATTTACAATCAATTTTCCTTTTTATATATATAATTTTAATTATGATTTGACTGATTCGATTCTAAATAATAAATCATTTTAGTAAGCTTACCAACTCTTGTCTCAGTGTATGGATTGCGACTATGACTAAGAGTAAGCTTCAGTTTTACTGCAAAACGCACAAGGACATCGACATGGACACAGACACAGCTGCAAAATACAAAAGGCTTCCATTGTTGTTCTGTTGCCATTGTTATGGTTAGCAAATGACAACTTCTTAATCATCGATATACGCCGCGGCATATTTATGGCATAGAACAGATTCCAAGCGACAATATGTGGGCATCAGCAGCAAAAATTGTTTATTGTCGTGACATTGACTTGGATTTTCAAATTATCAAGCAAACACATACAGGCCATCTCTCTCACACACAAACACACACATACACACATCATCATCTTACTTGCCTGGGGGGCCAGCATTAAAGAGCAATTTCCCGTTTTACGGTCATGTTGCGGATGCTCCACAGCCAACACAGTTTAACCAAGTGAACCCCACATTTCAGCTCCTGCTCCTGTGCTCCTGCTCCTGCTCCTGCTTGTGTCTGACTTGCCCTTTTTACAGCAGCAGCAACAAATTTTATTTGGCATTGAATTTATTTGTTGTGCACATTTATTGTGCTTAATTGATGGGCTTTTTAATAAATTATTGCATTTGTAAATGCAAGTCACAGCCGCAATCATAAATCGTAAATTCCTCCTCATTGCTTGACGAGTTTAATTGTGTAAGCCGATATACAGCGTAAATTACAATAATTAAACATGAGTTGCTCGACTAAAAACATATACATAGTTTGCGTTTTCTCTAAACATATATATATATATAAATATATAAAGTACACATAAACATATGTATATATATATGCTTCTGCACTTTTTTTACTAATTCCTGCAAACCCATTAAGCCATTTTTTGTAGAATATAAAGTCCTTAATTGGTTGTAATTAAACAGAAAATGAAAAACTGAGCAGATCTGTTGATAATCAGTATAAAAAATATCAACAGGATGCCAGGACATCCGTAACTGCGGCATCAATTGTGCGTACTTCAGTCGATAGCAACTCTTGAAAGTTTTTTTCTTCTTATGTTGAACATTTTAATATAATTCTCCTCTGGAGTGGAATCCAAAAAAATGCAATTAGCATGACAACATTTTTGGCCCAAAGGAAGGAGACGAAAGCACTTAAGTATCTCGTAGTATTTCTTATAAGTGGCTGCCACAAACAGCAGCAGCAGCAGCAGTCGCTTTAACTAATTACATAAATTGACAAATTGAAAATGCGACCACAATTTAAAATAATATTGACATAAGCTAAAAGCCATTTGCAGCTTGCGGTTGGCCACCAAAACAGCCGCTTAGCATTTGCAGATGCATTATGATATATGGCTTTGAAAATAACAATTAAGCGCAATATCTGATAAACTAATTAAGTGATAAGCTGACACAGTGAGTTAAGTGCGAAAGTCAACTAGAAAATATATTTAATACCCCTCTAGTAGGCTAACACCGAATTAAAAATACTTTAAGTAGGTCAAAGAATTAATCGAATTATACTAAAATTAGAACATTTCCGAAGACAAAATATATTTTTTGGTTTTCATTATGGTCTGGTCAAATGGGGTTTTATAAACCAATATCTTTGAATCGTTAAGTTAAATTTTCAGCCAATTTTTGTTTTTTGTTGTTTTATACTTTTAAGTCCAAAGAGAGTTATTCAAAAAGCGCATAAATTGCTGCTGTCCATCAGCCAGAAGCTTCAGGACAAAGTTATAAGTCTCCAGTTTGCGTGAATAAAAGACGAAAAGTTGTGCTCGGAAGTGCACGACTGTAATATATGCTCTACTCAAGAGAAAATCCATATTTATTTTATGGAGTATATTTTTACACAACAATTAACATTTTTTGGCCAATATAAACAATCTTTGCCTTGGAGGCAGTGAAGAACCAACTTAAGTAATGAAAAGCGGCCAACAAACGGTAAACAATTTATTTCTTTTAGTTTTTTTTGTACAGGGTATTTAAAAGAGAGTGTGCGAAAAGCAAAGAACAGCAGCGCAGCGAACAAATACTTCATATCTGGACACACACACACGTGCAAGCGCATACATGCACAAACACATACACACACATGGGAACACACACACAAAAAGAAACAGAAAAAGCCACAAAATGTTTGCATTTCTTATGGTGTGTGTGAGTGTGTGTGAGTGTTGATGTTCGCAGGTAACATGACATTGACTAACGTGCAACGTGGACGTGCCAGAGCGTACTACAAAAAGAAAGAAAAAAACCAACACACTCACACACAGGCATACAGACAAAGGGACACAAACAGTCAGCAAATTGTTGCAGTGAAATTTAACACGAACAATTTAATTTCAATAAAAACGCACACACCAGCTACGAAAAGTGCTCATAAAATTTGTGTTTACACAAAATGCAATTTAATTTAATTGCTGAACTTGTATTTCAGCCGTTTGCCGCATGCTGAATGCTGTTTTCTGCTAATCTGTGGCACGTTATTCACGAAATTAAATGCAAATAGGTGGCATGGTAATCTAAACAGTTTTACTCGTTGGGTGGCATGGTGGTGGGGAATGGTGGCAAGGTTGGGGGGGGGGGGGGGGATGTTGCATAGGAGCATGCTGCTGGTTGAAAAGGAAAGAGCGCCGAGCTCTATGCAACACTTTTGCTTTTTTTTTCAGTTGCAAGTCAATTGCATTGAATGCGAGATTGCTGGGATTGAAGGGGTGTTTTGGGGGTGTCGCTGAGGCACAAGGGCAAGCCTGGCAGCTGTGTTTACTTTTGTCTGTGTATGTGTGTGCTGTGAAATGCAATGCATACGCCTGCCTGAGTTGCTTAAATGTCAGTTTATATCTCAAGGATAAGCCGTTTTCCCATTGCTGCGGCGTCTTTGGCTTTTCCTATGGACCAGAGACCTAAAGTCAACCGCACACACACTCCCTCAGCTGCCCCATGCTATATCCATATTATTTTTGTCAGTTTCACACATCATGATAAATGCATGAGCCACAGATACCAGGCATATGCATTCAACAATGAGCTGATGTTGTTGTTGCTGTCGTTGTTGCCGGTGTCAGCAGCATGCTGCTACTTTTCTCACCAACTAAAGTGCACAAATTGCATTTTTTTTCACTTTATTATAAAGATTTATGTGACTCGACTTCGCTCAGCATTTTCAGCCACCCTTATTGCCAGCAATCGACCACGCCACAGAAATTAACGTGGGAATCTCCGTTCTGTAGGTGTTCTGGTGTGAGTGTTTTTATGAGCACATTAACTTTCAATGCGCTTCTATCACAAAAATGTTGTAGCTAGCTAAATGGATTACACATACGCCAAGTTGTTTACACACACACACACACACCCAAACACACATCAACAGAAATCGCACAGTCAGCAGCCAAAGCACAGACAGGGTCGTAATGAGCGCCAGTTAGCAGGAACACGAGATAAACTTGTTGCAACGATAAAAAGCCATAAATTTGCCATTCACTTTGTGTCAGCTAGAACTCATGTGTGTGTGTGTGTCGCCCGAGTTTCTCTAATTAATGGCTTAATAGCCCCGCACCCCCCTCTCCTAACCCCTTTCGCATTAGAGCTCCCACCTGCTAAGCATTCGTTTGCAATTGATTCGCACTGAAATTAAGCGTTTTTTAAGAGCTGCCTCAGGAAAAGGAAGCAGCTATAAACATTTGGGATGCTTTTCAAAGTTTTGCTTCTATTTTTGGGTTTTCACTTGCTTTTCCACTTTCGACGTTAATTTGGGTAATCAGCTTAGATTTTGCCCTTGCTGCATCATATTTTAGATAATGTGTTTCTAAGCACAATTAATTACTTTTTGTATAGTCAGATGCAGGCAATCTCTTATATAAATATTTTAAGCAATAAATACAAATAAAGTAAATAATATTATAATGAAAACAAGATTTATTTTTCACGCTGTTTAATTTCATCTTAAAGCAAGCCGTTTAATGGGGCTATTCTGGATGTTCAAAATCGAATGTGTTTTTTTTTCAGAGTCCATTGTGAACTTTAAAAAATATATGGATTCTTTCATATTGGCTTATTGTGATATTAAATGAATGGGTTTTGCTTGAAAAATATACGAACCTCGCATTATATTAAAATTGTAAAGCGAAAAAATGCTCCAAATTAAATCGAAAGAACTTTTTTCGTAAGTCCATTAATAATAATAATGGCGAGGTTCATTTTTGGGAATTTCGAGTATGAATAAATATTTAGCTCAGCTCTCTGGTATGTCAGTTGCCAAATTTTGTGATTGATTGGTACATTTCGACTGAGAAATAATGGGTTTATTTAAATATTTATTTAAATATGAATATATATTTGTACCTTCAGTCTGGTAGATAATGAGAATAGGTATATTTATACGTCAGAGTTGAAAGGCCTGCTATTCATAATATTTTAAATACCCCTATGATATTTATGGTTACAGGGAATTAAAGTTATGGCAGTTATTGTGGAAGCATGCAAACATTCTGTTTTTTTCCCCCTCTTATATACAGAGCCCACAAACTGTGTAGGCTTTTGGAATTACATACTTTGCCAGCTAGCGACTCCCTTCGAGTCGGCAAATGGGTCGAAGTTTCGAGATTCAGCTGTGTAATAAGTGGCTGAGGGGTGGCTTGGTATATGTGTGTATGTGTATGTGTGTGTGTGTGTGGTTGTTGGGTGTATGTTTAAGTTGGCAAACTTGAACAAAGCAGCAGCTGTGCTGGGGCATTGCAAGTGATCTGGAAACGAACGCGTCATTAAATTAAAGTGTTGCCTGCAAATGCACAGAAAAAAGGCAACAGAAGTTTTTGAGTGGGGCAAGTGGTAAGCGAAGCACGCGCACGGGCACGGGCACGGGCATGGAAACTGGTTCGGTGTGAGAATTGGGCGGTCAAGGTCTGCAGTGCTGGTCATCAGGCCAATTGTAATGCATTTTTAATTTGTATGTACGTTATGGCACCAGTACAAATCGATTGTCAGGCGGGGGCAGCTTGTTGGTGCCGGTAACAAATATTTTGCCATTACCAACAGCAATAGCAACACCAACAACACAGTTGCTATAACAGCAACAATGAGTGCAACAGCCGAGCTGAAAGAAACTTGAAACAACCAAATAAATAAGCCACCAAATTCAATGGCGAGTTCATGAAATTAATGGACGTCGAGGCACGCAGCAGGCAATGGACTGCAAGGACAACGCTGCGTATACGCAATGAGTGTATATGGAACACAGCGGACGGACAACCGGGCTGTCAGTCAATTGAGTTGGTATATTAACCGGAAAAATTAAATGATTTTTATTGCTGTTGCCGACAATGGCAATAAGCGCTGTCCGTTCATAAAAATGCCAAGACACAATAACAATAACAATAATAACAAGCGGCAGGCAAAACAATAAAACAACAAAATACAAAAATACCACACAAATCCAAATCAAAACAACATTTTTTTCTCCTGTAAACATTGAACATCAGATGTTTATATCACAGCACCGATAGATAGCACAAGCCAGCTGCAAATGATTGGCTGATGTCAAAGGTCTAAAAATACACGCCGTTAACTAAATAAATAGAAAACACGAACTTTCACTTCAATATATATAATTCGCTGGCATTAAATTGAAATTATATGTTCTTGACACATACATAAATTTTTCATAAGCTTCAACTTATTAACTAAATGATTACAAATTGCCTATTAAAATAATGGAAATGTATTCAATTAGCAAAAGCTTTAAGAGTCGAAATGAGTAAACCAAAAGTGTGTAGCTTTATCGATCTTAGATTAACCTAATCTAGATTAATAGTCACCAATATGACTTTTTTTTAGTTCTTCCGTTCCTGTGAGTAAACAAATTCATTTGTGGAACCCTTATTTTGTATGTTCGGAGACATGTTCATACTGTGCAGATTGGAATCAGCAAAACGAAATAGCCCAAAGCTAGTCACAGATGCAAAATAAGATTATTTAAATGAATTAAAATATCCTTTATGCAAGTAAGTAAGAAAGTTCTCATTCGATTAAAGTTTCAAAAGTATTTTGTCACCAAAGAGTCCGTCTGTCTTTTCATCTGATGGGCGACCCACTGGAGTACTGGCAAATCAATAAAAACTCGATATTCGTGCCTCACTGCTTACATTTATAAAGCTTATTTGTTGCCTAGACTACTTCAACGATTTTAATTCAGTGTGATGATATGTATGCATACGTACACATTAGGATTAATTATTGAAAATAAAATGTATCTGCTTTTAACTAGCGGGCAGTTCAAAGCATCTCCCTTCAGAGTGAGAAGATGCCTGCAAATAAGTCGCAAGATTGTCGGCAAACATTTGAACTTGTGCAGCAACAGCAGCAAAAACACCAAATGGTGTCTACGGCTGTCAGCCTAGCTAAGAGCTCCAACAACACACAGCAACACACACACACACACTTTTTTATACACTCATATTCATGTTTGTGTGTCAGAAAACTGTCATGCTGCATTTCATATGGCTCATTCGGACGAAGGCTGTCACAAGGGAGGGCAGGAATAGGGGCAGGGGTTACATTGGTACGGCCTGACATTGCCGTGGACGTGAACGTGGAGACTCGGTCTCGGACCCCGGCGACATACTCTTCTTCACAGACAGTTTTCACTAATTATCTGACACGATGCTGGGGGCCGAGACCGAAACCGAAACTGTGAACTGAAACTGCGGACTGTGGGGACCGGTGGCTGGTGCAGGGACTGCTGCTGCTGATGCTGCTGCTACTGCTCGTTGCGGCCAAGGACTCATTTTGAATGTGCTGTTGTATACGGTTACACAGCACAGCACAGCACAAATACACACACACATTCGAACGCACACACACTAATGCAAACACAAACTTTACGTGCGCGTCTCAGAACTCTAATTTCAAAGGTCGTGCCAGTGCAAAAAGCGTTTTCTATTTTTCGTTTTCATTTTCATGTCCTACATGGAAAGCCAACACATGAAAGGGTATTTTAAATAAGAGAAAACAAATGAAGCTAGTTTTGCGCATAAGTTTCAAGTACTCATCCGAGAAATCTTAAAAATCTTAAAGCAAAGATTGAAATGTATAAGGTATATTTAGGTTAACATTTGAATATGGATGTATTTTCTGTGAAAATTAATTAATATTCATACCATGTAACTCTTACTTTTAACTTCTACCGAAATGAGTAAGTGCTCTATTAAATTATTTATGAAGTATCTCTCAGTCCAGCAGCCTAGCTGGAGAATTACTTGTTAGTTTTTTTTGTTGACGATGAGCATCTCTCGTTTCGGTGTCATGTGTTTTAAGCCATGTGCATGTTTTATTTGGCATTCGCCTTTTGTGTATATACGCTGTATTTGATTCCACGCCCACCTCCAAATTGTGTGAAGGCCGTTACGCCGACAAGTGGCGTCAATAATTGAATAGCCAGCGCAATGTTGATTAAATTTAAGCAGCAACTGCGGACGCTGCAAATTCTATGCCTGATTTGAGCAGATAAATGCTTCTTATTAATATTAATATTTATCTAAGTGCAAGGCACAGCCGAGTGAGTTTGTCTATGGTTTGAAATCTACTCATGGCGCATACGACATGAGATCCGCACATTTAATGACTAATTAACCCTATTAATGCTTGTCATTGACACCTGAAACTGAAAGTAACGAGCTCGAAATACAGTCAAATAAATTAAATGGATAAAAAGTTCCAATTGCATGGGTCCCAATAAAAGTTCTGTTGACAAAAACATACATCTGCACACACACACATACACACACCCACACAACTGCACACCCGCCCACTCACACCCTCTCATGTTCAGCAACAAGCAGCAGTCGCTGGCTTTTCATTAACAGCACTTTTACAGCGGCTGAGCGGCGGCCCGCGAGAGAGAGAGAGAGAGAGCTCAGCAACAGGAGCCGTGCTCTTGTTCGCTTAATAATGCTCAACTGTTGAGCGAGTTCTGCTACTGCCACTGCTGCATCTGTTATTTACAGATGCGGCAGCAACAGTTATAATTTTTGCTTGCCTTCTCTTTATGTCCTCGAATGATTTATTTTTAGAATGCCTGCGCCGCCAGCAGCGGCCTAGTCGAGTTAAGGCATGTGGTTTTGTTTAGCTTATGTGTGCTCTCGCTCTCGCCGTCGCTATGACATCCCTCTCCTCACCCAGTACTCTGTCCTCTCTGCGATATGACCAGCTTGTGTTTGCACGCTTGGCTTGTTTGATATTGTATTCTGCAGCCGAGAGGCAGGCAGATAAGATGCTTAGGCAGTCAGGCAAGCAGCAGCAGGAAGGCAGTAAACGAGGTAGGCAGCATGGCCGTCGGCAGGTGGTTGGGAATACGATTACTAAGTACTCGGCCATGGTAATGGAGATGCGGTTAACTTTGCTTATGTTGAAGTGGAAATTTATGCTTTCAGCGGCTGACTTCAACTTTTTCTATTACAGGGCCGTATCGTTTAATTACCTCCAAGCCATCTGGCATTTAAGTGCACGCGAAAGTTTGTAGCGCCCAAATGTGCAACTTTCTCAGGGCTGTCGGCGGTTGCCTCCTTTGCCATGTTTTGCATTTAATCATTTTCGCTGTTCTTGTTGTTGTTGTGTTTGTTCGTTTTCGGTTGGCGGGGCCATTGTTGTAACCCCTCTGCCAGTGGCAGACCTTCAAACACAGCCATATACACACACAAACACATATGTTTAAATGTGTCTGAGTGTGTGTGTGAGTTTATTTGTGCATATTTCAAATGTGTCGCCATCAACATGAAAATAACTGAATGGCAACTATGACTGTAGCTGCGGAAATGAAAACAATATCCATTTCCATTGTATATTTTTATTTGCTGGAAACGAAAGCAGCAGCAACAGCAACAGCAGCAGCAGCAGCGACAGAAAGCGCAACGGCCATGGGGACAACCTGTCGCCGACGTTGTCGCTCTCGAAGTCACTGGCACACGCCCAACGGCCCAGAGCACAGTGTCCCAGTGCCATAGTAAAAGCAAAAGAGTGCCGTCATATCGAGCAGGCTGCAGAACGAACAGCTTCTCTGATCCCCTGTGGCAAAGAGTTGCCAGCATCAAATGTATCTTTTCATCGCTGACGATTGTCCAAGGAATTCTACATACATATGCATTTACGCATATATAAGCTTATTGCAAGAGTTTGGTTCACTCTCAGATAAATGTCATCAGCAATCAAAGTTTCATAGATTTTAAATACTATATGTATTGTATATCAATTAAATATAAAATGTGTTTAATCCTTCAGACTTTTAGGTGTACCTCTGTTTTATTACAAACAATAAGCGAATAATTTGTGCCATGAATAAACTAGGCCAATGCCAATTGCCAGCAGTTTAAATTGGTTCATAATATTTATATGTACAAGGTTTCTCAACGAATGCCTATCGAATGCACTAGTGGTTGAAAATAACCTTACTTTACGCATGTTTCATAATATTACAAGTATACTCATTATTTATTGCATTTTATATACAAGCTTTGCATACTTAATGCAAAAAAAAAAATATAGAAAAATTTGTTCTACGAATTTGGAGCACGATTTCGCCAAGAAAATTGTGAATTTAAAGCCAATGTGAGTAAGGCACACCTGTGTTTAGGTGTTCAAGTGTGTGTGTGCAACAAGTTGGAATCAGCACCACTCATGTATAACAGGTTGGTTTGGGGGAGTGGGTGAATCTGAATTTGAATAAGAAAAAAATATGCAAAACAACTAAGAGCATAATACAGACAGTGTGCTAAATGCCGCTGCTGCTTCTGCTGGAGTGGGTTGCGTCCTTGTCGATTTGACGGGCTATTGAACCATTTTGGTAGTGTAATGTTTCCTTATCTTCGTTGCATTGCAGGTGTGCGCCGTTTGGCAGTAAGCGCCACTTAAAGCCACTTGGAATTGTTGTGCTCACAATAGCAATTCATTGACTGGCAATTGGAAGTGTGCGAAAGAGTGATAGAAGGAGAGAGTGAGAGGCAGAAGGAGAAACTGGCAACTGAAACGGACAACAAAAAGTGGGCAAATATGCGGTGCACGAGCCACAAATCGATGTGGCCGCCAGCGCGATTCGTGGCATGCACATGACAAGCGCCAGGACGTGGCAAGCGAATCGATCAATGCGCCAACAGGGGGATACTGCAGTAGTCATTGGCAACAACAACAGCATCAGCAGCAGCATCTGCAGAAGCAGCAGCAGCAACTGCCAAAAAAACAAGCAACACTCCGATCAGAAAAAACCAAATCATTATGGCCGATGCGGACGATAGCAACAGTAGTGGCGACAGCGGCGGCCACGGAGATGAGTTGCACTCACGTCGTGATTCGCTGCAGTTGCTCACGAAGTTGGACAAGGCGGTTTCCACCAACGATATACTGCTGGATCTGCAGCGGGCGCTCACCTATGAGGCGGTCTTCAGCACGCTCGTCGAGCACAAGATGCAGGCCCTCAAACGCGACTACGAGGAGCACAAGCGGGCCAAGCGCAAGAAGCGCAAATCCATTGGACGCATTCTACTGCCACGCAAGCTCTTTGGCGGTCGTCGGTCTAGCAAGGATGAGTCCGAGCCGGAGGACGAGGAGCTGCCGAGCAACAGTCTGCGTAATGCGAACACTGCCCCCAATATCGTAGTGGCCTCCAGCTCGCGACAGGTGGTGCAGACCACGGAAGATAGCGTGGCCAGCACGCTGAGCAACTCGTCGGGTCGCCAGACAACGCTGCCCAGGCACAGTCATAGTCTCCTAGTGCAGGCGCAGACGCATACGCCCGCAAAGCTACCAGCAGAACAGCGGGAGAGCAGCTCCGAGGAGGAGCAGGATGGAGATGGTGGTGGTGGTGGTGGCGGTGGCGGTGGAGGCCGACCACCCGAGACGCGACATTCCATGAGCACAACGACCAACGGCGATCAACCGGATTACCTCACACCGGTCGCCTCCTGCTACGACAATACCTCGCTGGCCACGGCGACCCCAACAGCAACTGCAACTGTGGTTGGTGGCAGCGCACGTGGCGGCAATCTGCACAGCTCCACTATGGCGGATGACAGTTTGACGACCTCATTGCACGGCAGTCTAGAGAGTCTCTCCTACTCCAGTTCCCGCTGCACAGTCAGCTTTGGCGGCGCCGAAATCATTGCGATGGCCCACGGCGATGCGGACACACGCGAGCGAGTGCGTCTGGCCAAGCGACTGCGCATCCTGGAGGCCAAGTCCATCAGTGCCCAGTGCAGCCCCATCTTTCCGCGCAGCGTAGTGCGTTCGATGCTGCTGCCACAGCCACAGCAGGCGGTGAGTTACTCCAATTGTGTATTTAAATCGTTTCTGCCCGAGGCTTATGCAAATTTTGCAAGCTTTCCTTTGGCTCAGGTGTATAAGGTTTAATCTCAGGCGTATTAAATTGTCCGCTCTTTCTTCTTATTGACCATTGCTTTCAATTTATTCTCCCAGCGGATACACGTGAATGTTCCCTCCAGCCTGGCCAGACCGCATCCCCCAGCCCAGCCGCCACATGTGGCTCTGGAAATTGAATCGCTGCCCTTGCCACAGTTGCCGACACAGCAGCAGCAGCATGCTCTGCCGGAGACAATGATGTTGCCGCAGCGCAGACGACTCCTTCCCAAGCAATTATCCTGCACAGAGAGCTACTCCGGCGGCTACACGGGTGGCAGTGATTTCGATGGTGCGGCTGCCTATGCGCGATATTTCTCGCGGCAGAACACGTCCGAGGATAGCGCCAATGTGACTGTTAGCACTGTGCTGGCCCAGAGTGACTCCCAATCTTTGCACGCCCTGCCCAGCTATGCGAATACGCCGACAGCCTCTACCGGACGAGAGCCGAGACGCCTTAAATCGCGAAGCACCGGACTGCTGGCGATACGCCGTCCGGCGACGCCAGAGGCGATTATTATTCCTATGGAGGATGCCGATGTGGATGGGGATGAGCGGCCGTTGCCGGCACAGCTCGCCGAGAAGCTGCATCGCATGACCTCCACCTCGACGGGTTCTAGTGTGGCGCCCACTGGCTGTTGCACCACAGCCAAATCGGCGGTCTCCCGCGCCAAGGAGAAACACTTTCAGAGCTTTAAGCCCACGCTGACCATGTCAGTTGCGACGGCAGCGCAAAGCACAGGCAGCGACGATGAGTATCGACGCCGCAAGCGGAAGTACAGTAAGTTCCAGCAGCAGCTGTTCCTCACTTTATTCCGTAACCCATTATTTTTGTTGTTTACAGAACGCCATCATCGCTGCTCGGATCCCGCGCTAGTCTATCCCACACCCAATGGCCTGCCGCACTGCGTGCATGTGCTCGGGCTGGCACCCGATGTCCAGACCATGTAAGTCCGTACTGAATAACCTTTTGCAGCTGCATTTTCCAAAAAATCTGAAACAAATAATGATACCATTTAACCCGTAGACTTGACTTCCCCATCTTACCTATGTTAAGTTGCCAGTTTCCCAGAAATACTCCTCCAACACTTCAAGCTCGCATAGCTTTGGCCAAAGTAAACCGATTTAGATGATTTCAGCACCTAAAATTTATGCATTTTGTTTTTTAAATTCATACTTGAAATAACAATTTCGTTCTCTGGCCTTTTCATTTATATTAACACACATCCTTTAACATTTAAGAATGCTTGATTAACAATAACATCTCTTACAAGCCAGCCAATAAAGCGAATTATACTTGATTGTCAAATATCGAATAAAATCAGTTGCGTAACCTTCAACGTTGACCGAATTTCGACACAGTTTGAACTTAATATGTGTTGAAAATTCTGCGCATTTATTTTTAAGAGTAGCCACGTTCCCATTATATGTCACACATGGGGGAAAAAACTCGACTGACATTTAATGTCATTTATTACCCGCAGACAATGCCCCTATGCCGAGGACTCGCCCTGCGACCTGCAGCTGGACATGGACACTGACGCCGATAAAATCGACGACCTTGAGCACATGATGCCTGGCGGCATTGGTCACCAGCGACATCGCAGAAAGCATCGGTGAGTCGCACACGCTATCGCTTTACGTCAATCAAACTGAATCCATACATTTGCACAGTGGTCAAAAACATAATACTAGTCTTAAGGTTTGCAGGAGTAAGTGAATAATCAAAGTAAGGAATGGAATGTGGTAGGCACAGAATCAGTAGAAATAAAATTAAGCGAAAGTTTAGTAAGTATTATTTTCTTTAGAGTGTTTCTCTGCTGTTACAAACTAAATGTAATTGTTATTGTTTCTGTTATGGTAATGTTATCTGTCACTGTGACTGTAATGTGCATAGAGATCTCTCTTATGTTAATGCCACTGTTACTGCTACTGTTACAACGATTCCTACTGTTACCATACTTTATTCTCTTAACGAAGACTTTTACATCTTGCACCCACTGTATGTTCGGGCTATTTGGCCAAGCTAAGAAATGATTAGAAAACTTATAAATGAATGCGCATTAGGGCCATTCACGGATATTGGGCAGTTGGCCAGTTGGTCTGTCGTGCAGTACGATAGCAATGACAATAGCCTTCTTTTGGTGTCCTTGGGCTGCACTAATAAATGTGTCCAGCTGAAAAGCGTTATTCGAACATCGCCTAATGCATTCCCTTCTCCAGCTGCTTGCGCTGCTGTTGTGAGCCGAAAAGCAGACAAAAATTGATTGACAAGCTTTGTGCGTCCCAGCTTTGAGCTGTGAGTTGAGTGGGAGAAATAACGGCATTCGATGACACCACCTGGCCGTACCGTGAACCTGAAACCCACTACCCGACCAAATGACAACCAGAAATTGCTGTTGCCATTCTCTGTTTCTTGTTTTTTTTCTCTTATTTTTCTTCTTTTTTTTTTTAGCAGCAGGCACTTCCGTTGTGAAATGAGTAACGGTAGTCAGACGCCATGTTGTTTTTGTAACTCGTTTATGGGGCCATGCAGAGGGGGCGGGGAATTTGTGGCAGCTTTGTAATGCGGAAGTTTTTGCAAAACCCAAACGGAAATAGAGTAAATATGTTTAAGCTGCTCATGTTGTTCAGTTCTCGTTGTCGTTGTTGCTGTTTGATGTTGCTGCTACTGCAGCAGCTGTTGTTGTTCTTGTTTTTGTGCAGATGATATGCCACCGGGCTGGGCGGGTGTGTCGAGGTATGTGTGTGTATGCTTTGAAGGTGTGTTGAGTTTCAGAGTAATTGATTAAGCCCCCTATTGATATAAATGTGGTTTTAGCAAAAAGTTTATAATAAAGGGGAGCGATGTGTGTACTGGATATTGATATTTACCTCATCTCTTTGCGTAGCAATGAAAAAACATCTCAAGAGCCGCAAGTCCCTAAAGCTTTTATTTTATTCCATTACATTTCGATTCATCTCTGTACATTCTTCTCTTGCACTTTTAGTAATATTCCTTTTCCCTACAGGCATCGCCACAAAAAACGTCATCGCCATAAAAAACCCAAAATACTTGTACAGGATTTGGATACAGAAGTTGTTAAGGTATGCCGCCCACATACCCATGCATATGTCCAGCTCTAGGTTTTATATATATATATTGCGCTTACAGGTAATCGATCCGCATGATCTCTCGCAGCGCGCACGCTGGACAATTATTGCAACTGCGTGCCTTCTGTTGTTGATGTGCCTGATGCTAATTGGCGTAACACTTCGGATGGCACCCATTATTGATGATATGGGTAAGTCATCTTAGAACCTTTATATTGTTGGAACACCAAATGCTTTTGCCATGTTCGTATCTAACCCCGTGAAAAGAAATCCATGCCTGTCAAGCAGTCCCCTAGTCTTAAGCAATGCAACTCTAATGGAACAAGTTTCAGGCATATCATATATTTGACATATATCTATATACATGTATTCTTTTGATATGTATATATATATGATATATTTATAAGTGTGCATTATCCTTCTTTTGAGCTTCGCATGCCAAGCATTTTACATTTACATTAACTAAGAATTGCGGCTTATTTTGAGCCCTCCACATACACATATGATAATTGTGCAATAACCCAAGTCGGTTATAACCAAAATCTCTAACATATCTAATGCCGTGTCTATTGTATTTTGTTTTGTTATATTTCAACTTTAGAATACCTAACGAAATGTAAGTACAAGTATAATACAAAAGAATTCAGAGACACGAAATTTTGATGCTCTGGCAGAGCTTATTTTAAAATTCAATTTTAAATTTATCCATTACAAGAGCTCTGCCAAGTTATCAAAATCAAAAATATAGAAACAGCTGTAAAAGTTTTGTTATGCTTACAGTTCTCAATTGTTTGTGTGAATAGTTTTATTGTTATACCATGGAATAGTGTGTGTTCTGATTGAAAGCATCCTTAACCCTAAAGTTTCAACCAATCGTACAGCTTTTGCAAAAAGCTTCAATTGTTGAACTGTTATATTATGATTCTGAAAGCTTTCAATGTTAAACTGACGCATTTCGTTAAATGTTAAGTTTGTGTTGTGCATTTTAAAGAGCTTTATGTTAGTTTACATTACATTTACATAACAGCCTTGAGCTTGCGTTTAAGCTTGAGCCTCTGCTTGAATTCCGAGTGCAAAGGTACAGCTTTATAGCGAGCTTTTGCTCAAATTTAAGCTTTGGCTCATGGGCAACTCAAACTCAGTGGCCGTTGCTTCCACTTACATGCGTTTAAGTGTGCCATTGTATTGCATAACAGCACTGTAATAGCGGCGGAACTAGGACATCGTATCACATGTTGCATTTCGAACACACTCACACACCCACACATACACACACATACTACAGTTACGGTTACAGTTACAATCTGCATTTGTGTATGCGTACATTTGGCATAGATTTGCGTGATGCTCGATATTTTGGGTGCATTGTTGCCATCATTTAAGGTTGTCGATGGAATGTGAAATGGTGACATTGAACTCCCTCCTCCCCCCACCCAACCCCAGCTGTCAGTTGCTCGCATCAACCATCAATTGTAATTCACTGGCTTACACAATTTCGGCTTCGAATTATTATTTTTTTAATGCGTTTTTATTTCGATTTTCAAATTACAACTTTAATCAATTTTGATATATTTTTATAATCGGAAAAACACTAAGCCAATGAAAAAGTGCCTGAAGTCAGGATTTTCGTTGACTTCTGATGGTGCGATGTTTGGCATTGAATTATAATCAAATTCAGAATAGGTATAAATGCCCTTTTGGCAATGGCAATGGAAGAGGAACTTAGTGCAGTTATTTTCTGAGTTTAGATTGTTCCAAACAAGATTATCTTGCATGGTGTTGACCAGTGTTGATCAACTCCGCCGGCGGTGGGCCTATTTCATAAGCATCATGCCAAAATTAATTAGAAATGCAGTCAAAAGCGGCTGGCTGCTGCAACCGTCGCGATAAGCGAACTTTTTCTAAGGGTGCCAAAATGTCAACAGGCGGGGCGTGGCACCTTAAGGGAGCAGTCACAGCCACAGCCAGACTTGTAGTCTTAACTGCAGCCGGTGCCGCACTTATTCGCCAACCACGGTAGCCACAATGGGTTGCACCATAGCGTGACAATGCCTGGTTAAAACTAATTTGTGTGTTGGCCTTAGGGGGTTGCCAGCACCCCCAAACAAAACACACACACTCATATACAGCTGAACGCACGAGCGCTCTTTTGGCATTGCTGTTGCTGCTGCTGCTGGTGCATTGTGCGCTGTGTGGAAAATGTAAAATGCAGTTATGCATTTCGTAAGTTAAATCAACGCAAATGACAAAGCCGCTGTGCCACAAAGACATCTTTGCGCTTTCTTTTCACAAAACTACAAATATGTATTTGTGTGTGTGTGTGTGTGTACGTGTTGGTGCTGGGCGCTTAAAAATGCAAAGAACCCAGCTGCGAAAATGCTGAGAAGCTGATGACGTCGCCAGCGCCGTTGACGCTCTTGACTTTACTAGCGGGGCAGGGGCAGTGGCAGTGGCAGTTGCAGGGACAGAAGGATGGGGATAAAGTTTTGCACAGTGCACACACAATTTCCCGTTCGCCTTATTTTGCTGGTTTGCTCACTGGCTGGCTGCCCCCGCGGGCTGAGTGCGTTGTCATTTTGGTTGGCTGCCGCTGTTGTGCACTTTTTTTTCTCTTGTTGTTTCATTATTTGCTGCATAAAACAAATGCGCATAGTTCCGCCTGGTTATTATCCACTTGCTGTGGCACTTTGTGGTCGCTACTACCACGTAAAGCGACTTAAAACAATGTGGCCCGGTGCTCGTGTTTTTTTTTTATTTTATTTTGCAGGCTTAATCAACACGCTGCTATCATCGTCACCGTCAAACGTTGTCGTTGTCGTTGTCGCAGTCTTTTGTATATATCATATATATTATGCTTTAGTTGTCTTTGTTGTTGTTGCTGCTGCTCCTGCTGCTGCCGCCGCTGTTGTTTGGACCACAAAGAGCATTCCGATTGCCCAGCAAAAGCCGCAAGTATTTCAGGACCAAATTATTTTCATAGCTTTAGCTTAAAAGCTGAAATGCCGGCGACGGCGTGTGTGAGTTGCCCCTCCTTAGATGTTATTGTTGTTATTATAATTGTTGTTGTAGTAGCAAACGCATTGCCATTGCCATTGGCCCTTGGCGGTGGTAAAGAATTAAAAATATTTACAGTATTTCGAGTAAGCGAACAACAGGCAAAACAAACAAGCTTCTGCTGCTGCTGATGCTGCTGCTGATGTTGCTTCTACTGCTGCCTCTGCAATCTGCATGACTTGGATGAAGTCGTGGCCAAAGCCAAAAGCTGAAAGCCGTAAGCCAAAGCCTCCATTTGCCGGAGACAACAACACACAAAGAGAATGTCCTGTGCGTATATGGCTGTTTGTGTGTGTCACAGTGCCCATCCCATTATTGTGGTTAGCGGTACCAACGCCCCAACAACAAAAAAGCATTCCAAACAAATATGAGAAACATAATTTTATACCACACATCCACTACACACACATACACACAAACAAACCCGACAAAAAAAAAAAAAACAAAAATAAAAATCTACTTGGAAATATGCAAGTTTTTTCCACTGGGGTTCGAGATACTGACAGAAAGAGAGCTTCAATACGACGAAACTTTCATCAGTTTTGCTCCTAATTTGAGCAACCCGAAAAACAAATATCGACAGCTCGACGGCCCTTAGCCTCAGTTGCCTGGATTACGTAGTTTTGCGTCTCTGTTCTGGATTAAGTCCTTTTTATGATTAATGGTGCTTTGAGAACTTGTCATTATTTGTCTACCCATTCCACAAAACCCACATTTGTTAGATCTATTTTCAATACGCTCATTCTCTGCATCTATCAACATATTTGAACATCATCGTGGTTGAAGTAACTTTTCTGGCTTGTCTTAAGTAGATAAGATAATGCATTTGCATAGTTTATTTATTTTTACCAATTGGAACGCAGATCAACTCCCTTGAAGGGTTCTGCTTCAGCATAAATTATAGAGAGATTTAAACAAATCAATTAAAATCAGCGAACATTTTCTTATTAATTATTTTAAGATTTATTTTATATACTTAAATTAAAATTTAGATTTTCACAGATATTACATTGTACAGAATCGGTAAGCTTAAAGTAAATAGCAAATTTTAATTATAAAATATGCCCTGTAATACCCTAACAGGGGGTCTTTGGAGCAATACCAATAACCAAGTCGATATTGCTATTTGTGCAAGCCTATTTCTTTGCGAACCAAAATCTTAAACTATTATATTGAATTCATGATATGTCAGTCCCTTTACCACATAGCTCGCATGGGAACAATCAGCTTTTAAATTCAATATAGGTGTGATCTTATTAATTTAATAATTAAAAATAGCTGCGAGCAGGTGTTCTCTTGCTTAATCTATAAATCGATTTAATTATTGAGTAGATGGAAAATAATTGAATGCATTTAGGAGCACTAACTGACGAGTCATTGAAGTATCCAAGTAATACTTAACCCACGATTTGCTTAAATAAATGTAAAAGTGCATTTTTTTAATGAGGGAATAAGTGAATTCTTTTGATAGTATTAATTGCGCAGACTAAATACTCAACTCTTTAAAGTGGTTCATTAAAGTAGAGCATTAAGGCTTTCGTGTTTGCAGTTGCTTTCATCTCTAAAATGATGGCTGTAAGGTCCTTGACTTTCTAGCTCATAGCTTTTAAGTGCCGTGCAATTGGTTTTGGTTTCCTTTTCGGCCACTGTTTTAATTGCGTGGCAAAACGAAAGCGACCTGTCAGAGTGCCTGCAAAACTCGAGAAATGGCAAATGAAATTAGGCATATTTAAGTAGGGAATTTAGTGGAAACTCGGCTTTTAAATGTATAATCAGTGCAGACATGCCAAATAGACGGACAACAGCAGTTACCTACCTTCCTAGCCAAAGACGAACCCGAAGCGATTGCGGTTAATGAGTCCAGAGGCAGAGCCACAACTAACACCCTGACGCGGTCTGTGGGTTGATTGAAGTGGATTCGTCAGTGTGAATCCATAATGAGATGCGCTTCAAAAAAAAACTTGCTCAAATATTTGGCAATTATTTAGTTTTGGTTTTTGTCTGTGGTCTGAAGCCCCACGAAAATAATGAGTGTAATGCCTTATAATGAGGCAAAATCAGTGTAAAACACGAAAACGCTCGATGGTGTGAATAGGCAGCGAGACAAAAATGTTCGCCAGCCGCACGTTCTGCGGGCAAACGCTGGGGGCGGCTATTGGGCGTGTCAAAAGACAAACGCCAGCAGCTGCGGGTCAGCTGTTGCGGCAAGTATTTGTTTGTGTCTTTTTTAAATACTCATTACAAAAGGGAATCGGCAAAAAGTTTTGATAAAAATCCTATTATAAACATAAATAAATAGAGTGCCAGCAGGGCAGGAAAATGGCAAACCCGCACACAGCAACAGCAACAGCAACAGCTACAAATACACACACACAAACACACACAGAGCGTACAGAGGACTCGTCGGCTGTGCAAACATTATGAGCTGTGACTTGTAAGCACAGCGGCAGGCGGCATGAGTAAGGCAAAGTCAAACAATGAGGCAGCCAGTCCTTTAAAGGACCAACCGAAACTTCATTAGTGCCTCTCATCTCGCATCTCAACTCATCTCATTCACTATGTACAACAATATATGAGGGCTGCAGGCCAGACTCTACACTGGGCGAAATATGATCTCTAATTGTGGTATCTAAAAATATACATATTTTATTTACAATGATATTTTTAGAAGTTAAGAGTTCAGTTACTACAGTTACACTAAATTCAGCAAGAAACCAGATATTTAAAGGCTTTTTAAATGTTAGCAGATTTGGATAGCTTAATGAAGAAGATTATATTCCTATCAAAGTCAGGTCAGCTGTTCATAACATGGCCAATAACGAGTATGGGAATGGGGAAAAAACATAATTAATTACTAGTTAAATTAATGAATTCATTTTAATTAGAGTTTCTTCTTCCATTGACTTTAGCGGTAAATAGATTAAAATATATAATTTAATTAGTTATATCTTATAAATTTTCCAATTTTCTGGGATATTTGATATTCTTTAAAGTATATTAAAAATACCCTCTCTGTTTCTCTCACTGTACGTACACATGGTTATTGGGCTCTTCTACCTGTACCTGTGAATTTCAAATGAGGTAGTTTTCTTTTAGTAGTTTTGCGCTCAACAGCTTTCAGTCGGAGGTAACCAGTCACTGGATAACTTTCCTTGCGGTTGATTTTATGAGGGAGGTGGGCATCTTCAATATTCATATTTTGCAGCGAAACGAATATTTATTACCCCAAAAGAGAACAAACACACACACACACATTGATTGGGTGTGTGTGGTGGTATTTTTGTGGCTTGTCAAGTTGTCGGCGGGAGGCGTATCGGTGTCGCGTAACCTTTTGTTGCCATTTTCAAGCTAGAAATTGTTTGTTTGGCAAGCCGCCTGCCAAAAATTTAATCTCAAATTGAAGGTATTTTGCAGAGTGACGCTAAGCGATATTGCCTTTGCCGCAGGCGACATTTTCATGTGGGGAAATAACGGAAAATGGCAACTTTCAGCTCTCCACGTGGACGAAACAAGAGGGTACAGAATTGAAATCAAGTGACCGTAAATGCTACCAAGCTCATTTTGCTTTAAGAACACCATTTGCAGACCCAAATTGTTGCACAATTTCAAACTAATATTTGTATTCCCACATTACTGATAAATTGAGCATTGTCTGTGTGTTATAGTTAGTGCGTGTGTGTTTGTGTGTTTGTCTTGTTGTTTATTGTGCAACTTTCGCATAAGACTAGCTACAAAATTTATGTGGAATTTTATGCAAATTTGTTTCTTGCTTTTTCTTACCATTTTTAAGCAGTTTTACTTTCTCCGGAATATTCTTTTAACATAAGATGAACAACAAACATCAACTTTTGTAGTCGTATGTATTGAGCTTAACTTTTAATAGCCTAGAGAAATTAAACTATAGTAAAACAAAACAGAATTTTTTGAAATCAATTAAGTGCACCAAACTAAATCGCATATTGAATTAGTTATACATATCCTGACAAAATTAAAGTATCATATCCATACAAACAGATGCGCAATATGTTATATAACTGATGCAATGATTGGAAATGGATAGCCGTAAACTTAATTGCTTTAATTTCGTTTGCAAATATCGAATTCTAAGTTTTTTATTCACACACTTTTCTATGCACACAGTTATTATAGTTTGTAAAATGATTTTAATTTGAATTATTTACTTTGGGAGATGAACAATTAATGTTGCATTAAGGGTCATTAGCCAAGAATATAATTAAACAAATTTGCTTCGCTGCCCATTCAGCAAATTATTCGTTTATCCATATGACATGCAATATTGAAATTAAAATGATTAATTTCGTTTTCCATCAATGTTTAATTGCCTTTTTAGTCATTTTATCTGTGTGTGTTTTTTTTTTTTTTGTTGCAATTCCATGATGTTAGTCGATAGGCATCAGCTCATTAAAAACAAACCCTATATAACTGAACGCAATGTGCAGTAGAAAATCAGTAACAATTGTCACTATGAAGCAGTTCGCATTCTTTGGAGTATTCTTTTTGGTGCTGGCCGTTGCATTGGTGAGTCAAAAATTCTGAAAAGAGATTAAGCTCTTCATATTTTTCCATATTCTGATTTCTATTAGGCAAATATGATGCCAGAAATGCCACCCATGCCAACTATTCCAATGCCTGGTAGAAATTTTGGTGGGATGATAAAGTCCGGTTTCCGCATGCATAGCGCCGGACAACAGGCTCCACCACAAGGTCAAAACTTACCACCACGGCCGCCACCTGGCCACAACCAAGCTGAATAAGGCAAAAATTGTCAAAATTAATTGATTTTCACTGGACTTCGACTTGCATAATATATTGGGATAAATTAGGGTAGTCGAAATGTTTGCACAGCAATTTCAATAAATTTTTTGATTACGAACATATTTTTATTGTTCAATTTTTATTGTCAGAAGTAATATAAAATATAAAATGTAATTATAAAACTTCATCTCAAGAATTTCCATTAACCCATTAACTAATTGAATAGAAATAGATATCAAAAATTTATAAAACTCACAGAAACTTGACAGCAGATTTCAGACTTACGTGCCAACTTAACTCTGATGAAATAATCAAGGCTCAATTTTCTTCAATGAGCACGATTTTTGCGAGACGCCTCCAAGTTTTAATACTTATTTAAGCAGTCGAAATTGGGAAAAAACTTTGCATATTATATAAAATGTAAAGTTTGATTTTATGAAGCGCTGCTTAAGAGTAAGCAAGACTTTAGTTAAAAACTAAAGAGCACATAAATATTCGTATTTAAATATTCTTCCTCTTATTTGGACTACACACAGAACATCGTGTGGCAGACATGCAACTCAGACTTTTTCAGCTGGCAAACTTTATTAATAAAATGCACAAAGTGAACGAATTATGAGCATCAAATTCATAAATATAATCATAGTACATTGCCGTAGGTATATTGTGTTGCCAACTTGACTGTGTAACTGTGCGAGGCAAATTATGATGTTGGGGATTGGGCTGGTGTTTGGTGCTTGGCCTTTGAGCAATGTACTGCTAAAAAACTAGTTAATGTTGGCTCTTCTGTGACTTGCTTCATTCTACAAATTGCGAGTGCTTATTACCAAAGAATTGGCGCCTGCGAGCATTTTACAGTTGCATTACAGCGTCTCAAGTCGAGTTGTCGTGCCAAAACACCCTCGCACCCCACCAATCCCACCAAGCCCACCATTAATCATGGTACTGCTTGCCCCGCTGTGCATTACTCTAATTTCCGAGCTATATGCAGCTATGCGCTCATGTGTGAATGAATGTGTGATAGTGCATATCCAAAAAGTTTTTAACAAAGTTATCACTTGCTTTGCTACTGTGTGTGGCAAGTAGCTGAGAAGCACAAATCCACACACACAGTCAGACAAATGGAAAGACGCACAGAGAGACGGACAGGCAAAGCAGGTGCTGTCTTCGATTACCAAATGCCTGATGAAAACTTACAGCTTAAAGGGAAGAATATGTGATGCGTGACTTTTGCCTACATACATATATATAATGAATCAGCATGCCACATCGATAAACATAACGCAAGAAGCATGGCGGCATCAACAACATATATATACATAATTTCCGCTGTGCGCTGCTAAAAGGGACGAGGCAGGAAAGGCAGCACAACAGAACAACAGCGTAGCAGGACAATGGGGACCGGGAACGCCCTCTGCGCGCGCTTCTTGCCACATTTCTTGGGCCGCGAAATGTTGGCGCAACCAAAACAAAAAATGCAGGCAGCAGGCAATAGAAGAAGCAGCAGGAACAGCACCAGCAGCATTGAGTGAAAGCTCGATTACAGTTTTCACTCGAAATGCCGTGCAACACGTGACGCTGAGGCATTGAGTGAGCCTTGAGAGGCAACACCCAAGGATGCTGCGAGTGAGTTTAACATGTTGCTTCCATTTGCTGCTGCTACTGCCACAAATCGGCCCCATCACAAACGAGTGAAAAACCGAGCCACAATACGAACGCAACCGAGCGGCATATACGAGAAGGCGCCTCCACGAGCGATACGAACTGATAAAGCCAGCTGCTGCTACTTCTGCTGCCGCTGCTGCTAAAGCGTTTGGCTAAGCGTGGCAGCAGGCTCGCGCTTCGGTCAGTTGAACATTTTCCATGCTGTGATCAAGTTGTCTTTTCCTCTGAGCGCCGAGCGCTGTGCACGCCTTGGACTTGGAACCACATTATACGCATTCCACGTATCTCGCCAACGAAATCAAAGCGACTGCAATTGCTAACAAAAAATACAAATAATCAACATAAGACGCAACCAACCAAGAAATCAAAAATAAAGAACATAAAAAAAAAAAAAACAAAACAAAACAAAAAATAAATGGCCGAGCATCAAGTGCAGTGCGTTTATCATTGTGTGTATGGGCGTGTGTGTGTGTGTGTGTGTGTGTGTGTGTGTGTTGCTGTAGAGCGTGCTCAATGAATTGAGAAATTGCGATGTTAGTAGGCGTGGTCCGAAAGTGCAGCTGCAATTGAGCAGGCTGACCAATAGACTCCTTCAACTTGGACGGAAACTGACGATAAAAGCCATACAAATGACGCCTGCAAATGAAGTTTCTGTATGAGTATGAGTGTGAGGGTGTGTGTCTGTGCGTGTGTGGCGCGTGTGTGGTGCGTGTGTGGTATGTGTGTGGTATGTGTGTGTGTGTGTGTGAAACTTTAGCTAACTGCTACAATTGAGTTGCTAATTTGTTTCTAATTGGGTCTAAACTGTATGAGAGAGTTTGTGTGAGTGTTTGGCTAACAGTTTGTATATCTATATATATATTACCGTTACAGCTCAACGGCAAACAATTTGTGAAACGACGGACTGACTTACATGCATTTTATTAGTACATAATATCAAAAAATCAATCCAATTGAACAAACACCAAAAAATACCAACTTTTTTTGTAACTTAATTACAACTTTAAAATCAAATAAGCAAACAAACAACAAATTCGATTTAAAAATCAACAACAGCAGGAAGAAACTATAACAACAGTAACAAACTCTCAATTCAACGGTTTCGCCAGACCTGTAAGAAATCGCCAACAAAAAAAAGGAAGGAAAAGCTGAAATAAATATTGTGAAATGAAGTGCCGAAAAAAGCTGTTAAATGTGGCAGAAATGTAATTAAACACAACAGAAGTCAACAGGAATGGGCATCATATCAACAAAGAGAGAAACAAAATCGAGGAAATCGAAATCGGAATCGAAGTAATTAAAAACTCAAGAAATTACAAAATTGCAAAATACTTGATTGACAAGCAATAAAAGCGTGGGAGAGAGACAGAGAGCGAGTGAGAGAAAGGAGGAGAGTGGCACAAGAAGCAGCAAGGATCGAAGGCATCCAAATGAAATCAACGAAAACGCACAACAAATCCAGCATGGAGCCAAAAATTGTAATGTACAACAGTATAGATATAGACATACATACATACATACATACATGCATACATATATATTATACACACACGCACAAGCATAAGAATTTGCACAAAGTCATGCGTCACTTCACATTTCGTAAGCTTTTCATTTTACTTAAATATGAAATATATAAAAAGCATTTCATGCTCATTGTTACACTTCCATTTACACTCACAAAAAATACGAAACACAATTCCCATGCAAAGTCATTTTCCAAAAAATTTTCCACATTTTATTTCGCAAGTTAAAAGCTTTTTGGTCCATTGCCATTTTAGACGCAATTTCTGGTTCCATTTAACAATTACTTTCTGTTCGCACACAAATGCAATTTGTAATTTTATTGAATTGAATCTACCGAATACTCTACTCTAACCACATAATAAGTAAGTAAAAAACTGTATTTTTCAAATATTTGCCATACAATATGTTTATATTTTATCCTAGCCATTGTGTGTGTATTTTGATTTCGCCACTTAAGGCTTTGCTATTATCAGCTATAATCATTGTTTATTGGTAGATTGTTGCAAATTGAGTCAAGAGCCAGGCAAATCTGCAAATACAAACTGCAGACAAATAGTCTTATCTGATTTCAATTATTCGTTTATCTATGCACTTGAGTCTGTGGCAATTATGCAAATATCAGCTAACTAAATATATATGTCCATGCAACTCTGTGATAGATGAGCAAATAAACATACAACAGATTGTGTGTACACACACACGCACTCACACTCGCAAAAGTACTTATACACATACATACATGTGCGCAATGGACTATGGTAAAAATTAATACATTTTATGCCATTAATGTGTCAAAACGTTGGAAGATGATGTGATGTTTTTGTACACATCCGGATTAAGGACGCGATGTCATCGCTGTGCGGAAAGAAATAAAGTGGATGTGGCAAACGCCCTGCAAACAGTCTTAATATTGAGAAAACAATTACAGTCAGCATTTCCAAAGTTAAGCTCATCGTATTCCAACTTATTTCTATATACATTTTTTTGTTTTTTTTTGGAAACCAGCTTAAATGTTCTATAATCTTATCCATAAAAATAAGAACATTCTTAACTTAAGCACTTTTCAAATGATGGCAGAAAAATGTTGAGTCTTATCCATAGTACAGCATTGGAAAGATTTATTCCCTCTGCGTCTCTGATTACCAATGAACGCGAATTTCACACATTAGCAAATAGTATTCTATAGTTGAATAATGAACTTATCGAGTGCATTTCATGCTGTGCCGTATTCGCTGGCCAATTGATATACTTAATTAATTATGCAGTGATTGCCAGTTAGCGAGTGTCGGTAACAATTATGGTTACCGTGCTATTGGGCGTGGCCGGAAACCAAATTGTAAATATCAAAATACAAAATATAAAACTGATTTCACGAACATGTTTAAAAATTCATTACGAGCACTGGCAAAAATATGATTTGGGCCAATGTGCAAATTAAAGCGAAAAACGTTTTTACAGTTCTCTCTTTTAGCAACTGTGCAAATTGGTTAATGAAGTGAAAGTAAAATAATTTTTCTAATCGAATTAGTACATTATAATTGAAATTGAACGAAATTAAAGTACAGAAAACATTTTGGCTATTTTTATATAAGTATTTCTATAAAAGGGAAGCGTATAAATCTATACCAGTTTGTTGAAAAGGTTGTGGTTTGAAATAGAATTCTTTACAAAAGTATATTTGGTTATTGAGGAGTATAAAAATATATACATATATAATTCTTAAAGTGTACTTGAACTATGTAAGTATGAGTGTTGCATAATAATTTATATGAGCTCATTAGCATACATCATGTTCGAATGAAGCGTTATAGTAAAGTTCCGCACATAGACAAAGAAAGAAACTTCAACTAAAGTCTCATAACAGAGAGCATCAATTGGGTCAGTCCTTGTGGATGCTGCGCTTAGCTTAGCTCAGCTCAGATGATGCCCATTGAGCAAACAACTCATTGAGCAAATTTACATTTAAAATAGATTGAATATATTGCTGAAGTATATGTATAGTTGTGGTACTTGAACCATTTTCTTATACGTCGCTGCATAAATCAGTAGATGGTGGCAATTAAATGAACCGTTTGAGAAGCGGGAAAACAACGCAATTTGGTTGTCTGCCAAAGTGAGTGAAATTAAGTTAAGCAGCCAACAAGACTGCATTAACAGTCAATCACTATGATACTTAAGTTTCTACAAATAGTAATTCATAGAGTATAGTGCAGCGAGTCAAACAATTATAGGGAACAACACAGCACATTGAAGGAGATAAATTTGAAAAATTTTATTTGTGACCTCAGATGAGAATTCTTAATTCTTGCTTAGGTTGAAGCTTGTAGGTTTAGATGAATATTTTCCGTTCCCAAACTAAGCCTATAATGATATATCTTTTTTTTTTAAATAGATTTAATCGATAAATAATACGAGTTCTTGTTTTAATGCGAAAGAGTATTCAATTCTATAGCTATGAGCTGAAGTATTTTATTCGGGTTGTCTTAATGAAACTTTCCGATAATTGAACTTGAGTCGCAGTCAATTTGCAGCTGCATTCTCTGCATTCTCATGTCTACATATCTGCCTGTCAATTAAATGAACAGCATCGCGGATTCCGAGCTGGTTAAACACAAATTGATAAAAATTTTAATTAGCCAACTTAAGGCTGAAGCACACTTAGTTAAGCGAATCTGTGCCAAACATATTTGTCTGTTGTTAAAGTCACGTTTTTTAATGTATGTTTTGTGAAATGAACGTAAATTTATGCATAGAAATTATTTAAGAATTAATTCATGTAATTTCTATTCAAAGTTTGCCGTTGTACCAACACACAAAACAAAAAAAACAGCGTGCAAATGAAACTCATCTTCTTGTGAGAGCCTCCTTTTCCTGCCCATGATTGGCCATTAACCCTGCTCGCCATACATTTTTAATTAGAAAAGTTTCAGCCCAACCCCCCCGTGCCGCCAACGAAGTCAAGTGACTTAAGCGCGCTCATCAAATAAATACACATAAATACATGTGCACCTATGCGTGCGTACATGTAAACATTAAATTAATCGTAGCATACTTTTATGGGACGCGCGTGTGAATAGTGAAATGCGAATACAAATAAAATGTGAAACTTATATCATTTGCAGCTTGATGGCAGCAAGTTAACGAACCAAAAAAAAAAAAAACCGTAAATATGTAAAATTACAACATTACGCCCCTGAAAGTAAGCGAAGCGTGTTAAAGCTTCAAGCATCTGCGCAACATTAGCGCCCTTGCAACTTGCCGCTTACCACACAATCGTTACTCATACGCCCTGAAATTCACATCAGCAATCTACGACCACAGCACTGTGGATTGAGTTCATAAAATCATGATTTTAATTAAGTTAAATAACATTTTAATGTTTTGCATGTACTTACACTTCAACTAATTGACTTAGTGGTCTGATATTCATCTATATTTTAAGTAAAACACAATCTTTTTGTGTTTGTTAGGTCGAAGACCTTCAAATATACTGCAGATATACAGAATAATAGTCTAGAAACATGTATCAGTGAATTGTATTCCTAGTGCACCATACTTGTCCTACTATCTTTACATCCTTTGTGTTGTGTTGCTGCACAGTTGAATATAGCTTTACAAAAATTTAACACAACCAGAACGTGATAACAGCAACGAACCAGTAGTCGTCCTTTAGTTTTTCGTTTATTTGAAGTTAATACTTTGTTTATTTTTCAGTGTATTTATTTATGTAGATCATTTTTATCCAGGGTGAACTGACCGCGTCCAACGTTTCGCTGTTGCCTCGGCACCGGTGGTGAGCGTTTGGCTAGCTCTATTTGTTGCTGCTGCCGCATATGCCACTATGTTGTTGTTTTTGCCGTTGATGGAATTATTATGTGCTCAACGAACCGCAACACAAAATCTCTTGCTGCTATTCCTGTTGCTCCTGTTGTTGCGGTTATTCATTTTGTTCACCTTTTTAATATACTCACACACACACAAACACAAGCACAAAAAGACACAGGCAATTTGTGTTACTATTTTCAACCTGTGCGCATTTTTATCTTTTGACGCAGCATTTGCATTTTTCTGCTGACTGTAAATGTTTAATATTTGTTTGCCAGTTGGGTAATGGGGCGTGGTCGCCAATATTAATCAGCAGCTATTTATTTTTACACCTGCAAACACACCTTGACCACTGCAGCAGGAGCAGCACCAGCATCAATAGCAGCAACAGCAGCAACAGCAGCAGCAGGAGGAGGTTAATTGCCGTAAATCAACTGTGGTTGGCTAAAACAAATGGTGCTGACAAAAGTTGCTTGTTATTCCGTTATATAATCCCTGCAATCCATTATGCTAGGAAATGACGGCCTGTCACTGTTGGGCAGAGAGTGAACCGAAAATCAATGCATGTGCAAATGTTGGCAATTTAATAATAAAATTCCAGACTTCACACAGCAAAGGGACTCGACTAGAGTTTCACTCCCTTTGACACAGTGGCTGCTCGTTGTCAAATGTCGGCAGTTGGTTACTGAAATTCCGCAACACGTAAAATTCCAAAACACTGGCGAAGCACATTCCGGCCGCATGCCATAAAAGCTACCCCAGCTATGGAGCTCACCTGGTCCAATCGTACACCCATACTCGTCCCTGTGTACATCCTCATCTACATCCGCATCCGTATTTTCATCCCCAGTCTCATGCATAAGCATGCATAAGTCCCAGCCAGCTGGAGCCGCAGGCTAATGGCTAAGGCGCAGACCGCATCTCACATAGCTTTCCTACTTATTTTACCTGGCTTGTTGTGTTAGTTGTTGCTGCTGCTCTTGTTGCATACTTTCAGTTTACAAATTCCACAGAGCTACTCAAGAGCAACGCAACGCATGCATGAGCACGTTTGCCTATTTTATGGCATATCCCATGAATTTCAATTTCTAGCTGCTGCTTTGTTCTCGACAGCCATTTGTTGGCTTCATAAGCGAAATAAACGACACAGTAACTAGCTTCAAAATAAGTAAGAATGATCGCAATGCCAGCAGATACCCTCTACACACATGATTGGAGTCCTTGCCACAATCTACACTCTGTTGACTTAAGTGTAGTTTAATAGTTCCTAAGTTCTTTAAGAACGGATTATCAAAAATGAATGCCTAAAAATATCTACATATCTATAAATAGTTAGTTAGTTAGTTCCTGCAAAATACATTCACACAATTGTAATCTACCCAATTTGATAGGTACAGGGTAACAGAGAGTAAATGTTTATACGTGGGCATAAAATATAAGCAATTTGAACAAATTAGTGGATAGTGTGGATAAGCGAAAGTAAAACGTGGCCAGCAATTAGGCAGCGGCATCCTTGCCATCGCTTCAAGATGGTCAATAGGCCCAGCTCAGAAAGGAGAGCCGGCAATCCTTAGAACCTTAATAGGGATATATATACACCATATATTATTTCTTTTATTGCCACTAAAAATGCTATTGTATGGCGCTCAATATATGCTTGTACGCGTCGAGTTCAATTAGAGTGCGTTGAATATTTGTATAAGAAGTATTTTATGTCTTTGCAGCACAATTGCAATATACACTTGGCTCACCCTTTATATGTATTTGTGTACATGTTGTCAACGCCTTATTTCCTGTTTTTTGTATTCCCTGTTTTGCATAACATGATTTCAATAAGCATAAGTGATAAATCCGAACTCAATCGAATTGAATTGTTGCTGTGCAATTCGAGTGGCATTTGATAATATTGTTTGTGGCTTACACAAACAAATGATTTAATTGTATTATTATTATCTATTTACTTAAATTTAAGGAAACTAAGCAGCAATTTCAAATGAGAATCCAATTAAATTTATAGAAAAGAATAGATTTGCAGAGAGAGAGAGGGAGAGAGTGAGCAGGATGGACAGATAGTCAATTCGAGAGAAAGAACTATGAATGACGCTATTATTAGTTTTTTTTTAGTTGTTATTGTTGTACAAATTTTTCGATAAAAACATGGCAATAGTAATTTGATTTTATGTTTATATTATATATATTTTGAAGTACTTTTCATTTTGTCAGAAAAGTGGTTTTTCTATAACAACCTAAGGTTAGCGTTATTCCTGTAAGCGCAGCGTGGGCGTTTCCGCTGCTGCTGTGACCTTGGTCAAATGCAATCTTAGCAGCAGTGAGCAGCTTAAAGGCCAATGGTCTCTGAATAATAATAGCCAGATTATCGAGCAGCATAGACAAATTGTGCGAGATGATGGTGAAATAGGAGCCATCGAAATACCGCAGAACGAGCTCCGATGTCTTTTCCTGAACGACTTTAAAGATTTCATTGGCAAAAAAATTGTGCCTGAAATATTTATTGCCGGCACTTAGATGGGAAACGTGATCTGCTTACGCAACATATATATTTAAGTTATATATATATATATACATATTTACGCTTGTGTGATTGGAGCTTCGAACACAAATAGTTTTTGATTTTTTTGTTGTGGGCGTGGCATATATCAAATAAATATATAAGTTAAATGTTGTAAAAAAAAACATCTTTGAGCCTTGTTTTGCAGCACTTTTTTCCGCTTTCCCTTTGTTCTAATTAACATTTTATATATGCAAGCGATGCTGCCTGCAAATGAGGGCGGAATGGGTGGGTTAGCTTACACACAAAACAGTTGTGTCTGCAGCTTGCAACCCCTCAAGGCCTTGACACAGATAGGCAGTCATTGCCACTGCGATGCTAACGCCAACGACAATAGTTGCAGCTGAAAATGCTGTTGCTGCTGCAGTTATACTCTCAGCGACAGCCGATAAGCGATAAGCAGCTTCCAATTTCTCCTTACTCTTGATTATATATCCCGTACTCAACAGTAAGTGGGGTATATTACTTTTGTGTTTTGCCAAGATTTATTTGTGGAACGGTCAAGCTTACCGCTTATCTTAAACCTCTCTTTGCTAAAAGATAGTCTGTAAATTTGGTATAATGAATAAGAATAAACTAGCAAATCTTTACGATATAAATTATATTATATATATATGTGAAAGGTTCTTTAAATGTATATTTCAATTATTTTAGCCATATTAGCACCTTAAACACACTTTGCCAGCTTTTAGACCAGCCGTCTTACTTACTGGACGCTGAGTAGCGTAAAATTGAATCCATGTTGCGAAGATTCCCCTTGTTTTTTTGTAATTCGACCTTTCGGTGCTGTCAATTGTTTGGCGCTAATTTAACGCAACATAAAAAACCTATTAGCTGGAAATTAGGCGTATCTGGCAATCATTTGAGCGCAGTCTTTGAGGTCAAAGTGAATATATAAAAATGTTGCGGGCGAAATTCCCAATTTTCCCCATTCGTTTCCCCAGCTGTGTTCGCAATTCGTTTGGGGACTCACTTTATGCTCGCTTAATTCAATCGAGTGGCCAGACAGAGTCAGATATTCAACAAGTAAATCTAAGGGACTGAGCCAGAGAACCGTCCAAACCATACAGTGGTGCCCCAAGCGGTGCCTAGGGCTTAATGCGTTTACAATCGATGGAAAGGCATAAACAACAAAATTTGTTCGCGTTGTCTTGAACCTTTTTTCAGCTTAATGTCATCTTAAATGCCTTCAATTACTCATCGTATTTCGGCGTGATTCCCCACGGTTTTTCTCTTTCTTATTTTGCTTGGGTTTTTATTTTAATTTTGTGTAACTTTGAAGGTATAATTTGCGTGGCCACGCCCTGTTGCGACCATATAGATAAGTCCCCAACTAGCAGCGCCATCAGATTTATGTTTATAAATTTGTGGTCGTAGCTCATGGACGGGACAGAAACGCTGCAAGGCCTGAAAGACAGACCACCGTTCCACCGCAAACCACATTAATCACAGAAGCATCCCCAAGTTATGCAACATATTTATGCCGAGCAGGCAAAGCAAGTAACGACAAATCGCCAGTGCGGCGCAAAAAAAAAAATAAATAAAAAACTTATTAAACAATTTATAAAGTTTGCTGTGTGCTTTTATTTGCCAATTGTGGCCCGCAGGCGGGGAGCGTGGGTAGTTTGTAGTCAGCATTACGATTTCAATTTCATTAAGTTTAAAGTCTAACGGACTGAAAGACTGGCGGACGTGTGCTCAATGCTCATATCCGGCGTTTGCATATGAAATTGATATTTTATGCAAAATATTTACACAGTAAAATTAGTGGACTGGGTAAAGTAGTGGGTGAACTGAGTGTGGGTGCACCTGCGTCTTCGATAATTTTAACAGCAGGGCCACATTGGCCAGCAAAGCTAAAAGCAACAAAAAAATAATAAAAAAAACAGGTGTTTTTGCTCCAGCTGCAAAATGTCTGTCGTTTTGTGGCATTGTTTATTTAAGTACTGCGTGTCCTTTGTAGCCTTTTTTGTCGAGTCGCTTTTTATACTTGTGTGCTTCTTGCCGCCTCAGACATAAAAATAACCCACAAGCACACACACACACACACACACACACACGCATAGTTTGCTCTTTCACCTGTCTGTTGTTGTCGAAACTATATGGCTTAAGCAACTACAAAAATATTTCACTTCATGTTGCTCATTTGTTGTTTTTTGCTGCTGCGGCTGTTGCTGATGCTGTTGCTTGTGGCAATTCTAAGTACATGCAATTTGTGAGCCATTTTACACGCCAGCTCTTGTCAGTCTGCAACACACACACACCCACACACTGACACATAAACTAAGCTAAACTTTTAACATGTTCCACATGAGCTGAGCTAAAATTGAATCAAGTTGCCCCAGTGCACTATAGCAAAATAAGCCTTTTTTTTTGCACAAGCCAATGCCTCCAAAATAAAGCCAACATTTTTGTAGCATTTAGAAAAATTGGTCTATAACAGAATTTATGAACTTAACACATTATACACAAAATAAAATGAGGTTTTAAAATGTGAACAAACACATGAACAGAAATCAGATTTCATTTTAAAAAGCTTATTATCATAACAAATTCAAAATAACACTTTCGTTCCATTTTCTCCTTCTTTTTTTTACTTATAATGTAGTCATAACACAGGTTTGCAATTTTAATGGATGAATTTACTTTAAAAAATGACAGTTTTCCGGGTAAAGTGACTATTTTCCCCATAGTATAACGATGGAAGCATTAAATGTGAAAGTAACGCCAATAGTCCCATAGAGGAAGAAAATAGCATCGTTCAATAAAAAATTAATATGAAGTCACTCAATGCAATTCAATGCAACGCTGATGAACAGGTTAGCTAGCGTTTCACTCTCTGTGTGTGTGTATGTGTTTCTTAGCGCAAATCAGAGGTAATATAATTTTATGGACGCTGCGAGCCGGCACATAAATATACATATGTACAACACATGTACAATTTCCATATGCTCGCCCGAATAGCCCCCAAATGCAGGCCAACAAAGGCATACTAATAAAAACATATACATGCGTCATATCCTTTTCTTTGTGTGCATGTGTGGATTTTGTGTCATGTAAGCGGATATGCATGCAACACTGACTTTTTTCTCTTCTGCAAGGTTGGTCATACTTACTACTAAACTTGTTTACTTATGCTGCTCGTATCTGACGTCTGGTGCTCAGCTCTAATGCTACATCCGACACCAAAAGGTTTTCCCACCTCAGTTGTGTGTGTGTGTGCTGGTAAGGTGGAAATTTCAGCATTACGGCGCACTCAGCAAAACAACAACAACAATCGGTGCGCCTGTGTAAATATCAACTTATCCGCGCGCAGAGCAAGAGCTATGCAAACATCTGCTAAACGATACAATGCGACGTCGCACACTGTAACTTTTTGCTTAACTGAGTTTCGTACTAGCAGCAAATGCAATTAGAAAGTAATTAAATGAAGAGAATGAAAATGAAAAGAATTCGCAATCTGCTATGTTGGGGTAATCCTAAAAGCAGGTTTCTTTATAAATAAAGCTTACACATTTCGCATTTTCACTGATTTGTATGCAGCTTAAAACAGAAAACACATTTAAAAGCATATAAACAATACAAATTATTAAAAGCAAAGTTCACTTAATCAACGGAATGGAAAGATTCAAACCAATTTGCATATTTGACATTTGCTTTCAATTCATTAAAATTTATATAGCATACTTTTTTGGGCATTGACAAATTTAAAGCTTGACTTCTTAAATAATTTGTATTTCTGCTGAATTGCATAAAGGTAAAGCTTGCCAAAAATTTTTCACAAAAATTAATTGAATTTCGAGGCTTTGTATAAAAGGCAGCATCAATTACTATGAAATTCAAAATTGAAGGTAACCAATAACACACTGTGCAGGGGGGCGCAAAAAAAACTTTTTGCTGATAAAATTGCAACAGTTTTGGCAACTAGTTGCGGTTGTAGCAAGCTGGCCAACTAAATTTATACATGTGTAGTTGCTGTTGTTGTTGCATTTGGTTTGGGCTTTTCAGCGAAACTCGTGTATAAAACAAGTACATATGTGTGTGAGTGTGTGTGTGTGTGTGTGTGTATATGCGTGGGCATGCAAACTTAGTTGCGCACACAAGTTGAAATTAATTTTTGCCAGAGCTAAGTAATATGGGGTCAGGCATACAAACACCCCAGATGAGGGGCGAGGGTTGTGGGGTGTGACCGCTACTGCGCCACACTGCTGATTAAATGGGAAACCATAAAGGTAGAAGATACGGGCAATGGGAGATGCGGTTGAAATTGCTGTTGAAATCTCCATTGAGTGCAGTCAATGTGAGCGCTTGACTGGCACTGCGATAGCAACAACAGATTGTGCTCAAGTGTGCCCATAAATAAATGCACTCGAGAGTCGGCTGCCACAAAGCCAAAGCTTGAGGCAACAGCTTGCAATGCAATAAGCAGCAGCACCATCAGATTGTTACCAACAAAATAAAAAGGGTAGCGAGTGCAATAGGGAGAGGAAGATGGTAGTAGGAGAGCAGAACGAGCAAGACAAGCTGCTTAGAATCTGCACGGCGGAGGTTGCGACTGACTAACTAATTATAGATAAATAAATTATGTAATTGACTGATTCACAACGACACCAGCAAAACCTCAGCGGTGCACACACACATAGAGAGATAGTCCCCTCCAACTTGGCCCTGAATGGATACAACAAGCAGCGCACAATGAGCTAATTTTAAACAAATATTTATGCAGCAATTAAAACGGTTCAGTTGACTTCAGCGTCGCTATGACGGCAAACGCTGCACTAACTTTATTATACAGCTAAATATATATATATATAGTGTGTTTAAATGTGGCTAAAATGTGCTGCACCAACAGAAAATCATGAGAAAATTACTTGCCATTCAGATCATGACTGATGAATGCTTTCACAAGCTAGTCCAACTTTGACTTTCAAATGGCACCATGGGCAAATATGTGCATTTCTAGAGTATGACCTGAATTCATATCTCAAGGCAAAAATGCTCCTCAAAGTTCCAAGCAGTTGTAATTGAATAACCAAATCAAGGTCCAATATTTCTCACACATACATATATTACATACAAATTAAATGCTTAATTCAAAACTTTTCGATAAATGTATTAATCTATTTTAATGCATTTTAAGTCATTCGATTATTCAATTATAATTAATATACCATGTAAAACAGATAGAGGTATAATGGTATACTATCTGAAATAATGATTAGTTGAAGAAAAAGTTGTTAAATTTGCACTTTGAAAGCATATTCATTTTCGCCATGGTACAATGACTTTAGCCTTGGGTTTCTAGTCATCTGCATCAGTCTCATTGTCTGTTTGTCTGTCTACGGTTTTACGTAGTCGTCTCTGTCCCTGTCACAATCTTCGTCTCGTCAGTGTTAACTTTTCAACCGCATTCAACTTTTGCTGGTTATGCCAATCAAATGGATTCTAGAGCGTGTGAGTGCAAAAGTGCAAAGATGTATTGAGATTTTGCCATTAGGCCATCAAATCCTCAACGGCAACAGAAACTTATGAATGCCATCACCAAAGGATCAGCAGCATCAGCAAAGTGTGCCCAACTGTGCGACTGCCTGACTGTCTGTCTGTCTGTCTGACTGTCTCTCTGTTTTCCTGCGCTGTGGGGCAGAGCAATTGCAAGTCAGCTTAGTCCCAGTGCTAAGTCAGTTTCTGCCCGTGTGCCCTCATATGTGAAGTGTCAGAAATGTCTTTGGCTTTGCTTTGACTTGGCTACACTTTTATCTGTACATCGCCCACTCATCTGCCTAATTGAATTCCTTAACGTCGTTGCCATTTAATTCACCAAGCTCTCCCCTCCAACCATAATCTGTATGCCTGCCTGCGCACTATGTTGTTCAAGGAAATCTCAGCGAATGTTTCCTTTTCCGTTCGAGTGCTACTGTTGGCATGTTCGACATGGGCGTAGGGCACCCGGCTGCTTCAATAGACGCTCCAGCTGCTGCCACTTTTGCACGGCTGTCAACTGGCGTCCGTTCGCCGCCTGCTGTCACACTACGCGCCTAAGTATGTCGATGTCGAATGTTGTCGCCCGCATGCCTTGAATAACATTTCTGTATGCCATTTTTAATAACTGTGTCAATCGTCTACTGTGAGTGTATGTATTGTGTTTATAGTGTTCAGGGCTCACACACAACCACTTAAAGCCACAAAGTTCATTTGTTAGAGCGAATAGCATCAAATTTCTAATGGATTTGTGTTTGATCATAAATTGAGTGTAATTAGAGGCTACGCATGAACCACATGGTAACACCCACATAACAAAACACTCACTGACGGACACCAACCAAATGTGCATTTAATTTAATTAAACACACACACACACTCACCAACATACAGCATAATTGATAATTGATCTAATTGACTTGGAACCATCTATTAAAAATGGATGTTTGTGTGTGTGCCTAAATTTATCAGGCATTTGCATGTCACAGTCCAGTACGAGAAGTTTAATGGATTTTCATTGGTTTTGCTTTACGAAATTAGCAAATTGAATTAATTTTTCACATGACACCAAAATTATTACAGCCAAATAAAGGTTGCAAGTAACCAAATTAAAAATAAATGCCAATATATTTATAAAATAAATTGATGAAAGGCTTAGCAAAGACAGTGTGCTAGACGGAGTGCTAGAAGCTTGCTCCACCTCTGTCGCGGGTTGGCCTGGTATTCCAGTACCGCCAGGATTCGGCCCAACTTAATAAGAAATGAAACCGTTGTTGAATGATGGCTGCGATCATCTGACTGCCGAAGTGTTGCACACTTTTAGGCAGTTCGATTTAAATGCTAAATTGAAAAGAAATTATTGCATTCCAGGTAAATCGTTTAACTAAACATTTCTGTTCGCCTATTATTTTGATTGGGGGAACAATACGAAAACTCGAAGAAAAAAGCGCTCACATGTGAAATATTGATTTTTATTTTCATAGGAGCTTGCTCCACCTCTGTCGCGGGTTGGCCTGGTATTTCAGTACCGCCAGGATTCGGCCCAACTTAATAAGAAATGAAACCGTTGTTGAATGATGGCTGCGATCATCTGACTGCCGAAGTGTTGCACACTTTTAGGCAGTTCGATTTAAATGCTAAATTGAAAAGAAATTATTGCATTCCAGGTAAATCGTTTAACTAAACATTTCTGTTCGCCTATTATTTTGATTGGGGGAACAATACGAAAACTCGAAGAAAAAAGCGCTCATATGTGAAATATTGATTTTTATTTTCATAGGAGCTTGCTCCACTAAATTGAAAAGAAGTTGTTGCATACTTTGAAGAGAGTGTATTTGATGCTATTCTCCTTTTAAATCGTTTAACTAAATATTTCTGTACGCCTGTTATTTTAGTGGGGGAACAATACGAAAACTCGAAGAAAAAAGCGCTCACATGTGAAATATTGATTTTTATTTTCATAGGAGCTTGCTCCACCTCTGTCGCGGGTTGGCCTGGTATTTCAGTACCGCCAGGATTCGGCCCAACTTAATAATAAATGAAACCGTTGTTGAATGATAGCTGCGATCATCTGACTGCCGAAGTGTGGCACACTTTTAGGCAGTTCGATTTAAATGCTAAATTGAAAAGAAATTATTGCATTCCAGGTAAATCGTTTAACTAAACATTTCTGTTCGCCTATTATTTTGATTGGGGGAACAATACGAAAACTCGAAGAAAAAAGCGCTCATATGTGAAATATTGATTTTTATTTTCATAGGAGCTTGCTCCACTAAATTGAAAAGAAGTTGTTGCATACTTTGAACAGAGTGTATTTGATGCTATTCTCCTTTTAAATCGTTTAACTAAATATTTCTGTACGCCTGTTATTTTAGTGGGGGAACAATACGAAAACTCGAAGAAAAAAGCGCTCACATGTGAAATATTGATTTTTATTTTCATAGGAGCTTGCTCCACCTCTGTCGCGGGTTGGCCTGGTATTGCAGTACCGCCAGGATTCGGCCCAACTTAATAATAAATGAAACCGTTGTTGAATGATAGCTGCGATCATCTGACTGCCAAAGGGTTGCATACTCTTAAGCGGTTCGACTCAAATGCTAAATTGAAAAGAAATTGTTGCATACTTTGAAGACCGTGTATTTGAGGTTATTCTCCAGGTAAATCGTTTAACTAAACATTTCTGTTCGCCTGTTATTTTGAGTGGGAAAAAGCGATTGTCGGATTGTCTTCCGACCCATTATCACGTTTTTAACTTTAAATGTAGGATTGATTTAGGTGCAAAACTATGATCAGAAAGCCCTTGCTTTTTAATCTAAGTTAAATTTTGACGAAGTTATGGCATTTTGAAGTTTCGACCTATGCTCAAATGCCTATTTTTAGGCCAGTATTTTTACTTGTCTTCCGACCCATTATCACGTTTTTAACTTTAAATGTAGGATTGATTTAGGTGCAAAACTATGACCAGAAAGCCCTCGCTTTTTAATCTAAGTTAAATTTTGACGAAGTTATGGCATTTTGAAGTTTCGACCTATGCTCAAATGCCTATTTTTAGGCCAGTATTTTTACTTGTCTTCCGACCCATTATCACGTTTTTAACTTTAAATGTAGGATTGATTTATGGGCAAAACTATGAATAAAAAGCCCTCGCTTTTTAATCTAAGTTAAATTTTGACGAAGTTATGGCATTTTGAAGTTTCGACCTATGCTCAAATGCCTATTTTTAGGCCAGTATTTTTACTTGTCTTCCGACCCATTATCACGTTTTTAACTTTAAATGTAGGATTGATTTAGGGGCAAAACTATGAATAAAAAGCCCTCGCTTTTTAATCTAAGTTGAGTTTTGACGAAGTTATGGCATTTTGAAGTTTCGACCTATGCTCAAATGCCTATTTTTAGGCCAGTATTTTTACTTGTCTTCCGACCCATTATCACGTTTTTAACTTTAAATGTAGGATTGATTTATGTGCAAAACTATGATCAGAAAGCCCTCGCTTTTTAATCTAAGTTAAATTTTGACGAAGTTATGGCATTTTGAAGTTTCGACCTATGCTCAAATGCCTATTTTTAGGCCAGTATTTTTACTTGTCTTCCGACCCATTATCACGTTTTTAACTTTAAATGTAGGATTGATTTAGGGGCAAAACTATGAATAAAAAGCCCTCGCTTTTTAATCTAAGTTGAGTTTTGACGAAGTTATGGCATTTTGAAGTTTCGACCTATGCTCAAATGCCTATTTTTAGGCCGGTATTTTTTACTTGTCTTCCGACCCATTATCACTTTTTTAACTTTAAATGTAGGATTGATTTAGGTGCAAAACTATGACCAGAAAGCCCTCGCTTTTTAATCTAAGTTAAATTTTGACGAAGTTATGGCATTTTGAAGTTTCGACCTATGCTCAAATGCCTATTTTTAGGCCAGTATTTTTACTTGTCTTCCGACCCGTTATCACGTTTTTAACTTTAAATGTAGGATTGATTTAGGGGCAAAACTATGAATAAAAAGCCCTCGCTTTTTAATCTAAGTTGAGTTTTGACGAAGTTATGGCATTTTGAAGTTTCGACCTATGCTCAAATGCCTATTTTTAGGCCAGTATTTTTACTTGTCTTCCGACCCATTATCACGTTTTTAACTTTAAATGTAGGATTGATTTAGGTGCAAAACTCTGACCAGAAAGCCCTTGCTTTTTAATCTAAGTTAAATTTTGACGAAGTTATGGCATTTTGAAGTTTCGACCTATGCTCAAATGCCTATTTTTAGGCCAGTATTTTTACTTGTCTTCCGACCCATTATCACGTTTTTAACTTTAAATGTAGGATTGATTTAGGGGCAAAACTATGAATAAAAAGCCCTCGCTTTTTAATCTAAGTTGAGTTTTGACGAAGTTATGGCATTTTGAAGTTTCGACCTATGCTCAAATGCCTATTTTTAGGCCAGTATTTTTACTTGTCTTCCGACCCATTATCACGTTTTTAACTTTAAATGTAGGATTGACTTAGGGGTAAATTGAAAAAAAATTGTTGCATACTTTGAAGAGAGTGTATTTGATGTTATTCTCCAGTTAAATCGTTTAACTAAACATTTCTGTTCGCCTGTTAATTTAGTGGGGGAGCAATACGAAAACTCGAAGAAAAAAGCGTTCACATGTGAAATATTGATTTTTATTTCCATAGGAGCTTGCTCCACCTCTGTCGCGGGTTGGCCTGGTATTGCAGTACCGCGTTTGATCGAGTATGGCATGCTGGCCTGCTTTTTAAGCTTAAGTCCCTACTACCATCGGCGCAATATTTACTGCTGAGGTCCTACCTTCTTTGCCGTTCTTTTATGGTTGAAGTTAGGGGCGAGCGATCAAACATCCGCCGCATCGGAGCGGGTGTACCGCAGGGTAGTGTCCTCGGACCTGCCTTGTACACATTGTACACCGCGGACTTGCCGATTCCTGTAGCCAGAAACACGCTGCTTGCCACATACGCGGATGACACTGTGTTCCTTGCTAACTCCTCCACTGCTTGGAGAGCAGCAGCAGTTACGCAAAGGTTCAATTCATGAATTAGAAGAGAAATTGGTGCTGTTGAAAAATGATTGGTATTAATACAATTGGCATAACATTTAAGGATAAATACAGCCATCAAGTTGTTTGAAAATTTAAATAATGCAGCTGTGGGCGACTTGCTTTGTCCAGGCGACATTTTGCGCGGACCTCTGCGACAAATTAGTTTTAATCTCATGTCAAATGTCTGACAGGGGCACAAGTTTCGCTTGTTTACATGCCAAATTGTGTAGCTGTCAGGTAGGGTTGATGGGGGGCAGCGGTTGGGTGGACGGCGTGTTTTTCAGCCAAACAGTTTTCATTATTATGCCTCGATTGGTGCTTGGCAAGCGCGTTATTTGATGCTTTATACACAGCACTTTGATCTTTTATGCGCTTTATCTATGCACCGCTGCACACCCAAAGCACGCACCCACACATAGCCAGAGTGTGCGAGACAGAAGAAAAAAATGTAAATTGCCTGCACAATGGACCCAAATGGTGGCCTTGATGTTGCCAGACGTCTGTCCTCAGCAGAGGCCATGCCCACAGTCATCTTGAACGACTAAAACGCGAATTAATCGCATAATAATGCGCTAATCTAGCCCTGATTTTAACTGTACTGATTATGCAAAACAATGACAAAAACAACAAGTCTTGCCGCTGAGCCCATTATCAAATGCAAGTCGCGAGCCCATGCGTCGCATGCGCGATTTGGATGCTGATGTTCGTGCTGTATAATACATCAGCAGAAGCAACTAAACCGCTCATAATACATACATACTGTATACATATGTGTTGGTATGTGTGGGCTTGTGGCTTATGCGCTGTGCTGAAGTACAACACTCAGCGCTTTTCTTGTTAATAGTTGGCGCTGGCAAGTGGAAGCTTAATTAACATAAGGGAGCACACTTTCCAAATGCAAGCCCCACCATCATCCCGACCCGCCCTCTCAATGAGTGGATGCTTGAAAGCTTTTAGCCAGCCAGCAAAACCCAGCGACATACAGACATGGCTGAGAGTTGTGGGCGTGTCGTATTTTTCACCGAATTACCAGAACTCGTACTCGTGCTTTAAAATCGAATGGGTAACGTGCCCGTGCGTGCATATATTGAGCAATACGATCAAGCACGAGCAAACACAAGTCAACTAGAAATAAGCCCGACTACCATTCAAGGTAAACATATAAAATAAAAAAAATTTATTTGCACGTTCAACTTTGGATTGTAATTTGGGTTGCGTGATCGCATCGTGTCAAACACGCAACATGTGACACGCGGTCATCCTTGTGGCAGATTCCCAAATGTGGCAAGTGCGCGGGTAATCCTCTCCGCGTTATGGCATTATGGCAAAGATTTTCAAGTATGTAGCCGTCAAGTGGACCAACAAATGCAAATGCTGCCAGTTTTTCTCAAATGTCAATAGATATGCATGGTAGTTTGTAGTGGTCACATTATATATATACGAATGAGATATTCATTGTGTGTGTGTGTGTGGAAACATTGCTACACAATTTAATATGAGCTGTGACTTTTACAATAACTGTGCAAGGGAGTACAAAATATGAACTGTCGCCACTACTTTATAGAGCAATGTGATTAAAATGACGTCTGCGACAGTTCACAAACTGGCACAATGTCCTCCCGAGTGCAGGCAGCTGGCAGCGGGTAGCAGAGACAAGGGCAGAAGCAGGACTTGTGTATTTCCTTGACCGAAACGCAACTCGAAGCAACGTTTTCCATATTTTGCTGTTGCGCTTTTCCCTTTTTATTTACGGCCACCATTGTTTGAGTATATGTGTGTGTGTTAGCTATGTTAGCTGTGTGTCTGTGTATGTGTATTAAAAATAGCTGGCCGTGTTTGTCGCTGTGGCTACATAGAAAATAATGATGACGTCAGCTGATTTCATGTCGGCAGCAAAAACAAAAAGCAAACAGCAGCTACCATAATAAGAATACAGCAAAATTACTTTTTTTTAAGGATTTTCTTCCTTTTTTTCGCAAACTGAAAACTGAAAACTATGCTGAGCGAAAAGAACAACAACAATAGAATTCAGTGGGAGCAGCAGAGCAACAGACGCCACATCTGGAAAACAATCAACTTTTCTTTACATTTTATTGTTGATGTTGTTGTTGGCAAACATTTGCGCGACATTCTCGCATGAAATCGAGTGTGCAACATTTGGGCCCCCACCCCATCCCTTTCGGGCACTATTCGTGCCCCTCTGTAATTTTTTGTCCAGGTAGGATGGTTGTCCTTGACGTAGCTGCAGCTGTTCTCCATCAGCAGAGTTGGCTAGATGAGAGAGGCAGGCACAGGTTGTCGGGTTGAGCATTGTAGCAACATCATCTTCAATCAGTTTGGCCTATCATGCCCACTTGGGTGGCCACTTTCACTACACTTGAACCTTTGTTTATGCAAATCAAAATGGTTGCCCATGGCCCACTTTGTCGCTCGCTTTGTGTTGCCAGTGCTCATCTACCGTCCAGTGCTTTTCATCAACATCATCAGCATGCCTCTATCTACGCCGTTTATTTCTTTTTTTTTTGCCTATTTACCTTGGCTGACTTCCGTCTCAGCCGAAACAATTTGCATGAGAGAAACCCGAAAAAAAATGTTGCATATTTTTGTGCGCTGTTCAAGGAGACCATCGCCCAAATTGCTGTGCATCACGCTTAATAGCCGCTTAGTTGTTTGTGTGTATGGGTTTTGGTTGTGTGTGCAATTAAGCCTTTGTCTCGCGAGACATAACGTGCGCTTTGTCCGCACTTCTTTGTGCCAGTCTTCAGTCAGCTGAAGTTGACGTTCACATTGACGTTGACGTTGGCGTTGACGTTGACCAGAGAGGCTCAGGCACAATGGTCCCTAAAGTACTAAATTCCAAAGTGTTTTCAAATATTTTAAGCCAATGAATTTATGTTTCTTTCCTAACAACATGAAATACCAAGATTGTTTTTGAAATGTATGCAATTAAAATATGCCAGGCTAACAACTCTCAACCAGGATTTTTGTGAACGCCAAGCAGCTGCAAACATTTTGTGTATTTATTCAAGGAATTTAATCATGGAAAAATGTTTTTGCAGTGCATATTTAATGTTTACTATTTTTACCATGCGCTCTTAAGTTATTTGTACATATGAATTGGTTTCACTCAAGAAGGAATGCCTACACAAAAGTTGCTTATCGTGGTCCACATGGTTTTCGTATTTTCTAATTGAATTGACTGCAGTTAGTTGCAGCTTTCACATATATCACATATCGCCAAAGTTGTTTTTAATTAACAGACAATCAGAAACAAGAAGAACTATAAGAGCACTTAGTTATCCTGACATTGACAAAGCTGCTTACGACACGCTTTTGTCTATTTGTGCGTGCAATATTTCATATGCCAAAGCAATTTAAGTCAAACAAGAACGCCAAGTCGAGATGTCTGAAAGTGCGGAAAGTCATGAAAGTAATGAAAGTCACAAAACTTGCTGCTCACATTTCCATTTAAGATGTCTTACAACTGTTTAACTGAATAAGAGTTGTGCAAATACGAGTACTCAAGTCTTCAAAAAGAAAGTTGCGCGGCAGAGCTTGCTTTTTTTTTGTATTTTGTAAATTTGTAGTTGTTGTTGTTGTTGTTGTTGTTGCTGCTGTTGTTGTAGAGTATCTCGTGTTTGCCTGCCTGTCACGCCCAACCATTGTAATCGGACATTCTGTTCTGTACACGTACCAAATCTACTGCCAAGCAACAAAGCGAAAAAACTTGTGCTCAACTTTTCGGCACATATGGGGCGGGGCAGCTTCACAGTATGAAGAAAGAACTTGGAAAAAAACAAACAAAGGAATGCCTTAAAACAATATATAAAAATAAAGACCAAGGAAAAATACCTATAAGACAATTTTAATATGCATTACTCAAAGCAGAAAAGCCAGAAGCAGCAGCAACAGCAGCAGGAGTTATCAATTTCCTTTTATAGCTGGCTGACCTCACGTGGCAACTCTGGTTTATGGGATGGTTGGAGTGTATTCTAAGTCACTCAGTGTCATTCAGTCGGACTCAGACCCGCTACACAGCACTCAGTAGTGCAGTGTCGCAATCTTCCGCTGTGTCTGCCACATTTCCTGGCTTGGGTAAAAATAGCAAGCCTGAGTTGACATCACATTCGCTGACATCTGCCAACTGATGGCTGGCTGTCAATTGATATGTCTTCCCAATGCAGCATTGTATTGGCCACGTCAGGTTGCCCATTGTCCGCTGCCCTCTTAGCCAGCTTCCATTGGCCTGATATCAATTTGTGGTCAATCGTGGCCATACCACATCAAGCTGAACATTTCCGCAGCACGAAACAATGTCAACAGAAAATATCCACCAACACAGCTTGGGATTGAGCGTATACTGTGGATGCGAATGACGCTGACAGCTGATCTAATCTCTATCCGTGCTTCAGTTTCTGTTTCCTCTGTGTTGCTCAAATAGATTTCCGTGCCGCAACCTGTCGATTGCAATTGACAATCCATTTGATGATGCAGCTGAAGCACGGTCTTCATTTGCACAATCACTTTGGGGTGTTGTGTCAACACAAACGGACTTTGCCCGTTGTACAAATTGCGCATACGCACCGGGCAACGACACTTTCCGTTCTGATCATGAAGGGCACACAATATATGGGCTATTGCTAGGCAGTGTCCATCGTGAATACACATACTCGTAAATGTTCGTGCATGATAAACTGTTAATAAGTAAGTTCACTTTGAAATGCTAGAGTCATCCACTTTCTTAAAGTATATTACCAATTACCATTTTCAGAGGTCACAGCAAAAATGGCTCTACTCAACTAGATTTCAGGTGTTATAATACTCAACACTGAGTATTAAATGGTCGCTTCCGTTCAGCTTCAACGTTTTTGAGTTTTAAACTAACTTTATTTGCTCCGATTAACATGTGCATATGTAGATGAAACTTTTCATCTCATATGTTGTATAACACCTCGACTTATGCACCTCACTACAAATCCCTTGCTGGAAGTTGGCTCTTATTTTTTTCGGGTGCTACAAACGTGCCAAAAGTCACGCTACATGGCCTAATGCCATTTGCATATTTATGCGCCGCTTTGCGCAGCGGCTTTTGTTGCCAGTCAGGGGTTTTGACTGTACTTGCAGGCTAGAGTCCACCCAACTCGACAGTTCGGTCGTGTGCCTTGTTCTATCCTTTTTCTGGATACAAATTCATTTTATTGTTGTGCGCTGGTAAATATTGAAATTGGAATACGAATTAAAAAGCTTTTAATGTAAACAGCCGTAAGGGTTCTCAGACCCGGCTCCGAACCCGACTTCTAGATATTGCTGAGGGCTTGCGTTTGCACTTTTTTTTATGTATCCATCCCAGGAATTTCACGCCCACTTGTCGATGTGCCTCGACTGTTGACTTTGGCATTGGCAGGCCTGCAGCCTTTCTGATTTATGTGATGTTGACTGGCAATTGTTGAAAGTTGAAGACCCTTCAAAATTAGTATGCGCATGAGGTTTTGGGTATCAAAACGTTTACACTGATATTAATAATAGGGTTAACCGGAAAAGAGAACTTACCAGGCACTTAAGCTGTGATATAATACTTAACTGAACTTGTGCGTATCTTCATAATTTTTAGGAAATATTACCAAACGAATGTTGGCGGCATTTCATTGATGTTATAAATGTCAATAAAGTCATTGTTTCATATGGAAAATTTGTGATAAATAAAAAAAAATTAATATAAGTTTAAATGATTTCACAATGTTTTAAAAACCAAAAGTAAGAAAAGATAAATAGTATCCACGGAAATACATGTTAGGCAAACGCTAGGAGTTATCAAAATAATTAAATAAACCTGATTTCTTTTCGGTTTGCAGACGCACAGAGCAATTACTTAAATTGGTTGGAAATGCTTCCCTTACACGGTTTTACACAACATAATTTTTTAATGATGAGAATTCGCTATACGAAACTTGTCTTCCAAAAATATATTCAATATATTTAAATCTGTTTCTTTTGGTATATTCAATATTTTTATAATTTGATATCTGTAACGTTTTTGCGGCATAAATATAACAACAAAGGTTCGTGACTTTCATGGGACTTCAAACAGCCCACATGCCCGACATTGTTGTTGCTTTTTCGTTGCGCATACCTATCTTTCGCCAATGTGGGACTGTGAATTTTTGCATTTTAAAAAATGTCAGCGGGCACGTTGCGACAGATACTCATGTTACGCATAGACACACACACACACCCGAATACTCAAATACCCAGATGCAGATACGGGTAAAAATGGTTGAATAGGTCGCTTGAACCATGACCAAAAATTTGCCATTGCCAAAATGTGACACGTTTTCCAAGTGTGTGTATGTGTGTGCGAGGGTGTGTTATGCTTTAATTTTCCATTTTACAATTTTCATTTTAGCTAAATGCCCGCTGTGTTGTCGTAACGCCTATATCCCCTTTCTCTCCTACTACTCTACTCAGTCTTTGCAGCTGCTACTGCGTCCTCCAAAAACAAACAGCAAACCGATCTGGGCCTCGAAGACTGAATAAACAAGAGAAACAAAACCGGACACACACACACCCACACATGGAGACATACAAACCAAGAAAAGAAAACAAAAAATCATTTTAACGGTTTACTTTGTGCGCCTCGCAACAACAAAGCAAAAGCATTGACCAGCATTTGTTAGACAGAGATAGACACATTTGGATACTTAAATATGTGTCTAAATACATGAATAAACTGTGCTAGTGTGTGGGTGTTTGTGTGTGTGTATAGCTTGCCCAATATTTTTTGACAATCTTTGCTACTGCATTCACTTACCCAAATGTCGCAGTGTGTTCCAGCAATCGAAACCGAAGGTTAAATATCCTTGTAGGTCATGATGCAGATTGCTGTATTCCAAAGCGTTACACATTTTGTCAGAAATCTAGACTACTCCTCAGTAGGGCATAAGAACGTCAATAGTCGGCGTCGGGTCAGCTCAAAGTGGGCAGGGATAACATATTTTGAGGTTCGGTATAGGGTTTTAGAGAACGTTGCTTGTGTTTTGTGCTTGTGCTGTGCTAGCCTATTGGCCCGCAGCACTTTTTGCGTTTAATTATGGCAGCAAAACAACAACATCGCACACACATACACACACTAACTCACACACATTTCTCGGATGATTTGAGGCAATTTCAACAGCTGCTCTCATATCCGTTGTTATCAACCTTGTGTGCGTGTTAATGGATTTTGCTGTTTTTCCCTCGATGATGCTTCTGTTTTTATATCGCTTTATTTATTATTATTTTTGTTTTATTTTTTTTATTTTTGTTGCTGCTGCAGTTGCATAATTGGAAATTAATTATTTACAAACTATTAAATTGGCAGCTGCTTAACGAGACTCATCTGTTTGCTTTGAATCCCTTCCCTTGCTCAATTTGTCAGACACAAGCTGATAGCTTAACTGAATAACTGAAATAGACATTAAAGAACACTTGTTATATAAACAAACAAATCCAAGCTTGGGTTGCTAAAGCACGGTTCTTTCTAGTCCTTTTACACACAACTGATTTTTGTTCTTTGCCATACATTGGAAAACAACTTTTTGTAATAAAATAATCTTACCTTCCTTGGTGATTTTAAAATGAGATTTTTCTTGATTGAAATTGCAATTTATTTTTCAAAAGTTTACATGAATCTCTAAGAGTCTCTGGTGATAGAAAATCATGATTCGATTTGAGATTGTAAATATACGTGTATATATTGAGACGAGCAAGCTCAGGAAACTGTAGATGCCTTCGCAATTGAATATACTCTTGTTGGATTTATATTGGAATTCATTCCCTTGGCTGTGTAACCAATTGATTGATTAATTTAATAAGCGCTGATAGCCTGACTGCATAACTTGACACAGCACCACAGCACAGGCTCTCCACTTGGCGCCCAGTTGGCCCTTTGGCAGTTCACCTGAAAAAGGCCAACTAGGAATAACAAACAAAACCAGCAAATAGCTGGCCAGCTGATAGAAACGCGAGAGAACGAAAAAGAGAAAGACGAAATAAAATTGAAATGAATATCCATTTCAGAGATTGGCCTTTTATGCAACTGAACTCAACGGAGCTGAGTTGAATTAAACTGAACTGAGTGGAGTAGAGTAAAGCAGAGAGCTCTGAGCATACTTTGGTGATTAGAGTAATGCACTAGCCATGAAATATTTGTGCAGCACTTGCAACACTTGCAACAACTACTATTAAGTATTAACAGCAAAAGTCCATTTTGAGTGCAACAGCAACAGCACAATAAACAAGTCAAGCAGAGAGCGTTGCTCACACTCGCCACACCTCCTCGTCCAGCAAATGGCATCCTGCGGGCTTTATAGCAGGAATGAAAAACAATTCTCAACTGTCAATATGTCACATAGAACAAACATAATAAAAATAAAAATAAAAAAACAAGAAAGAACGATTGTCACAGGCGCACCGATGATAATATACCCTTGTCGAGCGGAGCTAATCAGCTGACATTTTGATATTGTTGTACATTTTAAATATATATTATAATACAATATCGACTAAGATAGTAATTATAATTATATGCATATATATTATATATGCCTTATCATATTACATGCTGTAGCAGTCAAAACTAAATTTTATTTCTTTCGATCGATATCGATATCAATGTTATGTACAGATGTTATCTTACAGTTTTATTAGTACGTCACTAATGGAATGTTACCCAACTCCACCACAAAATGGTGATACCCCCTGCAAAGAGTATGCGAGCAAATATACACAGAGCAGATAACAGCAATGCTGTACACGTACATGCGACCTGTCGCTTGTCTACGGTCTTTAATTTGCTTTTGCCACAAGTCTACAATAACAATAACCATAACCATATAGTTGTGACTACTCCCTGACTATTACAACAACCCGCTATCATGAATGAAAAATGCCAACGGAATTGATATTGATGTAATGAAAAATGTCAACTATTCGCGCCACGCAAGTAACAAATGAGTACTATGAGTATTTTCTAGTACGTACACAACGAATGCATGGATGAGTTTGCGTATGCGGATGCGAGTGTAAGTTTGAGTATGAGTATGAGTATGAGTGTGAGTATACATGGCATTGGTGACTGTGTGCCTTCTTCCATGTTTATTTATTCATCACAAGTAAAACGCACATGCTTTCCACTCCCTGCTGCATCCCTTCCCGGCGTTTAACGCCAGCGAAACTCGCGCTGCTGCATAATGTAATATTTCGTACATTTTATATGCATGTCATTTGGTAAGGTGCATTTTTAAAAATTCTTGAAAACATGTAAGTTCTTTACCACCTGTCTGCCACTGTTGACGGTGCGCGGCGAGGCGGGGCGAAAATTGCGGATGGAAAGTGGAAACATGATTAAGACGTGGACCAAATGGTACAACCGAATGAGGGATTGCCGGAGCGTGTGGGGGAAGGGGGGAGCATCCATTTGTAATTACGTAAAGAGCATAAATATTGCTGCGTTCAACTAATGAAAAGTATCGCACAGCATATGAGACTCGACAAATGCATTACTTATCGCTCGCTATCTTTTGGCCACAAAGCTAACTAATCTCATTGTCAACGACATAAGCGAGTTTTAGTTTTCACATCTGTTATTTCCCTTAGCATAAATAACTATGAAAGAAAATCTGAAAATTTAGCATTCCATTTGCAACAAATGTGTCATTTACATTTTCTGCTTACCCTTTAAAAGAATCAATTTAAATTAAATCAAAAGAGAGACAAAGTAAAAAAACATCTTTTAAATCCAAAATAGCAAAACAACATTTATTTATGTAGATACAAATATTTAAATACAATATTCCAAAATAAGTCATTCCATATCTTTTCCAAGCCACATTTCATAAGAATTTGGAAAAAGTTTATTTGTTTTCAGAATAATTCAACCAATATTCGAAATGTCAATATCAGATTTCATATGCTGAATATTCAATAGTTTGCGTATACGCTCAACACGGTCAATATTTGTGTGTACTCTCCGTCTGTATATAATTGAATACAAGAAATATTTTTGTTTCTCTGCCACAATTAAATAGAGTTACCAGCTGCGCGTTTAAGCCCCGTATTCATGGCTCGCTCGAGTGTATCGAGTTTACAATTTGTATGTTATTTATGAATTCATGTTTATTGCTACATAAATACATATATACGCAAGCACAAACACAAGCACACACGCACTGATATCAGTTTGTGTGTTTGTGGCATTTCCATTCACACAGTAAACATTTCAGCCAGCTTTCCTATCAGCAGAGAGCAAAGCGAATGGGCGGCCGCCCCGTAAATTACTTGCGAATGGGGCAATTAATCATACACGCTGTGTGTCCACGCGTGGCAAGGCCACACATACTGACCCGTTGACCGCCCCTTGTGATAACAAGCCATTCATAAATAGGCTATCAAATTTCAAGAATACTTCCGTTTGACCCGGTTCTGTATTACTTCTAATGATAACAACGTGAAGGATATTAATAATCAGCGAAACCCAGAAGTGTATAAATATTTTATATGATTAAGCAATAAAAACTCCAGAGTCAATTTATATCCTGAAGAGCCAAATCAATGTCGTTCTTGAGGATAAAGTTTAGAGAGCTTTTGTCCAACATATTGAATAGATTTTGTGGCTGCACGGTATCTATTAGTCAGTCAGCCTAGTGTCCGTTTACTCTTCTTTTGGTTTCTTGCGTTTAATGAAGTTGCGTTTCACAGACTAAATGGCATTTATTGATAATAATAAGCCCACTTCCATGCCAAGGCCAACAGGTGATGTTTTATGTACATCAAATTCAATGCATTTAAGTCCATTTTAATAGACAAAAAACTGGGAACATTTCTGGTTGGCAGGCTCTTTGCAACGCAATAGTCATTCAGGCGCATCAAAAATTGAATATCAACACAGGCAGGCAAGGGCCACTTTGTTGGCTCCCTGGTTGATTCCGTAACAGCTCAATCCCCAAAACGTGTGTGGTTCCCATAGAAATTCATGAATTTTAAAACCGACAAGCGGTTGTGCAACTGATGAGGCTCAGGCTTAGGCCTCTCTCGCTTGTTTGCCCCTAGTTTTCCATCCGGTCTGTCCGCTTTGTCCTGTCGCTTGTGGCCTGTGTTGTGGTATGACCATTAATTTGATACTAGACATTCTCACACATGGTAACAACATTCGCACTGATTGACAATTCTGCTAATTTTCTACTCAAAAGTAAATTACGTTCAAATTACATTTCCAACTTGCCGCTCAGATTACATTTCGCCTGGAGTCCATGCACACGCTTCCTGCGCATCCAAACGACATGTTAGGTCCAAATTGTATTACCAATTCTAATTTATTTGTCGTTTAAATGTTGCCAATTTGAACACAAACGGATGTGAGACGTGGCAATTGAGATGCGTTGCACAACTCCTCGGCTAATATCAAGAAAATATATGTACACATATGACAGGACATTCAGACATTTAGACATTATTGATGGTTAGCCGAATTGGCACTTAGATGATGATCGATTTTATGTCAGGACAGTATCTGGTTGATACCGGTACTTTACAAATAACTGCATAATCATTGCAAACGCATTGAGAAGCAAGAAACTGCTTGCCACTTGCATTCATCTTCATTCAGCATATTTGCCTGCAGCAAACTGTGTTTTTTTTGGTATGTTTGGTAACCTTCAATCACTTTATTGACAGCATCAGAAAGCAACAAGAATATTTTCAGCACAACAATATGATTATGAATATCCAATTGCTTTCAGCTGACTGAACTAAGTTGAATAACAGAGCTTAACTGTTGCATGGGCACAAAATATAGAAATTTGATATAATTTAAATATAAAGTAACAAAAATGTTATTAAAGCGAAAGTTGTTTCCGGGCGAAATATTTTTATTAAAACCTGAAATTTAAGCAACACTATTTTTGTGATATGTAAATATTAGAAGTCAGAATAAAATGAAATATTCGTAACAAGCTTTAAATTCCAATTAATGAATGGAGGAAATAAGCAAATATTTTTTCATTCACATAACTTTGCCCAACTTAAATATACCATCACGCAAAATATTCACAGATAAATCCCATTGAGTAAATATAAGAGAACTAGCAATCTGCTGAAAACATAATCAGCTTACGAGTGTGAGGCAATAGCTGAAGCCCATGAATCGTAACCATATGCAACGGCATCAGGTAACAATGTCAGATACAGCTTCAGCTTCAACACGGAATCATTTGGAATACGGGCATACAAATATTCCGTATACGCAGCGTATTATTTTATCTTTGATATTCTTTTCGTTCGTGTTTTGCAGTCGTACTCGACTGTCGTTGACAAACTGCAAGCGGGCATCAGCCGGAGTTCCGCGCGATTGTCACATATCCTCTGACTGTATGTTGAGGTGCTTTGACAGTGGGCGTCTGTGGGCGTGGCTGGCGTATAAAAACAACAAATGAACTTGCGCATATGATGGAGCGCTTGAATGGAAATGACGACACTTGAAATTGTATCGCGCACTCTTCCTGGTGTATTTCACCATGCTCCCAACATCGTCACAGGGCACATTCGTCAAAACCCTGGCGACATTCATCACGTCATTCACGTCGACTTCAACAACACGAAACCGTCACATTCACCGCGAGCGTCTATATCAGCGTTTAGAATGCGCTTACTTTAAGTACATATCTCTTTACAAAACAGCGGAATGTGTTTATACGGCTTGTGAACTCCGTAACGTAATAATTTCCAGAAACTATCGAATTTAGCTTGAGAGATTCCAATTCCACAAGTAATTATTAAATATTTAATTATTAGTTAATCAAAGATTAAACAAAGTTATTTACTGATTAACTGTCAGACTGATGTTAAACGAAATCATTTGAAACTCGAAAGAGTAAACAAATTTAACTATATATCAATACAGATATCCAGTTCAGCAAAAAGTCTCTGGTCACCACATGAATTATTACACTCTCCAAGAAAGAGCAACTTGCAGTCGTTAGCTATCAACCGTTCAACCTTCTTGACTGTTAAAGTGTGTGCTAGTGGTTCAAGATGGTTTTCAATTTTTTGCTTGCTATGAAAATAAGATAAATTAGCTGGAATCCTGTCAGCTGAAGCCTTGGCCCATAACCGTAGCTAAAAGAGAAGCACAAACTGAAGCTGAGCTCGAGCACTTTTGCCAGGGCGCAATGCAAGGCAAACACCTGAGATTTCCGTTTCCGCTGGGACAAGAAGTCTTGTTTCTCGTTCTGCTGCTCTGGCTGCTGCTTTGTTCTGTTACTCTTATTCTCTCAAGTTCTATCATGACTTGTATTCTGTGTTACGTTTCCTGTTGCCATGCCAATATCCGCTAACCATTTACCTTTACCTTTACCTTTGGCTTCATCTTTACCCTTACCATTGCCTCTACTGATGTCGCTTGCCTGATGTCGCTCTTGTTTCCTTAGCTCGCCTTAATTTATTTATGTTGTCAAATTACACGCCATAAATGAATCAATGGCTCCTGCGGCAATTGCCCAATATATGTCCAGGTCGTGTGCTGTAGCCCCTCCCAAGGACACCTGTGTGTGTGTGTGTGTTAGTGCGCTTGTGTGCCTGCCATTTTCAAGGTAGTGCGGCTGCTGCTGACTTATTATGAAAAATTGTGCATTGATTAATGCCAGCCAGTGGGGCGTTAGCAGCAGTTACACATTATAAACCCATACATCTCGCGCACACACACACACACACACACGCACACTCAGGTTTCTACGTGCTGATTGCAGTTTGCTTGTTTCATTATTTGCTGCAGCGCTAGCAATCTTCAGAGAGCTGAATAGCTGGGCCAAATTGCCAAATACTTAAGCACATAAATCAATTCATTGAAATTGTCAGGATACACTGTAAACGTAAACATAAATACGCGTACAACACACACAAAAACAAACAACTGCAATAACAAATAGAAATAACAACGAAAACGCACAAATCTTGATCAAATCTAGCTGTGTGGATTGTTGAGACAGTCAAGTTTTACAAATAGAGCCGAAAATAGACAGCGCACACACATAAATAAACATGTATGTATATAGATATGTGCCAAGTTTATGCGACCACTCACAGCTGTGCGCCCTACCTCCCAGCCCCACCCACTCCACATCCTGTGCTCAAGAGACTCTCAAAAACTGTCTGCAGACTGGCTTTTAGCCATCTCCCAGTTGTTGTTTTGGACCGCGCTATTGCTGTTGTTATTGTTCGCTGAGTTGTGCCACGTCATTTAATGAAGCTTTCATGTTGGTATGTACTTCGGCTTTCAATATAAAGTTGTTTTTCTTTCGTTTGAAATTTTTATTAATGGTTCCCGTGCGTTTTCAATACTGTAGCCGAGTCACCCCTGCGCCAGCGCACGTACTGCAAAAATGTCTCCTAAGCCACAATTGGGCTTAAATGGGATGTACATATATTAAAATAAACAAAAGTATTTTCAATTTATGACCTTGGCATGCTGAGTGAACTTTAAGCAAGTAAATTCTTAAATTTATTGATATTACAAATTCATTATTCATCAAATCCATTGGTATCGCCTGAATCCACATTTTGTTAGATGTGGATAGTTATAGAACGGGAAGAGTAAGCCAAAAGTAAATTTACTCAACATTTTCGGTGAGATTTTCGTCCGAATTTCTGCATAGTCCTGTAAACTGCTGCACAGCAACATTTGCTCTCGCTATCGCTTCTTCTGTCTACGTTTTTTTTTAATTTTATGTTTTCCACATTTGCATAAATAGCCCAAATTTTGTGCATTTGATCCCCTTATGGCTTTTGCTTTTTAACAGCACGAAAAACTGCTGCCGTTGCTAAAACTTTAAGATTTTAACGGTCTGAACTTGCTTAAAATAATTGCTTGCTTTACTAATCCAAAGTAGTCTAGATTCAAGACTCTGGAATATTTTCTGCCGGAGTAATCACATTTTTATTTGGTCGTAATGTTATCAAGTCTAATTGAAAGCCGTATTAAACAACAGTTTGTCCAAATCCATTGGAATTTATGTGCATACCACATAAACATCATGAAAAACTTAGCGGAAGTGCGCCAAACACCAAAACAAAAAACAAAAAGAAAGCAAAAGAAATAATTACGCACACACACATACGTTTACACAAGCCATAAACAAGAATACGGCCAATACATGGGAGAGAAGGAAGCAGAACTGTGGCAGAAGCCCCCAGCTGATAGGGCAGCTGTCGACCCAATGCGTAGTTTGTATCTCTCGTTGTTTATACCCTTTAGCCATAAAACGAGAATGGAATTTTGTGGTAAATAAAAGCAAAATGAGAAACATATGGACTATATATGCAGTTGATAGTCTCAGTCAACAGCAAGATTTGTTAGCGTTAAAGTGTAACCACAAATGGGTATAATTAAGTTTTGTTTTCATAGTCTTGCCAATGTTGGCAAAAGAGAGAATAGTATATACAAATAGAATTTTTGTAGTCTGTTTTTTTTGTTGGGTAACCTTAAGTCGATCACATTAATTTAGAGCCGTGCTTGTGGTGTGCACAATATGTAACTCACAAAATGAGAGTTTATGCCGTGCCTTTCATTACCCATTTGTTTTTGTGTGACCAGCGGCCAGGCGATAAGTGAAATAAAATGAGGTAGCAGTTCACCTCCGGCTGGCAACCCCGAGCCCCCAAGGCCAATCTCAACCCAAACAGAGCCAGATCCCGAGCTACCACTCTTAGCGGCCAGTAAGCAGCTTGCGGTCTTGTAAATTCATTTAGCAAACTGGCTAAGAATGCTTGCGACCATTTTTGCTGGCTAAACTTTTAAGATTTAGTTCAAGATGACGGTTCCGCAAGTTGGCCACCTCGAAAATTCATCAAAATGCAGGCGAGCAGAAAGTTTGGGAGGGGGGGAGGGGTTGCACTTCTACTGAGCAATGGGTTTTTACGAATGCTTTTGTCCGAATGCTACAAAAATGGTGAAAAACTTTTTTTTGGAAAATGCTGGCAACGAGAGCCGTCAAGCGTATACAGTGTGTGTGTGTGTGTGAATGTGTGAATAAATTGTTGTCAAACTGTAGCCAAAATATTTTCAAGATGCTCAAAATTTTGTTGTGGAAAAGTTTTTTCCAGTTATTTAATTGAATTTACCCACCCGAAGGCGTTGTAGTCCTCTCCTTCCCGCTCTCTCTCTTTCTCTATATATATTTATATATTTCTCTCTTTCACTCTTGTCTTTCTCTCTCTCTCTATTTATCTGTATATCTCCCTCTGTAGATTGTATTTGTTTTGGTATTTGCACGCTTAGATGTGTCCTTGCCCCCAAGCACGCCCACCACAATTTATATGTTGCTGCCAAGCGAAAATGATAAGGCCACAGCTTTTGGGCTGCACTTTGCAGTCGCATCACGGTAAACTTTCTATGACTGTTTATTAAAGAGCTAAGCGCTTTTAATAAGCTTATGGACTTTGGGGCGTGGCAGTCGCCTGGCCGTGGCCCCGTCAAGCTGCAGTGTTGAGCAGTGGCCCGTTCCGACCGAATGTTGAGCAGAAATTGTTTTACCATTCACAAGTCACAAAACAATTCAAATTAAATAGAGACTCACAAATGCCTCCGACTGCCTTTGACTTTGTTCCCTTATTTTCTCGCTCTCTCCCTCTCACTCTCTCTCTATCTCTTTCTATCATTTTCTGTCCAACATCACGCAACAATGGCTTCGCAAACGATGCATTCTGCAGCTGCTGGAATGTGTTTTTTAATGTAACTGCAAATACAACAAGCAGTAAACTGTGCATTATGGACAAAATGTAATCTTAAATTATTAATTAAAATAGAAAATTATGTTTGCTTCAGACGACTTAGGCATTGCAGCCAGAGAACTATTGCTATTACAAAAAATATTGTGTTTCCTTCAGCACAAAGTTGAAGGACAACAACCTGTTAAACTGTGCAGCAAACGTGTTGTGACTCCAGCAAAGCTGTTATGCACGAAACAACAATTTTTAATTAATTTAGCCCACAGTGCCAGCGCCCGGAGCAAACACAAATCACGGAAAATGTGTGTATAAATTCATGTGTGTGTTTGTTTACGTGCAAGTATTTTAATTACACAAACTTATATACAGCAAATTATGTGTGGTAGGATCGTTGATGAGTACATCGCTTTGCTGATGGATACCAGCAGCGAATAAAGAAGATCGCATTTTGAAGCATTATTCTTTTACCTCGGATCAAATACTATAGGACAGAGTCCTTTGCCAGACCTTGGCACTTATTAAAATGCGTTAGACGCAACGGGAAGCACGCCGGATTTAATAATATTAAAACGACAGCCACGACCACGATGACGATGATGACTCTCACAACCTCCACTTACCACTTAACATAATGATGGTGGGGTGTAGTGTGGTTTGGAGTGGTTTTGGGGTCACCATTAAGCGCAATTAATTGCTCACACTTCACACAACCGAAACAGGCAACCAGGAAACTGTGAACTGCTTTCGACAGCCAACATTCAACAGTCGGCAGCCAGCAGTCAACAGCCAGCCGTCAGCAGTCAGTCATTATTGAGCACTGGCTGCTCGTGCACACCGAATGTGGTTCTGGGAGAAGGAGGAAGTAGGAGGGAGTAGGAGGGATACCGATGTGGTGTTCTTAATTACGCACGTATGGCTATTTAAATTGGCTTTGCTGTCGTTCGAAATATTAGTTTTATGTTAATTAACCATAGTCTATGGAAATTATGGTTTGTGCGACTTGAAGTATGCCTCAAGTTCTCTGCAGAAGCACGAGTCAGCAAATGCCAGCGGTTAGTTGGGGGAAGGGATTGCTGGGACACTTAAAGAGAGCTTGAGCATAAGCCGCATGGGATTATAAATATTTTCATCTGTTGGTGTTAGAAAATTATTATTACCATATATGTTTATACTCAACCGTAGTTACGAACGGAAACCCATAACTTTTATGGGTGTAGAAAAGATATAAAGTTTCAATCGTCATCATATTTCAAGAAAATCAATTTTTAAACCGATTTTATACCCATTTCATTTTATTGAATGAATTCTGATTCAAATCAACGTACGTCAAACTTTATTTCCATTTTTAACGTGATAGTAAATCGAAATGAAAAATGGGTTATTGTTGAAACAATATATGAAAACAATTTTTGAAGTGAAGCAAATTGAAGAAGGCAAATATATATATCTGCTTCAAAAGAATATGTACTTTAGCTGAAATCCCAGTGAAAGATACATACTTACATAAATGTGTTTTTGGCCACGTTTACAATGTCTCAAGTATATCAAAAGCAAATCCAATTTATTGTGCCTGGCGCTCTACTTATACACATCCGCATACAAGGAGACTTACATCTAATTCATTTCAGACTTGATACAAAACGAAACAAAATTTGACAAGTGCAGCTGAAACAGAAACAGAATTCTCAAAATGCCTGCCGGTATGATTATTGGGTTTCCAGTTTCTGCCGAAAGACAAAAGGATGTGGGTATCCAAGGATCTGCGCTTGGCCCCTCCTTCCTACTCAGCGTCTTAGTCTTATTGTTGCCAGTGCCAGACGCTGTCATCCACACATGTGCTTTCATTTGTATATAATGTGTGTATATTATGTACTGTTTTTTCGCCCTTATATATATAGACTACATCCGCCACATTTCATTTCACTTAAGCTCTTTGAAACATATTTAAAGTACGTGATGTTAAATGTCTTCTGAGCATTTTGCCACACACACACTCACACTTATGCATACATATGTATAATGGCCGCTTAGTGTTTCAGAGTGGGTTTCATTCTTTACCTTTTGCATAAGCAAATTTTAATATGTTTAACTCGTTTCGGACGGGCACGAAGCAGTTTCAAGTCGCAGAGCGTTAATTTTTAAACAGCTCTCGCGCCGCATTCCCCCGTTGTATGTGTGTGTGCCTGTGTGTGTGTGTATGTGTGTGGTGTGTGTAAGTGTGTGTGTGTGTAAGTGTGTGTGTGGCCTAGGCACATAAATGTCAACTGGCGCACTCATCCATCAATGAGCTTTGAAAAATTAACACTGTGAGTGACAGTAGCAAAGGACTAGCCCACGCGGCCAGCAAAATGAGAACTCTCCCGACATCCAACTCTCCGACTATCCAGGCTGGTTGGTGACTGTTGAGGATTCCCGACTGTGGCCTGTCACTTTAAATTATGCAAAACGTTACAATTCCCCAGGCTCAAAAGGTATGGCAAAATGATGGATTGTGTTGCTGCCAAAGAGTTGTGCAGCATTCTATCTCTGTGGCCGTCAACAGTTTGTAGCGTCTGTAATGATATTAATGCCCCTGGACAAACAGCGTGACGATTTTTGCAGTGCTGTCCTCTTTTCGATGTCTGTCCAACCAAATAGATTCAATTCGATTAACTCACATTGCACATCGGCATCCCAAATCGCTACGTGACTAAATGGTGACTGAGGGAATTGAGGACTCTAATTCGAATTTGTATACATCCAAAAAAATACCTAATTTTATAGCTAGAATTCAGTGGCATTAAATAAATGAAAATCGAAATTTTTTAATCGAATTTCTAGCTAATAAAATAGGAAAAAATAAACTGTTATCAACATCTAAGTTAAAAATTTATTGTGTTACTTAAATTCGGATAATAAACGATTTTGAATAACTTTTTTAAGCCCCCAACTAAATCAGCAAAATTAATATAAAATATCATTTTTTTATAGAAGCACATTTTAAAGACTTGAGAATATTTGTAATTTGAAGCAAGAGCCTTAATAATGATAAGGATTTGTTTTAATATTGTATTTAACCATGTGATAAGCTTATGATTTAAAAAAGATATATATATTTACATCTACAGTAAGTGCTGCATTAAATGCATTACAAAATAACAAGGCTGCAGTAACCAGAGTTTTCGACTCAATTTGCAACAGAAAAGTCTTTCCTTTTCTATGACTATTAGTTTATTTATTTTTTATTTTTTGCAATGCTTTTTATCCATTTGAAACTCGGGTTGCTTTCTGATTTAACGAGTAAACTTTTCTATTACAAAAGAACACCATCCAGAATGCACAGAGTCCATCACAATTATCCTGTACACCCCACCAAGTCCCACTGTCACTTCCCCCCATCTAGCTTGCTAATACTTGTTTACGTATTTTTCTTGTCTACTTCTAGTTGTGCTTTAGTATTTGCCCATTTTAATGAGTGTAGCTAAGAACAAGAACAACAACAACATCAACAACAAAATACCCCCAAATACAAAGCATTATTTACATCAACAACAAAGACAGCAATCATCAATACACAAAATGTGACAATAAAAACAAAGTCGAGTAGTCAAAAAACAACAACACAAAATACATAAAATAATAATAAATCGGATTTTCGGTGCAACACAATAACAACAACAACAACAGCAACAACAACCACAGCAAGAGCATAGTGATAAACAACGCACAACCAATCAACCAAAGAAAGAGAGGATACCAAACAACAACAAAAACAAGAACACACAATTAACATCTTCTTAGTTGTCCTTAATGCTGAATATATCCTAAAAATATCCTGCACATTTAGCGTCTTGCTGTCTTAGCGTGTGTCCCTTGTGTATGTGTGTGTGCGTCTCCAGGATCCAGTGTCCATAGTCTGCTTATCGCCAAAAACCCACTTTCCCGCCCACGCCCCCGTCCCCCACCAAACTACACACTTTATCTTTCTTTCTCGCTCTGTGTGTCTCTTTCTTTCTCTCTGTGTGTCTCTCTTCTTTCTCTCTCTCTTTCTCACTATCCAGCCCTGTTTTTTATATGGGTGTCCAGCACTAGCACACTAGAGCACAACCACAGCACTACTTGCAACCACCGCGACGCCAAGCAACGGGCCAACGACAGCAACAATAGCCACAACTAGATCAAGTACAAGAACAACAAGAACAAGAACCACCGTTACAGTTTACAGTTAGCACCCGACTACGCGCCCGCACCCGCGCCCGCTCCCGACCAGGTCAGTGTCAGTGTGATTACCCTACTCCTGCTCGCCACACCACCCACATACCAGCACCACAATTGCACATTACTACCATAGATACCCACGGCAGTATTACTACCGCATGGAGCGCGGCACCAGCGGTGGTCAGCAGCATCAGTCGCAGTCGCACCACCAGCAGCAGTCGCACCACCAGCACCAGCAGCAGCAACAGCAGCACCACCATCAGCAGCAACAACAACATCAGTCACGACACCAGCATGTTGTTTCGGTGCACAACTACGATCCGTATTTGACGGCGGGCGATGCGGATGAGGCGCACACCTCGGGCACATCGTCCTTTGACAATCCTGCGACGAAAAAGAAACCACCCAAGCTGAAGCCCATTCATCGTTCACTCTCGATGGCCATTGATAATTATGCACCGTTGGCTACCGATCTGGAGTTTGATACGGATGAAGGGTTTATTGTGCATGAGCAGCCGCTGATCCACCGCTCGGCGTCGCCGCTGTCCGTGCGCTCGTCTGCACCGCCGCAGACCCTAGCACTCCCAACAACAGCACCTTTACAACAACAACAACATATTCCCCAACAACATACGCATGTGGTGGCTGCTGGCGGCAGCGGTTCCGTATCGCCGGCACTCTCCGCACGCCAGCACCACCACCTACAACAACAACAACAACAGCACCACCTACAACAACAACACCACCAACAACAACAACACCAGCTGCATATGCACACTTTTCAGCAACTGGCCGCTCAGGCACAGGCTGCTGCGAGGCACCACCAATTGCCAGCACATAGTACGCATGCGCATCAGCACCGCCAACACCACCCGCACACGAGCTCCACCAGCTCACCCACCTCGCATGCGGTCAGCCCAGTACTCGGCCAGCAGCAGCAGCAGCAACATCTACAGCAGCAACATAGACAACAGCAGCAACAGCCGGATATTTATCTGGTCAGCAGCAGCAGCCTGGGCGACAATGTGGGCGGACTGGGCTTGGGCATGGGCATGGGCATGGGAATGGGCATGCACAGCGGCAGCACATCACCGATACAGTTCATCGATGTCGATGATATGCTGCCACGGGCTGCTGTCGTCGCACAGCAGCAGCATTTGAAAAAGAATCTCTTCCGTCGCTCCGACACAATTGACGTTCATCCGTCTACCAATTTTCAGATGAAGAAAACGCATTCCTTCCACGCACAACAGGATCCCGCCGCCATGGAGCAAATCCAGCTGGCCGTTGCCGCCGGCTCAGCGAGCTCCAGTCGTCGCACCAGCTCGGTGCGCGCCAACTTTCTTATGCCCGGGCCGCCAGCCGGTGGCAAGGAGATCTCCCGTTCGCCATCACCCAGTCGACGGGGCTGTCGTTCGCATCGATCGTTTAACGATCCGGGTCGTCGGCCCAGCAGCAAACCGGATGCACTGGCCGAGTCCCAGATACGACATGCATCGCTGAACGATGATCTGCTGGAGCCAATCGACAATCGATCTCTCTTTCCACAGTCGAATCTGTCGCTGGAGAACGAGCTGTTTGTGGAATCGCGTTCGCGGAGCAATAGTCACACCAAAATGGAGGAGCTGGGCATTGCTGAGCTGGCGACAGCCGCTGTGGTCGTGCAGCGCATGCGTAAGAGCTCCGGTTCGTTTGAGGAGACTGCGCCTGGTCTCGCCGCCGGTCACAGCGCCACCCATCCGCCCGCCACATCCGCCTCGAACAGCATTAAGCAGAAGCGCGAGCCGCATCCCCACTCCCGACAGCAGAGCACCCACAGTCTGGAGCTCGATGGACGACCATCCACCAGTAGCGCCGCCGCTGCCGCCACGCATACGATGCACTTGCATAGTGCGGCGGCTGCGGCAAGTGCCGCCTATCATTTCAAGCGAGGCGCACAGCACGGTCGCTCCCTGTACCTGTCGCCCAGCAATCTCGAGGAGCTCACGGTGCATCGGCCGGGCTTACTGGCTGCCGCCGCCGCCTTCCAGGGCACCAATGCCAGCGCCAGCGTCAAGCAGGCCAAAGCGATGCACAGCGCCAGCGTTCGACTGCGCAGCTATCGCGAAGCACTAAGTGCGTCCAAGAAGTCGAAGAGCTTCATTGGCGATGGCAGTGGGAGCGTTGGCGTTGCTGGAGCCGGCGAAGATTTTGAGCTGAGCTCACCCCACCGACGCAACAGTCGTCCGCTCTCAACAGCGGTGCCCGGCGGCGTTGCCGGCGCCGCTGTTGTCAACGTGGATGAGATTAAGCGCAGTCCACGTCCAATATCCGCTGCTGCTGTCGCCGCCGCGTTCATCGAGGAAAAGCGTCCGTCGTTCGAGAGGAAGGCATCGCTAACCTACGAACAGGAGCTGAGCGATGCGGCATTTGCGGCCCAGGTGCTGCGACCCTTTCATCACAAGTTGGCCGCAGGACGCAAGGCATCCATTAGCGGTGGCTCGCACAAACTCAAAAAGAAATCGCTCAGCGATGAGACTGACGAGGATGAGGAGGCGGATCGCAAGCGAAAGCGTATCGTTTGCATTGTGCTCGCCACGGTGCTGCTGTGCCTTGTCTGTGCCAGCGTATTTGTTGTCATTGTTACGCTCACCTCCGGTCAGAGCCAGTCGGGGAAGAAGGCGCACTCCTTCAGCAGGGACACGCCTGTCCACTATACGGGCATGCGACCATCATGAACTTCAACGACGACAATTGTAACTGCAACTGATATTCCGATGACATTTTTGGCTTTCACTTCCGTTTCCGCTACTTTTTCTGCTTCCTCCTCATCTTGTTTTGCCACGTTGTCACTTCTCCAGTATACTGCTCTCTGTATTCGTGTCCGTCTAAATCGGTGCCACTTCGTTTCGAGTCCCCTCCACTGTTGTAAAACAGTCGCAATATTGGCCAACGTAGTCAGCAACTGGTCAACGGAGGAGCAACAGCAGCAGCAGCAGCAACAACGACTCTTGGCAAAATCAGTGCGCCAGAGATGCCACTGCATATTCACACTTAACTGAGCGCCTGTAAGTAGGGAATGTGGGTTTTTCGCTTACTGTTTATTTATCGCCATTGTGTTATCGTTATCGATTTCTTATTTTATTACAACTGCATCGAAATGGCAAATAGTTGACAATAAAATTGGAATAAAAGTGAAAAGTGTGCTTATCGAAAACTATTTGTGAAGTGGATTCTTAGTGAAATTTAAATATGTTAACCGAAGTAAATGAAAAAATACTACCAAAAATTATTCATTCAATAAGTGTTTGTGATTACAACCAAATTCACAGCTATTGTAAATACTTTGTAAACTAAAAGTAATTTTCTTACTTTTTCAATTGTTTCTTTTGCACAAAATACTTTTTATTTGTTTTCCACGTAAACCAATAACAAAAGTCAATAATAAATTTCAACTTTTTGACTTTTGCACCAAAATATTAATAGTCATGGCATGATTTTTAAATAAGCCAACTTGAGCAAACAAATACTATGTATTTACTTGTGGGCTGTGTGAATTTTGTTAGCAGAATTATGCGAAAAAAAATAAACATTTGATGGGAATTTAATATACGATGATAACTGTCTTATATGTGTGTTTAAAGCAGTATTTGATTAAAATATGTAATTCTAGGAAATTTTGAAATACAAATTGATATAATAATAATAATACTTACCGTTCTTACCCTCTTTAAAATATTTGTCATGGAAACTTAAAAAATTGTCTTCAGCTTTAAGTTGAAAAAATGATGAAATACGATTTGAAGAATAATTTATATAATCAATTTATATATGTTTATTTTGCGGACTGTCATTATATCAGTACAAATTGTATACTGACCTTTAGTTTGGTTTTTCACATATGCAAACACATCCACTGGACTAAGGTCCAGTCAATTGGGCATGTGTCCCATATAGCCCATAAGCCCATATAAATACGTTACGTACTCCCCAATGAACAGCATCCAGATGCTGACTTACGTAAATTGAGCTCGAAAAAGCTCAGCAAATCTCGAGCATTACATAACTGACTCAATGACTAAGCGACCGACTGACTAACTGACTTGCAAACACCACCAGCACAAGTAAAAGAATAAGCAAAAACCACAATAACAACACACACAAACACACATTCCTTGGATATAAAAAATGATACTTACCTCGACTTTAATGATTGTGGCTCCGACTGCAGCAAATACCAACAACAACAATAACTAAAAGGCAGCAGCAGCCGCTCTTCACCAAAGCCAAACCAAGCTAATCAGCACCATGTGTGTGCTTGAGTTTGTGTATGTGTGTGCGTGTGGGAGAGTGTGTTGGTTGTCTGCTGTATGTGCGTGTGTGTTGTTGGGATGAGGCACCGACTGACTGACTTACTGACTGAATGACCGTCACTGGGACACAGAGACAGCCTCTGCAAGGACCTTTTTGTTATCATTCTCACTTTTTATACTTTCACCAAGCAGTTTGTCTGTGCCCGTACTTGTGTGTATGGGCTCGTGTTAGTGTATGTGTGCATCATTACGGCTGGCATCCTTTTAATATGTGTGCCCACAGATATGCACGCTTATTTACACACATACAAACACACACACACACAAACACACCGCACACAGTCGTAATTTTGCGTTTTACGACATGAAACTAGGTTACTTTTCCAAGTGTGCGTGTGTGAGTGCAGCAGCAGCAACAGCAACACTAACAACACGGAGTCTCAACAATTGTTTACAGTTAGTTGGCAACGTGGCTCGTGTGCTGGTGACATTGCCCGCTCAGTAGGCTTTACGTCCTTGTCAATGTCCTGTGAACGCCACTCGGCGCCAGCAAATGCCCACGCGACCAAAAGCAGCCTCCCTCCCCCGCCCCCAATCCTCCACCACCAACATTGGCCACATCAACGGCAAATTGACAGCGACATGCATGAGTCTGATAAGCATGTCAAAGATATGTCTATTCTTTCATTTTTATTCCGACATAATAGACATCCAAAAATTTAAATAAAATCAAAAAATAACAAGAAAAGAAGAGCTTTCTCAGTAGCACCGAATGCTAAATGCCCTTACTTATGGAGAGAAACAATTAAACTGGTCTAATTTTAAATCGTTTTAAGTCATTATGTTGACAGTAAACAACATAATCATAAATATGTACAATAAAAATGAAGTGCCTACCATAATCCAAAATAAATATTTAAATTCGATGAAGTGCTCGCACTCGGATTACCAAATTATAATTTGCAATTATAATTATACTTTCGACTACATTCATCGGAATGAAATACAAACCAGGCAGACTTCATTTAATTCCGGTAAATGACAGAAATTATGTCAGATTCAGTGAACATCGCGAACAGAGTAAAAAGTTCAAATTATCAGCGACAGAAAGGCGAACGAAGAATATTAAAATAAGCATAAACAATCGAAAATCGAAAATATGAAAATGATTAATGACGTCCCATCAAAATGTGGCCTATGTGGGCTTTGTTAAATTCCCTAAGAAGCGAAAACAGTGAATGCCTAATCCACAGTACATTAATCATATATATTAATCATAGATTTCTAAAAAGTACCAAAAATGCATAGAAATTTAAAATATGTTTTAATTGGTGTTATTTTTGCCAGGAATTAGAAATACTAATTGCGTCTTTTAAGTTGCGAGGCAGCTTCTATTACAAAAATCAATTGCCAGTCAGTTGGGCATAATTTAATTTGCTTCCTCATGCTTATGACCGAACATTTATATGTACATCTTTTATGCGTTGTATAAAAACAAATAGCCGAGCCGGTCTCCTTGAAGCAAACAAAATGGAATCCCCGAAATTGCATCAATAATTTCAAATTAAGTAAAGGAACAACTGAAACAACAACAGAAGCTGTTTTGGCTTTCCTGCCCTATCTTAACTCCAACCATCCAACCACCCCCTCGCAGGCAGGAAACTAATTAGATGTAGTTACATAGTCGTCGGTCTTCATCCGTCATCGCATCACAACATGCTGCTCGGCCAGCTGGGTACAAGGCATCTTTCTCTATCTCTCTCTCTCTCGGTCACTCTTTTGGTGGCCAGGTGGCCGAGACTCGGGTGATGGGGCACAAGCTGTGCTGTGTGGCTTTCAACGTCGCATTTATAATTAAACAACATGAAAGACACAAAGCAGCAAACATACACACGCCAGCCACTTGCACCCACACACAAGTAAAAGCACACGCGCACCTGCCTCACACACACACACACACACACACACAAAGGCAGAGAAAGTTACACGGCGGCATTTATGAGCGCCCATAATGGCTGTTAACAATTTAACTTGTTTACCTGTGGGAAAGTTCTATGTTAATTGGTCTCAAATAGCCACACTCTCTCTCTCACACCCACACCCAAACACACACGCAGGCCAGGCAAGGGGAATGGGGAGCGCCATTATACTTGTTAGCTGTGGCGCACTTGCACAAGTGAATAATGGCAGCCAACCTCATCGTCACTCGTGTGACCACCCTCGACTCCTACCAGACTCCTACCGCCCTTGTCGTCATTAACACGTTGTTGCTCAAAGCGTTTGCAAAAGGTACCTGCAGCAGGCCGAAACAGAATAACAATTACGGCCACCGACCACTTCGTCCGCTAAGGACTCGTGAGTTTCAGTTTTGAGCTGCCAGTCTGTTTTGTATCTGGCGACAAAAGCCCGCTCCTCATTGCCTCATTTTATTTGAACATTGTTGCATTTACCAGCATCGTTGAACATTTTAAAGCCGCATTCCGCTATCTCGTTTACATAATTTAATTTGTTATTTTAATACCCTGCATAAAGACTTACGCAGCGCAAGGTATATTATTTACGGGCAGCAGTGAAGCTGCACATCAAAATCTCAAATATTTGTCTAGCCGAATAATATATATATTCTTAATCTTGTTCTCTTCCTGGTCCTTTCAACTGGCTTTATTAATTTATTTACCAGCTACAGTTATCCTTATGACAAGGACATTAGTGACAACACTTCTAAGTTCTATTGTAGGCCTTGTGTACATAAAAGTTGAAATAAATTTAATTAATCAGTTAAATGTTTCAAGACTGTTTTTTGTTTATTAGTTCTTAAATTTGTTCGAAATTAGTTGAACTTGAAAACAGTTCAACTTTTATGTATATTTCAAATTTGAATTTGAGTTAGTTTATCTTAACTATGCAAATTTTAGTTCTTGCAGCGCATTTGAATGGTGGAGTTCTTAACTCACATTAACCCAATTTGCTGCAGTCAATAAAAGACTAACTAATTTTGCAATTTAATAAAAGCGTTCGCAAATTACTCGAATATTTTGGTTAACATGTCTGCGTGTGTGTGTGTGCTAGTCTGCTATTCAGGGCAGGTATTTTTTAATTAAATTTCAACGGCGCACTTATTGTGCAACGGGCAAAGGAACACTGGCAACGTGCAATGTGCAAATTGCCGGCCAATGGCTATTTTTTTAGGTTGGATCTGCAGCTGCAGCACACGCAGCGTTGCCGAGCAAAGCAGAAAACTTTAAGCGTGCCGCACAGTTGCTGCTGCTGCTGTGTTCAATTGCTGTGTTAAATCTTGGCCAGGTTGGCAATCCAAAAAAAAAAAAGAGCGCAGAAAAAGAGTCCCAGAACATTTCGCAGACACAAATTCACAATCAGACCACAGACCAGACGCTGAGTACAACTTTCCGCTTGTCCACATGTGATTGATTGGCAAACAAATTTTGACACTTTAGACCAGTTGAGGGAAAAGCAATATGGCGCTGGCCACGCCCCTCGATTCTGTACATGTGGCCTTAATTAAAACTGCTATAAAATGCACAAAAGCATCGCGCAAACACGGCCGAGGCGTGGCCCAAAGGAACAAGTATGAACTGTGCGCGAGAGAAAACATATATACACATATATACATATATATATATATCTATCTGTTGAACTGTGCTTAAAGTAAATAGTCTGGATTGATGAAAGTTTTATTCAAGAATTCATCAACAGGCATTTACTTCAACTGCAGTTTAAACGAAATGCATCAAAAGAAGTGATCAAATATGATAAAACTTGTTCCATTAGAGCTATTACGAAATTAACTATATATTTATTATAATATAATCTATTTAATCTGTATAACTAATATTAATAAATTTGTTTATTTTACTGTCTGTTGCCAATGTCAGTGCGTCAGGAGAACGAGCGCAGCATGCGTGAGAATTTGGAACGCACGCTGATGATGAAGAATCTAACGGAACTCAATCTGCAGCGTCAGCAACAGTTGCTGTATCAGGCACAGCAACAGCAGCAGCAGCACCAACAGCAACAACATCAGCAGCAGCAGCTTGCAGCACTGCAGATTCCATAACAGAAGCTGCAAGCACCTATCTCAAATGAGGAAATGTCGTCACTACTTGCTAATATCCTACTTGCAAAAGTTATGCGCACAAATTAAAAACACTTTGTTACAACTACAATTTAAACAGGAAGATTTAACTAACTAAGCAACCAAACCAAAATCTAAAACAAAAACAAAAATGAACTTGTTAGCTAGATATATGAGCGATAAGAAACAAACACACAATACAAGTATTTAACAGATTGTTAGTCAAGTTGTATAAAAACAAAAAAACAAAAAAAAACACACACACTAAATCAAAGTAACAAATCAAAAGTGATCCAGTTTAAGCCTCAGTTGTTGGGCTAAATATGTTATTTATAAAGTTGGTTCGAATGCATTGTAAATGTATTTATTGTCATGTATGCTAAATGTAATTTTCCTACGTCCAAAAACAAAACCAAAAAGGACGTAGCCTTCGTTGATGTTGTCAACGCGCTACCCATCAAGCTCTTAATCAGTTCTAAATATAATTTATGCTTTCAAGAAAAGCCATTAAGAAAGTTGCAGCTGATAGGCTACGACTGAAAGATACTCTGTGACCAGTTAAAGAACTGGAATGCGCACAAAATATACAATTTTATAGATCTAATTATGTTGGCTTTGTTCTATCAAAAGGGTTATGTTAAGTTCTTAAGTATCTATTAATTTAGCTACCCACTCGTCCCTGTGGTTGCAGAGTATTCAATTATAATGATAAACAAAGGTTTCGCTAGTTCAGTCCGAGTTTGTTCATTGGTTTCACTTCAGTTTTAATTTACTTTACTATCTCAATCAACTCAGCTTTACTTTCAGCACAATTCTGATAAACAAACCGACTCCCACTGCCTCCACCGGCAGCCCCACCCCCCGCCCTTGGCTTGTGCGTAGCGTGTTTGGCAAGAAACGAAAAAAAAATAAAAATAAAATAGTTGGTCAATAGTTATGTATATCTGAAACAAAGTTGTTAACTGAAAGTATTCGTAAGTGAAACGTTAAAAGCAGCAAAAGTTTTTGTATCTCTTAAGTAAATGGTAACTAGGAAAACTAAAAAAAAAGTAATGCAACACAATTTTCATATTACATAATAAAAAAAAAACAATAATAATTGCATTATCTGTAATAATAATAACAAATTCATTAACTAGATTTATTCTCACCTTGTTTTCGTGTGCCAAAAACAGCGTTAGAGAAAGCGAAAGAGATGAGCCATAAAAATAATTGTTGTATAGCAAATAGTAAATAAACTAGACACTAGACAATTAACATTAACAATTAAAAAAAAAAGAAGAAAAATAAGTAAACGTTACTTAAGTGCAAAACGAGCTTGTTGTCGAATTACATATAAATTTAAATATAATTTTAAATTTAGCTAAACAATAAGTTACAAATTACAAATGGAAACCAAAAAATTTCAAGCGAAACTGTTCAATTTGTGCAATTGTAAATGTAAATGCGACTACGATAAATGTGTACTATAACTGTACTTTAGTACATGCTACAATACAATTATACACATTCTTGTTAATCATTGAAATTATACATATACATAGAAATTGTGTATATTATTTCACAATTCGGTCTCAGCTATTCAAATCAAAAGCAGCTTCAATTGAGTGTGTTAATTTTATAACATATGTGTGTGTTTGAGTGTTTGTGTGTTTGTGTGTATGTGACAGTGAGTGTGTATGTAATTGTGTGTGTGTTTGTTTACTCTGTTGCTAATTTAAAGTAAATTTAGCTTGAAGCATACATATGTATATTCTATCGGTTTCAGCCGCAAAAGCAATGAAAAGCTCAATTTTCAGGCACAGCACGAAGTCAACATTTGAGTTTTTCTTTCAGCCAGCTTAAGCATTGGATACAAGGGAAATGGAAAATTGAAAAAAGTACTTATTACAAGCGTAATTGATAAATACTAAACAAACACTAAACGTTGGAGATCGTCAATGGTAAAACTAAGAAAAATAAATAATAAATATTAAAAAAAAAAAACAGCCCGAATTTTTGTGTAAGATTGTGCCTAATCGAAAGTGAGAATTATAACAAAATAAAAATATTACATATACACATATATATATATATATAATAAAAAATAATAATAATTGTGTATATCTGAAGCAGCTCTTGGTTAAGCTATTCGAGTTGCAAGTTTAATTAGTTTGAGCTAAACAAAACAAACTAAATCGATGTCAATAACGTTAACTGCTAGTAACTATTAAATAAAAACAAAAACCATTTCATTTTTTGGAATACGAAGTTCATAGATGAAAAATAGAACCGTAAATGAAAAGCTTTAAATTAAATCAATTTTGAAAATCGAAATAAACAAAGAACTAAATAAGCAAAGAAACTAAAGTTAAATGCGATACGAGTACATCAAAAATTATAGTCAATAACTGATGCACACATCACACACATCTACACACGCACACACACTCAGTTAACTGCAGCATATATACATATGTAAAATTTGCATTTTTGGCAGGTGCATTGCAAAATTCATTTTACTTTCGGAATGATAAAACCAAATCCATAAATGCATACACACACATATTAACACACACCCTAAAGCTGAAAGTAAACATGATTGTGCACACACACACATACAAACACGCACAACATCTTTATAAATTCCCACACATGAGAAGGGATAAACTGTATAAGGCTCGAGGCAAAGCAAAATATGCAAAATATGAAAACAAATGAAATGGAATTTCGCAAAAACAAAGTACTTTGTAATTGCATTTAACATTAGTAAATTGAACATCTAACTATTATACACATACAAATACAATGAGCGTAATTAATTTAGTTAATGATTGAAGATGATGATGAAAACTTATTAGCCCTTAATTGCTAAGTGTATAAAATGTAAGCTGAATTATTATACAATACAATACAAGTGAAACCAAAAACCCAGACATTCGAGTAATAAACTACTTTGTAAGCATTAATATTGAAATCAGAATTCAAAAATCAGCTCAAAATTGTAGGCTCCGAATGTTCTTTTCCCATGTTTTACAGCTCAGCTCAGCTCAGCTTAGCAATTGAAGATGGAGAAACTCTGATGAGCAATCTCCAGTTTGAGCAATTATTTACAAAGTACACATAAAAAAAAAGCGAATTGCGGCAAAATGTAAATAGCAAAATTTAAGTGTAATAAAAGATTAATAAAATGCTTGATGCGTATGTAAATCAAAGTTTACAATTACAAAAATTAGTTCATACTGTGCGTACATAAAATGAAAATTAAATAAAACTTAACACCTTAAATGTGTGCGAGAATGCAAACATAACTGTTAATTGTTGCTCGAAATCAAAATGTAATTCAAAATGAAATTCAAACATTTGAACGCATTCAGCGTTATATTCATCAAACAATAAATGTTGAATTCAACTAACAAGAAATAAAACCAAATTAAATTTAAATAATAAACAAAATGAAAATCAAATTCTGTCACCTGTTTAGTATATCAGTAATTGTCACTGAAGGGTATTGAAATGCGAAACAAAAAATAAAAGCAACTTGAACAAAAGTGAAAACCAATGAAAATAAACAGAGTTTTTAAATGGAAGACATGTATTTTATTTAATAGGGCACGAACTTAATGTATTCTATTTCAGCAAAACATTTTGACATTAGGCAGATGCAATAATTTTTTGTTTCATATTATTAATTATATTATTGTTATTATTTATCTACAGAGAGGTATTTCAAGGCTTAAAAATATGCGCCATGCTTGGCGGTGCCACCTAGTTGATGATGTTACATAGCAGCGCACTCCACTCTTAACAGTCTTACTCCTCACTTAACAGGAATTGTTCGCGCCCACTCGATTGAATGGTAATCGATGATAAGTCCGTGTACATTAGATATGGTCAACATTGCAATATATTAGTCACTGTCAGTGATACTTTTAAAATCTGGTGCCTTCGATTGTGCATTCTAAAGCACAAATAAAACAAAATAATTTAAATGTAGTAAAGTAGAAGTAATTATTCCACTTAACAGATGTTGCGCTCGCTGTTAGTAACAGTTCTGTTGACAAACAGCTATGTGAACCAGATGAACGGCGGTCAGGGCCTTCGTTCGCTCATTAAGTGTTTAGCGAATCGTTCGATCGAACTTATTCCGAACGATTCGATACAACTCTAGCAAGTAGCCTGTTGCGCAGAAAATGGGGAAATGAACACAATTAATTAGCAATTAACGGCAGTAAATAAACTGCAATACGCGAGTAAACTAAAAACATTTGGAACGTCAAATTCAAACAAGCTAAACAAACAAACGAGAACGACAACGCAGCAGTCGCTGCCGCCGCCAGTAACAGTAAATAACAGAAACAGAAGCGATTCAGCAAAACAACAAGCAAGTCGCGCTCTTCTCAATAAAAAATTTATTTTTATGTGATTAGGCACATTCACTGCTCCGCCAGCGTCGCATCGTTTGTCAACGCAACTCTTGATTGTATGTGTTGTGTGTTATTTGAAAATATTTAAAAACAAAATCATCTGCGCAGACAGACTAACAACCTGACCAGGGGTCGCAGGCGGTACAAAACAACAAAAAAAAACAAAATAAAAGCAAAGCAGAAGCAGACATATAAACAACAATAGCAACATCAGCGACGTCGTGCTCGGTGACGCGTCGCGAGGTGCTCGAGGTCAGTTCAGCACATTTCGCGCACGGCCGTTTTCCGACGCTCAGCTCCCCCCACCTCTCTCACTGTCCAGCCACCCGCACGAGTAGCGACAATTCAATTCTCACTCAAAAACAGAAAAAACAATAAAAAGCATAACATCAGTAAACATTGAAAGCAAAAGAAAAAAAAAAAAAAAGTTAACGACAGACTCACGCGCAACTCTTTTTTTATTGTTCAACTGATAACCCGTGTGGCCGAGCGCTGATAAAAATATCAAGTGAAAAGTCGGAACAAATAATTGCAAGTGCGAATGCGCCCTCAATTTGTATGCCATCAGCAGGGTTCCAATTCACATTCACCATCACCATCACTATCATATTCACGTACCCATTCTCAATCCATCTGCCCAACGATCACCACTGACGTCAGTCGGCTGGATCGTTATCGTTATCCAAAAATGGTGATACCGCGGCCCGAGCCCACCATTAACGCCGGCTTCAACCGTACACCGTTAACGGAGCTAAGCGGCGAGACGCGCAGGCAACTGGCATGTATGCTCAATCGCAAGAAGGTGCTCCGCTCGGAGGAAGGTTACGAGCGCGACTGGCGGGGCATTGCTTCGCTGTCGGGTCAGCGTGAATTTGTCGATGAGTGTGCCAATATGCCCATGGATCTGGTTATCAGCAATTGGATCAAGCATAATCCGCAAACGGCCGAGGTGGGTCATCTCGAGGAGTTTCTGGGCATTATCGATCGCTGGGATGTGCGTGACGATATTCAGGAGAATCTGAGTGGGTTAAAAAATAATCAGCTTCATGCTCTCTTAACAGTACATATAACTCTAATCATTTACCTATCTAGTCAAGGACACAGATCGCTACAATGTGAAGCAACAGAAACTGGAGCAATTGGCTCACTTGCGGGATAGTCCCCCGCCCACTGAAAAGTGTGTGGAGAACAATAACAACAACACCTTGGCGCGTGATGTCAATCTGCTCAGCTTTGATGATGAAAAGTGCATCCAAAATGGAAAACCTTTGCCCCGCTACAATGCCTGTGTGCTCTACGCGGAGGCGGACATTGAGTATGCCATAAAAATTATGAATAATTTAGAGTCTCCGGCCTATAATCTCAAGGTAACTTTTTAACAAAATAAAAACAACCCACAATAACTCAATTTAAATATATATAATAAACTCGTACAGCTATTCTTGAGGCATCGGGATCTGCTGTTGGGTGTGCCATTTGAGCACGTAGAATTGTCGCACTTCATGGCCACACGTTGCAATCATTTGATAGTCGTTCTCACCGAGGAGTTTCTCCGAAGTCGCGAGAACACATTTCTAGTGAATTTTACACAAAAGCTGCAAATTGGTAAGTGCTGGAATTGGCTGGAACTGACTAACTGAAGAATTCTAATGTATATTTAAAACGCTATCCATCCATATAGAAAACAACTCTCGCAAGATTATACCCATACTGTACAAGCAGAACATGGTAATACCCCAAACGCTGGCCATCTACACGCATGTCAACTACGAAGCCAACTCCAGTCTTTACAATTTCTGGGACAAGTTGGCCAGATCACTTCAGGATGTTGATACTTCATCCATTTACAGTACAAGCCAGCAGATATACACGTAAGCTCCTGACCTAAATTCCAATCAAAAGCACAACAAAAGCCAAGCTAAATTAATACTCGCTGCAGACCCACAGCACCAGAAGCAGCGATTGCTCTAGCGGAAACGCCGCGCATACTGATCAACGGCGCTGACGTCCCGGACCCAACCGACTGGAATGTAAGCGAGACAAAGCTAATGTCCATATCGGGCAGTACGACGGAACCGTTGCCCGAACTGAAGGTGAAGCGCAAGGACAAGCTGCTTAATTTTATTACGACGCCGCGAAGTGTTAGGTTAGACAAAACGATGAGACATGCGCAGTCAGTTAGCGCCATTAATATACAGGAGCAGAATAATACCCTCACTGCTAGCAACTCCAATCTCTCCACCTATTCGGAGAGTAAGAAAAGATCAAATAAGTGGAAAAGTGGACCAGCTTGGATGATGAAGAAGTTTACGCGCAGCAGCACCAAACTGCAGACGCCGAGCTGAAAGACAACGATGCCAGCAGCACCAAGAGCATCTAAGAAAAGGCAGCTAAAACCCGTGTGCAGATTGTGCAGCCAAATGTGTATTGTGAATTGTGAATTTCCTTATCTTGCGCCCAGTTTGACGCGATATCGTCACCCCCTCACCAACCACCCTCCATTTTTGTAGTGATTTCGTTTTTAATCGTTAGCCTAAAAAAACCTAAGCAAGCCAACTAACTTAATGTATTTAGACGCACTTGTTAATCTATATAAGTAAACAACGAATAAAGACAATATATATATACATACATACAAAAAAAACAAACACACACGCATGCACATACACATACAAAAACAAAGACACTAAGCAATACAAGAAAGATCAAGAAAAGAAAAGAAAAAAAAGAAGAAACAACAAACGAATTGGCAATTGTAAGGTTAATCGAAGCACACCATTAGTTGCTAGTCACGCGTCTGATAAGTGAGTTACTTAATTCAATTAACTTAACAAATGCCCAGCCCACAGCTCACAACTGACCCCCCCTCCAGCCACCCAACCATTCATCGCCCATCAAGCAGAAATGTTTGCATTCTCACCTAGTAATCGGTTTCTCGCCAGTCAAAACCAGACTACGAGATGATGAATAACTTGTGCGCGTTAGATATCGTCCGACATTGACGAATAATGTATGTATATGTATATATATATGTATATCTGAAGTACTTTGTACGTATATCTGTATATATGTGTGTGTGTGTGTGTGCGTGTGACAGTTAAATGATAAAGCCGAAGCTTTCGTCACTTTTTGTAATTGTTGTTGAATGGAGCTGAACAACAATTCATACACAAACACACAAAGCATACATAAAGCTATACTTACAGACATATATGTATAAGTAACGAGCGTATATATTATAATTGCACTTGCAATACCTAAATGACTTATGAATTTTAGTGGCTTTAAAAATGTTGCGTGCTCAAGCACTGTACTTAATCAATTCTGTGAATGAGCCCGGTGCCAACTGATCAGGCAGTAAACTCTATAACGAATGTTATGCATAAGAATACACATATGTCGAGAGCTCAATAATTTATATAGTTAACCAAATAACGCAAAAAAAAAAAAAAAACGAAAAAAAAAACCACCAACGTGTTTTGTTTGTTAAATAAACAGTTTGTGCAATAATCGACTTGGTCTTGATCTCAGTGTGAATCCCTTATGAGTTCACTTCCGCTCGCCCAAAGCAATTAATTATTCCATTTTGTTTAAATTTTTTTTTGTATTTATTTTTCATTTTATTGTTTAAATCGCTTCATAAATAACCTTTTTGTTTTTACTTTTGCTCATTTTTCTTGTTGTAATCGAATTTTTATTGTTTTTGTTTTTTTTTTTTTGTTTTTTTTACCCATGGTGAATGTTTAGTTTAGTCCAATTTTTGTTTTTATGAATGTTTATGTTTTAGTTTATTCGTTTGTTATGTATTTACTTTAGCATGTTTTAAATGTGTTATTCATGCTTTATGTGTGTTTTCTTTTCTTTTCTTGTTATTATTATTAATAGCTCCTTTTACTCGTTTGTGTTAATTTGTTTTATTTATATGTTTTACATTTACGTTTTTGAACAAATTTTGTTGTTTGTTCTCACAACTTGAGCTTGTTCTTCATTAAACTGTATGTTTTTTTTTTCTGCTTTTTAATTGAATTTTGTTTGTTTTGTATTTGTTTTTACTTTACTCTGTTTCTTCATTTTGTATGTGTATTTGTATATTTATGTTTATTTATTAAGTTTTATTCGCATTTTTAACAAAATTAATAAAAACAATTCATTATTTGGTTTTCTTATTTATTTATTTTTATTTTTTTTTTTTGTCATTTATTTCTTTTTTTATGTTTTTTTTTTTTCTTGTATATATTTTAATTGATCAATTTATTCGTAATTTGTAATATTAAAACAATGTAACGTATAATCTTGCTTTTTTGTGTGCCTTGGCCACTTCCCATGCCACATCCAAGGAGGAGATATCAACTATCAACCGCACTCTTTCCTCCATCCATCCTAACTGTCGCCTTTTATTTTACTTAGCCATCAGATTTGTAGCTTAACTAATGCAACTGATTTCGTTTTGGATCTGACATCATTTTCATTCGTTTATCTTATAAATCTAACTGATTGCATTTATACAGAGTGTTACGTGTTTAAAGTTTAGTCGGGGTATTCTTTCCATTTCTCGTTTACTATCGGATTGGCTAAATCATAACTAAGGGGGGGGGAGACTGTATCGAACTTAGGCTTAACTCTGAGAGATATGGATATCTCCCAGTATATTAACAAAAACAGTGGGCTACAAACTTGTCTCGTTTTTAAAGCGCTATTCTTTATAGTTAAGTGTTAACAATGATTATGATTATGGAAGTCAGTTGAAGAAGTCAGTATTCAGTATTCAGAATTCGGTATGGAAATTTGAATTTGTATGTTATATACTGCGAGTTCACTTATTATAAATGTAATGCAATGTATCTTTGAGTATGTATAGGTATTTTTTTACTTTTTTTATATATTTATATATATATATGTATATATATAATAGTGCCCGTTGCTGTAGCACTCGACTTCTTCTTTCCGATCATGACTCCCACCTGTGGCTTATATTATATATCATTCTTGTTGCACGTCTTGCTCTGTTTTTGGTTTTCTTCTTTTTTGGTTGACTTACTAACAAATTAAAACAACGCTAATGAATTCGTTTTTTTTTTCTTTTTTTTTTTGTGTGTTTTTGTTTACTAATTGTGAGTTTTTTTTGTTTGCTTTGTTCTTATTGTTGTAATGTGTTTTCGTTTTGGTTTCCATTCTCTGTTATAACTCTTTGTATTTATTATCATTTGCAATCAATTATCGATTTGATTTCATACATGCTATGTTTGCGTTTCCTTTTAATACACTCTGTCTTATTTGTTGTGCCTTGGACAAATGTTCTCTTTAAAAAATGTTTTACTTTAGATCAAAAATCTGTTCTATTGTCCAAATGTGTGCCGAAGGGGAAAGGTAAAGGTGATGTGAGGGGGTGGGGTGAAGGGTGATAAGAAAGAATTTATATATTTGGGTCAAACAAACAGTTTCAGCTGGTTCTTTGTAATGTCGGACAGTTGATAAGCTATATCTATTTTTATAATTGATTGAAATATGGAGTGGGGAATTGAGCACAGATATTATTGACGCTTATCTGCACTGGAAATACAGCCACAACACGCAAACTGGCTTTATTAAGTGTTATGATAACAATCAGCTCCGAAATATTTGAACAATTTTTTGCTTGATTTTTACAATAACATTTTAAAGGTGATTTACCTTCATTTCTTTTTAATTTTAGTGTATTTTTATATTTTTAATTATTATTTTAGTTGTTCTTGCTAAGAACCTTCTGCTGTTGCGCACCGTGGAACACTTCACAAAAACATAGTCACAAATAGTTTGAGGAATTATTTATGTGTGATCCAAACAAATTGAATTGAATTAAAGTTGTTCATTATTGTTTAACAATATATAAAATGACAAATGCAATTTTGTTACGAGTATTGTTTTTAACTTGTTGTTGGCAGTGTTTCAATTGTATGTATAATATGTTAATGTTATTTGGCTTTTTTAGACATACTATTTAATCTCTAATTACACAATCATCGCATCACTGATCTCTCAGAGGAACGCAAAAGGGCTGGGATGGGGTTGGTAAGAAAGAAGGAGGGGGGGTGTGTTCACAAGGCAATGTGTGTTCATTGCTATAAATGTCTGTTAATTCCATTTATCTTTTTCGTTTTTCTTTCTTTTTTTTTTGTTGTTGGTTTAGTTTCTACAATGTAAGTTTAACTACAGTTAATTACGTAATCATCGTTAAGCCAGACGATCATCATTTCCATATACATATATGTAGTATGATTAATGCCAAAGTGTTTGCTTGGCTTTTGTTGTGCGCCATTTTGTTTTAACGTTTCACAACACTACAAATAACGGCAGTTTTGAAATGCTGATTCAAGGGAAAGTTTAACTTTAGATTACTTATAATAGTCTAATAGAAGTTGAAACAACATATATGGAAGCCATGAAAAACAACTGCAAGTAAATTGGGTTCATATTAAATGCCAATGTGCTGTTTTAAGGAATTCAACTGAGGAACTATATAAAAGAATATATACTAAATACATATATATATATATATATATATATATATGTATATACATATATAGGTATGTTCTTTGGCACTCTTAGAGCTGATTGATTTGGCCAATGGATATACTATACTGTTCCCAGTACAGTGATCGCTCGAGAATAATGCTCTGAATTATCTTCAATTATGCAGCACTTTTCAAATTAAAGCGTTCTCCTCTGCTGAGCGATCACTGTAGAAGTATATGGTGAGGAAACTGTATTGTTTGGTGGGGTTTACAACTAAATAAGGCATGCACTAGGCCATTTGGCACACAAACTAATAACAACAATTATAATAATAATAGTTATATAAAAATAGCCAAATAATAATAATAATAATAACAGAAAATACTTAAAGGTATATGTGCATTTACGGTTCGTTACGCATGGGTTCCCGGCCAATGAGAAATTCGCTAAATGCTACGAAATCTATTTCGTGTATATTGGCTTTTGAATTGTTTTTTTTTTATCATTATTCTCATCTGTTTCTGTTTTGTTTTTTGTTTTTTTTTTTTGGTTGTGTTTTATTTGTGTTGTTTGTTTGTTTGTTTTTGTTATTCACTTTTATGCTTACTTCACTATTGTACAGTGTGCTGTTTCTTTGTTTTTTTGCATTTTTACTTACGTTTTTATAATTCATATATTAAGTTTCATTTTATATGTATGTAGGAGTGTGTAAGTGTATCTGTGTGTGTGTGTGTGTCTGTGTATGTGAATTTATGTTTGTTTCTGCGTGGGGGAGGGCGGGGCACTGTTGTGCGTCCGGCCCTGTCTAAAATGCTCTAATTATTGATACCTCTTGCATTCTTTACTTCGTTTACTTTTCTCCATTTGCCACCATTTGGTGATTTATGTATTTATTTTTTATTTTTGCTTTAAATTCTATCCTCCTCGTCCTCCTCTTCGACCTCCTCGCCGTTTTCCTCGAGCTCCTCCTTGTAGCCAGGATGCTCGGAAATGGCATAGTAGTTGCCATTATAGATGACGCCCAGTTCGCGCAGCGCATCGCCGCGTATTGTCGCCTTTATCGTCCAGTTGTAGCAATCATCTGACTCGGACTCGCGATCCAGACGCTCCACGTCGAGTATCTTGGAGTTGAGGCGCTCCAGTATGATGCCGATGTCCTTGATGCTGAGATGGCGCTTCTGATCGACAGATAGCTGATCGATGAGCAGCAGAAACTTCTCCGTCGTCGTCTTATCATCCTCCATCACCGTGTTCTCCGTTTCGCTCTCCGAACTGTCGCGCTCCGGTGCAATGTCGAGGAATCGAACATGACCCTTGGCGCCGGATGAGCGGCGCTGCATGCTGCCGCTGCCGCCTAGCATAGGATCCATAACCGATGACGACATCGCCAGCGTCGCCTGATGATGCTGCAGCTGCGGCTGCGGACTGCTGCTGCCGTCCTGTATGGGCGACGTGGCCACGCTCTTGTGCACGGCTATCTTGCGCCCCTCCTCGTGCAGCGCACAGCAATGGAAATCGCATTCCGTGGTGCTCGGGCTGCCCGCCCGGCTGGGCGTGTGCGCATGATGTGCGCACTCGGGCGTATGCACATGCACGGCGCCCACGGCGCTATCGAAGGAGCCGCCCTGCTTCGAGAGCCGACGACTGCTGCTGCCGGGTATCACAACGCCCGGCGGCAGGACAACGCCACCCGGATGGTAAATACTAGCCGGTCCCTCATCGCTGATGACCGTTATTTGTGGGCTGGCGTAACGCGGCTGTGACGACTGCGACGACACCGACTTGTTATCCAGCGAACTTTGCGCTGAGAGGCCCTTCTTCGAGGGCGAATACTTGTCGGATGACAACAATCCATTGCTGCTGCCCAGGCCGGGGCCCATACACATACCACCTCCTCCACCACCACCACCTCCTCCGCCACCACCGCCTCCTCCTCCTCCGCCGCCCTGGCGCTGATCCCAGTGCAATACGACCGTGACACGCCCTTTATTATCCATAATCTTCCAAGATGGTGTCTCATCGTGCAGTTCCAAGGCATGGATCGTCTCACAGACGATTTTCGGTATAGCTGATATAGCTGCAAATCAAAGGAAACGCCTTTAAACTGTCCGTATTGGGAGGGAAGAGATTAGCAAATGACACTTACCAGCCTTTATGACATCCACACCGGTTGGATACCATCGTTCGCCCTGCCTCAACAGCAACAGAACCGTATTGTTGGCCAGGGTGCGAAAGTATTCGCCATCCTCGATTTGGGTTCCATCACACTCCAGAACAACGCGCACGGGCTCTGAAGCAGGAACCCCCAATTTGTCCTTGCCGCGCACCAATAGCTCCTCAAATGTACCCACTACGACGCCCTTGCGCACATTCCGCCAACTATCCCAAATTTTCAGTGGTCGCTTGCCGCGAGACTCCTGAAACAAGATAAATATGCATATCAATTTTATATCTGGTGCCCTCTATATGGTAAATAAAGTAAGGATAAAATGCGCAACCTCTTAATAGAGCAACACCCTCAATAAGGTTATCCTAGAAGTGGTAAGACCTAATAATTCAATATAATATCTCTCTATAAACTTAATTTAACAAAAATGGGACGTAGATGCTCATATAACACATTTATTTTAGTACTGCATGATGAGCTTAGTTTAATAGTAATTTGCTAAAAGACCTAAGCTGACTCAACATATATCTTGTGGATAACAAGTCTTTAAATTAACATTAATCACAATTTAGTCTTAAGTAAAGATGTCAAACAAACAGCTCAACTGTTCACAAATCAAATTCAATTAGCAAAGAAAAATTTGTCTCTGGACACAATTTGATAATAAAGAAACTGAATGAAATATGGGATTTACATGCTCTGGAAAAAGGCCAAAGACAAGGCTTTAATAAGAATAATAAGAATAAAATGATGCATTTTCTTAGCAAAAAGTAAATGCACAATGTACCAGCATACCATTATCAAACAATACATCAGGTCTTTACATAGCCAGTGTTTACTGTCGTGATTAGCATGAGGATTATGCTCCTATATGTATATGTATGTATGCTCACATTTGCTTGTATGCGGGCATGGGGGTGTGACACCTGTGTGTGTGTGACAAGTGGGTGTGGCAGGCCCGGGCAGCATCACAAGTTGCACTACTAATTGAGGCTTGTAGTCTCTAAAAAAGAAGGGCGCAAATGTCAAGGCCGCTGCCAGCTTCAGTTCGTGGCAGTAGCAGCTGCAGCTGATATGCCAGTTGATCTGGCCGAGATTAGGGTGTATGTGCAAGGCAATACACACACGCACACACGTACAAGCATAAAAAGAATAATCGGTAAGCGAAAAACAATTTATATTAAGCAAAACGAAATAAATTTTGAGATTTCGTTTTGTTATAACAGCGGTCACAGCTGTTGTGCATTTACAGCGCACTGTTAGCTAACAGAGCAGCTTTCACTGAAAGCAGGCAGCATCAAACAAACAACAAAAACAACAACTGCATAGTAGAAGTAGAAGAAGAAGCAGCAGAAGCAGTCATGTTTAATGTATTGCAAGGACATGAGTGTGGCGCTCCAGTGACCCAGTAACGAGTGCAGCGCTCGAGCTGAATAACAACGAAAAAAGAAAGGAAGAAAAAAAAACAAAAAGAGTACATATGTATTTATATATGTACATGTGTATGTACACGTGCATTTACCCAACCCAAGTCAAGAACTATGAAAAATTACTCGAAATGTTTCTTGACGTTTGCTAAAAGTTTCGTTTGTCAAATTGGAGTTGGCAGTTGAGTTAGGATTGAAATTGCAGTTTGTAGAATACTTTAAACAGTATTACACACACAACACACTCGCACACAAACAGAAAGAAAGAGAGAGAGAGAGAGAGAGCGGAAGAGGCAAACTTTTTGTATACATGTATATGTATTTGTGCTGCAAGCACATATTGGGATAGGTCAAGTCTGCTGCCATATGGCCATCAGCTGCTGCTGCTGCTGCTCTGCCTCTGTTGCTGTTGCAGCAAAGGGGCGTGTATTTTTTTGTGGAATGCATATCGATAATTAGTTCTTAGATGTGTATGTTTCTATTTTAATTTTTTTTTTGGATTTTTACCCCAGCTGCATTTGTTGCGGCCGTCGGTCCTGTGGTGATGGCTGCGCCAGCATTTTGGTTGGCTGCCGCAGCGGCGGCTGCTGCGGCCGCCACTTGTCTGATGCTTAGGCAATTGCAGAGTGGCTTTGTCACGCCCAGTGTGCACAGAGCATTGGACCACATGGTGCAACTGCTTGTTTCACCTTTGAGAGCCACTTTAAAGCGATTACTAACACTTCTCCCTCAATTAGATTAGTTCACAATAACAATGGCAACAACAATAACATTAACAACACTGCACCACAAACAACAATATGAAATTAACATTTTACAATAGTTTTATGTTATCTCGAATTACTCTTTTCTTTCTTATTTTGTTATTTGTTTTTTTTTTTGCTTAAAAATTGTTATATAAAATTCATAAAATTCGCACTGGTTTTTGTGTTGTTTTCTTTAGAAAAATTATGATTATAAAACGTTAAAAAGCTTATGCCTAAGTTAAACGCGTTTTTATTGTAGTTGTTTAAATGCCATTTGGGAAAATTCGTCGCGTAAGGCTATAAAATTTTAACAAATTGATTTGCACTTTCACCAAAAAAGAAAAACAAAAAATGGAAAACTACTTTTGCAATAATAATAATAGAAAAAACACCGAGTATTAATTTTAGTATTTTTCTCGTTAAGAAATTTGAATTTTTGACAGGTTTCTGGTTTTTGGGCCACAGCAGCTGGGCTGGGCTGCGCTGGGCTGGGCAGGCGCTAGAGTTGTCAAGAGTTGACCTTCGCACTTTCACTTTACTACTACGCGCGCCTTGCGCCACTTTGCGTGTGCCTGAAACCGCCGAGTTTTCATTTGGTGGGGGGGATTGTGTGGTGCTGCTGCTACTATTGCTGCTGCTGCTGCTGGTGTTGCAACTAGGGGCTGAGACTGAGACTGGGGCCAGGTGCTGCGTTCGATTTAAGTTTGTGTGGCACACTTTCAGAGAGTTAAAAATTTATTTCACAGTCACAGTTAGCACGACGAATTCTTGAATTATTTTGTTGATTTTTTTTTTGGTTTTTTTTTTGTGCAAAATTATTAATTTGCTTCCGCAGCAGCAGTTGTCGTTGCAGTTGCAGTTGTCACACCCAGTTATAAATTTAATTTTTCAACAATGTGCCAGCGGAATCACGTATCTTGTGAAAAGCGCTCGTAAATGAAAGTAGCATCCTTGATGGCTGGCTGGCTGTGGCTGGCTGCCTGGCACACACTGCTGTCTGCTGCCTGCCTGCTCCTGGCTCGTGGCTCATGGCTCATGGCTCATGGCTCATGTCAACGGCGTCGTGTGGTCATCGCTGAGCCGAGCAGAGCAGAGCACACAGCACAATCGCCTCAGTCCTTGCGTCGCGATTTTGTTACTGTTTTGCACTGCTGCAGCTGCTGCTATTCGCTGCTCGCATTGCAAATGCATTGCCAGCCCCCAAAAACGAATTGAAACGAACCGAATGCAAAGAGGAAGAGAGACACAGAGAGGCAGAGTGGCAGAGAGGCGCTGCTGAGAGCGAAAGTTGTGCGCATAAATGAAGAGAGAGAGAAAGGGAATAGCAAAGCTTCGTGTGTGCGTGTGTGTGTAAATGTTAAGCTCTGTTAATGAGAAATCATAATTAGCTCTCAAGATAAAATTCGAATTTTTAAGCACAACACAGAAATTTTAAATTAACGAACATTGCGTAAAGGTAATTAATTATTCAATATATTTCAGCGAAAAGAAATATATAGCGAGGCACCACTGTATTTTGTAGCAAATTAATTGAATGTTAACGCATTCTGCTGCTCTACGCAATCTGCATTGCATTTATCATCGCTCACACACACCTCTCTAACTCTCTCTCTCTTTCTCTGTCTCTCTCTTTCTCTCTCTCTCACTCGGTCTGTGTTTAGTAGTAACATCTGTGCTTTGGCCTACATTCTCAATGTGATATAATCAGGGCGCGCTAAAGCTAACAGCCAACAGCTAACATCTAACAAAACGGGCGCATGAACGCTCCACAAGTATTCAGTATTCAGTATTCAGGATCCACAGTGGCTCACAGCTTTACACAGCTCCCGACTCCAGCTACCGTTTTATAATGCTACATGAATGACAGAAGCTCTGTCAATTAGGCACACACATACACACATATATATATAACTACATATATACATATAAATATATATATATAATATACATTCGCAGGTGCTGAGCGAGGGAGGCTCAGAAGTTGCACAAGGTTGCAATTGGTTCGTTTGGTTGGCTCGCTTTCATTTTCATTTGGTTCGCTCCCCTTTGCTGCACCTGATTAAAGCAAAGCAGCACTTTGGGCAAACATTTATTTTAAATCAATCCGTCAAATCAAACGTTTCAGTTGTTTATCTTTGGCATATATGCAGCATGCTGTACACAATCGAACTTGCTAAATTTATAACTCATCGCCCTGGAAAGTATGCTATAGAATTTACATTATTAACAGTAGTTGAGGTATTAGCTCTAAAAGACCAATACCCAAAAAAAATGTATGTGGGCTTTTATCTGATTTATAAATTATATAACTATGATTGTCTTATTTCAGTTAAAAAGTAATTCTACGCCTAAGCAGGTTGTAGATTAAATACATACAGCTATGGACACATAAGTAGCACAGAACAGAAAAATAACTTTTCAGACACATTTCTCAAAGTTTTTACCAATGGCTTCATTTTAACTTTGCATTTAAGTTTTTATTGCTTTCTTGAACCTAATTTTCCTATTATTATAACAATATAATCGTCAGTTTTATTCGATAAACTCTGAATTTAGTGAGTGGTCAAATAAAAAATACATATTTCAAAATTAATTTTAATTAAAAACAAGACTCGAAAGCCAAAGCTTCGAAAGAAAGTTCCCACCATCAACAGACACACAAAAAAAATTATTTTCCTTATTATTCAAAAAAATGTAATCTTTTATCTGTGCATTTAATTTGTGCTATTTATTTGTTCATAACTGTAAATAAACGCCACTGCAAGGAGAGAGAGAGAGAGCAACGACATTTTGCAATTGCAATTTCATGTGCAGCAGTTCTTCTCTATCGCGCTCTGGATACAACCAGCATTGCCAGCTGTATGAAAAGCTAACAGTTCTCCCAAAATGTTAACAGTAATGTGAAACTGGGCGTTTTGAACACGTTTTCACAAAATTACTGCCAGACTATGCCCTTATTCGACAAATGTAAAAAGTAGATAATTAAAAAATATATTCCTTTTTTTATAAAATACATAAATAATACTTAATCATAATAGCATAACAATTACACAAGACCCATAGGTCTGAATATGTTATTAGTTAGTGAGCGATGTAATTAACATGTGGGTCAATTGCGAGCGCTGCTAAACCGCCCCCACAAGCCTAATTCAGCCAACTGATATGGGAGTGTCATTAAATGCAACTTGCTGGCTCAGCCTGTCGCTGCGGGCTGCATTCACACACACTAAAATAGGACTGTTACTGTTAATTTTGATATAGCAAACAAAAACCAACAATAAACACGCAGACCACACACACACAAACAAAACGTGGGGCATCAACAAAAGCTACATGTGCACATTCAGTAGGGTGTATAACCATAGTTATTTGGGTCAAAGCTATTCACTCACCCGCAAAGCAAAGCAAAGCGAAACGAAATGAAGAAACTGCATAAAGCATGCACACACTGACAGACACACACACACGGCGCATACCAATGCAGTTAACAGGGGCTTAGTCGCAGCTCAGCGGAGAATTGGGGAACAACTTTAAATCGACAATAAATTTAGCAGAGGGAAATTTGTCGGCTGTTACAGTTAAATGTTATAAGTAACAGCAACAACAAACCTATGTAAGGCGTGTAATATTTTAATTCACAAGCAATGCATAACTATGAATATAATCACATACATACACATATATATATGAATTAGTGTATATGTGGGCGCTTTTCGCATTTCGCTTAGCCTGCAAGAAATCTCTTACTTACCTCTCTGGCCATTACGACATGTCTCAAAAGCAGCGCCCGCTTAGAGGGTCTGCCATTTGCGTTGGCTTCAACAACAACAACACGTCCTTCTCCTCCTCCCCGTCGTGGTCGTCGTCGTGCTCGTTGGCGTTGTCGTCGTCGTCGTCGCCGTCGCGTCTGTCGTCCTTTGGCGGCGGCTAACAGTAACAGCAACAACAACAACACCAACAACTGTGCACGGCTTACACTTTTCGCGCATACGAGTCTGTTTGTATATATGTCAACTATGTATGTCTGTGTGTCTGAGTTTGTTTGTGTGTGTGTGAGAGAGGGCTCTCGGCGGCTGTGGGCGGAGTGTGGATGTGTGTGTGGAGTGTGCTTCAAAAATTCTCTACTACACGTTTATTTTCAATCTTTCCGCAACGCGCCGATGCTGAGCTGCGCTGCTTCTTCCTTTTGACGTTCCTTTTTGGCACCGTGCTTTCTCTCTCTCTCACTCTTTTTTGGGATTGTGTGTGTGTGTGCATATGTTGGTGCTGCTGATGCGTGTGTATTGCGTTTATTTGCGTTTGCGTTTTTTACAATTCGATTATTTATTAAAGAATTCTTAATTTCATTGCTTGGCTTATATTGCAAGAGATCTGTCAATTATTATTATTATTATAGCTATTTTCCGTTATACTCTACACACTGCTACCCACCCACAATATACACATATCGACATATGTACGTAGGTGCGGCTGCAAAATCGGCGGCTGACTTAACGAAGATTTCTGTTGGCAGTGTTTATAGGCGTGTGTGTGTACCGTTATCATTTTAATTCACACTGAACACATTTAAAAAGCACTCGCGATTATTTGATTGCGGCAGATTTGATCAACAACAAAAATTGAGCACATGAGCCAGAATCCTGAAGGCGCACACGCACACGCACACATACACATACACGTATGTACATACAGGACACGCTTAATCTCTTGCTTTGCTTCTATTTTCTAGTATTGGTGGTACCCACGCCTTTCATCTCAAACTTTTCACACCATTAACCGAATTTAATTTGCTTACTTTCTCATGCGATTTTCATTGAATTCTTTTTGAAATAGTTTTGTTTGAAACTCGAAATTAGTGCAATTTAATTACAAAACAAACACATTTTAACAGTCAAAAGCCCAGAACAAACATGCAAATCAATGCTCCGCAGAGGTCCAGTGCTAAAAACGGCTATTCGCGGAACTGCCAAGCACTGCTTTTGAGGTCTAGCAACACTAAAACTTATCGAGCATTTAACAGAATCTTAGCAGAATTCTAATTCATAAGAATTATTTCCGTCCATCAAAACATAATTAAAATGAATTTATTCAATGGTTAAGAATAGAATAAAACACATTTATCTATAACGTTGAAAAATAACGCGAGAATGATTTTTAACATATGTCTTAAATATCATTGAACTAACGATTCATGAAATAATAACAGAATTTGAACAGGTTCGAATATATTCAATTGAAATATCGTATCGAAATAGTTTCGATATGCTATAGCTAAGACGATATATCTCGATATATTTATTTTACCATCCCTAGACAGCACCTAAGACTTTGTTAATATTTTTACAAAAAATTACGTGTCTCGATAGGAATTTCACAATATGGTTGACAATTTACCGCCCCTAGAACCTAGCCTACAAAACCTGGTCGACCAAGAATCTCTGAAATGGATTTTCGTGGGCGGAAAAGGCGGCGTTGGTAAAACAACATGCAGGTAAGAGACAGAAAACAGAAAAATGCAGATGCTAATTGCAACAGCAATATTAATCATGTTTAAAATAACGATGAACCATCCACAGCTCCAGTTTGGCAGTGCAATTGGCGAAGGTGCGCGAATCCGTGCTCATCATCTCAACAGATCCCGCGCACAACATATCCGATGCCTTCGATCAAAAGTTTACCAAGGTGCCGACAAAGGTAAATGGCTTTAATAATCTGTTCGCCATGGAGATCGATCCAAATGCGGGTCTCAGCGAACTACCTGAGGAGTACTTTGACGGGGAGAACGAGGCGCTGCGCGTCAGCAAGGGTGTCATGCAGGAGATGATCAATGCACTGCCCGGCATCGATGAGGCAATGAGTTATGCCGAGGTGATGAAGCTGGTTAAAGGCATGAACTTCTCCGTTGTGGTATTTGATACGGCGCCCACAGGACACACGCTGCGCCTGATCGCATTTCCACAGGTTGTCGAGAAGGGCCTCGGCAAGCTGTTGCGCCTCAAGATGAAACTGGCCCCCCTCCTAACACAATTCGTATCCATGCTGGGCATGGCCGATGTGAATGCGGACACATTGTCACAAAAGCTGGATGACATGCTGCGCGTCATCACGCAGGTCAACGAACAATTTAAGAATCCGGTGAATATGAACTGCAGTGAATACAAAACTAATTAGGAATTAAGAATTTAAAATATTTATATATATGTGTGCTTAATCAATGTACTCTATTTGCAGGATCAAACAACATTTGTTTGCGTTTGCATTGCCGAGTTCTTTTCGCTGTACGAAACGGAGCGCCTCGTCCAGGAACTGACAAAATGCGGCATTGATGTTCACAACATAATTGTGAATCAATTATTGTTTTTGGAGAAGTCGCACAATTCGTGCAGCATGTGTGCTTCCCGTTTTAAGATCCAGGAGAAGTATCTGGATCAGATTGCCGACTTGTACGAAGACTTCCATGTAACCAAGCTACCATTACTCGAGAAGGAGGTGCGCGGACCAGAAAGCATTAAGGCGTTTTCGGCAAACCTTATGATACCCTTCAACCCGAAAGAGACTTCCAATAAGTAATCATTGTCTGTACACCGTTCTAGTTGTAAGCTTTTCAGAAGAAAAAAACAAATAATTGTGCATATGTTTGGGTGTGTGAAAAATAAAATCAATTTAATCCCAGTCGATTTGAAAAAATGCGCTATATGTTTTCAATTTATCGATAGACTGTTTTCTGCACATGTGAGAAGTGAGCGGTCACTCTAAAATTAAATCAAAATGGAATTTTGCGTAAATATAAATATCGATATAAATGGCACTAATTTGAGTGCTGTATCGATGAATCTAGCCATCATTAGGTTTTATTTTGCGTCGTTTTTTTGCTGCACACAACAAATTCGTGTTTTTGTTTCCTGCGTTGTTTTCAGTCCTTGATAAATGAACCACTCCACTTGTTTCTAACATTATTTAGTTCACAAGCTGAGATTTCCAATTATCACTCGCCTGCCTGCCGCACACTCAAGCATTCAAACAAAATTCTCAAGGATTTCTAGGACGACAACAACAACGAGGAGTTTACAGGTGAGCTGGCGGGCAGTTAATTGAGCGCCAAAATGAGTCTAGGACTTGTATGTACATATAAATGAACGGATGGATGAATGACTGTGTGTGTGCTTCTGACTGTGCCTCTTGCAATCAATAATACAACAAAAAACCAACAATCTCACCAACATTCGTCCACACACAGCTACATAATGTAAAAATAATAAACGACGAGAGTAACTGCTATAAATATTTACATATATTAATATGTACATTTATATGTATTTATATAAATATATATATTAGTATGTTGCGTACGATAATCAACTCAACTGATGCGTCAATTCCGTTTACGCACCCACATCCGGCTTGGGCCTACTCTAAGTACATGATACGATTTTTGTCCTTGGGTCTGCGTCATATTATAAGCCCATTGCCTATTTGGGCCACATCCAATGCATATCGCGTGACCTTTGGCTCTTTTCCTGGTGGGACTAGAATATGCATGTGTATACAAACTATATATATATATGTGGAGAATATTTATATACGCTGTACAAACATACATTTGTGCTTACTTAATTAAATTGGTCTAACGGCCAACGGCGAAGCGCCCCTTTTTTGGGGGAGGCCTCAGGGCTCCATTTATGGCGCGGGCACGTAGTATGCATCGAAAGCCGTTAGAATGGCCTTATAAAAAATTCAGCAAGTCGCAGCAAAGAAAGCACAAAAATGTTTTGCTTGTAAAAAGCATTCGCGGCCCATTATTCAGTTGACGCTATCTTTAAACGTTCGAGGAGGCATTTCTTTTATCAAAAGATACGCTTCGTTGACATAGCCTAATATAGTCAGTGTGTGTATTTGTGCTTGAGTATATATATAATATATATATTGTATATCTGTAATTTCGTTATCAACTCTCATGCTTGCGACTGGATGTAAAACCAAAGACGGGAATATGTCTGTCGCAGGCTTAAGGCAGAGCCTATTGCTCTGGAGCGTTGACTACTGGAATCTGGAAGGTAATTGCTTTAGCAGCTCTGATATACAATATTTGATTTGATCGTTGAGTTCAGTTTTCGTTTTTGTTTTGATCCTCAGTTGAAGTTTCTCTTCCACTTTTGTGTTTATTTTTACAATTACCAATTCAAATAAGTTGAACTTGAATCGGCCAAAAGTAATCCCGTTTAACCAACTCTTGTAGCTGTGATGGCGGACAATGTGTTCAAGTCGCACGATTTCGGGTTACGCGCTCAAAAGAAAATACTCTCACGCATGGCAACGAAAAATATAGCGAAAACTTTTATTGACGGCACAACGGCCTCGCTCTTGGATAATCTCCACAAGCTATGCATATTGCACACGAACAGCAAGCCGCAAGCTGAGAAACTCTTGAAAAACATCATTAAAATCGTCATTAAAATTGCAGTGCTACATCGAAATAATCAGTTTAACGATGAGGAGCTAAAACATGCGGAGCTCTTCAAGCGCAAATTTCAGGTAAGCACGAAATTTGTTGTATCGATTTTTAAGTCTCAATTAACTTCAATAAATAATTTTTTTCTAGAACACTCAACTTTCCATCATATCATTTTACGAGCTGGACTTCAGCTTCGATCTGGCATATTTGCAAAAGTCCATCAGGGAGTCGCATGAGGCGCTCAAGCAAATTGTGCAGCCACATTTAACGAACAAGTCAATAGGCCGCATCGACGATGTGTTCAATTTCTTTGGCGATGCGTCGCTGCTGGAAACGGCCTTCAAACCGGATTCGCCATATCATGAGGTGATGGGCAAAATTGTCGCAGACATTAATTCGGCCATGGAAACGGGTGATTTGTGAACAGAATGCAGCCAAATGCTGCATTTCTATTACAAAAAGGGCTATTATGAAACCAAAAAAAAAAAAAAAAAAACTTGAACATGGGATACAAAAAGCTAGTTTAAAGCCTACACTGTCCAACAAAAAGAAAGTTAGAAAGTTCAATGTAACAACAAAAAACGAAGAAAACGCTGCAGTCAAAAGGCATACTTTAATTGAATTGGTGATATCACTATTAACACTAATTAAGTAAATGTCCAAAAACGTCCAGATCGATTGATTTATTCTAAGACAATGTTAACATTTTTGTCGTTTAGATTGTAAGTGAAATGCATTTCGCCAAAGGAATTCACAAACAAACAAATAAGCAAACTCACAAGCAAAATACTTTTATTATCAATGTATTGTAATTGAATACGTAATAAGTGTGTAAAGGTCGGTCTGTAAATGTTTTGTGTGCGTCTGTTGTGTGTCTTTGATGTGCACAATGTAATTTAATGTTTGATACTTTTTGTCTGTTTTGATACTCCAAAACTCGCTGCTCTTCAAATGCAATTATATACTCGCTAGATATTGTTCAAACTATTGCGTATATGTATATATATATATATATATGTATTTATGTACTTATGTACTTAATTAACCACCCATTTTTTCTGATCTCCACACGAGTTTCCTATCCAACCTAACATAACCAACACGCAAGATGAAACACACGCATATTAATAACATATTGTTAGAAAAATGTTAGTTATAATACACAGATATCAATAGTTGTTTTGTGCTAAGTTAAAAAAAAAAACCTGTTTAACATGTGTATTTCTTATTATGTATTCCAACCTCAGAGCCAAGGGCACCGAGGGTCAATAGCCTTAAGCATTATTTATGATATTCCCATTGTATTTTTGCAAAACCGATATTTTCAATGTACCCAGAACATATCAAATTGATATACCCAATATCATAATTATTAAGCTATTGGCGCACATTTTTGATATTACACATAACGGGATAAAAGTTATAGTCGTTTAGTTGATTTTTAAACACATATATATTTATTTGTTTAGCAAACAAATTTACGTTGGCTTTCACAATAAAAAGCAACAATTATAATTATACAACTCGACTAAGCCTCTTATTTTAACATGCCGAACAATGTTACTCGGCTCGCTTCTGCTCCAAGACGCCGTCCGCCTCCAACTGTTGCTGCTTGAACAGCTCGATGAGCTTTTCGGTGGCCGTTTGTGGCACATCGAAAGGCTGGGACGCTTCGCTGCTGGGATATGTCTGTTTGTGGGCATCGGGTGAGCGGAGTAGAAATGGCGTCCAAGGACCTTGAATTGATGGTACATCTGTGTGCCACATTTTGCGTAGACGCAACGAGCTGGAGCTGCCGTTCTGTGTCTTTAGCAGATCGATCCACTTGGAGATCTCAGTCTGTGTGCTATTGCGACAGCTTAGCCATTCGCGATCACCATTTACTGAGGGAGTGGATTTTGAAATGTAAGTTCAATAGGAGATCCATTGGCTGCTGCGCCTACTTACAGTATTCACCCACTAGGACAGGGGTGCGATGGCGTCGCGGCTTCACATAGACCACAATGCCGGGATTCTCTTTGGCGAAGTCCACCAAATGGTTTTCAATAAAATCTCTATTTATAACCGTTGGTCAGTTAATGTAAATAAACACAACAAAACAAGTTTATTTGTTGCTTACCGCATGCCTCGACTGGAGCCGTTGTTCTTACAAAATTTTAGTGTAAGGCGCTGCAGCTGGCAGACATAGCGGCCCACTCCATTTTGTAGGGGTGCGCGCGGGAAACCGGATTTGAGAAACAGATGACTGTTTGACATTTTGGATGTTTTGCTTTATTTTTAATTGAAATACAGCCGCAGTTTGTGTTTATTACAGAATTTCTCAATATTCGTAACCAAAAGCGACGTAACACGCCACAAATAAATATCAGCTGTTTCTGTTGCTGTTACTTCTGACAGGGTTGCCTACTTATTGAAACGACATTTGAGGGTGTGGTGTTAAAATAAGCTAAATAGTGTGCATATAAAACACTTAAATAAAAACACGATTAAGTACATTTGCAATTGCTAAATTTTAATTATTCATTTTAATTTATTATGCTTGCGTGAATATGTATACACAAACGCATAAGCATTGACAGATATTGAAAACCGGTTATTACAGTCTGTGTGACACTGTGCGCCGAGTGCACTGCCGAACAGCCCTGCACAATTAGCGGCTGATAACGGCGAAGAAGCGGCACAACAGAGAGAGAGAGAGCGTCAAATGCAGCGGCATCGCGTCGTTTTTCTTTGGCTTTGGAAAAAAGAATTAGAAAACGTGCAACGTGTTCGTGGAGCTCGACCTGTGGCTGCGTTTTGAAACGATTGCGGCGTGTTGGCTTATCAGTGAAATAGTTAGGCGCAATAATGGCCACAGTGAGTGAAAATAAACAAATACTTTTGAATAATAAATGCCAATTGCATTCATGTAAACAAACAAACAAACAACGCCTTTGACAGACTTTTGCAGGTTCAAAGTACCCCAAGCTCAACGATGATGATGATAATGATGATGATGACGATGATGATGATGGGGAGGAGGAAGAGGAAGGAGACTCGGCTGAATCGGGCTCGACAAGCTCGTTTAGTTTGCAGGAATGCATTAACGAGTTTCGAGCTCGCCGCATCAGACGCTTCTCCACCCAAAGTCGCGATCGCGAAATGCCAGCCGAGGAAAAAGCAGCAGCAACAACGGCAACAACAGCACCACTGCCACCCCAAATCGCTGCCGACGCACACCTAATCAACCAGAATCTGTGCAACAAGGCGCAGGAGCGCAAGGGCAAGCCCTGCAAGAATGGCTTCTGCTATTGCTTCACTAGCGACAGCGGGGACTGCGCATCCACAGCCCCGCCACGTGACTGGCACGTGCGCCAGCACAAACGCAGCAGGCGCCTCGATAGCAATAAGGTGTGTGCTTCTTTTCCATTTTTTAACATAAAATTCAAATATATGCTACTTTTTTTTATACAGCCGCCCCAGAATAATCTAAACGCTCAGCAGAGCCAGAGCCAGATTCAATCACGTCGTCAAAAACAGCAGCCAGCTGCTCAAACGGAGCGAACATCCACTGTTCGTGCCACTGGCCCAATGACTGCCGTGAGTAGTTTGCGTGCTGTGGGCGAGGTTGCGCCGCTTATACACATTATACAGGAGCTGCGCGACAATTGCGTTATTTCCGAGGTGCGCGTCAACAGGCAGAAGCTGTCCAGCGTCAGTCGCTCCACAGCGGCATCTTCGGTAGTTACAAAAGCCTCCAAGCCTCAGGCAAAAATGCACCAGTCTGAGTGCATTGACTATATGCCCTCAGCGCCCGCATTGTCCAACATTAGTGAGCAAGAGACACCGCTGGAGGAGGAGAGTGAAGGCTTCCGAACGGAACCCACCGCCAGTGTGGCCAACAACAGTTTGCACTCGACACGTCGCAGTTCACGTCGTAGCTCCAGTGGCGGCGGTGGCGGTCGCTTGCTGCAGAAACGTCTCTCCCATGGCCAGGTGAATTTTAAGGCGCGCAATATGGAGCAGCCGCCGCCAAAGCCGCCGCGCCGCAGCACACAGAGTCTCGATGGTAAAATCTCGTTATCATCGTTGACCTCGACGACGCCGTCGGTACGCGATGCCGAGCATGTCTTGGATGAGTTTCTGCGCAAGCATGGCGTCCAGCTGCCAACAACAAAAATGGATAACCTGTCAAAGACCAAAAGCCAACGCAAATCCTATCCATTCGGTAAGTTAAAGGAGAACTAATCAAAAAAGATGAACTAAAGGTGTTGGTTGCTATTGGTAGTTAGTTTAACATAAAACTTTAAATTGTAGAATTTATAGAAATAAACGTTTTGCTTAAAAATTTTAATTGTTTTAAGCCCTTTTGCGGAGGGTTTATTGACTTGACAACAAATGTGTAACTAGGGAGGATATATTCATGCATTTTCCTGCTCACCGTCAGCAGACGGTTCAATGTAGCTAAATTAATCTTGGAAAAGTGGTTTCAATTGCTAGTGACCTGAATAAGATCTTGACTCTTAATCGGAAGCATTTATCTGTATTTTCGGTGCTATATCGTAAAGTTGGAACAATCTCTTAGAAACAATCGAATTGCTAATATATATAATATTTATTTATATTTTAAACTTCGACATTCTTATTTAAGTCTAATAAAAAGCCTTTTAAATTGCAGCTGAAGTTGATAAGCCAATGCGAGGCGTTCAGTTGCCGCTTGCCACCTGCCCCTCGCTGAGTGACATTGAGCGTGTGGTGGAATCCAAGCGTGGAGCGCACTATGCCAAGAATATACACATGGTGAGCAGAAAGAGCGCTGTGGCCGATAAGCCCATCAAGGAGATTATGCTTGGCTGGACAGAGTCAAAGATCAATGATATGCTGAACTACGATGCCTCAATGCAGGCACAGTTCAAGACTAATGCGCCACAGCCAGCGCCACAGGTGGTGGCAGGTGGCAACATAGGTTGGCAGGTGCCAGTAGTGCCCAAAATGTCGCTGGATATGGTTGATGGTCTTAGCGAGAATCTCGCTGTCAATATGGAACAGAAGCACACTCCGATTAAATACCCCCGCTTGCCGACGGGTCATAAAAACAGCAGCAGTCAGAAATTCATTTGGGGCGAACAGTTGCGCAATCTGTCGCCTTGGAACAAGCGACCAGGACTGCGCAGCAAGTCACGCAGCTTTCTCAATAATTCCAAGAAGAAAATTCTGCGCTTTGTCTCACCTAAAAAGTGCAACCGGCACGAACAGGAGCAGCAGCATCTGGAGCAAAGAATTAGACAACAACCCACACCTCGACTGTGCACAGTGGGTGTGCAAACCTCTAGTTCGCAGTTGCAACTGGATTCGCAGTCACAATCCCCGCCAGGCAGCTATCATTCGCCTGTACAGACAACGCCCTCAGCAACGACCGGCTCCACACGGCGTCGAGAGTACAAGGATAGCTCCGAGCAGCCTTATTTCGATTTCGAGCGCAAAGTAAAACCACCAACGCCGCCCAAAAAGCTGCCACGTGCACAGCGGCCACGCAAGCTGAACTTTCAGGGTGGGAGCACCGCTGCACCCGCTACATATCGCTCATATCACAAGGACCTTGACCAGGATGTGACCATCACCAAAATGGGCTATCTGCTGGGCAGCATACGCGCCAAATTGGAAGCCAATGATGAACGCGCACTGCGCACATTTCGGGTAAGTTTTTGGGCACCTTTCTTTTTGTTGCACACTTAATCCTTAAATAATTTGATGTCCCTAACTTAATTTAAAATCTACGAGGAAAGCGCACAAATTGAATCGAAATTTGCATTTAACAGATAATTTTTATTGGGCGAAACTATATAAATGCTAGGCTAGTGCAAAGACTGCGCCCAGTGCGTAATGATCCGAGCCTAGGTAATGATTGGGTATGTTGCCCACTTTGGCACAGCAGTCAACGGTGGGCAGCCTGTAGACGCTGAGTACCTGCAGCTGATGCTTGCTTAGCGGGCTGACAGAGCGCAGGATGTAGTCAACGGTGGTCCAGTTGTCCTGAAACGTTGAGGCAGTATAGTCGCCATAATAAAGTGGCTCCAAGTTAAGCGCTGATTCGTCCGCACCCTTGGCCGTTAGCAAGTCTATGGGCGGCGAGCCTATGGGTGAGTTAAAGTCACCGGTTAGAATCACAGGGGTGCTGCCTTGGCCTGAGCCGAGCGGCTGCTCCGCGGCGAAGCTATGCAGTTCGCTTAGCAGCTTGGCCACTTGGGCACAGCGCACATCGTCGCGTTTCGGATTATACAGCAGATGTGTAGTGGCTATGATCACCTCCTTTGGCTCCTCTTGCGGACAGTGTTGTTGCTTCAGTTGGAATTTGGCCAAAAGCGCCACATTGCCGCGATTCAGCAGCGGCACACTTGAATCGTAGAGTTCCACACCTTGCTGGCACACAAGCCTGAGTTTGGAGGCATCGTAGATGATGGCACAGCCGTCTGTGCGGCAGTCAGTCTTCTTCTTATACACATACTCGAGGCGCTTGCCGCTGCTCGCTGCCAGTCGCTGCACCAGCATGGGCAGATGATCGTATTGCATCTCCTGGAGGCAGAGTACGTCCGGATTCAGTTTGCTGATTTCACGTTGCAAGTTATTCAAACGCCGTTGCCACGTCAGCCACTCAGGTTTTATATTTACATACAGAAATAAATGCTCTATTAGCAGATCCTGGGCGAGTATGTTGTACGATAGCAGCTTGATTTTGGGAAACGTATTAGCCTGGATATTCGGTGCCAGCATCCATTTCCGATTGTAATCGTAGCTCTGTTCCATTTTGTGATTTGCTGGTCGCCTACTGTATGCGCTGCTCCGTAAGATTTGTAGGCTCATGTTAAAACGACGCATCGAGGATTTGGACATTTCTCTCATGTGCAAGGCCAAATGCAGCAACCTAGTTAAAGCTTCCCCTTTCGGAAAAAGAAATACAATTTTCACCAGCTGTGTTGTTGTGCCATTCACTGCATGCGTATCAATTGCCATTCACTGGGAGATATGTCTTTTTGGTAATCGTTATCGGCAGCGCGCGTATTTTGCAATTGCACAAATAATTAACATTTTGTATGCTAAAAAATATTAATTGACCTATAATAATAAAAATTTGCTGTGCAATTGAAACATTTAATTTTATTCACAGGAGTGCTCAAGATTTCCCCACTTGGAGCATACGGAAGTGCCAAGTGATAGTTTTGATTGTACCGATGGATACAGCACTCGAGTGCTCGAGCGCCATGCAACGACTGCGCTGCGTCAACGTCGTGATCTGGCCCGGGAGCCCATTTATTCGGAAATTGAAGAGGACTGCATCCACATTAGCGGTAGTCCACACATCGATGTGAGAACTGCTGCCCAGCCAAACGTGCCACCAACACCTACTCCCACGCCCCCACCGACAACAACGGCAACAGTAGACGAGCCAACACCCGTTTCTTCGCCTCTGCCCCCAAATGCAGATCCAAACGCTTTGTATGCCCAAGTGCAAAAGGCCAAGAAACCAGTACAGACGAAAACTGCGTCAAAGCCCAGACCGCTGGGCCAATTTCTACAGGAATCGCTTATGAATGGCAGTTTCTTTCAGTTTATGCCGTTGCCAGATGAGCCGGTTAGCGATACGTCCTTTACGGTGTCCACCTCGAAGTCTGTTAATCTAGCATCCGAGCAGACGACACTGCCGATGCATCAGTCGCTGAACAACATAAAAGAAAAGCATTCGCCGCCCAAGAATAATCGCAATTTGTCCAAGTCGGAACTTTCGCTGCAGCGCAGTGAGATATTTCTGGAGAATTTGTGTCGCAGCGAAATGGTGCTGGATCATGACGACAATGTGCGGCTGGAGAAGGTGCAAAATGTAAGCGATAATTTAAAGAGAAATTTCCAGCTCGTTATAACTCGATAATCTAACTACTTGCAGACCTGCCTCAGAGCGAATGCATCTGCAAACGCTGTGGACTCGAACGCGGATGATGTCTCTTATGATATGCCTAATGAAATCTATGACGACTATATCATTGAGGACTGCAATGCCAGCGACACCACGGGCAGTCAATATGGATCGGTTCAGCTTGAGCCACCGCCTCCGTCGTCAGATAACCAGAGTACACCAAAGAAGCAGAATCAGCGCTTTACGACTAAGGTAGAGATTTTTGTTGATTCCTATTAGCATAGATGGCTGATCACACTGTATTTATCCACTGTACACAATCATCAATCCCAAAACCACATTACAAATATAAGCTTCTCGCATAATTAGCTGTACAGCAAAAAAAAAACCTTTCCTGCTGCTTCTTTGCTTTTATCTCAACTTCAACTTGTTAATTATTAGCATCCATTTGTTATTGCTTGCTTTGCGCCCTTTTTTCAGCCCACGCGTGAGCTGAGCATTGACATAAACGATGGCCCTACGGTATCGGGTCGTCCACCAACTGTTAGCCATAGTTGCCCGACGACTCCACAGCAGCCAACGATGCCCAGCCAGGTGAAAAATACGCACAGCAGCCTCAGCGAGCTGGCCGAGAGGCCGCCCAATGAGAGCCAGTTGCTGTCGGTGAGCACATTGGCGCGTTATCGCCTGCTCAAGGATGCACTGCGTCGTTCCTATCGCAAGGGCAAGGACTTCTTGCTGGCCGAAAAGCAGCGGCTGACGCAAAGTCTTAGCTTGTCGCGTGATCCGTCCAATCAAACTGAAGGCGAACAGGACAGCAGCACCTATTATGCCAGCTTGAATCTGGACTCGCTGCTCAACGAGTCACTGACCACAAACGAGCAGCTCGCGCAGGCAGTTAGCATTTGTCGCCAAATGCCCGAGCTGGAGATCTCTGCCGAAATGGTGGAAGCAGAGCGTCTGCTTCTCTTCACCACGCTGCGCAAAAAAACCCAGCCAGCTGCAACTGCTGTGCTCAGCGAGGCAACATTGGCAGCAAGGCAGAAATCGCAGTGTCTGCTCATTGATGATTTGCATTTGCCGGTGAGGGCTGATGTCAACCAGGACATGTTCTTCAACTACTACTACATATGCACCATAGAGTGCGAGGGTTGCATAAGCTCTACACAATCGATCGAGTGCCAGAATGGAGCTGCGATCTTTCGCGATTGTGGCCTGGAGTTCTTTAGTGCTGGCCAAGCGGAGGCAATGAAGCTGCGCTGTCAGATTTTTATGCTGCGTTTACGCAAGGTTTCAACGCTGTCGCTGGAGCCGCCCAAGACGCTGCTGGTAAGTAACGGCCACCGATTTCTAAACCAATCTCTACTCCAAACTTGATCGTTTTCCATAGAAACGGGGCAGTGGCAGCCTTGGCTCCGCCTCCTCCAACAACTCCTCACAGTGTGATCAGATAGTCTCGCGCTTTCGCCTACACGCATCCTTCACACTCAAGGCCAGCGATCTGGTGCCCTACGAGTTGGTGGTCAATGAAACCCAGCCCAGCGACAAGCTATGGCTGCGCACCTCACGCACCTGGCAACTGCCGCTGACGCCCCATACGAAATCCTCGAATCTACTGCCACAGATTTCGCTGAGTGGTCGCGTCGAGCTCCGCCTGCCAAAGGCCCAATATGCTGGCTACCTTAACGTCCAGGATACGGATCCAAGAAACAAACACAACTGGAATCGCCGCTGGTGCACGCTCGACGGACTGCGTCTAGCCGTTTGGCAGCACGAACACAATCTCAGTGAGCAACCACCGCTGCTGGCCATGCAGTTAGCTGATTGCCGCCAGCGGCAACTGGATGTGGCGCCACGCGAACTGTGTGCACGGGCCCGTAGCTTCTGGCTGCAGTGTCCCAACTCTGAGGCATTTTTTGCAGCCGACACCCAGTCGGAACTCGTCGAATGGATGCGGCACCTAAACGATGCCCTCGAATTTGCCAGGCGTTGGTTAAGTGCCTCTTAGTCCCACCGTTGCTATTGTTAAGCTTATTGTATATCATTCCTATTATATTTTTATATGTTTAGCATAAGATTTTATAAATGTTTTTGGTTATTTAAGCATAAGATGTTGCTCTTGTCATGCAAATTTTGGGCAAAATGGCAGCTATATCTTCCCAATATCTATAAGCTATTATTTACACATATATACCATATACTTGTCTATGTATTTTAGTCAAACGCTTTGTCTAGTCAAAGCTACAATTAAAACTCACGGATTTTCCAAAGCAAGGGCGTTGTGATCATAGTTTGACCCCGCCAGTTGTACGCATTCCGGAAAAGTCCCAAGTTAAATCATATCCATAGTTCATTATACCTTAATAGTGTTTTTTGTGTGTAGGCTTTAATATATGCACAACAACAACAACAGTTTATTACATACATAATTTACATGGATTATAATATATAATAAAGATATAGTACACGTATATATATATATATATATATATATTTGTGCAGGTTACAATATGATACATACTTGTTATTGATTTATTTTTATAAATTTTAGATGCATTTCATTAGTGCATTGGTAATACTCACGCCCACGCATATTTATGTATTTGATAGTTATATATTTAGATAAGCTGCGTTGTAATTTCATCATTTGCTTCATTACAGTGCAAAACATAAATTTTGAGGTTATGTTTGTTGTGGTATTTGTTTGTCAAGCAATTTACATACTTATATTGTACTTTAATAATTACTACTATTGATTTTATTCATATGTGTGTGTGTGTGTGTGTGTGGGTGTGTGTTTGTGTGTGTGTTTTCGTCACAATTACTATTTGGTTTTCTGTTGCTGCTTTTTAGAGGTCCGGCTTATTGGGATCTATAGATATTTTGCTAGTTCATAACTGCTATTAACTGTATTCTTTTTTGGGATATGCCGTTCGTCTTTCAGAGCCTTTCGAGTGCTGACAGTGTGCGTGATTTGGTGGCCAATGCCTCAAGCCAAGACATATTTCCAAACGCGATTCGTTTGATGGTTGGTGCCCGTCTCCGTCACATACAGCGCCGAACCATTAACGCTGACGGCTATGGAATGTGGATTCTTAAACTCGCCCCAGTGGCCGATAATGGCCTCGGAGCGTGGATCTATAGTGAAGCCACGTACCGGTAGCATTGATGTGGGTCCATTCACAGCAAAAACAATATCGCCATAGCTACTGACGCCAAAGACGCGACCCAGATCCGGCTCCTGTATAGTGGCCGCAGGTTGACCCTCTCCGTGCGATGACTTAAGGCCAGCTCTGCGAGTTTTTATAATTTGTGATTATTCTCAACTCAATTTTATAGAAATTGTTTTTAGCAACTCACTTAGGGCACACAACGCGCATATTCTCGCGGTCAGCAATGCAGAGTAAATCCAAGTGTTCCAACAATGTTATCGCGTGCGGCACCTGCAGCGACAGGAATTCTGCAAATAGATGAAGATACACAGTTAGATTTCTCGGCAAGCTCATTACTTATACGCACCGGGTGGCTGTGGAATGCTGCGCAACAATTTACCAGCAGCATTGAATTTGAGTATGCGGCTATTACAGTAGCCATCGGCTATAAAGAACTGAAAAAGTGCAAAATAATATTAATAATGCAGTATTTGATGAAAAGGGGGGCGGAACCCACCTCGCCGGTTGTAGCCACAGCAATGGAGGTTGGCTTGCACAGATGCTTGACGGAGGCACCAGGTCGGAAACGCTTGCCAATCACAAGCTGCGGTTTGCTCTCAAAGGGCCTGAACTGTTGCGAGAAGAAAATTATAAAGTGATCGTTGGCAAGCCAGAACTCTTCAGTAATCAAAATGAATTCTAATGATGCATTTATGATTACTAATGTATACAGTTGAATGTTGGATTCGAGAACAAACCTTAAAGGCCTGATGCATAGCCACATCGGTTATCCAGTAGTTGCCGTGCGCATCAATAGTCATGCCATGCGGCATGTAGAACATATCGGATCCCCAGCCGGTCTTGATGGCACCCGTCTTCGGATCCAGCACATAAATGGTCTTCTCCTTAATGGGCCCATACTCGATGAGATAGTAGATGTTGCTCTCGTTAAAGGTGCTGCGAGCGACACAACCAAGGACAATCATATATTAATTGTGATGTACACACAAACACTTGTTACTGGACAGCTGTTGACCTACTTTACGTCCCAGTAGCGGTCGGCACGATGGAAAATCACTGGATTACCCTCGGGATCCACGGAGACGGCAGTGACTTGTCCAAAACTGTGCTGATCGGTGGGCCAATTCTCGACGAGCACTGGCACAGGCACACTGGCCGCAGGTATGGGCACATTGTCGTAGCTGCGTTGATTTTGGAGAGCCACTTCATCGACCACCAAGGGCACCTGCTTGGTCTATAAATCAGTAGAAATGGAGGATGAGCACCAAATTGAAGAGATTGATTAGTCGCAATTCACCTCCATGCGGCGCTTGATGAGCTCCCTGACCTCGTCAAAGAACCTTTCATTGAGATTTAAGGCAGCCGCCTCTGGCAGGTGGTTGCCACTGACGACACTCAGTGCACCAAGACCAAGCGCCACCAGCGCCACAAATAAAACGTGTCGCATTGTGTAGAACTGCAGTTTATTTTCACGTTTTATTCAGTTATGGTTTGCGAATTATTTTTCACGATTTTCTTGGCTGGGAATCGTGTTGGCAGCCTTAACATCTGTTGGAGTTGTCTATATGTTGAGCTGGCAATAACTGAACTGGCTCGGGGCCAATACACGCACAGCACCTACGCTTTTCGCTTTCATTGCGAACGCATGCGCCTCGCCAGCACAGTGGGCCGCATTTACCGAAACTGGGGCGTTTCATATGGCTTGTGAACTGGCATATCGTTGCCACCACTGTGGCACGCATACAGCCACACGCGCTTTGATTTAAAAGCCTTTTATCGATTTTCCAATTACCCAAAAATGGGCGCAAAAAGTAACACAACAATATGGCGGATAAGTGCGAATGTTTATATTTTTTTAGGTTTAATATTCACACAAACTGATAACAAAAGATCCAAATACACGCACAGTTGCATGAATGTGTACAAGGCGCCTTCAACCTGATTTGAAATAAATCGAAATTGAACTCATTTCGTATGGATATTCTTTAATTTTATTCAATTTATAAATACTATTAAGTATGTTCGCATTGTTATTGTGTTTAGTTTACTTTAGTTTAAACAAATGGGCATTCGGTTGTTTAGAATATTAAGTTGCAGTCCACTTGGTAACTGGTAGCATACTTTCAACAGTCAGTGTAGCTGCGGGTGGTGCTCTTGTCGTTTTCGTTTTAGTGATGTTATTGCTTTTGTTATTTCTGCTGCTGCTGCTTCTGCGATATGTTTGACGTCACGCGCTCAACGCTCAACGGTGCCCAACGCCATTTGGGTCCAGATATAACCAGTGTCCGTCATGGAGCAATATGCATTGTAATATCGTCCTGGCGAGCTTTAAGCATAGTAAATGTTATAATATGATACATTTGTGGCAGGCTAAAATCGCCTCTTACCGGCAGTAGGAATACTGTGGGCATTTGCAGCGAAACAGATTCTGAAATTCCTCTTTGCACACCTCATTCCACCAGCAGGTGCGCTACAAAGTTGGCCAAAATATTAAGAAACCTTTTGAAATATGAGTAAATATGTGTATATGTACCTCAGTCATATAACCGTGCACGCTTTGGTCCGAGTAGCGCTTACTCAGATGTCCTTCGTCATTGGCGTGCAACGGTGTCAGCGCCATTAGAAGCATCAGCAGCATGGGTAACCACCATCCATGTCCAAGCCCAGTTCTGGTCAGGCACAACGGTACGGGCAGCGCCTGAAAGCGGGCAACACCAAAATAAATACACACAAAAAAACGTTCAGCTCTTTATTTGGTCGCACCTTTTGCATTGCGTTGCTTTTCGTAATTGCGGTTTTTGTTATGTTTTCGCCACTTTTTCGCGTATCACATGACGATTTACAGCTGCCGAAGCACGCACCGATACATCTACGCATTACTCACACACACACCGATAATATCGCACAGACACAGCTGCATGTCCTGTGGCAAATTGGCGTCTTTTTTGGCTTTGGCCTACTTCTGGGCGTCACTAGGCTTGCGCTCTGCACACTTCGGCTCCCACCATCTAACACACATACACACACATGTGTAAATAGTGGACCATTTTGGGGGCTGCAGATGCAGGACACAAAAACAGGGTGTTTCTATTTTTGTATTCTTATTTGAATGCGGATATTTTCAAAAAACAACATGCAAGAAATTCCCAGTTGACATTATCCGACTGGGAAGTATATTGCAAGCCGCCAAAATTGAATTTAACTTTAAAGAAAAAACATGTAAATCGGTAAGATATACTTCAAGACGATATTTAAACAAGAAAGAGAGAGAGAGAGAGAGAGAGAGCTCAAAGTAATGTTTAAGTTAATGGCATAGTAATAATTTGTTTTAAAAAAACAATAATAAACAATTATGACATATTTTGTACGTCACAGACGCGTCGTGATTCAGCAGCAGATGCCAAAAATAGTTTTGAAAACTCATTTATTTGCCAAAGTATTTTAATAAGAGGCATCAAAGATCTTAACAGGTTTGAACATATTTCGCCCAAGCGAATAAATAAGTAAAAAAATGTAGGTGTTTATTTTAATAGAAAAACAAAAATCAACAAGAGTCGTAAATACGTTCTGGCATGTTCTGGTCTTTGCCTCCAAAATGGTTCGGTGAAAATATGTGCAAACATTATGGCCAAAAATGCAGACGTTGACTAATCATGGCAATTGGGAAATGTTTGAATATATATACTCCCTGTATATATAATTGCTTAATAGTATTCGGCATATGGGTAAATTGTAGAAATTTGTTAAATGAAGCCATAACAAAAATTGCATTTAAAAAAAGTTTTGTGAAAATAATTCTAATTTCAAACACCATTTTCCAAACGGTCTGTGGATCATTTAAAATGTGTATAGAATTTTCCATGCATCGACGTCATTTCTGGCGTCTACGTCTTCCCCCATAAACAAAATAACAAAAATGCAAATTCTTCTAAAAAAGATATAGTACACAAATATTTCATACCCAGTCTTAAAAATTGAAAATATTTGCGTTTTATTTAACTTTTTGTCTGATTGAAAATAATATTCAAATTGAAATTAATTAATTAAATTTTAGAAGGCATTTAATTGTTAATTAATTGACATTCTACAGGGTATACAATTTATGCACGATAATGTATTCGGTCAAATACGATATATACAGATCTAGTCATAAAGATATAATGCCTGCTGGTGCAAAAACTTATATGGATGACGCCCGGCTAAAATTAGATGGCAAATACACTTTCATATTTTTAGCACATCGAAGATGTAAACAGTGCGATGTTGCTATAAAGTTGGCCAGATTTTTGAAAATCACCACAAAAACGCTTCAGCCGCGAAACGGAATAGACGCAAAACAGCGAGAAATTCGAAAGTGATTAACTAGCAAAGGTACAAGGAACGAAAAGAATAATTATTAAAAAACATATATCAGATACAATTGTTGTAGATATTGGAGTGACGTGATTTGATTTGATTTGACTAACCGAAGATGTGCATTAACTGCCATTAGCTTTATCTTTTCTTCTTCTCACGCCACGTAGATGTCCGTAGTGCCACTAATGTTCCGCGACTGGTGGGATGAGCTCGAATTTCCAATGCGCACCTCGCGCGTCTTGGATCAACATTTTGGCCAGGGCCTCAAACGTGACGATCTGATGTCATCCGTTTGGAACTCCCGCCCCACAATGCTGCGCTCCGGTTATCTGCGCCCATGGCAGCGTTCGGCCAACAGTCTGCAAAAGCAGGAATCTGGCTCCACGCTCAACATTGACAGTGAAAAGTTCGAGGTTATTCTGGATGTGCAACAGTTCTCGCCCAATGAGATTACCGTTAAGGTGGCCGACAAGTTTGTCATTGTCGAGGGCAAGCACGAGGAGAAGCAGGATGAGCATGGATTTATCTCACGCCAGTTCTCCAGACGTTACCAACTGCCAAGTGAGTATCAAAATCAAATTTATCAAATCAAATCAACGTTCATTTGAATAAACAATTTTTTTTACGCTCAGGTGATGTCCATCCAGACTCAGTCACCTCATCGCTGTCCTCGGATGGTCTGCTGACCATTACTGCACCAATGAAGAAATTGCCACCGCCCTCATCTGAACGCCTGGTGCAAATCACACAGACTGGCCCCTCCTCCAAGGAGGACAATGCCAAGAAAGTCGAAACCACATCGCAATAAACCTCAATGAAAAACGGAGAAGCAACAATTTTTGTACTTACATACACATATGATAATTAGATTAAGTATATATGACTAAAATACGGCAACTTTTGTAATAAATTTAACAAATGGAAAATGAATTCTTTTTTTCAATAACATAGCATTCAATCTGCAAAATGTCTACCAATTATTTTTCTTTTAACAATTCCTCGAAGCAGCTGGCAATAAAATAAATAAATTAATGTTTTCAACCGATTATGCCAGTTTATTCAGTTAATTGCCTCACATAAAAATATAAACACTATAAACTATTATTTAGAGCTCATGAAATCATTTTTTATTTGCATCGGGTGCCTTGCTGTCCGTCTTGGTCTTTAGATTCTTCAGTTGTTCCTTTTGCTAAAACAGAAATACGCACTCTTTATATGAATACTATAAATACTCATTGAACTCGTGGCTAACCTGCTTATAGAAGAACTCCTCCTCGTGTGCCGCTTCCTTCTTGCCAAAAGAGCCGCCGGCTTCACGTATGGAACCACCGCCGCCGCCACCTTTGCCCGCACCGCTGCCAAGTTCACCCACATGCGACATTCTTAAGTGCCTACAATGTGATTAATATAAATATAGATATATGCATAATTAAATGCAATTCAAAAATCGGCATACGATCTTATGCAATGCGATCTTTATATGAGAAGCAAGAATTTTTAGACACTTATTTTTTTAATTAAACTTACTGTATTTGTTTTGGATATAATCGCTGACTGAGACGGCTGAATGTAAACATATTGATTTATATAGATACAGCTTATATAGTATATCACTTTCACTAAATATACTTTGTGTGACTTATGCGATTTATTTCAAGGCATTATGAAAATCTCAGCTGTTTTTCTGCTGATTGGGAATGCCAACTTGCTTAAATCATTGAAGACTTCAACGGTCCGAATTTGAATAAATTTGAAAAGAAGCAATGCAATGCGATGATGTGGAGAAGGCAACAAAATTTTAAAAACGAAAACTGAATAAGAGGTCTACTTTAGAATGAGTTAGGAACAGGTTTCGTTCGCAGCCTATGTATCCTCTTCAATATTACCCGGGATCTTGTCACGATTATTCATAGCCTTGAAGCACTCGGTGCTCTGCTGGATGAAATAGGAGTAAGTGCGAATGTTATGGAATCGCATAAGTGCACTTGCCTCATCCAGAAAAAAGGCTTCTTCATGTAAGTCCTTGTTCTTGTTGATACAAGTGGTGTCAGAGAGGGTTGCGTGATCTAATGTTCTTTGGTATTCCTCCCATTTGCGCAAATTATCAGCGTTCTTTGAGGTTTCAATATGCTTTTGTATGTTGCACATTAGCCCATGATTGACAGAGCTAAAATATTCCTCTTCTTTAATGCCACCTTGCATCTTTCCCAGGCCACCGCCCAACAAGATAATATTTGGCAAGTTGCTCTTTGACTCTGAGTAACGTCTATTAAAATAAAATATTAGTTATTGGCACATGCATTTAAGAAATATATTTGAAAAATCTTGCTTACGCGAAATTTAGATTGAAGGCTTTTGAACGTAGAAAAAAGCCAGCAGAAAACATTTTTTCGTTTCAATATCTGAATGTCTTTTTTGTTGTTGTAAGATTTTATAAACTTTTCGGTTGTACACAATTGTTATAGTCATCAAAATTTACTGTCAAAGAGTTTGTTAGAATATAAGTAGCAATAAAAAAAACATCACAGAACTCAGTGAAAATTACATCTCGTTATCGGTAAGTCACTTTTAAGTCCGTTTGTTGTTGTTGAGTAAATTAAATAATTTAAATAATTTGAAATTCAATGCGTCCGTTCACTAAAGATAGCCAAAAGCCCGTGGTAATTACAGGAAGACGTAAGTCAAAGCTGGAGGCGCCCAAAACAAAATCAGCGGCTGCGCTCGTCAAACGGCAAAACCGCTATGCTCAAAAGAAGCAGGACGAGGTCGACGGCGATGATTTGGACAAGGAGCCGCGTCAGTTCGTTCCCGTACGCCGAAAGCCTCTGGGGGAATTCATGAACCTGAAGGAACCGATCTCCTCGACCTCATCATCGTTGCAGAGTATGCCAATGAGCTATGCGGATGCTGTACAGACTGGCCTTGGTGTGAAAGTTATGATAACGCCGCTAATCACCAAATCGAATAAATCTGGCAAGAGAACAGCCACTAAGAAATCCGCTGATACAAAGTTCCGGGCATTCGATGAACAGCCCAAACCACACATAGTCCGTGTCGAACCAAAGGTGGTTCGGACTGACGTTGAGCAGAATCCAAAGAAAAAGGGCTGCAAGCCGAAGAAGCCTATCGAATCAAATATAAAAAAGCCAGGAAAGACCAAAATGCGACGAGCAGCTACAGCCGACCCAGATGACGATGATTTTAAAGCACTTGAGTTTAAATTCAAAGGATTGTCATGCAGTGCAGCAGGTACTGCTACAGTTGCAGCTGTACAAACAGCTAGACATTTGAATTTAATGCAGGACAATTCATTCTTAGCATCGTCGAATGGCCATGTGAAGCATAAAATTGAATCACCGTCATTTGCGGATTCTGTCAGTTATTTAAACTATCATCAAGAGCGATTGCAGCAGGTAATTAAGAAGCAAAACATTTGCGTCCTATCCTGGCAATCGCCGGAGCCAATGGAGGTGCCACATTTTGAGGACAGTCGCTTTAAATTTCTGGAGGAAGCTGCACTTTTCACACAAAATCGTGTTATGCTACAACTATGGCTGAACTCTGATCAACGAATTTCTTAGTAAGCTCGTTCAGACAGATAAATTTTTAAAGTTATATTATTGTGTTCTCTGTTTAAAACAAAATTTAAATGCAATGGCCAAATAAACATTGGGCTGCCAACGCATCGGACGATAAATTAGTATTTTTTCGCAAACAAAAAAAAAACAATTATCTACAAAATACCATGTGAACAATTAACTAATAATACATCGCAAACCGATATATTTCTTGTGTATCATGCCGATGGTCACACTGTCTGTGTTTAGGTTGATTATTTTCCTTATTTTGCGTGTAAAAATGTTGTGTTATGAAAAGCGCAATTCTCTCGCAATGCGAATTTAGTTTGCCTAGCCAGCTAGTGGCCAATGTGCAAGCCAATAATGGTAACAGATTGATGGCATTACAGCAACTGCATGGCAGCGTCTGTCTAGCCAAACAGCAGCAAAGTGTGTGTGGCGAGTGAGTGAGCGAGCGAGCGAGAGGAGAGGAGAGGAGCGGAGCGAAGCGAAGCGCAGTGCGTTTTGTGTGTGTATATAATGGACAAGTTAAAAAACAACAACAAAGAAAATGCAGTTATTGCATCAATTGAATGCTCCTATACCAATGCTGGTGACGCCGATGTCGATGTGGAGAGCAATAAGAGCACGCCCACACCATATTTTACGCCCCTGGAGTTCTTACAGACCTCCTTTGAGTTCCCATCGCCAACAACAGCAACAACCGCAGCAGCAGCAACAACAACAGCAGCAACAGCAGCAGAGCGAGGCAGCGATGAGGACACACTCTATGCACCCAAACAATTTACAATTGCTAATCCAAAGCAGCAGCAGCAGCCGTCACAGTTGCCGCAATCGCCGACGACGCTAAATCGTAAATTGAAGCGAATTTCATTATACGATCGCCGTTCATGCTCACCGCAGGACGGACGCATATTTGCCAACAAGGAGAATACCCAACCGAAAAAGTGCAGTGCCGATAACGATCACGATAGTCTGTATTTATCGAAAAGCGAACACAATTCACCCACAATACTTTACAGGGGCGATGACAGCTCAACGACAACGCAGCAGCAGTCGACGACGACAACCAATCTCCTCCATAACGATTCCAACCGCCTTAGCTACTCACCCAAACTTCTCGCATCCATAAATAATCTCAATTTGAATAACTCACTATCCGGCTCACCGTTTAACCTTATTAATTCGGCGGGCTACAAAAATGGCAATTTCTTTCGCTTTCCCGAAATTGATCATGTCGTACAGGATGTTGTGCAGTTGCAGCCCACAGTTGCAGCTGTGCCCGCCGCGGAGACAGACAATCAGCAACAGCACCAGCAGCAAGCCGTTCCACAACACCACCACCACCAGCAACAGCAGCTGCAGCAGCAACAGGAGACAGGACGCCGTAACCGCAAGAATAAGAATAATCTCACCATACGTATCACAGATGTACAGTTGGCCAGCAGAAGCAATTCGAGTGGCAGCGGACAGCAACCGCTGTCGCCAACAGCGCTGGCCAAGCCAAAAACTCCCACCATTAAGAGCACCAAGGAAAAGGCACGTTCCCTGGACTCCGCTGCCAACGAAACGGAGTTATCCATTGTGGTGCATCATATAAGCGAATCTCAGGATATGTCCGCACCGGGCAGCAGCACTGGCCATGTCACACAGAGTAATATGCTAATGCAGCCCACTGCCTCCAGCCTGTATTCCACATCCCTTTCCCGTCTTGACACATCGCAGTCGATGCACTGCCGCCGCACATCTCGACGCAAATCTCCTGGATTGAGCAACAGCGATTGGCTCATGTATCATCGCAAACAGAATCCATATCAGAGCTCGCTGGAGGCGGATGAACTGAAGTCGGCGTCCAGTGTGGACAGCAACAGTGGCAAATTTACGCTAGGCGCCAATTTGGCCCCGCGCAGCGGACACAAACTAAATCCGTTGCTGCACTCGTCCAGCACCAATTTGAAAACGCTGCCCGAGTGCCTCACACTGGTGGAGTTTTCGCCGAGCGCTGCACCCGTCGAGTCGCCATTCAAGCAAAAGTCCATGGATTTGCCGGGCGGTCACATGCAGGCCAAGAGCATGACTGGCGGCTCAATGAATCTGCTGCAGCGTCGTGGCTCCAATCACAGTCTCACCCTGAATCTCCACAGCTCGTGCAGCAATCTGATGAACAGTGGGTTGAGTGTCTCCAATTACAGCCTGGGCTCCGTGAGCAACTCGAAGTCGACGTGCAATCTCGAGCAGCAGCAGTTGCAGCAGACGCAGCACACGCAGCAACAGCAGCAGCCGCACAACCAATTAACCGTCGCTGTCGGCAGCGCGCAATGCATGCGTCAGGGTTTGTTCCGGCGGCGTGGCTCCAATCACAGCATAACCCTCAAAAGTCACACGACTAACTCTTGCGGGGAACTGAACTCTGTGGCCAATCAAACACCCAAACGCGGTCTGCTCGAGCGACGCGGCAGCAACCAAAGTCTCACGCTCAACATGAGTGGTCAGCTGGGATTAGTGAGCAGCGGCGGCGTCGGAGCATCGCAGGAGCAGCATTCGCTTGCGCAGCTAGATCATCCTAAGCTAACCGTCTGCAATTGTGGCGCTGCGAACGCTGGCCAGGCGACGCATCAGCGCAAGTTCTTTAGCACTGAGAATCTGAACAGTAATCGTGGCGGCAATAGCTCGCAGTACTTGGACTTTAGCAGCAAGCAGCCGCTGTGCTTTGGCTCCGCCTCCGATCTGCAGCCCAGCGATCAGTCGAAGAGTAAATCGCCAGCGGGCAGCACCGAACCTGGCGTTGTTTGCAGCTGTTCAACGGGTGGAGGAGGCGTCGTTGGTGCCGGGATACGCAACATTATGACCCGTCCACTGTCGCCGCAGACTACCAGCGAGGAGTTCAAAATCTATTTGGCCAGTATTCAGATGTTGCAGAGTGCCTCAAATCCCCTCAATCAATACGATCTGATCAAGCTGAATCATGTATTCGATCACAGCTACAAAGTGAACCTGGGGCAGCCGCCAGTGCTGGTGTTGGGACGTGATGGTGGCACACCCACAAATCAGCTGCCACCCACATCCGAGGACAGCGAATTGTTGGCCATGTATCAGGCGGTGGTGAGGCGCATTGTGACGCCACTGCCCCAACTGGATGACGATGAACAGAAGCGAATTTTTCGTGATCTACACAAGGAGTTCTGGGATCTGCCGCTCAATCATCAGGAGAAGCCCATGGTCTTTGGTTCGCAGACGAAGAATCGCTACAAAACGATTCTACCCAACGAACACTCACGTGTGCTTCTCGAGAGTGAGGCAACCGAACTGTTCAATCTCCAGCAGCAACATCAGCAGAGTAACCTGCTCCAGCCACAGACGACCACAAACGAGGAACTAATGAGCAAAACGACGCTACTGGCCAATGAGGATTTGCCCTACATTAATGCCAATTACATCAAGGTAAGCCCAGAATCCATTCAGTACTCTACTCAAGTAAACAATCAACATTAAACACTTATTCCACTTCATTTTCAGGGCCCGGACTACGTGTCCAAGTGTTATGTGGCCTCGCAAGGTCCGCTGCCCAACACCATATTCGAGTTCTGGCTAATGATACATCAGAATACGCAGCGTTATATACGCCGCTGCATGGACGGTGGCAGCAGTCCCCACGTGGATAAGTCGCACATTTTGCAGCAATACTATCAGAAAATCATAATGCTTACCAATTTCACGGAGTGCAACCGGCAAAAGTGCGCCATCTATTTTCCCATCGAGCTAAACGAAATCTTTGCGGTGGCCGCCAAAGGAGAAGTATTTGAGCTGGACGCCATGGCACGCGAATATTTTGAGCCGCATCTGCTGCCACCATTGCCGCCGGCGGAGGGCGCAGAGAGTGCCTCAAATGAGTTGCAGCCGGAACCGGAGCGAGATCAACAGAATAGTCGCTGGCACATTGGCATAGATTCGGTGAAGGTGACGCTGAGTGAGACGTTGCGTCGCACCCTGCCCTCGGATGGCAGTTTCTTTTTGGCCAAAAATGTGGGAATTGTGCGACGGAATGGTTACTCTGTGCGCAAACTGGTGCTGCTGTACTGCATCAATGTGCCGGAGAGCGCGGGCCGATTGGAGTATTATTTGCAAAAGATCTGCAGCTATCACTACTGGTATCCCGACTGGCCGGATCATCATTCGCCACGCGACATCAACACGCTGCTGGACATCTGCTTGCACGTACTAAATCTGGGTAAATGCGAGTCGGAGTTTGATAATTATGATGAGAAGCGGAGCATGCGGAATGCACATCTAACTGCACAGCGCTTGGACATTTACAAGCAGGACATATTCAATGCGGTGCAACCGCTGCCAGTTATACACTGCTCGGCGGGCATTGGACGAACCGGTTGCTTCACAGCCATACTGAATGCTGTGCGCCAGCTGCGGCAATCTCTGGCATATTCGCTGACGGGCATGTTGAGGAGAACGCTGACCATGGCGGACGTGGGAGAGGCGATACAGAATTCCAGCAGTGATGCGGATGATGAGAGCAGCTTTAGCTGCAATACGATGCTTCACATTCAGCATATTGTGGAGCAGCCGGATGCGGTCAGCTTTGATCAGCTGCCAAAGATGCCAGACATCTTTGTCGATATTCTGGGCATTGTGTGCAATCTGCGGCTGCAACGTGGCGGCATGGTTCAAAATTCTGAACAGTATGAGCTAATACATCGTGCGATTTGTCTATATTTTAAGCGCACTTTGGCGCTGCGACGTTTTTAGATTATAGATTAAACAAATGACGACAATGTTGGATCGAGATGATGATTGACATCTAGTTGTAGACAATGATGATGATGATGATGACGATGATGATGAAGAAGAACAAAACACCAATTTACTATTTGTAAAAGAATTTTTGTGACCCTTATTTTTAAAATGCAACCAAGAATGAAAAAGAAAACCCAAAAAAAAAACAAAACAACAAGAAAACAAACAAACAAAGAAACAAATGCGAATAACCATGGCTAAATGAGTCTCGAACATATATACTTATATAAATAATAATAGTTATATGGCGAATTGAGTAGAGGAGATATGTTTCTCAATGTTTGCTATATATACATACTTATTACCTATTACTACACATTATTATGATTATTATTATTATAAATGTTTATTAAGTGTTTTGAATGTATGTATGTTTAATGTGTGTGCATGTTATGTATGTACATAAGTGTAAATGTTTCAATATTTTCGGTGTGAACAAAAAAACAAAAGAATAACAACAAGAACTATGCTTAAAACAACAACTACAACTAAAGCTAATTAACATTATAATTACCTTATCCTAACGAGCTAGCCTTTGGCGACAACCATAACAACAACAAAAACAAGCGACAACAACTGTGAGTTGGCAACTGTTTGGAAAACGGAAAAAGCTCAAACCTTTTTAAGTTGTTTCGGAGCTTGCTCCGTTTCTAACTGACTAAAACACCAATTTTTTCGGGTTTCGAACTGCCAGCTCGACCGTTGTTGTTGTGCCAACAATCTATAGTTACAGCAAAGGTTCTTTCATGACAAAAACAAAATACCAACAATTATATTGATAACATATAAAAGAAAAGAAAAAAAAAATGAACTTGAAAACTTGTATTAATGTTTATGCAATGGAACTAGTCAAATAAAACTTAGAAACATTTTAAATGTAATTATAAATGTGTAAAACTAATGCGTTTTCATTGGTTTCGAGCGGGCAGAAGGGAAATAAATGATTTCTACCCTACATATCCAAAAAAACATTCAAACTTTTATTTTTGTTAATTATTCATTTCATCGTTTTAAACGCCATTTTGTGTATTCGCTCGGATTGTGATTTTTTGGTTGTATATGTATTACATAATTCGGCTGTTAGCTAACTGAGAATTCAGACAATTCAATAGTCAGCTATTTTAGTTTGGTTTTTCTATTTATTCAATTTAAATTTCGCGCGTGTACACGCAACCATTGGGGCCTACTTAAGGGTTAAAGATAAATCAGCTGTGAATTTTCGAGTCTAAAGATCATTTTACTGAATTTTGGCTCATGACCGATATTACTAGTAGTTAGATTTCGTTTTAGGTTGAATACTAATAACGATGTGGGGCCCAGCTGCACTCAGACGCATAGAATATACTGCCAGTACCCTCCGATTATTTAGCAATATGAAAGTAAGTGAAAACAAGCAAACTTTAAATAAATAACTGGCCATTTCACAAACTTCGCATTTTCAGGTGAAGGTGCCTGTTAAGCAAGGTGTGCTGGTTGGACAGCGTCAGCAGTTGCCCAGTGGCCTCGTCTATGAAAGTTTCCTAGGCGTGCCTTATGCACAGCCACCAGTGGGTGAGCTGCGTTTTCGAGTACGTACATCACAAATCAACAACATTCCACTATTTACTAAAATGAAGATTTAAGTATAGAGCCCCGTGCCGCTGGAGCGTTTCAAGGAGCCAGAGCTGGACTGCAGCAAAGAGGGTGATGTCTGTCATCAGCGTGATCCAGTTAAGCAGGAAGTCATTGGCTCGGAGAACTGTTTGTTCCTCAATGTATACGCGCCCAAGGGAAAGTCGGGAAAGCCGCTGCCCGTCATGGTGTGGATTCATGGTGGTGCCTTCTGGTTTTACAGCGGAAATCGTGAGCAGTAAGTGCTCGAAGAAACATGTATACGAGCAATCTTGATAATTGCATTATATCTTCCCCATGCAGTTATTTTCCTGAAAAGCTAATGCAGCAAGAGGTCATAGTGGTTACCCTAAATTATCGCCTGGGTGCCTTGGGTTTTCTCAGTCTGCCAGAGGCCGGCATCTATGGCAATGCGGGATTGAAGGATCAGCGTCTAGCGCTTCAGTGGGTGCAGGACAACATTGCCAACTTCAATGGTGATCCCCAGAATGTCACCATTTTTGGCGAGAGTGCAGGCGGATCTGCAGTGCATTTGCACACTTATGCCGACCATGCGAACAAGTTATTTCACAAGGCCATTATGCAGAGCGGCACAGGTAACATGGAGTGGGTCTTTCAGCAGAATGCGGCATACAAAGCGAGACACATGGGCAAACTGTTGCAGGGTAAGAATATTGAGCAGGCCAGTCGACTGCTGGAGTTCCTGCAGTCCGAGCAGGTGACACCACTGGGTCTGCTGCAAAATACTCTGAGTGTGCACAGCGCTGATGAGCGTCGTCGCGGGCTGCCGATTGTTTTCAAGCCAGTTGTGGAAGATGCTGAAAGTTCAGATAGTTTCATTAACAGAAACTTTATGGATCTGATGCATGATAAGGAACGGCTGCGTGGAATGCCCATGATAATGGGCTATAATTCAGCAGAAGGCACCCCTATGCTTGTGAAAGCCCGGCGGCAGCTGGAAGTGTTCAATGAGGATCTGGCGCGTGTGGTTCCACGCAATCTTGTGGAAAATCCAGAGTCGCCAGTGGCACTGGAAGCAGCTGAGGACATGCGTCAATTCTATTTGAATGGAAAGGCATTGACAAACAATTCCCTGGACACTCTGACTGATATACTCAGCGATTACCACTTTAATATTGATTTGCAGCACGCTGTAGAGATTCATGTTAAGTGCCAGCAGACGGCGCCGTTATATTTTTATCGCTTTGACTATGTGGGTAGACGAAACCTGTTCAAGCACATTTTCGGGGCTGAAAAACTTCGCGGTGCAGCGCATGCAGATGAGCTGTGCTATCTGTTCCAAATATTTGATGATCAGATGCCACTCGATCCAGAGGATGAACAAGTGTCGGAGCGCCTATGCCAAATGTGGGCAAATTTTGCGAAACACGGCAAGCCGTTGGAAACATGGACGCCAGTGCAAAAGCCAAAGAGGAGCCCTAATGGTGAACTCGAGCCCATTCGACTGGATTACATGCAAATCGATCGGGAGTGTAAAATGCAGTCAAATCCAGATGGCGAACGTATCGATTTTTGGCGCAGTATGTACAAAAGATACAAGCCGGAATGCTATGAGGAGCTCAGAGCTAAGCTGTAATTGATATATCTAATAGTTTAATTTTAATATCGGTTCACTAACTTGAGTTTTAACTTATCGATATTTTTGCGAGTAATACCACTGGTCAGCAGTTCTGCCGTTTTAGCATTTTATCGGTTTGATCTGGGATTCCAATAACCAGCTTGAAAATTATGTGAGCTTTGTAACACCAAGAATGCGAATGTTTATAGTCAGTCAATTAATAAAGTACTCACCCCAAAACTTAATTTAGCCTTTTTATGCTTTTAATGTTTTTCTAATTTTTTGGCATTTTTTTCTGGTTGATCTGTTCGATTTCTTAGCACCAGTGTTGCTAAATTATCGATTACAAACGCAATCAGCAAACTCGGCGAAACTTTGCATTAAACTTTGTTGTCATTTTGCAAAGCAATACAAGATGCCTGGAATTGAAACAATTAAATCCAGTTGGGCCGATGAGGTGGAGCTGGACTACGGCGGCCTGCCACCAACAACGGAAACGATTGAGAACGGCCACAAATATGTTACCGAATACAAATACAACAAGGACGATAAGAAAACGAAAGTGGTACGCTCGTATAAAATAACCAAGCAGGTTGTGCCAAAAACTGTTGCCAAGCGCCGCACGTGGGCTAAATTTGGTGAATCAAAGAACGACAAGCCCGGCCCCAATTCGCAGACGACAATGGTGTCCGAGGATATCATCATGCAGTTCATTAACTCCAAGGAGGATGAAAAGGCCAATGATCCGCTGTTGGATCCTTCCAAGAACATTGCCAAGTGCCGTATTTGCAACGGTGAGCATTGGTCGGTCAATTGTCCATACAAAGGCACCGCCATGGATACGAATCTGATGGAGAAGAAGGCTGCTGCCGCTGCATCCGCGGCCGTCGATGCACCCAAGTCAGGCAAATATGTGCCACCGTTTCTCAAGGATAGCCAAAAGGGAGGCATGGGAATGCGGGGACGCGACGACACCGCTGCAATTCGCATCTCCAACTTGTCCGAGTCGATGACTGAGGCCGATCTGGAGGAGCTGGTGAAAAAGATTGGACCGCAGAGCAAGATGTACCTGGCCCGCGATAAGAACACCGGCCTCTGCAAGGGATTTGCCTACGTTCACTTCAAACAGCGAAAGGATGCGGCCGCGGCCATCGAAATACTAAACGGTCACGGCTACGACCACTTGATCCTCAGCGTTGAATGGTCCAAGCCGCAGAGCACATAGTGTGGGATAGACCGGGCTGCAAGTGGAAAGTATTTAAAATTTACAAAATATTACACATTGTAAAAAACATTTAGAGCCAATCTCCGCAAAGTAAATAAATATCGAGTTCAGTTCTTGTGTGTAATAATATTTAGCACTTTGTGCCGAACTATATTTTATTTTTATTGTAGATTTGGATATGATTTGAATCGAAATGTTTGAGTTAGCGGGCGAATTATATAGCTTCTGCTTGATGGATTGTCAAAGCTTGGCGAAGCTCCTTTAAAAGCATTTCGGCCCAGACACTTGAGCTGGGCATTCTTGAACAGAGTTCTTTCAGTGCTAACATAACATTCGTTTGGCTCTGCGTCAAGTCTATCTCATTAAAACCAGGCTGCAGCCAAAAAACGCCATGATTGGATGTCGGCGTTGCCTGGATGGCAACATCTCTACAACGGTTGCGTGCAATGAATGCATCAGTTTGAGTCGATACACTCGTGTACAATCCTGTGGAGGCGGACTCGTCCTCAGTCTTGTTTGCGACCTGCTGGGAGCGCAGCTTATGCAAGTCCATTTTCGAATTTTTCATCAGCTCCATCAGGCGTGTTGCATCAATTCCCGTGATGCGTAGTAATTGAGTTGTCTCTTCCGGCAAGCGCTTCAAGCCCCATTTGGCCACGTCTATGTTGGATGCTGTGGTTGAATTAAACCTGTATTTTACATTAAAATTGTTGCACAGTGGCGATGGGCACTGAAAGATATCATTGTTCGTATGGGATGCACGGGTGGGCAGCTTTTTAATATAGGTGTCCACCACAAGAAACTCTGCTGTCGGTGTCCTGGAAGCATGTAGACGCAATAGACTAAGTACTTCCTTTGCACGTTCCACAGCCAGTTTGCGCTTTTCCTTAATGGTAAGCGGTTGTGTAGATGCAGCAGCCGCAGCACGTGTTCCATTGGCAATTTCCAATGATTGACTTGGAGCAATAACCTCAGCACACTTTTCAATATCTTGCACCGGAATGTAGTCTAGATCAGCCGGTTCCGCTTTTACTTCGCGAATGGAAATATGTCTGGAAGCAATAGATATATGCGTCTGATCAACGCGTCGTTCCTTACGGCTAGAGTGCGGACTACGGCTTCGGCTGCGATGTCGTTTTTTGTGACCATCGTGCTTTTTATTCTTCTTGTTTTTTTTCTTCTTTTTCTCCAATTTCTCAAGATGCTTGGTTCGCTGTTCAATGCACTCGCTTAACTGCTCTTCGGTGTATTCGATGTATGGCTCTGTCGGCGGCCTCTCTAGATCCATGTCGTCCAATTGGCCCTGTGAGTCCGCAGCCGAGCTAACGCCAATAAAACCCAATGGGGATTCACTGCGTTCCTCATTCTTAACAATCACTTCGCGCCCCGTCGCCATTGCATCAGCCTCCAAGTCGTCCAAAAAGTTGTCCGGCACATCGGCAACATCACTGTTCGGTTGAGATTCAACCTGTGTGTTCGCAGAGTTGGGTTGGTCCGACTCTGTCACTCTGATGGGTGTTAAATCATTATCATTAGTTGGGCTGCGTTTGATGGACATATCTTGACCAAGGAACGGAGGTAGGGTCGTAACCATGGGCTTTTCCTCATCAGCATCGCTTTCCCAACCGGCATTGCCAGTACCGAAAATAGTTGGCTCTGGAGATGGGTTATTGTCGTCTCGCAACGGAGTGCACTCGTTTTCATCGTTTCTGGCTGGCGATTGTTCGCTTTTCACGTCTGGCTGAATGCCATGTGGACTAATTTCTATGTCCACTTCATTCTTAACCCTGATTTCGTTGTCCATGTTGAATTTTACGCCGCAAAAATGCAATGTGACTGCTTCAATGTGGGGCAAAAATACCTATGACAAAAATACCAAAGTAATGAATGAGTGGAGTGTGACCTGTGGATAATATCGATCTAATTGCAAATATCGCCAACTATCGAAAGTTGGAATGTATCGAGTGAGTAACAACATCGATATTTAGTAGCTGCATATTGCGAGTTAGTCATGGGTGCATTGTTTGGTAAATCTAGTAAAAAGACAGCTCCTAGTCGCATTACCGACCATGATAAGGCCGTTCTGGTAGGTATAACTTCTTGTCCACATGTCTGCGATTAACAATAGGCCATTACCCCCTTCCAAACTACAGCAACTGAAGCAGCAGCGGGATCGTCTGAAACAGTACCAGAAACGAATCGAACTACAGCTTGAAAATGATAGAATGCTCGCCAAGAAGTGCCTTCAGCAGGGAAGGAAGGAGTAAGCAGTTTATATTTAACAAAGGCGATCCATTTAATCAACCTAATCTATTTTAGTCGGGCGAAGCTCTTGCTTCGGAAGAAGAAGTACCAGGAAAGTTTGCTCGCAAATGCCGACAAGCAGCTGGAGAATTTGGAGAAACTGGCCGCCGATTTGGAATTTGCACAGGTGGAAATGAAGGTGCTTGATGGATTGAAGCAAGGTAATGCGGCCCTGAAAAAGGTGCACGATATGCTGGATATTAACGAGGTGGAAAAGATCATGGACGAAACACGCGAGGGCATTGAAAAGCAACAGGAGATTGATGCTATACTAACAGACGTGTTGACTACACAAGACGAGGAAGATGTGCTCGCCGAACTCGATGCCCTGGAGGCGGAGGAGCAGCGTGCGCAATTGCCCGATGTGCCCAGCGAGCAGCTGCCAACCGCAGCCGACTCGGAGGAGGATGAGGAATTGGAGGAAGCGGAGCAGAAAGCGGCAACCAAAGCAACCAAATCAAAGGCCAGCGCCAAGAGAGTGCTAGTCGAGGCCTAAAACTAAATGCCATTTTACTTTATTAATCGATTGTATATATCCCATGTATGTATGTGTCCCAATCTGAAACATATTTTTATAAGAATATTTCTAACAGAATTTCACGCGCTGGCTTGTTTCGTTGATGCTGTACTTTCTAGTCTCTTGCTTTTTACAGATTTGCGTACATCCTGGCGCACTCGCGAAATCAGTCCTTTATTCACTTCGCGCAGTTTCTCAATCTCTTCGAGCAGGACCACATTCTCCTGGAACAGCTTATCGTATTTCTTCTGCACGCTTTTATCCTCTGCGACAGACTTGTAGCGCGCCAGGACAGTCTCAATCTGTTTGCGCTGCCGCGAAAACTCATCGCGCACCTCCGCATCGAGGGAAACGTAACGCTTGAGCTCATCATCGCTGGCATGCTTCTGGAACAGCTCCTTGACGGCCTTCTTCAGACCATCCGAGTTGGTCACCTCCCCGGCCACATAGAAGATGTCCGTGCAAATTGCATTGAGGCATTCACGTGCCGATTTGGCACGATGTCGCTCCGTGCGCAGCTCGGCCACGTTGCTCAGATACTTGTCTCGCATCTCTTTGAGTTGCAGCTCCAGCTGTATGTTGTTCTGATTGAGTCCCTGCAATTCGTGCTCCATTTCGATGATGTGCTTGCGCTTATCGTTTATCTGGAATTCGCGTGGCTCAATCTGTGCCTTCAGTTCGGCTATCTTGTGGTTGAGCACCTGTTTGTATTTGTCCAGCTCTTGGTTCTTGTGCAGCAGTTCCTGTATGCGCTTCTCCTTGGCACCGATGGCATAGTCGCGATCCGAGATATCCTTCTGTAGATCTTCGACGTTGCGCAGCTGCTTCTGAATTTTCATCTGTGACTTGACATGCTCTTCTTTGAGTGTTTCCACCTCTTCCAGCAGATTCTCAATCTCTCTGCCTTGGGATTCATATTTCTTTTGAAGCACACCCGCCTTGCCCCGCCACATCTGCGTCTCATTGCGCTCCGTGGTGAGTTTATTCTCGTAATCAGTTTGGGTGGCGACCATGTTTCGATCGTTTTCCGCCTCCACCTCCTGGCAGTATTTGATGAACTCTTCTTTTTTATCCTGCATCTCTTTCATCAGCTCCCGTATGAGATCCTTGCGTTCATCCAGCTGCTTTTTGTAATCGTTCTCCAGGGCCTCAATCGTGTCCTGGAGCGTGCCCGTCGAGTTCTTTAGCTTATCCTCGTAACTTTCGCGCAGCTCGAGCATATTCTCGCGCAGATTGGTGAACTTCTGGTATTCGATGAGCATACGCTCCGAGTACTGGCTGGCCAGTGTGTCCATCTGGGAGCGAAAATCTTGCTTCATATCGCTGATCTGGAACGTTATTAGATTCATTTCCTCAGTGTGCGTGGACACAATCGCGTTGTTTAGCTCTTTGAGCTCCTCCAATGCACTACAATAGCTGCGATGCACCTCCTGCAGCTGCTGGCCATCGAATATCTCGTTCTGACTGAGCTGATACTGGAACTCTTCGGCCTGCTGCTTAAGTCGCAACTCAAGATTGATAATCTGTTCAACTTTATCGCTTAGCTGGGTGCGCGGAATCAAAACCTCTTGGCTTTTCATCAGATCTTGGTCGATGGGTGAAACCTTCTCATCAATGTTCTCCAATGCCCAAATGGCAACGGTGCCCCGCTTTGAGATGGCCACCAGCATTGTGCCATCATACGTGAAACGCAGCTTGTTTATCGGACCGTCAAAGAAACGAAAATTGGTGAAGGTGCCTCCGCCAGCTTCCAGGAACGGCAGCTGCATATTGAACAGTCCACCCTCTTGATCAGCTATGAACATGATCAGATCGGAGCGGGCCAGGCATACATCAGAGACGCCACTCTTATTACGCGACGGCACCGGGATCTCACGCTGCAGCGTCGCGTCCTGAAACTCCCTAATGGTACCCTGATTGGTGCCAGCGAATATTGTCATCGGATCGTTGAAGCTGACGCAGATGGTCACATATTCGGTGCCCTTCTGCACGATCTCCTGCAAGCGTGCCCCTGTCTCGATGTCCCACTGATAAATGGCACCCTCGGCTCCACCAGATATTAAATACTTATCCGTCTTCGTCCACGCAACGGAGAGAACGGTGCCATTGTGTCCTTTCAATTGAATGACCACCTCCAAATTATAAACTGATGTGACGGCAATATTGTTGTCATAGGCAGCCGCCATAAGGTGTCCAAAATTCGAGTAACGCACATCATTACAGTGTGGAAAGTTGTACGTCTTGACAATCTAAAGGAGGAGGAGACAAGCATGATAATGTTATTGCAGAAATGGAAAAGAAAGAATGATTTCAAAAAGGTTAAATTAGAAACGTTTCTGGGTAGGATTCAGTTCACAGTTAAGAACGCAATAGATATTGATATATTCAAAATTCTATTTCTATTTCTATTTCCAAAATTCTATTTTGCATAGATTAAAAATTGCAAAAATAAATAAATTAGAAGCCTATTATTGTACATGTTCTCTGAAAAATAAAAATAATATGTGAGTTGTACATTCTCAAATCCGTTAAGCGTGCTAAGGGTTTATTTAAATCTTATTATTAATATTTCTTAAAAATATTCTACAGCAGAAATCACCTCAAAGACTTACGTTTAATTCATCCATAAAGATCTGTGTGATACGCAGCTGATCGGAGAAGCCAATGGCTGCCATTAGCCCAGTGGAATTCAGCTCCACAATGTTGACATCCACCTGAAACTTGCGCACCAGCTCCACCTTGGCCGTCTCATAGTTCCAGATGCGTATCGTTTGATCCCGCGCTATACAAAAGTGCAATAAGCCAAAGCAATTCGTCATTAGATTGGAGTTACTCACAGGCAGTCATAATGATGGGTTTCCAGGCACAAACGGACACGTCGACGACCTCGCCGATGTGTATGAGCACGCCGAGAGGCTCAAACTTGAGCTGTTTGGTCTTCAGGGTCTCCGGTACAATCAGGATGCCCACATAGATCTGGGCATGGGCGCAGGTCACAATTACCGTCTCCTGTTTGTGATCCACGGCCAGATTGGTGATCTGATGGAGGGGCTCAGCATAGATGCCGATGGGCACCGTTAAGACAGTCTTTCGCTCGAATTTGAACTTGGAGACGCGCTCAAAGACGAACACCTTGTTAAAAATGATATAGGCGAAGCCTCTCGAAAAGGCTGTCATGCAGAGTACCCGCCAATCGGGCAGGATGAGTGGCTGTATCCCTGAGTAGCGATGATCCTGCGCCTCGCGTTCCTTATCGAACATCTCCTGGTCCATCATCAGATCAACTGCCTCCGCTACGCTCGCTTTCTGGCTCAGCTTATGTTCGCCATTCTCGACGAGGATCAGCTCATCGTGATCGGTGCCCATTATCAGTAGATCCATCGAAAGAAATGCCATCGACGTCACCCGATATGTAATCTTCAGATTATTGCTTATGGTGAATCCACGCTCCGACTTGCTCAGCAGCAGCAAAGTGCGTTCGCCGGCAACGGCAAGGAAACTGCAATCGCTTGGATTACCCGCAATGCACTCAGCGCCGCCGTGCGAACCCGGCACCGTCGCCCGTCCCTCAATTACAGTGCCAGTTTTGTCCAATAGCAGCATGAACACCATCTCATTGGGTGGCTTTGTGACCAGAGCAACTGCACGCGAGTCGTTCGTGAAGATCATCTGCTGCACCTGAGCATTGCGATGATTCCCAGGCAGCTCCAGATGACGTCGTTTCTTCAGCGTGGACAGCTCATATATAGATATACACCGACCACTGGATGAAGGGGGTGAGAATAATTAGCTATGATTGGAAAACAAGTTCCAATATTTACTTCTTAGCGTGCAGCTCGAGCACTGCAAGCAGTTTGCGATGCGAGCTGAGCGCAATTATCTCCGGTGTAGTGTCCTCTGGAAATCGAAGGAAACGCTGCTTATTGCTGACATAATCATGAAATGCCAGGACACCCTCCACCGGATACATAACCTCCTTGCTAAGATTAAAGTGTATGTTGCCAACGACATCTGTGCGCAGACCGTAGATTAGTTTCGGCCGTATGGTAACCGAATTTCCCGTTGACGGTCGCTTCGGCTCCTCCATTTTTCACTAGAAAATATATAAGTATGTATGTAGTGTCAAGATTAGCTGTGTGACTGACAAAATCAAGAATGCGAAATTTTCCCGCGGGCTAATAATTTCTAATAATTTCGATCAAACAACTACAAGATTGTTAGGCAGCCCTGACAGCAAATTCCATGGCATCCAAGCAAAGGCATTTGAAATCCCAACGACGTTGTGTTTATTTCATTTGGCGCGCAAAGATAAGACGCTAGCGCTTTCTTTATAATCAAACAGCGGCACAGACCCATGAATAAATAATTAAACGCCTCTAAGTATGCTTTTAATTTGCTAGGACGCACTCAAGTCGCATTTACGAGTAAGTGGGCTATTGGTTGACGTTAAGCACTTACTACAACAATAACAACAACAAATACAACTAACGCGAGAACAACAACAACGTAGTACTTGAACACTAATAATGCGCTTAAAAAGCCCGAAGTCGGTCACTTCGTCAATCAGTCGGGCAATCAGACAGTTGGACATCCCGCTCGCATTTATTATCTTATTTCCCTCCCCTATGGCCACTTGGCGCCGTAGCAACCACGACCTAACACAACGAAAAGCTTTTCCAACTGATTCAAGCAAAGAGAACGCAACCAAGAAAAAGCTCTTCCGTTTAACACGGCAAGAAATTACGTGCAACAAAAGCTATTTAGTTGACTGCGCATAGCTGCGCTTGTCTAATAATAAAAACTCGCAGTAATTTTTCTCTTGTAGTTAATACATATATATTTAAGCAATAGCTTGTGATAAAATAATTAACCTACTAACTAATTATTTGTTTTTAGACAAATGTTTAATACGCCAAGAATTTTCTTTATAAGTTGGTCGCAATTTGCTCAGTGTTCACTGTGCAGCCCTAGCCGACCGACCAGGTGCGCTCTTTTACGCGCCAACACAGAGAACGAAAGGAACGAACGTTTTCAGTTGTAGTTAACGCGTCGGCCGCAGCACAACGCAATAGTAGCAGGCGGATTAATGTTTAGTGTCCAAAGAAGCAGGCGAGAGAAAGTGAACTGCGACAGACAGAGATAGAGAGAGTGAGCTAGAAGTAAATCGCAGGCAGCGCCACTGTTTAGTCCTGTGTTATCAGTCGAGGCAGTGGCAGCGACAGCAACAGCAACAGCGAGCAACACACATCATAACGTTGACGGACGACAAGTTGGAGTGCAGGTGGCTTAGCCGGCGGCAAAAAACCACAAAGACCAAAGTAAATTATCCACTTAAGAGGTAAAATACATTTTTAGTATACATGTATGGGTGAAAAAAGAAAGTATTTTGTTAAGCGCTTGTCCTATGTACTCATAATTCTGCGTAAGTGTGAGTGTATGTGTGTTTGCGTGAGTGTGTGTGCTTAAGTGTGAGCTTACCTTTGTGTCTCTATAACTTCTTTTTGTGTTTGTGTGTGTGTGTGTGTGTTTGTGGCTATTGCCGCCTCTCAATTAACGCCCCGGACAGAAGGCGTCAGAGCCTTGAACCTGGTGTTGTCGGTTTGTGTTTGGTTAGCTGCATGTTAAGCCAATAAATGGCATTAAATTAAAACGAAACACACACAACCCGAAATGAAACCCAACACAATGAAACAAAGGAAAACGAGAGGACTGTCCGACTAATGGACTTTCTTAGTTTTCACTTTCAATAAACGAAACCAAGAGCGGAAACAGCTGCAACAACAACAACAGCAACAACATATTGAGAATAATACTAATAAGAACAAAGAAAACCACAGGAGGTGAACAGTAGCTGCCGTAATTAAAATTTAATTTTAATGCCCTATTTATGCACATGAACATGTTCAATGCGAATTTCAAGTAAATTTCAGAGAGTGGATGTGTTTCTATTTGTGTGTGTGTGTGAGTGTGAGGTTGTAAATCTATTTCATCTTTGGCCAGAGCACGTAGCACGTACCGCGCCAAAATAACACGAATCCGGATTCGGTATTTGTAAACAAAGCCGTTGGCAGTGAATACAACACATCAATATGCAAAGAAATAAACACATTTAGCTAACATACAACAGGTCAAATTCAAATTCAAACTCAAAATGGCTTTTTACCTTTTTTTTTGCATCTTTTGCTTGATTTAAAATAAATTTGCCGCCTGTCGTCGTCGCAGCCGCAGCATTGCGTGTTTTGCTCATGCTGTTGCTGCTGCGGTTGCCTTGCTGCTTGCTGCACATGTTGAAAATGCTGAAATGTGGCAATTTATTTATACGATTTATGTTATTTTTGGCCCACAGCAGTCGGCGGCAAGTGTATTGCACGCAGCGAAATCAGTTCAAGCTGCCTGTTCTCACTATACACGGTTTATTGTGTATAGTGAGATAGACACTTGCATACATACATACATACATACGTATGTACAGTATATATATATACCCGCTGTGCAGTGAGAAACCTATGACAACACGAAAAAACATATACGTACACACTGGCAGGCGACACACTTTTGGAATTTCAATGGGGAACTTCAGTAGTGGGGGGTGGCAACATTTTGCACCGAACAACGAACAACGGGAACAGTGACAGTCAGAAACAACAATAACTACAAAAACAACATCAGTTGACATTAGGGAATTGTCTTGGATTGGGGGCGCTTACAAATTTTCAGCAGCAGTGAGCTTAAAGTGCATGGCCAAGGCACACACACACACACACACAGACTGACAATATCCAACACATGCATAACGGTATACATATACATAGCTAAAGCACGCTTCTGGGCGCGTATGTTTTTACGAGCAGCCCCAGCAAATAATAGCATTTTATGCTCTCTACACAATTTGAACAGAAATACACGGAGCCAAAATTGAACAACGTAAAGGAAAATAAATACGATAAAAAACAGCACACACTGAATAATAAAACGCGATAGAAGTGCACAGCTTTCTGCTTGAGGGCGCAACTTAAATTTAACTGAAATAAGTATGCCATTTACAGCTTGCACACATCTGCATTAAATGCACTCAATTAAGGTGCGATTGCTGCTTTAAATATGTAAATATTCCAAATAATTAATTAAGTTTTAAATGACGCGAAAGTTTCTCTCTTTTTTTCTCGCACACAGAGTGCGACAAGGGTTCGATAAAGTTGTAGCTTAATTAAGTATGAGGCTGGGGAGATAAGTGTTACGGGGTCAACAGCTGGCACAAATACACGAACAGAGGCACACAGATAGTGAGGGGAGGCACACGTAGACAGCGGCAATTGTCTGGGCTTACAATTTAATGTTAACACAGCTGATTGATTTATTGTCTGTTCACTGGCTACCGCAAACACCAGCGCACACAACAACACAAACAACAACACAAACGTACACCAAACACAAGCAAACAACAAGAGCAACAACAACACGAATTGTATAACGCAAAAAAAACACCAGAAATACAAAATGCTAAAAGTCCACAGTAAGCCGGAGTCGCAACGCAACGTATGCAACAAAAACAAAAAAAAAGTACACACACACACACAACATACACACACACATATTGAGTCGAAGCAATAGACATGCAAGCGAAAGGGCTATTGTGTGTTTGTATGTGTGAAGCGTGCGCTTGTATGCGTACATGTATTGTCGCCATAATTAACGGGAGAAACGACGACGACAGCGACGACGGTGACGATGACGACGACGACGACGATGACGACGTTAGCTACAGCGCGTACTAGTCGCCATTTTAATTTTACGATAACTGCTTTCACCTACTTGTATTTCAGCCATTGGCTGCGGAGTGCATGTGCCAACACACACACACACACACACACACACACACACGCAGAGTATCACACATTTTCTCGCAGTGCGTCACCCAGCGCCAAACAGTTGGAAATACTTATCTAGCACGTCAGCAGCGTGCTTAGCTGCTCTTCATTTGTATATTATCTCATTATTGTTAGTTTTTGGGGTGTCAAATGAAATTTTCTTTGAAAATTAATATTTAAATTGCGAGCACAATGTGTGTGCTTATTTATAATGCACATTTTGTTGAAACTTGACCTCGCGCGTGCTTCAATTCTAATAGTCACATTCACAAATAAATCCAGGCGCCTTTCTGTCTTGTAGGATGATGTCAAGTATTAAGTTATTTGAATCCCCTTACGCCAATCCTTTTTGCATATAGTGATGCAAGTAAATATATAATATAATAATTATAATAATTGCATTATACTATATACACCTAAATTTCTTTTAAAAATTGTGAAATAATTTTGTTAAGCGCGCCCTCAATTTACCAAAGTAAACCCATTGACAATTACATCAATTAACTTTGCCCTTTGGGTCACTATGTTCTGCTGGCTGTAAATGCCATGTGACAGTTTAATGATGCCACGTACAGTGACACACACATTCCTACACACACACATACACATCTATACACACCCACTAGCATGCAGATAGACGGACGGACACACAAATATATCGTCAGGTAGCAGTCGTTACATACGTGCGCTCGTAAATCCCTGGACGACACATGCAGCTCATGCCACGAGATTCAATCAAAGAGAGAGAGAAGAATAGGGAGACAGAGGGACCGAGAGACAGTGAGAGAGAGACAGACGTCGCACACCGCACATAAGCTACTTAAGCAACTTAACCAACTTAAATATATCAATATTTAATGTGGCCTCTTTTCATTTTCTTTTTCTTCTTCACATTCATGAATTATTCCACTGGGAATTGGATTTGTATGTTGTTTTTTTTATTGGGGACAGACATGACAAACGTGAGAAACTTTTTAGGTTGTATAAGACAGGTTGCATATTAAGCACCTAAAGTAAATTCTTATTCATGTTGTTAGCAGCCAATTATATTTAAGCTTCGCTGAGCAGCTCATTTAATTTGCCCTTACCGAATTATAAATTGACTATTTGGAATAACCTGTTGTGCTCTACGTAAATATCTATATACTTATATATGTATGTACATATCTGGCATTTAAAACTATTTTCTTGTTGTTTTTGTGTTTGTTGTGCTTTTGTTTATCTTTCAGTTTGTTTCTTGTGTCCTAGCACAGGTGCACAGATGTTTCGCATTTTGTGTAAACACAATTGTGCAATATAAATTCATATGTTGATACAATAGAATAATAAAGATAAGATATGATAATAATAATAAATATGCAACTGTTGTTGAAATAATGCTTAAGCCTGAAATGTGTGTATTTAACAATGTAAGCCACAAGCAGACAGCCATTCAGAAATTTTCCAGTGGTTAGGCACAGACCACAAGGGCAGTGTCCCATTCAGACACTAATACACACGTAAAAACGTTCACGCATGATCGAACGCCTTGGAAACCAAATTGCGTGCCACCGCAAACGTTTGAAACTCAACATCAAATGCAATAAGAATCGAAGTAATGTATTACAAAAGCACACAAGAATAGCGTGTGTATTATGTGTCAGCGTTCGTAGGTGTGTGTGTGTGTGTGTGTAATACTGCGTGTTATGCGTGGCGTATGCGCAATGTTAGCCTGAAAGTATGCAGCGTTCTGTTTGTTTTCAATTTGAGTAATGAACATGAAATTACAGTTTGCTGGATATGGTATATATAGACAAGAATAAGTGTATATATGTATAATTATCAGGGCAAGCTTTAAGTTGAGTAATTGCTATCCTTCACTATGGTAATTATAATGTATGCAAATGAAAAACAATTTGTCTAATTCGTTTGGCATAACGCTGCGGGGAATGCCCATTAATAATCCAACTTTGATTTATTGCAGCTGCTTGGCCAACACCAAAAACAACACCAACACCATCAAAATTAGCAACACAAGCGACAACAATAACACATTAAGAGCGGAAGCAAGAATTAACGACAACTAGCAATAGCGAAATTAACGCAAAATAAACAGACGATTGAGAAAGAAAAACAAATACACAAAAAACACAAAAAACATATACAGAAAAATAGGCGCAAGAAAAAGGCGAAACTTGCTGCTGCTTAAATGATTTGGCAATTAAGCCAAAAATTGGTAACAAAATGCGCAATGCATAAAATTAAACAAAGAACGCAAAAACAGCAACAAAAGCAACAGCAGCAGTAAAACAAACAAGCGAATTGTGGACGCGAAAGGCGGCGACGACAGGTGGCATATTAGCCTCCCGCAGCGCCGTCGCCGTCTGGTTGAATTAATTTCAACTGGTGGCACAAGGCAACAATCGAAAACAAACAACAACAAAACGTAAATTAGCTGCTTGAAAACCCAAATATTGAAATAGCTGAACTGTAAAGCTGAAAAACACTCCTGACAAAACTTTCCCACATAAAATCAGCGACTGTCAACTTGCGATTGTCGACTGGCGTTGTCGTTTTTCGTGTTTTTTTTTATATTGATTTTATATAAAGGCAATAACAACGGCAAATGGCATTGAACAACGGCAAACGAAATAAACAAAAACAAATGGCAAACGCAATGTGAATAATTTTACTCAATTGTAGCACGAAACAATAAAGAAAAAACCATTTATATATAGATAAAGACAGAGCAAATAAAACTCACATATTTCGCCCCACTTAAATAATGTCCTCTGACGATTCAGGACAATGCGCACACACACAATTCACAACACACAGACAGTACGCCCGTAAAAATGTGCTGTTAAAATAAAAACGCATAAATATCAAAAACAGAAAACGCAAAAAAACCACTAAAGTGCAAACAAAAGTTGAAAGTTTGTGGAAACTTAAGACGCAACTAAGAGGACAAAAACAGTTACAATGCTTAATTGGCTAGGACAATAGGATAAAGCAGAGCAGCACAAAACAGAGCAGAGGCAACCGCAGTAGAAACGACAAAAGCAAGACTGATTTTTATGTTTTAAGTTAGCGTTATTTAAAAAAAAAAAAAGCTAATAAAGTAAACCGCTGGCAACAACAAAATGAAAACCAACTGGAAAACAAAAAACTAGAAAAAATCAACACACAACGAACACGACCAACGAAACGGAAACCATAGGAAATCCGATTTGATTTTCCGTTATCATCAACGCCATCACCAACAGAAACAGAAACAGGACCAACAACAACAATAACAACAATAGAAAAATCACCTGAAACTGAAACTATTGAAGCGCAATGTTTTTGTTCATTGCCGTCCTGTTTGTCAATTCCTGTCTAGCTGGTAAGTATCCCCAGTGCACTCGCAGAAAATGAATTTTAAAAAAATTTCTTTATTGTTTGGTGACCTCTTTTAATAATTAAAAATTGTTTTTTGCTGGCACAAGTTTCTTTTTTTTATTATTATTTTTTGTGTACTCAAAACTATTTTCAATTCCGTTGGGAATTCATCGTCAGGGTAAGATTCACAGCACCCGTTCAGTCATCAAAGAATTTATTGAAATATATATAAAATAAAATAAATAAACAATGAAAAGGAAATGCTCTCCTCTTTTCGTATTTATTTATTTTAATCAAATCAAATATTTGGCAGAATCATAGAAGAACGTTTATATTAACTTTATCCAGATTAATTTCTTATGTCCTTATTTTAACTTATATGAAAATCGATTCGTACATATGAAAAATCGAGGCTCTCTCGCCAGACTACTGAGTTTTTTCATGTGTATTTTAAATTTGTTGTAATGCTAACCTTGCCCTCTATTTTAACATTTATATCTAAATCCAATTATAGGACCCTTACCAGCTACACCGGAAAACATTACCGTTACATTTCTAACGCCCACCGCGGTTCGTGTTTCGTGGCAAACGCAAATAGATCTGAGAGCGCATCCGATTGACAAATATATTGTTACCTATAAGCCCACAGATGACAGGTAGGTACCTCTGGCATTCTTACAAATTAACTGCTCCTCTTACCAACCCAAACACACACACCCATAAAAACAACCCACAACCCCCAGGCCAGAAACCACGTTCTTAAGCTTAATATAGTTCAAAAAGTTGCTGCAATTATGCAAAAAGGCGTCGCTGGCTTAACAATATTTTATGCAATTGACAGGCTCAAAGTTTTCTGTGTGCGTCTTGTGTGTGCTGCTTGTGTGTGTGTGTTTACTGTGTGTGTGCTGTGTGTGTATGTAATGGCCCTGAGCTAAATAACGACGCAAGTTAACAGCCTTACGCTAAAGCGGGAAAAGAGGAGAGCAGCCGCAACAGCAAATACAATGTTGAAGCCAAAATGACCGCGTCCAACGGCAAAGAACGAAAAGAAAAGCAATAGCCGCATGTACTTGAAGTGGCCAAAATTGTTTTACACATAAACAACAGACCAAGTCACAACAGAGTTAAAGAAAAAACGGGAGGGAGAATATTGGAGAACATCCCGAGAGCTTTAACATTCAATAACTTTAGCTTACAACATACAAAAAATATTTATATTATTATTTATTTTCAAGAGTCTGCTTTATTTATTTAAATACATGCATACAAAATGTTTTGCCTGTAGTTACTTGAAAGAACAACACAAATAGTTTTCGCTCAGTGTATTGCACCGCAAGAACGTCGAAAGCAACAAAGTGGAGACTGCTGAGTAGGAGGACACAGCAAGGAACACGTAGGAGGCAAGCACAGGAGAGGAAGGAAGAGCAAAACATGCTTGTAATCGTAATATTTTTTCCTTTAACCGCCAGCTGTGACTCCCCTCGCCCTCCCTTTCTCTCGCTCTCTCTCTCTTTCCCTTCTCGTGTGCTCCCCGGCGCACCCATCTCTTTGTTTAACTGCGATTTCTCTGGGCTAAAGGAGAAAAAAATGGTAAAGTAGCGTTGCATATTTCGACTAGGAGTCGAACTGCGACCAGGAAGGACTTTGCTAACGACTGCAAACTAAGGACTTCCGATTTCGCTGCGGCGAGACGTGGCAGGAGATCTCAATTTTGGAAGGACATTGGAATGCCGTGCTGTAATAAGTTAAGTGCTCGGCTTTTGTGACTTTTTGACCACTGCTGCAGTAGCGTGGCTGCTGCCGAGTCCTGCCTCCTATGTTTGTGGGTTTGTTGTTATTATTGTTGTTGCCGTTTCTGTTGTTTCTGTTGTTCTTGTTGGTCAAGGTGTTTTCAATTTAATGGCTGCTGTTGCGTGTGTGCGAGTGTGTTTGAATGCAGGCCCGTGCTTGTCTTTCAGTGTTCTATTGTTGTTCATATTGTTTCATAAAGTTCACGCCTATATTAAAGTTTTATTACGATCCTTTCGTTGTTTTTTTATTTCTTTTTTTTTGTGTTTCTTTCCAATGGTTTCATTTCACATGGCCAGACATTATTTATAAGTCAGTTGGTTTTTTAACTTTTGTGTTTTTCTTTTCTATTGATTTTTAGTACTCGCATTCGTTGCGGAGTAGGGGTTAGTTCTAGGAATGGAGCGTGTCTGTTTGTGTGTATGTGAGTATCTTCCAGCAGTTGTCCAAGTAAAATTGTTCCAATGAATAATGTATGATTAGCACATAGACAAGTCGACGATGACTCGACTCACTGAATGGGCTTATAACGTACTCGTAGCTTACCACCGATGGGAATATCCAACAGCCAGACACACAAATGGACGTACATATATCTATATAAATGTACGCCCTTGCACCGAAGCTCGGATAGATAGAAAATTACCCACCTGGAGCTGCATTCATTTGTAGTGGGTTTAGAAAGTATATTTATTTGTACATTGTCTGATGGCCTAGCACTTTATACGTACTTCAATTTGTCAAGCACCATCAATATCAATAATAATTAATAACAATTACTGTCCATTCAGCTGTCCGGTCACTATGTGAATTGCTCGGCCATACTTCAATCAATATATGTAAATATATTTGTAGTATTTTCAGATTATAATGTGTTGGAAATGCAGCCACAATATATCCACACAATACCGCGGATTTGGCTTTTTAGCAAATATTCACACATTTCAAGGATTTGCTACTGACAGCTCCAAATTATGTAAATTACGGGAAAGGCCAAAAGTCAAGGCCCAGTTAAGTGTGCTACACAATATTTCCACTTACTTTTCTCTTTTTTCCTTTCAATGTTCTAATGGGCTTGGTTATTATCTTGCATGTAGCTTCGTGGCAATCATTTAATTTACTCTTTTTGTTCATGGAAATTATACTGACTGCTGCACAGCAGTACGTATACATAATAATTTAACTTTTTAACTGTACGTTAAATACAAAAGTTTCCACGAAAAGTTGGTCAGCTACGTGGCATACGGCCGTGCATTCGAAAGCAGCTGAAGTTTGCAGAGGGTTTGAGTCTTACTCGATATTTGTTCATAAGAGATTTAAGACAGCATTTCAGGGACTGTTGATTGGAAACATGAATCTTTCATTAAGTATGGAAACTATGAGAGTAAATAATTTCTAAAACCTTTTGGCTTCTATATTTACTATCAGACGATTTAATTAGGAGCTTTATAGTGAAAGAGCTAGGAAAATAACCAATATTTTATATTATGATCAATATTTTGCGGTATTTCTAATCTAATCTATGACATAAAATAACATTTATCGACAGACGAATTTATATACGAGCCACGCATGAGCGAGTCGCAGGCCAAATGGCTAAATCTAAAGCTGCACATAAAATGCATGAATTTTATAGTCGAGTGTGTGTGTGTGTGTGTGTGTGTGTGTGTACACGTGTGTGTGAGTATGTGCCATCAAAACACGACCAAAACTTTGTTTTCCACTCAATTCGAAAATATGAAAATGGTGCAGCTTATGACCAGAAGTAAAAACCAAAACAAAAGCCAAACACAATGTTCATCATAAATTATTAAAAATGCCAAGCTGAGCGTATTCCACTAACTGCGCACATTTACACACATGTGTGTTACACACACACATATATAGCTTTTATATATGACTTGAATTTTCAATTTGGAGTTTGAGTAATGGACATGATTTTTTTAAAGACGCGCGCTTTGTGAACTGATTGTTTATTTAATAACAGCGGAAATACATTGGTCTGAAAGTTTGCCAAAAAGGGGTGCCGAAAAAAGGGTGCAGAAAAAAGAGGATGCCAAAATTAAGCATGAATTTAGACAATGCGCGAGCGTTAAACATTTTTCATGCAGATGTATAGGAGCACAATTCCCTAGCGCATTGCGAATACCAATAATCCGCCCAATCAATCCACCCACCACCCATTGGCCACAGAAAGGTTTGCGTGCGTGCAAATTGCGGTTAACGGTTGCCGAATGCTCAGCCATGTGGCTCAGCGGGTGCTCCTACTCCGGCCATACCTAATTCCAATTTACTCAGTTGCATGGCATTTGATTTGGCCCCCCTCAAGCCACATTTGGCCGCTAACTTTTAGAACTCAAACTTTAGACGTTGTCACATATTTTGTTGCCTGTCGTTTGGTTGCCTGCAAAGTTTACATAAAGCGGCAAAAAACAGAGAATCAAATATAAAAAAAAAGTATATTTTATGGGACTTAAGTACTATGTGGGGCACATGGAGTGTGCCTTCAAACTGTATCTTTATTTAATGTGATGATTATGCTGGGAATACGACGGATTGGGATCACGGGCACAAACTTTGAGAAACAGCTTGGCAAGTGAAAGGCATTTATGGTAATCCAAGATAACATCTTGAGATTTGATGAATATATAAAGAAACCCTAATGATATTCAAGTGTAAGTTCCGTTCCTGCATCTTGCTTTAAGGACTTTGTATAGGAATCAAATGTAGACTCGCTTTTTTTTCATTTGATCAACATTCTTTATAAGACATCATATATAAAAATATCCTTAATAAAAACTGCGATTTCGTAAAATCTCCTTTAATATAAAAGCAAACGGAAATTCTCATCAAACTATGAAGCGAATAAATCGCTTTTCCAATTAATAACAACGCTCTAAACTAAAAATATTGCTTTTGATATGAGCATAATAACGAAAAGTTCTCAATTTGGTTTTCTGCTTAAGGAATATATTTGAGGTATTTGCGCCAATGATTAAATAAATGAGAATTAAACTAAAATACATTTTCTGCAATTGCTTCCACTTTAATTTCACAGGGTGTATCACAGTCGTTTTGTGTTTTTCGTTTATTTTATTTTTTTTATATATTTTTGTTATGGCTGCAGACAAGACAAAAGGCGAATAGCATTTGTTTTTGGGCCACATTGGTTGTTGGTCGATTCCACTGGGTCTCATTGCCACATTGTGTGTACGCTTACACCTGTGTCTGTGTGTGTGAGAGTATAACTGTATGTTCGGTATGAATAATGAATCATTTGTCAGGTGGTTGTAAAGCGGCCACGTTGCCCTAACGCGGTAACAGGAGACATTGCACAAAGAGACCAGCAGTATAGGCAACCCTCTGGCCAGGCCACGCACTTGTTAGCTAACGAAGACACACACACACTCACATATCTATATACTATGTATATAGATATATACATATGTAAGCAGGCGTAATAGGAGCTCAATTGCGGGAAATCTAGGACATGTTTGGCTAAGTGACAAAGTGAAATATTGGACCTATGCTGTAATTACGAGCCACGGACCCAACCTCATATTTCACCGTCTGCTTGCAACCAACTATTTATTGTGGTGTGTGCAATTAGCTACATTTACACTCTTACACACACCTACACTCACTCACACACACACATACTCATCTTGACACACTTAGCTGCCGTTCGAGAGTGGTAATTGAATTAATTTAAGTTACAGGGTTGTACAGGACGTTGCCGGTAGCAGCGAGGCCATTGTCCTGGACCGTCTGTTGCCCAGCACACAGTATTCCCTAGCCGTCACCGCCATCTGGATGGGTAAGAAATATCGCAGTCAGGGCCAGATCAAGTTTCGTACAATGGGTAAGTTCTTTGCACCACGCTAAAATAAGTTTCCAGTTGAGCAGAAACATTTTTTATAGATCTGCCAAAGAACACATCACAGCAGGATTTTCCGCCGGGCATCTATGGCAATGGTCGCAACAGCTCCGCTGGCAATGGCAGCTCGTTTGGTGACGATGTCACCTCCACGGCGACCAATACACTCACGCACAGCACCACCCGAGAGCTGCCAACGGTAAGTGCAGAGTTCAAGAGTTCAAAATCCCTAAGGCTTATCATACATTTGTTGAGAGACGTAAGAGCTTAGATTTTGTATTGAACGAAACGGAGTAAAAGTGTTCTAGAAGAAGGTGTCTAACAGTGAGATAGGTACATGTATATATTATGCGCTAACCTTATAAACTCTTTTATACACAACACAATAAGTCCATTGTCATAAACTTGTCAAAATCGATATAAATTTCAAATGCAATGCCTTTTTAATTACAATTTGGCCTCCAATTACAATTCAATTTGTTCAACAGATACGCGGCGTAGAGATTGGCATTGTGCTCATTGTGCTGATGGTGTGGGCGGGGGCCATAGCGCTGTTCTTCAATCGATGGGGCAAGATTCGAATGCTGCTGCCCTATCAGCCGGACTATAAGCACGAACAACTCAAGGTGCCGGGAACTGGAGTGTGCACCGCCAGCGGCTGCAATGGCCAACATTCGCATCAGGTATGGATTATCCTGGAACATATATATGTGTATATATAAAAATATATGTGCGTGGGGAACATATTGTAAAAGAAATGATGCGACGTTTATTGTGGTTTGTGGGTTAAGCTGGGCTGGGGTTTAAGTATCTGTTTTAATGAGCGCGAACTGAACTTTAACTATGTTTCATTTCTGTTATGCTTTATTTATAGAACCTACACCCCGATTTCTTTGTCAAGGTATTCAAAATATTTAATTTCTCAATTACTTACTGCATACGAAACATATTTTTTGCATTTCATTAGCTTTTGCATCAAGTCAATTACAAAAAATTTGAATTTTCAAGAAATTATCTACAAAAGCGCACGATTTTATTTAACTAGTACACACAGACCCGCCCCTTTCTATCGATACGCCCCCTCTGTCTATTTTCAAATTTTGCTCTCTGAGAAATAAGAACTATAACTGCTTATTCGCCACTTATTTATATATATTTCCTAATCGCGAATGTTTGACTGTTTGACAGATAGGCTATATATATATATATATATATAAGATATATCCATATCTGTCACTTTCGGTAGCAAATTAAGAAATCCTTTGTCTTTGTCTGTTCAACAGCTACTAATCAAATTATAATTTGATATCTTGGTCACATCTATAGCATACTTTTGTGAGCACATGAAATATTTAATTTGGAAAGTGTCAATTTTTCCCAAAAATGTCCTAATGATGTAAATGATTTTTTTTTAGAAAGCGTTCTATATATGTATATTAGGTTTCACTGCTTTTTCTACTTCTTACCTTATTATTTGCTAACAGATTAAGCTTCTTATAGTTCCGTTATGTTGTATCTTATTTTGTAGAATATGCTTGTGCTCTTTCAAAATAAACTATAATTTTTAAAGAGTGCTGTGGCTTCGGTGTGTACCGAAGATGGTTTTTACCTTCTTCAGCTAATTCTTAGATACGTGCTTGAACTTCCTCCAATCAAAATATACATATATACATAGTCATTTAGTCATACATTTAGAACTGCACTCAGGCGGTTGACCCTTAAACCTGTTCCACCGACCCTTGTGTATATGTTTAAAGGTTCCGAGCATGGAAAATGTTTGTGCATAACCAAACCGTATCCAAGTCAAGTCAATCCCATTTGCATTTCCTATACATAGTGTTTAAAACATACAATATTTCGTAATTAGTTAAGCGGTTTTGGTTTTCAGCTTTTTGTTGAGCTTTGTTGAGGTTAGATCTTTTCAATGACATCACTGACAAAAGTTCCTTAATTCCACACCCATCCACTTATGGCTCGCTGTCGCCTGCTCTCTTGTGCTCGCCTGCTGCCGCTGCTACTGCTGCTGCTCTCTCTCTCTCTTTCTCTCTCTTTTTCTCTCTTTCTCTCTCTCTCTGTTTTTGGCTGCACTCAGTGCTTGCCGCGCTGCGAGGGTTGCGGAATCTTCGATCGTTGCTTTCAGTATCCGCGCAGGGAGCTGGAGCGCGACTGTGGCTGTCAGTTTGCTCTGCTGCACAAAGCGGATGTAGAGAGCTAGCAACCAGTGCATCGTGAAACGCCCACAACGCCCACAGCGGCAGTTAGCCATAGTCATAGCCATAATCATAGTCATGACACGCCCACCAACACCTATATGCGCGGACCCAGCGTCGACAATCAGTCCATTGTGAACGCCAATATGCTGGAGCATGTGGATAGCATAGATAGTGCCGTTCTCGAGAGAGATGACTTGGAAGCCAGGGAGAACGCTTGCCAGCCATCCGAGGACGAACAGCTACTGCAGAGGGAACCCGCAACGGTGCTAGCAGCACTATCAGCACCACCTCAGCGCATGTTGCCCCTGTCGGTCAACAGTCAGACGAAACAGCGTCGATTTGCTCAACAGCGCAGCATTTTGAAGAACTCGCAGGAGCGCACCTTTGTCGAGGAGAACGAGGTGCTCGAGGCCAAAAAGCAATTGATATTGCGCCGGCGTCGCCTTTTTAGCCATTATCGGCAATACGATCAGTGGCGACGGCGACAGTTTAGCTATGATCCCAGTTACTTTCGCCAGCCTCCGATACCGCCTAGAGCGCTGGCATACGCTGATTATGGGGCACCTGGAGCCGGCACCACAGATGTCGGCATCAACATTGACGGCTCCACATCACAATTCACTGTTGGCAATGTTGGGCGACGACGACGACATTACCGGCGACAGTATTCGTGCGCCGATCGCAGTCGAGATGGATCGCGCGACAGTCGCGGCTCCTCACCGCTACAGCTGCAGAAGTACCAGAGCATGGTCGCCAGCGATACCATACGCACCGAATCGTCCATGCTCAATCACAGCAACTACAGTGAACCGGCCAGCGTAAGTGCTAAACGAACCGAACCGACAAAAAAACGAATCGTTCATTCGTTCGTTCGCTCATTCATTTGTTCCGATTCGTTCGATTCGCTCGCTTATCGATTCCGATAATTGCACTATCGCCATGCACCAGGTGTTGTACGTTGGGCACGTTAATCGTTAATCGCTTATCGTTAAACCGTTTAACCGTTTACCGTTTTGATCGCCAGTCATTTGCAGCATTGAGCAACATTTTAGAGCACCCTTTAAATATATACGCACCTTTCACACAAATAAAACACCTCTGTTCAAGTTTGAGAGTCAATTCTTGACTAGCGCTTCACCAAAGCACAGCAAAAACACAGCCGCAAATAAAACCACAACACCAAAAATATCACAAACAGTTTTCGTATCGCTTTTGTAGTGTTTTGGGCAGGTTGCTTTACGCTTTTCGCTTGCTGTTATTGTTCTTGTTATTGTTGTTAATCGCATCAATAGGAGTTTTACTTCAAATAGTGACGTAGTTCATCGTTGAGGGATTATTAGAGTTCCAATTCCTGTACAAATTATGTGTGTGCAATTGTGTGTGTATGAGTCTGTAACGCGTGTGTAACGTATACATTTCTTCCACCTCTTTCTTGGCCCTCTCTTTATCTGTTCTTTCTCTTCCTTCTTTCTCTCTCGCTCTCTCTCTCTATTCAAATATTGCAAATTGCATTGAGAATACAGTTCGACAGCAGTGATTGTGGCGGCACCTTTGCTCACCCACCGTTGCACTGCAATAGCCGCGTAAGAGTAACAACCACATATCCCAAGAGTTGGCCTAATACGTGAATGCTTTGCTAATTATCTCTGTATTGCAGCACATCCACATGCTCGCCGAGGAGCATTCCACATCGATATCGGAGCGTTGCACACGCAGTCGCATCAACTCGGCCATATTCGTATCATCCGAAGGTCGCGGATTCGACTCCATTGAGTTCCTGCGCCGTCACGGCTCACAGAGTGTCCTTTGCCGTAAGGCCAAGAGTGCCGAGAACATTACCGAGAATGGACGCAGGGTAAGTCCGCCAGAGCCCTTTCATACCCCTTATTTTAAAAAGCGATAGCTTTTTGATCATAGTTGTGCCCCTAAATCAATCGTACATTTAAAGTTAAAAACGTGATTTTGAGTCGGAAGACAAGTAAAAATTATAGCCTGAAAATCGGTATATCGATTATGGGCATAGGACGAAACTTCAAAATGCCATAACTTCGTCAAAACTCAACTCAGATTAAAAAGCGAGGGCTTTTTGATCATGGTTTTGCCCCCAAATCAATCGTACATTTAAAGTTAATAACGTGATTTTGAGTCGGAAGACAAGTAAAAATGATAGCCTCAAAATCGGTATATCGGTATATGGGCATAGGTCGAAACTTCAAAATGCCATAACTTCGTCAAAACTCAACTCAGATTAAAAAGCGAGGGCTTTTTGGTCATGGTTTTGCCCTAAATCAATCGTACATTTAAAGTTAAAAACGTGATTTTGAGTCGGAAGACATGTAAAAATGATAGCCTGAAAATCGGTATATCGGTATATGGGCATAGGTCGAAACTTCAAAATGTCATAACTTCGTCAAAACTTAACTCAGATTCAAAAGCGAGGGCTTTTTGATCATGGTTTTGTCCCAAAATCAATCGTACATTTAAAGTTAGAAACGTGATTTTGAGTCGGAAGACAAGTAAAAATTATAGCCTGAAAATCGGTATATCGGTATATGGGCATAGGTCGAAACTTCAAAATGTCATAACTTCGTCAAAACTCAACTCAGATTAAAAAGCGAGGGCTTTTTGATCATGGTTTTGCCCCTAAATCAATCTTACATTTAAAGTTAGATACGTGATTTTGAGTCGGAAGACAAGTAAAAATGATAGCCTCAAAATCGGTATACCGGTATATGGGCATAGGTCGAAACTTCAAAATGCCATAACTTCGTCAAAACTCAACTCAGATTAAAAAGCGAGGGCTTTTTGATCATGGTTTTGCCCCTAAATCAATCGTACATTTAAAGTTAGAAACGTGATTTTGAGTCGGAAGACAAGTAAAAATTATAGCCTGAAAATCGGTATATCGGTATATGGGCATAGGTCGAAACTTCAAAATGTCGTAACTTCGTCAAAACTCAACTCAGATTAAAAAGCGAGGGCTTTTTGATCATGGTTTTGCCCCAAAATCAATCGTACATTTAAAGTTAGAAACGTGATTTTGAGTCGGAAGACAAGTAAAAATTATAGCTTGAAAATCGGTATATCGGTATATGGGCATAGGTCGAAACTTCAAAATGTCATAACTTCGTCAAAACTCAACTCAGATTAAAAAGCGAGGGCTTTTTGATCATGGTTTTGCCCCTAAATCAATCTTACATTTAAAGTTAGATACGTGATTTTGAGTCGGAAGACAAGTAAAAATGATAGCCTCAAAATCGGTATATCGGTATATGGGCATAGGTCGAAACTTCAAAATGCCATAACTTCGTCAAAACTCAACTCAGATTAAAAAGCGAGGGCTTTTTGGTCATGGTTTTGCCCCTAAATCAATATTACATTTAAAGTTAAAAACGTGATTTTGAGTCGGAAGACAAGTAAAAATTATAGCCTGAAAATCGGTATATCGGTATATGGGCATAGGTCGAAACTTCAAAATGTCGTAACTTCGTCAAAACTCAACTCAGATTAAAAAGCGAGGGCTTTTTGATCATGGTTTTGCCCCTCAATCAATCGTACATTTAAAGTTAAAAATGTGATTTTGAGTCGGAAGACAAGTAAAAATTCATAGCCTGAAAATCGGTATATCGATTATGGGCATAGGACGAAACTTCAAAATGCCATAACTTCGTCAAAACTCAACTCAGATTAAAAAGCGAGGGCTTTTTGATCATGGTTTTGCCCCAAAATCAATCGTACATTTAAAGTTAGAAACGTGATTTTGAGTCGGAAGACAAGTAAAAATTATAGCCTGAAAATCGGTATATCGGTATATGGGCATAGGTCGAAACTTCAAAATGCCATAACTTCGTCAAAACTCAACTTAGATTAAAAAGCGAGGGCTTTTTGATCATAGTTTTGCACCTAAATCAATCGTACATTTATAGTTGAAAACGTGATTATAGGTCGGAAGGCAAGTAAAAAAACCGGCCTAAAAATAGGCATTTGGGCATAGGTCGAAACTTAAAAATGCCATAACTTCGTCAAAACTGAACTTAGATCAAAAAGCGAGGGCTTTTTGATCATAGTTTTGCACCTAAATCAATCCTACATTTAAAGTTGAAAACGTGATTTTGGGTCGGAAGACAAGCACAAAAACCGGCCTAAAAATAGGCATTTGGGCATAGGTCGAAACTTAAAAATGCCATAACTTCGTCAAAACTCAACTCAGATTAAAAAGCGAGGGCTTTTTGATCATGGTTTTGCCCCTTAATCAATCGTACATTTAAAGTTAAAAACGTGATTTTGAGTCGGAAGACAAGTAAAAATGATAGCCTGAAAATCGGTATATCAGTATATGGGCATAGGTCGAAACTTCAAAATGCCATAACTTCGTCAAAACTCAACTCAGATTAAAAAGCGAGGGCTTTTTGACCATAGTTTTGCCCCTAAATCAATCGTACACTTAAAGTTAAAATCGTGATTTTGAGTCGGAAGACAAGTAAAAATTATAGCCTGAAAATCGATAATTCGACAGATGGGCATAGGTCGAAACTTAAAAATGCCATAACTTCGTCAAAACTCAACTCAGATTAAAAAGCGAGGGCTTTTTGATCATGGTTTTGCCCATAAATCAATCGTACATTTAAAGTTAAAAACGTGATTTTGAGTCGGAAGACAAGTAAAAATTATAGCCTGAAAATCCATATATCGATGTATGGGCATAGGTCGAAACTTCAAAATCCCATAACTTCGTCAAAACTCAACTTAGATTAAAAAGCGAGGGCTTTTTGACCATAGTTTTGCCCCTAAATCAATCGTACACTTAAAGTTAAAATCGTGATTGTGAGTCGGAAGACATGTAAAAATTATAGCCTGAAAATCGATAATTCGACAGATGGGCATAGGTCGAAACTTAAAAATGCCATAACTTCGTCAAAACTCAACTCAGATTAAAAAGCGAGGGCTTTTTGATCATGGTTTTGCCCATAAATCAATCGTACATTTAAAGTTAAAAACGTGATTTTGAGTCGGAAGACAAGTAAAAATTATAGCCTGAAAATCCATATATCGATGTATGGGCATAGGTCGAAACTTCAAAATCCCATAACTTCGTCAAAACTCAACTTAGATTAAAAAGCGAGGGCTTTTTGATCATAGTTTTGCCCCTAAATCAATCGTACATTTAAAGTTAAAATCGTGATTTTGAGTCGGAAGACATGTAAAAATGATAGCCTGAAAATCGGTATATCGGTATATGGGCATAGGTCGAAACTTCAAAATGTCATAACTTCGTCAAAACTTAACTCAGATTCAAAAGCGAGGGCTTTTTGATCATGGTTTTGTCCCAAAATCAATCGTACATTTAAAGTTAGAAACGTGATTTTGAGTCGGAAGACAAGTAAAAATTATAGCCTGAAAATCGGTATATCGGTATATGGGCATAGGTCGAAACTTCAAAATGTCATAACTTCGTCAAAACTCAACTCAGATTAAAAAGCGAGGGCTTTTTGATCATAGTTTTGCCCCTAAATCAATCTTACATTTAAAGTTAGATACGTGATTTTGAGTCGGAAGACAAGTAAAAATGATAGCCTCAAAATCGGTATATCGGTATATGGGCATAGGTCGAAACTTCAAAATGTCATAACTTCGTCAAAACTCAACTCAGATTAAAAAGCGAGGGCTTTTTGATCATGGTTTTGCCCCTAAATCAATCTTACATTTAAAGTTAGATACGTGATTTTGAGTCGGAAGACAAGTAAAAATTATAGCCTGAAAATCGGTATATCGGTATATGGGCATAGGTCGAAACTTCAAAATGTCGTAACTTCGTCAAAACTCAACTCAGATTAAAAAGCGAGGGCTTTTTGGTCATGGTTTTGCCCCTAAATCAATATTACATTTAAAGTTAAAAACGTGATTTTGAGTCGGAAGACAAGTAAAAATTATAGCCTGAAAATCGGTATATCGGTATATGGGCATAGGTCGAAACTTCAAAATGTCGCAACTTCGTCAAAACTCAACTCAGATTAAAAAGCGAGGGCTTTTTGATCATGGTTTTGCCCCTCAATCAATCGTACATTTAAAGTTAAAAATGTGATTTTGAGTCGGAAGACAAGTAAAAATTCATAGCCTGAAAATCGGTATATCGATTATGGGCATAGGACGAAACTTCAAAATGCCATAACTTCGTCAAAACTCAACTCAGATTAAAAAGCGAGGGCTTTTTGATCATGGTTTTGCCCCAAAATCAATCGTACATTTAAAGTTAGAAACGTGATTTTGAGTCGGAAGACAAGTAAAAATTATAGCCTGAAAATCGGTATATCGGTATATGGGCATAGGTCGAAACTTCAAAATGCCATAACTTCGTCAAAACTCAACTTAGATTAAAAAGCGAGGGCTTTTTGATCATAGTTTTGCACCTAAATCAATCGTACATTTATAGTTGAAAACGTGATTATAGGTCGGAAGGCAAGTAAAAAAACCGGCCTAAAAATAGGCATTTGGGCATAGGTCGAAACTTAAAAATGCCATAACTTCGTCAAAACTGAACTTAGATCAAAAAGCGAGGGCTTTTTGATCATAGTTTTGCACCTAAATCAATCCTACATTTAAAGTTGAAAACGTGATTTTGGGTCGGAAGACAAGTACAAAAACCGGCCTAAAAATAGGCATTTGGGCATAGGTCGAAACTTAAAAATGCCATAACTTCGTCAAAACTCAACTCAGATTAAAAAGCGAGGGCTTTTTGATCATGGTTTTGCCCCTTAATCAATCGTACATTTAAAGTTAAAAACGTGATTTTGAGTCGGAAGACAAGTAAAAATTATAGCCTGAAAATCCATATATCGATGTATGGGCATAGGTCGAAACTTCAAAATGGCATAACTTCGTCAAAACTCAACTTAGATTAAAATGCGAGGGCTTTTTGATCATAGTTTTTTTTTATCTAAAAAGAAACAACATCATAAAGCTATCACAGAGACAATTATTAATAATTATATTAAGAGCAGGTCGACTACGCTCTGCAAGGATATGTGATTTTTGGCGGCTTAAAGATTTTATCCACTAATTTTATAAATTTGTTCGTTATACAGAAGAGCCTGCGACCTTGGCGCACCGATGATGACTCCGTCCAAGAACAGCATCAGCAGCAAAACTCCTCCCAGGACATTGAGCTAAAGGAGTGTGGCATGAACGCTGGTGAGCTACTCACGCTGCCCGTGCTCCACGACGCCAAGCATTCGCCAACAGCTGTGACCAGCTTGCTAGCGCGCTCCTCTGCCATAACCACGGCCAATGTCATTGTGGGCAGCATTTCATTAGAGGCACCACCACCATATATGCAGGACGACGATGCGCACTCCACATCGGCGCTGATCCACAGCGATGTTTCGGCCATAGTACACGACTCACAGGACTCAGCGGAGACGGTGGAGGAAATGGTGAATGTGCCACTATTGGGCAGTGCCCCAGCCACAGCCTCCGTTTCGCTCACCTCCATGCCCAGCATGGCCATTGAGGCTAAGCCACGCGTCCTGGTGCATCAGCGCTCCTCGACAGCTTCATCGTCGCCGCACAGCAGTCCCAAGAATCTGGGCCTCGGACTCAAGATCATTAAGCCGAAGATCAGTGCAGTGCCAATGGTGTCAGTGTCGGGTCCGTCGCCGCCGATTGAAAAGCCACCATTTGCTGAATGCTTGTAACAAATGGCAGCCGAAACATTTATCTAAGCGTGGTCACTCAAGGCAAACTGGACACCCAGACCCAATCACAGATCCAGCACCAGACACACACCCACAAACAGCCATATTCATCACAAACATACACACACATACTCCATCTCTGACTCATACGGAAAGGTGGTTAGAAGTATGCCAGCTGCTCAAATAAGTGTTTCGGTAGAGCTGGAGAGGATGAGGACTCGACTCTCCAGGCAGTAGAACTAGAGCTAGAAGTAGAAATAGGCATAGGAATAGGAATAGGCTTTGTTATTAAACAAAAAAAATTTAAAAAAACGATGAAGAATAAGAAGAGGGTCATCAGCATGCAAAGAAAGCTTTGTATATTCAACAACGACTGAAGTATACACATATAAGAACACAAAACCTATATAGATCATGTTTATAAGGCGTTCTAAGTATATATACATATATATTTACAACTGATAAATCAGCTTTAACGACAAACAAGTAAACTATCAGGCTTTAATATTATGATGAATTTCTGGTTTAACCCTAGTCATAGGCAGATTAATAACCTGTTGAAGAAGTTATACTCGATATTGTTCTCCTATACCAACCTATATCTATATAGACAACATATTAATAGTTATACTTATAGCCAAACCTTGGGCACTCACACACACACACACGTACTCACAAACCTTTATATAGTATATACACCTCTATAACTATATATTTTCACTAGTAGTCTATACACTGTACTCATTGCAGATAGTTCAGAAGAAAAACAACGTGAAACACTGTAGTTGCTTGTAGGCACCGAACATTGAACATCTAGTCAAATTTGTTACTTATACTAACTATACATATACTTACTATTAGCTAACATATCAGATACTCACGACCAAAAACGAAACGTTTAAAACTGTAAACTAGTCTATAAATTAAAGTCCTACAATGATATTGATTGTAATTATTGTCAAGTAAGAAAGTGCCCAGGATGAGTTCTAAGTGTTTTTAAAACTACTTGTACTTGTATGTTTTTGTAGTTTATAAATACATATATATATATATATATATATATATATATAGATGTAATTTTAATAATATTCTTCTATATAGATATTAATGTACGTACGATGTACCCTTGTAATGTTTAATCACGCATTTTCAAACAGTTTCACTTGATGTACCTATGTATGTACATACAAAGTGTATCACATATGTATACATATGATAGTTTTATCAATTATGAAACTGATGGCAGCACAGAAACCATTTGCTCTCTCTTCTATAGGTAGCTCTTTACACTTTAGTTATGTTACCCAAATTCCCAGAGTAATACTTACTAAAAAATATATCTCCTCTATTATATACAAATACAATTTACGTGTACTTTTCATGATCTACAAAATCGGTTTAATTAAATTAAGTAAATACACCACAAACACATGTACCTATGAAAGCTCTAAATCCCACTTTAAATACAGATTCTATACCAAAAATTATAAACATGAAAAAAATCATTTATATATTTAAAAAAAAAAAATCAATCTGTAAGCCTGAATTGATTGCTTAGTGACTAAACATCTCCACTGGGTAATCGAATGGAACACAAAATGTTATTATTAAGGAATTGTCAATTTATGGTCCAAAGCTACAATAAATAACAAAACCATTTGAATGGGACGAAAGTAAGCTTACTTAAGTACTAGTTTGTCAAAGTTCAATTCGCTATTAAATAAAAATAAGTGGATGTGTATTTTTTGAAATCAATAAACGAAATACATAAATAAAATGCTAGTTTTATTTCTTTTTATTTTTTTGCAGGACAAAACTAATACAAAATGTTTTAATCAGATCTTGTACAACAGATAAGAACAGGTTTTTATTGATTTTTTAAAGCTCATTTTCAATTGCTGCACTTTTCAAAGATGACACAATGGTTGCCCTGATCGTAGTAGCTGCGTCTGAGGACGACACCCTCCACTTGTGACACCAAACGCTCCAGTACCCAAAAAATGTCAATTTATGTGTAGCTAAGTACGCAGCTCATCTTATTCGTTAGCAAAACAAAGAAAACTATTGTTGGCTTAAGTTTTATATAGAAATGATTACTTTTATTACGTTCTGCATGGACAGAGAACTAGAGTAATATGATTAAAATTATTTGTCTTTAAGTGCAAATGCTTTTTAAATCGATGCATATCCACCTTTTTACATTTGTATCTTTTCATAGCTAACTAAAAACTTATTTGTAGGGTTTAAATTCTACCAGACTCTGTCAATCATACTGTTCTGTGGCTGTTGATTATAATTTCGCATCTGATTGCTGCGACGCGGTTGTGCCAAATACTCGAACATGCTCTGCAAATGATGCGACAACATTTTACTCAGATCGCTGGGCATTGGATCAGTCCAAAAGAAATCGTGTTTCAGGGCTGTCTCCGCATCAATGCGTTTCTTTGGATCCAGTGTCAGCAGTTTGTCAAGCAAATCGCAGCCAGGTGGATCCTTAACATATGGACGTAGACGCTCCTCGACGCGACGTTTTTGATTTTTTGGCAACTCAATTGATTTGTACAGTTCGAGTTCCTCCACGCCCGGCCAAACGTCTGGCGTAAATGAGCCGCACAGCTGTGAGATGAACGTCAACTGTTGTTGCTCCGTGTTGCCCTGCATAATGGCCGAACGGGTCCACATTTCGGCCATGATGCAGCCAGCGCCCCACATATCCACCGGTGGGCCGTAGTTGCGATCACCCAGCAGCAGTTCGGGAGGACGATACCATAAGGTAACCACACGATTTGTATAACGATTCTTACAATCGTTCTTTGGAATGCTAAATGCACGGGCCAATCCAAAGTCTGCCAACTTTAAGATGCCATGTTTTGTGATGAGCACATTAGCCGCCTTCACGTCACGATGCAGAATCTGCAAAAAGAAACCAGACAACAAATAAGCTCAAATTGTGACGCGTTTAAGTCGGAATGCACACCTTGTTGCTGTGTATGTAGTAGAGGCCATTGAGCAATTGCTGCATAACCTTTTTGATCTCACCCAAGCTGAATTTCACATTCATATTGGACAGCAGACCGGCCAGATCATGCTCACAAAATTCAAACACCAAATAGAATGTTGATCTGTAGCCATTGTGTACTGTCGCTTTCGTACGGCAAATCTCAATCAGGTTGACGACATTCTCGTGCTTCAACAGCTGCAAGATGCGAATCTCGCGCAGAGCCGTAATGGGAAACTGTGAAACAATATTGGTCAACATTGCAACGATGGCGATGGAAGGCTGTTACTTACGCCCTCTTTTTCATTATCCATGAGCACCTTCTTCATGGCAACAAACTTTTTGTTGCTCTTCTTTTCGCGTGCCTTGAACACCTCCCTAGGAATATTAAAGGAATTGCTTAACTATCATAAAAATAAATGTCTTGTATGCTTTACCCAAAGGTGCCATGACCAATTTTGACGACTTTCTCATATTTGCTGCTCTCGTCACAGTAGGGAAAGTCATAATCCTCTATATACTTCTGCTTCTCCATGAGGGACATTGTGCGCGACGAGGTACCCGAGGGAACGCTCGAGGGCGTTGATGTCTGGGGCAGCATGTGGGACATGTGAGCCATTGTAAAAGGCTCTAAATCGAATTTAATTGTTAAATATCATTTATTTCGCAATTGTTGTAATATCCGGCCACAAAACGCTCACAAAATACAGTCAACAACTGATATTTTCAACTTCGTAAAAACTAAACTTGTTTTAAAAAGCAAGGGCTTCTTGACCATAAAAAAAAGTTGAAAACGTGATTTTAGGTCGGAAGACAAGTAAAAATGATAGCCTGAAAATCGACATATCGATATATCGATCAATATCAATTTATTTAAAAAAGCGAGGGCTTTTTGATCATAGTTTTGTCCCTAAATCAATCGTACATTTAAAGTTGAAAACGTGATTTTAGGTCGCAAGACAAGTAAACTATTTACTCTCGGTTCTATAGGTAGCTCTTTACACTTAAGTTATATTACCCAAAATCCCAGAGTAATACTTACTAAAAAAATATCCCTCCTCTACTATATACAAATACAATTTACGTGTACTTTTCATGATCTACAAATTAAAATAAATACACCACATACACATGTACCTATGAAAGCTCTAAATCCCACTTTAAATACAGACTCTATACCAAAAACTATAAAAATTAAAAAAATGATTTATATATTTAAAAAAAAATCAAAGTTCAATTCGCTATTAAATAAAAATAAGTGGATGTGTATTTTTTGAAATCAATAAACGAAATACATAAATAAAATGCTAGTTTTATTTCATTTTATTTTTTTGCAGGACAAAACTAATACAAAATGTTTTAATCAGATTTTGTACAACAGATAAGAACAGGTTTTTATTGATTTTTTAAAGCTCATTTTCAATTGCTGCACTTTTCAAAGATGACACAATGGTTGCCCTGATCGTAGTAGCTGCGTCTGAGGACGACACCCTCCACTTGTGACACCAAACGCTCCAGTTCCTGTTCCTCAAAGACGTGATAGTAACGCAGAAATGTAGTGCGTTGTTCATCTTTGCTTTTCCAGGGCACATAGACATCCTGTTGCTGGAACTCGGTGCGATTTGTGTGCACAGGCAGTGGCACTTGCATCTGCAACTGTTGTTCCTGATCCAATTGTTGCGCCAACTTTTGGCGCTGTGCTTGCTCAGTGGTGTGCTGCTTGTTGACGGCTTTATTCTGTCGCAAATATGACGACTTTTTGTCATTCTTTCGTTGATCCCTGGCCCAAACGTAGACGAGCGCCCGACCGCCAGGACGCAGCACACGCGTCATTTCCATTAACGCTGCCAGACGCCTCTTGCTGCTGGCCAGATGATGAATGACCGCAATGCTGATGCAGCCATCAACGCTGGCGCTGCGCACCGTCAGCTGCAGGCAATCGCAACGAAATACGCTTTGGCCACGCCCGTTGCTAACGCCCAGCAGACCCTGTGACCGATCGCAGCCGATGCTTAGCAATTGTGGATTACAGCCAAGATACTTGCCATTGCCACAGCCCACGTCTAGCAGCACCGAATGCGCCTCAAAGCTTTGCAGAAACTCGACGACTTCCGGCCAGGGCGTATGACGCGTATCGCTAAAATGATCAGCGATCTTATCATAAACATCATGCACATTCTGCTGTTCCAGGTGGCTGGCATGAGTAGCCAGCTTATCCGTCACTGCCTGTGGAGCTGTCGTCTGCCGTGTATCACAGAGCGTGGGATATTGACAATCGCAGGCTCCACGACGCAGTTGCCGAAAGGTGAGCGATGTTCTTTTGCTGCGCGCCTGTGTGGTCAGGCTGCCAGCTGGCGTGGGCAGCACATCGATGTGCTTGGGCTTGATGCCGTGTGTCCAATCGTAGCGCGACTCGCCGGACATGATCAGGAGGGAACGTCGTGGTAGCAGTATGTGCACCAGCTCATTGCCGCGACGAAAGTCCATGACGACATCAGCTTGAAGAGACAGCGAGAGAATTGGATCCACAAATGCACTATGCGTGTCGACATGTGGTGGTATGCCCTGGCCAGGCTCATACTCATTAACGGTTAATTGATCGGGAGAAAATTTCACTGGGATTTCGGTGCTGCGCAAGCGCTGCCACAAAAAATCGCATGCCCCAGGTATGGGTAGCTCCAATGGTTGTGTAGCATCAACATTATTGCTGCCGTATAGAAATTCATACCCAAAATGCTTAACATGCCTGTGCTTCAATGTGTCCTCCGTGCAGGCAGCGCCAGCGTCATCAATAGCAATTGCCTGCAGCAACATTGCCTCCTCTGCCTCACTGATAAAGTTAGACAGCAACACGAGTCCACTTGGCAATGTTTTTTGCCAGCCATTCTCCTCTATCTCCCGTGGCAATTGCAAGACATAGCTGAGATAGGCGACTGCGCCTAACTGACCAATAGTCACCACATTGTGCATGCCCTCGAACACACGCTGCGCATCCGTCAAGGTGGCACAGCTCAGAAAGCAATAGGATTTCGAAGGCAGCATCAGCACCTGTGACACTTGACCGCCCGTTGCGGCAGCCGAGGAAAGCAGTGCTTCTTCGGTGAGTCCATTGCTGAGGCCAACGTTGAGTATGGCCAGGTTGAGAGTGGGCACGTCACTTGGAGCGACATTGCAGTCGGCTTTTATAATAGCCAAGCAACGTTTTTGTTTTTTCTCTGCCTTCTTGGCTTTGTTTACCTTTCGCTCAACGTGCATTTCGCAAATAGTGCCTAAAAAATGCCAATTTCTCAAAAGTGTGTACACACTATCATTTATGAGTAGCCAAGTACGCAGCTCATCTTATTCGTTAGCACAACAAAGGAAACTATTGTTGGTTTAAGTTTTATATAGAAATGATTACTTTTATTGCGTTCTGCATGGACAGAGAACTAGGGTAATATGATTACAAATATTTGTCTTTAACTGCAAATGCTTTTTAAATCGATGCATATCCACCTTTTTACATTTGTATCTTTTCATAGCTAACTAAAAACTTATTTGTAGGGTTTAAATTCTACCAGACTCTGTCAATCATACTATTGTCCTGTGGCTTCTGATTCATCGTTGTCAACTGCTGATGATAATTTCGCATCTGATTGCTGCGACGCGGTTGTGCCAAATACTCGAACATGCTCTGCAAATGCTGCGACAACATTTTACTCAGATCGCTGGGCATTGGATCAGTCCAAAAGAAATCGTGATTCAGGGCTGTGTCCGCATCAATGCGTTTCTTCGGATCCAGTGTCAGCAGTTTGTCAAGCAAATCGCAGCCAGGTGGATCCTTAACATATGGACGTAGACGCTCCTTGACGCGACGTTTTTGATTTTTTGGCAACTCAATTGATTTGTACAGTTCGAGTTCCTCGACGCCCGGCCAAACGTCTGGCGTAAATGAGCCGCACAGCTGTGAGATGAACGTCAACTGTTGTTGCTCCGTATTGCCCTGCATAATGGGCGAACGGGTCCACATTTCGGCCATGATGCAGCCAGCGCCCCACATATCCACCGGTGGGCCGTAGTTGCGATCACCCAGCAGCAGTTCGGGAGGACGATACCATAAGGTAACCACACGATTTGTATAACGATTCTTACAATCGTTCTTTGGAATGCTAAATGCACGGGCCAATCCAAAGTCTGCCAACTTTAAGATGCCATGTTTTGTGATGAGCACATTAGCCGCCTTCATGTCACGATGCAGAATCTGCAAAAAGAAACCAGACAATAAATAAGCTCAAATTGTGACGCGTTTTAGTCGGAATGCACACCTTGTTGCTGTGTATGTAGTAGAGGCCATTGAGCAATTGCTGCATAACCTTTTTGATCTCACCCAAGCTGAATTTCACATTCATATTGGACAGCAGACCGGCCAGATCATGCTCACAAAAGTCAAACACCAAATAGAATGTTGATCTGTAGCCATTGTGTACGGTCGCTTTCGTACGGCAAATCTCAATCAGGTTGACGACATTCTCGTGCTTCAACAGCTGCAAGATGCGAATCTCGCGCAGAGCCGTAATGGGAAACTGTGAAACAATATTGGTCAACATTGCAACGATGGCGATGGAAGGCTGTTACTTACGCCCTCTTTTTCATTATCCATGAGCACCTTCTTCATGGCAACAAACTTTTTGTTGCTCTTCTTTTCGCGTGCCTTGAACACCTCCCTAGGAATATTAAAGGAATTGCTTAACTATCATAAAAATACATGTCTTGTATGCTTTACCCAAAGGTGCCCTGGCCAATTTTGGCGACTTTCTCATATTTACTGCTCTCGTCACAGTAGGGAAAGTCATAATCCTCTATATACTTCTGCTTCTCCATGAGGGACATTGTGCGCGACGAGGTACCCGAGGGAACGCTCGAGGGCGTTGATGTCTGGGGCAGCATGTGGGACATGTGAGCCATTGTAAAAGGCTCTAAATCGAATTTAATTGTTAAATATCATTTATTTCGCAATTGTTGTAATATCCGGCCACTAAACGCTCACAAAATACAGCCAACAACTGATAAATTCAGCCATCAAGCGTATTGTAGTGTTTTGGTACAGTAGGTACACACTGTTCATTGTCTGCTGGTATTTTCATTTCGTTGGGTGTGTGCACACTGGCCAAGTGATATAACCTAGCGAAGCAGATTGCAGTTGAATGTCCATTAAAGTTGTTATTTATGAATAAATTATTAAATATAGCAAACGCTGTGCCACGCCAATTTGTGCGTGACTATGCGTTTAAGTCAGATCTGAAAATCAAATGGGTGAGACCGGAGAAGATTTCATGCATCAGGCCGGAGAAGAGCGGCGATCTCGCCAAGCTGCCAACCCTGAGTGCCAATGAGTTTCTGCCGGATTACAAGGATTCCAAAGAGCTGGCGAGGTGAGCTTGATAATATTATCGTCCGCAGTTGTTCTTAATTTAATTTGCGTATTTTTCTAGTGCCGATGAAACAGTGCAATCGCTGTTCAAGCTGAGCAACAATCCGAATCATTTGACCACACGCTATTACCGCGATCAAATGATCAAGGAGGTGCAGCGTCATGCCCAGGACTATGGCTCCATGGAGGCGAAATGTACGTACATGTCCCAATATGCAAGAGGCAGATGAAATCCGAATCCCTATATTGGTATCCATGATTGTCTGCTCCCCAATTGAATTTTAGTGGGACTCCAAGATATCTAAGGGGTATCCTTCAGGGCTAAATCGTTCTTTCAAGTCTCTAGTTACCCATAAACTACAATATCAACTTTCTCCCATAACAGTGGCCAAGATGACGGCATTCATACGACGGTATCAGGAGCATATGGAGGCGCATCCACGCGACAAAATGATCAAAGTGCGACTAAAGGAGATGATCGATAAGCGCAAAAAGTTCCTGAAATACCTGAGACGCTGGGATTATCCGCGTTTCGAGTGGATATTGGAGAAACTGGATTTGGTCTATAAGCCACCGCCAGCGTATTTCCATTGGATAACGCGCAAGGAGTCGCTGCAGAAGCTAACCGACATCTACTGCGAGAAGATCAAGGAGGAGCGCCTGGAAGCGTATCACAAAGAGTTGCAGGCACAGCAAATACCCTATCTTGAGGATGCTATCAAGAAGATGTTATTCGTGCGGCAGGAGCAGATCGATTGCGATGTGCCCGTTACTGTGACGGAGCAGCAAATTGAGGATGCGCGATTGGAACTAGCACAACTGAAGCAGCTGCGTGAAGCGGAGGCAGCCGCAACACGCAAGCAATCGGATGAAACTTTCCATTGATCCCATAAGGTCTGCATTGCAATAAAATCGTTGGGTGACTTTCTTAAATAATATGAGTTTATTGATTATTATGTGGTGTGGTGTTTCAATACATGTCATGGGAAATGGCGCAGACTTAGAAAAATAAATAAACATCAGTTATTTTCTTTTCCAACAAGGAAAAGAAGAGAAAAAAAAACAAGACAGTAGCACGCATTCTCCAACGAAGATTGGGCTTAGAAAAAGTCTAGCGACGAGTTTCAGATCGCTTCTTGTCGCGCTTACTGTTGCTGCTGCTGGAACCGTTGCTGCTGCTGGAACTGCTTGAGCTGGTTGTGGATGAGTCACTCGAGCTGCTCGAGCTCGAAGAGGACGACGACGAGTTGGATGATGTGGAGTCGCGTGTGGCTCTTTTACTACTAGCTGTCGCAGCTGGTGGCGGCTTCTCCCTGCTACTGCTGCTGCTGTTGTTGCTGGTGCCATTGTCCTGTTCCTTGCTTTTAACATTGCTTGAGGTCACCTCATTGTCGCCCCACAAATCGTATTTGGACAAATCACCATCGTCGTCCTCGTCATCGTCTTCCTCCTCGTCTCCTTCATTGACACTGCGTCTGGCACGTTTTACTTCATCCTTGCCCCGGACATCCTCATCACTGCGATCGCTGCTGCCGCCGCCACCTCTGTCATTATTTTTACGCTTCTTGCGGCGACCAAACTCATCGTATTCGCTGTCCGAGTCCTGGCGTTCCTTGTACTCCACGACGCCACGATCATTATAGCCGCCGCCAAAGCCTGCAAATGCATTTCCAGAGTCATTATTGAATCGTTGCATATTGGGTGTGCTGTTCTACTTACCTGTGCGTTCCTCAACATCGGTAAACTTTGGAGCATTACACATGTTGCAAGTCTGGCGGCGAGCCCAGTTAACGTTAGCGCATTTGCTGCATTGCCAGTCCTCGGCACTGAACAGGCCACGTGACTTGTCTGCGGCCACTTTGCCAATCTCTGTGCCCAGTTTCTTTTTGCTGGAGCTGCTGCTGCTGCCATTGCCCCGCTCCCGTTCACGATCTCTGTCCCTGTCCAGTTTTTCAGTGGCGCTGCTCTCGCGCTCCCGATTGCATTTATTGCATTGCAAGCGACGTGCAAAGTTCGAATGACGACAACTGCAACACACACATACAATGCATAACCAACACACGCACAACAGCCGCGCGCCAAGAGGCGAGCGGATGGAGGAAGAATAAGAGTAACAAAACAACAATTTATTGCATTTGTCTGTTAGGGGAATTTTTGTGGAGGGGAGGGGGTAAGAGATTTTTGTGCTGAAGAGGGGTGTAGTACTCTCAAATCCTACGATCCTGGATCGTTACGCTGAAGCTCTACGCGCACTCACTCAATATCTGGACAAATCCAATCGCCAGCCGAGACGCTGATGCCGCCGCCGACGACGCTGCCGCCACCACCACCCCCGCTACTGGACATTTTTAAGCTCGTTCTGTTGCCTCTAGTTTTTTCCGGGTCGCTGCTGTGAATTGTCTTGGCAAACGCTCAGCAGTTGCTCAATTGACATTTAAAACATTTTTATACAATTTCTGTATATGAATCTTTTTCCGGTTTCCTTTTTTTTTTTGCAATAAATTTTTGTGGCGTTGCTAGTAGGGTTGAAATGCTAGACAACATGTGGCCAGACAGACGCAAATTGGTGTTGCCATTTAAAGTGTGCCGCCGTCGGAACAGTATGGCAAGGCTACCGGCACAACTAAAAAAAAGCATTTGTTTGTTGCCAATTTATGCTTTCATTCAGATTTGTATGCAAATTCTATTAAATATTAATTTACCATATTTTTTGTTTTATTTTCTTAAGCATATGAAACAAATCTCGCTCGAAAAGAAAACAACCGATTTGGATTTTGTGTTGTTGTCGTTTAATGATTAAAAGTGAAACTAACGCATAACCAGCAGCTTTTGGGAATTTTCGGTGCGCGCCACCAGCAACACACACACACCAATCATGATTCCAGCGCGAGCTCTACTTCTTGCCGCTGCCGATCTTGGCCTTAGCGGTACCACGGACCTTCTTCATCCTGTTGCGGCGCTCCTTGCGCTGCTTGCGCGTCTGCTTCTTCTGCTCGAAGAGACCGTGACGAGCCAAGCGGTATTTGGGCTCGAACTTCTTGGCAAAGTCAAGCGTGTCGTAGATGAGCGCAAAGCCCGTGGAGCGTCCACCGCCAAAGTTTGTACGGAAACCGAAGGCAAACACAACATCGGGAGTCACCTTGTACATGGCAGCGAGTTTCTCGCGAATCTCCGTCTTATTGACCGACGAGAGTCCAGGATGGAGGACATCGCAGACCATTTGTTTCCTGGCAAGCAGACGGTTGGTCATAAACTTGCGGGTGCGGATTGTGGCAGTTGTACCAGTGGACATCTTGACGGAGCTGAAAGAACGTCACAGCGAGCAAATTAGACAAACAGTTGACTGATAATTTCATACACAAACTCGCATGTTGTCACAGTTTACAGGCTGGAGAATATTGTTGTTTTTGTTTTCAACGTAACCTCAATGCGGGTGGCAGCTCCGCTGAGCAATTTGAGACTCCACGTGTGACACGCTGCGCTTGTTACTTGCTATTACACGTTTCAGGCGGCTTGCATTCACAGTTAGCCGGCTTCACTTATTAGCTGCACACTTGAAACGCATTTTGGTTTATATTTTTACAATTATTACCTTTTAAACACTCGAAAAGGTTTTAAACACGTCTGCTGTGCGAACGCGATTCTTTAGAAAGGAAGATGGCCGCCGTCGATTGCTCAAAACTTGGCAGCACTTTTTTCCCAGAGTTGTATTGCCCAAATTATTATCGCTGGTATTGCAACTCTGTCATTGTCGCGCATTCAAAATTTAAAATAGCTGATTAAGAGAGGAAATTAATTAGCTGACTTTGACCCTTTATTAGTTCACTTTGGCTTAATAAATTTTTAACTAATTTCTAATTTATCTTGGCATATTTGGTGTCATTGCGTTTTCTTTGCAACGCATATACGACTCCAAAGTAAGTGGCAACCAGAAGTGCACAAAAGACAGCCGCCAAACCAAAATAAAATATAAACAAATCAAAGAGATGCAAATGATTTGAAGCAATATCGATGCCACGTGTTCTAATTGCCGCACCGCCCTTGTGCCGCACTACATAGTTCACCCAAAACATGGCGTTGGCCAATGCACCCAACGGTCTGTCTCGAAACTCGCTGGAGACCTCCCGTATGGTCAACTGATACGTCTCCTGTGTGATGAGCTCCTCCAGTGCCCAGTTGAGCGATGCCTTACTGAAATTGCTCTGATCCAGCTGAAGGCCAATACCAAGGTTCACAGCCAGCTGCATGTTCTTGCGTTCGTTCTGGAAGATGGGCAATCCCAGCATGGGCACATTACGCATAATGCCCTCCTGAACACTTAGCAGATCCCCGTTCATGATGAAGGCACGAATGCCCGGATGCGCCAGGATATCGATCTGCGGGACTGCATGCTGTATCATTACATTCTTGGGTTGCCCCTCCAGTTTCGAGTCATCGTGGCATGTCCAAATTACACGCTCCTTGCGCGCGCCCAAAAACTCAAGGATCGTCTGCAGCTTTTGCTTGGGCAACTGGCCGCAGAGCTGTTCGTTGCCCAGCTGCATGTAAATGACGCCAGTGCGAGATTCCTCTACATATCGCTTGATATGCCATGGCAGATCGCGGGGAGCACGGATGTGTAGACCGCCAGCAGGTACAATCTGTTGCACCAATGGACGAGGAGTCCACAGGGGTACGTGATTATTTAGCAAGAGCAGCGCCAAATGATTCGCCTGCAAATCGTGCACAGTGGTTGCAACTGCAAAATCAAATTAAAATTTAATTTTTGCTATTTAAATTAAGTAAAATCGATAGGCAGACGATTAAATCGATATTGGTTAGTTGCTGAGCTGCCACCTTTTGCGAAAACACCTTTGCCATTCACAGAGAAATGGCGCCAACGGCAAAAAGGTAAAAACTCACTTTTAAAATGTTTGTGAATCAGTTGATCCTGTGCCGCATAGTGTTCCTTGCCGAAGTGCTTGCGTCGCGTCATACACTCACGTATGCTACTCAAACGCGCTATAAAACCCAGCTCCGGCGTGTAATCCTCAAAGTTAATGGGCGAGCAGGCAACAGGCACTAGCGACTCCTGTACAGCATCCATATAATTGCCAAAATCCGTGCTAACAATGCCAATGGTGGGCTTATTGTGTTTGTAGCCCAGCGCCAGCAGTGCCTCCGTGTAGAAATAGTCCACAATGATGACATCGAAATCGAAGTCAGCGGTGGGCAACTGCAGCAGCGCCTGCAACGATGGCTGTGCCAAAAAGTGATCCATTGCCTGAGCACCAACAGTGGCCAGTGAGCTGCGCAGCCTGCTGTCCGTCAAGCGGCTTAGATCCTCCAGGCTGCCACCAGCTGCACCATGTTTCTGCACTACAGTAGATTGTGGCAAACAAGTTGTATTCGTTTATAATGATTCCTATCAGCTCTCTCACTTACAGTTGCTCCAAAAGTCATATTCCGGGGCCACAAGCGTCTCCGTAATGCGCTCGAAACGCTCTCCGAGTCCATGACTCCCATATACGGTTACCTAGCATGGAATCGACATTGTGTAATTATTGTGCATCTTGGCGAGTGCTATAAATACTCACATTGTGCTCCCTACCCGCCAGCTCGGTGACCACAGTGCGCATCACATTAAAATGACTCTCGCTGGCATGTGGAAAGATGGCAAGGATTTTGGCAGCGCGGCAAGTGTCACTGCCCATCAGCAGGATGAGCAAACAGAGCGAAAGGTGTTTCTAAATAAGACATGTTATTATCAATATATAGTGTTGAATAGAGCGTATTCATTGGTACACATCAGCAGCGACTTCCGCTTATCAATAAAGTATTCATAGCCCGCATGATCTCCATGATCCCCATTTGAAAATTTCCACTTACCATTTTGAGAACAGATAAAGTTTATTCTTTTAGCTGCTAATATTTCAATATTAAAATGCAGCAGCAAAATTTAAAAGCTTTTCCGCTTTTGGTTGCTGCTCTCCAAGCGCCTTGTCTGGTAGCACTGATTGCCAATGAGCAGGCAGTAAAACAAAAAAACATAATCTTTCAAATGCGACAGCGTCCAGAAATTCTATGTTCTGTGGTATTATATGTATGAATGTGTGTGTGCATGTACATATGAGAAGCTGATTGCTGCTGTGTGGAAAACATGTGGGGCACATGAGATTGCTGCCGACATAAACAATACACAATCTACACACAGAGACACAAATGTACGTCTGTTTGTGTGTGTGTGTGAGGGGTACAATTGCACTGACACAGGCAAATTTGTAATGCTTCCACTCGCAGATCCTCTCTCGTTATTAATTGGCTCTCAGCTTGCTCAGTTGCATGTTGTGTGTATGGCAGGGGTTAAAGAAGGCATGTTCAAACAGAAATGCATACATACATATTGCATTACTGGAAATTACTGAATATATTAGCAGAATGCCAAATAATACTTTGCCTGCTACTGAAACTTGTACATTATAATTTGAGAGTGTAATGCTATTAATGCCTTACACCCGCTTAAGGGTTAAGAAAAGAAAATATACACGTTTTCTTATCGGAATACATTGCAATGGGAATGGTCTTATAAGAATAGTGCATTGCTAAAAGTTCTTAATGTTATCTTTATAAAATCAAGGCTGTTGAGCAGCTAAAATTGGCATTGACAAAAAAAGTAAATATGTGCACAAGCAATTGTCGAATCGCTGCTAAAATAAAGAACATGACACGAATTTATGAAAGCGACAGACAGAGACAACTGTGTCAGCTTCTTTGTTGTTTTTTTTCTACAAAGCTCTGCTAGAATCAGTGCATCAAAGCAAAAAAAGAAGGAAACAAAGGGCATATAAAATTAGACATGGAAGCTGTTGACGTTTGTGAAAACCGGTTCGCGTATAAGGGAGACAGTAGAAGTGCCAAGAAAGTCAGTACAAAACAGACAGAGCAAACATACACCCACAAACACATATCCCAAAACCAGTTCAATGAACCGCAGCACAAACAGTAAAATTGAAAACAAAAAAATTGATTTTTGTTTATCACATAGTTTATTATATTGAATTTCTAAATGTTACAATTTGAGAATAATTGAGCAGTATATTGGCTTGCTTAGACGATAAAATGGATTACAAATTTAGACTTATGTTTCAATTAGATTTAAATGCAAACTCAACATTTGAGAGTTGAGAAAAATCGATTGGTGGCCACACAAAATGGTTCGATGTACTCTAGATTCTAGTCTTTTATGATAGTATTTAATTCCATTGATTATGTTTAAAATGACGCTATTAAAATTTGCAAAATGCAAAAGCTAATTAGTTATTAGTTATGTCTCCCTGCCTGCCTTCTGCTTGGATTTCCCTCTTAATCGGTAGCATCCGTCTTGGAAACGGCAAAGGGTTCGGCAACGGCGATGGTGCCGCTGTCTGCAATCACCACATCCTTGACGGGACGATCACGGGCATCGGTGGCGCCCGATTCGATTGTGCGCACCACATCCATGCCGGAGAGGATTTTGCCAAAGACAACGTGACGGCCATCCAGCCAGCTGGTCTGCTTGGTGGTAATGAAGAATTGTGAGCCATTGGTGTCCTTGCCAGCATTGGCCATGCTCAGCCAGCCGGCGCCATAATGCTTCAGCTTGAAATTCTCATCCTCGAAGCGTTCACCGTAAATGGAGCGTCCGCCGGTGCCGTCACCCTTGGTGAAATCGCCGCCCTGGATCATAAAGTCCTTGATAATGCGATGGAACTTGCTGCCCTTGTAGCTATTTTTATATGTGCAATTAGAGAGAGTAGAATTGACAATTGTTAAATTAGAGTTAAATCAAACGTAAACACATCAATTGGACACACAATAATTCTGATAGTTGCTCGTCGCTTTGTTAACTAATTCTCACTAAAATGCCACGTAATTGATAGCAACTACTACTGCTCTAACCTATAAATGTCTACGTGTATGCATGTGTGTGTGGTTGTGTGTGTGTGTGTGTGTAGGCCAATTAACGGTGCATAAGGGTTATTAACACTTACCCCTCGCCCTGTGGCTTCTCAGCCAATTCCTTGAAGTTCCTCACAGTCTTCTCCACGGTTTTGCCAAACAAACCGATCTCAATGCGGCCAGCAGGTTCACCGCCAATGGTGATGTCAAAGAAAACCTACGCAGAGCATAACAAAATACACGTATCAAAATATATATTTTGTCAAAAAGAACAGCGCATTTGCTGGTATTTGTGTATATACACTAAAATGACGCAGGTACACATACAACCACACGCATACATGCATGCATGTGTGTATGTGTATATGTGTGTGTGTGTTTATAGGGATGTTGCTTACCTTGTCGGTCACTTTGGGTCCTTTGCTTTCATCAGCAACCACAATGCCGGCCGCAATGGCGACCAGGCACAAAGCAAGTTGGAACTTCATTTTGTTCGACTCTTTTGACAATACTTGCACCTGCTACTATAACCGTACTGCTCGACAGCGAGAAATAGAATGAGAGACGCCGACATGATAGTCTGCTTCTTATTTTTGTAGATGGCTCAGACTATCGATGTTGATATATCGAAACTATTGTTTTGCAAAATTGTGAATAAACTTACGGTGTTGTAAAAGTAAATAACATTTTCGATATAATTACATCAAATATCGATGACGAGTGCGGCAAACTTATTGGTTATTTGAAACTTTAATAAAATTAAGATTAGATTAGTAACTATCATAAAATAATGGTAATATCGCAATCAAAATCGGGTTTGCGTACAAGTTCACTTTTATTTAATACGCACAAAATAATCTTATCGTGAGATATCAACTGTTTTGAATTTGATTTAGCTTGCAATTCCAAATTTGAGATTTTGATTAGAAATTCAACTTTATATTCATACAAGTACCTGAAAAGCACACCGAAATTGTGCGTTTTTTATGCAGGACTCTTAAATGAAAACCCCTGAAACTGAGTATTTATATTTTCTTTTGTAAACAGTTGTACATTAACTTTTAACATATATGCTTGTGTATTTCTATACGATTATTTGTAAACAGATTCTGCAGTTTATATAATTAATAGAGGTTAACATATAAAGAAATACATATCCGACCTCTAATCTTCAAAATGCTGGAATTGAGTATGAATTGTGGAGTATGGAGGTGGTATATCTATACGTATGTATTTTAAAGGCGATCACTAAATAGCTGGGAATATATAATTAGCACAATAAATTAGAAATGAGCTTCAGCAAATTGTAAGACCTATCACATAGAGATAAACACTACAACTAAAGCTATTTACAGAAAATACAATCCTATTGTCGTAGATATAAGCTACACAAATATTTATATATATTAATATCAGCTTAATTGTACGTAAAATTGCAAATCAGGATCAGCTCTTAAAGTAAAACAAATTAGGAAAAATATATGTATGCATAAGCATATAAATATATATATATATATACATATATATTTATTTGTTGTGCGAAATACTCATATCAGCTACAACTACATACAATCAATATATAAATATATGTATATATATATCTATATATTTATTATATGTCACTATAGATTAAAGAACGATTCGAAACGAACTCGTGAACAGCCAAATTTGGATTTGCATTGCAGTGAGCAATAATTCAATTTGCGGAAGCGCGTTTTTGAAAAGCGTTCTCCCAACCGATGTGCGACTTTAATCACTGCTGTTGATCAGAGATTCCTGCTGCTCATCATCGGTGACTCTATTGACATTATGCGATTATTAGTATTTAATTAATGATTATGGTATGTGATATAACTTACCTCACAATGCTTGGCTTATGGCAGCCACAGACTTTTCTGTAAACCACTTTGAAGAGCTTCATAAGTGGATCTGAATCATCGTTGCGCATGAGCAGCACAACCAGCAGCAATGACAAAATTAATGCCATGGAACCCATTCCATACATGGGTGTATACGGCTTGTGCTTGAGCAGCACATCGACGGCAATCGTCAGCGGTAACTGCAGCGACAGGCTCAGCGTGCCAATCAGCGACGAGGTGAGGAAACAGCCCCACAGCCACAGAGCCACGGCCAGCACGGTGCACATGAAGCCATTTAGAAAGAGCAGACCAAACTGACCCTGGCTGGGCAACTCAAACGTTTCGATTCTGGTGAAATGCAGTATAAAGAATAGGGGCCACAACAGGAACAGATTCCAGAGACCAACAAAGCCTTCCAGATTTGCAAAATAAAAGCGTTTTAATAAAGATAAGCAGAAAAAAGATTAGATATATTTACCTAAGAAGAGTGGAATGTCGACTTTCTCCTCGGTATCGCTTTTTCGCTTGACAAACACCAAATACGAGGCATAGAAGAAGGCGCTGAACAAGGCCAAAAGCACGCCGCGCGTCATCTTGGAATCATGCAAATCATTTGTAGAGATGACCACAACGCCACCAATGTTCATGGTGACAGCGATTACTTTCGTTATGGTCAATTTATCGCCCATGGCCGATGGAAAAATGGCAGCCAACAAAAGCGTAAATACTGTGCCAGAAGTTGATCTGTGAATGCATCGTGTTATTTTTATATTTAATATTCATGAAGGTTATGCGGACTCTTACCTGATGAGCGTTATCATCGGCTCCTCGTCCATGTCCAGCGCCAAGTGCGAAAAGTAATTGGCTACCAGCCAAAGCAAGCAAAATTGCAGAGCCGTTTTGGCCGTCTTGTGATGTGTCTTCTGGCGCCTAATTCGCATGCTGGCTGCATAGGAGAGGCGTGCCATCAGCGCATCTGTCGCTTCATGTGCCGACATCTCGCGCACCTCGGCCATCTTGCAAAAGCGCACGCTGCGCACACTGGAATCATCGCTTTCCGCACCGGACAGTACGCCGGGAATGCTGCCCGGATTGGCCACGCGTATGGGCACAAAGGTGGAGTCACCCTGCAAACCAAAAAGGTTCATTAATCATCATTTCAATTGTTGTGCAGGCAGAGACCCACCAGGGCAGCTTGATTCGAGTAATAGTTCTCCTCATCAGCATGCTGTTCCATCATCTAAAAGTCAGACGGAATATATAAATATAAGTCATGTGGTCAAGTTATTTATATTTGAGATTATACAAACCGCATAGTTGCCATTTTGACGATCGCAGGACTCCTTCCACGGCGCAATAATGCCAATAATAAGCAAATAGATGCTAAACATGGATGTATTGAAGTATGTGTAAAAGAAGGGCTTGTCGTATCGATCATCCTCATAGAGATACTGTTGCCGATTGGGGAGAGAAATAAGCAAAATTAAAATATTGACTGCATATCAGTTAATTTAAGACTTACCTTGGTCAGTTCGCTGGAGGAGACCCAGAGGAGGTTGACTAGCAACAATATGGCCAAGCCCAGCAGCAGCTTCTGTGTGCGCCCAAGCATGGTCTATTGTTTATAAACACTCTTTCCCCGCTTAAATCTTCTTTTTGTTCTTTCTCTTTTATTTCTCAGTCTTGTGCGTTTAATTATTATTTACGCTTGTGCCGCCAACTTTTCTGTATCATTTTCGACACGTCGTCGTCTGTGGAATGAGTTTGGGGTTTTTCAATTTGGGGGCGCAACCAGGCGCTTAGATTAAATTATCCCGGGCTGGGTTCATTGCTGTAAAATGTCAAAGGTCAACAGCAAATTAAATAGCATCGCTGGCTTTATTCTATTGATTTTTGTAGTTCATTTGTTGTTAAACGCTAACAAATTGCATTGATCAAGCTTGATTTGCTTATTGTGCCACAATTTGATTAACAGTCAAATCAGCCAATTAGCATCTGGTCAAGAAGCTCATTTAACAACTTCTGAATCGGAGCCTGTTGTGGGCGTTGCGGGGTGTGTGTGTTAATCATTAGCAATAAAAATGAGTGTGTGACCGATAATGAAACACTTGTGGCAACTGATAACAAGTATAGCCAATGGTTATATTAAAATGTATTATTTAAATGCGAAACAGCTGTCAAAGTTGAGCAACTGAGAAGTTCAGTTACATTTGATGTGACAAACAAACAACAACAACATTTAACACACGCACACGCAAACAGACAACAATGTACAAAATCAATAAACACTCAAATGTGAACAGCAACAAGTTTTTTGTTACGCACCTGGAAACCAAACCATTCGAAAAAGCACATCAAAAGCCAAACATTTCAATATATGCAAATTTTATTATTTTTTAGACTGTTTTTCCTGGCTATTTTAGCCTTTTTCAAGCTATTCTTGGCTGCTGCTTTACCAAGTAGGCGGCTGCTGCTGTATTCTATTATTGTGCTAATTGGCTATTGGCTAATACCAAATTTGTGTTTGCTCGTTAGTTATTGCTAATAATTAATAATCCAGGTTTTATGGCGAGTACATAATACTGTTTCTGTTCGATTTGCTCAGATATAAGCGCAGACACATATACGCAACAACAAAAAAAACAATACAGCTGCTTGGCTACCGATAACACTTGCAGCGGTAATCGATTTTCGCAACCCTGTGAGTTCTGAGACTGCCAACTTGCTGTCAAACGGTTACGATAGGCACTTGGCTCGCCTATCGCGATGAGTGGGGCGCGAAATTTAAATGTGTGTGTGTTGTGTGTTTGGTATGTGGGAATGCTTGTCAATCAATTAAATTACCTTGTTTTACCTGTAATGCAATGAAATGTTGACGAATTACTTCTCTACGCGCACAATTTAATGCAAAGCCCTTAAGTCATACGAACAGCAAAAACGTGGCAATGCCTGTAACTGATATCTATATAAAGTTGTTACTTCAGATTTACACCAGAGTTAAAGACAAAGAAATAGCACTCGCCTCTTGCCTTGTGCCGCTGGCACGCAACCAACCACAAACAGACTGAAAGACAGACAGACGGGGGAGACAACCACAACGCCAAACTCGGCACAGTTTCACTTTCATCACTTCAAACCCGATGAAGCACCTCATTTTATGTGTTATTTATCTACTGATTGGATGATGATAAAACGCCAGCAGACACATCGCGAGAGGGAGTGGGTGGGGGATACGTAAAGTAGCCCCCGTTGTTGTTGCTTTGTTGTTTGGGGCGTACTTTGCCACGTCTATTAAAAGACAACAAAAAATAAGCGTATAAATGCCGCATAAAACAATACAAAGAATAATAGGGTGACATTTTTCATTCCACCTACCCCTCGAGACCACAAGCAGACCAGGCCAGGCCCGAACCACGCCCGCTATGAGCACAATTTGCCTGCCCCGCACCGCGCACCCCGCACCACCTCCCTCAAATTGTCAGGGCAGGCAGCCACTCAGTCGGCGACACCTGTCAAACTGCTTGGCGCGTATGTGCGTAGGCATAAAATAAATAAATAAAAAATCGACAGCACGCAAAAGAAAGGAGCTTCTCCAGCGAGGAGCGAGGAGTGAGCAGTTCTCAAGATGATGATGATGACATATGTACATACACACACACACAAACATACTCACACACTCAGCACGTGGATATGTCTCATACACAGTGGGTGCTTCGGGTACAAAAAAAAATAAAATCAACCAAGGAAAATAATATTATGTCGACCCATTGAAACGAGCATGATGTAATTTTCTTTTCCGTTAAGTTTCATTTGCTTTTTCCTACAAAAATGAAAGTAGCCTTCCGTCATTGACAGGATTCGTGGCTGGACGCGGGGAGTCGCAAGTCATGTTGGGGGGTGTCCCAGTGCCGGGGGCACGTGTACTCAACTGTAATGAAAATTGCTCTTTAAAGCAAACAGAAAGCGATCAGGTGTGGCATATCTTGTAATTGCCTCATGACAATTGCTTAGTAAAACGGTTTGCAGTGCGTCTTATTTATATAGGAGAGTCTTAAATCGCTTTGGAAAACTTACTTGCTATGTTTCTGCTTACTAAAAACACTTTATTTTATTACAAGCTGCCACAAATCTAAAAATTGCAAATGACGTTGATTGTGATTGCTTTAAAATCGCTCAAGGATCGTTTTGTTGTTACTTTTGCATCGCTCTCTCTCTCTCTGTCTCTGTCTCTGTCTCTGTCTCTTCTTTGTCTCTGTTCGACTCGCCACAAGCAGTAATCAAAACGGTTAAGCAGTGCCATTAAACCGGTTATCAGCGCACTGCTTAATTGCCAGTCACTCCATTTCTCTGGCAATCTGGCAATTAATGCGTTTAAAGTTGCGCCCAAGGCCACAAATATGTCAGTGTGTGTGCGTCTATGTATATATACATACAAAAGAAATACACTGAAACACACCAAATGACATAATTTGTGATTCAATTATGTTGAAGTTTTGGCCGCATATTACATAAGCAGATTACAGCGCTGATAACAAAGCATTAAACTCATTAGGCGCAACGCACTCAAACAAATGCCATATATATTATACATATATATAAATATATATATGTGTGTGTGTGTGTGTTTGGTTACAGGAAGAGAGGGAAAGAGGAAGAGGTCATGTCAGGCCGTGCCCATTAAATGAACTTATCAATACAGCACAACACAACACAACACACCAAACAACTGTGATCCACCAAAACGCTCCACACCCTAATAAAAAGTCCTTTAAATAAAAAACAAAAACCGAACACAAGAGGAGCAAGTAAAATTCGACAATAAAGGCAAACAGAACATAAATTGAAGCAAGCCGCGCCAAATATCAACAACACACAACACACAACGCTTATCCAGTCAAAGCGACAAATACATACAGACACACAGCCACAGAGAAACACACACACACACACACATACATGTACACACTGTACATAAAATACTATATCGCATATCAAGGAAAATCACAACGAATGACCGCCAAAAATTAAATGTCCCCAGCGGACACAGCCAACAACAAAAGCAAGCAAAAAGAGAGCAGAAAAAAAAAAAATGGAAAGGAAAAGCAAGCAAAAAAGGGGAATGGTTGAGGGGGTGCATTTTGGTTTTTTTGTGTGAATGGCTGTGAGAGTGACTGACAGCGCAAAGCCAACAAGAAGGAGACGTGGCAAGCGGAGAATGAGAACGACGATGGGATTGAGAATGAGCAAGAGCCAAATGAAAAATGATTGACTTTTATGGCGTAGCGCATATTCGGTCTTTAACATAATATTTGTCATAAAAGTGGGCGCTGTCGGCAGCTGAGGTTGCACGGAGAGCAACAGCGAGAGAGAGAGAGAGCGGGATGGGGAGAGAGAGAGAGAGAGAGGGTAACATTGTCATAAAAAAATTTTGCTAAATGTTGTCGCCGGCACAGAGCAAAAGCTTCCGCCAAAAGCGACAAGAATGGATGAAAAAAAGTTCATGCAGTTCACAAATTTTACACACACACAGAGAGAGAGAGAGAGAGAGAGGATGTGCGTTAGTGTGTGTGTGTGCCTGAGGAGGTAGGGTATCCGGGGCAGCACACACATTTCCGGTTAAAATAATAATGCAGGCCTCCCTAACAAAAGCAATAATTATGGCAAACGAGTTTGCCACGCCTAAAGCCTTACGCCCTTTTTTGTGGCACCCGTTTGCCAGCTTCTGACATGAGCCTTAACCTACAAAGATGTCCTCCACACGCACACACACACACACACGCAAACACATACATATATATATATAGTTAGAGAGACATCGGCACGCTGTCATATACAAGCAACAAAGCAATCGAAACTGCCACCAAACCCCAACCCACCCCAAACCATCCTTGCCCCACCTGACTTGCTTCCCAGCAGAAGCGACCATTGTTGGCCAGCCATTCAGCTACCAAGTGTGTGTCCTGGTGTGTGAGTGTGTAGGTGTGTGTTGCTGTGTGTATTTGCAGGAAATTTCGTTTTATGCGCGAGACAAATCGCACCTTATTATGTGCGCGCATGTGTGTGTGCGTGTGTGTATTTTGTGTGTGTGTGTGTGTGTGTGCTGTGGGTGTTGTGTGCGTTTCGACTTTTCGCCGCGCCATTATCCACACTCGTGCAGGCCAAGCTATATCTATGGCTTTATCACCCAACTCACACACACAAACACAGATAAATTTACATTTTACGTGCAGCAGCATACACATATGTGTGTGTGTGAGTGTGTGTCTGTTGCCAACGAATGCGCTATGTTGTTAAGCATAAAGTCGCTGCATACTTTTTAGACAAACTAAACCAAAGCAAGCGAACGTATCTAAAATATACACATACGCACGCACACACATATATACATATGTATTTCCTGAAAATAACTTAATCTATTGCTGTGCAGGTGTGACCAGATCTAAACATCATCTCAGTTCTCTGTGGTTTTCCTTTTTTTACATTTCTTTCTACTAGTCTACTATCACTGACGTTAAACATATGCCAAAGTCTAAACCGATTAGATTAGGTGGATGCATAGTTATTCTTATAACATTGGAATTCAGAAAAATGTGCAATGCTAATGTGGAAAGTAAGAATTGTGGTGCTTGAAATCAACTTCCTGCTGTTCTTCACTTAGATAAAGCTAGGAATGTTAGTGATCTCCAGACTGGATAACTCTGACAAGCTAACGCGGTGACAGAGAGAATTATAATTGAAACTTTTTCCCTTGACTCCTCTGAGTCTATTCAAAAAATAGAAATTAGAAACTAAAGTAGGCCACAAAAATGTGACTTGAAAGCAAACTCGATTATTCAAATTTATTTTCATTTAAAACTTTTATGAAATACGGATCAGTGTTGATAGATCCTCATACGTTGTGGGGCCTTATTTGGTATACCCTAATTTGACTTAGTTTTATAAAAGGCAAACATTTTTGGTGAAGATCAGCTGCTTGCAATAAATTTGCTGCTCAACATCATTATTATCATGTCGAGCGTCTTCTGTTGGTCAGCGACAGAAGGGGTTTAAATAACTAGCCAAGTTTGTGTAGCGAACGGCAGCAGCAATATTTGTGGGTCAATGCATAGAGCCACAAACTGTTTCTCCGCTGTCCGCATTTGGTTTGTGTACGCTGCGTCATCATCGATAAATGCTGAGCATTAGTTTAGTTTTCTGGCTTGAGCCTTCCAGCAACAGCAGCAGGCGTAGCAGCAGCAGCAGCAGCATTCCAAGAGCTTTAATTCCACCTACAGTAAGCGTCGCTGCTAAGGCGACGCCCGCGAGAGCGGCAGAGCGACGGTCTGCCTGCCCAGCGGCAGATGTTGATTCCCTTTTGGGGGCCACCCAACATATCTATCCCTATCTCTCTCTCTCTTGCTCTCCCTCTCTCTCTCTCTCTCTCTCTCTCTAGCTAGCTGCTCTCCACTGGTTCTTACGTTTCGTTTGGGTGTGTTTTTTTTGTTGCTAGCAGCTTTGAACCCAAAACACAGAGAGCGGCATTGTTTGCTTTGCTTTTGGGCCTCCCTTTGCTGGTCCCCTTTACCTATGTGCTTCTCATCTGTGCATCCGCCTGCCGCGTGACTTGCTAGCGAGTGTGAGTGCGAGAGTGTGAGTGCGAGTGAGTGAGCATGTGCATCTGTCTGTGAGTGCATGTGTGTGTGTGTGTGTGTGCTGTGCGTGTGTCTGAGCACCACATTAACGTTATTTGTGCGCGAATTTTCATTCACAAAACTTGAGTTGCCTTTGCCTGCCTCCTTTTTTTTATTTGCTTGGTAGGTGCTGTTTGTTGTTGTTGTTGCTGTTGTGTTACTGTGCGTGCAAAAAGAGCAGAAACCTTTGCCCACCCGCCTACCCGCCTGCCTGCCTGCCACTTGGCTGTCAGCAAAACTGCGCAAAATCCTTGCCGCTTCCTTTCGTTGCCCAGTTTCGTATCAGCAGCAGCGTTGGCGGCGTCCTTGTAACGCTTATCTACCAAGAACGTCTGTGCGGCAAGGTAGACATTGATTTCGATTACGATTACGATTACGATAACCGATTGACATGCTTAACTTGCAAAACTGCTTGCTGTCAATTGTTATGATGCTGCCGCTGCCGCTGCTGCTGCTGCTGATTGCTGTCTGTTGTTGACATTTTGCTTTTGAGCAGCCTTCTCGTTCGTTATTGCTGTTATTTACGCACAGTATGCTGATCAATGCAAACAATGCAAATCATTTGCATTTGAAAATGTGTATTAAAAAAGGTATGTAAACAACTGCTAAGGCGTGAATATAGCAACAATTAGCTGCTGGTAATTGACGTTTGACAAATACACTTGACATTTGCAAAAGCTTATGATCTGCATACAGAGCTTAAGCACGTACTCACTGGCGAAAATACTCTTCAACGGCTAATAGAATTTCTCAGAATTGAGCTGCCATCTTTGCTGCAGTTGTTGTAGCTGTTAGAAGTAGTAGTATTGTTATTTGTGCTGTCATTTTTGGTTTTGTTTTCCAATTTTTCTCACGCACACACACGCACAAACACTCATACAAACATTCACACACTCTCTCAATAACTGGCTCGCCGCTCTTCGCAAAATTTCTACTTCAGGGTTATTTTGTTTCTTATCAATTTCTGCACACATACATTTAAGGGTGTGTGTGGGTATGTGTGTGAGTGTGTGTGTGTGTGCCCGCATAAGTTTGACACATTCATATCCATTCATTGTGCGTGTGTATGTAAGTGTGTATGTGTCTCCTTTGACGCTGGCCAAGCAGCACTGCCAGCTGCTCATCCTCTGCCACTGCCTCTGTCGCTGCCTCTGCCACTGCCAAGGAGCATATCTTGGCACTTTCACTCTCCTTGCTGATGATGTCCTTGCCTGGTTGCGTGGTTCGTCGGTTTGTTGGTTGCATGTGTCACAGTTATTGATTGGAATGCGCATAAATTGAAGCAAAATGGTTTCCCAGCCAAATTATGTGGGATTCCTTCTTTTCAGCGTCCCTTTTTTCCTTCTTGTATTTTTTTTGCTTCCTGTTTTTAAGTTTTTCTCCTACTTTGTTTTGTGTGTGTGTGTGTTTTTGTTGTTGTTTTTTTTTTTTGTTGTTCTCCTTTGCCCTTTGTCTGTCGCCTCGTTCACTTTTACTTTTACTGTTTCTTATCCTTATCAGCATCGGGTGTGGTCAGGACATTGGACATGAAGCTGGGGACGGGGACTGTTTTGTGTCAAGCGAAAATCCACTAGCAACTGGCTTTCGAAGAGAAAATCTCTGTAAATCCCAACGTTCTGAATTCTAATCAGTGCTTTCCATAAAACATAAACTTATTGAAATTAAACCAATTTGTTTGGGCAACGGGCGTTGGGATCAGAAACATTCCCTTTTTATGAATTGGTTTTCCCAATGTTTATTGCTCTTACAAATATATTGTAGTTTATAATCATTTGATTGTTGTATTGCTGAGTATATTTCTTTAATTTTATATATACTTGTGAAACAGATCTGTGTTATTTAAATCCCTTATTAATTTTTTGTTTCCTTTCTTTTGTGGATCTTTAAGTAGATTAAAATTATAAAATGATAACAGTTTTAAAAATACTAATACGTTTGTATGGCTTATAAAATCTACCAAGGTCTTAAATAAATAATAAAAGAAATAAAGAAATATATAAATATATTTGGAACATCTTGAAATTTGTAGAAGCTGGATGTGGCCCATTCGACATGTGGCACAGTTACTTAGGTTAATTAACAAAGCTTAATAATTCAAGAGGAATCTCATTCAGCATCGGATTCCGTTTCAGTTTCATCAGTTTGGGAATCAGCTGTCTGTTCTTTGGCTGTTGAAGGTCGCGTGGCCTTGGATTGTTTGTCGCAAGTTCGTTGATATCAGCTGAAACTGTCGACTGAGTTCCATGGCCGACTTTTCTGTTTGAATCCTGCCGTTAGTTTCCTGCCTAACAACTTTGACAGCTTAAAGTTGCGCTCAAAGTTATGCTACGACATTTTCAATTAGAATTAAAGCAAGAGGGAGACAGATAGAACTGTTATTCTCTCCTCATCGAACGAGCTCATTTGGAACTGTCAACTGCAACGGATTCACATTGGCTGGATGCCTTTTGTAAGCTGCAAAGCAAAACTAAAGCACGTTGAGTGGGATTAAACGATATTATAGGGTATTAGACATTTAGGCCAAGTGAGACAAAACGCCGTAACGAAACGCGCCAAGCATGCAACGCACACACACACACACACACTCAGAGAGAGACATAAAACCAAAGAGAAGCAACAGCAAAAGCAGAACCGAAAGCAAAAGCAAAAACCCAAGTCATAGCAAAGAACGTAATCCGAGTCGAGTGTCGAGTTGATTCGATTCGAGTCAAGTGGAGACAGCGCCAACGCACTTTGAGTGAGTTAAGGTTTAGGCATTGTCGCTGGCGCTGCCTCTGCCACTGTCGCTGCTAACGCTGGCTTTGGCGTCGCTGTCATTAGTGATTAAGTGCCCTGCAGCAAGTAATTTTTCTTGCTTCATCTCAACATAGCGACACACACACACGCATGCACGCAACTGTGTAGCTTCAGCTGTTAGGCTGTTCGAAGCTGTTACTTAACAGCACTGGAAACATTTTATTCGAAACTGTCACAAAAACCGAGAGAGCAACAGCGAGCGCTATGGCGAGAGAGAGCGAGGGAGAGAGAGTGAAAGAGCGACGTAATCAGCACCTCTCTCTTGTTCATCTGGATGTAAGCGCTGAGCGTGGCGCCGCCGTTCGTGTTTGCCCCAATGGGCAGCTCGGGACATTGGCATATTCCAGTTAAGCGCCATCTGCAATTTGTGGCACAGTCAGTGCCGTTTGGGGCCATCAGCAAGAAGCAGGATTGTAACGGTATATCCTGCTACGTCGCGCAACTGTTTGTCCACAGAGTCAAGCAGCAAAGAACCAACAAAAAAAAAGAAAAAGAAAAAAGCAAGCAAAAAATATACAAATGAAAAAAAAAAAGAAACCAAACATAATTATTAAAAAAAGAAAGAAAAAAATTGTATCAAATATCTCTTAGCACACAATGTAAATGCAAAAGAAATATAGAAATTAATTGAAATAAATAAAAATAAACCAGCGAGAGGCCAACAAATGTGAAAAGTTGCGAATCAAAAACGAGCGAACGTCCATTGAGTTATCGTTATCGTTATCGTCATTCTCAAAAAATTAAGAGTTATTGCGAATGAAACGCGGTGCCAATTTTACAATTTTTGTTGGTGTTCAACTAAAAAAAATCTACGAAGCATAACGCTCAAAAAAGGCACTGCCTACAACGCCCCCAAAAGCAGCAGCTTCCCCCACCCTTCCGCCACAGTCAAAGCCTCCGCCCACGCGGCCGTTACGGCAGTTGATGCTGCGCTCTTGGAAGAAATACCCACACATTCATACGCACAATGAAACACATACCCCCACACACACACACACACACGCGAGCAGATACATTGTAATTATGTACACACGGCTGCTTAGGCGTTTGTTATATTAGTTTTGTACGTAACGTAAGAGAGCATTACGTTTACGTATGTTTATGTGTGTATATTGCCTCGATAGATCGCGATCGATAGAAACGATAATAGTGAGACATCGACTGAGCACCACATAAATCCTGAAAATGTTGTATGCCAAGTGTTATATAATATGTGAAAATAAACTCTTGACACTAGAGCCACAAAAGTGTGACCACGTTGCATAAACAAAAGCCCTGTAGAAAATTGCAGGAAAATCTACAAGGAAAAGTTCGTTTGCGAATAGTTTTTGTGCTATGCTCCGGGCTTATATAAGCAGCCCCCATACAGAAACAGCAGAAACCCGAAGTACCACACACACACACATACACAGACGCATAATCGCACAAAAAAAAGAGAAAATACCTCTACATATACATATGCATATGTATGAGTGTGTATATGTGCGTGTGTGTGCGCAGTGTCAACGCAGCAGCAAATAAAACAAAAGTGAAAGTTAACAAATACACACGCACAGTGTGACCGAATAGGAGCCCATTCAAATTCAGCTTCCCCACTCGACTACTTATGATGATTATTATTATGATAATAATAATAACTTTTTTTGGTTGTTGAAAAGCGCAGCATCTTTTGTCACACGCACGCAACAAAAAGCAAAGTACAAATTAAGAGAAAATACAGCAAAACAAAAAAAGAAGGTTTCGCCTGAAAGTATGCTGCGCTTATTGTTGGACAATCAGCAGCAGCAGCATCAGCTAACACCAATACACTGCCATTCACAAAAAAAAAAAAATTCACATGCAGGCGCCGCAGTCGCCGTCGTCTTTGGCTCTGCCATAACATCTACATAAATACATATGTACGTATACGTATTCGTACTTACAGTTACCACCAACACTAGCACGCACATTGACAAAGAAGACGGCGACTACTTCATGATGCTACAAAAGGCACGCCGAGTGCTTGCCTGGCTGCCCTAAGTAACTACTCACATACATACAAACACAAACACACATACATACTGACATACATACATATACAGCGCTGCTGTTCACCACCCACAGGCGACTCGGCCGCTGTTTTGTGTTTGCAGCAATAAAAACAACAACATGCAGCAGGCTGGCTGCTGCGAATTATATAAATTTCTTTGGCCTGTGCGTGTGTCTCTCAATACGTGTAAATGTGTCTGTGTGTGTGTGTGCGTGTACTAGGGACGTTTTTTCGGCGTTCTTCTTTGTGCGGTGGCTGCTGCTGCTGCGGCTGCTTCGTTTGACTTCGTGCTCGTCATGTGCTGCTTCCATTCTACATTTGCCCTCACACTCCCACTCTCTTTCTATCTCTCTTTCACGCTCTTCCTCCTGAGTTCGTCTCTCGCTCACACTTTCGCTTATTGGCTCGCTTGAAGCTCGCTGCTGTGTCACTTGCACACATTGCTTTTGTTTTTTGCGTGGACAAATGCAAAGCAGCAGACAATGCAAAATGCAAATGCAAAATGCTAAGTTGTTGTCATAAATTTCAGTCATCCAAATTGCGTTTTGTAAGCTGTGCAAAGCGCATAACGCATGTAACGGCATTTCAAATGCAAATCAAATGCAAAGCACTGCTGTAGGTTGCCAAAAAAAAAAAAAAAACGAAAAAGAGAGCGCGCAGCTGAGTTTGGAGCGTGGGCGCACAAAATTGTACGTTGCGTTGGCGTTTTGGCCAGAGAGAGAGAGAGAGAGCGAGAGAAAGAGAGAGCGTCAGAGAGTGAATTGTGGAAGTGGAAGTGAATATGAGAGAGACGAAGAGAGCGCGTTAAAACCGAAAATCTCGTTTCGAAAAGCGCAAAGCGCTGCGGCAACCTTAACAGTCTTTTGTTTTTCAAAATTATAATTAAAAAAATAAAAAGTAAAATTCAAAGCAGAATAAAGCACCCATTAACCAATTAATAATAATTAATAATGAATTAAGAATGAATAATAATAATAATAATAATTACAGTCCAGCCAAAATTTGCTGCTATGTGACCTTCGCGAGAGGCAGTAAGTCCAAAAAGAATGCAAGAACAACAACAACAGCAGCAGCAAAAGCAGCAGCAGCAGCAGCAGCAAAACAAGAAAAAACACATACGACACACAAATTTCAATTTAAATTTCAAGGTTAATGTGCAGCAGTGTCGCAATAACATCAACAAAAACAACAACAACTGCAACCACAGCAACAACTGCAACAACAACATAACAGCGGCCCCAACAACAACAGCAAAAGCGAAAATTGCATTAAAATAATTAATAAGTGTTGCTGATGGCAAACGAAAGATAAAAAATGTTTTGTGTTATCGAAATCAGTGGCAATTAAATCGTTAATCGGCCGCCAGCCTTAACAGTCGGGACTTTCGTTAAGTTACGTTACGTTGCGTTGCGTTACGTTTGTTTTTTTGCTCCCAGTTTCTTTTAACTCGTCATAGTTCAACTTCCGTTTGCATTTACATCCTAACGTTACTGCCCCTTCCACCTCCCCCCCTCTCACTCACTGAGGCTGCCATGTCACGCTGCGACGCTTCGCAGCGCCAACAACAACAACTGCAACAGAAACAGCAACATCAAATTGCAGTGCAAGGTAATTGACAGCAGCAGCAGCAGGTGCAGCCGCTTGAATATAGTGTGCGCCATTATACAGAATTGTAGCACGTAATTCATGCCGCTAGCCGTCGAGCGCAGAGTTGAGCCGAGCAGTTGCCAGGATACGGAAACGGTAACGCTTGGAGCCGCCTTCCAGGCAGCACCACCGAAGCAAAAAGCGACAGCAACAGCAGCAGCAGCAGCAGCAGCTGGGGCAGCTGAAGTGGGAGATCGAAACGACACACAGGATATATTAATGATGATGATGGGGCCATGAGCCCATCATTTGTCGCATTGAATTGGAGTCGCAAGCGCGTCTCAAGCGGGCCTGCACCATGCTAGCACCGCCGAACCCGAGGTCAATATGCGGCCAGGACCCGGGCTGGTCGTGATGGCGCTTGCGTTTATTTCGGGGGCTCGGCGTGCCAGCACCACCAACATCAACACCAACACCAACACCATCAGCAGCAGCGGCAGCGGCAGCAGCAGCAGCAGCTCAATAACAATAAAAATACCAACAACAACAGCAACACCGGCAATAACAACGACAACATCAACAAGAACAACATTACCGTCCAGCTACGACTCGGCCACCAGTGGCAGCAGAGCTGGTGGTGGTGGTGGCGGCTTCGCATTTCTGCTGTCAACATTGGGCGACGGTAGTCCCGGTTACGTTGCCCCCGCCCGTGATTCGTTTGAGCTCAACTTTGACTTCTATCCGCACAGCGGCGCGCCAGACGAACAGTTGCCAGCGTTCTCGACGCGACACGCTCGCAGTCTCGAAGCAGGCAGCAGCAGCAGCAGCAGCAGTAGCAGCAGCAGTCGAGGGACAAGCGACGAGGCGCGAGGGAGAGTAGTCGACGCTGGGACTGAGTCAGCGGCGGGGGCACCCGAATCCAGCGAGGCGACGCTGATCAGCGAGAACGAGAACGAGGAGACAGAGACGGAGCGCGAGGAGCGACAGCAACAGCTGGACGAACAGGAGCAGGAGCAGGACGATAACAGTGGACTGCCCGTGCAATACGTTTCATCGCGTGCCGCATTCAACGAGGATTCGGAGCCGGACACAGAGGCTGCCACAGACGAGGACATCTTTGCGCTGGTCGCCGAGGACGATCTGCTGTCGGAAGAGTCATTCGATCGACTGATAAAGCTAAGCGAGGACGCTGAAAACGCTGCAGCCGCCGCCGTCGAGGAGGACGAGGATTACAATCTGGCTGCGAGTCTCGCCTTGACACGGCCACAGCAGCAACGGGAACACGAACCGGAACCGGAGCAACAGGACGAGAGTCGACTGATCGATGAAAGTCTGCTGCATGCGAAACACATCGAGAACGAACGGGAGACAGCCGACAGCAACAACAATAAGCGCGAGACAAGAGAGGAGCAGGAGGATCGGGTGCATAGGCAGGAGGAGATCAGAGTTAGCGACGCCTATGCGTCGCATCTAATTGCTATTGCCCAGAGGGACGGTGGCACATTGCCATCTGCCGTTGCAACAGCAGCAGCAACAGCGACTGGTGCAAGTGCAACAGCAAGTGGCAGCAACAACGTAACAGCGCCTGTGGTGGATCTCAAGAAATCCATACTCGGCACTGCAACAGCCCTAACACGCCTTAATCCTTGGATATCAGCTTGTGATCTGGCACAGCCGGGCATTACCGGCACCGATCTGCAGGTAAGCCACACTTCCTTGTTGCAACTGCAAAAGACATCGAGAGAAATAAATTACAATTAACCCCTTGATGGGCAGTAAAATCTGTATTAAGATGAGACCCATTTAAACAGAGATGTGAGCGATGGGAAAAAAGTATTTTATTTATATAAAAAGAACGAAGAGGAAGCGATACATCCTTCATAGCTTTAGAATACGAATCTGAAGAAATGAGATTTGTATATATACTCATCCTATATGCTCTATAATCATTACAAAAGATCTATTAAAATCCTTATACAAATATTTTATGAAAATCGCCACAGTTGTTGGAAAATAGCCAAAGATTGATTTATAGCAGCAGCCAAAGTAAAGCTTGGGAAAGATATGGTGGACATCAGTTACTCAATCTATATTATTACATATTCAGATATATAAATCAGTCTCACTAGTTAATCAATCAGTCTACACTACATTTCAATATAAATTGGAAAACAGACCAATAGTTCGTATAAGAGGTTGGAGAGTTTTTCACACAATAATTCATCTTGTTGTGCCTATGCCAGCTATATTATATCCGACATATATTTCGGCTACAGTTAGATATATTTTCAAGTTTTCAACAAGATAGAGATTATAACTGAGGAACTAGTTCGCATAGAGACAGACGCATGATTGCAGCTATAATTGCTATATATGGCTTGGCTAGAAATTCTGATCACGAATATATATGTTTTTTTTTCCATTTGAAGTCTCCCTCTGGGAGTAAGCTTAACTTGTTTTCAATCAAATATTCAATCAATAGTCACACAATGAAAGTAGAATTGCAATTGAAACGAGCTCTTAAGAACTTCGCGAAGAATATGGCATCGAGACTGTTACACAGTTAAATTGAAGATATTCTATCTGACAACAGCTTATGCTGGCTTTATTCTGTCGGCATTGTCAAGTATTGATATTGATATTGATTGTGGCATCGCTGACTTCACTCGAATGCGCAATTAAATGTGTAATATCTTATTGAAATCGCTGGCGTGGGCGAGGGCGACCTTGCACGTGGCTTGACACACAAAACAACTGCAGTCCTCTTACCATCCTCCACCACATTGGCCACATGTACATAATTATTTTCTGCGAGGAAAGGCAGGAACAGAGGGAGGCTGAAAGAGGATGAGGAGGAGGAGGTCACGCGCATGACACGACCAAGAGCGCTCTGAAAAGACACAGCTTAAGAAGCTATGACAAAAGCCAGAATTTTCAATTTCGCTTTTTTTTGTTGCTATCCTTGCCTTTGTCTACGAGAAATAAAATATAAACCGGAACATAACTTTGTCGTCGCTTTATCATAGATATGTGCAAATCCTTACTTTCAACAGTCCACGGATTATTTTCCGATTTTTACATTGCATCTTAAAAGTGGTTATATAAAAATCAATTTAAGCACAGAACTTGAGCTATCTCTTTTAAAGCCGTTTGGTTTTTGGTTAAACTCGCTTAAGAAACTAGCAGAAATGCTGACCAGGCAGTGTATTAAATAAAACGGTTTGCTTGCTTCGATTTTTATATCTTGATTTGATTTTGATTTGTATAGCGCCTTTGGACATGTTCCGTTTCCTGACCATATTGCCGTTGCAGACTATGCAACAATGCAGAGAATTACAAACCCGATTGCAACAAATACAAATCGATGGTCATTTTCTTATTTGCCACAAATTGTAAAGCGATTTAAGTCGATTTCTTCCTCAGCCTCCATAAAATTGTGAACAGCTCTTTAGAGATGCACAGATTAAGTTATTCTGCTTTAAATCAATTTTATTTAATATTCGCAAATGCATAGAATTTAACTAAATATTTAACAACAATTCGGAAGAACCCTAAAGGGTGTGTGGAAACGAAATTAATTTATGCCAGTTTGCGATTCGCAAATTGCGAATTGTGAATTTTAAGTGTTATTTTTGTTTTTTCGCTTTGGCTAAATATTAAATTGCATATTGAAGTGGGGCAGCAGCTGCAACTGCCAATTGGCTTCAGCGCGTTAAGCGACAAGTTCCATATACTTTTATTACTAGTGTTCCTCAACTTGAGTAGCGGCAGCAGCTGAACGAGCCATCTGTTTGCAGCGGGGCAGGGGAATGGCGGATAGCGGATGGCGGATAGCGAATGGCGAATTGGGGGCTGCCACTCTCAATCGCAAAGGGGAGCTTTCGTTTCCTTTCGTTCTTTTCGTTCATTCTTTGATTGTGCATGCAAAGTGTTTGTGTGACAATTGCGCCACATCTTGGGGCCACTCAAGTTCTACTTTCCACCACTGACAGCCAAGTTGCACGTCATCATCGCCCCATCAAAATCATCGTTATCATCATCTTCATCATCATCAGCCTGCAACGTGTTACAAATCAACGAAAATGGCTCTGGTAATTGTGCCAGGCGACAAAAAATAAAAATGAAATCCGAAGAAAACGAGCAAAACTTTCAATTCGTTGTCATTTTTACTTTTTTTTATTACAATATTTTTTTCTCGCTTTTCTTTACATTTTTCTTTGTATTTCTTTTTGTTGGTTCTTGGCTTTGTGTGCGCTCTCTTCAAATCAGTGGCCGACTTTTGAAACGTTGCCAAAATGTGCGACCACACCTACAAACACCCCTCACAGCGACTACCCTCCTTCCTCTCCCCACTCCCTCTCAACGCTCCGGCCACTTTCAGTTCGACCACAAAATGGATGCCTTGGGTGGGTTTTTTCTTTCTTTTGGCTTTTTATTTTTTTATCAGCGCGCATAAGATTCTCATTGGGCTGCCAAGTATTATTCAAAATTTTAATCTTTATTAACAGCCGCCATCGTCATCGTCAACGTTGGTCGTTTGCCGCTTTTGTTTTCGTTGTCGTTTTGCCTGTTTTCTTATGCAAATCTAATTCAATTTGGTGCCATTTCTCAATGGCCTTTTGATTGCGATTGCATTGGCCCGAGGCGCGTTTTGGCCATTGCTACATTGTGGTCTTGGCCAACTTGATAGTTGTGTGTGGCCCGAATGAACGAACCTCAACAAGAGCAATTAAATTGTTTGGCATGACACAATTGTTCTATTTATCTGACTTTCAATGCCAATTAGTTAGCCCTTAGTTGTTCCTGTTGTTGTTACTTGCTCTTCAATTTCTTTCCAGAGAATCACCTGCTCTTATTGATTTTTAATCACTGAAGTCCTCCACACCTCCGCTTCCTTTCCCCCACCTGTCTAGTTACTCAGCTTGTCGACCTGTTTGGCTTGGTTAGTTGCGGCCAGCGGCAATTAAACAATCAAGCCAATCATTCCATTTGCAAATGTGCAACAACTTTACCAGCTGTCATTGCTAACAATCTGTTGATATATCTCTTTATTATGCTTCATACTATTTGTTGTTTAATTAAGACACAAACAGAACACAAATATTTCAATTTTAAAGTGAGAAGTGCTACAAGTTGCAAATTATAATCCTTTAGTCGAGAATATTTGTTTAAATTTATTATGATTTTTTCTATAAGTATTACTATTTCCGCTTAAACTTTTCTCTCAAAACATTGTTGAATTTACAGTTATAAGTTATTTCAAAATAACGCCAAAATAACTCCTAAAATATATAACTTACCGAACAACCCTCGTTAATAATTATTTACATACCTAAGAAGCACTCGCAGTGAGTTCATCTCAACAGACTTGCTTTGGTATTTGGTTTGCATTTATGCATGCTGTAATTATCATATTTTTATATTCTCGTACTCTCGTATATTTTGCAACAAATTGTGGCAACTTTAATTAAAATACCAAATGTGGTTGTCTTGCGGCTTCCAAATGAGAACATTTGATACACCCTGCTGACATTGATGGGACTAAACCAAGCTTACAATCCTTATTGGCAGTGGCATGTTGTAAAGACAGACAGAGAGAGAGAGAGAGAGAGAGAGAGAGAGAGAGAGAGAGAGAGAGAAAAGACAGCATCAATTGCCCTTGTGCAACTGGCAGTCAATTAAACTTGACAACTCGACTGAGTGATTTCTAAAATGTTAAGCAACGCAAGGCAAAGCGAAACTTGAAGGTCAGTGTCAATTAGCCATAACTGCGAATTAGTTAAGATTTAGTTAGCCAAATCGAAGTCCAAGCAACTATTGCTCCTTTACTCACACACACTCACACAACTGCCAGCTGTCAGCTCATTGGGAATACAAGTGTGAAATGTGCGGAATTTCTGATGAGGCCTCGTTCTTTCCGCATCGGCATCTCGACATCGACATCGACATCGACAACGCAATCGGCAAAAGCTTTTGGTTTAGCCTTAGCTTCAGCTCGGGCTTCGCGGCCTGTTGATGTGTTGATGCCTGTCGTCGAGTGCTAGGTGGGTTTATTGTGCACATGGCTTATGCTGCCTGACTGTTGACTGCTGCCTGCTGACTGCTGCCTGCTGCCTGCCGCCTGCTCTTGCTAACTGCTACATATGCATGCACTCAGCACATGACATGAGTGCCAGTCAAGTGTGCCTCAGTTCCAAGCTAGTACATCTACATTTCTGCCTTCACCTGCTCCACTTGCCCCTTCTTCTTCTGATCCTCCTCTTCTTTCTCCTGCAATGCATAGGCATGGCCTTTTTGTGCGTTATGGCCTGTTTTTGCTACACTTAAAGAACTAAACTACTAGTTCGAAAGTCCACTTAAAGGCAAAATAGCGCTTGAAATGGGTAAGTCATAACATAAGAAATAATTGTCACATATCAAAACTAGGAGGGTTTTTCCTAGGCTTCGAATTTTTTAAGCTTTCCGTTCTGAAAATTCATTGCACAAAAATATGCTAATCTGCCATTGGCGCTCAAAATATGGCAATTGTCTATACTTTTTTTTTCTGTGTGTGCGTATATGCTGTTTTTTTTATGTTGTTTTGCACGTTGCATAGTCGAGTGGAAACTGAATTTCTGCACAAACATTTATGGCAACGAAAACGAGACTGCGAAGCCAAATGGGGCAACATGTCTGGATCGGGGACCGTGGAGCAAAGAGTTGTTGCAAGTGGCTGGATGTGTGTGTGTGTGTTGGCAAACAAATCGACGAAGCTTTGTGTCCATTGCACATATTATAGAATATTGTGCTAGCCAGCCATTTTGTATTGGATTAACTGAGCACAACACAACAAAACAGCACAAAACACAACACACAACACAACACAACAGAAAACAAAACAAAACACAATTCAACAGTTGCAATATTTATTTATATATTTTACATGGCCATTTTGTGCAGCTTTACAAATTCAATTAAAAACCATTGCTTTGTTGCATTTAAAACAAATTTACTACAGCTTCCAGTTAAATTTTTGCACTTTCTGTGTGTGTGCGTGGGTGTGTGTGTGTGTGTGTTTGTATATGTGTTTATGTACAGTGTTTATTTGTGTCAAGGATGTGCACACAAAATCAATTATTTTGTAAGCAGGCAAAACGCAGCAAGAACATCAGCAACAGCAACAGCAACTGCAGCCATGTGCAATATGATTACATCATTTTCACTGCCAGCACATACACACTAACATACACTCACACACACATACATGGAAAACTGTGGGAAGAGCAACTCAATCCCAATGCCAAATGCCAGACAGACAAGCCAAATTGCAGTTGAATGCGAGCGCTGTCATAAATTTCCGCTCTGGTTTCTCATGACGAAGACTACGATGAGGAAAACTAACGCTGCTCCGCCAATTGAATGGAGGGAAATCGTTGCGAGAAGCTATGAAACTTGTGGCCGCCAGGGATTTGGACAGCCTGCAATAACACTGATTGAATGCGCCTTGCCTTGCTGGCGAAGCGGGGCTAAATGGCCCAATACGCCTGCCGCGGCCATCTCAAGCAAACATCCTGACACTCTGTAACAAGCAAGCAGCACTGTTACACTTAAAAAAAATATCGACCTGCAACTCAGAAACTCGCCAAAAGCTGTTCAACATATTTTTCAGCAAGTTAATTTCGAATTCGGTCGTTTTTGTCATTCTGTCAGATATTTCCGTAATTTAGAAAAACATTTTCTTAATTCTATGTTTAAACAGCAATTTTTCTATTTTGCGTGTGAAAATTGAAATCAATTTTTCTTAATTTGAATTATTTATTTTCTTCAAATTTGTTGTAAGAATAGTTTAAAAATTAAACATGTAGAAATTATTGTTCAAACCGGAAAAACTTTCTGGATCTCAGGGTGATTTGTTTCTGAGTGCTGGGACCAACACACACACATACATATGTATATATATATATATATATGTATGTACAAGCATACAGTACAGTTGTTGGCATTGTGTGTGGCGAATGTCCTTCGTCGATACTAGAAATAAAGTAAAGTGCTTCAGGTTGCCATAAGAAATTCATAGGCATATCCTTCTCGTTTCGACTCTTACTCTTACCAGCAATTGAAGCTGCTTTTATGTTGTCTGTCTTTCTGTCTGTCTGTCTGACTGTCAATTCATTTTTGTGCCCCATTCAACTCCGCAAACTGCTTCTGTGATTGAAAATTGCAGCGTTTATTTTGGTTATGTGCAATTAGAAATTAAATCGAGCAACAATATTTCATATCTTATCCACAATGAAAATTAAATGCTACTCAAATCAGCATTTGCAAACAAAGTGAGTTAAGAAGCCAAAAATATATTTGGATATTTCGGACTCAAATAATAATGCATTGTTAATACAAAATACATTAATACATTATCTCTTGAGCCTGTCTCAACTGTCTACTTAAAATGATTCTGTTTGCACATTAAATAATACAATTATAACTATTTAATTCCATGATAATATTTTCTACATCAGAGCGTTTCCAAATTGGATATATATTGATATTCAAAGTTCATCTTCTACTTAAATGTTTGCAGATAATAATTAATTAATAGCCTGAAGACATGAACATGAAAGTTTGTAAAGAAGTATAAAACAGGCAGAAGGAAACCGAATCATATTTATAAGGCTTGTTCTTGATCTGGTATCTTATTAGATATCTAATTTCAGTAGTATTCCGGGAAATCTTCCGGATTGTGCTCTGAAGTCTCTTCAGTCAGTTGTACGTTTCATGTCGTAACTGCATTAGATGTATTCTTAATCTTTACCAACTTGCAACTCAAGTCGATCCTACTTTAATGTCAGCATAAACTGCCAGCACATTAAGTACACGGTGTTCAATTAGTTGCTTGACTAATTAGCTGGGATTAGTCGAGCAGGCGCTTTGCAGCGCGTCTTGTTGCCTGGTAGTCCTGTCAGACTACAGAATTCAACTGCCTATTCAGCCGTATCTCTCTCTCTCTCTCTGTCTCTCTCCCTCTTTCTTTCGACAATGCGGCAACTTTCGTTGAGGCCATATCCGTTAATTACAGATAATTTGCATTTGCAATTTGCATGCGACTGCTGGCTTGAGGTAACTTTCTTGGTGGCATGCGAAAAAGTCTGATCGGGTGAGCCGTCGACAGCTGGAGGCATCAGGTTGACTGCTGCCACGATTTGTGGCATGATATATGCATTGATTAAGGATTTTCAAAGTGCCACAAAGAGTGCTGCACAAATAGTCATACAGTCACACAAACACATACATACACACACATAAAAACCATTAGATTAAACGCAGTTGGAGTCCGTGCACGTTTCTTGCCCAGCCAGATCCTAAGTCCACATCCAGCCAACCCCCCACACACCCCCGCCAATATAAATTAATGCAATTATGTGCGGGACGCTCTTTGGCACGGGGTAAGGGGCAATCTGAACCAGCTTTGGCTCGCTGCTCGGCACGTAAATTGCCGTGGGACCAGCTTAAGTGGAGCGCCATTCACCCCAGTCCCCATCTCCCCGGTGCCAGAAGGCGGAAGCCAAATTCATTTGCTTTTCTTCTTTCTCCCTCTCCATCTCTCGAGTTGGGAGCGTAAATTATTCAATGAGCATTGATGAAAAGTTGCAAATGAAATCCAGCTGCAGAATTTTATTACGAGTTCACCGGCAAAAACAAATGTGGAATTGCAACTAGAGGCAATGAGGAATGGCTTACATTGCATCTTACCATATAGAGAGAGTGGCAAATTGCAGCGAGACCTCTTGTCTTGAGGATGATGAAGAGTAGCGATTAAACTAAATAAACCACAGACTTTTAGATGTCCAAAAAGATTATGGAGCAAGTGACGAGTAAAGAGTAACGAGTCAAGAAAGGGGTGTTAAACGAGATAGAGTAGCGAGTGAAGGCAGAAAAAAGCAACGACTTCTCGTAGATCGTCGTCAAAACAATAACGTCTGGCTGGAAAACATTCAACAAATGCGAGTGACAAATTTCGAATAGCGGGTTATCGGATAAGATGTAGCCTTAGACCCTCGTCTAAACAATAATGTGTGACTGAAAAACAATCAACAAAATGCGTGAAGTGACGAGTTCGAAACATGTAATTGAAAGAGTCGTCGACTCTTTAATGTCTAAACTGTAATGGGACTTATAGTATGCGATAACCGCAGAGCTGTCCACAACTGTTTGCAACTCATTTCATAAAATTAATGCCATTGTGTTGCCATTAGGCACAGCGACAAATACTCGTAAATGTATATACGTAAATATATATATATAAATATATATACAAATGTATACACAAATATATGTGGAAGAGACCGAGTGCCGGTAAATGTTGGACAAATTAATGTTGATAAAATTGTGTGGCATAACGACATGCGCAAAGTTACCAACTTGCTTCTGGTTATTATTGTTATTATTATCATCAGCATTGTTGTTGTTGTTGTTGTTGTTGTTGTTGTTGTAGCTGTCCAAGCGAGCCTTTCAATTTGCAGCCACGAGTAGAACAAACAAATGCGAATATACGAGTATCATTCACGTTGATGGACAGGTGCGTTGCCACATGCCACATGCCACCCATCCACGCCTACACTCGCACCGATACACACACACACACCAGCGGTTTTGGCCTTGCTCTGGCGTAATTCGGCGTTTCGATTTTGGGGCGCGGCTTTCCGCTTTCAGTTTTTCGTGGCGCTTGTTTGTCCATTAATGGGGTCTTACGGTAATATAGATTGATATATGCATAAATAATGAATGATAAATACTTGCTCTGTTTAAATATGATTAAAATGGCTTCACACCCCTCTTCTTCCCTGTCTGATAATACGCTTCGTTTTATGCATAATTTTTCGTTTTCAGCTGCATTTTAACAAAAACATATGGTGACTCTCCCCTGCTCAGTGGAAATATCTAGCGCTCTCGCACACTTTGTGGCTTAGTGTTGTTAAGCGTTGCGTAATTATTTGGTCGTATTTCACACTGTCATGCACAGTGCAAAGGTTTAGGGGAGTTCTTTAAGGGAGTTCTTTAAGACAGAAAATATGAATAGGAATATTGTTGCAAGTGCTGCAAATAGCAAGTAAAAAGCAAAGTTCAAATTTAATAAACAACCCAACAACATATATATTTACTTATATCGCTCCCAGCTTTAACCTTTGGAATACTTGAGAAACATATTTTTCCGCTCTGAGAGCATTCGACAATTACGTCAGCTGTGCGTGTGTTTTTTTGTTTTCGTGTGTGTGGTGGAAACATTGAAATGATTCGTCCCATTTGGAGGTTTTACAGCACCTTGGGGAGCACTCACTGAATTATGCACGCAGCACTGTAATTGTCCTGGCTGGCGTTGCTCGCAACGTGATTTCATGATTTCACCCTCAACGCACGCTAATTTGAACGGAACACGGCCAATGCAGGAGGAGCGTCAGCACGAGAAGTAATTCCCATTGACAGACGTAATAATATCACTTGTCAATTTGCAAATGCCACTAGATGAAAGTGGCACAAATATAACATTAATATCAATTTTTCAAAAATGTAAAGAAAACACCAATTTATGTTTTGGCTGTCAATAACCGCTAATAAATGTATGTCATCCATCCATATCACATTATTGAGATATGAACAATGCTAATAAATATTGAATCACATCTAGAAGTTAATTTAAAGTCATCGAAATAAAGTTTTAGCTTTAGCTTATAGCTTTCACTTGCTTTAAAATAAAACTTAAATCTATCTTTCCATATCTATCTAGTTGGATTAGTGCCTACCTTAAGCGAATGTCACTTGTGCGATAAATATGTTGCATAACTTTAGAGGCACGCTTGTGCGTGCGTCTGTAGTTGTTGCATTTATGAATACTGCGTGCAAATTGACACCAGTCGAGGTAACGCAATGAAAATGACCGCGTAGCATGCAACTAAATGAGTGCTTGGTTTGAGGGCGGTGAACGGGAGCAGGGAGCATTATAAGTCACGGGGCCATGTTTATGATTTGTGACAACAAAGGTAAGCGACAGCGGACAAACACCAACAAAATCAAGGTGAAATTACTGCCACGGGGCGTATGCAGTAAAGGGTTGAGGTAACGGTTCGGGTAGAGGTAGGGATATGGGGTAGAAGGTGATGGGGGTTGCTACTCATGTGCTTGTGCATATCGCGGCACGTCAAGTGACAAACAATTAAACGCAGGCCTAACATAAAAACACCTCCCACAGCCTAAGCCGGGCTAGTCCTAAATCTAGTCTACCTCTGTCCCTCTCTCTTTCTGTTGCTGACCTGCTCCCTTGCGGCCTCTGTAGCTATGCGTGTGTGTGTGTGTGTGTGTGAGCTGTCACTTTTTTACGCTTCTGCCATGCAAACACACTCGCATACACACAACACACACACTCTGGCATTGCATTTGGAAATTTGAGTGCTGCTTGCGACATATTCCACGCTGCTGTTGCTGTTGTTGACGTTGCTGCTGTTGCTCTGGTTATTGTTGTTGCTGTTTTGCACTTGCATTTTTCTTGCACCATTGTTGACAAGCGTTGAAATTTGACACACACACACACACACACATTCGCATTGTTTGAATTGCCTGTCGAGGTTAAGCTGTAACATTTAAAGTGTTGTCGGTTCCGCTGCCGTTGTTGTTGTTGCTGTTGTTGCTGCTGTTGGTGTTTAGCTCAAGTGCACTTTTGGTTGCTTCCTCTTTTGGCTCTGACAGTTGCCCCTGCCATGTTTTGACTGGGTTTTTTTTGTACTCTTCTGTTTTCTGCTTCGTTTCTCTTTTAGCGCATTTTAATTGTTTTGCCAAATATTTGTGTACTCTTCAAAAAAAGCTGTACATTTTTGTGAAATTTATAGAGTATAAGTTTTTGGAATAGTCTGAAATGAAATCCTGTGCTTGATACGCTTGTTGACTATACATAAAGTGGGTGAGCGTATTATAAACTCTGCGCAGCTAAGAAAAAAACCCTTTAATGTGCCCGGACAGGCCTAATAGCTTACTGCATTAGACAGCAAATTTGTATTCAACTGTTTTTTGCACTCCATAACAATAAATTAACATAACTGCGAGCTGTTGATTTGCTGACAGCATAATGCATAATGCATTTGCTAAAGCTTCGTATTTTTTTTTTTAGAAAAACCCATCTAGAATGTGACTTGTGCTAACAAAAAAAAAAAATCGTTGCAAAAACAAACGGCTCAAAGCGTTCTAAAATCAATTATGCTAATGTCTGTTTGCCGCTTGCCACTTGCTAGATGCCAATTTGCAGTTGGCGGTTGCCAAGAGCTGCCGGAGCAACAATTGAATATCCACATGCCACATGCTGCATTACTCATGCGACCCATTCAGACGACACACAGTGCTTGAGCGAGAGCGAGAAAGTAAAATGAAATTCGAAAATGTTTGGCATGAAATATTCATCGTCGTATATCTGGGTAATTGAAATTGCAGCAGCTCGGCTGCTGCTGTTGCCGCTGCTACTGCTGCAACAATGAGTTGCCCAAAAACTAAAACATTCATGTGTCTGTGGACAGAATATAGAATAGAGTGCATAGGCAACAATTTTTTCCCTTTCTCGAAAATTTGTTGCTGTGTTATGCAAGTTGTCATTAAGCTGGCGAGCTTAAGCTCTTTATTGTTGCAACAACAACTTGTCTTGTGCCTTGCGTCTTGCCTCTAATCACACAAAAACAATACACTCACACACAGCAAACCTTAGACAAAGCTCTCGCATAATGGAGTGTATGCATTATGCCTAAAAGCAGACACACACACACAGATAGCTAGTTAAACGCCCTTTGTGGCAATGAGGCTTTTGTCTGCGTAGCCTGCCTCTGCATGTTGCAAGCTGAAAGCATCTCGTCCAATAAGCCCAACACAAGCCAGGTCTTATCCTCCCCCCCACTCTTCGTCTTGTTGCTGCCGCTGACAATGAGTTGTCAGCTGGATTGGATACTGTCCGTCGCCGTTGGCCACAGTCCGCATTTGACCCAGGACAGCTCGGTGCAAGCGTTGATGCTGCTGAATATAAGATATATAGAAAGACGTACATCTGTTTTTGGTTTCTACAAACATGAACTAATTGAAATTGTGCTCATAATTTCTCTTCTTTTGTTATATAATATTGGGTACTACAAAATTTTACATTATGTTTAGTAACTTATTATTTTGAATATAAGTTGTGTGAATTTATTGTTTAAAAATGGTTCTCTAACCAATTGGTTTTCTGCATTTGTACATATATCTAAGCTGAGATACCTCTAATCTCCTCTCCTCTCCTGGCCAAGGCATGTTCATCAGCCCTTGCAACATTTCTCAAGTGGTTGTAATCTATAGACCGACATTAACTAAATACTTGTAGCTGTACTCTTTAAGATAAAAAGTAATTTATTTTTATGCCTACTACTTGCGCACATTTCCTGATAAATCTTAAGCAGACATCATTTCCGCAGAAACTTGCATTCAACTCGGTTGAAATACACATTCTTCATCTTCATTCTCCCTTAACCGAATTTATAATTAAAAGTTATTATTTTGTTGGAAATTTTTCATGTAGTCTGTGGCTCAGCTCAGGATTTGGCCTGCAGGTGAGACGCTTTCTGGCCCGAACTTTGAAAAACAATTTGGCATAATTAAGTGTTGGCCAGCTTGAGTTACAGTTCGAAGTTCATTTTATATCACGAGCTAGTTAGCCAATCCTCGATCCAGCCCCAATGAATCCCTTCACTAACCCGCAACAGCGAAGCAGCGGAAACTTTTCATATTTTTCTCTTGAATTTTGCATTAACCAAAAGCTGGGAAAAGTTTTGCAAAACTTTGCATTTATTTTGCATTTTCAAACTGTTTGAACAGCCATCGGACTGAAATGAGCGCAACTAATCAGCGCGGCGCTCGATGTGGCCGGGGAGCGGAGGTGTCGGGTGGTGTAGGTGTGCGGGCGGGTGCGGAGTGCGGTGCTAGACCCCGTTTTACAAATTGTAATGCCAGTTCATTCTGTAATTTCTTATTTCGCTGTTGCGCATTGAAGAATTTATCTTGTTGCTGTCTTGTATTGTCCGTTAGCTGCCGTTAACCCAGCCATACAGCAATCCCGACACCTCCCAACCCCCAACCCTCGACCCATAACCCAGGGTCCATTCTGTAACCCCAACTCAAACCTTGGGCGGCAGCTGGATGGGTCGCATTGTTGTGCACTGGGCCGCAGCTGGTCTGCCATTAAATCAACAATGGCACCGTGTACACGTGCTTCCCTCTTTGTCTGAATATATATATATATATATATATATATATATGTGTGTGTGTGTGTGCGTGTGTTTTTGTGTGTTTATACCCTTTACTAAAGTAAGCAAAGAGTGGCTGATTTGTTGTTAGGTACGCTGAATAGCTCGTTTTGTTCTTTGAAAAAGAATCGTGTTTTATTGAAATGCGAACCAAAGTTCTTGAATCAAGAACAAACACGCAAAAGTCGAAATAATCAAACTGATTTATTTTAAAATTATATCATGATTAAAATATAGAGTACTTTAAGAAAGAACATTAAAACCGTTTCATTTATCATGAAAACAATTGTACTTAATTAATACCAAAGCAATCGTAAATTTTGGAGTTGTGAGCTTACAATGATTTATTCTTAATGTGCTGTCAGTTAATTCAATGATGTCTTTTGATTTTAATAAATATATATTTGAATATGTATTTATTTATTCAAGCAGTTGTGAAACACTTCTCACCTTTCTAAACTTTCCGCCATCATTCAAAGGGAATCTCTCAGTGAATTGTAAGTTTTTGCTATTTTTCTGTGCATGTTTTTGTTCATTGTATGATTTTTCATTTGGGATCTCTATGGGATACACATACATATTTGCAAGTCCAAATGTGAATTCGTATGTAACCTAACTTACACTCTTAAATATATGTGTGTGTGCATATATAGGTTGCGTGCGTTCCGCTGCACTAACGAACTGAAGGAATCCAACTTATTGTTATTGCCCTGCATAAAACAGTTCTGTGAGCCCAGGCAATTGAGTTTTTATGCGTCGTTGATTGCTGCACATTTCTCTCTGTCTCTCTCTCACACACACACACACGCCCATGTTCACAAACACATAGTATGTGCAGAGCCAGACGAAGTTCAACAGTTAGCAAGCACGCACAACACTCACAAGTAGTGCGACATGCAATATTGATGTGCCTTGTAATGCAATTTGCACATTTAACTTTGCTCCATATGTCTGTGCTGCTGCTAGCCTTGCTTTGAGATATGTTTGTGATTCCGATTTCTGTTTTGTGATACAGTTTTGTGGCATTCTGCTACTGTTTTACCGTTCACTTCTCTGTTTCGAATCTCACACCAATTTAATTGGTATTTGTTTGGCACATTTGATTAGCTTTTGCAGTTTACAGGCAACTGAATGTTCTTGTTTTTGATTCAGTTATTTGGTGAATTTCTTCTCTCTTTAAACCTATTGTGGCAATAGGTTCGCTTTACTTTACTCACAATTCCTCCCTTCTTCCTCTTCTTCTTCTTCAAATTGGTGATCACGCAATTGATATCAAATGACATCGATATCAATGTTAAGTACACAAATGTATGTTAGCTTACAGATGTTATGTTACAGCTTACTCCTACATCACTGTTACTGTTACTTTGCACATTTAACTTTGCTCCATATGTCTGTGCTGCTGCTAGCCTTGCTTTGAGTTGTGTTTGTGATTCCGATTTCTGTTTTGTGATACAGTTTTGTGGCATTCTGCTACTGTTTTACCGTTCACTTCTCTGTTTCGAATCTCACACCAATTTAATTGGTATTTGTTTGGCACATTTGATTAGCTTTTGCAGTTTACAGGCAACTGAATGTTCTGGTTTTTGATTCAGTTATTGGTTGAATTTTTTCTCTCTTTAAACCTATTGTGGCAATACTTACTTTATTCACAATTCCTCGCTTCTTCCTCTTCTTCTTCTTCAAATTGGTGATCACGCAATTGATATCGAATGACATCGATATCAATGTTAAGTCCACAAATGCATGTTAGCTTACAGATGTTATGTTACAGCTTAGTCCTACATCACTGTTACTGTTACTTAAAATCCAATAGGCTGGCTGCGCTATTAGAAGTGTGTAAAATCGTATAATGGTTGTGTGGAAGTGTATGTTACAGACAGAATCTCCGACCCCATCAGAAATATATGTCTATTCTTGGCCAGAACAGCCGAGTTGATATAGCCAGGTTTGTTTGTACGTCTGTATGGAGACGCTGATCTCAGAGACTATGAAAACTAGAGACTTCAATTTTAGAATATTTTTAAGATCCGATAAGAAGCATCAAAACACTCCATTCTTATTTGTCGTGTGTTTAGTGTATTTTAAGAGGAACTTTTACTGATGTTTCTGATTCGGGAAACCTTTTCATGATTGATATCTGTTGCTCTTGTTGGTTTTGGGTAAGGTTCAGTTGGTTTGGAACTGCTTCTTTTTAGTTTTGTAGCCCTGTTTCGCTTTCGATATATAGCTTTTAAATAAATTTGCGCTTAAAGTTTTAGTAACCCGCATTTGAGTGCCAAGAACGGTTGGCCAACACTTTCGCTTGGCTGTTTGTATTGATACTTTGCCGTCATAAAGTATACTACGATTATTTTTCGTCTCATTTTTTTTGTTGTTGTTCCGCTCCGCTGCTGCTCGAATTTAATGGCGGGGCATGTGAAAATGTGGAAAATTCCAACGAAGTGCGGTCATTTTAATAACGGAAAACATCAGCTTTTTATGCACTCATGGTCATTGTTGTTGTTGTTGTTTTTTTGTTGTTGTTGATGTTCTTTTGTTTTTGTTCTTGTTGCTGCTTGTTTCGTTGTTTGGCTTCTATTTTACTTGTTCTTCTTCTATTTCTTCTGCTTGATGTTGTTTTATTTTATGACTTTCCCGCTTGTTGTTGTTAGTAGCTGCAGCAAACTTTTTCAATATACCAGAGTACTTTTTGTTTTCTACCCCGTTGCCTTGCATCACATATTCCAACTCACTCCACTCTCTCTCTCTCTCTCTCTCTCTGTCTCTGTCTCTGTCTAACTGTGTGTGTACATTGCATTTGCCGGCTTAATTTTCAAATAATACAATGCGTTGACGCTATATTAAACAGATTAAATAGTTAAAATTGTTTGCCAGTTTTGACCTAAAATGTTTCTCTGTTTGGTGTTAATTCGCTTATAGTTTTAATGGCTATTTGTTCATGCTTTTGTTTGCACTTTTGCATATTTATTGCATATTTATTGCATACTTAAATGTATTCCTATTTCATATAAAATATTCAATTGAATAAAATTAATTGAATTAGGAATGATATTTCCTGTTCATTTTATTTCCACTGGCAGAAAATAATAGTTGAAATATAATGAAAAACATTATGGCAGCTTCTCGTTTGTTATGTGGGTTTAATTAAGGAACATCATTGGTTTTTATTATACCCCACGACGGGGTATGAGCCAAGCATCTTCCGCAAGCATGCGAGGTTCCCGGCAGGTCTACAGATATTAATATAAAATGAATAGATAATATTGCATTCATAACTTTTTATTAACATTTCTATTTTTACTTCTATTCACTTTTGCAGGGTCAGTGCTCGGCTGGCACACTGCCCATGGCCTGGGTCGATGAGGGACCAGGCCCGCCAATCTGTCCGCGTTCCTGTGCCGAACAGCAGCCGACGGATAGCAGCGCTGAGGCGCGCACCGATAATAAACTCAAGTATTTCATAAATGCAAATACGATTAACTATAAGTCGCCGCATACGCGTTTAAGCCACAGCAACAGCAACAATAACTATAAGGCCATGTCTAGAGTGCGACGCGATAGGCAATGGGAGATGCTAGATGCTGTTGCAGATGCACCAACGGAGCCTGCACCAGCAGCAGCAACGGCAGCAACAACCGAGCAAGATGGGCTTCCCGAGGATTCCACGCTGTCGGCCACGGCCAGCAGCAACGATGTGGATGAGCTGGAAGATCAGTCAATGCCAACGTTGCTCTACAGCCATCTGCAAATACACGAGCAACATAGCGCCAACGAACAACAGCAACAGCAACAACCACCAAAGCAGCAACAACAACAGTGCCTTGATTACCTGGGCGATGCGGCCGAGACGAGTCCACAGCATTTGTGCGGCCTGCGGTCGCCTGGACAGCTGCTGGCGCGTTTGCGCACACTGCGCCTGCGCCATTGCTGTGAGCGCAACGTGTTCAGTGCGTTGCACACACTGGCGCTTAATGCAACACTCTCCGATCGCCATGACTGCATCCGCCTGCTCAGCGATCTGCTCGATGTGGATGCGCTGGCAAATCGCATCACCTGCGAACTGGCCGAGATACTCTTTCGCTTCGATTGCCGGCAGGTGTATTCGCTGGTCAATCAGTGCGATGACTGCAAGGTGAGTAACAAGAGCATTTATTGGTTATATACACATACAAGAGAAAGATAATCTTAGTTCACTCTCGCGTTTGGCTTAGAATTCTCCGTCTCGCTTGATCATCTAGAGTATTTAACTGTTCTTCTCTGACTCTCTCTTGCTTTCGACTGTTGGTGCAAAGTCTCAGCAGAGTAATTGCAAGCTCTTCTGTACTCAAATCTCTAGAGCTCTTGCGATTTCTTCTGTTTCTCACTTTCACTATCTGTCTCTGTATTCACTTGACACGCGCTCGCATTACATCATGCTTTAATTAAATACTGGGCAATGGGTGGGGAACCCTTGCCACCGCAGAGCGAAGCGCAGCGCAGCGCAATTCAACTCAACCTCTCATTTAAATTCAGCCCGTTAACCCCAAAATATGCCATGCCCCATGCCGAAAGCCCCAAACGCCCTAGCCGCAACCCCACAAGACAAATGAAAACAAGCGAAAGTGTTGCGAGTATCGAGTATTCAACTGTTAACTACCCTATAAATATACGCAGCTATTTGTGCTGACTTAAGATCAAACTATTTGTGATTCATGATATTAAATGTGAGCTTAATATTCCATATAGTAATTAGCTGACCATCTGGATTTTTACTTTATTTTCTTCAATCTGTAATTGTCGTCTCTTCATGAATTTCGATATTTTTACAAAATAGCAAACCAAATTTAATTGGCTTAGTTACTTGAGGAACCCTTTGCCAAATTTAATAAGCCGGACTATAAGCAATGGTAGCTAATGACACTGCCTTACTGCTCTCTGCTATTCATTGGACATAACAAGCTAATGGCTCTGGTCGCTGTTGATGTTGTTGTTGTTGCTGTTAGTGCATAATTTTGTCCAGTGTAAGCTCTCAGCTAAAGCTAAATCCTAGCTAGGTCCGCAACACTTCCGTGCGGCAACAACGCTGCGTGACATTTTTAGCTGCTCATTAATTATTGATGTCGCCTCTCGCGACTGCTTTAAACTGGCGGAATGGGGCTCGCCTTTGCATTCCAAGTCCCAAGTACAGCGACAGCAGCAGCAGCAGCTGCGCCCACTTCAGAAATCCGCGCACAGCAGTCGTCCAAAAAGTGAAAAACCCTACCTCCCTCCCGGTCAGCCCTCGGCCCCTGCGTTTTATATTTCTGCGCGTAATTATCAGCGCTGAGAGCTCAAAGAGGGGTGTAGCGGCGGGTGTGAGCGTGATGTTGGGGTTGGAGGTGGGAAGCGTGTTTGGGTAAGTGAAAAAGCAACGCGTTGCGGTTAATTTGTGGCACTTAGAGGTCGCCAACTGACAACTGTGGCAACTGTAAAGCTACTGCTGCTGCTGTCACATATTTCAATGTCTGTGCAAACATTTGACTGCATATTTGATGGCCATTGCCCTGAGTGTGTGTGTGTGTGTGTGTGTTTGTGTAATTGCCAATTATCTGCTGCGAGCCTTTAATCAACTCTCAAGAAGCAGCTGACCAACTGCTGCAGTTGTTCTAACGATGTCAATGTGCACTGCTCATGCCTCGGGGTAGGTAAGAGGAAGGCGCTTGTTTAGGGGCTGCACGACAATGCGACCGCTAATGAGCGCCACAACTGAACAGCATACTGGCAACAGGGGCATAAAAGGAAGAGCTTTGCTCGGGCACAAAAAAATAAAGAAAAAAGAAAATGGAAAACAGACTCGTGAATGGGGCCGAGTCTAAAAAACAAGTTGCAAGCGAATGTGAATTGCGCTGCTGATTAAGTAAAACTTGAGGCAACTAGCTAAGCAGCAGCAGGAGCAGCAGCAGCAGCAGCAACGGCAGCGGAAGTAGCAACAACAACTAACCAGCACACACACACACGAATTTAAATTTAAATTACGCATACGCCCGGTGTGTGTGCGGCTGGCACACATTTAAATGCCTGCACAATAAGAACAACAACAAGCTATCAGCCTGCGGGTGGAGCCTGCTGCAGACACGCAACTAACACTCTGCCACCTCCTGCCCCACCCTCCCACACACCCACAGCACTCTTAGGCCTTACAGAAGCAGCAGCAGGCTTAACATGTTTCTAGTTCGAAACGCGTCTGCTGTGGAAATCAGGTGATGACAAGAGAGCAAGAAAACGAAAGAGCGACAGAAAGCGAGAGAGAGCGAGAGAGCGCGTCGTCAGCTGCTTAATTTTACGAACAACTCTCTCCTACATTCTCTCTTGCTCTCACTCTCACTCTCGCTCTTTCTCTCTCTCCCTCTCTCTCTCTCTTGCTCTCTCTCTCTGTGTGCCTCTTCGCTATTCAGCGCCGCTCTCACATGACACGAAACACTTTTCTGTTCTGTAATTTTTCCGCAGTTTATATAAGTTTGCAATGGCACTTTTTTTATGCCCATTTTTAGCTACTGCCAAAATTACTGAAGCAAACCAAAAAAAAAAAAAATTAATTTTTATAGTAATGTTTTTAATTCATTACATTGTCTAGCTCCTGTAGTTAAAATATGCTTTAATGCTGTTTTGCAAAGTGATTCAAAAAAAGCTGTGCCTTCGACATTTCCAGTCGCTAGTTTTTGAAATTATTATTAACTGCGCGCGCTCTGCGCCACTGCTCCACATTCAGCGTCTGTCACAGCTTCCAATCAGAAAAACCGAAGAGCATCTAGAAAAAAATAGAAAGTACAACAAAACAAATAATATAAAAAAAAACGTATTTCGACTACAGCCCTCGCATTTTGGCTTCCAGTCAGTTTTGCACATGGCCGAGACGCGAGCTTATAGGCCTCCTTGAGGCTCCGCAGTTTCGGCCAGTTTTAAATTAATTAACTCGACAGCTTAGTCAGTCAGCCGACATACACAATTACATGGACATATATGTGTCTTATCGATGTTGCTGTTGTTGTTGTTGTTGTTGTTGCTTGTCGGCCTCATATCATAATTACAGCTGTGTGTATTTATGATTACCTTCACCGCAAGTCGTCTAATTAGTCAAAAGGACTCTTGACTGACATTGTGGCCGAACCGCAGGGACCGAAGCAGTCAACAGAATGGCAGCTAACACCCACACCCACCCACACACACACACGCACTCACACTCACACAGAGTAGCACACCTTTAACCCGTTTTCATATTTGGGTTACAAGCCTTTTGATGGTCAAACAAACGCAAATTAGTTGATGGGCATAGAAGCAGGCTAAAGCGCCGCTTAGGCCAAGCCAGAAAAACGCCCAAGCCACACATTAATTTCGTATTGCATACCTTTGGGGCCGCAGCTGGTTACTAAGGGGCGTTGAAACTTTTAAGGGTTGGTACATTAGCAAAACTATTTTGGCAGCCCAATTGAATTGAAGTTATGTACATGTTTTGTTTTCCACTGACGAATTCCTTTCAAGGTTTTATCCCATATTTTTCATTTTTTGTTTGCCGAATAAATGATAATTGGCAGGAATGTCACAACTATGCTCAAAAGCACAATTAAAATGCAAAAATTTGCCCCATTTCCTTTGGGCTTACCAGCAACCGAACTATTTTCAAATGTGAAAACGAAAACTTGTTTTTTGCAGCAGAGCAATCCACATTTGAGATACTAGTCAAATATTTGGTATTTTTTATTATTAGATATTTTATGGCGACTCAATTGCAAATTGTGTCGCTAGTTTCGTTCAATAGAAATCTAATCAAAGGAAGTGTTTTATTTCCTTCCGTTTCTATAGCTAACATCGGCTGACTCTAATGCTTTCATTTTCACAAAATTTGATCTTTCATTCCATTTTTTATTGCAGACACCTTTGTTGTGACATTTTTACATGGTTTGGTTCATTTTCAAAAAGTTTTTCACTAAAGCAGATTCTTTTTAAGCTGTCCTGTATCCCCATTCATTCTTAACTTGAGTTCATACGAGTGGGTTCAAGGTTATATATATATATATATATGTGTGTATGTTTGTATACCTGCCCCACTTCAAAGCCTTTTTAACACTTTCTCAGCTGCCGTTGCGTTTGGTTTCTATTTTTTATTTATTTGTAGCCCAAAACTTTTTTCTTTTTATCGCATTTTGTGGCTGGGCATCATCATAATCTATTCCTCATCGAAGATTTCGACACACACACACACACACATACACACGTACATTTGCATTTTACGTATTACAAAGACACTTACGTCATCGCTGATACGTTGTGAGGCGTCAGCGGTTGGGTTTGGCGTGTTGAGAGTGGCGGTTGGGGAATGTGTGGGCGTTGCAGGGCATTCGGGGGCGTTGAAAGGAAAATTGTCAAAAGCGGAAGTAGCGTAATTTCATAAATGATTGATTACACACACTTTACACGCATTCTCACTTATGTCCACACACATGCATAAACACTCACACACGTAAACATGAATATTGCTTAGGCTCCGTTGCCGTTGATGTTGTTGTCCAGAATAGGCGACAGCTGACGCGCGTACACACACACACACACACACACAGAAGCCCACAACTATTGCCGTTTTGTAAAGCTTTACCTCTGCACTCTGCACGCCTCCCCCGCGCTGCCTGCCAGCCTATCTAGTGTTTTTTTCCATTGCTGCTGCTTCGACTTCAGCTTCTTTTTCATACTGTTTTTCCTCTGTGGTTTTGGACACATGTGCGCCGGCTGCCTAAGGGCGAATGAAAACTTTGCTGCGGTTCCCAATAATCTTTTTCTTTTACGCCGGTTTTTTGCCATCAACATCAGCATCAGCAGTTGCTGCTACCTTTTGCCCCGACTCCCCCCTCCCTGCACACATGCTTTCTGTGTGTCTCCGTTCGCTTTATTTACAATCTAATAATTTATCGACTTTTGCGTGGGCGACGCTCGGCACGTTTACTGAATGGAAACGGCAATGGGATTGGGAACGAGTATGAGAATGGGAATAGCAATAGGAATGGGAATGAGAATGGGAATGGGTAACGGTATGGGAATGGAACATTAGATCTCTGTTCGACAAGGCGACAAGCAGCTAAATTGCGTACACATTGCGTGGGCCGCTTCCGTTGCCGCCAATGCCACTGGTCGCATGCAAATGAAAATAAAAAAGCGAATGCGAATGCGAATAAGCATTAGAAATGGCAACAACAATGGAAATGAGCATTGGCCATGGTCGATGGCCAGGGGAGCGTGAATGAGAATGAAAATAGACAAAAGACTTTGTTAGTTATGGCGCAGTGCAGCAAATGCTGCTAATGTGAAACAGCAGCAACGGCAACGACAACAGCAACAGCAGCAGCCATAGCCGCAGCAGCACCAGACGATTAATCAATAAAACGAAACCTGATGAACAGGGTACACAGACAAAGGAGACACAGGGACAGGCGGACAGGAGGACAGGCAGACTTACAGACATATAGCCCAGCTGGAACGAAATGTGATACAGTGGGATTGTGAATCGAGTTAATAGATAGGAAAGCTAAATGATAGGGGTAATAGGGATTTATATGTTTGGAAAACTAAAAAGCCTGCAACTAAATAATTAAAAACTAAAATAACTAGAAATTTCACGCTAAATTAATAGATAATATAAATGTCAATTTAGTGTGTATTTTATGCAAACAAAAACTACGTATTTTTAGTATTCATAACAGCTGTGGAAGAGCTAATCTTTAGCCTGTTGCCTAACTAAATACGAAAGTTTACCATTCGACGAGAGGTTGCAATTAATTAGCTGAAAAGTAATGTAAATTTCAGGGCATTTGTCATGCGTTGCTTTGCTGCTGGGAAGCTGGGGCAAAGGGTAGCTAAACCAAAGTGTTTCAGGCAGCTGCTGCCGCCGCCGACGCTGCTGCTGCTGCTGTTTGTACAAAGACTTGTCAGTCAACGCAGCAGCAGTAAAGCAATCACACACACACAAACACACTTTCACACACACACACACACACACACATACACACACAGAGCCACACTCAAGCTGGGACAATATGAAAAATGTTTTGGAAAACATGTTCGTAATCCACAATCGACAAAGATAAATCACTTTTAGTGTGCTTCAAAGCATTTATTTAAATTTACGCTCTCGCTCAAAGTCTCTCTCACTCTCGCTCTCTCTCTCTCTCAATTTTGCCTCATTTTGTGTGCATCTCTCTCGTTTGCTGTCTTTTGCCTTATATAATGACAGGCGAGACAAAAGGACAAAGCTAGCGAACAGTTGGAAAAGTGAAAACCAAACCGAACCAAAGTGAACCGAACTTTAGCAGAACAACCCGGAATGAACCCAAAAATGGTTAAATGTGGAGCTGGTGGAAATGGGGAGCAAACACAGTTAACTGTTGACTAGGTTAAGAGGGGGTGGGGTGGCCGGAGGAGGTTGGTGAAGTGCTGTAGCGATTACAGCAACAAAGGCAAACGAATTACTGGCGAAACACTCAAGTGCCGGCGATTGTCTCACTCGTTGACGCCTTTGTTGTTGTCCCTCACTTGAGGTTTAAATGCTGTTATTGTTGTTGTCTATCTTATGCATAGGCTGACGTCATATGTGTCTCTCTGTCTGTCTGCCTATGTGTGTCTGCGCCGAGATTGTTTGTGCGTAACTGTAACTGCGTATTAGTGTCATTCATACTTTTGGCTTTGTCTGCCTATCTTTGAGTGTGTGAGTGCATATAATGAGTTGTGAATGACTCACACGCCATTGATAAATATCAGCTGCAAAGAAATGGATCGAAGCAAAAGCTTAACTCAATTTCTAAGTCTGGAGAGATGAAATGTACATTGAATCTAATCACACCTTTGCTGATATGTCTCAACATTCACAACTCAATAAAATGATGCATATAAATTATTAATAAATAGGTATGCAAGACACATTGCAATCTGTTAAACTATTCTTAAATATATACTATATATCAGAAAGTGTTCAAGAATCTATTTTGTATTGTCTGGCACGATTTATCATAAGCTTAGTAATTCAATAGTTTTTCCGCTGCTCAACGGTCTGTTTATTCTCTGCTTTAGTCATAAATGTGTCTTCATCTTTTTCACAATGGCATTTATTCCTTTGTCATGCCATAGACGTATCGTTTATTTACATATATCGCACACATTTCTATTTATTTGCATAAATGCAGTGTTTAGTTTATTTTGCAGTTTCCGTCCGGTTGTCTGAATCAGTCAAGCGCTACTGATAGCCGCACCCGCAACCGCACTCCTACCCCCTACCAAACCAACCCCATCTCCCGCATGACAACTCCTTGTTTGTCTGCGCGTTTCCCTTGCATGCGACGCCATTGTGTGTAACGATGAGGACGACAAGGACAACGGGGACGCTGGCTGACGGCGAAGGCGTCTGCGATTTGACAATGTGCGAGCTGTGCCTCAGGCTGTGGCGCCCAGCTTTAAACAGAGCTGCGGGGCACGCATCACTGACATGGAGAAACAGAGAGAGGTGTTGGGGTGTGCTGAGTGTGGTGTGTGCATTTGGAACACATATGTTGGCTGCAGCAGCAGCTGTGAATCTGCGCCTCATTTCAATGCTGTTGCATACCAAATACATGTGGCATTTCAATTATCCAACTGATAATATTTAAGACCTTATCTCACTCTCTCTCTCGCTCTCTGTTGCATGCCAGCTTAATTAAAATTGGATCGTTGTTCGTGTTGCCGCCTTGCAACTCAACATTAAATGCAAATCAATTGCGCTTGACTGCCATAATAATTCGATTGCTGCCTCACAATGCCGCAATGGATTGTTATGAGTGTGGCTTATCGCAAGTTTTCTGGCTGATTTACGTGGCCTTTGCACTGCTGAGCTGAACAGATCTCAGATACCCTGTAGTCAGATCGGGTCATCTCTCTTGTGGCTCTCTCATCCTGGCTTCGCAGTCCCTATTAAAACTGGTCTGTGGTTTTAGCTACAATGCGCTTGGCCCAGTTAATAGCCCTTTGTGGCATATCTCTGCTGCTGCTGCTGTTGTAGCTGCCCCTTGGCGGTACACACAGACAAAGTTGTTGCAACAATTTCGTATTTTTATGGCACGTATTTAACGCAAATGTGCACAAAGTTGTCGCTGTCAAATGATGTCAAATGTTTAATTGTACACCTCCATGGACAGAAAGTAAAGATTTAAGCGCTAAGTGCAAAATATTTAAGCAAATTTCACAATAATTCTCAAACTGTTTGTAGAAGGCCATAACATAAACATAACATTGATATCGATGTCGATCGACTCGGTTACTTTGCGCATCATGAACTGATTGATTAATGACTTTGATAAGTTGAAAGAATTTGGAAACCAATTGAGTATCCACTCGTTTAAGAAATCAAAGTCGATTGCATCTGTTCTTAATTTCTCATTGTTCTTGTTGACTTGCTTTGCCAATTGATTGCAGTGATAGACAACTATCAGTAGGAAACGCTTTGAATCTCAGTTGGCTCAGGTGGTTCTGGGTGTTATTCTGTCAGCTGCCTTTCATCAAGGACACGCAACCGGCATTAGCTACTTTTTCGCTAGAGTCCGTAATAAATGGAATCTACTGGTTTCGATTTACGCCTTAATAGCATTGGCCACGTCAAGTCAAGTCAAGTTGGTAACAGCCAAGCAGACAATTTGAAGCTCTTTTCGAGCTATACAATTACAGCACGAACGCAACTTTGATGCGTTCCAGCTGACCTCCTCCCTCCCTCCCTCGCTCATTCTTTCTACTCTATATATGTATGTGTGTGTGTGTGTGAGTGTGTTTGGTTTGTTAACCAGCACACACACACAGAAGTAGTTGACTGTAGCGCACTTGACCAACTGTGGCACGTGTTGTCGCATTGGCTATGGCAATAAGTGCTGGCACAGCCAATACATATACACACCCCCACACACACATAAGCACACACATATGCTCACACACACACATGCACACCCATACTTAAGTAATGCTTTTGGTCCAAGGATAAACTTCTATTTTACAAACCATACTCAGTCGTTCTCGGCGTGTTTTTTCTTCTTTCCTTCAACAATTTTTTATTTTTGTTTTGCAGCATGCAACGAGGCAAGCGTTGCAAGCACATTGCGGATACTGGTTCATTGCCTCGTTTGTTTTGTTTGCCACACGGTCACGTGTTACCTTCGTTTTCCTTGTCGAGTACTGTGTGCCCCCACTCCCCATCTATCCACCCTCTCATCCTGTTGCCAGCTACGTGCACTCGAGTGCAACTCGGACGCGACACAGAGCGTTTGTTGCACAAAAATTTTAAAGCCACAAAATCCCCGCACACAAAATGCCAACTTGTTAAGCTGCAAACCAGCTTTAAAAGGTGGCCAGCAAACTGTCGTGCTCAGCTGCAGTTGTGGACCTAATTGTCATTAATTTGTTTGCACAAATACTCGCATAGCAAACGGTTTAGGTCAATAATTGTTCTATGAATTTGTCTAATCAGCGGTCAAATTTACATGCAAATTGCTTTTACTTTAGGCATGGAAACAATTCTCGTGGCCCATTTTGCTATTTGCAGCTGAAAGCGTAATTTAAAATGTCAAACCGGAAAAACGAGTGCTTTACTTACGTCCTGTCTGGCCCTGCTGCTTTGCTCCACTTGTATTTTTAAGCGCTTTATTAATGTACCCAACACCACCACACCAGCACACACACACATACACACACACACTCGCAGTTTATACTTTGTACTGGGTGTTTTTTGTTGGGTTTTTTGTAACGCGCTTGGTCAAATTTGCATTTTTAAGTGAAAATTTAATGTTTTCTTTCTGTGTGTGTGTGTGTGTGTGTGTGTTTTGTTTGTCCCTCGTTTCCAGTTTTGTGTTTATGACGGATATGTTGTCGGGGCAAGTGTTGGAATTTATGTATACCATGCAGTATATACCCATCAATTATATATGTAAACTTCCCACCCACAACTAGCACATTCATAAATAACGATGTATACTTAAGTTCAAATGTGATATTATCTAGATTTTGCATACATAAAGCATTTACATTTGGTTTTTAATTGGGACTTTGTGTTAAATTGTATACAGATGTATTCAACTCTGTCCAACAATTAGAACAAGTCAAACACATTTGATACCTAAAGTGAGTAGGCAAGGAAAGGGTTTAATTTTTGTTTTAAAATTAAGTATTAAATGGGCAGCAGATAATTAAAACATAAATAATTTATATGTATTTCTCATTTTATATTTGAATTTACTTTGACTGGCTTTAAGTTACTTTAAACTTATAACACATTTAAAATTGCTTTAGCTTCAATATATTTTATTTTTCCAGAGTTATTAAATGAGTTAACAGCATATGATTTTAAATAAATTCCGTTAGCAGAAAATCAGCAAGTGAGGCGATTTTTTAAAAATTAATTTTGGACAGTTTTAAAATCCACGTTCATTATTTCCGATTATTATTTATGAGTTGCATGCGCAACAAACAAGAAAAACAGAGCAGCACAAAAATATAGCATACTTTTATGGGCAGCAACCGCACTTTGGCTGTCTGCGTGCGAAACTGGCATTTATTATACACACACACGTACACAGTTATGCAAATTGCTTACAAATATATATGTATGTGTATATATTTATAAATATATATAATATATATAAATATATGCATACATCTACATATATAGAGTCAAGCAGCGAACGTGGCTGTAAAGCTGTGCTGTAGCCAAAAAGTTACTGCAATCGTACAAATCAAATCATAACTGATTTGCATACATACGACCGACTTGTGTTTGTATTTTTAGGGTTGTGTGTGTTTGTGTGTGTGTGTGTGTGTGTGTGCACTATATCAATTACATTACATACATCGCAGTAGATGTTACGATATTACAAATACTGCATATGGTGTTTCGTAGTGCGCCAAATCTTTGACCAATTTCGTCACGTAGCGGCTCCATACAGCTGCTGACCCCAAGTCTGTATTGAAAGTGTATTAAAATTGCTCGTCAAACCCTTAACAGCTGCCCCACCCCCCCTGTCGGTCCACCAGGCATTGACCACTTTACGTTGGGTCATTTTGACGGCATGTGCTGCTGCGATTGCGAAGCAAAATTGTAGCTGTAGTGAGTGCGCTTAGGAATCCATAAAATATTTATGCTTCCAGTCCAATTGAGGGCCAGTGCCGAAGGCATTACTTGAACCCCAATACGTACCGACTAAGTGAGATCTTTGCTTACGGAGCCCAGAGAGCTTGATGGAGTTGCTGGCTAGCTGATTCATGCAAAGCAAACAAAGTTGATTATGTTGTGCATGGTCGTTGTGTTTACACTGGCCACCAGGCAAATTGTGGCATCAACAATGAACCCTTCAATTACAGCGAAACAAAAGCTGATAAAATGGAAATTAGTTTGATGCACACAAAGCTCACGAAAATTGAAAAGATTTGGTTACTTGCCCAAGCAACATTGAAAATCAATTTTAGCATAAAATGCCTTTGATGCTCAAACAGTTTAAGCATTGTTTGCCTAACTAATCGGTTAAATCATAAGAAATAATACTTTCGATGCAGTTAAGGCTGACAAATCCAATAACTGTGCATGATAAAGTTAATGTTTATGCCATGCATGTGCTTTTTGGCATATATTCAATGCTTAGCTTTGCAAAATCTGTCCCGTTTCTTGTGGCACAGTGCCAAAAACACAAAAATCAACAGTGAATGGCCCCCTGGGTCATTTGGGGCCACTAAAACGTGCGCGTCGATTCGTTGAAACAAATTATTTATATATTTTTATTACATACTTCGTATATGGCATACTGCCCACACTTTGAGACAGAGTCGAGACTTTGTTGCTTTGTTTATCCTCGGAGCAGTTCAATGGCACATGAAATTATGATAGTTACTCGGTGTTTGGTGTTTGGTGTTCGGTGTTTTGGTATTTGAAGCCGTAAATCTCGCTGCCACAATGTCTGCTTGATTTGTCAAATATAAAGGCGATTCTACTGGATGTCCATTAGCTTTTATGTGTGTGGTTGACTTAGGGTTGGTTTGTGTGTGTGTGTGAAAATAGAATTTCACTTATTTGTCTACCGGTCAATGGCTGTGGCCAGTCTAAAAGATTTTTTCACTTCTTTGTTCTCATCTGTCTGTCCTTAGACAAAATATGAACCCATTGCAACGTTTGGCCAAAAGCTATTACATATTCTGAATGGGCTAGACGCATAGTTAGATTCTCTTTTTAGATTTGAATTGTCATATATACTTTTAATTATCGTCTGCTAAAAATAACCATCAATTAATAAGTTCAGATTACAACGGATTAAAGAACCTTAACTTATGTGAACTATATTCAGTTATTTTACAAAAATTGCCAAATTTTAATTGATTAATTGCACAATCGTTCAATTTGTGTCAAGCGTGATGGCATGTTGCATGGAAAATTTTGCGCACAAAAGTCGCCACACGCATCATTACCAAAATATTGAATTTTGCAATACTATTTCGCAGCATCTCGCTTCACCTATTCGCCTGTCACACTGTCACGGCATCCACCCCCCATTCCCTCCGTCCCCTGCGTCCATTACGTGCATGTTTGGCATGCAAAATCCATGCGGCCAATCACACGGATACTGGCAAGGGCTGAAGTGGGGCCAAGCGGGCTAAGAGTGGGTTTGTTGAGTAACGGGATTCGCATTAATTCGCCACATAGCTTGAAGTCCCGGTCACGAATATAAACCCCCGTCCAACTGTCCGTCCCCCAGTTCATTTGTCCAATTCGTTCTGTGCATGTGCATGTCAAAGTAATGGACGAAAACGAAATTCTGACGAAGGCAGCGAAAAGCAGGGGAACCACCCAACCACCGAGTGTCGACCGTCAGTTGGTGGCGGTGTGGAGGAGGTGGAGCAGGGGAACGGAGGGAAAGGGGTGTCTGCGGTGTCTGTAGAACTGAAAGTGAATGACTTTGGCGCCTGGCAAATGGATTTTGCTCCAGTCAAAAGTGTGCCCGATGGGGCAACATATTCTCCTCAATCTACACTCACATATACATATATATATATATATATATACATATGCTGCAGCATGTGTGCGAACTATGCTTATCTACTTAATGCTTTAGGCCTTGTGCTACTCAGTTGGCTTTCTGGCACAGCCCATTTAAACTTTTGACTTTCAATAAAAAGGTTAAAATTCGTTCCATTTGCGTTTCAGTTGCGAGCTCAGTTGCTCATAGCGAGCTCTGTAGTTTTTACCTGGCTCTAATTAAGTCTTGCGTTTGCATGCCTCTAATTGAGTTGTGACTTGCAACAAGCCACTCCCACAATCCGCCAATTCAAGTGGCTCCGCCAAGTCAAGTGGCTCTCCCTTTCCCGTTTATGGAAAATACTTTTTGTAATTAAATAATAATCTTGTGCCTTGTCTTTATGGTCATGTCTAGATAAGGAAGCCCTTCCTCCTACTCACTTACCGAGCTTACTTTCTTACCTTCCCAGTTGTGGCAGCTGCTTGTCCCCAAAGAATGTGTGCACCACGTCGTATATATTGTTGTATGTTCACATATCAGGTGTGTCTCCTGACTGTGCATTGTTACTGCTGTTTCAGCATTTTAGTTCGTGTGTCAACTGATTTTACAGAAGCAGTCAAGCAGTCGGTTTAACTTGACAAACTTAAATGCAGAATTTGGAATTCTTGCATTCTAACTTACTGTTGCTTAAGACACATATTTAAATTGGATTAATTGTTTTTAATTCCAATCAAATAGTATTTGAGCATATTTTGAGCGCTTTGAAAAAATAAAATAAATAAAAAATCCTTTAGCTTTGGATATGAATTTCAAAGCTACTGCTTTTTAATTTGAGAATTCCAAAGGAAATATTTTTGGCAACGAGTCTCTGTTTTTTACCTTTATTTCGAGCAATCCGTTTTATTGGATGCTGCATGATTGCACTTTGATTTGTCAGCAGATTCGTTTTTGCTTAAGAAAATACATGTATGTGAGCATTTGAATATTTTATTTATTTGTTTCCGCATATGTGTTTGAGCATTTGAATATTTTATACTGTTTTTTGTATTGGTAAACACATTTTATACTTTACCTAACATTTTCCATTTTTGGATGGTGTTCTTGGATGTGTCAGCAAAGCAAATAGCATTGTAATAAACTTGTGCTATTTCCTTTTTGCATATTCCGCTTGTAGTTAGATCCTGCCCCTAAATTCTATTTGATTTTCATCTGTGGCCATTAAATACTGTGTGTCCTGTAGTTCCTATTTGCATATCTTGGCTCGCACTCTGGCATGACTATAGTTGGGTCGGTGGCAGGTATTAATATTTAGTGGCTGCCCAAAGGCAAATATTTGAGCTGCCACTTGATTGGCCAAAGTGCAACAAAATGTTGCAAAATGCCAAGCAAATGCCAAGCTGATTGCCTAAATCGATTATGGCAATTATTTCGGCCAGAAAACAAACACAGCAATAATTGAATTTAACTATAAGCAACCGCCTCCAACCCATTGACCCCTTTTGCAATTTTCTTATCAAAAGGAAGCAGTTGCATGTAACGTGTGAGCAGCATACACTCTCTCTCTCTCGCTCTTTCTCCCTCTCACATACACACACTCAAACACGGATATATAAATCACGTATACGCATTGGAAGACACACTCTACGAACCTAATTGTTGTTGTTCGCAGTCGAAGCCAAAATAGGTGCCCTCATCCAGCCCCGCCGCGGAGGGGCAGCAGTAGCTCAATAATAAATCGAATCGGATAACATTACTTGTGGCATAACTCATGCGATTATAAACTCAGTGCTATTAGCATGCAGAGCCGATTGTATCCGATTAAATCTCTAATCGCATAAGCTGAACACAAGTTTAAATTAAGATTATGCTTGCAGGGCAGTTATGAACATTGAAAATAATCGTTCAGTTACAATTTTAGCTTACAAACTTAACTGATTGATTTAAGCTGTTACAATTTGTCAGTCTTAAGTCTTTCGAAGGTTCCTTAAGCTCATTTGCGACTTTAGTTAACTTTCTAATCACTATAACCAAATCTCAAAGAATAACACTTAAGGTGTTTACTTTATTTTTATCAACGTTTCTTTCAAGGACTGATTTATATTATTTTTGTGTTTTGTATTTAAATAGCTTGGGGCAACTAATCAACTGCCTTAAGGCTTTGTTCTGGGCTTACCCCTGGGGTCTCTCGCATTTGCCGATTAATTTTGTGAATCTTCCAGTATGTATTGATAATCCTCATGAAATGTATCCATTGTATTTGCAGGAAGCTTATCGTCGCTGGGTCTGCAGCACACTGGTGCCGTATTATGCGGAGCCCCAGGATGTTGATGCAACGCCCGCCGATGACCTCGGCACACGCGGGGCAGCCTCTGCTGCAAAGCCGGCAGCGGTCGCCGGCAAAAGTAAACGCGCTGCACGAAATACTGCAGACACCGAAGGTGGGGTTGGGGGTGTGGGTGAGAGTGGAGCTGTTGGTGGCACGGCTGATGGTACGGGCGGCAGCAAGCATAAATCTCAGAAATTAATCAGCAATAACAATAAATCAAATAACGGCAATAACATGAACGAGCGCCAGATTAATCAACAGCATGACGAGAACAATGAGCCCCACCACAATGAGCCGCAAAACAAAAATCCAAATGCCAGTGCGAATCGGAATGTTGCGAATGTGGCTCAGGCGTTCTACGATGCCGTCGGAATTGGCCAGCATCAATCCCAAACCCAAAACCAATTCCACTCTCACTTCCATGTGAATGCCCCACAACCCCACAACAGCAGCAGCAACAGAAACAACAACAGCAGAGGAGCAAGTGCCAAGCAACAATTCAATAATTTCATATCGACTGCCAATAATGCGGATCCCAGCGCAGCGGATCCAGTGATATCAAAACTACAAAAGAGGTAACCGTATTAATTCGATGAGAATCTGGAGTGTTCTATTTTTTTTAATGCGGTATTCTTTTCTGTCCATAGATCAACACGCAAGGCAGAGTTCCGTAAGCGCCGCCGCATTCGACCCTGCCTGAGTGTGTGCCAAACAGTGGAACAAAAGTGCCCCTATCTGCTGCCCGCCGATCGCGCCCCAGCGCTGCCCACCCAATATGCCGGCGAGCCGACATTTGTATGCCTAGGTGAGTAGCACTCCCAACAGATACAGTCTGGGATTAGATTACTATCATTAGACCACTAATGAAGCAAAAACCAATGCGAACAAAATGGCATCAGTTAGCAACCTACACCTCAAATTCAGATTCTCAAATTCATAATATTTAACCTACTTGTCACGTTGCAGATCAAAACATACCCGAGACCGGCGAGCAGCTGAAAAAATCCAGCTATGGCCCCAATGACTGCTGCTACAGTTACTGCAATGGCCCCATTGAGGGCATTTGCACCATCTGCAAGGAGTTTGCAACCACAGCCGCGGGCAACAACAGCAGCAACAATAGCAGCTCGACCGGTCGCCGGGTGCACAACATAACGCTGACGATGAGCTCGCCGCCGGGGGAACATGCGCGTGCCGCCAGCGTCTCGGTGGCGCTGAGGAACGTCAGCCAAGCGTTGCCGGCCGGGGCTGAGTTGCTGGAGCGTCTGCCGTATTATGCGCGCCACGACAGCGTCTACTACTATGACGATGATGAGGGCAGCGATATGCCGGAGCTGGCGCTGTCTGGCGGCTGTCCGCCGGTGCCACCGGTGAGCAAACGCTGTGAGATGCCCTACTTTGCCTCCGGTGTGGCGCCGTCGCCGCCAACGCAGCTGCTCGTCTTTCTGAGCGCCCTTCTCGGTCTGCTGAGCAGCTGTGGGGCGGCGCGTCAGCGCTGCGGGCGCACCCGCAACACAACTGCCCGTGTCGACTGTCCGGCCAGCTGCCACGAACTCTTGGCCAGCTCGAGTTCGAGTCCGAGTTCGAATCCGAGTTCGAATCCGAGTTCGAATCCGAGTTCAAGTCAGAGTCATCGCGCACAACAAGGTGCCGACAGCTGGCGAGACAGCAGCGGCAGCGGAAACGGAAACGGAATTGCAAGCTACACTGCCAGCCAGCGACAGGAACAGGAACAGGACAGAGCGTGGGCATGGGCATGGGCGTGGGCGTGGTCATGGGCATGGGCATGGCTATGGACGTGGCCATTGAATACGTGTAGGAAAGTGCGATACTTTGGCAACAGCAGCAGTCGCAGCAAATTAAAATGCAAGCGAGCTGCGATGATGATGATGCGAAGGTGGTCTAAAGATCGTTGTCGTTGTCGTATAATTAACTATAGAGACTTACAGCAACTACAAATACGAATCAAGTGCAGCGATAGGAATAGGAATGCTAGAAACTATCGTTACTTCTACTACTACAACTACAATATAAACGATTGGTGGCGAAGATGGAAGTGGCTCGTTGGCAGTGCGGCAACCATCATCTCAAATGGCGCCTTATAGTGCATACAATTCGTATGCGGCCACACACACCCACACACACACACACTCAGACACACACACTCAGACACACTCACACTGATTGCAGATTTCTTTACAGAGATTTGCAGTTGAGAAAACAAACACAAGAAACAACAAGAACAACAAAATGTCATTAATTGTATTTCGTACTCTAGAAAATTACTCGTAATGCTAGCTAATTAAAAACGAAAACAAAATGGAAAACAAACGTTGAGTGTAAAAAATAAATAATGTAATAAAGAAATTGCAGGTCGTTCTTCTGCATTTTTTTGGAGCCAAGCCGTAAAAAATGAAACGAAAATGAAATGAGATGGAAAAGTGGGGAGAAGAAATGAAAACAAAAAAAACACTTTAAATATTTATGGTCCTCTTTCAAGTGAAATATAAATAACAAAAGAAACCAAATATAAGAGTAAATAAATTATAAATCTCTATTAAAACCTAAAAAAAATAAAAAACGACAACAAATAGCATATTTTATTACAACTAGAAACAAATATTAATATTTAATTAAACAAAAAACAACTGCCACAAAAATAGGTTTTTTAGGTAAACATTAAACAAAAACAAAAAACAAAAATAAACAAATAAACAAATACCAAAAACCACAAACAAGAACATTTAACGAAAATGTATGTGTGAAAAAGGTACATATGCACATACATATAGTTATTAATTTAAATAAAGGCGGATAAAAAAGAGAACATTTTAGGTTAGCTAAGTATAACGAAAAGCCAACAACAAAACAAACAACACAAAAACACGTCATGAAACTTACAACTAGACTAAAGAAATTTCAATAAAAGAAAACGATAAAAAAATACACAACTCGCTGCAAACCGAAATAAAATAAACAATTAGTCGAAAATTCACTGATAATAATATGAAACCCAAACACACACACACACACTCCTTCACACATACACACACACACACACACACATTTCACTATACAAATTTACATATAGACCGCTTATCAAATCAATTTCAAGACATTGAATGCCAAAATAACTGGAAATCCCAAAAAAAAAGAAAGAAAAAGAAAACCAAAAAATGTAACATGAAAAACTTTACTTAATGCGTAAATTAGTTTAAAAACAAATCAAATATTATAACATAGTCACAAAAAAGGAGGCGATTTGATAGAAGAAGTAAAATAATAACATAAACATGATGAAGTAAATGAGGAAGAAAAAGTAACAACCAAAAATGTGTCTAAGATTGTCTTTATTTAGTTTTTAAAAATGAACTTTGTATAACCAACAAAAAACATAACAAAATAAAAAAAACAAAACAAAAAAACAATATAAAGCGCACAGAAAACTTAAATTTTAAGGTTCATAAGCAACATAGAAATGAAATATGAAGAAGAAGAAGAAGCAGAATACGAAGAAGAAGAAGCATACGCATACGATTATAATCGAGGTTAGGCATGGCGCATCTATCGTAATGCCTAAGTATACATTTAGATAACAAAACGTGCAACGCAACATAACAAGAAGAAGGAGAAGAAGGAGGAGAAGAAGAAGAAGAAGACGACGATGAGATAATGAATATGATTATGAAGAAGAAGCAGATATAGCAGCAGTAACAGCAAGAACAGCAACAACAACATACCTACTATATAAATAGTGCATACAAATAATAATAATAATAATAATAATAATTTTTGTAATAAAGTTAACTCTATGTAGCGTACATAAACATAAACATAAAGAACATAAATATATATATTATATATATTTATAATTAACAATTAATCGTACATACTTGCAAAACAAATGAAAAACAAAAAAAAAGAATGAAAATTGAACCTATAGGCAAACAATAAAAAAATTGAAGCAGAAAACACATTATGATATACACATAAGTATTATATGAGAATAATTAGTAACTAAATGAAATAAATGATAGATGTATTTGGTATTAACTAATTGCCTATCGAATTAAGCATGTACCACCAAAAACATGACTCAACTCTCAACTCTGTAAACACTCCTCACCACCAATCTCTCTCAACTCTTAACTCTCTCTCTCTCTCTCTCTCACACACTTTATCACTATTTTTAATTTTCCTCGTTCTCGAACCACTCGCACCACCACCAACCACTCGAGAGATTTTCGGCTCTACGCTTTTTGGTCTTGTTTCCTCTTGCTAGGTAGCTTTCTGTTGTTTTCGTAAAGGTTGAGGCACTGCAGGCAGTACTAAGAACCCTAATTTTCAACGATTTCATTGGTAACTTTGACCTTTTAACTGACGCGTTACTTTAATGGAAAAATGTCACTTTTAAGAAAAACCACAAATTAAAATGTGGAACAGCACTTTTAGTGTGGTATGTTAGATGTTGTTTGTAGATAACAAACTCTAAAACGTAGTTACAAACTCAGTCTGTAGGCACACTAGCTGAAAGTCGCTCTTTAGCACCAGATTGCACTTGCTAACTATTTTTCATTATTTTTTCAACTCAAAATGAACTTCGAAAACATATTAAAGCTTTTTAAAGATTTGGTTTCTTTAACTACTTTCAGCTAGTGTCATTTTCCCATAAAGGAGTTGAACTAATTTCATTTGAAGCTTCACCATGAAACTTATGCTCCACGTTCCCACCTGAGCTAAATAGCTTTTACTCCTAATTTTCATATCAATTATCCAATACAACTGAAAACCTACTATTTGCCTTTGTAAATACACACACACACACACACACGTACTCACTCACACTCACAAACATTTCACACACCTTTGAAGAAAGTATGCAATGAATTTTAATGTTCTGTTTCGGTTCTTAAATTAATTTATGAGAGTTCTTTGGTATTTCTGTTGTTTTTCCAAAAATTGAGATATGAAAATTTACATAGGAGTAATTTGTAATCGCACTCGATTTTTGTGTGAGTTTCTAATTAAATGCGGGTTAACAGGATGAGGAGGCGGAATTTAACAACTAAAAATAAATGGAAATGGTAAAACACACACGTTTTGAGACGAAAACACAAAAAAAAAAATAACAAGCAACAAGAAAAATAAAAAACCATTTCAAAAGCGAGAGCCGCTGGCACAAATTGCGCGAATATGCAAATTGTTATGAATTATTGTGTACTTTTGTAAAACTTTTTGATATATATAATATAGTTAACATGAATAGATGCCTAAATAATAAATTAAATGTTAATTTATTTAAATGTAAACAATAAACAAAACAAAAGAAACGAGAATAGAAATGCTGGCGAAATTGAAATTGAAATTTGAAATTACGTCGATTTTGCGATGCGCCCCATCGTCGGATCACTTGAGATCCCAATTGACGTATATCTAACTAGTTGATTGGTGGAATGATATTGTTATAAATACGATAATACGAATACGTAATCTGGAATCTGGAATACGGAATACGGATCGAGCATAAAATTACTTTACAGCAACATTTACATTCAAGTTTTGTGTACAAAAGTAACAATTAAACAAATGCCATTGCATCATTTTGGACATTTCATACTCGTAATGTTAAAGGTCATTTGAATGAATCAAAAACTTGAAGCCGAAGACGAAACCGAAACCGAATACCAAAAACCGAAAAAATCGAAATCGAATCAATACAAATAATTAGCACGAAAACCAAAATATATTATAAATAATTAAAATGAAAAACAAAAAAAATAAAAAATCAAACAAAAACAACAACAAGTATATACAATAATTTTGTAAACGCGGCACAGCTGCTAAAAACAACAACAACAGCAGCTGAGCGAGCTAAAAAAAAATAAACAAATGAAAAACAAAAAAAATGTTATGGCAAGGTAGCAATTATTTTTTACAAAAACAATAAAAAAAAACAAAAAAAAAAAAAAAACTATTTAATGTATGTAAAAATAAAAATGAGTATGAGAAAAAATTTTAAAATGAGGGAAATGCAAAAACCAAAATTCTTTTTAGGCCACAAAACGAAAAAAATTACATAATTTATGTGCCAAGCGAGAAATTATTCAATGTATCGTATTTGATATCATCACCAAAGCGAGCACAATATAAATAAGAAAATATGAATAATAATAATAATAATAATAAAAAAAATTAAAAGCAAACAAAAAACTCATGTCAAATTTAATTAAATGCAAACATTAAAAGATTTAAAAAGCGAACGCGTGCAGACGATTTCAAATACTCTACCAAAAAGTATTTCAAATGTGTGTGCACAGCCTATACCCCCAGCAACCTACTCACCTCCTCCCAACTCCACCCTAACCCACCTCCCCCTAAAGTCCCCAACACCCACGACACACTCTCGAGATGCCAACAAACAGCCAAGTTTGTTATTTAATTAGTAAATGAAAAATTATTAAGAAAACAGCTAAAAACTTTAAAAAATCAAACTGAAATCTTCTGTACTTGTTAATTAACAACAACAACAACAAAATCAAAGACACATAGAGCGAAAAAAAATAAGAAATTTAAATTAAAAATGAAAATGAAAATGATAAGCAAAAACTTTACCTATAAACCGAATTAAAACTGATGAGCCTAAGAGAAAACTTTCGTAAAGAATCCCCTAAAAAAAAATACTTGGCCCCAGTCGAAATGATTTACCTAAGTCTAAAAACAAATAACAAAACCCCATATGGAAATCGTATATAAAATTGAGAGATAATGTAATAGTAATACTATACAATAATATGGCATATAAATGAAATGAAAAAATGAAAAAAAAAACAACTGGCATAATTATGGTAATTGTAAAATAATTAAACAATGACGTAAACGTAAAAAAAGTGAAAATAATAAAAATAAATTGTTGTTATTGAATGTATTTGTATAGAAAATTATTATGATTATGACGATGAATAATAAATGATTACAAATAATAATTATTGTTCAAAAACCAAAAAAAAAAACAAAAAACAAACAAAACCAAACAAAACAAAATAATATATATACATATATATATGAGAATAATGTCTCTGTCTTCATTTTATTCAAACCAAAAGAAAGCAGCAAGCTGGTCAAGAGGATCATTAAATGTTGGCTGGAAACCTTAAGCGAGCTTTTAGGCATCGTGCAAATGGAAAAACGAAGTTTGCTAACTCCACACCAAAAGCTCATTTGTCGGGATTAATCAAATGAGCCGGCGCCATTTTCAGTTAGTGGCATTTAGCCATTTGCCCCAATGACCCGATTGGCAGCATTGCGTGAAAAATACGCGATTCGTTCGCGTACTAAAACTTAACTCACTTTTTCCCGTATTTCTGTTTTTATATTCTTAATGGGAAGGCAGCGGAGACGCCAACGACAAACAACAAGCGGACCGTAATTAGAATTGCGTTGGGGTGGGGAACTGGGCGTCCAAAAGGCAATAGCAACAGCAGCAGCAGCAGCAGCAGTTGAATCGAGCCAAAGGATCCAATTCGGTCGGTTTGTGTCCGAAGCGGATGCCGAAGTGGCTGCCTTCAGGTGTTCGCTGTGGCAGCAACTGTGCCGCTGATTCAGATTCGTTTCAACTCGCGAAAGGGAAAGTTCGTGCCACGGACGCTTAGCCGGCGTGCAAGACGTCCAATTGCCGATTGCCACTTGCCACTTGCCACAGTTGCGTGACTCGCATCCAAGTCCAAGTGCGAGTGTTCAGATACGCACTACAGTTACAGTTGTGCAAGTGTGTGTGTGTGTTTGTATTTGTGTTTGTATGTTGGATTGTGTGTAAAACTGTCCAAATATTTGCATAGGCCACACGGATAAACGTTAACGAGCTGACGGTCAACTGGGCCTCAAAGTTTTTACAGCATTCGCTGCGGTTAAATTGCGGTTTGTTTTGCATATTTTTTGGGGCGCTCAGCAGGAAAAACAACAGCGGGGCAGGAAAAATGTACAGAAAACATGTGCAAAAACTAATTACAAATAACACGACTCACTTTTAGTCATGTCAGCTGTTAATGGTGTGTGTGTGTGTCTTTATTTGTGTTCATGTTAATTATGACCAACAGCATCAAATACAAATGCCCTCAGAGCCGTCTCTCTAATTAACAGACAACACGGCTTCCTACTTCAATTTGTCTAACAATATGTTTCAGACACGTCGCGAAAGTATGTGTTTAAGCTCTCCGACAAAAGGTCAAAGCCTAATTGATATTGACACTGAAATGTGATTAGAGTCGAACAGGATTTGAGCGCTTTTTCTGTGTCCGGATTTGTGTGAATGTGTTAAAAACTAATTTTGTCAAACTTTTCTAATTGAGATAATTCGAATTTAATTATATTCAAGTGAATAGTTCGAACTATGGTTTTAATATGACAGATGAGGTTGAGAGATGGTTAAAGCTCGATATAACAAGAAATTGTGATATTTCCAAAACAGTGAAAACTACAAGTTGAACATTTATATTATATTTTAACTAAGTTTCAGAAATTTATTTTCTGAGTTTCACATTTTCCACATAATTTTATGCTAATGGTTTGCTTCTACCACTATGTTTGCGTATATATACTATTTTATGGCATTGCTCAATCCGGATGCAAGAGGAAAACTTTTGTAAGCGAAAACATAAATATTTACGTGGAATAACTTAAAAAATGCAGTTAGAAAACTTTGAGGCATCTTTATAATATATTCGAGCAGAGTCTACTTTTCCAATACTTGGCAAAAAGTTATATAACTGACAGCTACTTTTGTATTGTTTAATTGTAGCAGAAATTTAAATTGCACTTTAAATGCTCCACAAATAAGTTTAAACTGAATTCAACTCTCTCATTGACGTATGATTTAAGAAAAATAGCAATCTATTTGACCATTTACTCGATAGGTTGGCCGAAGAGTGAATCAATAAATGAATAATTGATATACCGCAATTCTGTTCGTCATTTGATTAATGGATTATTGCACTGATGGATAGATATGTATCTGAGCTCAAAGTGAAACGTGACTAACTTTAAATTGCTTTAAAAATAAAAAAAAATAAAACCACAACAGATAGCAGTGGTAGAAAGATATGATTTAAAAATGTTGCAACTTAAATATCGCGGAACGCTGCCGGCGACGTTAATCAGCGCCCTGCTGCTCTGTACATTAATAATTCAAACGCAACAGCAACAGAATGACGACGCAGCAGCAGCAATGTCGGCAGCGACGCCGGCAGCAACTGCAGCAAAAGCTCAGCGAATACCCAAACCAAATGTTGCGGTGAATAAAGCGTCAGTCGAGACGCGCAATGGTAAGTAGCAAATTTTATTAGTGGAAGGGGATGTGGAAGGGGCACGGGCGGGCACGGGCTATCGGAGTTTTCCCACATATATTAAGCATATTTGAATTGACAGCTGTGCGCCGCTTGCCGCGCAGCGTTTTCCATGTACGCTGGAATCCCAATGAGAAATTCATTGTCGAGAGTCGCGAGAGTCCGGCGATTAACTCATCCAAACTGGCGCCCCATCCGCGCTTGAAGGTGTCCAAGAATACCAAGCTGACGCTCAGCCCGAAACTGTATCTCTGCCACGACAAATATGCGGAACAGTGCCACAATAAGACCGCCTCCTTTCGCCGTCGCATTGTGCAGACCTTCGAGCGTTCGATGAGCGAGGCAGTCAACGAATCCAATCATTACAATGTGGACTATAAGCCGGTGTTTGGTGACAGCTTCGAGGAGCAGTATTATCCCTCCGCCTGCCTGGTCATGGAGGCGAGTGTGCGTGTCTTGCGTCGCACGGATGAACCGTTTAACAAGCTACCCTTCGGGCGACTCTTTCCGCGCCAGAAACTCTTTCGTAATGTGAAGAACATCAAGACCTGTGCGATTGTCTCCAGCGCCGGATCGCTGGCTGGCTCGAAGCTGGGACGCTTTATAGGTGAGTTGCCATATCAGAATTCTCGGCGCACACTCGGAAGAATCTCGTTGTTGTCATATTGTGACCAGAAGTCAACGCGTGATTGATTTGATTCCATTTGTTGCCGTCTACTCCAATTTTGCTAGATACACACGATATCGTCATGAGATTTAATCACGCACCGACCCGAGGACACGAGGTGGATGTTGGCAGCAAAACTACAATACGTGTCGTGAATTCCCAAGTAGGTGGCCAGCAGTGCAGTTCCGCTCAGTTTGCAATGCTCAGTCAATCATCAATCAAGAACTCATCAACACTCATCAATCATTGTTCCAGGTGGTGACCAAGCCCGAGTTTGATTTCGCCCATGCGCCGATCTTTAGGAATGTCACGATCGCCGCCTGGGATCCAGGCCGTTACAATGGCACCCTCGAGGACTGGCTGACCACCGCCGATTATGATCTGTTCACCAACTATGAGATCTACCGGCGACGCTATCCAAAATCACGAGCGTTTCTCATCGATCCGCATTCGGTGTGGCGCCTCTGGCAAAGCTTGCAAATGTTTGCCGGCAATCGATCCATACGTCGTAATCCACCCAGTTCTGGTTTCATAGGTGAGTATTTTGAGTCGATTTTGAAATCGAATCTTAAAGTTAAGCAGAAGTGTACTAAAATGAGTTTAAGCAATTCAAATAAAGATAGTTAAAGCTCAAATATAAACTTAAAAAAGTACAGATTGATTGGTCTGTGATAAAAGTAAACATAAGATTTGTCAACGCAATTCAGCTTACCTTTTGGTGTGCTTAAGTGATTAAATAACATCAACGACAAAGGACTCTCAAAGCCCATTAAAACTATTCCAAAGCCAATAAAATCAAATTCAATTTAAGTTTTGTTAACCAGCTAAAATTGGACAGACTTAAGCACTGCTTAAAGTATTTGAGAGTACATTAAAGCATCGGAGCTGCTTCCAATTTCATTTAAACTTAAATTTTGCACCTCATAAGAGACTATGCCACGCATTCCTCAGCATTCAACAAATATTTAATATAGTGTTTTTTTTTTTAAATTTATTTGTAGGTTTGGCGCTGCTGCTGCCGCATTGCCCCCAGGTTGATTTTGTGGAGTATGTGCCCTCCACGCGGCTGAATGGACGCTGCCACTACTACAGCAAAGAGGTGAGAGATTCAACTTGCCACTGTTCTGACTACTTATAATTTAATTTGTGGCAATTCTTAGATGAATTCCGCATGCACATTTGGCTCTTGGCATCCGCTGGCCGCCGAGAAGCTAATGGCGCTGGACATGAATGTCGCCGACGATATGTCCGTCTTCCAGTTTGGCATATTGCGCATCCGACGACCCGATAAGCTGCTCTGCGGCTTCAACTTCTTCGGTTACTGATCCCTGATCCCACCAAGCTGGCAGCAACGACGATCAATGTGCATTTAATCAAGCGGTTTTACACACTCACGTTTCAAGTAGCTTAACAAAAAGCAAAAAAGAGAGGCTGCAACTATTAATATTTGCAATAAATAAATATATATGTATGTCTATTTGCTTATGTGGACGAGAGTGTTGGGTGTGCCCTTCCCGAAGCAAGGCGGAAGCGGGCACAGCCTTGAGCCTGAACCTGAAGCTGAGCCCGGGACGGAGACGGAGACTGAGGCTGAATCGCCCACGCAAAGGCGCTCTTTATAATGGCCAATGAAGTCAGAGTCAGGAAAGTGGCTGTCGTACTTGGTTTTGATTGTTTGTTTGCTTACAGCTCTTAAGGGCCAGGGGAGCCACAAAAGCAACTGTATGTAGCTGGTAATAAACTGGCACTGACAGACTTAGAGTTACCCTACATAAGAGTAATGGACAAACAATTATTCAAAACATCATTTGATAGCAATTGCAGACAGTGCTGCTCAACTAACAAATACCCTATATAGGTCTTCGAAGATAAAAACAATAAAAAGGTAGGTTTAAAGGATCAAAATTGGTTTTTGATACCCACAAAGATATAATGCGTCCCGACTATGATATACTATATATAGTAACAAGAGAAGGAAAAACTTTCAATATTAATATTCCAGGGTAGTAGAAAAGCAGGAGTGGGACTAAATATAAATTATGTATGGTAAAAAAATATCAAAAGAACCTAAGGCGAGACTATGAGATACCCTGTACTTAAAGCACAGCTTTGCAGCTAGTTTAAAAAAGATGCTAAATCAAGAGTGCCCCTTAGAAGTCTTCATAGCTGTGCACGCCCCATACAACACTTACACAACAGGGTATGCTGTTGATTGCTGCATGTTTTAACCATTAAATGCGATAACTGTTGTCTACACAGTGCAACTGAGCGAAATATATATACAAATATTATTGTGAAGGGGGGGCAAGGAACAGTCGAGTTTATGGATTAAGGGCGGGGTCTGGGGGCATTGCTCATTAATACGTGCTGCGGCAACCAAAACGTGCCCGGCATGCTAAAGAGTAGCAGGCGCGAAGACCAAGACGCACCAGCCCCGAAAACAGCAAACACCAAAACAGACAAGAGCAAAAACCCAAAAGGTGAGCAAAACAAAATAAAGTTACGATGGCAGTTGTACTTCGACGAGTACTTGTTGTTCCAGGGGTCGGTAGAGGAGGACGAGGCATTTAAATGAGATGTACGAGTGCATTTTCTCATATAGTCAGAATAAACATTTAAAATTGACACTAAAGCGAAAGCATTGAACCAGGAAACCACACACACACAAAACGAAAGTTATAGCGAAAGGACGCAGTTGAATTTGTTGAATCTTCTTTCTGTATTCTACACGTCCCGCACAAATGCAATCCAAATATTGCGGCAAATGACACCAAAAAACTGACGCGTATCGCAAAGTACACAAAAACAAATCGAATTCGAATTTTTGGACAGGTGTACGAAGCCACCAGAAAGTTCATCTAACCCAACCGCAGTCGACGCCGCCGAAATAAAAATAATAAAATAAAAAACTGCAACTCGCATTTCACATTTGCATTTTCAACACTCTACAACATTTCTACCGCCAACATCCATTTGCGGCTCTTGTTTGGCAAATGCAAATACGCGCCGCATGTGGCATGTGTGCACTTGCCGCTTTGCCCTGCTTCTCTTCTTCTCTCTGGTGTTGCCACATCTGCAGTTTGAATTCGCATTCACATTCGCATTTGTGCTTTTGTTCATTTCACGGGAATCAATTGCTTAGCCCTGCAACCCTCCCAATCCCGCGGCACAGATTTGCTAAGAATTTTGAAATGTTTTGATTACCATTTACAAATGTGCGTTCATTGCCCGCCGAACGTGACTGTAATGCCGAAAATTCATCCAAAATTATTATTTGTATAATTATAAGGCCATTGAGTCTGACTCAAAGCTGCGTAATTGCATTCAGATTAACACTACGGTCTAAAGCATTTTTCAATTCCTGTAAATACTTTCGGCGGTATTCGGAAAAATCATAGAGCTCGACTGCCCCAGACATCGATTGGGCTAATCCCTCTTAGGAATCGATGTATGTATATAGGTATATTTTTGTATTTTTGGGTTGATGTCAATAAAATTCTGATAAACCATTAACTAGCTGGGCAACGGGTATGTAAATAATATATAATATACAAATTCGAATAACTGTCGAGGTGCATAAGAATCTTTATTAATTAGCTTAGCTCGTGTCGTGTGTCGTTATCAGAAATCGATGAGGGAGCGTGTGAATAATTAAACGGATATACGGATATGCTAATAAAATGAAATCATTAAGCCAACTACTAATTAACGTCTCAGATGACGATGTTAGACTGTTGGGTTTACCAGGGTTGCGGCTATTGATGAATGCTCCGTTTGAGAGCTGAATACAACCACGTGACCAGAGAGTCAAAATGTGTTGAGCCATTGGCATATGCAATTGTTATTATCTATGTTGCATGCATATTCTTATTGAATTTTTATTTCCATTTGGTGTTAAATGACAGCTCTGGTCGCCACGGAGGGTCAGCAGTAAAAATAGCAACAACAAAAATAGAAACATTGGCAAATGACATCGTCATGAATTTCGCGTCTGTTTTTATAATTTGCTGTCAAGTGGATTTGGCTAAGCTTCAATGTTGCACTATTTGAAATCAGACTCAAGCACACAGACTGTCCCTCCGTCCGTCCGTCCGTCTGTCAGCTTGTCCCCATCTGACTGTCAATTGGTCATCGAGTCATCCCACTCCAAGAACTGGTCCATTGCTTGCCTCATGTCATCTGCAGCTGCTTCACTCAAATTTAATTGTATCAAATTTATCCAAATTTTGTTTATTCATTTATCGTGCGGTTTTTCAATTTTGCGACCGAAGCATTACTCAAGCCATTTCTTTGAATTCTGTGCTAGTCACTCGAAATATGAATTTATGTCGCATGTAGTTTAAATTGTTTCAACAAAAGGCTGTCTCCCAGCTTTTGTTATCCAATGATGCATCAGGGCGTGTTCTACGACCACAACATCACGTACCACTGCAGTCCAGCAGATATTTGCCCAAGACCAGACAGGAGGCAGTTGGCAAGAGGCAGGAGACATGAGGCACGAGACAAAGGTGGCTCAGACACGCAGCATGCGATACGCAGAACGCAGAAAGAGTCAAGGTTAATTTGGCCGCATATCGGTTGCCATATTTGTAAGGCAGCCAACTTTATTTGTATGCCGTTAATTGGCTCTGTTCAAGGCCATGTTGCGTGTGCAACGGTAAATATTATGTGACTCATTATTAACAACGAATTGATAGTCAATCCTTACTAGGTGACTGTAAACTCATTTCTGGGCCCCAACGCAATATACTAACTATAAATCAAAGGCAGCAGGTCCAGTTTATTGGCGACGCTAACCGGATAGTAATACACTTTTAAGTCGTGCTTCGAGATACATGTATGAAATCGAAATAAAGACAACTGTATTTCATCTTTGTGCCATCCTTGAACTGCAATTGATCTTTGTATGATCCCTGAGTGTGACTTAAAGAAAGTGTATGCGACATCTTTGCTGCTGCTCCTAAGTAATATGCATGTTTCCCAACAAAAAACAATCAAAAAATAAGAATAAAATCAATCAAATCATCTTATCTTGCTGATAGGCGGCTGTAAAAATTTGATGCAAAATTTAAAACCAAAAATTTAAGGCTGCGTACTCTAAATTGATTATTAATTAAAGCGAAATCAGGCTATTATTATTCCATACACACAGTTGAGCAAAACAAGTGCTCTAAATGTTAATCAACTCAATGATCTCATGGCTTCAATTCCACACAATCAAAATATTGAGAAATGTTATTGCAAAACTGATTTTTAATGTGTCGCAATAAGACCATAACATTGAATAATACAACCAATACTTTGACTCATCAAAAGAAAGAACAACAAGAAAAAAGATGACTTCAAATTATATAAATATCTTTTTATTCTCAAACTAATTACTCCTATCCAATATTTTGATACTAAAATCACGCCCAAAAGTATGCTAGCTGGGAGATTTCCCAATTAGATTGCTATGAATGTGAATAATGTGAATTGTTGCTAAGAAAACTCCCTCTTAAAGACTCCTTAATTTATCATCACATTGAAGTCTTATTATAAGCATTTCCTGTCTCCTTAAAAGTCGCTTTCAATTAGAGCTCAAATTAAGCCTCTTTTATAGAGAGGTATAGGTAGGGAGTGGTCAATTCATTTGATTTGTCGCCTGTCTGTCTTTTTGTTGATTTCCTGGCTGAATTATTCATTGCTAACTTAAATGCTTGGTTTATGCGCATTTGTTTGATTTCAATATTGTATTTACTTATATATAAGTGCCGTACAATGGAGCCATTAAAGAAGAAAAAAAGAACAGCAGGAGCAGCAGAAGAACAGAGGCATTCCTGCACGTTTGAGTGTGTATAAATCAAAACATAAGAACAATATAAAATTAAATTTAGCTGTGACAATAACAACAACAACAACAATAACAGCAGAAAAGCCGATCCATCCATTTCAGACATTGGAAACGGCGTGCATATCAAATGATTCAGCTCTTGAACTTCAGGCAGAGAAAGCGATAGGCAGAGAGATAAGGAGAGGGATTCTCCGCAAACATATATACAAATGCGTTGCGACTTTGATATCGTTTTGGTGAGTATGAGCCCAGCTCCAGTTATTATCGACAGTGCGTCACAAGTGTTGAGCAAGTGAAATGATTGATGACTCAACCTCAGGCAGCGTATCCCCAAACACTACGTCAGGCAGATGAAACATACATAGTCAACACTGAGAGGAGAGGAGAACAGGCTGAGTTTGATGCAGAACTAAGGCTAAATGCAATTGTTTTTATCTTAGTTCGGGCTTTGTCAGTATCAACTGATTGTTGTTGTTGTTGTTGTTTTTGTTTGCTTTGCATACTTCCCAAAACAAATGAGGAAGAGTCACTCACTACATTGAGGCATCAGTCTGACAGGGAAGGACGTCGACATCGACTGCGACAGCAACTGCGACGTCGACTTCAACTGCGACAGCGACGAAAGCGTTGATCCGATTGGATCGTCACATTGTTGTTGTTGTTGTTGTAACGCACCCCTTGATCCGAACCATATAAAAGTATCTAAGCGCGGCGGCGTCGGCTTCAGTCTAGTTGCAAACTCGTGAAACTGTAATTGAAATTGGAATCCGATACTTTTTTAGCTGCAGTGCGCGCGTTGCTTGTGAAATAAGGCTCCAGAAAGAAATTCAACAGAAATTAATCATTACTCAAAAATATTGTCAAACAAAATACTCCTCAACCAAGTGCTCAAGAAAGTGAACTGTGACGCAGACGGCACCAGAAACAAAAAAAACCCAAAAAAAAAAGAATATTTAAATAAAAAAGAGCTTTTTTTATTGTTTATTAGAAAGCTGTTTTCTTTTGTGAATCATTAACAAATAAATTAAGACTGCTGCTTAGCATAGTTAAGGAAAAGAGGACTTTCTCAACATATTTGCTTACAATCGAAACTTGAGGTAAGTACGCTGTTCAACTATAAAGCAGCTGAAAAGCTTTTCAACTTTTATTTGTATTTATTTTGTTTTGTTATGGCCTGTTGCTCGAGTCCCAATGGCAACAGCTTTTCTGAGCGCCTGCGGCCAATTCGACCACACAAAGTGGCAGGAAATTATATTCTAGTTGTACGTATTCCTATGAAAAAGCCAAACACTACCAGGGTGTCTGTGTGAATGGGTGTGTGCGTGCGTGTGTGTGTGTGTGTGTGATTTGTAGTTATTGTTAGTCGCGTGACTCGACGACAGCAGCGACGACGACGCTAAGCTCACGCCCCTCCCAAATGTGGCCTGAACTATTATAATAAATAGAACATGAAAAAACTAAAATTCGATACTGCGAATATTCTATACTCTTATACACTACAAAGTTTTTACTTAACATTATTAACATTATATCTATGAAACTGATATATAATCAAAACGTAGCTATAAAGTAAGGTTTTCTTTAGCTTACATTGTTCTCGATAAAACTCATTCTTAAAAGTTGAATAATAATAGATATAACATTTTTCAATTGTTCGTAAAAAATATCTTGAGTTATATGATATCCGTTTGTATTAAACAACTATGTTTTTAAGCCCTTAAGCCCTTTTGTAGAAATATTTTTTAAATACATTTTAAATTATTTTCTAATTAATGTAAAAATATCATAAGAGGGGAAAATATGATTTTAAGATATTAAAATTGCAATATTACATTAGATTTCTGAGCTTAAGCTTTCCAAATTCAACAAAGTTGATATACACTACGAATAGATAGGGTAGCAAAGTACGAAGTCGCGACATATATGCAAAGGTAGCACAGGTAATAGGTAATAATAATAACTCGTACTATTAGAATTCAAGACACACACACATATGAATTAAAAAAAGAGAGCAAGTGAGAGAGAGAAAAAGAGAGAGAGAGAGAGGAGTGTCGCCGGCATTTGTCGCGCCAAAGAATCGGCATAAAGGCAGCTTAACAGCGAGTAATTTAGCCTGGCCAGGCAGGCCACCACGAATCAGCAACTGTGGAGCCACCAGACGCAGAGAGGGAGCGGAAGCGGGGTAGAAAAGTGAGTAAGCTAGCGAGAGTCAGAATGAGTGATGGAGAGAGAGGGAGCGAAAGAGAGAGAGAGAGAGGGCTAAAGGCACAGAGTCAACGCGTTTGCAGTGGCTAAACAACAAACGGGAGTCGCACACGGAACGTGCTATGAAACGGTTCGCGTAATCCAAAGACGTCGCTTCAAACGATTCGCAACGAGTTTGAATTCGAATTCAAAGTCGAAGTCGAATTTTGATTTGTTGCTCACCCACCTGGCGCACTTGGGAGTTACTGATAGTATGCACAAAAACTGCCAGTTGGAAAAAAAACAACCAATAACTAGCTAAGCTAACCGTAAATTGCCTCAAAGTAGTGTAAACAAATTGAGTAAAAAACTAAAACTAAGCTGCTCCCAAGTGATAGGTATTAGCCTCGTGCCAGTTGCAGTTGCCAGTTGGCAGTTGTCAGCTTGACTCACTTATCAGTCGTTTGCGTTTGCATCTAATCAGCAATTGGCCAATCTTAAGGGCTTGCTTCTGATAAGAAAGTATCCATCTGCACCTCGGCTAGTGTTTGCTTGCAATATTTACGCTGATTATTATCACAGTCTGGAAAGATAAACTCACGTGTTACACTCATACCAAATATAGTTTGCTGCAACTATTGCCAAAAGACAACATTCAACACTCACGTGGTAAGTAAGCAAGTCGGATCGCCCGCAAAGCCGATGACTCATTTCATATTAAAGTCATCCCCAAGCGTGTGTATGGAATAAACCAGTTGATTCAGATCTCAGTCAAATTGCTGTGAAAGTTTAATTAAATTAAGAGCTTTAACAGCAGACAACATTTGAAATAAGGATTCTGTAAAATGACGAAATACGTCAGTGACACATAAGCAAATAATAAAATAAAAATAATAATAATAAAATAATTTGAAACTATCTGCTTATAGCTTATGAGACATAAGGACCTCAATTCCTTTAAAATTTGGTACATATCAAAAAATTTAAATCATTTTTCCTTATAGAAATATTCACAATTTTGGCGATCTGATTACACTTTTTAGAGCGATTTATTAAATTTGTTATAGCAAATTAATTAGTTTAGAAACCAGTAAAGCACACAAAAGAAAGGACAACGGTCCTTTAATTTTCAACTCCATTTCAGAAAGCAATTCCAAACTTATTCATCCTGTTAATTATTATAATAATAAACACAAGTGCATTCATTTGAGTAAATTACAATCCAAAATTGCATTGGGCACAGTCAGTTGTTCCACTGGATTCTGTTTGTTTGTTTGTTCTTCAAACATTATCAAATGCAGGCACGTCGGCATATTGTGTAAAATTCAAATTCAAATTCAAATTGGAATTGGAATTCAAATGCCAATAGCACAATTTGAATTACGAGCATGCGAATGGCCGAGCTGACCGTGACGTGATTAAGTTTAGAATCAGCATTTTCAAATGCCAAAATAACAGCAACTATTAGCCTTATGACAATAGATAATTGTTATTATATTTAATCGAAATATGGTCATAATTATAATTCTCGCTGGCAGAGCACATTTTGAAAAGTTCATTTCACTCTCCCTTCCCGAATGGCAATGAACCGGCAGCAACGACAGATCTATAAAGCAAGAGAGAGAGAGAGAGAGAGAGACACATCTATAAATACGAGTACAATAAATAGTTGCCATTAAAAAGAAAAACAAAAAGACAAACAAAAGACAGAAACAGGCTCATAAATATTTCATTGTTCTTGTCAGCGATGAAACCGCACGAGATGAAGCTGAAGCTTGTGAGGGTGACAGGGTACAGGGAGCGACAGGGAATTGGAATGGAAGTGGAACTGGGAATGGGAACAGCGACGACAACTGCAAGTTGTCATTGCCATACAGAGGCGGGTTCGCCTCGGGTCACGACGAGTACCAGTTCTTAAGTTGTTGAGTTCTTCAGATCTGGAGTTCCTCACTCTCCAGTTGCTTGATCTCCGCTGGCCTGTCAAAGAATCGCATATGCAATGCAACATTTTGTGGCACTTTTGTTCTCTGTTTATGGTATACGATCTTAAGTTTAATTCATTCATTTCACACATGGGACTTTTCATTTAGTCATCTCGTCTGTGGCCAAAGGGCGACACTCACACTGTAATTTTCCACTAGAGTCCCAATAAATTACACACACGTGCGCATTTAATTTGCAGCTACTGTGATTGTTTATGCGCTCGTAAGTGGGGTCACATTAGGCAATTTACTTTTAGCATTTGTTTATAGGCAAATTCTCTGAATCTTGGAGATGATTAGGGTGGGGTTAAAAGACACAAGATGAGTCAGAATTTGATTCAGAAACCAGAACTAAATATTTTATTGATGCTAACAGGCAATGGGGTAATAGCCAGACAGGCGCCGACAGCAAAGATTTACTAAGAAACCATTCCCAATGACTAAAATTATATATGTATGTGCTTTTATGTCTGGTGTCTAACACATTAATTAATTTAAAACTCTAACTAGTCGACTTGTTAAGTACCCTGTAATAACTACGCTAAAAAATAAGACGTTAATTGACGCAATGGAAAAAATAAATATTAAAGTTTATTTAGGTAAATATTGAATTTAATATATATAGATATAGATAAGACAAACGTGCATATGAGGACTTGAAATAAAGAAAATCAGAGAGGTGATAATCTTTTGCAAAGTATAGTTAATTTAGTTTATTAAGTCAATAAGCCAAAGTCCGAAGATCTAAGAGCACGCCTATCATTAAGTAAATATTGTGATAGTTATTATTATTTATTTATTTATGCACCGTGCATGCACATTTTATCTAATAACTAACAACTCAGTGGAGCCCAGCTTCCTGTTTTGGCCTCTTAGCTGAGCTCAGCATCAGACAACAAGGCGTGTGCCAGGCAGGTGTTAATTGTCTCACTCATACACACACTCACACAGAGACATATTTTCATGACTAATATTCATTGAGAAATACAAAACCACAAATTGAAAGCCAAGTTCGAAATTGAAATTCAAGTTGAGATTCATTCATAAATTTGTTTATGGTGGAATTACCACGCCCACATACTTAAACACTCTCATAATGAGGGCGCGAAGAGTCACAAATTCAACGGAAATTGCACGGGCAGCAATAGCAGCAGCCACAGCAGCAGCAGCGGCAGCAGTCGTAAAATGACAGCGGGGCAAATGTAAACTGTAAAAGCGTAAATATACAACAACAAATCGCACGCTAAACAGTTAACAAAAGCTGCCGCTGTTTCTGCTGCTGCTACTGAAGTCGACAGAGAGCATGACACATGTATCAGCTTCCAAGAAATTCGGATTACTCATACGCAATGCCCCAATGTACAGCAGTTTTAAGAGGTTTTAGCATCTGCAGCAGCAACAGCAACAGCACCAACAGGTTTGACCAGCCATGGAATCCCCACTGCAAAGCGTAGACCAGCGCACTGTTAATGTCAGCGTTGCTGTTAACTGTGCTGCCTGTGCGTATGCGAAAGCTTTTTCATGTTTTGTGCGCAAACGCAAAAAGCTTTCGCTTAGCTGAGAGCGCCTCGCACTTTGTGATGCGCCGTTGGATCAGTTAAAATTTGCGCGCTGCTCTGTGCGGTTGTGTTTAGCGGCAAGTGGCGATAATTCGATCAAATTTTAAGTTAATTAAGAGAAAAATTCAAATTCAAAGTAACAGTTGCAAGCAATTGAATTGAAAGCGAAAGAGTTTGCAAAGTGAACAACAATTGCCGTTTTTTGTTGCAGTTTTTGCGGAAATAATACACGCGTGTGCACAGTGTCATTAATTATATATATATATATATATGTATATATATATGTATTTATATATATAGATATAAATCAAATAAAACAAAAGGATTGTCTGTAAGCTGTTTGCCAACAAATAAGTAGATAAAGAAATACAGAAAACATAAGTCAACGCCAACGAAAAACGCCCACACGCGCACTCAATATATGCAACGAGCTAATTAATTAATTTGTTAAAGTGTTGCATGCGACAACGATCAGCAGTAGCAGCAGAGGAACAAAGAGAGCAACAGCAACAACAATTGCAGTCGCTGCAGCAGTTCATTGATCTACGTACATCGCTACGAGACTCACAATTCTCATGTAAGCAACCGCAGCAGCATCCACAGCGAGTGATAAATCTTCGTGTTAAAGTCCTTTACTCATCTAAAACTGTGTTAAGCTAAACACAAAAAAAAAGAGGGAGAAATGAACTTGACAACTGCATTTACCCGCATGAATCCATTTACTTTTCTTAGTCGTTTAGTGGCTTAGTCATGACACATGCTTCTTCATACACACATACATGTTGCTAAGGTCAAGTTCTAAACCAATCGTAATTTATTTATTGATTATGCTGGCCATTCCAAATATTTGGTAATTCACAACCCTGAGGCAGAAATCGACGCCGCGCATATCTTATCAATGCGTATATTCATAAGCTCTTCAACAAGAATTCGAAGAAGTAAAAAAAAGGAAAAAACCATAGTCATACTGATAAGGTGCTACAACCATCGCCACAAAAAAAAAGAAGAAGAAAGAATAACTCATTGTGCAATGTGCCGCATCTCTCTCAAAAACCAACAAAACTGGCCAGCAAAACTGGAAATGCAAACAAACGTCATGAAATGCACTGAGCGAAAACAGTACAAAACCAAAACAAATAATAAATCTGTTATATTTTGTGTGCCACTGTTATTCAAAATGCGAGAAATACAGCTCAGTTTTGTTTTCTCTCAGTGCTATTTTGAGCAACTGACAAATATTTACTAAACCTGTTGGCTAACAAAACATTTCAACTGCTATTTAGAGGCCAAAAAAAGGGAACAAAAAATCTGGAAAGAATGCAAAAATAATTAGCATATAAAATAAAATATTATGTATGCATATGATTCACATTCAGCTCGAAATATAGAAAACATTAGCATTGAGTTAGCATTGTTCTAGGCCTCATTCCAGAACAGTTGTACATGTATACATTTATTTACATACGTGACCCACTTTGCGTATACGTAACGCTTTGGATATTAAACCAAAACTCACTTCAAACTACATTGCAATTTTTGTAGAGAGCTCAGAACTTACTACAGCTAAATTTCGCGTATTGATTAAACAACAATGCAATAGCATTCATCGTTATAGCGACTATGACTCCCTACAGAAATAACTATCTATATATGAAGTGGATTGTTTAGTCAACCAAAGAGAACCGCATCGACGGCTTTAACCTTAAACCCGCCAAGCGACGGCCTTCAACTCGACTAATTGCTCCAAATTTAACTGTTTATCTATAGACACGCATTCATAGGTATCTGAAAACACACACGAGCTTCCACTCAGTACATGTGTTAGCTGGAAGTACCCGACTAGGCCCAACCAGCAAAATGATAATACCCTTGTCCCCACAGAAATCCCCCAGCTGATTAGTCAATATTAAAAACAAAAATGGAAAGAACTACAACAAATTGCAGACGTATGCGTTTCATTCAGCAAATATTGCTTCTCCCTCTCGTTGCCTCTTTGTTGTGAGTGTCACACCCAAAAAGAGCAACAAAGTAACTGTATCTATATGAGTTTACTTTTGGCTCTTGGCGTTGAAACTGCGTGTCACTTGTCGTATACTTGATATCACTTATCGCACGCTGCTGATGTCACATCCCACAACGCACTAAGCACAATTTGAACAATTTTGCGTGTAAAGCATAAAAGGCTTAAAATCTATATATTAACAAGCCTAATTTTTATTGCACTTTCAGTTGCATCTGCCTGTTGCTAAGCTATCGCTTAGATAGTGTAATAAGTGTGACTGTTGTAATTCAATTTAATAAAGCAATAAACAGCTAGTCTTGGTCAAAAGTGGTAAATACTTAACTTGACATTTGTCATACAACATTGTGTGAGTGAAGAAAGAAATAACTTTCAGCTATTTTTAGGCATATCATATAACATGGGGTAAATAAGTGTCGTCTAGTACGAATCTGGCTATCCTTGTGCAAATTTACATTTCTATATTTAGATTCTAATTGTATGTAGTTTAAATTTAAGTTGAAGTTTAGTGTGGCATAGCCACATGACTGCTGCTGCTGCAAACAACAACAACTTTAAAACAGCTGACACCCTCTAAGCCAACATCAAACACACACACACACATAAACGTGTAGTTACAACCAATATTTTACTACGTCTCACAGCTGAGCCACAACTTGGCCACAACTTTGCTACAACTTGGCTACAACTTGGCTATAGTTGGCGTAGTACGCCATCACTTCCGTTAGTCGTTCCAGGCGAAAAGTTGTGTGCCATTTAGGCTCAGTTACCACTGCAGCCCATCGGAGTCAACCTGTTGGCAAATGGGGCCCGTTTCCGTTTGCCCTTTTGCACTTGGCCCGTTTGATGGCGGCTCCTCTTATGATTTTCACCTGACTGTCTATACCCGTATGAAATATTAATTGACCTTTTTGCGATTCTATTTCTATTTCTATTTGCAGTGCGCAGTTGTTTATTACAAACTTTAGTCACGACTTGAAGTTCAAAGTGCGCCCCACACAACAGCAACAATAGCAACACAACATTAACAACAACAACAACACCAACAACAACAACAACAACAGCTACAAAATGTCCAACACCTGCCAAAGCTACGCATCCGTGTTCATACTCCTAGGCACATTCCTATCCATTCTGGTAGCCGCCCAGAGTGCGCCAGTTTCCTCAACGACAAAAGCCGAGGTAAGTGTTTGTTAAGCCCAACTGACCAAGGAGATGAAATGATTTATTGATCAAAAGTAGAAAATACAAAGACTTAGGAGGGTAGTGAAAGGGATTTAACTGAACTGAACTGGTTGTGTCAGTTTTGAAAAATTTATGGACAGATGCTAGAATAAAAGTAAGCCGAATCTTAGAGGAATGTAAAGTAAATCTTATAGGTGCGGAACTAGAGTCACTGAAGTAATAGTTACAAGCATCTATTTATCCATCCATGTTGCAGTAAATAAGCAACTCAAAAAGTTGATCAAATATGGAAAACTGGATAAATATAAATTACTTCCATTTATTAAAAGCTTCAATACGCTGAGTGAATATCTAGTTTCAATCTATGCACAACCATTTGTCAAACCCCCTTTAACAATTTAAGTTTAGGCAATTATATTTGGAATATATGCTTATCTTGCAACATGCAGATAATTTGGCTTGAAAATGATAATGAGAAATAAACATGCAACGCAAGCCAGAGTCATGTGACACGATTACAATGTCAAGACCAGAGTGACCAACACCCCTTTCAAAACAATACAAAAAACGAAATAAAAAACAAAAATCAATGCATCTCCAGGCACAGAGGCAAGGCTGTAATTAATGGACTCACATGAATTGGCTATCAACAATATCAACAGGCTGCTGAATGCGCTGCCGTTGGCTAAAAGGCCCCCAAAAGGCTAAGGTCGTGAAAATTTTAGATGACGATATACTTATATATATATATATATGTAAGTACGTATGCATATATACGATGAATACATTGCGTGCAGATGTGACTCGAATAATTGTTGCACATGCACAGTCCGTTGCATGTGCAGCCAACTGGCTATACACATACATGTATATAAGTAAAAATAGTGTATGAAACAACACCATTGACAATGGCAATCGGAATACGACTTTAGCTCTCCGCATTTCTCTGCGCAACTTTTGTCAAGCAAATCGGAAGTAAATGGCGTATAATTTCTAATATATATATATTTATGTATACCTAGCAGCTACAATCAGTTAAGCACATAGAAGATAACGCTGCTTGGAATGATTCATAGTCAGACCAGTGTGCTCAGAATCGTACTTAATTGCTTTGCACTGGGCTACTATTAAATGCGTTTAAGTCTGTGCTGAATTATATTTAATGACTTTATACATTTTTACTATATCCAGTTTTTTGCTATTGTCTAATTTAGTAAATTATACAGTTGCATCAATTTGATTAACATTCCATGGAAAATTTGTCAATAATTAAATTCAATTTCAGAGGCAATTTATTAACGTTTATGATTATAATTCTGAGCAGTTGTGCTTCTTTATTCCGTTCAGACTGACAACAGCTCCTCTTGTTCACTGCATCAGTATTCACATTTAATTGCCGTAACTTTAATTCTCACGGGTCTTGCCCATGTTAAGATGCGCATTTGCAACTATTGATTAAACGTGTCTGCCTCCGACACTGTATTCGTTTCCGTTTGCCAATTTGCACTTGTAATGGCTACATGCATCAAGATGCTGTTTTGCATATCATTAAGTTAAACTGAACTTGATATCGGCCTAATGCCAAATGGCTGTCTTGATTATCGTTCACTGCACCTACAACAGCCGCAATAACAGCAGCAACAAATTCGCACAAATCCTTAACAAATCCTCAGCAAATTCTCATAAATTGCAATTGGCACGTGACTGGCAACTGGCTTGTGGTTGCCAAAGGGGGGTTGATGGGTCGTTTGTCTTTCTCATGATTCGGTTGCTGTTGCTGCTGCTGCTGCTGGTGGTGCTGCTGCTGCTGACGTTTGACAAGGCTGTCACGTTTTGCGGCACAAAGCGATTTCTCTTGTTGCACGATTGTAATCTGCATAAATTAATAAACTACAACAGCAGCAGTAGCAGCAGCAGTAGCAGCAGCAGCAGCAGCAGGTGCAATCACTGTCCAGAGCCGCACCTTTTAATCAAATGCTAGATGAGCTGCTAAACTAGTGTCAATTGTGCTGCATCACGCTGTGAACTTGTAATGTGTGTGTACAAATTTCAGTTCCTGTCTAACCATTTACGGCGGGTGAAATGCAACGAGTTAAAGCCAGAGTGTAAGTAAGTTATCGATAGACGGCAGCTATCGATCGATCGCACGCGCTGCTCAATTGTAAATGCGTGCTTAGAACAAAATGCAAACTACATTTGCCAGTTTAGCGTCTTTGTTCGCAACGGATTTGACTAATTGATATGTTGAGCGCGTTGCCAACAACTTGGCGCGGAACCAGCATGGCCATTTAACTGGCTACTTGGCTGGCTGACCAGTCGCCCAAAACGACGTCGATAAATGCTGATGATGATGATGATGATCTTCATAATGTCGTTCATAGAACGCATACGTCAACATTGTGCGTTCCATGTTTGTCTCAATTCAATGTCGCACACAGCTGAATGCCCCCTTTGTTCTACTCAACTCTTCTCCCGCCTCTCGCTTCTGTTAGTTCTGCCAAGTTGCATTGGTTTTTTTCCTTATTACTGCAATCACTGGGCCTAATCAAGTGTCTAGTCAGAGACCACACTCAGCGTACCGTTTGCTGCTAAACAAGCTCTTTACAGTTGTTCATTATTTGTCTGATATTTACCTAACCATTTAAATGACGTACTGCATTTTAATGAACTTGTACTTTTCGGCTCAGACACGTTTTGTTTTGTTGATTAATACGTTTTAGCTGATTCATGCAGGGTACGAAATTGTCTTGTCTCTTTACTTAAACTGTCACCTGTCGCTTGACATGTTACATTACGTTTTCATCGATAAAAATCACATCGTATTACACACAAATTGACATCGTTAGGGTAAACAAAGATAAAGCGTTTCAACTGCATATACGTGACTCATTAGTAAGTGCAGCATTATGATTAAGCGTGTCACCCATCACAGACACAAAAGCCTGGCGTCATACGCTGCGTATACATAATCGAAGGCGTATGCATAATAAATAGTGTCGAAGGTTAATTGTGGTTCATTGAAATGAGCTCAGCTGGAGCAGCAGAACCAGCAGCAGCAGCAGCAGCAGCAGCAGCAGCAGCAGCAGCAGCAGTGTCATCATCATCATCATTAGTATCGTGGTCTGGCTGGCCTAATTAAAATAGCCCAAGACCAACTTGGGCGCCAGAAATGTTTTACAGCAACTAAAAATAACAGAAGAAATAAACTTGCCAAAAATAAAAATAAATCCTGTCGAAAAACTTGTGCTTTACTTCAATAATGACGTATTTGGCTAATTATAATAGTTAAAGCAGCCAACTGTAGCCCGCACCCCATTAAACAGAAATTGAGCAACAAACTGGGTAAAAGTTGCCCAAGAAAATTCTGTAGCCGCAAAAAATTCGCGTGCGTCACGCAGCGCTTAGAAACAGCAACGAAAACAGTCTCTAGAATCGAGACTCGAGAGTTGCCGTCCAGTCAATCAATAACTTTAACTAAAAACCCAGCAGCAAGCTAATAAAACAGCACATCATGACTAGGAAAGTGTGTTCGCAGCGCAAAAACAAAAGTTTGATTGATTTGGGCAAACAGCAGCCGAGCAAAAAAAAAAAGAAGGAAATTCAAATGAAAAGTCACGTTGCGTGTGCGCGACCTTCACGAGGTGTTAACAAAAGGATACCAGGCAAGCTGAGCAGGTAAACAGTTAAAAAGCTAAACAGGATAACCTTGCCATTTTGAAAAGGCGTATGCAAAAAGCAAATGTTAACAGCCCAAACAAATGATATTTGTGTGTGAAACATCCTTATAAAGCCGCATCCAAGGTCACAGCGCCATAGAAAGAAAAAAACTAGTTAAAAGCCTTTCAGCCTTTACTCTGTACGTAAATAACCATACAAATATGTATATACATACGTATTTTAGTAACATTCTAATAAAAAACGAAAGCTGTTCATAGCATATCTAAAATTGCTGCAGGGCATAAAAACAACCAGCAAACAAGCTGGGAACAGCACAAAAAAAAGCGATACGAAATGCGATTCCTTTTTTTTGCTCATTGGTTAGACAGCCAACTTGTTGGCGAGGCGTAGCTGGAGTTTTGCATAAAACACTTGGGTTATCTTCAAATCAAAGCGCTTTATTTATCGCCCATGGAATTAACAAAGGGCAAAAAGCGTAACGAAAGACACCTTGGCAAAGTTTGTCGGCTAAATGTCAAATGGGAGTTATGGGAATTAACAGCTGACAAAGTTATTAGCCAGCCTTTTGGGCCACTCTCAGTTGTGCCGCGTATTAGCCCGATTAGAAAGTTGCGCAACTCGGCGGCACCTTTTTAGCGGCTCATTTGGCCCAGTTCCCCGCGTTACACAAACCCACTTAATCGAGGAGGGAGGGGATCTCGATTTGGCTTGCACTTTTTAAGTGATGTAACCATTAAAAGAAACAGTCAACGCACAACTTGGCCAACTAAACGAGTTGGTCAAGTGTTGGCTACTTGCAGATCTATTGGCTATTACCTGTTAACAGCCTGCAGTCAATCACTTTCTCAATGCGTCTATGAAATAAGGTCTAGGCTTAAATAGTTGCGCAGTTGCAAGCGCTGGTCATTGATCCCAACGCTGCTTGACCCAAATCAAGGTGGAAAATTTAAAGCGTCAGCAAACGCACCCCAAATGTACCTAGACCTAGACACGCATACTCGTAAAACTCACACACACACACAAACACAGAGCAACTGAGTCACCCTCTGGCCCTTCCTTTTTGCCGGGCAAATACAATTTTCTCATCAATTTCCGGTCAAGTAAATAGTAGGAAAAGGAAAGAAAAAAGGCGAAAAATACTACGTACGCTACTTGTTTATAATTTATGCATGTCCTGGTCTTGTTTGGCCGGAAATAAATGGTACGAGGGCTAGTTGCCGCCTTTTGAGTGGCACCCGGGCAGGGTCAAAACACGCCACAGAGGCGTGAACCAAAGGTATTTCCACTAGCTTTTGGTCTGGGGTCAATGACTGTGTGAGGCAGGCATTCGAAATGTACAGTTGCATTTCTGAGACACGCAGATGGTATTAGGGCCCGTAATTCGCAAGTAGTTTAAGCCGATTATCGTTGGTAAAGATCACAAAACAGCAGCAATCAAAGAATTCTTGCAGAACTTTAAAAACAAACTAAAAACATTTCTCAAACACACTCACAGAACATGTACTTCGCATACAGTGACTAACAAAAGTTTGCGCACACTTTTGTAGCTTGTTTAACTTTATTTTGTGTTTTTTGTTTTGGATTTGAAAATGTAAATCCCTTTCGGCATTTTGTGGCAAGTACCACATACCAGCTGCTACCTGGCACAAGTTCAGTTCAACTGTGGGGCGTGGCCGGTGAGCCAGTGTAGTAAAGTAGGCAAAGAGGTCAGTCATAGACAAATGGCGAGTGCTGCCGGCTATATTCATATCAAGTGTCTGCTTTTAGTTCAGTTTTGAGCTCCTTTTCAGCTGTTGACATTTCCATTTACATATTGTGCAGCAGCAGCAAGAGCAGCAGCAGCATGAGACAACATTGAAAATTGTTGGCACATTTGTTATTATTACATTTTATATGTACGTCTGTGTGAGTTTGTGTGTGTGTGTGTGTGTGCACTTATTTTGTATTTTTGCAAATCGTGTCAATGTCTCTTGTGCGTGTTTTGTTCCACACACAAATTGAAGTGCAATTTCAACGTGCGCTGATACGTGAATCCAAGCCACGATTTACATTGTAATTTATATAATTTGAGTGCTTGTCTGATTTGCAATGTTAACTGATTATTCGATAGCTTTTGCAGCAGATCTAAGCTTAGATCGATTAATAAATCAAATGCGTTGCCAATTAACAATCGATAATGATTGCAGCAGTATCATTGCATTTCATATATGGATGGTATTCGCAGCTTATTAATCAAATGTATCTGCCTATCATATATCTGAATCTACATGTTATATATACACCTGTATTGAGTGGCTGTCGTTATCGTACGTCATATCTACAATTTATGAAGCCATTTCCGTCTGGCACTTCCGTTTCGAAATCCACATGAATGTGACGCATTTCATTCGTTTTCGGAACATTCGAAAGGTTCGTCAACATCGTGAATCATGAAACATTTGGCTGATAAGTTCATAAGCCACCCATTGAATACTTGCATAACTACTTCTACTTCTACTTCTCGTCTGCTGGTATCTTGTGTTCTAACATATCTTATCAATGAGTGGTGCAAACACAAACAAACTCCAATTGTGACTGGCCCAACTCATCAACGGTTGATCACAGTCACTATATTGGCCCGCGTCATAAAAATACGTTCAATGTGTTCATCAGGGCCAGAAGCCGGTTGAAAAATTTAATGCAAATTTTAATTGGAATTTCAAAGCGCGTGTTTGCCCCAGCGGCTGCTTTCATGTGTTTCCCACGAGCTGCAGTCGAAGCGGTTGCAGCTCATCGTTTCATTTACTGCATTCAAAATGCGGCAATTATGTTAATTGCATAATGCATAAGCCGAGCATTCAGCACTGGAATGTGCAAACAGCTTAGTTCAAGAACTCATCCACCAATCAGACAATTTCAACTTAATGAATCAAAATGTGGAGTCATCTTAAAGGGAATTGCCAAAATATATATAAATATTTGAACTCATTTGAATCACACAAGATTAGGTCAGAGATTTAAATTGCTGAACCACTCGAGATTAAGCTTGAGACGAAAACTGCATCACATCAAAGCGTAAATTTCCCGAAAGTGATAAAGCAAATGTATTTAATTAAGAAAAGATTAGAAAATGCAAAAGTCATGATTCAAGGCTATAGCTAGTTTGGCGAACTGAGTCTCTTATAGTTTTTTGAACTCACAAAAAAATTTATAATTTCGAGTGTGACGCAAACAGAATGCAAAATAGATAATGGATTGATGTACTATATTGGTATAATTTATACATATATATATATTTAGTAATAGTAATCCAAAAATAGAATTTATATGAATACAGATAGTATACTGATTGATGTGCAACATAAAACGTATGATCTTTATAGGAAATGCGAAAGCTGTATAATCTGGATTTTGCAGTCATTATACTCCTGTACAAGGCTATCGAAACAGTGACTGATATAGCAAAAGACAAAAAGAGGGAGATATATATATACAGAGAGAGAGTGCAAGAGAGAGAAAGAGAATCAGATAGATTAATTTCATTGTGTAATAATTTTGACAGCAAGGCGGAACGAAATTGCAAATGATTTGCATATCGCTCTTTGTGTACGCAATTCTGCTACTGATTCTGCAGTTGTTCGGCTCGGTTTTATTTATATTTTGTGCTTTTGCCCAGATTGATTGCCGCATGTCAGAGTCATGTTTACAGGAAAAGCAAAACAAAGCCACAAAAGCGTCTGCCGCGCTCGAGTTCATTTACCTCTTGAGGCGAGGAGTCTAAGGCCCTTTCCCCACACCCTCTCCCACACCACCCCTCCTCCCGGCAAAGTGACCAGTTGTGGTTACCACACGCCAAAACGGCAGCACCACCCAGTTTATTAAGTATGTGGGATGGGACAACGCCACGCATACTTATGCGATTCAACCGAAAATGTTTACTTCCTCGGCAAAATAAAATACAATATCATAAAAAGTTCTATAAGCATGTATAAAAATAATAAAAAATAAAAAACAGAAACTGTGCAGTCAGCTGGGTGGATTGGTATTATGCAAGCGCCATTTCTGAGTGATTCTTTATTTTATATGAATTTTTTTTTTTTTTTGTTCGATAGTATATGGCACAGTATACCACACATGTATTCTGTATATGCGCTGTTCTCTTCAGCTGCCCCATTAAAATGTGCGACACATGAGGCAGGCGGCACATGTTTCACATGCCAAATTGTTATTACGTGCATAACAACAATAAGAAAAAATACCTAAAGCGGCTTTCCAATTAAGCTTAAAGTTTAATAATAAATGAATATAAAAGTTTATTTTTTTAATTTGTATATGTTTAATTGCTGCAATTAGTGATTGATTCTAATTGCCTTTTGGCTTTGCTTGGAAATAACCGTTAGGTGCATCTCTAACCTCGCATTGTACACATTGTGCAGGTGGCACTTCCTATGGAGACTGTTCTCCGTTCTCCGTTCTCTCAATGATTCAATGCTAATCACAATTAGCTGTTTTAGAAAGATTTGCGTTAGAATTTAATTCGACTTTCATGCGTTCAATTAACTGCACAATCGCCATAAAATGCTAAACACTACAAAAACAAAAACAATAACAAAAACAGAAGTAAAAACAAATACAAATAAGAAAACACTTCCTTAACTTGACTCAACTTGTCTCGTCTCAATAGAGCTGAGCTGTGTTGTTGTGATTAGTTTCTGTTTTCACACCTCAAATCGCATAATTAAAGTCACGTAACTGTGATTCGCTCTTAGTACAAAGCATACGCCCAGTTCTAGCCTGCTGGGAAGGGATCAAAGGGGGGGGGAGCTGGTATTATAAAACATTGCCATGCCAGGCACTTGGTCATATATTATGCAAGTCAGATAGTTTTTGCTGCTGTTTCTTGCGGCAAATTTACTTATGCACTTGCAAAAAATGTGACGAATGACGAATGAGGCCTGCAAAGAGAGGGGGAGAGTGTGGTGCAGTGGGGGGTGGGCTGTGGGTGGTGGTTGTGTACCGGACAATTAGAAGGCAGGCAAAACGTGTTTTATCTGATCACAATAAATCAACGCCAGTCAACCACCCGTTGGCAAACTATTGATCATGCCCCATGCCCCAATGACTCAACTCAAACGCACAACTCACCTGCTTACCACTTGCCTCTTGCAGATCTACCTGTCGCAGTTTGGCTACCTGCCCGCCTCGGCTCGCAATCCGGAGAACAGCGGGCTGCAGGACAAGCACACATGGGTGAGCGCCATTCAGGAGTTCCAGAGTTTCGCTGGCCTCAACATCACCGGTGAACTGGATGAGGAGACGATGAAATTGATGTCACTGCCACGTTGTGGTGTCAGGGATCGTGTCGGCACTGGCGACGGTCGATCCAAGCGCTATGCCCTGCAAGGCAGTCGCTGGCGTGTAAAGAACCTCACCTACAAGATCTCCAAGTACCCGAAGCGTTTGAAGCGCAACGATGTCGATGCGGAGATTGGACGCGCCTTCGCCGTCTGGAGCGAGGATACCGATCTAACCTTCACCAGAAAGACATCGGGCCCCGTGCACATTGAGATCAAGTAAGTGTTGCAAAACAAACATCAGCTTTTATACAATTTAATATTTAAGATTTACGATTATTCGTGAAATACTCTATACATTTTTAACATCTCTTTGCCGTTCAACCATCTTTCTCCGTCTCTCTAGATTTGTTGAAAGCGAGCATGGAGATGGCGATGCCTTCGACGGCCAGGGCGGCACTTTGGCCCATGCTTTCTTCCCAGTTTTTGGTGGCGATGCGCATTTTGATGATGCCGAATTGTGGACAATTGGATCGCCGCGTGGCACTAATCTGTTCCAGGTTGCTGCTCACGAATTTGGACACTCCTTGGGTCTGTCGCATTCGGATCAGAGCTCAGCGCTGATGGCGCCATTCTATCGTGGCTTTGAGCCCGTCTTCAAGCTGGATGAGGATGACAAAGCGGCGATACAATCGCTGTATGGACGCAAGACGAGCCAGCTGACGCCCACCAATATCTACCCGCCCACCACGCACCGACCGTCGTACACGCCACCCAAGGTCCCGCTGGATGACTCCATTTGCAAGGACTCCAAGATAGACACGCTGTTCAACTCGCCGACTGGCGAAACGTACGCATTTAAGGGCGACAAATACTACAAGCTGACAACGGACTCCGTAGAGGAGGGTTATCCGAAGCTCATTTCCAAGGGCTGGCCAGGATTGCCCGGCAATATCGATGCTGCATTTACGTACAAGAATGGCAAAACGTACTTCTTCAAGGGCACTCAGTACTGGCGCTATCAGGGCACCCAAATGGATGGCGCGTATCCCAAGGAGATTAGCGAGGGCTTCACCGGCATTCCAGATCATTTGGATGCGGCAATGGTTTGGGGCGGCAACGGCAAGATCTACTTCTTCAAGGGCAGCAAGTTCTGGCGTTTCGATCCCTCCAAGCGGCCACCCGTCAAGGCCACCTACCCCAAGCCCATCTCCAACTGGGAGGGCGTGCCAAACAATCTGGATGCGGCGCTCCGATACACCAATGGCTACACGTACTTCTTCAAGGGCGACAAGTACTATCGCTTCCACGATGCACGCTTTTCGGTAGGTTGAGCTGATAAATTATGGGATTAGTCAATATCTGCAGTTTTATAAACCATGGGAAGAATCTGAAGAATTGGAAATTAAGTGTAGAATCTAAAGTTCATAGAGAAAGAACCAAAAGAATCTGAGAATACATTGAAGAATCTGAAGTAAATCTATAAGTAATCGAATAGTCTGCAGATTTAGAATGGAACTCAATAATGGGATGGTGCATCTGAGCTCGAAGTAGATCTGAAGTTTTGGGACTAACTAAAAATTAAAAAGCACTAGAAATTAATTGAAGAATATAAAGCATTTCGTAGTAACTATTAATTCGATGGTTTATATTTTCTAAAATGAATTTGAAGCTATCAGGGAATTCGAATTGAGGTATTCAAAATTGTACTCATGCTATATACTCTCCATCCCATAACAGGTGGATACGGCAACGCCGGCATTCCCAAGGCCAACGGCGCACTGGTGGTTCGGCTGCAAGAATACGCCCTCGTCCACAGGTAATATTATTGAGGATGATCGAATGGAGTCTGAGCAGCGCTCACAGCTATATGCTGATGATGGTAATGGTGATATTGATCTGGAAGCAGGTGAGTGGGATCGACTCGGCGGTAGTTTTGTTTGAATCCAATCGCACTCGATTGTAACTGAACTGTAAACAAGAAGAAAGAGAAAATTGTATCGAATCCATAGAAAGATCGAAACAAAAGTCAAAAAGATCTCATAAACATGAGTTGTATGAGTTGTTACTTAACCAGCCAAGAAATGTTTAAAAATCCTTAAAAATCTTGAAAAGTCTATATATACACATAGACTCAATAATTAAATGAATTTATACAAATATGGTATGTTTAATTAAGTTTATATATGTATGTATGTATCGTACTGTAGTCAATTCTATTACTGAACTCATTGTGTTTGTTTTTATTGCCCAACAAATAAGGAATGAACGTAAAAAAATGAAATCAGAAAATACATTATTATTTTTTACTGAAAACTAATTCTCAAACTGTGTATGTCCAATTTCTTCCTATAGTACTTGTAGTTCTTGTTTATATATATATATATATATATCTGTTTTTTTCTCTTCTGTGGTGTTTTACTCTAGTTTGTTTCAGTGTACTCAAACTGAACCAGCTGAAGGTTACACTTTCCTCTCAACACTTGTACACTAGTACACTCCTAACCAACCCCATTTCCCCACTATTCCAAATTAAAAGCTAATTAATGGTTTCTGAAGCACCCTTTAAATGTTAACCATTTTATTTTATCACCAATTTCCTGATTAACTATACTAACTCCAAAATTTTTAAGAGTTACCCATTTTTTATTTGAATTTTGGTAATGATACATATTTTTATTCATTTTTATTTAACAAAGCTATTTTATTTTATTCATAACTTATTTATTATAATTTCAGTTACTAATTTTCTAATTTATCTAACAACAATTTTTGCGGCTTGGTATTCCTAACATAAGTCTCCTTCTTAGCTTGCTAACCAACTCAATTTAGCATACCATGTAAAGAAAAAATAAGAAAAATTGCAATAAAGGCTTAAAAATATTAAAATAATTACAATAGGTCCAATGTCCAATAATAAAAGATAATATAATAATTATATATTGCTTACAGTGTATAAAAAAAAAAGAAACAAACTACTGGTCAGTCGGTCCCACTAACTTCACCCCCCGCTTCCACTTGGGGCGGCACCAGGCAATAAACCATAACTATCAACTTAGATTTAAGTCTTAACGTGCACCCGAGACTTTGCATGAGCCAACTAACTAATTAATCTAGCTTTAGCCTTGCTATTAGATGTTCCTAATTTACCTAATCGAACACTTTACAACACCACTCTAAGCGTATACTTAACAACACTTTGCAACACTATTTGTTAAACACCACAATGAAAACAACTATCTATTTAGTAGTAAAACCACACAGAGTGTAGTTCTTGCAATCCTCAGTACGTACACCCACCCACCCACTAAGTTTAAGGTATCTTACGTAGTTCTATGGTATTATTAATATTGTGTGATTCCACCCAACTAAAAATATGTATCTATGTATCTCCTGTAGTTATTATGGCATTTTTCAGCACTCTATGCGTAAAACGTTTTACTCGAAATGGAAACCAAAAAATTTCGTTACCCCTTTGACACCTGTGGCACCAAATTCAATGGCTAAAGGCTTCCTACTTAAAGAACTGTATCACACATAAATCTTTTCAATTGCATGTTTTATCAATAACACTAAAAACACGACCCGCATGACCTACACCTACACATACACAAACACACACCTATCCACAGAAGCATACACTGCAATATGTTATGTATGTGGTCCATAAACCGTTATGTTTTGACCCAGTTTGCACGATTGCCGGCGTTCTGCTGGCCAATTGGAATAATTAACACTGCATGCACGTGCCTGTTGCCCATAACCCGTTCAATTTACATAAACCGAACTGAACTTCAAATGTAGTATATGTCATGTATGTATTTCTTGCAGGCTTTAAGAGACGCGGATAAAAACGAAACAGAACAATTAACATCAAACAACAAAAACAACAACAACAACTGAACAACAACAAACCTAATAAAAACGAAAAGAACAACAATAACAACGAACTCCAAAACACGCACACACACACTCGCACACACACAAACGATCGAAATATCGAGTAAGAAAAGCAACAAGACAAAAGTAACGCGCGCACATCGAAAGCTTTACCACGCCCGACCGGCAAATTGCTGCTAATGTTGCTTCTGCTGCACTTCGCTCTCTTTCTGTGTGAGACAGCAATTAAAAGCTGCCCACCCATCATCAGCTGAAGGTGTATGTGTGTGTATACGTGTAATTAAGCTTTATTAATTGTAGCTCTTTGTGCTTCATTTGTATTTGTATTTATGCTAGTTGATCGAACTGATTATTAGTTATCACAATTGCTATCGCTTATATCGTATCGCATCATTCGTAGAGCAAATGTTTGTATGTTCGTAGTTACGTCACAGCACACACATAGCGCACGCCCCAACTTCCCCCGCCGGAGAAGCACCAATACAGACAAGCGCTTCAAATTGCTGGAATTGTTATTTATGCGATTATCTCTTATTTTGTTTCTTCATTTTTCTTTATTACATATGTGTATCTCTCATTTCATTTGAATTGGTCGTGCTCTAATCAAATTGATCAAATTCATCCATGTATTGCCGTAATGCAGTACCGCGGTTCCCAAATACGAATCCAAATACGAATACGAATGCGGGTCCGGGTACGGGCATGGGTCTGCTGCCCGGCTGGATGTGGAGTCTGACGAACCGTTACTTTTAAAGAGAGTTCCTTCAGAGTTTCGTGTTTTCTGTCCACCAGCAACAACAACTACAACAGCAACAACTATATACATAACTGTGTTAATGTCCTATATATAAACACTGTATTTGTATTAGTATCGATACAAAACGCGTGCCTTAAGTTGTATTACGTCCATATACATAACTAAATGCCTGCTTGAGTGATCTCTGTCTCAAAGTAAAGTCACAAAATATATAATACATAAATAATTAAAAAGAACCACACACACACACCAAAAAAAAAAAAAAAACACAAATGCGACGCCCAGAAATAAAAGCCTGCGTCGCTGCCGCCATTGAAAAATCCGCCCAGAATACAGTCAAGAAAACGCCAAAATTCAATAACGAATTCAACTTAAAAACATTTGCGCACAGAGTGGAACAGTATGTTGCATTAATTACTTATATATACATATATATTTTTATTTGATATTTAAGATAGCTTAATTTTAGTTTTACTCTTTTTACATATTTCGTTTTGGTTTTTTTTTTTTTTTTTTTTGCAACTTACAAATTCTTTACACAGCTATGCCCCAAAGTGTTGCACTTCAAAATTAAACCTCCACCTCCGTCACAGAACTTAGTTTAGATATACTGCACAGTACTTAAGTCTACGTATTAAGAACTTTGCTATTTATTAAATATTTTCTAATTTGAACATTCTTATTTTTCCACAATTCAAACAAAAAAATAGCAGTCGGTGATCACCAAACCAATGATGAGCCCATCGAGCCCGAAAAGTCGGAACGAACTGGATCTGGTGCGCTGTCCAATCAGCTGTCCAGCAAAACCGGTGCCAGTGTGCTCCTGACCACGTTCCTGCTCTGCTGCCTATCCAAGTATATAATTAGCTAAGATACCTGAACATTGCGCAATTCTTAGGAACATTTTACTGGGAAAAATATTCATATTTAGTAAAGTTTTGAAAATTTTACTGTGCTTTGCAAATACTTGATAGGCTACCTTCAAATTTGAATTGTGTATTCGAATAATATGAACCTACATATTAACAAGGGTATAAAAAAGAAAGAAATTATATATATATATATGTATATCATGTGAAACAGGTGCCTTAAATTCGTTGTTGTGTAAATACAAATTGCAAAAAGCAGCATTAAATGTAATTAAACTTAAATCTTAAATAGTTGATAACATTCCAAGGAAATACAAGAATGCAAAATATAAAACAAAATAAAAAAGAGATCAGGATTCATATCATAGCCGAAACTACGAGTGTGTTATGTAACTTAACGATGACAATTTGCGATATTAACTATAGCAAGCCATATGAAAAACAAAAAATATACTAAAAATCGACAAAGCAAGTAATGATAAACGTATTTTAGTTCAATTCGAATTGTTACACTCACTAAAAGAGCAAGAAATTCAATGTTGTTTAGAGCAGTGTAACAATTAACTATAGAAACTAATGCTGTTTATCGAAAGGACTTATGATCGTAAGCAAACCATAAAATATCATTATTAAATTAAGTGTAAGTGTAAGATTTTAAGAATTCTGTAAGCGATATTTGTTCGGGTTTAATATTTAAAACCGAAATATTATTATTATTTAATTTACGTATTATTATTATCGTGTTACAATTTATAAAAGTTGTACGTTGCAAACGTGATCGAAAAACATTAAATAAAAATTAAAATGAGTGTTAAAACCGTGGAGCTCTATGTCTACACTAAGCATACATAACGTGCATACATACATAATGCTCGTTTATGTACAGTAAATTATGTCTCATACGTTAGCAATTTTGAGGTGTTACAGTTCAAAGATTCAATCCTCTGTATCCCAACCAGCTCCGACCTACACATGTACGACCTCCAAATTGGCTGGTCTTGGAGATTTCTTAATTGTGGTCTCACTAATTTGCTGCCGTGCATTTGATTTTGCACTTTTGTAGCGACCAAGAACTGAAATTAACCAGCCAAAACAAACGGATGCTAAGTAGGATATACGGGACAATACAATACGAAAACTTATATAGATAGATTAAAGGTTAGTTGGGTTGTCGCTAACGTTTACATTTGATGGGATCCTCTGTGTCGTCAATGGGGCAAGTTGTGGGTCGATAAGGCGAATTTGAATGGGCATCTGGCAACCAATCGGGATCAGGCTCAGGCGTACTTTGAGTTAAACCTAAATAGTCATTTTCCATTTTTATATCATAGCTGGAACACGGTGATAGCGAATGATGCATATACGAAGACTTGTGTGCTTCTAGATCCGATTGTGGCTCTACTTTGGTAATGGCATTAGCTGTAAATGAAGCAGCGATAACTTAGTTTAGTTTACTTAGTTCAAATCATCAGCACCGAGCCGACATTACCAATACGGTTTTCCCGCTTCTGTAAGCTCCGTATGATGGCTCCATGCTCGGCCACTTGCAATTTCAGTCGCTGGATTTCCTTCTCCTGTGGAGTCATTGTGCTCTCGCGTTTCTTTAGCGCCGAACTGCTGTTGATTAGTGTCTCGCAGTGCTGCTCATCATCGCTGTCAATTATGGTAATGGACTCCACCGGCGGCGGTGAAATTACGCAGCATTCAATGTTATCAGACGTTGCAATGGTGTCGATGGTCAGATTGGATATGGCGTCTATTGGCGCTGGTGTCGGATTGCCCTGGCGCTTGCGTAGGCGTCGATAGCGTACAGTGAGCACGCGATTATTTAGGGTGCGACTCACCAGATCCCTGAATGCTTCCTTGGCAGTCTCGGCATTGGAATAGCGTACAAATGCGTAGCGTGCACGTTTCTGTCGCTGCATCACGCCAATGTCCACTCGCATCGATTTGACAAACGCCTTAATCTCAGCAGTGTTCATGTTGAACGGAATATTGCTCACGTACAGCGAACAGGGATCAATGCAGTCGGCCTGCTCTTCCTCCGTGAAGGTTTTTACCTCGGCGTGCAGATGGCCCTGGCCAAAACGCTCTTGTTTGATCTCCTCTATGGTGCGCTCCACATTCGCACCAACCTTGAGATGGACAAGACAATATCGCTGTGCGACATTAATGGGAAATACCACATCCCTGATGCTGCCAGAGAATTTACTGACGGACGCAACACTTATTTGGGGATCGGGAAAGCGTATGAGCAGCGTCGGTGCGTATTGCGATTTCGTGGTCAGTTCACGTTCCAACTCTAGAGCAAGCAATGCATTCTGACGGCGTAAATTGGCGATTGCCTTGCGATTAAGTTTGGCAGCTTCTGAAAAGAATTTAAGAATTAGCTGCTTATCATAAATCAAAATTAAATCAACCGTCCTGGCCTTTGTCACTTACTCTGCGAATTTGTTTTGGAATCGACGTCGGATTCTAAGAGCGCTGTCCCATTATTATCCTCATTAACGGATGTCTTTGAGTCAGTATTCGACATCCAGGAGCAGAGCTTACTGCCCGCTGGTGTCTGCTGAAACATGAAAGACTCCAGTGAAGGTGCACAACCGCTGCCAGTGTATGGTGCAACGTGATTGCTCGGCGATAGACTGCCGTCGCAATGACCTTTGTGGCCATTACAGTCCGGTTCCTCGGCTACATTCTGCGGCATATTGCATTCCGGCTGTGCTTCGCTCGAATCTTTGCCTGTGCCTGAACCTGAATCCTGATCTATCTCCAACTCTTCTTCTTTTTCATTTGTAGCGCGCTTGGCATCTGGGCCATCGCCCAGGCCCATTATTGAGGACGTACGTTTTAGGTCCATATCCTTACCGAAAAAAAACGATTAATATTTCAGAACTGTGCCGTATAAAACTAATACGTTAAAATCCACTTTTATTTATTAAAGTATCTGCTTCTTATTAAAATACGAGTTTACTGTGTTGAGTCGCTGACATAGTGGCAACGCCAAACGCACAGCTGTTTTCAGTAAACACAATGTGTACTATGTGCAATCACAAAATCTCACATCTGTTAAAATAGGTATGTTGTTCAACACCAAGTGCTGTAATCACCCTGTGTGAATAAGCTATGTTAATTAATTATTATTAATATAAGCAAATGGCAACTAATACACGAGCAGACTTGTAAAAGCAATCAATTTTCTTTGCAATACGCCCTCACATTATGCCACGCATATGTGCTTCAGTTTGCTATCTAAAATTTTTACATAGATCGAGCGTTGGTCGTGATCAGCGTACTGGGCTCGATATGTGTAAAAACAAAGCAAAATGTGTGCGGCACTTTTACGAAACAGCATTAAATGCTTAAATTTAAGATTAAACACAAGTGCTGTTCCCAGATTAAATATATGGTAAGTAATTTATGAAATCACTCCAAAGATTTCACAATTTATGGGCAACACTTTATTTCAGCACAAGCGCCGCTCGGTGCAAATGGCGCAGCATTGGATCTGCTGATGTTGAGCGAAATCTCTTGCGAGGCGACAACTTGCCGGATAACTACCAATTGATTTATCGTGCGCCGATGGAGGAGTATGTGGCATGGACAAAGAATGTGTCAACTGCCACAGTGACGTTAATTAGCTTGGTTGCCGCCTATCAATTGGCCACAACGATGAGCTTCATGAATATTGCCAAGAAAATTGATATTGCTGTGCTCGTTTCAAATGAATCGGACATTTATTTCTTTGCAGCGGGATTTGTGCTAATTAACCTGGCCATTCGCACATTTGTGGCTAAATATCCGCTGAGGATATACAAAAGCGCCGATAAGTAAGACATAACTTGAACGGATCTATGTTGGCAGTTCAGTTGTTAATTTTCTTGATCTTCAGATATGTTGCTGTCTACGGATCACAAATGCCGCTGGGCACAGTCAAGCATTATTTTCAACGGGGCCAAATTGCAGAGTACAAAAATGTGCTGAATCCTTGGAGTCACATCATGTTCAAACTGGGCAATCGTTCGTCTATGCTCATGATTGATTACTTTAAGACACCAGCGGAATTTCACCAGTTATTTGAGGAAAAGCGAGACTAACTTTAATTTGTTTATTTAATAAAATAAAAACTTGTTGATTATAGAAAAATTTGTTTTCTGCATCCTCCCAGAAATGTAAATAAATGCGTAGTGCTGCCACGTTATTGACTGGGGGATATTGGCAACACTGCAACTATCGATTCATTCAAGCTATCGATATGATGTCAACAATTGAACTCCACGTGCCTAGCAAGTGTTTATGTGCGCAGATGGAGCTTAAAAAAATGAAGCCACTGATGGACACAGAGCCGGCCGCCAATGAGAATGTGCCCGGGATTCAGTCGGGGAAGAGACGCAATCCATTCAACACACAACGCATGAAGGAGGAGAAGGAGCGCCGGCAGAAGAAACGAGCTCGACTCATAGTCCGCAACATCAGCTACAAATCGACAGATGAAACGCTGCGCCAGCATTTTGGCCAATGGGGCACTCTGGAGGATGTTCAGATCCTGAAGCGTGGCGATGGCAAGCTTGTGGGCTGCGCCTTTGTGCAATATGAGACTATTAACCAGGCTACCAAGGCTATAGTGCAGGCGAATGGCAAAGAAATGCTGGGACGCAAGGTGTTTGTCGATTGGGCCATTGGCAAAGATGAGTATGGAGCCAAGCATCAGAAGGATGAGGAGCCTGCAGACAAGAAGCCCAAACTGGAGCTAAAAGAGGAGAGTGACAAGGAGGAAAATGGAGTTGGAAGCGCTGACGATGATGAAGACGAGGAGAAGCCGGAAATGGAAAGTGGCGACGAAGCAGGAGGTGATTCAGCTGCAGAAGAGGATGCTGATGATGATGATGAGGAGGAAGAGGAAGATGACGATGAAAAGAAGGACAAGAAAGAGTTAAAGGCAAAATTGGAAAACCTAAAGCAAGAAAAGCACATTTCAAACGATGTACAACAGGGATGCACAGTCTTCATAAAGAACGTGCCCTTCGATGCGGAGGATGCGGATCTGCGCAAGGTGTGCCGCAAGTTTGGTGTTGTCAATTATGCAATCATCAATCGGGAATCAGTTTCCGGACACTCCAAAGGCACTGCCTTTGTGAAGTTCAAGGCCAAGGAATCGGCGGATTTGTGCCTGCAAGCTGGCACCGAGTTTACATTGCTGAACGAAGTGCTCGATCCACATCCAGCACTAAGTCGGGATGAAATCAAAACGAAGCAAACCAAAGACTCCAAAGACGATGCGGGCAAGGATTCACGCAATCTATATTTGGCCAGGGAGGGTCTCATTATGGCAAATTCAAAGGCAGCCGACGAAGTGTCCGCCTCCGACATGGCCAGAAGACACGAACTGGAGCAGGTGAAGACGCAGGTGCTAAAGAACCTGAATCGGTAAGCAGTTAATGCCTTGCAATACTTGCAACTCCCAGTAATTCCTTTCCTTCGTTTAGCTTCGTTTCCCGCAATCGTCTGTCCATACACAATCTGCCCCTGAACTATGACAACGAGAAGCTCAAGCAGATGGCAACCAGCTACACGGGCTTTCGTCCGCACGAGTGTCGCGTGATGCGGGAAAAGAAAGTTACCCCGGAGCATCCGCAGGGCAAGTCTAAGGGATTCGGTTTCCTCTCCTTCGAAACGCACCAGCGAGCATTGGCTGCGCTGCGCAAACTGAACAATAATCCCAACATTTTTGGCACACAGCACGTAAGTAGATCCTTGATGCAAAGCACATAACTCAGCAGAGATTCCAATTGCTTATTTTTGTTTTTCATATAGCGACCGATTGTTGCCTTCAGCATTGAGGATCGCGCCGTGCACAGAATAAAAGAGAAACGCACCGAGCGCTCCAAGCAAAACAATCCCACCTACAAGTCCAAGCTGGAGCAGCGCAAGGAGCGGCGGGAGCAGCAGCGAAAGGGTCAGAAGCCAACTAAGCCTACAACCATAGCACCTCAAAACGATAACAAGGTTAAGCTTCAGAAGCACATAAAAAAGCTGGAGGCATCGCGTGCGGTCAAAGCGGAAGGCAAGAAACAGCAGCAGCAGCAAAAGGCCAGCGATGTCCAGGGTGACTATGTGGGCACGGCGGCCAAGCCGGGCACCTCGTTGCGCATGCGTTCCAAGAAAAAGATCATGGAGCAGGCGTCAGAGCACATGAAGCGTGTGAAGACCGAAAAGCGCAAGCAGAAAAACAAAAAAATCCGCGAAACTCATCTGGCGGAGCGCAAGGCAAACAATCGACCCAAACAAGGACGTAAAAAAGAAAAGGACGATCTGCGGCCATTGATTAACAAATACAAGAATATGATTAGAGGCATCGAGGGCGGCGTCGGCGGCGGCGACACTGGCGGCGGCAAAGTGAAGAAACCCAAGCGCACCAAGTGGTTCACTGACTGAGGTCCTCCATGCGCGACTGTTATGCTTATTAGCAATTAGAGATTTAGTCAGGAATAAATGGAAAACCAATTTGTGCGTCGTCCACAACCCGTATCATCATGCTCCAGATCTGAATGCAATTCATTGTTGAATTGTGTGTAGAAAGTGAATAAAATGCATCATAGTCTACTAATGGAAACAAGATTTTATGCATGTTGTAAATTACAGAATAAGGCTATCATCAGGCTGCCCAATTTCACAGAACCTCAATAATTATTCCAACCAGAAGAAGCGTGATCCGTATTTGGCTGGTGGTGTTGGATAATCCGCTGGCAGACCGGGTGTAGCATCTGGATACGATGTGATTGGCTCCTTCTCGGGCGCCTTGCGTGCAGTCTCGATGACCTAAATTACTTATTTGTTTTAGCAATTCACATTACCAGAGATAAACGGGCAGATTAGCTCACCTTGGCACGCGCAAAATAACCATATGAAGGACGCTCCCAGTCAAAGTTGTCCTTTACGCACTTGTCAAAGACACCCTGAGTTTTACGGCAACTGCGAACGGCAGGAAGATTAGGATGCGAGAAGCTAAAAGCAAGTAATTGATTGACTTACTGTCCGAAAGCCATTGTTCCGCTGCTCTTGTCCAGGCAAGTTGCGTATTGCATGAACTCCTCATGGCAGCTCTTCTTCACCTTGCGGAAGAAGTCTATGGCACAGCCGGTGACAGCACGTCCCTCTCCCAGACAGGCTCGCGGATCATCCAGCTCCTGCCGACAGAGCATGAACTCCTGCAAAAGAGCCACGAAAATCAAACGTAAACAAAACAATCGCCAATCGGTTTTGAGGTTAGGTTATATAACTGTCTCTTGATGCCATTCAACCGGAATAAGTATACAATAACTGTATGAAGACATGCAATGTACGTTCTTAACCATGGCTTAACGCCTCCGACATGACTTTAATTTGTGCATATACTAACATTGTTGGCTGCCTCGCATTGCTTGCCCAAGTGAAAAGCACCAGCGCGCAGTGCAGCCGACGAAAGATTCAGCTCCTGTGCGGACAGCTCTGCCTCCTCCGGCAGTGTTGTATTGCTTGTAATGACCATTACGTCGGAGTTGTGCTGCCCGTTGCTTTAAATTTGCAGCACAGCCGTTTCAATCGCACACAAGTGTGTTTATTTGTCAGTTTTCGAGTCACAAATCTCGTTTCCAGCCAAACAACAGCTGTTTGCTTTCGAGTTATCGATAGGCATAACCGTTTCATGCTAGATTCGTTGCCAACTACGATAACGCCGACTTGACAATCGATTGCTTTGCACGTTGAAGTCAAATTTAAAATGAAATTTACTCTCAACCTTGTCACTACAACCAAAAAAAAAATTTGAATCGAATTTTCTCGTACTTTGATTTTATTCTTGCGCGTCCACTAAAACATAAAATTTATTTGTTAATCTCATACACTTTTAAATTTGATGTCCACTAATGAACTCATTTTGGTTATTTCTATTCGTTTCTTTGCTGAGCGCATCTGTAATCCCGCAGAGTGCGGCAACGTTTGAGGAAAACCATGATAATGTGAAGACGCTCAGTTACTCAAACTCTGCTAGGGAGATTGTCAAAGATCTCATTGCTAACTGGAACTCGCCGCTTGTGTATTTAAAGAATCGAGGATACCTCAGGGCGCCCCAAATGGGCTTTGAAATGATGCTGGGCGAGAAGCATACAGACGAGGTCAAGGCGTCGAAAGATGACAAGAAGCTACAACGCTTGGCACGATCCAGTGAAAAAGCATGCACCAACGATCTGGGCCATCTTTTTCGCACCCTCTTCTCATCCAGCGACAATAGCGTTTCGGATAAAATCAAATCCAAGCTGGGTGTGCCGTGGGACATGAATGCACTCAAAAATTCAGTGCGCACCGCGGCCAACAAATTTTACGACAAGTTCTATGAAGAACGTCATCAGCAGGCATTAAATAGTCAGCAAGGAGAAGAAAATACCGATATAGATAGGCAAGTGGCACAACTTTATCCGTCGCTTGTACTCAACAAAGAACAGGAAAAATATATTGAGCCAAGCGAACCAGCTGCACAGAAGGAACCGAAATTTCTAAATGGCATTGCCAAGCTCCTAACGAGTAGGGCCAAACCTCTTCCGCAGCAAAAGACAGTCCAAGAGGACAATCCAGCTACATAAAACAAGAGGACATACTTATTTGCAGTTTGCTTTGATTTCATTAAGTTGATTAAATTAATTATTCCATGATACTTTGAAATTTAAGCACCTTCAATTAACTAGCAGAACAACAAATTGACGAGCCCTTCAAAACCAGGCACATGTGAGAGCAGAGATGAGCAGAGCAGAGCAGCAAATCCAACTAATGCAAATTCATGGCTATCATTAGCAGCGATTAATTAAAACTCGTTTTTATTTGAGCCCAAACAAGAAACGGGGCCAGTCTATAAAAAGCTGTTGCCACTCTGATATTTGTTGAAAATCATTGAAATCTCACAAAATGTGGAATCATGTGAGTAACGATTGTTTTCTTTTATATAGAATTCCGGAACTGACTGTGCAAATCCTTAAATCCCCAGAAACTGCTCAACTGTGTCTGCTTCCTGCTGTTCATCGGTCTGGTCAGTGCCGTAGACCCCGTCCTGCTGAAGAATGTCAATCAACAGAATCTGGATGGTGCGGGCCAATACAAGTATGAGATTGAGGTGGACAATGGCATCAAGACATCCGCCCAGGGCAATGTGAATGGTATTCAAGGTGAATACTTTTTGCCCGCCGAGGATGGTCAGCCTCCCATACGAGTCACCTATACGGCCGATTCTACCGGATTTCATCCGCACATCAATTAAACCCAGTTAGCAAAATTCGTTTGACTTGTTTACACAAAAATCAAAAAAACACAAATGAATAAAGAGAAAACAAAATAAAAAATCAAAAATAATGAAAACAATATTCAAAAATTCCACAGAAAAAAGTAAGAACATTTCAGTCGAGCATAAACGACTGTAAATTACTCTGTTCGTAGCATAATTTATATGTGAATGTGGGAAAAGTACAATTTTATTCTGAGTATAATGCATTTTCTTAAAACCATAAAATATGTACAATGTCGAAGATATATAAATATTCAGTCATATAAATGAGTTAGCCAGCCATCGAACTTACATACTTAGGACCTGCTTTAAATCTGTTTTGGTGAAGATGTTTCACTGGTTATACGGAAAATAAAATTCAGTCTAAGAATTTTTAAATCAAATTCAATATAATCTCAGTAATCTCGAATCCCAAATATAATAATTTATCTTTTTTACAACTTCGGAATATATATATTTTAATATGTTCTCAATCTTAAACATTCTTTATTTAAAATCGTGGTATGATGTGGCTTGCGTATACTCTATTCTCTTCGGCATCCAGAGTATACAATCGAAATGTGATACAATTCAATGAAGGTCACCGTCCAAATTAATGGGACACATTACATTTTAAATGAATAAATAAGGCAGGTGCAAAATATACATAATCCTATATGGTATATATAAATTTCGACTGGCTAAGCGGATTTGGGTATAAAAGCCTTAGGCCAAGTGCAGTTGATACCAGAAAACGCAGCATGTACAAATACGTAAGTTGATACTGTGCTCCCGTCATTAAATCTGATAATTGCCACACCCGATTTTGCAGGCAATCCTTATTGTGGGTGTGCTGATCGCCGCCAGTTTGGCGCTTGACGATGATGCCCATGCGAAGGCGCACGAATCCAAAAAGCAAGATGACCATGGCAACTTTGCTTACAGCTTTGATGCGACCAACGGGATTGGAGCAAAGGAGGAGGGCGATGAGCACAATCATGTGCACGGCGAATATCATTTTATGTCGAAGGAGGGCATTCCCATTGCGATAACCTATACGGCCGATGAGAACGGTTATCAGGCGCATGGCGACGCGGTGCCAACGCCGCCGCCCATCCCAGACGCCATACTCAAGTCGCTGGAGTACATTAAGTCGCATCCACCGTACGAGCAAGAGCTAAAGTCAAAAACCGGCTAGCTCACATGGACACGGTAAACATTAAGCTGTCCGATTTGCATTTCCACTTCTCTGTATGGCGCTCATTCAATTGCAATTGGATGCGTCTCCATCAGTTGGACATAAAAATAAAACTTTACGACGCAAGATTTTCCCTCAAATGTTCTATTCTAAGCGGAAAGGGGAAGGGAAGGGGTTGCGTGCGTGCCACGCGCCCAACTCTACGACCAAAATACCCATTCTACACAGGCATGTCCATAAAATACGCATTGTCATAGTAGATGGGGCGTGGGGGGCCGAAGCCGGAAGGGATGGCCACGGACGCCATTGTAAATGTTATATTCAAATGCATGGAGATTTCATTGTTCGTCCTGAATGGACACCCATGTTGAACACGTTCAGGAAGTGACAACTTAATGAAATACCAAAAGCTCTCAAGGGATGTATGGGGCTTATCTGGGTCCTTCCACCTCCATAACTTTGTCAAAACTGAACCGATTTTCACCAGGAGTTTATTGTTGGTCATCGTTTGACCTTAAAATTGATTTGACTTGCAAATTTTATTAATTTCGGAAAGGTTTTGGATTTTTTTTCAGGTACTTTAATTAAAATAGGAAATGGACAAATTGAATCCAAAAATTTGGTGATTATACAATATCTGACATCAAAATGATTATAATATTTGTATAAATTTTAATATTTGTATAAATTTTAATATTTGCCTGTGAGCAGGATTAACTGCTTATACCTGTGACAAAGTGTGACACAGGCAAGGCATATCTTTTTTGTAGTCGTTGTTTCTTTGGATTGAGTCCCTTAATTTACAATAAGTTGAAAATTATATTCTTAGAATTTGTAAAATCGATTGCTTTTATGTAAGTTAATATATTATTGTTGCATATAAGATTTAAAAAACTTAGCAAGTTATTTGAAATCTTCTCACAAGCGATTCATACGAAATATGGTAAAAAAAAAATTATTTGATTCTTAAAACCTTTGTTAAAGTGATTAACTAATCTAAATTTAACAAAAAACCACAAGTTAAATGGAAATCAGGCTTTACTTTAAATGCAATATACAACAAATTCTGGCTTTACAATTTGGCGGGGCTGCGTGCCAGCTCCATGTCCACCGAAAGTGGATTCACCAGTTTGCGTACCACTTCAAACTTAGGATTGTTCTTATCACGCACCAGGTCGAAGATGACACTCTCGCTGGTTGTTATAATGCAGCCCGCCTGGCGCAAGCGTTCCAGAGCCAAATCGCGATCCTGTTTGAGGCGAGAGCAGCAGCAATCGGCCACAATGTACACATTTATGTCCTGTTCCCGCAGGTCGATGGCTGTTTGTTCAATGCAGATGTGTGACTGCGGAAAGACAAGGATTGGAATTGATGAGAAATTATATTTATATTCTGTGTAAATAATGTAGACAACCTCAAGACCGTATAGCACTACATCCTGTGGTTTCTCGCCAAAGATTTCGTTAATGGCGCTCTTTATCTGGGGCGTCATCATGCTAAAGTAGGTTTTACCAAGAACGAGTTTGGCATGATTGACGTCCAGCTCGGCCACAGTTTTTCCCAGTTTCTCTGGATAATGTTCCGTTACAATCAACGGCACATCGAGTGCTTTTCCCGCCTTCGTCTGCAAATCGAAATAGTTTAATCTTTCGGTTAAGATAATATATTTGCTGCTGTGTAGCTACAAAGTTCACTTGCCAGCTTGTCCACGTTTTTAAGCATGTTATCGAAGAGCGGCATGCTAGGACGAAACTTTTCCTGAATGTCACACAACATGAAAAGCGTCTTTTTCGGACTTAGGTGACAACGTCTGAAGGCCATTTTTTGTTTGTTGATTAACTGCAACTGATTGGATTATATGAAATAATAAATCCAATTGGATCGATTACTCAACTATGAGCACAACAAATACTAGGCAAAAGACAAGTAAAGTCAGTATTATCTAACACAATCAGCAGCTATTTAAATACTAGACAATCATGTTAAATGCCTCACATCTGCTGCTAGGCACAAAGTTCCTCAATTAGTGATTTTTCCACAAACTCAGACAGCTGTTTCCATTGCGATGCGAAACGGTTAAGCAATATCGATATTTACATTAAAGACTATCGCTTTTCAGAGTTGCCACACTGGTTATTAAAGTTGTAAACGGAGATCGCTAAATTGTGGTTGACAGAAGCGGAATTGTAATCATTTTAGTTCACTCAAATCCAAAAAGTGTTTTCATGCAGTTTTTATTTCGTGTAATGGATTATAAAGCACTTAAGTAACAGTCGTTTATTAAATGCAGCCCAATAGACTTAAGCCAAGGCAGACTCATGCCCACAACGTAAACAGCCAATAGGCACAGAGTAAACATTTATCAACACCCTCCACTAATCTTAAATCCCAGACAACCCTCAGAGCCATTTTGTGGCACACTCAACTTGGGGCTCGAGCTCCCAAAACCCCACGTGGCAATTAAACTAAATTGTGTGGACCCAGACAAAACTGCGCACACAGGTAGCTGATTTATATTCATAATCCAGCAGAACAGCTGTGGGGCATTTCTGAATTCCGGATACTATATAAGCCAGACACTTTAGGATGGGAGGCATTTATAATTGAATTCCTTAATACAAAACAACATACTCTACCCAGCCTTCGACAAAGCATTATAGTAATGAAGCCACAGTCAATTTCAATAACGCAATCAAAAGCGTGCAATTTCAAAAACCACAAAACCCAAAACCAAATGCGTACCAAATATCCATTGAGCATTGCCCAGCGACATACGCACTCTGCCGGCTTCAAGTTGGAGGGTTTTTTTTTCGGATAACTTTGGATAACTTTGGCATGCCTGACACGTAGTTTTCGATGGCATACCGCTCTCTGGACTCGCCAGCGCCCTGATAATGGAATGGCAATGGCCATTGCCCGTACTCACCCCCTGCCAACCACATCCTGTCTGTGTAAGTCGCATGCATATTTCAACAATTTACGCTACCTTTTCCCCTTTTCTTTTTGGGCTTTAGCTTCGGTTAGATGGGCGTGGCTAAGCTGTTAACCATCTACGAGTACAGTTCGAAGCAGTTCTGGCTGCGTACATTATTTATAAGCCTCCAAAATTGCGGGCGCTGCAATTTAAAAGACCGAGTGTGCCACTTAACATCGTTGGAAAGTTTTACCCAAAATTGAACGTGGACACATGAGTTTTCTTGCTGAATAGCCATTTTCCAAAATACTCATTCAATTCGAAACAGTCCAGCTTCCTTGAAAATATCTATTTGGATCGGTTTTCTTAGGTTCCAGGTAAGATGGCTCTTAAGAGGTTAACTTCATACTAGTTTATCGACTCGTTTTCGTCCCAAATGAGGAAAAGCTTATGTTCAGCTTATTATTTACAAAACTTATTTGAATTTACTTCTAAAGATAATAGAGGCAATAAAATCTATTTATCCAAGCCTTTCGTTACAGCCATGTTCTCTGTTTCTACGCACAGTCAATAGGAACACCTATAGATGTGTGTTTGTGTGAGTGTATGTGCTTAGATGAGTGTACATCTGTATTCATAGCGCCACACGCTAGTCAAAGCCATTTTGTGTTTTCAATTTCAACGCCATTTTCGCTCCAATGCGTCGAGAGTAATTTGCATTTTTTATTTGGTTTTATTGCCCCCAACAAGCGCCGAGATGTTGACAATTTTTACAGCTCATCGCTGCCTGCTCTGCCAGGTTGGAATCGAGAGGTGATAATGCTAATAATAAGTTGACTCAATTGCCAAAACAATATTGGCAATAGCTACAGCAACAGCTAGAGTAGTAAGAGCAACCAGCAACAATTCATTTGCTGCACAAATTTCGAAATTTGAAAAAACAATTCATGTCAACTCGCAAATGTTTCCCATTGTCTGCAACTTGCACACTCACACACACACACACACACATACATACATATATTTATATATATACATACATATGTTGATGTTGGGTGTCTGCGTGAGTATTTTTATGTGATTTCTCCACTCAAGAACTTTTAGAAATGGAAATGGCAATGGAAATGGGAAAAGCTCTCTCAAGCGCAAAGTGGTAAGCAAAATGTTATGGCATTTATTTACAGTACACAATTCAAGCATTGGAGTATTGTGTGTATATATATATATATTTATATATATATGTGACATATCTATATTATGCAATTTATTCAATGAAATGTAAATTTGACTCAATTGTAGTTTATTTTGTAGTAATTCTTGATTGCACAATAAGCAAAAGTCATTTAATTTCGATTGCGCTCTCTTATTTACCCCATTTCCCATTTGCCATTTTCAATTTGCATATTGCTCGAGGCGTCCAGCAACTACAAACAACAACAATATGGGACTTTGACATATGTCTGACTTCTAAGCAACAAAAGTCAGTCTTGAGTTGAACATGGAAAGACACTTTGTGCTTTGTGGCTTTTCAACGATTTTGATAGATGTGCAAAACTTTTGTTTCAACACTGTGTACATGGGGATGCGCAGTTACATATATATATATTCAAATTTATATATATATACATATATGTATTTATATATACATACTTTATACATATGGGCATTAAATGTCATCCCCTTCAATTCCACATTTATTCGCTGCTCCCAAGCCACACTTTGCCCCCAGAGTTTTTTGTTTATCAACGATTTTCAAATTGGAAACCAACTGATATGCCAAACTACTCACGTTGCGGCCCCCGCAACACCCTTTAGTATTGCCCTTAATGCCCCTTATAGTCAGTTCTTTATACATATGAAGACATGCTGGCATTCTGCGTAGGCAGCTTCTATAGCTAATGCTTGTCACGTTTGGCTCCAACATTTGACAAGGCAAATTCGACATACGAAAAAAGTGCAACAACAACAACAAATGGATAACGAAAACAAAGGAGATCACACAAAGGTTGCTGTGATGTCTGTGTGTGTGTGTATGTGTATGTGTAGTGACATACCCCAGAGATACCCTGTATTTCATGTGGGCTTAATGAATATTAAATTACTTTCAGTATGCTGAGATATGTATAATGGATAAGTGTGTGTAGTAAGTAGTCAGCAGCAGCACCTACAGATACCCTAAAGAAATATCTGCTGAATTATACAAGCGTTGCTCTTTTACAGATAATTTGAAACGGGAATAAGACGGATTAAGTGGGAAGCCCAAAAGTAGACTATGAATTTTAAGCAATCAATTTATAGTTGCAATCCCAAAGAAATAGGATCAATCTTTTGAAACAATTTAATTATTGTAGACATCTTAGTTACTTTAATATACAGCCTCTGTGATCACGCTTCCTTCTACCATATATAACCCATTTTTAAATGTTTAGGTCTAGGGCATCGTGAATAACACAACGAAAAATCTACACGTGGCTTCAAGAGCAAAAAATCAAACAAAAAAAAGAGCAAATGATTTTCACAGGTGAATTGGAAAGCGCGTAATGTTGTAATGTTTGACTTGCCAGCGGGCACGTGCTTCTCCCCTATCACACGAATCCAGCCCCCGTAACCCCCTTCCTCCTACGTGCCTTTACTTTTAGAAGCACTTTCAGCTACAGCTCACATGTCGCAGCGTGTGAATTCAAGCACAACGGCAGCCGGGGCACAGTGGCAGTGGAAAGTCGATGTCGACGTTGACGTTGACGCACGTGGCGTATGCGTAACGCGACGCGCCACTTTTGCAAATTGGATGAAAATCTTTGGCTTTTCAGCGCCGCCGTCAAAGGCTACAGCGAAACATTTCGTGGATGCATTCGCGTGTAAATTGACATGTTTTGATGCTGGCTTCCCCTTGCCGACTTGGCCTCATAGAGCCAGTCCAAGCCAAGCCATGCCGAGCCCGGCTGCAATTTGTGATCTCAGTTTGTCACAGTTTGCAGCCCCAAAACAACATAAATAACAAGTTACCCCAAGCTCATTCGTCATGCCCACCCATCCACACTGGCAACATAAAACTTATGGCAACACCTAAGCACGAGACGCACAGCAGACGACTGATGAGGGGAGCCGAAAGGGTAGTTGAAGCACAAGCAGCAGTTAGGTCCGCCGTCCACACAAGTTTTGACGGGTCCGGCTTTTTACTCCTTTGTGGACTTTTGGATTATGTTGTAAACTTTTCAGTTGCGTTGCTCGCATAAGAAATAAAACAAATTCGAGTTTCAAGTTTCAGGCCAAAAATGCTTAAGCCGAAATTCTTAGTTTGGCGGGGCAAGAGTTTGTAGCGTGGGATCTACCTCAAACATATGCTACAAAAGACCTGGCAAATATATTACACTTATACACACACACACACACACACAAGCACTCCAGCACAGGTCGTCGTCGTCGTCGTAATTCTTGACAGCAGCTGTTTGTCGTTTTTTATGGCCACAAAGAAAAGCAGACACGTTAAAACATGGCCGAAAGCTTAAAGCACTTCAGACTGCTAACTGGCCAACTGGCCAGCATCAGATTGGAATTCAACTTAGCTGAGCAAATGATGACACTGAGAAAAAAGACTTTAAGATATATCAGCAGGGGAAGTATTTATGACTTCTAAAACATTAACCGATTTTTTTAGGTCTTAAGGTCGTTCTTAATATAAAGTTATTATTAATTGAATCACAAACCACTGAATAAGTAGAAAATGCTTAGCTGTCTCTACGACTTTGCACGTATTTGGGATGTGGCTATGCATAAATTTCAGATAAGCATTTTTGGATGATACTAATAAATAATGAACTAGTTATACTAATCAACATAATTATTTGCTAATACTTTTATATTCAAGGCAACTTACAAATATTGAAGCACAGTAAGAATTTCTCACTGTGCATCGAAAGCTAACGTTGTCGAAACTCTTCAGAGACTTAACTAAGAAGTAAACTATTTTTCATATGAAAAGAAAAAAGTTATTTATCGCCGAAGGGCAACTTTAATGGAGCTTATGTGAAAACTAGCAAACCAAAGATGAATTCATTGCAGGCAAAAGTTAAGTATCTATTTAAGAAATTTTGCTTAACTCCACACATTACCATATTTTTTTCTCACTGTAGCTGCCTTTACCACATCTTGCTACTTGCTTCCCCATCTCATTGCAGTTCATTGAACCAAAATGCTGAGCGCATTTCCGTGTTTGTATTTGACTCTAAGGCTGCTTAGCAGCAAATAAACTTTTGAACTGTTGCTGTTGCTGTTGTTGTTGTTGTTGTTGCTGCAGCTGCTGCATTTGCTGTTGACATGGCGATGCGCCAGTGCACTTTGAGTGGCCACCCAGAGAGACTTGGCCCCGGATAAATGTGCACATAATTATCCTTTGAATGCGCCCAGCTATACAGCCAAGTGTGTGTTTGTGTGTGCTTGCCTGGTTGGATGAGACCCTGTCACCTAGACTAAGGCGAGCTGGAATCGGGGACGTGATAGTTAAGTAGCGAATGCGCTTCGGCAAACACACTCACATCAACATCAGAAGCGACAATTGAGTTGTGTCTGAGCTACCTTAGAGAAAGAACTACAATAATTACAGCAACACAGAGTCTGTTTAAAGCCCGATCCATGTCTTAATTAATGTTGCATAATTAACAAAAACCCTAACAAACAAAAAATTATTTAAGGCGCGGCATAAAAGCAAAGCGCAAGCAAAGCAAAACCAAAAAAACGCCAGGAAAAAAATACATAAAAATCCGTAAAGTAGGATAGCGGCAACCAAAAATTTCCAACATTTATTTTTCTTTTTGGTAGCAAGAAAATTTGTAGGTGCGTGTGGGCGCTGCCAAAGGCTAAAAATGAGGCACCCAAAAGGCCTTAAAAGTCCAAAGGCCACAAAAGTGCCAAGTAAAAAGGCAAACAATGAAAGCACAGGGACAAAACCACAGGAAGGGGATAATAAGTGTAGGCATTGCTTGTGTTATTTGAAGTTGACATTGCGCCACCTACGCAACACAAACGCAAAGAGCCGCCCTCAATTTGGCGCCAACTTTTAATTATTCCATCATATTCATAAACTTTTTCAGCTCAGCATGGGTTGAGGGGAGTGCGAAGGTGTGCAAGGAGGCGGGTTGGGGTGGATGGTACATGGCTGGTGAACAGGCACTCATTATGTGCGTCACACACACTCGAGCTGTGGGCGTGGCTGTGGCTAAACTAAACAACAAGTTGGTGCTTATACCCTCTAAGCCATGCAAGGGCATTAAATAAGTTATAATAATGTGAACGAAGGCACCAGAAAGGGACTGCAATGCAATCCACGGGGTCTTACATAAATAAATATTATAAGCCATAAAATCAAATATCTATCGTGATCTCACTTGAAATAGTACAGAGAGTGATTTTGAATATTTGACAATGGTTTAGCTGGGAGCCCAGCATTTGAGACTCCCTGATGCCCATTGTGGGGGAAATCTCGCTGGCCTCCTAACTTTACCCTATCAGAGTTGTGAATAATATCTATGTTTTAAGTCGAATACTTGAGAATGTTATGAATTACAATTATATGAGAGTTTACAGGGTATCTACCTGTCATAGTACATTGTATATTGTTCGCTTTACAATGCTCACTTGTTCGCAGTGTTGTTGTTGTTGTTGTTGATGTTGTTGTCCCTGCTTTTGTTTTTTGGTGTAATGCCAACAATGGCGTCTTCAGAACGTCGCCTTTTCAGACACTTCTGTGGCGTCTGTCGGCTTTGCCCCTCACATTGCATAGAGTCAAGGCAAGGGCAGTAGATTGGAGGCAGAAGGCAGAAGGCGTTACTCCATAAAAATGAACAACAGCCTTTTTATTGTCGAACAATGAACAAGCAGCACTCAAGTTTTTGGCCTTCCTTTGGCTTTCTTTGTTGTATTTGTTTTTGTTGTCATCGACAACAGCATTTAATGAGGCTGTCGCCTTATTGTGTTCAATTGTGCTTGGGCAGCCCTAAGAATTCCTAATATTGAGAGCTAGAACTTAGCAGCAGGGGTGTGTCAAAAGGTGTTGTAGTAAAGTAAAATGAGCTGGCGTTTGCCCCAATAGGAGTCGGATCTATAAATTTATAAACGAATGCATATTTAATGGGTGGACGTGTCACAATAGCTGAAATTTACAGTTGTCACATCATTATTTCATAGCAAATACTATGTCATTGTCAGCTGATTCAAAATGACATGCTGCTGAATGTTGAATTTGAGAAACTGTTGACTAGACTATATTAATATTTCTTATATTACATTTTCTAACGAAATTTTCGATAAACATTTTTGCATTAAGGCATTTTATATTGTCAATCGCAATAAAATATTATACAATGTGGAGCAATTTTTTTTCCATTATTTATAATATAAAAAGTAATATAATTATACCTTATATTAAAATTTATAAAATATTATAATATGATAAAATAAATAATGCGAAAATTGTAATACTCTTACCCAGGGTATCGAACAAGTCGACTGTTCTCAGCCAGACTTTGGATGGCAATTCACTTTTGTGAATGAATTTCATGCTTTTAGTTAACGCTCGGATTATTGCCACTGAATCACTTGGATGCACTGCGATATTTGGCCAATTCGTAGTGCCAATTAAGTGAACTGGCATTGAAAGTCAAAAAGTTGTATAACATGTCATAAGAAACTGTCAACCGAACTGAAGTTTGTGCCTAATGAAGCTAATGAAACGTCATGCGAGTTACGCATCACAGCATCTTGCAAAAAAAGAGACACGAGAAGTAAGTGCGAGAGGGAGAGGGGCGAAGCAGTGTGTGGGATCTGGAGTTCTGGGGATGAGGTGGACTCAAAAGCTGAACGATACTCAACGCTGACACTTAAAGCCGACAAGTTAAGCGTGTCGCGAAGCTGAAACCCGTGCGGTGCCCCCATTAGCGACAGAGAGCTACTGCTGGAGCGAGGATAACAGCAAAAGCTGGATGGATGCGGGGCCTGATAGGGTTGACTGATGACTGTAGGCTGGACGTGGGCATGGATGTGGATGTGGACGAGCACTCTTGTAGAGTGGCACACGTTTTGTCAAGCAGTGTCCTTAGCCCGCAGCGACTGTTGGCTGAAGCGGCATATGCGACGTATACGTAATATTGAATTGGTGCAGTTGCAACATCAAGCTGCAGGCAACTGGATGAGGCAACAGGACGAAGGCGAGCACGAGGATAAGGATGAGGACCAGCCTGAATGTGCATAGTTAGTGATAAACTGCTTTGGCACGGAAATGGCCCTGGAAATAGAAATGATGTCGAGTGTGTGCTCGTGTGCATAAAAAGCCCAATTAGATGACAGAATCAGAAGCAGATACAGAAGCACAGGCAGCTACAAATACAGATACAGATACATATGCAGATACAAGTGCACTGATATCTCAGCCAGATTTACAAGAGTCTAACCTTAACATTCAATACTCAGTAACCAAATAACAGCTAATGTGGTATCCAAAGATTTATCAATTTTATTCAACAGCCTAAAATCACGTTTTTTAATCTAAGTTGAGTTTTGACGAAGTTATGGCATTTTGAAGTTTCGACCTATGCCCATATATCGATCTATCGATTTTCAGGCTATAATTTTTAACTTGTCTTCAGACTCAAAATCACGTTTTCAACTTTAAATGCACGATTGATTTAGGGACAAAACTTTGATCAAAAAGCCATCGCTTTTTAATCTAAGTTGAGTTTTGACGAAGCTATGGCATTTTGAAGTTTCGACCTATGCCCATATATCGATCTATCGATTTTCAGGCTATAATTTTTTACTTGTCTTCAGACTCAAAATCACGTTTTCAACTTTAAATGCACGATTGATTTAGGGACAAAACTATGATCAAAAAGCCCTCGCTTTTTAATCTAAGTTGAGTTTTGACGAAGTTATGGCATTTTGAAGTTTCGACCTATGCCCATATATCGATCTATCTATTTTCAGGCTATAATTTTTAACTTGTCTTCAGACTCAAAATCACGTTTTCAACTTTAAATGCACGATTGATTTAGGGACAAAACTATGATCAAAAAGCCATCGCTTTTTAATCTAAGTTGAGTTTTGACGAAGTTATGGCATTTTGAAGTTTCGACCTATGCCCATATATCGATCTATCGATTTTCAGGCTATAATTTTTTACTTGTCTTCAGACTCAAAATCACGTTTTCAACTTTAAATGCACGATTGATTTAGGGACAAAACTATGATCAAAAAGCCCTCGCTTTTTAATCTAAGTTCAGTTTTGACGAAGTTATGGCATTTTGAAGTTTCGACCTATGCCCATACATCGATATATCGATTTTCAGGTTCTAATTTTTACTTGTCTTCAGACTCAAAATCACGTTTTCAACTTTAAATGCACGATTGATTTAGGGACAAAACTATGATCAAAAAGCCATCGCTTTTTAATCTAAGTTGAGTTTTGACGAAGTTATGGCATTTTGAAGTTTCGACCTATGCCCATATATCGATCTATCGATTTTCAGGCTATAATTTTTTACTTGTCTTCAGACTCAAAATCACGTTTTCAACTTTAAATGCACGATTGATTTAGGGACAAAACTATGATCAAAAAGCCATCGCTTTTTAATCTAAGTTGAGTTTTGACGAAGTTATGGCATTTTGAAGTTTCGACCTATGCCCATATATCGATCTATCGATTTTCAGGCTATAATTTTTTACTTGTCTTCAGACTCAAAATCACGTTTTCAACTTTAAATGCACGATTGATTTAGGGACAAAACTATGATCAAAAAGCCCTCGCTTTTTAATCTAAGTTGAGTTTTGACGAAGTTATGGCATTTTGAAGTTTCGGCCTATGCCCATATATCGATCTATCGATTTTCAGGCTATAATTTTTTACTTGTCTTCAGACTCAAAATCACGTTTTCAACTTTAAATGCACGATTGATTTAGGGACAAAACTACGATCAAAAAGCCCTCGCTTTTTAATCTAAGTTCAGTTTTGACGAAGTTATGGCATTTTGAAGTTTCGACCTATGCCCATACATCGATATATCGATTTTCAGGTTCTAATTTTTACTTGTCTTCAGACTCAAAATCACGTTTTCAACTTTAAATGCACGATTGATTTAGGGACAAAACTACGATCAAAAAGCCCTCGCTTTTTAATCTAAGTTGAGTTTTGACGAAGTTATGGCATTTTGAAGTTTCGACCTATGCCCATATATCGATCTATCGATTTTCAGGCTATAATTTTTTACTTGTCTTCAGACTCAAAATCACGTTTTCAACTTTAAATGCACGATTGATTTAGGGACAAAACTATGATCAAAAAGCCCTCGCTTTTTAATCTAAGTTGAGTTTTGACGAAGTTATGGCATTTTGAAGTTTCGACCTATGCCCATATATCGATCTATCGATTTTCAGGCTATAATTTTTTACTTGTCTTCAGACTCAAAATCACGTTTTCAACTTTAAATGCACGATTGATTTAGGGACAAAACCATGATCAAAAAGCCCTCGCTTTTTAATCTAAGTTGAGTTTTGACGAAGTTATGGCATTTTGAAGTTTCGACCTATGCCCATATATCGATCTATCGATTTTCAGGCTATAATTTTTTACTTGTCTTCAGACTCAAAATCACGTTTTCAACTTTAAATGCACGATTGATTTAGGGACAAAACTATGATCAAAAAGCCCTCGCTTTTTAATCTAAGTTCAGTTTTGACGAAGTTATGGCATTTTGAAGTTTCGACCTATGCCCATATATCGATCTATCGATTTTCAGGCTATAATTTTTTACTTGTCTTCAGACTCAAAATCACGTTTTCAACTTTAAATGCACGATTGATTTAGGGACAAAACTATGATCAAAAAGCCATCGCTTTTTAATCTAAGTTGAGTTTTGACGAAGCTATGGCATTTTGAAGTTTCGACCTATGCCCATATATCGATCTATCGATTTTCAGGCTATAATTTTTTACTTGTCTTCAGACTCAAAATCACGTTTTCAACTTTAAATGCACGATTGATTTAGGGACAAAACTATGATCAAAAAGCCATCGCTTTTTAATCTAAGTTGAGTTTTGACGAAGTTATGGCATTTTGAAGTTTCGACCTATGCCCATATATCGATCTATCGATTTTCAGGCTATAATTTTTTACTTGTCTTCAGACTCAAAATCACGTTTTCAACTTTAAATGCACGATTGATTAAGGGACAAAACTATGATCAAAAAGCCCTCGCTTTTTAATCTAAGTTGAGTTTTGACGAAGTTATGGCATTTTGAAGTTTCGACCTATGCCCATATATCGATCTATCGATTTTCAGGCTATAATTTTTTACTTGTCTTCAGACTCAAAATCACGTTTTCAACTTTAAATGCACGATTGATTTAGGGACAAAACTATGATCAAAAAGCCCTCGCTTTTTAATCTAAGTTGAGTTTTGACGAAGTTATGGCATTTTGAAGTTTCGACCTATGCCCATACATCGATATATCGATTTTCAGGTTCTAATTTTTTGATCAAAAAGCCCTCGCTTTTTAATCTAAGTTGAGTTTTGACGAAGTTATGGCATTTTGAAGTTTCGACCTATGCCCATACATCGATATATCGATTTTCAGGTTCTAATTTTTACTTGTCTTCAGACTCAAAATCACGTTTTCAACTTTAAATGCACGATTGATTTAGGGACAAAACTATGATCAAAAAGCCCTCGCTTTTTAATCTAAGTTGAGTTTTGACGAAGTTATGGCATTTTGAAGTTTCGACCTATGCCCATACATCGATATATCGATTTTCAGGTTCTAATTTTTACTTGTCTTCAGACTCAAAATCACGTTTTCAACTTTAAATGTAGGATTGATTTAGGGACAAAACTATGATCAAAAAGCCCTCGCTTTTTAATCTAAGTTGAGTTTTGACGAAGTTATGGCATTTTGAAGTTTCGACCTATGCCCATATATCGATCTATCGATTTTCAGGCTATAATTTTGTGCATTAAATATTATTTAAACCATGTTGTTATAAGCCAAACGATATTATTTAGGAGAAGAGGAATTAATCCCTCTCATGAGCCCAACTATGAGATACCCTACATGCCTAATTGCGCCTTAGGCATTTATATGTATTTTGTTAGTAACGATTCTTCTTCTTCTTCTTCTTTTTTGCTGTGCCTCCTGAAATGTGTGCTTGCACGCAACTTTAAATTAACTTCGCTTGCAGGGAAATGAAATAAGTTCGAAGCTCGTATTTTTGAAGTGGTTTGTCAGTCAAACACACACACACACGTACACACATACATTTACACACACACACACACACACACACATACATTTACACACACCCACAGATACGCATTCGTGTAGCTATAGATAGCTTGGCTGAGCATAATCAAGAAGTTTTAAATGCATCATAAAAAACTTTTACCATGTGCAATTTGAGAGCTTGTTTTTAGGCTTCGTCTACATTTATGATGTATATGTGCCACGATTTACGCTCACTTCCCCCAAGCACTCCATTCTGCCTAACCTCCCCTTCCATGCCTTCCCTTATTTATGAGTGTAAGTGACAGCAGCAGGACGTAAGAACATGGAGACAGGATATTGTTAGCTGTCAGGTGCCAAGGCAAAACAAACTAACAAATATTGCAAAATACATTTGAAGCAAACAAACAGCGGGTGATCCGCGCATATCTGTCGACTACAATAAAAAGACGAACCGTAAATAAAGCCAAGTACGTACCTGAAAGAATGCTGAGAAGTAAAGTAGTCGCCTTTGGTATACCTGCACCGTGTTGCTGAAAAACAGCCAGACGGAAGCAAGGAAGAAAGGTACACTTAAATTCAAAAACAAATACTAATCTGAAACCTTATTGTCTTATTATACCTATACAGATTTAATCCACATAAACTAAAACTAAATTCGTAAGTGACTTTGACTTTATTAAAATTAATTTTAGTTTCTCTAAAAAGATAATGCTTCACATATTTAATATTTAAGCATTTCTATTATAATAATACTGAACATTCATTCATCTTCTATTAGCCAGTTATGCCCCAGATATTGGGTTAGGGTGTAAAAGACGTAAAAATATTTATAACTGCCTAAACAGTCGGCTGACTTTCAATAAACCAACTGCATGCATAAATCTGCCAGCATCCAAGGCTGTGAGCTTCACCTGCTTCTCCAGTCGTCGTCGCATCCCAACTTATTTAGAGCCCACAAAACTTGGATAATGTGATTTTTTTCATTGTTGCTGTTTTTGTTGTTTGTCGCCAGCCGTTGCCCTGTCCTTGGTCCTTGAACTTGTGCGCTCTGGCTGTGCCCAAGCGCTAGAGATAGTCGCGTGTGCATTTTACGTAATACATAATACATTATGCGAGATACGAGACGCGAGATGGCAGACAGCGCACCAAATCTGTACTCGGCTCTGCCATGGCAAATAAAGAGACGAAAATTTCTGCTACATAAATTATCAGTAAGTCGACTGCTTCATGTTATTTTTATTGACAGTTGTCGGGCTTTACGAGTGCCGCATAGATCAACTGCCTGACTACCTGCCTGCCTGTCTGCCTGCCTGCCTACCTTTCCATTCCATGCCAAAGTTCAGTTCTGTTTTGTCGGTTTAATGTGGCCTATTGATAAGATTTGTTGCTGCAAATTAAGTGCAGCTCTCATCGGCGCACATATAATTTCAATTATGTCAAATTGTTCGACGGAGGTTGAAGAGCACTGATGGAGTATTCACAGCTTCAGGCCATAAATACAATTAATTCTCGAGTGCATCCTTTGGCGCCGACACTTGATTGAATTTCGAGAATCACATCACGGTTTAACAACATGCTCAATATTCATTTAGCAAGCATAAATACATATACATATGTACATACATGTCCCAAATGACAGCAGCTGAAAGAGTTTTTGAAACGTGAAAGTTATAATTAAATGCTTCATTGCTGCCTGCTGGGCTTTCAGCTTTGTGTGAGCCTTAATCATGGTTTAATCTGCTTATAAATACAATATTCTGACCCATAAGGCTGGAAGATTCTTTAATTCTATGTAGGTTTCAATAAATATTCATAATGCCACTTTTAGCCCTAAATTAATTGATTATGTTTATTGATTTTGTCAACTTAATGGCATTTAGTCAAAGCACAGTTTTTATTGCTTATAAAAACGATTTGGTCAAAAAAATAAACACAAAACTTATGTTGAAAGATGAATGATTAAGAAAAATTACATATATCTAAATCTATAATTTATCTATATATATTAAATGATCTATATATATTTAAATTATTTTCAGCTAATGTCACTTGTGCTACAGAAATTTAATATAATGGTACAAACAACAAGTGTTCTCTACTTCTTAGCATTTATATTGGTGTGGCTGCGAACGTGTCTATATATATATATGTGTGTGTGTGTGTGTGTGTGGCATGCTGTCAAGTGAATTTTGTGCTGTCAATTACACACACCCACCCAAGCTCTGGCAACGTCTGAGGAAAAGGACCTGCGGCTGAAGTGATTCCCAGAGGCAAGCTGCATCTTTTGTTATTACACTTTGATAGGCAACCGTCAGAATTTGAGCACATAATTCAATTAGACTGCACTTATCAGCCAAAGTTGACTATCCTCTCTCTCACTCTCTCTCTCTTTTTCTCTCTCGTCCACTACTATTTCTACCTATCCCTCCATCTCTATATGGTTGTCATCTGAAATGCTCTCAATGCAGCACTTTGCGCATTGTTTCGCTTTTAAAATATGCTCGAGCACGTTGCCTGGGCAAAAGTGGCCGGGTCAGGATGAAGTGGGTGCAGGAGGAGAGTACCGTTGCCGCTGCCCGTGGCAATTGACCCACTTCTTGCTGGCGTCTGACAGCTTCAATTGTTTGGCGCTGGCGCCACTTTCACTTACCTAATTAAGCGCCTGCACTCGGCGCAGTTTCCTCCCAGAGACTCCTTCCGTTCTACAGCAAATAAATGAGAAATTAATTCATTTGCAGCAACCCTTCCACATTTGCCCCCTTCCACTTCCCACTCTACCCCTATTTCCTGCTTCTACCCGAAAGTAAAACAAGAACAGGGCCAACGGCATGCAAAATTTACATGCTACAAACTGCAATGTTGTCATTTGAGTCATGACTGCAAGTTAGCCTGGCTTAAACTTAACCCGCCCACCTTTTTCTTCGCCTGCTGCACACTCGTTAGCGGTAATTTAATTCCTTGCTGTAAGTGCAACTGATGCATGCCTCTGGCATTTAATTTAATTGCCTTTTACTAAGGCTAAACGAGCTCTGAACTCTGAAATGCGATCAGCCAGCTATGTGGGTAATTTGGCTTTCACTTGGCTTTTCTGAGTCGTTTGGGTCGATTTTGGCAGCAAATAATTATTTAACTCGTATATTTCAAAATATAATAATAATTATAACATTAAGATCATTAAGTTATCATGATTTTCCCATAACAAATTGTCTATAGCATTTGAGAACATCTTATCTTGTTACATTTTCAACATATTATTAGCTACAAGATCTTTTCGTCTCAAAGGGCTTTCAGTCCATATTAAAATGTCATTTGTGCGTGTGTGTCTTTCGGTTGAGTTGAGTTGAGTTATTTATGTGTGTTAATACTTGATGTTAGTGCAGAGTTAAGCACCAACAACACAAGTTTTACGATCCAATCAAGTGTGCACATAAAAATAAACGCTGTAGCAGCGAAAAAATGTAGCCAAATTGAAGCAAGCCTAGGGGAACTAAATAGGGAAGAAAGTTGAGCCAAATGGTCAACTCTTAAATCGTAACTACAAACATACATTTTGGGATACCACATAAAAAAAAAAAGCAAAAGTAATAAAATTTGGAAAGTACGAAAAAACAAAACGAGAAACGAAACGAACAACATAAACCAGATGAATGTCACTCTCAGTGATTCCCCTGTATAGGTCTAAGGAAGCACCAGAGTCCTGCCGCTGGCTAATGGTCATCAGTGCCTGTCCCTTCGGCTGAGGAAGCTGCTCAGGCGCTAGCTTGACGGCCCACTCAAAAGGGTGTTAAACCCATGGCTAACACACACACACACTCACACACATCTAGATACCCACACAAAAGCGACTTATTAGATTTTTTTGCACAGTAACAAAATGTTGGTTAGAATTAAACATATATTTGCTATTGCATTGATCAAAATCAATTTAAAAAAAAAAATCTGTTAAAACTATTGTAATAAAAATGAAAATGTAGAAAAAGGTACAAAATAAGAGCAATTAATTAAATTGCAAATAGTTTTTTATTTTATAACAATTTTTATATATATTCTGTAATGTGCAGCAGGTTAAAATAAATGATACATGTAATATAGATCAAAATTGAATAAATAAAAATGTTGAGTAGAGATTTTCGAATCATAGACATTAATTAATATCATAATAATATAGGATTGAGATTAGTTTGATTTCCAAATGTCAAGAAATTCATTTGAATTTGCAATTGTTTGCAGTGATTTTGTGTTTTGCCTGCTGAGTAGAAGTGCAATCGAGTAATCCTGTCACACTCTAACTAAAGGACACACACTCACACACACACGTACACAGCTCACTACGCATTAACAACTTCATTAGGCTGCCAAACACACACACACACATACACCGACACACGTACTATTCACACACACCTACACCCTTCCGGCAATGGCCTACGCTAATCTGTTGGTGGCGTTTTGGCAGCTGCTAAACTCAACTGTGAAGTACATTAATTTCGAGCTTAGGAAAGGCCAAAGGCAATAAATCTTCCACGCAAGCTAAGGACACAAAGGACACATGCGCAATGCACCACAAAGCGAGATTGACAACTGGCTGGCTGGCTGATTGGCTGGGTGGAGTTAGAGGCGAGTTCATATGACTGCATAAGAGAGACATTTATGGCCAGTTGAGCGAGACTAATTGAATCTCAATCAATGCAACAGGACAAAAACGTGCAATGCCCCAGAGCCACATAACGTGCAACATGCAGTAGTAGCAGCAGCAGGAGCAGCAGCCGGAGCAGCAGCAGCAAAATTAATTAGTACAACAGAAGTACGAACCAAAGAACAAACCGACTTCAACTTGCCACACGATAATACAATTCAGAGAGCACGTCAACAAAAAACCAATACAAAGCGAGATACGCCAGCAATTGCCAGCAGAGCCAAGCAGCTGAATACAAATCAAATTAGAGCTCGAAGCGAATCGAGCAGACACAACAACGATAACCACTGCAGCAACTGCAAACAAGCAAATAAAATGCAGTTTCAACTTTTGGCCAGGCAAAAAGTGAAAGTTTTAGTGCCCGCAAGAAAAAACAGCAAACTGACACTCAGACAAGCTGACAGAGAGAGACAGAGAGAGAGAGAGAGAGAGAGGGGACGTGGCGCGGGGGAGCATTTGCAAATGAAACTGAATTTTCATTTTGGCCTCGACAAATGAAAACACGACCAACAAGAATGCAGAGGGGCGAAAAGAGACGGGGGCACAGCTATACAAATGTTGCTGTTGCTAAGCAAATGGCCTTTGATGTCAAAATTTGTGTTATTTTGATACGTGAGTGCTCGAACAAGAGCTGCTCTGTAAACAGGCGTAAAGTATGCCTAATTCTTAGAATACACTTATCTAGCACATGCTGCGTGACATCTGATATGCTTCTAGTGTGTAGCTAGGTGCACACTTAAATAACACTTATTCATTAATTAAGCAGTAGTTAAAAACCTTGAATACCATCACTTATTTACATATCTTATAACTTGTTCATAAGAACTATAATTTTATTTATTTTTAAACTGGTAACAGATGCATTTTCTTAAATATGTCAAATAAACTTGATCAGAATACAGCAGAGGCATGCAAAAGCATAGTACAAGAATTCAGATTGAGAATATTTATTTAAGTTACAAAATACCCTCTTTCCTCAAATCATAGGATATTTAAAAGTTACATGTTTCAAGCACTTCACTCGTACAATATTATTAAAGGCATTTACATTTGTAAAGTTTGTTTGTCTCCATTTCAAGCCATAAATAAACGATTAGTAAAATTGAAGCATTATTTCAGAAAACTTGTCTAATTGTATGCCACATTGCGTTTGCGTAATGTTATTTTGTTGCTTAAACGCACAGTTGGCAGCAACAATGAAAGTTACTTAAGCTGCCGAGAGCGCAGCAGTAAATTTAAGTGGCAGCTCAGCTGAAAATATTTGACGTTTTATGCAGGTAAATACATACGCCCTGAGACACACAAAAAAACACACACACATTGAGAAACTTATATCGTTTGTAAATCTTTAGCTAGTGTGTGTGTGGGGCACACTTGGCGTGTGTATGGGGTATTATGTGTGTGTATTTTGTGAGCTTATGTTGCACGTATTTGCATTCAACTTTCACCGCAAAGCCGTCAAAGGTTTTGCAAATTTCATTACGCTTCAAGCACAGCCAAACGCACTAAGAACGGTTTTTGCTTGGCTTAATATATATATATATATATTTGAATACATTTTCGTACATTTAAATACATTTTGTTGGTGTATCTGTAAATAACTGTTGCCAAAAGGCAGCAAAAACAAACAGCTTTGGCTAAGTAGCAAAAACGAAGCAAGAGCAGAAAATGCCACTGCAAATCATTCATTTGGGATACAAACGAGCATTTCTCTGGCAGCTACTCATTTAAAGCGATTGCAAAAACTGAGGAGACTAATGAGAAGAATAATATTTAAAAATATATACATATATTCAAAAATATTTCATAAAATACATGCAAATATTTTTCTCATCATTACACACAACTAATGGCAATAAAAAAAAATAAAAATTAATCTATATATCGCAGTTCTGGGTTGATAATTAAAAAATTGTGCATTGAAATAGATATGTGGTAGTCATTCATTTAATATAGTTCTAAGGAGTGGTGCTATTTTTTTAAAATTAATATTTAGTTGGCTTAAAACTAGTCATTGTCATTGTCTGCCAGCATTGTTTTGGACTTTAATTGGCATCACAGTCCAAGACATCCTCCTCTGAATTTTGCTTTATAATTTTTGAAAATGGATTAGTCTTTTAATAACTTTTCCCATTTCAAGGCATATATGAATTGGTTGCCAGACATATGTATGTGCGTGTGTGTGTGTGTGTCTGTGTGTTTATATGGTTTCCCTGTCTGTTATCTTGGCTTTTATCATTTTGATCAAATGAAAGTATAAAATGGTTCGCCTACTCGTTTTGTGTGTGCTTAATATTCACAGGAAGACACACACACAAGTATATATATATATATATATATATATATACACCCACACATACACACACAGATGTATTTGAGTAAGACCTATTGTTTAGTTAAGGCATTACATAGGCCAAGCCTAATGGAACATGGCAGAACGCAACGAGGTCCTTTTGTGGCACGTACAGCCATTAGACGAAATCATTTTCTTTAAATTTGACATTTAATTGAGCGCAGTAAATAAAGAAGTGGTTAAATTTGGAAAACCGAGGATTGAATGCTCTTGCCTCATGATTTTATTTGAATTGTTTTTTGGAATATTGAATATGGAAAATCACAAATTTTTGAAAAATGATAAATAATAAATGTAAGCTTCAGAATATTTTAATGAGTTGCAAAAACATTGGTAAACTAATGGATTCGGTGTGTCAATCGATTCCTCAATTTAGCTTATGTCTAAAAATATATATATATACATATATATTATATATCTGAAATTTACAATTTATTTAACTTATTTTGAATTGTGTAAATCTGAAACCGCAATTCAGAGGCGAGTTCAAATTGTTGAGGCGCACAATTCTTTCAAAAATTATAGTATCCTCTTGTGTGCGTATGTTGGTTGGGTGTGTGAGTGTGTGTGTGTTTTTTATGCCCTTTTTGCCTGCTCTTTGGACTCATTTGGCATTTCCTCAAAGCCACAGTTTCAGTGTCTAACTAAGCAGAGCCCATCAAGGAAAAGAGAGACGGCTCCAAAATGCCATCGGGCATGACAGAAACGTTTTCAAAGCCAATTAGATAATGTGTATGCACCTTCCTCTCTGTCTGTGTGTGTGTGTGACAGTGCGTTGCATGCGTTGTTGCACACTTTTGAGCATTTAAAATTACGTATACGCAACGCAGCTCTGAGAGGACAAGGGAGTAAAAGAGAGAGAGAGGGAGAGCAGTGTGCATAATGCAAGCATTTGTGGCACTTGCTCTGCTGATGCTGCAAGTGTCTGACTGGCTGTGGCCTACTACCACTTCCTGTCAGCGGATGCGGTTGCAGTCCACCCGGCTCACCGCCCCCCTCGTGCCATGCATTACTGTAATTTACATTTTAATGCGCTATTATTAGACGAAATTAACGACAAGTGATTCAATTAGGACAGCGATGTGCTCTGCTCTGCTAAATGTGTGTGTTTGGCGTGTGTGTGGCACAAAACTGTCGCTGGTTGACAGTTGACATGCAGCTGGGCATTAAAGTCAATTGCTGGATATCATCTCTTTTTTTTTTAATGATTTTCCCATTTCGATGGCTATTTGCATTCCTGGCAATGGCAGCCACCATTTGTGGCATTGATTTGCATGCTACATGCCCATTGCGTTCATTTCGTGCTCACGCACTTAAGCCTCACTGATTGAACCTCGCCATAACTTCGACACTTGCCACAAGCCAGCTGCCACCTGCCACAAACTGACTGGCTACTGCAGTCCAGCAATTTAATATTAAAATTTTCATAAATATTCAGAGTATTCCAGCGCACAACTTGTGTTTCAATTGTGTGTGTGTGTGTGTGAATTCTGATTGTTGCACGTTTAGCGCTGAATTTATTTTGCAATTTTGTTTGTAATGTTGACCACACCAAAAAAACACAAGGCCGGAAATTGATGGATGGCCGAAGCCTGAACGCAATTTCATATCTTGGGCAATTGAAGCTGAAAGTGTGTCCTCTTAATTAACAATTCCATTACATTCTATGTATTGGGTTTTAATTAAATTGCGCATAATTATTGTTAAGTACATACATTAGCAGACACACACACACACACGGATGCACGCACACGCGTAATCAGCTTTTCAATGTAATTAATGAGTTTTTAGTTGAAAATAAATTTGCCTGTAATAATGACTCGTTGAAGAGGAGGGGAGAGTATCGCTGGGAGGGGAGGCAAGTGGGAGGTGGTTGGTGGTTTGGGTTACTTGGCAAGAAATAGCTGAAGCATGTGCCTGGCATTTTCACAATTTGCATGTTTTCACACACACTCACTTGACAGCCGGCAACAGAGCTCATTAAATGCTTTACATGTGCTCGTTTCAACTCTTCGCCCCTCTCCACACTCCTCACACTCACCCAGTCTACTTGCATTGCCACTCCTCTCCACTCGTCTGTCTCGCCGCTTCACATATAATTTGATTCTGTGTCTGTGCACAAAAGTCAAGAGCGGGAAACAGTTTTCCATACAAGTCTTTAATTTATGTAAATTTTGCGTGTGAATCTGTGTTTTTTGCTTGTATGTCTATATATATATATGTGTATATAAATATATACATTATATACATATACACATATGTGTGTTTCCTCATCAATTTACCATTGACAGAAAAAGAAAAAAGTTATGAAGCACTCGCATACAGCTTGTAAAACCCAAGAATAATTTAAATACTACAGATACAATTTTGTATAGTAGCACAATGGAACAGACCCCAAGGAGAATGTCCAGCTGGAAAGAGAGTCCCATGAAATTTTTAATTTATATAGCTCTGGGGTATAAAGTTAATTTCGTTAAGAACTTTCATGCCGGAAAGAAGTAATTTGTTGAGTTGAAAAAAAACTCATATTTGCCTAAAAAGTTCTTACATTTTTGTTAGAGACGCCCCAAAAAAATATTTCATTTATTTATCTACCGAAACAGTTGATACAGCAAATTCTTTAATAAAATATTATTCCTTATTCTTTTTTTATATAAAATTATTAATTTAATAACTATTTTATGCGTCTATAAAATAATTATCTTTATTACCTACCCACTCAAAAGGCAAATCCCATCTGATAGGCGCCGCAATCAGAATTCGAATTAATTTGTCGGTCATTTAACATTTCTGAGAAACGCACAAATCCTGTCGGATAAGACCAAGTCAACGGGTTAATCGCTGACAGGGTTTAGTGCCAACTTTCAAGGCTATGTATTAAAATGAAAGTAACAACTTCTTGATGCAAAGGAAACCAATTTCCATCAATATTCAATGCGATTAGACGTATGCCAGCGGTTGCCTTTTGTGTTTGCTTATGCCCCAAGCTTAGGCCATGATTAATGAACTAGATAAACGATATGAGACCACAGCAAATATCAAACTATTGATGGTGACAACAAAAGAGAGAGTGAGAGAGAGGGAGAGAGCGAGAGAGGGAGAGAGAGACAGATAAAGCAAAAAGCTTTCATCCTTATCTTATCAAACATTTGAATGCACACCTGAACGAATCAAAAAACTCATGACTAAGAGCATGAATGAGTGCGATGAGTTCGATGAGTGCGAAACGAATGTGAGCAAATGTCAGTCAGCCTTCCTCTTGAATAAGGGTAAAAAGTATTGGAATCGTATTAAAGGGAAAACACTGTGCAATGAAGTAGCAACCTCATGAAAATGCTCTAATTCTGGAACGTAGCAAAGAAAAACAATTAATAACGACTTCCGTGATACCCAAAAACTAATTTTTAAACGATTTTTAAACGATTTTAAATATTTATACAATGTGAGTTAAGCACTGCTACAATTGAATATAAACTGAAGGTTATGACACCCCCCATAATGCAATAAATACAGTTGATATAGAGTTCAAAGAATCAGACCTACGCCTGTTATTGAGAGAGTATTTGAATATCTTTCGACTTATTATCTCTTTGTGATCTGCTTTATCGATCTAATGTACACTAATATATTAACAACCAACTTAACCGCTTTAAAATTCAGTTTCTAAAGTAGTAGTTGAGGTCAACATTATTACATTTAACTAATTTTATTTTATTTTAGTTTCAAATAGTAACGGAAGGAAATTTTAAATCTTTCAATCAATTTTTAAGCTTTCTTAAACATATTTCGTGTTCGCTTTTGCAGTCGTGCTTTATTTTATTTATTTTGTTTTTTAAGTCAGCTCATCTCTATACATAGCCTTTGAGCTTTTTCCAGTTCCAGCGATAAGATAAACCATATCTACCATATCGAGAATGCCAGTGCCGCAGCCAAGAAGCTCAATTCACAAATATTTTCAATTTGGTGCAGTGTGGTTGCCAATACGTTCAAAAGAGCACCAAACCCAACTTCATGACGAATACACTGACGATGAGTGTGCATCGCAGAGCTGCTCCACGACGGAACATTGCCTTCCTGCTGGTGATAGCACTGCTAGTTTCTACTGCTACGACAGAGCTCATAGATGCAAATGATGAGGAAGTTGATCGCTTCTGTTATCCTGCCGAACATCGCAACACGCGCCTTTCGTGTGAGTGCAGCAATGTGAGTGCCGCACCCTGGGGCATGCGTGCCCTGCACATCGACTGCAGCTACAAGGATTATAAGGCGGAGGATCTGACGGAGCTGCTGCCACTCTACATCGATACGTTGGATCTGTCCTGGAATCAGCTGAATCGTGCTCCAAACTTTAACAGCGACAGCCTGCGTATGCTCAATCTGATGCACAATAACGTAAGCGCCATCTCCGCCAGCAATTTTGGACGTTTGGTTAGCCTGCGTGAGTTGTATTTAGGCTGGAACAGCATACAGCTGCTGGATGCACAATCCTTTGCCAGTTTGCCGCATCTGCAGGTACTCAACTTGGCTCACAATAATCTGCATGCGCTGCCCGTTCAGATTTTTGGGCCACTCCTAGTGCTCAGCACGCTGGAGCTATCGTGGAACAGGCAGCTGAATCAGAGCATCTCCACTGGAGTGGAGCTCTACAGCAGCTATGGCATTAATGCCAAATTGGATGCACTGCGTCTGGATGCGTGCAATTTGAGAGAATTGAAGTTGCGTATCGATGCTCCACTGCGTGAACTTTCGCTGCGTCGCAATCTCTTCCAGCGTGTGCCTAACCAACTGCCCGCTGCCCTGGAGCGCCTTGACATAAGCGAGAATCTGCTGGAAGAGCTGCTGCCCGTGGATGTGGCCAATAGGAGCGAGATACGGCAACTCTATGTGGAGGATATGCCATTGTTGCAGGGTATCGCAGCCCATGCCCTGGCATCCTTACGGCAAGTTGAGTTGATGAGCTTCCAGAACAGCCGTCGGCTCACCCACCTGGATGCCGACGCCTTTGTGTTGGAGAGTGGAAATCTTACTTTGCCCCCGCTGCGCACTTTGAGTTTTCGTGGCACTTTGCTGCGCAATTTCAACGTTAGTTTGTCACCGGTTTTCAGGCAACTTACCGAACTGGATCTCAATGGTGTGCCGCTTCACTGTGACTGCCAGCTAGAGTGGTTGAAGGGTCTGACCATCCAGACGAACGGACGCTGCCTGCGGCCAACCAGAATTCGTGGCATGCTCGTCTCCTCGTTGCGACGCGAAGAGTTCAGTTGCGAGAGATGGCCAAGATGGGCCTATGGACTGATCATACTGGGTCTAATTGGACTCTGCGCCGCGGGAGTCTATCTAATTGTGATGGGTCTGCGACCGCATCGAGGCGTCACCATGCGACGCAAGGTGGGTGCTGGGAGTCCATATGCACGAGTCACCATCGAACCAAATCGCCAAGAGAACCTTCACTAGGCACTCCCTTCTAGACTAGGCTAATTCTTAAGTCGGTGTTAATTTTTATATATACATATTTAACTAAATGAATATTTTGTGAAATCAAATGTACTTTCATCGAATCGTTAGTCATGGCGTTGTTTACTCATTGACAAGCGGGTTGCTAATAGAGTTTTCCAAGTTCATATTATATTTTTTTAACATAATTTTTAGAAAGCAAATGTCAATTTTTCAAAATATTCCGAATATTTTCCTTTACTCACCTAACTTTTTTATTATCTATGTTGTCAGACTTTAAGATCTATTATACGTTCACGGATGCTTTTTTCAACCATAACTTATTGAACCACCCACTAGAAAACTACTAAAAGTTACCTTATCAGTTCTATTCGCTTATCAGCGAACACTATTTGATAATGCCTTAAATTATTTGGTATTGAGTTCATAATGTAAACAATATGGCAAATGTTGAGCTTTATTTTGTATGGCATCCGACAGGAGCTTTCAAAACGACATAAGTGGGCGCTTGTAAGCCAAGTTAATAGATTTCTTCAGAGTCCATTTTAAAAATATCGACTTAACCCTTCTCCAGTTAATTTTTTGAATAGGTAGCAAATCGAAGAGTATTAAAAACCGTAGTCAAGATAAAACCATTTATCTGCAAGCTCGAGCTCGAGTTTCTTATGAAAAAGTTTATCAATAAATTGCCATCGCCCTTTGCAAAGCTCAGCTGGAATCTTTGGCCAGGTCAAGGTATCCGAACTGCCAGAGAAACTAAAAGTTTTCACAATCTTTCGTATCCGTTCAACTGCAGTGAGCAAAGTCCGCCACACTTTGTCCACAATAATACAAATTTAAGTGCAGCTATCTCCCTTTCGATTGTCAATAATTTTTTACAATTTAGAACACTGAAAATAATCAAGCATATTAAAAGATAATACAAAGTCTCTTGCAACAGCTTTAAGCAGCTATGACAAAACCGAGAGTTGGCTTACACTAAGCCTACTGCTTAAAGTCAAAACTTCAGTAATACTCCATGTTTAATGGAATTTGCAAAATTGATTCTTTTCAGAATGCAATTCAGCTAACAGGCTTCGCTCATTTTGATTTCATATTGTGTTTGCAATGCCTGTTGTTGCACATCTTTTGTCAGAGAAATAAATATTTCAATTGAATTCAATTCAAGAATCCCATTCAATAAATGGCACTCGCAATTGTAAACAAATACAATTTATTGTATTCAGAGTTCAGTCAATTGTGCGCAAATAAAACGCAATATTAATATCAATAAAGTTTTTAATACTGATGGCCATTAATACGGCGAGCTGAGAGCAACCAAACGACACGGAATAAGCCAGTCAGTGAGGAACCCAGAGCCAGCTTGAAAAGATTTACGAGCTTTTCGAGCATTGGGGAATGCGCATAAATAAATGTCGATGAAAATAATGAGTGCGTCAATTATTAATGCTGAATGTCAGTTACGTAATTATTATTATCGATTTGACACTTCAGCAACAAGACAACATACATGCTCAATTTATATGTATGTATCTTGCGAGTAAGTCATAAATAAGACAGCGGAAAACTTAATTAATTGCGATGAAACAAATAAAATCGGAGAATTATCAACTATCAAGAGTATGCAACACTTCGGTAGTCAGATGTTCGCAGCTATCATTCAACAACGGTTTCATTTCTTATTAAGTTGGGCCGAATCCTGGCGGTACTGAAATACCAGGCCAACCCGCGACAGAGGTGGAGCAAGCTCCTATGGAAATAAAAATCAATATTTCACATATGTGCGCTTTTTTCTTCGAGTTTTCGTATTGTTCCCCCACTAAAATAACAGGCGAACAGAAATGTTTAGTTAAATGATTTAACTGGAGAATAATATCAAATAAACGACCTTCAAAGTATGCAACAATTTCTTTTCAATTTAGCATTTGAATCGAACCGCTTAAAAGTATGCAACCCTTCGGCAGTCAGATGATCGCAGCTATCATTCAACAACGGTTTCATTTATTATTAAGTTGGGCCGAATCCTGGCGGTACTGAAATACCAGGCCAACCCGCGACAAAGGTGGAGCAAGCTCCTATGGAAATAAAAATCAATATTTCACATGTGAACTCTTTTTTCTTCGAGTTTTCGTATTGTTCCCCCACTAAAATAACAGGCGAACAGAAATGTTTAGTTAAACGATTTAACTGGAGAATAATATCAAATAAACGACCTTCAAAGTATGCAACAATTTCTTTTCAATTTAGCATTTGAATCGAACCGCTTAAAAGTATGCAACCCTTCGGCAGTCAGATGATCGCAGCTATCATTCAACAACGGTTTCATTTCTTATTAAGTTGGGCCGAATCCTGGCGGTACTGAAATACCAGGCCAACCCGCGACAAAGGTGGAGCAAGCTCCTATGGAAATAAAAATCAATATTTCACATATCAACCCTTTTTTCTTCGAGTTTTCGTATTGTTCCCCCACTAAAATAACAGGCGAACAGAAATGTTTAGTTAAACGATTTAACTGGAGAATAACCTCAAATAAACGATCTTTAAAGAATGCAACAATTTCTTTTCAATTTAGCATTTAAATCGAACCGCTTAAAAGTATGCAATCCTTCGGCAGTCAGATGATCGCAGCTATCATTCAACAACGGTTTCATTTCTTATTAAGTTGGGCCGAATCCTGGCGGTACTGAAATACCAGGCCAACCCGCGACAAAGGTGGAGCAAGCTCCTATGGAAATAAAAATCAATATTTCACATGTGAACTCTTTTTTCTTCGAGTTTTCGTATTGTTCCCCCACTAAAATAACAGGCGAACAGAAGTGTTTAGTTAAACGATTTAACTGGAGAATAACCTCAAATACACGCTCTTCAAATTCAACAAAAGTACTGCTTAGAAACCGTGACTTATATGTACTTTTAAGAAATATATTTGATAAGCTGTAGTTAATAATTTTTTATAAGAAACAAACAAAAATTAAGTTTCAATGCCCTCAAATCAAGTATTCGCAGTTGTAGTATGGCATTCTCATATTAAAAACTTAAAAAACAACTCCGATATTGAACTTTGACCATAAATTAATATAACCGACAAACTTTTCTTCTGGATACCTTGCTAAACTAAGAAATGTTTCATAGTTTCAACATGGCCATATTGACCGTTCTAGCACAGTTTATTAAAAAATATATTATACAATTCTTTATGAATATTCATGTGCCCCAGTTGCTCATTAGTTTCATGGTAAACATATTTGAAATTTTAATTAAAACTCAAGCTGAGTCTATATAATACAGACTGTGCAGCATACTTGGGACTATGTATGAGAGTATTTGGTAAACTTTTTGGCAATTAAATTGATGAGCAGCTATACGAGTAGTAAATAGTAGATATTGTCAGGGCAAACAATTGGCATTCGAAATGTCAAATTTGATGCGTTTTTAAACCAGACACAATTCAAACTGAGCGCAAAATTTCAACGACTATTTTACGACGCGCCGTTGATTCGGGGAGTGTGGAAGTATGTGTATATTGTGTGTGTGTGCGTGTTGATGTGTGAGTATGAATGTGTAGTGCTAGTAGCCCTGGTTTTTTACTCCGAAAATGGCAATACTTGTAATCAGAGCGCACAGTGGAGAAAAACATTGACAATTACCAAACTATAATTTGGCAAAAGCAAACAGGGTATTTGCTGATGAACCAACTTAATATAATTAATTTTAGACTGAGTTTGTCAACAGCAAATGTTTCTTAAATATTTACGTTTTAAGGAAAAAATGAAGAACATCTTTAATCTAATCAATAAATAAATATTTAAGCCAATTTAGTATCGGCTTTCATGTAAACAAACTCTGACTCTGACTAATATTTACAAGTAATTTGCATGTTATTACAATATATATCAATGAATTTACCTTAATGTAAGTCGCCTCCTTCTTGAGCACCTATCTACAGTCTGTTTTTATTACGCTCACGACGCGTGCGCAGAGAGGCAGTGTGCCAGTGCCCCAGTGCCACGAGTTGCATGCACCGAAACGAGACGCGAAACTCCGAAAAGCAATTGCCACGAGTGTAGTAGTATGTTGGCAGCTGGCAGCAGGCAGCAGGCATTCAAAGGCAGCATCATTCAGATTCATAATTTGCCACACAATCAGTTGAAGGCAGCACGCCAAAGGCAGCGCACGCTTTACGCTTACGTCACGCAACACGTTCTTAACGGTATTTACTTTACGTTCCCAAGTGCTTACGTGCTATTGTTGTGCATGTGCTTAGTTGTGCGTATGTGTGTGAATGTGTGTGTATGTGTGTGTGTGTGTGTGCGTGTGTAAGCGCATTAGCCTAAAAGTGAGCGTGGTTAGCTTTGGGCCACTCCAATTGCGCACTCAGCCCAGTTTCAATTTCCCCCCTCCCCTCAACCGCACACAAACAATAATAAATTAAAACGATTACAATAATTGCTATGCTATGATATGCAATATTTAAAGCCGCTTATTTATCAATAAATTACAATAGCCTAATGCCAATTGACAGCTCAAGCAGCTCAAAAGGCTCAAACAGAGGCAGCAATAGCAGTAGCAGCAGCAGCAGCAGCAGCAGGCGCCGCAGCGCTTCATGAATAAAATATCAAAATCATTTTAGCCAGTGAGAAAAGGCTGCAACAAAACGCGTTCAGCACTCAACGTTCTCAATAAAACTTCTCCAGGGTTTTTACCATCAGCAAAACAGTGCAAAGAATATCAAGAAGATAGAAAATAAAAAATGAAAACAATTCTCTGGTGCCATTCATAGTTTTGTATGTAGGACTCAACGGTGCGCCGTTGGGGACCCTCTGCAGTCCATTTCAATTTATCAGCAATTTTGAGATATAGCAGAGACAGCTCAGATTTGGGCCACTGCTGAGTTTATAAATGAACATAGCTGGCTTTAAAGATGGAAATTGAAATATTATTACTTATATAAATATACAATTTGGAATACTGAAATACTATCACAATTTATATGTATAGATTAATACTGCAAATTTATGCAAAAGTATGTCAGAATATTTATAATAGTTGGGAGCGTTAAGTGTGAGCTCAACAAGCTAACAAATTTTCTGCTTGCTCTGCAGCAACAATAATATCTTAGTCAAATATAATTCTCATAATTGATGCATTTGTTAAATGTCTGCTTAATAAGTTTGCAATTTTAATGTTTGTTTTTGTGAAATTCTTTCATCAAAAAAAGTTAAAACATCAACATGAACATTTTATACAGGCTTTATATAATTTTTGCTGATGCAATTTAAACAAGTTTCCAATTTGAATGCAAATATTTTAATATTAGTTTTGTTTCACTTTCTGCTTGTTCTATGAAAGTTGCGGTTTCTAAAAATAGCATAATTAATCATAAATTGAATTGAAAATGAAATTAACAGTTGATAATAACTGATGTATTTTTTTAATTTTTAATCCTAATGCATATATTAAAAATAATTAAAATGACTAATCAGCAATTTGAATTTATTTTAGACAATTCAAGTACTATCAATTTGCCATCAATTCAAGTCGAATCCTTTGAATTATTCCGCTTTCATTTGGCATAATACTTAGAAGTTAACTCGGTTTTATATAGGGTATTTAATGTACTTAGACTGATTAATATATGGGACATCTTTATATACTTTACTGTTCATTGTGTTTTGTTTTGTTGGACGCATTTTACGTTTCTTTATGATCCCCTTTTGCATTTATTAAATATTCAACGTTTATACGTTTATTCGTGCGTCCTGTGCTCGGCAATCTCTGCGTGCGCCTTGGTCCTCCTCCTTGCGTGCTTCTCGTCCTCACATTGAGTCCTTGGCGACTGGCGGGCGGCTTTGATGTTGTTGCCGCCGCGGCTAATGCTGCTGCTCTCGAGCTTAGCCCCAAATTCCAATGTGTGTGAGTGTGTGAGTGTATGTATATTGACAACTTGGCCAGGCTGATACAATGTACACACACACACACAAACATATAGCTGGCTGACTGTCTGATTATCTGTGCCAAAAAGAAAGGAGAAAAAAAAAAACAGGAATATATTCACAAAAATTGGCGTTGTGCAGCCAAAGAACAACCAAAGGCAAATACATAGCCAGAGATCCGATTCCATCTCCAACTGCGACGCTGAGACAGAGTCAAAGTCATGTTTATATAATGGTGCGCAGAGCAACTATTAACTGAGCAAACTGGGGGAAGGGTCTTGCTCCGGCTCTATGTTTGTTATTTATTGTATTGCCAGAGTAGCAACATAACACACACCACCCATTCTCCTACGTCATCCTCTCGAGCAACCACAGTGGCCATTAGATTTAATAAGGCTGCGCTGGGAAAAGAGTCAGACGATATCAGTTAGTCGGCCTGTTACGGGCATAATTATCTGACTGTGTGTCAGACGCGAACTGTTGGCCTTAATGGCCCCATGACACTGGCTGAAAATGTCACTTAACGATAAGATGAATCTTGGCCAAGACACAGGAGAGGGGCAACAACATTAATAATGGACACTGAATGAATCAGCATAAGTGGTTGGCTTAGGGAGTCTATTAAAGCTTGATACAATACAATTGTCTATAACATCCGAATTGTGTATCAGTTTGCTAGCCGAAACCTAATTAACAGAATTTCATTCCCATTCAAATTTCAAGCACTTCGAATAGATTGTCTAAATAAACAATATTTACCTTAGTAATCTGTATAAATTTAGTACAACAAAAGCTCTTTCAGTAAATTGACAGAATGTGACAGTATATTCAAGTGAGCAAACAATCAGTAATTAAAATCTCTTGCTAAGCCCGAAACGCTTTTAAGCTCATTAAAGCTTGGCAGTACCTGGATTTTGCTTACAATATACAATTCAGTTGGCCAACAACTCACATCTCGCCCAACTATCAACTACTTAAAGCCATGCAGCTCACACACTTTAGCTTGAGTTGTTGGAAAGTCAATCTGCTGCTGGATTAATCGAATAACTTGAAGCTAACTAAAATTAGGTCTTCATTAGCAGCTGACGCAAATGCGCCTAATGAAAACAAAGTAAAAAAAATGCCATAGAATTTGCGTAGTTAAGCGAAATGAGAATAGAGCTCAGCTGTTGCCCACAGAGTCATTATACTTATTATCACACCTGTATTGGGGCAGGCACACACACACACCAATACGCACAACAAAGCAATTGTCAAAAAAGCACATTCACAACAGCAACAAAAACTGGTCCAACGCAATGCAAAGTGAAAAACGATAAGCACAAAACAGTCAACTGAAGGAGCTGAAGCCAAGGCTAAAGCTGATGCTGATGCTGATGCCAAGGTGCTGGGTAACTGGAGCAGCAGCAGGAGCAGGAGCAGGAGCAGGAGCTGTAGCGGGAGCAAGGACACCCGTAAAACGACGACGACATTAACTTCATTTACGTCTCGCCACAGTTGAAATAAACGACTTTACGACACTGGCGGATTTGCTAAAAAGTAAGTTAAGAAATACCTACCCCGACCCCCTCTCCCCGCTATCCACTCCCCGCTATTCGCTGTCCGCTGGCCTTGCGATTTCTTTGCCGCCTACTTATTTTTTTTCAGCGTCTTTCACCTGCCACAGTCTGCTGTTCATTAACGCCGCCCCTTGCACTGTCGAGCGGGGAGTGGGTTGCGTTGGGCTTGGTGATGGGCTTGGGGAAAGAATGCTGTTAAAAAGCACCGCCAGCTGGCAGCAACAAGAAACGAAGTCAACTGAGTGACTTCCGGAACGCGGCGACTTTGACGGCGCCGCCGATGGTGACCGTTGCGCCGGATGTGCCGAGTGTGCGAATGTTTGGGTGGGTGTGTATCTATGTGTGAGTGTGTGTGTGTGTCTGCGGGTCTGCGGGTTTGAACACAAGTTGAAGTTGAGCAAATTCCTGAAATTCGCTTTGTTGTTGGCCCCCACCAAATGGCCGTAAATGCTTGACATTATTGCAATTTAGCTGTGCGTTAGGCAAAGTATGCAGCTCACAACTTTTTCATGGCATGAAAAAAAAAAAGGAAGGAAGCACTGGTAAAAACTCAATTATCACAAAAAAGGAAGTCAGTAGATTAAATCTTAAATCGAAATCATTTAGAAAATCAGTTTGACCTGCTGTTGATTACCAAAACAGCAGAGATCATCAAGAAAACGCATTTGAAGTTGTAAAAAAATGGTTAAAGCAAATAAAAAATAATGGAGAAATTGTATTTTGGTTAATATCGAAATGCTCTAGACAATCAGTTCTGCCTGCCTGAACGGATCACGAAACGGAAATTCTAGGGAATAAAACTTAAATCATACTTCCCGCCACCTAGTTAGTAATAATAAAAACAATTCTCTTTGCACTAGTCTCTGTCAGGCATATAATTTTGCTCCCATGGCTCAATTTGTTATACGTAAATGAGATTTACAATTTCAGCTCAGCTAAAAAGCATCCGAAGGTCCTTGCTGGCATAATTCCTTCTCATATGCCGAATGATGTACAGATGCATTTACATCAATAGAGAAATGAAAAATATAAATTGAAAGTCACTGTTCAATAAAAAGTCAATTCGTATATAGTTAACATATATATATATAGATAGATTTTTATGCCATGCACCGTTACTCATGCGCTGCCCGCAGCTAAAACTATTTGCTGCCATATTTGTAGCATATTTTGCGGCTGCGCTGTAAGCGAACCCGTTGCACAAAATGCATTTTGTCTGTGTGACAGTTTGCCAGTTAGCCTGGCAAATTCAGCGGGCCACACACACAATTCACACACAATACAATGCAACCCGCATCCTGCGCACGACAGAGCAACGGGAGAACAGCAGGTAGCAGCAATAGTTGAAGCATAAATTTGTGTGCCACAACAGCTGCTGCCGGTGGCATTAAAGCAGCTTAGGGCTGCGAAAATAGAAATATTAAATGTTGCTACCTGAGTGCCGCATACCACATACGCCACACACGCCACATACGCGCCAACTGAGCCAACCAAAAAATGTCACACAAATATGTGGCGCATGCAAACCACCCCCACCCCTTTTTCTGACCACCTTTTTCCACTGCACAGCCAGCAAGACAACAGCCATCATCATGGTTGGCCGAAAAGGATTTATGCTTTGCAACAACAGAAGCAGTGGCACTCTTTATGGTATGACAATGAGAGTCAGACACACAGACACATCAACGAATTTATGCTCGGCCTGGCTCAATGTACATTAGAGAATAAAAATTATGCCCTGTGTCCAGAACTATGTATCAATAGGGTATAATGTACATTCAGGCAGGCAGTCAGATCACAGATATACATATAAATACAACTCAAACTTGATTAAGAGCAGCTGAAATGAATAATGATCATATTTGCTTAGAATATCTGAAAATATAACGTCTTTCAATAAATCCAAATTTGAATACAATTTATATGATTTAATATTGACAATAAATATATTTGATTTAAATTTGTTAAGCTTCTTAATTTTAGTTGACACAGCTGCAGCAGCTGCTGCATGCAATAAGCCGCAAATAAATCAGTCAAAACCACATTCTGTGAAACTGCACTCTAAAGAATTTTCCAACAGCAGCTGGCACCATTTTAAATGTGTTTGCATTAAATCGAAACCACGGCGAAACAAAATTATGTTGATTCTGTTCAGAGCTCATGCCACAACTTGAGAAATAAAAACATAAGAAGAAAACTTGTGAAGAAACTTGCGCTTCTTGGATACTTCAAATTATGCTCGTACCTCAGTTTATTGCTCTTATGTCTCGGTATATATAAACATATATACATATGTATATGCTTGTTGTGCTTGCCGCCTATTGAATGTGAAACTTAAAGAGACGCTAACAAGAATCGCAAGCAAGCAGCCGAGCCAAGGAAACTACAAAGTTCTTCAAGCCAAATAACATGCTTAAAGCAGCGCATACAGAAGGAAAACATGTTTGTGAGCAAGTGAAAACTGAGACAGTTGCTAGAGATGAGCAGAAAAGAATGTATCGAATATGAAAAACGGAAATGGAAAAGATTTCGTAAATTGGAGCATCATTTATTAACAAATTATGCAAAAGCTTACAGCATCAATATTAATTTTATATTATTCTTTTTTAAAAAGAAAGTAATAATTTTATCTGAAAAATAAAGATGCAGTGTTATTTAAAACTGTGATTTATTGGTTGAGTTTAAGTACAATACGTAACCTGAAAGAAACTGTTTGGATGGTGTTAGATTGGTGACAGAGTAGGAGTGACTTGAGTGCATAAGGTGACTGGAGTGCTTTATGGAATGTTTAATATAATGGAATAAATATGTAGTTGTTTTCTTAAATTTGTAAACAAATGATTTATATCGAAAATCGTTTTGCTTTGCTTACAAGTGGTACACAGAGACTATAATAATATTTATTTTGTTAAATCCATCTGGCTATATGCGCTTAAGTGTGTTGTTTATTTTGATTATTTATTTGTGCTGCCATTCACAATTGCAAACCTTGATCACGCGCCCATCTTTGCTGCAGCACGCCCCAAAAAACACACACTCAGCCAAAGGCACACAAATTGACACACACACACACACACACACATACAGATGCATATACGCATATAGCAAATGTTATCGCTTCGTGTTTACCGCGAACACATCGCATACGGACGAAGGCGAAAGCGACTCGCTGGAATCTGCGACAATTCCCATTGTGCCCGAATTGTTAGTGTCTCGAGCGTTGAACGTTGAGCGTTGAGCGCTTTTTGCTTTTGCTTTTGCTTTTCCCTTTTTGGCTCTCTCTCTCTCTCTCTCTCCACGTCTGCTCCTGCCACGCATTCGTTATTGTGCTGTGCTGTTGTTGTGATGACGCCGTTTTGCTGTTATTATGCTTGGCATTATCATTGTATCGTCCTTGTCGGCACCCGCAGCTACAGCAACCGCCGACGCTGCCGACGACGCCGCCGCCGACGCAGCTGACTTTGGCAATCTTTATTGTAGTTGTACCAAAGGAGAAGGCGAGCCAAGTTCTTATTTTTTGCGCCATGCGGGCGTCAAGGGTTGGAGTTGGATTGTGAGGTGGGGATAGGGGTTGGTTGTGGGATACGCTTGGCGTCTGGCGGTTGCGGCGCCAAAGTTTTCTTTATGACCTCTGTCAGATAGAACACATCCTTACACATCCCCCGCAAGCCTTTGCCCAGCCCCTTTGTCTAGGCTGCTTGCCAGAATTGATTGATAAGCATTTTGTAAACACTGCCGAAATAGATTGTTGTTATTGTTGTTATTGTTGTTGTCATGTTTCACAGTTTTATGATGTTTACGCTTACATTGGAAGAGATTACGCATACGACGCGTTGACTTTAAGCGGATAAACTTTGCACATCAAAATACCACAGAGAAACCAAGCGAGTTATGAGCTATCCTTGCAGCAGCTGGCCCTTGCTGCAAGTCCTACCTACATGTGCTGCTGTCCAAGGCTCGTTTACTTGGCCCTTTAGGTTATTAACATACTGCTCTTGCTATTGTTGTTGCTTCTGGCTATAAAAGAACAAACAACAAGCATAACAGCTTGCAAAGGCTGCCAATAAAAAACTGTGCCACTAATTTGAAGCACGTTGAAAGTTTTATGAGCCACCGGACCAAGCTCAAATATGCGGCTAATTACGTGTGTTACTTTGTGTAAACAACGTACACACTACGTATGTTTGCATGTACATATATGAGCTAATTGCAACTTTTATCGCGTTATATGACTCTTTAATGACCCCACGCAAAGACCCCAATGACCCCAAGGGAATTCCTTAACAGCTAATGCAACAAACTACAGTACGAAGTTTATACGAACAACTTTCCATCTTAAATGGGGAGTATTAAAAACTTAAAATAAGTGCCACTTTCTTAAGTTTTATGCCACTGCCTAGCAGGGAATGCGTCACAAAAAGTGATTTGAATACCGAGCTTATATTTAGTTGCTTGTTCAATTTTAAGTGGAAAAGTGCGTCAAAATATTTAATATTTTAACAAACGTGCAGCTGTTTACATATATATTTTTTAAGTTCACCATCGACAATGCGTGGGTGGCTTGTGGCTTCGCATTTTTTACGCGGTTTATGACACAAGTGAAATATAATTCATATTGTACAAGAAATTTTAATGCCGCCTGAAAAATAACGTCCAATAAATAATCCTTAATGTGCCTTTGTGTCCCATGTCCTGCAGCACAGCATGCTGATGTGTGTGTGTGTGTTTTTGTGTGCACCAACTCTCTACACTCCTTGCACATTGTGCTCCTCGCACATTATATTGTTACTCGTATGTTGCCCCACGTGTGATTTCATTTTACACGTCTCTTGTTTCTGTTGTGGCTTTTATGCTGTTGTAACCACAGTCGCCCAGTCATTCATACATCTATATATGTATGTACATATATATATATATATATATATATATATTATATATTGCGGCTATCAAGTACTGACAGTGTTATGACGTGGCCTGTCGCTCTTGCCACCTAGCATGTGAAACATTGCCGCGGCAAATTTGTCAGCTTTTCATCGCGAAAAGCAACAACAACAACAAAGATAATAAATTGACTGATTTTCCGGGCTTTCGCTTCACGATTTTATTTTATATTTTTGCATAATTTTCTAAATGAATGACACTAGCTTTGAAAACATATTAAAGATTCGAGCGGTCTTACATTTATTGAGTGCTTATATTAACCATACTTAAAGCTCTGAAATTGACTGTCAATACCTCTGAAAGTCCGCTTAAAGCGCAAACTGAAAGTCGGTAGGCAAATAAGCTCTCTTCAAGCCATGAAAGATCAAGATGCCTAAAAAAGCTAATCTGGTGAAGCTTTAAGTAAACTTAGTTGTTAAAGCTCACTTAAAGCAAACAGTTTCTCAGCTTTTATTGGGAATTTGTTTCTTACATTAATACAATATTTCAAATTCAGTGCCGGGGTTCGAAGCGGCACCAGAAACGCTCTCGCGGCTCCATGCGGAAGCCCTCAATGCTGGCCATCATGTCGAGGGGTGTGCGCTCGGTGGGCAGCAGTCTGAAGTGTAGCACCAGCTGGTAGATCATCGCCTTGACCTCCATGAGGGCCATGCGATTGCCGATGCAGGCGCGCTGACCCAGGCCAAAGGGCAGATATGTGAAGGGTCGAATCTCGTGCTTGTGCTCTTCATCGAAGCGCTCGGGTTGGAATTCTTCGGGCTGTTCAAAGTTATCCGGATCGTAGTGAAGGGCCACAACCGGTATGTGCACTAGATCACCCTTGCTCAGCTTCAGCAGCAGCTCGCCAGCCTCGTCGCGCAGCTCAAAGTCGGCGGCGCACATCCGATCAATGACAATTGCCGGCGGCCATTTGCGCAGCGACTCGGAGATGATGCAATCCAAGTATTTCATGCCCATTAGGCTGTCATAGTCGAGGGGCTTGCCTTCCAGCTGCTGCTCCACGTCCATTATCTCCTCGTAGAGTGTCTGCTGCACCGCTGGATTCATCAGCAGCTCGTAGCTGGTGAAGCTGAGGCAGGTGGAGACCGTTTCAAAGCCGGCTGTAAAGAAGAGCAGGCACTGTGCCAGCAAATCCTCATCATTGAACTGAGCGTCATCCAAAGTTGTCTGTCCCTGCTGCTGTTGCTCCCTGAACAGCCGTTGCGCCTCCATTAGCTGCTGTATAATGTCCGGACGCACAATTTTCAAATCCCGCCGCTGCTGCATGGCGCCGAAGACCAAGCGCTTGAAATAGGCCACGTTATTGAGATCGAAGGCGGACACACGCAGGGCCTAATCGATGATGGAATATCGGAGATATATTTATATATATATTTGCATATATAGGTACACTTTAAATACAAATATTTACCTTCATCAGCCGTGGTAGTATTATGTAAAGCAGCACCTTGAGGCCGCCCCAGAAACTGACCTGCGAGACGCGCTGTCCGAGCGTGAAGAATTCATTCTGCTCATCCACATAGCTGTTTACCTGTATGCCAAAAGCGGTCGTCGCAATCACATCGTTGGTGTAGCGCGTGAAGAACTCCTTGAGCTCTAGTTCGACTCCGTCGCCATCCGTTGTTGGCTGTAGCTGCTTCTTCACATAGCGCACTGCCTCCACATTGCACGCCTGGATCAGCTCGAACATGAGACGTATTTTGGCCCCGGTGAATGTGGGCGTCAATGTACTACGCATCTGTTTCCAGCGACGATCTCGCAGACTTAGCAGAGATTTGGACAAGACCGAGCTATCGCCCGTGTCGTGTTCATCGCCAATGCCCGGGCGATGATTGGTGAAGGTGTCAAAGTGCTTGATGCCCACCTGACGTATCAGCTCCGCATCAGCTAAAAAGTAGAGCGGATCCCTCAGATTATAGACGCCATAGACCTTGTGCGCCTTCAGCCGCTGATGCAGCTCGATGGTGTGCCGCACGTAGGAGCCACGTCCAAACATCACCGATGGCGGTATGTTGCCGAGCAACGGCAGAGGCGGCTCATGGGCCACGCCCCGGCTCCGAAAGTAACCGAAACTCGATTTGGACCATTTGAAGAGCAGGGCGCCGAGAAATGTGAGCAGAAAGAACAACTCCACGAGCACCATTGCGTTGAATTGGGTTTGGGTAAGGAGGGCAGCGCCACAGGTCCAACTGTCACAATCCCGTTGGCGACTTACTCAGCTAACAACTGAAACACCACTGAACGAACGAGCTGCTTGCGCTCAGAGAGCACCGGCAAACACTGTGCTTTTGTTGGTGAGAGCGTAAATATGCGAACAACGAAAAAAGTGAAGACCATTCAAGCACGAGCACGTGATAAGCGAGCACACAGACAAAGTGAGAGAGAGAGAGAGAGAGAGTGAGCAGTTTACAAATAAACATGTATTGCGAGCAGCAAACACAAACATTTCGTTGATGCTCAACTCATTTTTATAGTCAACTGAAAATGTTGTGATAAGTTGTTAAGAAGAAGAGGACTGAGAAGTTTTTTATTAAATTTAAGTAAATTCAAACATATTTGCTTACAATAAATAAAATACTAAAAGATTAAGCTTGCTCATATTGATCGATAAACAAAATTGAGAGTGCTCATCGAAATTTGCTTCCAGACAATTGAGAGAGCTAAGACACACTATTTTGCTCGCTCTTTGCAGCTCTTTTCGGTTTGAAGAGTCGTAGTGGTCGGCAAGAAGTTAGCAGGAAGAGTAAAAGATTAGAAAACAAAAGAAAAGTACAATTCAGCAAGTAAGTAAGCAGACCAAAAGTTTCTGTGGTTGAGCAGATTTGTTTGTGCAGTAATATTGTATTATATTCATTGTGAATCTCTGAATGAAATATGTAATTTATTTAATTTACCAAATTCCACATACAATCCATTTATCTCTTAACAAAGAATATGTGAAAATTTATGGAAATCTCTCGCAGCTGGCAGACTACATAGATTAAGCAATATGAGTTAATCTGTTATACGGTGACTGTCATATCGGATATTCAGCCGGAGTCCCAACTGATTTGTCATCGCAAACTGTCGGCAAACAGCAACAACATATATACATACATACATTGGCATCAACTAATTTCAACATTAATCCCCTTAAGTGACTCAACTATTTATATAAATAAAGGACTTAGCAGGCAACGAAAACAAAAACACATACTCTCAGGGAGTATATGGTATAGTTGTGTAATAGATGACAGCAGGTGCTGCAACAGGGTGGGGTAGCTACGTGCCCAAATCCGGAACCAAATCCGTTGCCAAGGCGACCTGAAATTAAACGAAAGTTCTGTCACCTGCTGACAGGCTTTGAAACTCAACCAATACTGGTTAATGGGAGGGCAGCTCCAGAAGTAATCTACAAAACTATATACCAACTAAAAAAATAGTATAATATATATACATATTGCTTACATATTGTTTACATATATATGTATAAAGTTTCATCGTTGCCAAATTCAATTTAATTTAATCACACTTAAACTGTTCAACCTAAGTCCTTTATATTTTCCAGTTTTCTTTTTATCAAGGATTTTTTCAAAAACACTCGTATATTGAAAATTTCTTTTACAGTCCAACTTTATTGCTGGCCGCGGCTTTCATTTCTGCACTTATTCTAGTCAGAGAAGCGATTCGGAGAAGCTTTTATTTTGTTGGTCAGGAGCAGAATGAGAACTTGGAATTCCTTGTGTAATCAAATCACGTCTCAAACAAATGACAAAATTTGGTTGCATTTAGTGAATATTTAGTGCGCGCATATGTGTGTGTGTGTGTGTTGTGTGTGTATGTGTATGTGTGAGACAGTTGGACACGCGCCAAGATTTGGAAAGTTCTGCAAATGAGAAATTATTGGTCAGATGGGTGGAGAAACGAAAGCGACGCGAAAGGAAATCTACTAAAATGCTAATGTCTTCTTATTGTTCACTTTCTCTCTCGCTCTTGCTCAAACAGACAAATATATATATATATATTTATATATATATATTTACATCGCAGGAGCATGCTTATCTTAATCTCAAACTGCAAATACCTAAAAATGCAAAGTAAGTGCGTTCAGCATACCGGCAATAAGTGATTGTATTGCGTGCTGAACGCATCCAGCAGGTGCCCCTATTGTTAAGCAAATATGTTTGGGCTATGGCTGCGGGAGCAGGGAGTTAAGGGAGCATTAAACTCCGGGAATAAAGTTTGCCACAGCAGCCACAAACAGGTCTTCAAAGCATAGAACTGAAAGATAGAGCAGAGAGATGTCTAATGTGTTTACATTGGCAGCAAACAAAGAGGAGGAAAAAGACGAAAATAAAAAAAAAAATATATATATAAAAAAGCACATGAAGTGGATGAAATTTTCACCATGTTCTTCAAGTTTTTTGTACACTTCATCGCCGTGTCCTGCTGTCCGACAGTCCTGCTGTCCCGTATTCCATGCGTCCATATCCATGTCCTGCCGGCTGTCGCCCGTTGTCCTCGGGTCAGACATTTTGAATTGGCTGTTTTCGTTGTCGTGATGTTTTCGCTTCTCTGTGTTCTCTCTCTGTTCTCTTTTTGATTTCTTTCATTTTTTTGTCTTTTTTTATGCTCTCTGTTTTATGTGCCATTTCCATTAGAATTCAAGTGCCGCAAGTCTTGAAAGTGAACTGGCCCTCAAGGACCCATCGTTGAGGGCGTCTCCCAAGGCACCCCAACCGTCTCCCTCTCTCTCTCTCTCTCTGTCTTATCCGCATTGCTGAAATGCGCTTTTTAGCAGCTGCTCCAACCTATTCTTCATCCTCTCTTGTCCTTCTGGCTGCTCAGCTTTGCTTTGGCCAAATCAAATCTAACATCAAAGCAAATGTTGTGGTAATACTACCAATTAGTGCAAATGTTTTGCTTCAATTAATTACGACTAATAACTGCTCTCCAATACAAGCCACATAACTACAACAACAAGAACAACAACAAGGCATGCTAAGCAAACATTTGCTTAGCTTCATGTAAATTTTACCCTCAGGTCCTCAGTGGGTGTGTATGCGTGTGTGTGTGTGTGTGTGTTTGATTGTACAAACACACACTTGGCATATTTCTTAAATAATGTTTATCTCATTTTGAGTGCCAGCTGGCCTTAAACATAAATGCCTCACATTTCCCGCTCCTGCTGATTGCTGAAGCATTTAAAGAGATCCTTGCTGAATTTATTTGTTAGATTTTCATTACAAGCTCGTTTATTTTTGTAAGTCGCTCAAAACGAAAAAGAAAATTATTTATGCATTTTTTTTCGAACTAAAACCTAACCTAACCCACCTCATGCCCTAGAGCCGCCGCATACAAATGCAAAATTTGACCAGAGGTCAAAATCTGTCGCTTGCTCAAAGTAAGTAAAAAATGTTATTTTTTAAATTAATCCAAATTCTAACTTATTCGCCAGACTTGCTGCTTAAGGCATTTATTTTATAAGCTTAAGAAAGTGTTTTATTTATAGTTTGCTTTTGCGTGTTGCTCAAAATTGCATAAGCTGTAAGCCGGAATGACTGGCAATAAGTTGCCTGAATTTTCATTGCAAATGACTTATCAAAATGCGAATTATTTTATTCCAATTTCTCAAATCCCTTATGCAGCTCGTTCGGCACTCTCTTCAGCCGTTAAGGCTGTGAATCTGTGAATCAACCGCAGTTCTTATGCCGTTTATAAGCACATTACGTATACGCCAAGTGTTGCGCTGAGCCATAATAAAAATGCTGCTGACCAAAAGCATGCCGCTTGCCGATGGCAATGCCAACGTCCGATCCAAATCCGCTTTGAATAACTGCTTATTGGAATGCCAAAATTATATACATATATAATGATAATCGCGCCATAAAAGCCTTACAAACTGCATAATGCTAAAATCCTTTCACACACACACAATGCTGAAAAAAGAGAGAGCGAACTATGGATGTGTTTGTATAAAATATTAATTTATGGCTCTTGTGCCAATTTCCCGGATTATATATAATCATCATATTGTATGAATGTGAAGGAACAACGGTTGCCAAAATGCCGCTTAAAATGTTTATGCGGATTTTGAATTGGAAATTTATGACGGAAAACAAAAGCCAAAAACACACACTCACCAAAATGATTGACCACATATTGTTTTAATACCCTGTGTAGCTATTGAACGTTTACAGAATGGGTATAATCAAATTAGCATATTGTTTGCAACAAGTGAATTAAGTAGATAACTTTCAGGTATGAATACGCAAAAATATATACTTGATTATCGGTAGATGATTATTAAAAAAAACTTCTTTATGGAATATTATTATTGTTATTCAAATTCTACTATTATTGCAACTCCCAGTCAAGCGTTCTCAGTTGTTTTTTGTTTTTTCTAGTTTTATAGAGTTGGTCAATTGTTCAGGACTGTCAAGAAATCTGCATCAAAATATTAAAGTCAGAATCTACAGTAAAACATATTTATTTGCGAATTGCTTAATGATTTGTTGCTTACCTTACGGTTTGGGGAAGGGGTTAAGATTCTCCCAGAGAGAAAACGGAAGACAGAAGATACACCTGTGCATACGTGACCTTTCAATTTACGTAAGCATCGAAGCAAATCGAAAACATTATTTATGCTCGCATAAAATTTATGACCAATGGCTGGAGTGCTCCTGCATAAATGTACATGACCGTAGGGCAGCAGTGCCACATGCTACCCCCACTTATCAACCAACCCTTATATGGTTGACTCTCTCTCCCTCTCTGTCCTTCCAAATTCGATTTTGGGTTTCTGCTGCAGCTCTTTTGAAATTTGTCAGACAAATATTTGGATCGGGCTTTGGCGAAAAAAGCGTTTTCCGCGATGCCCCCAAAAATGCTGTCATGGTCAGTGGCCCGAGGCTTAGAGCGTTGTTAATGGCTTTGGAGGATTGATAAATAAGCGCATTCAACGAAAACAAGAGATTCGAAAAGCCCTAAATTCAAAATTTAAAGTTTGTGTGCTTTAAATTTTAAATGGGTTGAAGTCACGCTTGATTAATGGGCTTATATGATATTAAAAGAACATATCGCTAGCTAAAGTGAAATCAAATAGTAGTTTATAATTCTTAAATGGTTTTGTTTGAGGCTCGATTAAGTGGCTTACTCCAAATTGACAGTTGTTGGCCTAGTTCACAGCCAAATGCTTGACAGTCGGCCTAAACCTAAACTAGTCACTAGTTAAGCTCACATTGAGAATCACAAATCACAGGCACACACACAAACACACACACACAAACACATTTGTGATGCATGACTGGCAGATGTGCACTAAAGTTGTGTATGCCTGTGTGTGTGTGTAGGTGTGTGTGCACACGTATTCAAATTTATGCCCATGCCTAAGCGCTGATTATGACAAATATGCCACGCTTCACTGGCTGCGGGTCGCTGCCTGCCCGCCCCACCCGCTCCCACTTCGTCTACCACTCTCCACAGGACGGGGAGCGGTGACCTTGTAAAGCGCTTATTGTGTTTCGGTTGGCCTGTTTTTTGGCTTTTGGTCGGCCAGTAATACGCGAAACCCCAAAATAAATACAAGTCTTATTATTAGCATCAGCCACAAAAGACACGGCCAGCCGTGCCCCAAATAAATAAAATAAACCAACAGCAAAGTAAAACAAAAAAATAGCAAAGTAATAGGGGTTGATGTGGGAGGGGAGGGTGCACAAAATACCTTTCCGAATCCTAATGACACATCACTTTGAGAGCTTGTCTGGAAATCCCTACATGGAGGCGATGCGTGTCAACAATTATAATGTGCAAATTGTTTGATATATGTCACCTGCCACATTGCCTTTATTGCGGCTCATTACAAATGCTCAGCGAGCAGCTTTGCCTGGGATACTAAGCAAATAAAAAAGAAAACGAACCCAAATGATGCACCCAGACACACCCACTTACGCACACACATATACACACACACACAGCACACATAAACACATCAACATCGGATGACAACAATGACACCTTCCATTAATGGCTGCTCCTTCGTTGATGTGTATCATACTGGCATACACTGTAAGAAAGGCGTGGGAATGTCGTATACAATTTTAAAGAGCTTTCATATGATTTTCATATTATATTATATTTCATATTTAATGAATTTTTATATTGATTTTTTAGCATTTTACAGATTAAAAATAACTGCAAGCGGATGTCTTTTGTGATTTTTCATATGAAAATTGCAATTTTCTTTCCAATTTCCGTTTTGGTAAATTGAAGAGCGCCTTATCAATTTGAATACTGTCTTGCTTCTAACAAATTTAAACGGTTTCAAACGAAGACGACTCAAACTAAAGACGAGTAAATTATTAAATACTTTTGATTTATAATCTCTACATAGGCTCAACCAATAATATTAAGCTACAATTATTTAAAGTTCGTTAAGGCCAACTAGTCAAAGTCATCATTGAGCTGTCTTCCACTGTCTGGCTTAAATCATTTAGCAGCTATAAGTAAAATTATGTTAAAAAGGCATTGCTTGCTGTTATCATTGCAAGACAGTCTGCAGGTTGAGGCTGAGGTCTCGACAGCTCTTTAGCCGCATATTTATGGTTTAACCCTTGACTAACTCTGGCCACACAACGATTATCGATTCCAATCCAATTCTCGTTTGAAATTGTTGCCACATTTTGCGCAATGTATGCGTATATTTGCCTTTTGGGCTTTGGCACGTATTAGTATTGCAACAATTCGAACCCAGACCCGGGTTTACGGAGGGTTAGCTGCGATTAATGACATCACATCAAAATGATTTCGCTGGCTGGCTGCCGTATTCGGGTTTTTTCTGCTTGGCAAAATTGAAAGAGGAGAGAAGACTGGGAGTGTTCCAGCTGCTGTGACATTTTGATGAATGGAGCCAGTCGTGAGCGTATCCGGCGCCATTCAGAATATGTATGGAGTGACCTCGTTGTGTGCCATAAAGAATAACCAAACAGCAATTTGGACACATGATTTTGCATACAAATTGTCCGGCAAGTCAATTGAAGTGTGTCCAGCTAACCGCTAAAGGGCTGCGAGCACATGCGACTAATTTGTTGACTTTCCGGGCGTGGAGTAGATTGAAGTGGATTCAGCTGTTAAGCACGAATATTACGTATACGCCGCACAATTGTTAAAAGCCATTTCGACGCCGTCTCATATCTGGGCATGAAAACAATCAGCAAGCTTAGCCAAATGATGGCTCCGACAACAAACAATGGCATCCATAACTAAGCCCAGCTCTAACCCTAACAAAAACAAACAAACAAACGAACAAACACACATACAGAAAACCACATGGAAAAAAAAAGGGAAAAAAGGATTATTTTTGATTATATTGCGTGCCACAAAACAAATTCTTTGGTTTTTTCCATTGTTACTGCCTGGGCTGGTTAGAGTGAGTACAGATAACATTGAAACCGACTTGCTCTAATAAATAAAAAAAAAAAAAACCCGAGCCGAAATATACTCGGAATTTGGGATTTTAATGGAGCTGGGAACAAGCGAAATGAATGAGCTGCAACCTGCTGCTCTTTATTTCAATGAAATGCCTTTCAGACGTAATTTTATCGTGGTCTGACAGACAGACAGACAGACAGACAGACCGACAGACGAATGGGCCAACGTAATTCTCTTTTTATTTTGTTATGCTCAGTAAGTAACATTTTATAAAAGGGTTACTCAAATGTGCCGAGCGGGTGTGTAGATTGTTTCTTAACAACATCTTAATTAGTTGCACAAAAAAAAATCAAAATAAGTGTCAAGAGTAAGCTTGTGATAAGACAGTGTTGAATAACTTTTGATAAAATATCAACTGGACTTAATTTGAAATATAATAGTACAGCATGAAAATATGTATTTATATTTAACGTAAGATAAAAATAAGCTCGAAAATGTGAGCAATTTTGCGTAATTCAAGTTCTTTGCCGGTATTAGATTAGATTGGATAAAAATTTGACATAATCTAGGATAGTGTAGAGTACCAACAGAGAACGGTTATGTAGGCAGACTCAGCACTCTTTAAAATGTATATTACATAAATTAAGAGTTATGTTGAAATGGATAATAATTTGATTTAATTTAAATTAATTTTGAGTATTAGCTGAAAATAGTAGAGCAGAAAACACTGCATTGTAATTTGTTGAAGGATCAGTTTAGCTTAGAGTTCACTTCAATTTTATGAGAGAACTCAATCTAGCTCATTTCAACTAAAGGCACTTAATGGGAGCTGAAGTGCAGTGTCCTTTAAATCCTAAGAGCTAATCCCCCTACGCACTTGGCACAGGGTATGCCTAATTCATGTAGATACAATCCCAAATAATTCTTTGTTACATGTTTCTCTGATGTTGTTCCCACACACACACATACACTCGCAAGCTGAAAGCCAGCCGATTAACATGAATAACAAAAAAAAAAATTCCTTTTGCGTGTCGACTCAGGCGGCAGAATGTATAAACCATGAAACGAAATGCTCATCGTGTGCATTAAACAAATCTCAGGCTACATTTCAGGGGCATCGACCAAAAACTTGCTTATTTGGCTCAATATGCTACAGATGCCAACCACCATCTCATCATCGATGTCTGTTTTTGCCTTTCTTTTGTAGACTTACAATCCTTGTGGCTAACGAGCTGGCTTAGCTCCAATAACAGCAACGACAACAGTCGCAGCAGCAGTAGCAACAGCAACAAGAAGAAGAAGCAGAGACGGCAGCAGCAGGAGCAACAAGACGCCGGCGCTGGCGTCGATGCTGGCGTTTACACGCTACAACAGCCGCATAAATTTCCGCTTCAATTGGACGTGTACAGCGGTAATTGTAGCTTTGATTACCAGCAACACGAGCTGCCATCCGGCCATTACCAGAATCAGCGACAGCAACAACAAGCCCAACAACAACAACAACAACAACAACAACAACAACATCAGCAACGGCAACGACAACTACAGATCGCAGCATCAGCAGCATCAGCAGCGCAAGAGCAATCAACACTTTCCATACGAAATCTGAAGCGCAGCACAACTAAGGAGCAGCGGGAGAAGTGGAGATTTTTAACAAATTCGTCGGATATTTACGAGACGAAATTTATTGAAAGTTCAGCGGGTAACAACAACAACAACAACAACATCAACATTAACAGCAAATCACAATCGAAGATGCTTCAACGCATTTTCATCAATCAGAATTTAAATGATTTTCCTTTATTTTATTTTCTTTATTCTTTACCCAAAGTTGAAATGAGAAAACAGCAGGCGTTAATATACGAAATCAGAATTAGAATCAGCTTCACAATCAATGCTTGATTTCAATCTAACAAATTTGCATAGTTTCAGTTGTTAAACGAATATACTTTTTTTTTGAGAAATGTTTGGTTTGAAAGAATGTTATTCAGCTGGTCAATATGAATTACAAATTTATGTGTAATGAAATTTTTAAAGAAATTGCCCAAAGGATATGCTGAAAATAAAATCGCATTGAGTTTTTGTAGGCACATGAATAAATTTGGTGGCCATCAATTATTTATTTGTATTCAAATTCAACTCCAGCTTCATTATGTAATTTTGGAGATAATTTTCTATTTTTAAAGAGCATAGCTTATGAGAGATATTTAGAAGAGTTTTGGGGACAAGTTTTTAGAAATTTTTGATACAATTGTTTATGGAAATATTTTACATGTGTTGTGAAAGTACTTAATTTTTTGGTGTAGGTACTATTAGTCTATATATTTTTTGTCTATAGTTACTTTGCATATCTATAATATCTATAAAATTTCTTTATGCTGTTATTTTTACTGTGGCACAGCTCAAACAATGGACGATATGATTTTTCAGTGCAGCAATCAGAATTCCATTTACGTGCTTAATGCCGGCTACAACCCAACAACGTATGGGGTAAGTTTTTCTGATTTTTTTTCTTTTTTAGCTTAAGGGTCAAATTGTTTGCCCAAGTGCTGGATATTCAAGGGTCGAGTTTTGCAGGACTTTGGCGCAACAGGGCGTGAAATGAATGGCAGCAGGACAACAAGAGGCAGCGCAAGCAATTCAATTGGGGCAAGGTATTCAAGTGGCGCCTGCAGTTTGCAGCATAAATTCAAAACTTTTGGCACAGTCAACGGCAGCTCGTCAGCAACAGCAGCAGCAGCAACAGTAACAAACCCAGTAATATCAACGGCCACAGCAACACAAACAACAGCAAACCATGCGTTTCCGGTCGCTACATCAATGTCAACCGCAATGTGTTCGCCGGCAACGGCAGCGCTGCATAAATTGTTCAATTGCAACGTTGGCGACGTCTGCCAAAATGTCAGCCACAGAAATCAACAGCAGAGCCACAACAACACTAGCAACAATTGCTCAGTTAGGAGCCATAACAAAAGCAGCCTGTCAGCGACAGCATCTTATAGTAGATGCTGCGATCCGCTCGAGAGCGCAACACCCACGGGGGCAGCAGCTGGAGCAGGTGCACTGCCTCTGCCACTGCCAATGGCTCTGCCACTGCCACTGCTTGGTGCCGTGGCGAACAGGAAGAAATGCACCAATGTCAAATCAACGCTCATTGCCAAGAAGACAAAGTTTTTGAAATTTCTCGAAGAAGAGAAATGGCGCAGCAGCCAACAGCTGACACCGGATGATGCGGATGCCTGTGGCGCCATTCAGCCACAGCCCAGCAGGTGGGTACTTGCCTACCAACCAATACCCCTTCCCCAATTCACCATCCTCTCCTCCTCCTCGCACACACTACTGTGTTGCAAAACTTATAAATTCTCATAAATGTTATAAGGCATATTGCGGTGCTAAAATTGTGGGCAACTTTTTATGGGGCACAAGTTTATTGGGCCAACGGAATTTTGTGAGTTGTTGGCAACCCTGCCGCTACGCCAAGAATCCCAGCCGAGGACGCAACCAGCAGCCACCCAAGTATGCGCTGGCATGACAACAACTTTGTCATTTAGTTTGCCACGCTGTTATGACACTTGGCAAGATTGGCCCAAATAAAAATAATATTGCAGATTTCTGATAATCGAAAGGATGGTTTGATTGGCAAAAGTTATCGATTTATTGTGCATAAGGAGCACAGCTCGAAATTAAAATACTTATCGATCGATATACATCTAACTAAGAGAAAAAACATTAATCATTTTAGCTATATGTATTTTTATTAGAAGTAGGTTTCTTTTAACAAATTGTGCAAATAGGGTGAGTTTTGAATCTAAACATCTCTTTTCAATAAACAGCTTGAATATTTTCTCTCAATATCTTCTCTCAAAGTTACTGTTGCACAGCCTTTAAATAAACTGGCCCAACACAAAAAGATGCTGCTATTTTTCAGGCTTCGACCGTGTCATACTTAAATCTAATATTTATTAGAATTAGCACAACATTTTAATAGCTTTTTGCATGATGGCTTTAAGTATTAAGTGATAGTCTTTCAATTTATTATTAACTTAATGTCTGGTATCTGAAAGTAATTAACGAATTTTATGCTTTGGGGCGCATCTTTATGGCAGTCACGCTGCAAATGAGTTCAACTTGGCCGAGCACATGGCCCAGCGGCTGTTAAACGCATTCAATTAGCTGTCCACAACATGACAGTGGCATCCACCTCCAACCCCGACCCCCTCAACCCCAACCGCTACCATTACCGCCCCTGAAACTTCTTCCGTTGTTGTTTAGCCGTGCAAGTATGTTGCATTGCACATAGAGTCATAAGTTTTGATGGCCAGCGCTTAGCACGGACAAACTTCCCTGATGGGAGGAGTGAGAGTCTGGGGTTCAGAGTTGGTTTTGGGTGTAGCCATTTGCGAAATTGAAAAATTAACGCGATAACGGAAAGTTGGCGGAAAGCGCTTAGCGTACCAAAGGCCGAAGCAACATCGTGGAGCACTGCTGCGATAAAGTTGATTAAAATGCATGCCACACATGTTGCAACAGCTGCCTCCACACAATATTGAAATGCAATAATCATATATCAATAGCTAACGATCTGCTTGGGAATGGTGGGCGTGACTGCCAACACACCCAAAAAAAAAATGTATATAAGTAAAAAAAATATGAATGGTTTACTTAGAAGTGCCCGACTGTGAGATACCTTCGATATATATATATATATATATATATATATATATAGATTCCATGTTACTTGGAAAACTAAAAGAATATTAATTAATTAATAAATAATATTGTTCTGGTCTTTTGAGCAACAAGAACATATCAATCACAGTCAGTTAGGTAAAAAAAGGATCAGAAATCGATTCAGAGTTTAATGGGTATAAGAAAAACGATATCATCAAAATATAATTTATCGCAGCACGATGTTTTCACACTGCACACGTAAGGAGCGAATAGTTTTCGGCGTTAACTTTTCGCCAAGTTTTTCCCTCCCAGTCTTTTGTCGTAATGATGATGTCAAAATGCAAAGCCTTGAATATTTCATTAATTGCAAGTTGCAACGAGGCACGACGAGAATGGCGGCAAGTTTTTCTTTGATTTATTAGCGACTTTAATTAGTACGCCGCGTCAGCAGGGAAATGTACTCGGCCTCTTCTCTTTCTTACACTTTTCACAGTTTATAACAAGTACATTTTGTGGAGCACATTCATTCATCAAGGGGGTGTCGCGAATTCAGCTCAAACAACTTCATCAAGTTGCATAGTGTCGCAAAATATCAAGAATAAAAGTTTTTTGCTCAGTTTGCAACTATTTTTTTAATTTTTACCCTCCGAGAACAAGCAGCAATGACTCTAGGTTCCTTGCTCCCTTTCTCTTCTTTTTAATGGCCTGCATTAGCGTTGGTATAAAATAAATGACCTGGGCCATTAAGTGACGCGGCGTGCGAAGCACAGATGAAATATGTACTGTTAGGATGATATGACAGGGTGACAAGCCTGACATGTCTAAGTCAAAGTAGATGGCAGACCAATCACGTAACGAGCAATAATTGCTTTGATTTGATCGTAATCAAGTTATTTATTTCAATAAGCATACCAAAGAATACAATGTAATTATAACAATAAGTTTTCTCAATTGGTTTTCATAAGTTTATCGGTTCGCAAATGCTGGAAATGCGTTTAGGTTTGTCCTACTTAACTGTGATTATGAAACATATTCTTGCAGACTTCTGTGGAGGCCCAAAAGCCACAAATTATTAATGTCAGACATGTTTAAGGAGAAGTGAAGTTCTTTCCAACATAAAAGGGAAGTTGTCACAAACTAAATTCACCGCAAACTAAATATATTGAGTCAAGTGTTTAGATTTGCAGATATGTGTTTATAAATCGCCAGCTACATACAGTTTTTCCTTGCGGCAAATTAAAGTTGTATAACGAACTAGAGAATCGCTTAAGCTCAAGTTTAAATAAAAGCGCGCTGAAAAGTATGCTAAGTTTTCTTTTCATTCAATTTGAATACTGAACGCTTCCTGTGCTGTGAGTTCCTGTTCATTTGTGCACTTGGGCGTTTAGTTTAGTCAACCGAAAGCTAAATACACGACGAGTAAACTTTTCATTTCAGGGCCAACAGCAATGAGGCGGATCCTTACACAGCGTCCACCTCCTCCGCAACTGCCACGTCCACTTCCACTTCTACATCCATGTCGGCAGTCGAATCATCATTTGCCGGTTACTCAGCCAGCAAGAATAACAACAGCAACATGAAAAATCAAAACAACAACAGCAACAGCAGTCAAGGGGCAGCTGGAGTAGAGCAACAGCAAAATAAATTGAACAATTGGAGCATGCATAATGACAACAACAACAAGTTGGCAAACTACACACCACAACAACAACAACAACAACAGCCTCAGCAAAGGGAGCGGGAATTGTATAAGCAAGCCAACAGGTCCTCCAGCTATGAACTGTACCAGGAGGCGGCGGATCTACTGGGTCTCAGCTGCAGCCTCTGTGATAATTGCCGTTGCTTGGACTGCCAGGTGCGTATTTACCGAGTAAAGAAATCGAAAGTAGGCAGCTCAGAGTACGAGTTCGAGTATAAAAAACTAAAAATCCCACAGAGTGGCTACTTTGACTGCGCTGATGATGACGACGAGAGTTACTCGGAGCAATCGCTCATGGATGAGTACGATGAATACGATTATGGCTACAGCTACGATGAGCAGATGCTGCTCCTAACAAGCGCCGATCCAGCTGACCAGCCCAATCAGCCGGACAACTCACAGCAGGAGCAGGAGGAGTTGCCGCTCTGCTATGCAGTTGATTGCCAGCAGAATTGCATCAGAGTGAATGCAGCTAGAAGGGAGTCCGAGTCTGAGCATCGTTTGGCCATTGATGTTGATTTAGTTAATGCAACCAGCAGCCAAGTGCTGGAAAATTGTGTAACATTCAACGATTTAAGTTTATTGGATGCCGAACAGCAAGTGGAGCCATTTACGTAAATGCTCAGGTACGTGTAAAGTGTTTCAGTGTATGTCGGGTGAAGATGTGTGTGAAATTTCACAGTTGAAGAAGCTGTAAATTTGTTTTCTGCCAATATGCTGTGAGTCGCAAGCGTGAACTCAAAATTGCTTAAAATTTATGTAAAGCTTTAACTGAAATTTTCATTTAGTTAAGCACTAAAACTGAATCCTCCTCAATTAATTGTTATACTATTCTTTATGCATGGCAAATCTCAGAAGCATCTCTCATATTCAATTAAAGTTCTGAATCCTCAACTAATTTGAAACAATTTGCAAATTCTCCTTTGTGGTTAGTTAACAGAATGTAAATTGAGCACATCATAAAAACCATGAAGGGATTTCAAACTTTACGTTCGTATACATATTTTTGGTATCTTTTAACAGCATTCCGACCTGCGTGGACTGCAAAATGACCGATGCGTAACTCAAAAGCCAGCGATATAAACCCTGAACTAATTTTTGAACAATTTCCGAGCCAACTAATGATAATATGCTGACCACTTTTTTCTGGCTTTCACAAAAATTCATACACTAAAACCCTTAACACTTGATACAGTATGAGTGGCAGCAGCAACAACAGCAACAACAGCAACAAAAGCGTTTTTATGCAAAAGCAGCAAATTGCATTTTACACAAAACTAAATGCCTGCTGAGTTGGCAAAGCTCCACTTCTCAGTTGGGGCATGCTGCGGTGCTGAGGGCAACAAAGGGAGGGCCGTGACAGTGGTGGGCGGTTATGGGGCAGCGGCAGAACCGCAACACTGGCAATGCCAACCACTTGGCCAACTTGACCAGTTTATTGCTTTTAGCCAAGTTGTGTTTTCTGTTATTGTTGTTGTTACTTTTAACCGATTGCTGTATACGAATGAGCTGGCGCAACATTTATTTGGGAATTCCCCACCACCCCGCGCCCAACCCCTTTCTGTAGCTCTGCAAATTTGATTACGCACACACACACACAACTCTGTGTAACATGGACAAGTGCAATTTCCAAATTTGTGAAGCAATATGAAAAACAATTTGTGCATTTGCCAGCAGTTTTAGTATTAGGAATAGAATGCAAATCTGCAGCCAAGTCAGAAAAGCAAACGAATACTCGAGCTGCAACAAAAGAATAGAATTAACTAAAAATCCATTCCATGGAGATCAAAGTCAAACTGAAGATTGCTTTAATCCTTTTATCCTCCAATCAAAATAAAATCAGAGCTTAGAGCGTTGTAGAGTTTTTGCCTAATTTGTAGGCAGTTTTGTGAAGTTTTCTTAATGGTTTTCAATTAGCTTAATACTCAATTAAATTGTTTCAGCTGAAATTTATTTAAAAATAACTGAAAACTTAATACTGATACAACACAAGCAAGTATTCTGCTCGACTTTAAAGTACAAATTAATAAAAACTTAATACTATTGGCAAAACAAGATGAAAATATTCAATTCAAACTTTAAGTACTAATTCCATTTAAAGCTTCTCAGTATTGGCTAATTCTAATGTCAATTTACTTTAAATTAATAATTATTTTTTGATTTTAATTTACTATAAATTATAGAGTCTGATCTAATTAAACAAATGGCTGGGCTTGGTTCACTTTTTAAAGCAATTTTATTTGAATAAATATTTATATAATTTTAGCTTTATATAAATTAAACAGTTTGCTAATTCATTTTAAAATCAGTCAAAGTTTAAAACAAAAATCACATGACATGCAAAAAAAATAGTAATTAAATCTTGAAAGTTATGCAATTAAAATAAAAATACTCAAAAAAATGTAAATATAAATTCACAAAATCTCTTGAAAGTTTCACAATTAATCCGGCTCAAAAACTTTCGAGAGCTGTTGAACAGCATAAAATAATGAATGATAAAATAAATAAAACACATACGAAACATGCACTCAGCGCAATGTTTATTTGTGACAAATAAAACATGGAAAAGACTGCATCTGATAGATATCAGCAGAGCTCTTTACGCAAAGTGCTCTCCACACAAATAAAAATGTTTGCAGCTTTGAAAAATTCATTGCCATCACAATAGCAAATAGCAATTGGTAAATGGTAATAAAAAAAAAAAGTAAAAGCAAATGGCTAAAGGCAAACGGCAAACGGCGAATGGGGAGAATGGCGAATGCCTTAAACTTAAATCGAATTACATTTGCCAAATGAAATTTCAAGCGTTTGTGCGGCAAAATCCTCGCTAGTGAAAAATGGCCTGAACAAGCGGCGCAATAAATAGACGTTGTGTGTACGTAAAGCCCATTTAAGCCCAAGACAAGGACGCACGTGTGTGTGTGTGTGTGTGTGCTGTATATGTATGTGGAGGAATATCTAGCAAAAAGCCTCTTCGAAGTGCATTCGCTGTTGTTTAAGCCAAGCGAGCGCATCTGGCGTTACTCTGCCATTTCCCTGCCCATGCTACACTGCTGCTCCTGGGCTCGACTTTTATTTTGTCGACTTGGCCAGTTGCCAGAGCCACAGCTAAGACAAGCGCAGTTGGCCCAAAAGAAAAATGCACTTGGCTATATAACACATAACATACAAATGTAATAACATTTTTGCTTATTCATTTAATTTATATGCGACCCACAAAATTGTTCACATTTCTCTTTCAGTGCATAAGCTAAAACTGAGCTCTTAGACAACTATCTAATCAAAAATCCATACAAATGATAAAATAACTGAATAAATTAAATGAAAATCGTGAAACTGTCAGCAATCTTGAACTAGATGAAAAATGATAGCATCTTTGCTATTAAAGACCAGTTGAACGCTTAACACACACTTTAATTGTCTATTTGATAAAAACAACATCCGATGCCATAAAATTACACTCCACCAAATGAAATTTTATACAGCAACCCACACTAGTAGTTGGTGGGGCTTTTCAATTACCCAACTGCACTGTGGTTCCAAGTCTAATAAAAATGTATCGATTTCAAATCGGAAAGAACTGCATGTTCATATCTCTTGTCTGATGAATGAAAACAGAAAAATCAAATAAATAATTAAAGTATAAAGGATATTTATTATTTAAATTAGATTAAATTAGAACTTATCTTTCAAAAAATCAACATATTTAACATTTGCGTTTAAGGTATTTCCCAGTCGAACATGCTAACTTGTTTTGATGCTGATGTGGAGCTTGTGTGCCTAAAGATTAATATAAACTGAAAACAGAATTGATTAAAATTTTAACCCAAAAGCAAAATCTTTGAGTTTAAGCAAAGAATGTGTTTTATACAAAATTATTTAGAAGACCAAAAACGTGATTGAAAGGGATTACACTTGTTAAACATTAAGGATTAAGCACGTATTGTTGGGAGACGATTGATGCTCTCTAAAACATCACGTATGTGATGTAAGAACATTTTCTGTTCAGAAACGAAGCAATGAGGTCACTGTGCAGGAGCTTGGCTGCAAATCCAATTGCAGGCACGCCCACAGAGTGTCTACTGTTGCCAGTGCCACAGTCGTTTAATGATGCTTGATTTAATTAATGCCGCATTGGCCACGTGAACGCCACTTGGAATGGGCGATTGAGAGGGAGAGGGCAATTGGAAATTGTAAACGCAACGAGAGAAGAGCCACAGAAAACAGCCACCGAGTCATTTGCTGATGATGATAATTTATGGGCCTGAAGGGTTTTGCGGATTTCGCATTCGAGACCTTATTTCCTCTGCTGAGAGTCTTCAAATATTTGCACTGGCATTTCTTCGTCTACTGCCACACACACACACACACACACACACCCACAGGCACTAAGCATCAGGCATCAGACGCAGAACAAATTGTTTACAATATTTATTGTTTGTGTCTGCGACTGTTGACAATGATGAAACGGCAACTTAATGCTCCACTCCGCTTTCTGGTGCAAAATCAGCGCCATGGCAACTTGACTTGACCAGAAACACAAGTCCAATACCAATACAAATGCCAATACTCCAATGGCCACCATCCGCAATTCGCAATCCGCACCAGCAGCGGCGCCAATGCTCATTTCCTTCGACATATTTTCATTTCCTTTTCGATTTCTCGGTTTTTTTATTTCTTTTCTCTCTTTTTGCCCAGTTGCTGTTTACTGAAGGATTTACAGGACTGCCTTCTGCCATCCATTGCAAATTGTAATTCATTAAAGTTTATTGGACAACATTTTTGTAGACCTGCTTTATTTTTTTTTTGGGGGGCCTTGGCTATAACTAGACCGTTTGGCCCTTATTTTTGGTCCAATATACGCCAAGTGCAAACTTTTTGCCAATATCCTAAAAGTATAATTAAAAATTTCGGCCTTAGAGCTGATAAACAACACGTATTTTGTGCCAAGTGGCGACTTTGAGCTACCCTGCAATGATTCAGTTGCATAAGTTACTCAAGTTATATATAACTCAATGTGTGCATTATGTATTCAAGCTTAAGCTAACTTAAAAGTAAATCGGCTAAGCCACTTTTGTGTTTATTTGGCAACCCCTTCAACACCCATGTTTACCTAATTTCTTGACAAAGACAACTTTATTAAGCCCTTTAGTCAAACGGGGCTAAGGTAGCGCCTCTTCTGCGTAAACAGTGGCAAAATAAACAAATCCATTTTATTCTGCTATTTTTTTTTTTTTAACTCATTATAAATTATAATAAGCAGCCGCAGTGTGTGTGTGTGAAAATTACTTGCATATCTCACGCGCCAACGAATTTTACCAAATATATTAATGAAATTATTCAAAAAGTTTTTGTGCTGCTGCTACGGTTTTTCGTGTTGTTGTTGTTGCTGTTGTTGTTGTTGTTGTGGCTGTTGTTATCAAAATAAGCAAACAAAGCGGGAACAATTCGCACACTTTGGCGCCAGCGGCTACGCAATTAATTTTACTTAACATTCATGGACAAAATGAGGCACGTAGCCGATAATGAAAACCACAGCTGCCACGCCCCAACTGCCTTCACTGAGCCTGATGGCACGCCCACACAGACACAGCACACGCCCACACTAATTGTGCTAACAACTTGATTCCAGCTGAACGACTTTCAACGAGTGAATGGACACAAAGTCAGAGGGGACCTGGGGAAGGGGGCCTGGGGATGGTGCTCAAAATTTGCACCACATAAAAGGATTTTATGACGTGTGAGGGACGCCCGAAAAGTATTCTATCTAATTGTAAAGGCATCAAGCAAATGCCACAAATTTGTGTGTGTGTATGTGTGTGTGTGTGCTTGTGTGTGTTAGAACTAAAAATTCTCATACATACATATATTAGTTTTGTGTGCCTGGGAAAATCCGACTTTTTGCGACTGCTGCATTTTCATAAATTTAAAATTCAAATTTAACACAGTGCTAGACCAAGAAACAGCACACGCACACACACACACACACACACTTGTGTGCAAAAAACAAAGTTTCATTTTGCGGCAAGTTACAAAGTTTCAATTCTCATTCAAATTGATTTGTGTCTTCTGTTTCTCGAACAAATTTCTGCAATTTACCTTACAACCTGTTTGTTTGTTTGTTTTGGTTTGTGTGTGGGTGTGCGCATATTTGGTAAATGTCTTATATGTGTGACATTTCACATGACATTGTTAACTTAAAATCAACACGCAACTATTAACTGGGAATTCGTATTAAAATTAATTAAAATTTCACTTGAATTTACTTTGTCGCTTAAAAACAATTCTCGCTGTCTTTCTCTTTCTCGCTATCTCTGTCTCTATCTGTCTCTTTCTTTACGAATATATGCTTGAAATAAACTGTTTGCTGTTGGGCATTGTCTTGTACAGACCAAATTATACCTATTTAATTTTGGCTTAGTTGACGCATATTTGAACTAAGTTCTCTTTTAATTTATCGAAGCCTACTTTTAGGCGCGGTTGTCAAAAGCATTTTCAAGCATTTGAAGATGATTTAAGTGGTCATATATGACTTATAACATATCCATATGTGCATATATTTAAGCTGGCATATAAATTATGCAAGTGACGGAGACTTAGTAGTATATAACAATTTTTGAACACAGCACTCTGGGCGCAGTTGATGGATGTGACATGCTTTAAGGTCAGAAAGTAGGGGGAATCTATGAATTTTTTATGAGCCAAAAATAACGCTTGTGTGGGAGTGCATATGTGTGGTATGTGGCTGAAATATGTAACATTTAAATAATGTATTTATGCATTGCATTGTGATTTTTAGAACGACCTGATTACAACAATAATAATGCACATTATCTATTTACAATTTTCTGTTCTCCATTTGCAGATGACGATATGCATGTGAAATATGCAAAAGTAAACAAATTGCAGCTAATTATATTGAAATTGAATAAAGTATGTTAATTGCATGTGACAGTGTATGCAAATAGTACTGGTATTGGTATTTATTTTTTAATTCAGCTTCAATTAAATTGCAAAACGCCAAAGGCAACAGATCAAAATAAAGCAGCTTTATACAACTACTAAAGTAAAGAGTGCAGCGGTTAAAAACAAAATAAAATGAAAACTTAATAAAACCAATTGAAATCATATATAAAATTCTTTTAAACCAGGCAAACTATATTCGTAATATATACAATATTCATCATACATTTGCAATAGCATTTTGTTTTTTCCAGTTTACTTAATTTCAGACCTTCCAAATACAAACTAAAAAAAAAAACTGTGCCAAATTACATAAATAAAATAAATAAAAACATTAACCAAAACTCTGAAATATTATATATATATTATAAAAACAATTAGAAAGTTTAGCGTGTAATATAAAACTGAATATTATCTGATAATTACATGAAAATGTTGATGTTAGTCATAGAAATATATATATATGCATAAATATATTAATTAATGTGAGTAATTCAATTTGTTGTATTGCAATTAAGAAACTTTTGTCGTGTCTGGTGCTTTTAATCGTTTAACTGATTTCAAATCAAAATATACGTTTGAAAACTCAATGCAAATGTGTTTTAATTATTGAGGATTGGAAATTGATTTAAAATAAATGGCAACAAATGTTTAGTATATGATAATTTAATAAATTTATCGATAAATTAATACAAAAGAAAACATCTCTCTAGAACATAGAAGAAATCTTTTATATTAAAACAAGTTTGGTTTCAGGTTCTGCTCGTAGACTAATTTCGAGTGCAAACAACATGGCTCTGTAATCAATTCGACTTCAAAACGATTTTTAATGCAACTTTGAAGCAAAAGAGATTTACATTAATGCTAGACACAAAGAGGTGCACAAAAAAAAACAGAAGAGACGCACACACACACACAGTGAGATAGAGATACCTTGACACAAACACTGTGCCTAAGTGTGCGTGCATAATGCAATAAAAACAACAAAAGAATTTTGCTCAGGTGCGAGGCGCTCTTCACGAAAAACCGCGCGTTATGCAAATGAGCAGCCGTTCGGCAAAAATCTCTCAACGCAATGCACAAAAGAGCGATAAGTATATATGTATGTATGTGTGTTTGTTAAAGTGTGTGGGTGTGAGAGTGGGTGTGGTTGGTGGTATAGGCGTGTGTGCTCTTGCATACTAGCCAGGACTGTGGGTCGGGGTTAAGGTGCATGGCAAAGATTGCGCATACCAAGCAAGCTGACAGCCAAAAAGCCAAGCGGCCATTCACTTTAATTAACGGTTAACGACTGCAACTGACTGCGATTCTCTGTTTGGGCTAACGGATGCTCTTGGGGCTTTGCAAAGGGGGGAACCGCGACGGCAACAAACACACAGAACGTCTCGCTGTCTGGCGGGTTTGTACAGTGATAACCAAAGCCATAAAACGGGCGGGCAAAAATGGCAATCTGCTTATTGAAGTGGGGATCCAGAGTGATAACGCAATATATACGCCACTAAATACAAGAGAAGATATATCAAAAATATAATAATAGTAAAATAAGCAGACATAACCAGTTAATATTCATTCGCAATCGGCCAGCCAATCGGAGTTGTCTTAATTCGGTTAACGAGTTGCATGTGAATCGATTTTAAGAGCTAATTAGAATGTAATCAATGCCTGCTGGAAATATACATTCATAAAGCCGTATCCATTCATATCTTATCGTTGGACATGCGAATGGGCTTACTGTGAATCATCGCTACCGAAAATAAATTCTATATAACTCGGAGAAAGCAACTGAAATACACACTATAAAAAAAGTAAATAAACTATATTTAAATGGATTCGGAAGCTTTGCTAATCTCATTGGCTCTAATATGTTTGTGCCTCTTCTTTCTACGCGTAAGTTAGCAGCAAATATTAACGTCATTATTCTCGTAACATATGTTCTGACACTGAATTGCAGACCGCTATGATAGCCTATCGCTTTTACGTGCTGAGACGACAAAAAGAGGCGACTCAACTCGAACAAGGTGAGCAGACATTGTCACAAATATTTAGACTTGTTTCTGGCACTTCGAAAACCTGGTCAGAAATGGGCGTGTGCCGTGACTTATTTTTGTGATAAGTTATGTTTGTTTTTTTTCTCCAAAACCTAAAGATCCAGCAATGTACTAGAAATATAAACAAAAGTTTTTATTAGTAGGCTTAAGAATAGGTAAATTACAAAAATTCGAATAACAGCAATTTTTACTTAAATAATTACACTTACATAGCTCAATTATATTAAATTATGGTTCATTCAGGCATAACGTCAGAAGTAAATATGTTTTTATTATATTGTTATTTCACATACAAAAGATTTATACACAAGAAGGTACTTATGATAAGTAAACAAAGCATGATATTACGACCAAAACTCTAAAAGCTTACCATTAAAAAATTAGCCATAAATAGTCAAAAACAATACGATATACATATGTAGATACATATTTAGATAGTATAGAAACATTCTAGCAGTTTGTGCGACTTTTGCTCGCATTTATCATGGTGCCCAATAGATAAAGAAGGCAGGATTCCCCCCACCTTACCCCTTGCCAACGCACATATTATATGATATCAGACAAATAAAGACAAAAAAATTAAGCCCTGACTTGGCACTGATTTTGTCAGCTTTATCAGCTAATGACTACGAAGCAAATATGTGAGCCGTGCCTGACCCATGATGACTGATCGCCAGCCAAATAACCAGGCGCATTTATTTCGGTGACTTCAGTTCACTTTTAGCGGGCACATCGAGTGAATCGAGACTTGTCAAGCTATTTTCCGAGCTGTGTCCTGCAGCGAAATAGCACCCACAATGGCAACACCAGCAATAAATACAACAACAACAGCTCCACCAACAACTGCTGCAGCTGCAACAACTGCATCAGCTGCAACAACTGCAGCAGCAATAACAACGAGCACCCTGGCTAGCAAATGGAACAACACGTACCCCCTTAACACACCCAGCACCACCCCCGCTTTACCATATTGGGATTACTACTATTACGACAATGTATTTTATATTGTGTGGCTGTGTGTCTTGTGCTTATTGATGCTATTCCTCATCCCAATGGTAATTCAATTCAAGTACATGTGCCCAGACTTCCGCTAACTAGCTTCTCTCTATTTCGCCCCAAAACAAACTAAAGAGTGTACTATGGCGCAGGCGTAAGGAGAACGCACGCAGGTTAGTCCTGCAGAGGCAACGAGGTAAATGTTTTTGTTTTTCCGCCAGCAAATTTGTACTTTAATCGAGTCATGGGTGCAGGGCCAATAGAGCTACAACACCTGCTTGAGCGCGGCCAGAAATCCAAAGTTAATCAGACCCAAGTATAGATAGTAGATATTCAACTTGAACAGCTCCCAGCGCTCGTGCAGCCGCAAACGCCAACGTATCGAAGCAGATGACTGTTGTGACCGTTGCTCCGCATATGACGACTGGACACAGCACTTGGACATGGCCCAGAAGGCAGTCATTCGATTCTGTGTGCGCAACGTTGCCTCAATGCCCCGGATCAGATCATTCGTCTTCAATATAAGCAGCATTTGGCGATCCACCTGCTCCAGCACGTCCGATATGTGCGGCAGCACCAGCGATGTATTGCTCTGCAACGTATTCTTCTGCAAAACGCCACAGATTAGAGTAGGGAAAGGTTTTAAATTTTGTGTAATTCATGCACTCACCTCTTCTTTGGAATATTTGACTTTGTTAATGCCCTGCATGAGCGTTTCCCAGGGCCGACCTGTCACCATGCACACAAACAGACCATATAGATCACCCTTGATGCCCAGCTGTTCGCTGTGCTGACGCATCGCCTTGCGATCGACACTCAGTATGCTCAGCCAGAGTTTTGAGTATTCATAGCGAAACTTATCGCTCAGATTGGCATAGAGGCCATGGTCCAACAGGACTATTTCCAAAGTGTTTTTGGGTGTCTGACGGACGAGTATGTTGCCCGGATGTGGATCGCTGTGCACGAAGCCCGTGGAGAAGATCATCTCCGAGTAGAGTTTACCAATCTTATTGGCCACCTCAAAGGCATCAATTTTGTGTCGTTTTATATAGTCCAAATCGTTGACATGACCACCCTCCAAATATTCCATGACTAGCACACGGGATGTGCTCAGCTCCCAATAGATTTTTGGTACTCGCAGCCAGTTGTATTTCTTAAACTGTTCAGCAACCTTTACAGCGTTTTTGCCCTCGTTGAGAAAGTCCAGTTCAATGGGCAAATTCTATAAAAGGACAAATGTAAGGTTAAATTCAATCAGTTTTAGAAACATTTTCAAAGATCTTTTAAGAATCAACTAATCGCTAGTCAAAAAATGCTGTTGGAAAACTCAATTGCAAATTCACCTTCTTGGATTCCTCGACCAGCCACTGGATCTTGAAGTCGGGAAATATGCGTGCCAGCATCTTAACGCCCAATTCCATGGTCTTCATGTCCACCCGGGAGTTGCCCTTCACATATGGATGCTGCACTTTGACGGCGACAATTTCGCCCGTCTTCAGGCGTGCCTTGTGCACCTGGGCCAATGATGCAGTGCCCAGGGGTTCGCGTTCGAAACTATCGAATATATCCTCGGGATTGCGTTTCAAGTCCTGCCTGATCACCTTGTACAGATCCTCAATGGGATTCTGTGGCGCATCCGAGTGCAGCACCTTCATTGTCTGCACAAACTCCTTGGGCAGCAGATAGTCCAAAGCACCAATATGCTGACCCACCTTGATATACACACCCTTATTCGTGCAGATCAGCGACAGCAGCTTCTCAGCAGCAATCTTGTGCACGCGACTCTTCTCCGCCTTGTATTCGGGTGTCGTCTTGTCCCACTCCTTGTAGTACAACTCGCGCTTGTAGGTCAGCGCCACATCAACGACGGCACAAGCCGCACGCGACAATCGCACAATGCCCAGTGAGTTCAGCTCATAGTCATTCGTGTGCAGACTCAGCCCGGTGCTGATAAGGCCGGTGCCCAGGGCGCCATAGCCTAGAACGCGTCGCAGCATTTATGGCAGGAAATGCAGAGCTGGGAGAACAGCGCAGATTGTCTGCAAAAATTTTACTAATTCAGTTTAATAATTCAGCTTTTTACATTGCCAGCAGTGCTGGCAATGAACCGTGAAGTCAACAAGTTGTCATTTCGCTTTAGTGTCAAAGTGTCGAACTTTAACCCTCAAACTGTTACCAAGAGCTAGTTCAACCGCCAAAGAACCTTTGAACAAAACCAACTGCACAATTTTTTGCAGGAGCTTTGTTTCAAATTCGAGCTTTTTTAAAGACTTTCGTGTAAGCTGAGTTTACCTAATTAATATTAATATTAATATGTCAGCTTTTTAATATTATAAGCTGACTTTCACTCATAGTTAATTAATTATATATTTCCGTTCAACTAATTACAACACCAACACCAAAATCCATTTAATTTAAATTTTGAAATTTGGCAATAGACTTTTTGCAGCCTGACCCGCAAACTGTTGCACCTGCATTAAGTCACATTTACATATTTACCGAGACAAAAACACAGAAAAAACACATGGTAGACTTTCACCATTTGTTGGGCCAACAACGTCAGCAATTGTTTGTCTATTATATAAATGATTAATCGAAGTTAAACTTTCAGCCTTAAACATTTATTGTGCAAGCCGTTTCACTTGCATTATGTGTGCGTGGGTGTTTCACGTGTGTGTGTGTATGTGTGTTTTTGTTAGTGACTTGCTAACACTTACACTAAGTTAATAAAGCAGCTTTAAATTTGTAGCCGCTGGGAACGCCAACTGCGCGCTAACTAACTAACAATCAGCTGTTCAAGGCACATATGCAGCACCCTCTGCGCAGATTAATCGATAAAAATGTGACCAATTTGTTAGTATTAAATCGATAAGTTACAATTCAAATTTACGAACTGAAAAGATAAGATAAGGCATGAAAAGAAATTAAGTTATTTTATCATTTATATCATTTTTGTGATAACATTTAAAACTCGTTTCTATTTTCCTTTTGTCTTCAACACAGCTCGGCAACAAATGGAGATTAGCGTCTCCAACAATAGCACATCGAACACGGGCAATAGCTGTGTCAATGGCAATGGCAACGTTTGTATTCAAGCCGATGAGTTAAACGACATCCGTATATTACCCAAGGGTATGGATTTACCACCCAGTTACGATGACCTTAGTATCAGTAGCAATGTTAAGCAAGAGGACAACATGGGGACCTCCACTCTGACAATAGCCACCAATTTGGAGTGCAGCAATCCGAATCTGGACGCAGCTTTAAATGAGCCGCCACCAGAATATGATCCGAGATTCGTACGCAGTGCAGCTCCACAATCAACCACAATATCCACAACAACTGTTGTTTCGGTTACGCCAAGAATCTAATTTGACAGCACTCATATATATTAAAGTTTATTAAATGAAATGAAAATAAAAAAAAAGCACTTCTAAACTGAACTCTAGCAACGTAGAATATCATCCAACACTGGCCCAAATTTGCCATAGGGATCCTTAGGCAATATAAGTATGTTATCGCACCACGAATATCCTATGACGCGATTCTCGATAATCTTCTTAAATGCTGGATTCTCATGGATCAGATCACGATAATTATCATTTGAGACAACCGCTGCGTTACGCTCGTAGGCCAACTGTAAAATGAACCTGAAATGGTTAATCATATATTATATGATAAATCAGTAAAAAATAAATACGAAATTGACTGTTAACTACCGATCATCGTAACTGGTACTCTGTTGATTGGGCAGATTTTTGCAGGGTGTAAATACAATTTTGTTGTCCTTGTACAATTGATCGAGAATCTCTGGATTCGTTGATTTGTTAAGATTGCGACGAAATAACGGTATAACGGCCTTCACATCATGACCCCTTTTCTGAAAGTACTCCACACAATATTTTATGCCCTCCGACGAGAACACGTTGGAGCAGCCATGGCTGTTAATCAATTCAATTACAAAAATGTGTTACCAAATATGTTGCTATAGTGATGCTCACCCAAAGGCCACATTGCTGCCATCGATGATAATGGAACGCTTATTCGAGATGGGCTCATCCGCTCCGGTCTCCTTGCCAGGATTATATGTGTTGCTATTGTAATCAGCCAGTTTTTTGCGTTCACTTGTCGTGAATAGCTGCGGGTTCATACGCTGCCTGTACATCTTTGGCGGACTTACAGCCATTCCCACATTCTTCATCTCCTCCTGCTTCTGCTTCTGCGTCGCATTATCCCCTAACTTCTTCTGTTCCCACTTTTTGAATTTATTGAGTGGCTTGCTTGGCTTATCGTCCACTGGCAGAGGTATAAAACTCTCTTCAACGATTATCACACTGTCGTCTAGCGAATTCGTCGATTTTTTTTTCTGCGTCAGCTTTTTTTTAGGTATGTTGAGATGCTGACGATCGTCGGTAATTGCACAATCATCTTGATTATCATAGCTATCGTCTAATACAATGCAGATATCATTAGATGCACATAAGGGGGCGGATATTACGGGATAGACAAAGCCACGGCCTGATCTTTTTGACCAAATATCAAATAATTGACGCTCAGGCTTTGTGTCCACCTTAAAATTACTGCAGCTTGGAATGTTATCGTCCTCGTTGCTCGTAGTAGATGGTTTTACTGGCGGAACATCGTTGGTATCGTCGTCGAGGCATATATTTGTTACATCTGGCTCCAAAACAATGCAGTCATCCTCATCATTACTCTCAATCTCCTCGTTAATCTCGCCCTCCTCCATCGTGGTGTTTAGCATGTTAATGGAATCCGCTGTCTGCTGCAGTTGTGCCACATAAACGAAGTTCAGCAGAGAGCACCAGAGATAAATTAAGTGACTTGATTACCTGTTTGTTGCATTTAAACTTTGGTTTTGTCAGCAAAGATTGCCACTGCTGTTGCTTCGTTTCGCTTTGAAACTTCAACTTCCGTTTAAATGGTTTCGATGGCGAAGTGTTCCCGTTAAGCGAATTAAGAGTACGACGCTTGATGGATTTGACCAGCTTTTGTGTGTAGCTGCAATTGTTTTGCCTTGGTTTCTCATTGGTCAAGCGCTTTAGCGGTTTCTACAAGTAAATGCAATGTTGCAAATCAATAAGAAAGAAATTTCTTTGTTATTCCATACCTTAATATGATCATCCTTGAACTTCAGAAAGCTTGTATGTCTTTTCTGCATTTTTGCTTTATTCCTTGGCGATTTACGAGACTGATGTTAAATAAAAAACATACGTGTGTTAATTTCAGTACTCTTCTTTGCGAGACTTTGAAAAGTGTACAATTTGCACCTTTTCATACCTACTGCGTTTCGTTTAGAATTGTTTTCATAGTGGTTCTTTGAGTAAAACTTCAGTTTATGACTTTGATTAAATATACATCGGTTTTATTTCATTTTTGAATTGCAACATTTTTGACAGGCCAGAAAGCTTACGTATATCATATATCATATCGTATATCATGATGTAACAGAATCACATTGTGATTTCATTCAATTTGACTCCAATTTGCATAAGGCTCCAATTTGACGGGGATTAAACAGCAATAGGCAACATATATTTAGTTGGCGCTTCACTTTTAATGCAGCTAGTGAAGTTCCTGAATACACTTAACTTAGATGACAAATTTCATTAGCTAAACAACTTTTAGTATGTCTCAACCACAGGTTTAATTTCCATTAAAAGAAAATAACACATTTATAATCAAATATATAGTTATGAAAGGCAACAGATTATAAAGTATAAAGCAGAATGAACCCTTGGACTAACTACTGTGACACCTGACAACTTTACTCCTTTACTCCTTAAGCTCTTTAATCTCGTTGCTTATGTTGGTCCGCGCCAGCTGCTCGTACTTGTCATGGTACTCGGCTGTTGCATATATGCACGGTATGAGCAGCAGTGTTTCCAACACTCTAATACGCATCGATTTGTAGACCTTATCGTCCAGGTTCGCATACTCGTGCCGCAGGAGCTGAGTGTAGTGCTTATACTCCTCCGGCGGTGCACTGTACGCGAGATTAGATTTTTAAATACACTGCTTTCTTATATATGTACCCTTGCAGAAGAGATTCAAATTGATTTACTACCAATAATAACTCATCTGCAAGGGTATTTCAGCTTCGTATTATTCGTATTGTTATTGATTACATACGCAAGCACAACTAGATCCACATCCTGCAACAAATTGGCCTCGTCATCATGCGACCAGGTGACCTCATTATCAGGCGATTTTCGACCTAGCAGATTACACACCAGCGACTTGGCCTCCTCCTGTTTTACATTCAATAGCCTTGTAGAATGCGTGGGTTAAAAAGCAAAATGCAGTTTGCCTACTCACATCCTCAATGTTGGCATCTCGGCAAAATTCATCGAATACCTCGCAATTCTGTTCCACACAGCTACGATTGCCATCGAAATGATAATACTGAAAGAAGGCAGCAAGTGCAATGCTGGGCGCACAGTCGGACAGATGCGAGTGCTTGCGCTGCATCATCTCCTGCCAGTTGTGATAGGCGCGCGTGGGACTGTCATCGCTCAGATGCTGTTCGATCCGTGCAAACCAGGTGCTTCTCACATCGTCGGGCACATCGTAGTGAGCGCAAACATTTCGCCAGATTTGTTCCATCTTCTTCCTGATTACCTCTTCTTTTTGTTGTTTTTATTTTATTTTATTTTTTTGGTGGGTCTAGTTACACTTTTTTGGCCACTTTTTGGTTTGTCAAATTCACTATGAAATTCACTGGAAGTTATCTGCTGGAACCCACTCGTTTTTCACCATTTTTTTTGTGTTTGGGAGCGCTGGCGCTTGCGCTGTTTGGACTTGCAGGTAGCACCCCCAACAAAATTTCCGCGACGGCCCCACCCCACTTGCCGCGACACATACGAATATGCAACTAGATATAACCAACTATGCAACTAGATATAACCAGCATTTTACTTACATTGGTTTTTCGTGGCACAACAAGAGCAATGTGAACAGAAGTCGCGGGAAGAGCACTTTCTGCATTGGCTTCGCACGCGTTTCCGGCTGGAAGTGCACGCAGCGCTGCTCGGCTCTGTTGTTGCTTGATGATTTTCTTGTGCCGATGTTTGTGTATGTTGGACTTTTTCTTTAGTCTACTTCTGTTTTTCTTGTTTTTCATTCTTCACATTTATTCAGCCACAACAAACAAAAGTTTATATGCAATCTGTACTGAATAAGCAGAAACACGCAACAGATGTTTGTCGTTGCCACCACGTTAAAAAATACCGTCAATCTTTGTTTAGTATTTAAAACATTATGAAGCTTTTTCAAATGTAGCATTTTGTGTTTACATTTTCATTGTCAGGACGACTCCGTATATTTTTGTGTTGTGATGAATACCTTTGGAAGAATTCTTGTTCATCAAAGTGCAAATTTTTTGATAATTACATGCTGTTGCCATTCTGTAATGGGCTGGCAACCCTATGCACTGTGAAATGTCAAATGTACTTGTGAAAGTAATCATTTCCAAATCTTTATTTTACATTGTTTGTCCTCAAAAGTTATTTATTGGAAAAAAGTGTGGATCTACAACTTAGCGATTTTCGCTTTTCAGAACATAAAATCACTTCTCACCAAATTATCCCAAAAACCCACATTTTTTTTACCAAATTGCATTACATTTGACATAGCGTGAGTGAATCGGACCATTTGTTGCCCTTTGTTCCATGTTTCAACGTTTTGCAATGTGAACTTTCAGGTAAATATGGACGTGGAAAAATCTAGCAGCAGCTCGTTTGAAGATCTACCCAGTGCTGATGACACCAAGGACATGCGTGCAGCTCAAGCAGCCATCGACGATTCTGAAACATCCGACACCGACGACGTCCCAGCAGAAGCTGCAAAAATTGACAGCGCTGCAAAGGTGGATGATGAGGATGATGAAAACGAGTGCGACATTTTGGGCAACAAGCAATTATTGAAGCGAATTATCAAAAAGGCACCAGCTAGTGCCAAGCGACCCAATCGCGGCGACTTGGTAACCATAACGTACACCGGAAAATTGGAGAACGGTACCGTTGTGGAAAAGGAGGAGCGCTTCCAGTGTCACGTTGGCGATTTTGAAGTTGTGCAGGGCTTAGATATGGTGCTTCCAATGATGCATGTGGGCGAAGTGGCAGAGATCACCGTTGATCAACGCTTCGGCTATGGCACTGCCGGACTTAAAACAGACAATCCGCCGGAAGTCGTCATACCACCAAATGCTCAGGTAACTACTAAAATATAATCTTTTAGTCATATTCAAAGTGTGGTTTTCGTTTCTTTCTTTTTTGTTTTAGTTAATATACGAATTGGAATTGGTAGATGTTAAGTACGAAGATTTTGCGGATTTGAAGTCATTTGAAGTGTTGCGTAAATATGGGTGTGTTCTTCAAAGCTCCGTATTGAAGTTAAGTAATCATAATCATTGTGATATTTATCAATCGCAGAGCCAGGAAAAAAGAGCGAGCAAATTACTTTTACAAGCGGGTGGAATACAATAATGCCATACATTTGTATAGACGCGCCTTGGACTATTTAGATCATCGGGATGGCGATCCAGATGCGGAGTTTGGCAAAGAGGACCTAGAGGTAAATGTGATAACAAATAATGAAATCACATTTATACGCATATATATTTCTGTATGCACAGCTATCGAACGGTGACCTGCAGTGTCTCTTGGAAGATCGACTGATTGTGTACAACAATTTGGCAATGGCCCAAATAAAAATTGGTGCCTATGACGCCGCACTGCAGTCCGTGGAGCATGTGCTGCGATGCCAGCCGAAAAATCCGAAGGCGTTGTACCGCAAGGGAAGGGTGAGTGCGAGATATTATCAACGTCAAGTCAAAGATTTAGCCATATTTTCCAGGTACTTGAGGGCAAGAATGATACGCAGGGCGCAATCAAGTTGTTGCAGAAAGTAGCCACATTGGAGCCAGACAATCGCACCGTGCAATCAGATCTAGCACGTCTCTTTATTAAGGCACGCCGGGAGGAGCACAATGAAAAGGAGATGTATCAGAAAATGTTGGGTCAGGCTAAGAAAATGGAACAGAAAACCAGCGTCACACAGAAAGCACCATTAGTAGACAACTCAAAGGTATGTACAACTGTAACCTCTCGAGAAATCCTATTTTAATTTTATTAATTCTTTCATAGCTGAAGTTACTTGGCTTTTTAATGGGTACAATATTGATTGGTGTAGCTGGTGTAGCCATTTATCGCTACAAGTATTGAGACGTGAGAATGTAAAATTGTAATCTAAACTACCGAGTACTTTAAGCAATTCAAATGCATTTTAATACATAAAGCGAAATTATTAAAGTTGGAAACGCTTTCATGTAATGATAATTTGAAGATATTTGCTATGCACACTTTCAAGAAAATTAATAGTAATAAATGCAATGGTTTTTGGATAATACTTATAATTTAATTCTTTATTTTAAGCAATCACTTGCGAAATATTCATAGAAATAAAACTATTTTCTCTCAATTGCGAGCCACTCGTTTTATCCTAGATTCTTAGAACATTTTTACACATACATATGTTCTTAGTTATAGAAATAACACAAACGCTGACAACAGCTTCAGCCCTGTTAAACACTCATAGCGCCGTTTGGCCAAATTCAGTATATTTTCTTTGAATTATTTCAACGCGCGTGTTTATTATTTATCATTGCCACTGTGTTCCAGTTAAAACTAAATATAAGGGAATGGCTATAGAGTCAATCATATTCGGTATTTATTGAAAACAATAATTATATAGTGTTGTTTGCTGTAAGTAACAAACGTTAGAATTTATTCCCGCATATCTATAAATAATTATATATAGAAAAATTTCAGGTATCCAATTCTGCTTATATTTGTTCATTAAAATAAAACCAAACATCAGCAAACAATTGTTTTATTATTATCCATAGATTTTTAAGAAAATATGTTAGGAAATAACAGAAACACTAATAGTGCTTCTGCTCTGTTAAACACACTCTAACGCCGTTTGGCCAAATTTAGTGTATTTTCTTTGCTGAATCATTTTCGCTGCGCAGCAATATTAAATTAGCTGCAACCAAGTTTTTGATTTAATCAGTCGACAGTTATTTCACAAGTTATAACGTTATAAAACATCGTGTTTGGTGGACATGCATAAGTCTCTGCTGCTGCTTGCCGTTTGCCTGGCCCTGGCATGGGCCGAACCAAAGTTGTTGCGAGTGCCATTGAAAAAATTCGAATCCGTTCGCCGGCATTTCGCTGATGTTGGCACCGAGCTGCACCGCCTTCACATCCGGCCTGGCAAACCCGGCCTCATCGCACCCGAGCCGCTTTCCAATTATTTGGATGCGCAATACTATGGCCCCATATCCATTGGTTCGCCGCCACAGAACTTTAAGGTAGTATTCGATACTGGCTCTTCTAACTTGTGGGTACCGTCCAAGAAATGTCACCTGACCAACATTGCTTGCCTAATGCACAACAAATACGATGCCACCAAGTCCTCGACTTATGTCAAGAACGGTACCGAATTCGCCATACACTACGGATCGGGCAGTTTGTCCGGTTACTTGTCCACCGACACCGTCAACATTGCCGGGCTGGATATAAAGGGTCACACCTTCGCCGAGGCACTGAGTGAGCCAGGTCTGGTCTTTGTCGCTGCTAAATTCGATGGCATACTTGGATTGGGCTATAGTTCGATATCTGTCGATGGTGTCAAGCCCTCATTTTATGCCATGTACGAACAGGGCTTGATCCCCCTTCCGGTATTTTCGTTCTATCTGAATCGTGATCCCAAGGCCCCAGAGGGTGGCGAAATTATCTTCGGTGGTTCTGATCCTAATCATTACACTGGAGACTTTACGTATTTGCCGGTCACGCGCAAGGGCTATTGGCAGATCAAAATGGACTCGGCTCAGCTAAACGATATTGAGTTGTGCAAGGGCGGTTGCCAGGTGATTGCCGATACGGGCACCTCGCTGATTGCAGCCCCAGCTGCCGAGGCAACCTCCATAAATCAGGCCATCGGTGGCACTCCCATTGTGGGTGGACAGGTAAGCAGTCAAAGTATACATATACATATATAAATATATTTATAATATATATAACGGCTCTTTCAGTATATCGTATCGTGTGATCTCATCCCGAATTTGCCAGTGATTAAGTTCGTGTTTAATGGTAAAACATTTGAGCTGGAGGGCAAGGATTACATTTTGCGCGTAGCTCAAATGGGCAAAACCATATGTCTGTCCGGTTTCATGGGCATGGACATACCACCACCAAATGGACCCCTTTGGATTCTCGGCGATGTCTTCATTGGAAAGTACTACACCGAATTCGATATGGGCAACGATCGCGTTGGCTTCGCCAATGCCAAGTAGAGCGTTAGCTTAAACCAAGCAAAATTATATTATTTAGATATTATATTCCTATAATCTGAACAATTTAAAAAAAAAAGATGGGAGAATTAAGCAAATCGAGAGACTTTTTCTGCAATTGCGAATAAAATGAAAGCATTATTAATATATAGACTGTAGAATTGTATTGTATTAAATTGGCCTTTGTTTTGACGGTTGCCTTTGTTATTGTTATTATTTGTCATCCATTGGACCTTTGCTTATCAAGTAGCCAATTATTCTTTACTTTCGCCACATTGATAAGGACGGCTTCACCCAGCTTTGTTTACGAGACACTGGAATATATATGTGTGTGCGTGTGGCCGATTCTACATATACAACCACTGATGAATGCATCTACGTATATATATATATCTATATATATAATTGAGGGGTTTTTGCTATAATCATATGTATGTGTGGAATACATTATTTATAATGAACTTTTTGCTGATTGTGAAAACGCTTGTAGCAGTGCTGTATATATATATAATCATACAAACACTATCCTACAAAAAAATTGTTCTGTCAAGATGAAACTTTAACTGGCGTAATTTATCAGCAGAGATTTATTTCTATCGAAGTCCTTGGAAATAATGCAATAAATCTATATAATTCTTATGCTGCCTACTGTATGTATTTACCTTGCGTGCAACCGGCTATAATTATCCATATAAGTTTATTCAAGTCCAAACCTTAAGCATTATATTGCATCAATTTATTTAAATTAATTAATTCAAAGGAGAAGTGTGAGTTTTGATTATGATGCTTGATTAATTGTGATTAGCTGGGCTGAAAGTCAAATCAAAACAATCTGTGTGTAGGCCACTGGGTTAGCTCGATGACTTCCGCGGGTGGTGTGGTTTCTGGTCTGATAGACGTCAGCAACTGGAGCTGATACGAATTGGATCGTCTTGGATTTGTTGACCATAGCGCGCTTTTGGGCGCCATGCTTAAATAAATGACGTATCCAGCATACATATTTATCAGTTGAACTAAGCAATAGTCAAGTGAACAACTTGCACTTTGTACTGCTCTACAGCGCAGCACGAGTTCTAAATTAATCAGAGTGAAGTACTGATTCACGTTGCCTAGAGCTGGAATAACAATAACAATGGAATATGAACTGAGCCACACAAATGTATGTAGATAAGACAACATTTAATACTAAAAAGAACGCTAATAGAATAGACACAAAATAAGTAGAGCTAGATTTATAATTTAAGGTCGAAAAATATTGTTAGTTTTATAATTTCCGATTTATATCGCCCATATCGACAGCTGGAGTCGTCGCTGTTGTCGATGTTGTCGATGTTACGCCTTGTCCAACATTTGGTTGTTGCTTTATTTCGAGCATTTCCGCTGCTGATTTCAAATTGGGCAGCTCGTGCTCCTCATCGGATTCGGTGGATTCGCGTATGAGCTGCAACGGCGACAATCCTGCTGGATTTAGATGACCAACTTTGTACATATCACAGGTCTCGTTGACGTAGCGATTGAATACGTCCGGCTTGTCGGCATACACATGATGACCGGCTCCGGTGACAACTTTAATGTCCACCATATTGGTGCCCCGTTGCGATTTGATTTTCTCACCCGACGACGAGTCGATCCAGCTGCGTGAACCATAGATGAATGTGATGGGTATATCGCTACGCACATCCTTGATGCGATTGATCATGGGATGCTTGGCCCAACCGAACGATTGCATCATGCTGTGGAACGCTGATTCGCCGCTCGGTGTTTGAGCATTGCACTGATGTATGTACTGAGGCAGCAAATTGATGTCTTCCTCAATGGTATTTTGGAACTTGCGCATTATATCCGGTCGCGTTTTCTGAACCACCCACTGGCCAAATGGGCCAGCGGCACGCAGGGCCCACAACGGATTCAGGGGCGTCAAAATGCGTGCAATGGCGCGCACCACCAACGGTATCTGTTTGACACTTTGTGAATCGGTGGGTTTCTCGGGAAAGCCCCAAGGATCAGCCAGAATCAGATGGCGTACACGTTCCGGATGGCTCAAGGCATAGCTGGAAGCAATGAAGCCGCCCATGGAGTGGCCCAAAAGAATCATATCATTGATGTTCATTTCGCGACGCCATTCCTCGACAGATTTAACAAACTGCTTCTCGCACACCAGCGCATCCTTGCCAAACTGTGGCCGCGAGCTCCGGCCAAAGCCGAGCACATCCATTGCATATACCGGACGATCTTTGGCAAACGAATCGAGATTCATCACCCAGAGTGCGACGCCGGCGCCCAACCCGTGCAACATCACCAGCGGCACCTCCTTGGAATCTGTGTTCATGCTGACCGTCCATATTTTGTCAGCCTCGCCCACAGCTGGTCCAATATCCACGAAGTAGCCACGGTAAGGCTGCTTCAGATACGATAGAATCTTCTTCTCAACGGCGCGCAGCATTATTGGTGATGTCGACGTCCAGTTACAAAACCATTGCCATAAAAAGAATCCGTTATTTTTCGGAACCTGTAAGCGAATATGTGGAAAATAAACAACAATTTCACAATTATTTATTAAGACATGTTTCCAAACACATTAATTTTGCATTAATCTCAATTATCTTTTTGACAATTTTGAGAAAACATAAAACTAAAGGAAATATTGTTAAAAAAAAAAGAGAATATCGCGTTATAGAAGGGTGTGTGAGAAATTCCGATCTGCTGCTGCTGCCACAAATCCGGAAGTGGCGCGAAATGGGTTTGGATTACCTAACGGGCGCAGCGATCGCGTCCACATTGAAACTGCGCAATTAACTACAATTCATATCGCATTTTAGTGTTGGCACTTTGCGGTTGCTAGGCGACAAAATAATGCCTAATTTCATTTTTTTATTTTGTGGAAAAATCAATGTTGGTCATTGACTGCGACTAGATCCTTGAGCGTCCTTAATTTGACTTACCTCTATATCCATAGCCGAATCTTCGGCGAGAGCATCTGCCACGCCTGTAGCGTTGTTTGGCAATGACAGCGTTCCACTCATTTAATTTCTCTTTTTTTCTTTGTTTTTGTTGTTTAGTTTTGACCGCTTGCCAGGAGAGCGAGAATTTGGAATTTCTAACAAACTAGCGTTAAAGCATTTACGCGATTCTCGTTAGTCGAGCAAAAGCCAAAGATATATATACCCCTTTCGTTAAGTGCTGAGTTGCGATGACTATGAATTTTTCGACCTAAGCTTGCCAGCTGATATCATGTGCGCCCGCCGCCTCTCATTTACAAACTTTTCTAATGGTGAAATTCAATATTGTTGTCATTTATTTATATTTGATCACCAAGGGAAACTAGTGCAACAGCTGTTAGCCCACCCGCAACCCTGACAGATGTTTTATGTGTGGGATTTGGTATTAATGTGAGCGGCAAAACGCAGTCATACTTAAAAACTACCAACACTGGTCGGCAGTAATCATATTTGAATAGTCGCGGTTAAACTACATTTGTTATTTACTTTATGTGTATCGATATTTATGATGTGGGAGCTTTTTGAGTGTTGTCATTTGAATAGATGATTATGTTAGTATCATAATCAAAAAAGTCCTGATCTTTGGTATTTTGTTGGTATATCTTTTGTAGTATATTAATACATTGTGAACGACAGGCCGCAGGGGACTTTTGCACCTAGCACGCGATATGGATGGAATTAATAAATACAACGAATTTGTGACGCTGCACAAGCCCCAATTGGAATCATCGGCGGTGCCGCTGCATCTGTGGCCGGCCCTATATCGCAAGCTGACCACGGATAACTTTGATGCCGGCGAGGCATTGAATCTGATGATCATCGATTACGATGAGGACGAGTGCTTCGATGCCAATGATGACGACAATACCAAGCCGGAGCTTGCTCTGACAGTGGCACGCGAACAGGTCATCAAGGCAAACGATCCTCAGGCCATATATTTGATAGATCATGCTTGGACGTTTCGACTGAATAGTGCGCGCCAACAACTGGAACAATACCCACAGCTGGCGGATCGTTTGTCGGGCATCACTGGCGTGGATTCGAAGCATGAGCAGCGCATTGAGAAAATATTACGACGTCTGTGGCGCTATTGCCATGCGTATTCCATTGCCAGCGAGGGATTGAGCGATGAGGAGCGCATGCCCATTTGGTATGTCATGGATGAGGTTGGCTGCGCGGTCAATCACTCGGATGAGCCCAGTTTCCGTTTGGTGCCACTGCTCTACTTGAACACACACACCACCTACAGCTTGCTGTTTCCCATTAGGGATTGTGAGCAGGGTGATCTGGTGACTCACGACTTTGCCGAGTATGTGTCGAAGGAAGCGCAACAGCGCTCGGCTCTCCTACTGCCCTGGATCGATAGTGATTTGAGTGGCGAAAGCTTTTTGCAGGTGGAGCCTGGTGCCGATTACTTTGCCAGTGGACACATACCGGAAACGTATCCAGAGCATGTTGACTCGGCAGCTGTCATCGCCACTTCGATGCGCTGTGATCCCCTCAAGGTGTATGCCCAGTATGATGTGCTGCGCGAGCATCTCACAGCTCCCGAATTTGTGTTGGTTGATAGCGCCGAGGATGCGGATGTCCTCTGGCTCACCTGCCACTATAAGAACTTCAGAGAGCTTTCGCGTGATTCACCGAACAAGTTTATCAATCAATTTCCCTTCGAGTATGTGATCACCATCAAGGATCTGCTGAGCATTGTGGGACGTCGTGCGGCAAAGGAGCATCACAATGCTGAGACGCTGGACACGTATCCGGCGTGGTTGCCCACCACCTATAATCTGAGCACGGAACTGCGGGAATTTGTCGCCTACTATCAACAGCGGGCGGCCAAGCAATTGGACAATCATTGGATTGTCAAACCCTGGAACTTGGCACGTGGGCTGGACACGCACATCACGGACAACATCAAGCAGATTGTCCGTCTTCCCGCAACGGGTCCCAAAATCGCACAAAAGTACATCGATCGTCCGGTGCTCTTCCAACGCGACGAGTTGAACGGTGCCCGGGTCAAGTTTGATGTGCGTTATGTGATACTGCTGAAGCGAGTGAAGCCACTGGAGGCGTATGTGCATCGAAAGTTTTTCCTACGCTTTGCCAATCGACCCTTTGCGCTGGACACGTTCGATGACTACGAGAAGCATTATACGGTGATGAATTACCAGCAAGAGGCGCAACTGCATCATGTGCAATGCGATGACTTTATGGAAATGTGGCGCCAGCAGTATCCAAAACACGACTGGGCCCTGTTGGAGCAACAGATCTGCGGCATGCTGCACGAGGTGCTCGCGTGTGCCAGTCAAGCGCCGCCGCCCTGCGGCTTAGCACCTTGTGCTCAGTCCCGTGCCCTCTACGCCGCTGACATTATGCTGGGCTGGACGGGCAAGGGAGATGAGGAGCGCACGGTGCATCCGCAACTGCTGGAGATCAACTGGACGCCGGACTGCAAGCGTGCCTGCGACTACTATCCCGACTTCTTTAATGATATCTTCAAGCTGCTCTTCCTCGATGAGCCAAACAACGAGACTTTCCGCCTGCTGACTGCCAATGGTCAATAATCAGTGCCATATGGACGATGAAAGTATCATCTCAATGGAAAACCCTTCATTAACTTATAATAAACTATTGAAGCGCATTAATATATGTTTTTAAGCATATAAATGTTACCAATGTTTTTGTTTTTTGAATTTATAAATAATTAAACATTTTTAGCATTTACTTAACAATTAGGAAGTGTATTTTATTTGTTGATAGTATCTTAGTCATTTGTAAACTACATGTACAACTTAATTAGCGCGCATTTGTACAATATACAAAAAGTATACTCGTAATCGTATCTTCTATATGTAGTTGGGAACTGATCATGTACAGGCATATGCTCTTAACTAGGTGCTCTGCTCTATGTGTGTGAGTCAGTGAGTGTGTGTGTGTTTTTTGAGTGTTGATTGTTCTTAATAACGTTAGATATCAATACTCTCAATATAGCTGCTTGATAGCTGTTTAATTTTCATTGGATGTGTGTGGTGTGTGTGTGTGTGAATAGGTGTTTTGGGGGGTGGTGTAGGTGTAAAAAGTGAGCTTAGGTGTAATGTAAAAATGTGTTGTTGTGGTTTTTACCAATTCTTAATTGTAATGGCACTTGAAATGAAAAACAAAAAGGGTTTTTTAAAACTCTCTCTGGGAGCAGCATCCAGATGGGCAGGTTGATGATAATAACTTATTTAGATGATACTTCTAGTCAAGATCGATTTACATTTAAGGCAATTTCGAAGGCACAAAACTAAATCTCGATTAATGCAGACGATGTACAGACTAATGAAATATGAAAAATATATAAAAATAACTTCAATAATATGTATGTATGTGTATGTATGATGAAACTTAGCTGCTAGCAAAATGAACTCAACTAATGTCGCTTAGACTAACTAATAGTAAACTTAAATCAACTACCTAAAAGCTACTAAACGCAAACCTCATCAAAGTCTAAACGTATCTTCTCGTCAACGGAAGCTAACTTATGTATAGTCTTTTTGATGCGCAGCGCTGGCAAACGAACATTGGGGTTCTGATGCCAGCACTCCCTCATTAGCTTCGACATGCCGGCAAGGAGCTGTTGGAGAGAAAGAATGGTTAAGGATTTAGGATTTATGATTAGGTATATGCAGTGCAAATGTACTTACCGAATCTGAGCTCCAGCGATTGGGTATGGATGGTCGATAGTTGTCAATGCAGACCACTTTGCGCATATCCTCGAAGCTGGGATCCATTGGCACCACATCGTAGTAGGGCACCTTGTACTCCTCGGCAATGCCGCACGAAATGGTGCGGCGACACACCTCCCACAGCACCAGGCCAAAGGCGTAGATATCAGTTCGACGCAGTGCCTCAAAGCATTCCATGTCAATGCTAGAATTACCAAAGAGTCAGTAGCAGTTACAAATTGTTGCCTCATTGTAAATAAATAAGAATACCTTTCATCGAGGACCTCAGGTGCCATATAACGCTTGGTACCCACTTTGGGATTATGGCCCAAATCCAGTTGTCCCGTGACATGCGAGTGTGTAACGGCCAAACCAAAATCAGCTATGACACAAGTGCCATTCGCTGTGACCAGTATGTTCTTTGACTTCAAATCCCGATGCGCCATAGCGGGCTTGCCCTCGGTACCAAAGATCTCGGTGTGCAGATGCACCAGCCCATTGGCAATTGACAGACAGATCCAGATCATATCGTTGTGGCTAAGTGCATTCCGATTGAGATGATCAAACAGCGAACCCTGCGGGTAGTAGTGGGTCATTAGCCACAGCTGCGTGCACGAGTTGCGGGACGTCATATCGGAGCCAATGAAGCCAAGTATGTTCTCGTGACGTAGCAGCACGGTGCTGAAAATTGAGACAGAACCAAAATAGATAAGGATTTCTGGTTGACAAGTACGACCATAGCTATCCTCTATATAATGAATTATGAAAAGTCAATTACAACGTATAACTCTATTACCGACCGACAGAATCCAGATTAATAATGTATAGTTATATATAAAGATAACTCCTTCTGTCTTTCACAAATTTCTTACACTGAATTGATAGATAATCTGGAGTATCTCAAGTTGAACCCAATGCTTGCCTGTAGATTTCCGTTTCACGCTTCCAGGACTCCTCGTCACGGCTGAAGAATATTTTGACGGCAATGCTCTCACCATGCCAATGGCCGCGCCACACTTCGCCGTATTTGCCACGGCCAATGCACTCGATGAGCGTCACTTGTTTGGCCAGGGTACGTTGCACGAGCAGCGGCAAACCGCTGCCGGAACCCGAAGTCACCGAATGCTGCAGATACTCGCGCAAAGTGCTGTCGCCGGCGCTGGTGCCGCGCAGCAGTTCATCGTTAACCAAATATGATTCGGGATCCTGTTTGATGCGTGTTGCCGCCAATCGTTTGCGATGGCTCCGCCGCATAAAATAAACAGCCACCGCGCCCATAACCATAATTATCAGAAAAGGACCCAGGATGGCGGCAGTCATTTTGCTTATGTTGCTGCTGTCGGCGGTGATCACAGTGGCCAAATCACTGCTGACAAATGGTGGCAGCTCGGGGAATTCGCCGTCATTGCAAAAATCGCTGGCACAGCACACAACATTAACGAATTTCGCCGTGTTCCGCTTCGAGGGCCCATTCAACTTATTGCGCACATTCTGATTGCAAATTAAGGGCAACTGATCCGGCGCCGTGGTGCAGCCACGAGAGACTTTCTCCTCACCGTCGGCATCACGTGTTCGAGATTTCCAGCACTGTAAATACGAAAAGAATTCAAATTTTATTCAAAAATAATAATTAAATCGATTTACACCACTCACCTGTACGGCATTCTGGCATGTGTGGGCGTGCTCATTGGGATTGAGACAGGGCGGCTCACAGGCGTAACACTTTAATCTGTACATGATGCAAAAATCATAGATTAAAATAAATAATAAATGCAAAAACACAAAATATGTGTGATTCATGAGAAAAGGCGGGCAAATGCTTGAAAGTTTTACCTTCTTTTCATGCGTCGCTTACTCTTAACATGTCTCCTTTTATTATTTAGAGTGCAGCATTTGAATGAGTGGGGAATATTAAAATGGGTGGTTAGAGGAGTTCTTAGGCAATAGCGATAAGACGGATTCAATTCAAATTTCCAGTTTAAAAACTATATCGCATGGCTCTAATTTAATGAAGTTTATTGCACTGGCTTTTTTTTGTTTGAGTAATTACCTGGGATGCGTTAGCAAAGAGTTTTGTGGTATTGCTGGAAATTCCTTGCCATTGATGTGTGGTGGCAACTCCATGTCCATATCCTGTTGCTCGTCTAGCAAAAGTCCACTAATTTCCGCTGCAAGAACAAGAGATAAATAATAGTAGCACACACACGCAAAAAAGGCTAGAAATACTCCACACACACTCACGACACACACACTTTTGTGTATACACAAATGATACACATATGTGTGTGTGTGGGGGGATTAAATGCATTTTATGCTACGTTCACCCACAATCAGCATTCTTTCAAATTTATATAATACATATTTTTGGGTTTGCGTATTATTTGCATGCTATTTAAGCCACGGGAGGGCTGTTTTGACACATATTTGGCATTATACAAGGCGCAATTGGTCAGTAGAGTAGCATATGAAAACAAATTGTGGCCCAAAACACACACACACACAAACAAACAAATCAGCAGCAGCAGCGTAAGCGTCATTTTTTCCAGCTCATTTTGCCGCTATTGAGGCAGCACAACTGTGCATGAAAAACGGCCGCATTTAATGCACATGCATTGTTTGGCATTTGGGAACAGAATTTAACACACCTTTTGCATTTTTATATAAAAAAAATGACAACAGAAACACCAAAAATAAATTTGACTCCATTGTCATTGTTTTTTACCCAACACTAAAATAAGTTGCATTACCCAACACTAACAGTTAGACATAGAGATGTGGGCACCCCGTTATTTTAACATATGCTGTAATGTTAACTCAAGTGATTAGTGTGCCGCCGTTAACATTTGAGCACAAATACCAAATTCTATTGGAGTTTACTATTTAAGGCTCTTATCGTCACAGCACGTAGGTCACACTGAGCCGGTTCTCATCTTACTTCGCCTGGAAAAAATTAAACAGCTGAAAAACTTACAGAAATTCTGAATTAAACTTCAACAGCACAGCAATTAAAAAGATATATATTCAAATTTAATAGCGTTCTTTGCGCACAACATTTATGGACACGTATGTATATAAATATTTATATAAATATATTAATTTCTTATTATAGGTAAGTAAGCTGTGTGTGTATGTGTTGCATTGTGTGTGTGTGAAGACTTGAAGAAAATGCATTCTCGAGTCTAGTTCTATTCTCTCTGCAATTGTCATTCTGTAAAACCTGAATGGTCATTGACTTTTCTCATCTTGCTTAAGTTCAGGCAGATTGTCTACTTCATTTAAAATGGGTAATTGTCTATATAAATCCTGTCTGCTCTAAGTTCATTCGGACCGGTTCCACAATGTGGGCCACACTCAAATGCAGCAATGAGAAAATCCAGCAATTTTTCCATACTTCATATCAATATTGATCAAACTACACAATTGATATTGATTGATTGAAGACATTGCACATACACGTATGCTCTGCCTCTCTCCCTCTCCTTGGTCACGTAACTGTAATCATTTCCCCCTATTTTTTTTCGTACGCTTACACACTAACGCACGTAAACATTTGTTGGTTGTGTTGTGTCGACTTATCTTAGCTCTGCATACATATTTTGTTTTGATATATTATACACAACACATACACACATATACATTACATTATGCATATAGAACTAAACGCTAAACGACAAACAACGACAACAGCAAACGCAAACAATTGAGGGCAAGTGGTTGGTTAGTTGCCTCTGTTGCCCCTGGTTATCTAGCTAGCACCTCCCACCGACTCTCCGACTCACACTTTTCCAACACTTTAGCATATGCGGCCTCTTCTGTATTTGCCGGCGTTTCTTGCGCTCATTCGTTAAAATTCGCTTGAGACGCAGACATCAACGGCACGCAAGCACAGTCGCGAAGCAACGGCCACAACAAAACGGAAAACTACGCAGTACGTTTTTTTTACTTTGGCATGTGCTCAATAATAAGACGAATGGTTCCACTGCGTGTTCTTTTCTATTCTGTCTGCTCCTCATCAATTATGTTACATAAGCTACACACTTTTATGTAATATTAAATTTTACAGTTGATTAGCAAAATAAAGCAATTAACGCATTGCAACCGGCAAATTGTGCGGAAAAGAGAGAGAGACAGAGAGCACGAAAGAGCGCATTGACTGTCGTCATACATATGCATATACATGCATGAATGTGTGTATGTGTGCCGGTGGATAAGGGGGTGGGGGAAAGTCCTTATTGGTGTTATTTGCTAACCTACGACAATTGGGCGATAAGCGACTGCTCGATTGTTTGCATGCTTGTGTGTGTGTTATACGTCAGAACAGGGAATTTCAGTTTTCTTGCATCAGCTATAATAATTTAGCTATCAATTCTCCGTTTTTTGTATTTACAGAAACCACTAGAAGATCATAATCCACAACATCAACAACAAAACCAAACAGAACTTAATCACATTTCAAAACGGCTACGAGTTTCTTAATAACTGTCAAATTATTTGATAAAAAAAAGAAAAAGTGTAACAAATATAAAAAAAAGCAAGAGTGATACAGTGATAGTGTAAGTAATAGTGAGTGCAAGCATTCTGAGCATTTGAAGCAATGTCAGCCGCTTCCACACGCAATAAACACTCAAAGATCCACGGCAATGAAAAGGTGGACATAACCAAGGACGAGTTCGAACGCATGCGTCTTGCCTTGAAAGACGAAGAGTTTCGTAAATTGTTCTTCGATTACTGCGAGGAAATCCAAGATCCCGAAAATCGTAAAATCTACGAACAGGAGATAACCCAACTGGAAAAGGAGCGTGGCGTTGAAGTCACATTTATACATCCCAAACCCGGTTTTGTGGTTAAATCGGCCATCGATGGCGAAATAAAGTGCTTCATCAATATTTGCGGCTCACCGGTTGTAGAGCGGCCCAACAATGAGGTTGCCATCAATTCGGAAACGGGCGAAAGGGGCCTCACCTGGTCCATACCGATGGCCCAGACACCGCCTCGCGACGATATAGATGCGAACAAGAAGCTTTGCAAGGTCTTCGATGCCGTCTTCCATCCGAACGCCTTGCATCTCGCTACGCGTAACTCGCAGTTCCGCAAATGTCTGATAGACACCGCATTGGATGGCGTGGAACGCGAAAATAATGTCAATTTGGATCGTGCCAATCTCAAGTATCCCAAACTCGATTACAAGGGCGAACCGCATGCCACTGTGATACGCAAGCTGGCCAAGAATGCTACGGACGAGGAGCGTGAACCGCATCCCCTGGAGCACACGTACCCCAAGAAACCGGAGGCAAATTCAGACAAGCCCAAAGTGCTGCCCATGAAGAAGAATGTGGCGCCTAAGCCAACGTTTACGGTGCCCAAGTACAGCATCAAGCACAGCCACGATATCGATATGGCCCAGTACACGGATGAGCTGGACGCCAAGCTCCAGGTGACTATTCCACGTGCACTCATCGTCGAAATCGAATTGCCGCTACTCAGCTCGACAGCAGACTGTCAACTGGATGTGACGGAGAAGTCTGTCTATCTGCTCAGTGAGCGTTCGGGAGCCAAATATCGTCTCAAGTTGGATCTGCCCTACACCGTAGATGACAAGTCGGGCAATGCCCGGTTCGATACCGAGCACAGGCGTCTGTGCATCGCGCTGCCAGTGGTGCGTTCGTCGGCTTGCGAGCAGCGACAAATGCACGACAATGTGCGCATCCTTAAGCGCGAGGATAGCGGCGTGGAGCTCAACTCCAACAGCGAATCGCCTACCGAAGAGGAGGAAGCCGACAGCGAAGCTATCGTTGAGCTGACAACGCAGAAGTCAACTGATAATTCCGATTCATGTAAGTAATAGCTGAGGGTAATCACTAACTGTATGATCCCAAATAGACCAGTTTCTTGATATGGTTCGTGCTCACTTGTTTTTCTCTCTCTTGTCCATTAGTCCCCCCGTTCCAGTCGTTCCTAAAGAAAGATCTGCATTATCAGATGCCCAATTTTGACTGCAATATTGTGGAAAATGTGATGGCGTTTGTGCTGTACGTGACCAATGTGCAGCCGGATTCGATGCAGACTGTGATAATGGAGGCACGCAGTGTGCATCTGCAGTTCGCCTCCATGGGCAGTGGTTATTATCCCACCAACTATGCGTTCCTAGTTCAACTGCCCGATGCAGCTGATCCCAAGCTGCACATCGATTACGTCGAGGCGGATGCCTCCGATCATAATGTCGTCCTCAGACTGTTTATGAGCGAATCCTGCAAGACACTGTCTAGCTATCTGGCCGGGCCCGATGGCAGTGATCTCACTGAGTATCCTAAAGGTGCTTTGTGCAAAAGCAAAACTAATATTGAGAATGAGGACTGCGACTTGGAGTCGGACAAATCACTGCGCGTTAGCATGTATCGCAATGAGCTAGACGACTCATTCGAAATAACTATTATTCCACAAGATATCAGCGAGCAAGTGCATCAAGAGAAACAGCAAGAACAACAGCAAGAGGAGGAGGAAGAAGAGGAGGAACATCAACAGCAGCAGCAGCACAAAAAGGGAAACAAGAAGCAGCGCAAGCGCAACAAGAAGCAACGCTCGCTGTCTGAATCCGCATGTGAGGATCTCAAGGCGGAACAAAAAGAGCAATACCAGGAACAGCAGCAGCAGCAAGAGAAACTACCTGAGAACTCATCGCCAGAGCATCTCAATGCTGCTATCTCGGAGCCGATGGCAATGCTGAAGCTGCCACAGCGCAAGCAGCGTAGCTACTCGGAGTGCAACGACAGCAGCAGCGTTCAACGTGGCATATTGAAGCGTTTCAGTCGCTACGGACCGCGTCCCTCCATTTCCGAGAGCAGCTCCTCGATCGATGACTGCTCCTCTTCGTATTCATGTTCTGTGGATGCGGCTAGCATCGGATTCTCCAAATCATTTGGCGACATACCCGAAGAGCGGGTTGTCGCTGATGCAGAGCTATCGGAGAGCTGCAAGAAGTCTGTTAGATTTAATGATCACATCATGAAAAAGATGTTCAGGTGCGACTAAGAATAGATCGGAAATCTCAATTGTCAGTCTAATTAAATTCTCGCATCTCTACTTTAAGACTCGACTCGAGCATACTGGGCCAGCGGAAGAAGAATCAGAAGCGTCGCGATTGCAAACTGCGCGCTCAACAGCGCCGCGTCAGCGAAGGCGACTCGGCCGACTACGAGGAGGTGGCGTCCGCCTCCAACGGGCAGCAGACTGTCAACAAGGTGAATTTATGACTTGAGATGTTTTCCTGAACTCTCGCCCATTAGTTTGTGTTAATTCGCTAAATGGAGCTAATTTAATTTTTAGACGCAAATATTGATTATTAAGTAGAGTGTTAAATGCCAATTTATCTTTGTATAGAAATTGTGTTAGAATTTATTGTATGTAGCCCAGGTGGATCAGTGCGAATTAGTTATAAACTAAAGTAAATAACTAACTACTTTATTGTGTCATGTCGCGCGGTGCTATTGCGATTTAAGTTCGTTTAGCGGAAAATTACGTTCTTTGAAGGTTAACCAGGCAAGTGAAAACAATTGTTTTAATTCTGGGGTTTTATTGCAATTTGTGTGAAATATATGCAAATCAACTTGTAATAGAGTGATCAACTTTTTGACTTACCCCACATATGTTTGTAGTAGTTGCTTGAAATAAAATGAGATAGGCTATATACTATATATATATAAATATTATATGTAAGTTTCCTCACAATTTCTAATTAACTCATTCTGGTTACTCTCTCCACACAGACCGCTGCCAATTCACAGTATTTCAAGCAGCCGCAAAACATCAATCGTAATTATAGCAAGAATAACAAGAACCAGCCGTTGCACGATAGTGGTGTGGAGTTGAACAACAACAACAACAATAATCACAACAACGAAGAGGATAATAATAAGCGCAATGAGGCTGACGCTAAAAATGCCCTGATCTTCGAAATGGATGACGATGATGAGGACATATAAGAGTCGTAGCACCAACAAGTATAGTGGACATCTACTGCTCTCCTGCAGGTTGTCAAAGAGTTTTTGGAAACCATTATTGTACTGATCTATTTTATTTTTTGAACAAATGTTTTTAATTTTAATCGGAAAAAATGTTGTTTATTAGCAGCAAACATGAGCTCAATTTAATAGCCATATACAAATGCAAATTGTTTAGATACATGCATAATATATAGTAATTAATGATAAATCAGGGCAAAGCACCATCAAAATCAAAAACTAAAAACTCTACTTATGTACATGGTTATGTAAACATACGTACATCTAATTGTTATTTTTTGGTTAAACACATTTAAGAATCGTTAAATTTCAACGTTTGTCGTTTACTAATTTAGTTTTAAATTTGCATTACATTTGAATATTAAATACACACATGCAAAACATACAAAACTATATATTTAATGCGAAACAGACTCTCTCATCATTAAATTGATTTAAACAATTCCAAACTACAAATGTCAACTAACAACAAAAAAACATCAATATCAATAGTTAACAATGTATGTAATCACACATAAAACAAACATAATGCATACTTAGTATGTAAGCTATTTACACATTGAACTGGCTGCCGACAATGAATGTACGAGTAGTATTTTATCTTTTTTTAGAAAGCCAAAAGTTAAATATACTATATATATACAGATATAGATATACTGATTTACAGGTAATCTCAGAAACGCTCCTCGAGCTGTTTGCGTATGTGGGGCATTTGCTGCAGGTCCCGCCGCTTTACCTCCAGCACGTACAGCACCGGGCAATCCAAGGAGCCGCATTGCAGATCGCCCAGCCGGCCACAGCAGGCCTGGCATATCTGCTGGGTCAGCCGATAGCCTCGTTCCAGCTGTGCCAATTTGGCCTGCAGGGTCACCACACATTTGCTGGCATTGCGGGCACAATCCGTGCAGATGCCCGCCTTGGTCTGGCGGCCACAGTCAATGATGCAATTGGTCGTAGAGAAATATTGCGAGATGGTCGACTTGGCGCTGCCACGATTCATTAGCTCGCCAGCTGTCGACAGTGCCGGTGTCATCAGCAGCTTGCGCGGCAAATTGCTAAACCTGGCGACAGTCCAAAGGGATTAAAGATCTGCCTGCTTATCTAGCTAAGCCAGCTGCTTACCAATCATTCACATCGGCGCCAATGAGTAGCAGGCAGCGATTCAGGGGCGGTATAATGGCCTTGGTTATGTAGTAAATGGCATTCACCTTGTAGCCCTCGTTGCCCAAAAGCTCGTGGGGACTGCGCACCAGACGGATCAGCTGCATTCCAGGCGGCCCATTTACTATGCAAAAGGGTACACGCTCGCCGCGACGCGGCACACGTCTCGGATCCTTTTGCATCCATTTGCTATGGAATGATGCCATTTTTTAATTTGAATAAAAGTCACCCAACTTGTTTCTGGACTCACCGCGTCATCTCAAGTGCCGGCACACAGGCGGTGGGCTTGTAGCCGTTGAGGCCACGAAACTCCTTGGCGAATATCAGATCCTGCAGATTGGCGCGTCCGGAGAGCAGCTTGGTGAATTGCCTGCACACATACTGCTTGATCTGGCTAACGTCGGCCGTTTCGAAGAGCAGCCGCAGCACCTTCTCGAGCATTTTGGCCACCGCCGGGCAGCCGTCGCGTCGCACCGTCTCAATGCCCTTGGCCTCGTAGACGGGCTGCTGCTGGTCGGCCGTCTCGTACATGTAGCCGACGTAGCGCTTCTTGGTCTGCAGCATGCACGGCTGATACACCTTCTCCAGCTTCAGTTTGACCGGATGCGGATTCAGGTCGGTGACAGCCTGTACGATTTCCTCGCCAATGCGAAAGGCCTCCGCACGATTGCGACCCGGCACCAGGACAAACATGGAGTCCGTGTCGCCATAGACGACGCGCACCTTCCACTTCTCGTTGCGCTCCACCAGTTTAATGGCGCGCTCCAGCGTTTCCCGGCCCTTTGACACCACCGAGTCGCCCACCTCGACGGCGGGCATGCGACCACTGAAATTGGCCGCCGTATAGCCATAAGTTACGTTCGCCATCAGCTTGAGGCCCAGTTGGCGCGAGTGCAGCACACGCTGCAGTGCCGAGTTGTCCTGATGCAGCTTCATCGACTGCTTCACCATTTGTCGCGTGTCCAGGATCTCGGTCAGCATGCGCGGCAAAATGCCCTCGCGCACCTCTCGCTTAACGAAGACAACACCGCATGGGGACACCGTCACCAGATTACGTTCCAGCAGCTGTTGGAGCAATTGGCGTGAGACGCGCAACTGGGATGCACCGAACTCGAAGGTGCCGCTGCTGCCCAGATGCTCTACACGGCCCAGGCACGTGGAGAAACAATAGTTATAGGCGATAATCATGCTGGGATACAGGCTCTGAAAGTCCAGCACGATCAAGGGATCTGCATAGAAACGTGACTCCGGCTCCATGATAAGCGCCAGATATTCCGGTGCACGCATATGAGCTCGTTGCTGCACGCCGGGCGAGAGTGGGACCAGATTCTTTGGCTTCGCAATGCTGTGGGAAAAGATATAGAATTATAAAGTGAAATTTGTATGGATCGCTTTTCACTCACCGCAGCATCATGCTCTCGACGCGAAACTGTGAGCCACGGGAGAGCACCTCGTAGAACTGAATGCCAATCAGTTTGGCCATCTCACTGGTGCGCCCCAGCAGATCCAGTTGATCGAGCAGCGCCAACGTGCCGCGCACCCGTTCCAGATAATACTCCAGCACAATCCAGCGTGTGCAGGGCGAGGCGAACCAGTCGCTCAGAGAGCGTGGACTGTGCCAAGGACAACGCTTGTGCAGAATGTGATACATGACATTCTCGAAGGTGTACGAGGTGAGGGCAATTTCGGAGCGCATGAGACGCCAAACGTCGAGCAGGATGCGGCCGCAGAGCTTCATCTCCACATCCAGGTCGGTGAACTGTTCGCGATCTTCATCGACAAAGTCGCGTACCTTTTGCGTCGGAACACGCGACAGAAGTGGAGCAATGTTGAAGCACAGATGTTTGGCGCGCTCGATGATGTAGCCCCAGGAGCTCATTTCGATCTCGTAGCCAGCATAGATGTCTGCATCCCAGCGTGTGCAGAGCGCTAGCAGCGCCTCGAAAGCCTGTGCCTCGCTCTGTACGACCTGCACTTGAATATCCGCATCCAGGCCATGTTGGCGACCCTCCTGGGCATCGTTGACGATAATATAGCCGCAGGTCTTGCTGGGCAGCGACTTCTCTGCATCTGCACTCGTCGGCAGACTGTGCTCGATGGCATAGAACAGGCAGCGTATATCGTCGTGCAGCGGATCCGGCTGCAGTTCCTCGCGCGTCAGCACAAACACCTCCAGCGTAATGGTGGTCAAATAGTTGCACTGCAAATGAAAAGACTTGAAACATGGACCATCAATTCTCCGGCTGGCTCCGACTTACCTCAATGTCCGCCTTGGCCTGCTGCAGATTCTCCAGATTGACCTTGAAACCGAAGGTGTTGTCCAGCGAGGCCTGATTCAGGCCAAAGCTGAGCTCGTTGCTGTTGCGTCCGTTGCTGCTGACGCTCTCCAGCTGGCGCACAAACGAGCTGCGCTCGAGTGCATCCAGAGCGGCGCTGCTGGCGACACTCTGTTCACTCGACTGACTGCTAACCGGTGCCTCATCCTGCGCTGCCTGAAACTGCAGCTTGGTGCCGCGTCTGCTACTCCTACGTTTGCTGCTGAGCGGCGTGCCTTTGGCCTGGTGCTTGAGCGATCCACTGAGCTGTGGCGTCATGGGCGTTAGGGTTAATCCACTGCAGCTGAGCTCCAAATCTTCCTCACCACTTGCATCGCAGTCGTCTTCGTTGAGCATCATGGTAATCTTTTGACGCTTTACTTTAATGGGACTATCCACATCAGTGGTCAGCACGCGTTCCTTTTCATCCTTGAGCAGCTGCCTGGCCTTTAACCAGATTTTGGCATCCTGTTTGCTCGGCGGACTCATTGCCGGCTCAATCACCAGACGCTGCTCGCTGCTGAAGTACGTTCGCAACTGTTCCTCGCTGCGATAGCGTTGCAACATGGCCGCTCCACCAATTCCAACCAATTGCCTGCGCCGCCAAGCGGCCAGACCGCGCTTACTGTCCAAGACGCTGCTTTGGAAGGCCTCCAGATCGCTGAGTTTGTTACCCGGTATGCGTAGCACCAGAAAACCAACCTCTGTCATTTTGCTGACATCCGCCGGATTGCTGTAGAAGGGCTGCTGGAACACATGCTCGGGTATGTCCAGTTTGTGGCAGCTATGCAGCACTTCCTCATAGCAGGGCGGTAGTTCTAGCGGTGTTATCACAATCGCATTGGGAACGGCGGAGCTGCTTGAACTGACGCTCGGCTTGGAAACTATTGTGGACTGAGCGGGTAGCTGTGGACTGGACAAATCATCGCTGAATACGGACGGACTGTTGATAACCAGCGAGTGCTCATAGAAACTCTTCATCAGTTCCGGTGTATTACTCGCACTGCTCAGTGGACTACATTGTGGCGAGTCACTTGCTCCATTTACAGACTCTGTTGGAGCCTGCTTCATTGGCGTTTCACTCGCTGGAGTTTGATTCCTTACACGGTCTTTCGCATTACTCGCTAGAGTTTGACTTCGTAGATTCACCACTCTTTTACTCGTCGTTGGAGTTCGACTCGATGGACTCTCTTTTACATTATCCGCTGGAGTGTGACTTGTTAAAGTCGCTTTCCCATCACTTGCTAGATTTTGATTCGTAGCAGTCACTGCTCTCCCAGGAGTTTCCCTTGGTACACATTCTTTCACATTATTCGTTGGAGTTTGATTCTTAGCACTCATTGCTCTTTTACCCGCTGGAGTTTCACTCGACAGACTCTCTGCAGTTTTACTCGCTGGAGTTTGAGCCACTGGACTCTCGATCATTTTATCTTCTGCCATTGGACTTGTTAACTTCTCGCTTGTTGGCGTCGCTCTTTTGGCCAGCAATGAATCGCGAAAGCTGCGTCGCAAACGTCTCAAATTTGGTGTTTTACGCAGCTTGAGCACACTTCTATCGCTTTCCGTATCGGACACGATTGCCTCATCATCGCTGGTTGCAATGGCGGGTGAATTCTGTTGATGGGCTTCCAGGCAAGGATCTGCTTGAGTTGGCACCTCCTCCATAACCAGTCTGGTCCTATTTCGAGCACTGCGTCGTGGCTTCTTGGACTCTGATGAAGTCTCAGCTGTGCTTGCCGTGTTCCCTGCTGTTACTTCAAAGACATCCGTAATGCGCGCATTCTTCTTTTGCGGCGTTAGGGAGCAAGCAATGTGTATTTTATCCAAATCCCTCGTGCGATTTCGACTGCTGCGCCTTAGGGGCGTACTAAGGAAAGTGGAAATAAATAAGTAAATTTGAAGTTGATGATTTGATGGACCTACGCTTCATCCGACTGCGGTGCTACTTTAGACTCCAGAGTGGTTGGCGGTGCCGAGATGGTTTTGCGACGCAGCTCCGTTATGGCCAGCTTCTTGCGCAGCGTTAGCGCTGGACTACTTGAGCAAACAACATGACCATTAGGAACAGCTTATATTTAAATAGAGTATATGATACAACCTTCTCACGGCCGTTTCCAGTTGCTGACTGAGGTGTGTCTTCACGCTGCTGCACGCTGACATTGCAGCTGTTGCTGCTGCTGCATTCTCTGCAACATTAAAGACTAGTTAGAATTAAGACTCCCAATACTGCAACTGCAACTTACTCTGCGCCGATTTGCTGGTGATGGTGAGCGGCAGCGGTGCGTATTTCTTGGCAGCGCTCTTGGACTTGGGCGTGCGTGGCTGCTGCATGCTTATGCGCCTCGTGGGCGTGGTGGGCGTGCGCGGCGGACTGCGTTGCATTTTGGGTTTCCGTTTGGTGGGTGTGCGCTGCAGTTGCTGGTCATCGGCGCCATCCATTTGCGGCAGTTGCTGTTGCTGAAGGGGCTCGGCTGCCGGCTTGGGCTGACTCTGGGTAAGCTTGAGCAGCAGCTCATCAATATCATCGAGTGCCACAGAGAAGTCAAGCAGATTTCCGCCGGCCGTCTCCTCATCCGAATTCTCGCTTTCGTCATCGGATAGCGGCTGCTGTGCAGCTGCGGCGGCTGTCTGCTTGTCCAGCAACTCAGGCGTTAGTTCAACTAAGTTCACGGAACAGGCAATTATTTATTTAAGCAATTAAGTATTTGTTGTGAAGGCTTTACACTGCTTGTGCTGCTGCGAGAGTTGCGCCAGCGAACTGTCCAAATCGATGTGCGGTTCATTTGCATTCTGCTCCTCCAGCTGCTGAAGCACATCGAGCAGCTCCAAATCCTCCTCGCGCACTGTTTAAGTATTGCTTAATTATAAAAAAACAGAAGCAACATCAACTCACAGGTGGCATCATGTGGCACTGGACCTTGAGATTGAATGAGCTGCTCATCGATGAGCGTGTCATCCAAGAAGGCAGCCTCATCATTTGAGGCACTCTGCTGCTGTATGACGCTCTGCAGGCTGCCGCTGCCAGACAGATGATTTTGTATGACGGAGGCGTTCATCAGCTGCAGCTGTGACTCCTGGGTGCATTCCTCGGGATACACGCAGTTGACCAACAGCTTCTGTAGATTGAATTGTCGACGCTGCTCCTTGGCACTCGTTTGCAGCGTCACGTTTGCATGGCTCACGTTGCTAATCTGTGTCTGATTTGCGATCGTTTGATCCGTGCTCAACGTCTGCTCCAAGGTGAGTAGCTTGCTCTCCAGCGCTGCTCGATAAAAACTATCGCTCTCAGCTATTTCCACATTGGGACGCTCCTGAGTGGGCGGCACTTGCAGCACCGGCAGCTGAATGAAAAATATATTGAAATTAGCTATGAATAGCAGGATTTGTATTTCATCATTTACCTCATTTAATTTCTGGCTATCGGCAGCAAGGCTTTGAGCCACTTTCTGGCGCCGCACATGCTCATCATGCCAAATGGCCTCAATGCCCGGATTTGAGTGTGTCGCGTTGCTCTTGGTGACCAATTGAAAGCGATTCAGTATAAAATTTGAATTAATATCCAGTTCCAAGGCGCTGCAGGCCACCTTCTTAACTATCGATGTGTCCAGCAGCTGTTGCGGCTTAACATCCGCATAGGGCACAACTGAAAGCGAGCAATCAAATGGATTATGCGGCATTCAGAGATTGAAAGATCAAATATGTACCATCCTCATCTGTATTCCTGCGAAACTTGACAATCTCGAGCGGCACATGCAGATAGCTCATGCCATACAGATTGTAATCGATCATAAACTGCAGAATGTACGGCACGTGCGACTCGTGCGGATTGAAATTCTTGCTGAGGATGGCGCCGCTTTGCAGCAAATTGGCGGCGCGTCGAACAAATCGTGGATTGAACATGTAAATCTTAAAAAACTGATGCTCGCCTCGATGATAGCCATAGAATGGACTAAATACGGGAGAGGATTAAAATAATTGCTTTTGAGGATATGCTGCCTTACTCACATGCCCTTCACCAATTGGATTTTGAAGACATGCTGCGCATTTGAGCTGCCCTGGCCCAAAGATATATTGATGGCCTTGTCCAGATGCATCGCTATTTGCAGTATTCCCCGCTCCACAGATTCAAAGTCTCTTTTATCGTAGGGTATGTAAAAGTAGGGAAATACTCCGTGCACATGCATGCAGCTCTTCTGGCCATTGGCATTGGCCCCAAATATGCGCACAATGGGGACCTTTTCAATGAAAATTACTTGATATTATTATATTCTTAACATTAATATTATTTATGTTATTTACACGTTTGATTTCCTTGCCGCGCAATTCGGAGTAGCAGGGATCCAGGCCAAACACCGGCTTCTCCAGATAGAAATCGGCAATTACAAGCCGCAAGGAATAAATGCCATCTATGCTGGACATTTTTGATGATTTCTAACTCAGGAGACTATTAGAAATGCATTCAAAAACTGCAGAACCTTTATTTAAACTGACTTGTTTACTTTTGTGCTGATAATTGCCAGGGCTGGCGGAAGACGATATTGCAACATTGTGAAATTCGCATTATACTCGTTACAACTACGAGTACTTATGCGCGAGTACTTTAATTCAAACTATTGGCGCCAAATGCAGTAAAATCAACTTAAGCTGATTACTAACTTGGTTGCCAAAACAGTGTTGGCAACATTGTAATATTTTGTATGAATCGAGACAGCATTGAATATTTTGGAGTAATTGGCGCCAAATTTAAATTGAATAATATATGTCGATCAATGTATCATGTGTTTATCAGGCGTTAACTAGTATAAAGTTAACTAATGGAGTTAAAGAATACAAACTTATTTAATTTAGTTAAGCAAAATATCAACCTCAATTGCTACTCACTTTATCTTCAACTATCTACAATTATGCTCATCCTACCTAGAACATCATTTTGTCGTTGCAGATGTGTCTATCCTGATTATCCTATCACTATAATTCACATCATTTATATTATTTCGTATATGTTAACATTTGATAGTAATTACATTGCTTCCTCTATAATATATTGACTATTTATATCTTAGAATAAATATTACTGTTTGTCAGCATCTTGCGTAAGTAAAGATATAGCCAACGCAAATGAACGATTCACGATACAGATGTTGACACTCTTGGGACTGACTGCTTATCAATCGAGCACGTTTCACAAAAGTCCCCATCCCAAGCTGTGTTCATGCCAAAAATTCTTAATAAATTTTCCCATTGGGAATCCCTTCAGTGGGCAGAACAAAAAACAAAGACACAGCTTGGCTCTATAAATACCACGTGCAACAAGGTGTAGCATCATCATTTCCGAAACAGTATCCCAAACAACCATAACTACAATGAAGTTTATCGTGTGCTTAACTCTGCTCGTGCTGGTGGTCTATTCAAGCCAGGCACATCCAGTGGCCGAGGAGCAGCTTGTGGAGCAGGAGCTGGCCACAACAGAAGTCCAGGAGGTGGAAGTGGCAGAAACCACAGAGCCCGAGGAGTTGCATTCCCGTCATAAGCGTGCCACCTGCGATCTGTTGAGCAAATGGAATGTGAATCACACAGCCTGTGCTGCCCATTGTCTCGCCAAGCGTTTCAAGGGTGGCTACTGCAACAACAAAGCAGTTTGCGTCTGTCGCCGCTAGAGGACGCCAGGCAGATGAATATATATACCTTTAAGCATAAGACATAAATAAAATGTTAAACTTGAAACGTTTAGTAGTATATATATAATATATTTATTTATTGCTTCAACGAGCCGCCTAACTGAGTTTCCCTTTAAGACTTGTTGTTGTTGTTGTTGTTTTTTTTTGCAGCTGTGCTAAAGAGCATTTCGTATCTTTGGCTGACTTACAAATTGCATTCGTTATAAACGTTTGTTATTTAAAAAATTGATTAGGATTAGCTAACAAATTGAATGGCGATTGTGCAAAAAATTTGCTAATTGTAAAATTTGTAACATGCATATCGGTAATTCTTTTAACTAGAGTTGTATTTTTTTTTTTTTTTTTTTGGTTTTTGTTTAGTTTTTTTTTTTATATAAGTTAAGTATAAAATTTGTTAATCAACCGTCATATGTATAAATTATTCGATTTTGTCGTATATTGATTTGATGTAATTACTAAGTTAACTTGATTAGAATTAGTTGTAAGTATGTATGCAATATCCATATACATATTAAATATAAATATATATATATATATATATTATAATTGAGAAAATGTTATGTTATTGTTATTATATATCATATCATATTTGTTGTTTCCCTTAATAATTTCATATTAAACAATTTGTTTATTAGTAAAAAAGAGTTAAGAACATAGCACAGATTTTTTTTTGTGTTGTGTGTATTAAAATCTCCATAAAATTGAGTTTTATAAAGAGTATATGAATATATAATATAGTATATAGTATGTATATATTATATATATATAGATATATATATGTAAGAGGCTAGCAGAGTTAATTGTTTTTTTTTATCTTCATGCACACTTGTATAGATTTCGTTTTTGGCCAAATCACAGGAGAATTAGAAGTAATTAACAAAATGAGACATACAAAAAGTCAGGTTTTAAGAGAGAAAGATTGTAAACAGATATCTTAATAGCATAACATACCACAACAAACACACACACACACACACACACAGATACACATTCGCACAATCACACACACACACACAAATAGAGTAAATTAGATATTATAGTTTAAAGCTTATGAACACTCTTTTTGTGCTTTTTACCAACTTGTTTGCATTTAATCTGTTGGGCCTCTCGTTTGATTATAAGATTGCATTTAATCCGAATTGAAAAGTGCATTCAAAATTTGTTGATTAAAAACGCTCAACTTGTTGCTTTATTTGCTTATTCCCTTCTCTTCAGTTTGTAATGTAGTTTTAGCTTTGATTCAATTCAATTCAATTCGTTACGTGTATATTTTGTTGTATAATAAATTATGACTATATATTTTAAGAAGTATGTAAGTAGGAGGCGCACAATTTTCATTATTTTCTCTCTTGCCTATATATGTATGTATGTATATATATATATATATATATATACAAATATGTATATAGTAATATATATATATATATATATATACAAATATGTATATAGTAATATATATATATATATGTATATGGTGTATGCAGCGAATTTTGTGTTTGTTGTTGTGTTCGTGTTTCCCTTTCATTACTTTACTTTACGACTTAGAGATACAACTTTTAAAAAATTGTGTGTTGCTTTTTTTTGTTTTTGTTTTTTTTTTTCTTTTAGAAAATGTGATATATATATTATTTCGTAGGAGCGTTAAAGCGAGTGATTGAAATTGGCTCACTGACAGCTGTGTAAATATTTCGTTACTCGTTCTGAACGCACAGCTTGATAACAACAATGTTTAAAAAAAAAAAAAACAATTAACAATAAAAATAAAGAGAGAAAACAAATAATATACATATGAAAATAAAAGTAATATAAAAAAAATAAATAGTAACTAGTGAAAAATATTTGCATTATGCATATATATATAAAAAAAAGTACACGTTACTCGTAAACCTATTTGCAGCAATTGCCATCATCGCGGATCAACGCACAGCTAGCTTTAAACATCAACAACCATCTTCTTGTGTATATCCGTATTGCCAACAACCGAACAGAACTCATCGAATGAGATTTTGCCATCCTCATCCTTGTCCGCGAAACCGATTGTCTTGTCCACAATCTGTTGCAGTTGCGTGTCTTTCAAATTGTTGCCCACCATCATTTTTAAGACCTGTACAAAGAACATTTAATTTTTGAGGCATGAATTGGATTTGAGTTGGAGACGAACGCACCTGAAACAGTTCGCCATTTGAAATGTAACCGTCATTGTCCATATCGTAGATGCGAAATGCGAAGCGCAGTTTGGACAATTTATCACCTTTAACACTGAACTGGGAGACACCCTGAATGAACTCCTTAAAGTCCACCTCACCGTTGCCATCCGCATCGAAAATGTCGATGACACGCTGCACGAGCGGATTCTGTTGCAATTCCGGTAGCGACATAAACTCATCCACACTCAGTGCACCCGAATTGTCCAGATCCAGTTTGCGGAAACGTTTGCCCAGCCGACGTATCTCATCCGCATCGACTGTATGTGTGTGTGTGTGTGTGTGCGATAGATATAAAAGTTGATTAATTTTTGCTTTTGTTTTGATTTGGTTGTTGCTGCTGCTGTTTGCTGTTGGCTCGAGCCTCGAGCACACACACGGTGATTTCATAAGCTAATTATTCGAGTTGCACGTGTGAGTGTGCGCCCTGTGTGGCTGTGCCTGTGGCTGTGGCAGTGGCAGTGGCTGCCTATACAAAAATGTGACCGCTTTATTTTTAGACCATCCCCCGAAATGAGATGACAACGAAAATGTTATTGATATTCACGTAGTGCATACTTAGATCAGCAAGAGAGGCTGAAAGTCAATTTGCATTTGAAACGCGTTCGTTTCCTTGGATTAAAATTACACATTTTTATCATTTTGGAAACACAAATATAGAACTAGTTCCGTGAACTGTAAACAAACCACTAATAAAAGCTTTATATTTACAAATTTGGCAATGTTGTTGTCTCGCTCTAACAAATCGCACAGCATTACTAACAAGTGTCATTTACACATTTCAATGACAGCACGCAACTGTAAACTAACAAGTGTCATTTCAGCATAAAGCTGCTGGCGCTGGGCAAACATTAAGTTAGCCAAATAACTGTATGTATGTAAATGTAAATGTAAATGTGAAAAGGCAGTTGGAAATGGTGGCAAGAAATTTCGGAGCACGCGTCCATTCTGTCGACACATAATTATTAAAATGTAGCAACGTGTTTTAATATGCATATTTATGAGCAGCAGCACCAGGCCAAATTCCATTCAAAAATGACATTGACAATGGGAAATTTACTTACAATTCGAGCACATTTCCATTGGCAGCGACGTTTCATTTCCCTGCAATTAACAAGTAAAGTTGTTGCCAAATTAGTACGTTTTTAAATACAAACAAGAGCAGCATCAGCATTCGTTTAGAAAAAGCTTCTCGAATGTATGTAGCCAAAAACCTATAAAAGTTGCGTATTTTTCGCGCAGCATTTTTCTAAAATTAAGATCATTTTCGTGCGTGCTCACGCAATTTATTACCATTTTGTTTTTGGCCTTTTGTGGTCGATTTCCTTGGAAGCTATAAATGTATAAACACTAACGACGACCTTTTTTTGGCAATTTCTAAAAGACTTGGACTTTTCTTTTTTGGCGACTGCGACAGCGACACACTTTTGTACACAATGGCGTCGGACTATTCACAGGTATCGCGCACAAAAGTCAGCTGTTCGCCAATCGGTGTGACCGAATATGCAAAGTCTTGCGTGCACGCACTCGTACTTATAGGCGGCCAATTTAAATTGAAATGCACTTTGTTTAGATTTGCTGCGCTGCTACATCTCTGCCATAATTCTACTCATTGGACACTAAAAGTGTTAAAATGTGCAGCTATTTTGGAAGATAACGCAAAAAGAGCAGTACGTGCGCAAATCGGAGCTTACGCTCTCTCAAATGACATCGATAACAGGGTATCGAATCTGTAATCGCTTTATTTTCTATGGATCATTGCGCGTTTTTGCAACAGCTTTTTGGTTTTCTTTTTGACTATCTGTGGCAACCTTAAAATTATTCATGGTTTACTTATAGTAAATAAACTACTGACACCATTACATAATAGTCAACGTAAAGCAGAATCCGTAACAATGCATACATATATATTACTTTATCTTCTCTTTTGCTTTGATTCGCCTATGCATGTCCCAATAAAATTGAATACAAAAATCCGAATAGATTGAATTTTAGGTGTGTGATATCTCTTTGATTCTCTGTTAATCCATGTCTCACCAAATGGTAAGCTGGGCAAAAACATATTGTATTTAATTATTGACCTACCCTTAGTGTAAGTTGGTAATAGTATCATAAGACAATGTGAACAAGAGGTCTTAACTAGGCATTATGACTATCATGTCTTAGTAAATTGGATTGCTCTTTGATAACTGTTCCGCGTAATTGTAATTGAAAGTGAAAACGCTGTTTGCAGTCTGCGGCTGTTGCCCCACTGACGGGAATTGCGGCTGCATTTATAGAGCTTCCCCGCCGTCTGTGCGGAGCTCGTATTTAGCAGAAGTTACTGTCGCTGAGATAGCATTTACTGCATTCATCATAATAACAAAGACCTGGTAACTGTGTGGTTGCAAATGAATCTCATTACCCGTGCGACACCCCATACGAACGGTCATAAGAACTCCAAGCCAAGTCTTCCAAGTCAAAAACGAACCGAAAATCATGTCACAGAGCACCAGCTATAACTACTCAGATAGCAACGGCGGCGCAGCAGCGCCCAGACGGAAGGTGGCCATTGTGGGTGCCGGTCTGGTAAGTATTTATTAGCTCTTATCAGCGTAGCTGAGCATCTACTAAAACCCAGTGGGATTAAGTTGCCCCAAAAAAGTGTGTTGCGCAATCATAAACGAATATAAAGATATGTCAAACCACAAAAGATCCATGAACTCATCTTCAGAGAGATTATTTTTATGGCGTCTATATGATGCCTTCTATAAATGACTTCAATGGATTTGTAGGTTGGCTCCTTGGCCGCTCTGAACTTTGCACAGATGGGCAATGAGGTGGATCTGTACGAGTATCGAGAGGATATAAGGAAGGCGGAGTTGGTCCAAGGACGTAGCATCAATTTGGCTATGTCGCAGCGGGGTCGCAAGGCACTCGCCGCCGTTGGTCTCGAAGAGAAGGTGCTGGCGACAGCAATACCTATGCGTGGACGTATGTTGCACAATATGCGCGGACGCACCAGCATCGTGTTGTATGATCCGTGCACCAATCAGTGCCTCTACTCGGTGGGTCGTAAGCAGCTGAATGAGGTGCTGCTGAATGCCTGCGATGCATTCCCCAACATCAGCTGCCACTTTGAGCACAAACTTTCCACGGCCAACATTGTCGAGGGCCAAATGCAGTTCCGGCGGCCCAACGAGCCACAGCTAATCTCGGCCAGCGCCGATTTGATTGTCGGCTGTGATGGCGCCTTTAGTACGCTGCGACAGCAGCTGATCCGCACTCCGGGCTTCAACTGCTCGCAGGAGTACATCGGCACCGGCTATCTAGAGTTGTGCATTCCCGCGAAGGATGGCGAGTTTCAGATGCCACCCAATTATCTGCACATTTGGCCAAGGGATTCGTTCATGATGATTGCCCTACCCAATCAGGACAAGTCCTTTACGGTCACGCTCTCAATGCCCTTTGAACTTTTTGACGAGCTGAAAACGCACCAGCAGCTATTGGATTTCTTTCGTTTGAACTATGTGGACGCACTGCCGCTCATTGGCGAGGAGCAGCTCATCAAGGACTTCTTCAAGACACGTCCACAGCATTTGCTGTCCGTCAAGTGCAAGCCGTATCATTTTGCCGATAAGGCTCTGATTCTAGGCGATGCTGCGCACGCCATGGTGCCCTATTATGGCCAGGGCATGAACGCCGGCATGGAGGATCTAACGCTGCTCAGCTCTATACTCAGTCAGCAGATGCCACTGGATGTGGCACTCGCTCAGTTCACCGAGTCGCGCTGGCGTGACGCCCACGCCATCTGCGATCTGGCCATGTACAACTATGTGGAGGTGAGTACGGCTTCAACTCAGCTTCAATTAATTTCAAATGACCGAAAAGAAAATCTAATTTCGATAAATGTTTCGTATTCATTTTGAATCCCATGAAAATTATTTAATAAATGCGATATTATAGGCAGATCCTAACTACGAACTGTTGAAAAATTAGTCATATATCATATATCATATCGATTTGCCAATGAAAAATGTTTATTTATTTATTTAATTTAAAGCAATATTATGATGTGGCATCCAGGCAGTAAATACTAAATCCAGATAGTAACAACTATAAATAGCCTTTGAAATCTAATCGTTTTACTGGCTTTATCTTTTGTTTTTTTTTTAAATTTATTTGATTTTCATAATAAACAACTTAGCTTTGATTTATTGCAGATGCGTGATTTGACCAAGCGTTGGTCCTTTCGCTGCCGCAAGTGGCTGGACACGACACTGTTCCGGCTGTTCCCCAGCCGCTGGGTGCCGCTGTACAACAGCGTCTCCTTTAGCAGCATGCCCTATAGCCAGTGCATCGCCAATCGCAAGTGGCAGGACAAGCTGCTGGGTCGCATGATGGGCTTAACGCTCCTTGCTAGCCTGCTCGCCGGTGGCGCCATCTATGCAAGACGTTTGCGCTAACGCAGCAATATACTTAACTTAATCAAAATGTATATTTGTGCTAACTTTTATAGAAATCATGTTTGCAACTCGTATTTTTCTGAGTACTCTTCTAGTGTTTCACTCAAGAGAAACACATATCGACATATGTACATATGTATTTAGTATATTAAATGTATTTAGCGCGTAGTTTGATACTACGCATTCAGTTTTGCAATCTAAATATGTATGTTTTATTTATTTCTGTTTATTTGCGGCATTTAAAAGTGGAATGGCAATGTGCAAAGCCAAAAATATGTCATGCCAATGTACAAATGCATCCATACACCAAACAAAGCATCACTCACACACATACACACACACACATGAGCACAATCAGCTACTATCACGTGTACAATCGGATATTATAAAGAAGAACGCATTTTGTTATGAATAACGTTATTCATTGGCTAAATGAGACGATGAAAATAAAATAAAGGGTTTGGCAGCACTGAAATTACAAATGGCAGCACTGTCTAGCAAGGCCGGCGCTTTCTCTTGACGCGCGCTCTTGCTCGCGCTCACGCTCTCTCACTTAATTTCAATGCCGACGCCGGCCGGTATTTTTTTTATGACTTGCGCTTCCAATGACAACACATTTAACATTACACGAAATGCGTGCGCTGATCTTCAAATTGAAAGTTTGCTCTCTCCATCTCTCTTTAAGTTGCTGAAAATTCCGCATAGAGTTGCCAGCAGCAACAAGAAACTTTTTGCAAAACTAGGCTTAAAAGTGAAAACAACAATGAGCTGACCCAGTGCTGTTAAATGAGGCAGAGCAAAGTAGTAAGAGCGAGAGCGAGAGAGATGGACATTTATTCGACGCTCAAATCGACTATTTGTTGTTGTTCATTTTGCTACGATTAAAATTTGAATATTTAAATGTACATGTATGCACATATATATAAATACATATATATATATATACGATGATGGTGTGCTTATGTAAATTTTTGGGTGTATAAACATACATAGATGTTGTTGCTATATGCCGCCGGCGATTTAGTTATTTGTGAACATTTCGCTGCTCACTTTTTATATTCCGTTGTCTTTTTCTTCTCTAGAATCGTTGTCGTCGCACAGTGGATTTGCTATTGCTGATACGACAGGTAGGCTAGTGTTATCGAAAGAAAAATCGAGTCGGCAGCAAACTGTCAAACTGACTGTTGACAAAATATATACATTTTTTTTAGAAAAGAATTTGAATTTATATGTTTACAAATCTATTACATGTGAACAATATGGGATAATATTTATGGCTTGCGCCTTTTCAAAACATATACAATTCTATCAAATTCAATTTCGATCAATGGCATGCGCATTTGGACCACTGTGCGTTGCCGACATACGCGACGCGTAGCTGCCGCGATTTTTCAACAAACATACGGTTTTACTTAAGCAGCGGTCATCAGTTGCTCGTCACATGTTCGACACTCAAGTATAGAGACCATATCAAGATATTGAATTCGTGCAAAACAAATAAAATAAAAATAAAATAAAACTAATAATTGGACCAGCGATCCGCGCTAAACAATAGATTCTCCTCTCTCAGCTGTGTGCAATTGAAAGTGAAGAGATTTCTGATATAGAATTGAAAGTCGAAAGCCGCCGCAAGCAAATAATTTGAGTGAGTGTGCGACTTATATATACACATATATAGATAAATCAAGTTCTTAGATTATAAACTCAATTAGTAGTTGCCAACGCGCTGTTTGCCGCCCACAACATTCTCGAAGCTTTCGAACAACGTGCTTTGTGTGTTTCTTCGCGAGTGTCCCTCTGTGTGAGTGTGTGTGTGAAAAGGAAAATCAGAAAAGCGGAAATCGGCGAAGAAATAAAAATATAGCAATTAGGGTTTTATTTGTCAGTCAGCAGCGTAGTTTAGAATAAAGCGACTGCTGTCGGCTCACGTTCGCTTAATATTTTAAACAACAATAGGAAAATCAAACCACTAAAACATCTTCAGCTTCGTCGCCGCGCGTCCCCCGCCTGTTAACCACTACTTGCCGCCAAAGAACAGTGCAAGTGACTGCATCTGAGAATCGAGTGGCATTTTGCTTACTCCCCATCCCTCTTTTTATTGCTGCTGATTTATTTTAATACAGCGCAACAACAATTCGGTTGTCTGTGTGTGGGTGTGTTGGTGTGCTCTATATAGCCAAATACATTTTGGCGGCAGAGACTTTGTCATCGTGTAACTGTAACCAAATAACGTCAGATTAACAGTAACAACGGACAACAATCGTGTCTCGCGACTCTCTCCCTCTGCAACTCTCACGCATTTTCAGGAGATATTCTAACGGTTAGTTTGTTACGTGCTTGCCGTCTCCCTTTGGCTGACAGAGTTGTCGTCGCGTCCTCGTCGTGGCCGTGGTGCTCTCTCTCTGATAACTGCCTATGCGCTCTTTCGCAGCGCTGTTCGACGTGTGTTTTATAAGAAAGCAGAAGGCAAAGCAAAGCGAAGCAAACAAATCGTGTAACAGAATCTTCGTTAAATCGCAAAAATATCGCGTTCTTGTAAATTGTGAATTTGTATTAAGCACGAGTTTTGTCGCCAACAAATTCCCCCAGGTAAATATGCCGAGAAGCTTATCAAAATATTGATCTTGTTATTTGTGTTGTAGTCTACGTGACAGTTCTGCGAATTGTGCAGCCGGGTAGCTAAGAAAAAATAAATTGAGTTAAAAAACAACAACAATTAACAACGATCACCCAAACAAAATACAATCTCTCTGTGTCTTACGTAGAACAAATGTGTACACATTTAGTATTTTCACACGTATCTCTTTGCATAGGGATTCTGGCATTTCCGGCTTAATTTTCAAATCACCTTCGGCGAGTTTCTTTGGGATCTTGAGTGCTGACGGAAATTCAAACGTTTTCCTGTTTTCATTGCTTGTTTTTGACATTCGAAATCTACATAACAAGTGCTTAAAATATGCACGAGGATAATCATTTAAATTCAATATATGATCAAATATTAATTAGTTATTTGTGTTCTTTGCTTCTCTCACATTTTTCCAAGCCATATGTGAATTATGCACTACAATTCCTTTAATTCCTAAATGGATTTATTCCTTCTATTATTAAGGGGGGAATCACTTGATTTTTATTTATTTTGGTTGACTCATTTGTAGTTTGTTTGTCAACGTTCCTATTGCTGTTTATCCAATGATGATTGATTGGATTTATATTTATTTCCATTGTAAATAATAAGGAAACTTCTCAGAAGTGCTTTCTGATTCAATGCCGTGAGTGATAGTTATATTTAAATACATACAGATGTATGTAAATACCATACAAATTCATAATATTACAGTCTCACTAATATAAATTTAAGTGCCCCCAAAAATTTGTTGTTCGTAAGCAAATTGTGAAACAATATTGCACTTTATGGCGCAATAATCCCAATTCTTGGTGGCACACTAATTAAGCTTTTTGCCACTGGCATAACAAAATCAATTGTGAATACGCACATAAATGCATACATACAAACAGACATACACCCACAAAAACGTAAATTTTTAAAATACATACATACATACGTACAGCAGCTTTGCATTAAAAGAAACTTACATCATCTTATCGTGGGCTCGTGAGATATAAATCACACTAAGAGAGAGAGAGAGAGAGAGAGAGAGAGAGAGAGTGAAAATAGAGAGGGAGAGCGAAAGAATGCCAAAAATGGCAAGCAATGTGGTTGTTAGTATTGGTGGACGCGAAAGTAATAGAAATTGCGCGTTGGAATTGAAAACGACAGCGCAAACAACAAAATAACAATAACAACAACTCCTAACATGCCGCGCAATTTGGTGTTCTTGCTTCCAGTCAAATAAATAAAAAATAAAAGAAATAGAAGACAATTGCAAAACAAATGTGATAAAAAGCGGCAGCAGCAAGGTTAATGCGATATGTCTATTTTAGAAACTATTTGCGTTATAAACAAACAAAAAAAAACCAAAACTACAATTAATATCTGCTGTATAAAAATAACACTGGTTTCTAATTTTTCATTTATTTCTTTCTCTTTCGTTTTTCATGTATTATTATTTCAATGTTAACAGCAAGGAATCGACGAAAAACAGTTCAAAGAAGAGATTGCATGCACTAAATACCAACGTCAGTTAGCATCGAAAAGAACGACCAAGAAATTAACAACAACAACAAAAAGCGTTATTTATTGATTTTTTTTGATTATAAATATTTCAAAAGTACAACAAAAGCTCATTTAATAAAAAATCGCGGCGTCGATCAGAACGCCAAGACGGCAGAACCCACAAAATTCTAATAACAATAACAAAACAGAATAGAAACGAAAGAAAAAAAAATTAAAAACAAACGCACAACAACAAACGTGGCAATAAACGAAAACACAAAGCTGTACCAAACAACAGCGCAATCGAGAGCAGGAAAAAAGACCGTGAGAAGAGTGCAAGTGCCGTATCAGTGTGTGCGCCTTAGTGTTTGAGAGAGTGAGATCGCGGCAAGTGAAAACGAAAGAGAGAAGGCGGGAGAGTGGGAGAGCGAGAGCGCACAGCCGAACCATAAGCAACAATAACTTCAGAGTTAAGTAGAAACGCGGTTAAAGCCAATTGCTCATAGAACAAGCACAGAAGCACATTTGCAAGCGCATCAGAAGCACACAACAAAAAATTGTTAATAAAATCCACAAATAAAAATCCCAATTAAAATTAAAAAATAAAGAAAAAACAAAAACGGCAAGAAAAGTTTCAAGTGTTACGACAACGACGACGAGACGTTACCATTGTGAAAATGGTAAACAAAGTCAATGGCAAACAGGCGAAGGCGGCGGACAAGGACAAAACGGCAACGCAACAGCAGCAGCAACAGCAACAGTTGCAGCTGCCACAGAGCAACAAAATCAACAGCAGCAACAATAATCAAGTGAAAAACAGCGATAAAACCAAAAATGCAGGCAACAAGTGTAACAACAACAATAACAACAATACCAACAGCAACAGCAACACAGCGCGTGCCAAGCAAGGAAACAACAAAACGCAACAACAACAGCAACGCAGCAATAAAAAAGCGCGCCCACAGCGGCAACAGCTCTTCATACAGCCGCTGACGCGCAGCAGCAATCAGCAGTTGCAGCTGCAGCGTCAACAATCCATTCAAGATGGCAAAAGCACTAGCAAAATGAACAGCAACACCAACATTAACTGCAACATGACAACAGCAATAACAACAGCAGCCATAGAAACAGCAACAACAGCAACAATTACTGATCATGCAGCTATAGGCAAAGTGAATGCCACTGATTTATTTACCGCCGCCTTGACCACGCCCTGTGCCAAATGCTCCAAGCCCGCCATGCTGCTGCCCTCGTCCGCCTCCAGCAGCAGCGCCAGCTCGGAGGCAAGCAGCTACAGTAGCAGCAACAGCAGCGATCAGCTGCAGCAGCAACAGCAGCAGCTACAATTCGAGACAGCCATTATTTATACGGGCAAACAATATCGCAAATCCAAATCCTATATGGGCGCCTCTCAATATGCAACCAAAGCAACAGCTGCCAGCAACAGCAGCAACAACAGCAACAACAGCAGCACAAACAACAGCAACTCTGTGCCCTATAGACGTTCACAGAGCGATCGACGTAACTCCTTTGATCGCACTTTCGCTGAGCGCAATCGGGATTTTGTGCCCATTGTGCAACCGTTGCGTCCAGTCCTCTCCTCATCCAATATTGCTGGCGTTATTGCCAGCGCCAGCAAGCTAACGATCATCGAGCGTTTCGGCAAAGGTCGCGTCGCCTATCCCATTATGCAGGTGAGTCAAATCACAAACCCCAAACCATTAACAATTAATTATTATTATTCTTATGATTAAGTTGAGATCATTTGAGATACATGGGTTATATTTTATACCCTGTTTATCAAGTTTGGAATTGTTTTTTGTTTTTTTTTTGATTAGATCTTTATAGCTGCCAAGATTAAGTGAAATTGGTATGCAAACATTGGGTAGCAGAACGTACATTCTAATTGGATTAAGATAATAAAAGCGATTTACCAGTTAATATATTATATCCTAAACACATTTAAAATATGTAGATTTCTAATCGGCGGCGTATACCCCATGTTCCTATCATATTACTGATTATCAGTAAAAATTTAATCAAGAACGATTGAGCAATATTGAAGGGCAAGCTCAAACACTATCTGTAAACACGTAAAACATACAAACCTATATTTATATGTGACCCGATCCCAGGTCTTTACTAACAACACATCATATATATTTATATAACAAGCATAACTGAACGGGAATATATCTATCAGTCTATTATGTGTGTAATCTGTCAGTCTCGTTCAGTTATTCTTCTTACAGATAATCATATATATATATTTGTATGTGATCTGTCCGTCCCGTTCAGTAATTCTGATTTTATGGTGGGGAAATCCCAACAGATTATTCCGTCTGATAGGCCCTTACGACGAGGTTTGTTTGCTACATGAATCTCAATTCAATTGCAAAACGACACTTTGTAAATTTGCTGAGCTATAATTATTATGAGCAGTTTTCAACATGCTTGGCAATTGTTTTTTTTATTTATTATTATTATTTAGCAATATTATGCGTAATCTTTCGTAACTTTCCATTTATGTGTTGTTTGTGGCCACAAATAGAAAGATTCGAGAAGTTCTTTCTAATCAGCGCATACAGCGCTACCAAAGGAAGCGGTTCCAATTAATGGCGCAAAAGCAGTTATGTGATAAGGCCCAAAAAGAGAAAGATAGAGAATACTAGTTTAGAGCAGCAGCAAATGCAAAAAAAAAGTAGAGAGAGAGAGACGGTGTGTTATTGTTGTTGCTTTTATTGTTTCAGTTATCATTGTTATTTGTTTTTTTTATTAGTCATGTTTATATTTTCATATGCATATTGCATCACAGTTTGAAATACATGTTTGGAATATTATCTAAGCTGTTTCAGCAACAAACTCTATTTAAAAAAAGTTCCCCCCGCTCTCGCTTACCAATTGGTCTTGTGTAATTAGTTTGAATTGTTTTACAATGTATTGTCTGCTTAGTGGTATAACGTTGAAATTCTTATCACTGCACCTCTGCTTTAAATATTTATTTTTTATTTAATTTTTTTCACTTATCTGTCTATAACCCACCAGTCCGGCCATTCCCGGCTATACCACGCCAAGTTTCGCATCACGTGTACGACTTTATCTACTTATTGTTGTTAGCTTCTTTCTACTCATGATGATGATGATGTTTTAAATTCCATATTTAAATTCTCATCTTCAATACTAACGACCTTCCCAAGAACCTTTGTATTTTGTTTATTGCAACACGCCGAATAAGAATGGTCTTTCTCGTTTAGTTTCGGTTTCGATTTCTAGTTGAGTATGCTGGTTTTGACAGACGAGCTTTGGAATTGATAATTATTTTCTTTAATACGGAAGTTGATCAGCCTTGGAATATTTACGAAATAAGAAACAATAGATCGAATGTTTTTTTGTTCCGTTTTTTTCGTCTTGTCTGGTGCATAGACTTAACAAAAAATAATAATAATAATAAAACACAAGTTTGAGTACAACACATTTTATGTATGTTAATTATTCAAGTCTCAAAAAAATCAAATAAGATAAGTATGAATAAAAAACTGAAATATCTAACTATGATCAGCTTCGATTAGCAACTGCGTCACGTCCATCAGTTTTTGGTTGGGCTTGTTGTTTGATTACCTTCGAAGACCGAAACTAGTTCTAAATGTATGCGAAAAGGGAAACTTGTTTAACCACCTCTGGGATACATATGTTTAAAAATCGAGAGTAGAAAACGCACAAGCCGATTCGTTTTGTTTCGAATCGAATGGAATCTAAAGTGTAAATAGATTCATGTTCGTGTGTGTGCCAAAAGCGAATCTTGAAAGAACTTTTAGTTAAACAGTTTGACAGACTAAAGGCGGAACATTTCAAGACCACGAAACACAGTTTACACAACTGTTGAGTGAAAATTATACAAGAAGTGCGTGACAACCTTGAGAAAGGTTTTACAAACAATGTTAGCACACATTTATACGTTGGCTTACTTACCCATTACTCACTTAAAATTTGCTCTTAATTATGAATCATTTAAGCTCGATCGCACTCTCTTTTCTAATAGAGAGCGAGAGTTATGGGGGGAGGGGGCGTCTGCACGTGAGCGCATCTTTTAAAGCACAATTACTCTATGTTCTATTACTCGCTTTGCCTGTCTGTCTCTCTCTCTCTCTCGCTCTCTCTCTCTCTGTTCCTCTTCGTCTCTTCCCGCTTCGAGCATAGCCTTCCAAGCACAGTGGTTAGAGTATTGTTGAAACGTGTTTGCACTGTACAACACGTGGCAAAAGCTGCTTAACTGGGCAGCGGAAACGAACTAACTGACGTGCAGATAAGATAAGGCAGCCGACACTTGTCACTTGTCACTTGTCATAACAAAACACCAAAAATACCAACTTTATTTATATATAAACATATATAAAAATATACGATATAGGGGGTATTCAGGGGATTTTCTGTTTTTGTGTGCCTCGCGAAGCCATTGAAGAGCTTGCAAGATTCACGCATCGCTAGCTCTCTATATATTATATTAATGAGTGTTGGTTATCAGCGACTGTTGCCTGCATCGAAGCAAAAATAAATTATAACAAATTATAAAAATAAAAAAATAAACACAAAATAGAAATAGAAACAAAACAACAGCAGACACAGGTGGTAGGCAATGTAAATATTGAAACTTGTCGCATGCGTCAAGCAAGTGACTTCAATCGATAATAGTAAATGCACAAATGTGTACACAGTTGTGCATACGTATATGTATATATGTATATATATAACTGATTTTGCAAGAGTAAGCCGCTCATAAAACGGCTCATTCTGTGGAAACCTTTAATGGGCGCAGATTTTATGGGAACTTAATTATATTTTAACACACAGCTGAAATAGGTTCGTCAAGCATTTGTTCAAATAACGTGTGTGTGCCTTGTATATGATTGTATTTATATAATATAATAATATAATATGTATATATATATTACATAATATATATTGACTTGGGAAAATTTTGTTTTTATATCATATTTATATCTATTCATTTATATATTTGTTCTTACGCTGAGCAACCAACACTATCGGTTATCGACAACTGTGAAAGGCCGTCTTTAACTTGACAGTTGTCGCGTTTTGTAGGGTACTATTTTGTTGATGATTTCTGACTTGCATAAGCGATTAAATAGATCAAATATCTGATATTTTGTTCAGCTTCTAGTTTCCGTCTTCGATATGATGAGATAAATGATGATAAATGTAAAATATATATACACGGGGGTCTTTTTTTTACCGAGTTAACTTAATACTTGCAATTTAATTGTTTCTCATTGAATTGCGCTAGTGGCAGCTGTCTGTGAATTTTAAAAGCAAATATTACCAGCTTGCGTTAATTATTATTATTTTTTTTTTCTTTATGTATTTGCGTCGCAAAAATGTTTGCTGACTTGACCATAAAATTGGCTTCAAAAAACCCAAAAATCAGTAGCAGCAGAAATTGAATGAAAAAAAAAAAGCTCAGATAATGCCAATAATAATGATAATGAGAATGAACGTTCTGCCAATCAGCATTAGAAACCGTGCAAAGTTATATATTATGAATATTTAATCAAAATTGAAAAATATTTACCCCCTATTGTAAATTGGCCAAAAGTGAGATTTGCCTTTCGCATAGAAAGTGCCATATACTCAACGACAGTTGTCGAAATGATTTGTTTTTTTTTTTTATTTTCTTTATTGTTCATTTATTTATTTTGTTTATTTTTGGCTGATCAAATATGATTATTTACAATCGCTTGTTATTCAGAGGCAGCAAAGTGCCAGCTGTTGTTTTAAAAAGGTGCAAAAAGCAAACTGCTTGACATTTAAATGTGAATTTTTTGATAAACTCCCCGAAACAATTCATTCACTTCAGTACTTCAAGGTAGCACCATATCTAGATCACGTGCTGGAATCCATTATTTGATGTTTTTATATGAATAAGCTGCCTAAATCCATATCCCAACATTTTTTCTATACTCATCATGTATACTCTATAGTTTTGGTAGATGAATTAACTCTTTTTGATGCGACGATTTGGCTCTTTAGTCTATTCTACATCTTTTCAAATCTTTACAATCTTTTAACCTTGAACGCTTCATAATAACGATAATTTCATTATCTAGACTCTAAAATGAGATTATTTTTCAAGAGTCCATTAATTATACATGTTTCCAACGAATCGTTGAAATAGATGTTGCCGATGGATACTTTATGCTATTAATTAACTACTAATAATAATCAAATAAACTAATTAATACATCGCAATATTCATAATTTAATTAAACGCAATCATTTACTTGAACGTTGCAGCTCAACAACTAAAAGTATGCATTGAATTCGATTTTTGCTTAACTATTCATTTCTGTTTTTAAAGCCAGCCTGAAACTATGCAACGAATTTCACAATAACTTCAATTGAAAGCGTCGCTTAACAGCTTTCGAGAGCTACAAAGAAAAGTGTTCTTACTGAGAATAATATAATAATTGGCAGCACAGTTGACAGCTTAAACAATAACCCAAATCGACCTTTGACCAAAGGCAGCTAATTAGCTGGCTTTTGGTAATTTGAGGCATGCCACATTGTGCGGCTAAACAATGTGGGACACACACAAATATCGAGTGCCATTAGACAGCGAAAAGACAAAGACATCGAGTCCGATTCTAAGCCTGACTCGCTGCTGACCCAAGTTGACAACACATTCTGTGTGCCTAGAAATAAATCACTCGCGTTGATAAGACAAGTAAACAAATACTAGTCTAATATGTATATAAATAAATATCTGCTTATGCATGTATATATTTGTTTATGGTTAGGTAAATACACATATTCAAATCATAATGCTCAATAAATAAGTCTCGGAACATGTTTGTGTGTGTACAAGCACACAAAAACATACAAAAATGCAGCGACATGAATTCCTTCTGATAAGACTCGCAACTAAATGTGAAACGAAATGTTTGTGGTCTCTTACAATTTAGTGATAAGAATAGAAGCCGTCGTCTCGCCATTGTACATCGTATAGAAAATACACAATTTCAATTTCAATTTTTGATAAGCAACAAGACTGAGCCTTGCTTTCGGTAGAGGAGGTATTCGTCGATTCTCCCAATTCGAAATTAAAGTTTCTACTTTATCAATTAAAAGAGTATCACTTGAATATGTGTGTACGCAAACCTAAATAAATATGTAATAATTATATATCATTAAAGATTACAGATTGTTTTCTTGCTTTAATCATGCAATACTTGGAACTGCATTTGTGGTTAGTTTATCATTGTTTTTCAAGATAAATGCATTCATTCGAGTACTGTTCGCAAACTAATTAGAACACATGACTTCACTTTTCTCTCTCTCCCGCGATGGAATTCTAAAAGTTGTTGCTTTTTATGATTATATATATATATAATATTTGTGCCGTTGGACAAGTTTCCTGTAAAATACAATGTATAATTAAATAAATTTGAATGTAATAATATGCTAATGATCTGCAATTGGCTTGTTTATAAAGCATTTGTTAATTGCGCTCGGCATTTTATATGGTATAACATATCGATAATCTTCTTGAGTGCTGTTATTTAGTAAAACCACTAATCGATCAGTTATTGAAACACGATTGTTGGAAATAAATCGATTCCTCTGCGTTTCGCACTAGCTCAGATTAGATTAGATGAAATGTTCTTAGTTAAGAATCTTTCGACTTGGCACAATTATCGATTGTATTGGTATGGCAAACACAATTATCGATTGCTAGCGATATCGATTGTTGTTCAGCTCGAATAACCCATCATTAGGATGTGTATTCCCAGTTTAGCAGTGAAGTGAATTGAATCACATAGCTACAAATGTATGCAAGCTATGCCACATGCAATGTGGCTGACGATGTTATTGCTGCTGATGTTGTTTGTCTATGTTTGTGTATAAGTCAAAAGATAGACAGACAGACAGACAGGCAGGCAGACAAACAGACAGCCTGATGGACAGACGGACAGAGACAGAGAGTTGTTGTAGTTCTTTGTTCAAAATGCTTGCAATGCACATTCGTGTGTGCACCTTTCAAATTTTTTCGCCTAATCTGAGTTCGACTTGCAATCGTCGCGTTGCTGTTGTTGTTGTTGTTGTTGCAAGTAGTAGTTGCCGCTGTTGCAAGTTTGCCACAAAGCAGAGGCGAGAAGGCCGCATTTGTTTTTTTTTCCGTTTTGTTTTTCCTTGCAAATTGGTAAATTGTTAAAAATGTTTCTTGTTTTGTTTTTTTTTTTTATTTTTTTTTTTGGTTATTTAGTTTTTTATTGTGTTTAGTGGCTGTAAAACGATTCATAATTATGCACAAACTTTCAAAATTTAAACTTTATGTGGCGCTTCTTGCGCACGAGCGTTGAAAGAGGCGCTTCGATTGGTATTTTAAAGACATTTAACATTTTATGCATGGCTGCCGATACTTAGCCGGCTTGCCTGACATTTAAGCCAAACAAGCAATCGACTCGTGCGACACAGCGCTTATGCCTCAATGACACTAGGCTCAAGTGCCACTCAAATCGCATTATAAATAATAAAAATACTTCGCGATAAACTTCAGCCACTAGAGCAGTGCTGAAAAGTGCTTAAGAGAAGAGAGTGAGCACAGCTTAGGCGAGCTTAATTGCATTTAAATGGATATTAAAGCTTTAAGTTGTCCAACTCAACTCGTCTGACATGGTCTGTGTAGCTTAAATTGAAGCTTTAACTGATTGAGATGAAAGTCTTAAAGCAAGCTTTAATGATTACTTTTTTGACACCATCAGCAGAAAGCTCATGCCTCAGCTGCATTTTATAACTTTAAGTGAGCTTCAACGAACTGCTTAAGTTTAAGCCATAAGCTAATATCATTGGCACATCACCTTTAACCAAGTTAGCTGACGCGGCATTTGAGCTCAGTTCAGTGCAGCTTGTCGACACAATCTCAAGGGCTTCTGCCTTTCTTTGATGTGCACTTTAATTTTGATTAGTTTTTTGTTTATTTTTAACATTCTATGGGTTCATTAACTGTGGAGCAGCCTTGACTGTCTGTCGTTGACTGTCTTTGCTCTCCAGCTGGCTGCCCGACTGGCTGGCTGGCTGGCTTATCAGTGCAAGGGTTTAACAGGTCTTAAGTGCTCACTGTAGTGTAGACTGTAGTTCTGCAGCTCTTGTTCTTTTTGCTGTCCAACTAATTGTTCACTTGTTTTTTTTTTTGTGTTGCTATTTTTGTAGTTTTCTTTTTTCACTGATAGCACAAGTATGCGGTACTTGTGGCATCTACGAAATATAAATTTTTTATTTCAAGAAATGTTATGCATCAAAAAGTGTTGCCAAATTGCGCCTAATAGTCAACGAAGTTTCCGACAGGGCAACTGATAAAGTTCTTTTTTATCTATTGTCAAAAAAGAAAGAAAAAAAACCAAAAATCACTACAAAAAAAACAAAGACAAAACAATTCCAAATTTTGATGTGTGTATTTACTTCCGCTAATTATATTTGTTTGTGTCTTCATTCGAAGAATGAAAAAAACTAATGGCGACAACCAAAATAACAAACTCCAAATATTAAAGGTTAAATTGAATATTTCAACAATTATAATAAGCATGTGGGCTTATTTCGCTGTTATTATTATAAACATGACATGACAGAATGATGACAAAAACAAAATAGATAAAAATACAGGCGCACCAAATTCGTAAACACCATGTTTAAAATTAAATTAAGCCAATTTGGAAACCGATTATGACAAGGCAAATATGTTCAAATTATTTTTTGCTATTATTACAAACTGGGGCAGTCGATCGTATCAATATCGTTTTTGTACAGTTGTGCACTTACATCTAAAACATATGGCAACGCTGCGCAATTGGAATATTATTTTAATTTATCAAATGTCAAATATTTTATTGATTGTTTACTTATGCTGATATCAGGAAATTCTATATGGCGAGTATTTTATAGAGCAAGAAAGGTCTTTAATCAAAAGCTCACTAATTTTCCAATTTCCCATGCATTTTACATTTAAATTTTTAAATTAAAACTCAACCATTTATTTTTTCGATTTATTGAGTTTTATTTTTAATATTTGAAAGTTTGTTGATTAAATTGTAATATTTTAAATTTTGCAGACTCTAATATAAATAAATAAAAACAAGCTTAAGTAGAAGGAACTTTAACGTATGGTAAAGCTTTTTAATCCAAAGCTCTCACACACTCGCTGACTACAAGTACATCCACACACACACACACACACACATAGCACACATAGACAGACAAGTAATGTTTTTTTTTTTATAATTATTTGATAGACATCAATAAAAGCTAAACGAAGTTTAGGTCGATAATTGTTTAGCGTCATTTTGATGGGTATACTTGAAGACCTGTTGCCCGTTGCCTGTTGTTGCCTCTACATGCAGTACATACATACTACATAACAGCAGTTTCCAACTGACAGCTACACATGTCGAGATGTCAGTTGTGTTTTCTGTTTTCTGTTTTTTGTTTTTACACAATCAAACTCAATTTAATCGAATCGTCGTTTTATAAGTACGCCACAATTATAATTGCTCGCAGTCTCGCCAAGTATTATTGTTCAGTTATAAAAACGTCAGATCAATTCTGACTAACTGAGTCATCTATCTATCTTTCTCTTTCTCTGTTTGGAAATCGTGTGCTACTATTGTTCCGCAGCTTCAATTAACATTGAAATAAAACTTTAGCAAAACTATTAATCAATTTTTTTTGTTGTTTTTTTTTTTTTAATTTCGGTTTTTTGCTTTGCTTAGCTATTTAGAGCACAGAATGCGGATGTTGAAAAGATTACGTTTCGATCGCATCGCATAAACGTAGTTCAAATGTATCTATTGTAGTAGCGCAGTATCTATAAGATAAACCCGCAGTTATCTATATGTACGTGTGTGTGTGTGTGGCATCCACTTATGAATGGCGCATTTACACCAAATCATTTGCCTTGTTCCGCTATTGTCTGCCTTCCATTGAAAAACCTCACCATAAGCATGTGAGAAACCCAACAAACAAAAAAACCTCAAAACATGTGTTTTTTTTTTCATTTAAATTATTATTGTTTATTTTTGTTTTTTTTATTTTTATTTTTTTCTTTTTAGCGATTTTTCAGTTACGCTTGCGCATTAAGCGCCGCTAATTCTGTTATTGCGACTGTTATTTGCCATAAAGCGCAGAAAAGAGCTAAAGAAAAAAAAAAAAAAAGAGTTGGAAGAGTTCGGAAGACTGCCTGCGGCAAGGTCGTTCTACACATACACATATACTGTAATAACTGTCAGAGTTATTTGCCTTCTATACTCTCAATCTGCAGAGTATGTTAGCTATGTCATATTGCTTGGAAAAAGGAACAAATTCGAAGCCATAAAGTTTGACAATTAATAATCATCTGTAAATAAAACTGAGACATGTTTAGGATTGTATTATATATCAGACTACTCTATACTCTTATTCTTGAACATGTGAACGAGTTGAGTCCATAAAAAGTTTCTAATAATATTATTAAACTCACTGTTGTTAATTTCTGATTTATTTGCAAAGTTTTGCTAGGGTGATCAATTGATGACATTTATTTCAAATAATTTCAATTTGTGCATTATTTCTTGGATTTCTTGGAACTTGTCAGCGTCGTCTCAATCTTGAGGACGCAGCAGTTGAAGGCGCATATTTATTTAGTATATCTGTTGCTATATGTAGACATACATTTATAACTACTCAAATCGGTTTATACTGTGTTATTAATTTGTTTAGCTTTTTTTTTTTGTAGATTCGCAATGCCTTGTGGCATTTTTATCTGCAAAAAAAAAGGCCAGCTTTGATTTAGACTTATAGCGTTACTTGATAGGGTTGCGACAGCGTCAAAAGACCACTCGAACGGTGCCTTGGTATGCGCCTCTAAAGAGAGACTTCATACCACTGTTTTTCTTTTGTTTTTGTTTTTGTTTTTGGTTCGTGTTTCTGTTACAAGTAATTAAGGTTTACTTTATGGCGGGTATTTCCAAGTTAAGTGTCTGGCTAGTTGTTTTATTTCTGTTAGTTTCTAATTGGCTTTAATAGAGTTATTTCTTTTTTGAAAGGTAAATACCTAAAACTAAATTCATATATATTTATATATATATAATTAATTTGTTAATCAGTTATTCTTAATTCTTACTTTATATATGTAATTTTTTTTGTGTTTTTGCGCAGAAACTTATCTTTAATCTCACTTTAAGCTGGAGTGCTTGAAAGTGAGAGCACAGCTTCAGTTAATGGAATCGCATAAAGATAAGCTTAGCTCGCCGCTTAACGGCGCTTTCATCAGCTGAGCTGATTTAAAGTGCAGCTTTGCCAAAGCTTTTATCTTGAATCTTTCATTTATTCTCTGAAGACAGTGAGAGTTGACAGAGAAAGATAGACAGAGAGAGAGTGAGAGCGAGTGAGAGATCGTAGTTTAACTAAAGCAAAGCCTTTTCCTTTTTATTTTATTTATTATAATATTTGTAGTTAGAATGATTATTTAATGGAGATTGATTTTAATATATTTCTAACATTATCTATCTGAATTTCCTTGATCTGAATTCGTTAAAGTGCTGCTGTGTGGTTTTTTTTCTTTATAGATTAAAATGATTTTCGAATGAATTGAAATTATAATTATCAATCGAAGGCATTTACTTATCGAATACATTCATAACCATAGCCATAAGCTGATTAAATTTGCCTGCATATTTACTAGCCCAGATTAGACAGGTATACAGCTAGCTTGGACTTAAGTTCAGTGAAGTGGGCAAATTAAAACGCCAATTGCAAGAAATGAAAGGCAGCAGGCAGCAGCCACAACAACAAGACACTTGTAGGTTGGGTCTTGCAAAATAAAAAAAAAAACCAAAACTTTAAAAGATACAAAAATAATAACAAAAACAACACAATCCAATAACCAAACAGCTTCAATGTCAATCCAATGCAGGTGGCTGCGCCCCAGCTTTCAGTTTCAGTTATTGGTCAAAAAAGAAAAATAAAAAAACCCCAAAAAAAAAAAACAGAAAACCAAAAATCAAAAAAAAAAAACAGCGCTTTGATTTATCTGTAACGCTCGTTAAACTGAACACAGATACAGATACAAATTTTATACGTTGTATTATCCACAGACTTGTTCGGTTAATTGTTTCGCTTGGCATTTTAGGTGTTTTGTAATCGACTTACGCTTCGATTTTTTGACCAGAGAGAGAGAGAGACAGAGAGGGGGATATTTGGTGTGTCTCGTTTAACTATTAAAAATAAGTAAAAAGGTTGCAAAGAAGATCTGCAAATGTGTATATATGTGATCAGCTATGTCTGTCAGTCGGAATACAAGTTCCCATATACTAAACGAAGCACAAGTTTATTTCTCAAAATCGATAGCTCTTTTGTTTCCCAAATATCGATACAAATCGATTACCAATAGCAATAACAAAGCTGCATTTTAAAGATACATCTTTCTAATGGGATATGCAAATAACTTGACATAATATTAATCAGTTGCAATATCTGAGAGGGTATCTCTTATTCGACCATTCCTAATGACTTTCAAAGATTCTATGTGTGAGATGTCGCCACTTTCCAGATAAACTTTGGCATAAGTATTCTTTCTTTTGTGTTGAGTGTGCCCCACAGATCCGGTTGGGAAGGATGTATGCCATGTCAGATTTGTAATCGCTTTATATGGTACTTTGTGCTTTATTTGTGTGCTTATAATTCTTAGACATTAATATATCTCACATGTTATCCAACTCGAACCGCACCCAAAAGCAGCAACCCAAATTCTTGACAGGTAGCTGAGCCTACACTGAACACAATTTGGTATTGCAAATTGTTCTTAACTAAAGTTTTGTTCGTAAACATTTCATTCTTAGTGTTTTTTTGAAATTGTTAAATGGCTTTTTGAAGATTTTATCAGTTTTGCTCAGAGTTGTACTCAAGGTCGTCCCAATTTAATATATAAATTGGATGTTGTGTCGTTTTCTTTCAGTGTGACACTTGTAATTTGTTCAGGTGCCCGCTGAAGGATTACAGTAGCTTTAAACTGAATTGGATTGGATTGGTTTGAGTTGAATTGGATTGGTTTGGATTGGATTGGATTGGTCTGGCCAGCCGACAGCAACAGCAGAGCGACAGCATCTTGGCAGCAAGTCCAAGTTTTGAGTTCGTTGTCTGGCAAAGTTGCAGCACAAGCAGCACAAGCAGCAGCAGCGGCAACTGCACTCAGCTTGTAAACTGGAAAGATCGGTTTCAGGTTTCAAGGACTTTTGGTGGACATTCACTTTTTTTTTAAGACAGCAGCAGCCGCAGTAGCAGCCGCAGCAGCAGCAACGACGAGTGGTGCATAGAACCACTGGCAAAGCTGACTGACGACTACAACAAGCTCAATTCACTCGCATTCGCTTGCTCTCTCACTCCACTCAGCAGCACACCTGCTCTCTCTCTCTCGCTCCCGCTCTCTCACCCGCTCACTCAGTCGCTCATTGACTGACTGGCACACTGAGCTGCATTTTATGCCATTCGAATTGCGATTGTGGACCACGAGTGCAGCGCATGGTCTGACAACTGCCACCCCCTCCTCACTCCTCACTCCTCTGCTGCTGTTGCTCGCTCGCTTGCCCGTCTCTCTTCAACAGGTTGCGACTTGTGCCACTCGGCACAGAATTTGCATCAGCCTGACTGGACCAGCCCTGGGCCCAAAACAAAAACTCAACTAATTTGGCCCTGCGTTGGGCAGTCAGATTCACACACGCACAGACAAGCATACTCACGCATACACACGCACACATGCAGTAGTGCAGCAGTTTCCATTAAAAAGGTTTCAATCTTTCAGCTGCCTCTCAAATGTGCGAGTTTTTGTTTTTTGGCTGCTGGAAAATTGTGTTTGTTTTTTCGTCTCGGTTTATTTGAAAGTCATACTCGTTGTTATTAGGCTTAGTTGTTGTTGTTGCCTAAGTTGTTCTTTGTGGCTGCAGCGGCTGCTGCTTTGAAATAGCAACGGTACTTTGTCTGTTTGTGTATTTTGTGTATCGTATTTGCGTTTGCAGCTTTGTTTTGTTTTCATGTAAATGGTAAAAGAGTATATTGGATTTAAGCAATGTTCATCTTGCTGTCTTGCTGGACTTGAAGCTTGGAATGGAAATGGGAAACTGATAACATCGATAAATGCAAATCGATAATAGCACTTAGTTATTAAATATCTGACCACTTTTCGCTGCTGCAAGTTTTGACCCGACCCTAAAAGCACATTTTGGGAGTATCAGTTTAACATGGTTGACTCTGTGCCACATCTTATCAGCTAACAGAGCATTCTGCAGTCGACTTTGTCTGGTTGCAAAGCTCTCATTTGTTTTTTTTTTTGACTTGCAAATGTTTTGGATATTGCACACTTGTCTCGTTATACCCAGCAGTTATTGGAGTGTGGACATAGGGCATGAGAGTCAAAAGGCTGTTACGTAATGGAACGAATGAGTTATATTTCTTTATTTCAAATATGATCCCGAAACATGTATCATTTTAAAATGTGAACATAATTTGATATATGAATTTATATATCAATTAAATCTAAATTGTTTTTATCTTTGCTGGTTAAGCCGGGCTTCTTATGCAAAACTAGCGTAAGTTAATTAAATTCAGCGATTTGTATTATAATTATCAACTCTCTGTTTTGATTACAGTTTCCGTAGGGTATATCAGAATATGTTTTTTTCATTTTCTTTTGCAGTCTTACTTATTGTTGTTGTTATTGTTGTTGGTATTCATTGCAATCATTACACAATAAATTATAATACGGGTTTGCCAGTTTGTCGTCTCGAAAAGGTTTGGAATGCCTTGTCTGAAATCGTTTGCTGTGCATCATCATCATCATAGTCATCATCATCATCATAGTCATCATCATCATCGTTGTTATTAGATAATCATTATCAATTCGTATGTTTTGTGATTGTTCTAATGCTCTTTGGCAACTCGTTTCGATTCGATTCGTTTCGTATCGTTTGAATATGATATTCATTAAGTTTTATGTAGCTTTTTGACCAAGGTGCAAACTTGATTCGCATTTAGCGTCACATCTGCAATTTTGACATTTCGAGTCAACCTTGAAATCATCTCAAATGTGAACTGCTACCTACCTCTTGCTCGTTGCATACCAACCTTCCCAGTTTCCCTGCCCCCATCCACCCCCACCATTCACTGCTGTCCGATTGTGTGAGAGACTCTTGTCAACCACTCGATAAGAGTCAACTCAATTGCTATGCGCCTCGACTTGGGATGTGTGGCGATGGAATGATGCTTTGACTCGTAAGTTCTACGGTTTATGAGCCGATTGCCATGCAACAATATGCTTTGATTGGATTTCATGTGTGTGTTGCTGCTGCTGCTACTGCTGTGGCAGCCCAGACCGGCTAACACTTAGACCTGACCGCATAACTATCTGCCAACTGTCAACAGTCAACTACATTACTGCCTTAAAGGTCATTTGACCGACTGACTGACTGCGGTGGATTGTTTGCCTCTCTTGGCTTTGACATTGTACAGCTCGTTCTTTAAGAACACCGCCCACGCATTCAGCTAATGCTTTCAGCTCTCACTCATCAAGAGAGTGCTTTCACGCCTATTGCGCAGTTCTTATGCCAAGCTTTGAGCTTTCACTCGAACTTGGACTGCTGCTGCTGCTTCTTGTTTTGCTTCAGTCTCACTCAGCGCTTGCGCCTAGCCAAAGGTCAACAAAGGACTCAGCTAGCTCTTGCGAGCTTTCGCTCTCTCCCCGATTCGCACTCTCGCTCTATCTCTCTCTCTCTCTGTCTGGACAGTTTTATGAATGAAATGCAGGCAAGCGTACAGTTGGGCGCACTTTCGCTCACCCACGCAACCTACGACAATTTTTGTGTGTGTGAGTTTTTTTTTGCAGGACCGATATGAATGAATGACGCAGTTTGCCGCTTCTGGAAGCTTTGCTGCGTCTCATTCACAATGACGTCAGCATGCGTAATTTTTGCGCTGTGTAATGCACACACACACACAAATATATATAAATATATATATATATATATATATTACTAAAGCAATTTTCGCGTGGGCGTTACACCTCAATCTAAAAACCCACACCCTCTTTCCCCAATTAAATGATAATCGCTGATTTGTAATCCTTGACGTTCGTTGCGTGTGGCGTCTGTTTGGCTTTCCTGATAAGATATGGTGTGTGTGTGTGTGTGTGTGTATGGGGTGTACACTTTTTAGCTCAAAAGTTGCCTTAGCAACTAATGTGGCCAATTAATGACCCTAACTTGGGCGTTAAGGGGTCATCGCCTGTTGCCTATTACGTAAGTACAAGCTGCTAGTTTCACTTAAATTGCACTTAATTGAATGCCATGTTTCCCTTCCGGTGCTGTTGCTCCAACTACTCCTACACCTAATCTTATTGCTACTGTTGCTGCTGGTGGTCATGCGCATGCCGACGCCTAGTGTCGCCATATGGGCGCCACGCCCATTGTTTTAACAGGCGCCAGCATTCGCCACATGCTACACGCCACATGCCGCATGCACCTCACTCCACACAGAGTGCTTCAATTGGCGCTCGCCATCGCTACCCATATGCCCAATCGACGACTAACCGCAAACAAAAAGAAATGATTCCAGCTGGCTTGGTTAAAGAGGCAGGGGCTGGAGCTGGGCGCCTGTCGGCTGCGCCATTGGTTTGCCCCAAGCCGTTGCTGCTGCTTCATCGATTTTTCATTAAAGCCAAGCAGCATTAATGGAGCTTTCTCGAGGCTGAATGAGATGGGCTGGCGTCATCAAAGCGTCAGCGTCAGCGTCAAGGATCTGTCGATGGGCGGCGAGCTTTGTGTCTTGAGCAGCTGCTCCTGCCTCTTTCCACTTTGTTGTGGTTCCTTTTATTTATTTTGTTTTTGTTGGGACTCATCAATGCTCTTTCCCGCGACGAATAGCTTTGGATTTTGTATGTGCTTAGTCACTAAATATATTTTATTAACTTTACTCGATTTTATTAGCATTTCTGAAAAGTTGTTAAACTTTTGTTTTTTTTTATACAACACTCTGCCAGTTTATTTGATTTGATTGTTTTATCATTGAAAGAAGAAAAGAGCAAAGATACAATTTGTATGTGCAACCTTTTGGAACCAGTCTAGACTACTGGTGAATATCAGGTTTGTTTTACAACCGCTGTGCATAAATTTGGTCTAAACATTTTGGGGTATTTGTTGCTATATTGATAGCATTAACTTGAACAAAATATATGCAAATCATCGATGCGATTATGTAATGCATGTTATGCATATTATCATTTAGTTTTTGTCTCTCGCATTGGCAATATTACAATGTAATCATTAATTTGAATATGATGTGTGTGATTAGTAGCTGGAAAAGTAAGAAGAGACTTCAAAGAGTAATTATTGCATATTCATTTAAATGTTTACAATAATTACATAATCAAGCTTATGGCTTTTTCTTTAGAGTCGAATATTGTGAATTAAAATATTGTGAACTGATTTAATTTTGTATTTCTGTGATGCGGTTAACAAAAACAATCTTTTCATGTCATTTTTCTAGAATAATTGTATGAGTTGTAAGGGTATTTGCTATTCGACTAGAGGTTTGCCGTGTTTTGAGCTTATGTGGCTTACTTTCCTTTTGTTGTCTCATTTTACATCTTTTCTTTTTGTTTGTGGCGTATCTTTGCCCACGCCACGAAAATGATGAGAATGCAGGCTGTCTATTTTTAGATGCCAATTTGTAAATAGACTGACTGCCAATACGGAGGACTCTCAATCAAGTTAAGTCAAGTGTGTGTTGGTGGTGTGTCTGTTAATGTGTGTGTATGTGTGTGTGTGTGTGTGTGTGTTTGTGAGTTTGTGAGTGAATGAGTATTTGAGCTGTGTGTGTGTTTCATGCTGATAAACATTAAATGCTTATCAGCCATTTTGCGAGCATTTTTGGTCGCCCACACAAAACGCAGACAGGAAATTGTTAGTCGTGATTCTCAGCACTCTGCTGACGTACTATTTGTCTTTACTGTATGTTAAATACCCTACAATCAACCCAATTTTGGGCAAACACCATGCCACACCGGGGCACTGTGTGTTTATGGCTTATGTGTCGGAATTGGAAAACAAGACAAACTATTGCTAAGCCTTATTTGCCATATGTGCTGCTGTACCATATGTAGAAAGTATATATTTATTCTTATTATCTATAATACAAATAAAAGTAAAAGTACTCTGCTAATAATAGTATTGATTTGATTTTATTATTTTAAATGTGTTCTTGTACTCGATGATGGTATATGGAAACATTAAAAGGTATTCTTTTACTATATAATTAAAAGGCTAATATACTTGATCGGCTTCAAGAGCCACGTCGATTTGGCCAAGTCCGTCCGCTGCCTGTCTGCATAAATGTCGCTTTCCCAGAGACAATAAGTGCTTCTTTTTTTTTCAGTCCAGTTCTCCCGACTACAGCCTTCTTACTTGTTGTGAAATGTGCAAATTAAGTTAACATATTTTAAGTAACAGAGCAGCAATGCTATTTAGAGGGTATCTATTAGTCTTGCACTTCAATCCAAAGCACACTTTCCTGCCTTGTCTGCGTTACTCTTATTTGGGTCTTTAACTGTGGCACTTTGACGCCAGCTACGCGACAGGACATCAATTTCACGGTCATTGGTTTATGGGGGAGGGGGGGAGCAGAGCAGCGGGTCAGCTGCAGAGGGTGGAGTCTTGACTGTGGCTTATATGGCATAATTTACCGTTTTATGTTGTATTTGTTATTGTTTTTGCTGCCTTTGCATCAGTTGTGTTCACGCTTCGACAAGTTTTCAAATGCGCCACAAAATGTTGACGGCAACTTTCAATTTTATTTTATTTTTTCGCGTCGAGCCTTAAAAAAAACAGCAGCAAATAATTGTTGTGCGTGTGTGTGTTTGGGTATGTGTGTGTGTATGCGAATTATCAAATTGGTTCATGGCAATTCTTGTGCGTTGTTGTGGCAGCCGCACGAGCTCGTTAACGCCGCCTAATGGAGGCTGCATGCCACGGAGGCGTTGCGCCAAGTGTTAGGACACAATTCAGACGATGGCAAATGAATGCTGCTGCGGCAGCAGCAACAGCCACAGCCACAGGCAATGCCGGAGTCGCAGTTGCAACCAGTTCCATTCTAATGCGCCTGCAAAGTGAGCGTTTGCCACAGATGCAAAAGCCAAGAGCTACACTTGCCGAAAAATTCGACAAGTTGCTCCATTAAATAACAAGTTTTTAATTGAAGTTTTAACATTTTTTGCTTGGCGACTAAGCCTTTGGATCTTTTCGAATTTTGTATATGCGTATTTAGTTTGTGGTGTTTTCAATAATATTGATTTTTTTTTTTCTTATCTTTTTTTTTGTGTATTTTTTCAAGATATGCAAAAAGTAAATTTTTCTTTTGAATTGAGTATTGCTCGAAGTTTACATGCAACAAAAGGAATTCCTTTGTGTTTTTTCCTTAAACCTTAGGGCTTAAAATTCGTTGAGTGTAGAAACGTTGCAAGTGGCATATATTTGTATATGTTGCATGTACATACATATGTATGTGGTATGTTGTATTTATGTATGTATGTTGCCCATAAGTATGTTGCCAAGTCGAGAGTGCATGCAGCATTGTCGCTGCCCTTGGAGTCGTTTCTTGACGATGTTAATTTTGCTGCTGATGCTGCTGTTGTTGCTGCTGCCACAGAATTAAGGTCGTTGTTGTTGCCACTCACGGTTGCCCATTTGGCTCTCGCCTTTCGTTCTTTCAGTCGTAAATTTGTTTGGCAGCACACGTGTCTGGAATTCAGGATGCGCCAACTCTTATCGCTGCTGGCCAAAAAGCATCACAGCCAGCCGCCAAGCCAACAACAGCAATTCAACACAACGTTGCGTATACGTAATGTAATACAATGTGTGTTTGTGTATGTGTGTGTGTGTGTGTGTGTGTGTGCGCATGTGTAATCATGTGTTTAATGTGTGTTGGTGTCGCAGTTGTTGACTTTCACTTTTGCAATTGAAATTCTTGCATAAAGCCAATTTAATTAACGTTTCTTACATAATGCCCCAAAAGATTGCAAAAAAAAAAAAAAAAAAAACAAACAATAAATGCCTGCGCCAGATGCTGTTGTTTGGAGTTTATTGATTCTTTATATATATACATATATCCTAGAGGGCGTTTCCTCTTGTTGCTTTGCCCCCTCTGCCACGATTATACCCTAGATACACTCCCTTTTTTTGTTGCCTGGCTGCTGCTTGGTAACTTGAGGCATTTGAGCAATTCACTTTGCATTCGGTCAACAATAAACGGCATTCTTTTAACTTGTTGGCAATTGCAACTATAGCAACAGCTGGCAGCCAACACCCAAGGCACACACACTTGCACACGCACACACACACACACACACACACAAGTCGAGCCAAGAATTAGTGGTTGCATTTAGTTGGTGCCTTTTAGAAGTCTCACAGCAAATGAGCTGTAACAAGAAGCCAGCCAAGAGACAAACACACACACAATAACTACAACTATTTATGTGTGTGCGTGTGTGTGTGTAGCCAATAACTAAACCAGTCTTGAAAGGTGTCTTTTTTAACCTGGCATAGGCCGAACAGGGCACTCCAAGAGCAACTCAAAAGCGAAGCCAAGCCAAACCAAGTCAAGCAACCAAGCAACCAACCAACTCAGCCAAGTCAACAAGTTAAATGTAACCAAGTAAACGAGCTGGTAACTCAACTAATACATACCCTGTAAAGATGAACTGTGTGGGAGAGAGGCGGAAGAGAGGGAGGGAGAGGGGAACAGGAAGAGGTAAACAGAGAGAGAGAGAGAGAGAGAACACCTAAATTAATCCAATTATATTTTTAATGCACATTAAGAGAATCGTCAATCGATAAATATCGATATAACTCTGTCTATAGGCTTATCACATAATATTATATAGCTTAAATCTGGCTATAATATGCTTTACTTCAGTCTATTGATATACACTCCTATCAATATCAACACATATTTCGACAAATCTCAAAGTGTTGTTATCGATTGTTTTTATTATTGTATCCTCTAACAACGTCCGTAGATTTCCAGATCTAACTCTGATTTCGTTTCAAGCATCTCATATTGAAACTTATTTAGATGTTCCTAACTAAAATTAGCCAATTTCGATATAGTTTCTCAGCTGTTATCGATAACAAGTATTATTTAAGTAAGTTTATAGTTTTGCGCTGATTGCATACACGTTAAACTGTTTGAGTTGTTAACAGGGTATTCGAAGTAAAACATTTTGGCCAACAAGTTCTACAAACAACGTCGACGTCGGCGACGACGATTACGAAGCTCGCTGTCGCTGCCGACGTCGCTGTCGACGGCGACTGCGACTGCGGCGCATTGAAGCGTGCTGCTATCGACAGACTTCGACGCCGACGTTGCTGACTTTGTAGTTGTTGTTGTTTTTATACATTTTGGCTTGACTTGGGCTTGGACTTGGGTCTTGCTCGCTGGGCTAGCGAAGCTGTAGGCGTGGCTGGCAGGAGAGGGGGTGGGCGTTGTCGGAGGGGTGCGAGGGTGTCACTGGGGCAAAATTAAAAAGCATTGATACAATTTATAAATGACTTTGCTTTGTATCTATCACAAAGTGCTCGCCTGCTGTTGCTGTTGCTGCTGCTGCTGTTGCTGCTGCTGTTGTTGCTGCTGCTGCTGCTGATGTTTTTGGTTTTTGTTTCTTTTTTTGTTTTCTTCTTATTTTTATTAATTTTTATTTGCGATTTTGGTTGTTGGTATTCCATAGTCAGATTTCAGTGCATAAAATAGCAATTTAAACGTTTACTTGTTGTGTGTGCGACTGAGTGTGACTATGTCAATGTGTGTGTGTGTGTGTGTACTGTGTGTATGTGCGTTTTTGAAAATCGAAAGCAAGGTCTTTTTATTCTGCGCAAAACACGCAGACAACAACTCAGACAGACAAGACGGACGGCCAAGTTGCCTTTGTTGCTGCTGCTGTTGCTTTTGTTGTTGCTGTTGTTGTTGTTGTCTTCTGTTCTTTAAGCTCCACTTTTAGTTTAGAACGTAATTTATATATGTATATATCTTGTGTATATATCTATATATCATTTTTTATTTAACGCCCCAAGTCACATGCCGCAAACATACGCAGCCCAAAGGAATTCGCTTGTCGCTTTCTGCATTTCTGGCTTAAAGCCTTAGAAGCCACCCTCCAACTATTTTTAACAGCAAAAAGACAACAAATGTTTCGCCCTCTCTCTCCGCCTGTCTGCCTATCTGTCTGTCTGTCTGTCTGTCTGTCTGTATTTGTCTTGAGTTTTGTTTGTTTCCATTCCATTTCACTAAATGCATCTCTTTTACGCTTGGACACGTGTCGTGTCAATGCAGTCGGCCTAATTGCAATTAGCGTTGTGCCACAACTAACTACCAACAACTATTAATAGGTAGCAACAAACACTCTAACACACACCCACACACACACACACAGCCACAAACACCCACACACACGCAGCCACACACACAGATAGCTATTGTTCTCAAGGGCGTTGGGGCACAAATCTTCGATAAGCAGCAGCTCCCCCACCTCATAAATATAACTGTGAAATGCATCCTGTTTGAAGTATTTTATGTGTGTGTGTATGTGTGTGTTGTTTGCTACTGATAGCAACAGAACACAACAGAAGCTATATATTTATATATATATTTATATAATACTTGAAGTCAAAAACACTTGAGTTCAGCGCACTTTTCTTTTACTGCTGCTCATTTGTCTTTGCACAAATAAAATATTATATAAGTGAACATTTCATCATTTTAAAAGTTATGCTCATATATTGATCCCAACGAGCTCTTAAGGCCTTGAAATCTGAATAAATTTCTATATATCTATAAATATGATGGGATAATCAGTCTAGACTGCAAATGTGCTGCACTTAGGTATAATAATAATTGCAGTTAGTTTTTAGATCATATTAGAGTTTTCACCGGTAGACTTTTTATCTTATAAATACTTTTTCACTTCATCAGTATTGATAAGAACTGAGTCGCAGAAATAATTTTACACCTTACAATCAATATTGATAAGAACTAACTGTCTGTCTGTTTGGTGTAAAATCTTTTCACGCTAAATTCTTGTTCAATTTTACCGAAATTAATGTACATCAATAAGTACTTATCGAACTACTTTGATATGCCATAGGAAATGTAAAGCTAAAAAGTTAGATAAGATAAAGTCCAAAATGTTGTTCATAATCTAAAACACATCAGGTGCATATCTAACCTGAAATAATCCCATATGTCGAAGCTTATAAGATTTCATCAGCAAATATCTGAAAAAAGAACACACCTTAGACTTAAACTGGTCTTAGATATTTATAACAGAATTTGCAGCTCGCAAATTTAAACAGACTTTTTTTTTAGCAAATCAGCAAACAGTTTTTCTTCACTCATAAATCCAAGCCACTAATTTGTCAATCAGCAATGAAAATTAGCTGCTGGAATGCACACAATAATTATAGAAATGTTGCCTTTTGGTATTTCGCATTTATTAAGAATTACGAATTCGTTAGCAGAGCTATAAACTTTTTCATTGCCATTGACTTTGACTTTTGATTATAGTCATTCTCGATGCATATTGACTACAACAAAATCAAAGAGGCTACCAATCTACAATCTATTTATATATATGTATATGTATGTTTGTGGCTTTAATTATATTAAATGAGCTGGTAGCGCATGATAAATTAGCCAATGTCACCAAATACGAACTAATTAAAAAGATGATTGCCATGGATAATAATTAAAATCAACTTCTCCTCTCCTTCAGTCAGCTTTGATAAAGCAGGATAACTCCATATATTATTGAAATTTAGCTAGTCAGCAATTTTCAAGATATTTCTATTACCTTGCAGTTATAAAAATTTTATTATGATTATTTTTGTTTGTTTGTTGAATGCCTCGCAAAAGTAGCCAATTGTCCGTTAAAATTTGCTTAAGCAACATGTGGTGCACGTGAGCAAGAGATGTTCAAGCATTTTGAAACAAAACAAATAATCAAATAAAAAGCAATTTCAATACAAAATACAAATACAAATAGTTAACTTCTTGCAATCTATGCAAATAAACGATGCCAAAAAATCAGGCGACAAAACTGAAAAAAATCAAAAGAAATCGCAAAAAAATAACAAGAAAAATAATAAAAAAAAAAATAAATAAATAAAATAACACTCAACAAAGGTTTCATTTGCAATTTTTACAGTTGCTTTTGCGGTTGGGGCGCTAAGCTTTTGTTCGCGTTGAGTTCTTGTTATAGATTTTGTTTTTGTTTTTGTGGCTGCTATTTCGATACGCGTTCAAAGTGAATTGCATTAATTACGCGCGCACACAAACATACACACACACGCACACAGTCAAACATAGGCATGTGTGTGTGCTTGTGCACAATATTTATTTCTAATTAATTTAATTTTTGTTTTCGCTTGCCGTTTTGTGTGTGCTGCTGCTGCTTTTTGGTGAGCGCTCCCAAACATGTACACATACCTATGTGTGTGTGTGTGTGTGTGTGTGTGTGTGTGCCTATCTGTGTATTTTTGCTTGGGTCCGCTATGCTTTGGGTCGCGCATGAATTGAAAAAAAGAACGGCGCACGAAATTCGTATAAGTAAACTTTTAGTGCAAAGCTTTGCTGCGGCCTATCGTCGCTGTGTGTGTGTGAGTGTGAGCACCTCTGACGTAATTGTGCTGCCACCGAAGCCAAATCGCCAAACGCACCAATACACATACACATGCGTACACACATATAGGAGCACCAAAACAATGAGCGTGTACAATTTGTTGCTTCTTTGCTACCGATCGACGCAGCATTGCTTCTGCTGCTGCTGCTGCTGCTGCCACTGCTGTTTGCGCCTTGCCGGTTTCGAAAATCCAAATAAATAAACAACAACAACAACAACAACAGCAGCATAGCAACTAGTGTCGGTGGCGCAAATATAATTAAACTTTCGAATGGGATCAGCAGCAGCAGCAGCAACGCTTGACAAGTTTTTTTTGTTGTTTTTATTTCGATTTCGATTATTTTATTTTTGCTGTGCTTTTCACTCAATTTAAGAGTCGCGCTTGTGCTTTTGAGAGCTTTACTGTTGCTGCTGTTTGCGGCTGCTGCTGCCGCGGTTGTTGCTGCGTTTTTTTTCCACTCAATTGCTGTTTGCTTGGGAACGGCGTAGTCAAGTTTCATGCCACCAACGATTGCCGTTGAATTCAGTCGTTCAACGAGAGTGACCGCGCACGAAAGCCCCAACAAGCCAACAGCGGAGCCGCACAAAATCAAATCATCAATAAAAACAACAACAAATTGTTTATACACATGTAGAGTGAGAATTTAACACATATTCACATATATATGTTGTACCTGTTGTAATAGAACAGAAGGAGCCTCTAATAAATCAGCAGCGAAATTTGTGCAAGAAAAAAGAAAAGTAAAGTAAAAAACAGAAGACCCAATCAAAGTACGAGAAGAGTTGCCCCCTTTCTGAGAACATTCTAGAAAACAGCACTGCTTACCGTTAGGAAAAGTACTCTCGCTCCTGCCGTCAACTCTGCTGACGTCTCCTACTCTTCTGCACTCTCGCACTCTCTCACTCCCGCTAACTAAGTCACCTCTGCTATTGTCACGTCACGTCACGACAACAACGACGACGACGGCGACCCTTCAGAAGTTGCGTACGTGCCTAGCTGCCCAAACATATGTTTGCTAGAGCAACACCAACAACAACTGCAATTAAAGCTTCTCAGTCTATCGACGACTGCTGTTAAATCTAACATATGTTTGGCCGCCAGAGGCCGCTTTTGCCTACCAAAGTGCAGCTGAGTGCGTGTGTGCCCAAAAAGCGTTTAACTTACAAAATTTAGCAAACAAAAGAGAAGTAAAAAATAGTTTCTGTCAATTCGTCGCGTTACACATATATATCTATAAATATATATATAAAAACGTATGTAAAAGTCAACGACGTGTGTGTGCAGTGTACAAATCAAGACAACAACAACAACAACAAGAAGTAGAAGTCGCAGTAGAAGAAGAGCAGCAACAGTGAGTGCAAGTGCAATTGAAAAAGTTGTCACAGCTGCCCAGCCCCGCCCCGCACCCCAACTGAAGTGTGCGCACTTGAAATATTTGTAACTCTCTTTTTTTGCAACAATTTGTGCGGTTTGTGCCGCCCACAACAGATTTTTAAATGAAACCGGAAAATTGGCTCGAAACATCTGCCTCGACATCAGCAGCAGCAGCAGCAGCAGCAACAGCAACTGCAGCAGCAGCATCAAAATCGGCGGCAGCAGTAGCAACGTACACCAGCAATGCAAAGGTAAATGTCACGCCCACAAAGACACGCCCCTCGCCCCAAGTACCCCCTACAAAGCACAGCCAGCAACCCACAAGTGGCAGCCACACCCACACATACACCCACCCGCACATCCACACACACACAGCCCATTCGCAATTGTAGCATATGGCGATGAAAAGTTTTCCCGATGCGTAGCTCGTTAAAAATGTGTTTTCACATACCCCGTGAAAGCCATTTCAAATGGGCTATACCCAAAGAAGGGTAAGAATTAGAAAAAAGAATCTTACGAAATATAAATGTGTTTTTTTTTTTCAGCTAGATATATCTAGCTTATGGCATCAGTTAAATATATATGTATTAAAAACACTTTTGACAATTTCAGCACTTTATTGATCTACTTGCAACAGAGGGTGTATGTTTGTCGAGCACTACTCCTATTTGGGTTTGTTTCAAATGTGCGCTTATGGCATTTTGTTGCTCTTGTTGTGGCCCATTAAGTGGCAAGAATTCTGCTTAATTTTGCGACCCCAAAGTCATTTTGAACAACGTAGTTATAAAAAAAAAACAGCTCTTTCAAATAGAGACATATTTGAAATTCAGTCGAATTGAATTTCAATTTCCATTTTAATTCCAATTTCAATTCAAATTCAATATGCGACATTGATATTCCAGTTCGATACAAAATGCGTGTCACAAATATATGTACATATGCTTAATTTATAAACAAAAACAAAGCAACTATAATAATACACTTACATATATCCACTGTGTATATGCATATCTTTGCCTATATATACACCATATACATGTGTATATATCCGGGTTCATTAGCGTCGCGCGCAGTGAAACCAAATGACTTGGTAAAACTTTGATGGGGCGCAGACGAAGAGAAGGAGGGGGAGGAGGGCGCAGTGGGCGCTATGGGCGTTGTGTCACGTGTGACATCCAGGAGGGAGGCCCACCTAGACACATTTCACAAGCGCAAATTACATTTTGACGCTGCAAACCCTCACTAATTACATTACATTGCTCTTCATAATGTGTGTGTGTGTGTATGTATATATATATATAAATATATATATATATATATAGCACTTGGCACAATAGTTGCACCTATTTGCTTTTTTCGTTCGTCGCTTTTTCTATGTCAACTTTGTGCAGGCAGCGCACGTTGCCAAACGCCATCCAATTGGACTCTGACTATCAATTGTGGGCAGCATGTCTGCTTCTTCTTCTTCGTCTGCTTCTGCTTCATATATAGATTACACATAGAGAATAAATTAAAAAATTGACACACTGCTTGTGTAGAGACTGATTAAGTCGAGTTTGTGAAGGAGACTTCTGCATAGTCTGGCAACGCCAAGTGATCCCTGCTAACGCTTACAAGCTGACTGCTATGAACTTCTGCATAGCGCTGCCATCCTTATTACAATTTCAAGTTGCCCACATCAGAAGAACTCTAGCTACAATTTAAGTCTGTAAATAATTTGTGTAACTCACAAATTTCGCTCAGTGTGTTTGCGTTGTCATTCAGACCCGGGCAGCAGCAATTATGTAAACAATTCATTGCCTATTCGCTTTGCTGTGTATCTCTTTTATTATTTCTTGTTTTCTTTTTTTTTTGTTCGCTTTTACACAGCTCTGTTGCGCCTATCAATTGATAATATTGATTGTCCACAGCCACGTACCATGATTCTGGAATTCATTTGGTGTTTGCGTTATTGTTGCCACACGTTACAAGTTACAAAAATAAACAAACAATTTCAGTTTATTTGGTGCAAACATTCATATTACACTTAACCACCAGACTATAAATAAACTCTAGTTATAAATGAATTCATAGATGGGCGTGTTTATACAACAGACACCAGATGAGTTAAGAGCGAGGGTTCTTACGAAACACACCGCTTGATGTGTATCGCCATGACAGCTGTGGGCACACGCAATGCAAATGGTTTTAATGTCAAGATATCCAAGAATATGTATATATGTCAATGATTAACAGATCAATATGATGATATACCTGACATTTATCTGCTGTTTTATGTTCTGTTTTTTTTTATTTGTCTTTGCTGATTGCTAAGAGGTCGTTAACCCGCCTTTAAAATTGGCCAATCTTTTGGGCAGCATCATCTACCTGTAAAAACTTTGATGATTATGTGTGTGTGTGTTGGTGTGTGTGGCACACGCTCCGCTATCAACATCTCTTTTCAACTGACCCCATTCAAAGTCATGTGGCAGTAACTGTCGTTGCTAAGCTCTGCTCTTTCACGTTGGCAAATAAATATTCTTAACTCTTGCCTGAAGCTATATTACATCTCCCTTGAAAATCCGATAGGTAAATGGCCTACGCATTGTATTATCCCAGGTTATTTTTTTTTTATTTATTATTTTTTGTGATTTATCTCCAGAAATTACATAGAACAAAGTTGCGTGCCGCAGCATAAATCACAACACAATATTTTTTTAAGATATGCCAGTTGGTTTTGTGCTTTCAATGCAATATTTAATTAGAATTCTCAACTGGTTTTAATTAATGAGATAAATGCGAATATTCGTAGTATAACAATACCTTGGCATACATTAACTTAGTTAAAATGTTCCAGTGGAGAGAGCTCGACTAGGAGAATACCCTAAATTCAGAAACCTTGATCTGATTGCTATTTAATTTGGTAAATATGAATATGCGATGTTATTTTTGACTTTTTCCTAAGCGCGAACTCGATGAAATTTATACAGCTGATCAGAATTAAGTCAAGGTAGAAACTGTAGTTTTTATTGCCAATTGGTAATCGATTTTTATCGATAATGGAGATATGTTGTATTCTCTACTACATTAAACCATTCATTGCCCACTTCAAGTGTTTTTAGGGTATAATAAATAGAAAAACCCCAGCTGAAAAGTCTCGTTGATACGTAATTGTGCCAAATTAGCAGATAGCAAAAGGGGTTAGCTAAAATATATGCAAATGAATGCAGCTCAAAATATAATGCAAATGGGCCAAAAGTGGAGCATTGATAATACTCGAATTTCGTATGTAAATCGGTTTGAGACTCACTCCAAGCATTCGAAAGCAATTTGAGTTTGCTGCTGCTGCTGATGACGATGACGAGTTAATGAGTTTGTAATCATAATTACAACAAACTCTTGAGTTACCGTTACCATTCAAATATATATTGCATAATCGACAGCAGCTCAGCTCAGCTCAGCTTGAGGGGAGTGAAAAACGATGCTGCAACTGAAGCTCTCTGGCTAAAGAACTATTAAAAAGCAGTCTGTGTGTGGTGTGTTTATGTGTGTGCATTTATGTGTATGTGTGTTTGAGTGTCATAAAAACTTCGTTTAACAGTTTCAATTTTTGTTGCTGTTTTTGTTTTTGTTTTGTTTTGATGATGCTAGTTACAAGTCATGACGCTGAAATTGAAGCCAAACGAAATCGCACGCACTTGGTTTGTGTTTGTCGTTTGTGTTTGTTGTTATTATTTATTGTTGCAATGTGCAATTAGGTTTTTCGGCCTAACGTCACACAATTGCCACAAGAGCAACAACAGTCGAAGCAACAGCAGCGGCAAGCAACACAATGCAAGTTGTTGCTGCTTTGTTTCGGGTTGGGCAATCACTCAAAATAATTCGTATAGTTCGAAATAGTTCGTAGCTAGAAAAACAGGTGTAAATAGGCTATACAAATAATTGCTATAATCTAAAAAAAAAATACCTATAGATGTAACCAATTTGTGAACTTTGACTATGAAAAGCTTTTGTAAATATAGGACTCACCTTGTCAACTTATGATAGCTATAAGAATGGCTATAAAACTTTAATATATCATATATACAAGTTGTAATTTATAAGTTTGCAGAATGCATGGGAGGAGTAGCCAGGTATGGCGAGGGGCGGTTTGAAATTGTTGAACAAATATGAATTCTGGTTCAATAACTAAACGCAACAGTTAGAGGATCATTATAGCTGCCATAGGCAAAATCGATTGTTGGTTGCTGTTCTGGAAGGGTATTCAGTATTCGGCGTGTTCAAGTTAGCCGCTCTGTCAAGACCAAGCCCGTTTCGAGTACCCGGATTTTGTTCTCTTCGAGTTTTTTTTTTTATTATTTTTTTTATGTTTTTGAAATGCAAGCCAGAGCCAAATATCAGGCGGGGCAGCTCTTGCTCTAGTTTATGCGCTTTTATCTTTATTGTCGCTGCTGGTTGTTGTTGTTGTTGGTTAGTTGTTGTTGGTTGGTTGGTTGTTGTTGGTTGGTTGGTTGGTTGTTGTTGCTATTGATTGTTAACCTTGAGATACGTACGACGCAGCGTACACGGCGAAGGTCGCCAAGTGCGTTGTCCGTCGACTATTTCATGCACAAACTAAATAGCTAAGCAGCTAAGCAGCAAAATAGCTAAATAGCTAAATAGCTGTGAGCTATACTGCTCGTATAGATACGCAGATACATACATACATAGATACCTATGTCTACTTTATGTACGTAATGCAGTCGCATTAACATAAGTATGTGTGTGTGTGTGCGTGTGTGTGTGTAGCGCGATTTGACTTTGATTACAATGTGTTATTGTTGTTGTTGTTGTTGTTGGCTGCGTTCTAATTAAAAATGGGCGCAGTTTTGTCGATGTTGTTGCGTTGTTTATTGCTTTTCGTATGCAGAAGCCAAAACGTCAGTTAAGGACAAGAGCACAATGAACAGCCAAAATGCTAATTTAATTAAGACTCAAACGCAAGCAGCAAAGTAGTTACAAGAGACTCAGCACACCAGCACAAGGCTGTGCTGAGATACAAGACTGGCAAAGACAGAGAGAGAGGGAGAATAATATATATATATAGAGAGAGAGAGAGAGCTGGCAAAGGGCTCGAACTTAATGTTGATTTAGGCACTTGATTTGGCAGCTGGAATATAAACACACTGATAAAAGAAAAATGAGTTTACAGATGAAGGAAACCTATTGAAAATAGCCCAGAGTGCTTTGAGAGCCAACTACACATATAAGAAGTTATCATAAAAGGGCAGGTCTAAACATAGATCACTCTAATTATAAGTAAATAAAAACCATATTTCTCTGTAGAAAAGGTTGTTGAAATTTACTTATTTCATTTTTGGTTTTATTTTCGAGTTATTAATTTAGTTAACATTGAGTTCAATGGGGTAGAGCTTATAATGAAGTGGCAACAACTCCAACCCATTGTCTCAGCGACTATGAGCGCAAGAGAGTTCATATTTATAATCGATATTAATCGATAGCAATAAAAATTATAATTTTAAGGATTTAAGGATTAATGTTGAAGATCTATCAAAATTTCATCAAAATCGTTAACGAACATCTAAGATATATACGACTGAAGGACGACCTCTCTCCGCTAGCGCATGCTTATATATTACTTTTCTCATTTTTGGGCACGCTTACTTTTATGGGCACCTCATAAAAGTGGCAGTTGGTTTGTTTTTTATCTGTTTATTTAAAGTAGATGCTTGTCTGCAGATGTTTTCTATAGTGCTCCCATTTATGGATATTATTGAACACATTAACATGAATATCAAAAATGTCGATCAACTTGAAATGGGCAATCGGGCAAAGAAAGCAAGAGGAAACAGCTGTGACAACAGCTGTCTAAATATAACCCACATAAATGATTGTTGTTAACTCAACTGGAGTAGAGCGCCAGTTGTTTGAATTGAGCTGAACTGAATTCAATTGATGCCCAAAACAAGTATTGTTCTTAAAAAAAAAGCGAACACTTTTTTTATATTTGCTTTTGTTTTTTCTTTTTTTTTTATTGTTTTTGCATTTTTATCGAAATGAAAACAAAATCAAAATTAATTAATTTATTTGTGTTTATCTGTTTTTCTTGCCCACGTTTGCCTTGAGCACATTAACAACACAGAAGATTTGCGAATTTTTATTTAAATTTGTTTGTTGCTTGCATACAGCAATCCCAATTCCCCCCTCCCACCCCCCCTTCTACACAGCATCCCTCAAAAATTCAAATTAGCGTCCACTTTTCAATCGGCGGACGGTTGTCAAGCGTTCAAGATTTTTATTTTAGCAGACATGTTGTTCTCGTTGTTGTTGTTGTTGTTGCTCTCGTTGTTGTTGTTGTTGCTGTTGTTGTGTATATTTTTAAATAGCATTTCACATTTAGACGCATCGTAAATGATTTTATTTTAATTTCACACTTTTTGTTGGTGTTTTTATCGTTGACTTTTACATTGACTTGCGATGACGTTCGTGCTTAGAGACACATTGTGTGGCGCCTTTTTTGAGTGCCACTTCCCTGCAGGGTATTTACAATTTGTTAGGAGTTCTGTAACGCCTTTCCAAGTTATATCTAAAATATAATCATGAATCTATATAGAAATACTCTCTCTCTATAATTTACGACAGATTTTGTTTAGCTTAAGATTACAAATAAAATAAACTTTTAACTTTGAAAAGTATTCAAACACAATGATTTATTTTCGTAATTGAATTTGAAAACTCTTTACTGATGCAGCATTTTGCATATTTTATTTTTCTATTTACAGGTAAGCCACATTTCTTCCCTCTGCGCATTTGAATCACTTGAATCATTTGAATTACACGAGTGAATCATTTGAATGACATTCAATTGGCAGCGTAAGTAAACAAATGAGAGTAAACAATTTGACGACTCCGGTTTTTTAGTGTTTGTAAATATTTTGCCAGCTACAAAATGAAGAGGAAAACAACAAAAACAAAAACAACAAAAAGAAAAACAAAAAAAAACACAAGTAAAAGAAACAAAACTCACTTTAATGACCGCAAACAGTCGTTGCGTTTCTTTTTTCTATGTGGCTGCAACAACAACAGCAACAACAACAATAACGGCAAAAGCAAAGAAAAGCGCGTTTCCAAAGATTTCACTTTCAAGCCGTAAACAACAAAAGAGGCGCAAAATGCAAATGCCGACAAAAAAGATAAGCTCGACAGATCTGCTCCTCTCGTCTTGTTTGCATGAGTATAATCAAATATATATATATATATATATATATCTATAAATATCTAATTCCTTGTTCTATATGCAATTCAGACTTATTTCGACTTAGCTTTTTAGAATTTGTGAAATATCTTGGCTTGTCTTCAATTTGGATATATAAAATATCAAATTATAAATGAATAAAAGTAGGAAATTTGTATAAAAATATAGTCAAAAACTTTTCGATAAAATATAAACTTTATCCAGATTTTTTTTTTCAGATTTTTGAGTGGTTTTCTGTTATTATTTTTTGGCTTAATGAAAACGCAGCAATCTCAAATCTATATAAGAGCAACAGTCACAACAGCAGCAGCAACAACAACAACAACGACAACAACAACAATAAAATGCCACAAACTCTCAGCTGAATCTCACGAGTTGTTGCAGTTGCAATTGCAGCTTTAGCTACGGTCAGGTGGTTGGTGGTGCGACTCTGGCTGTTTGTTGTTGTGGATTGTGGCGCAATGGTTTGGCATGTGCATGTGCATGTGCATGACTTGGGGGCATTGTAACACACACACACTCGCACACACCAAACCACAACACACACACACACATTGGTGCTGCTGCTGCTGTGCATGCTCATATTTTTTTTGTTTTGCTTTTTGCTTGAGAGGCATTCAATTGCCACAGCGGCGGCAAGCAAGCAAGCAGCAAAAAAATGCAGCAGCAGTTTGTGGCTGCTTTTGGGGTTGGGCATTCCGTTGTTATTTGTTTGTTTGTTTGATTGTTAAGTGAAAAGCGTTGTCCGCTGCTCGTTGTTGTTATTGTTGGTTGTTTGCGGCCAGCACACTCGTCGCCACACATTTTCACCAGCAATTGTTGTTGTTGTCGTCGTTTGTGTTATCGCCAAGGATCAACATGCTTATTGCATGTGGCATCATCATAAACAGTAGCAGCAGCTAAATAATATAACCTTAACCAATTCAAATCGGTTTACAATGAAGCAAAGCATGACATATTCCACCTTAAAAAGTATATATATATAATCTTGATCAGCAGCAATAACCAATCAGATTTTGCTTCTTCTCTTATATTTTTATGTATCGCTGACTTCTTCTGTTTCCCCAATCGATTAGCTAACACAATAAAAGCCACAACTTTAAAGATATATATATATATTTCAGATATATCTTTCCTTACATTAATCATCTGTAAAGGAGTTTCATCAATATCGATTTGGACACACAGCGAGCCACGCAAATATTGAATTGCCTCAATTTGCTGCAAGTTTCGTTGAGCTGTCAATTGCTTAATCTTTTAATAGAGCTGTCATTATTTATTATTACTTTTTTTAACCCATTTTTTACCACTATTTTTGTACCTTTCACCCAGTGGGACGCCTACAAATTGCTTAACCCAATTGTTTGGCAAATTGTGTTGCACGTTTATTTTGTAGCTTTGTGCTTGCAACTCGAGGAAGTTGCGCTTATAAAACTTTACAAAATTTTATGCCCAATTATTTGCCAAAAAATATTATTGTAATAAAATAAAATATACAAAAAAAAAAGAAAAAATGAAAAAATTATAAATGCATTAAACAACAAAAACGCAAGATAAATGTTTGGAAAAAAAAACTCCTTTCACTTTGTTGAAATTAAACGAAGCGCAGTTTCAGTTTCAATTGTTGCTGCCACAGCTGCCTGCTGCTGCGGTTGCTGCTGCATTTGTGTGTGCAGAATGTTTGCCACATTGCCACACACACACACATATATATATAGTAGCTGGCATTTTTCAAAGTTCGACTGACACAGAGACCAACTAAAGCGCAACGAGGCAAACGAAGCAAAGTCCACAAAAACCAAGTCAACGAGAAAAACAAAAAAAAAATACGAAGACGCGTTGAATGAACTTTCAGCGGAGGCAGTGATTGTGGGCTGTTTAAGTAAATCTCTATATACCCATTACAAATATGTAGAGAAGGGGTATCATCAAGTCGAGTCAACCTATACAAATCCGAGTGTCTGTCTGATCTCAGCTAGAATATATATATATGCTCGTATATCCTACTTAGATCAGCTTACATCAGATCCGTTGCATTGTATATATATTTAAATAACATTGATTATCTGTCAAAAGTTCAACAAAGAAAAAAATCAATTATTTACAGGGTATCTCCCAGTTGAACTCTGTCAACTGGAGCATACTTGTTTTTATATTTTCTTAATCACAACTGAACATCTCGGGTCTCCATTAAGATTATAAGGCACAGCTAAATCATGCCCAAAGTGGGAATATTTGAACCCATTACTACTAAATTTGGTGTGAATATGATTAAATATATATATATATATATATATATATATATATATAAAGTTTAATCAACTCGGGTCCAAGCAGGAAACTTGAACTTGGCAAAAAAAAATGATGAGCGACAAAAATTGAAGTCAGCTACAATTGTCAGACACGTGGCGTATGCGTAATGTGTGAAGCGTGCGAAGCAAATGGCTAAAGTAATGCCTGACTATAGCGAACCCGAACACGCTCCACTCTCTCTCTCTCTCTCTCTCTCTCTCTGATTGATGCACTTGACTACTTATCTGTTAAGTGGCTGTCAGAACTATGAATTGAAATTGAATTTCAATTTTGCATGTGTGCAGCAAGTTAGAAAAGGGGGGGTGGGGGCGGTGGCAGCTGCGCTTGGTTGATTTCAACACATGCGCTTTTCAGTAAAATAAGTTGATTCAATTTATGACAACAGATAGTTGGGAACCGAACCGAGTAGAAGAAGAGTCGAGTCAGTCAGGAGTTCCACAATTGTACATTTGCTCAAGACCACTGGAAAAAATGCCGTGGGTTGTCTTCTCGACATTTTGTTACACTTGAGAATTCGCACACATATTTCTGCTTCTTTTTTTTGGTAAACCTTCTATTTTGTTGTTGTTGTTGTTTATTTTTAGAGGTAGCATTACGTAATCGGCAACTTGTTGTTTGTGCCTCGAGTGCTGTTGAAATGCTGTTTCTTTATGTGTTTCGCGCTCTTCTTGAATTAATTCAATTTTAATTTTAATTTCAATTTCGATTTCGTTTCGGTTTCGTTTGCCTCAATTTGAGGCTGCCTTTTATGAATGTTGTTGTCGCCGCCGCCGCTTCTCGTCCAGAAACGGGAAGCATCATCAAAATAATAAGAGTAGATTGGAATGTGATTTATGTTGATTGAGTGTGGCTTGAGCGTGAGTAGCGGCTACCATTAGGCAAACACATTACTCAAAAGATCTGTTCAGATAGTCTCACAGAGTCGCATGTGCATTTTTTAATCTTTTTCATTTTTTATGCGAACTTGTTGCGAATTCTAAACTGTACATTGTTTTTTATGTGTGTTCATTAAAAATGGCAAAATGTTTAATCATGAAGTTGTGCAAAATTAGATGCTTTGTTTTAGCTGAATCGAGCATGGTTGATCAAGAATGTATATGCATATATATATACTGTTCGTTCTCAGAGCATTTCAATGGATATGAAATTCTCAGCTTCTGTCACCTAGTTTTTCACTTAATTTAAATTTTTTATTTATTTATTTAACTGCAACAAAGTAATCCAAAAATATATTAATTTTAAAAGTAAATAATTTCAAATTAAGAGATAAGACAAATTTTTAAGCTATCTGAAAAAATTAAATGCAAAATGTTTTTGTTTGTTTTTGTTTTTTTTTTTAATCAGACTTTCTTTACATTGTCTATAATTAAATGCTTGAGTATAATTAATTATTTTAGTTTCTGTCGAATTTGAAGTTCAGATAAGAGAACTATCAAGAGGCCAGTAGGAATATATGAAGTGTGTGTATATATGATATTGTATATATATGATTTTATATGCCTAAATCGAAATTTCATTTGTTTTTTCGTTTGTTTTTTAACATAATTCGATGCACTTACTTATTGTCGTCACTGTCTGATAGACAGGCAGACAGTCAGACAGGCAGACAGTTCACGCCGGCGATTGCATAATGCTCGTTATAAAGTTTGATGGCCATAGCCAATTTTGAATGGCACGTAGCCAAAAGTCCGTTGTCCATTGTCCGTCGCACGTCGCACGTCGAAGAAAGTGAAATTACAAAACTCGTAGACTTTGCATAGTTACGAGTAGTACCCAAATTATGATAAAATAAATGAAAAAGAAGAAGAAAAATACAAACAACAAATATGTAAATAACAATTGTAATGCAGTTCACCCCCGATATCGATGTCGATGTCGATTGTACAATCGAATATAGAAACACGTCAGTTGCCGCAGATCAGCTGACCCGGCTCTAAGCGACAAACAGATTAGTAAATCGTTTGCTGAATGAAAATAGTATATAGTACATTTGATAGATTTGCCATAGATTATAGTGTGTGTATCTTTGTCCTATAAATGGATTGCCGGCATATGAATTGGGGGCCAATGAACGCTGAAGGTGGCTCCATTCCGAAAGCAATGCACGTGCTGAGTCCGAGCTGGGATGAGAGATGAGCCTGTGATTGATGTTGATAAGCACCGAAGCACCGATCAACAAAGTCTGCTGTCTATATATAAATATATATAGATGTAAATATTGCTACAGCTGCCAATTGATTTACAGAGAAATTTTGTTTGTGCCAGCACTTTATAAAAAATGATGTATATTTTTGTAAGCTGTTGCCGCCTAGCTGCATCTCATTCGCACAGCTGCACACTGCTCCCCCCTCTCTCTCTCTCTCTCTCTCTCTCTGTCTCTTTCCGTCTATCTCCATCTCAACCTGGCATTGGAGTGCATTAAACTCATTTTGCGCTGACAAGCGAATGAAAGTAGCAAAGGCAATAAAAGTCATAAGAAAATAAATTAAATAATACACAAATAAATAAAATGAAATTTAAACAATTTATTTAAAATCGCGCAATAAATTCACAAAAGATGGCGATTTTTTGTCAGTCTTCTTCACTCAAGTCAAGCTGCAAATTCAAAGCCACAACATAAATCACAGAAGAAGGCACACACGTGTTGGCAGCGCGGCAATCCCCAGATTCCCAAGCGTTAGTCATGCAACAAACATCTGAATAGATATAGATATATATATATCTAGCAATAGATTCATAGACATATTTATAGATCTAGCTATAGGTAAAGGCCGCAAAGCAAAACACAAAAACACATTGTGTGCGTGTGTGTGTGTGTGGGGGCTGTAATTCAAATATTTCGTGTGTAGGAAACGCAATCCACAATGGTATATATATATATATATAGATATATAGGTATATATATCATTAAATTGTTGCCCATCTTTGATCAGCTAAAACAACATCACCTGAAACACTTGATACTATAAATACAATGTATGTATATAAATAGATATATATATATATATAACTGAATCTAGCACACACTCGAAATATGTTGATACAACTGTTGATTCTTTCTTCATTTGAATACAGCTGGCTGTTTTTTAATATTTATGTACTAAATTGCAACAAAAATGATTGTGCTGAGCTGAGCTGGCACATTCTCAATTTGTTGCAGCCAAGAAAAATGTATTTCGATTAATCATAAGTTGCAAGTTGTGCATTTTGTGCATTTTTGTGGCATTTCGCTTAGCTTTGTTCCTCGGGCTGATTGAAATGCATCTCTGAATCTTTTATTGCATCTATTTGCATCCTATTATAAAGTGGCGACACACGTGCCTTGCTTTGACTATTGTTGTTGTTCTTGTTGTTGTTGCAACTTGAGGCTTATGCATTTGCGTATCTAGTGAATTCAATTAAACACGATTTATATATGCCACAAACTCTTTTAGTATTTATTTGTTTATGTCTATTTGTCAGTCTCGCTTGTCAGTGTAGTTGTTGTTGTTGTTGTTATTGTTGTTGTTGTTGTTGTTGTTTTTAGCTTAATTGTGTTTTGCACGTTTTGGCTATGATATTATTTTGATGTGTGTTTTGTGTTCTATCATTCAGTTTTGTGATGTGTTCTACTCGTTGTTTGTTTACTTTGCATTGTTTTATGGCGTGACTCGACACAAAAATCATGCAACTTGTAATTACAGCTTTGAAATGACAGATGAGTATCGAAAACTGTAAAACATACGATCAACCAAAAGATACAAATAAATACATATGTATATATATATATAACTGGAATCTGTAAAGAGTTTAGTTTGGATTGGCAAATACCCTGTAACCTTTCAAAAAGGGGAGTCTACAACTAATTGTATTAAATTGTTGACTTAATTTATTAATTTTTAGCCTAGCTTTTAGTTATAATTTAAAAATTGTTAAAATAAATGAGCAAAAAGGTAGTTAAAATTGTGGCAGCCACCGACGACTTGCTCCAAATCTATAGTTCTTGTTTAGGCAACGTTTTTTCTTGAGAATTGTTTTCATTTCTTGCCGTTGTCGATTTCCGCTGTGTGTAATTAAAATTGATAAATGATTTCGTGCCACAAATTTTCGGTGTTGCTATCAGCGCTACTTCCTGCTCGCAAATGTTCGCCTGTCTAAAATTGAATGCAACAGTGCTGAACAGTAGTTCAACTTGACACATATGTATGTGTATATTATTAGTATATTTATTAAAATACAAATATGTAAGTCTAGTTAAGATCTCCCACAACCTTAAGCTGCTGCATCCACTTTGTAATTATTAATGTGATCATCTTAATTGCTGTTCGTCATGAGGTTGCATACAAATTCAACGGGTGGCAATCTAATCAGTCAATTGCATTGGCCATAGACAACCAGATTTCACAATTAGTTAATTGCTGTTTCCATAGCTTCAAATATGCCACACATTCAACTAGAAACATATATACATATATAAAATAAATCGAAATACAAATATTTATTTTATATACTTAAAGCCAAGCTTCAACTGGTTGTGATTGATATTTGTTGGCTAATTAGCAGCATTGGCACTTTCGTCTTACTTTCTTATAGCTCTCTCATATCCCCATCATATTCGAAATTGTTTTCTTGCCATTCTTATCTTCAACTATTCCGATTATTCCGCTTATTCTGCTCTAGTATATATACTTATCTATTTGTTTTCCTCTGAAATGCAGGTGCTGTTTTGTTCGGTCAATGTTTACACAAACTGAAATCGAAATGAAAAACTACTATATCTTTTTATATGGAAAGAATATTTGCACAATTGCGGCAACAATTTGCACATCTGTATTTGCCTAGAATCGCTCTGCTCACTCTCTGTGTATGTGTGTATATATCTGTCAGATATCAGCTTAATATTTATGTGTATCTGGAAACAATCAAAAATCTTCATGTTTTTAGTTTACGTAATATTTGGTTTGTTGAATTTTTATATAGCTGAAATTCGGTGCAAACTTTCTAATAATTTGCAACTTTTTTTTATTTGTGAATATATAGCAATCAAATGCAGGTTTTTTTTAACTTTGTATTTATTTTTTAATAAGCTGCAATTAAATTTTCGCACAGTGCTAAACAACAAATTAAATTTGCTATTCTCTCTAGTGTGTGTGTGTGTGTGTGTGTTTTTTTTTGTATATTATATTTTCAATTAGAGAGTCTTTTTTTGTAGATTACATAACGGTGGTGTCTGCCTGCGGTTCAAGTTGGGTTATCTAAATATAGGCATAGGACACACAGGGACAGACACACTGCGAAATGACCCCATGAAACACAAATGCAAAAAGCAAACAACAACAACAGCAGTGCAGCCCAGCTTATGGAAAAAGAAAAGCAGCAGCGAGAGAAACAATAACAAAAACAAAAACAAAAAAGTAATTTAATTATTCAAAATGTATTTTTTTCTGTCGTGCGATTGTCGTTAAATATAGCCTCGTGTCTACAATTTCATTTAAAACCAATGAGCAGAGAGATGTCACAGGGGGGGGGGATGGACGATCAGGGGGGGAGGGGAATGTCTGCGCACCTGGTCCGCAACAGCTCTGCACGACGGCGGTCACGTTTTGTGGCGTTCGGGTCAAGATTAACTGAAAACCAAAACTGAAATACAAAACCCAAAAAGCAGCAGCAGCGCAAAGCAAAGCGAAACAAAGCAAAACGAATCGACGACGTCAAACGAAAGCCAATCAATAACATCAATGCTTCCCTAAAGTGCAAAGCTTACCCCCTCCCCTCATTTAACTAACTGTATGCATGACTGAGAAAGAGAGTGGGAGAGAGACAGTTGCGGGGACAGTTGTTATTAAAGCTCAGCAAAGCATTTCCGTCATCATCAAAAACGGTTCCAAATTCTCGCTTCGAGCTGCACTTTCATTTTCGGTTTGCGGTTCGTGCTTTTTATAAACCTGCCACCATGTCTCCCTCTCCCACCCGCCCCTTTTAGCGCTAGTCTGCGCGGTATGTGAAACTATGCCAAAAAAAAAAAAAAAAAAAAAAACGCAAGTGAATCTTTGTCTCTGTGTGTGTGTGTGTGTGTGTGTTGTTGCCCTGGCTAAGCAAGGTTTTAGCTGTAGCTGTGTTTGTTTGTCTATCTAACTGTCTTCGGCCACCCTGCCTCCTTGCCCCTGCTTCTTGGCGTAGTTGTATAATTGAATTGTAGTCGGTTGCGCGCTTTGCGTATTTGAAATGTCGGTCGAACCGGTTTCAATTTGGCACTCGTGTTTTCGGGCCCGGCATAATAATTAAGTCTCATTTGCATTGGAGAGAAGGCGGCGGCGCGCTAGAATTCGAATTCGATTCAACTCAATTCAATTCGATTCAAATTTGATTCGATTTTGGTATTGGAATTGGAATTGGAATTGGAATTCGAATTCGAATTGGAACTTGGCCTGCTCGCACTTTCCTTGGCATTTTGTAAAGTACAACAACAACAGCAGCAGCAATTGTAACCACAAGTAACGTAAATAGCATCGAACCATGTCGACAACTTTTGGGGGACACTGTAGAAAACAACCTTGAATGCGAGTTATGTGTAAGAATGTTGAGAGTTTTACAGGAAAGCACTTAAGCAAAAATAATAATCATATTTTTGTATAACAAACTTATAAATGAATACTAATATTTTCCTTTTTCATTACTCTTACTATAATTGGGAATAAATGTTAATATTTGCATTGATTAATATTTAGTTGTTTTCACGATATAATAGCTCTTTCAATCTTATTTTTCAAATTGCAATTTTTACTTACATTTTCATACTCGACATTTAAAAAATAATGCATATTGGTGCTATGATTCATAGATCAATTACTTCTCTAGATTCTCTGCTTGAGAATTGTTTACAAAAATTGTGAGTTGCGGGAAAACTCATTGTAAATATTTATCACCATATAATGATCAAATTATTATACCCCATATGTACATATATGTAAGTAGAGGCAATCACAATTAAGATGCTCTTAAATTTTTCTGGAATTTCAATGCAATGCAGCAATTGCAGATGCAGATACAAGATAGACGATACATGTGATTTACTCTGAATGAAAAAAAAAAATGAAAGAAAAGGCAAAAAAATACATATAAAAAAACAATGCCAAATGCGTCAAACGGACAATTTGCGCTTGCGCATACTTATTAGGTCAGGGTCACACTGAATCTGAATCTGAGTCTGTCTGACTCGCTGGCTGACTGACTGACTGCCACACTGACTCGAATGCGAATGCGAACGCAGACGCGCCAAAGTCTTGCTAAAGAGCGCAAAGGCAACGCCATCATCATCATCATCATCATCATCATCATCATCATCATCATCATCAGTAACAGCAACAGCAGCTACAAGTGGCTATAGATACAGCTACAGCTACAGATACAGATACAGCAGATAGAGATACATGGCTTACAGATGCAGACAATAAATGGCATTAATAATAAAGCCAGGGCTGCCACAGCGAGCGAGGGGTGCGAGCGGTTTCTAATGCAGTGCAAGCTATGTACACAAATACATATTTACATATGTGTGTGTGTGTGTGTGTGTGTTTCTGCAAGATACATTAGCGTAGCTGTAGCTGAAATTAAAGTCTGTTGTTGTTGTTGTTGTTACTTGGCTGTGGGGCATCCATCAGTTGCCATCATAATAATAAAGGCCTGGAAAATAAAACAACATTAATCTTTTTGGCCAAACTGGCAGTTCAATTGCGTTACTTGCACATTTGTGTGTGTGTGTGTGTGTGTGTGTGTGCGTGTGCGTGTATGTTGCTGTGTTTTGTTTTTTTTTTGGTTGTGTATTGTTATTACCTTCTTTTTTTCATTTTTGTTAATTTTTGGCGATTCGATCCGCTGATTAACATTGAACCACAGGCCACCAGCAGCAGCAACAGCAGCAGTTAAAAAATAATGCCGATCATTGCGTTCTCCGCACAAAATGCCAAATTAACGGTACATGCACATGTATGTATTTCTATAAATACATGTATATCTGTACACAATTTATGCATGTGCACATAATAAAGCTGTGTGTTTACGATGTTGCCTGCCTGAATTTAAAAGGCCAGACATTTAAATGAGTCGAAACCAAAAATAATAATAATAATAAAGACAACAACAGCGCGCAAGAATCATTAATACATAAATAAAATATGGCAATTATTATAAAACTGTATAATTAAGTACTAAAAAAAAAAATCAAACACAAACACTCACATTGTGTGTGTGAGTGATTTTGTTTGAGTGTATTTAAGTGCTGTGTGTGTGCTTTGCATGTGCCGTTAATCTATTTTCGGCAGCGCGCATTATTGTGTAAAAGCTGTCGAGTTTCAGCTTTGCACATTTAGCATTACATAATTTTTGAGCTAAGTCGAGATCAGCGCCTGGGATCTGAATTAGAATTCAAAGCTCATTGCTCTTTGTATTGTTGCTGGTGTTGCTGCTGATGCTGCAGCTGCAGCTGCAGTTGCTGTTGCTGTTGCTACTTGTGAATTTGATGCCTAACCTGCTCTTTTGGATCATCTTCTGCTACACTGCGTCGTCGTCATCGTCGCAGTGAGCTTTGAGCAACGTACATTATGTGTGTGCATGTACTTTGTACGTATTTCCTTTCTAAGCGCGCTCGGCGCTTATCAGCTTTTGTCAGCATTGTCAGGCCCCGTTGCGGTTGATTTGTTTTCTGCGTTTAACGACGGGGAATGAAAAGAGGATGGGAAGAGGGAGGGGGCGAGGCGCCTTTGGCATAGCTGGTAATTAGGAAGGAAAAAAATAAAAATAAATAACAGTCTAAAAATAGAATGGACACAGCAAAAGCAAACGGCAAAAGAAGTATTTAAGCAATTTGCAGCACAAGACAAATCAAGCAAAAACAAAACTTGTTTGCACAAACACAAAAGCTCTTGATTTGTTGCTGTTGTTATTGTTGTTGTTTGCATGAGAATTGAACGAAAAAATTGTACAAATAATGAAATCGAAAACTCGCAAGCAGCAAAAATGCATTACAAATATGGCAGAAAAGCAGCGCACAACAAACAAACACTCACACACACACCCACAAAGTGCATAGATCGTCAGCCGTGTCAGCTGAGCGTGCGAGCGAGAAAGCAACAGTAGCCGCAGCAGCAGCCGCATTGCATCGGGCAGCGACCGACTAACCGAGCGACCGTCAGAATTTACCTGCAGCGCCATGCAATGCTTGCCCTTCTAAAAAAAAACACTGGCACATATACAAACACACAAACACTCGCACACACATCCACATACAGACAGGCGCCGCCAACCTCAACACAAAAGTCACTCAAAGCTTGTGCAGCGCGCTCAGCTGAGCAACGCCTCTCACCACTACTCATTCGCTCAATGGCTCAAAAAGTCACTCGTTGAGCGGCAAAAGCGTCGTGACGTCAGCTGGGCAAAGCTTTCGATTTTGGTGTGTGCGCGCCAGCAGCTCACTCGCGAATATTCTAATAAGCATTCCAATTCATTTGGTTTTCAAACGCGCAACGCAACGCAACGTAACTGAATAACGCGCGGCGCACTTCGTAGCTTCAAAATTTCAAAAGCCTACAATAGTGTTAACAATTTAATAAGCACACCAAATATATATGTGTATGTATGCAAGTCGTGTAGTGCGTGTTATAAAGTGAAAAGTGCAAATATTCGCATAAAAATATCTAGTGAATAGTTGTGATACAAAAATAAATAAATAAATAAAAGAAAAAACCACACAGCTGCTGCAAAGTCGCCAAGCTAAAAAAAAAATCAAAAAGAAAATCAAGATTAAAACAATAGTCGCGGGTGCGTCGTCTTCGCTTGTTTTTAAAACGGTAATTGCTGTCCGCCTACCTGTTTACACTCCCTCCTACCCCTGACCCATCCTATATACATACATAAGTACATATCTATCACACATGCGAATGAATGCCTTTGCTTCTTCTACACGGAATCCATATTTGTTTTTGCATTTGTTTTTTCTTTTTTTTTTTGGACATCACACGCACACAGCTGCCTGCTGCTATGTTACACTTGTTTGAGCTTTGCTTTGCAAACACTTTCTGTTGCTGCTGTTGTTTTTCTCTTTTTTGCTGCTATCGAAAGAAAAAAAAAAACAACGATTTTCACTTTTATTTGAGACCAGTCCCCCAGTCCAAGTCTGTCTAGGCCACCAGGCTCCACCAAAGACCGATACACCTGTTTGCGTGTCTCTCTCTCTCTCTCTCTCTCTCTCTTTTGCTCTGTTTGTGTGTATGCAATCCAACTGCAGCCAACAACATAATAATCATCATGTTAATACATAATGAAGTTGAACCATTCATTTCTGCTCAATAATCATAATGAGCAGCAAAATAAATGCCGAGAAGAAATTGGTGAAAATTGCAGCGTTAATTTATTATTTGTGGAAAAAGTACTCACACACACGTACATATATATATATATATATATATATATATGTGTGTGTATGGGTTCAACGAATACATCGTATTGTGAAATTCGCCTCAGCAAAAAAAAAAAACAGAAAAAAACTGTAGTAAATGCCAAATCTCAATAAATAGTTGTTTTTTTTTTTCTTGGCTTTTATCAGAGCTTGCGGGCCAATTAAAAAGCCTTATCTGCAAATCTTTAACAAAAATAAATGCAAATTAAAAATTATTTCTTGAAGCACAGCCAAAAAGCAGCTTAAAAACTGTGTCAAAATAAGTAAAAGGAAAAAAGAAATGAAATGTAAGAAATGCACTATAGAAATTAAGAACTGCGAATACGAAAAACAAAAAAAAAAAAAGAGTGTGCTAATTTTAGTTATGGTGTGAATTTCAGTTAAAAATGTTGTATTATGCATGCGTTTTGTGTGTGGAGAGGAGAAAGTAAAATTCCAATTTCAGAGCTCTGTGACATAGATTGCAATATGGAATCCCATTAATGTCGAGAAGAGTTACGAAAGGAATTAAATACACTTTTGATATAAGCAGTAGATTTACGAAATGTGCGCTTAATTAGTGTGAGTTTTGTTTCTGTTGTTGCTATCAAATGAAAAATGAGCACACAATCAAAACAAAAACAATAAAAAAAAGTGTAAAAAAAATGAGAAAATTACGATTGTAATAACAATTATAAATAATACAATTTCATGCAATAAATGCTTTGATGCCAGCCAGCGGCAATTAATAAATAATTGTAGAAGAAAAACGATCACTACACTGGGCAACATAGAAATAATTTGACACCCACCCTTCTGCACCACACACATACACTAGTCTTCAACACTCAGCTAAATCACATTAATAATTCTGCTCCTGTAAACGCAGCAATTCGAAATTCCCAAGTTGATCACAAATAAAACACTTTGCAGCAATTCCCTTGAGTAAATAAATGGACTCGAAAATTCGCTCTGTTCGCACTCAATTGAATTGAGTTTATGCGGCTGTTGATTACGCGAACCATCTGTCTGTGTACATCAGAAGAAGAATCGAGAATCGAGATATTTATCAAGTGGTTAATGGTGGCATTTCCTGTGCTTGTTTTTTGATCTACTTAAAACAGGTCTATTTAAAGGCCTGAGAAACTAGAGATAATCTAATGCTCATTGTTTTTATTTATCATCCATCATTGGGTTTATGACAGTGTTTAGGCAGTTTCCGCTAATTACTTAACGCGTTGAATTAAACATGTGCGGTGTGCAATGGATGATGAGTCACTTGCAATTTGTGGTTGCGTCTCTATTATTTGTTTACCCTTTCGCTTTTAGTAGCTGCATTTCCATATTTATCATTCACACACAAACGCGAAATCACGATAAGCGCTAAATGTGTGCTTTCTAGTCGAGTTCGGTCAACCTGAAGTATCCCATTATTGTTTAGTTATCCACTCGAAATGGGAAGCACCCAAATGTCGCATATAATTCTAGTTACTTGTGTCTCTGTTGTGATAAGAAGATAAAATATTATTAGCCAAGTATATATGATACAGCACGCTTAGCAGCAATTCCGAAAAACAAGGCAAATGTTGATAAATATTTATATAGTTGATAACGATCTATATGTTATTGGGAAATAAATAAATTAAGCGAATCGAATTCATCATAAAAACCTAAATCTAATCATGATTGTTAAGATTTATAATTAATAAAAAATTTATAGATCCCTATATCTAATCACGATCAAAACAAATAAAATAAAAATGTACAATCACAAACACAGGTAACAATTAACTGATAAGAAGCATAAAAGTTCGAATCAAAGTTATCGAGTTATGTTTGCTCGTGTAAACGTTGCATACTTTCTCGAACATGCTGCAGTATGTTTCAATGGCTGTGTGTGTTTGTCTATGCAGGGTAGCTCAGGCCAGTGAATCATTCGCAACAGGCAGGCATCTCTTTGATTTGGTTTATGGCCGTCCGAATATTTGCACGCAGACATAAACCTACACACACACATACACATACATATATGTATATAATCTAAAAACATGCACACATTCAGCAGCAGCAGCAGCAGCAGCTAGTTATGCCAGATAATTTAAACCAAATAAAATACAAAACAATACGATAAAAAGTCTACGCACACACAAAACCCTCACAGCAACAACAACAACACAACAACAACGGTAAAACAGGCACGCAAATACAAATACAAAGAGAAAAAGAGAAAAGGAAAGAAAGAATAAAGAAAGAAGAAAGAAAGAGTGATAGAGCTAAGCGATTGGTATAAAATAAGCATAGCCCCGACCCAGACCCAAATGCCGATAGCCGCAAAGCAGGAGGCGAACGTGAAGAAAGAGGCGTGTTGAAGCGGGGGGGAAGACGAAGTAGAGGCGCCGTCGATAACAACGCGGAAATTTCAACTCGGATGGCTGAAAATTCTATTTTAGTTTTATCAAACTGAAAATAATGTGTACGTGAAGAAAAAAGTCGAAAATGAAAAAAGAAAAAGATACGTAGAGCCCAGTGCGAGAGCAAACGTTAAACGGTGAGGCAGTCAGTCAGACGGTCAGGCGTTGATAATAAACAAATAAATTAGTAAAACTTAAATAAAAAAAAAAAAACACCGAAATAAACAACAAGTTCAGCATTATATTAAATGTGGGAAATTGTATAGCTCAATAAGCAGCGAATACACATTTGGAGGAACTTGTGTGGGCGAGGGGGACACACACACGCACACAGACACACACACAAACAAATAAACACCAACACAGGCGAAAATTGAGCAAATTTAAAGCAAATTAATTAATTAGAAGCCCCCGGGGTTGGGCAATTTAGCTGGCATTGGCGCAAAACAGTGTTATAAAAGCAAAAAATAATAGCAACAACAACAACAACAGCAACAGCAATATTAATATTAACGAGAACAAAAACAAACTAAATAAATAAATAAATACACAGCTCAACAAATTGTGTGTTGTTTTCAACTAGACCCGATACCAATAATTAGAGCTCGAAAAAGATGTTCAGCTATACGTGAAAAGTGATTTAAAGCCAGCCTGCTGAGACTTTGAGACATTCAGTAATGCCGCAAAATAATGCTTTGAGGCGTCTCTATCATCTGTGAATAGTATAATAACAATAAAAATTAGGATTAAGCTGAATCTGAAACTGAGACTGTGTGAAACTCAAGAGCTACACTCATTCATAAATGCTTGGTTGGATTTATTCAAAACTCTTATGTCACTATACTTGTTTATGATACCTACTTTCGCTTATTATGTGATTGCGTTTACAATTAGGCTAAAAAAGTCTTATTTCACATATCTAATCTTATCACCATACGATTAAACAGGACTATAACGTATTATTCGACTTTGACTTATGGCGAATGTTTTGCATTATTGCGCATTTAATCCGAAAATTAGTTTAAGCTTTATAGAAAACTTAATTTCCATTTTTTAACTCCAAAGATAAGCTTTAAGATTAGCTTAACTTTTTCTTTATATATATATAAAGTAAAACTTAATGACAATCACTAAATTGGCCCCAACAAAAATCCGATCAAAACGAAAACTAAATCATTTCCTGCATTTTTATTGCTTTTGGAAAGTAGTTTAAAAAGCTCTAAGTCAAACTTGAATGCGAGGACTGCACATATTAAAGCTCTCTTAAAGCTCAAAAGTTGCATTACTAACGTTAATCTTTTGTCTTTTTCGTTCTTGCAGTGCGGGACACTAGACGGAGCCGCCGAACCGTTATTTCATCAGCAACGCAACAACAGAATGGACGTTTACCAAATCGACGACGGTTTCCATTCGGATGGCGGCACCGAAACGCCGCCGCCATCGCCCAGTTCGGGGTCGTCGATAGCATCGACCTCGGACCATGGATCACTGGAGAGTGTGGACACTGGGGGAACACAGCGGCTGGCTGTGCTCTCGTTTGAGCAGGTGCGCAAGCTGCACGACGTTATGGACGAGAAGGTGGCCATACATGGACGCGGCAATTTTCCGACGCTCGAGGTGACGCTCAAGGATCTGGTGAATGTGGTGCGACGCAAACTCGAAGCGGATGTGAACAGTGGCGGTGCTGGCGTCTTGGTGAAGGATATACGCCTGAATGGCGGCGCTGCTAGTCATGTCCTCGGCAACGAGGATCAGCAGTATAACGATCTGGATCTGATCTTTGCCATCGAGCTAAGCTCGCCGCGTGTCTTCGATCGCGTCAAGACCGCCGTGCTGAACACCCTACTCGACCTGATGCCCGAAGGCGTCTGCAAGCGTCGCATCTACACGTGCTCCCTCAAGGAGGCCTATGTCGGCAAAATGGTCAAGGTCAACAATAATAACGATGGCGATCGCTGGTCCCTCATCTCCCTGGGCAATTCGCCCGGACACAAGAATGTCGAGCTGAAGTTCGTCGACACGATGCGCCGCCAGTTCGAGTTCTCCGTGGACTCGTTCCAGATTGTGTTGGACTCGCTGCTGTTGTTCTACGACTGTGCCGCTCTGCCCATTTCGGAGAACTTCTATCCGACCGTGGTCGGTGAATCGGTATACGGCGACTTCCAGGAGGCGCTCTATCACTTGCAAAAGAAACTGATCTCAACGCGCCAGCCGGAGGAGATACGCGGCGGTGGCCTGCTCAAATATTGTAATCTATTGGTGCGCAATTATACCGCCGTCGATTCGCAATTGATAAAGACATTGGAGCGTTATATGTGCTCCCGATTCTTTATCGATTTCCCCGACATTAACACACAGACAACGAAACTGGAGGCCTATTTGCGCAATCACTTCTGGGGCATCGATGAGGAGCCGCTGCAGTACGAGTACCTGATGCATTTATACAATGTTGTCGAGATGTCCACCGTCTGCCTCATGGGGCACGAGCGTCGACAGACTCTCTCGCTCATCCATTCGCTGGCCAATCAGGTGAAGCAGGCACAGGAACAGCAGCAACAGTATCACCATCACCATCACCAACAGCAGCAGCAACAGCATCATCATCATCATCACCAACAGCAGCAGCAACATCATCACCAGCAGCAGCAACACCATCACCAGCAACATCTACACCAGCAACATCAATTCCTACACCAACAACAGCAGCAGCAGCAACTAGACTCGCAGCAGCAACAGCAGCAGCAGGGCGGAGTGCAGACGACGCAAGTTTTGACACTCGTTTCAACAGCGGCGCCGCAGCAGACGCAAACTATTTATGTGCAACAGGCGACGCCGGTTTGCTGCACCACAACAACAACAGCCGGAGCAACAGTAGCAGTCGCTGGCACAGCTGGAGCACCAACAACAGCAGCAGTTGTCGCCGGCACAGCAGCAACAGCCGAGCAGCAACAGCAGCAACAGACCATACAGATTCAAGCTGGTCCACCTGGACTGATCTATGCCAATGGCGTCTACTATGCACCTGTGATTCCCAGCACCATTTGCACCTGCAATTCCACCTGGCTGAGCACGTGATTGGAGCAGCCGCAGCAGCAGCAGCCACTCGAGACACAACAACAACTACAACAGCAACACTATTACAACAATAACAACAACAACAACTTAAGCAAAGCACTGGATGAGGATGTGGCAGCCACAGGCAGCTTGGTGCTGACGCAGCAGCAGATCAGCAATTTGCCCGTTTACAAACTGAACAGCAGTAACTATAACAAAAAGAAGCAAAAGAAGCAACAACTGTTGCTGCAGCAACAGCAACAACAACAACAACAGCAACAACAACAAAAGATGGGCACCTACAGTGGTCAGTTTGCATATTTCTATCCGCATGATGGATCAGCGCCCAGTCTGCTGCTGCTCGGCGAGGACTCCTATTTAAATGTGACGCAACAACAACAGCAACAATATCAATAGGAAAATAGTTATGATATAGCCTGGAATTGGAATTGGATTGGATTAATTCGATTTACATAGTTGTTTTGCATATATTATATATACTTCTATATATCCATATATATATATATATTTATGTACACATATGTCCTGTTAATTTTGCGAGAAAATTTTTGTGTGATCTGTTGCCGGATATGAGGATGCTTGATATTGTTGTTGTTGTTGTTGAATACGACACAAAAACACTCAAAACAACTAAAAACATAAACAGAAAAATGAAAAATGAAAAATTAAAGACGCCAAGTTTCAACTAATTTAACTGAGAAAGAGACGCTGTTTTGGGAGTGCGCTGGATCAAGGAGACAAAAGCAATGCGGCAAGCGGGGAGGTGCAACGAAAATGAAAAGAAAAGATGCCACAGTGAACAGTTGTGAACCCAACCACCGGGAAAAGCAAGCAGCACACAACCATCAACATGCAACATCAAATTTTCATGACATTTAGAAAAAAAAAAAAAATTCCAAATTGTATCTTTTGCGTCGCAAAAAAAAAAGTGTTTTTCCTGTGTCCACAACACAATCTTCTAATGCTTCAAATGCTCTGCTAACAAACTTTCAATTTTCCGATAGCCCCTCGCTAAGCCTCCCCCGAACTTCCCGCCCCTTGTGCTCGCAAGCATTTCAATATTGATTTTGTACTAATAAAAAGAGAGTTAAAATTGCGGCGCAACACACTTAAAACAATTTTTATTTACGCTTCCCATTTGTTGTTTTGCAGCCAACTCCCCACACCATAAATACATAAATATATCGATATATATATACTTCGATAGCCCATCCTCATCCAATATTATAATTTTTTGAATTTGTTCGTATGCTATAAGCGCAGCTGCCTCCGCGCCGCATCATAGAAATTCCAAGCAAATTATCTACGTATACACACACATATACATATATTAAACAAATAAATAAATACAATACATAAATATATTTAAAAATCAAAAAAAAAAAACATAAAAAAAAACAAATACTTATCAACCACAAAAAAAAAAAAAACAAATAATCGCAAGGCAGAAATTATGACATGTACATAAACAAAAAACAAGAAACAAAAGAGAAAAAAAAAGAATAAATATTAGTCAAATTTTAGCTGTCAAAATCGACATGATGTGCAAGTAAAAATTGTATTTATATATTGTATATGATTTAACATTAATTCTAACTCTTAACTGTAACTCTTAACTCTTTAATCTTAACTCTTAAAACTTAACTGTTACTGTGTCGCTCTTAAGTACGGTACAATCTTGCAATTACAGTTATTGAAACCGAAACTAAATGTATCTCAGCGTGAGACACGATGCTCAATGGAAAAGCCGAAAAACTGATAACTGAAAATACACTGATGATGAAAACTTAGCAAGCAGCTTATAACTTAAAAAAGAAAAGCATAAGAAAAATCACACTTGAAGCATGTCAAACGGAAAACGCAAATCAAAATCTCTAAAAAAAAAAAATCAAATTTTTTACTTAACAGAAAATGTAACAGAAAACTTTGCTAAAATATTTTCAGTGTATCCTTTTATATACATATATATATATATATCTATGTATGCGTGTAATTGTAGTTTATATACAAATAATAATAATATAACTAAATATAAAACTAATGGTATCTAGTGAAGTTTAACAGCAGCAGCAACATGATTGATTGATTGATTGATGTATTGTGATGTTATGTGATTGAGTGACTGTGTTTCGGCTTGTCTGTTTGTTTGTTTGTTAAAAACTGCTGGGTGATAATTTATGAATGATTCAACTGATATACATATAGCGCATATTATATATATATATATGTATACGAATATATATATATATATATGTATACATACATCTATCCACAAAATAACATACTTATAATAATACAAGAGTAAACTCGATGTAAGAGAAATATATTAATAATTGTATATTGTATTGAAAACAATATTCAATGAAAGACAAAAAAAAAAACTGAAGTCCAACACAAAATTATACATATATATAATATATATAATGTATATATGTATATATATATGCTATGTTTCCTCTTAACTGTTAACTGTACTATTACTTTTACTTGATTGCGTTTGTCGCTTTTTATTTTTTCCATTTAACATTTTCTTTGCTTAGGCTCGAGAATTGTGTTTTTGAATTTTTGTATTGTATTAACTTAAGTTTAAGCAAAATGTGTGACACTGATTGATGTTTATCTATAAGTATGATCTGTATGATCTGTATGTATGCATGTGTGTATGTGTGTGTGTGTGTGTCTGTGTGAGTTTGTATGTATAGTGTATGTATTCCAAACCAAAACAAAAATAAAAACCATATGATTCACATCACGTTATCGACTAACGCGAAAATGGTTCAACTTTGCTCACAACCCGGCTTCATCATTTTTCTATATAACTCTAAAAAAAACATATATATATATATACATACATATACACATATACATATATATATATAAATATTAGTAGCTGTAAGAAAACGAAATAAGAGCGAATGATTGAAGCAGATTGATGATGATGACGATATGAGGATGATGATAAATAGAGCGAATAGTCTGTAAGTGTGTAGAGAAATACAAAAAAATATATAAAACAAGTGGAAATTTTTTGAAAAAATTATTGCTTGTAATATTAAATGTATACAAAACACAAGAAAAATAAATAAATGTAAATGAAAAGCGGAAAATCCGAAAGGAAATCAAAATGAAATCAAATCAAATCAATCAACAATCAATTGAGATTTGTATATAATATTATAATTATGCATAATTATACTATACTATATCACACTATACAATATATGTAAATGTGTATCCAATTAATACACAAACACACTTTACACAGACACACACACACATACATACACACACATACATACACACACATACATACACACACAAATACACCACACACACCCACAATATATAAATATTACTTACATTTTACATATATATATATATATATGTATATATATATATATATTATATAAATAATCTTAATTATTATGTATGTATCTACAACAACAATTTACCATATACATATTACTTCTGTGCGCTTCTTGCGATCTAAGGAATTTCAATAAAAACAAACAAAAAATACCTAAAAAGTATAAAACCAACAAAAATACAAAAAAAAATATATATATAATTTCCCATTGCATTTATTATTTATCGACCACTTCTCTTTTTTTTTGGCCAGTGGCGATTTCCTCCTTTCCAATTCGGTTATTTTTTTGCGGCCAAACATCTGCTGATTATGACAGAGACATGCCAAGTGTCTGTGATCCAACAGCTGCAGCTGCATCTTCATCTCCTCCAGCTGAAGACCGAACTGGAACTGAAAGTGAACCTGGCGGCTTTCGCCTATTCCTCCTCCACTCTCCTCCGCACAGCATATTTTTAAATTCGCCTGTTGTTTGTTGTATAATTATTTGTTTGGCCAAACGCAGCAGAAATAAACTTACAGCATCCAGTGTCCGTATCATGTTATAAAGCATCTTCGGTCGCACTCGAAACCGAACCCGGCTGTTTTGATAAGTGTCCGTAAATAAAAAATATGACAAATAGTCTGTAGCCGTCGTCGTGATTTATGGACACTGATTAAGTTGTATCGGCAGCACACAAAAAAAAGGAAGAATTTTTGCAAATTGTTTGGCTGCGCAACAAGTAAGTGCATATTAGTATTAATCTCTTCAACTTTCGGTTTTAATGACATAACAATGCAAAGATTTATGCAATGTAGCTGTAGTTTTACAAACAAGCTTTTTAAATTTGCCAAGCTTGCGCGCCACAGTCTTCACATGGACAAGTGCAGCCAGCTTTTGTCATGCAGCGCATATGTAGTCTCAAAAGCGCGTTTGGTATTTTTTCCGCATGGACTTACCATTTGTCATTTTTTAGAGCTAACCGTTGGGCACTACCTCAAGCCCCAAAAAAAAATGTAAGCCCGCAAAACTCGAGCTTTTTAGTGTCGAACGTGGATTCGTGACGAGCGGTGGGCAGAAGCGACGAGCTTGACGAGCCAGTTTATTTGCAACACACACACACAACACACAAAAACACACACATCAACACCCAAAAAGTGCACAAAGTGAAGTAATAAACCAAAAAAAGTGAGAAACAAAATCAAGACACAAAAATCGAAGCAACTAGCCAGCAAGTGTTGGGAAGTGTGTAAATTGTTCAACGATTTGAATATCATTGAGAAAAGTGCGTAAAAATTAAGCAAGTTTTCATTTCAGTCAATACCAATACAAGAACGTTCATATACGTGCATGCATATACATACACACATACACACTTTCGTAGAGTTACCTGAAATACACTCGCATTTACACACACACACACACACCGCGCCTAATACTGACTACCGCATTTTCTTTTTACTCCCAACGCCCCCATCACCCATCATTAGTACGCTTGTGTGATTGTGTGTGTTGATGTAACTGAGCGTGTGAGCGTAAATTTTAGATGGCGCTTGGCTGTTCTTCTTCTTTGTTTGGTGTTTTCATTTTGAAAAACGTCGCCAAAGTGCGTGTGAAGTTTTAGCAGGCACTGTAGTTTGACACATACCTCCACACATAGTCGTACATAGATACGTATATGTAGATCTATATTTTAATTAATGGCACACAACAGTTGTGCTTCTATTCCAGTTATACAACAAACAACATAGTTTTCACCTATGTAGGTTTCAAAATAACAGCCACAAGCCTTCCTTACTTGAGCTGTTAGAATAAACACACAAGCACACATGCTAACATACAGACAAACACACACACATGTGTGTTCCTAGCGAATCAAATCGTAACCTTCAAAAGCTTGTGCAACGGTTTTGCTGTCCGACTCTCTGCAGTTGCAGCAGCATCAGAAAGAGAAAGCAAAACAACAAACTAACTGTAAGTGGAGCCATTAAAGAACGTAATTATTTATTATTGGTCACTGGTCGCTGGCCACTGCTCATACTCAAGTAAGTAAGTAAGTAAAGAAGTGGAGCAGGTTTCTCCATTTCTCTTTCGGTGCAGAACAGCTTTTCTCTTTCAGTAAGTGCAACGATATGCTTTACGACTTTATAAATAAATAATCGAGTCCTGACTTACATAAAAACTTAACTGTGTAAGTCGACGACATCTATAAGAAGTCCAGGTGCACGACTGCAACAGACAATGCCACACAAACACACACACAAACGGACACACAACTAGACACAGGCGACTTCCACAAGGGCAGTTGATTAATTGTCTGAATTGGACAAGCGTCTGTCTGTCCTTTCCCCCACTCGCCCCCCTCCCCCCAATATTAGTTTACCATCTGCTGTGCACACATGTGTCTTTATACTTTGTTTATCCAATCCACACAACACATAGATACAAATGTATGTGTATGTGTGTGTTGACTCTGTGCACCCTAAGCCATTTCCCGGCTGAATGCGCTCTTGCAGCTCAATTATCAAATGCTTTCAAGGCCCTCGTCCACATAAATGTGGCACATGGAGTATATATCGATCACTCTGTAAAGAGTTCAATTATATCTAATTTCTGATGATATTATATGAAATTGAATTGAATCCCAACGCCCGGCTATATCAATTAAAACCATTTTCCAATTGACTTCTTAAGGGTATGTTATGTGTGTTACGTGTCATATACGTTTCATTTGCATTAACAGCGTATACGCATAGTCCGGCACACGCTGAAAGACCTAAAACCTGTTAGTGACTCTATTAAATAGTAATATGCTTAGATTACTAAGCGATACACAGTGGGCAGCAACAGTGGCAAGTGGAACTCAGTAATAATAGCATCAGCCACATTTACGACTATATATATTGTTAAATAGAATAAAAGTTACTAATGAAAGCTACGAATATTCGTTATATTTGACCCGCTGTGCGTTCAATACGATTATATTAGTTATGTATAAGCCGCTCGGCAAAGAAAACGTGAAATTCACGAGTATGACACTGAATCGACTCATTTCGATATAAATAAAGCGAATGGGGGCACTGCTGACCACACACACACAGACACGCATGTAATTGAATGTGTTTTCTTTATATAGAAGGAATGGCTTTAATGCGAACATTGTATAAATGCATTCGTATGTGAAATTGATATCTAACCAACCAAGAAGCTTTAGGCTTCGATGAGAACAGCTAATGATCACGATAATACAAATAATGGTGATGGATTTTGGCCAGTGCTTTTGGACAGGTTTTTGGAGAGAACAACTGTACTCAATTCTCAGATTAGTTTTTTGCGTGAATGATTGAAAAGAGTCGGAAACCGAAAACAAAACCAAAACGGTCGTCGAGCCCACAAGGCGCGACGAATGACGCATTCAAAATAAATATAAACAAGGAAACAACAGACGAGACACAACAACAACAACGTAATAAGAGAGAAGACAAAAAAAAAAAACAATAACAAGCACAGAATTTGGCTGACGTTGGCTTTAAGCGTCGAAATTCAAAGATAAACAAATCGAACTCTCGCGCTGGCTGGTACAAAAAAAAAGTTGGCATTGTCATTCCCCTGGCCATTCCCAGTGCCATTGCCATTCCCGTTTCCCCTTGTCCCTTCTTGCGCCCAGTGGCAAGTTTAGATTAAGCCTCGACATGTTTCTTACGTTGGCTTTGGTCTCTTTATGGACGTATTTTCGGCCAGAGATCACAAAAAGGCAAAGGACAATGCCAACAGGCCGTATACGTAATGCTTGGTTTCGTGCCAAGCGCAGTTACCACACACAAAAACAAAAACAGATATATATATATATATATATATGTATATATACTATGTATAGGCCATATGAGCAGGTAGCAGTGGTATTAGTCCATGCCAGTCCTTGGCATGTGGGCGACAATTTCGCATTGATTATGCAACAGTTTGGCGGATTGAGCGTGTAGCGTAAACAAAACTCTGCAACGCGACCCAAAAAAAAAACCAGCACAGCACAAACATCATACAAAATATTTACAATTGGGGGAAGCACAGGCATAACAAATGTGGAATGTTTCTCAGGAGTAATCACAACAACACACGTAAGAAGTTGCACTGCACTGCCAGTAGTCATCGGCTATGAACGACACAGCAGATGCCCTAGAACTTGAAGTTAGCTGTTCTTGTGTGAAATTGAAGTGCCTTCTTCTGATATATTTTGATAGATAATTATAATCAAGAGAAGGATTATCAGCGGTAGGCGTCTAACCTTACACAGTCAACATTCAATACAAATTTTCTGTTTTTTTTTTTTTTGTCTTTACCTTTATAATCAGACTAATGGAATTTGTCAATTTGATTAAAAAATCATAGAATATTTTTGTCATGGTTACTCTCTAGTTTATCTTCAGTGAATGATAAACAAACGACAAATGTAAGCAGCTCCAATCTATCCCCACAGACTTAGCATTCATATTAACTTTCTTGTCAACTCATGCAAATCTTTCCATGATTTTTGCTTTTAAATTGTTGTTATTTAAGCATTTCTGTATAACAATTGCCCCTACTATTATTATGATGCATAAAGTATTAGCCACAGCGCCTGAGGAGTTGTGAAATGCTTGTGGGGAGTGGGGAGCACATTTCTAGACTGAAAAGTTTGACATTTAAGCAGCAGTAAGCCAAGCCACAAGTAAAACTCAAAAAACATGGCATGCAGTTCGTCGTTGTACAAGTAGTATAATATAATTGACTGAAGCACGTCAGGTTGAACTAGGCAAGAAATAGTAACATTAACTAATACAAACACAACAACAACAACGACAACGACAATAGTTAACAGTCTTCCATTGAGTTGGGTTATTGCTTACTGGGCAGAGCTGAAAGGGGGGATGGGTGGTTGGGCGTGACATTGGCGATTGTGTTCTCATATATAATTCAATTCGATTTTGACATTTAACTTTGGTATTGTGTACGCTGCGTATACGTAATGTATCCAAATTGTCAATTTGCTGTAACTAAATATCAGTCAGCTTAACTTCCAAGCTGTAAACTACTAAGTGATGATGTGATCGTCTGACGCAAACACACACCCACACACACACACACACACACCCACACAGAGACAACAGTACACTCCTACACTGCCGCTAAGAGTCTACCACATAACGTCTAAATTTTTGTTGACGGCATTTGTTTGCCTTAAGTTTGTGAGCAGCCAACGTGCGATGGCGCTTATCAAGCTTACTGCCTGACCAAGTTGAGACGTAGTTCATTCAAAAGTCAACACACACACACATGCATCTGTGGAGGGGTGTAAGGGGGGTGCTGGGGGGTAGGAGGTACTTAGTTAGTTTTCCAGCAAAAAATTAGCAATTACAATGGTTGTCATTAACAGGTACAGCCATGCACAGAAACACCTGCACATACAGCTGTCCCCCTCACACACACACACACACACACACACACACTTTCCCCCTCCCTCGCGTAAATATTTGTCAATTTTGATTTACCGGTAAGACCAGCTCGACGTGTATACAGGGTGCGTCCTGTTGTGGCGCATTAACAACGAAAACTGTAAACAAACGACGAAAATAAATCACGATGTGTGCATAAATAGTGTGCACTACAGATATGCATATGTATCTGAGATATATGGCTATATAATATATACAAAATCTGATGCATTGTCGCATCATTCCCGCTGGAAATTTATTTAGTTTATTAGCGTTTAGTCAGCTCTTAATATAGCTCTCTCTGTATATCTTTCGCAAATACTTGTTGAGCCAACTGTTGACTTTTCCATGGTTGGTAGAATTATGACTAAGGGTTACCAGATTCATCCTCCCCCACCAAACAAATTCCATTAAAAAAAATAAAGTTGTGAACCAAATGTTGTTTAACAAAGAGATTGACAGACTTTTGTTTATTCACGTCTGACACTGATGAAAATCTATGGCATGGAAGTAGACGAACATTATAGAAATCTAAATTACGTGAGCCAAGTCATGGGAATTAAAAGATCACTTAAAAGTCAAGAGTCTAGAGTCATGGGAAACTGTTGGGAGTTATTTAAGATATATATATATATATATATATATATAAATAGGTGATTAATTCACATTTGAGCAACTTCAAATATATATAAATAAATGCAAATTTGAATTACGTCGCATAACTGAATCTAATTAAACAAATGCCTTTCCCCTCCCCTCCCTTAACTGACGGCTAATAATGAAGCGAATAATTTCATGGCTGCTCAAAAAAAAGAAGTTGTTTCAAAACCAGTTTTCTACACATTTGCAGCGGGTATTTTAATTTTATTTTCAAATTTGCCACACATTGATGGTGATATCTGTGAACCCATAGAGTATATATATTCTTGATCAGCATCACGAAAGATCGTTTTGTTTTTAAATATTGACTTCAGCAGCGAGAAGTGCTTGAAAAATAATAATATTGCAAACTCTGAACAATATATAATAATAATTGACATGATTAACTCCGGTGTGGAAGGGTATGCCATCGTTGGCTTGCCTGACATAATCATTTTCTTTCTTATTAATAAACATGTTCGCATTGCGGGGTATTCCCCCCGTCGAGCACACTCTCACAATGCGCGCCACATCTGGTTGTTATTGCACATTAATGTTTGGTGTTTGTGAATTGAAATGCAAACATATTTGTAGATTAACTTATCAATGTGCGTATTGTGTATATATATATATATATATATATATTCTATACATGTATGTATATTCTATGTGTGTTTGTTAGTAGTACTGCTCTTATATAATAATGGCACATAAATTTATGAGTTTATTGTTTGCACACATGTGCCTAAGGGATGTGTGTGTGCTCGTGTGTGTGTGTGTGTGTGTGTATTTGTTAGCATTTGTTGTTCATTGTGCTGCGCTTTTGTTATCGAAAATGGCACCTTGAGCCAGATTACCACAGCCAATTTAGGGCACTGCATGGACTATATACCACAAAACTATATTCCAGATGCTGTATATAGATACCAGATACTATATAGTATATACTATATACTATGTGCTATATACTATAGCACACCTGCACTTTTTTCTAGCTACTCTGCAAAAGGCCAAAGTTCAACTGGTGGCTGCGGAGACAGATGGGACGAAGAAGGGGGCAGGGAGATAGATGTAGCACTCAATGTGCACGCAGTGTGCGGATATGGCAATTAGGCAAGGAAGCAGGCTGCAGCTGCAATGGTCGCATGTTGCATGTTGCAGGCTGGAAAAAAGCTGCAGGCGCTGCCTTTGTTTGCATCAGCCTCTCACCTGCCATTCGACGTGTGACGCACATGCCATAAATAGCAGCAAGTAAGTGGGCGGCACCAGCACAAGGAGGCGGCGGAGGAGGAGACACTTTGGAGGCTGCCAGTGCAACACTCTAGATATGAATAGGCTCTTCTTCGTAGGAGACACTTAATTTTTCGTTCGACTTGAATAAATCGCAAACGGAACGAAAATTTAAGTTTTTTTTCTTTTAAATTGGGCAGCTATATTCAAGAGCGTTGTGTCTTTGGTTATTGTTCAGCAAGTTCGTTGACGTTTCCGATCGTGACTCAGCCCGTTCCGCTCTGGTCTGGTCTGGTGTGGCTTGTTAGCGCTGAGATAAGGCGAGTGTTTGCATACATTTTGTACAGCTTTTGGGTCATGTTCAAACGTCAACGACTGACAACCAAACTGACTTTGCCCACAAATATTCAAAGTCCTCAGAATGCCACGATACAATATTTACTGCAACGTCTGAATTGTGTGCAAGAACTCTTTCTGTCAAATGCATAAAGGGTATCTGCAAGTTGAGCAAATGTGTGCAACACGTTTGCGCTCATAAATTATGCATATTACTGATCGGCAACAACAGTCGAGAAGAGTGAGAAGCAGTGACTCAAAAATGTGGCCTAAATTTACTCTTATATAAAATGTTTTTCACTTTTAAGGGTACAAGATGTAATATTCTAGGGCAAAATAGACTTACAAATACTCACCGATCTTTTGACAGTAGACTGTAGACCAAGAAGTGGCCTTAGCCAGAAGAAGATGTAATATCCAAGGGCATCATATCTTTAGCTCCGAGGACGTAGCAATCCACAATCCAAAAATAATCTTGGTTAGGAGATAAGAGCTGTAGATGGGTGCTCTATAGATCTAACTGCCTATTGCGTAGTCGGTTAGATCCAACTGTAAGATTCTGATTTATGTTTATTATATGTAGGCTAAAAGATTATGCTAATTTTCAGTTAACCTTTTGTCTCATCGACTTTTTGCAAAGTTTATAAACTTGTTCGCCCCTCTTCATCTGGTTTTTTTCGCCTTGATCCCCCACACTTAATTCTTTTCTCCATTGTTTTCATTCGATTCTTCATTCTCATTCACACACAAACTCATCGTTACAAATCTCCAGATATATTGTTTCTATAACAAATCCGTATTCCATTGTAGCGCAATGCGTCTCGACACCAACTCAAATGTGGACTTCAAAGCGTTCGACTCCAGCTCCAGTTCCAGCACCAGCTCATGTGTAAGTCTTAGACTGAGCTCTCAATACCAGCGACTAATTGCCTTTTCTAATTCATTTCCAATTAGCTTGTCAAATTGGATAATTTGGCCACTTGGGGTGGCTCACAGAAGACGGACACACGGCTGCCCTTAACGGATTATTCCACACTCGGCGGACCGCGCCACAATTGCAGTCCCTTTCCCCTGTCCAAAGATGTCAACAATCGCCTGGTGATTTGGTGAGTCCTTTGGTGCGACTAATCTATCTCTAACAAGCTAACTTGTGCACCTGTGTCAATTAAAGGGATGGCGACATGACCACACTGGAGGTGGACGCCATCACGAACAGCAGCGATGAAACCCTGACTGAAAGCAATTGCATATCGGAGCGCATTATTGCCGTTGCGGGCAATCAGCTCAAAGAGGAACTCAGCACAACTGTCAAGGGTAAGCGCACTGTTGGAACACATCCCACCATTGGACTCATTGAAGTATATCCTTTTTCAGAGTGCCGCATTGGTGATGTGCGCGTAACGCGTGGATACAATCTGCCAGCCAAGTATGTTCTGCACACTGTTGCACCCGCCTACAAGGAGAAGCTGAAGACGGCCGCCGAGAATGCGTTGCACTGCTGTTACAGGTGAGCCAGCCTATAACAAACACTCTTCCACAACACTCTTCTAATGCATTGCTAAACTATCCAACACAGAAACGTTCTCTGCAAGGCCAAGGAGCTGAATCTGCGCACAATCGCCGTGTGCAATGTGAGTGGCAATCAGAAGACATTTCCAGCCGATGTAGCCGCGCACATTGCCCTGCGTGAGTAATGACAGCGATCTACTCATATATATATATGTATCCATATATATTTATATATAGTCATCTGGTCTATAATTATCTGACTTGATTGGTCGTTTACAGTATGAGTTGTGTTATTGCCTACTAACCAATATTCAATTCTTATTCACTTCAATTTCATTCATTTATTATCTATGAAAAGTTTTTTCTTAGAATAGTTAAAGAGTTCTTAAACAATTCCCAAAGCATTTTATTTGTTCTAGTTATGATTATGAGTTCTACAGAAAGCATAAAGATAAATCCTTCTTTTACTGTTTATCATTTTTAACTTGCAATCACTCCACTGTTACTAGAAAAGACAATCAGATCAGAAATGTATATAGACTTCTTTCAAGTAAACAATCATTAACTCGAGTGTATCTTTTTTATTTATGCACAAACACAATGACACACAGGCACCATTCGTCGCTTTCTGGACAAGTTTACACAGCAGGTTGTGATACTGTGCGTCAACAGCAGCGAGCGTGGCACCTACGAGGTGCTCGCGCCGCTCTACTTCCCACGCGATCAGCTGGAGGAGCGCAGTGCGCTGTGGCAGCTGCCCAAGGATACCGGAGGCGAGTTGGGCGAACCTCAACATCCCGATCCGGATCGACAAATACGCATCATACGCAATCCGCAACACAGTCATAGTGTGCACATGCGTCATCGACACGGTGAGTGTTTAAACGTTGTGGGTTTATCGGGTATCGTTTATCAGTTATCGCTCGCTCATTTGTGTGTTTGTGTTGGTGCGACTGTGATTTTGATATCGTTCCCTTTGGCTTCTTGCCTTGTTGAGCCCGTCAACAGCTGACGATAATGTCAATGTCGATTAGATTAGACCTTACACACATACACACACCCACACACACCCACACACACTCTCTCTCTCTCACACACACACACACACACACACACACACAAGCATTTGATATATGCTTGTGCGTTGGCCAAGTTCTCATTCCCAATCCGAATCCATACACATTTGTACGGCTTCAGTTACGTTTTCAAGACGCCATCGTGTGGTCATTCAACGGCAATTTTCCGCTTCTTTGCATCGTTTTTCATTTTGCGCCACTGATTAAAAATTTGCGTTTCAATTCAATCGCGCAAACACAACAGTTTAAGGCACAGTTGTAAGTGAATAATCAAAAGTTTGCAACAAAATAGTGTTCATAAATCTATTCAGAGATCTTAATCTATAAACTTGTGCACAAACGCCATTAAATTGTTGTAAATTATTCATATTTGTTAATCTGATACAAAGTTGTGACGATTTGCAACGACTCACGCGACTGACGTCAGCGTCGAGTTGGCCAGTTAACAAGATATGCGAAAAAGTATTGCATACTTTCGGGCTGCTTTAAAAAAAAGCTGCCAGATATGAAATCAAATTGAAATACCTAAACAGTCGCGGCAAGATACAAATTAACGCTTTGATGTTAGTTCAGATGTTTGAAAATTTAAAATGGGGCAGGGAAACAGCTGCTACCCCCTACATTTGAACTTAATTTGAAATTTAAGAAAACATTTAAATTTGTAGATATCGATTATAACACAATTTAAAATTTTATTTATTGCTTTTCTTAAATATTTAATTAAAATGCCAAATAAATCGACTTAGCAAAGAAGTTGAGTTTTGACAGAGTTATCCGAATAACCATATCAGGAAGAGAATTTGCATATCAGAAGTGATCATAGCTGAGCTTCTGTTGGTCGACAAATCGTACGTGATGAGGATCTTCTACGTTTTAGGTGCTGCTTATCAACAGCAAAAACAATATTAGTTAAACATTTGAATTAACTCTGCGGCTTATCACGACAGTTGGCTAAGATGAGTGTCGGCCATGTTTTAGCTGCTGCTCTTGTAGTTTTTCTTGCAAGCGTTGATGTTTTTGTTGTTGTGGCTGCTTGTTGTCTTAGCAAAGTTCGTTTTGGCCCATTTAAATCATGTCAACGTTTCAAAACAAACTCAGCTCGCTTATCGCGCTCATCCGACGCCCCCTCGCTTCTTATCGGCTGCTCTCAGGTCTCCTTTCGCCCAGCAGCTGCTACAGGGGGGGGGGGGGGAGGCGCGTCTCGCTGCTCTCCCTCTCGCTCGCTGGCTCAGCCAAGCGCTCAACGCTGTCGCAGTTGGCGTCGGCGTCGCTGTCACTTCTGCGGCTGACAAAAGCGGCGTTCAAATGCTGATGGCGCCGGCGTCGCTTTCAGTTGATATCAAATTACTCAACGCTGAAGTTGAAGGCATAAGAACAAAGTTTGCGACGCTTAACAGCGAATTGAGTCTGAGCTTTGATAATAAGTGATAATAGATTATTCAACAACAACAATAGCCAAATAACAACATCAACAAATATGATAAACAACTCATTTGAGTTCTCATGTAAATGCATTTGGCATCTCTCAATTACTCTCAAGTTCAACTAAACTTTAGTTCTCTCTCTCCCTCTCTCTCGCTCTCTCTCTCTCTCAACACACAGCTGACGACGATTCAGACGTGAGTCCCCACGATATGGAGGGCAACAGCTCAGATCTGGAGTATGGCGGCCGAGATATGAATGGCCTCAGCCTCAATTCCTACAGCAGTGGGCTGCAGGCACAGCTACAGGTTAATTTCCTGATAATCTCCCACTCTCTTTCTCTCTCTCTCTCTGCCTTCTTGTGTTATTCATACTCACTTCCTTTCATACACACAGCTCGATCTGGACAGGCAGCATTTGCTGAGCGACCGACCCAGAGCTGGCGTCTACGAAAGCGTCGTTGCCGAGGGCATTGAGGGAATGGAGCATCAAGAGCGGTAAGTGATGCAAACAAAATAGAAAAGAATTTAAAGCTAAAGAAGTCAGTTGCTCACTGGAGTGTTGTAGCTACATGCTATATAATTACAGATATTATTAACTGTGGGAAACAGCTTTCAAGTCAAGTGTAACATGAATATGCAGATGAAGTATTATTGCGGATAGTCTGTTCTACTTGTGCATTATTTTATGTGCTTAAAGTCCTTGTCATATAATATATATGCTATAGTTAATACAGTGTGTTACAGAGTGAAATCAATCCGGTTGTTGTTGCTGCTGCTGTTGCTGCTGCTGCTGCTGCTCTCATCCGGCAATAGATAAACAGACGCATTCATATCTGGACATATCAGTTATTCACCGCTTGCGTCATTAAATACATTTCCTACCCCATTTACAATTACACTTTAGCATGTATTCCCAACTGCTTCGTCTGCAGCTCGTAAAACTGCCACGAGAGCCAAATAGTAACACCTTAGCCCCAAACCCCTGACAGCCACTCCCACTCGTAGGTGGCCATATAAACATTTTCTTTAGGTATTTCTGGTAATACTCTTAAATAAATAGGTTTCGTGTGTTTAGTGTGCGCGTGCCGGAAATATCTTAAGCGTCTAACAAATGACTTCTTTTGACCGGCTTGCCTTTGCCTTTGCATTTGCGGTTACCCTTTGGCTGCCCAAATGCCTCGGCCTATAACTAAGCCTATGTAAATTTTACAGGACATTGGCACGCGAACTAGTTTCGTGCAATTGAAGTCATGTCCTAGTCTAATAACCCCCAACTACCCGCATCCTGCAGCTTGTCGACGTCATTGTTACCAAATTGACTACGTCAACGATTGCATGTCCAAAGTCCAAGTCCATTTTTGGACACACACTTGCTAAATATAAGTACCTAATAAGTCGGCTAAAAATACTCAAGCACGTGTCCAAATGATACTTGGAACCCTTTTGAAATTGTTGGGAGAATGTCAAGCGATAAATAGTAAATAATAATAAACATCAGGTTTGTGGTTCACAAGGGTGGTTCAAAGGACGACTGACGAAAAGAGAACTAATGTTGTTATAGTTAGAAGACAAAGGACTAAAGCTCAATCGAAACATCATTTATTGAACTATTTGTATTTCGCATAGTTTTAAAGCTGCCCTCGCAAGATCTTTTGTTTACATTTTTAGCTTTGTGGCGTTTTAATCTGCATGTCGCATTCATATTGTGAACCCAAAACGAATTCATGTCAAATCCAAAATAGCGAATAGAAAAAAAAGTAAACTGAAAAAGTTTCGCATTAAATTAAATACCTTTGACTTTTCAACTTGAAATTCAGTTGGGCTATGCTTCAATGTCAATGCGATGACATTATTTCTGTCAACTTAATTACAATCATCTCAATTCTACATTAGCACATTCCCCCCTCCTCATAACTGCCACCCCCCTGTGGTTAACACGTGAATGTTGCAGTTCATTGAATGTAGCCGCACATTTTGTTCCTGTTGTTCGACTTGTACCCGGCTCACAATTCGCTCGGATCTCGGGTGTCATCGCATTTTGTAGTCATTTAAATCTTAAATCATTTTAATAAATTACATTTATTTATGTAATTATTCGAAATGTGTGTATTCGTAAACAGGCCAGCCACTCAGTCAGCACCAGTGGCGATTGGTTCAATGCATTCAGCTGGGTTCAGCTACAGTTGATACCCTGTACACATGAAATCTGTTATATCTGGAATGATATTACTATGCTTACTTATGGCACAGGCATCGTTAACTATCTGGTATCTTAAGTCGTCAATTAAATATCATATTTTTGTTTTATTATTCAATTAACTCTTATACCTAGGTTGATTTAAGGATATCTACTAGTTTATCACGCTTATGACAAGCTTTTTTGCTTAATGACTGACTGTTTGTTTTGCTTGCTGGTTGGTTATTTGCTTTGGTTTAAATAGAAATTGCGCATACGTCAGGCAGTGCTGTCCAAAAAGTGGCACAAAAGAACTCAAACATTTGACGGCTCTCAACTGATTCGTTGGGGAGACATGGCATTTGCATTATGCGATTGGCGGCTGTCAAGCAACCAGGCAGGCAACCAGGCAGGCAGGCAGGCAGTCAGGTAGCATGTCCTTGGATAGTTGTATCCTGTGCAACCACAATTGTTATTATTGCTATAGTAAATGTTGTTGTTGTTGTTGCTGCTGCTGTTACTGTTGATGTCATTGCACAGCTGAAAAAGCGCAGACGCAAAACGGAGAGAGAGCAACGCAAACGCGGAGAGAGAGACAGCGGGAGGGAGGGAGAACGAACTTCCTGCAGCTGCTGCTGCTGCTGTGCTGTGAGTTGAGTTGAGTCTCTTGGTGTAGACACGTACCATCCATACGAATCGCGTGTGGCCGTGGGAGAGCTTTAGAGAGAGGAATTTTGGACTAAAGAGCAGCGAAGAGCAGTCGCCGAGTCAGTCGAGAAACGTAGCTCGTGGCGAACGGTCGTCTGTGTTCGTGTAACGGTTCGAATAGATTGGCCAACTGATTTATATAAACTCAACACTTATTCCCATTTACAATATACACATATATACATAAATATATATATATCTGTAACTGTAACTGTAACCATTTACACATTTTTCGGTTTGTCATTATTAGTATTATTGACGCGGCTTCCGTACGAAACGCAAAAGTCTGGCAAAACAAACTGCGACATTTCGGTCAAAAGTTAAATATTGAGAAATCTATTTATAAGCGTCACTGAAAGACGCAAATCGCCTTCGCCATTTGCGTCAATTGCCGAAGAAAGTGCACCCACCAGTCAAATACGCGAATTCCATATAGTTATTCGTTCTACGTTTCGCTCGATCGATAAATCTTTAAAGGGGAACAACAACAACAACAACAACGATTTAATTGAACTATCGCTAGCACTAAAGCAGGGCAGCAAAACAGAAACAAATCAAACAAGCAAAAACCCAACCCACCCAATCACCCAACTAGCTAAGGCAGTCAGCCACAATGACAATGCTCGAGGGCATGACGTCCATTGACTTGGGTTCCAGTCCCATGCAGGAGACCACTGGTGACATGATGGCGGCCGATGAGCTCATGGAGACGCCCGAGGAGAGGTAAACAGACGAAAGACACACGAAATCAATTGAACGTTGCCAGTCTTTCAGTAGTGATTAACAGTCGGAAGTGATTGAACCACTTTTAGCACACACACCACACACAAACACGTACATACACACGCACACAAAAAAGTGTTCTCTGACGACGTTTGGCATTGCTTTCATTTCAATTTTCAAATTGATTTTTGTTTTTAATAGCGTGACGTCATTTGCTGTGACCCCCAACTCCCCCCACCACCCAACAAATTGTTTTTTCGACTTGATTATTGCTCATAATTTCAACTAGTTGTCATCTATTTATAGCGCTCGATATGCCCCATGATTGTAGCCGTAGTCGTAGCCGCAGTCATTGGCGATGCCGATAAGGTCCTGTAGACAGCTCATCAGCAGTCATGCATTATTGAAACCACGTTTACGACCCTGAGACCTGCATACCTAGTTGCCAATTCAACTGAACAATGGCATGCAATATGCGGGTGGGCCCGGAGTGGGTTGTGGGTAGTAATCAATTTATACAGTTGAGAAGAATATTTCCGGGCTGCGCTAAGAACGCAACTCACAATCACAATACAATGTGCAAGTCTTAACTTAGTTTTCCGCATCGCAAGCTCTTCTTAATAACTGAGACATAAAACTGCATGCTAAATTAACACGTTTGCGAGTGAATTTCTCACGGGTATAAACAATTCATGTACATAAATACAGGGTATAATTAGAATGTATAGTTTGTACAAACATATTCATTTTATATGGTATATGCACATCTATCTTATTTGTACACTGCGTCACAATGCGTCATTTTTGTTTTATTTAATATTGGATGCTTCTTATCTTAATCTGCTTGGGGCATGCGTTGCAGATGCTGTCGCTGCTCTTATCATTTTACAATTTACACGCTTATCGCTCGCTCGTCAGCTGCTGCCTCACAAAGTTTTATAAAGTGCGTCACTTTGCCACAGTTAAAGGCACAAACAAACTAATGCAACCTCAAAAATTGGCGAGGAGCGTGCCAAGCTCCATCAGCTTCGAAACTGGTTAATTAACACCTGAATTTATATATGCCCGGAGTCAATGATTTGCCAAATGACTCAGTCAGGCGTGTTACGCTGAGCCAAAAACGGCGCAAATTAAATCTGAACTTAAGATTAATAATTTACAGCTAATTTGATTTCTCTTTGGTCCGTTTTTGAAGAGTATGTGTGTGATAACAGTCGAGGCTGCTGTTAACAGTCTGTTAAGCTACTGTCTGTTAACGATCGCTGTTGTCACGAATGTCCCCACAAAAAAACATGGCAATGCGATGTTTATTTGTATACATTCTACATTAATTAATATTTAATTAGGCCGCTCGCTTTCAAGCTTATCGCACAAATATTTGCGCTTATTTTAGCACAACAATAAAGCAAATCCCCTTTAAAAGTCATGCTCTGGTTTAAGCACTCATAAAACTCGTACACCTTTCAAAATACAAACAAACAACTAGACGTGAATGCGAATGTGGTGCGAATTTCAAGCAGTTAACAAGGTAAACTCAATTACGACTCACAAATATTTCGGGTACTCGTGGTCATCACTGTCAAAAGCTACTGAATCACTTCGACTGACAGCTAAATAAACAATAAACTCATTTGCTTGATATGTACCTAACAGTAAGCCATTAGCACATTTGTAAGATTAACTGAGGAGCTATAGGAAATTGTTGAAACGCTTGTAACTCATTGAATAAACCTAAATGAATATTTGTTAATGTGTTTTGCTTATCATTTTACAGATATGAACGGCTTCTGCAGCGCGCACAGGTTGAGGATCTGAACGAGGTATCTGGCATCGGTTGTCTATATCAGAGCGGCGTGGATCGTCTGGGCAGACCTGTGATTGTATTCTGTGGTAAATGGTTTCCAGCGCAGAATATTGATTTGGAAAAGGTAAGCTAACATTTTAGCCAAGCGATGCAATCGAATATGACTAATATATTGTTTACTTCATCTAGGCACTGTTGTATCTGATAAAACTGCTCGATCCGATTGTCAAAGGCGATTACGTCATCGCATACTTCCACACACTCACATCCGCAAACAACTATCCATCGTTGCATTGGCTGCGTGAGGTCTACAGTGTCTTGCCATATAAGTGAGTAATCGAGTTATAATGCATCTGTTTAAATAATGTGTGTACTATCAACTATCTTTCGCATAGATACAAGAAGAATCTAAAGGCCTTCTACATAGTGCATCCCACGTTTTGGACTAAAATGATGACCTGGTGGTTCACCACATTCATGGCGCCAGCCATCAAAGCCAAGGTGCATTCGCTGCCCGGCGTGGAGCACTTGTATTCGGCCATCACAAAGGATCAGTTGGAAATACCCGCCTATATTACGGAATACGATATGGCGGTGGGTTATATACATATTAATTCTGATATAATCTATATTCTAAATCGAAACCCATCTCTCTCCCTCTCTCTCTCTCTCTCTCTCTCTCTTATTACAGACCAATGGCCTGCATTATTTTAATCCAGTGCCGACTGCTTCGTAGATGGCGGCCATTGTGGCTGTTTAGACAGCTGTATCCACCAAGCATACATAAACATACACATACACACAGACAAACACACACACTCACACACTAATACACAAATATACACTCTCAAACGTATAATGCAATTTTTTATAAATTTTATAGAATTGTACTATTGTTTTCTTTACTAATTATAAGTGCATTTTTTGTTGTATTGTTGAATTAGATTTTTGTGTAGGTTTAAATTTGAAACTAACCAAATGGAACGCGAGCTGATCATGTGTAGAACTAGAAGATATACTACCATATATATATTGTAATCCGATAAAGCAAGAACAAGAGAAACACGCAACCTGATAGCTAAATTAAAATGTAACCCCAACAAAATCCAATATTACATGTAAAACATTCTTATGAAGTGCATCAAATTAGTGAGCTATCAAATTTTGTTAATTTGCTGCAATTACACAAAATTGATAAATTAATGAAATTAGCCATCGTTATTTGGCCAATTGACGAGCTAAAATTTGCCAGCAAGCTGAATAAAATGATAATTCGATTACAGAACCTGAAACATTGTTGTAGTTAAACAAAATTTAAGAAAATAATTGTATCTCTGAGATGTACTTATCTACATATATAGTGCATATGTTATCCCCATAACTGAATTATCGGCCGAGAAGCGTATGCAAAGATGAATGCGAGCCCCACTAACAAAACAAATACGTACATACTATAAATTCAATTGTAATTATACAAAACAAAAAAGAAAAGAAAATACAAGATTATATATATTAAATATACACTTTAAAAACCAAATAAACTGAAAAAAAATTATATATATATACATATATAAAAGCATACATATATATAAATATACATATGTCAACATAAATAAAACAAAACAAAAAACGGAAACAAATTTCATATATATTTTAAAGTTGTTAAAGGAAGGGCGTTAAGAAATCTTTTGTAGATACATACTTACACAATTAACAAATTAAATTAAATTAATTAAACTTAATTAGAGCTCACCGTTAGGCCCGCAATCGAAACACCAATAAAAGAAGAGAACAACCTAACGATTAAATAAATGTTCAATGTTAATTGGCTTAAGCCAAAACAGGAAATCAAACACCTACACACAAACACACACACACACACTTTAAGACCTTGTTAATCTTCCATGCACCTTTTGCGCTCAAAAAGAAGAAATATATATATATATATAAAAAAGAAAAACATTGAATTAGAAAATTACTTAACGTTATTTGTCGACTTAACTAAAGCACAAGCCACAAATTTTTGAGATTGGTAAAACTAAAAATGTAAAATCTTCGTATCTAAATGTAGTTAATAAATGAATAACTTTTTCAATTAGGGCACTTCGCGCAAGCAGCACACAACCAATTCAATTCTATAATGCTGAAAACTGAAATCTTTCTAGACAAAAGAAAAAAATTAAAAAGTTTTTACTTATTAAATAACAAGCAAAACACCAAAAACCAAGAAAACCTAGCAGCAATAACGCAAGCAGAGCATTAAAGCGGTTACAAAAACCAACAAAAAAAAAAGTAAAAATGCACTCAGGGATTGATTTAAAGCAACCAAACCAAAAAAAAAAAAACCCAAAAAAAACCCAAAAAAAAAACCACAAGTGAAAAATATGAAAACCAATTTAGATAAAAGAAGTACGCTTTTTGGAACCACAGCAAATATCGTAAACCTTTTTGCATTGTTGCGCCCAATTCGCAATTCGGCTGCCTGGCTAGTACCTAAAACGTAGAAATAATTCAAAGAGAGAGCTAGCATTTAAACGATATGATATGATATGGAATTAGCAAATGTTTTTAGGCTCTTTAATAATTGATAGCAACCAAATGAAAATCCAATTTTGAAAAATGTTAACTCATCATCATACTGCATACAAACATATATAAATTATGCCAAAAACTAACTTAAACCTTTTATATTGCTATAAACAAATTAATCAAATTATATTTATATAGTTAGAATGTATAGCAATTCAATTGCTTATAGTACATACTATATACACACACACACACCACACACACACATATATTTTTGCCACCCACAATCATACGCAAAACTAGATTCCAAAATATTCAAGAATATATAGAAAGCGAATTTTAGAAACTGAGCGAAATATTCAACTAGCCGCAATATACAAATACTACGAGTACTTTCTAAGCAGAAGCCCACAGAATATATTTAGTTTTTACTACAGTTACAGAGATAATCATATACATAAAGCGAGTACATATGTATGTCCTAAAACGAAATACTTGAAAAATTTGTTGTTATAGCCGAGACACAATACTATTTTTCACATGTATGACAGCAATGCATTTTCTATACACAGATGTAGGTGAGCTGTATGGTGTCATATGCCACGACAAAGAACAAAACACAAAACCCTCAACTCGTACTCACATAACCAAAGCCCAACCCTAAATCCAGTTATGCCAAGTGTTCCTTCTGAAATTGTATTGTATTGTACGCGTACTTTTACAGAATTCCCAAATAGATTTGTGTGTCTTTTATTTTGGAAGTAATATTTGTAGATATTCTATATAGTTTAGTAATGAAAAAAAGAGTTCTATAGGTTATTTTTATATGATTTAAATCCCAAAATATTGTTTTAGTAAGTACTTATTGCAAAAAGGTGATTTGTTGCTAAATAATAAAAAGGAAAAGAAATCCAAAATTAATTGTACCTTACTCGAAAAATTCTGCGATTGAATTTAGTGTAGCATAATATTGTATTTTTAAAATTCCTTATATATATAGTTGTTAAACCAAAATTCTATATAGTATATACAAATGAAAAGTTAAAAATTAAATGGAAAAAAATGGGATTAAAGATCATGGCACAAACACAAAAGTAACATTTAGTTAAGTTTTCCAATATGAAATTCGAATCCTACTTTTCTTTTTGTATATAATATTTATGTACGAAGTAACAAATTTAATTGGTAAATTAATAATAATATTAATAATAATAATAAAAGAACATACGCTTTCGTTAAAATTAACCAACTAACCCTCTTTATTGTGTACAAATAACTGGCAAACGCTTATAAAACATTTCATCTAGATTTCAAATAATTTTTACTCACTTTTGAAAAGACTGCGAATATTGTAATTAGTGCTTCTTGGTGCTTATTTCTTCTATATTATTATTTAATTATTTAATCAGCTCTTTTCATTTCAAAAAGCAACGTGTTGAGCATCAGTGTGACCTTATACCTTTGATTTGAAAATACTAAATATGACGCTCTAATAGAAGAGTTGACAGTCCCGAGCAGTTAGTGTGTGTGTATGTGTCTTTTTAATGTATAACCAGCTTCGTCTTTGTGGAATTGGGCGTATATTTGTCCTTATACTGATCGAACATTCGCTCCAGTGCCTCCATTACCTTGCCATGGATATCATCCACATAAGCTGGGTCCGGCTGCGCATTTCGAATGACATCAATTGGCGCACCAACTGCAATAGACAAGTTCGCAATTTAGAAAATAAAATCCAAATCAAGATCAGTTGTTAGCACTTACCAACTTGGACAATGGGTCGCCGGTATGGCAAGAAGCCAAAAGTATAGCGGTATCAGCGGTGAGATGCCCGTCAGCTTCTTGACTATCGTCTGTATGCGACGCAACAACGAATCTGGCGGATTGTCCACCTGATTAAATATGTCGACTTCGCCAAACGAGATCGTGGGTACAATGGAAGAACTGTGCCATGGAATAGTGTCAGATTTCATTCAATGCCCAGTATCACATACACTTACCCCGTGCGTATGGCCATCCTCACAAAACCCTTGCGGTTCTTCAGGGTGAGAATGTATTTGCCGGGATGCGAATCGAGTGCCTCTTGGGCGCCGCCCACCAAAATTGCCACTGCATTGGATGTGAATCCATCTCGATTGTTTGGATGCTTCGGGTCATTGGATTTAGTGAGGTAATACGTCAGGGATTCCTTGGAGACCGAAATCAATCCCCACCCGCGCAGCAAATCCCTGAGAAAGGGGATGACAAAGTGCTGATCGAGTGTGCCCACCTTGGGGCGCACTTGGGGAAAGAGCTTCAGCCAATGGCTAATGTCGAGGCCCATATTGATGCAAATGCCCGTGCTATGGGGTGAGAAATATATATATTATATATGTATTCTATATATAAGTGTAATATTACTTGATAAGATATCTTACCCAAGAATTCCATGTGGAAAGCTGGCTAGTATATAGTTTTTATTGGCCGGTAAATCGGCAGTCTTCACTAATGACACGGGAAAATAATTACGATAAATGCGATATACGCAATTCGTGCGATTTATCATCCAGCTAAACAAATTGAAGCGTATAGGTTAATAGCTTGCGGAAGAATTAGAGATGGTAGACCTACCCATTGGTGTCCATAGCTGAGTAATTCCGCTTGTGATCTATATATATGTAAACCGTATAGATCACCAGCACAGTGCGTAGCACAAATCCACCATAGAACTGCACAGCTCAATTAATAATTAGTGGCTTGAAAGAAACCATTGGATTTTTATGCATCTTACCAGAAGTATAGCCATTACCAGAAGCGACGTCAGGGGTAGCGTGAAGAAAGTCAAAGTAAACAGGCCGGTGATGAAGGTCTCCAAGCGACGCTTGGGCGGCACATTTGCCGGCGCCCATTCGACTTTCATGTCAAGCGGATGTTCCAATGGCGATCAGAAAAGCGAAGGGTGGAGCTTAAGGCTGAAGCAAGCGACTGGGTGGACGACCCCTTAACGACTGAACTGTCGATCGAATGAATTTCGAATGCGTTACTATCCTTATCCTTATCGCTAACAAAGTGACCATCCGAAATCGCTGTTAACACTTAAAGAACCAACTTCAGTGATTATTCAATGATAAGCAACGCCTGATAAACAAATATCAACCCGCATGCCCAAAAGTACTATGTAGACAAAATACTTTGCTTTCCATCTGTGTCTGTCGACTAAAAAGCGTATTACAGTTGCTAATCTTTACGGGTAGTACTTGGTATGCTATACAGATATTTATATATATTCATTTATGGAATGCTAACCCGTAAGCTAAGGCTTATCAATATGCTGAGACCAGTCTGGCGTTTGTATGTTAGCACTTGACACCTCAATTAAAATTAAACTGGGTTATTAGTATCACTTAGCAACTAGCATAGAGTCGTATATCAGTATGGTAAGGTATAGTTAAGATCTGTAATAGCCAGACATTTTCGACACATATTTGTGAACTTACATTACAAATGGAATATAAGTAAATTGATAAGTTTATACTGGCTCTCTGATACATTCAAGTAGCCTTAAGGGGTATTGTTTAAGTCATAAATAAATGAGCAGATTAGCTAAATAATTTGTATTAAGATTCCGTGCTGTTAAGGCAACTCAGAACTATTCACAGCGTATCTGCAAATCAAGCAATCTCTCACTATTTGTCATGTTGCTATAAACATAAACAAAAGTATGTATGCGTCACACATATAATGCATGTATTTTTACACAATGTTGACCTTTAGAGTGATACCATTCCATAACTATAGACACGCATGTTCTACATATAGGATTAGCTGTAGTTCGCATCATTCCAGTGCATTTGTGGTCGGTGATAAGATAGATATAGTCATTGTTTCGACAGTTGAAAGTGCTGGTCTTAGTCTTATCAATGTGCATACAAAGGCGAGTGGCCAAGTTTGCTTAATTGTGGTGACAAATAAGTTACAAATACGCCCATCCCACAATTGTCTTACGTGTGCCGCATGTCGATCGCTACATATTTAATCATCATATAAGTAATACTATTGTTAAGGCAATTGTTGTTACACTCGACTTGTTTTATCTTTCGAATAATAGCCGTACTTGACTTAACTTACACTTGTTATATATTCAATTTCCAAGCAACCGGTTCAATTCGAGTGTGAAACAGCTTAGGCAACTAAACTTATTCACTGCGTTTACTTAACACAAAGTCAAGCATTGCCATTGACCTTAGTGGGTAGATAAATTGTTGCACATTCTAAGCGATTCATCAACGCATTTTGTAACTCAAATCCAAATAATAGCTTATTAAATGGCTAATTTTTGTGTTTGAAAGATTGACAACAATTTAACAATGATTCAGCCGAAATCAGACATTCGTATAATTAGTTTCCGATTTGTTGCACTCTCTGAGAATTTTGAGCTTTACACTTCGTTTTTGAAAATTTTGCCGTATAGGCAGCTGTAAAGTGAGACCTTATAGTCAAAGACTGAAAATAATTAATTGTTATACTCTTTTTGTACAGCTGGTCACACTTTTGTTTATGTGAGCTGTTGCGCCTTAGTGGTAAATATAAAGGGGCAATGTATACATTTTTTACAGTGGCGTCCAAATTAATGTACATCCCTTTGAAAATATCGTTCATCTCGAATATACACACACATTTGTTGCGCCTCGGGAGAAACGAAATAAAAACCATGGCGACCGAGGAGCATCAACGCTTGGCCAACATTGTGAAGAACTGCCACGACAGTTTGCGTCAACTCACCAAATTGTACGGTGCCGAGCGTGCCTGGCAGGAGCACACTGGACCCCATAATGCTGAAAAGTTGGCAGAATACGCGGATGCAATGCAGCAATTGGCTGGCATCTGGGAAACGAATGCCAGCAAGACGGAGCTGCATGCACGCAGTCGCATCAAGTGGGCCATTGACTATATAACCAAGTACTTCTACATCGAGGGCATCTATCTGCAGAAGAGACTGCGCGAGCAGCGCCTGCTGGCCTCCTATAATGAGCTGGCCGACGCAGAATGCGCATACATGGAGGAACCACCTGACAAGCTGCGTGTGCTGGACGTGGGCAGCTGTTTCAATCCCTTCGGCAACACTCCGCACCTGGAGGTGACAGCCCTCGATCTCTGCCCCGCACCGGGTGCACTTGTGCTGCAGGCAGACTTTCTAACGGTTGGTGTGGATGGCACGCTGACGGAACCCGAGATCACAGATCAGAGTGTGAAGCGATTACCTGCTGGCTACTATCACTGCGTCATATTTAGCCTATTGCTGGAGTACATGCCTAGTGCAGATCAGAGATTGCTGTGCTGCCAGAAGGCCTATGAGTTGTTGCGACCAGAGGGAATCCTAGTCATCATCACACCCGATTCGCAGCATGTGGGCAAAAATGCCAGCATTATGAAGAACTGGCGCTTTGCTCTGGCCAAGCTGGGCCTTTTGCGCATTCGCTTCGAGAAGTTGCCGCACATCACATGCATGGTGTTCCGCCGAGCCATCTGCCAGCAATTGTCGCAGCACTGGGCCAGCGTGCACCGGGAAGAGGGCATCTGTGAGACAATCCGCATTCCACAGGATGAGCATTAAATCTAAACATAGTATTCGTAATTGTAATCGTATTCTTTAATCTAATGGATGTGTCCTTATGCCTAGAGTATATTTATGAGTTCCTTCCTTTAACTTATCACTATGTCATAAATATTAAATACTAATGCAGTTGTTGTTGTTGTTGTTGTGGTTGCTGTTGCGATTCCGGCTTCTGGGCAGCTGGTGCAGTTGAGGGCTCTGCAGATTGGAGGAACAGCGTGGGAGCGGCAGCCTTGCTGCCCTGTCGCTTTTTCATGGCTGCCTGCTGCATTATGTTGGGTGGTAGTGGTTTCTTCCGATCCGCCTCCCATTCGGCTCGATGCAATCGCTGGCGATGCTTGTACATGTTGGCATTCGAGAAGAACGTCTGCGGACAGTTGGGACAGGTGTACAACACCTCGCCCGTGTGCGTCGATGTGTGCTCCTGGCAAGCGTACAATTATTATACTTCCATTTGATCTATCAAACTTAACTTACTCTCAAATCCTGTGGCCTCTTGAAGGCCTTCTCGCACATGGTGCAGCGGAACTTTCTCTCGCACTGATGATTGTGGTAAATGTGCCGCTTGAGTGCTCGGGAGTTAGTCGATGTCTTGTCGCAGATGGGACAGCGATGCTCGCCACACGGCGGTTCGTGCACCGTTTTCATGTGCTGCTTGAGGCCGGATAAATGGCGCAACCAGGTGCCGCATATCTCGCACTGCACGGGATCCGGTTTGGGGCGTGGCTCATCGGAATGCTCAAGCTCGTGGTGTTTCTTAAGATTAGCCTGGGTACGCAGCGTTTTGCCGCACTTGTCGCAAATTATTGCCGTCTCTGGATCGTGCATATATCGTCTATGCTCCTTCAACTTCCGCTCTGTGGGCAGTCTGTAAGCATAAGCAAAGATTACAATTGGAATCAGCAATGAGGAATGAGAAAATTCTTGCTAACTTCTTATTGCACTCGGGGCAGGTGTATTTAAAGTCCGACTTGGGCACATGCTTGGACATGATGTGATACTCGACGGCTGCCTTTGTGGTGAAGGTCTTCGGACATTTGTCGCACGGATAAATGCGTTTATCCTTCGCATCCGCCAGGGGATTCGTGTGCGTTTGTTCGTGCGCCTCCAGCGTTTTGGAGTCCTGAAAGACGCGACCGCACGAAGTGCACATGAAGTGCTCCGGGTTATTGTGGACCAGTACATGCTCGGCCAGACCCCTGCGTATGTGAAACTTGCGACCACAGCAGGCAATGAAGCCACTCTCGATGTTGTGAGACATACGCAGATGGCGTCTCATGTCTCCGAAATTGGGCACCAACAGATTGCACACGTGACATGGCAGCTTCTTGAAAAATTCAAATATAATCTCATCGTATTTCTTTTGCTGCGCCCGCCGCTTGGCGAGATCATCGCGACTCATGCGCACCGGCGCCACCAGCGGCTTGGGACGCTTCCGATACTTTTTGGGCTTGACTACAACCCGTTTGGGTATCTCCGCATAGCGCTCCTCTGGTTCGACATCGGGCAGACTGTCGCCAGATTCGCCGTCGCTGCTCTCGCTGGAACTGGCACTGTCCTCAGTGCCCAGCACTGCTTCTGCGGCCACAAAGTCCATATCCTGATCATTATCATTATTATCATCATCACCATCAGGGTCCGCATCATCAGATTCCGATTCCTTTTTCAGGCTGATTGCAGGCGATTCCGAAGGGGTTTTCTCTCGGCGACCACGTCGAGTGCTTCTCCGCAACTGTCTTCCAATGAGCGGCGATGCTGCTGCTGCACCTGCTGGCTTTGCAGTTGTTTTTAGATCGAGGAACTCGGCTAGGGGAATGTCCCCATCCGAGTCACTGGAGATGGTTAGCTGCTCGTTTTTGATGCGCCTCTTAGTAGCTAAACGCTCGGCACTGGTACGTTTGGATGCCCTGCTCTGCTCTTCGACCACTGGTTCATCGAGCATTTCGAGCTTGGGCAGCGGTTCTAGTTCGTTCACCTCCACCTTGACATCGCCGGACGCAAAGAAATCCTCGGCCAATGCATCCAACTCACCTCCAAAGGCTAGAGGATTCGCTGCCTCCGCTTCGTCACAGAACTCAATCGTCACGTTCTTCACATCACAGAGGCGCTCCTGGTGCAAGTTGTAGACGCGCTCGTATAATTTGTTAAAGTTGCTCACGACCTGCCAGCACTGGTGACAAATTTCCTCGCGTTCGCTTCCCGCTGCGCTGCTCAACTGCGAAAGACATCAACATCATTCGAATGCACAACAGGAAATAAAACGCATTTTTACCTCCAGCCAAAAATGTTTGTTTATTGTTTTGCAAATTTTGAGCCGCAGTCCGGCCTCGGAAAATATCTTGTAAGACTCGCCGGTCTTGCAGCAGTCGAAACAGAGCACACAGGCTGCCATCGCCTATTTTATTGCTTATATACGTTGCTAGCAATATGCAGTCGCCATTGGTTAATAACATAAACAAATAAATAATTCGTTTAAAAAAAAGATTGTTTTCTATTTGTTTGGTATTCGGCAAATTTGTGGAGGACGGCTGATTATGGCGATTAAGTTATCGACTATACGGCCAGTGTGCACACACTAATTTTCTACATTACTACGGTCACGCTGATTTCAATTCAAATAACAATGCGATAAACATCATTCAGTACGTTTTCAACGGTCGTCCGGTGTGGTTGTGAAGGAAGAGAATATTGCCGCAGCATCAGTTTTATAATTGACTTTCTAGACCGAGATTTAACGTACAACAAAAGCCAAAGAACGTGCAGCAGTCAAACATGTAAACAAAGAGATATTATTAAAATAATAAAATATCAAATATCACTCAAAGTGACAAAGCAGAAAATTAAAAATATTATGTAAAAAATTGGCAATTGCAATTTCCATCTGAACAGTGGAAGGCCACTATTAAAGGCATTTGTAATTGAACGAATCACTTTTGCGTTTTTTGTTTGCTTCTGCAGCTGTTTGTCTCTCTGCAAAATTAACACTTTTTCCAGCTGTTTGAATTTCAAATTGGTTGCTTGGTTGGCTAACTGCTGATTTTCATTGCCTTTTTTCTTCGTGGTAAATGGCTAACAACTTGTAATTTATTGCAAAATGTGTGTGTGTCATAAAATAAACTATATGTCGACTTCCTTCATTTCACATGTGGAAATTTGTACATTTTCTCCTTTGTATTTGCATGGCTAATTATCAGGTATCTTGAACTTGCACCGATTCAATTAAATTTGCCCGACGCCGGATAAAAGACGCTTCCAAGTGTCTCGGATATCTGGCATTGCAACGGATTTGGATTGAGGTGTGGCTCAGTGGCAAAGATATGCCGTAAATAATTGCCATCTCCTGAAAACTTCGTGACACATTTGCGAACAAGAGAAACAAAGACCGACTTCCTTTATTAGACCTTTTACTTTTGTTTGTGATGAATGAATGCGCAATAGCTTTGAGCTGCACACTAAAACATTGAAAGTGCGCTCACCCATTCACTAAGTGCAGCTAACTAGTAACCAGTTGCCGTTGCATTTCGCATATGCTTGGGACTCGGAACGGGCTCCACTCTAGGAGGCATAGATCCCATGCGGCAGCCGGTTCACTTCTCCTCGCCTAGCCTCGCCTTGCCTCGCCTTGTCTCGCCTGCAATTATTTGTAGCCTGGTCTGGTTTTCGGATTTTCTTTTACGTAACGCCTAGTCGGGCACGAGCCAACCTAGTTAACAATATTTTTATTTGTATTTATTTTTATTGTTTGTTTTGAAGACCAACAAGTGTCCGCTTCGCTTCATTTTCACTCTTTGTGTGGTTGTGTTGCTGCACTCGCCAAGCCAACCAAGTTAACCCACCCATCCAAGCCCAGTGAGACTCGAGGAGCAGCACGTTTTGATTATCGCACATTTCTTATGCGGAATATTAATAGGTACACCGAGCAACAACAACAAAAACAACAACAACAACAACAACTCTGAAAGCAACAATTACAAGTAACAAGCCAAACAAACATAAAATAATAATAATACTCGCATCGCTTTGAGGAAATGGAAATCCAACGTTCCGTTCGTTGACCAACTGACATCCAAAACGGAAGTTGCATTGTGCATAACTAAGTGAATCCATTGCCCCCGATTAAACATTATACACAGAACAAATCGACGCATAATAGTGACAAACACAAACAAAAACTGTGCCAATCCTTACCCCAACAATCAATATTTTGAGTTTTCGAAATTGCCAAAATGAGCAAGCAAAAATGTTGCGCAATTTTGCGAGTTTTGCTAGTGTCGTCTGTATTACTATTGACATTTGTTGATCATACCCAAGCCTATGGATTTGGACGTTGCCCGAAGTATCCGTCGATGCCAAAGTTCAATATGAGCCGCGTAAGTTCCCAATACATGTTAATACACATTTATATATACTTTTAGCACCATAAGTTGAATACCAAAAAAAAAAAAATAAAATAAAGCAAAACAAAGAGCATCTGTGAAATTTTCCATTAATTAGTACAAGGTGTCAAAGGCAATGGCATTTTTATTTTAGTTTTATAGATTGTGCATAAAGTTGAACTTGAACTAATTTGAGGTGTGTGCAACAATGTAAAAGTGCAAACCAGTTTACAGCAAAGGAGATAAAACAACTTAATAAACCTTACAAGCACAAATGCGTATATCTTCAAACGTTATGATGGTCGTGCAGTCGCCAATGGCAAACAATCCACTTCTTTATCATATTTAAGAAGACCACAACTACTACTATTCACTATTGACCATGTCCAAGCAAGCAGCTAACGTCATTGGCACGCCAAGGACAACAACAATGAGACCAAAGCTCTTTTTCATGTTGTCGTCGTTTGTGTTGTTGTTTTAAAGTTGGACAAACTAGAAAATTGCCTTAATCAATTTAGCAGCACAATTACATTAATCATGTACGCAGAGGGAGGTTTGGGGGTTGGAAACTTGCACATAAGACCATTTATATTCAGTCGACCGCCTTGAAATCACTTACAGTTCCATTTACTCAAAACACAAACGAAAGCTGCTAGAGATGGAATTCAGAATAAAGTCAAATTGCAACACTATTTCAAATAAAATAGATAAGAATATACTTTTGAATACTGTATAGAAATTTATCTAGGGTTATGGCTTGTCTTAGGTTTACAGTTAAGTCGAAACGGATATTGTGTTAGATAGTGCGTTTCTCGTGTCACGTATGCAGTTGCCCCTTAATCAGCTACGCGTTGGGGATGCAGCATCATTGTTTGGACTTTGAGCTGCAACCAATTGGATAAATCGTCGAGTCCAATTGAGTTGATAAGCGTGAGCGTTGAAGAGCACTTTGACATCGTTCGCTTGGGCGGGGGCAAAGACCCCGACCCCAAGAATAATGTTGTATAAAGTGAGGCTTTTATGACAGCCCATAGCTATCTGTGGAATCAGCTACTGGGCACTGCTTGGACTCTGCCAGCACTAAAAACCAGTTTACCAAAATAACAACAAAATAAATAAACATGCTTGAAATGTTTATGTTTTACGCTGGGAGTGGAGGCAGTTGTTGTTTTTTTTGTATCTCTTTTTTTTTTTGTATAATAGTAACCCAGTTAATTGCTTACTCATCGCCACAAAGTGAAACGCAGGCAGGCAGCCAGGCAAGCAGGCGATCTTATTGATCTTGTTTCTAATGCAACGATGGCTTGTAAACATTTCTAGGTGCTCGGCCACTGGTTCGAGGTGGAACGCTCATTCTATTTGCCAGAAATTGCATCAGGCTGCACAACTTTCGAGTTTGAGCCCTACAACAAAGCGGATCTGTCCAAGTTTAACAACTTTAAACTGGAAGTGGCCATAAAGACAGTCAATCGCATGTAAGTGGTGGCCTTAAATTGATGTAACTGAACTTATTCGAATTATCTGCATATATTATATAATTATAGCACTGGCAATCCCAATGTAAATCTGGGCTATGCCACGCCAGAAAACAGCAGGTCCTCTATTATGGACTTTAAGGTAAGTCTATCAATAATTCCGTCAGCAACAACCACATATTGCCAATTCAATAATATCGATTCCATTAGTTCAATACTCGCTATCCGGAGGTGATTGCCCGCCTATTGCCCGGTTCTGGTAAATACCAGGTGCTCTACACGGACTATGAAAATTTTGCCATATTGTGGTCGTGTGGCAGCATTGGCTCCCTGGGCCATGCCGATCAGATCTGGATACTCGGACGCGAGACAGACTTTGTGGTTGAGATCCGAGAGAAGATCTATGATGTGCTCAAGCGACTCTCTCTCGACCCCGAAAGACTTGTGCTCAGCAAGAATTCCAACTGCCCCAAAATGCACTGAATCCACATCGATATACACATCTGATTAGGTATAACTTAATATTTAAGTATCATATTGAATGTAATGTCTAGATTCTGTGATATCACCAAGTTAAGCTCTGTTTTGTATTGCCAAACAACAAATATATACATATATGTATGCGAAAATTGATATTTGAGCACGATGTGGGGGATTTCTGGCACAAAGAGTTGAGTTCACGCCAGTTAATATGAATACTCTAATTAATTTGGTAAATGTATTTAGAACTTGAAAATCGAAAAATCGATTGAAATTGTTTTAGTCGCAATAAGGGATCGGAACACGAAAGAACTGTTTTCTTAAAATGTCGAAACTTTGGATACTTTTCTTATTCGCCTTGCTGCTCGATTGCATGCAGATTTCGTTGGCGCGTGGTGGAGGAGGGCATGGTGGTGGAGGAGGGCATGGTGGTGGAGGACGCGGAGGCTTTGGCGGTGGACGGGGTGGCTTTGGCGGTGGACGCGGTGGCTTTGGCGGTGGACGCGGTGGCTTTGGCGGTGGACGTGGCTTTGGCGGGGGACGTGGCTTTGGTGGTGGACGACTCGGCGGAGGTGGCTTTGGACGACCTGGCGGAGGTGGCTATGGACGCCCAGCGATCGGCGGCTATGGACGCCCGCCGATCGGCGGCTATGGACGCCCGGCGATCAGCGGCTATGGACGCCCACCGATCGGCGGCTATGGACGCCCATCGATCGGCGGCTATGGAGGCTACAGACCTTATGGCTATGGTGGCTATGGAGGCTACAGACCTTATGGCTATGGTGGCTATGGAGGCTACAGACCTTATTACTACGGTGGTGGCACAGAACTCGCAGTCTTGCCGGAGCCCGCGCCCTTGTCTGCTTCGCCGTGTCGTCCGTACGCTTACGACTACGACTACTATGATGGATGCTGATAAGTTGAAATAAATAAAAGGACATTCTGAATTTTGATTATGAAAGGTATATTGTACAAGTTACATCAACATATTAGTTACAAGATTATTATGTAAATGTCCTAAGAAATTGAGGCTGTAGACAGTTCTCTAAATATTTCATATTTTATATTCCTTATTGTTTTGATGGTCTTCGGTGTTTTGTGATTCGTTTTCAAAAGTGTTCCAATGTGATAAAATATCCCGAGTGTAGCGCACCGTTGGCAAGGTGTTCTTAAGCTTAAATCTAGTAAAAACCGATTGGAATTCAATCCACTGGGCATACATACATGCGATAATATTATTATTACATATGTATTTATACTATATATATATATGTATATATATATATAAATAATTAAACTTATATTGTCTACGGACTAGATATGAGTACGAGTACCAATAAAATGGCTGACTAAATGCGTTCGTTGTGGAAAGAATATCATAATGATAATCGTCATATTATATCATATAAGAACATCATAATAATATATTATATTAATCATAATACTTGTGTATATGTATACGAGTACGAATAACTATCTGAGGTTCCATGAAATAGCTAGCAAAAGAATAATCATGTAAATCAAATCGAAACAAAATTTAACAAAAGTTATAAAAGTGTAGCGAAATATTTGCTACCTGGAATAATTAAAATTATAATGAAACAATAAAGATTTAAATGACTCTAAGAATTGATCAACTTTAGACATTTTTTGATTTGGTAATTCAGTTGTTAGTTAGTTCATGGCACTCATGGCTCCGTACTTTGATTATGTGTGTGCTTAGTGCATCTGCTCCGGAAGACAACTGGAGAGCATTCAGATTTCGGATTCGGATACGGATCCATTTCAAATGGCTGAAACATGACGGAATATTTTCGATTAGCTGCGGCTGACTGGAGTCTAGAATATGGATTCTAGAGCATCGCCTTGCACTCGCACTCGGCGATGCTGTGTTGAATGCAATGATTGATCTCCGCGAAGCCTGGTCGCTCGCTGGGCTTGCGGTTCCAGCAGCGGCGCATCAGGGCATAAACGGATAGCGGCGTATTGTCCGGACAGCCGAGCACGTTGCCCTCCCTTATGTACTTGATGACTTCCTCGTGCGTGAGACCATAGTAGGGTTGCAGGGCAAAGGAGAATATCTCCCACAGGCAGATACCAAAGGCCCACACGTCCGACTCCAGCGAGAACTTGTTGTAAAGAATGCTTTCGATGGGCATCCAGCGTATGGGTATGACGTCATTCTCATCCCCCTTGTAATAATCCTGCAGATAGATCTTGTGCGAGAGACCAAAGTCCGCGATCTTCACCTGCATCTGCTCGTTGATAAGGCAGTTGCGCGTGGCCAAGTCGCGATGCACAAACTTGCGCTCGGCCAGGAACAGCATGCCGGCGGAAACATCGGCGGCCATGTGGAGCAGCTGCAGCTCCTCCAGCTGCTGGCGATTGCGCGGCTGCGCCTGGTGTGTTGCATATGGCGAGCAGGCCCGCAAGAATTCACTGAGATCCCCCGGCGACATGTACTCAAACAGCAGACACATAGGCCGCCCCAAAGCGCAGACGCCGAGCAGCTTCACAATGTTGGGATGATCAAATTCGGCCAGCAGGCAGGCTTCACGCTCAAAGTCCGTTTGCATCTGATCACTGGCATCGTCCTTCAGCATCTTGACGGCCACCAGCAGCTCCTCATTGCCCGACACCAGGCCAGGCGCCTTGGCCTGAAAGACGCGACCGAAGGCGCCCTGACCCAACGAGCGTACGTAGACAATCTCGCCACGCGGATACTCCAGCTTCTCGAGGCGTGCATTCAGCTTCGTCTTGGGCTCCTGCACCGCCGCAGTGGTGGTCAGCATGATGCAGTTGCTGTGAATGGTTGCGGTGCTCCTTATGGTGCCGCACTTCGCAGCGTTCGTGGCGGCAAAAGCGTTTGAGCCGAGCGTCTCGCGACTGGCTGACAAATTACAATCACCTCGCACGGAGGCACCACATTCGCCGTGCGCTGCTTGCGATGGTTGCGTGTAATCCTTATGTTTGGACAGCTTGTAGGCGAGTAGTATAATCAGATGCAGAGCCACGATGCCAATGAAGCCAATGCCCGCCAACAGAAATATCATGGATGGCGTGAAAAACTCCTCCATCTTAATGGGCGTATTCAGATCCTTGGCACTAGGGTCCACATAGTCAGCTGCAAGGCAGAAGATGCAGTTAATCCCTGCTGCGCAAAACTGTTGTGGAAACTAAACTTACGGCAAATAGGAATGTCGCAGTGCTGCCAGCGAACAGATTCGTCCAGAGTATAGCACCAGGGCTGCGGTTCCTCACCGCCTGCATTGCGGCAGTAGTTCTCGCCCTCGGCCAGCTGGGCAAAGACCAGCGGCGGCTGGATGTGCTTGTGCGGGTACTGGGTATCCCACCTCTGGCAGGGTATGCCCGACTTGCTCACATTCATCGTGCCCATATAGTAGCGGCCGTTGCCATTGCGACAGTCATCTAAAAGATGCCAATGATTAAAAACAAGCCCATGTCAAAGTGACGGCTATACTCACAGCTGACCTCCGAATCCTTAATCTCGGTTAGTCCTATGTAGGAGCAGCTGGAACGCCGCATGCTGGCATCGTAACGCGGCAGCGCAGTGCAATTCGGCAGCCTGAAGTGGGCGCGACTCTTGAGGAACATGTTGCGCTCCCGCTTCTCCTCAATCAGCACCCAGTCATTGTAGCAGAACTGCAGATGAGTCGCCTGGCAATCCTCGAGGCAGAGAGGTGCCTTAATGGCCCGTCCGTTCTCCACATGGCAGCGCGGAAAGGCATAGGCGCACAGCATTTTCTGCAAGGGATGCGAGAGATTAAACTGCATATAAAAGTTACTTGAGATGTTAACCCACCTCAGCTGCCTCACGGCACAGGCCGGTCAAGTCGACTATCAGCTCATCCCAAAGCGCTGTAGTGATCTGCTCGTTGCGCCAGCCACCCGTCGGATCCTCCAGGCTGTACCACACGGGGCCAGTGATGAACTGTTTGCAAACCTTGCCATTGTACGGGGCACAGTAGCCCTTCTCCTCCCGTTCGCCGCGTTCCCGATCGCGCTCGTAGTCACTGTGGTGCCGCTGATGGTGGCGTCGCGCCGGCTCCTCTATGTCGATGGCATTCTGTGAGTTGGCGTCCACTTCGCATGTAAACAATAACACGCACAGGCCGAAGGCAGCAACCACAACATATACAAAAGTTTGGCAACCCCGGCACCCAATCCGGCCAACCCCCAGCGCGACC